>CM077633.1:16741850-19241850 GCA_039660915.1 Euphorbia tirucalli | reverse complement strand
TGAGTTTTTTCCATATTTTTTCTTTGAACTTTTGGGAACTGATTTGCATGATTTACTGCTTTCTGGGTTGAATTGATTGAGTAGAATGCATGTTAGGAGTCCCCTGTAGCCAATAGGAACAAGAAACTAGGAAAAACAGGTTAGAAATCGCGAAAATTATACAAATTGCGAATTTTTTCTGCAGGAATATGAACAGTCGTGCGACTGTTCATGCAGATGATGAACAGTCGTACGACTGTGGGCATTACAGTCGTGCGACTGTAGCTACGCTCGTGCAATGCGTACTACAGTCGTACGACTGTAGCAAGAACACACACACATTTTTTTTTTTTTTAAAAAAATCTGAATGCATGTATATTGTACTTCCCCGTAATGCAGGCGCACAGAGTCGCTGGTAGTGGGAATCTTTCCCTTCCCCGGGTCTGGTGGGACCGACTTCCAGAGCCCGTGCGGGCTCGGGTTAGGCTCCTAGGGCTAGAGTCTTTCGTCCTGTCTTTGCCTATGAGCACACCGCACACCACTCACGCCGTGCTGACGGCCCTGTGGGAGAGATGGGTTTGCACTACCCACACCTTCCATCTGCCCATCGGGGAGTTCACTGTCACTCCCTCGGACTTCGTGGCGATCACAGGTTTTGGGTTCGGTGGGACCCCTATTATCTTTAACTGCAGCTTGACCCGATACCAGCAGGTGGACACTTATATCCGAAGGTTGATTGGCTGCGCCCCTGAAAGGGGGAAGATCTTGTGCTCCCGGGTGGAGGCTTATTGGGCCACCCGCGCAGACCTGACTGAGGAGGACGTGGAGCGGTACACCAGGGCCTACGTGCTTGTCCTCCTTTCCTGCACATTATTTCCGACTGGGCAGAGTACCTGCAATTTGACTCTGCTCCCGACATTGGTGGATCTGGCTGCCTTCCCGTCTCTGGACTGGGCGCGAGCTGCGTTGGGGCAGCTGTATTACAGGCTGGACTTGTGCGCCCGGGGAGAGCAGCAGGAGATTCTGGGATTCTGGTTTGGCCTTCTGGTATTGCCTCTTTCTTCTCTTTCTTCTTCTTTTTTTTTTTTTACATTATAATTATTTTTATAATTACAGATCTGGGCTTTTGAGCATCGGGGTGCTGGAGCCGCCCGATTTGAGGGACGTCCGGGGTGATGTTCATCCGACTGTCCTGCGTCGCTGGACGCAGGGGTGGCAAGGTGCCGTCCGTGATATCGAGGAGGTACGGCAGAGTCTACTCGACCCGTCCTGGAGGAGGGTAAGTAAACAAAAATCGTTAGTATGAAAATTTGAATAACTTTTTGCTTACCTGTACTGAATTTCTTTTGTTGCGCTTCTACAGATCCGGCACCACCCTTGGGAGAATCTGGGTGCCATCACTCTCCTTTTCCAGTCTTCGGCACGCTTCGACCGCCGCCGTTTTGTCATGGAGAGCCCCATGTCCCAGGAGTGGTACCTGGGCGATCGTCTCTTCCTTTCTGACCACATCGACGGTCCGATTGGCCGGCTTGTGCCCCCGCCGCTCCCTCAGGCGCTCTTCTGGCCACACCTGGCGGACCCTGCGACAGACCCTGAGATATTTGGAGAGGGGTATAGCGTGGATCCCGTGGATGGAGATTACCCCGCCTATATCCAGCAGTGTTTATTGCCCGCTGCGGGTGTCGCACCAGCAGCTCCTCCTCCTCGTCCTCGTCAGGTATTCATTCATTTTTTCTTTTCCTCTTTTTTTTTTTTTTACTTTATATTCTCCTTGCAGGTTAAGAGGCGCAGGGGATCTGGGTCCTCTCAGCCCAGTGGGCCGGCTGGTGGGAGCACTGATGTAGGCACAGGAGACGAGGATACTCCGGTTCAGGATAGGACTCACCCTGTCCATGCAGGCAGCGCCGTAGCTTCGGCTTCGCAGGCCGTCGGCGCTAGTGGTGTCGTGGAGGGTCGCCTGATTTCCGAGCTTAGAACCGGCTTCACGTTGATTGGGTTGGATGGCACCTAATCCTATACGACCTGGAGCATTCCTCGTGAGGAGCCTGCCATGTTCCTTCCGGAGGACACTACCCACGTAAATCTTTTTTTTTTTTTTTTTATCTCTGATGTTCTTTCAGGTCCGGCGAGCTGACATGGAGGAGATAGCCTACCGATATAGGGGTCTAGGAGACTTCCTGGTCTGGGAGAACGGCGTTTAGGCAGTAAGTATCTCGTGTTTCCTGCATCAAAATTTATGTAATGCATGAATGCATATGTATGTATGTATGGATGCTAATTTATGTTGTCGATTGCAGTCTCGGGTTGAGATATTTCGAGAGCAGGCCAGGGAGGCTGCTTCTGCTGTGGCTCAGGCCCGGACTGCGAACGAAGAGGTGGAGAGAGGGAGAGCCGAGATAGCCAGGCTGCAGGCTGGGATGGCTCGTCTGCAGGCGGGTTTTGACTCCTACCGAGCTACACATCAGAGTGAGTCTGAGGAGGAGGAGGAGGACGAGGGGCAGGATGAGAGCTAGTTGGAGCATCCTGCTTGTCTTATTTATTGTTTTCACAGTTTTTGCTCTTTTGTACTGGATTTTTTAGATACATTGTGAATTGCACTTTTCATATTATTGAATTTGCCTTTGCTTGACTGGATCATTGGAAATTTACTCTCCTTCCTTTTCTTCTTCAATTTTTGCTTCTTTTTATCCAGGCTTTTACAATTTTCTAGAATCATTACAAGACTCTGATTGGCTCAAATTGAAGCCTTTCGGGTTATGGAATCTCAAGGCCTATTACAGACACTCGTGGAACATCGAGCTGTTGAATGCTTGTTATCGCTTCTGGGACCCAGTGGACAATGTTTTTCGCTTCTCACGCTAAGAGCTCTGTCCCTTATATGAAGAGTTCAGTGCTATCTTGAATATCCCCTGCCATAAAGGAGTGGACATCGCCGTTCCCGAGTTCACTTTTGGTTGCATTTCCTCCTTGGTGAGCTTGTTCGGGCTTCCCAATCCCGAGGTGGAAGCTTTATTCGCTACTGATTCTCCTTTTCCTGGATTGAGCTCAGACTCCGTATTAGGATGGTGTATCAATGCCCCTAGGGATCACATGAGCTGGGCCTCCATGGTCAGCCTGTTACTGGTGAGCCGATATTTCTGTGGTCCTAGTGATGGGATTATCTCCTTCAGGGCTGTCTCCCTTATCTCTCAGATGGCCGTGGGAGCATCTTCAGCTCCTTTTGCACTTGCTGAGACACTGATTAGTTTGCATGCATCCAAGGCAAATGGTGTTCTCCACATTGGCCCTCACCTCACACTGCTCCAGGTGAAATTCCTTATTATCTGGTGTATTTCTGAGTCGAATGAGCCACTAAACCTTGCTTACCACCAACTACAGATCTGGTTGCTGGAGAAGTTATCAATTCTTAAGATTCCAAGGGGGAACTTCAAGAAATACAACCCGGCCAATTTGAGGGAACGAGGCTTCTCCGTCGACTCCTATACTGATATGTCTGCTGATGAGTGGGGCGCTTGGCTATCTCACCGGACTGATGACCAGATTAGGTGGGTGTGCCCCTGGTGGAAGATTACCCACGTGATTGTAGAGATGTGGGCACATGGTGTGCAGTTATTAGGACAGACCAGGGTAACATTCTATTCTCCGAGTCGCCTCTGCCGGCAGTACGGTCATCTACAAGGTATCCCTCAGCGCTCTTGTATCACCCGTTGTGAGGAGTACACTGCTGCTTGGCCAGATCACATCAGACTTCGCTGGGCTGGAGATACCCACCGTGTGGCATTGAATTATGCCTCACTTACTCCCACAGAGACAGATAGTCGTTACAAGGAGTGGCTGGCTGAGATCCAGGATTTACCGACCCGTGAGGCGCGTGAGAGTGCGACTTTCCGATGGCTGGCTCCCTCTGAGGCTGCGAGACCACTTCCTGTCAAGAAAAGAAGAGCATAAAAAGAAAAACTGTGATTTTCACTATTATGCATGTATTGGTTACAATTATTATTATTTACATACATCTTTTCCATTATTGATGCGGTCCCTCTTTTTTTTTTTTTTTTTTTTTTACCTTAACTTTTGCTTAAGCCGCCCTTGCGGGTTTTCGACCTAACAGGCTCTTTTCTTCCTGCCTTAACTTTTGCTTAAGCCGCCCTTGCGGGTTTTCGACCTAACAGGCTCTTTTCTTCCTGCCTTAACTTTTGCTTAAGCCGCCCTTGCGGGCTTTCGACTTAACAGGCTCCTCTTTTTTTTTTTTTTTTTTTTTTTTTTTTTAAGGGTTGGATGATATTTGCAATTGCACACTTAGGCGTTTAAATGTCTTTGTTTATCTGGATGTTTCGACAAATGTATCATGTAACATACTCCAAACATTCATGCAATATGTTGAGCATAACGCACTTCATTAATGAAATTTAATTATCGCATTAATTGAAAATTCTAAAATTGGTACATATCTCGAACGAACTCATTCCTGTTATCAACCATCCTATACAGGTTTTCTGGTCGATAAGCTAACCCTCGTTGCCTTAATTTTTGCTTAAGTCGCCCTTACGGGTTTTCGACTTAACAGGCTTTTTTTTTTTTTTTTTTTTACACGTGGTAGCGTTTGAGATGATCTTGGTTAATCGGATTGGTGAATTCGTTGCCATCCATGTCCATGATCTTCACCGCGCCTTTGGAGAGTACCTTCTTAACCACATACGGCCCTTCCCAGTTGGGTTTAAATTTACCCCTTGCATCTGTGTTGGTTGGTCTCATTTGCTTCAACACCAGATCCCCCGCTTTTAGCGGCTGTTTCTGATGACGAACTCGTCGATTATAGGCCCTAGCCATCCTTTGGTGGTACATCTGCAGGTGATCCAGAGCCTTAAGACGTCTTTCATCGACCATAGCCAGCTGCTCAAATCTCGCCTTCACCCATTCTGTTTCAGGCAATTGAGCTTCTAAGACCGTCCTTAGCGACTTCAATTCCATTTCGACAGGAAGGACTGCTTCCATCCCATAAACCAGCGAATAAGGCGTTTCCCCAGTCGGCGTTCTAACATTGGTTCTGTACCCCCACAGAGCATAAGGTAATCTGTCTGCCCAATCCCGGTAGGTTGAGGTGGTCTTGGATAAAATCTTCTTAATAGACTTATTTGCTGCCTCTACTGCACCATTGGCTTGTGGCCTATAAGGAGAAGACTTGCGATGTTCCACATTGTATTCCTCGAATAATTCAGCTGTGGCCCCCTGAAACTGCACTCCGTTGTCAGTTACCACGTGATGCGGTAC
The DNA here is from genome assembly GCA_039660915.1 of Euphorbia tirucalli. NCBI lineage: Eukaryota > Viridiplantae > Streptophyta > Magnoliopsida > Malpighiales > Euphorbiaceae > Euphorbia > Euphorbia tirucalli. The sequence continues at coordinate 19,236,603 of CM077633.1, read as the reverse complement.
ACCATATCTTGCAAAGATGTGCTTCTTCACGAACTTAGCCATGTTCTTAGCTGTAACCGTGACATAAGACTCGGCTTCAACCCACTTGGAGAAATAATTGACTGCCACTACAATGAATTTGTGACCATTCGATGCGGGAGGCCGAATTTCACCAATTATGTCTATACCCCATACTGCAAACGGCCAAGGTGTCATGAGGTTTTGCAACTCCGTAGGTGGAAGATGGCTGATGCCCCCGTAAATCTGGCATTCGTGGCACTTTTTCACTTCCTCTGCACAATCAGTCTGCATAGTGAGCCAAAAGTACCCTTGTCTCATGATCTTCTTTGCTAGAGCTAATCCGTTTATATGCGGGCCACAGATCCCTGAATGCATTTCTTGCATGACCTTCTTGGCTTCTGCTTCCGTTAGGCACTTTAATAACAACCCATCCGCAGTCCTTCTGAAAAGCTGCCCATCAAACCATCTGAACTGAGCTGCCAACTTTCTTAAAGTTGTCTTATCCGATGCATCCGCTTCTTCAGGGTATTGGCCATTCTGCAGAAAGTCAGCTATATCTTGTACCAGGGCTTATTGTCTGCAACTAAAGCCAGGACCGCGCTAGGACGATGAAACGGTGTTCTAGCAGTCTCCAGGATCAAAGGCTGCATCGGTGCTTTCTGAGGTCCTTCCCACATGGATGACAGGGTAGCCAATGAATCCGCCATCTGATTATCATCTCTAGTCACATGCTTGAATTCAATATGCCCGAATACCTTCACCATTTCCCACAAAGTCTCCAAGTATGGGCGAAGTGATTCTTCCTTGATTTCCCATTCTCCGGTGGCTTGGCGAATTACCAACAGCGACTCTCCCACAATGGACACATCATTTGCCCCTAATGTGATGAGAGCATCAATGCCAAACAAACAAGCTTCATATTCTACGCCGTTGTTGGTTACCGGGAATTCCAGCCGTTTTGACAAAGGAATTATCTCTCCTTCAGGAGTTACAATGATTACTCCGAGGCCCGCCCCTCTCTTATTTACAGCTCCATCAAAATGCATGATCCATTTCCTGATCTCCACTTCTACGAAAGCCAACTATTCATCAGGAAATTCCAGGTTTTCTACATAATCAGATTCAAGCGGTTGATTGGCCAGGAACTCAGCCACTGCTCTCCCCTTGATCACCTTCTTCGTTACATACTCGATGTCAAATTCTGATAGCAAAAGCAACCACCGGGACAGTTTCCCCGTTAAGGAAGGAGCAGAGCAAAGATATTTCATTGGATCAACCTTTGCCACGGCTTGTATTTTGTAGGATTGGAAATAGTGCCTCAACTTCTTCGTAAGCCAGACCATAGCAGTGCAAGTCTTCTCCACGACAGTGTATCGGGTTTCGTAATCTAGCAGCTTCTTACTGAGGTAGTAAATAGCATGCTCCCTTTTGTCATCTTGTTCTTGAACCAACATTGCCCCTATGGAAGTTTCTTCAATAGCTAAGTACAGAGTCAAAGGCTTTCCCAGAGTTGGGGGCTTCAACACTGGAGGATTAATCAAGTACTCTTTGATCCTATCAAATGCAATCTGACACTGATCATTCCACACAACGGGTTGTTCCTTCCGAAGAAGCCTAAAAATGGGTTCACAGACTGTAGTCAATCTGGCAATGAACCTGCTGACGTACTGAAGAGACCCCAGAAAAGACCTGACTTCTTTCTCTGTTCTTGGTGCTGGCATATCTCGAATTGCTTTGATCTTGTCTGGGTCCATCTCAATCCCCTTTTGACTGACAATGTGCCCCAATAGTTTGCCCGATGCAACTCCGAAAACACACTTCTTTGGATTGAGTCGCAGGTTGTATTTTTCGATCCTGGTCATAAATCTATCCAGGATAGCAGGGTGCTCTTCCCGGGTCATTGACTTTACCAGCATATCATCAACATACACCTCTACCTCTTTGTGGATCATGTCGTGCAGTAATGTCGTAACCGCCCGTTGATATGTTGCCCCAGCATTCTTCAACCCAAACGGCATCACTCTGTAGCAGTACACCCCCCACTCCGTGATGAAGGCTGTCTTGATCTTGTCAATGACATTCATTAAGATCTGGTTATACCCCGAGAAACCATCCATGAACGAATACATAACTGCCCTTGCTGCACTGTCGACCAGGACATCAATGTGAGGAAGTGGGAAGTCATCCTTTGGAGAGGCCTTATTCAAATCCCGGTAATCCACACAAACCCGGACCCTTCCGTCCTTCTTGGCAACTGGGACTATGTTGGCTAACCATTCAGGGTAATCCACCACCTCCAGAAAATTGGCCTTTATCTGCTTTGCTACTTCTTCTTTGACTTTCTCGGCCCATTCTGGACGTAGACGCCTGAGCTTCTGCTTTACTGCGCTGAACTTAGGGTCAATCGGAATTCTGTGCTCTGCTATCTCTCTGTCAACCCCCGGCATGTCGTCGTAAGACCAGGCAAACGCTCCCACATGCTTTTTAAGTACTTTTGTTAATTCTCTCTCTTCTTCAGGATTGAGTTCGTTAGAGATGGATACCATTTTAGGATTTTCAATTGTGCCCAAATTAATTTCATGTAATGCAGTGTCATGAATGCTGAACACATTGAATGAATGTTTGCATGTATGCACAGAGCCATTAGGAAAAAACATCACACAAATAAGCAAAGTCAGATTTCATTTCATTCATCGCCTTAAAAGCGGAATTGTTCATATCAAGTACATAAGATAAGTTTACAAAGAAATCATTTTCCTCCTCCACATGCGGAGGGTCTTCTGCAGCAAGATCTTCCGGGTCAGTAGGCTCTTCTTCGAACAAGTCACCCAAGTCAGCTTCAAGAGTTTCTTTCTGAGCTTCAGATAAGGCATCTTCTTCCACCTTCGCTTTTCCCTTAGCCATCATTTTGGTGAGTTCAGCAACAGCTTTTTCCACTAACTCTGCCCGTCCTGAAATAGCTTCCTTTTTCACAGGACTCTCTTTTAACCCTTTCTTCAGTAGTTCGGCGAATGCTTTGGTAACGGCGTCCACCAGGGGATCTGTATCTTCTTTTGGTTGCTCCTCCGGGATGATGGGAGCCACCACTTCAGCTTGGCTTATTGGAGTAGGACTAGTCTCTTTCACACTGTCGGGCCTAAGCATTTCTTCCACTGAGCCAACCACATATTTCGAAAAGTCTACAATATCAGCAAAAATCTCAAACCCGGGGACTGTTTCCCCATCGATAACCATCGGTTCTGGTTTACCACCATACGGCCCACCACTGGCTCGAACAAAAGTATCCAAGAGATGGACTTTCTTTGTTTCCGGGATCTCCTTCTTCTCAGCACCTTTGTAACCAAGACCCCCTCGGTGTGATTGGCCCCCAGTGATATCAAACTTTGTGACCCCTTGCTGATGGACTCCTAGCCCCCTTCCTGGAATGAAATTTTGCTTCTGAAAATACTTATGGATCCATGGAGAAAATGTCAAATCCCTCTCCTTATGCTCAGAAAGAACTGCCACTTGAAAGCCAGTCAAAGGTTGTTCAGATGAGTTTAGAGCAGCCACCATGGAAGATTCATCTGCCTCAAGAGTTACAATCTTTTCCCCCATCGGAATCTTCACTTTTTGGTCTAAAGTTGATGGCACACCTCCCAATGCATGAAACCAAGGTCTTCCTAAAAGCAAGGAGAAGGTCACAGGAATATCAATGACAGTGAACAGTACGGTTGACTTAACTTCCCCCACCGACACTTCTGCCTTAAAGGTTCCAATCACAGTACGCTTGGAATCGTCATAGGCCCGGATCACCGTGTTAGACCTTGACAATGCTTCTTCGGACAGATGAAGACTAGGTAAAACTTTCAGAGGGCAGATATTCAATGCCGATCCGTCATCAACCATCACACAAGGCAGAGTTCTATCCATCATCTCCACTTTCAAATACAAGGCACGATTGTGGTTAGTGCCTTCCGGTGGCAAGTCATCCTCGGTGAAAGTGATCCCCTTGGGATTATCAGATTGTTGACTCTTTGTACTCCCAATCACCATGCATACTTCCTCGGGAGACATTAATGGGTTTGCATCCATTTCCATAAGTTTTTTTACCACTGCAGCTCGATGTCTTTGGGACTCCATAAGCAAATGCCACACAGATGCACGTGCGGGCATCTTTTTGAGTTGCTCCACTACTAGGTCTTCTTTCTCGTTCACTTTGATAGGCAAATAATCTTGAACCGGTGCTTCTACCCTCTTACTCGGCTCTCCCAATCGTTGTGGCTCCGGTTGATATACCCTTCCACTTCTCGTGACATTATTCACTGGAGCATCTTCCTTCCTTATATACATCCCATCCTTAGTGCAGACAGGATAGACAGGTGTTGTCCGGTTCAGAGGTTCGGGCCTACTCATCAACTCAAATTCATCCGCATCATCATCCAATTCTATATCATCCAGATTCACAGGTTTGCTCTCCTCCACTGAGGGCTTAACATCTCCACCTACTACCACTTGAATCGCGGGATTCGCCCTTGCAATCTGGGCTAAAACAAAGTTGGGAGATAACCCCGATTGCACCATGTTTACTCTTTTTTCAAACTGGGGTAGCGGATTACTCTGAACATTGGGCTTTGAACGGGGCGCTTCTATCTTCTTTTCATCAATCAGCTGTTGAATCGCCTTTTTCAAAGCATGGCACTCATTGGTTCGATGCCCCTTAGTCACATGGTAGGAGCAAAAGTTGTTCTTGTCCGCCTCGGCCGGAGGCGTGTACGGTTTCAGACTTTGAAGAAAGCCTAGATTCCTACATTTCAGAAAGATCCGCCCCAAAGAATCTTCCCAAGGAGAGATCCCTTTCCCGGCTGTCAGTTGACTGGACCCTTACGCCACTGTCGCCACCTCTATTTGTTTAACAGGTGCAGGTGACTGGTTTGGCTTAGCACTTGTCGATGAAGAAGCCGCAGGGTTGTTGTTGCTTTTATACCCCGAGGAGTATGTACGGCTCCGATACCCTCCTCCATAACTGTTCTGGGCTGGATCAATCTCGTACTTCTCAACTTTGCGGGCCAACTCATGCACCTCTATCAGGGACTGGAATTTATGGTACTTCATCATATTCCTATAAACCTCCAAGCTCCCGTCAATTAGCTTCACGATCAATTCATCTTCCAATGGCTTCTGATGAAGGAGAATCATTTTATCCATCCACCTTTGGTAGTATTCAGAGAAGGTCTCATTTGGTTTCTGCCTCACCGCCTCTAAGTCTTGCAGCTTGACTTCCAGTTGTGTATTGAAACTGAAATACTTGATGAATGCATCAGACAGTGCATCCCAATCACCTTGTATCCCCTCAGGCTGCTTATTGTACCACGTGATAGCACCCCCTTCCAAAGTAGTGGGGAATAGTCCCACCAACTGATTCATGGTGAGCCCGGCCATGGTCATGATCCGTACGTATTGATTCAAATGGGCCGTAGGAGGGCTCTTCCCCACGTACGGTGCAATCCTAGGCATTTGGAAGCCTACTGGAAGCATTTCAACCCCTCCGGCTATCAGTGTGGATGGGTCGATCCGTTTGGCAGATTGGATCTTAGAGCTGGCACGCAACTCTGCTATAGTTTCTTCCATCTCCTTCATCTTTCTTTCCAAGGCGGACTCCACAGGCCGCTCAGCATTATCTCTCCGGCCTTCTTCAGCGTCTGACTGCCCATCGTTCAGTCTCCCTCCACTACTTTCTTCCCGAGCACCTCTTTCTGGCCTCTGATTAGATGATTCAGCCAAAGCACTCTGCACTTGGCTTTTGATAAGATTCTTAAACTCATCAGAACTCATGAAATCACGAAGAGCAGAAGTAGCCATCATGGCGGCAGCAGCTTCGGGTGGGATTGCCATATCTTGAAATCTTTGTTGCAATTGTTCAAGTTCCAATGAAAACCCGGCACTCAATTCAGACGACGCTTCAACCTCCCCAAACTGAACAGATTCCTCAGACTCACTAGATGATGAATCACTGTGCTCTATCCTCACGAGTCGTCTTCCCGATCGGAGCCAAACTACAAAATATTCCAAACAAAATTTAGAGAAATATGATCGCCCAAAGAGTCATGAACTCTAGGGGATATGCATGTATGCATGGTGTGTTGAATGGACGATGTATGGATGTTGTATGAAATGAATTTGTAATACGAACCTTGAACAATTAACCTTTCGGGTGGTGGAGTATGCATGAACTCTTATTTATTTATGCATATATTGCAATCCAAGAATTGGATACATGGATGAGACCTTTGGTGCTCGGGGAGTACCTCGGGTTTTTGTGGAATGATGTGAATGTCCTTAGTGAGTGAACAGAGTTTCGGCCCTCGTGGAGTGCCTTGAATTTTGTGAAGTGAGATCGACACGCGCATGGCGCTTGGTCGAGGTTTCGGTGTCCGTGGGACACTTCGAATTTTGATGATGTAAAATGAACTCGTGCTTGGCCTAACGGGTGGAATTTCAATACTCGGGGAGTATCTCGATTTCCGCACCACGAAGTGAGGTGAATACGTTCTTAGTGAACGGGCAGAGTTCCGGCGCTCGGGGAGCACCTGAATATTTTGATGCGTGAAATGGAATTTTTCCGGCACTCGTGGAGTACCCGAAATAATTTTAATGAAGTGCGATGAATTTTGTCGGCGCTCGTGGAGCGCCTAAAAAAAATGCTTTGATGGAATGCGATGAATTTTTTGACGGCACCCGTGGGGCGCCTAAAATGATTTAATGAAATGCGATGATTTTTTTTTTTTTTTTTTTTTTTTTGACGGCACCCGTGGAGCGCCTAAAATGCTTCCCTATTTGGTTGGCAACGTGACGTGTGTGACCCTTATGAAATTATTCAAGATTCATATAATGCTTTATGCATGACACGCGTCTCCCATGGCTGCAAAATAAAATGGTTAATGCTCATGACATTCGAATGATGTTCGTGGGTTGATTAATTTTTCACACGAAGAAAAAATGCATGGCTACAGAAAAAATGTGGTTAGTGTAAATGTCACGCGAGTGATTAATGTATTTACAAGCGAAATAATGGAGATGGCTGTACAAAAGATGTGAGTTAGAATCACACAAATGTTCTATATGCGGTATGTTATGTTCGTGAAAAATGTAAATGATGATATGTTATGGAAGGACAAAAAGACACGTAGCAATTAGCACACGGATCGTATTCTTCCAACCTTATTCCTCCAAACGTGGTCAGGTCGATAAAATTCTAACCGAGTCCTAGGAAGGGTTCTCTTCAATCACCAACCGGGGGTGATGAAGGCGGATTTTATTTTGTTTTACTCACACAATTCGTTTTGGTATCCTAAGGGAATCCAACTAAGGTTGCCTAAGTGAGTTCGGTCCAAAGTCGGGATAACATCAAGGCTCCCATAGCAAAAGTATACTCCTCACTTCTCCCCACTCAAGGGTTCGAACGAAGGGGTTCGTACGAGGCTATGGGTGGTGTTTCGTATCCGTGCCCCTAAGACCAAGAGGAACTTAGGCGACACTTCAACGATTCACCGGGCTAATAGTGGATACCTAACTTAATGCAATAAATGCCTAACTACAAAAATGCATAAAGTGCCATATAAGAATCATCCACTTAATTTAAATTAGACACTTTTCAAGGCTTGTCAAATTCTTTTAAGTTTTTTGAAAAACATTTAAGAAATCCCCAGCGGAGTCGCCACTGTGAGCGGACGACGCGTTTTCGACGGGACGCGGGACTCCCTTTCGGAAGGGGCGCCTCGATTTCGGGCGGGGCCCTCCCTCGCGTGGGGTTTTTGATTTGGAAATTCTTTTTTTGGAAAAGCGAATTATTTTGAAAAAGAATCGAGACCTAAATCTCGATAAAAAGTATAGGAGTCGCCACCCGGCTCAGCTCAACCGGGAAATTACAGTGTAGCTGAACCAAAGCGGGAACTGCTACACTTTTCAGAGATTCGGGTCCGGACAAGTCCTTTATTTCGTGTCTAATTTAAATATTATTGTCAATGTTCTAATTACGACACTTTAAGTAGCTAAAGATTTATTTTCATTAAAAGAAAAACACGCAGCGCGCATACAGGATAATAATACAAAATGTAAAGTAAAAAGAATATTTAAGGGCTTACAACCAAATTGAAAGAAAAATAAAACTCTCGCCTCACTGATACAACCGCCTAGGATACACGAGAATCTAAAGAAAATTTACAACCGCCTAAATACACGATTTAATTCTATTAAATACAAATAAAAAGAAAATTAGAATAGAATAAAAGCTGCAAAACAAAGGTTAGCACAATTTATACGACACACCATAAATAGGACTCAAGTAGACAGAACTAGGAAATTAGGATTCGGGGTCATGCAATTGGGGGTAACCGGGTCGGCCCGGTCGGCCGGCCCGGTCAGACCTGGAAAACCATTTTAAAACGTCCCTGTATTTTTGGTTTTGTGAGAAAAATCATTTTTTTGAAAACAATTTTTCCGGTTTATTATAATTAAACATGTAAAGTGGGTCGGTTTTTGGGAGAATCGGGTCTCCATCGTGGAATTGTTCTAAATGCAACTTTACTGAAAAATAAATCTAAGGTCGTGATGTGCACAACAAAATTCATTTTGATGATTTTTTAGGGTTTTCCAAATTTTTCTGATTTTCTGGGGTTTTCTGATTTTTATGAAATTTTTTAGATTTTAGAATTTTATTTGGATTTTAGGGATTTTTTAGGGATTTCTGTCCCTGGCCGCGAGCTACAGTCGTACGAGTGTCTACTACAGTCGTGCGACTGTAGCCCTGGTTTGGGCAGAAATCGCTAAAAAACCCTAAAACAAAACCCTAAAACTGAAGAAGGAAAGACAGTCGTACGACTGTAGTGTGTTTGGCACGACTGTATTTACAGTCGTGCCCCTGTTCTTATTTCAAGAACAGTCGTACGACTGTTCTTACTTTTCCAGAAATGAAAATGCCAAAACTTGAAGAAAAAAAGCACCAAACACAATCAAATCACCCAGAAAGCTGGAAAAAGGGATAAGTTAAGGGTTGTTTACCTCCTTGGTGGTGATCCACAGCTGGAATGACCCCTGGCTACGCACCAATCCACGTGAATTTGCACTTTTTTCCCAAAAAGTCAAGGTTTCAAGAATGTCCAAATAACTCCAGAAAAGTCACGGATTTGTGTTTGTTTTTGGTCCGAAATGATTTAATTTGTTAGTGTGATTGTTAACCTAAGATGTCTAATTGGTTTTAGAGATTAAAAACAAGAAATCAAGGAGAAAATGTGAGAAGAAAATAAGCTCTTTCACTTCTCTCTCTTCTTTCTTTTTCTCCCCTTTTCTCTCTCTAAAATTCTGGTTTCTAACTCCCAAAAACCCAAAAAGTCCCCAAAGTCTGTTTTTCCTTTATCTTTTATACCCCCTAGCCCGGAAATCTTGAGCATGAAATCTTGAGCATTAAATGCTCAAGATTTCCCTTCCTTTTTAAGTCAAGGAAGTATGGGCTGAAACCTGCTCCCCGAAAGTACAGTCGTATGACTGTACTTACACTACAGTCGTACGACTGTAGTGAATTCCCACGACTGTATACTACAGTCGTGGGTCAACGGTCAACGGCCCCATTTTTCTTTTTTTTTTTTTTTTTTTTTTGAAGAAAAATTTCGTGTTCACACTTAGCAATATAAATTCTGTCATTTTGAGGGCTATAGCATAAAAAACCGGAGTGAAAACATGATTTGCCAAGAAAAACACAGCTGTGACTACGAAATTGAAATTTATTGGCATTATAAGGCCGTAAAAGAGGAAAATTTTCACACCTAAAAATTTTAAGGTCAGTATACGGAGGTGAAGTGTGAAAGAGACAAAAGTAAGGTGAGTCATTGTGCAAAGTAGGAGACGGCAAATAATTAATTAAATCAACACTGTGATTAACGGCATAATTCCAGAAACGAAGGGGAATTTTGGCATGGGCAAGCAATGTGAGAGTGGTATCTATTATATGCCGAATCTTGCGTTCCGAAATACCATTCTGTTCATGTGTATGGGGGCATGCAAAAAAATGTGTGATGCCCATTGTTTTGAAATAAGAATCAAGTTTGAGAAATTCACCTCCAGAATCTGAGTGAAAACGCTTAATGTCACCATTGAATTGTTTCTTAATCATGGCATGAAATTCAAGAAAAGTCTTATAGACATCACTTTTAAATTTGAGACAATAAACCCATGTAAAACGAGTACATTCATCAATGAAGAGAACAAAGTATTTATGATTTAAATAAGAAGTAACAGGGGCAGGGCCCCAAACATCTGAATGAATAACTTCAAACGGAACAGAACTTGGTCTAAATATGGGTTTTAAATTACTTCGAGTCAGTTTCCCTATTTGACAAGCAGTGCAAAAATTATTAGAGGGACAGAATTTAATATTGCTAGAATGTAAAATTTGCGATGTTACTCGCTTATTAGAGTGTCCCAGTTGAGCATGCCACACGTCAAAAGGGACAGATTCGCCAACCAACGCCTCCTTCAATTCTGGCGGTAGCACATACAAGCCATGATCACTCGGACCGCTCAGCAAAATTCTCTTCGTTACCTGGTCCTTCACAAGAAAATGAGATGGCCAAAATTCAAAGAAACAACGATTATCAGTGGTAAATTTTTGCACAGATAAAAGAGACTTGGTAGTTTTGGGAACAAATAGAACATCATTAAGTTTGAAAGAGGCATAGGAAGTGTTGGAGATTGTGCCCTAAGGCCAATATTGGATTATGTAATTTGACTTCTAAGATTAATCTAGTGTAGATTAATATTATCATTTATGTTTGTATGTTAGCATTTATGATAAGTATCCATGAATAAATCGTGTTATTCTAAATATCCCTAGTCGATTGTTATTATGGGAATAATAACAAACTAAGACTAGTGTGAGTGATAATGGATATTCATAAGATGAATATAGTGTATACAGATACAGATTATACTCACGGGTAATATGTTAGAGAACATGTTACTGGAGACCCACTATGAGATCAAGTTCATGGTTATGTGTCACAACTGATCTTGATTATAGTAGTGTCATTAGCTGATTCCTTTGACCTGAGGTCACCATGGATTCCGGGATGAATTCATGTTGTGTTTTGACGCAGTCAAACGCTGCTTGTAACAGAGTAGTTATAAAGGCTGTGATTGGGTACGATATGACTCATGCCTTGGGATGTGAGTGACAGATATGGGATTTTGTCCCTCTCTATCAAGAGAGCGATATCACTGGGCCCCTCGATAAGTGAGACTGTTATATGCATGGCCGTGCTCAAATAATTGATAAGAGTATCAATTGATTTGTTTAAACAGTCCGCTTTGAGATCGAGAAAGCATATGATTAATTTATATAAGATTGACAAGTGTACCATGTCTTATAATTAATCATGATATCAAGAGACAAAAGGGAATATGACACATTCTATAAGTAGGTTTATTGGATTATACCAATCATATGAATTGGGTAGTCATAATGGCTTGCTAGAGTCCGCTTATGACTTATGAGGGCATTATGGTAATTTCCTCATTGCCAATTTATATGATCCTACGGGGTCACACACAAAGAGCAAAATGAGATTCACTTAATTCGGGAATAAATCATTATGAGATAATGATTTATTATTGATGAGAAATTAAATATATATAATGATATATATTTACATGTATATGTATATACACATGAACATATTAATAAGATTAATATATTTATGGCATAAAGTATGCTATATATATATATGTATATTATAATTATATTATATGGTGATATAAATAATTATAATATACATTTACGTATATGTGTATATATATATATGTATGTATGTATGTAAATATTAATAAGATTAATATAGCATAAAGTATGCTAATTATATTATATGGAGATATAATTAATTTTACATACATATGTGTATATGATGGAGAATTGACTAAGTTTAATATTAATTGAGAATTAATAAAACTTATGGGGGCTAATTTATAATTATAATTAAATATAGTATTTAATTACAATTATAAGTTAATAATAAAAGAAAAAAACCCTAGAACAAGTGAGTGTTGGATCACATACAGCAGCCCCCCATCTCCATCAAATGGCCGAAAAAAATGTTTTTGGCAAAAAAGTGAAAAATATCAATTTTTCACCTTCTCATTCGAAGAACTGTTCTACGATCCCGGCGCTAGCACGCGGTGAGTCAATTGCTCGGTGTGGATCAACTGTAGAGGGAATCTGCTTTGGTTCCTGTATCCAATCCTGCAAGAATTAAGAGGTAATTCTTTAACCCTCCTTCCAATTCAATGCAATGTACATGGGTCCTTGGTGGGGATTAATCCGTTTTTCCGCTGCGCATATTTTGTTTTGTGCGATTAATTCCCAACAGTGGTATCAGAGCCACTTGTATTTTGATTGAATTGGATTTATGTTTTGATTGGATCAAAATTGCATGTTAGGGTTTGTATGATTTTGATTGGATCAAAATTGTTGTTAGGAGTTTGTATGTTTTATTTAGGGTTCTATGTTATTGTGAATAACAAAAATAAAATTTGATTTTATTGATTAATCATTGTGAATGATTTTATGTTAATGATTTGGAATGTTTAAGGGGTTTTGGAATCATGAATTTGATTCATGGGTTTTTATTGAAATTGTTTCAATTTAATTAAATGGAATTAAAAAAAAAAAAAAAAATAATAATACTGTTTCGTTATTCTGGGCATAATGCCCAGAATATTTTTTTTGGTTGCAATGCAATTGCAATTGCAATTGCGCCCAACTGCAATTGCAATTGCAATTGCAATTGCACTTGCTGCGCAAGCAGCATGCTGCTTACGCAGCATGGGCTGCGCAGCTATGTGTTGCGCAGCTCGTCGGGCTGCGCGCAGTATTGGATACTGCAGTGCGAGGCCCGACTAGCATGCTGTCCGACAGTTTTACCCCTTTTCGTTTTAAGTGTGGAAAATTGTTTCTGCATATTTACGAATTTTTCCAAATTAATTAATTCTAAATACAATGTGATTGTATTTTACCACTTTGAACCCTAAATATTTTTAGATATAAAATTATTGTTGATAATTTTATGCATGGTGTTATGGTATGGCTTTGGACCCCGTGGATGCTTTATTTTATTTATTATAGTTTTATATAAATACGACCTGCGAGTCGTTTGTATTTATGTAAATTTTAGTTTTAATTTTACTAGATAAATTGTATAGGATGCAATTTATAATATGTAAATTTTATTTTACTAAAAAAATTGTATAGGTTGCAATTTTGTAAAATATGTAAATCCATGAGATGGTGCCAAGGAACAAAGACGTAAGACGGATCCAAGGGGTGCGGCTGTGCTGTGACCATACGATGGTTACAACCACCTAGGATATGACCTGTTGATTTTCATATTGGCCTATGAAAATCAATGTAGATAAAACCATACCATAACACGGTTTTGAGTCTTATGCATGTTGTATTTATTTTATGCCATAAGATGCCATGTTAATAAATATTGATGCATGTTAGAAATTATTTTGCATGTGATGCAAAATGTTAATATATATATGTAAATGCATGCTTTGTTTCTTTTAGATGCCATGTGATGCCATGCTAGATTGCATGCTTAACATATGTATGACATAGGATGCCATGCTAATTAGTATTAACAAGAGTATGTTTAATATTAATGCCATGAATTGTATATGATACAATTAAAATCACAGGATTTAACAAACCCTAAATAAACTTATGAAGTTTATATTTGCCACCCAATTACGTATAACACTAGTCAAGTACTATGTTCGCATCATGGTAGCCACGCCAAAGCGGGTACGCATGTTGTGACCTTAGCGAAGCGATAATATGAGAAATGGTGATTCTCATTGTGTTGTAATTGGTTTAACAAAGGGTTAATCAAAATGGTGTTTGAGCCCGAGGCAAAGATGAGATGAGTAACATATAATTAAATATGATATATGATATCATACAGCTCATAAATTATAAGAGTTGCATAATGATGCAATTGGCAAAGAAGTGCACATCCAAAATATGTTTAAATGGTTTAAAGCATGATTTTGAGTCTTTGCCTACTGAAATTATATTTAATCATAGGGACATGCCAAAGCAGTGCTATGGTTAAGTATGGATTTTGGATCTTCACCCACTTAAATATTTTAAAGGGTTTTATAATTTAAGTGGGAGCATTTAACTAAAATCTTTACACGCTTTATTATAGTTATAATTGCTATTACCTTGATCTCGATTGTTATTGAACATTGAGAATTGTTCTCAAATCAAAAGGAATCATATGTTCTCAATAATCCTTTTGCCCAATGAACCACTAGCAATTGTAACACGAGTATAAAAGATGCTTACTTGAAGCATCGAAGGGACTCTGTTAAATTTTGTTATCTTACACTTGCCACCAATTCTTCCGTACGTGGAAGTTTTACTTGAGATATATGATACATCACAAATGGAAATGTTCCATCAGTTAGTGAGCAAGAAAAGATAAGTGTTTGAGGCAACATTTTCTCATTGGCCTCCAAAAAGGCATTAAGATGTGATCTTGAATTCATTAATTGATAGTCATTGGTGATGAACTATCATTTGAATGACATGGAGAAAATTGTGAATTAGTTGCATAGGATGCAAAAGAATGTTAAGTTATCCATAAAGGATAAGCCCGCCTCGAATTGTGTGCTTAAGGTTCAAAAGGAAAAGGATAAAAGGAAGGTCGAAAAGCATAAAGACCGAAAGGTTCGGGTGAAACATGTTTTAAAGACAAAAGCTGTTGGCATAGAGAGATCTCCAAAAGAAGGATGTTGCCATTTCTAGAATGAATCGTTCATTAGAATGAAAATAGCAAACTTTGTTTGGAGAACTATGAGAAGATGAAAGGCAGTAAGACTGCTACCTTAAGTATTTATTAATTATTCTACTTTAATTTCTATATCAAAGGTATTAGATACCGTGGTGGATTTCATATTAGTAGAATATGAAGAATCTCAACTTAAGTAGAAACCTTATGAAGGTGAAAGGTAGAATACGAATAGGCAAGAGTAGCAAAGGTTGTTACTTGGAAGTTATGAACTTCTGGTTAAAAGTTATGAACTTTTACATGAAAGTTATGAACTTCTAGGTAAAAGTTGTGAACCTTTACATAAAAGTTATGAACTTTGGTTAAAGGTTATGAACTTTTACATGTAAGTTATGAACTCTTCTTGCCTATTGGGCTCGTTGTTTTGAGTGAACAAATGTTGTTTATTTTATAATTGTGAATTATAAACTTTATAAAGACATGATTATGAAATGTAGATTTACATAATTGTCTTTATATGTGGAGCCCATCTGCAACATAAATACTGTAAGGATCGAATCAAATAGTTTGATTCAACCCATTTTGGCAGTGTCGTCTTGGAGACATAAGCAAAGTTGCATTTCGAAACTCCATGAGAATGGACTTTTGGATTCATGAGATTATGAATCATCTTGAATCATGCGAATGTTGCTTATTGTAAAAGATGACAAAAGTGTTTCTTTGCTAAAAATAGTTAAAGAATAATCGATTTATTAAGCATTATACATGTGGATGTATATGAATTATAAATCAACTGCTAAAGGAGGTTCTAATACTTCATTACTTTTATGGAACTTTTCACTAGATAAGAGTATCTAATGAAACATGAGTTTGGAACTTTTGAAGTGTTCAAAAGCTTGTAAAAGGAGTATGAAGTATCTTGACAAGATAGTAAAGTCACTTAGATATGATCCAAGTGGTGAACATTTGAGTCAAGATGTTGACAATCATCTTAGAGATTGTGGGACTGTCTCACAATTGACTCCTCCAAGTACGCCACAAAGGATGTTGTGTCGAAAAGGGAGTAATCGAACTCTATAAAGATATAGTTCAATCTATGATGAAGTCAAGTTGATCATCGTTTTCTCAAAAATATGCCATTAAAGCAGCTGTGTATATTGTTCCGTCTAAAACAATTCATGAATCAACATATGAGATATGGTTGGGTAAGAGACCCAAATTGTTTCATTGAATAAGTTTAGGGCTGTAAAGCTTATTTCGAATAAGTTGGCACCTAAATTTTAAATGTCGTGTTGTGGATTACTCAAAAGGAAAGTAGGAGTTGTTACTCCTATGTTTCTTTTGGATACAAAATGTTGTAGCTAGAAATGGTTTCTCCTTGACGAGGGAGTTAATTTCTAGAAGAGTTAGTGGGAGTAAGGTACACCTGCAAAACTCATAATTCACAAAGTGACATTTAACGTTGAAGAGGAACATGGAAATGGTTTCATGATCATTGTTGAAATTACACAAGTCCAATGAAAGTCTAGTGGAATACGACATGATTAGGAGAGATATGGATTTCTCAAAATCATGATGTAGTTTTACTAGATTGAAGTAAGTCTTCTTTTATGAAGAAGCAATGTTAGATTATGAATCTAATAAGTGACTTGATGCTACAAAGTTTGAAGATAAGTCCATGTGTGACAATCAAAGTATAGACTTTGATAAATCTTTTAGAAGATGCATATGCAATGGTTGCAAGTGAGTTTTCAAATTGAAAACCGACATGGATGGTGATCTTCAAACTTATAAAGCACGACTAATGACTATAAGGATACGAACAAATTCATAATGGGACTATGATGAAATCCTCCTTAGTCATTAATCATGATCAAGTCATATTGAGTTCTTGTTGCCATATCCGCATAATGTGATTATAAAATATGGCAAATGGATATCAAAATCTGTTTTCTACGTGAAAACATGATTGAGGATGTGTACGTGACACAACCCAAAGTTTTGAGCATCCAAATAATTCAAATAGCGTATGCAAGTTTCAAAGATTCTTATAAGGATCGAAACATGCATCAAATAGTTGGAATCATAGTTTTGATAAAGAAATCAAATGGTTTGATTTTATCAAAAGGATGATGAATCTTGTGTTTCAAAAGGATCAGTGGGAGCATATCGGTATTCCTAATGCTATATGTAGATGACATATGGCTTGTTGGAAATAACATTCTTACCTTGCAAGAAGTAAAATCTTGGCTAAGAAAGTAATTTCAGTTAATGTTATAAGCATGACTGCCTGTATTCTTGAAATTGGAATCTATACAGATAGATCTAAAAGAATGTTTTGGCTTAAGTCAAAGCATTGAAAGCGTTCAATATAAAAGACTTAATAGAAGCTTGCTTATGTTAACTGTGTAAATAGTTGCACATATACAACTGATTGCAATTAGTTGCAATATATCAGTCGAGATCTAGTATTCTCTTAAAAAGAGAAGTTATGATTTTGAAAGGTTCAAAATAAAACGTTATAGCTAAATATCTATAATAGCAGCCAAAGTATACAGTTACATGTGATGTAAAGAAATTTTTGGATGAAGAAGTTCATCAAAATTTTATGTTTTTGTTCTAAGCATTGCTTATCCTGTGAGACTATTGTAGGGACAATAGTTCAATGCGTAAGAACCTTGTATGACACAAGCATATACTTAGGCGTTTTTCACTAATTTAGAGAGGCTGTCTCTAAAGAGAGAGTGAATATGTGTAAAGTAGCAACGGAAGCGAAAATTAATAATTCATTGACAAAGACTCCTGCACGAGTGAATACATGAAAGTCATGTAGGTCAATGGGTGTAAGATACATGTATGATTGGCCATAGTGCAAGTGGGAGATTGTTGGAGATTGTGCCCTAAGGCCAATATTGGATTATGTAATTTGACTTCTAAGATTAATCTAGTGTAGATTAATATTATCATTTATGTTTGTATGTTAGCATTTATGATAAGTATCCATGAATAAATCGTGTTATTCTAAATATCCCTAGTCGATTGTTATTATGGGAATAATAACAAACTAAGACTAGTGTGAGTGATAATGGATATTCATAAGATGAATATAGTGTATACAGATACAGATTATACTCACGGGTAATATGTTAGAGAACATGTTACTGGAGACCCACTATGAGATCAAGTTCATGGTTATGTGTCACAACTGATCTTGATTATAGTAGTGTCATTAGCTGATTCCTTTGACCTGAGGTCACCATGGATTCCGGGATGAATTCATGTTGTGTTTTGACGCAGTCAAACGCTGCTTGTAACAGAGTAGTTATAAAGGCTGTGATTGGGTACGATATGACTCATGCCTTGGGATGTGAGTGACAGATATGGGATTTTGTCCCTCTCTATCAAGAGAGCGATATCACTGGGCCCCTCGATAAGTGAGACTGTTATATGCATGGCCGTGCTCAAATAATTGATAAGAGTATCAATTGATTTGTTTAAACAGTCCGCTTTGAGATCGAGAAAGCATATGATTAATTTATATAAGATTGACAAGTGTACCATGTCTTATAATTAATCATGATATCAAGAGACAAAAGGGAATATGACACATTCTATAAGTAGGTTTATTGGATTATACCAATCATATGAATTGGGTAGTCATAATGGCTTGCTAGAGTCCGCTTATGACTTATGAGGGCATTATGGTAATTTCCTCATTGCCAATTTATATGATCCTACGGGGTCACACACAAAGAGCAAAATGAGATTCACTTAATTCGGGAATAAATCATTATGAGATAATGATTTATTATTGATGAGAAATTAAATATATATAATGATATATATTTACATGTATATGTATATACACATGAACATATTAATAAGATTAATATATTTATGGCATAAAGTATGCTATATATATATATGTATATTATAATTATATTATATGGTGATATAAATAATTATAATATACATTTACGTATATGTGTATATATATATATGTATGTATGTATGTAAATATTAATAAGATTAATATAGCATAAAGTATGCTAATTATATTATATGGAGATATAATTAATTTTACATACATATGTGTATATGATGGAGAATTGACTAAGTTTAATATTAATTGAGAATTAATAAAACTTATGGGGGCTAATTTATAATTATAATTAAATATAGTATTTAATTACAATTATAAGTTAATAATAAAAGAAAAAAACCCTAGAACAAGTGAGTGTTGGATCACATACAGCAGCCCCCCATCTCCATCAAATGGCCGAAAAAAATGTTTTTGGCAAAAAAGTGAAAAATATCAATTTTTCACCTTCTCATTCGAAGAACTGTTCTACGATCCCGGCGCTAGCACGCGGTGAGTCAATTGCTCGGTGTGGATCAACTGTAGAGGGAATCTGCTTTGGTTCCTGTATCCAATCCTGCAAGAATTAAGAGGTAATTCTTTAACCCTCCTTCCAATTCAATGCAATGTACATGGGTCCTTGGTGGGGATTAATCCGTTTTTCCGCTGCGCATATTTTGTTTTGTGCGATTAATTCCCAACAGGAAGAAGTACCAGTGTGGCTAATAGGAAGACCCTGACCATTGCCAACCCGAATAGTATCATTACCCATGTAAGGTTGCAAGTGAGGAAGGTGATGAGGATCAACAGTCATGTGGTGCATGGCACTGGTGTCAGGATACCATGTCGACTGTGGAGCATGAGGCGGCATGGGCTGGAAATACGGTTGAGGCTGATGGAGCTGATGGGGCTGCTGTCCATTCGATCCCGAAGCAAGGTTGGCCTGCCGAAAATTCTGCTGTCCAAGGGCGGGGTTCCGAGGCCGAAAATTGGGGTTTGGTATTACTCTTCGACACTTATCAGCCGTATGATTATTATAGCCACAGATTTGACATGGTGCTTTAGATTTCCTATGGAATTGATTTGGTTGCTGCTGTTGGGGGGCAGTGTGCATCATAAAGTTTGGGTTACCCCTAATATTGTGGTTCGGTTTTTTAGCAATAAGAGCCACAGGAGGCGGATTATCTTGAAAGCTTTTTAGTAGAATCTCATATGATGTTAAATGTCCAAACAAGGTGTAATAATCAGCAGGAGGTTCCATGACACACAGAGTAGCAATAATGGATTGAAATTCATTACCAAGGGTTTTGAAGACAATAGCATTGAACTAAGCGTTGGTTAAGGGAGCGTTAGCAGCGGTGAGCTCATCAGCGAGGGCTTTACATCGTTGCAAATAATCTGCAACACCAGCATCAGTCTTTCGCAGTTCTTGTAGTTGCATATGTATATGAAGTTGTCTGTTTTGTGACATAGACCCATAAGCCTTTGATAAGGCTTGCCAAGCATCATAACTTGATGTAATACCTACCACAGAATGGAATACAGAAGGAGATAAGGATGAGAAAATCCAAGACAGGAGCATTTGGTCCTTTGCAAACCAGGCCGTATAGGCTGGGTTATCGACTTCCACATTAGGGTCGGTTGGTGAAGGAATTTTCTTTGGTGGAGCTAAGGAGGTGCCATCAATATGGCCAACGAGATTGTGGCAGTGAAGAATAGGGGTAAACTGGGTTTTCCAGACCAGATAATTTGAGTGATCTAATTTATTGGAGAAGATTTGATTTGAGGTGATGGGAAGAGGATGTGGAGAGGGGTTGGATTCGGCCATGATAGTGGAATTAGGGTTGAAGGAGGTGGCTTGAGTGGATAATGAGGAAGATGCCGATTGGAGAGAGGGGTTAGGGTTAGGGTTTGAGATGTAGGAGGCGGATGAAGAAGAGTGGCTATTAGGGTTGGATTCGGTTTCTGAATCGGATTTGGAGCTAGAAGACATAAAGCTCTGATACCATGTTAAAGCTAGATGATTGGGAAAATTATGATTTCCATTAAATTGAGAATAAGAGATACAAGGAGTATATATAGGCAAGTATGTCTAGGGTTACAAGGAAAAATAAAAATACATTTTATTTACATTTACAATTATATCCCTTTACATAAATAATCATCCCATACTTCATCAGGAGCAGTGAATTTCTGAGTCACAGAATCATATCCGAATCCAGAGCTACAACGTAGAAGATTACAATAGTTGTTGTATCTTTGTTTGAACCACTTTAGTCGACTTAGATATTGAGAATATTTTTTATCACATTTTAGTTTTGCATTTAGAACAGGGATTATCTTTTTTTCAACAGTGCCTTTACTTAATAGACCATTACTGTCACGCCAACCTCGCTTTGCAGCATCAACCA
The DNA here is from genome assembly GCA_039660915.1 of Euphorbia tirucalli. NCBI lineage: Eukaryota > Viridiplantae > Streptophyta > Magnoliopsida > Malpighiales > Euphorbiaceae > Euphorbia > Euphorbia tirucalli. The sequence continues at coordinate 19,215,508 of CM077633.1, read as the reverse complement.
TGAGTTTTAGTAACTTGGTGCTCTCTTCAACAGTCCAAAGTTTATATTCAACTTTTCCTTTACATTTACCTTTTCCATTACATGCATCTTCCATTTTGTAATACTAATATATAACATAATAACAAAATGTAAGCAACACCTATATTGCAAGAACAAAAAATAACAAAAGAGATGTTGATGAACACAATACTAGAAATTGAATGCACTAGATAACAAAAACTGAAAATGTCGAGATCATATGGCCTAGATATCATGCAACTCTATTCCAAATCAAATCAACATAATCTCAAAACAAACCTTTCCATGAATATTGAAATATTGAATAACTATGAAATAACTATGAAATATTGAATGTTTTTCCCATGAATCATGCATACTCTAAGTTCTCTTGTGAACTATGACATAAATTGATTAGTTTCATGTCAAAAGAATGCTTGAGGTAATGTATATGCTGGTGAGTACCTGTCACACACAGACATGGAATGAAGCGGGTATTTGGGGCGGTCAAGTTAATTGAGCGATTAATAGGATGTGAATATTTAATGAATGATGTGAAAACATGGAGTTGTGGAGACAAATTATGTGAAATTCTAGATAGCATATTGAAGAATTTCTATGTTTGGTTCTTGGAACTTAAAAAATAAATGGGTCCTATGTCATAGCTTGAGAGTTGTTGATGATTTAATGTCTTTTATAATCCCTAACAGTATGCATGGCTATAGGAGACGAAAGGAAAGTAGATGTCTTGATATGGGAGAAGGGAGAGGATGTAAAAATGTTTCCCCTATTGTGTTTGGAAACAAGAAAAGCAATAAGTATGCGTGGTAAATAATTTTAGATATTAAAAGTGAAGAAAAATGTAGTTTTAAAAATTAGAAATGAGGGGGAAGTAGTGAAAAAGGTGTCTTTTTTCCTTCATGGTGAAATTTGTTTCACACCAAATTGAGATGTAAAAAATTCATTATGAATGAGGGGAATGGATGGGAAGATTACTGACTTTCTTTTTTCAGTCCCCTTGTAAAAAAAAATTGAATGAAAATGAGACAAAAGGGAGTTGCTATTGCTGCTTCTTATCTCCCCTAGTTTACCCTCATTCAAGAGCCCAAGAATATCAGTGAGGCTGCAAGGAAAAATGTTCCTTTCTATATGTTTATTCATAAAGAGACAGAGGTATATATGAAGAATTCTAGTGTACTGGATAGCAATATGAAGGTTGGATTATGGAGGATTATTGTTGTCCACAATATTCCTAACGCTGATTCAAGATGTAATGGAAAGGTTTGTTTTGTTTTTTCTTTCTTAGCTTTCCTAGATATAAAATAACTTAAATTTACAGCAACAACAGAATCTCAAATTTACAGCCACAACAACAACTCAAAGGGAAAAGAGACAGAAAAACTCACCGGTGATGTGGATTGGCGGAGAACTGGAGAAATTAGCGAAGGTGGGGCAGTAAGCGTTGGTCTTCCTATGTATGCCAGCAATAGGAATGTCGCATGTGATTGTTGAAAATCTGTTTATTTATTTATTTAATTAAAGCATGAAATAAACTTCCATAATCCAACAATTGCTGCTGTTTCATAACTGAAACCAATTGTGTTGCTTTGTTAATCTAATTGCTTCATGGCTGAATTAAATAATCAATTTGAATGTGTTGGCTGTAAGCAATTTGGTTAAAACATTCAATAAACAAAAAGCATATTAAAAGATGAAATTAATTGGCTAACACAGCTATACAGTAATTAAAATAGAAATAAGAAATTGATCAATTAAAGATCCTTAAATGGAAGGCATTGAGATAGTAATCTGCATGCAGGGAATACATTTCTATCCTTGTCATCAAATGGTCTCTAAGAGGCAAAGCATTTGGCCTCAATTCAGATATCAAAAGATCAGATACTTGGTCTAAGCCTTGCTCTAGCAGCCCATTCAATAAGAATCCAAAAATAATGGCATTCTGGGAGATCATATTATTAATTATACATTATAATTTCAGTAGAATGAAAAAAGAACATATAGATTACCGGCTTATATACATCCATTTCATTTCATCCCATAAGCAAAGTAAATGAATGAAAAAATAATGAAAGGTGTCAAATGACCACATTCAGGAAAAATGTTGAACCAAGTACCATAATTTCTAGCAGAGAAGCATCGGCAAGTTGAAGGAAATGCTATTTTTTTTTCTTTTTCTTTCTTTTTTTTTTCTTTTTTTTGTAAACTTATATATGTTGTTTCAATATTCAATATTTGACTTTCAGCTAGTCTATTTCAAAAACAATGAATCCAAGCCTTTTTCTAATTAGAAGTATTATACCACGCAAAAGGTCACATTTATCTCAGTATTACACTCTCATTATCTATAGACATACTAGTCATAAAAACACTCAATGTTGGAATCTCACCTTCTCCAATCCCTAATTGCCTAATTAAGCCCATGAGGATTCCAGTTCCAGGGGGATTGATTCAAGATCACAAAGTCAGGCATGCTTTATCATTTCAAGCCATTGCCTTAATGTCCCATACCCACAAAAGATTAAACAACAAAACCAAGAAAAGTAAAATCAATCGGGGTTGAAACACTCAAAACAACCCGAGAATTCCTGTTTCAAAACATCAGCTATCCCCCCCCCTTTCGACCAGCAGTTATACCAAAGGGCAAGAGAACTTTCAGCATGGAAGAAACATAATTAGGAGATCTATCTACCATGACATGTATTATAAACAATCATAATCATAACAATAATGAAGGAGAGTATGTTTGGTGCTCACGTGTTTACAGGACTTGCACAGATAGAGACAGAGGATGAGGGAGCAATGGGGACTTCTGCAAATCAAAGAAAATAAAAAAAGATTACAACCGAAAGATTGAAACAAAATTTCATCACATATTCTGCCTTCGCCCATTGAATTAGGGATTTGGGATTTTGCCCCCAAATCAGAGAGACGAACCCCTTATACAGGAACAAACCTCTGGACGCAAGGCGTAAGAAACGGCTTTCCTTTGGCGCTTTGGCTCCTGCTATTGAATGGCGGAGTGGCAGCGTCTTCAGCCGTCGGTTTTGGTGAAGAGGACGATGACTCCCTTCTTTTTCTTTTCACGTTAAAACGTCTTCCTTTTTTTTCACATTAAAAAGTCTTCAATTTCTTTTTCATTAAAAAGTCTTCCGGATATATGCAAGACTTTTTTCAAGGGATTTTCTGTTATATTTTGTTAAAAAAGTCTATAAAAGTAATTGTCATCAATTTTGAATGACTTTTTGAATACAGGATGACTTTTAAAGACTCTTAAAAAGTCATAATCGAATACCCGATGACTTTTAAAGACTCTTAAAAAGTCATAATTGAATACCTGATGACTTTTAAAGACTCCTAAAAAGTCTTAATTGAATACCTCCGGATTTTAAAAGTCATTAAAAATCTTGATCCAATACACCCCTGTTAGTATTTGATTAAATTTTTTAAACAATAATTTTTAACTATTCTTTAGGAAGGGTTAGTAACAGAGTTTTTTTTATGTCTATAAATATTGAAAAAATTAAGCGATATTAATTTTCTAAATTAATTTATTTAGACTAGTTTCATTTTTTTAAAAAAATCTATATTTGTTAATTTAGTCAAAAATTAAAAATATATTATTTTGATATATTTTAAATAGATAAAATTATAATTTAAATTATTTTTATACACTTAAGTCGTTTTTTAAAGAAAATAACAATTTTTTAAAAATATAATAAATTAAATTTATTTTTAAAGTATTTAATTATGTATTATAAATTAAGTTTCCAAACACAATCAATTAACTAATTAACTAAGAGCCAACAACTTATGAAACAATAAACAATGACATATACAGTTAACAGGATCCGGTGTTTAGCTAATCGCTGTACCAAACGAACTCCTCGTGTGTAAGAGAATTTTCCGGTTTGGCTCATTGAGTCAGTCACGAGTCACGAATAGCTCTAAACTCTAATCACTAGCCGAGCTCGCCACCGTCGTGGCTCAGGGAATGCTGCTTTGAAGTTTGAACAGAAGAGAGAGGGAAGCCAACACAAACTAATTTTACTATCTCCAGCTCACACAGTACTTTAATGGATACTACTACTACCTTTATAACCCTAAACTCCATTACCCCTTTTCCTTTCAGTTTCCGCTCAAGATCCTTACTTTTGCGTCCCTTCTACTTTGCCCAACTCAACAAGAGGCATTTCCATTCCTCTCTTTCTTTTTCTCAACGATTGGCCCCTTTCTGTTCTCTCTGTAATACTCCTACACTTGTTTATATGTCAATATAAGTTGAACTTGATTTTTTGTAGGTTGTTTTGTTCATTGGTTTTATCTTGTTGGGTTTTTTTAGCTGAAGCACGAAATGGCAATGCTTTGCCCCATGGAGCGGGTGAGGCTGTTAATGAAGTCTCACGAAATAAGCTTCTTCAAGTTGTGTTAGTCTCTCCTCAGGTATTTTACTTAGTTTGAGCTTCATGTTGTTCCAAATTTTGTGCTGTTTTTGCAATTTCTGTGTTAATTTTGCCTCATTGGAGTATGTGTAGTGGTAAATTGGAACTTGGCTTTGGTTGTTCACTTTTCAAGTCGGCTCATTGATTCTTTGTAACATAAATTGCATTGGTAAAAATTTGTATGGGATTGTATTTTTTTTTTTTTTTTTGGGTTTATGCAACATGACGCCATTGAGTGTTCTTTCCTTTTCTTGGTTCAGATTGGTTTTTGTTTAGTTTGTTTGAGATTCATCATTCTAACAATTTTGTACAATGTCAACTAGTTTTCAAGGAAGCAGTTCAGTTTAGTTAACTGGTATATTAGCTAATCAGTATCAACAATTTTACTAGCATAAAATGAACGAAATTAACAAAAGGATTGGTAGACCATGTAGTCAGAATGACGAAATTAAAAATTAAAAGATGGATTTTTAGAGCAGTTGATACACAATTTATAGAATTATGATTTAAGAATCCTAAGATTTTCTGGAGTCCCACACAAGTTTATCGAAGCCATTATTTGCTGTTTGCATAATTAGTTTTTCTAAGCCAATGGAATGATACGGGGGAGTTGGAAGTTATGTTAGAATACTTATAGAAACAAAGTACAAAAAGCAAAACTGCGAATGCAAAGTCACAGTAAGAAAATTAAAGAAGATGAACTGATTTTATTGACTGAAAATATAAACCTAACAGAAGGATAAATGCAGAAATGGGAGAAATTCTCAAATCCACCCAGTGCAGCAGAACCTAAGCTCTTCTCTACTCAAAGAGTACCATTACATCCAATGAGCCAAACACCAATTCTATTCCTTCGCTCCTCACTCTCTCCACCTTCTACAAATACCCTACAACATACCTCAACTACCCCTAAAATAGAGCACATCTCACACCCCTATGGGACTTAGAAATAAGTAATTATACCCTCTAAGTCATATCACTTTCTCTATCAAAACCCATATGGATGAATAATTCAGGTGTTTCTAATGTGTCTAAAACAACTATTGCATATGCGATATTTGAGTGTAGCTTATGGTCTATGGACACTTCTTTGAAATGTAGGCTTGGAGAAACGAGAAAGAAGCTGTGAAAATGCTCAAGTATGTACTGCTAACCTACTCAAGTCTATATCCAATCTGTATTGGAATTAAACAATTTGTTAGTCATCAAAATATAGGTAGCATTAATTCTTCTTGTTCTGCATTATAGGATTTGATCAATCAAATCAAATGCAATGCTTGATCTTGACTCCCCAAATCAAATTCTGGTGCATAATTGCTAATTTGTCTTTTCTTCAGTATGATTTGGTTTTATATTTCTGAGTAGTCAGTAGAAATGGATTTGAGATTTCGGAGTATGTGACAAAATTGTTCCCTTTATGCTACCTAATATATAAACTATTCTTAAGTTGTCATTTATTGATTAATGAAATAATCAAATGAGTCCCTTTTCGAAATTGCAGACCCAAGTTATCCTCTAGAGCTCCCTTTCCAAGCTAGAATTTCTTATCTTCGATTCCCTGCTTAAAAATGAGATAAGAGAGCAAGGTGCCTTATTCATCCAATCCAGCGAAAGAATTAGCAAAGGTCATGAATTCCTATGTCTTCCCCTTCGCCGGAGCTACCTGTGCATCTGACGAGGTAGTCGCTCATAAGGCTATGCATTATGAGTTGAGTGATGAAAGTGTCAAAGGAGCTAATTCTGCTTCAAGCGAAAACCTATTTGGTAAATTGTCTAAGCTTTTTCTTCTGTTCATCCTGCCATTCCATTCCTTCGCTGGGAATCATATTTTCATTGTCGGAGAGAAAGGCTGACCCTATAAAAAAACCCTTGGCACAATAAGAAGGCAAGTCCTTTTGCACTCTTTGGTATCCTAGGGTTCGCTCTTGTATCCTACAAATTAGACCTGTAACAAACTATCTTATTTTATTGTTTTTCTATCTTTCCCCGTGAAGTAAAAGCTTCAATAGAAGATAAAGTCTTTTGCCTACCATTACATGGACATTCTTAACTTTCCCTAGTTCTATGAATTGCTATGTTTGAATCCAAATCTACTGGTAATAAAATCATATTCTTTTTCTTTGGTCTTGCACAATGACTTGGTAGAGCAACCTTATTCTGAGAAAGATCGAATTTGTCTCCTGCAGATTCCAGGGAACACTGGTTGCATTGCCAGAACATGTGCAGCATCAGCTGTTGGGCTACACTTAGTTGGGGTGGATATTGCAAATTGACATTTCGGTTCTTTTCCTTTGTAATTTATTATGCTGTTAGTTTGTGTCAGCGGAGAGATAGATACTCTTTTCCTCTATTTTTGAACTCATCATGATAATTGGTAACGTTTTCCATCTGGTGTAAATATTTTTTTTCAGCCCTTAGGTTTCCAAGTTGATGATACTAAACTCAAGCGTGCTGGACTGGATTACTGGCCGTATCCTTGCATATTTTCTACATCTGGAACCTTTTGTAAAAGATTTCTCTGCTGCAGTTCAGTTATATACCTAATTGAGATATCTATCTGGGCTTTTTACTTTTCACCAATATGTTTTAACATAACCATCAAAGATGCAAAAGCATTATTTTTTTTCTTCTTTCATTCTTGTGCCCTGTGATGCTGCGCATGCTCTTCTTTTTTTTTTTTTTTTTTTTTGTTTTTTTTGCTTTATACAAAATCCAGCATATTAACGTGAATTTCATTCTTGAAACACATCAATCTACTATTTCTCCTACTAGCATTGTCCTGCTTGCTGTCCAATTTCAACTTCCAATACCAGTTTGATTAAATATTTTGGTTTCTGTCTTAAAATTAACTTTCTTAGATATGTGGTTGTGAAAGTTCACGACTCTTGGGCAGAGTTTCGAGACTACTTCGGGCAACAGGTATTCCTTGGAACTCATAATGGTTTTTTGATGTCTGATTGTCTTTCTGTGAGTTAATTTGCCTTTTAACCTCCAACACAGGATGGCAATAAGCGTTTGCTAGCATTTACTAAAAGAGGGACAACAACTCATTCGGTATGTTGGGCTACTGTTTAATCTATTTCTGGTGTTTTTGATCAAATTATTTATGCTGCTGATTATTGCTGCATTCCTTCAGCATCATATATCGCTGATACTTGCTCTTAATTTTGTACCTCATTTTTCATTTTTTATGATCATTAAGCTCAAGAAAATGGACCATCTCATAAAGTAAATATCAATGTACTTGTAGAGTGTTGTATCCAATGTGGATCACTTTATAAATTGCAATTTGAAAATGAAATAGGAAATAATGTCGCTAAAAGTGTAACTAGACCTGCATAGATACTCTATTACAGTTTGAGAAAGACAAGTTGATTGGAGCGCTTACCATCTGTATCCACTCATGAGCTATGTAGTGATATTCTCAGGCAAAAACATGAGTTTAAGCAACCTCAACTATACATGTTTGTGCTATTAGCTCCTACTTCATTACATTAGGCTCTTAAACTTGATCTATGTCCTATTAAGTCTCTCAACTCTTTTTATTTCCGATAAACCCCCGAACTCTCTCTATGTATGTTTTGGGCCTTTTAGTAGCTATATCATGTGCCTTTTGTGATTTGTGTTAAAAACGGTTTTCTAGTGCCTTAAAAATGGTCAATAGGTTTCGATAGTAAAGTTCAGGAACTTAAAATATGTTTTGTGTATTCTCAATTGTTATAGCTGGATAATAAAATTGCTCTTTTAACAAAAATAGGTACTACCGAAAATTTTATTTAGAATTATGAATTCCAATGTTAGTATCAATTATTACATTTTAGAATGCTACTGTACGTAATTAGTTGAAATCTAAGAAAGAAAGAAAGCAGAAAGAAGTACAAGAAATTTAGCGGTGAGTAAAGTGAATAACAAGAGCTATGGCAATGAGAACATGAAGAACACAAGTAACATGGCAACGATCATCCACTTCCTCTGATAAGCTTTAGCAGCATTTAGGTCTTTAAATCCAAGCTGTACATAATGATTAGCATTCAACACATGATGCTGAATAACATCCGACTGCTCCTCTTGTGCCTCCACCATTACTGCCATATCTAGAAACAGTTGATGCAGCTCCAACAGGCTCTTCTCAATCTCTTTCACCGTACTGTACTGTCCTGCATCTCGAACACTTTCCCTATTACATGATCCTCCAGAATTGCTTGTTTCAGAAACTCCTTGCCTCCACAGCCATTTAATATGATCTTTTCAATGATTTCTTCATCTGGGTGTTCTCTTGTTACTGTAAAATTTCTCCTTTCTACACTTTCTTTCTGCTCAGTCATGATTTTCTGCCGCAAGTCTTGAAAGCTCCATTGACTCGTTCCGCAAACAATTACTGACTACACATCTAGTTCCATAAATTGGAGTACCAGATAGAGCTGAATTAGCAGCACTGTCCATTCCTTCATGCTGAGTGCGCGTTCTTAAAGAACCAAAAGTTTATATTTTTTCTGCTTATGCCTACATTGAAACAAGTATGAAATTGTTACTTTAAAGATGAATTTGTCTGATTGAATGCAACTAGCAGTCTTTATCACAGTATTTCCCACCTTAGTTATCCTGTGGTTTTTATTATATGATGTATGCAGGAGTTCTCCTACAGAAAAGGAGATTATCTAGTGTTTGGGTCGGAAACAAGTGGCCTACCTCCGGAAGCCCTGGAGGACTGTAAAAACGAAATGTTCGGGGGTGGAACCCTTCGAATTCCGATGATTGAAACTTATGTTAGATGTCTGAATCTTTCTGTGAGTGTTGGCATTGCATTGTACGAAGCTTCCAGACAGTTAGACTATGAGCAACTTAAATTCTCTTCCGAAACCTGTACCGATGGCCAACAATCTTTTATTACTGAGGATATTTTTGCTTGATTTTGTTGTATCATTCTCTAGGATTTGTAATAAATGAATACAAGCCTTAAATTTGAGGCAATGAATCATTTTTTCAGTGCTATTATTTTGTTATGGGCAAATCCTGTCAATCCACCGCCCTGTGAAGCCCAATCATACTGATCACTCATCACCCCATTTTTAATTGAAAAAAATATAGGAATAGTTGGGACTTGAGACCATTTTTATTAAATATTAATTCAATATTAATTAATCATCGATGTTATGTACATAATATTTATGTTTGTCAATTACTTTAAAAACTAATTATTTGATTGATTGTTAATTAGTTTATTAGCTATTTACTTGTAATTAATTTATTTTCAAATCTTAACACTGAGTTGATTCATCCCTCAGTTACTGTCTACAATAAACAAATTTTATGAACTTCCTACAAGCAGTATTAAACAGTTTTTAAACTATTTTTCTTGTTTTCTCAAGGTCTTAAACCATTTTCTCTTTGACACAAACCATAATTAAATAAATAGTTCCTATATCATTCTTCAACCAAAAAAAATATATATATATTATGGCCACTGGTCAAATGATTACAATTATGAAGGATAAAGGCAATTTTGTTTTTCACTAGGGGATTTTGTTTTTCACTCGAGAATATTAACTATAGCAGTGATAATTTTTGTAGTGAATGATTGTGCTAAGAAGAATTTGTTTTATTTACATTGCCGAAATTGAAAAGAGAAAAAAAAAAAAAAAAGTAATGATTAAGACGAGGACTTATAATTTGGAAATTATGATAGTAATGAAAAAGAAGTGATGGGGTCACAATCATTCTAACAGGGCAATGTCATCTTCACAATGAATTGGGTTGCCTTTTTTTTTTTGTATATTCTGCCCTCATTGCATGTGCTTCCCATTTGTATAGCTCTTTTCTTTGGCTCCAATTAATCATTTTCGTCACAACTGGTTTAACAGATTTTTTTTTTTTTTTTTTTTCCTAAATGTGATGCATAATTGTTTTTATTTTCTCATTTATGAGAAAATTTTAGTATATACAGTTAACCACTGTTTTAAAAAAGGCAAGCGATGAAATGCATGGATTTGTTCAATTCAGTTTCATTGATATCAGTATTAATTAATTAGGTGCATTCATGTGCATGTGTTTTGCCCATAATTTTTTTCCAATTATTGAACTTTAGTAGTGTTTGTAAAGAATAATTTAAAATGACGTATTATTTTGATGGGTTTTTAAAAAATCTAATTCTATTCTCATGAAATCCATTATTTGGAATAAATTAAATGAAAGAATTCAATAATTATTTAAAAAAAAAAAATTGAAGGAATTGCAAGACATGAAAGAGTTTTAATAGAAGTTATTTATTATAAGAATTTTCAAAGCACCGAGGTAAGATACGCAACATGATAGAAATTTTATCTCATTTATTCCATCTTAAAATTTGTCAAGAAAATAGAATTGTCAAAATATATTCTTAGAAAGTTAATTATAGAAATACTAGCCTACTTTAATTTGTTAAAATAGATTTATATGAGTGACAAAATTCCAGACTAAAATTTTACAATAAGAGTAAAATTTACATCATTTATAATAGTAATATGATTGGTGAATTCTCATTTCAGCCTTAAAGATTAAATTTCCGTATCCTAAAATCCGTAGAAGTAAATTTGTAGGTTATCCCATATGATATATAAAAAAAATATTTTCTACTCTAAATTCCATGCATAATAAGTGTGTCATGAATTTAGAGAAACAAAAAACAGCACATCATTGCAATGAAGGAGAAAATTAAATGGATTGTACCAACTTCTATTAAAATATCAAAGACGCAAATGACAAAAATTATGGGGAAAAACACATCCACATGCTCCTCAATTAGTAATTCTAACACTAGTCGGGGACATAATGCAAAGCCAACAGGACTTCACTTACCAACATTGGTCCGAATTCAACTATATAACACACCAACTCTCCTCCCTCCAAAATTACTCTCTTCCTCTTCCACATTTCTAGTGAGGGATAACCCAATTCAACACAGTTGAAGAAAAAGGAAAAAGATGGGTTCGTTGCTTTTATCACTCTGTCTCCTTCTATGCATTTCCTCTGCCGTCACCTCCTGTCCGCCCGCCGACCGGGAAGCCTTGTTAGCATTCAAATCATCCTTGAATGAGCCCTACTTGGGCCTATTCAATTCATGGACAACTGCCGACTGCTGCTCCAATTGGTACGGAATCAGCTGTGATCCGACCACTGGCCGAGTCGCCGACATTAACCTTCGTGGTGAATCTGAAGACCCAATCTTTGAGAAGGCTGGCCGGTCCGGTTACATGACCGGTTCGATTAACCCTTCAATTTGCAAGCTTGATAGCCTTTCTACTCTGACTATAGCAGATTGGAAGGATATCTCAGGCGAGATACCGGAATGTGTTGCTAATTTAAGCTCACTTCGAATTCTTGATCTCGTCGGTAACAAAATCTCCGGCGATATTCCGGCTGAGATAGGAAATCTTCAGAGACTCACTGTGTTGAACCTCGCTGACAATGAGATCTCTGGAGCGATTCCTGCTTCAGTTACTAAATTGGGGAATCTAAAACATCTGGATTTAAGGAACAATCAGATTTCGGGCGAAATTCCGGCGAATATCGGTAACTTGAAATCGCTGAGTCGGGCAATGCTGAGCGGAAACCGACTTACCGGGTCTATACCGGACTCCGTAGCAAAAATGCGCCGATTAGCAGACTTGGATTTGGCGATGAACCAGATTTCGGGGTGGCTACCTTCCTGGTTGGGCAATATGCGGGTTCTTTCCACCCTCAACTTGGACAGCAACATGATCTCCGGCCAGTTACCGCCTTCTCTACTGAAGAGTACCGGTTTGGGCATCTTGAATCTGAGCCGCAACGCCATTGAAGGCAACATACCGGATGTTTTCGGGACAAACTCATACTTCATGGCTCTTGATCTTTCGCACAATAATTTAAGAGGGCCGATACCCGGTTCCTTATCGTCGGCGAAGTATATCGGGCATCTGGATTTGAGCCACAACCATCTGTGTGGGGCCATTCCGGCGGGAGCACCGTTCGATAGTTTCGAAGGATCTTCATTTGCTTACAATGATTGCCTTTGTGGAAACCCGCTAAGGACTTGTTAAATGAGTATCGGCCGATAAATGAAGCTCGGTGTCGCCGGAGATACCGATAGTTGTTTTCTCAAGTGTTGTATTTAATTAATTAATGTAAAAGTGAGTCATTTAAGGGATTTGTAGATTTTAAATGTAATTTAATGTGAGAATTTAATAATTAATCAAAGATTACGATCAGTTGAGGTGGACAAAGATCAAGGCTGTTGCATGCACGTGGAAAACAGCATAAGCTTTTGTTTTTTTAGGTTTGTGATTGTGATAAGATAACGCAGCGGCACATGTTTTTTCTTTTTTAATTTTTTTTCTTCTTATAATATGTAATAAGTAAAGAGTTGTTTATTCCGTTAAAAAGAAATAAGACTAAATACATTTTTGGTTCCTGTGCTATCATTACAATAGTTTTTTAGCTTCTGTCATATTGATACTACCCTTTTACTCTATATGGTATGCAAAAAGGTTCTAAAATGGCCCCTAAAAAGTATGTTCTATCGAATTCTGTTAATAAAATTGTTAACAGAATCTGACGGAATATGCTCTTTAGGGATTATTTTGCAACGTTTTTGCATACTACAAGGAGTAAAAGGAAAATATTAATAGGATAAGTATCAAAAGGGTAAACCGTTGATAGCACAGGGACCAAAAAGCTCTTTACGTACAAAAGAAATATAATAAATTACAGTTGAATAAATCCAAGCTTCACAAGAAGATAAAAAAAGAATCATAAAAGAATAGAACTTAAAATATATATAATATATAAATCATGTTTTGAACAAAACACTAAATTTTCTTAGAAATAAAGAACACATAAATATAATTACACTACGAATTAATCTCTAATATTATTATTTTTTTGTTGGCAAATATATGTGAATAAATATTACTTCCTCTAAAAAAAAATGTTAGTATATGTTAGTGACTACGAGGAGAGATGCTTAATCGTAGTACCACATGTACATGCATTTCTTCAAATGCTAATAATATAATTGCATAATGCATAACATTTTTTCAAATAATTATAAAACATAAATGAAAAAGACAAACTCGCGAATACTAACCCCGCACAATAATTCAAATCAAGCAAATATGCATATAAAAAAATTTTAAAAAAAAAAATCTAGAATATTATTAATTTAGCTAAGTTAAATTGCAAGTTCTATTCCTCATGTATAAAATTCTTAAAAAAGATATGATAAAATATGAATGAAAACCTTAAATATCAAAGCAATTTCAAATTAATTAATCGGAAAAATATTATAAATATCTCGTTTATAAAAGGTGGGATAAAAATTGTTCAAGATTATAAACCAAAAAAATTGCAACTTTTATCCTATTTTCTAAACAAAAAATCTATTTTTTTTTTTAAATGATTGACTTCCAAAATATTTGACTAATATTTGTTAATTTTAACATTAACTGAATAGGGAAAAAAAAATGTAAATGTGGGGATTAGTTTGAGAGAAAACTGATGAGGATGCTGAATAGTTTATGTTAATAAGAGAGAATCTGCAGGCTTTTGGATGGAAAAGATGAAAGGGGAGACAGCATACACGTGATCAACAGTCATAGTTAGGATCACTAATTACTGATTCTCAGTTATTTTGCAGAGTATGATTGTCTTCGTTAAGGGACTAATTATTTAATTATACGCACCAAATAATCAATCATGATTAAAAAATTTAAATTATTACGACATACATTGGATCCAAAGTTGAAAAAACAAGGGTCTAAAACGTTTTTCTCAAATGGAAGAGGATCAAAAGCGTTTGAGAGGAGGAAATTAATCATATCCAAATTATAGGGACATTCACATCCATAAATTTCAGCTTAATTCGAATTCTAGGACTTGTAAATTTCATAAAATAAAATGAGCATTTAAGCTCTTTTTTTTTTAAGAGAAGGAAAGCTTTCATTCAAACAGCAGAAACAACACTAATAATTTTCATCCGGCATGTTTGGTGCAGCTCTGTCAGGTTTGATAACCAAAAAAAGCTCGTCCAAACCCAGTCCAATCGACATAAAAATTAATTAGTGCTCAGACCAAACCTTTGCTAGATTTAAAACATTAATTCCAAGTTCGATCTAAGCCTAACCAAATTTGATTACTTGTTTTATTTTTCAATTTTTCATCGTAATTAAACTAAAAACAAAGACTACATAACAAAGGAAATATATATATATTTATGTAATATGATAAAACTAATATCATTTAAATAAATTTACCAATAAAAATTCATAATTAATTTAGAAACTATCTATATGTAGTATAATTCAAATTAAAGTAATATATATTTGTCGAGACGGACTTGAGTATTTACACAAATTTTAAGTCCAACCCACTAAACTTTAGATTTCACCGGACTAAGGTTTGGATAGACCTAACACATAAAAAAATTGTATGTCCAAGCTCGGTTTTTAGAGATCGGTCCCAGATTGGGCGGGCAGATACTCAACGTAATGAACACAAGTTCTAAGAATTACACATGCAAGTGTAAGTTTCTAATAGTTGAACGTATCAAAAGTTGTTGAAAAGAAACTATATATATATATATATATATATATACTTCTTTTTACTAAAGATGTAATTCATTAATACAAATCGGTATACAAAATGTCAATTAAAGTAGAAGAAGGTAATGTATTAAAAACAACAGGAACATGCGAGAAACCAAATATTTCTAAGAATAAGTTAAGAGAAAAATTATAAATTACACCTAAACTATATAAAATTTTAAACGAATGAGATGAAATTTAGAAAAGTTTTAGAGCCAAACGATGAATACAAAAGTCAAAATGTGATATGAGAACATTATTACAACTGGTAGACAGCATCACTAAGAACTTAAAATAACCAACTCAAGAAATATACCTTGAAGATGAGAAGTTATATAGTATGTCTGGCATAAAACGTTATCCGTGTGCCAACCTAATAAAATTATGACAAATTACCCTCCAACCAATAGAAAAATAACATTTTGTAATTAGTTATTTATTTATTTAATAGTTGATTATTTAAATAAAATTCTAAACCCTAAAATAAATACCCTAGGCCCTAAAATATAAACCCTAGAAACTAATTTATGAACCTCAGATATAAAAATATATAACATAGTGTGATTTTATTGGTTTGTTATACAGATAACGTGGTATACCGAACATTTTCTATTATTTATCGTTGAAGATAGTAAAGTGCCAACTGCATTTAACATAAACCCATAATTTCCGTGTTCTTTAAACTAATTAATACTCCATTTAATAAAACCATATAAAGTGTAGCTATAGGGCCGGTGAGTAGTCGAAGTGAAAAGCAGCTGAGTAAATAACAAAGGTCAAAATATACAAACTCCTAAAACCAGTAGTAAGTGCAATGTGCCCTACCTCACTGACATCCACATTAAATCTACCCACATGCCCATTCAATTGCCCTTCGATCTGTCTTCTATGTATTAATGATTGCTACTTTGTAAATTGCAGCAGGAAAAAAGAAAAAAAAAAAAAAAACCCACCACATGCACTAGTGCCTACTGCCTAGTGGTGACTTTAGAAATGTACCGGTTTGATACTAAAAAATAATCATGTATGGTTTGGTCGAATTGTGAATTACCCTTGTCATGAAGAGAGCAATAAACTCTGTCATTGCTATCTTCCAGATCTTCAAATTCAAACAGGGCAACTGCCTCTGCCTCTTTCACTCTATAACTAGTAAATGTGAATTGCTAGCTTATTACGCGCTCACATCTAATGACTCTGGTATCATGTTTCAAAATTCACCCGGAAAGAAGGATTTAATCACAAATAAAATTGACTAACCAATATTAAGTCTTAACAGTAGAAATGACCTTATTACTTATCTGCCCCTAATTTAGAGAATAGCTACGCGTGCGGAAGACAAAAGATGAGAAAGTGATAGCTTTTAGTATAGTGCAGCATTGATCTATTCAAAATCTCATGCATTTCACTTATTAGTCCATTAAAAGAATAAACAGGTAAATCATCATAGAATTTTTTACTGACTTAAGGACCAATTTGGGATTGCTGTTAGTGAAATTGTTATCAGGGAAAGTTAGGTTTCATTGCTTTCTTTAAAAGTAGTTTTAAGTGTTTTTCCAGTGATTTCCTGAATATAATCTGACTTTTACCAATTGTGAATTTGAGGTTGCTTTCCACAGTCCCAAAGCAGTTTTCAGCCAAAATAAGGTTCCACATACTTTAGCTGAAAGCTGCTTTCAGGGCTGCTGAAAGATACCCCAAACTGGCCCAAAATATGATGGAATCTATTGATCCTTTCTAAGTGTACATTTGAAGACACACCTTACTTGAATGTACCATCCATCTGCATAATTAACTAATTAATATCTGGGAAATGTGAAAAGGAGACGCAACAAAAATCTGGATTAAAGGCATATAACTCTAAGATATGCTAGTACCCTTATTGTCGAAAGAAGACTAATTTTAACAATTACAGTAGCAGCTAAATAAATCATAATTTTCATGCTACTTCTCAGTTTTTGCCTACATTCATCAGTTTGAAATCTCAATTTTAAAGGCGGTTGAATTTACATTTCAGATTCAGTATTGTCAGAGGAGGGACATACTAATAGGTCTGATGCCTAGAAACACCATCATGATGCTCACAGTAGAAACTCTACCCGATATCATCAGCATAATAACCTTCATTCAGAAGAACAGCATCATATATCGAATGTCTTTCAAATTCTCCAACTCAGATATTATCCTAGCTGCCGGTTCGATGTACTTGAATAAATTCTGTATGCCCAATCAGCATCAGCTGGTTTTCTGGGTCAAGAACACTAATGTCTTATGTTTCATCATCTACAGGAGCAGGGTTATCAACTTGTTCATTCATGTTGCCTCTAAGGTTCTCAAGAGTGGTATCAATATGAAATGATTGATAATACATTTTCATATAGGTATTTTTAAGATTATTTTATTATATGTTTTCATTAATTTATGCATTTTTAGTATTAGTTTTAGTGCTTTATTAGTTAATTGTTATATTTTATTTATTTGTTCTTATTTAGTTTTATTTTTCTCTTTTAGGTGTAAAATAGGAGAATTTTGGTTAATTAGGAATTCTATTTGAAGAAAGATTGCTCTATGCAGAACTTCATCTGGATTTTTGAGATAGTCAGAGGCTGATTTGGCTTCAGAGTTGTTTTACAAAGTTGTGGGCCTATCCATCAACTTTCCAATGCATTGAAATCATCAAAGTTGAGATGGAGAAGATAACTTGGGTTTTCTCCAGCTGATCCTAAGTCCTATGAGTCAAACTTCTTAGTTGACTTTTTCTCCTACAAAATTATATTTTCCTATTTGGAATAAAAGAGTTAGACTGAAGATATTTTGGGGAATTCTTATTTTAGTGGAATTTGATAATTAGGAAAGTTCTAATTGGGATTAGTTAGAGATTTCTTTTAGTTTTAAATTTTCTAGGTTAGTTTCTCCCCTTATTGGGTTAAAAGATAGTCTCTCCCATATAAGGAGTCTTTGTTTTCAGTTCAGGGAGACCGAACTTAGTTTTAATGTATTTTTAAGAGGAATTCCAGTGGTTTAGTGGAGGAGACAAGGCGAAGAGATTTGGTGAACATGTTTTTATTTCTTATGTATTACTTGTGTATTTTAGATACTGTGAGCGAACGACCTTTTTCGGAACGCGCAGTGAAGCGGGAACAGGGGATTTTCTTTTTGAGATGTGGTGATTGTGGTTTTGAAAACGGGTCTTTAATCTTCTTTAAGAAAACCTTTCCTTTTATTTGGAAAAACCCTTTTGTTGAAATTTAATCGCAAGTGTGAATTTTGAAAAAAAAAGGTTTTTAGAAAATCCCAATTTGAACTTAAAGATCTCGAAACCTAAATTTCGAAATTAGATACACAGTCGCCACCCGGATTAGCTCATTCGGGAAATTCCGGTACAGCTCCCTACCAAGTGTAGACGTGGTACCTAATTCAGAGATTCAGGGTTCGGGCAACAAACCTACTAATCCTCACTTATTTTCAATTATTATTTCATAATGTAATGTTGCATTCACTTAATTCTACTCATTTTATCTTCTTTTAATTATTAATCGATGCTTATGCAAATGACATAAATATAAATATTAAAGTAAAGTGCGGAAAAATAAAAGTGCGGGAAAGTAAATCAGAGACCAAATTATACAACCCAAGAAAAAGAAAACTCTCATCCTCCCCATTCACAACCGCCTATTATACACGATAATCTAAGAAATTACAATCGCTTAGATACACGATTTAATCTATAAAATACATTCAAAAATAAAAATAAAGTAAAAAATAAAAGCTGCATCCAAATACGGTTAGTACAAGTAAATAAATCACACCAAGGACTCAGACATGACAGAATAGGGATTTATAGGAGCGGGAACATGAATTAAAGGGGGTAACCGGGTCGACCCAACCGGTCGGACCGGTTAGACCTAGAAAACGGTTTTTTCAAACGCCCTGTAGGTTTTGTGGGTGAAAAACCAATTTTGAAAATGATTTGGCTCATTTACATGCATTTTTCCAACTTTAGTGGGCCGGATATCCCAGGACTCGCGGGTCCCGTTCGTGTGTGGGCCTAAATTAACATTCATCTAGGGTCCAAAAAGAATATAAACACGTCAAAATTCACTTTTGAATAGGAAAAGGGTGCAAAATTACAAGTTTGGGGCCTAAAAGGGCAAAACTGTAATTCTGCCCCCTAAACTACAGTCTAGCAACTGTAGGACATTACAGTTGCGCGGGCTGTAACTAGCCGGGCGGCTGTAACACCTACAGTCGAGCGACTGCAGTGCTCCAGAATCGATTCCAATGTTTTTTTCTCGTTTTTGAAAACCGTTTTGCAAATTTAATGATTTCGGGGGATCCGAGATTTCTAGAATATACTAAAATCAACAAAACGGATCCGAAACGGATCAAATCAAATCCGGAAATCCCTAATCTCTTAAAATCACCAAACTTTAAATTACATCCATCAATAAAAAAATCTAAGCATATACGGATGTAAAAAAACACATTTAAACATAAAACGGAAGTGTTATCGGCCGATTTTGGGGCATTCGGAGCTTCTGCCCCAGAGATTACAGTCGGGCGACTGTAATCAGAAGATTACAGTGCACGGCTATAGGTTACAGCTGGACGATTGTGATCTTAAGCGAGACGGCTGTAATCGAAAATCGCTTCCAAAATCGTAAAAGAAAAATCAATAAACAACACCCAGAATGAACCAAAGTGTATTTTTAAGGCCTCTCAGAATATTACTTGGTCTGTATTCCAGTGTTTGGATCACCAGAGATGGATTCGGGTGCCAGAAAGTGTCTTGTAGTCACGAACAACCCAAAAAACAATGAGCGATCAATGAAGCACGAACGGAGCCCGAGCGAGATTGAGCGAGTAGTGATTATTTGAAAACACCCTACAACTATTTTTGTGTGTTTTGTTAAAATTGTTTTTGTTATTTTCAGATCAAAACCCTTTTATTTTCTTCTAAGAACCCTAGAAAAAGCCCCCAAAATCTATGTTATTGTGTGTTTCTTGTGTTTTTCTCTCCAAAACTCTTTTTTCTTCTGCCTCTTTTTCATTCTGCTAACCCTAATCCCGAATACCAGCTTTTTATATCTCCCGTTTTGGTTAAAAATCGGAATTAAATGCTAGTTTTTGGTAAAAAAGGAAGTCTGATTATTACAGTCGCTCAACTGTAGTATAGTCGCGTGGCTATAAGTACTACAGTCGAGCGACTGTAGTGACCAGATTAGCCAATCTTCTTTAGGAAAATCGAATTAAATGCTGATTGGGCCGAAAAGAGGAAATCTGAAGATTACAGTCGCTCGACTGTAGTGGCTACAGTCGCGCGGTTGTAGGCACTATAGTCGGGCTACTGTAGTGACCAGATTAGCCTACCTTGTTTAGGAAAACTGAATTAAATGCTGATTTGGATGAAAAAAAGAAAATCTGAAGATTACAGTCGCTCGACTGTAATGACCAGATTAGCCTATTTGCTTATTTTTTCATTCTTTTCTTTAATTTTCTTAAATACCAATTGGAATTCCTTCGGGGCTCTGTACCAAAACTTGTCACGCACACTTGGGTCATCCGGGACATTTCCGACATTATTCCGGTCGGTCTGAATCCGCCTCACGCTAACCCGTGAAAAAGGCAACAATGACTTTCATCACAGAAGTCGGGAAAAACCCGTGCTTACAAGTTGCCCCTCGCGTGACCAAAGTCGACTTGAACAGGTGCTTATGCCCGATTCGAGTTTGGTCTCACGATAGGGAGCACGGTGAGAAGGAAAAGAGAACGTACCTAAGGGTCCTCCTCGCGTTGACTTGTTTTGATGTCTGTAGGGACTTGTCTCGGTTGCTTTTGTGAGACAGTGGTCTTGCCAAGGTTGGTTTGATTCTTCAGGGTCTTACTTCGACTCCGTTACGAAGCATAGGACTTTGCCCAAATTGATTTGATGTTCTCTAGGGTCGTGCTTTGACTCTATTGCGAAGCAGAGGACTTTGCCTAGATCAGTTTGATTTGCCAGGGACATGCTTCGACTCTATTACAAAGCAGAGGACTTGCCCGGATTGAATTCTCCTTGTCACTTGATGCTTATGAAAGGAAAGGGTATTTTAGTAATTTTGCAACTTGGGGAGTTGGCATTCCTTGAGGTAAGGGTACTTTGGTCATTTGGTTTTTCGTGGTGCCTATGTCATGAAAAGAAATGGGTTTCAATGATTTGGTATGCCTTTTTGATGGGAAAAGGGTATTTTGGTCATTTGGTAGCTTAGTGGTCAAAAAAAGGGTATTTTGGTCATTTCACCCCTAATGGAGCCTACGTCACTAGGGAAAGAAATGTTTTTGTGATTTGGTCTTCCGTATAGCTCATGTTGCTAAAGGAAAGGTGTTTGGCCATCCGATAATGTGGTTACTGACAGGAGGGCATTTTGGTCATTTCACTTCTAGTGGAGCTTGTGTCACTGAAGGAAAGGATGATTGTGTTTCCCATGAAGTTCGTGTAGTCGGGGAAAAGATGTTTTGATGGTTTAAGGAGCTTGATCAACACTTGATGTTTTGGAGTTGTTTCGGGCGCGTATTCGTTCCTTGATCGATAATTTTGGAAACAAAAATTTTGGCCCCTTCGATCAAGAATGAATACGGGCCGAGTATCTTGCCTTTTGATACCTGCAAGACATGGAAACTACCTTTCTCGAGGTCAAATAGACATAAAACAAGTTTCGGAAGGGAAAAAGAAGAAAATTTTGTAAGAAAAATAAGCTACAGTCGACTGTAGCACTACAGTCGTGCGACTGTAGCACTACAGTCGTGCGACTGTAGCACTACAGTCGTGCGACTATAGTGATGGGTAAGGAATGATTTAAAGCCACCACAAAATGAAGCCAGCCTCATTTTCTCCCATTTCAGCGAAAATCTCCTCCTCTCTTCGGTGATTTTCTTCTCACGAACACAAAATCATGAGGCGAAAGATGCGTAGAGTCCTCCGGCCCATTCCCACTGCTCAACCCGCCTTTCAAACGGGGTTTTCCATCAAGGAGGGAAACTTTACTCTAACGTTTGAACCCACGGAGTGTATATATGGATTAAAGGAGGAAGATGAATATTGTGAAGTGAAGATCGATGCCCCTGTGCCTATCTAACTCCAGATTTCGACCCATGCTTTCATGCATTCAGTTAGTTTTCTCAAATTTCTCCACTTTTTTCAAGTTTGAAATTTCAGCAAAATTAGGGAAAATATGTGAAATTGATGCATGATTTGAGTAGAATATGCCCCTAGGATGTTTAATTGTTGATTTGGTTTGAGTTAGGACAAGATTTAACCGAAAAAAAGAGAAAAAACAAAATTGGCCTAAAAATGCAGCTACAGCCGCCCCATATATGATCACAGTCACGCGACTGTGATCAAGAGGGTTATAGTCGCGTGACTGTGACCCCATAGTCGGGCGACTGTAACCCACAGATTTTAGGCGGGCCGTTTTTTTTTTTTCAATTTTGATGGTGTTTCTCCTATTTTTATGACATATATGTATTCTAAAAACTTGTAAACTCCCTGATTGTTGATTTTGCAGTCGAGATTCGACCATCGCGGTAGCGGTTCCATTTAGGAGGCTTTCTAATGGTATAGGCGTCTTCCCCAAGGGGTGAAGGATATTATGAACTCCACTGGCTTGCACCAGCTAGTTCGTAGTATGTCCGCCACTACTCCTCGTATGAGCCGAGGGTTTTTGGCTGCACTTTTAGAGAGATGGATGGACTCCACCCATACATTTCATTTCCCCTCCGATGAGTATACGGTGACCCCGGAGGATATCGTCGCCATCACTGGTCTTTCTTTCTCTGGTCAGCCGATCCATTTCAATCAGGTCTTCGTGCATGGCGGCTACCATCAGGAGTTAATATCCATGCTTATAGGGATCGATTCCCCAGAAAGCCAGATTCAGTGTAGGAGTATCCGTGAGTACTGGCTTGGGTGGCAGTGTGCGCTCTCGGAAGGGACTACCTTTGATGCCGCTGATGAGAGGAAGTACGCTAGAGCCTTCCTATTGCATGCTCTCTCCACTACCCTTTTTCCTACGGGCCGGAGTAGTATGAATCTGGATGTGTTGCCTTCACTGATCGACCTAGAGTCTGTGAGGACTCTTAATTGAGCTTGGGCAGCCTTGGCCCAACTCTACTATGCCCTAGATCTTTGTGCCCGAGGCTCCCAGAAAGAGTTGAAGGCTTTTTGGATTTTGCTGCACGTAAGTATCTTGGACCTTTTTTTTTTGCTGACATGCTTTACTCTCCCTTCGCAGATCTAGGCCTACGAGTACCGTTTTGTTCCGAACCCAGTGGTGCAGATTCCTGACGGTTACAACTTGGCTAAATTTCCCTATCTCTGATGATATATGGGGTTCGTCTGGAGTGAGGTCGATAAAAATCAGGACGAGTGCCGTCAGGCTTTGAGGGAGATGACATTCGAGGGGGTAGATTTCCTCTTTTTTTTTTTTGCTTACTTATTTGTTTTGTGGTTTCCTAACCCCAGATTGCCAAGGCCCCTTGGAGCCGGGAGGGTGATAATTTACCCCAGCAGCTTGCAAGCAGATGTTTCGTGATGAAGTGTCATTTCGGTCAGGAGTGGTTCTTGGGTAAAAGGACTCATGACTGGCATTCCAGTACTGGGGCACGAAGGATTCCAGCCGCCTTACCGGTGGGGTTATTCTGGCCTCATCTCCTGCCTCTTGAGCTGCACCCAGATCTCTATGGCACTGGGTACGAAGCTGGTAGTGTGTATGGTGATTACAGTTGTTTCATCACTGTCCATTTGCGTCCACAGTCTGCTGACGCCGACGCTGACGTTACGGTAATTTTTTTTTTAACATTATTGTTTTTAGCTGCTTCTAGCCATCTACACGAGGTGGGCATACGCGTCCGTCCCCGTCTGCCAGGGGGAGAGGAAGGAGGTCTGGTACCGCTGGGGCAGGTTTTTCTGTTGGATCGAAGGATATTCCCATTCTCTAACCTCAAGTCCCTCTAGCTCCTGAAGTTGGGTCCGTGCATGGTTGGCTCGAGTTTCCATTCAGCTCTATGATGATTCTCGGCGATCTTATCGGGCCAACTTCCATCTCCAAGATCATAATTTTTCCTTGGCTATTCCTCCTAACACCAGACATGTGAGTATTTCCTCGCTTCTCTATCTTTGCCCCTTTTCTGCCATTAGCTGATCCCTCGACTCGCCACCTTTGCAGATTCTAGTGATGCAAGGCGTGTACATGGGTCAGGCCATTTATGCGTTGAGGGCGCTCTCTTTCCGAGACAATGCTGCTATAGTGGTAAGTACCTGTATATGATCTTATGCTTGTGTTTGGATGTATGCGTGTATGTATAGATGCATATGCATACAAATGTGATGCTTTTCATGTTTCGTTCGATACAGACGACGATCGGGTTTAGAGCGCCGCGAGTTCACTCACTTGAGGGTAGAGAATAAGCAGTTGCGGCATCGGGTCACTGAATTGGAGGTCATGAATCAAACCTTCAGAGATCAGGCGGGCGATTGGGATGCCCAGATAGGTGATGCAGGCGAGGATGCAAGCGGGACTCCGGATGACGAGGCAGGAGATGACGGGGATGATGATGACGAGGATGGCTTTGACTCCTCTTAGATCTATTTCCCTATTCCTTATTTGTGATGTATTGACCCATGTGTAGGTTATTTCTTTGAGCACTTTAGGCTTTGCATAGGCCCGGCTTAATGATGTATCTAATGTATTTGATATACATGACTCTTATATGACATTTGTACCCTTTTTGCCTTGGATTTGAATTTTTGAATGCATATTTCTTTGCTTTTCCACGCTTTTATCACTCTTTTGATTCACCTTAATAGGGTCCGGGACGTATTTCAATGTCTTCAAACTTCATCCCCCTTGAAAAACAACCCCCAAAACTTAGAGCCACGCGGCCATAATCATCAAAAATCATATAAGGATGTAGATAAGGTGTTGTTTGTACTACAGTCGTGCGACTGTGGCCATTACAACCGCCCCACATACTACAGTCGTGCGACTGTGACCATTACAGCCGCCTTACACCAAAAATCATCCCACACCAATTTTCAAGCTTCTTTCAACACATCCGAGCCTCTATATATACTACAGCCGCCCCACATGCTACAGTCACGCCCCTATAAGAATTACAGCTGCCCCACATACTACAGTCGCTCGACTGTAGTGCATTACAGCTGCCCCATACACTATAGCAGCCCCATCTATTTTTTAGCCTTTCTCCTTCTTTCGCTCTTCTTTTGACATGGCTCAGCTCACAGGATGACTCCGGGAGTACTGGGGTTCGACCGGCTCTTCTAATTGGGCTTTACTTGCCCCCTTTAGCTTGCAGTATCTCAGGTTTTACACCACTTTGACTCCGAACCGGGTCTTCTTGGATGCAGTTGTAAGCTTTTGGGATCCAATGGATCATGTCTTTCACTTCTCCAGTCAGGAGTTATGCCGCTTGATAGAGGAGTTTAGTGCCATCCTCTATGTCCCCTGTCCTCGGGGGTCCGGTTAGCTGTTCCCGACCTAGACTCCGGTGATGTTCTCACTTTTCTGAGCCGGTTCGCTCCAACTGTAGCAGGCCTGGGTCATGCGCTTACTGGTTGGTCTATTTCTCCCAGACTCAGTCTTTCTGTCATTGCTGACTTATGCTTTGCTTTATCTCCCACTGCCCCTGGCTGGGCTCCGCTGATGAGTTTGTTACTGATGGCTTGCTATCTGTGTGAGTCCTAAGATGGTACTTGTAGCCTTAGGCTGGCTTTAGTAGTGACTCAGATGGCTCAAGGTGCATCTTCTATGGGAGTTGTATTGGTTGAGACCCTAATCCACTTAGATTCCATTCATTCTGATTCTCCCATCGAGAGTTGTGGATCTCCTTTTCTGCTTCAGGTATGCTTCGGTACTGCACTTTCTGAATTCCCATATTCACTACACCTTCACTCTGACTAAACCATATGCAGATCTGGCTATTCGAGATACGCTCTGAAGCGCTATTGGTCTCGGCGCATCGAGCTCCCAAACTTCGGTTTCATGTCCATGGAGCACTGTTTCGACTGACTGAGGAGGCGGTCTGACGCCTCTATCCGATGGGTCTGCCCTTGGTGGGATATCACTGATGTGACTACTGAGACTTAGGCTGGTGGTGTTCAGCTACTTGGATTGACACACGTGACCTTCTATTCTCCTACTCTGCTGTGCAGACAGTACGGACTGCTACAAAGAGTCCCCCGATCCCTGTGTACTACTGAGTGTGGAGTATTTACACCGCAGTGGCCTCAGCATGTGCAGCACCAGTGGATGCACCCTACCCGTACTGAGATTCTGAGGTATGACGATCTTGCACCTGTGGAGACAAATGCTTGTGATAGGGCTTGGCTGACAGATTTGATTGGTTACCCCACTAGGCGTGGGCGTGAGGCGCTGACATTGCTATACCTCGGTCTTTAGCTGATTAGGATCAGAGTTGGTTATTGCTGTATGACTTTTATTCTGTTTTTCCCTTATCCTAACTTTTACATAGGTCACCCTTTCTTGGGTTTTCGGCCTATCGGACTGTCTTTATTTTTGCCTGAACTACCCTTTTGGGTTTTCAATTCAGCAGACTTTTTTTTTTTTGCATATATATACATGCTAAATGGATATGAGATGTATAAAAGGTATAAAGACAAATATGCACAAAATAATCTGAATTGCAATTAAACTCGGAACGTTTAAACGAACAGAATTGAACATTCATTCATTCATTCATTCATAGATAATGTTTTAGCACAATGTACATCAAATGATGAAATGAAACTATGGACAGAATCATTGATCGTATACGTCTCGAATGAACCCACGCTTACCACCAACCGGTCTTTGCAGATTTTCCAGATGATGGTCCTCACCTCTCTATCCTAACTTTTGCATGGTTCGCCTTTTCGGTTTTCGACCCATCGGACTGTCCTAATTTTTGCGTGGATCGCCTTTTCGGTTTTCAATCCACCGGACCTCTTTTTCTTCTTTATTTTATTTTATTTTTATTTTTACACGTAGTAGTGTTTCAGCTTGTCTTGGTTGATGGGGTTGGCAAATTCATTCCCGTCCATATCCATAATCTTTGCAGCACCCTTCAAAAGTACCCTCTTGATTACATACGGACCTTCCCAGTTCGGCTTGAATTTCCCCCGTACATCCGTGTTAGTCTGTTTCATCTGTTTGAGTACTAGATCCCCAGCCTTGAATGGACGCTTTTGATGACGAACCTTGTTGTTATATGTCCTAGCCATCCGTTGTTGATACATATGCAACCGGTCTAAGGCCTGAAGATGCTTTTCATCTATCATTGCTAGCTGTTCATGTCTCAACTGGAGCCAATCAGACTCAGGCAACTGTGCCTCCATAACCACTCTTAATGATCTGATTTCCATCTCTACTGGTAATACAGCTTCCATCCCGTAAACTAGTGAATATGGAGTTTCCCCGGTAGGGGTTCTGATGCTTGTCCGGTATCCCCATAAAACCAATGGTAACATGTCAGCCCAATCTCTGTAGGTCACAACCATATTTGACAGATCTTCTTAATGGATTTATTGGTCGCTTCCACCGCCCCATTGGCTTATGGGCGATACGGGGATGACCTATGGTGCTCGACCCCCTTCTCTTGGAATAACTGGGCCGGCACCCCTTGGAATTGTACCCCATTGTCGGTCACAACATGATGAGGGATCCCATATCTTGCAAAGATGTTCTTTTCTATAAATTTGGCCATTTTCTTAGCAGTGATATTTGCAAATGATTCCGCTTCGACCCACTCAGAGAAATGATCCACAGCTACAATAATGAATCGGTGTCCATTTGAGGTAGGCCGCCTTATCTCTCCAATTATATCTATACCCCAAGCTGCAAACGGCCATGGAGTCGAAGATACTTCAAGTTCAAGCGGGGGGAGATGATTGAGGTCTCCATACACTTGACATTCATGGCATTTCTTAACTTCCTCGATACAGTCAGCTTGCAAAGTGAGCCAAAAGTATCCTTATCTCAGTAGCTTTTTTGCTAGGGCCAATCCATTCATATGCGAACCACATGCACCAGAGTGTATCTGTTTCATAACCACGACTTCCTCTTCCTCCGTAAGACACTTCAGAAGAACTCCATTAGTTGTCCTCTTAAAAGTTGATTCTCAAATATCCGGAATTGTGCTGCCAACCTTCTGAGGGAAACCTTATCGGACTCATTAGCATCTTCGGGGTACTAACCGTTCTGAATGAACTGTAGAATATCATAATACCAGGGGCATGCCTCAATAATTACGACTGCGTTGACTAACAAATAGCATGAATTCTGAGTGATTTCCAGGATGATTGGCTGTATTGGCTGTTTTCAGGGACCTTCCCATATTGATGATAGTGTAGCCAAAGAGTCTGCCATCTGATTCTCCTCCCTCGGCACATGTCAGAATTCACACTGACTAAATACCTTCACCCTCTCCCAAACCATCTCGAGATAAGGCCGGAGTGATTCTTCTTTTATTTCCCAGTCTCCGGTAACCTGCCGAATCACCAAAGTTGAGTCTCCAATAACTAACACCTCATTTGCCCCTAATGTGATCAGGGCATTAATACCAAAGAGACATGCTTCGTACTCTGCCCCATTATTGGTCACTTGAAAGTCAAGCTGCCTTGCCAGGGGAATGATTTCTCCTTCCAGCGTAGCAATGATTACCCCTAAGCCTGCGTCGTGTTTATTCATTGCCCCATTAAAATACATCACCCATCTGTTGGACTCTTCTTCTATCACTGCTAATTGTTCGTCGGGGAATTCTAAGTTCTCCACATAGTCTAAAACTGTTGGCTGATTGGCTAGAAATTCTGCTACGGCTCTCCTTTTAATTGTTTTTCTTGTCACATATTCTATGTTGAATTCTGACAAAAAAAGCAGCCACCTTGATAACTTCCCCACCAGCACTGGAGCTTGGCATAAGTACTTCATGGGATCCACCTTGGCTACCGCCTGAACCTTATACGATTGGAATTAGTGCCTTACCTTCTTCGTCAACCATACCATAGCCGCACAGGTCTTCTCTACTATCGTATACCTAGTCTCATACTCCAGTAGTTTCTTGCTCAAGTAATAGATTGCATGTTCGTGTCCATCCCTTTGCTCTTGCACCAACATAACTCCTACAGAAGTCTCTTCGATGGCTAAGTATAGAATCAACAGCTTGTCTGGTATTAGAGGTTTTAGAACTGGAGGGTTCATCAAATAAGTTTTGATTCTGTCGAAGGCTATCTGACACTGCTCATTCCACTTTACGGGGCTGGTTCTTCTATAGTAGCCTGAAAATTGGCTCGCAAACTATCGTCAACCTTGCAATGAACCGACTGACATACTGTAGTGAACCCAGAAACGACCTTACTTCTTTTTCTGACTATGGTGGTGGCATGTCCCTGATGGCCTTAATTTTGTCAGGATCCATTTAGATTCCCTTTTGGCTGACTATATGACTAAGTAGTTTCCCAGAAGTCACCCCGAATACACACTTCTTAGGGTTGAGGTGAAGATTGTACTTCTCGATTCTGGTTAGAAATCTATCCAGGATAGCTGGGTGCTCTTCCCGGGTCATGGATTTGACTAACATGTTGTCCATATAAACCTCGACCTCCTTGTGGATCATATCGTGTAGAAGTGTCGTGACTGCCCGCTGATAAGTTACTCCGGCATTCTTCAACCCAAAAGGCATAACCCTGTAGCAGTAAACTCCCCATTCCGTGATGAAGGCCGTTTTCACCTTATTGAGCACATTCATCAAAATCTGATTATACTCAGAGAACCCATCCATGAAGGAGTACATAGCTGCTCTAGCGGCACTGTCGATCAGAACGTCAATATGGGGAAGAGAAAAGTCATCTTTGGGAGATGCCCTATTCAAATCTCTGTAATCCACGCAGACCCTTACCCGACCATCTTTCTTTGCAACTGGCACGATGTTGGCTAACCATTCTGGGTACTCTACTACTTCTAATAACTTGGCTTTTATCTGTTTGGCTACTTCTTCCTTAACCTTTTCATCCCATTCTGGTCGAAGTCATCTGAGTTCTGCTTAACAGTTTTCATTTTCGAATCTGTCAGGATTTTTTGCTCTGTAATTTCCCTGTCAACCCTATGCATCTCATCGTAGGACCAGACGAAGGCTTTGACGTGTTTTTGCAAGATTTTTACAAGTTCTTTTCTCTATTCAGGCGTGAGGTCTTTCGCGACGGATACCAACTTTGGTTCATCATCTGTCCCTAGGTTTATTTCATGCAATGATGCATCATGTATGCTAAAGACATTAAATGAATGTTTCTATGTATGCACAGTTCCATCCAGAAAAACATCACATAAGTAAGCAAAATTAGATTTTATTGCATTGTGTGCCTTGTAGGCAGAATTGTTCACATCAAAAATAGAAAAAGCAGATACATTCAAAAAGTTTCCATACTCCATATGCGAAGGGTCTTCGTCAACAGCAGCATAGTCGAACTCTTCAAACAGGTACCCCAGGTCTCCTTCCAAGTCTTCCTTTTGTTTCTCGGTCAGCTCTTCCTCTAGCATCTCAGCCTTGCCCCTCATGTCCAGCTTAGTGAGCTCCTTCACCGCTTCCTCCACTAGCTCTTCATGTGTCCTCTCAGCAGGTGGTGCTTCCTTTTCTGAACCCCTGTTTGGCCTCATCAAAGTGGATAGTGCCTTTGTAATGGCCCCCATAGCCACTTCCATCTCGTTTCTCACCAGGTCAGTCTTCTTGAAGGCTTCTCCTTTATCCCCGAATTCAACCCTGACTTGGTCGACAACTTTTTGATTCTAAACCTTCTTTCTCTCATCCCTAGCTCCAGCTTGCAGCATGCTCACAACAGGCTCCATTCCATACTTGCTGAAATCAACCACATCAGTAAAGATTTCAAACCCCGGGAGCTTACCTCCCTCTACTATTATCGACTCAGGAGTCCGATCATACACTGATTCCGTAGCCCGGACGAAAGTGTCCATCAGATTCACACGCTTCCGCTCTTGCTTGGCCCTTCCTTCTTAATACCCCAGCCCAAACTATCTGTATTTGCCGGCCTCAATATTAAACTCAGGGATCCCTTGTTGCTTGGCCCTTAATCCTTTTCCCGGTTCGTAATTCTGCTTGGCGAAATACCTGTGAATCCAGTCTGGAAACTCAGGCTTGTCAGAGATCATAACAACATGAAACCCTGTCACCGGCTGTTCGGTGGCACTTAATGCAGCCACTACAGAAGGTTCATCTGCTTCAACTGTTACTACTTTCCCATCAATCAAGATTTCACCTTCTAGTGCAAAGTTGATCCTAGAGCATGGAACCATGGTCTCCCTAAGAGTAGAGAGAAGGTGACAGGAATGTCGATCATGGTAAACAGTACTTTTGATTTGACCTCCCCCACTTCAACTTCAGTCTCAAAGGTTCCTAACATAGCTCTTTTGCATCATAAGCCCTAATAACGGTGTTGGACCGACAAAGAGCTTCAGCACTCACCCCCAAGAAATGTAGGATCTGAGAAGGATAGATATTCAAGGCTGAGCCATCGTCCACCATCACACTCGGCATCACCTTATCCATGACTTCCACCCTTAAGTACAGAGCTTTGTTGTGATTAACCCCTTCGGGAGAGAGGTCCTCTACCCCAAAACTGATCTCCGGGGCCCTGTTGGCCTTCAAATCCACTCCCCTGATCATTGCACACACCTCATCTGGGGACATAGTAGGGTTGGCATCCATCTCCATCAATTGTTTAACCATCGCCTCGCGGTGCCTCTTTGATTCCATAAGCAGGTGCCACACACTGGCACGAGCCGGTGTCCTTTTCAGCTGGTCCACCACCATGTCTTCTTTCTTGGCTACGGGAGGTGATTGGACAGAATCATTCTACACCGGTGTAGTGTTCCTCCTTGAGGGTGCCGGAGGTGGTGCATTGGTTGGTTGATAAACCCTACCGCTTCTTGTGATGTGCATCACCGGCCCATCTTTCTCTATCACAGTCCCCCTCTTCATCTCCAACGGATAAACTGGCTTTGACTCTTGAATCTCAAACTCATCATAATCGTCATCTGCTTCAAATTCATCTAAATCGATAGGACCTGCCTTGTCCCTTACCGCCAAGTTCTGCTCTTCAACTACCTCTTTCTCTTCCTCCTTTTCCACCAACACAGCTCGCACCCTCGGATTCGCCTTAATGATTTGGGCGAACACATAATTGGCTGGCAGACCTGACTGCACCATGTTCACCTGACTTCCAAAGGTAGGGAATGGGTTTTTCTGCACATTCAGCTTCAGAGCTGGCTCTACTATCTTACCATCTGTGACCAGCTGTTTGATGGCTTTAATCAATTGGGTGCACTCGTTTGTACGGTGACCCGCCATCACATGGCAAGAACAAAAATTATCTTTATCTGCCTCAGCTAGAGGTGAGAATGGCCTCAGGCTTTGTAGCAACCTAGCCTTCCTACACTTGGCAAAGATTCGACTGACTGATTCGGCCCATGGACTGGTAATTCTCGGAACACTCGGCCTCCCTTGATTCACAGCAGCCACTTCCGCCTCCTATGCTTCAATAGAGGCTGCCTTCGGTACCGCCTTTGAACTAGACCCCACCGTAGTAGTCTTAGAACTACCACCCTTGTACCCTTGGGAGTACCCTTGATTGTTTCTATAGGAGTTCAAACTCTGTCTGCCCCTTTGCTCTTCTTCCTCGTATCGTTCGATACGCTTAGCAAACTCCACCACTTCATTAAAAGAATGGAACCTCTTGAGCTTCATCTTGTCCTTATATTGGGGCAGGCTGCCATCCATAAGCTTCACAATTAAAGACTCCAACTTTGGTGCCCCATCCACCAAAACTTGTACATCCATCCATCGGTTGTAATAATCCGGGAAGGACTTATTCGGCTTCTAGCAGATTCTCTCCAGATCCTCGAGAGTTGTCTCAACCTGGGTGTTGTAGGCATATTGCTTCACAAAGGCGTCAGCTAAATCTTCCCAGGTGGAACGGGTATACAAGGGCATCTTCATGTACCACTTTGCTGTAGCACCCCTTAGAGTAGCAAGAAACAAATTCAAAAGATGACCCTTTCCAATCCCCATGCTGGTCATCAACCTCAGATAGCTGTCCAAATGGGCTTCCGGTGGTCCTTCCCTGGTGTAGGGAGGAAGGTATGGCATATGAAAACCAGCCGGAAGCGCTCCTTCTACATCAGCCCCCAATGTGGTAGGATCGGCACACTTGATAGGATTAAAGTGGACCATCTCCTTCAACTTGGGCATCATAGCATCTATGTCAGAAAATTTTTGATTGAGCCGTTTCTCTAGCATTGACTCAATCGAGGCTTCCCTCGCCTTCTCAAAAACCTCATCCTCTTCGGACTGACAGTTCGGCTCTTTGTGATTGGCAACTCCACCACTTCCGCTAGGGGTAATCCCCCCGGTTCCATTAATAACATGAATGAACTGTTGTCCCCCATTTCGAACTAAGGTCTGAGCTGGTTGAACAACCAGAATAGGGAGGGTGGTCATCACTGCCTGCACTTACTCCTTAAGAGTAGCCCTGAATTCATCTGAGCTTAAGAAGCTCATCATAAAGGCAGCCATGTCGAAAGGCAGGCTTCCACTGTTTCCATTGTTCCCACTGTTTTCGTCGGCCATCTTTGCTCTGTCAACCTCTTCTAACAACACCTGACTGTCAACCGGTAGAGTAGGCAATTGAGCTTCGAACTCCCTGTCTGAATTCGACCCCGAACTGATTCCCTCCATAGTGATTGACTCTGATTGAATTGACTGAATCGAAGTATTTGGTTCTGACTCAACCCGAACTAATCTTCCCGAGATGCGACTCCAAACTGCAAATTTAAAATAAGGTTAGCACCTCGAATGGATGTCGTGGTCCTAGACTCGACACACTAAATGGTATGTTCATGCTCATGTTCAGATGATGCCTCATAGATGTAGATGATGTAGAAGATGATTTATTTATTTATTTATTTATTTATTGTTTTTGTGTTTTGCTTTGGATGTTCCAAGCATGCCCTATGCTACACAAAAGTCAATGCAATAATATCACGTGCGGGCCGCCACACGGACAGAGGTTCGGTACCTTCGAGGTACCTAAGGGATGTCGTGAAATGGTCACATGTGTAACGACACACGGATAGAAGTTTGACACTTTGTAGGTCGATGAAATGGTATATGATGGTCATATGGGAGCCGTTCCATAGGCGGAGGTTCGACGCTTTTGTTGCATCTTGGATGAAATGAAGTCGCAAACAAGTCACGTGTAACTAGAGACACGGACATCATTTCGGTGTTCATGGAACACCTTGCATGATTTAGGCATGTTTTGAAATGTCCTAGAATAAATTCTAATTCAGCACTCGTGGAGTACCTCAAATGGGTCATAAATGTTATGAAACAATACGATGTGTATTGTGACACCAATCAAGACTTTAGTGTCGCCATGACACTATGATGGATGGACATGATGCCATGTGATGGTTTTGTGTGATCCGCCATACAAACACAAACCTAAGAACATTGTGGTCCTTTAGTGGTGCAATAATGTAATGAAATGGCCAAGTGCGATCTGGTGCACCGGCGGACATGGGTAATCTTGGGGACTCCTGATATGTCATGAAACGGAATGTCTGAGGGGCATACTTAGAACATCCTTCATTTTGGATGGGATGAAATGATATGAATGTCCATGTCATACAAGATGCAAATGGCTGCATAAAAATGTGGTTAGAATGCATGACACACAAGATGATGTCGTGTATGCTTTATGAGTCCATGAGCACACAAGATGAATATGGCACATGAAAATGGTCATGGCTGCATGAAAATGTGGTTAGTATAATACACATGTAGGATGATGCTCCAAAATGGCTGCATAAAAATGTGGTTAGGAAATGACACACGGATGATGCATGTTTATGTTGCATGACAAGGTCAAAAATAAAACAACCACAAAGCAAACGTTAGCACATGCATAAAAACATGCTCACCCTTCCAACCTTATTCCTTCATTCGACTGGTCTCGCATTCTTCCTAGGTGTTGGGTCTCTTTGGCATCAACCAGGGATACCAAAGGTGTACTCTCAATGTCCATTTTTGAATATATGTTTTGGTAACCCTAAGGGGAAGTTGCTAAGCCATTAAATGAAGGTATAAGTCAAGCCAAGGGTCGTATAGGTTCCCATAGCGAAAGTATACTCCTCACTTCTCCCCACTCAAGGGTCCAAACGAAGGGGTTCGTACGAGGCTATGAGTAGTTTACCCCCTCAGGTGCCTCCAATCCTAGCAGAAGAGGTAGGTCACCTTTGAAGATAAACCGGGCTTAAACAAGTGTTGGAGGGATTTAAGAAGAGAAAATGTCATGTTTATGCAAGTGTGAATGAAACATCGAATTATGATTTAATAATTGATTACAAGTGAGGATGTACTTTGATCGTTGCCTAAGTTCCTTAAGTTTTTTTTAAAAAAAATTTTTTTTTAAAAGAAACCGTTAGTCCCCAGCAGAGTCGCCACTGTGAGCGGACGACCTTTTTCAGAATGCGTGGCGAAGCAGGAACCGGGGATTTTCTTTTTGAGATGTGGTGATTGTAGTTTTGAAAACGGGTCTTTAATCTTCTTTAAGAAAACCTTTCCTTTTATTTGGAAAAAACCTTTTGTTGAAACTTAATTGCAAGTGTGAATTTTGGAAAAAAAGGTTTTTAGAAAATCCCAATTTGAACTTAAAGATCTTGAAACCTAAATTTCGAAATTAGATACAGAGTCGCCACCCGGATCAGCTCATTTGGGAAATTCCGATATAGCTCCCTACCAAGTGTAGATGCGGTACCTAATTCAGAGATTCAGGGTTCGGGCAACAAACCTACTAATCCTCACTTATTTTCAATTATTATTTCATAATGTAATGTTGCATTCACTTAATTCTACTCATTTTATCTTCTTTTAATTATTAATCGATGCTCATGTAAATGACATAAATATAAATATTAAAGAAAAGTGCGGAAAAATAAAAGTGCGGGAAAGTAAATCAGAGACCAAATTATACAACCCAAGAAAAAGAAAACTCTCATCCTTACCATTTACAACCGCCTACTATACACGATAATCTAAGAAATTACAATCACTTAGATACATGATTTAATCTATAAAATACATTCAAAAATAAAAATAAAGTAAAAAATAAAAGCTGCATCCAAATACGGTTATCACAAGTAAATAAATCACACCAAGGACTCAGACATGACAGAATAGGGATTTATAGGAGCGGGGAGATGCATTAAAGGGGGTAACCGGGTTGGACCGATTAAACCTGGAAAACGGTTTTTTGAAACGCCCTGTAGGTTTTGTGGGTGAAAAACCAATTTTGAAAATGGTTTGTCTCATTTACATGCATGTTTCCAACTTTAGTGGGCCGGATATCCCGGGACCCGGGGGTCCCGTTCATGTGTGGGCCTAAATTAACATTCATCTAGGGTCCAAAAAGAATGTAAACACGTCAAAATTCACTTTTGAATAGGAAAAGGGTGCAAAATTACAAGTTTGGGGCCCAAAAAGGCGAAACTATAATTCTGCCCCCTGAACTACAGTCAAGTGACTGTAGGACATTACAGTCGCACGGGCTGTAACTGGCCAGGCGGCTGTAACACCTACAGTCGAGTGACTGTAGTGCTCCAGAATCGATTCCAATGTTTTTTTCTCTTTTTTTGAAAACCGTTTTGCAAATTTAATGATTTCGGGGGATCCGGGATTTCCGGAATATACTAAAATCAACAAAACGGATCCGAAACGGATTGAATCAAATATGGAAATCCCTAATCTCTCAAAATCACCAAACTTTAAATTACATCCATCAATCAAAAATCAGAAAACTAGGAATCTAAGCACATAGGGATGTAATTGGGCCAATAATAAACATAAAAAACACATTTAATTGAAAAACGGAAGCGTTATCAGCTGATTTTGGGGCATTCGGAGCTTCTGTCCAAGAGATTATAGTCGGGGTGACTGTAATCAGAAGATTATAGTCGCGCGGCTGTAGGTTACAACCGGGCGACTGTGATCTTAAGCGAGGCGGCTGTAATAAAAAATCGCTTCCGAAATCGTAAAAAAACCAAAAAAAATCAATAAACAACACCTAGAGTGAACAAAAGTGGATATTTAAGGCCTCTCAGAATGTTACCTAGTCTGTATTCCAGTGTTTGGATCACCAGAGATGGATTTGGGTGCCGAAAAGTGTCTTATAGTCACGAACAACCCAAAAAACAATGCGCGATCAACGAAGCCCGAACGGAGCCCCGAGCGAGATTAAGCCAGTAGTGATGATTTGAAAACACCCTACAACTATTTTTGTGTGTTTTGTTAAAATTTTTTTTGTTATTTTCAGATCAAAACCCTTTTATTTTCTTCTAAGAACCCTAGAAAAAGTCCCCAAAATCTATGTTATTGTGTGTTTCTTGTGTTTTTCTCTCCAAAACTCTTTTTTCTTCTGCCTCTTTTTTGTTCTGCTAACCCTAATCCCGAATACTAGCTTTTTATATCTCCCATTTTGGTTAAAAATTGGAATTAAATGCTGGTTTTTGGTAAAAAAGGAAGTCTAGTTATTACAATCGCTCAACTGTAGTGCCTACAGCCGCGCGACTATACTACAGTCGTGCGGCTGTAGGGACTACAGTCGAGCGACTGTAGTGACCAGATTAGCCGATCTTCTTTAGGAAAATCGAATTAAATGCTGATTGGGCTGAAAAAAGGAAATCTGAAGATTACAGTCGCTCGACTGTAGTGGCTACATGCGGGTGACTGTAGTGACCAGATTAGCCTATCTTGTTTAGGAAAACCGAATTAAATGCTGATTTGGATGGAAAAAAGAAAATCTGAAGATTACTGTCGTGCAACTGTTATACAGTCGTGCGACTATAGTACAGTCGCGCGGCTGTAGGCACTACAGTCGGGCGACTATAGTGACCAGATTAGCCTATCTGCTTATTTTTTCATTTTTTTCTTCGATTTTCTTAAATACCCATTGGAATTCCTTCACGGCTTCGTACCAAAACTTGTCACACACACTTGGGTCATCCGGGACATTTCCGACATTATTCCGATCGGTCCGAATCGAGCTCACGCTAACCCGTGAAAAAGGCAACAATGACTTTCATCACAGAGGTTGGAAAAAACCCGTGCTCACAGATACTATGTGCAGCTAAACTCTCTTTTTCTAGAAAATTGATGTAGTATAGCTCTATTAGTTTATAAAATTATTGTAGTTTTCTTACTTTGTTTATGCAAATCTTATTATCTTGCTTAATGTTTGCTTTTGCTTGATCACCAATTGGATGATTATAGATTGAAAAAGTATAGACTATTGAGAGGGAATACTATCGAAATCTGAACTGAGATAATAAAATCATAAGTTTATATTTGAACGAGAGTAATATAATTTGCACTTATGTGAAGTTTTCCGATGATTCATGCTTAGTGAGTTAACTATAGGTTATTAGCCACTATTGTGAGATAGGATTAGTGACATATATTTAGCATTAATAATATATCTTGAGAGAGAATATTATTGACATCAAATCATTCTCCATTGCATGAGTAATTAAATTGTTTGAATATATAATTGATTGATTAGGCTAAGAGTTGTATGAAATCAATATCTTAGGTGTTTCTTTTATTGAATTTTCTTCATCACCTTTACTTTAATTGTTTTTAGTATTTTTAATTAAATTAGGTTAATAAACTCAAATCCAATTATTCATTGTTTGCTTAGATAACAGTTTGAGTAAATTAGTTGTTAATAAGTAAGCAATTATCGTGGAAACGATCTTTTACTTATACTTTATTACTTGGTATGATTTTGTGCACTTGTAAATTCTCACATCAATGATCATAAAGGTCGCATCATCGAGACATTTTTGTACCAGATGTTGCTGAGAAAGGCCCGCTCGACATTTTGAATGGATTTGACTACTTCATCATCCTCCATTACTCCATCACTGACTTCATTTTCAATCTTCACTGAAATGCAAACATAAATTTAAACACTGAAATGTATACCACACAACATGACAATTTTGTATTACTATTTAACAATTTTCTTTATAATTAAAGATAAAAAAATAACCCATTATGAGCAAAGTATATTTGATCACTTATGCCAATTTCTCCTTTTTGCTTTCATATCTTACATGGAAAATAAAAAAGGAGCATTTCAATAGAGTTTTTGGAAACCCGGGGGACAAGTATTGACATCTTGCCAGGTTACAGTCTTTGGATTTTGCTATTGTGTTAAGGAGCCACTTTCATCTTTTGACATGATATGAAGCTGATTATTCCTTTTATAAAATATCAATTCATTTGTTTTATTTCAACTAATAAAATAAAAAATTTATACAGTTTGTCTCTAGATTTTGCTAGAGTGTCTTTAGGTTTTTCTAGAGTTTCTTACATTTTTTCCATACACAGTTGGTGTTAAGATTCATCACGAAGAATTAAACCAAATAGTAGTGGAAGCGGATTCAAATTTTCTAGAATCCATGTTTCAGAAACTTATGAAAATGACTGGAACAAACTAGGGATGGCTTTATGATTATATCATTTCCCTACCCATGGTCTCATTGCCAAGTGCATGACACTTGATAACATAGATATAGATATCACCATTGGATACTCTATTTACATTTATTGCATAAGATATAAATCAAATAGATTATGTCTTTATATATTAACACAAGTGTATAATACATCAATCCACAAAAGGTCTAAGAATGTATGATACAAAACAAGGACCAATGCTTTGGGACTAGGGCATTCCCAACAATCTCCCACCTACACTAGTTCCAACTAGGTATGGGCCTAATCCCTATGGATCTAGTATGACCCTCATACTTTGGTTGTGCCAGCACCTTGGTCAAAGGATCTGTGATGTTGTCCTTGGTGTCTACTTTATATAATGAAATATCACCTTTTTCCATGATTTCTCGTATGAGGTGAAACATCCTGAGCATGTGCTTTGTGTTCTTATGTGACCGAGGCTCGTTAACTTGTGCAATAGCCTCGTTGTTGTCACAAAAGATATCAACTGGATCCTCGATGGCACTATTCCCAATTCAGTAATAAACTTCCTTATCCACACAACTTCCTTAGCTACATCACATGCGGTGATGTACTCTACTTTTGTTGTAGAATTAGTGATGGTCTGCTGCTTTGAGCTTTTCCAACTAATAGCACCACCATCAAGCAGAAATATGTTCCCAAACTACGACTGGTACTTATCCTGGTTGTTTTGGAAGTTCATATCAGTGTAACCAATCACTAATAGCTCTTCTTGACCACCGTATACTAAAAAGCTATCTTGTGTCCGGTTAAGATAGTTTAGGATTGCTTTGACAGGCTTTCAGTGATCCTCCCAGGGATCCTACTGGTATCGGCTTGTCATACTTAGTGCGAAGGCAGCATCAGGTCTTGTACATAGCATGGAGTACATGATTGATCCTATAGCTAATGCATATGGGACCATTTTCATGTTTCTCCCTGTCCTTCCTTGTTTTGGGATAGTTCTTCTTACTCAGTTTCAGCCCATAACTTATTGGCAAGAAACCTTTCTTAGCCTGATCCATGCTTAATCTTTTCAGAACTTTGTCTATGTACGTGCCATGATTTAGGCCTAGAAGTCGATTTGGTCTATTCATGTAGATCCTGATCCTTAGGATCGTCTCGGCTTTGCCTAAGTCCTTCATTGTGAAGTACTTACACAACCACTGCTTAACTCCTTACAGTGTTGGTATGTCACTTCGAATCAAAAGGAAGTCATCCACATATAACACCAGAAATATGACAATGCTCCCACTATTCCTTTTATACACACAAGGCTCATATTGATTTTGTATGAAGCCATATTCCTTTATGTATGGCTTCATTGAATCTAAGATTCTAACTTTGGGATACTTGCTTCAATCCATAAATGGATCTTTGCAGTTTGCATACCCATCCAGGATACTTTGGATCAATAAATCCCTCAGGTTGTGTCATATACACATCTTTGAGTAACTTCTCATTGAGGAAAGCAGTTTTGACACCCATTTGCTAGACCTTATAGTCGTACCATGTAGTTATGGCTAGCAAGATCCTTAAGGACTTGAGCATAGCGACTGGTGAGAAGGTTTCGTCGTAGTCTATCCCATGAAATTGCTTGAAACCCTTTGCGATCAATCACCCCTTGAAGGTATTGTCGGCCTTCAACTTGTAGCACCACTTACAACCTATGACTTTTACACCCGGAGATGGATCAACCAAGTTCCATACGTAATTATCGTACATAGATTGTATTTTCACTTCCATGGCTTTACACCAATTAGCAGATTACGGGGCATCAATGGCCTCTTGGTAGGTTTTGGGATCTTCCTCATAGAACATGAGAAGAGTGTTATCATCTGTTATGAGAAAGCCATATCTCTCAGGTACATGATGTTCCCTACCAGACCTCCTAGGTTCTTGTGTGAGTGGAGTTGGTGCTTCGATCCTTTGAAGCTCCTACCTAGTCTACGAGTTATCCTTTTCAAGAGTCTGTGTGCTTTGAACTTCGAGTTCAACATTGCTCCCACTGTCTTTCTTGGAGATGAAATCCTTTTTAAGAAAGACTCCCTTTCGTGTCATGAACATCTTATTCTTAGCAGGATTGTAGAAGTAATACCCTTTGGTTTCCCTAGGGTAGCCCACAAATAGGCATTTGTTGGTCTTGGGTTCTAGCTTGCCCCCTATCAATTTCTTGACATGGGCATCGCTACCCCAAATTCACAGGAATGATACATTGGGCACATTGGTCGTCCATATTTCATATGGAGTCTTTTCCATAGCCTTAGTCGGAGTGCTATTTAGAATGATAGCTGTTATCTCAAGTGCGTATTCCTAGAATGTGATTGGGAGAGAGGCATGGCTCATCATTGAGTGAACCATGTCTAACAGGGTCCTATTCCTCCTTTTGGATACCCTATTCGATTATGGTGTCCCTGAAGAAGTGAGCTGTGGAATGATTTCAGACTCTCTCAAGTATGAGTCAAACTCTAGGCTTATATATTCACCTCCTCGATCGAAGCGATGGGCTTTTATATTCTTGCTTAGTTGGTTCTGTACTTCATTCTTAAATTCCTTGAACCTATTAAGGGTTTTAGATTTGTGTTTCATCAGATAGACATAGCCATAACTACTGAAATCATCTTTAAAGTGATGAAGTAAAAATGTCCACCTTT
Source organism: Euphorbia tirucalli (assembly GCA_039660915.1). Lineage (NCBI taxonomy): Eukaryota > Viridiplantae > Streptophyta > Magnoliopsida > Malpighiales > Euphorbiaceae > Euphorbia > Euphorbia tirucalli. The sequence goes on along the minus strand of CM077633.1, from coordinate 19,173,163 downwards.
GGTAGCTGTGCTCATGGGCCTACATACATCTGAATATATTAGGTCCAATAATCCAGTAGTCCCGTCAGCTTTCTTGCAGAAAGCTGCTTTGGTCATTTTGTCGTGTAAACAAGACTCGCATATATCAAGTGAATCCATGTCAAAAGAGCCTAGGATTCCAGCTTTATGAAGCCTCGCAATGCATTTCTCATTTATATGGCTTAAACAATAATGCCAAAGATAGATAGGATTAAGTTTGTTAGGCTTAATCCACTTGATATTTATTTTATATATTAGATTAGTCTCATTTAGATTAAGGATATATAAACCATTATTCAACAGAGCCTATTCGTAAAATAATCCCTCTCTAAATATATTAATTCTACCATTTTCAACAGTAAAATAATATCCAGAAATATCCAAGACTGAGATAGAAATAATATTCCTGCACATGGCAGGTACAAAATAACATTGTTCCAAAATCAAGACTAATCCACTAGGCATCACTAAGTGGTATTCTCCAATCTCGATGGCAGCTACCCTGGCTCTATTCCTGACTCGAAGGTCCACTTCCCCGGATCCTAGTACACTCCTATTCCTTAGTCCTTAAACATTGCAATAAATCTGAGAACCAAATCCAGTATCCAATACCTAAGATGTAGAAACAGTGATGTTAATATCTATAACATAGATCCCTGATGAAGACGTGCCTAGGATCTTCACATGCTCTCCCACAACCTGAGGACATGATCTGTTTGTATTGGAAACTGACTTCCTCAGGACCGAGTTTGGGCTTGGATCCTTTCTTTGTCTTATTAGCCTTGGCCTTGCCCTTAATAAGAGGAAAGTTCCCCTTGCTGACCAAAAGTATAGGCGAAGTCTTCTTGACGGACTGTTCCACGAGCTTGAGCATTTCATGCAGCCCAATGTTAGTGTGGTTTGTCCCTTACATGTTATAGTTCAGGATGAACTGGTCATAACAATCCGGCAGGGACTCTGGGATAGTGTCAATCGCCAACTCTTACGAGATAGGTGTGCTAAGACGGGCTAAGGTATCCATATAGCCCTTCATCTTTAGCACATCAGTGCTCACAGATGTCCCAGCTCTTATCCTACAGGAGTTGAATGCCTTGGCGGTCAAGTATCTCTCTTGACCGACTTGCTCTTGAAACATCTAGTTAAGAGATACCATCATGGCAAAGGCTTGCATCTCCATGAATTGCTTTTTAGTTCAGGGACCATGCATGGCAACATTAGGAAAGTTACATCCTGGTTGTCCCTAATGTGCACCTCATATTCCTCCAGCAATGCCGCTGGTGGATTACACCCTGTAAGTGCAGCCAGTATAGCCCTTTCCAGCACATATTCCTTAGACTCTTGTCTGAGAACTATTTTTAAGTTCTTAGACTAGTCCAGGAAATTCGGCCCCTAAAGCTTGTCTTTTCGAGGAGTGAATGCAGTGATAACATATTGTTTCCATATGAAAACTACACAAAAAATATAAAGAGTATTAATAAAGTTCTTTAAGGTTCTTCCCACATTTAATTAATAATGAATCCAAGTTATTAATTAAGTCAAGTTGTTGGGTTAGTGGGCCAAGATCCATATTTCATTCAGATATAGCAAGGCGAGGGCCTGGAAAAACTATACCTCAATTATTTAGGTAGGACCGCTATCCAATCCCAACCTAGGGACTCTTAGTTTAATGGGCTTGTTTGTGCTTAGGGCCAGGAAAATTCTACTACCCATGCCAAGTCAAAACCTCCATCCAAGTGTTGGAGTAACCTATACTCCAACCCAATACAAAATTATGATACTCCATTGCATCTAGCAAGGGCACGGTCTACAACTGGTCTATCCCCACTTTGATGAGGTTTCAGATAAGGGAAACATTTTTAAACAACTTAGTAATTTCCATTTGGTTTACAATTAATTACGGCTTATATGCATAAGGCGGGTGAAATTGGAATTAGATCAGTGCATAAGCATGTAAATAAATAAATGATGAGATGTCATGGGCCTTGATTACATCCTAATATATTTCTAGTAATCCTATACTACAAAGACAATAGGTGGGCTTGTAAATCTCTTTTTGGGCTCGCCTCTCCAATGGGCTCATTTTTTACAAAATTTTACAATAATGAAATAAAATAAAATTACATAAAAAAGAAAGACGGCACACAGGCCATATTTACCCAAAATAAAATACAACTAATCTTCATAATAAGGACTAATGACATCCATCCAAACATTTAAATCATACAAAATAGCATGTAATCCATTATATCAAATATTCACATGTTATAATGCATGAAATTAATTCCAATTAATTATGTCATAAGCCATTATTTAGATTTTGTCGATTCGGCCCATCATGGTTTTAACCCTTAATAGGCTTTGGGCGTCCAGCCCAAGGCAGAACACTGCTCCCACTGGAATTAGGAAACCATGAATCCGATTCAAGCCGTTTGGTTAATCGTGCCAAGAAAAACCAAACAATTTCATTACACTATATTAATTCACCAAATTAATATTCATGAATAAAATAAAATTTTATTCAAGAAACCTTGCGCATCTAAATTCCCAAAATTTAAACACATGAATTAAAATATGAAATGTGTGAACTTTTAGACCGTAAAAAATTTGAAAATAAAAGGATATAGGAAGTAAAAATGCATAATATGAGAATTTATTGATGTATTTTACCCAAGTTCAGGGTATAAATTATTGGTATTTGTTAAAAAAATTAGTTATGTTAAGATCTTCTCGGTAAAATATCTATCCATTTATTGGCAATTGATATCTAAGGGGGCGTTTGGTTTAAACTTGGGGATCGGAATCGAAATGTGATGGAATCGGTATCAAATGGATATTTTTTTCTTGTGTTTGGTTCAATCTAGAATCGGAATCTAATTCCTTTTGAAGATGTTTGGTTCCTCCATTGGTGAAATAGATTTTGTTATTGAAATTGTTAATATTACCTTTATGATGGTTATCCAATTAGGTTCCCATCAATTTAGCATTGAATTTAAGTAGACAAATTATAAATGATAATTAGAATAAAGAAACACATACATAGGGTTTTTTTTCAGCCGCACTTGTCATTGTTTGCTCTGTAACTTCCACTGTTTCAAAAATTACATCCAAAAAATCTTGAATTGCTCATTAAATCCCTCATTAAATACCCAAATGGTAAAAAATTATTTTATGATATATAGAATTGATGATGTGTTTGGAGAGATTCAAAAGCAAAATACCTGAGAAAAAAGGGGAGAAAGAGTTTTGTAGGTATACTGGGAATGAAGCAAGTTCCTAACTCAGAGAAGACAGAAGTCTCATGAGATGAAGATGCAAAGTTGTTTGCAACAGCTTTAAGGAATCTTATTAGATGAAGATGAAGATGTTTCAGCAATAAACGTGTTTTTTATTTAATTCCTGGCTGGAATCAAACTGATTAACCTGGGTGGAGTAGGGAATGAGTCATTCCGTTAGTTATGGGAACTGCATTACCTTTCCACACCTAATTTCGAGTAACCAAACAATAGGAATGTAAATACTCCATTCGCATTCCGATTCCCATGTGTATTTTGACCCAACAAAACACCCCCTAAACCTATCTCATTTCAGAAAAAAAGGGCAATTTAGGGAAATACTCTCATTTTCCACATTTTTACCAAAAATACATAAATAACTCATTCTTTTCAAAATACGCTCAAATCTTTGCACATTCCTCAAATACGCCTATTTCAACATTCACGAAATACGCCTTTTATAAAAGAGAGAAACACAAAACATAAATTTATATTTCAAAATACCTCCAAAATCCCGAAGAAACAATCACAAATCTTAAAACTCTGCAATCACGATCTCTCACTAATCGCACAGTCTCTCTGACCGATTCAACCATAATTCTACTACATCACAATGTGAGAAATCACAATAGCAGAAATAGCAATTCTACTGCATCACAATGGAGAATGGAATGAAGAACACAAATTTGACAAGTACAAAGTACGTGGAGTCCTAATACCAACAAATTCGACATTCTATTAATTTAAATGCATAATCACACAGACCATCAATATTGATCAAAACAAGGAAGATATAGAGATAGAATTCCAGGTAACAGAAGGATATACATTGATGCAAATCAACAATGACATGACATTGAGATTTTATCTAGAGCTAAAAACTCAAAGCAACAATCTAATGCAATATCTTTTGTGCATCATAACCATACTTAAAGAAACAACAACTCAACAAGGTAACATTATGACAACACTATGCAATTTTAGTAATAGCAAAGTATTACAAATATATCACAATTGTATATGATCTGACAGATATTTAAAAAAAACTATAATAAAGCCATAACACACAGTACGCACATGAAGTATCAACAAAATATCTAAGCTGACAGAGATTTCAAAAACATATAAAAAAAATGCATCACACTGTACATTTTGTTGTTATCAAAGTATCACTAATGTATCATCAACTTATCCAATGTGTACCTTTGTGCAGATTTAACACAAAACATAAAAAAAGGACAAAGCATGGACATACAAGAATGTCACTAGCAAATAATGTACAACCAAACAAAAGAAGATAAACATGAACTTTACATAAGAAACATAACAGAAAGTACAATCCAGGAAATATACAGAAACCACTAGGAAGACAAATAAGAAGAAATAGAGGAAGCCAATAACATTATGCATCCTGTTATATACATTATCCACACTAGACAAATATATAAGAGACATCCAAAGAAACCATTACTCACTAATTTAAAATTTCATATAATACATATAAAAGAAAAGAATATAAGCGGCTAAAGTATATAAAAAAAATAAAAAAAGAGCTTATTTTAGAAAATACATAAGCATAAGAGTGGAAGAAAAAAAAGGAGCAAATTTGTCAATTTAAAAAAAAAACACAAAGAACCAATCAAATTTCGTCAAAAGCATTAGGATTGGGTTTGTGCATATGGGCCGAATACAAAACGGCCTGAAATAGGAAACTTTAAGGGAAATTATCACATATACGTTGGGTTTGGGCTTTTGTTTTTGGGCCTACATTTTCTTATTTACTGAAATACGTTTATTTATTTTTTTTTTTTACGTTTTGGGGTCACGCTTTTCTTTTATACGTTTCTCATTTGTTTTGTATGCCTTTTTATATTCTATCGTTTCTACTTCTTGGTTTGTTAGTGGTAATCGAGTTTTTCAGTTTTCTTCTTCCTACTTTCTTTGATTTTTCTATTGTGTAGTTGTTCATCATTTTCTTCTTTGTGGTTCGTGGGTTTGTTCATCATTTGTTTGTGGTTCATCATTTTTATAGGTTTTTTTTTTTTTGCATGCGTTTGTTTGTTTGTTTGTTTGTATGTTTGTTTTATGATTTTCATAGTTTTGTTTTGTAATGTTATATTGTCTAAAATGGTGAAGGGTATTAAAAACACTGATTCTCAGAAGGGTAAGAATGTTAAGAAGCCTCTTGCTATTTTTAAGGGAAAATCCAGGGACAATGTTGTTTCTGAAAAGCTTGTGGTAAGTTTTTGTGTCATTTATCCTGTATTTTATAGTTTGTTGTTTTCTGTTTTTCTGGGTGTGTTTAAGTTACTGATTTTTTTAATATTTGTACACTGATTATACCTTACTTATACCTTAGGTTTTGTTTTAGTTTTTTTTAATGATCGATTGATTAAACATAGTTTATAGTTTTTGTTAGACACTGATTATACATTAATTATACCTGATGAACCTATTATACATTAATTATACCTTAGTTCTACATTAAGTTATACTATACATAGTTATACCTTGATTATACGTTAATTATACCTTAAGATAAGTTATTGCGTTTATTATACCTTCGTTATTCCTTAAGATACACTACTATAATGATTATACACTTATTATAGACTTATTATACTGTTTTTACACTGATTATACCTTATTCATACCTTCTTTATACCTTATTTATACATTATTATAGTGATTATACCTTACTTATACATTAATTATACCTAAATTATACATTAGTATGCACTATTACATTCATTATACATTAGTTATACCTTAGTTATACATTTAGATACACTATTATATTTATTATACATTAGTTATAAATTTTTTATACCTTACTTATACTTTAAGATACACTATTACAGTGATTATACCTTAGTTATACCTCAATTATACCTTAGTTATACTTTAAGATATACTATTTAGTGATTATACCTTACTTATACATTAATTATACCTTAATTATACATTAATATGCACTATTACATTCATTATACATTAGTTATACCGTATTATTTGAGTAGTTATACATTGTTTAGACTTTAGGTTTACATTGTTTATACATTATTTTACAGTAATTATACCTTAGTTATACTTTAAGATACACTATTACAATGATTACATTTTGATTTTAACTTTGTTATGCTTTTGTTATACCTTAACAGACACTATTACATTGTTTATACCTTAGTTATACATTCAGATGCACTTTTTCTGTAATTATACCTTAGTTATACCTTAATTATACCTTTAGATACACTATTACTTTGATTATACCTTTGTTATACCTTATTTATACGTTAAGTTGCACTTTTCAATAATTATACCTTAAGATACACTTTTTCAGTAATTATACCTTAGTTATTTTTTAATTACTAAGGTATAATCAGTGTATAACAAGTTATACGCTAATTATACCTTAGTTATACCTTAATTATACCTTTAGATACACTATTACTTTGATTATACCTTATTTATACCTTAAGTTGCACTTTTTCAGTAATTATACCTTAGTTATACCTTATATTTTACCTCAAGATACACTTTTTCAGTAATTATACCTTAGTTATTTTTTAATTACTAAGGTATATGTTTTACTCTTATTGTTTATATTTTTATGATACATTTTTTGATATATTTTTATTACATTTTTCAGAGTGGTAGACCTATTTATAAGAAACGCGAGTATTAAAGAAGCCGCGTTTCTGTTTTTTCTGATTATGATCAGCTGACATTCTTGAAATTAAATCTGCCTGATCAAGTGATTAAGATGTTTAAGGACACCATATTTAGTTATTTCTTGGATTTGCCAATTCTGAGGGTTACAAAGCAGCTAATACATTCTTTACTGCTACGGGAGATTTACCAGGAGGAAGAAAATGACTCCATTATTGTTGAGGTTGCTGGTACTGAGTTGAGGTTTGGTGTCGAAGAGTTTTTGTTGATTTCTGGCTTGAAATCATTTGCTGATGATGATTTTGCACTGTGTTCTACTGGTGTGGGTTCTCGATTACTATCCCGTTACTTTGCTAATAAGACTGAGGTGAGAAAGAAAGATGTTGAAGAAGTGCTGAAGAAAGATTCTAATGTTTTTAATAATGATTCTGCTGAAGATTGCCTTAAGATTGCACTGATATATTTCATCAGTTTCTACCTAATGGGGATAGATTTTTCGAAATCTATTCCAAGTTCATATTTTGATGTGGTGGAGTCGATGACTACGTAAAGACTGCATGGGGTTGCGAGTCTTACGATGCAACCATTTTTTCTTTAAAGAAGACTGGAATTTCTAGATCGAAGCCCAAGTCTTATAGGGTTGAGGGTTGTCCCATTTTTTTCCACTTATGGTTTTATGAGAGCGGACTAATTTGTGACAGAGTTATTAATCAGAAGGCTGCAAATTTTCTTCCTAGGGTTTTCAATTGGCGGACTTATGTTGAGGATTTTCGCAGAGAAAATTGGACAAACTTTTATTCAACAAGTCGGCCAAAAAGGTATGTTATTCCTCATTTATTCATTAATTATACCTTTGTTATACATTTTTTATACTTTAATAGACACGATTACATTGATTACACCTTAGTTATACATTAGGATACACTGTTACAGTGATTATACCTTAGTTATACCTCAATTATACCTTAGTTATACCTTAAGAAAAATTATTACAATGATTATACCTTAGTTATACATTAATTATACCATAAGTTAAAATTTTACATTGGTTATACCTTAATTATACATTCATTATACATTAAGATACACTATTACATTGATTATAAGTTAGTTATACCTTTGTTATATCTTTGTTATACTTTTTCTATTTATCAAAAGACACTATTACAGTGATTATACCTTAGTTATACCTTAATTATACCTTAGTTATACATTAATTATACCTTAATTATATCTTAGTTATACCTTAAGATACACTATTACAATCATTATACTTTAGTTATACCTTAATTATACTATAAGATTCACTTTTTCAATAATTATACCTTTGTTATACCTTAATTATACCTTAAGATACACTATTACTTTGATTATATCTTAATTATACCTTTGTTGTACTTTAGTTATTGTTTGTGATACACTAATTATACCTTAGTTATACCTTTTTTCTTATTTGTTCTTTTTTTTAGTTGGGATTAAAAATATATATATGCTACTGATGAGGAGATTGAGGAGCTTTCTTTAGAGAATTTTTATGTGAAAAGGGACCTTTCTTTACAAAATTTGGTTAAAATAGACGAGGTTGAAGGTGATAATGATGATAAGCACGTTGAGCCTGATATGGAAGAAGCTGATGGTGACCATGTACAGGATAATGATGATAAGCATGATGTGGATGTTGATGACTTGAAAGATTCTTTTTCTCAATCTCAGGCTTCTAGTCAAGGAGTTGTTCTATCTGAGATTGCATTGTTGAGGAAATACGTTGAGCAACAATTTGATTTAGTTATCCAGAACTTGGATGATATCAGCAGCCGTGTTGATAAGCTGGTATTCTATGTTTACTTATGATTTTATTCTTATATATATATATATATATTGTTCTTATTTTTTTATTATACCTTTCTTATACAGTTATTATATATTTTATTTATTCTTTGTTTATAGCTGTTTTTATTATATCTTTTGTTTTTTTGATTAACTTTTGTTTTTTCCAGTCTGTTTTTAATGAGGATGTAAAGGTTTCGACTGATGGGAGTGATGAGGGTGATGATGATGAGGATGATACTATGGATGATGAGGTTAGTAAATTGATCATCACTATTTTTACTATATGTATCTTACTATACATGAGTTATGTTTTTGTGATAAACTGATTATACCTTGGTTATACATTCTGATCCGTTATTTATATCTTTTTTTATACCTTAGTTATACATTGTGTTACAATGATTATACATTAGTTATACTTTAAGATACACTATTATACTGATTATACGTTAGTTATACCTTAATATACGCTAATACATTGAGTATACATTAGTTATATATTAATTATACTTTAAGTATACTTAGTTATACCTTAATTATACCTTAAGATACACTATTACAGTGATTATACCTTAGTTATACCTTAATTATACCTAAGATACACTATTATACTTTAGTTATACATTGATTATACCTTAGTTATACCTTAGTTATACCTTAATTATACCTTAAGATACACTATTACATTGATTATACTTTAGTTTTACATTAATTATACTTTAAGCATACTTAGTTATACCTTCAGTATACCTTAAGATACACTATTACAGTGATTATACCTTAGTTATACCTTAATTATACCTTAAGATATACTATTATACCTTATTTATACAATGATTATACCTTAGTTATACCTTAATTATACCTTAAGATACCCTATTACATTGATTATACTTTAGTTATACATTAATTATACTTTAAGTATACTTAGTTCTACCTTAATTATACCTTAAGAGACATTATTACAGTGATTATACCTTAGTTATACCTTAATTATACCTTAAGATACATTATTATACCTTAGTTATACATTGATTATACCTTAGTTATACCTTAATTATACCTTAAGATACACTATTACATTAATTATACTTTAGTTATGCCTTAATTATACGTTAAGATAGTCGATTAGAGTAATTATACCTTAGTTATACAGTAATTATACTTTAATTATACAATTGTTTATACGTTTAAATTCTTTGTTTATACATTTATTTATACATTTGTTTTTTTTTTTTTTTTTTTTTTTTTTTGCAGTATGTTGATAGTCAAGCACAGGAGGATAAGGATGATAATGTTTATATGAATGATAATGATGTTGTTATCGAAGGAGAGTTAAAGACTGATGGAATGGATTCTGAAGATAAGGAGGATATTAATGAAGAAAGTTTTAGTTTTGACAATGTGGTGCCAGAGAGGGCAATAGTTGTGTATAAACCTCCCGTTTTTCCACCAATAACAATGAATGATCCGGAGTTTGATTGTACTAGGTATTTCAACTTTGATGCTATAATTGCGATTACTAATGAAGTTGTATTGTCTTTGGGTGATCGTTTAGAGATCCCTGATGTTGTTAATAAGGAGAATGTTGGTAAGGGGAGTGATCAAGAAGGTGTTGGTGTTAATAAGGAGGGTTCTGTTGTTAATAATGAGGGTTCTGTTGTTGCTGAAAATAATGAAGTAGCTGCTGTGGGAAATTTGGATTCTGTGGAAGATGAAAAGGATGACACAGTAGCTGCTGGAAGTAATAAGAGAGAGCACAAAGCTATTGTTGCTCTTAAAAAGCTTAAAGAGGCTGTATGTTTTTCATTTTTATGATTCTTTTTTCGTTCTTTTTTTATGTTTTGTAATATTTATTTTTGTATTTTTTATTGATTTTATACTTTGATTATATGCTGTATTATAATCTGATACATTAGTTATACATTTATTATACATTGTTACACACTCTTTATACACTGTTTATACATTGTTATACATTTATATATTGTTATGCATTGTTTATACACTGTTTTTACACTTCTTATACACTGTTATGCACTGTTTATACATTGTTTATCTAAACCATCTTGTAATTTGAATATACTGATTATATTTCTGACTTTACTCATTACATGTTATAGGGTATTGGTTCTATGTTATTCTTAGACTTTATTGATCCTGATATTTTGGATCAACTTGAAGTTGAGAGTTATGAGAGAGTATATGCTATCAAAGATGTGCGTATGTGTTTTTTTTTGTTTTGTTTATGTCGTGTTTATCTTTCTTATTGTTTTCTTGCTTTTTTAGGATGATGATATTATGGTTATTGACGATGAAATTGTGAAGAAGGGGATTTATAAGAGAAGGAAAAGAGTTGGTGGTCGTGCGGTTTCTTCACAGTACACTACTAAATTTGGATCTAATGAGAAGGTTGTGTTGAAGCCTATTCGTGGATCATTTGTGTTGGATGATTTGTGTGAGTTAGGGGAGTGTCCTAGTGATGATCAACTCACTCGTGATTTCATCCGCTTTATTAACAAGAATAAATATGCAGCTAAGAAGTAATTTTTTTTTTCTTTTTTTGTTTCTTTTAATTTTTTTCTTTTTTTTTTTATTTTTGATTTATGTTGTGTCCTTTGTTTTTTTTTCTTTTCCAGTACAAGGAACAACTAGTATGCTCCCAAGGATAATCTTATAAGTCCTCCTTTCCGTTATGGTGTTGGTACAATTGATTCAAAGACTTTCTTCCTTGAATTGTATACTCCTAGCGAGTATTTAAGTAGCACTGTAAGTATTTTGTTTCTTATAACTTGTTTATATTTTTATAATACATTAATTATTTTTTAGTTTTAGTATTGTTATAACTTAGTTATAGTTCAGTTATACCTCACTTATACTTTAAGATATATTACTAGAGTAATTATACTTTAGTTATACATTAATTATACCTAAAGATATACTATTATAGTGATTATACCTTATTTATACGTTAATTATACTTTAGTTATATATTACTTATACATTATGAGTGATTATTACATTGGTTATATATTATTTATACTTTAGTTATACATTAAGATGCACTATTATTTTGATTATACAAGAATTATACATTTTTTATACATTACCTATACAATTTTTGTATATTTGTTAATGATACACTGATTATACAATTATTATACTTTAGTTAATCACTGATTATACCTTAGTTATACTTATTGGTACAATGATTATATCTTAGTTATATCTTTAGTTTGTTATTTTTGTCATGTATATGTTGGAAATGCCCTAGTCCCGAGGCATTGGTCCTTGTATTTGTATCATACATTTATTGGATTTATGTATTTTACTCATTTATGTTATTAATAAAGGCATCAATTCATTTATTATATCTATCTTGTGCAATATATTAAATGAAGTATCCAATGGACATATCTATATCCATGATGACAAGTGTCATGCACTTGGCAGTAAGACCATGGATAGGGTAAATGATATGACCATAAATAGATCCGTAGTCTGTTCCAGTCATGGGAATGAATGGAACAATAGACTATCATTAACCTGGTTGTATGGCGGTGTCTTACCGGTCATTGGACAAGGAATGTCAACCAAGTTAATGGGTACATGCCTGGAAGCATGGTACTGGATAGATCCACTAAACGAGTAATCCACATGGTATGGTATCACAATGGATTCTCGCGTAGTACTTGTATGGATCCTTTGACCTGACCATATGATGGTGTTACATGTGAAGTCACATACTTAGGGGTACGCCTAAAGGGCCTGTAATAGGGTGCCAAGTATGGGTGCTTTCGGGTATGTCACTGAACATGGTAATACTATGGATATGCAGAAGGGATTTGTCACTCAGTAACCAACTGAGAAGATATTACCGGCCACTTGATGAATGTGACTGATAAAAGTGTGGCCACACCCAAACGAGTTGGAACTTGTTTGTGAGCATCAGTACATTCCGGATCAAGTTAATGTCCGGACACAAAAGAGGGTGATCAATCCATGCCTCTGTGTTGGACACCGACATCAATGACATGGGATGTACAAGTTTAAACTACAGGGTTATGATATCAGTTAGACTGCCATCTCCATCTTAATTGGGGGGCTGCAGTGGCTTGCTAGAGCCCAACTGCAGTCTGCGGGCCAAAGGCCCGCTGCCAACATAAAGATGGGCCCACGGGATCGTACACATAGGACGATAGAATGCAGACTTAAGGAATCACATGTATACTTGGAGTATACACAATGGAGGGAGAAGTGTGTATATATTAATTATATTATAAAGATCAATTGGATTGGTCATAATAATAAAATTAATATATTCAATTGGCTCTACATAATTAATTGGATTAATTATGAAATTATTTCCTAGGTGGAAATATTCATATGTATGGGTTTACATATGATTTTATTTTGTGTTGATTTAATTTTAATTTGATGGATTAAATTAATTGTCAAACTAATTTTAATTTAGATGTAAATAATATATTACTTGGAGTAATATATTAAATACATGGGTATATTAAAATTGGGCTTGAAATTAATTTAAACCAGAATAATTAAAATTAGACTGGGCCTAAATTAAAACATGGAAGCCCGCACAGAATAAACAGGAGCCAAGATGGGCCTGAATTCCCCTAAGGAATTCGGCCAACCCTAGGTATAAATACCTAGGGTTAGAAATTTCGGCCACCTCTAAGCATTACACACCTAGCCGAAATTTCTAGCCCTCTCCTCTCTATTGCTTCGTTTTTCCGACGCTAGCACGGGTTGCATTCGTTAAGCGTTCGTGTACGTGAGAGTGGAGGGATTCTACATTGAATTCTGCAGTCATCATCCATCTCTAGAAAGAGATTTTTCTGGTAAGAAATTTAATCCCTTTCTATTTAATTTTAAGTTTTTCAATTTCCATCTCAATTGCTCCTAGGACTGGATTTGAAGAAATCACCGCGTTCTTTCGCTTTTATCGGGTGATTTCTGGTGAAAAATCCCAACAGTGGTATCAGAGCGGGCTTTTGATCCGTGGAAATTGATGAATTTGGTTGAATCCCATTTTTGAAATTGGAGGTTTTTTATTGGGATTCATGGTATGGGTTTTATGATTTTTCCCATATGTTTTATACAATGAAAATTAATATTGCATGTTGGTTTATGTATTTTAATTTTGTTGTATGTTATTGGAATTCTTGGTGAATTGCTTTGGATGATGGATGGATATTTTTTTATTTTAATTCTGTTTTAATTTAAAAAAAAATAAAAAAATCTACCTCCCGGGGTGCGGGGCTGCCGCCGGCGGCCGCCGCTGCTGCTGCCAGGGCAACTCCGTTGCCCTAGCTGCAGCGGGCCGAGCTCAGTTTTTGGATTTTGCGGGTTTTTAAGTCCGGGGCCCAGTTTTGAAATTTTAATTGGTTTTAAAATTCATGTGTTTAAATTTATGTAATTTAAATGCGTATGGTTTCTTGGATGATTTAATTTCGTTCATGTGATATTAATTTTGGAAATTAATATGGTTAATGGAAATTGGTTCAGGTAATTTTGGCACAATTACTCGGACGGCTAAATTGGACCCATGGTTTCCCAATTCCAGTGGGAGCAGTTGGACTGCCTGGGCTGGAGGCCCAAAGCCCGTTAAGGGTTAGAACCATGGTGGGCCAAAATCGGCGATTTCCTGATAATGGCTTAGACATAATTTAAATGGGCTTAAATCATGTATTATGACATGCTTTTGAATTGTATGTATTGGATGCATATGAATGGTTGAATGAATGTATGATTGGATGCTATTGGGCCTTTTACGAGATGGGTTGTATTTTTCTTTTTGGGTAAATACGGCCTGCGTTTCGTTTTTCTTTTTAATGTAATTTTATTTTATTTAAATTAAATATTATAAAATTTGTAAAAGAAGAAGTCCATGGAGTGGTGAGCCCATATGGAGGTGCAAGCCCAAATTGGAGGTGCAAGCCCAGAAGGAGAAGATGGAGGCCCGCCTAATATCTGTTTCTAGTATAGGTTTACTAGAATAATATTAGGATGTAACATTGGCCCATAGCAGTCCATTTTTAATTTTATTTAATCATATTTTATATTCATTTGCATGTATGTATGTATGTTTCAGTAGCTCATTCACCCGCTTTATGTATGTAAGCCGTTATAATTGAATCTAATAACTAAACGGAATTACTAAGTCGCTTAAAAGTGCTTCCCTCATTCAAAACCGAATCGAAGTGGGAATAGGCCAGTTGTAGACCATGCCCTCGTAGGATGCACTGGAGTATTGTCGCTTTGTATTGGGTTAGAGTATGGGATACTCTAACACTTGGATGGAGGTTTTGACTTAGCGTGGGTAGTAGGATTCTCCTGGCCTAAGCACAAATGGGTAAGTGCCAACAAGCCCATCAAACCGAGAGTCCCTAGGTTGGGATTGGACAACGTTCCTACCTAAATAGTTAAGGTGTAGTTGTACCAAACCCTCGTTTGGCTATATCTTAATGAAATATGGATCTCAGCCCATGAACCCAACAACTCGGTTTAAATTAATAACTTGATTCATTATTAATTTTATATGGGAACAACAAAGCAAAGCCCTTTATTAAAACTCTAAATGTTTTTCTGTGTAGAAACACCCAAATGGCAAACACAAATACACAATGGAGGGAGAAGTGTGTATATATTAATTATATTATAAATATCAATTGGATTGGTCATAATAATAAAATTAATATATTCAATTGGCTCTACATAATTAATTGGATTAATTATGAAATTATTTCCTAGGTGGAAATATTCATATGTATGGGTTTACATATGATTTTATTTTGTGTTGATTTAATTTTAATTTGATGGATTAAATTAATTGTCAAACTAATTTTAATTTAGATGTAAATAATATATTACTTGGAGTAATATATTAAATACATGGGTATATTAAAATTTGGCTTGAAATTAATTTAAACCAGAATAATTAAAATTAGACTGGGCCTAAATTAAAACATGGAAGCCCGCACAGAATAAACAGGAGCCAAGATGGGCCTGAAGTCCCCTAAGGAATTCGGCCAACCCTAGGGTTAGAAATTTCGGCCACCTCTAAGCATTACACACCTAGCCGAAATTTCTAGCCCTCTCCTCTCTATTGCTTCGTTTTTCCGACGCTAGCACGGGTTGCATTCGTTAAGCGTTCGTGTACGTGAGAGTGGAGGGATTCTACATTGAATTCTGCAGTCATCATCCATCTCTAGAAAGAGATTTTTCTGGTAAGAAATTTAATCCCTTTCTATTTAATTTTAAGTTTTTCAATTTCCATCTCAATTGCTCCTGGGACTGGATTTGAGGAAATCACCGCGTTCTTCCGCTTTTATCGGGTGATTTCCGGTGAAAAATCCCAACAGTATACACTGATTCTATACAGTTATACCTTAATTATACATTGTATAATTACTGGTTATACTTATAAATGATTTTTTTTGTTAGCATATGGATATAATCATGTATTATCTGAGGAAGAAGGGCAAATATTGTGATCGGATAACATATAACTTCACAACTATTGATATGAGGTTTGATGCAAGAGTAAAGTATATGTTTGGACTTGTGGATAGTATTCTTAGGACTGGTGGGGTACTTGAACAGATAAAATTTAACGATGTCGTCACCAATTTCATTATGGGTGTTGATATTTGGACTGGGAAGGCATGGTCTGATGTAGATGAAATATTGATGCCAATTCATGTTGGACAAAATCATTGGGTGTTGGGAAGGTTTTGCTTGAGGTTGAGGAAGCTCTTCATATACGATTCTTATTTGGGTAGACGTAATGCTTATTCAACTCCTAAAGGGGCTAATAAATATGATGTTATTCTTCTATACTTTCTGCATCAGTGGTCAATTCTCGGTAGCAGGGTTGATCTTATGGAATATGATGTGTATAGGGATGGGAATTCTTTACATCCTCTCGAAGAAAAAATTGTCGAAGGTGTACCTCAGCAGTATGACAGGTGTGTTTTATTTATTTTTCTTATATTTTCATTATATGTTATTTGTTCTTTGTAATACAAGGATCATACATGAGTTATACTTTCTGATAAACTGATTATTCCTTAGTTATACTTTCTGATTCGTTAGTTATACATTAGTTATACTTTAGTTATACCTTAGTTATGCATTGTGATACACTGTTTATACCTTAGTTATACCTTAATTATACCTTAGTTATACCTTAAGATATATTATTATACTAATTATACGTTTTGTTGGGATTCGTCATTGGAAAAATAACGTGGCGCAGCGGAAATTACATCGTTTAAAATTTCCTAGAATCCACCTATCGTGTCTAATTACCATTGATTAGAATAAAATCAATTTGAATCAAGAGAGATTAAACTGACCGGATTCGTCTCTTCTAGAGACTGCTGCAGAATCGTTTCTTGAAACTGCGATCTCCAAAGTCCGATGCACGACCAACTATTGAGCGGGAACCGATGCTAGCCGAAGACGCGAAGGAATGGAGGTTTAATGCTGGGATTTTCGGCTGATTTGGGGCTGCTCTTGGTGGGTGAAATTTCCAGCAATTAATTAGGGTTGAATTAGTGTTTTATTCCTTAAGTGTGCCCTTATATAGACACCTTGTCTAATTGGATTTTAATTAGGTTAATTAAACCCAAGACCACTAGGATTATAATTACATAAATAAACTTTAATTAAAAAGTATATACTATGTAATTTAATTCCATTTGGCTAAATTTAATTACCCCTAAATAAAATTAAATCACACTTAAGTAAATACAATACATGTATTTAATTTTCTTACTTAGGAAAATTATTTAATTAATTGTTTACTTTATGTAATTCAATTAATTAATAAATTAATTAATTACATTATGTAAACTTATTAATTAAATTAAATTCAACCCAATGTTAATTAATTACCTTGACACCGAATGTCAACTAATTAATTAACACATTCCTTCCAATGTACATTACATGTACAATTTCTATAAGTTCAAACTCAGTTGATCTCTGTGCATGATCCTATGGGTCTGTCTTTATGTTGGCATTAGGCCCAAGGCCCACAGACTGTAAGTGGGTTCTAGCAAACCGTTACAGCCCCCAATTAAGACAGAGATGCAGCAGTCTTTAGAAGACACTCACCCTGTAGTAATCTTATAGTGTCCTTTGCCTAACGATATCGATATGAATAAACAAGAGGCATGGTGTCCGTCATCGTCTTCTGTTGTTTATTATATTTCTTGATCTTGAGTTGACTGATTAATCAAATAAGCACCGACTTACTTGGGTATGGCCATATACTTATTAGTCCCACTCATCAAGTGGCCAATGATATCATCTTGGTGTTACCCGAGTGGCAATACCATCACTTCATCATCAGTATCAACATGTTCACCGGTCCACCCAATCATACCCGTATTAGCATCCTTTTACAGACCTGTTAGGCGTATGTCAAAGTGAACCGGATTCCATATTGATATTATAATGAAATCTGGTCTGAGGACAAAAGAGACCTACTCAAGAAAGACCTATGACGCGACAACCATGTGGCTTTCTTGTGCTGATCGATCCAGTCCCATGTCAATGACATGTACCTATATTCATGACTGACTATAAAAGTACTATGGCTAGTTAAGAACTGCCATACAGTCATCGAATATACAAGTCTGTGGTTCTATTCATTCCCACGATTAGAACAGACCTGGGATAGGTTTTATGATTAACAATCAATGGATACTCATATTATAGCACAAGATATAAATGAAATAGATTAATTGCCTTTATTAATATGACACAAATGATGTATTTATACAATAAGTCTTAATGTATAATACAAAATACAAGAATCCAATGCCCTAAGAACTAGGGCACACCAACAATCTCCCACTTGCACTAGTTCCAAGTGGGCATTGCCCTAATTCCTATAGATCTGGTATGATCGTCGTGCTGTGTCTGTGGCAGCGCTTTGTCAATGGATCAGCGACATTATTCTTGGTGTCAACCCTCTGCAATGATATGTCACCTCTGTTCACGATCTCCCGAATGAGGTGAAACTTTCTGAGCATATGTTTGGATCTCTTGTGTGACCGGGGCTCCTTAGCTTGTGTGATGGCCCCATTGTTGTCACAAAAAACATCAACTGGGTCTAGGATAGTGGGTATTACTCCTAGCTCAGTTATGAATTTCTTGATCCAAACGGCATCCTTTACAGCTTCGCACGCAGCTATTTACTCAGCTTCCGTTGTAGAGTCAGCAATGGTGGCCTACTTTGAGGACCTCCAACTAATGGCATCACCATTCAGGAGAAAAACATAACCAGGCTATGACTGGTTCTCATCCTCATCGGTCTCAAAGCTTGCATCAGTGTAACCTAACACTACTAGCTCATCTTGACCTCCATACACTAAGAAAGCATCCTTAGTCCAATTAAGGTACTTTAGGATTGCCTTGACAGCCTTCGAGTGTTCCTCACCGGGGTTCGACTAGTACCGGCCGGTCATACTTAGTGTAAATGCGACATCAGGCCTCGTACATAACATGGAGTACATGATAGATCCAATAGCAGATGCATAAGGGATCTTTTCCATGTTCTCCCGGTCCTTCTTTGTTTTAGGACCATCTTTCTTACTCAGCTTCAACCCATAGGGCATAGGCAAGAATCCTTTCTTTGCCTTGTCCATGCTGAATCTTTTCAGAACCTTGTCAATGTACATGGCCTGACTTAGGCCTAGAAGCCGATTGGATCTATCTCTGTAGATCCTGATCCCTAAGATCGTCTCAGCTTCGCCTAAGTCCTTTATTGAGAAGCACCTACTTAACCACTGCTTAACCCCTTGTAGTGTTGGTATGTTACCTCTAATGATAAGGATGTCATCAACATACAGCACTAGGAAGGTGGAAATGCTCCTACTAACCATCTTCTCCTCACAGGGTCCATAGAATTCTGTGTGAAGCCATATTCCGTAATGGCCTCATTGAATCTCTGATTCCATGACCTCGATGCTTGCTTCAATCCATAAATGGATCTTTGAAGCTTGCATACTCGGTTTGGATACTTTGGATCGATAAAACCCTCAGGTTGTGCCATGTACACATCCTCGATTAGCTTTCCATTAAGGAAAGTGGTCTTAAGATCCATCTGCCATATCTCATAATCGTACCATGCAGCTATGGCTAGTAGTATCCTAATGGATTTGAGCATAGCAACTGGTGAAAAGGTTTCATCATAGTCTATTCCTTGAACTTGCCTGAATCCTTTTGCCACCAATCACCCCTTGAAGGTGTTGTCGGCTTTTAACTTGAAACACCACTTGGAACTTATCACCTTAGCACCCGGAGGTGGATCCACCAAGTTCCATACTTGGTTATCGTGCATAGATTGCATCTCAGCCCCCATGGCTTTGCACCATTGATCTGAGTGTGGGCTTTCAACAGCCTCTTGATAGGTCTTGGGCTCCTCTTGGTCAATGACCACAAGGTCCCCATCATCAGTCACGAGAAAGCCGTACCTCTGGTTGATGACGTGTCCTACCAGACCTTCTAAGGTCCTGTGCAACCGGTTCTGGTTCCTCAATTTCTTGAGTAGTCAGATCAGTTCCTGAAGCATCCTTAGCAGTAGCTGTAGGAGTTTATGAGTCTCCAAGAAGACTGCATTTTAGGCTATGAAAAGTTTGTTTTCGGCCGGATCGTAGAAGTAATAACCCTTAGTTTCCTTAGGGTAACCCACAAACTGGCACTTGATAGATTTGGACTCGAGTTTGCCACTTGTCAATTTCTTAACATGTGTATCACAGCCCCAAATCTTTAAGAAAGAAACATTGGGCTTTCGACCCTTCCATAGTTCATATGGTGTTCCCTCAACTGCCTTGCTTGGTGTATTACTAAGAATGTAAGCAGTTGTCTCTAAAGCATATCTCCAAAAGGACAGGGAGTGTAGCATGACTCATCATCGAGCGGACCATGTCAAGCAAGGTCCTATTACTCCTTTCTGACACTCCATTCCACTGGGGTGTACCAGGAGGAGTGAGTTGGGATACAATCCCACACTCTCTCAAAAACGAGTCAAACTGTATTATCGGGGCAGGTGCAGAACACCATACCCATGACATAAGAAAGAGGAGGAGAAGATTTTGGGCATTAATTAACCCGGGATTTGTTGAAGAAATCTCAGAGAAAGAACAAGAAAAAAAGAGAAAGAGAGAAGAGAAGAGAGGAGAAAATCAAAAAGAAAAGGAGGAACTCCTCATCAGAATCCCTTAGCATTTGAAATCTTTGGACCCGAAACTCTCAAACCCTAAATCAAGGAGAAAAGTCCTGATTTTAGTGGATTGGAGTGACGCTAGGGGTCAATCCTACGGTGGACGCACGCCAAAGAGGTAAACACTCCTTTTCCCCTCTCTTTTACAAGCTTTCTGGGTGATTGGTGTGCTTTTTCTGCATTTCTAGCCTTTTTTCTACGATTCTGTTCTGGAAATCAAGAACAGTCGTGCGACTGTTCTTGAGTTCGATGAACAGTCGTACGACTGTAGTTACAGTCGTACGAGTGTTCTTGACTTCCAGGTGATTTTCTTTCCAGCTTGTTTTAAATAAGATTTTGGCGAAATCCTGAGTCTGGAGTGTTTATAGTCGTACGACTGTAGTTTATTCGCACGACTGTAATTTACAGTCGTACGACGGTCGTTTCTAGAACCAGAATTTCACCATTAAGTCCCAAAAATTTCCAAAAATCCATAAAAATCTCTAAAAATTCCCAAAAATCCCAAAAAATTAGAAAATCCCAAAAATGAATTTTGTTGTGTGCATTCACTACCATAAATTCAATTTTCAGTAAAATTGCATTTAGAGCAATTCAACGACGGAGACTCGGTTCTCCCGAAAACCGACCCACCTAATACATAAAAATGCATGTAAACAGGTAAAATTGTTTTCAAAAAATGATTTTTCCACAAAAACCAAAATACAGGAACATTTCAAAATGTTTTCCAGGTCTAACCGGGCCGGCTAGCCAAGCCAACCCGGTTATCCTCTAAATGCATGCCCCCGAATTCTTGATTTCCCAATTCTGTCTGTTTGAGTCTAACTTGTGGCATGCCGTATAAATTGTGCTAACCCTCTGTTTAGCAGGTTTTAATTTCTTTTATTTCCATTTTGGATGTAATTTAATAGATTAAATCGTGTATCCTAGGCGATTGTATTTTTCTAGATTCTAGTGTATATTAGGCGCTTGCAAAAGTGAGGCGAGAGTTTTTATCCTTTATTCGATCGGGTTGTAATAATTTAATTATTTATTATTTCACTCTATTTGTATGCGCGCTGTATGCCTTTTATATTCAATAAAATTGACTTTAGATTTTTGAAATACCATCTTTGAACATTGACCAATTTTATTTTAATTAGACACGAAATAAGGGACTTGTTCGGACTCGAATCTGTGGATAGTGTAGCTGCTGTCCGTCCGGTTCGGCTGCATTATAAATTTCCCGGTTGAGCTGAGCCGGGTGGCGACTCTATAATATTCATCGAGGCTTAGGTCTCGGTTCTTTTATGCATTAATTCCATTCATTTTGCAAAACGAGGATTTCCATTCATAAAAACCCCACACGAGGGAGGGGCCCGCCCGAGATCGTGGCATCCCATTCCGAAAGGGAGTCCCGCGTCCCGTCAAAAACTCATCGTCCGCTCACAGTGGCGACTCTGCTGGAGAATTCTTTAAAAAGTTTTCTTAAAAACTTAAAAGAATTTGACAAGCCCTGAAAAGTGTCTAATTAAAATAAGGTGGATGATTCTCGATTGGTATTTCATTTTGTATCTCTAGCTAGACATGCTTGCATTAGATTTAGTATCCATTTTCAGCCCGGTGGATTGTTGAAGTGTCGCCTAAGTTCCTCTTGGTCTTAGGGGCATGGATACGAAACACCACTCATAGCCTCGTATGAACGCCTTCGTTCGGACCCTTGAGTGGGGAGAAGTGAGGAGTATATTTTACTATGGGAACCCTGATTTTTAACCCGACTTGGACCGAATCCATATAGGCAGCCCTAGTTGGATTCCCTTAGGATACCAAAATAATTGTGTGAATAATAATAATAAAATCGCGCCATCATCACCCCCAGTTGGTGATTGAAGTGAACCCCGCCTAGGACTCGGTTAGAAATTTTTGAGACCGACCACGTTGGAGGAATAAGGTTGGAAGAATTCACTTTGCTTGCTATGTGTTTCTCGCCGTCTCGTGACACATCGTCATTGCTACACACATGTGCATAACATACCATAATCACTGTGTGATATTTTCATGGATGGAACACTGTGCATGCATACAAACATTCATTTAATGTCTTTAGCATACATGACACATTATCACGTGAAATGAACCTAAGGACAGATGAACATCCAAAATGATATCCGTCTTTAAAGACCTCACGACTGATGAGAGAAAGAACAGAAAGATTACAAAATGCCTAACAGCATGGAAGACCTTCGCCTAGTCCCAAGGCAACGCGCATCGACGAAGGATCGCAGAATTACAAAGAAGCCGAAGGACAAGTCCAGCTAAGTGGAAGTTCCGTAGACGTAAAAAAAAAACAACAACACAGACAAAATAAGCATGTTTTCAAGTTCCAAAATAAGAATACATCTATATCATATGATGTTTCACACCATAGCATCCCCGATAATAGAACGCAAGTTCTAGGGCAACAATACAATCATTCCAGAATAAAGGAGAGAGGCACCATACATCGCCTCCATACCACCCATAAACCAACAAGATAGTACAAACAACTAATAAGCACGTCAAAAAGCGTAGCCATCAACCTGCAGGATCAAAGCAGTCCTACAGAGAAAGACAAAAAACCAAGTCGTCAACCAATTTCAATCAGGACAGGCTCAGGTCTCCACGAAAAAAAAAAGAAAGAAGAAGAGGTCCGATGGATTGAAAATCACGAAAGCAATCCATGCAAAAGTTAGGACAGTGAGGTGAGCACCACCGGCAGGAAAATCCATAGGGACCAGTTGGTGGCAGTTGTGGGTTCGGCCGAGACGGATACCGTACTCATCTTGTCCTTAATTTCATTTCATACATCATGTGCACTATGCTAAAACATTATCAATAAATGGATGAATGAATGCCTTGCTCTGTTCATTTAAATATCCTGAGTTTGCTTGAAATTGAATTCACATCATGCATCATATATGGCTACACGCCTGTGAGCTTCAGCAATGGCGATGGAACAACCAGATTCTACAAGACCTCCCACAATCTTCTCATCATCAGAGAGTGCGTTGAATTGGAAGTCTTCTTCTAATTCCACGACATCTCTTAAAAAAAAAGAGAGAGAGAGCTCGCTGAGGTGAAAACCGAAAAGGCGCCTCAGGCAAAAGTTAGAGGAGCCAGCTAAGCTAAAAACCCATATTGGGCAGTTTAGGTAAAAGTTAGGGCATATGAAAAGCTCGCTAAGGTGAAAACCGAAAAGGCACCTTAGACAAAAGTTAGAGCAGCTCGCTGAGTTGAAAATCCACTTTGGGCGGCTCAGCCAAAATTTAGAGCACTCCCAAATTCATAAAGGCTAGGGGCAGAAAAGGCAAAAACTCTCTATCATCTTCCCAGCAGGAGCATTGTATCAATCTCCAACGAGATCTTCTGTTCATTTCTCAACGACATCGTTACCAAGAACATCATCACTTTCTCTCTAACAGTCATCATATTTCCGCATTAGCCATCATATATCCCTGTCAGGATCGCAAGAATTACATGCACCCAAAATGTTGCTTCTCCAACTATGGACGATCAATTGCATAACATAGCTTCCCCAGTAAGAACCTAGGGTGTCAAGATCGATTGAAATGGCGTGAAATGCATTTTCTAAAAGTTCATTTGCACATGCACACATTGAAATATATACATGCATCCAAATCATACATGCATACATGTACATACATATCACAACCAATCCAAGTGCAGGTACCCACTGCTATCACCAGGTCTTTCCAAACCAGGTTCGCTCTCAAAGCAGAGACGACACAATGTCGGGGCAGAACAATCAAGTCTCCAAGGGGCAGAGCAATCAAGCCGTATTTATCCTTGATCGAAGGGGCAAAAATTTTTGTTTCCAAAATTATCAATCAAGGGATAAATAGTTATTCCCCAACCAACATCAAAATTATCATTCCTAAAGCTATCTTTCTTCAATCAAGCCAGATTTCAAACCCTTGAACTCCATTCCGTTCAAGCATGGTTACAAATCCTTGAACACCTTTTCTTTATTCAAGCCAGATTTCAAACCCTTGAACTCCATTCCGTTCAAGCATGGTTACAAATCCTTGAACACCTTTTCTTCATTCAACCTAGATGTCAAACCCTTGAACTCCATTCCATTCAAGCATGGTTACAAATCCTTGAACACCTTTTCTTCATTCAAGCTAGATGTCAAACCCTTGAACTCCATTGGGTTCAAGCATGGTTGTAGATCCTTGAACCCCTTTTCTTCATTCAAGCCAGATTTTAAACCCTTGAACTCCGTTACGTTCAAGCATGGTTACAAATCCTTGAACCATCTTCTTCATGGTCACAAATCATTGAACTCCTTATTTCATTATTCCGAGTCCATCTAATCCCAACAAGATTTCAAATCCTCAAATTTTCAGCAGATTTACCTCGGGTAACCTAGACCCGATATCGGCTTAATTCTATATCAAACCCATTATTTCATCCAAGCTAGATTTCGAATCCTTGAACTTCTTCAAGCAAGATTCCCAATCCTTGTAAACCTCCTCAAGCGTGATTTTGAATCCTTGAAACCTTTTCAAGCTTGATTCTTAATCCTTGAAAATTGC
The DNA here is from genome assembly GCA_039660915.1 of Euphorbia tirucalli. Taxonomy (NCBI): domain Eukaryota; kingdom Viridiplantae; phylum Streptophyta; class Magnoliopsida; order Malpighiales; family Euphorbiaceae; genus Euphorbia; species Euphorbia tirucalli. The sequence continues at coordinate 19,147,538 of CM077633.1, read as the reverse complement.
CCAAGTGAAATTTCGGATTCTTGAAGACCAATTCAAGCAAGATCCTAGATCATAGAAGCCAATGCAAATCTCCAGTATTGCCTCGGGTGACGTAGACCCGATATCGGCATATTCCATCCGATCAACTCAACATATCACCACAGCAGTGAAGCTTCAGCAGCTCAGTTGCATGTTTTATTTCCTGTGTCTGCTGCGCTTTGAGTCACGTTTCTCAAATTCACATCAACTGCCTAGACTAAGATCAGGTGGTGAATTTGATCACGCGAAGGGCAGCTATAAGCGCCAGAATTTTCTATACTTAAAAAAAAATTTACAGTCGTACGACTGTATTATCGGGGCAGGTGCAGAACACCATACCCATGACATAAGAAAGAGGAGGAGAAGATTTTAGGCATTAATTAACCCGGGATTTGTTGAAGAAATCTCAGAGAAAGAACAAGAAAAAAAGAGAAGGAGAGAAGAGAATAGAGGAGAAAATCAAAAAGAAAAGGAGGAACTCCTCATCAGAATCCCTCAACATTTGAAATCTTTGGACCCAAAACTCTCAAACCTTAAATCAAGGAGAAAAGTCCAGATTTTAGTGGATTGGAGCGACGCCAGGGGTCAATCCTACGGTGGACGCACGCCAAAGAGGTAAACACTCCTTTTCTCCTCTCTTTTACAAGCTTTCTGGGTGATTGGTGTGCTTTTTCTGCATTTCTATTCTTTTTTCTGCGTTTCTGTTCTTGAGTTCGATGAACAATCGTACGACTGTAGTTACAGTCGTACGAGTGTTCTTGATTTCCAGGTGATTTTCTTTCCAGCTTGTTTTAAATAAGATTTTGACAAAATCCTAAGTCTGGAGTGTTTACAGTTGTACGACTGTAGTTGTATTCGCACGACTGTAATTTACAGTCGTACGACTGTAGTTTCCAGAACCAGAATTTCACCTTTAAGTCCCAAAAATTTCCAAAAATCTATAAAAATCCCCAAAAATTCCCACAAATCCCAAAAAATTAGAAAATCCCAAAAATGAATTTTGTTGTGTGTATTCACGACCACAGATTCAATTTTCAGTAAAATTGCATTTAGAACAATTCAACGACGGAGACTCGGTTCTCCCGAAAACCGACCCACCTAATACATAAAAATGCATGCAAACAGGTAAAATTGTTTTCAAAAAATGATTTTTCCACAAAAACCAAAATACATGAACGTTTCAAAATGTTTTCCAGGTCTAACCGGGCTGGCTAGCCGAGCCAACCCGGTTATCCTCTAAATGCATGCTCCCGAATTCTTGATTTCCCAATTCTGTCTGTTTGAGTCTAACTTGTGGCGTGCCGTATAAATTGTGCTAACCCTCTGTTTTGCAGGTTTTAATTTCTTTTATTTCCATTTTGGATGTAATTTAATAGATTAAATCGTGTATCCTAGGCGATTGTATTTTTCTAGATTCTCGTGTATATTAGGTGCTTGTAAAAGTGAGGCGAGAGTTTTTATCCTTTATTCGATCGGGTTGTAATAATTTAATTATTTATTATTTCACTCTATTTGTATGCGCGCTGTATGCCTTTTATATTCAATAAAATTAACTTTAGATTTTTGAAATACCATCTTTGATCATTGACCAATTTTATTTTAATTAGACACGAAATAAGGGACTTGTCCGGACCATAATCTGTGGATAGTGTAGCTGTCGTTCGTCCGGTTCGGCTGCATTATAAATTTCCCAGTTGAGCTGAGCCGGGTGGCGACTCTACAATATTCATCGAGGCTTAGGTCTTGGTTCTTTTATGCATTAATTCCATTCATTTTCCAAAACACGGATTTCCATTCATAAAAACCCCACACGAGGGAGGGGCCCGCCCGAGATCGTAGCGCCCCATTCCGAAAGGGAGTCCCGCATCCCGTCGAAAACGCGTCGTCCGCTCACAAGCACCTTTGTCATCTTGCCTCTCAAACAAGATTCGCATGTGTTATAAGACTGGATGTCAAATGACCCTAGCACTCCACTAGAGTGAAGCCTAGCTATGCGCTTCTCATTTATATGGCCAAGTCGACAATGCCAGATGTAAGTAGGATTAATTTCATTTTGTTTAATCCTTTTAGTATTTATGTTATAGATTGAACTTTCACGTTTTAGATCAAGGATATATAAGCCATTTTCAAGAAATGCTATTCCATAAATAATTTTGCCATATTGCATAGAAATTCTACCATGTCCAATATTAAATACGAAGCCAGAAATATCCAACAAAGAAACGGAAATAATATTCCTGCGCATCGCAGGTACAAAATAATAGTTTCTTAGTTCCAAAAAAAGTCCACTAGGCATCTCCAAGAAATAATCTCTGATCTCCATGGCCTGAACCCGAGCACCATTTCCGACTCGAAGATCTACTTCTCCAGATCCTAATAATCTCCTATTTCTTAGACCCTGCACATTTGAACAAATGTGAGATCCACATCCAGTGTCCAAGACCCAAGATGTAGAAATAGCCAGATTAATCTCAACAACATAAATACCTGAAGCAGTAGTTTTGCCCTTCAGTTGCTCCCTTAGCTTTGGACATGAGCTATTCCAGTGCCCTTTCTCATGACACTCATGGTAGACATTGTCAGGAGAAGCAACCCTTAGCCTTGGCCTTAGATTTGGCCTTTCCCTTAGCAATGGGCGTATTGCCGTTGTTCACCAGCAATACTTCAAGAGTCTTCCTAAGAGACTGCTTAGCAAGCTTAAGCATGCCATGCAGCTAAACAACCGATTTATCCAACCCTTGCATATGATAGTTCATGATAAACTGGTTGTAAGACTCCGGAAGTGACCCGAGAATAATGTCTGCTGCCAAGTCCTACGGAACTGGCGAGATGAGGCGGGCAAGTGTATCAATATATCCCTTCAACTTTAGCACATGAGTGCTAACAAAAGTCCCAGCTGCCATCACAATTGTGGAAAGTGCTTTAGTTGTCAGGTAACGTTCCTGACGAGCCTGATCTTGGAACATCTTTTTAAGTTGATCCATCATCTCATAAGCATGCTCGTCCATAAAATGCTTCTCAAGATCAGAAGCCATAGTACCCAGCATAAGGCACGAGACATCTTGGTCATCCCTCACATGCCGATCGTACTACTCCACTATCGCCGTGGTGATGCCTCGACCTGTGGGAGGGCTAGCTGGTAAAGGAGCATTCAGTACATACTCCTTGGACTCTTGTCTAAGAACTATTTGTAAGTTCCTAGCCCAGTCCAGGAAGTTAGTCGCCGAAAGCTTCTCATTCTCCAAGAGTGACCTAAGTGAGAGTGAGTTGTTGTTGGTTGCAGCCATTTAAATTGCTTAAGTGAAATAGGATTATCTACATGGAAGAAATCATTGCTTGAGTTAGAAATAAAGGACTTTTAAGCCAATTCAAATTAATAATCCAATTTTAATTTGTTCATTGGTGACGTTAATTGGCTGACTTGACCAAGATCTACAACTTATCAATGACTGGCCGAACTAAGGCTCGCTAACCAACCATTGATTCATTTGGTAGGACAACCTATCTAATCCTTCCACGAAGGACTCTTGGTTTGATGGGCTTATTGACACTTTACCCATCTGTGTTTAGGGCCCACTTTGAGCTAATGCTACCCATGTTGAGTCAAACCACCATTCACATATTAACCATACCAAGTATCCTAACCCTCGACGGCCCACCGAATACTACAATGTACCCAGCTAGGGCATGGCGCACATTGCAGCATCAATGGGAGGAAGAGGTGTGAATGTAGGAAGCACTTTTAAACAACTCAATGTTTTAATTTCCGGATTATAATAAAGTGATACGGCTTAGCATGCATAAACGCGGGTAATAATTTGGTGATCCATACATCCATATTATATGACAAATGCAATAGTATACTTAATTTAAAATAAATGAGATCCTATGGGCCTTTAATTACAGCCTAATGAAAAACTAGATATCCTATCTAATTCTTCATGGGCCGGATTGCAATCCTTCTTGGGCTCCTACCATGGGCTTGCTCCATCTAGGCCTTCCTCCATATTTGATACAATTACAACAATTTTGTAAAATAAAATCTATTCTAAAATTACATCGAAATAAAAAAATGGCACGCAGGCCATATTTCCCAAAATCAAACTACAACCGATAATAATTTAGGGCCCATAGAACTCAACATTATATTTCAAACAAAGTACCTGTCGTGCACATACATACCAATATGATGCATGATTATGGCATTCCAAATTAAATATAAACGTTAAGCCGAGTTACTTAGGGTGAAATCGCCAATTTTAATAAATGTGACTAAGGCCCATAAAGGCCCAACGGATAACATCCATAAATGTAAAATTAACAATTTTGCTCCCACTTGAATTTGGGTTGTCATAAATTTAAAATTTAGCTCTCCCAATTTTAACCGGTGTCATGGTTTATTGGACCAATTTCACAAAGTCCATATTCAATTTAATATACAAACAATTAAATTAAATATGCATGCCAATAAAATGAACGATTTAAATACAAATTAATTTAAAAAAATTTAATTTAATTTGCATTAGGGTCCGGAATAAAAAATATCCACAAAATAAAAAAAAAAAACCTGAACTCAAAAGCCACGCATGGCGCTGCTGACCCGGCGGGGTAGCAGTGCCACTGCATGGCAGCCAGCTGCCTGGCAGCAACAGCTGCTGCGTGCCGCAGCAGCAGCTATGGCCAAGAATTGGAATCACTTTTGCGAGTCCAATTTTGGCCAACATCATTATTTTTTTTTAAATCATAAAAAAAATATCCAGCCAACAAATAAGAATAGGTAATCAATAAAAATATTGGATTGAAAACCAATTGGAGAAAAAAATCAAAAACCCCAATCCAATAGCTTTAGGGTTCATCAAAACAAAACCAATTTAGTAAGAACCCTAAAACCACATCCTTGAAACCAATTCTTTTTTCAAGAACGCTTTTAAGAACTAATTCTAATCAATCTAATGGACAAAACCTGGCTCAGATACCACTGTTGGGATTCGTCATTGGAAAAATAACGTGGCGCAGCGGAAATTACACCATTTAAAATTTCCTAGAATTCATCTATCGTGTCCAATTACCATTGATTAGAATAAAATCAATTTGAATCAAGAGAGATTAAACTCACCGGATTCGTCTCTTCTAGAGACTGCTGCAGAATCGTTTCTTGAAACTGCGATCTCCAAAGTCCGGTGCACGACCAACTATTGAGCGGGAACCGGTACTAGCCGAAGACGTGAAGGAATAGAGATTTAATGCTGGGATTTTCGACTAATTTGGGGCTTCTCCTGGTGGCTGAAATTTCCAGCAATTAATTAGGGTTGAATTAGGGTTTTATTCCTTAAGTTTGCCCTTATATAGACACTTTGTCTAATTGGGTTTTAATTAGGTTAAGTAAACCCAAGCCCATTAGGATTATAATTACATAAATAAAATTTAATTAAAAAGTATATACTATGTAATTTAATTCCATTTGGCTAAATTTAATTACTCCTAAATAAAATTAAATCACACTTAAGTAAATAGGAAAATTATTTAATTAATTGTTTACTTTATGTAATTCAATTAATTAATTAATTAATTAATTACATTATGTAAACTTATTAATTCAATTAAATTCAACCCAATGTTAATTAATTACCTTGACATCGAATGTCAACTAATTAATTAAGACATTCCTTCCAATGTACATTACATGTACAATTTCTATAAGTTCCAGCTCAGTTGATTTATGTGCACGATCTTATAGGTCTGTCTTTATGCTGGCAGTAGGCCCAAGGCCCACAGACTGTAAGTAAGTTCTAGTAAACCGTTACAGTCCCCAATTAAGACAGAGATGCAGCAGTTCTTAGAAGACACTCACCCTATAGTAATCTCATAGTGTCCTTTGCCTAACGATATCGATATGAATAAACAAGAGGCATGGTGTCCGTCATCCTCTTCTGTTGTTTATTATATTTCTTGATCTTGAGTTGACTGATTAATCAAATAAGCACCGACTTACTTGGGTATTGCCATACACTTATCAGTCCCACCCATCAAGTGGCCAATGATATCATCTTGGTGTTACCCGAGTGGTAATTCCATCACTTCATCATCAATATCAACATGTTCACCAGTCCACCCAATCATACCCGTATTTAGCATCCTTTTACAGACCTGTTAGGCGTATGTCAAAGTGAACCGGATTCCATATTGATATTATAATGAAATCTAGTCTGAGGACAAAAGAGACCTACTCAAGAAAGACCTATGACGCGACAACAATGTGGTTTTCTTATGCTGATCGATCTAGTCCCATGTCAACGATGTGAACACGGAATTTTTCGGGTCTTAAAAAAAAACCTTGATTACCACGACCGTAATTACAGTCGTGGGGATTTTGTTACAGTCGTACGACTATAAGATCGGGGCAGGTTGCAGGAGCCCATACCTTTCAAATAAAAAATTAAGAAAAATCTTGAGCATTTAATGCTCTATATTTTCGGGAAGAAAGGGAAGATAAAAGGCAGAAAAGAAGAGAAGGATGGGACTTTTGGCAAATAATTGAGAGAAAAAGATTAGAGAGAGAGAGATTAGAGAAAAAGAGAAGAAAAGAGAAAAAAACCAAAACTCAAACTTTCTTCAACCCTTTTCTTCTTAATTTCAGAGTGTTAATGTTTAAAATGAATTAGAAATCGTAGGTTAAACTTGACGCACGAAATCTAAATCATTTCCAGACCACAAACTAGTTTAAATCCGTGACTTTTTGGAGGATTTTTGGACCCATTTGCAACCTTAACACACCAAGGAAATGAAGCAATTTCACATGGATTGGTACGTTGCCAGGGGTCATTCCAACGGTGGATCAGCGCCAAAGAGATAAACACACTTTAATCCCTCTTTTTTCTGCGTTTTCTAGTTGTTTTGGTTGATTTTGTGCAAAAAACTAGCTTTTCTTGGCTTTCTGTTTCTGGAAAATTAAGAACAGTCGTACGACTGTTCTTGTCACAAAGAACAGGGGCACGACTGTAATTACAATCGTGCCATATCATCTATAGTCGTACGTTTGTTGTTGAATTTTCTCAGTTTTTAGCTTTTTCATTTAAATAATTTTGGCGATTTCTGCTTAAGGGAGAGCTACAGGCGTACGACTGTAATCACAATCGCATGACTGTAGTCCTCGGCCAGAAGCAGAAAATCCCTAAAAATCCAAAAAAAAAATCATAAAAATATCAAAAATTTCATAAAAATCAGAAAAATCCAGAAAAATAAAAAATCATCAAAAATGAATTTTGGAGTGTGCATTCACGACTTTAGATTTATTTTTCGGTGAAATTGCATTTAGAACAAAACTACGACGGAGACCCGGTTCTCCCGAAAACTGACCCACCTCGTATGCTAAATTAAAATAAACCGGAAGATATTTTCAAAGAGATTTTCTCACAAAACCAAAAATATAGGAACGTTTCAAAACTATTTTCCAGGTCTAATCGGACCGGCGAGTCGGACCGACCCGGTTACCCCCAAATGCATGCCCCTAAAATTTCCAATTTTGTCCAACTTGAGTCCTAAGTGTGGTGTGCTATATATCTGTGCTAACAATCTGTTTTGTAGCTTTAATTTCTTTATTTTTATTTTTAATGTATTTAATAGTTTAATTCGTGTATTCTAGGCGATTGTAATTTTTTAGATTCTCGTGTACTTTAGGTTCTTGTAACGTGAAGCCGAGAGTTTTTATTTTCACTCTATTGGGTTGTAATAATTTATACATATTTACTGCTTTATCTTTATTTGTGTGTAAGTCGTATGTTTCAATTCAATAAAATCAATTCTTAGAAATTCAAAGTGTCATCATAGAACATTGGCCATATTTATTTTGATTAGACATAAAATAAGGGACTTGTCCGGACCTAGATCTCTCGAAAGTGTGGCAGTTCCCGCTTTGGTTCAGCTACACTGTAATTTCCCGGTTGAGCTGAGCCGGGTGGCAACTCCTACACTTTTTATCGAGATTTAGGTCTCGATTCTTTTATGAAATAATTAATCTTCCAAAAATGAATTTCTAACCTAAAAAACCCCCACGCGAGGGAGGGTCTCGTCCGAAATCGAGGCCCCCCCTTCCGAAAGGGAGTCTGCGTTCCGTCGAAAACGTCGTCCGCTCATAGTGGCGACTCCGCTGGGGATTTCTTACAAAAGTTTTTAAAAAACTTAAAAGAATTTGACAAGCCCTGAAAAATGTCTAATCAAAATAAGGCGGATGATTCTTGTATGGCATTTTATGCATTTTTGTAGTTAGACATCCTTGCATTAGGTTAAGTATCCATTATTTAGCCCGGTGAATTGTTGAAGTATCGCCTATGTTCCTCCTGGTCTTAGGGGCACGGATACGAAACACCACTCATAGCCTCGTACGAACCCCTTCGTTCAGACCCTTGAGTGGGGAAAAGTGAGGAGTATATATTGCTATGGGAGCCTTGATTTTAACCCGACTTAGACCGAACTCATATAGGCAACCTTAGTTGGATTCCCTTAGGATACCAAAATAAATTGTGTGAATATTATAGATTGCGCCTTCATCATCCCCGGTTGATGATCGAAGAGAACCCCACCTAGGACTCGGTTAGAATTTTTGAGACCGACCACGTTTGGAGAAATAAGGTTGGAGGAATAAGCTTTGTATGCAATATGCTACCTGTCTCTTGTTTCTTCATAGCATACCGTCATCAACATTTTTCACGAACATAACATACTACACGTAAGGCATTTGTGTGATACTAACTCATATCTTCTGTTCAGCCATTTGCATTTTTTGTGTGAAAAAACATTAATCACCCGTGTGACATTTACACTAACCATATTTTTGCAGTCATGTATTTCCTCATTGTGTGAAAAACATTAATTCATATACATCATTTGAGTGTCATAAGCATTAACCGACTTGTTTTGTAGCCATATGGAACGCATGCCATGCATAAAACATTCACGTGGGCCTTAAACAATTCCATAAAGGTCACACACATCACACCGCCAACCAAGTAGGAAATCATTTAGGTGCTCCACGAGCGCCGAAAAAAATTCCATTTCATGTACTAAATCATTTAGGTGCTCCACGAGCGCCGAAAAATTTCATCGCATTGATTAAACCATTTAGGCGCTCCACAAGCGCCGAAAAATTACATTTCATGCATTACACCATTCGAAAAATTTCATCACATCCACTAAGTCATTTAGGTGCTCCACGAGCGCCGAAAAAATTCCATTTCATGCAATAAATCATTTAGGTGCTCTATGAGTGCCGAAAAATTCCATTTTATGCACTAGATCATTTAGGTGCTCCACGAGCGCCGAAAAATTCAATCGCATACATTAAGTCATTTAGAGTGCCGAAAAATTTCATCGCATCTATTAAGTCATTTAGGTGCTCCACGAGCACTGAAAATTTTCATTTCACATATTAAATCACTTAGGTGCTCCCCGAGTGCTGAAAAGCCCGACCATGTGCCACGCTCATGTTCATCTCATTTTACATCACAAAAACCCAAAATGCTCCCTTGAGCGCCGAAACTCTGCCCGTCCACCAAGAACGTATTCATTTCATGTCACGATTGGAAGTTAAGATACTCCCCGAGCATCGAAATTTCCCTTCGTGCACCAAGCATGAGTTCATTTCATATCACGACATTAAAACCCAAGGTGCTCCCCGAGCGCCGAAATTCGGACCGTGTGCCAAGTGCGCGTTCATCTCATGTCACAACATGAAATCCCAAGGTGCTCCCCGAGTGCCGAAACTTTGCCTATGTGCCATTCTAACCACATTTTCGTGCAGCCATTTTGAAGACATCAACATAAGCGTGACATTTATTTTAACCACATTTTTATGCAGCCATGACATTTTATTTATATGCCATGCACATTTATGTCCTGTATATTGTTATCTTCGCAAAGCATACACGACATCATCATGTATGTCATGCATCCTAACCATATTTTTTTGTAGCCACTTGCATTTTTCTGTGACACAAGCATTCACGTCATTTCATATCATTTAAATTAAGGACATTTTGAGGATACCCTTCACGGTCATTTCATTTCATAACATATTGGGAGTCCTAAAACTACCCGTGTTCTGCCTGTGTACCGGAATACACTCGGCCATTTCACTAGACCATTTCATTCAATAGGAGACCACAATGGTCTTAGGTCTATTTTCATGTAGTAGGTCACATGACATCATTGCATGGCTTCACATCATTTATCATTAGTGTCGTGGGGATATCGAAGTTCTGTTGGTGTGTCGCGATCCATTTCGGATTGTTAGATGACATTATTGTATCATTTGAGGTGCTCCACGAGTACCGGATTATTACACATATAGGGGCATTTCATAACATTACTGAATCATGAAAGGCATTCTATGAACGCCGAATTTCAGTCCGTGTCCCTACCTACACTTGACTTGTCTGTAAACATCATCTCATATCATATGCCTCAAAAGCTTCAGAACTCTGTCCATGGGTCGGCCCCTATGTGACCATTTCATTTCATCTCATAGACCTATAAGGTGTCGAAACTCGGTCCGTGTGTTGGCACACACGCGATCATTTCACGATATTCACTAGGTGCTCCAAAAGCGCAGAACCCCTGTTTTTGTGGCAGTCCACACGTGGTCTTTTTGCATTATCTCTTGCATGGCATCGGGTGTTCTCGGAATGTCCGAAAAAAAAATCATCATCATCATCATCTCCCTCGTGACATCATGCACATACATATCCCATCATGCATCCATGCCTACACCATCTGTGATTTGGTATTCTTCATGCGTATGCACTCGTTAATGCTAATACGTGTTCTTATCAGAGGGAAAAGGGAAAAGATTGTAAGAATGGCCAACCCAATGAACTTCAACTCCATAACGGATATCGTGGAGGATCATATCGCCTCATCACGGTTTCGAAAGGCGGTTAGGAAGGAAGCAGTAGTAATACTGAGAGAAGTACTGGGAGGTGATCTTGACAGAGTAGAAAGACTGACAGCAAAGTGCATCGAATTGGAAGCACGAGTGGCAGAACTCGAAGGGAAAATGAAAAATGCGGTATTCTCAGACTCCAATGCTGATGCTAGCGAGAAACAGAATGCCCAGATTGCTAACACTCGCCCTCAACACCTTGGAAGACCCTCTCTCCAAGATTCGGGTTTGCCAAGGCCGACTGATGAAATAAAACTGAAGAGATCCCTTAAGACGAATGTTGGCACCGACTCCCTTCCACGGCATACCAAAAACTCACTTACCAGGGGTAGCGGAAAAGGCATTTCTCCATGGGCTAACTCATTAAGCAAGCTATTCCTCAGATGTAGAAAGGAGGATCTGCTGTAAATTAGCAGGCCATTCGTAGAGCCAGAAAAAGCACAAAGGAATAATTTCTGCAGCTATCACGTGATGCTGGGCCATCGAACCAATGATTGTTTTACTTTAAGAAAGGAGATTCAGAAGCTAGTCGATGATGGGAAATTGGAAACCTTGACCTTCTCTGATAAACGACCAGGGGCAATCAGGGAGACCACCAAGGAAATTTCTCAGGTCTCTCGAGGAGAGGAATATGATGAAGAACTTCAGAATCTGGTTTGATGAGAGTGGGTCGAGGATGTTGAAGCTGAAATGGTGACCAATCGGAAAATAATCGAATTCTATGAGATCAATACCTCTTGGAGAATCCCTTCTTACAAGGGACTCATTCTGTTTGTGGGATGTATTGAATTCATCATGAATGCAATGAGATTTATTTTCATCTTACTTACGTGATGATTACTTGTACATGGCATTATGCATGCATTTGACCATCTGAAACGACATATCCAACACACATAATATCAAAATGCATGACATCATTCTGAGTATTGTAGTGAACCTAAAAGTGAATCTATCTCTGATTGAACCCCCTCTTGAAAAGTGAGCTTGAGCGAGAAATAAGTATTGGGCTGGCATTACCCCTGCCGAGCCATTTACCGACCCAGATCAGTGGTCCTTTCAAATCACGATCCAAAATGCTTTTGACCCTGCCCTAAAGTGTCAACTTGAGAAACCCAACCTAAATTGTTCCAAACCTAAGGCTATTGCTGAAATTCAGAGTCAATCCCCAAAATGAAGCTGCAAGCTTAATTCCATACCCAAGAAAGTACCCTATACCAAAAGCCCGAAGATAAAAACCCAAACTTATCCAAAGCACCAACCACCAAGAAATTCAAATGATCATCACCATCCATCTTATTGTAAAACTCTGAATCAATCCTTGGTTGTAGTGCATGTATAATCTTGTTTGCATGACATTCCTGTGCACATGACATTACGCATGCATTGTTCATCCAAAAAGGCATATTAAACACACATGACATGCACGAATTTGAATACAGCAGGAAAACCAAGAGGTGGTTGTGGCTTGCATTTAGTTCCTGTAAAAAAAAAAGTACAAATGGAAGAATTTCTCTCTCATATGGCAGCTATAATTAACACGGGAGTGATTCACCATCTCAATTTCCATCGCCATCGGATCTTTCGCACCCTTTCTGTGAAAAATTTGGACTTTCTCATTTTCAAACAACCTGTGAAAAATTTGGGCTCCTATATTTTCAAACACAAAACACTCCCCATCTCGATCTTCATCAATACCTTCAACACCTTTTCCCTTCCGTTTACATATAGGGCTCGAACACTTGTTTGATGAATTGCCCGTTTATTCTTCTCTCTGGAACTGATTCCTTGAAACCTTATTCTTTGCCATCAATGGTTTTTAACAAGAAATTGAACCCCAATGCTGTCCAATATTGTACTTTTCTGCATCATCTCATCACCAGAAGGACGACGGAGCAAATGGTTATGGCACTGTTTCAATCAGTCTTTGTTCATCATCAACTTGTACCAGGTTAAGAATACTATTTTATCCCACACCACCTCTCTTCAATCTTGGTGGTGCATTAATGGACTTCACCAACAATATTAGAGCGATGCTGCAAATTCTGGACAAACATCGTCTGAAGGAAAACAAGGGCAAGTCCAAAGAACAGTCTGCTTATGATTTTCTCTATTTGCCTATGGACTCCAGGACTGGAGGAAATCTTAGTTATGCACTCATGAACCTCACCAACAGTGTTAGGGCAACCAGGTTTTACAAAGCCTTCAACAATCATGAACGGGAGGACTTACAAAGCCTGCTACGACAATATCCAAAAGAAAGTTGCATTTACCAACCATTTCAAGAACTCAGTCTTCGGCCACAACGGAAGTGACCACTTACCGGTGGCTCTTTCATCTTCTGGGGCCATACTTTAAAGGATTAAAAGTTATGTTCATCTTTGAGAACTGTGCTCGAGTTGGAATCTGAGGTGAATTGGAAACATGCATATAGGGTTAAACTCTTGGAGGATCCAGTGGGTAATTAATTGATGCAGTTCAGTGCTCAGCTGTACACTCTAACATATGTTAGCAAAAAAAAAATCCTCCAATGTGGAAAACCGAAAGGACATAATGGTAATTTGAAGGAACATCAATCAAAACCCGAGCCACACTTTGGATTTTCCTAATGCATCCACATTCATTATGTCGTAGATGTTTTATATTCAATTTTGATGTTCAATATGCATTCGTCATGTCATTGCATGTCAATGTCCACATACGGGTAACAGCATACAGCAAACCATATCTGATTCAGTGTTTTATACCCCAAATACAAACCTCTAATACTAGGGGCAGGTAAAGGCCAAACCACTAGATGTCATCAGCAGTAATGTTCTCACGACTATTGATGAACATGTTAAGGCGTGCTTTCCAATCTCAAAACGGATCAATACGGAGAGATCAATTCGGCTGGAATGCTCGCGCAGGACTCTTGGACCATTCAAAAAAAAATATCACAAAGAGAAAATTTCTGACACGGAAAACCGAGAGGATGTGTTGGTAACAAGAAGAGGGTGATGTCTAAAGTCAGAGTCACTGTTAATTTTTCTATCGTACTCATTATGATGTCGTTGTGATGATATTATGCATGTTTGATATTCTGCTTAGATGTTCATATCGCATACATCATGCCATTACACATAAACATACATCAGTAGGTTGTTGCATGCAAGTCCCATAATAATAAAAATGCAGTTCATGTTGTGCGCAGAAAATCCAATACAAGAAAGAAAGACAAAAAAAAATGTGTGAAACAGAGCACTCAATCTAGCTCTCATCCTCTCCCTCCTCATCCTCCTCAGACTCACTCAGATGCATAGCCCTATAAGAGTCGAAGTCCTCCTGCACCCGGGTCAAATCAGCTTGCATCCGAGCCATGTCAGCCAGCACCCGGGTCAACTCGTGGGTCACAGCCAAGGCTCGAGCCTTAGAAGCAGCTGCCTGTCTGGCCTGATCCTGGAGCATCTGTACTCGAGTCTGCAAAATAACAATACAAATTAACATGCATACATACATTCATATTCATTCATGCATTGCATAAATCATGTGATAACGCAGGGACTACAAAATGCTTACCACCCAGGCGGCGTTTTCCTAAACCATTAAGGCCTCCAAGCCTAAGTACTGATAGGCTATGTCCTGCACCTGAGCCAAAGGGACCTAGAGCATACAGGAGTGTAAAAAAAAAAAGACTTACATGAGTGGTGTCCACCGGGGCAAACACAAGCGGTCGCTCACGGTGAATCGGCAGCTCCCTATTAGCATAGCCGCCATCTAGCCCTATCAGACTGAAGCCGGTCCTAAGATCATCCATCATCAGCTGACCCTCGACCACTCCAGCAGCCTAAGAAGTGGATGCCGTAGCACTGGCAGAACGCACAGGATGACTCCTGTCCTAAACAGGGCCATGCCCACCAGTAGTGGCGGTCTCAGCGCCCTCATATACTGGACCAGATGGCTGAGCAGAACTCAACCCTCTGTGTCTCTTAACCTACAAATGAAAAAAATATTAGACACAATAAATAAATAAATAAATACTTGACGACAGGGAGGAGCCACTGGCACATCACCCTGGACGGGCAGCAGACACTCACGGATGAAAGTTAAATAATCGCCATCAACAGAATTAGCAATGCATCCATCCCCGAAGATGTCCAGATCCACAGCAGGATCAGCAATGTAGGGCCAGATTAATGAATGAGGAAGCAACGAAGGGACAGGTCGGCCAGCAGGGCCATTTGCATGATCTGCCAAACGGAGGCGCTCGCCCAGATACCACTCCTGGGACATGGGGCACTCCAAGACGAGTCGGTGGTCATCATACCGCAGGAAAGTCTGCACAACGGGAGGCAAGGCTCCCTGACCTTGCCATGGAAAGTGGTCGAGCTGCAACAACACAATCACAGAAACAAAGATTTCAGAACAGGTAAGTAAATACTAAATTAAATTTTTTCTTGCTAACGAGAATTTTTTTGCTTACCCTCTGCCAGGAGACCTCCTGAAGACCCTGGCGGATCTCTGCCAAATCACGACCGATGCCCTACCACCCCTGTGTCCAGGTGTGTAAAACAGTCGAGCGATCCTCACCCTGAACATCCTGCAGCTCGGGTGACTCCAAAATACGGTGCTCAAACACCCAAATCTGCAATTAATAAAAGAGTTCAAAAAAAAAAGAGAGAAAGGGAAAAGGATAATACCAGTAAGCCTACCCAGAAACCTAAAATCTCCTGTTGCCTCCCTCTGGCACACAGGTCTAATCCATAATACAGCTGCCCAAGAGCAGCTCGGGCCCAATCCAAAGTAGGAAAGGCAGCTAAATCCTCCAGAGTCGGGAGTAGCGTCATGTGACAAGTACTCTTCCCGGTGGGGAATAGCGTGCAGGACAACAAAATGAGCACATAAGCCCGAGTATACCTCTCCACATCCTCCTCCGAAGGGTTTAGGCGAAAAACCCAACAAGACTCTACCCTAGAGCACAGAATCTTTCCCCTCTCGGGGGTGCAGCCAATCAACCTGCTGATGTAGTCATCCACCAGTTGATGATGCGTCAGGTAGCAGTTGAAGCCGATCAGGGTCCCGCCAAACCCAAAACCCGTAATCACAGCAAAATCTGAGGGAGTGACAATGAACTCGCCGATCGGAAGATGGAAGGTGTGGGTGGTGCAGACCCACCTCTCACACAATGTCGTCATCACGGCATGAGTGGTATGAGGAGTACTCTCCAGCAGTGAAAGGATAAAGACATCTAGGCCTAAGAGTCTAACTCGAGCCCTCACAGACTCGGGGAGACGACCCCACCAGACCCTGGGTAAAGAGAGATTTCCATAGCCAGAAATCTCCCAATCCTACACATTCAGGAAGTACAGCGCATACATATTTAATTTTTACACAATTTATCACATTAATCATCATCATCATTAAAAAAAATGAAAAGAAAAAAGAAATGGAAAAAAAATGAAAATTTGCTACAGTCATACGACTGTAACAAGAGTCGTACGGTTGTACACTGTACAGTCATACGATTGTTCATAAAATGGACGAACAGTCACACGACTGTTCATAATCTGCGGACAGAATAACTTCCAAATGCGATTTTTTATGATTTCTAACTCGTTTTTCCTAGATTTTTGTTCCTATGAACTACAGGGGGCTCCTAGCATGCATTCTACTCAATCTATTCACCTAGAAAGCATAAATCATGCAAATCAAATCTAAAAATTCAAAAGCAAAAATATTGAAAAACTCCAAATTAAGGCTCTGATTTGGGTACCAACTTGAAGTGAGGATAAATGGGAACCCATCTCCAGCAAGATAGGGATCTCCGACCCGAAACGGACTCCAAAATGGTCCGCATAACGTGGGTGGCCGTATCCATCCACAACGCCAACAAATAGAATATCGTGCACGCTATCAGGTCCCTGAATCAGGTTGGGAGAAAGCTTCTTCAATTTTTTTCCGAGTTTCTTCAACATTTTTATGAATTTGGAGGTCTGGAATCGAATTATCTCGAGAGAAAACGAAAGGAGAATGAAAATGAGGAACGAAGGGGCGAACGCCGCTTTGATTCTTTCTGCCCATGAAGTACAATCGTACGACTGTACTTCGTCTATAGTCGTACGACTGTAGGGTAATTTCAAATACAGTCGTACGACTGTACTAGAAAAAAAGGGGGAAAAATTCTCTTACTTCCTTATTTATTTTCTAAACCCTATTTTAGCACCGAATATTTAATGTTCCCCACGGGAAGATGTTTCAGTGATTTTGTAGGGCCAACACGTCAGCGACTAATTTTTTCTAACAATGGTCGGCCTCATCCGGGGGCACGAAACCCAAGGAAATCGTAATTCACTGTAAGTACAATTTCACAAAATTGCATTTTCGACGCATCCTGTATGCTAAGTCATACCAGATTGTCACACATTTTGACAGATTTTAGTCCACCACGACTTTCAAACAGAACCCAAAATTCAGTCACAGTCCGTTGAGTGCGCCAAGTTGCACACGGCTGTCACACACTTTAACAAATCTTAGTCCACCACGACTTTAAAACGGAACCTGAAATTCAGTGTCAATCCGTTGAGTGTGCCAAGTTGCACACGGCTGTCACACACTTCAACAAATCTCAGTCCACCACGACTTTAAAAAGGAACCCAAAATTCAGTCACAGTCCGTTGAGTGCGCCAAGTTGCACAAGGCTGTCACACATTTCAACAAATCTCAGTCCACCACGACTTTAAAACGGAACCCAAAATTCAATGTCAGTCCATTGAGTGCGCCAAGTTGCATACGGCTATCACACACTTTAACAAATCTTAGTCCACCACGACTTTAAAACGGAACCCGAAATTCAGTGTCAGTCCGTTGAGTGCAGTTGCACACGGCTGTCACACACTTCAACAAATCTTAGTCCACCACGACTTTAAGACAGAACCCAAAATTCAGTGTCAGTTTATTGAGTGCGCCAAGTTGCACACGGCTGTCACACACTTCAACAAATCTTAGTCCACCACGACTTTAAAACAGAACCAGAAATTCAGTGTCAGTCCGTTGAGTACACCAAGTTGCACATAGCTGTCACACACTTTAACAAAACTCAGTCCACCACGACTTTAAAATGGAACCCGAAATTCAGTGTCAGTCTGTTGAGTGCGCCAAGTTGCACACGGCTGTCACACACTTCAACAAATCTCAGTCCACCACGACTTTAAAAAGGAACCCGAAATTCAGCCACAGTCCGTTGAGTGCGCCAAGTTGCATACGGCTGTCACACGTTTCAACAAATCTCAGTCCACCACGACTTTCAAAAGGAACCCGAAATTCAATCTCAGTCCATTAAGTGCGCCAAGTTACACACGGCTGTCACACACTTCAACAAATTCAGTCCTACATGACTATAAAAGGTAACCAAAAATGCATCTACCCATATTTATTCTTGATCGAAGGGGTAAAAATTTTTGTTTCAAAATTATCGATCAAGGAATAAATACGTTCACCAATTGCACACTACAAACACCATGGCTCTGTATGGTAGGTCATACACGGTTATCTGGTCTCACAAGTCATGTTTTTGCTGGCATCCTCCTTATGTGAAATGGATCATAAGGAACCGCTTGGCTCCAAGAGCCGTATTTCACCGGCATCTTTCTTATGTGAAAAAGGATCATAAGAAACCGCCTATCTACCAAAAGTCTCATGAAATTAACCCATAAGCCACACACGTGCACACTACCTTTGATCCCGTGTTCTTTTTCGTGTACCTAAATCCGTGCAAAGAATCGGACTTTAGCTACATGAGGGACAGCCTGTGAACACGGAATTTTCCAGGTCTTTAAAAAAAAGCCTTAATTACCAGGACTGTAATTACAGTCGTAGGGATTTTGTTACAGTCGTATGACTGTAAGATCGGGGCAGGTTGCAGGAGCCCATACCTCTCAAATAAAAAATTGAGGAAAGTCTTGAGCATTTAATACTCTAGATTTTTCAGAAGAAAGGGAAGATAAAAGGCAGAAAAGAAGAGAAGGATGGAATGTTTGGCAAATAATTGAGAGAAAAAGATTAGAGAGAGAGAGATTGGAGAAAAAAAGAAGAAGAGAGAAAAAAACCAAAACTCTAACTTTCTTCAACCCTTTTCTTCTTAATTTCAGAGTGTTAATGTTTAAAATGAATTAGAACTCGTAGGTTAAACTTGACACACGAAATCTAAATCATTTCCAGACCACAAGCTAGTTTAAATCCGTGACTTTTTGGAGGATTTTTAGACCCATTTACAACCTTAACACACCAAGGAAAAGAAGCAATTTCACATGGATTGGTGCGTTGCCAGGGGTCATTCCAATGGTGGTTCAGCGACAAAGAGGTAAACACACTTTAATCCCTCTTTTTCTACGTTTTCTGGGTGTTTTGGTTGATTTTGTGCATAAAACTTGCTTTTCTTGGCTTTCTGTTTCTGGAAAATTAAGAACAGTCGTACGACTGTTCTTGTCACAAAGAACAGGGGCACGACTATAGTCGTACGTCTGCTGTTGAATTCCCTCAGTTTTTAGCTTTTTCATTTAAATAATTTTGAGGATTTCTGCTTAAGGGAGAGCTACAGTCGCACGACTATAGTTACAGTCGTATGACTGTAATCACAGTCGCACGACTGTAGTCCTTGGCCAGAAGAAGAAAATCCCTAAAAATAAAAAAAAAAATTCATAAAAATCTCAAAAATTTCATAAAAATCAGAAAAATCCAGAAAAATAAAAAATCATCGAAAATGAGTTTTGGAGTGTGCATTCACGACTTTAGATTTATTTTTCGGTGAAATTGCATTTAGAACAAAACCATGACGGAGACCCCGTTCTCCCGAAAACCGACCCACCTTGTATGCTAAATTAAAATAATCCGGAAAATATTTTCAAAAAGATTTTCTCACAAAACCAAAAATACAGGGACGTTTCAAAACTGTTTTCCAGGTCTAATCGGGCCGGCCAGCCTGGCCGACCCGGTTACCCCCAAATGCATGCTCCCGAACTCTAAAATTCCCAATTCTGTCCAACTTGAGTCCTATGTGTGGTGTGCTGTATATCTGTGCTAACAATCTGTTTTACAGCTTTAATTTCTTTATTTTTATTTTTAATGTATTTAATAGTTTAATTCGTGTATTGTAGGCGATTGTAATTTTTTAGATTCTCGTGTACTTTAGGCGCTTGTAACGTGAGGCCAAGAGTTTTTATTTTCACTCGATTGGGTTGTAATAATTTATACATATTTACTGCTTTATCTTTATTTGTGTGTACGTCGTATGGTTCAATTCAATAAAATCAATTCTTAGAAATTTAAAATGTCATCATAGAACATTGGCCATATTTATTTTGATTAGACATGAAATAAGGGACTTGTCTGGACCTAGATCTCTGGAAAGTGTTGCAGTTCCAGCTTTGGTTCAGCTACACTGTAATTTCCCGGTTGAGCTGAGCCGGGTGGCGACTCCTACACTTTTTATCGAGATTTAGGTCTCGATTCTTTTATGAAATAATTAATCTTCCAAAAATGAATTTCCAATCTAAAAAACCCCCCACGCAAGGAAGGGTCCCGCCCGAAATCAGGGCGCCCCCTTCCGAAAGGGAGTCCGCGTTCCGTTGAAAACGTCGTCCGCTCACAAACGACATATACCTATATTCATGACTGACTATACAAGTACTATGGCTAGTTAAGAACTGCCATAAAGTCATCGAATATATAAGTTTGTAGTTCTATTCCTTCCCACGATTAGAATAGACTTGGGATAGGTTTTATGATTTACGGTCAATGGATACTCTACTCATATTATAGCACAAGATATAAATGAAATAGATTATTGCTTTTATTAATGTGACACAAATGATGTATTTATACAATAAGTCTTAATGTATAATACAAAATACAAGAATCCAACGCCCTAAGAACTAGGGCACACCAACACGTTTGTTATACCTTAATTATACCTTAGTTATACCTTAAGACACATTATTACAATGATTATATCTTAGTTATACCTGAATTATACCTTAAGATACACTATTACAGTGATTATGCATTAATTATATTAATTATACCTTAGTTATAGCTTAAGTTACACTATTAGTGTGATTATACCTTAGTTATATGTCAATTATACCTTTGTTATACCTTAAGTTACACTATTACAGTGATTATACCTTAGTTATACCTCAATTATATCTTAGTCATACCTTAAGATACACTATTACAGTGATTATACCTTATTTATACCTCAATTATACCTTAGTTGTACCTTAAGATATATTATTACAGTGATTATAACTTAGTTGTACGTCAATTATACCTTAGTTATACCTTAAGATACACTATTACAGTGATTATACCTTAGTTGTACATCAATTATACCTTAGTTATACCTTAAGATACACTATTACAATGATTATACCTTAGTTGTACCTTAGTTATACTTTAAATTACACTAATAAAATGATTATACCTTAGTTATACTTTAATTATACCTTAAGATACACTATTACATTGATTATACACTAGTTATACCTTAAAATACACTATTATAACAATTATTCTTAGTTATACATTAATTATACCTTAAGATACACTATTATAGTGATTATACCTTAGTTATACATTAGTTATACCTTAAGATATACTATTACATTGATTATACATTACTTATACCTTAATTATACCTTAAGATACACTATTACAGTGTTTATACCTTAGTTATACCTTAAGTTACACTATTACAGTGATTATACATTATTTATACCTCAATTATACCTTAGTTATAGCTTAAGTTACACTATTAGTGTGATTATACCTTAGTTATACGTCAATTATACCTTAATTATACCTTAAGTTACACTATTACAGTGATTATACCTTAGTTATACCTCAATTATATCTTAGTTATACCTTAAAATACACTATTACAGTGGTTATACCTTATTTATACCTTAATTATATCTTAGTTATACCTTAAGATACACTATTACAGTGATTATACCTTATTTATACACTGTTATAATGATTATACCTTAGTTATACATTAGTTATTCCTTAGTCATACATTGTGTTACAAATGATTATACATTGCTTATACATTTTGTAAAAGTCTTTAACCTCAGTTATAACTTAGTTACGCATTATTTAAGCATTTTTATATATTGATTATACCATATGATATTGTGTTTACTGATTATACATTTTATATGGTTACTGATACCCTGTTTATACCTTTTTTTTCAGTGATTGTGGAGTTTTTGTGTTGAGCTTTGCTGAGTATCTCATAGAGCAAAAGCCTTTTCCAGATTCATTTGATGTTAAAGCTCATAGGACAAGGTTGGCATTTTTACTGTATAACCATGGATTATTGACGAATGAGAAGGAAGAAGAAAGTGATAATGAATATGTACATCCAATGGATGTATGAAGTATTTTGATTACACGTCCTCAACTAATGAATATGTTTTTATGATTTTTTTTTTATTTTTTTATTTTTTTCATATACAGATTTTATACATTTTTAGATTTTGTTTTCATTTTTTATACAGTTTTTACATTTCACATATAGCATTTTTATTGAATGAAAAAGTTCAAGTATAATGTTTTTTTTATTCAATACAATTCAATTCAATACAACAATCAGTTAATCATTGTTTTGCTCCTCCACATGTTCTCTTGTTATGGCCTGGATTGCCACAAGTTCCATATTTTACTTTCATTTTTGTTTTTCTCTCCCAAGCTGCTCTGAATCTCTGTTTTCTTGGTCTTCCTACTTTTTGTTTTGCTTTTGGTGGATTGAGTTTCTGATCCCTTATATCTTGAGGTATGTCCCGCATATCTTTTGACGGCATTGGGTATATTGTTCCTTCATAAGTTGCTAACATTTTTTGTTTTGTGTAGTAATAGGAGTAGTAATTATATGTGTTGAGGTGGAATTTCCTTATGTATGCAAGGGCATGTGGACATGGAAGCTCATCCATTTGAAATCCGTTACAGGTACATATCTTTTCTTTCATGTCAACTATGTAATCTATCCCATTTCTTGTGACTGTTACCAGATTACCTGTGGATGGTTTTACCTGCATTTTAGTAATCAATATTATATGTATGTAGTGTCTATTGAATGTATAATAGAAGTGATCAGTTGTGAATTTGAACCTGCATTTTCAATGCTGGTACGTAGTTTGCTTGTAGTACTTGTTCTTGCCTTTGTGGGAGTATTGTCATCGTTGCCTGTGCAATGCTTCTATTTTTGTAGAAGAGATCTTGTAACATGCTCCGTAAGTACTCCACAAGAGTCATTATTGGTAGGTCTTTTACTGCTTTGTTGACAGAGTTTATTGATTCTGCAATGTTTGATGTCAATATGTTGTATCTGTTGTTTGTTGAGTGTACTCTTCTCCATTTGTCATACCCAACGTCTTGAAGGTACGCTGGGATTTTTTTGTTGATATTTTCCAGTTCAGTCATGTACTTATTGAACTCCTTTATTGTGTATGCTCTTGCTGCTTTGTTGAAGTACTTCTTCATGTCTTTTGTGTTGTTTTTGTATTTGAGTTTGAGGTTTTGCAGCAGATGGAATGCACAGACACAATGTGGAACATCTGGTAGCACTGTTTTTGAAGCTTTTTCTATGCTCTTATGTCTGTCTAAAACTATAACCATTTCTTGTCTTTATCCATAAGCGCTTTTGAATTGTTTGAAAAACCATTCCTATGATTCATCATTTTCTCCGTCAACTACTGCAAATTGCAGTGGGAAGATCATCTCTGCATTTGTCAGTTTGTTGTATATTAGTATAATATTTTGTTTATTATTTTATACCATAATTATACTGTAGTTGAACACTGTTACAGTGTTTATACCGTAGTTATCAGTTGCTTATACCTTTCTTATATCTTACTTATTATACATATTAGAGTTGTTATAATTTAGTTATACCTTAGATATAAATTAGGTGTAACTAGACACACTATTACAATGTTTATACTTTAGTTATATCTTAATTATACCTTAGTTATACCTTAAGACACATTATGACATTGATTATACCTTAGTTATACCTTAGTTATACATTAGTTATACCTTATTTATATCTTAGTAATCATTGTATTAGCATATAACTAAGGTATAATTAATGTATAACTAAGGTATAATCATTGTATTAGTGTATCAAGGTATAATGACTAATTTAGTCATTATACCTTAATTATACATTAGTTATACACTAATACAATGATTATGAAGGTATAATTAAGGTATAACTAAGGTATAATGACTGTAACAATCTATCTTAAGGTATAACTAATGTATAATCACTGTAACAGTGTATCTTAAGGTGTAACTAAGGTATAATTTTCTGTAAAAGTGAATCTTAAGATATAAATAAGGTATAACTAAGTTATAATTTTTGTAAAAGTAAATATTAAGGTATAAATAAGGTATAAGTAAGGTATAATTTATGTAAAAGTGAATATTAAGGTATAAATAAGGTATAACTAAGGTAAAAGTGAATATTAAGGTATAAATAAGGTATAACGAATGCATAATCACTGTAACAGTGTATCATAAGGTATAAATAAGGTATAATTACTCTAAAAGTGTATTTAATTATAACTTATGACACAATATTTTGCTTATTCTTTACTTATATTTTGGTTACAATATTGAATACCTGAGTTATAATATAGTTATACATTTAAGATACACTATGACAGTCGTTATAACTTAGTTATACATTAATTATACATTATTTATACATTAAGATATTCTATTATATTGGTTATACCTTAATTATACCTTAGTTATATCTTAAGATATACCTTTACATTCATTATACCCTACTTATACATTAGTTATACTCTATTTATACGTTAAGTATACCTTAGTTATACCTTAGGATATACTGTTACAATCATTATACCTTAGTTATACATTAGTTATACCTTATTTATACGTTAAGTATACCTTACTTATACCTTAAGATATACTGTTACAATCATTATACATTAATTATACCTTAATTATAGTATCAAAAGATAACAATATTATAGTTTTTCTTTTTTCTTTTTTCTTTTTTTTTTGTTTTACCTGAAGCATCTTGCGTGCAGGCTGAGATAAGTGTTCCACTGTAACATGTTCTGAGGAATGTGGCATCAAGAACAACAACTGGTTTGCAATGTTTCCATCCTTGTATTAAAGCTTGTATTGCTACAAATAGGTACAAAAATCTGTTTTCTTTTGTTTCCAGACTGATTATTGTTCCTAGGTTTATTTTTTGCAGCATATAGAGGGAGCTTGGTAGCATGTTGTATGATTCAGATGGTGAACCTCTGATTATTTTGAGTGCTTCTTTTTTTGAATGCTAGGCTTTTTGGTAATTTATTTCTACCCCTATTTTTTCTTTCAAATCATATATTATATCTTTTGCTATGTATATTCTTTTTCAGTCTGATGTATTTGTTCTTGATGATGCTTGCTATAAGTGCCTTTGTTGCCTGTCTTTTATCACCATTCCTGTCATCGATGTTGCATATGTGCTTTTCATCATACTTTCTTATTATGAATCTTTCTGTATTTTTTCCTTGATGCACTGAATCTCCATGTACACTGTTCATCATGCACTGCAGGAAGTACTGTCTTGGACAGGATTTTTGAACCTTGATTTTCTTATTGCATAGGGACTAATCGCTTCTTTGAGTGTCTTTTTGTTTGTATAGATTTGTCCAGCTTGTATGTAGTCAATATTGGCATCTGTTATTTCATTGTCTTCTTCTCCTCCTGTAATTGTGTTTGCTTGTTTTGTGCTGTATATTTCTTCTATTGTTCTTTCTGCTATGTTTCTTATGTAAGCTACATGGTCATCTTCTTCATCTTTTGCTTCTGTGCTGTACTGGTTGTACTCTATTTGGTACACAGATTCTTCCACATTACTGTTGTGATCCTTTTCTTCACTTCCTATAATATTTATACACACAATTTTACATATCAGGTTATACATAGATTATACCTTATTTATACATTGTGATACAGATGTGATACCTTACTTATACATTGTGATACACTGTTTATACTTTGTTGTAAAACTATTATACACTAGTTATACATTAGTTTTACCTGAATTATACATTAACATACACTATTTTCATAGATTATAACTTAGTTATACCTGAATTATACATTAGTTATACCTTAAGATACAATGTTATAGTGATTATACCTTAGTTATAATTTCTGATATATTAATTATACCTTAGTTATACATTAAGATATAATATTATAACTTAATTATACCTTAGTTTTACATTAAGATACATTAAGACACACTATTTTCATAGATTATAACTTAGTTATACCTGAATTATACATTAGTTATACCTTAAGATACAATGTTATAGTGATTATATCTTAGTTATACTTTCTTATATATTAATTATACCTTAATTATACTTTAAGATACACTGTTTTCATTGATTATTTTCATGGATTATAACTTAGTTATACCTGAATTATACATTAGTTATACCTTAAGATACAATGTTATAGTGATTATACCTTAGTTATACTTTCTGATATATTAATTATACCTTAGTTATACATTAAGATACAATATTTTCATTGATTATACCTTAGTTATACCTGAATTATACATTAGTTATACCTTAAGATACACTGTTATAGTGATTATACCTTAGTTATACTTTCTGATACTTTAATTATACCTTAGTTATACATTAAGATTCACTATTACATTGATTATAAATTAGCTATACTTTATTATACATTCATTATACCTTAGTTATACTGAATTATACATTAGTTATACCTTAAGATACACTATTAATTAAACTTTCTAAGATATTATGATGATTTTACCTTGTTCATCTTCTATTTCTCTCTGAATTATTGTTATGCATAGTGGATACTCCATTATGATGTTGCTTACACTCTTTAGCTGTAAATAGAATCTAATGGACATGTCGTTCATTATATCCATTGGCGGATATCCTTTTGTTACTTGGAACTGGATCTTTAAATCTTCTTTTTGTTGATCGATCTTGATGTTTCCTTTGATAGTTCGGTTGAAGTCATTGAATGTTGATATTGTTGGTTTTAAGAAGCCACTTACTTTGTAGTTGGTGAATGTGTAATCTTTAGTTCAAGTTCCATTGTGATGGAGTAGAATTGCGATTTCTTGCATATCTCTGTGATTGATTGAATTGCTATGTTTGTTTGCAGTGATCGATTGATTTGCTATGTTTGTTTGCAGTGATCGATCCAGTTGTGCGATTCTGATTTTTGCGTCTCTGATCGATGTTAATGTGTTGCGATTCTGGTCAAATTTGATGTTCTGCGATTCTGAGTTTGTCGTGTTTGGGAGGTTTATGATAAGGTGCGATTCTAGTCGTATTTTAGAGATTTTGGTTTTTTGCTCTGTGATTTATTGCAAAAGAATCACGTAAAACAGGAATTTCCTGTTTTAGGTATTTTTGAAATTTTGGAAAGTTTTTAATGTATTTATGAAAACTTTTCCTTTGTAAGTAAAAAAGTTAGATGGTGACAAAAGGTAAGTATTTATGTAAAAAGCCCAAACTTTAACTCCCAAGCAGTAGCAACGGGAAAGTGAAGAATCACACTCCAGCAGTAGTGCGCAAGAGGAAGGGACGATCGAAGGAGGGATGGCAACGGGTAGGGTACCCGCGGGTAATGGCCATACCCGTCCCAATCCCGTTTAGAAAAGTAATTACCCGTACCCGTCCCATTACCCACCGGTATTAAATTTTACATCCCATTCCCATCCCACGAAATTTCCGGGTACCCGTTAATTACCCGTACCCTCGAAAATTACCCGTTTAAAATTAAAAAATCATAAAAATATATCTAGAATTCTATACTAATCAATCACAAAATTATAAAAAAATATTCATAAACACACTTAAATTCATTGCAATTCAAAAATTACAAACATAATTTTAACCAATAATTCATATCCAAATTTGAAAGTTCTAAAGAAATTAAAAAAATTAAATAAGAAGCAGTACTGTGAGCACGGGTTTTCCCGACCTCAGTGATGAGAAATCTTTATTACCTTCGGTCACAGAAAAGAGCAGAATATTATCCGAAACGTCTCGAATTCTCCGAAAACGAAATTATCCGCAATCCGAAACTACCGTAAAGCGGGTTCTCCGAGTGATTTTCAGGCGCGTCATACTAAAAAAAAAAATAATAATAATAATAATAATAATTAATTATTGCGCCCCGGTTCAACCAGAACCGGCCGGCTCTGGTTCACAAACCAGAGCCGGCCGGCTCTAGATTGAGCCGGCCGGCTCTAGTGCAAACTAGAGCCGGCCGACTCTAGTGGGCGGGCATGGGTGCCACACTTTGTCCCAATTCTGTGAAATTGATGAAAAAAAACGACAAAAACCATTAATCGAAGCATTTAATTGGGAAATTATTTTGTCTGAGAAATAATTGAACAATTGAATGATAAAGAGAGAAGGATCAAAACACAAGGAAAGGGGATTTGAAAAAAAGAAAAGAAAAAGAAAAAAAAAAACACAGAGAAAAGAGAGACAGAAAAAAAAAATCCTTTTAATTTTATCTTTGAAATCAAATTTCTTAGCACACAACCATTCACTCTAGTATTTACTCACCGATTCACAACGATTCTCGGTTCGATTTCGGATTTGTTCGGGTAAACTTTCGGATTTTCGGGATATTCGAGGATTCGAGTTACATTCTCGATTTTCAAACCGTTCTTGTGCATCAAATATACTGGAACAACACCAAGGTAAACTCTGAGAGGCCTTAAACTTGTGTTTATTGCATTTTTCGTGTGATTTTTCTCTGTTTCTGAAAATCCGGAAAATTGGCTACCCGAATAGAGCCGTACGGCTCTGTTCTTCAAGAACAGAGCCGGCCGGCTCTGGTCCAATCAGAACAGAGCCGGCCGGCTCTAACCTAGAGCCGTACGGCTCTGTTCTTCAGGGACAGCTCCCCGATCTGTCCCGAAATGCCGAAAATAGCCTGTTTTCCATTTTTATGCACTCTGATGTGATATATTCCGGCCCAAATTTGTTTGTATGCCATAAAATATTTATTTTTGAATTTTTATACGTACGGATATTAATATTTTCAAGTTTTCTGGGATTTATTTTTCAAGTTTCGGGGTTGTTACATCCGAACCGGATCAATTGTCCAGCGTTAGCGGACCCCCGAACTCTATAAGTCCTTGGAAAATATTAAAATAAAATTGCATCTTAAATAAATGTTTTTGGTGTGTTTATTGCGTTTTGGACCCTAGATGGACGATGAATTTAGGAACCCACACGAACGGATCCATGGATTCCGGGACAACAGACCCACGAAAATCAAAATTTGCATGTAACCAAGCCAATTGTTTTCCAAAAATTGATTTTCCAGCATAAAATCACAGGGCGTTTCAAAACCGTTTTCCAGGTCTAACCGGTCCGACCGGTCGGGTCGACCCGGTTATCCCCTAAATGCATGCCCCCATTTCCTAAAATTCCCAATTCTGTCCTGATTTGAGTCCTATTTGCGTGTGCAATATAAATTGTGCTAACCCTCTGTTTTGCAGCCTTTTATTTTTTATTTTGGATGTATTTAATAGATTTATCCGTGTATTTTAGGCGGTTGTAAAGTGAATTTTTATTTTTATTCGATCGGGTTGTAATAATTTAATTATTTATTCGATCGGGTTGTAATAACTTAATTGTTTGCTGCTTTATTCTGTTTTATTTGTGTGCGCGCCGTGTGTTTAACTTAATGCAATAAAAATCAACTCTAGTAACGTAAAATACCATCAAAGAATATCCGCCAAATTTATTTTGATTAGACATGAAATAAGGGACTTGTCCGAACCTTGAATCTCTGGATTAGGTACGGCAGTCTATACTCGGTAGGGAGCTGTACCGGAATTTCCCGGATGAGCTGATCCGGGTGGCGACTCTGTCACTGATCTCGGGATTTAAGTTTCGAGATCTTTCAATTAATAAAATGGGAAAATGTTCTCTACAAAAGGAATTCCGAAACGAATGAATGGATTTTTCTAAGTAAGATAAACAAATCCTGTTTTTTTCCCAAAATCTCACCATGAAGAAAAGGAAGAACGTTTCAAAATCAACAAAATCCAAGTTTTCCTCGCCGGGCCCCGCGTCGCGTCCCGTCCGAGAGAAAAGGTCGTCCGCTCACAGTGGCGACTCTGCTGGGGATTTCTACAAAAGTTTTCTTAAAACTTAAAAGAATTTGACAAGCCCTGAAAAATGTCTAATCAAAATAGCGTGGACGATTCTTACATGGTATTTTATGTTTGCATTTTAGTTAGACATCCTTGCATTAGGTTGAGTAGCCAATATTTAGCCCGGTGAATTGTTGAAGTGTCGCCTATGTTCCTCCTGGTCTTAGGGGCATGGATACGAAACACCACTCATAGCCTCGTACGAACCCCTTCGATCGGACCCTTGAGTGGGGAGAAGTGAGGAGTATATTTTGCTATGGGGACCTTGATGTTATCCCGGCTTGGACCGAACTCATTTAGGCAACCTTAGTTAGATTCCCTTAGGATACCAAAATAAGATGTGTGAATAAAATAAATTGCGCCTTCATCATCCTCGGTTGGTGATCGAAGAGAACCCCTCCTAGGACTCGGTTAGAATTTTATCGACTTGACCACGTTTGGAGAAATAAGGTTGGAGGAATACGATCTGCGTGCTAATTGCTACGTGTCTTTTTGTCCCTCCACAACATGTCATCATCCACATTTTTCACGAGCATAACATACCACATCCAAAGCATTTGTGTGATTCTAACTCACATCTTCTGTACAGCCATTTTCATCTTTCGCGTGTAAATACATTAATCACCCGTGTGACATAAAACTAATCACATCTTTTGTAGCCATGCATTTTTTTATTGTATGAAGAATTAATTAATCAATCCACATGCATCACTCGAGTGTCATAAGCACTAACCATCTTATTCTGCAGCCATGGGAAACGCGTGTCATGCATAAAGCATTTGCACGGACCTTGAATGACCCCATACGGGCCACATACATCGCACCACCTATCGAGTAGGAAATCACTTTCGGTGCTCCATGAGTATCGACAAAATTCATCACATTTCATTAAATCACTTTTGGTGCTCCACGAGTACCGACAAAATTCATCACATCTCATTAAATCACTTTCGATGCTCCACGAGTGTCGACAAAATTCATCACATTTCATTAAGTCATTTTAGGCGCTCCACGAGTGCCGACAAAATTCATCATCGCATTTTAAGTGCTCCACGAGTACGAACGAATTTCATTGCATTTCATTTTAGGCGCTCCACGAGTGCCGACCAAATTCATCACATTTCATTAAATCACTTTCGATGCTCCATGAGTACCGATAAAATTCATCACATCTCATTAAATCACTTTCGATGCTCCACGAGTGTCGACAAAATCCATCACTTCATCAAATCATTTTAGGTACTCCATGAGTGCCGAAAATTTCATTTCACGCATCAAAACGTTTAGGTGCTCCCTGAGTGCCGGAACTCTGCCCGTTCACTAAGAACGCATTCTCTCCACATCGCGGCACGGAAATTGAGATACTCCCCGAGTATTGAAATTCCACTCGCAAATTAAGCACGAGTTCATTTCACATCATCAAAAACCCGAAGTGTCCCCCGGACACCAAAACTTCGACCAAGTGCCATGCGCGTGTCGATCTTGCATCATAAAAATCTGAGGCACTCCACGAGTGCCGAAGCTTTGTCCATTCACTAAGGGCATTCATATCATTTCACAAAACCCGAGGTACTCCCCGAGCACCAAAGGTCTCATTCACGCATCTAACACTTAGATTGCAATTCGTGCATGCATAAATAAGAATTCATGCATACTTCACCGCCGAAGGATTGGTTGTTCAAGGTTCGCGTTACAAACACATTTTATGCAACACCTGCACATCATTCATCTAACACGTCATGCATACATGCATATCCCTTAGAGTTTATAACTCTTTAGGTGATCATTTCTTTGTACTGACCTTTGTCTAAATCACTTTGAAGTTTGGCTCCGATCCGGACGAAGACTTGTGAGAATAGAACGCAGTGAACCGTCATCTAGTGAGTCTGAGGAGCTTGTTCAGTTTGGGGAGGTTGAAGCATCATCTGATTTAAGTGCTAAGTTCCCACTGGGATTTGAACAGTTGCAACAGAGGTTTCAAGATATGGCGATCACACCCGAAGCTGCTGCTGCCATGATGGCCACCACTGCTATTCGAGAATTCATGAGTTCTGATGAGTTCAAGGACCTTATCAAAAATCAAGTGTAGAATGCTTTGAATGAGTCGCCTAATCAAAGGCCGGAAAGGCATGCTCGAGAAGAAAGTAGTGGAGGGAGACTGAATGATGGGCAGTCGGATGCTGATGAGGGTCGAAGGGATAATACTGAGCGACCTGTGGAGTCAGCTTTAGAAAGAAAGATGAAGGAAATGGAGGAGACCATAGCGGAGCTGCGTGCCAGTTCTAAGGTTCAATCCGCCAAGCGTATTGACCCGTCCATGCTCATAGCCGGAGGGGTTGAAATGTTACCAGTAGGCTTCCAAATGCCTAGGATTGCATCATATGTTGGGAAAAGTCCACCCACGGCCCATTTGAATCAGTATGTGCGGATTATGACTATGACTGGGCTTACTATGAATCAATTAGTGGGATTGTTCCCCACCACTTTGGAGGGGGGTGCTATCACATGGTACAATAAACAACCCGAGAGTGTGCAAGGGAACTGGGATGCATTGTCTGATGCCTTCATCAAGTACTTCAGTTTCAACACACATCTGGAGGTCAAGTTGCAGGATTTAGAGGCGGTGAGGCAGAGGCCGAATGAGACCTTTTCTGAATATTACCAAAGGTGGATGGATAAGATGATTCTCCTCCATCAGAAGCCGTTGGAAGATGAACTGATTGTGAAGCTGATTGATGGGAGCTTGGAGGTTTATAGGAATGTGATGAAATATCACAAGTTTCAGTCCTTGATAGAAGTACATGAGTTGGCTCGCAAGGTTGAGAAGTATGAGATTGACCCAGCCTACAACAGTTCTGGAGGAGGGTATCGAAGCCGGACATATTCCTCAGGGTATAAAAGTAATAACAACCCTACAGCTTCTTCGTCAACGAGTGCTAAGCCAAGTCAGCCGCCTGCACCTGTTAAACAAGTAGAGGTGGCAACAGTTGCACAAGGGTCCAGTCAACAGGTAGCTGGAAAAGGGATCTCTCCTTGGGAGGAGTCCTTGGGGCGGATTTTTCTGAAATGTAGAAATCTGGGCTTTCTTCAAAGTTTGAAGCCGTACACACCTCCGGCCGAGGTGGACAAGAATGACTTTTGCTCCTATCATGTGACTAAGGGGCATCGAACCAACGAATGCCATTCTTTGAAAAAGGCGATCCAACAGTTGATAGACGAAAGGAAGATAGAAGCTCCACGCTCTAAGCCCAATGTGCAAAGTAATCCACTGCCCCAATTTGAAAGGAGAGTGAACATGGTGCAATCAGGATTATCTCCTAACTTTGTCTTAACCCAGATTGCAAGAGCGAATCCCGCAATTCAAGTGGTAGTGGGTGAAGATGTTGAGTCATCTATGAAGGAGAGCAAACCTGTGAATCTGGATGATATAGAATTAGATGATGATGCGGATGAATTTGAGTTGATGAGTAGACTCAAGCCTGTGAACCAGATGACACCTGTCTATCCTGTTTGCACTAAGGATGGGATGTATATAAGGAAGGAAAATGCTCCAGTGAATAATGTCACAAGAAGTGGAAGGGTATATCAACCCGAGCCACAACGGTTGGGAGAGCCAAGTAAGAGGGTAGAAGCACCGGTTCAAGATTATTTGCCCATCAGAGTGAATGAGAAAGAAGACCTGGTAGTGGAGCAACTCAAAAGGATGCCTGCACGTGCATCTGTGTGGCATCTGCTCATGGAGTCCCAAAGGCACCGGGCTGCAGTAGTGAAAAAGCTTATGGAGATGGATGCCAATCCATTGATGTCTCCCGAGGAAGTATGTATGGTGATTGGGAGTATCAAGAGTCAGCAATCTGATAACCCCAAGGGGATCACTTTCACCGAAGATGACTTACCACCGGAAGGGACTAACCACAATCGTGCCTTGTATCTCAAGGTGGAAATGATGGATAGAACCCTACCTTGTGTGATGGTTGATGACGGCTCAGCATTGAATATCTGCCCTCTGAAAGTTTTACCTAGTCTTCATCTGTCCGAAGAAGCATTGTCAAGGTCTAACACGGTGATCCGGGCCTATGACAATTCCAAGCGTACTGTGATTGGAACCTTTGAAGCAGAAGTGTCGGTGGGGGAAGTTAAGTCAACCGTACTGTTCACTGTCATTGATATTCCTGTGACTTTCTCCTTGCTTTTGGGAAGACCTTGGTTTCATGCATTGGGAGGTGTGCCATCAACTTTGCACCAAAAGATGAAGATTCCGATGGGAGAGAAGATTGTAACTCTTGAGGCAGATGAATCTTCTATGGTGGCTGCTCTGAACTCATCTGAACAACCTTTGACCGGCTTTCAAGTGGCGGTTGTCTCAGAGCATAAGGAGAAAGACTTGACATTTTCTCCATGGATCCATAAGTATTTTCAGAAACAGAACTTCATCCCAGGAAAGGGACTTGCGGTCAATCAACAAGGGGTCACAAAGTTTGATATTGCCATAGGCCAATCACACCGAAGGGGTCTTGGTTACGAAGGCGCCAAAGAGAAGGAGGTCCCGGAAACTAAGAAAGTCCATCTTTTGGACGTTTTTGTCCGAGCAAGTGGTGGGCCATATGGTGGTGATCCAGAGCCAATGGTTATTGATGGGGAAACAGTCCCCGGATTTGAGATTTTCGCTGATGTTGTCAACTTCTCAAAATATGGGATTGCTTCAGTGGAAGGAATGCTTAAGTGGGAAGCGGTGCAAGTGATCAATCCTCCTCCGATGAGCCAAGCCGAAGTGGTGGCTCCCATCACTCCAGAAAAGGAATCAGAAGAAGATACAGACCCCCTGGTAGACGCCATTACCAAAGCATTTGCTGAATTACTGAAGAAAGGGTTAAAAGAGAGCCCTGTGAAGAAGGAAGCTATTTCAGGATAGGCAGAGTTAGTGGAAAAAGCTGTTGCTGAACTCACCAAGATGATGGCCAAAGGGAAAGCGAAAGTGGAAGAAGATGCCTTATCTGAAGCACAGAAAGAGACTCTTGAAGCTGATTTGAGTGACTTGTTCGAAGAAGAGCCTGCCAACCCGGAAGACCCTGCTGCAGAAGACCCTCCGCATGTGGAGGAAGAAAATGATTTCTTTGTAAACTTGTCATATGTACTTGATGTGAACAATTCTGCTTATAAGGCGATGAATGAAATGAAGTCTAACTTTGCTTATTTGTGTGATGTTTTCCCTAATGGCTCTGTGCATACATGCAATCATTCCTTCAATGTGTTCAGCATTCATGACACTGCATTACAAGAAATTAATTTGGGCACAATTGAAAATCCTAAAATGGTATCTATCTCTAACGAACTCAATCCTGAAGAAGAGAGAGAATTGTCAAAAATACTTAAAAAGCATGTGGGAGCGTTTGCCTGGTCTTACGACGATATGCCGGGGGTTGACAGAGAAATAGCAGAACACAGAATTCCGATTGATCCCAAGTTCAGTGCAGTAAAGCAGAAGCTCAGACGTCTGCGTCCAGAATGGGCTGAGAAAGTCAAGGAAGAGGTAGCAAAGCAGATCAAGGCCAACTTCCTGGAGGTGGTGGATTACCCTGAATAGTTAGCCAACATAGTCCCAGTTGCCAAGAAGGACGGAAGAGTAAGAGTTTGTGTGGATTATCGGGATTGGAATAAGGCCTCTCCAAAGGATGACTTCCCACTTCCTCACATTGATGTCCTGGTCGACAGTGCAGCAAGGGCGGTTATGTATTCGTTCATGGATGGTTTCTCGGGGTATAACCAGATCTTGATGAATGTCATCGATAAAGTTAAGACAGCCTTCATTACCGAGTGGGGGGTGTATTGCTACAGAGTGATGCCGTTTGGGTTGAAGAACGCTGGGGCAACCTATCAACGGGCAGTCACAGCATTGCTACATGACATGATCCACAAAGAAGTCGAAGTGTATGTTGATGATATGCTGGTGAAATCTATGACTCGGGAGGAACACCCTGTTATTCTGGATAGATTTATGACCAGGATTGAGAAGTACAACTTGTGACTTAACCCAAAGAAATGTGTATTCGGAGTTGCATCGGACAAGCTGTTGGGGCACATTGTCAGTCAGAAAGGCATTGAGATGGACCCGGATAAGATTAAAGCTATTCGAGACATGCCAGCACCGAAAACAGAGAAAGAAGTCAGATCTTTCCTAGGGTCACTTCAGTACGTCAGCAGGTTCATTGCCAGATTGACCACGGTCTGTGAGCCCATTTTCAAGCTTCTTCGGAAAGAACAACCCGTCGTGTGGAATGACCAGTGTCAGGTTGCATTTGATAGGATCAAAGAATACTTGATCAATCCACCAGTGCTAAAACCCCCAACTCTATGAAAGCCCTTGACTCTGTACTTAGCCATTGAAGAAATCTCTATAGGGGCGATGTTGGTTCAAGAACAAGATGACAAAAGGGAGCATGCTATCTACTACCTCAGTAAGAAGCTGCTGGATTACGAAACTCGGTACACTGTGGTGGAAAAGACTTGCACTGCTATGGTCTGGCTTACGAAGAAGTTGAGACACTATTTCCAATCCTACAAAATACAAGCCGTGGCAAAAGTTGATCCGATGAAATATCTATGCTCTGCCCCATCCTTGACGGGGAAATTGTCCCGGTGGTTACTTTTGTTATCAGAGTTCGACATCGAGTATGTGACGAAAAAGGTGATCAAAGGAAGAGCAGTGGCTGAGTTCCTGGCCAATCAGCCACTTGAATCTGATTATGTAGAAAACCTGGAATTTCCGGATGAACAG
This sequence comes from Euphorbia tirucalli, assembly GCA_039660915.1. Taxonomy (NCBI): domain Eukaryota; kingdom Viridiplantae; phylum Streptophyta; class Magnoliopsida; order Malpighiales; family Euphorbiaceae; genus Euphorbia; species Euphorbia tirucalli. The sequence goes on along the minus strand of CM077633.1, from coordinate 19,110,560 downwards.
TTGGCCTTGGTGGGGGTGGAAGTCAGGAAATGGATTATGCATTTTGATGGAGCTGTAAACAAGAGGGGAGCAGGCCTCGGAGTAATCATTGTAACTCCTGAGGGAGAGATAATTCCTTTGTCAAAACGGCTAGAATTCCCAGTAACTAACAACGGTGCAGAATATGAAGCTTGTTTGTTTGGCATTGATGCTCTCGCCGCACTAGGGGCAAACGATGTGACCATCATTGGAGATTCGCTGTTAGTAATCCGTCAAGCCACTGGGGAATGGGAAATCAAAGAAGAATCACTTCGCCCATACTTGGAGACTTTGTGGGAAATGATGAAAGTGTTCGGACATATCGAATTCAAGCATGTAGCCAGAGATGATAATCAAATGGCAGATTCATTAGCTACTTTGTCATCCATATGGGAAGGACCTCAGAAAGCACCGATGCAGCCTTTGATCCTGGAAATAGCTAGAACACCATTTCATCGTTCCAGCGAGGTCCTGGCTTTAGTTGTAGATGATAAGCCCTGGTATCAAGACATAGCCAACTTTCTGCAAAATAACCAATATCCTGAAAGAGCAGATGCATCAGATAAGACCACTTTAAGAAAGTTAGCAGCTCAGTTCAGATGGTTTGACGGATAACTTTTCAGAAGAACCGCGGATGGATTGTTATTAAAGTGTCTGATGGAAGCAGAAGCTAAGAAGGTTATGCAAGAAATGCATTCAGGGATTTGTGGCCCGCATATGAATGGATTAGCTCTGGCAAAGAAGATCATGAGACAAGGGTACTTCTGGCTTACCATGCAAACAGACTGTGCAGAAGAAGTGAAAAAGTGCCACGAGTGCCAGATTTACGGGAACATCAACCATCTCCCACCTATGGAATTACAGAATCTCATGACTCCCTGGCCGTTTGCAGTATGGGGCATAGACATAATTGGTGAAATTCGACCTCCAGCATCGAATGGGCACAAGTTCATTGTGGTGGCAGTGGATTATTTCTCCAAGTGGGTTGAGGCTGAATCTTATGTCACGGTCACGGCTAAGAATATGGCTAAGTTTGTAAAGAAGCACATCTTCGCGAGATATGGTGTACCACATCACGTGGTAACCGATAACGGAGTGCAATTCCAAGGAGCCACAGCTGAACTCTTCGAAGAATACAATGTGGAACATCATAAGTCTTCACCTTATAGGCCACAAGCCAATGGAGCAGTGGAGGCAGCAAACAAGTCCATCAAGAAGATCTTGTCCAAGACCACTTCAACCTACCGAGATTGGGCAGATAGATTACCTTATGCTCTGTGGGGGTACAGAACCAGTGTTAGAACGCCGACTGGAGAAACACCTTATTCGCTGGTTTATGGGATGGAAGCAGTCCTCCCTATTGAAGTGGAGTTGAAGTCACTGAGAACGGTTTTGGAGGCCCAATTACCTGAGACGGAATGGGTAAAGGCGAGATTTGAGCAACTGGCTATGGTCGATGAAAGGCGTCTCAAGGCTTTGGATCATCTACAGATGTACCACCAAAGAATGGCTAGGGCCTATAATCGACGGGTTCGTCATCAGAAACAGCCTCTGAAAGCGGGAGATCTAGTATTGAAACAGATGAGACCGACCAATATGGACGCGAGGGGCAAGTTTAAACCCAACTGGGAAGGGCCGTATGTGGTTAAGAAGATACTCTCCAAAGGTACAGTGAAGATTATGGATGTGGATGGCAACGAGTTTACCAACCCGATTAATCAAGATCACCTCAAATGCTACCATGTGTGAAAAAAAAAAAAAAAAAAAAAAAAAAAGAGGCCTGTTAAGTCGAAAACCCGTGAGGGCGATTTAAGCAAAAATTAGGGCAACGAGAGTTAGCTTATCGGCCAGAAAACCAGAATAGGATGGTTGATAACAGGAATGAGTTCGTTCGAGATATGTACTAATTTTAAAATTTTCAATTGATACGATAATTAAATTTCATTAATGAAGTGTGTCTTGCTCAACATATTGCATGAATGTTTGGAGTATGTTACATGATTCATTTGTCAAAACATCCAGATAAACAGAGACATTTAGACGCCCAAAGTGTACAATTGCGAACATCTTGCAAAAAAAAAAAAAAAAACAGTAATAATAAAAAATTTATAACAATAAATAAATGAGTACGATACAAGTGGCATAAGATCCAGGCCTACAGACAGACTACATCAAACATGAAGCTACGAATGAACAGATTAAAGTCTACGACTGCCCTCCGTCAGTCGAGTCGTGGTCCTCCTCGTCCTGGGGCTCGACGCCATCACCAAAGAAACGCCGACCAGATTCCCAGTCTTCCAACCGAGCACGAAGATCTGAAATAGACCTCTGCATAGTCTCCCTCTCCACTCTCGTAGACCTCTGTATATTCTCTATCTCCGCTCTCAAGCGAGCTTCTTCACAACGGCTAGCGGCAAGTGCAGCCTAAAAAAAAAAAAAAAAAAAAAAAAAAGAGAGCATCATGTCATACATACATGCATTTGAAGCATACATACATGCATATATACATGGGGACACAGGTACTTACATTCATGACGCTGTTATCCCGAAGCGAGAGGTCTTTGAACGCATAAGCCACCTGATACAGAGCCGTCGCATGTGGTATTGGAATCTGAACAAAGGATAGCGCACGGATCAGGACAATGGCAACAAGAGCAGTCCGAAATTAAACAGGGACAGAAATACTCACATGGGTCGCGTTAGGTGGAACATAAGCAGGAGAAGGGTATTGCTCAGTGTACAACTCAGCCCGGTAGAGTTCTCCCGCCGCATTATGGAGCATCACCCAAGGCTCAACTCTGTGCTCTGGATGACCTGAAACAAAACCAACAGGGGACACCCTTGAAGGGACAGGCTCGGTGTCACCTCCGAACACAGCTGTGTGAGCAGAAGAATCTCCATCTCCCCTGCCGCAGGAAGTCCCAGACCCGCGACCGCTGGAACGTCTACCTGAAGATGCACGAGGGCGCTTACCCCTCTCAGATGGCTAAAAAAAAAAAAAAAAAAAAAAAAAAAAAAAAATTTAACAAGTAGCAGAATAATCTCAAACCAGCAGAAAGTAAGAGTAAGGCAAAGGTATACCTCAGCTGGCATATCCTCCTGCAGTACATCCACGGTAGGGGGAAGAAGCTGTGTCCTGATGAACTCGAGATAGTCGCCATCACCCCCCATAACCGTGTAACCAGACCCAAACAGATCTTGATATTCCTCCACTGGTAGCAGGTGTGGCCAGAACAATCCGACAGGAGGTGCAGGCCGTATCCTACGCTCGGGGGGACCAGCACGCCAATCAGATACTCTCTCCCCGAGATACCACTCGAGACTGACAGGGCTTTCCATAACTAATCGCCGAGGTAACAGTCTTCGAGCATCGAAAAGCTCTGGGAACCACGCAGCATGCCCCCAAGGCTCCCTAATCACCTGAAGGCAGACGAAGGTAAAAAAAAAAAAAAAAATTTAATTTACCTGCTCGAAGCTCATGCCTGCTAAGAGCTGGCAGCATGCCCAAATGTCGGTGTCCAAATCGCTCCAACTAAAGCCCAACCACCGCCGCAACCAGGGGAAATCAGGAATCTCGGCATTGGCCGGTATAGCCAACTTTGGCTGAGGAACGAAAGCGTACTCATACGCCCAAATCTACACAATAAAGAGAAAGAATTATTATTTCAAAAAAAAAAAAAAGAAAAAAAAAAGAAAAAAAAAGAAAAGAAAAAGAGAGAGAGACTCACATGAAGGACAATCCACGCGCCCTTCACCTCCTTGTGCCTTCCGCGGGCGCAGACATCGAGGCCGTAATATAATTGGGCTAGCCCGGCTCGCCCCCAATTCAAGCTCCCCACGTCCTCCAATTGTATTAAAGAGGGGAGCACAGCAAGATTCAGGTCACTCTGTCCTGTGGGAAACAACAAAGTACTCAAAGCGTAAAGCAGGAACGCCCGAGTATAGCGTCTCACATCAATAAGGGAGAATGCAGAATCCTCGGGAAGGCTGTCCTGTCTACCCAGCCAATAATCCCTCAAGGCGCTCCCCTGGATCCGCCTGCCTACGGGAGTCAAGCCGATCAACATGGCAATCACGTCGGGATTAAAACCCCCTCGCCCAAAGGTCTGGTTGAACTCGACGGTGCGCCCGCCAAAAGATAATCCCGTGATAGCCACAAAGTCCTCGGGTGTGATCGTAAACTCCCTGATCGGGAAATGAAAAGTGTGGGTGGAATCCATCCACCGCTCTAGAAGCGCCATCAGCAAACCCCTGCTTGTCCGAGGTGGGGTCTCACACATAGAACAAATAAACCGATCCAATCCGGTTAATTCAACCAACTCCCGCACTTCGTCAGGGAGCCTCTTATACCAAATTAGCGCATCGGATACAGAACCGGCGCCCCGGTTATCTTTTCGATCCTACAAAACAATAATCAGGGAGTTTTCTCAATCACTTATATATTGCATCTCTTTTATACATATACATATATATACATGCATTAAAAAAAAAAAAAAAAATTCGACGTGTCCAACGGCTCAGTAACCGTTGAAACGGCGCTCAACGGCCACTTTTTCAACGGTCACATGGCCGTTGGAGACGACGAGTATATATACGTCTCGATTCCAACTCATTTCATACTTTCCTTCTTCCAAATCTAATTTCTACATCTCTATCACTATGGATTCCGAAACATCGCTTCTTTTATTCCAGTTTGTCCTAATAGTATACGTCGTTATTTTAGCTATTTTATTCGAATTGAAGGTTAACCGTACACCCCTCCCACGGGAGAGGTACTTATGAACATGGTTTAATAAAAAAAATAAAATAAAATAAAATAAAATAAAATAATAAAAAAAAAAACCGGTCGAACCGCCCGGCTGAACCACAGCCGGACGGTTCGGTTCTGGAAAGAATAGAGCCGGCCTGCTCTTTTCTTAACCAGAACCAGGAACAGAGCCGCCCGGCTCTAACAATGAGCCGGCCGGCTCTGTCCGGAAAAAGCTTTTTTCAGTCCCCTTTTTTTGCACTTTTTTGTCCTAAAATCATTTCTAACCAACTTTAAATCATCGATTAGGTTCCCTAGGGACGAAATCTACTCTAAACATGCATCAATTTCACATAATCTTGTCTAATTTTGCATATTTTTGCAGGAATTCAAAAAGTGAAAAAAAAGGGAAAATTGAAGAAAAAACTAACCAGATCTTTGATGATGTGCGTGGATGGGCTTAAAGTTACGGGTACTGGATCGTTCCTCCCGATTCCGCAGTAAGGAACCGTCTCTCTCAAGCCGTATACCTCCACTGTAGATTCAGCGGATAGAAAAAACTCACCCTCAGGTAATGTGTATCTCACATGGAATGGAGGTTGGGAAGGAGCATTAGGGAGCACAGCTCTCCTCATCTTCCTTATCTTGGTAAGAAATGCAAAGAAATTGAAGAAAGAAAAATGAAATGGGTGAAAGAAAGAGGAAGCCCCTTTTAAAACCATGTTGGCCGCCCAACTAGAGCCGGCCGACTCTATCTTGGCAAGATAGAGTCGGCCGACTCTTGTCAGAGCCGGCCGGCTCTGACTCTTCTGACAGAGCCGCCCGTCTCTGATTCCTCAAAAAATAAAAATAAAAATAAAAATAAAAATAAATAATAAAAATAAAAATAAAACGAAATAAAATATAAATAATAAGAATAAAAATAAAATTAATTTTAATTTAGTCCAATTTGATCTCGAGAAGGGTATTTTCTTTTTGTTGATTTTTGCAGACATCCAAAGGAAAAATGACCAAACCGTATTTATTCTTGATCGAAGGGGCAAAAATTTTTGTTTCCAAAATTATCAATCAAAGAATAAATATGCAACTTGACGCAATTCCAACCACACGCTCCACCATACGGAGAAAAGTTAAAAATCATCGGGCACACTCCACCATACGGAGAATCGGGCACACTCCACCATACGGAGAAGACAGTATCATTTGGTCGCTCCACCATACGGAGAAAAGTTAAAAATCATCGGGCACACTCCACCATACGGAGAGAAGTTGAAAAATCATCGGGCACACTCCACCATACGGAGAAGACAGTATCATTTGGTCGCTCCACCATACGGAGAAAAATTAAAAATCATCGGGCACACTCCACCATACGGAGAAAAGTTAAAAATCATTGGGCACACTCCACCATACGGAGAATCGGGCACGCTCCACCATACGGAGAAGACGGTATCATTTGGTTGCTCCACCATACGGAGAAAAGTTAAAAATCATCGGGCACACTCCACCACACGGAGAATCGGGCACACTCCACCATACGGAGAAGACATTATCATTTGGTTGCTCCACCATACGGAGCAAAGTTAAAAAAAAAATCATCGGGCACACTCCACCACACGGAGAAGACAGTATCGCGGGCACACTCCACCACAGCGAGTCGATACCACGGGCACACTCCACTACAGCGAGTCGATTACTCTGTACCCTCTGCGAGGGGCATCAGGTGCGTTTTTCTATCCTTTACTCACCGCGCTCTCAATCGCGAGACCAAAAACTCAAATCGGACGAAAGCTACCGATCTAGTCAATTTTGATCTCGCGAGGGGCAGCCTGTGAGCACGGGTTTTCCCGACCTCAGTGATGAGAAATCTTTATTACCTTCGGTCACAGAAAAGAGCAGAATATTACCCGAAACGTCTCGAATTCTCTGAAAACGAAATTATCCGTAATCCGAAACTACCGTAAAGCGGGTTCTCCGAGTGATTTTCAGGCGCGTCATACTAAAAAATAATAATAATAATAATAATAATAATAATTAATTATTGGGCCCCGGTTCAACCAGAACCGGCCGGCTCTGATTCACAAACCAGAGCCGGCCGGCTCTAGTGCAAACTAGAGCCGGCCGACTCTAGTGGGCGGGCATGGGTGCCACACTTTGTCCCAATTCTGTGAAATTGATGAAAAAAACGACAAAAACCATTAATCGAAGCATTTAATTGGGAAATTATTTTGTCTGAGAAATAATTGAACAATTGAATGATAAAGAGAGAAGGATCAAAACACAAGGAAAGGGGATTTGAAAAAAAAGAAAAGAAAAAGAAAAAAAAAACACAGAGAAAAGAGAGACAGAAAAAAAAAAATCCTTTTAATTTTATCTTTGAAATCAAATTTCTTAGCACACAACCATTCACTATAGTATTTACTCACCGATTCACAACGATTCTCGGTTCGATTTCGGATTCGTTCGGGTAAACTTTCGGATTTTCGGGATATTCGAGGATTCGAGTTACATTCTCGATTTTCAAACCGTTCTTGTGCATCAAATATACTGGAACAACACCAAGGTAAACTCTGAGAGGCCTTAAACTTGTGTTTATTGCATTTTTCGTGTGATTTTTCTCTGTTTCTGAAAATCCGGAAAATTGGCTACCCGAATAGAGCCGTACGGCTCTGTTCTTCAAGAACAGAGCCGGCCGGCTCTGGTCCAATCAGAACAGAGCCGACCGGCTCTAACCTAGAGCCGTACGGCTCTGTTCTTCAGGGACAGCTCCCCGATCTGTCCCGAAATGCCGAAAATAGCCTGTTTTCCATTTTTATGCACTCTGATGTGATATATTCCGGCCCAAATTTGTTTGTATGCCATAAAATATTTATTTTTGAATTTTTATACGTACGGATATTAATATTTTCGAGTTTTCTGGGATTTATTTTTCAAGTTTCGGGGTTGTTACATCCGAACCGGATCAATTGTCCAGCGTTAGCGGACCCCCGAACTCTATAAGTCCTTGGAAAATATTAAAATAAAATTGCATCTTAAATAAATGTTTTTGGTGTGTTTATTGCGTTTTGGACCCTAGATGGACGATGAATTTAGGAACCCACACGAACGGATCCATGGATTCCGGGACAACAGACCCACGAAAATCAAAATTTGCATGTAACCAAGCCAATTGTTTTCCAAAAATTGATTTTCCAGCATAAAATCACAGGGCGTTTCAAAACCGTTTTCCAGGTCTAACCGGTCCGACCGGTCGGATCGACCCGGTTATCCCCTAAATGCATGCCCCCATTTCCTAAAATTCCCAATTCTGTCCTGATTTGAGTCCTATTTGCGTGTGCAATATAAATTGTGCTAACCCTCTGTTTTGCAGCCTTTTATTTTTTATTTTGGATGTATTTAATAGATTTATCCGTGTATTTTAGGCGGTTGTAAAGTGAATTTTTATTTTTATTCGATCGGGTTGTAATAATTTAATTATTTATTCGATCGGGTTGTAATAACTTAATTGTTTGCTGCTTTATTCTGTTTTATTTGTGTGCGCGCCGTGTGTTTAACTTAATGCAATAAAAATCAACTCTAGTAACGTAAAATACCATCAAAGAATATCTGCCAAATTTATTTTGATTAGACATGAAATAAGGGACTTGTCCGAACCTTGAATCTCTGGATTAGGTACAGCAGTCTATACTCGGTAGGGAGCTGTATCGGAATTTCCCGGATGAGCTGATCCGGGTGGCGACTCTGTCACTGATCTCGGGATTTAAGTTTCGAGATCTTTCAATTAATAAAATGGGAAAATGTTCTCTACAAAAGGAATTCCGAAACGAATGAATGGATTTTTCTAAGTAAGATAAACAAATCCTGTTTTTTCCCAAAATCTCACCATGAAGAAAAGGAAGAACGTTTCAAAATCAACAAAATCCAAGTTTTCCTCGCCGGGCCCCGCGTCGCGTCCCGTCCGAGAGAAAAGGTCGTCCGCTCACAAGTACTTCGAACTTCAATAACATTCTTCCCTTCAATAAGAATGAGAGGAGCTGGGTTCGACTTCTACCAGCTACTATACTTAAAAAATTTTAATTTTTTTCATAAACTATATATATAAACGGGTACGGGTAGCGGGTACCCTGAGGGGGTAAACCCGTACCAGTCCCATACCCTTTTATACCGGGTTCGGATAGTACCATTAGGGTTGGGGAGTCCCAGATTTTACGGGTACCCATACCCGTTGCCATCTCTAGATCTGAGGCACAATTCACTTCGCTGCTCAACCAAGGTAAACTTCTTTGTTTTTTACCTTTTTTTTTTTTTTTCCTTTTATTATATTTTTTCAACTTTTGACTTTGTTCACCGTTAAATCAGTCTCTCTCTTTTTCCCTGATTTTATTTCAGGGTTCTCAAATTTCTATGACAAATGGTAAGTCTCTTTTTCCAATTTTTCTTTTGAAGATTAAATTTTGATAACTCATTTGTTTAAAATTTTGTATTAGTATCATGTTCCTTGGTATTTCCATTTAGTTTTCCCTCCTCTTCCGTTTAATCTGTATGTTCTTGTTTCAGTCAAGGAGGAAAGAAACAGTGTTGGATTTGGCAAAATTTGTCGACAAGGGTGTTCAAGTCAAGCTCACAGGCGGTAGACAAGGTTAATAATTCTACCTTACTTCAGCAGCTTGCTTACTTCAGTTTCACCTACTTTTGTTTTTTAATTGGGATTTATTATATGTTTTGTTTAGTTGTTTGTATAACATAATGTGCCGGATATAATCGCAGAAAATTGAATTTGGATGATGTTAATTCGGTTTGTTATGCAGTGTTTTAAATTTAATTTAATTTTTTCTTCTTCTAATCAGGCATATAATGGTATTAGAGAGGCTCCATATTTTTTGAATTTGAATGTCGAGTTTGTTCATTTAATCCACTAACAAATGAAATAATGTTGCTGGAATATTTTTAGACTGTATATTATGTTTGACGATGGTAGGAAGCTTTCTAATTGATGATAATTTCTGTTGGTTTAGATTGGTATCTTGAATTAGCTATTCCTATATATCTAGATTGTATTTGGATTTTGACCATTTTGATGTGAGTTGGAGATCAAACGTTATATTTTCCACCAGACTACATGCTTCAGCTTACACACTCGAGGTGATTATGACATGTTCAAGACTTAGATGAAAATGATAATTGCCTGTGCATAATTGAGTTGGTACCATTTTTTTCCCTTCCCACTCCTAGGGTCCAACCAACCATTGCTCTTCCAAAATGAGTAGTAGAGTTGTCTTATGAGGAGGAGTTTTACTTTAGCGGAATTTAGAGTAGATAAGTACAAAGATTTTTTAAATCTCTGTGTTTGCAGAATATGTTTCCAAACAAATTTATGTTTGGAGTAAATGTTTGTTTCCTGAAAGAGCACACACTGGAGATCATAACAGGTATGACATGCTTCACATATAATCATTAAGTTCAAATATGTGGATTCTAGTCATATGATTGAATAATATTGTCATGCTGATAGGATTGAACCATATATTTTGTAAAGGGGTGTACCTAGCAACTTTCGAGTCAAATGAAAAAGAATAGGTGCCCAAAGTACATTATTTTCATAGTGCTCATCTACTGAGCATTGACAAAAGTTTCTTTGTTTTACGTCTGACTCATACCCTTATCCTGGAATTATCACTCGATGCTTGCCTCTCTCTCTCTCTCTCTCATGCACCCAATAGTGATCTGGACTGTGTTTTTTGAAGATTATGTCTCCAAGTAATTTTATTTCATGATATTTATAAGAGAGAGAGAAAAGGGTTTTCTAGGTCTTAAGTGAAATGAACCATTTTCTTTTGTTATCGTTCTGTGTTCTATCTAATAAGATGAGCTCTTGTCTTTTCTTGGTTCAGTGACAGGGACTTTGAAAGGATATGATCAATTGCTCAACCTTGTCCTGGATGAAGCAGTAGAATATCCAAGAGGTATTGACTCTGTGGAAATAGGAATTCTTTTATGTGATTTATGTATAAGTGCGGACTGTATTCTGCGGCTAGATCATCATATTTCTGATAAAAATGCAGTATTAAATTGTCTGTTTGATGAGATGTGTATACATATGCAATATGCCAGTTGGGATTCAAACTGTGGTGGCTATTTCTGAACAGAGGTTTTACTTTCTATTTTTATTTTCAACATATCACATGAAGGGTTCCATTTTCTTGAGAGAAATTGCTAATCTGAGTCATAGAAGACAATCATCCATAGGGAAGAAGAAATTGATGGAGGAACGACTTTGAAATTTTTGTGCATGTAGCATAGCACTTCCTACTCCACAAATTAAATCTCATATTTGCAGTGCAAGAGTATTTTGACAACTGGAATTGTCTTTACTCATTTACTTTGGTTTAACGCTTCTTCATGTCTCCACTTCAGCTAACTTACTGAAATCTGATTATTGAATTCACATTGGAGAGAAAAGTAACCAACAAGTTCCTCTTTTGTCTTTTTACTTAGAGCTAGACCATTTTTTTTTTAATTAAAAAATGCATCTAAAGTCACAATATCTGTTGATGAATTACTGTGGATTCTGCTTTTGTTCTGACAATTGAATTCATTCTCATGGTGTTGTAGATGCTGAAGACCATTGATCAGACTAAGCGGCTTGGTCTAACGTTTTTGTTGAGTTGCATTTATTTCGTTTATGCAACAAGTGGAATGGTCATCATCAACGTATGAGCCTCGAATTGCTGCATGGTCTTGAATTGTGTTTTTCCCAAATTGTTCGAGTAGATCTATTGGCAAATGTCCCTGTGGATTTATGGGAGGGTATTTTCTGGTTCGGTTGATCTTCAACCTTTATAACACATGCTGATAGAGTGAGGCCCATTAGTAAAGAGTCTCAGGTTTTGGCCCACTTGACTCATGGCCCTAGGGTGTGGCAAGTTTATTCTAGGAAGAAAAAGGGTACACATGGAGAGGGAATGATGAGAAGAAATGATTAATGTGTGAGCTGGATAACGGTTTTGCTTGGGGAGTAAGGGCTGGTGTGTAAGGGAAATTAGTTATAAGGGAAAGGCTGCAGAGTGAGAGAATAGGGATTGGAAAGCAAGCGTTTTTGTTAGGCCCTTGGCTCTGCCAGAGAGATAGGGAGAATTTCCTCCTGGGAGCATTGTTTTCTACTATGCTATTGTTCTCACTTTTATCTTTACGGATTCAATAACATTAACTCATTCAGCTCTCATAATTTCTGTTTGGCTTCTTTTTTAGTCTTGCTACTTGGTTTTCTTATTAGTATTGCTGTTTGGTTTTCCTATTTGGTTTTTCTGTTCTTTATCACATGCTGACTGAAAACAAGGGCTCCTTGAGATAGAACCCATCAATCTATTGAAAAACTAGTCTGCTGGAAAGTTCTTGCTTATTCCCATTAAATTTCTGCACAAAAAATAGTGGTACATAGACCTGTAACTGCTGCCTAATGCAGTTACTAACAGGACAGATAGTTTAACTTTAAGATACATACTTAAGAGTTAAGACACATATGAATGCTCATGACCAAATTCAAAAACTCATTAAATTTGCATTGCTAGGCTGCTGCTGATATAAGGTAAGTAACATGATGCCATGTTCTCATTTTGTTGAAAGAATTGGAAAAAGTCAAAATTTAGCTCCGTACTTTAGAACACTTCTTCATTTTAGCCTTGTACTTTAGGTTTAGTACTTTTGGTCAGAAATACATGGGGTCTAAAATACATGCATCATTCAACAAACATAATTAGACCACCATCTTTTAACAGTGCGTGTGATATCTGTTAATTGTCAAATTTTGAGAAAAATACAGGGCTCAAATGTGTCAAATTAAAGTGCAGGGTTCAAAATGATAAATTGTGCCAAAAATGGAGGCTAAGTTAGGGAGTAACTGAGTGTTTTTTCATTGCAGTGCAGGTATGCAGGGGAACTGCAGTAATGCTTGTATCAACGACAGAAGGGGCTTAGTTTTGTTTAGATTGAGAGCCTCCAACTTTGAATAGGTATGTTTCTTGGTGAGTTGTCTTGTCCTCATTTTAATTTGGAGAACTGGTGTCCTCGTAATAGGAACATTGTGATGTTTGGCTTAGTCATCTTTTTTATCTTAAGAGGTATGCTGCTGTAAAACTGTTAGTAATCTCAAACACTGAATTTAGAATTTTAGATGCAATGTGCAACAAAAAATAAAAAGCATGGAGTTATCTTTGAATTGTCTCAGATACAATCATTGTAATTAGGGATGTTCAATTATTGTTACCCACTCAATCTCAACCCATTTAATGTTTAAAAATAGTTTTCGTAGGTTAAATAGAAAGTAAAACCACTTGGGGACAAGAACATGCCGATTTCTAAGCCTGCAACAGACCAGATTTCTGTTGCCAGAAAACATTGTCAACATCCTTTTATTATTGAATTTTATATTTTGATGATCTTTTAATATTTTGATCCTTGATTTTTCTTCTCATTAATTTTACAATCATACTAATATCAGTATTTCTTTTTTTTTTTTTAAGCCTTTCAATTTTGTTTTGCATGTTTTTATAGCTTTTAATTTTATTTTGGATATACAAAATGAAGATTATGCATTATTTTGGATATTCAAAATGAAGATTATGTAATTTTTCATTCAGAAAATGGGCTTTCATTTTCTGCTATAAGCAACATTGTTTTTACTGATACTATTGAACTTACTAATGCGACAATAAAAATTTTATCAAAATATCTTGTTTATTTATTTGAATAATTCGAAAATATATATATATATAAAAATTATTATATTATTAAAAGTAGTAGTATTAGCATTTTCAATATCACTGTGATCCTTCTCTCTCTTTTCCTTCCTATTTTCTTCTTAATTTTCCTTCTCTTTGATTCCTTTGTCTCTCTTGTTCTTCGTCAATCTAAGCCATAGAACGAAAAGGTGGTATCAATCTCATCTGTAATTTGCCAAAAAAATCTCAAAATCATCTCACCTATCACTTAATTACAATTTACAAAGATATACCTATCATATAAAACACTCGTAGGAGTGATCATTTTTGGTCTTGAAAGTATCTAAAATAAAGTTTGTAAACATTGAACTCGAGATTGAAGATTTATATATGTTGAAAAGAATATGAAAATTGAAGAGCAAAAGAATAACAGACAGGATGAAACTTTGTAATCAGAGACAATGAAGAGAGAACAAGGATAAGGGGAGAAAAGAGAGAAAACAACGAAAAGAAGAGAGAAAAATATTAGGTTTATATATATATATATATATATATAAAATAAAATTGTCATTTTGAAGTTTATTGTTTGGCGATTTTATTAATTTTCAATTTTTATTTATTTATTTATTTTTTGTTACAATTGAAACTAGCACTCTATATATTTGTTTTTGTTTCTAAGTAGTTCGGTTGGACATTATTATATAAAAATTAGCGCAATTTATTCCATTTGAAAATTGAGATTTATGTTGGAAGAATTAGTCATTGATTGTTCTTCTTGTTTACTCACATTGAACTGGTTATGGAATTAACCAAACTCAAAAGAATGGTTATTTCACTTAAAATAGTTATCTTGCTCTTTACCTATATTCTATGAACCAGACATAGAATATAATAGCCTTTGTAATTGCTTAGTTGTCTAGTTTAGGATGGTGTTATTTTACCTAATTGCTTTTAATAACTCACTTTGATTTTGTTGTCTTCTACTAGTTTAGGATGAGCATGCTGTGTTTTTAATTTTACCTGATTGCTTTGATTTTTGGCTTGACATTAATTAGCTGGAATGGCGTCGTTGTATTCAATTAATAAAAGTTTCCTGGTGAAATCTTCTTTTTTTTAACAAAACCCAAAAAAAACTGGCGCAAGAGAATTTTCTTTATTTCGATCATACCACAAGAGATTTTCTTGAGATACTGCAATTCTTAAGTTTGATTTATTTGTTGGGGGCAAATAATTGTAGCATCCACTCTGCTCTTCAAGAAGTGCCTTTTTAATACATTAAGCTCTATGGATAACCAAATTCCCCGACTTTCTGGAATATTATTTGTCTTTAAGCTTAAAAAAAAAAAAAAAAAAAAAAAAACACCCTTTGATACATTGAACTGCAAACTTCTTTGGTAGTGCTTCTGAATTATACATGGCTTTCTAAACTTCTCTCTTTCTCTTTTCTCTGAATTATATTCTCTTAATAATACTTGATATGAGACATTAATAATCTATGGGATAACTGGTATTAATTATTAGTAGCCATTGAACAACAGGTTCACCAACGCTGCACTGTTTAAGGGTTGGAATGGCGTGTTTATGTGCGCATTCGGTGTGAGTTCATGGTTGCTGATAGTTAATATTGGTTATTCCATAATCCTTGGTGCTTTCATTGAGAGTATTGTTTAAGAGAGTATGAGACAGAAGAAAAGAGAATCAATTACCAAAAAATGATGGGTGAACCAAGCACTACAACTCCAGATACTACTACTTCTACATCCACTCCTACTTTTACTCCTTGTTCTGTTTTCTCCAATACAGATCCTTTTTCTCCATCCATGATCGGATTAAATCTTCCTTGATTTAATTCTCCCCTCACAATGCCTCCCTCATGCAGATCCTCTATTACTTTAAAGATTGAGAATTTAATTGAATTCTCTGCAATTCCTGAAGATGCATAAGTTTCAGCCACTTCACTACCTCTCTTGAATCCATATAGGATTTACAGGAGAAATATTTCATTGACCTCTTTTATTAGAAATCTTATTTCTACTAGAAGACCTATTGCTAAGAAATATGTTCAAACCTCCAGAATGGATCAGTGCCACTTAAAAGCAACTTCAGCTGAACAATATGTCACTATATAGATTGATCCCACTCTGATTTCTCACTGCAGACCCCAGGAATATACACATCTTCATCTTCGTACGGTAAGGACTATTTTAACTCTTCATGGTCATTATGGTCTAAATGTTGTTTCTAGAATCATCCTCCTTGATTCTAGATTTCTGAAATATAAGAAAGCTGTACTTAGGATCGTTGTTAAAACACTTCATGCTGGGAGTATTATTCTTACTTTTTTCCCCAATTTCAACTTTTGCTTTCAAGATCCTCATCTTTCTATTGCCTTAAAGATCTAGGTTCAAATTACCAGAGCTGAACAGGTACCTACTGCTGTAGTTACAACTATTCATCATCAAGTTGTGTACAGGTTTCAAGATCATGCTATGGACCTTGCATCTCATGGTTAATCTTCTTCTTCAGCATTATTTGTCATTGCTCATAATGATGATGATCCTACTATCATCCAGATTTCCATAAATGAATTAGCCCAACTCATGCCTCTTGAGTGGCTAACAAACTATGAGAATCTTCATCAAGCTTCTCAACCTGTTGAAACCCAGCAAGTTCAATGTTTTCAAACTAGACCAGATGGTTTGGTTCGTACGGTTTTCCAGCCCCCTAGAAGATCTTTCCATCAAGTCATGACTCTTTCTTCAGTCCTAAACTTAGAGAAAAGAAAGTTCCTATTCATAGTAGATTAATGGTCATTTCATTTGGGATACTTTAGGAAATGGTATGTGTGATTCCTATTGCACTTGCCATTTAGAAGAATCTGATGATGAAGAAGCTATACAAGAACAGGTTAAGCCTCGATCCAGATGCTGTCCTTATGAAACTAGATTTGATGACAGAAAATCTGATAGGCCTTGGATTGGAATCCATGATTGGGTTCTTGAAAAGGAACGACAAGGTTGTACATTACAATAAAAGTTCTTCTTCTTATTGTAAAACGTTAACCCTTTACCAGAAAGGTCTTGCACAACTTCAGACAGAACATTTAATTGTTCCACCTTCATTGCCTGTTGTTCCATACATGATGTGTAATCCCCATGATCCACTGGAATTTCCTCCTTTGACAAAAACCACAAACCCTCAAATTAAAATTTTTTCTACTCCTTATGTTACCCTATAGACAATCAACCCCAGTGGTCAGTTTGAACAACCAAAACCAGCAGAAGTAGTTCTAAATTGGCAAACAGACAATGCAAGAGTTCAGAATCAACATCTCCATCAGATTGATAAAAAGCTGAATCATTTGACAGTTTCGCAAGCTTCTACTTTAAAATAAATTAACTCTATATTTTCTTTTGTACATGATTCTTATAAAAAAAACTTCTGAGAAGATAGACCAGTTAGATCATTCTCTTCGATCTCTTATTGCCAGAAAGAAATTCGGTCTTGAATTCAAACAAAAAGAAGCAGAAATCCGTTATCTTAAACTTGAATTTATTGTAAAAAATGGGGAATGACTTAGCTAAACTCAAATCTCAACCTTCACCTACTGATAATTCACAAAATCCTTTTACTCATTATCTTTTTACTCACCAAACACCTTTTCCACCACCATCTCACACTTTTTAACCTTTTAAGCCAATCTATGAAACCTTTGCCAATCTGCCTAAACCACCCACACCTCCATTCTCTAAACCTTTACCCTCTTCTACACAACCTACTGAACCAAAAGACTTTCCTAGAAACCTTGAAACACAACCCATGCAATATTCCCTTAAGAGTATCTCTTTGCAGACTGATTCTGATACTACTTCTGGGTCTAATGTTTCTGTTAATTCAGATGCTCAAATGGCTGATATACTAGAATTTCTTATGGCTGATAATCCTTCTACCAAGACACCAAACCCTTCCTCAGAACCTAGATTTGAAGAATTTGACACTGATTTGGATGATATGGACTCTCCACATAGATATCATCACCAACAGCCACCTAATCCATCTCCTTCAATTTCTAGCCCATGGTTTTCTTTTGTTAAACTGCCACCACACAAGTGGCATACGGTAATAGATGAATTGGGTATCTGGATTGATGTTCAAATGATAAAGCAAAGAGCTCGGTTTCATGTCGTTCTATAAGAACTTGTTTCCAGATTTATTAGAACTCTGCGAGAATGGTATTAAAGTCTTGGTGCATATAGATAGATTCAGTTTCTCCAAGCTACCAGTGCTGCTGCTGCTTTGGGAATTATTCATCAACACTTCATTGGTATTTTTCCATCTATAAGAAGCGAATTCGCCAGGAATATTTTGATATGAAATGTTGTTCTCTTAAACAAAAAGACATTGAAAGGAATTACAAAAGAATGACTAAGAGATATTACATGTTGAATGGTCTTAATGATCCTAACATTTGATATGTCTATATTTCTTCATTGCCTACAAAACTTCAGCCTGAGATTAATAGTTTGATTAGTCAAAATAGAAAACCTTTCACTGATGTTACAATTGGAGAAATTCATCAATTCACTCTTACTGCACTTGAAAAGATGTGCGAGCAGCAGACTCTTTTTACAGAATACTCCACAACAACAACATTGCTAAGCAGATTTGCAACAAATCTCATTTTGAGATTAAGTGTAAGAAAAAGTGTGACTGTAAGTCCCAATCCAGAAGATTTTCCAAAAAGAAATTTTCTTTCTGAAAGAAATCTTTCAAGAAGCCATTCAAACGCTACAAGTTTTTTCGAAAGAAAGAACAAAGAGGAAAACACAAGGGATCCAGTAGATGTTTTGCATGTGGCAAAAAAGGGCATTTTGCAAAATATTGTCCTAATAAGCCTGCTAAAGCTCAAAAGCTTATTTCTTTATACAGCATTGGTGATGCTTCAGCAGATATTGAATCTTTGTACTCAGAGCAGAGTGAAAAAGATTAGCACACCATATTTGCCATTGAATGGGATCCTACTGGAGATGAAGATTCATCATCAGATTCTGATTTTTCTGAATCCTCATGTGAAACTATTCCTATTTATTCTTTATAGGAATGCTTTCTCCATTCCAAGAATGATGCTGATGATTTAATGCCCCATGTGATTATTCATGTTCTGCCATCTAAATATGCTAAGCCATTTTTTGTAATTGCATTTATGGATACAGGCTCATTCCAGACTATCATGAATCCAGCCATTCTTCCTCCAGAAGATTAGGAATCCTATAAGACTTATTTCAATGCTGCCAATGGAGAAATCTTCGCAACAAAGCTCAAATCAAAAAGGCCTATTGGTATTCAATTTTTCCCAGATTGTGTTGTCTGGACTAAAGTTCTTAGGTCTACCTTGCCAAACAAAGACATCATGATCAGTTTCAAAGACTACAGAAGAGCTAAAGGGCTTCGTATACTCCCAGATGGGCTTAAATTCAAACATTTTTATAAACCTTTTGACCATACCCAAAGAAATCTTTTCCCTCTCAGAAGTCCAACCTTCTTACCAGCCCATCATAGATCTCATTCTCTCCTCTTGTGCAGACTCTCATTCCTAATTCAATCATCCAAATCCATTATGGACAAACCCAGATTTCTTTATCACCTTACCTTTCAAACTCAATGAAGATATAAACCCAACTAAAGCAACCCATCCTGGTATGACCCCTTCAGATCTCAAATTAGCCCAGGAAGAATGTTCACAGCTTTTAGCCCAGGGCCTTGTTGAGCCCACTCAGTCTCAATGGGCTTGCCAAGCCGTCTATGTAGAAAAAAGATCAGAACTTATCAAAGGGAAAAAGAGACTTGTTATTGATTACAAGCCTTTGAATCATTTCCTTCAAGATGATAAGTTTTCTCTTCCAAATATCAAATCTTTGTTTGTTCATCTTAACAATGCTTATGTTTATTCAAAGTTTGATCTAAAGGTAGGGTTTTGGCAACTTGGTATTCACCCATCAGATAGACACAAAATAGCATTTTGCATTCCTACTGCTCAATACCAATGGAAAGTCATGCCATTTGGATTAAAGACGGCCCCTTCATTGTTTCAAAAGTCCATGATGAGAATTTTCCAGCCCATATTGCATAATGCTCTCATTTATATTGATGACATCTTGCTATTTTCACCAAATGATCAGGCCCATAATGATCTATTGGCCCAGTCTCATTCCTTGATTCAACAGTACAATGTTATGCTCTCAGAAAAGAAAAGCACTATTGGAGTTAATTTTATTGACTTTCTTGGGATATATTTCAAGGATGGTCACTATGTTCCTAGTCCACATATTGCACAGGATTTACTTAAATTCCGTAATGAAAATTTATCTATAAAGCAGATTCAACAGTTTTTGGTATAGTAAATTTTCTCAAAGAATTTATTCCTCATGTTTCTCTTCGTACTAGCTAGCTGTCTAAATTGATAAAAAAAAATCCTCCTCCATAGGGTCCAGCTCAAACAGAGGTTGTCCGCCAACTCAAACAGATAGCACAGTCTCCACCACTTTTAAAGATTCCTGGAAATGGACAAAGAATCCTACAGACAGATGCCAGTGAGCAGTCTTAATTGAAAACATTAATGGAACAGATCATTACAATGGACATGCTAGTGGACAATTCAAGGAGTCAGAGAAACATTACCATTCTACTATCAAAGAAATATTAGCTGTTAAGTATGGAATTAAAAAGTTTGAATTCCATCTCATCAGTTATCATTTTATTGTTAGAATGGATAACTCATCTTTTCCCAAGATTCTCGACTTCCAGACTAAGTTGTTACCTAGTGTTTAATTACTCAGACTCAAGGACTGGTTTGCAAAGTATGACTTTTTTTGTAGAACATGTAAAAGGAGATAAAAATTTGATTCCAGACTTCTTATCTAGACCATTTCCACCCTTGAAAAAAGTCATTTTTCTCATCATATCCAAAGCATCCATTCCTCTGATCTTCATGGCTTCTGGTTCAAACTCAGAAAATCTATGGAAACAACCATTTTCTCCTAAAATCCAAAAGATCTTTCCCCCAAGAGAAAGATTTACAACTACCCTACAAATCCAAACATATGCAAAAAATAATCTTTTCAGGTATCTAGCCAGAACAATTCAGCTCAGAAGAATTCCAGATAATCCATCTACTTTATTCAAGGATTATCCTTTCCTCATAGTTTGGGCACTATTACCATTTCATCAACTTCTTGAACATGAGTTATGGTGTTCTGTTACACTCTATTGAACTGCAGTTCAGATACCTTTACTACCAATGTATTGTTACATCATTAATCTAGATCACCAGAGTTCTCTTCCGTTTACTTTTTTGGGTTGGTTGGCACCAATTTCATGGTGGCAACATGAGCTGCAGAGACAACTTATGTATAAGGAGTTTTATGGCAAGAAGACAGATTTATTTATTGAAAATACAACACTTGGAATCTTCATCCTGCACAGGCCATACTTCAAACATCCTCAATGACATTTCTTCACTCAGAATCAGGCTTATCACTGAAGAAATTTTGGTTTTCCGTTATCTACTTCTACAGATAAATCTTTAGTCAAAAAATTCCTCTGTGAACTAAATGGTCATATGGATAAAACTGATGCTTGGGTTTATACTACTACTGATTATCCATTAATTTTAACAGTTTCCCTAGAATTTCAAGCAGTTAAACCAGTAGAGTATATAATCCAATAGCCAGAGCTATCAACTACATCAACATCTCATCATTTCAGCCAGAAATCTCCTACTCAACTCTATATCAAGATTCTCAGGATCCAGACAGTCTTGAGGTCCCCACCTAGTTTGAAGACTTATCTCCTCCACGTAAGGAAAAGGAGCTAGATAACCCAGATTCAATGAGCACCTCTCCATTACATGAACCAATCTCAAAGAAATGGTGATAATCTCCAGGTTATGGTCATCTCATCAGTCAAAGTCATTGCCAGCTCTGATGATGTTTCTCTTGTCTGGAATATTATGCGATAATGCTCTTTACTAAGTTGTCACTTTTCATTTGTCTGTTTATAATAATGTGTTGTATTTGAATCATCATGTAATAATGTAGATATACCTTTATGCTTTATGAGTTGTAAAATATGTAATAGTAGCTTGTAAGGCTTACGTGGCGTTTTCCTGTTTAAGGTCATCATCCTTTATATAAGAGGACTTTCCTAGTCTGTAAAATTCAAGTTTTCAGAAATAAAAATTCTATGTATTATACATGGCTTTCTAAACTTCTCTCTTTCTCTTTTCTCTGAATTATATTCTCTTAAACAGTGCAGCGTTGATGAACTTGTTCAATGGCTACTAATAATCACTACCAGTTATCCCATAGATAATTAATGTCTCATATCAAGTATTATTAAGAGAATATATATAAATTAATTATTAAATTAAACTTAGTTTATGAATTTTATATATATATATATATATATATATATATATATATATATATATATGATGTTTTCCAAATTTTAAGAATGTTTAGTGCAATTAACTGCATCACTAACGAAGGAATTAGCGGGATTAATCATGTAAACAAAATTACAAATTAATATTTTATAGCATATTCATTTTTAAATTGGAATTAGCCTCATAATAATGCTATTAGGCTTTAAAAAAAACTCGTTTTAATGCTTGGTTAGGAAAAAAAAAATCCACGTTTGGGTCTTTTTAAGCGGGCCACTTTCAGAAGCATTGGTTCCGAAAATCGGTTGGACCATTTTCAAAACCAATGCTTCCGAAAACGGCTAATTTATTTTTATTTTTTTTAAATGTGCGGCTGTTTTCAGAAACTTTGTTTCCGAAAATAGCACAAATTTAAAAAAAAAATTAAAAATCACAAGCGTGGGAATCCCCACTGTTGGGGGATTCTCACGCCAACATCTGCATGCAAACGGGTAACTTTGAAATTTTTTTTTCTTAAATAGATAAAAGTGGGATGAGGTATATATATATATATATATATATATATATATATATATATATATATATATATATATATATATATATATATATATATATGAGAAGGAGAGGTGAAAATATGAAAGAAGAAATAAGTTTTTGAGAGGTTTGTGGAAATATAAACTGTGTGGTCTGTTTCTCTAGAAATATAAACTCAAGTTTTGCAGTAGCTGGAACTCTTGAAGTGTATAAGGTAATATTTAAAAAAAGGCATGCCTTTGGTTGAGTCTAATTTCACATTTAACTATCTTGTAATTATAACGTGCAATTATAATTAGTCAAATACCCAATGTATTATCTTATTCAGCTTTGTTTTAGTGGTAAAAGTATTTATTTCCAATTAGAAGATTTAGGATTCAAAACTTTTTAAGTTGAGATATTATTCCCTTAAAAATGAATGAGTTGTCAAAAGAATTTACTCAATGTATTAAATTAAAATTTTAAAAATTATAAACTTATATGAGCCTATTATGAGTTTTTTTTTTTTTTTTTGCTCTATTTCTTTTTGAAATGACAGTGAAGGGTAGGGCATTAAATTATACGAAAGTAAGTAGCTATAATATAAGTATATAAGAAAAATTGTTTACAAATACTTATGTATTATGAAATCAGCATGAAATCATCAAATGGAAATGAATACTTATAAATTACAAATATCTTCCTAATTTTCAAATTCTTTAATTTAGACGTGGAATTTTGCAAGTAATGAGAGAGAATGAAAATTTTTTTATTATATCGACATGCATGCGCTAATTTTTTTATTATTTTTTTTTTCGAAGAAATTTTTTTATTATTTAATTCTCTCTGTCCCATATGGTTTGATGATTTTCTTCTTTTTGTAAATATATTTAGATTTTATTGTCGTTACGAAATTATAATTAAATTGGTTATTGAGTTTTAATGTTTTATAATTACAAATGTGCTTAGAATTAGATATCATTGAAAGATCTTCAATTTGGAACTTTCTAGCAACTACCTAAAACAAACAATTTCCTAGCAATCCATACAAATTCAGTATCAGTGGCCTGAATTAGGGGTGAGCATCGGTCGGTTCGGTTACCGAACCGAACCGAATTTTCGGTTAACCGAACCGAATTGTCAGTAATAATTAGAACCGAACCAAACCAAACCAGGATGAAAACTGAACCGAACCGAACCGAAATTTTTTGGTTCGGTTCGGTTATTACCCAAATTTGGTATTTTTACCAAAAATAAATAAAGAAAAATATTTGAAATGATTTTTAGGGCAATTAATTGAACCATTATATATTATTTTTGTAATTAATTGTTATTTAGTCATTTTATATTTTTTAATGAAATATAAAATTCAATTAAGTAAATTAGAATATTACAAACCTAATATATATATATATATATATAATAATTCGGTTCGGTTTCGGTTAAACCGAATTTTTTTTACAGAAAAACCGAACCGAACCGAATACCAAAATATATATATAATTGTTACCAAACCAAACCAAAAAAAATTCGGTAACCAAACCGAATTTGTTTTTCGGTTTGGTTCGGTATTGGTATTCGGTTAAACCGAATAGTGCTCACCTCTAGCCTGAATATATTTGGTGGGTTTAACATATAAAATTTTTTCGTCAGCATATTATTAGTTGGCTTTTTTTTTTTTTTTTTGCTTCTTTAATCTTTGCAGTGATATTTTAGTTAGTGGTTTATTAATCTTCAATCAAAGGTATGTAATTTATGAGTTAATTTATTAATTTTATAAATTTAATTTTTAAGTTGTTTAGTAGTTGATGTTTACATGTATGGAAAAAAAACTATAGTATTACTAATTATACATGTAATATTAATTTTAATATTAATATACAACCATTTAGGTAGATTTTCAATTTGGTTTGGTTTTGTTATATTAAAAAAAGATTTTGTTCTCTTAAAAGAATTGAACTTTATGGATTACATGATATACTGAATTAATTGGAAAATTTCATGAAGATGAATAGTAGTGTCATAAAATGACACATTGAGTAAGTTCGCAAAACTTTTTAGTATAGATGTTGATATCTATATTGGGCATAAAATATAAACATATAATAATTTTTTATTCATCACTAGTACAAACTAAGTTATTTTTCATAAGTAATGCATTCAAACATAATTTAGATCGTTTTGTTTTAATATTTTAGATTATTTATGAATCTTTTTTTTTCAAATCTAAATTTTAATAGTTAGTATATTTAATAAGTAAAAATTATAAACTACTAAAAAATAAATTTATTGCAGTATGTACAGGAAAAATTGGAAATACAATTAACAATATATAAATTATGAAATTAAAAACAGCAGTAAAAAGAATAGATAAGTAGCCACTATTCATATTAAGAATCAGCCATATACTCCCTATAAAAAATTTATTTATTTTAAAGGTGCGCATTAATGTGAACAGGAAAATGCAAGTTTGTTGCACTTAATTGTCTATATATTAATTAGTTACTATTTTTCTACCTTTAATTTATTATTATGGTACTTGTACGAGACATTTTATAGTATAGTTAATTTAATAAGTTAAGTAAAAGTAATACACAGTTTTAATTAGATTTAATATGAAGTTGAAATTGAGAAATTTTTCCTAGTACATTACTTAGTTCGGCAACCCTATATATATATATGCAAGTGATGTTGTAGTATCTTTTGATTGTTCAAGTCCCTAAAACTAACAACTCAATGGTTCGCTTGATAATATTAATTATTGCAACAAAATTCATACAAAACATTTAATTTGGTCTCTCAAACAATGAATATAATCTTTAATTTATATTTGTTCCGGTTGAATGCTGGCATCAAAACATATCCTTTGTAAAGTGATATAAAAAATTTTATTCGAAATTCAATTCCATTAATCACTAACATATTATAAATTTAATTACCTAGTTTAAGTTATAAATATTAATATTAAATACATAAGAAAACAAAAAAGATTAAACTTTAAAATACAACATGTAAGGAATATGATGCATATGTTGAAGCCAATTTAATTTCATAATGGGTAGATTTTGACTCTTCTGTCAAGTTTATCATTGACTTACTAGAATCATTAATCAAAATGTCAATTTGGTCATAAACTCATCAATGCGTAATTAACTTATTTTTGACAAAAATTAATTATCCATATTTTAAATTTACCTTTAAAGCCTAAAGTTTGAGAATTTTTTGGATTCCATTTTTCAATAGAAAAGTGAATGAAGTAGAAGTAGTACTATTAGCATTTGAAATGTTTCTTTTTTGGAGGTGTAAAGTTTTCCATTTTAATTATACCATAGAAAATGAAAAAGAAAAATGAAAATATCTCATCAAACTATTCTATCTTTTGTGCATTTGAGGAGATTTGGACTTGTATAGTTATGTTATATTACATACTACTTTTTTATATTTATTGTCGTATAACTATTATGTAGATTCAAATATTGTACTCTTTTTTTTTTACTAATTATGTTAACCCTATCATGTAAGGAGAAATAACTTACGAACAAAGAGCTGAACAAATCATTGATCCAGGTCCAATTATGCGAGACGTGTTAGTCCAACAAAATGTTCATCGATCTCAACTTTTATGGACAAGGTAGGTAAAGTATTGGCTGCGGCCTTTTATTATTTTTGCATATAGAAGGGTTAAAAATGTTGCTATGGGATCTGATAGAATAATCGGTGATATGCTGCTTAAATTATTGTTTTCGACACCAACAACTTCGACGTTATGTAAAACAGACACACCTTCAGAAGTAAGTGAAGAAGGTATATGAGAAACTATAGTAGTAAAATGATCATACGATGACCCATATGTTCGCATTACTGCATACCCATCATGAGCATCCATAACTGGACTGTGAGATATGTCAGCCGGGGTTCTTATAGATGGGAACGAGTTAAAGGGATCAAAAGGTGCATTGGGTTCACCGAATCCAACATTTGTCATTATTGGAAAGCTTGTTGAAGGAAATATCGATCCACCTTCTATTGAGCCAAAAGTAGAAAACGGTTGAAATCCTTGGAAAGAAACAGATGGTGCAGGTTCTTGCCACTCATAAGACCCTATTGACTGAAAGGTAGATTGACTATCAGAGTTGCCGATCAATGAATCACCTTCTCCATACCCCAGTACAGTACAATCATAGACGTTGTTCAAGGAAGTAGCAATTGAACCCATTGTATCACTTGCTGCTTCATTATCTCTATGTGCAAAAATCTCATAATCAACGAACAACTCAACTGTATGATAATTTGGAATGTTTGCCAAATTTTCGTGGATAATTTGAGCATCACTGTTGCCACAGATTATCATGTGGGAGAATGAAATGGGTGATACAGGATACTTATACACGATCTTTATCACCCTTCTGTTATTACCAAATCCAATCTTACTGGATATCCGGTCAACAAGCTTAACAAATGATGGTTTTTTTCTTAACCTTCAATCGTTTCTGTCTTGCCAATGAGCTAAACATATCATACTCAAAAACAGAATCGCTTACATACATCCTACCCCCCAGTGTATAACATAATATAAATCATTCTTTGACATTATTACGCACTTACTGTAACGGTAATATAATAAAAGTAAGTGCACTATTTTATAGGTTTTATTAATGAACATTTAAACAAAATTATATAAAATGATATTAATGTCAACATCTAGAAGTACGTTTAGTACATTTACTAAATTATATATAGTCCTTCTTAGGGATTATAATATAATTGAAATACTCATAAATCATTACTACAATGCAATGCTAACAAATATTATATTTTTTTCAAATTTTG
Source organism: Euphorbia tirucalli (assembly GCA_039660915.1). Taxonomy (NCBI): domain Eukaryota; kingdom Viridiplantae; phylum Streptophyta; class Magnoliopsida; order Malpighiales; family Euphorbiaceae; genus Euphorbia; species Euphorbia tirucalli. Next base: position 19,083,295 of record CM077633.1, on the reverse strand, counting down.
TTGCTTAATTCGTGTTGATATAATTTCATATTCCAAAGTACATCATACAACAAAATCATGCAATTCATATTCATTAATAATAATAGGTAATATATATAAATAAATATATAATTGTACTTTACTAACCTCAAATGAGCTATATCAATAACCTTTACTTTCTATTGTCCTCGATCAAGAACTATCCAATATCAAGCTATATCAAATGATATAAAATAAATATTAATTCATTTACATATATATATATATATATATATATATATATATATATATATCTTACATGCAATGCAATGCAATGATAAATATTAAGTTTAAATAAATATTGTAAATAAATATAAAAATATTTCTCAAACATTTATATATTTTCAACAAATATTATGTATGAGAATCATTATTTTAAAATATATTTATTTTTTTTAATAATCATGGTATAAATGTAATAAATTTTTTCCATATCTTTCGTATTTTTTTTTCCAATTGACTGTTATTAATAATACCACAATAGTAGAATTGTATATTTATTCAATGATTGTTATAACTCTAATTTTCATTTATATTCTATATAATTTAAGGGCTTTAACAAAATAGTAACGCTAAATTACATGATGGTAATATGAAATTACATAATAACATTAAATTACATGATAACACTAAACCACAAAATACTACCTAAGTTATAAATCACAAAATTAAACTACTAATAAAGATTTTTCTTAAACTTGAATTTGAAACCATTCCTAGCGTTTACTATATTATAATAGTCTTCTTGACACATTAGCAGAGTTTCTAAAACTTTGGCAACTAATTCTTGGGATAAACTCATAAATTCAATTTCTACAAAATTAACATATTCACCATATCATCATATTCTATAGGTGATTTTTTGTTAATCTCATCAAAATAGCGTTTATAACGCCAGGATAAACCATTTCTTAACAATGTCATTTTTTCACTCCTTCATATGTCGAATTTATAGCCTGACATTATTATGTCTTGCATTTTTTTATTCATTTTTAGCAGGTAGTCTAATAACTTTTTGCTCCTTCTCATCCTAATTGCTTTCAAGTTTTCTATTTTCTTTATAGCGAATTCGGGCTATCGAAGCCTCCTCGGTATAAGTATTGTTTTCGCCATCTGTAAGTTGCATGTAAGTATTGTTTTCACCATCTATAAGTTGGATACAAAAATAAAAAATAAAAAACCTTAATTTAAACAATACAAATGCACATGAATTAATTAATTAATTAATTTACAACTTAAATCCCAAGCCCTTTCGAAATAAGTTTACTTCTTAAATTTTTAACCACTCAAAACATAATCCAGTTATCGTTGTTCACACATTAATCAACTTAAGACAATTAATTTAAAGACTCAAACATATGATTTAAAATTTTGCATTCATACAATTGAAATTAGTAAATTAATTAGCCATATGTTATAACAATTCTTAATAACAAGTAGCATTTTAAAAAAAATTCATTGTGTAACATTGTTAGTAAAAATGGATGCTTGAATTTCTAGTGTTGGGTTTTATCGTATCCCTTAGACCCACAAAAATAAAATAATTATACGATTTATTTAAGAGTATCACGTGGCAAATAATCAAAGATGTCCGAACGATAATTTGATTAATTTCGTTGATTTACTTAATTCTATTTTAGATGGCTTGACTTGTGGAACATTTACTACGAATCAGACAGAAGATTTTATAACTATATCATTATGAAATGGTCAAATATTATCCGACTATAATTATCAAATTAAAATTAAATAATTTGCATTCAATCATATAAACAATCATATAAATAATCAATTATACCCAATAATTCATAAAGCAAATATTAAGCCCATATGTTAAAGATAAATTTAACTCAAAATTTATACTTCTCACCATACTATTTATATTCAATAATAGCTTCATCATTTCCATTAGGGGTGAGCAAAATACGGTTCGGTTCAAAAACCAAACCAAACCAAACCGAACCAAAACCAAAGTAAAAGAAAAATAGAAACCAAAACCAAACCAAAGTTCATATGGTTTCGGTCAAACCGAACCGAACCAGTTTATTTCGGTTACAATTGGGTTCGGTTAAAACCGAATCAACAAAAATTTCAATTTTTTAATTTTTATTATCATTATTTTTTATAAATTACATGCAAATTATCGCTTAAAAAGGATTTATATTACATATATATTACTAAAGTCTCATAAACACAAACTATTTAATAATATAAATATATAATATACCAAATAAAATTTATTTTTAGACATATACATATTTTTAAAAAATATTTTTTCCTATTACGGTTTGATTCAGTTCGGTTCGGTTTTTTCAATTAAAACCGAAAACCGAACCAAAAACCAAATTATCATATTTTATAAAACTAAAACCAAACCAAATAGAAGTCTCAGTTCAGTTCAGTTTTTGGTTTACAGTTTCGTTTTGCTCACCCCTAATTTCCATTTTAAAAATATTAGCAAATTTAAGAAACTGTTAGTGTTTTTGTATCCTTATTAAGTAACACCTTTATTGTAAACTCTTCAAAAATATTTTTAAATGCATTGATATTATATATATTATCACATACTAATCCAATTTCTAATATAATAAACTCATAAATTACATACCTTGAATTGAAGATTAATAAATCACTGCAAAACTTAAAGAAACAAAAAATATCAAACAATGGATTTTTAATTTAATATGCGAGTTTGTATGAAAGAGAGATAAATAATTAATAATTGAACAAGTATGGTGTTATGTGTATCACTAGGTTATGTTCAGAAATTAATTTTCCTTTACTTATTTATTGCCAAAATATATATTTTTTTGGTGAATTCAATTAATTATTAATAAAATTTTGTTCTATTTTTCTACTTAATTATTATTTTCTATATAATTAGTTCAATTTATGAGTTGTTTTGTTGAATTTAGTACATGTATAACATGTTATGTTGAGTGATGAGCACTATTAAATCAATTATAACCTAATTATATTTTCACCAAACAAAAAATTGTAACCTAATTATGTAAGCATAAAAATTTATTTAAACTATATTGGTGTAGGATTATAGATGGAGGGTTAAAAGAAAAACTTATATGATTTACTTCAAGTATACATACGTACTCAAACTTTTATGTTAAAAAAAACGTTTAAATTTGATTAACTATAATAAATTTATCACATAACGTTGTCAACCACATATTCATAAACAAATATATATTGATTTACTTAATTAGACAATAATTACATATTAACTTCAATATTATAACAAAAATAGAACAATGAAAGATGTAAAAGCATTCAAATTTGGGAAACTTTTAAATATTACCTTATACACTTCAAGAATTCTAGCATGCAAAACCTGAGTTTATATTTCTAGAGAAACAGACCACACAGTTTATATTTCCACAAACCTCTCAAAAACTGATTTCTTCTTTCATATTTTCACCTCTCCTTCTTACACACACACACACACACACACATATATATACATAACATACCTCATCCCACTTCTATCTATTTAAGAAAAAGAAAATTTCAAAATTATCTGTCTGCATGCAAATGTTGGCGTGGGAATCGCCCAACAGTGGGGATTCCCACGGCCGTGATTTTTAAATTTTTTTTTAGCCCATTTAAAAAAAAATAAATAAATAAATCAACCGTTTTCGGAAGCATTAAATGGTTCAACCGATTTTTAGAACCAATGCTTCTGAAATTGGTCCGGTTAAACAGATCCCAAATAGAAGTTTTTTTTTCCAACCAAACATTAAAACGGGTTTTTTTTACGGCTAGTAGTATTATTCTGTGGCTAGTTCCTTTTTATATTTTAGTGGGCTTATCTACTAAGATAAATATCAAATATCATGTGGCCAAATCAAGTTATCAAATATCAAGTGGCCAAATCCACTCGATTTGACTTGATTTGCGAAATTAAACACAAATATATTTATTAAAAATTGAAGACAAAGAACAATTGACTAATTAAGGCTAGGTTAGTTTAACTGATAGGAGTATGCAGTCTATTATATTATATTTTGAGTTCGATTCTAATGTACTTGAAAATTTTAATGGAGAATGATAAATAATTAATAATTGAACAAGTACGGTGTTATGTGTATTAATAGGTTATCTTCAGAGATTAATTTATCTTTACTTATTTGTTGCCAAAATATATATATATTTTTTGGTGAATTTAATTAATTATTAATAAAATTTTGTTCTGCTTTTCTACTTAATTATTATTTTCCTTTATAATTAGTTTAATTTATGAGTTGTTTTGTTGAATTTAGTACATGTATAACATGTTATGTTGAGTGATGAGCACTATTAAATCAATTACAACCTAATTATATTTTCACCAAACAAAAAATTGTTACCTAATTATGTAACATAAAAATTTATTTAAACTATATTGGTGTAGGATTAAAGATGGAGGGTTAAAAGAAAAACTTATATTGATTTACTTCAAGAATACATACATACTCAAACTTTTATGTTAAAAAAAAACATTTAAATTTGATTAACTCTAATAAATTTATCACATAATGTTGTCAACCACATATTCATAACAAATTTATATTGATTTACTTAATTAGACAATAATTACATATTAACTTAAACATTATAACAAAAACAGAACAAGGAAAGATGTAAAAGCATCTAAATTGGGGAAACTTTTAAATATTACCTTATACACTTCAAGAGTTCCGGCTACTGCAAAACTTGAGTTTTTATTTCTAGAGAAAACAAACTACACAGTTTATATTTCCACAAACGACACAAACCTCTCGAAAATTGATTTCTTCTTTCATTTTTAAAATAAATAAAAAAAATAAATTAACCGTTTTTTGAAATATTGATTCCGAAAATGGTTCAACCGATTTTTAGAACTAATACTTCCGAAATTGGTCCGGTTAAACAGACCCCAAATGAAGATTTTTTTCTAACTAAACATTAAAACGGATTTTTTTTATGGTTTATAGCATTATTCCGAGGCTAATTTCTTTTTAAATTTTAGTGGGTTGCAATTAACGTATAACTATCTACTAACATAAATATCAAATATCAAGTGGCCAAATCAAGTTATCAAATATCAACTGGCCAAATCCACTTGATTTGACTTGATTTGCGAAATTAAACACAAATATATTTATTAAAAATTGAAGACAAAGAACCAATTAACTAATTAAGGCTAGGCTAGTTTAACTGATAGGAGTATACAGTCTATTATATTATATTTTGAGTTCGATTCTAATGTACTTGAAAATTTTAATGGAGAATGATTATCTAAAAAGTATATGATTCGAACAAATAAATTACATCTAATTTACCAAAAAAAAAAAAAAAAAAAAAATTGACAAACCAAAGAATCTGAATCAGACAAAAGAAACTTTAAAAAAATAAAATTGATAACTTTTTTAAAAAGTTTTCTTACCCAATATTAGAATTTTATCTTTGTATTCCATATTATGATTTTTTGTATCAAATTTTTCATCCATTTACATGCTACCTATAATATTGGTTTTGAGCTCTTCAGCTGAAACTCATGGTAATGTCTTTGATTATGGATAAGGAAAGCTTAAATATTTGTACCATATCAAGGATATGTTTATGTGGAAGGAAGAGTAATAGGAAAAAACATTTATGACCGTCTAAATGCAATTTTGTAATCTGCAAATTCTTTATTTTCTTCTTAATTTCCTTCCAAGGATTTCTTTTTGATGGATTTCTGTCTCGCTTCAATATTTATGTCTTCCCCTATGGGACTTCCTTGCTTTGATTCTACTCAGGAAGGCTTTAATAACTTCCTCTTGCTATACGTTTGCCTCCCTTTTGAGTTCTAACCTTTTCTAGGATCCTCTCTTTTTTCTTAAAATTATAAATAAAAAAAAAAAATTGTTGAAGAGAACAAAGCCAACTGTACACATAGCACTTGTAATTGGCAATTGGTAATATGCACAAAGTAGCTTTTCGAATTGCTCAAGGGACACACCACCCACATACGACCCCCCTTTCCACCTCATCCACTTCCATCCGTCCGAATTAATTAATCCCTCATTTCTCTATATCCCAATTATTTAATTATAAGAAAAAAATTTCTTCACGCAAATTTCACCGTCACGCCCAACTTTACTACTGTCTTTTGCAAGATTCTTTAAATAGATCATACGTGGCGCCACCCTATTTGATCACATTCATTGGCAATCATGTCAAGCTCTAACATTAACTCGGTGCGATATTTTGCTTCCACCACAAAATATCGCGATATTATGGGTAACAAGTAGTACCCAAAACAAAACAAAACACAAGTCACATGTCATTTCCCACGTGGGGGCTACAACAACTTTCTGCTATCTCACCCATCCTTCTAACCGGAATTTTCCAGTTGCAGATAACGACTTCAAAAGACATAAAAGCCATTCACACTTCTTATAATTTACATCTCTATGCCATTCCATTTCTACGTAGATGATTTCTCTTTCAAGTTTTCAACACACAGCAAAACATCAACAATCACTATTAACTTTTAAGCCACAATAATAACATTAATAATCATATTAATAACAATATTAATCTTTCATTTAAATTAAAAAAGGAAAAAGAAAAATAAATTTTGTAGAAGAATTTTGATCTTGATCCGGATCTGAAAGTGATTATGGTTCTTGGATCCATCTCTATTTTCCTCTCCCTTTAATCTTTCCCTAACCATGGAGATCTCTGATTCTCATAAGAGAAAAAAAATAGATTATCAGATCGCGAGAATCGATCCTCGTGACAATTTGAATCTGCTGTCCGAATTTTGATTTTTCATTTCTCTAGACTCTCACAATCTTAGCCGCTTTGACCACTGGGTTCTCTCTAGCAATCGCTTCCCGGCCAGCGGTTTTGTAATCATAGCTGCAATCGTGACGATCAGAATATCGATGTTCCCAACAGAAAAGCTCTCCACACCGGCATCGGAATCCGGTCAACCCCACCCTTCTCTTGCATCCCGAGCAACGATTCACCTCCCTCCTAGCCATAGAAACCTCAGATTTTTCACGATCTGACGACGTTGCCATTTTTTCACTCGTTTCCGGTAACGGATCTCTGACAACCAACCGAGATGTGCTAGATCTCGGAGAAATCGTCAAGATCCCGCTGCATCTCGGGGAGTTCGTCAAGATCCCGCTTCCGGATGAAACATCGGCAGCGGATGTAATCGTGGCTGTGTTGGTCATCGATGTCACCGTCGTGGAAGGCGTCACGGCTGTAGAACTAGAGGTGCTGGTTGTAGCGTTGAAACATTTCTGGCACATATTATTGGTGGCCGGATTTCCGGTAACACCACAATTATTAACACATAAGGTGAGGGTTTCCGGTACTTTGAACTCAGTCTCTTCCTTCTCCGTCCTTTGAGCCATATTGTTGATAGTGGACTCCGATATGCAAGAATAAATTCCGAATTCTCCTTTTTTTGTTGAAAGAGAAATAGAGAGAGAAAGATAGAGAGAGGAAGAGAGGGGTGGAGACGAGGAGGAGGAGGAGGAAATTTTGGGGCGTGGGGGGAGAGGTAGGATGGGGATATGAAGGTAAGGAGAGGTCGGTAATGGCGATGGAATTTGGGCCTCATAGAGACGCGTATCATACCTTTCTTTTGTGACTTTCCGTTAATTTACCCAATTGCCCTTGTGGTTTGGACGGTATTACAATGGGGGATTTGTTTATTTGTGGTTCTAGATTTGGGTTTCTGACGTGTTTAATCGTCATTACTGAGAAAAGTATACAATATGGCTTGCTTATTTTATGGAACTGTGGGTCCGTAGTTTTAACCACTTGATTCCTTGTTACATGATACTACTAGTTTCGTTGCCCTTTTTTTTTTTTTTTTTTTTTTCCCAGGGCAAAAAGGGCTTTTAGAACTGTAATTAATTATATTTTTAGTTCTTATCATTTTAAAATTATCTCTTAATCTCTTATTTTATATGAAATTGCATCTAATTAAACTATAATTGATTTTTTTTTTTCATTTTTACTTCATTCAGATGATAAAAAAATCAATTATAATATAATTAAATATGATTTTGTATAAAACAGTAGCTAAAAGAGCAACTTTCAAATGATAATAGTAAATAGACAATTAAATAATAGGACATGAGAAAAAAAGATAACCAACCATTTTTCTCTCTTAATAGTTTATCCTTGTACATAACTTAATTTAAAAGAAAAACTAACTATTCTTTGATTACTGTATGATTGTCGAAATATTTAACAAGGAAATAGTTAATGCATATTTTTAAGGGGGTGATTGGAACGATAACAATTTGTCATCAGATTCATGCATTTTAAAGACTTGCGTGTTTGAGCACCTTTGTTGTTGTTTTTTTGCTGTAAAATATCAGTAATTTGAAAACCACACTTTTTTGGGTGAACTGTTGACTTATGAAACTCATATCACTCAGTAATAAGAAATTATGATAAAAATGGTTTTCGTTTCATGAAATTATATAATAGGAAAACAAATTAAAATAGAGAAGGGAAAAAAAAAAATTGGGCAAAGGGAGATCCAATTAGCTTAACATTGAAGCGATGTTTGTCCCAGTTATATGGACTATGCATGGTATGGAGTATAATTCAGCACATTGACGCCAAATCCCAAATCTCTTTTCTCAGTTATATGCTTATGCTTATGCATATCTCTCTCCCTCTTTTTCTATTATACGCTCCATATCTCTTTGCAATATATTATTAATTAATTAATTATATTGTTTTTAATTAAATTAATTCGTCGTGAAATACATGAACTTTCGGTTTTTAGTTTATATACATACTTGGAATATTTTGACATTTGTAATTTGTTGTCACTTAGAAATTTTTAGTGCTTATTTGTGTGATTATTAATTTTCAATTCTCAATATTACCTAAAGTTACTTTCATATAATTGATTTCTAACAAAAAGAAAACTAGTGACTTTATAATAAATAACTATTATAATAACTAAGAAATTAAAAGTAAATTAGTATGATACGAACAAATTTACAATATAATTATTTTCAAAGAAAAAATAAATGTCTTTACACCCACTTTTTTTGTATTCAAAAAATATATATCATGTACGTTTGAATTTATAAAGGAATCCTTGTGAATATATCTTTCTTAAAATTTGGTTAAATATATCGATATCTCTCTACGTTTAGCTCCTGTGGCATTCCATTTCTTTTTGTATATATATATTATTTTATCTAATTTGAAGAGAATGCCATGTTATATCATTATCCTTCTCTCTCAAAGGCAAAATAAGATATATTTATTTATGTGTTGTTACTCCTCTATGCCATACCCAAAGGCACAATTTTGCATACATATGATAGAATATATTTCTTTCACTTATTTGTATTTAGGTAATATATTCTATGGTTTAGAGTATATAAATTAAAACTAGAGTTTATATTTTAGAGTTCATAATTTTTATTTTATAGTGTAAAAATATTTTAACTGGATTATCAAATGTTGAATGATGAATTGATTACACGTTAATTTTTTTTTTTTTAAAGGTTGAAGTATAAATTATTAGAAATTTATGAGTCCAACGTACGAACGATTTGGTGTGTTAAACGAAGAATATGTTTGAGATTTTTTTATATATAGTTAAATCTATATAATGGGCTAAAAATGTCTGTTGATTGTGAGTTGAAAGATCTATTGTTAGTCTAATTCATCTAACCCTCTATTGTTGTTCAAGTGGAATGTGTGGATAACTAACAAATGCTTAAATTGAAAATAAAGTAAATAAGAGTTTTTTTTTTTTTTTTTTTTTTTTGTGAAAGAATTAAAAATAAAATGGAACCAATTTGTGTAACAATTGAGGAACTTCTACATTTTATTTTCAAAGGTCAAAATGGGTAATTAAAAAAAATAGAAAAACTTTTTTACCTACAGTAAAAAATTCGTGATATAGCATAAGCGATTAAAAACCTACCATTCCAGGTAAATTTAATTGATAAAATAATTAATTTCAATCTAATACGTATAAAACGATCATTCTATACGGTAGCATTAATTGTTAAATTTCGGTAACATTGATTTAGAATATTATTTATGTTTTCAAAAGGAGCATGATATATATTATTATTATCCCATCTTCCAACCTTGAAAACATACACAAGTGAATGATGAGCGGAAGCATCACATGGCAAAAGAATACTTGCAGCATTAAAAAATTACAATGTCCTAATTAAATTAATTTTAAAATAATAATTAAAATTAAAATAATAGGCTAAATGCCTAATAATAGAGATTGTGTACAAATCTCCACCAACAAGCACCCACTATGTTTGGACATGGTGCATCAACCAACCCATTTGCACACTTCAGGGGTAAATCAGTAATTACGTCATCTTATTTATTTAATAAATCAATTAAACCCATTTTCTTGACAGCCGCCCAGTCTGACCGCCCCAGTTGAGCTTTCATTGTCAGCGGCTTCCCTTGCTGGCGTGGCGTACACGTGGACATGCCAGCCCGAAGTCGCTAACGCCTGTCTCTGTCAGCGCGTGTTTCTACTTTCCTTTCTATTTCTGCTTGGAATGTGCAAAACACGTGACTTATTTTGGCTCTGATTAATTAATTAATTCTTAATTATCTTTTCTAACCATGGGATAAATATTTGATTCATTTTCTTCTTATAATAATGGTAAGATTAGTTTTCATATTTTTCCATTCAGGTCGTTTTCTGCTATGCGAATGATATGATATAATAATTAATTTAATTAGTTAGAACAATCGAGTAGTATACTTTCTACCATTCAAATGTTCAACTAATTTGGCTAAAAAACTCTTAAAATATATTTTATTTAATATGTATTGGGATAAGATTCAAATATTTTATTATGAAATGATTAGTGCAGCATTGCTAAATCTTTTATATGGAAAATTTAGAGCAAAGTTAATTTTTTATTCCTGAAATTAATTATCGTTTTATTTATATTAAACCTCCTCCAAATATTTTCATGTGGAGAATAAGCCTTTTTCCTACTATTTACGATTGTTAAAAATGGTGATTTAAATCTTATGACATGCAAATGGGCAATTTGCTTTGCAAAGTAGCTTTGAAAATCTTGTCTGCCAATTAGCAAAATCTACGCGGCTTATAAACGCAATAAAATAAAAGTAATGGGCGGTTAATGATGGACCCACCACCTGACCTGGTCTAATGATTGTGACCTGATTCACAAGTCAAACAGGTTGGCAAGTGCTAGATTGAACGATCCTGATTCATCTTCCTTGAGGCGTAAAAACGGGATTTTACGGTTGGCCACACATGATCACTACAATATCAACAGATAAGGATGCGGCTTTGTGTGGGTCCACGGGTCCCACTCACTTCCATATACGTAATGGCATCGCATCTATATCTTCTCCATGGTAATTTACGAAAATCTCACTAATTTGTAGACCAGTTAACTGGGCCAATATTCATTTGGGCTTGACATCAAAACATTTAGTTTTGGTATATAGAGGTCCGATACGGTCGAAGTCTACATAGGCCCGTTTCTGAAAGTGTTGAGCTTGAACAAAGGGTACAAGCCCAAAAGCCCAGCCATATCGGGCCGCAGAATCAATAATTTAGGTATTTTGGTAAAATGTCACTAGGAGTGAGCAAAACCAAACCGTGAACCAAAAACCGATTTGAACCGAAACTGAAAAACCGAATCTAACCGAATTAAATTTTATTTGGTTTGGTTTTGGTTTTATAAAATATAATAATTTGGTTTTTTGTTTGGTTTTTAGTTTTTGTTGAACCGAACTGTAATAGCAAAAAATATTTTTTAAAAATATGTATATATATATATATATATATAAATTTTATTTTACATATTATATATTTATATTATTATATAATTTGTATTTACGAGACTTTAGTAATATACATGTAATACAAATCCTTTTTAAGCAATACTTTACATGTAATTTATAAAAAATAATGAAAATAAAAATTAAAAAATTGAAATTTTTGTTGATTCGGTTTTAATCGAACCAAACCGTAACTAAACCGAACTGGTTCTGTTCGATTTTACCCGACCATATGAACTTTGGTTTGGTTTTGGTTTATATTTTTCTTCTACTTTAGTTTTCAGTTTGGTTTGGTTTTTAAACCAAACCGTGTTTTGCTCACCCCTGAATGTCACTATTTTGGCACCACCTGCTCTTTTTATCCAATACGGAGAAGTTCTCCATAAATACATTTTTTTTTCACTTTCATTTTTAAAATACCATAAAGGTGATGTCAGTGCGATGCAGTCCATAATAATGCACGTTTTTTAGTGAACTCTTGATACATAGTTGACACAAATGATAGGTCTTTAATACACAAAAAATACGTTGATACATGTATAATATATTTATGGAATTTTTCTGTCCTGTTTTTTGATTATTTAAATCAATTATTTTTTTTGTTTTATTTAATTTCATTTGTTGTTGTTTCTTTTTTTTTGTGAAAGCTCAGTGATACACGTTTGATACATATTTGATAAATCTATGATACTTGTACGATACGTTTGTAGAATTTTTTACATGTATCTTGTCATTTTGTATTGTTTATAAGCGTATCATACATGTGTATTAAAAGCTGTATCAATAGTCTATCTCATTAACTTTTTGCATTATCTTTTAACTTATTTAAAACTGCATTTTTTTGTTATTTTAATTACATTTGGTGTTATTTGAATATCTTTCCCTTTATTTTGTCTTATTTTTACATGTATCTCATTATTTTATATTGTTCATATGTGTATCATACATGTATTACATATGTATCAAAACTGTGTCAAACGTGTATTACTATAATCGTGTATCTTGACCGTATCATACATGTATTGTAGAAACCAAACACATAGAATAATGCAAAAAAAAATGTAGAGATGACGCATGCACAAAAAAAATGTACATAGTGCAATAAAAAAATAAATGAACATAAAATAACAAAAACGAACAAAAAAGAATAAAAAAAATACACAATCAAACAAAAATAATGAAATAGTGTGTTGATTACATAGATACAGTTACAAATCTAAAAGAATGAAAAAAAATTGAAGAAAATCGATAGGAATTGAAGAAAAAGGAACAAAAAAAATCAAATAGTAATAGAGAATTGAAAACTGAAAGAGAAGAAGAAGACAACTAAACGAATTTCAACGACAACTAAACAAGTTCTTAGCTCATTCCATTCAAATGGATCAACTAATAATCAATGGAGAAAACTAACGAATCTGTGCTTTCTCAATGATGATAACAAGGCAATAGGCACGAAGAACTGTAAACAAAGAAAGAGAAGAATAAGAAAATACAAATAATTGTAAAATAAAAAAAAAATCAAAAAGCAATAGAGAATAGAAAGTTGAAGAAGAAGAAAAAAAAAAGAATGATCGTACAAAAAAGAGAAGAAGAGGATGATTGTAAAACAAAAAACGAAGAAAAGAATGATCGTATGGTGAAGATGATATAAAAAATAAAAAGAAACTTGAAAATGGTATAGAAGAAACCGTATACGTGGTTGTGTTATTTAAAAATTGCATTTAATAAAAAAATATTAAAGAAAATAACAAAAGGTAGGAGCTGGAAACAAACTTTATAATATGGTATTTTTGGTAATTCTCTAATAATAAAATATAATACAGTGATAATTATAAAAGTTTAAAACTTTACAAATTAGAAATTATTGTTTGTACCATTAGACAAATAGAGTCTTTTGTCCAATACTATCCCTAAAAACTCTTTCATCCTTTGGGTTTTGACTTGCAATCTTACACGTTTATTGAAAAAAATACAATGGGCTTTAATGATGAAAATCAATAATTTTTAGCAAACGTGGATATTTTTTATTCAATAATGACAAAATTACAAAAAAAGAAAAAAAAAATGGATGAAAAATTTCATATCTCCAAGGAAAATTCTTAAATAATATAAGTAAATTATTTTAATACTACATGGTAGAAAACATTGAGTTTTGCATAGAGATTAGACAAAAATTTTGCGGTTCACACCGTAATGTGTGTCCTCTTTAAGTAATAGTCAATCTAAAAGGCGACCATGACATTATCAGCAATCATTCGATTAGATACATACCCACTCTGGCTATCACAAATAATAGCATACAATCTTTAGACGGTTTGCCAACACCTTAGCTAAAATCTTATAAAGCATATTGCATAACATAATCGATAATAAATCAGTGATAATCGATAGTTTTTATTTTTTTTAGGAATCAATACTAGAAGAGTATCATTAAGTGAATAAAAAATTTCATTCTTTCTTCTTCAACTTGACATGAACTAATGGAAACATTATGTGGTGCCATCTCCTTTCTCAAGCCATGACTGTTTGGACCATTATTTCAATGTTTTTTCTTATTGCAAACCAACATCTTTGACTCCCCATGAGCCTATTGGTACATTGAAACCAATGATTGAGAAGAAGAATCACGCAACCTTTCTAGTGACTAATTACATAGTCGAATTTTTTGTTTGAATTTCAAATGTAAATCACTACCTTACTCTTGTAAGCATTTTGACGAAAATATACCTATATATATCCGGGTTAGTGAAAACATGTTACCTCTTGTAGAGCAGAATCCACAGGAATGAACGCAGCGGAATGATCTATAAGCCGATTGTGTATTACTGGTCAACAAGAAACCCATACCGGTATATTCGGGAGGAATCCGTGTAATCCACGAACTAAAGCGACAGAGATGGAGAGAGTAAAAGAGAAGCTAAGGAAGAAGATGAGTTTCTCTAGGATATCAACTTATTGATATCATACATACATACATACACACACACACATATATATATATATATAGTTAGCGTCTTAACTTATATAAACATTCTCAGCTCATTAGCTTCTTAGCTCATTAGCTTATCATCTTATAAGCTTCTAAACTCATTTGTGTTCGCCTGTACTCCAACGGGCTAACCGATTTGCACTGGGTTTGACTGATACGGGCGAATAAGGTCTAAAATCCAACATCTCTAACCCACACATAACAGAACAGATCCACTACACCATCTCTTTCATACTCACTAATAGTTTGTGTGACCAGCATACCTTGAGAGCTTTAATGCTATACATTTATTGGAGATATATAGTAGCTCGATGAAAATATCGAAACATTGTATAACTTATCCTAGATCCCACATCACATCCATTGTAATCCTTTTGATCTCTACAATTTTCTATCATTACAGATATGCACACATGCACAACTACTCGGGCTGTAATGTATAGAAACTCAAGATGTGAACACATGGTGATCTTCCCCTTCTATTATGTTCTTTCCATCATAATCTAACTCACTTGTCCAGTCGGGCTTATCTAAGGTCGAATCATACTTAACCCTTTCAAATTCTCCTTCCAAAACAGCCATATTAGACTATACTTCCAGAATAAGTTAGGGTCTTAAGGATAGTTAACTCAAAAAAACCTCCATTTCGTTGCTAAAGTCTCACACTAGGAAAAGTTGAGATAGCTACTTTTCCATCTCAGGGTCGCTATGCATACATATTATGAAAACATGTGTTATGATGTTCTTTTCTTTCCTCTTGAAAGAAGTGCATGTCTATATTAACATCATACGAAATCATCAGTTAGACGTGCCAAAACATCCAACCGTAGTCCACTTACTTTATAGACTACTTCCGACTACAAAGATAGAACATGCTCTTATTGCTTGCAATAAGCCTCTCAGATTACATATAATCTCTTATATACTTGCCTTTTTGCATGTATATGTATTTCACACTTTAATGAAAACCCTTTTTCATAATTTAGCGAAATAACCTCTATTATTGAACAATCTCTCATTTGTTCAAAAACGGCCCCATCCTTTACATTTGTCAACAAATGACAAAATAAAGGTAAACACTCGTGTGAGTGAGTTACTTTTCTGTTTGACATGCATCTAAAAAATATAACAGTAAATATTAACAAAATAATATTTGCATTCATGTATTGTAATTCAAACTTTATGGAATAATACGTTCTCAAACATACAGAAATATGTAATTTAGATCCTACACAAACCCTAGGATCTTACATGTTTTACATAAACATCTCTCGTAACAGGTTTAGTTAATGCATCTGCTACCATGTCATGAGTCGATACATATTTCAAATTAACTTCTTTGCGTGCTATTAAGCCCTTAACAAAATGATACTTAATCTTTATGTGCTTTGACTTGCTATGGAACCTTTGATCCTTAGCAAATGCAATAACAAATTGACTATCATTGTTTATCACCACTTGAGCATTTAAGGAAGTAATACATAAATGGTTCATAAACCTATTTAACCATACTCCTTCTTGAACTGCGGACGAGTATGACACATACTCTGCTTCCATCGTGGATAAGGTAATACAGGTTTGTTTCTTACTGCTTCATGATATTGCACCATTTCTAAGCAAAAAGAAACAAAACCAGAAGTGGATTTCCTCTCATCCATATCTCCTGTCTAATCTACATTTGTGTATCCTTTCAATTGCTGATCCTTGCCATGATAACATAGAGAGTAATCCACAGAGGCTTTGAAATACCTTAGTATCCTCTTTACCGTTGTCCAATGTGCTTGTCCAGGATTGGACTGATATCTACTCACCATTCCAACTGCATGACAGATATCAGATATTGTACACATCATAGCATATATGAGGCTGCCCACAGCACTTACATAAGGAACATTTTTCATCTGATCAATTTCTTGTTGTGTTTTGGGACACATATCAGCACTAAGGGTCATTTCCTTAGACATTGGGCTATCTACAAGTTTACAGTTGAACAATCCCTTAAAATCTTAACTTTAAGAATAAAAGCAGCTTCACCCATATCTTTCATTTCAAAACTTGAGGTTAGCCAAGCTTTGATTTGATTCATTTATTCCATATCATTTCCGATAATCAGAATGTCATCAACATATAATGACATAATCACAAATCTACTTCCAAAGCATTTCTTTTAAACACAATGATCTTCTTCAATCACGTTGAAGCCATTCAATGTCATTGTATTATGAAATCGAAGGTACCATTGTCTAGAAGACTGTTTAAGGCCATTAATTGATCTTTTCAATTTGCAAACCTTTTGTTCACTACCTTTTATGATAAAACCTATAGGTTAATGATGTAGATTTCTTCATCCAATTCTCCATTGAGAAAAAACAGTCTTAGCATCCATTTGATGTAGCTCTAGGTTTAAACTTACTACTATAGCCAGGATTAATCTAATGGATGTGAACTTCACAACAGGCGGGAAAGTTTCCTCATAATCTATCACTTCCTGTTGTGTATAGCCCTTAGCAACTAGGCGAGCCTTGTATCTTTTGATACTACCATTAGCCTTACATTTGATCTTGAGAACCTACTTGTTCCCAATAGCTTTTCTTCCCTTTGGCATATCAACTAGTTCCTAAACTTTGTTAGATCTCATGGAAGCCATTTCTTCTTCCACAGCATTAATCCATTCATTTCTTGCGGGGCATAAGAAAGCTTTATTGTAATTTCTAGGCTCATTATCATCTTGTGGTGCGACTAAAAAAGCTGTGCTTTCTATACTAAATCATTGGCATTCAACTTTTTGTCTTTTAGTTTTTCGCGGTACCGAATTCTGATAAACATGTCTTATATATTCATCGTAATTTAGTTTGCTCCCACTAGGACCATGTTCCATACTCCCACTGAAGTCTAAATCCACATGCTCACTAGAAATTGAGTTTGATTTAGACCTTGATCTTGAACATTCGTAACGTTTTGAGGTTCATGAACATTTTCATATTCCTCAAAATTTCTCCCACTCGAATGAAGAGATCCATTAGTTTCCAATTCCTTGTAAAGTGGTAAATCATGGTTCACCTCGCCTAATTTAGGGAACTCATTCTTTAAGAAAATGACATCACGTGATTCAAACTCTGTCACTTTTTCGTCTTTAGTTTCTCCTACTAAGACATATCCTTTTGATACATCTGGATACCTTATAAATTTTTACCTCTTGAACCTAGTTTCCTAAACTTACTTAAGGTATCGTGAGCAAAAACAGTGCAACCCACGGTTTGAGGTTACTTAAATCGGGTTTTCTACCCATCCACAGCTCGTAAAGAGTGGATGTGATAGATTTAAAGGGCACTCGATTGAAAACGTACGCAGCTATAAGCAATGCATCTCTCTAATAGGAGATAGGCAAATTTACTGCAGGCATCATAGATCTAATCATATCAAGAAGAGTTCTATTTCTCCTCTCAGCTACACCATTTTGTTGCAGAGTGTAAGGAATCAATAACTGATGTATAATTCCTCTTTCATCACACAAAATTTTGAATTCATCCAATAGATATTCCCAACCACGGTTAGTTCTCAAAGCTTTGATTTTGACATTTAATTGATTCTCAACAAGGTTCATTAGTGTCTTGAAACAACTTGAAGCTTCAGATTTGTGAGACATCAAATAAATATGACCATACCTAGTATAGTCATCAATAAAAGTGATGCAGCAGAAATTTTGAACAAAAACACTAAGATTCGTTGATCGCACATGATGCCGAAAATTAGCCTTCTACTAATTACAGTGGAAATTTCGAACAAAAAAACTAAGATCTGTTGATCACTCACGATGCCAGAAATTAGCCTTCTACTAATTGAATTTCATAAAATTCACAAAAGTAGGGAATTAGAATTAATTCCGAAAATATTATTGATAATAAAAACTGTCTTACAACTGAGAAATAAAAGCCTATTTATAGGCAAATTCTAAACAGAGTTCTAACCAAATAAAGAAAACAAAACAGAATAGGAAAAGAGAAAAAAACTAAACAAACTTCCCAAAAAGGCCCTTGAAATAGTAAATCACATTTTTAAGGCCCTAAACGATGTTTTTTGGTCAAAAAGTGATGAACATCACAGCCAAAGGCGTGCATTTTGATCGTTGGCCAGTTTCTAATAAAATTAGTGTTTAAAAACACGAAAAACCGACAACTGCAACTTGAACTTAATTACGGTTCTGCCAGTTTTCCAAAAACAACAAAGCCTTTTCTTCAATTACATCATTCTCCCCAAGTTGAAAAAAATTCGCCCCCAAATTGTCATCATCAGAAGAATCACCGGTATAAGAAATCAGATGTTTGACATTGAAGACATCAGTAGTTTGGATGTGACTGGGCAGCTTTAGGCGATAAGCATTCGGATTAATCTTCTCAATGATCTCAACAGGACCAATCTTTTTTTTCGACAGCTTGTTATAGTCACCCACAGAGAATCGTTCCTTAGTAAGAACAGTTTGTAACTTCTTTATGCTTGGAAGCATCCAGTTTTAAGTTTGCATGGACAGTTTTATGAACAGATTGCAGCTTAGCCATGAAATTCTCTGCCTTCCTGTGCACTTGAGTCTTATCAGGTAAGGGCAACAGATCAAGAGGACCTCGAGGAACTACAGAATGCACAACTGTAAAAGGGTTGAATCCAGTACTCCAGTTGACAGCATGATTATGGGCAAACTCAGCTTGACACAAATTTTGATCCCAACTCTTCACATGTTCTCCGACTAAACACCTCAGCAGATTTCCCAAAGAACAGTTGACCACTTTTGTTTGCCCATCAGTTTAGGGATGATAGGCACTACTGAAATTAAGCTGGGTATTCACCAGCTTCCATAAGCTGCGCCAGAACTGACTGAGAAATCGAGTATCTCTGTCAGACACAATCGACTGTGTCAAACCATACAACTTATATACTTCCCGAAAGAAAAGCTGAGCAACATTCATAGCATCGGTTGTCTTTTTGCAGGGAATGAAATCTACCATCTTGGAAAACCTGTCAACTACTACGAAAATGGGTTCATTACCCCGTTGAGTTCGTGGCAACCCTAACACAAAATCCATACTAGTCTCTTCCTAAGGTTGTGATGGAATTGGTAAGGGCATATATAATCTTGCATTGGTGGCGGTTCCTTTGGAAACCTAGAAAATTCTGCACCGATGTACAAACTTGTCCACATCTTTCTGCATTGTGGGCCAAAAGTAACTTGCCTCGATCAACTGTAAGGTTCTGTCACGGCGAATATGTCCCTCGCTATGCGACTCCTGAACAATCTTCAAACGCAGGCTACAATTGGGAATACAAAGCTGGTTTCCTTTAAACAAAAACCCATCTTGCCAATGAAAATCCATTGCCTCACCTGCTTGTAATTTTTGCACAACAACAGCAAGGTAGGGGTCAGTCTCATACAAATCAGAAAAGGAGGAAAATCCAAGTACCTCTATTAATAGGCGCACTAACAGACCCTTGCGCCAACTCAAAGCATTGGCTACTTGATTGGAAACTCCCAACTTATGTTTAACTACAAACGTAAACTATTGTAGGTAAGCAATCCACCACGTATGTCTAGCGGAAACCTTATTGTGAGTGGATGACGTTTTTACGGGACGCGCGGCGAAGCGAGAACTGGGGATTTTCTTATTAAGATGTGATGTTGGGGTTTTGAAAACGGGTCTTTAATCTTCTTTAAGAAAACCTTTCATTTTATTAAAAAAACCCTAACCTTTCATTTTATTAAAGTAAACCCTTTTCATAGAAACTTAATTTTAATGGTGAAGTGTGAATTTTGGAAAACAAGTTTTTCTTTTGGAAAATCCCAATTTGAACTTAAAGATCTCGAAACCTAAATTTTGAAATTAGATACAGAGTCGCCACCCGTATCAGCTCATCCAGGAAATTCTGGTACAGCTCCCTACCAAATGTAGACGTTGTACCTAATGCAGAGATTCAGGGCTCGAGCAACAAACCTACTAATCGTCACTTATTTTCAATTATTATTCCATAGTGTAATGTTGCATTCACTTAATTCTACTCATTTTATCTTCTTTTAAATATTAATCGATGCTCACACAAATGACATAAATATAAATATTAAAATAAAGTGCGGAAAAATAAAAGTACGGAAAAGTAAATCAGAGGCCAAATTATACAACCAAAAAAAAAAAAAAAAAGAAAACTCTCATCCTCACCATTTACTACCGCCTACTATACACGATAATCTAAGAAATTACAATCGCCTAATTACACGAGATAATCTGTTAAGTACATTAAAAATGAAAAATAACAAAAATAAAAGCTACATCCAAATACGGTTAGCATAAATAATCAAGGCATACCAAGGACTCAAATAGGACAGAATAGGGATTTGTAGGAGCGGGGACATGCATTTAGGGCCGGTTAGACCTGGAAAACGGTTTTTTGAAACGCCCTATTGGGTTTGTGGGTGAAAAACCAATTTTGAAATGGTTTGGCTCATTTACATGTATTTTTTCAACTTTAATGGGTCGGATATCCCGGGACCCGGGGGTCCCGTTCGTGTGTGGGCCTAAATTAAACATTCATCTGGGGTCCAAAAAGAATGTAAACACACCAAAATTCAGTTTTGAATAGGAAAAGGGTGCAAAATTACAAGTTTGAGGCCCAAAAGGGCAAAACTATAATTCTGCCCCCTGAACTACAGTCGAGCGACTGTAGGGCATTACAGTCGCACGGCCGTAACACCTACAGTCGAGCGACTGTAGTGCTCCAGAATCGATTCTAATGTTCTTTTTTTCATTTTTGAAAACCTCTTTGCAAATTTAATGATTTTGGGGGGTCCGGGATTTCTGAAAATATTCTAAAATCAATAAAATGGATTCGAAATGGATCGAATCAAATCCAGAAATCCCTAATCCCTTAAAATCATAAAACTTTAAATTACATCCATCAATCAAAAATCAGAAAACCAGAAATCCAAGCATACAGGGATGTAATTAGGCCGATATTAAACATAAAGAACACATTTAATCGAAAAACGGAAGCGTTATCGGCCAATTTTGGGGCATTCAGAGCTTCTGCCCCAGAGATTACAATCAAGCGACTGTAATCAGAAGATTATAGCCGTGCAACTATGGGTCATAGTCGCACGGCTGTAGGTTACAGCTGGGCGACTGTGATCTTAAGCAAGGCGGTTGTAATCAAAATTCGCTTTCGAAATCGTAAAAATCCGAAAAAACATCAATAAACAGCACCCAAAATGAACAAAAATGGATTTTTAAGGCCTCTTAGAATGTTACCTGGTCTGTATTCCAGTGTTTGGATCACCAGAGATGGATTCGAATGCAGGAAAATGTCTTACAGTCATGAACAACCAGAAAAATACGCGATCTCCGAAGCCTGAATGGAACCGCGAGAGAGATTGAGTGAGTGATGATGATTGTACAACCCCCACAATGATTTCTACATGTTTTTGTTGAAAAATTTTAAGTTTTTTTAGATCAAACCCTTTTATTTTTCTTAAAAACCCTAGAAAAAGTCCTAAAATCGGTGTTATTATGTGCTTTTTGTGTGTTTTTCTCTCCAAACCCTCTAATTTTCTGCCTCTCTACGTTGTGTTAACCCTAATCCCAAATATGAGGCTTTTATATCCCCCATTTTGGTTAAAAATCAGAATTAAATGCTAATTTTTGGTAAAAAAGAAAGTCTGGTGATTACAGTCGCGCGACTGTAATGACTACAGTCGCGCGGCTGTAGGTACTACAGTCGCATGACTATAGTGATCAGATTGCCTTATTTTGTTTAAAAAGACCGAATTAAATGCTGATTTGGGAGAAAAAAAGGAAATCTTATGATTACAATTGCTCGACTGTAATGTACTATAGTCGCGCGACTGTAGTAGAGTCACGCGACTGTAGGCTCTACAGTCGAGCGACTGTAGTGACCAGATTAGCCTATTTGGCTTATTTTTTTATTCTTTTCTTCGGTTTTCTTAAATACTCACTAGAATTCCTTCGAGGCTCCATACCAAGACTTGTCACACACATTTGGGTCATCCGAGACATTTCCGACATTATTCCGATTAGTCCGAATCTGCTTCACGTTTATCCTTGAAAAAGGCAATAATGACTTTCATCACAGAGGTCAGGAAAAAACCCGTGCTCACAGGTTGCCCCTCGCGTGACCAAAGTCGACTTGAACGGGTGCTTGTGCCCAATTCGAGTTTGGTCTCGTGATATGGAGCACGGTGAGAAGGAAAAGAGAATGTACTTGGGAGTTTTCCTCACATTAACTTGTTTTGATATCTGTAGGGACTTGCCTCGATTGCTTTTGCGAGACAGTGGTTTTGCCTAGGTTGGTTTGATACTTCAGGGTCTTACTTCGACTCCGTTACGAAGTATAGGACTTTGCCCGAATTGATTTGATGTTCTCTAGGGTCGTGCCTTGACTCCATTGCGAAGTAGAGGACTTTGCCCAGATCAGTTTGATTTGCCAGGGACATGCTTTGACTCTATTGCGAAGCAGAGGACTTGCCCGAATTGAATTCTCCTTGTCACTTGACGCTTATGAAAGGAAAGGGTATTTTGGTAATTTTGCAACTTGGGAAGTTGGCATTCCTTGAGGTAAGGGCACTTCAGTCATTTGGTCTTACGTGGTGCCTATGTCACAAAAAAATGGGTTTCAGTGATTTGGTATCCCCTTTTGATGGAAAAAAGGGTATTTTGGTCATTTGGTAGCTTAGTGGTAAAAAAAGGGTATTTTGGTCTTTTCACCCCTAATGGAGCCTACGTCACTGGGGAAAGAAATGTTTTTGTGATTTGATCTTCCGTATAGCTCGTGTTGCTAAAGGAAAGGTGTTTTGGCCATCCGATAGTGTGGTTACTGACAGGAGGGCATTTTGGTCATTTCACTTTTAGTGGAGCTTGTGTCACTGAAGGAAAGGATGATTGTGTTTCCCATGAAGTTTGTGTAGCCGGGGGAAAGATGCTCTGATGGTTTAAGGAGCTTGATCAACCCTTAACGTTTTGAAGTCGTTTTTGGCACGTATTCGTTCCTTGATCGATAATTTTAGAAACAAAAATTTTTTGCCCCTTCGATCAAGAACGAATACGGGGCGAGTATCTTGCCTTTTGATACCTGCAAGACATGGAAACAACCTTTCTCATGGTCCAATAGACATAAAACAAGTTTCGGAAAAGGGAAAAAAAAGAAAATTTTGTAAGAAAAATAAACTACAGTCAAATGACTGTAGCACTACAGACTGTAGTGATTTGAAACTACAGTCGCTCGACTGTAGTAATGGGTAAGGAATGAGTTAAAGCCACCACAAAATGAAGGCAGCCTCATTTTCTCCCATTTCAGCTGAAAACTCCTCCTTTCTTCAATGATTTTCTTCTCCCTAATACAAAATCACGAGGCGAAAGATGCGTAGAGCCCTCCGGCCCGTTCCCGTTGCTCAACTCGCCTTTCAAACATGGTTTATCATCCCGAAGGGAAACCTTACTTTAGCATTAGAGTGTATATATGGATTAAAGGAGGAAGATGAATATTGTGAAGTGAAGATCGATGCTCTAGTGCCTATCCAACTCTAGATTTCGACCCATGCTTTCATGCATCTGGTTAGTTTTCTCAAATTTCTCCACTTTTTCCAAGTTTGAAATTTCTGCAAAATTAGAGAAAATATGTGAAATTGATGCAGGATTTGAGTAGAATATGCCCCTAGGATGTTTAGTTGTTGATTTGTTTTGAGTTAGGACAAGATTTAACCAAAAAAAGGAGAAAAATCAAGGTTGGCCAAAAAATTGCAGCTACAGCCGCACCATGTATGATCACAGTCGCACGATTGTGATCAAAAGGGTTACAGTCGCGTGACTGTGACCCCATAGTTGGGCGACTGTAGCCCACAGATTCAAGGCGGGCCCCTTTTTTGCGATTTCAATGGTGTTTCTCTGATTTTTATGACATATATGTATTCTAAAAACTTGTAAACTCCCTGATTGTTGATTTTGCAGTCGAGATTCGACCATCGCGGCAGCGGATCCATTATGGAGGCCTTCTAATGGTATAGGTGTCTTCCCCAAGGAGTGAAGGATATCATGAACTCCACTGGCTTGCACCAGCTAGTTCATAGTATGTCCACCACTACTCCTCATACGAGCCGAGGGCTCTTGGCTGCACTTTTAGAGAGGTGGATGGACTCCACCCACACATTTTATTTCCCCTCCAAAGAGTATATGGTGACCCCAGAGGATATCGTCGCCATCACTGGTCTTTCTTTCTTCAGTCAGACGATCCACTTCAATCAGGTCTTCGTGCATGGCGGTTACCATCAGGAGTTAGTATCCATGCTTATTGTGATCGATTCCCCAGAAAGCCGAATTCAGTGTAGGAGCATCCATGAGTACTGGCTTGGGCAGTAGCGTGCACTCCCAGAAGGGACTACCTTTGATGCCACTGATGAGAGAAAGTACGTTAGAGCCTTCCTGTTGCATGCCCTCTACACTACCCTTTTTCCCACGGGCTGGAGTAGTCTGAATCTGGCCGTGTTGCCTTCACCGATCAACCTAAAGTCCGTGAGGACTCTTAATTGGGCTCGGGCAGCTTTGGCCCAACTCAACTATGCCCTAAATCTTTGTGCCTGAGGCTCCTAAAAAGAGTCGAAGGCTTTTTGGATTTTGCTGCATGTAAGTATTTTGGACCTTTTTTTTTCTTGACTCGCTTTACTCTCCCATCGCAGATCTAGGCCTACGAATACGGTTTTGTTTCGCCCCCAGTGGTGCAGATTCCTGATGGTTGCAGATCACCTATCTGTTGGACTCTTCTTCTATCACTGCCAATTGTTCGTCGGGGAATTCTAAGTTCTCCGCATAGTCTGAATCTATTGGTTGATTGGCTAGAAATTCTGCTACGGCTCTCCCTTTAATTGTCTTTCTTGTCACATATTCTATGTCGAATTCTGACAACAAAAGCAGCCACCTTGATAACTTCCCCACTAGCACTGGAGCTTGGCATAAGTAATTCATGGGATCCACCTAGGCTACCGCCTGAACCTTATACGATTAGAAGTAGTGCCTTAACTTCTTTGTCAACTATACCATAGCCGCACAGGTCTTCTCTACTATCATATACCTAGTCTCATACTCCAGTAGCTTCTTGCTCAAGTAATAGATTGGATGTTCAAGTCCATCCTCTTGCTCTTGCACCAATATAGCTCTTACAGAAGTCTCTTCAATGGCTAAGTACAGAATCAAAGGCTTGTCTGGTATTAGAGGTTTTAGAACTGGAGGGTTCATCAAATAAGTTTTAATTCTGTCGAAGGCTATCTAACACTGCTTATTCCACTTTACGGGCTGGTTCTTCTTCAGTAGCCTGACAACTGTCTCATAAACTGTCGTCAACCTTGCAATGAACCGACTGACATACTGTAGCGAACCCAGAAACAACCTTACTTCCTTTTCCAACTGCGGTGCTGGCATATACCTGATGGCCTTGATCTTATCTGGATCCATCTCGATTCATTTCTAGTTGACTACATGACCAAGTAGTTTCCCTGAGGTTACCCCGAATACACACTTCTTAGGGTTGAGGTGAAGGTTGTACTTCTCAATTCTGGTTAGAAATCTGTCCAGGATGGCTGGGTGCTCCTCCCGGGTCATATATTTTACCAACATATCGTCCACATAAACCTCGACCTCCTTGTGGATAATATCATGTAGAAGTGTCGTGACTGCCCGCTGATAAGTTGCCTCGGCATTCTTTAACCTGAAAGGCATAACCCTGTAGCAGTAAACTCCCCATTCTGTGATGAAGGCCGTTTTCACCTTGTCGATCACATTCATCAAAATCTGATTATACCCAGAGAACCCATGAAGGAGTACATAGCTGCTCTAGCAGCACTGTCAATCAAAACGTCAATATGGGGAAGCAAAAAGTCATCTTTGGGAGATGCCTTATTCAGATCTCGGTAATCTACGTAGACCCTTACCCGACCGTCTTTCTTTGCAACCGGCACGATATTGGCTAACCATTCTGGGTACTCTACTACTTCTAAGAACTTGGCTTTTATCTATTTGGCTACTTCTTCCTTAACCTTTTTAGCCCATTCTAGTTGAAGTCGTCTGAGTTTCTCCTTAACTAGTTTAATTTTTGGATCTGTCGGGATTCTGTGCTTTGCAATTTCCCTATCAACCCCAGGCATGTCATCATAGGACCAGGCGAAGGGTTTGACGTGTTTTTGTAAGATTTTTACAAGTTCTTTTCTCTCATCAGGCGTGAGGTCTTTCGAGATGGATACCATCTTTGGTTCATCATCTGTCCCTAGGTTCATTTCATGCCATGATGAATCACGTATGCTAAACACATTAAATGAATGTTTGTATGTATGAACAGTTCCATCAGGAAAAACATCACACAAGTAAGAAAAATCAGATTTTATTGCATTGTGTGCCTTGTGGGCAGAATTGTTCACATCAAAAATAGAAAAAGTAGATACATTTAAAAAGTTTCCATCCTCCACATACGGAGGGTCTTTATCAACAGCGGCACAGTTGAACTCTTCAAATAGGTACCCCAGGTCTCCTTCCAGGTCTTCCTTTTGTTTCTCGGTCAGCTTTTCCTCTGGCATCTCAGCCTTGCCCCTCATGACCAGCTTAGTGAGCTCCTTCACTGCTTCCTCCACTAGCCCCTCATGTGTCCTCTCAGCAGTTGGTGCTTTCTTTTCTGAACCCCTGTTTGGCCTCATCAAAGTGGATAGTGGCCTTGTAATGGCCCCCATAGCCACTTCCATCTCGTTCCTCACCAGGTCAGTCTTCTTGAAGGCTTCTCCTTTATCCCCGAATTCAACCCTGAATTGGTAGACAACTTTCTGATTCTGAACCTCTTTGCTCTCATCCCTAGCTCCTGATCGCAGCATGCTCACAATAGGCTCCATTCCATACTTGCTGAAATCAACCACATCAGCAAAAATTTCAAATCCTGGGAGCTGACCTCCCTCTACAGTTATCTGCTCAGAAGTCCCGTCATACACTGATTCTGTAGCTCAGACGAAAGTGTCCACCAGGTTCACACGCTTCCGCTCTTTCTTGGCCCTTCCTTCTTGATATCCCAGCCCAAACTGTCTATATTTACCAGTCTCAATATTAAATTCAGGGATCCTTTGTTGCTTGGTCCCTAATCCCTTTCCTGGTTCATAATTCTGCTTGGCGAAATACCTGTGAATCCAGTCTAGAAACTCAGGCTTGTCAAAGATCATAGCAACCTGAAACCCCATCATCAGCTGCTCGGTAGCACTTCATGCAGCCACTACAGAAGGTTCATTTGCTTCAACTATTACTACTTTCCCTCAATCAAGAATTTCACCTTCTGGTGCAAAGTTGATGGAACTCCTCCTAGAGCATGGAACCATGGTCTCCCTAATAGAGAAGGTGACAAGATCACGGTAAACAGTACTTTCGATTTGACTTCTCCCACGTTAACTTCAGTCTCGAAGGTTCTCAACACAGCTCTTTTGCTATCATCATAAGCCCTAATAACGATGTTGGACCGACAAAGAGCTTCAACACTCACCCCCAAAAAAGGCAGGATCTGAGAAGGATAGATATTCAAGGCTGAGCCGTCATCCACCATCACACTCGGCAGCACTTTATCCATGACTTCCACCCTTAAGTACAGAGCCCTGTTGTGATTAACCCCTTCGGGCAGGAGGTCCTCTACCCTAAAACTGATCTCTGGGGTCCTATTGGCCTTCAAATCCACTCCCCTGATCATTGCACACACCTCATCGAGGGACATAGTGGTGTTGGCATCCATCTCCATCAATTGTTTAACCACCGCCTCTTGGTGCCTCTTTGATTCCATAAGCAGGGGCCATATACTGGCACAAGCCGGTGTCCTTTTCAACTGGTCCACCACCATGTCTTCTTTCTTGGCTACGGGAGGTGATTGGACAGTATCAT
Source organism: Euphorbia tirucalli (assembly GCA_039660915.1). Taxonomy (NCBI): domain Eukaryota; kingdom Viridiplantae; phylum Streptophyta; class Magnoliopsida; order Malpighiales; family Euphorbiaceae; genus Euphorbia; species Euphorbia tirucalli. The sequence goes on along the minus strand of CM077633.1, from coordinate 19,054,528 downwards.
TCTGCACCGGTGTAGTGTTCCTCCTTGGGGGTGCCGGAGGTGGTGCGTTGGTAGGTTGATAAACCCTACCGCATCTTGTGATGTGCATCACAGGCCCATCTTTCTCTATCACAGTCCCCCTCTTCGTCTCTACCGGATAAACTGGCTTCGACTCTTAGACCTGAAATTCATCATAATCATCATCCGCTTCAAATTCATCTAAATTGATGGGAACTGCCTTATCCCTTACTACCAATCTCTGCTCTTCAGCTACCTCTGGATCTTCCTCCTTTTCCACCAACACGGCTCGCACACTCGTATTCACCAAAATGATTTGGGCGAACACATAATTGGCTGGCAGACCTGATTGCACCATGTTCACCTGACTTCCAAAGGTAGGGAGTGGGTTTTTCTGCACATTCGGCTTTAGAGCCGGCTCTACTATCTTGCCATCTATGACCAGTTGTTTGATGGCTTTAATCAGTTAGGTGCACTCGTTTGTACGATGACCCAATATCACATGGTAAGAACAAAAATTCTCTTTAGCTGCCTCAGCTGGAGGTGAGAATGGCCTCAGACTTTGTAACAACCTGGCCTTCCTACACTTGGCAAAGATTCGACTGACTGATTCGGCCCATGGACTGGTAATTCTCGGAACACTCGACCTCCCTTGATTCACAGCAGCCACTTTTGCCTCTTCAATAGAAGCTGCCTTCGGCACCGCCTTTGAGTTAGAGCCCACTGAAGTAGTCTTAGAACTACCACTCTTGTACCCTTGGGAGTACCCTTGATTGTTTCTATAAGAGCCCAAACTTTGTTTGCCCCTCTGCTCTTCTTCCTCGTATTGTTCGATACCCTTAGCAAACTCCATGACCTCATTACAGGAATGGAACCTCTTGAGCTTCATCTTTTCTTTATATTGGGGCAGGCTACCATCCACAAGCTTTACAATTAAAGACTCCAACTTCAGTGCCCCATCCAGCAAAACCTGCACATCCATCCACCGTTTGTAATAAGTCGGGAAGGACTCATTCGGCTTCTAGTGAATTCTCTCCAGATCCTTGAGAGTGGTCTCAACCTGGGTGTTGTAGGCATATTGCTTCACAAAGGCATCAGCTAAATCTTCCCAGGTGGAACGAGGTATACAGGGGCATCTTCATGTACCACTTTGCTGCAGCAGCCCTCAAAGTAGTAGGAAATAAGTTCAAAAGATGACCTTTTCCAATCCCCATGCTGGTCATCAACCTCACGTAGCTATCCAAATAAGCTTCTGGTGGTCCTTCCTTAATGTAGGGAGGGAGATATGGCATATGAAAACCAGTTGGAAGTGGTCCTTCTGCATCAGCCACCAATATGGCAGGGTCGGCACACTTGATAGGATTAAAGTGGACCATCTCCTTCAGCTTGGGCATCATAGCATCTATGTCAGAAAATTTTTGATTGAGCCGTTTCTCCAGCATTGACTCATTCGAGGCTTCCCTTGCCTTCTCAAAAGCCTCATCCTCTTCGGACTGACAGTCCGGCTCTCTGTGATTAGCAATTCCACCACTTCCGCTAGGGGTACTCCCCCTAGTTCCATTAGTAACTTGAACGAACCATTGTCCCCCATTCCCAACTGAGGTCTGAGCTGGTTGAACAACCGAAATAGGAAGGGTGGTCATCACCGCCTGCACCTGCTCCCCACGAGTAGCCCTGAATTCATCTAAGCTTAAAAAGTTCCTCATAAAGGCAGCCATGTCGAAGGGCATGTTTCCACTATTTCCATTGTTCCTACTATTTCCGTCGGCCATCTCTGCTCTGTCAACCTCTTCTAACAACACCTGACTGTCAACCGGTAGAATAGGCAACTAAGCTTCGAACTCCTTATCTGAATTCGATCCTGAACTGATTCCCTCCATGGTGATCGATTCTGATTGAACTGACTGAATCAAAGTGTTTGGTTCTGACTCAACTAGAACTAATCTTCCCGAGATGCGACTCCAAACTGCATATTTAAAATAGGGTTAGCACCTCGAATGGATGTCGTAGTCCTAGACTCGACACACTAAATGGTATGTTCATGCTCATGTTCAGATGACCTCTTGGATGTAGATGATGATTTATTTTGTGTTTTGCTTTAGATTTCCAATCATACCCTATGCTATATAAAAGTCAATGCAATAACGTCACGTGCGGGCCGCCACACGGACAAAGGTTCGGTACCTAAGGGATGTTGTGAAATGGTCGCATGTGTACCGATATGCGGACAGAAGTTAGACACTTTGTAGGTCGATGAAATGGTATGCGATGGTCATATAGGAGCCATTCCATAGACGGAGGTTTGACGCTTTTGTTGCATGTTGGATGAAATGATGTCGCAAACAAGTTGCGTGTAACTATAGACACGGACAACATTTCGGTGTTCATGGAACACCTTGCATGATTTAGGCATGTTATGAAATGTCATAAAATGAATTCTAATTCGGCACTCGTGGAGTACCTCAAATGGGTCATAAATGTTATGAAACAATACGATGTGTATCGTGACACCAAGCAAGACTTTAGTGTCGCCATGACACTATAATGAATGGACGTGATGCCATGTGATGGTGTTGTGTGATCCGCCACACAAACACAAACATAAGACCGTTGTGGTCCTTTAGTGGTGCAATAATGTAATGAAATGGCCAAGTGCGATATGTCATGAAATGGAATGTCGTGAGGGGCATACATAGAACATCCTTCATTTTGGATAGGACGAAATGATATGAATGTCCATGTCATACAGAATGCAAATGGCTGCACAAAAATGTGGTTGGAATGCATGACACATAAGATGATGTCGTGTATGCTTTATGAGTCAATGAGCACACAAGATGAATATGGCACACGAAAAAGGTTATGGCTATACAAAAATGTGGTTAGTATAACACACATGTAGGATGATGCTCCAAGATGGCTGCATAAAAATGTGGTTAGGAAATGACACACGGATGATGCGTGTTTATGTTGCATGACAAGGTCGAAAATAAAACAACCACAAAGCAAACGTTAACACACGCACAAAAACATGCTCACCCTTCCAACTTTATTCCTCCATTCAACTGGTCTGGCATTCTTCCTAGGTGTTGGGTCTCTTTGGCATCAACCGGGGATACCAAAGGCGTACTCTCAATGTCCATTTTCGAATATATGTTTTGGTAACCCTAAGGGGAAGTTGCTAAGCCATTAAATGAAGGTATGAGTCAGGTCATACAGGTTCCCATAGCGAAAATATACTCCTCACTTCTCCCCACTCAAGGGTCCAAACGAAGGGGTTTGTATGAGGCTCTGAGTGATTTACCCCTCGGGTGCCTCCAATCCTAGCGGAAGAGGTAGGTCACCTTTGATGATAAATCAGGCTTAAATAAGTGTTGGAGGGATTTAAGAAGAGAAAATGTCATGCTTATGCAAGTGCGAATGAAACATCAAATTATGATTTAATAATTTATTACAAGTGAGGATGTACTTCGATTGTTGCTTAAGTTCCTTAAGTTTTTTAAAAAAACTTTTTAAAAGAAACTGTTAATCCCCAGCAGAGTTGCCACTGTGAGCCGACGACGTTTTTAGGGGACGCGTGGTGAAGTGAGAACCGGGGATTTTCTTTTTAATATGTGATGTTGGGGTTTTGAAAACAGGTCTTTAATCTTCTTTAAGAAAACCTTTCATTTTATTGAAGAAAACCCTTTTCATAGAAACTTAATTTTAATGGTGAAGTGTGAATTTTGGAAAACAGGTTTTTCTTTTGGAAAATCCCAATTTGAACTTAAAGATCTCGAAACCTAAATTTCGAAATTAGATACAGAGTCGCCACCCGGATCAACTCATCCGGGAAATTCCGGTACAACTCCCTACCAAGTGTAGACGCGGTACCTAATTCAGAGATTCAGGGCTCGAGCAACAATCCTACTAATCCTCACTTATCTTCAATTATTATTCCATAGTGTAATGTTGCATTCACTTAATTCTACTCATTTTATCTTCTTTTAAATATTAATCGATGCTCACACAAATGATATAAACATAAATATTAAAATAAAGTGCAGAAAAATAAAAGTGCGGAAAAGTAAATCAGAGGCCAAATTATACAACAAAAAAAAAAAGAAAACTCTCATCCTCAGCATTTACAACCGCCTACTATACACGATAATCTAAGAAATTACAATCGCCTGATTACACGAGATAATCTATTAAGTACATTAAAAATGAAAAATAATAAAAATAAAAGCTGCATCTAAATACGGTTAGCACAAATAATCAAGGCATACCAAGGACTCAAATAGGACAGAATAGGGATTTGTAGGAGCGGGGACATGAATTTAGGGGGGTAACCGGGTCGACCCGACCAGTTGGATTGGTTAGACTTGGAAAACGGTTTTTTGAAATGCCCTGTTGGTTTGTGGGTGAAAAACCAATTTTGAAAATTGTTTGGCTCATTTACATGCATTTTTCCAACTTTAATGGGTTGGATATCCCGGGACCCGGGGTTCCCGTTCGTGTGTGGGCCTAAATTAAACTTTCATCTAGGGTCCAAAAAGAATATAAACGCACCAAAATTCAGTTTTGAATAGGAAAAGGGTGCAAAATTACAAGTTTGGGGCCCGAAAGGGCAAAACTGTAATGCTGCCCCCTGAACTACATTTAAGCGACTATAGGGCATTACAGTCGCGCAGCTATAACTAGCCGGACGGCTGTAACACCTACAGTCGAGCGACTGTAGTGCTCCAGAATTGATTCCAATGTTCTTTTTTTCGTTTTTGAAAATCTCTTTGCAAATTTAATGATTTTGGGGGGTCCGGGATTTCTTGAAATATTCTAAAATCAATAAAATAGATTTGAAATGGATCGAATCAAATTCAGAAATCCCTAATCCCTCAAAATCATCAAACTTTAAATTACATCCATTAATCAAAAATCAGAAAACCAGGAATCCAAGCATATAGGGATGTAATTTGGCCGATATTAAACATAAAGAACACATTTAATCGAAAAACGGAAGCGTTATCGTCCGATTTTAGGGCATTCAGAGTTTCTGCCCTAGAGATTACAGTCGCGCAACTATAGGTCACAGTCGTGCAGCTGTAGGTCACAGCCGGGCGACTGTGATCTTAAGCAAGGCGGCTGTAATCAAAATTCACTTCTGAAATCCTAAAAATTCGCAAAAACATCAATAAACAGTACCCAGAATGAACAAAAATGGATTTTTAAGGCCTCTCAGAATGTTACCTGGTCTGTATTCCAATATTTGGATCACCAGAGATGGATTCGGATGCAGAAAAGTGTCTTGCAGTCATGAACAACCCAAAAAATGCGAGATCTCCGAAGCCTGAACGGAACCTCGAGAGAGATTGAGTGAGTGATGATGATTTTACAACACCCACAACGGTTTTTATGTGTTTTTGTTGAAAAATTTTAAGTTATTTTAGATCAAACCCTTTTATTTTTCTTAAAAACCCTAGAAAAAGTCCCAAAATTGATGTTATTGTGTGCTTTTTGTGTGTTTTTCTTTCCAAACCCTCTAATTTTCTGCCTCTCTCTGTGTTGTGTTAGCCCTAATCCCGGATATGAGACTTTTATATCTCCCATTTTGCTTAAAAATCGAAATTAAATGCTGATTTTTGGTAAAAAAGGAAGTCTGGTTATTACAATCGCGCGACTGTAATGACCAGATTGCCTTATTTTGTTTAAAAAGACCGAATTAAATGCTGATTTGGGCGAAAAAAAGGAAATCTGATGACTACAATCGCGCGGCTGTAGGCACTATAGTCGAGCGACTGTAGTGACCAGATTAGCCTATTTTGCTTATTTTTTCATTCTTTTCTTCGATTTTCTTAAATACTCACTAGAATTCCTTCGGGGCTGCATACCAAGACTTGTCACATACATTTGGATCATCCGGGACATTTCTAACATTATTCCGGTCAGTCCAAATCCGCTTCACGTCTATCCATGAAACATCACAGATGTCGGAAAAAAACCAGTGCTCACACTTATCTTTACTGTGCAAGTGTCACAGCCTGTCATGGTCGGTGAACAAAATGAACTCTTTATGAAACAGGTAATGGCGCCAATGCTTAATGGCCTGAACTACTGCATAAAATTCTATGTCATAAGTACTATAACGCAGCTTGGCTCCCGATAACTTCTCACTGAAATATGCCACTGGCTTGTTATTCTGGCTCAAAACAGCCTCTATACCCAACTTTGACGCGTCAAAATGCAATTCGAAAGGTTGTTGAAAGTCCAGTAAGATTATAATTGGAGCTGAAACTAAATGCTCCTTAATTGATTGGAACACTTCTTCTGGTTGTTTGGTCCATTCAAACTTCCTATTATACAATCTGTGATAGGAGACATAATGCTGCTAAAATAGGGAATAAAACGTCTGTAGAACAAGGCTAACCCATGAAAGCTCCGCACCTTAGTGATTGTATTGGGCCTGGGCTAGGTTTTTATTGCCTCCACCTTGGACTCATCTACCCGCAATCCTTCAGCCGACACCATATATCCCAAAAACAAGACACAAGATGACAAAAACACATACTTCTTAATGGCAGCGAACTTTCTTTCCCTTCGAAGTACTGACAGTACTTCCCTCAAATGACGAACATGTTCTTCCTGAGTCATACTGTAGATCAAAATATCATCAAAATATACAACCACAAACTTGCCAATGAAAGGCCTCAACAATTGGTTCATAACTCATACGAAAGTACTAGGGGCATTAGACAAACCAAAGGGCATGACCATCCATTCATATAATCCTTCCATAGTTTTAAATGCAGTTTTCCATTCATCTCTAGGCCTAATCCGATTATGGTAGTACCCACTCTTCAAATATAACTTAGTGAAAACAGCAGCTCCACTAAGTTGATATAACAAATCATCCAGCCTTGGAATAGGAAATCAATACCTGATAGTAATTTTGTTGATGGCTCTGCTATCAACACACATCCTCCATGAGCCATCTTTCTTTGGGATAAGAAGGGCCAAAACTACACACGGACTCAAACTTTCTCGAATATACCCTTTTCCAATAGCTCCTCCACCTGCCTCCTCAATTCCTCATGCTCTGCTGGACTCATTCTGTAATGTGGTCGATTTGGGGGAATTGCCTCGGGTTCAAGATCAATCTGATGTTGAATATCATTGAGTGGGGGCAATCCTGCAGGCAAATCATATGGAAACAGATCCTTGAACTCACTAAGGAGGGGTTTGACCTGCTCAGGAACCGCAACCTCCTTCTCTGCTGCTTTTCGAATTAGGGCATACACCACTTCATTCTTTTGCACTTCTCCTTCGAATTGGGATAAGGTCAACAAACAACATTGTCGGTAGTCATACGGCTCCTTGCCTCCTCCTTTTTTGGAACTAGGACAATCTTCACACCTTCAAACAAAACAAGTATGAGTGTTTGATTTGCCCTAGTAAGTGACATCCTTATCAAATTGCCATGGACGACCTAATAATAGATGGCAAGCATCCATATCCATGACATCACATACTACTTCATCTTTATATCGTGCCCCAACTGAAAAAGGCACCACTGCTTATTTTGAAACCGTTACTTCACCACCTTGTTTCAGCCATGCCAACTTGTATGGTTTTGAGTGTTTTTCCGTTGCCAACCCTAATTTGTGAACTACTTCCGTGGATACGATGTTTTCACAGCATCCCCCATCTATCACGAATTTTCACACCTTTCCTTTAATGGTGCAGGTAGACAGGAAAATATTACTTCACAGCCACTCATTTTCAACAGGAGCTTATGGCGTCAAACAGGATCGCCACACCACCAAAGCAGTGCCTGCATCACCAACTACTAGTTCCTCACCGATTTCATCCTTTCCATCAAACGCTGGGTTACTGTCGAGCCTACAATCTGCATCGGAGTTTTCATCAGTCTCCGCAAACATGGCACACTTCCTAGCCCTTTTACAATCCACTTACCTGTGCCCTATTTCACCGCAAAGCAAAGCACTTGGTGTTACTGCCCTGCCCAGTTCTTCTTGGACTATTGGCCATGGCTGCTGGGGGTTCCGCCGCCTTCGTTGTCGCTGCTTCAATAATCTATCTACTGCCACTTCCTCTTGCGAACCCAAAACTGGGCCTCTGTTATCTTTTCTCGAGCCTTAAAGCCCGTTGGTGTGCATCAGGTATATTCATAGGGTCAAAATCATTCACTGCCTCATGCAACTGCTCTTGTAATCCTCTGATGTATCTTGACACAAGCTGTTCATCGGTTTTTAGGATGTCACTCCTAATGATTAATTGATAGAACTTGGTCGTGTAATCAGCAACTGAACGGCTACTTTACTTCAGATTCTGTAACTGTTGATACATCAATCGCTGAAAATGTAAGGGAAAAAAGGTGGCTTATCTGCTTCTTCATCTTCTCCCATATCACAATCCGTGGCTTGCCCATCCACTACCTAGTCTGCTTAACCTACATCCACCACGCCATTACCCTATCTCACAGCCTTGTAGCTACCAGCGACACCCTTTTGTCCTTCGGAACACCTTTAAATTCGAGTACTTCTTCTACAGTTGCCAACCAACTTCTTTTACAGTTGCCAACCAATCAAGGAACTCCTCTGGTTGGAGAGTACCTCGAAACCTCGAGATCTCCATTCTCAAACCTGACTCCCATCGCCTATCCTCTATCAGAATTGGACGTCTACGTGGGTGGGGTCCACCCTCTTCAGAATCATCTTTGTCCTCCTACACTAACTCCATAAACGGATTCTGATGCTGAAGGTTTGCCAAATTAGGGTTCCGCCTTTGTTGAGGATTCACCCTTATACGAGCTGTGAACAACCTATCTATATGGTCTATTAATCGATCCATAATAGTCTCCATCTTCTAGTCTATTAAGGCTTCGAGATGTTGTTCTAATCTCTGCTCTATTCGGTTCATATCTTCCTATCCCATAACTTCATCAACTCTTCGCTCTCTCTTTGGCGGTATGATGATGGCTAGGGTTTAGGCTCTGATACCAACTGATGCAGCGTTCGAATAAAAACACTAAGATCCGTTGATCGTGCACGATACTGAAAATTAGCCTTCTACTTTGAATTTCGTAAAATTCACAAAAGCAGGGAATTTGAATTAATTCTGAAAATATTATTGATAAAAAAAACTGTCTTACAATTGAGAATTAAAAGCCTATTTATAGGCAAATTCTAAACAGAGTCCTCACCAAATAAAGAAAACAAAACCAAATAGGAAAAGAGAAAAAAACTAAACAAACTTCCTGAAACAGAACTTGAAACAGTAAATCGCTTTTTTAAGGCCCTACACGACGTTTTCTGGCCAAAAAGCGATGGATGTCACAGCTAAAGGTGTGTATTTTGATCGTTGGCCTGTTTCCAATAAAATTAGAGTCCAAAAATGCAAAAAACTAACAACTGCAACTTGAACTTAATTACGGTTCTATCATTTTTCCAAAAACAACAAAGCCTTTTCTTCAATTGCATCAAAAAGTGATGAAATAATAGGCTTCATGCCTTGCCTTCACGTTCATAGGACCACATATGTCAGAATTGATTAATTGTAAAGGGATCTTTGCCCTAGTTGCCTTTCCAAATGGTTTCTTACATAATTTTTCCTTTAATAAATGATTCACAGGCAGGTAATTCAACCTTAGTTAAATTACCGAATAAACCTAATTTGGCTAACCGACTCATTCGGTCTTAGCCAATATGGTTTAACCTGGCATGCCATATTACATCTTCACTATCTCTATCGCGTATAGAAATAGAAGCAGATTGTAAGAAAAATGTATTATTGTTATTATTTATTGGATCAATATCCAAAATAAGCAAACCATTTGAAATATGTCCCGAACCATAAAAGGTTTTGGTCAAACACAAACTCAAACTGTTATTATCCAAGAATAAATTGAATTCCATATTCAATAGAGCTGGAATAGAAATTAAATTCCTTCGAATTTTGGGAGAAAATAAAACATCATGCAGGTGAAGGGTTTGACCACCTTTCAGAATTAATCTACAAGTGCCAATCCCTTGGACTTCAACTCTTAAGTTGTTTCCAACATAGATCCATTTTTATCCTGATGAGATTCGATGGAACTTAATGAAGGAACCTCAGTCCCTTGTCACATGGTTCGTTGCACCTGAATAAAAAATCCACATAGGATCATATTCAGTTAAATTAACCGTACTAGATACATATAATTTACTCACACTTGAGTTTTTAATATGTACCTTAGCCTCAGACTTGCAGTCTTTGGCATAATGCCCCTTTTCCTGGCGATTAAAGCCTTTCACTCTTGAAATGTTCACTTTTCTAGTCTTGTTTTTATCTTTCCCTTTCTTTTCAGCTTTCTTGGGCTCACCAGCCTGCTCTTTGCCGTTGCCATAGAAGTGCTTGCGCTTCTTGCCAGAACTATTTCCAGCAGATGCATAGTTGGCCTCAGCATTGACGTTAATCTATGCTAGGCGATCCTCCTCCAACTCAAGGTGGCGAGCAGCATCATCGAAAGTCTTAATACTTTCGGTATGAGTTAGGTGCATCTTCATATGCTCCCAACTATTAGGCAAAAAGTGAATAACAGCCTGAACTTTCTACTCTTCGATCAACTTATGACCTACATCTCTAAGTTCACTGATCATGTTAGACATTTCTCTTAAATGTCTTTTCATTGTAAAATCAGGACGTTTCTTGTAAGTGTCAAGCTTAATCATCATAGAACGAAGTTTTGTCATATACACACCTCTGAACTTTTCTTTCAGAGCTTTCCATAGATCGCTCGCGTTCTCAAACTTACGAAACTGTTTAGCGATGTCATCATCTGTTGCACTCAATAAGATGAGACGGGCAGTGGAATTTCTCTTTTTCCAAGCTTCAAAAGCTTCTTTGTCCCTCTTATGTTGAGCAGTATTCTCTTCTTGGGGTTCGATCATAACCGTCACTAGGGAATCTAGAAGATCTTGACCACCCTCTAGTACATATTAGATCCTTATGCTCCAGGTCTCATAATTGTCTCCGTTCAATCTGATATCCTTATTCAAATTGGCCACAATCGATTTGCTAAGAGATGCCATTTTGTGAACTTGATCTACAACATATGGAGTAGCACGAGTTATTAGAAGTTAAAATAATACACGAATTTTCAATACATAACCAATATTCAATTAGTGAAGTCTTACACTATAATTCAATTTGAAAAAGAGACCTTAAAGGCTCTAATTACCCTCTAAGTTCTAATGTTCAACCTTACTAATAAAATATATATGCATAATGAACTTGATTAATGGATTTAATCTCATGACTCTTTCATGAGAAAAAATTATTATTATTTATGTTGATTTAATTTTATTATTATCAACAATAAATTATACTCAGATAATTATTTTAATAATAATAAAACCAAATAAATATCCTCAAATATTTATTTAACCAACATAAATAAATAATAATTAACCAATAATCAATTATAAAAAAATAAAACAAATTTATTTTCTATAATTATCAATTTGAACAATCTCAAATAGTTCAAATAGAGAAACTAATTCTCTAAACAAATTTTTTTTGGACGATAATGTCCTTATGACATTACTCCTAAAAACCTCTGCACAGGCCTCTTGCCCAAATGCACTCTTACAATACGATAATGTAAGGAACAATTTCCTCATTATCATCTTACTGAACAACACGGTTTATTTTACAATTTTTGATATCCCTCAGGACATCAGGTAATTTATAGAACTCGAATCAGTATTATAACACATTTACAATAAAATAAAGATTAATGTACTTATACATGCTCTTTAAGAATCGAAACATATTTCAATATATTCAAGTCACATAAAAATTACCCCACTGATTTTCTGGATTTTCTAAAAAATTTTATTAATTTTCTGGAATTTTTCGTACACAGAAAATAATTTTTATATAATTTTCAAATATTGAAAATGTGAAATAATATTTTCTAGTCACAAAAAAATACAAAAATCACAAAAACCCAATCTGTTGGAAAACGGCTACAGAAATCCGCTGGGAAGACGCCTCATGCGCCGCTTTCCTGGTTTTTACAGGCCTCAAGATTTCGTCTGTCTTATGGTTTTTGGGGTCTCCGGTCTTGGTGGTGGTGTCGGTTTGTCCATTTGACAATCGGAAATATGAGTTTGACGCTCAAACTCCCACTGATGAGACTGAAACTCGTTTCAGATCGGAAATTTAAAAGGGTTTACCAGAAAAACTTATATTTCGCAAAAAAAATGGTCTGATTTTCATAAAAATAGTCCGATTTTCACGAAAATCATCCGAAAAATACCAAAATACAACCACAAAAAAAATATTTTCCACCAAAAATAATTTTTCTTCCATTAATATACATAATTTATGTATAAATCAAGTTTAAAATTGATAGAATACGTAAAATTAAGCTCTGATACCAATGAAGGAAATATACCCATATATATCTGGATTAGAGAAAATGAGTTACCTCTTGTAGCATAGAATCCACAGGAATGAACGCAGCGGAGTGATTTACGAGCCGATTGCATATTACCGGTCAACGAGAAACCCACACCGACGTATTCGGGAGGAATCTGTGTAATCCACGAACTAAAGCGACAGAGATATATAGAGTAAAAGAGAAGGTACGGAAGAAGATGAGTTTCTCCAGGATATCAACTTATTGATATCACATATATGTAGTTAGCTTCTTAACTTATATATACATTAGGGGTGAGCATGGATCGGTTCGGTTCAAAAACCAAACCGAACCGAAAAACCGATCCAAAAAATACTGTATTTTATAAACCAATCCGATCCAAACTAAATTTTGGTTCGGTTCAGTCCAAACCGAACTAGTTCAGTTCGGTTTGGTTTGGACTAGCTCGAACCAAAAACATCAACTTTTTTTTTTTAAATAAAAATTTTATATAAGTAGTTTGTTTAAAAAAAAAAGAAATACAAAAAAATTAACTTAAAAAAACAGAAATACTAAATAATACTATTACATCACAATAAAATACTAAAATTCTCTTTTTTTTTTTCAACTCTCAAGTTTTAACAACTATAAATTTGCATTAAAAAATCACAATATAAAACTATAAAAGAATATAACGTCTAAAATTCTCTATAATTGGTATATATTAATTTTATAATTAATTTTAATATTTTACCAATTATTCGGTTTTTCGGTTTTGAACCAAACCGAAGTCCAAACTTCTTCATAACTTAAAACCAAACCAAATCAAACCAAACCAAACCATGAAATGGATAGGTTCGGTTCGGTTCGGATTTTTGGTTTTTGGACATTGGTTCGGTTTTGCTCACCCCTAAGTATACATTCTCAGCTTATTAGCTTCTTAGCTCATTAGCTTGTCAACTCATTAGTTTCTCGGCTTATAAGCTTTTATACTCATTTTTGTTTGCTTGTACTCCTACGAGCGGACCGATTTATACTGGGCCTGACTGATACGGGCAAATCAGATCTAAAATCCAACACATTCGATACAACCTGTCATTTCTACAAAATATTGAAATGATCACAACCTGGAATTGAGCATCAATTGAAGCTTGTGTAATTAATTCCTTGCACTTTGCCTCTCTAACTTTCCGAATCCGAAAATTGGAAGGACTCAAATATTTTTGTTATCAATAGTAGCAACCCAACATAGCCGGGTTCAATAGTTAACAAATTTTATACAGCAGTAAAATATTCATCCAGCTCTTTGACACCAAGCAAGGATATAATTTCTCCGCAGATCACTTCTTGATTGCCTCCACGTAAATTGGTATCCATCCATCCTGACATCTAACAAATCACAATTAACTAAAGAAAAATATTGATTTATGCAACCTAAAAGGAGATGGATAGATAAAATAGTAAGATATGTAAAACAAAATAAAATGTAATTACAAAGTAAAAAAGCAATTTAATTACAGCTTCATAAAATTAAAAAAATAGAGCAGCAAAGTTTCAAAATATTATAAAGATGTGAAGTGTTTTTTTTTTTTTTTTGTTGGTGGTACGGGCGGGGACGGGGCCGGGGCGGGGGTATATTTAAGGTAAAACTTTATTTTGGTGATGTTTTGATAAAATGCCATAAATAAAATAAGGGGAAATAATCCATGCGACATGCTTATGAGAAAATAGAAAAACTCATGGTATATGCATTGCTCTCTAATTGGGATGTCTAGAGTTCGAATCTCCTTGAGAAACACCCTTAATTAATAATAAAAACACTTACAAAAAAGGATAAACATTTTATTAGCACCTATGTTTTTACATATTATATTAGTCAGTCCACATGATAATTATATAGTACATAAATTTTATCATTGTGAACTGTTTAGTCATTGCAAGTTAAATTAAACTAATAATGTCAAAATTACTTTTGATTCTGTTTTATAATAACAAAACATGTCATCTTTTCTATTTTATATTTTTTTCTTATATAATCCTAATATTAATAATATTATTAATATTGATTATTAAATTTTATATAATTAAATAACTAAATTTTTAATATAGAGCTCGTTTTATTAAAATAACTAAATATAAAATTAGGAGTAAAGCTATATAAAATTATAAATTTAAACTTTTTGTCTCTAATATACTTTATAGATAATATTAATAAATTAAAAAAATATTATTTTTAAATAATTAATAAGATTTGCAATAATATTTATTGTTAGTTTATAGATATTATATTAAACTAATAAAGAATGATAATATATATTAAAAAAATAAATAATATAAATAATTTATTTTTATAATTAATATATAAAAGTATGAAACTATTAACGTGTATGTATTATAAAATTTTTTATTACAAATATTTTAATTAAATTTGAAAATGAAAAGATAAATTTTGAAGTCAAAACATTTTTATTCTTTCATAAGTAAAAGTAAAAAAAAGTATTAAAAAGTTCATTAAAACAGAAGTTAACATCCTTAAAATTTATTTGTAAGCTAACATAATGTTATGGTATGTAACAACATAGAATTAATAAATTATTTAAGGGAAAAAAAAAAAAAAAATCAACCGGCAATTATTTCCCTCGTCCTCTTTTGTCCGGTGTAGTGTTTTAGCCGGTCGGTGTCCATATACTCCGTTTTTCCTTTTTACCTATTTCTGCATTTATCTCTTTATTTTTATATTAATTTTTCAAAATTTTCAATATTTATTCATATATGATCCTTCCCCATCGTCTTCCCTGAATTAAAATCCCGGGGTTTTCAATGAAACCCCGCAACCCAAAAATCTCTTACACAACCTTTCCTCACTTTCCCGATAAACTATTCTTGAATTCCATTCCGTCACTCCCGTTTTCCCGTTACTTCTGATGCTCGTCATCCCCCGCCACTATTTAGGTTTAATTCGAGGATCGTGGTTTCAGTATCACTTTTGAAGAAGGCTTTCAATTAGGGTTTCTTTATCAAATTGACGCTAGGAGATGGGTAGCGTCGATCGAGTTGAGGATCGGACTTTTAAGGTTAATTTTACAGGCGAAGGAGCGGCCAAGTTGAGAGAGAAAGTGAATGAAAAACTCAAGGAGTTCATGGGCGATTACACTGATGATACTCTTGTGGTAATGCTGCGTATATTGAGACCGATATGTGTCTATATTCTTCTTTTTATTTGGTATCTTTGCATGCTGTAGAGTTTTAGTGAACTCTCGAATAATTTGTTTGACATTTGGTTTCGTGTATCGGGAATGTTTGATTATTTCTTCATCGCAAGGTTTTGGACTGATATCTTTTAATGATTCAGTGTGTATGGTGTTGAAATATCTTTCTGAATGCCTTATTCTGTGTTCTTTTATTTTCTTTGTCAACCTAGACTGGTTCCACGAAATTATTTGGACATATGTATCTATTTACTTGGCTATTAGTGAGGATGACTGTAGGTATGGGCTCAAAATATAAAACTTGCATTGGACTTGTGGGAGATATGCTGAAGTGTTGCAGCTTGATATACCTTGGTTATATTTCATCTCTTCAACAAGTTTAGGAATGAGTGTAACGGCCCTATTGTTCCGATGGAGAGAAGAACCTATGATTAGCTTTTCGGGAAATTTCCAAACGAATAATTTCAACGAAATCTTTCAAGTTCTTATTTTACTATATCCAGTTGCATTGTTGTTTGGTGGTGTCTAATTTAATATGTCAATGTCATGTGGGAGTTACTGAAGTAGTTATCAATAATAATGGATATCCTTCTTTTAGTAGTGTCACTGTTGATTTGAGCTCGTCTGATAGCTTCTGAGGCATTATAATGCTATTTCTTTTAGTCAGCTAAGGTTGATGTCTTGATGATTTTCAATACTTGATATTAAGGTCGTAGTATGTCTACAAACATGGCACTGCATTTTAAAATTGCAAGGGTATTGCTTAGAGGTTTTTGCTAGAGCTACATTTGAAGTGAAGGGTTTGGTTTCCACTCCTATTGATTTGTCCAGCATTCTTAGGGAACTTTAACTGGGACTTAGGCACAGAATTCTGTAGTTGGAAGTGACTTTGGATGAAAAATAGTGACGAGAGAAATTAAATTTCATGGTTGCAAAATGAGATTCTTGGTTTGATCCAGGAAATTTAATTTAGAAAGTGCAGGTTCATGAGAAGATTAGCGTTTACATGTTTAGTGTATTTTGTATTGTTCTTGGATTTGGGACAAAAACCAATAATGAACACTAGTCACTAGGAATTACTACGATCTGCAAAAATGCCATTAGCTCTCCTTGGATATTTGTAATGCACAGATGGGTTGGGGGACGAGAGATTGCTCAGCTGGTGAAGATTCAATGTCTGATGAAGATGACAGTGAAGAAATTTGAAACCAATGGGCTAATGGAAACATTGATGTTCGGAAAATGAGGGATTTTATCTTGCATTTAAGATGGGTAATACGCAGTTTGCAAAAGCGAAGTTAAACTGAAAAGTTGTTCTTTTTTGGTTGTGCACCTCTGAGCTTCCATTGGTGGTCTATATGTATCGCATTTTCCATTCAGGATGTTAAAATGCTGTCATCAATATTGGCTTCCTGGAATTGCAGTTGATTTTTTCTTCGTTATTCTTCATGTGATGAAAACTTACAATAATTCAGAAAAATACTTGGCTTATCTCTCTTTTATGTGTAATATCAGATAATAATGTGAAGTGATGCAGAAGCATAATCTTTGACGATCTGATTTACATTGACAGGAATATGTGATTGTCTTACTAAGAAATGGCAGGCGTATGGAAGAAGCAAGGAATGAATTGAATGTTTTTTTGGGTGATGACAGTGATTCTTTTGTAGCATGGTAATGTGATTCGATTCCTCTTGATAATATAATGAGTTGAGGCCGAAAATAATTTATTTTTGATTTTGTCTTAAGCTTTCCTGCGTCCTAATGGTAGTTCATTTGTATTGTTGAACAGGCTGTGGGATCATCTGGCTTCAAATTTGGATCTTTATGTCCAGTCTCAGGATTCAAGTGGTGTGATCAAAACAAAATCCTCACTTGGAGACCATGCTAGTAGGAATGAATCACCTCATGCTGAGGTTGAATCTGGGAAGGGAAAGACTGAGAACTTTCCTAGAAATCGAAATAAAAGAGAATGGAAAGGTTTAATGCGAGATGCGATTGAACCGCCTCCTCTTCGCAGCTCTGTGGTTGACATGGTACATACTGAGGAAAGAAGCCATGTCAAAGCAAGTCGTGGAAGATCTTCATCTCCTGACCATCCAAAACAGAAGAAAAGGAATCGACAGGATGAGCGGCAACACTTGAAGGTTTGGATTTCCTGATAAAATACTTCCATTATCCTGTTTGGGTGAGAAATAATGGGTGAAAATTGGCATACTTCCTTATTATAATGGTTCAGCTGTGCGTATCTCAATCTAGCTTCCAACAAATCATCTTGAATGAAGTTTGTAGTTGGGAAACTTAACTCTTTTTTTTTTCCTTAAGTTTTTGATTTTCATATCTTTGCATAAGGTTTTAATTTCCTGGCTTAAGATTGTTATATGCCGCTATTATAGCCGACATAAAGAAGTGGCAGATTCTTCTGCAATAGAGAACTTACTAGTTGTTTACATGTGCAAATAGTAGACATCTTGTGGGTAAGTTGGATCAGTCCTGAGTTTCCTGTGCACTGTTGTAGCTATAAGTCCATGTGTAGGTTTTTGTTAATTGGTGATGCTAGTAATTCAAAGTTCATAAGTCCAGTTTACATAGACATTCTACTTATCATATTGATGCTGATGTACTTGATGTTTCTAATGAATTTCACTGTATCAGTTTATATCTCCTTGGTTCTGTAATGTTGTCTTATTTTTTATCCAGATGGTGATATACTGTTTGTGGACATCAAAATCTGTATACTCAAGGAGAACATAGTCTAATAATGAGCCTTATTTTCCCTAATGCATCTTCTTTTCTATTTTTCATTAATGTTTTAAATTGATTGGGCCATTTATTCACTAGGAAAGGTTTAAATTATTTGAAAAGCTGTATTGTTTTCTGGCTGGGGTTAATACTATAGGAATTAAGGTTTTTCAATTTCAAGAAGAAGCTTAAGTTTGTAGTGCCTTGAACTGTGCTTGATCTTTGGGAGCGCTGAGAGGGAAAAGTGGAATAAAGATTGACACAGTACAAGAGATTAGGGAAATTATAGCTCAACACTTAGGCAAATAGAGAGATTGGGTTTGAAAACGTGTAGGTTTTTTTAAAAACCATTAAACTAAAATTGTGGAAAGAGAAAATAAAATGATACACTTGCTGATACTGTGTCCTGTTCATATAAGATAAATCCTAATGCAGTTACTAAATTATTTCTAATTCGTTAAGTAAAACACTTTACTAAATAGGATTTCAAAATATAAAAGGAAAGTTGGAAACTATTATTAAATGTTAATTAATAAAATACTCAACTAAATTGGACATTCAATATAATTAGGAAAACTGAGAGAACTAAAATTTTATCCTAAATTCATTTGGATTCCTTTTTCACATTGTTTCACAATCACTAAAGATTATCATTTTGATTAGCACTATGGAATACCTGATATTTGATGAGAGATGGAGTTGCTAATAGATATCTCTAATCAGCAATACTCACCTAGGCTGCATTTGCTGAGGCACCAAAATGTGAAGCACAGTAGGCTTCTCTATCAAGATACTAGTCATGTGGAAATAGGGGCACATGAAATAATACTAAGATTTGATTTCTTTATAGCATAATGGAGCTTCTTCTTCTTCTTCTTCTTCTTCTTCTTCTTCTTTTCCTGAACCTTGTTTGGCATCTTATATTTTGATGCATGTTTACACAATTTTCACAACTTGGTGCAAGCCAATGAAGCCATGACATGCAAAAGCTATGCAACACAGTACTTGCTGTCTTTGCAAAAGTGTGTATGTCAAAATGTGATGCCTATTTATATTTCTGGTTTTTCATTATACATATATCATCGGTAAGATTTGTGATGGGCTGTTTGTGGTTCCTTTTGTGTTCAAATAATTGATTGCGGAGCATGTTGTAAGTTAAGAGGTTTTAAATATCTTGTTTCATCTAAATTGAAGCACCTGGTGAGAGATCTCAGATATCACTGATGATCTTGTAATTTGTGTTACTTTTCCAAGTGATATCATTTCCTGCTTCAATTCTGGCGATATGCATCAGGACCTTGATTGTCTTTATTTTTGGTTGTCTTGTCCTAACTGATATCTGTGGACTGGGTCCTTGTCTCTTTATATTGCACCTTGCTTATTGCATTCCTCACTTTTTAATTGCTGAGATAACTTCTTTGGCAGAAGGAGGAAGTTTCTCAAGCAACAATTAATGCTCCCCGACGATTACTTCAATTTGCTGTCAGAGATGCTGTGGGAACCTTGAGGCCCTCTGGTTTGGTGAAAGAACCCTCAATGAAGCGTCTTCGATCTGTTGTGTCCACATCCACTGCAAATTCATCATTATTTGATCATCCTAGGAGGATTCGCTCAATTGCTAGAGTTCCAAATCCCATGGCTACTGTAATTAAAGCTGTGCAAGAAGCTGCAGAAGATGTAAAAGTTAAATCTGCTAGAAGTGTGTTTGATCGACTAGGTCGTGACATGGAAATGGCAGATGCTGCTGAACAAATCAGAGAAATCGAAGACATTACTGTTGAAAATGAGCAATTTGAAGAATTTGAACAGAGTCCAGGAGGGACAAATTCAATTTATTTGCAAGGACATGACTATGCTGAAGATGGAGAAACTAGTGGTATTGCTGAGAGTGAAAGTGGGTTAGCTGGTGATTTGGTGCCTGACTATGAAGTTTATGGTGATGATCATGTTATGGGCCGCAGAGTTGTGGATGTCTCCGAAACCAGCACATCTGGAGGAATTAGGAGGCAGGATTCACTCATGGTACAGTACAATTTACCTAAGAGGGACGCAATGCAGATACCTCAAAGTAAAGATCACAATGAATGTGTTTCAGCTACAAAAACATCAGCTAACATTTCGATAAACTCCAGTATCTGGAAACCAACTCGTTATCAAGAATCAAGGGAGGCTCTGGAAATGGACAACTGGAAATCTGTTCAGGAGAATGAGCCAGATTCTAGGAAATCTGGTATTCGGTTGATGAAGGAAAATAGCAACCATGTAACAGTTGGTAATGGAAGTGTAAGTCTTGTGCATCTATGACTTTTAATCTTGTCAATTTTTCTGTCATTTATCACTTCTCTTCATTCTTAGTATTGGGGTCTGATGTGACTTTTTTGTCGATGTTGAACAGGCAATTCAAGCTGCTGATGTGCAAAAAGAATCTCTGAAGACTCTGCAAACTCTGCCTGGTGTGTTTTGAGTTTTTGGTGTTACTTTGTAATTAGGAAAAAACAAAAAAATCGTGACCTTCTAATACATGACAACCTCTTCACTTCTTTTTTTCACTTCTTTGGCTTGGTTCTCTTATGATTTTATTTTGACTTCCCTATTGGGGTAATAAAGTTCTACGGTCTCTTCTGCATAATTATTTACACGCACTTTTTGATGTTCTCAAAATTTAGATGGGTTCTTTTGGATTCTTGCAGGTACATACACTACTGGTCGTCCATTGGAGGATGCTGATTCTCGAACTATCTTTGTTAGCAATGTAATTACCTCTATTTGTTAAGTTATATTTTGGGCATTTTTGTTCTGCTTTTCAAATATTGTAATTCATTTTCAAAATTTGCAGGTTCATTTTGCTGCTACTAAGGATAGTCTTTCCCGGCATTTTAACAAGTTCGGTGATGTTCTCAAAGTGGTTATAATGACTGATGCAGCTACAGGGCAACCAAAGGGGTTAGTTGCATGCTTGTCATTATGTTTGTATTTCATCCATTTTTCAGAAAAATTTAAATATGGTTCTGCAGGTCAGCTTATGTAGAATTCATGCGGAAAGAAGCAGCAGACAATGCGTTGTCCCTAGACGGTACCTCATTTATGTCTCGGATTCTCAAGGTACTGGACCTGTATTTCAAGTGCTCTATTTGTAGTTTGTTGTAATCCCATATAGTTTCTATGTGAAATCCTCTCCCACCTAAACTATCTATTCTTAGAAGTAGGGTGAGTGTCTAACCTAATTCAGTGCTTGTTGCATGTACGGATTTACCCCCTCGCTGAAGTGTTTTATTTTTTCAATTATCTAATTAGTTAACTGCTACTTAGCTGTAATTACCAAGAAATGGACTAGATTAATTGATTGATTTCTTGCATTTTGGTTTGTCAGATAGCTCTATGAAATATGGGTGAATAGTTCTATTGTAGCTTAATGAGGTATGGCAAATTGGTTATATTTTGTTGCTACCTGTTATGTACATAATTTTGGTTTGTAGTAGTTTTCTAGTCTAGAAAATAGAACTCAGATGCTTGTAAGAAATGTTTCCACTTAAGGTTAAGCAGTTTGAAATATTGAGAAACTCTTTTCTTAAAATGAAATGCCTTACTAGAAGTAGACAGTTCACTGTTGTATTAACCAGGCTCTAGCTAGTTCATTGTGCTTAGGTAATGTTGCCGCAAGTTTTTTGTGGATCGGTGAACTTCAGGCTTTTACAGTGAAACACCTATTTTTTCCCTTCATGTAAATTCTAAACTTATGATGATTATGATTATGAATGAAATTTTTTCTCTCTTATGCTCGATGGTTATATTGTCATAGACAAGTATGGTGTATTTTTCTGTTGTCAAATTTGTGCCATAAGGTATTCAAACAGTACTTGTCACTATTGAATAATAATAAATGAGTATTTTTATTTGTGTATATGTCATTTTTTTTCCTGCTATATAAAAATAAAATTTGCAAACATATGGTTTTAGGTTTGCACCCCTATGTTTCTGTTATATCTATACTCTCCCCACATTTCAATTTGCAATAGTTTGTTAGATCTGGGTATGTTTCAGCTCCCGTGATATATACTGCAGTGTGATATAAGCTTGTTAGTTATTTTGCTCTGGTGAAACATTGCTACTCTCAGTGGCATGATGCAATTTTCTATAGTGATACTGATGCGAGGAACTGTGGCCATAAGTGTGAAAATTGGAATGGAACTTGGGGTTCATTGGGAGTTAACAGGATTTGTTTATGTTTACTGTTGCAGAGATCTTAACATCTGTCATGAAGTGTTTGCTTGAAGGTTACTTGAGTTGCAGTTTAAGTTTCTAAATGGTTACATCTTTCTCGTGCAGGTTGTGAAAAGGAGTGCTGCTCATCAAGAAGTTACTCCTATGACATGGCCCCGTGCTAGCCGTGGATCTCCATATACTACTGGTAGGTTTAACAGAGTTCCTTTTCCTAGAGGAATTCCTGGTGCATTTCGGGGTCGCCTTCCCATAAAACCTGGTGCCAGAAGTTTTCAGTGGAAGCGAGATGCGCAAACCACAACGGCTGAGAGTGGAGCGGTTCCAGTTTCAGGGAGTCTTGTGTCCCCTACTGCTCGAAGTCTCACGTATGTCCGGACAGAGCCTAAGCCTGATAGGAGTTCTAGCGCCACATAAGTTAAGAAGTCCCAGTTTCGTCATTGGTAGAATATTTGGATTAGAATTACATTGAAAATCATGATTGCTGGGAGTGTTTTGATAATGCTGCACATATGAATCCATGAGGTCTCTAGCTATTGAGAGTGTTATTCTTCTGTATATGGTGACGGGTATGTCTTAGTAATCGTGAACTGCATAAGGAGATTAGACAATTTCTTAAGGCCTATTTCTTAGCAAATTTTGGGATATCTAGTTTCGGGGCTGAGAATTTTTTGAACCCATTGTGGAAGAGATGAGGGGCTTTGGCAGCCAAGTTTTCCGGCCCTGAAGTGATACCATTAGATGGAAATTTGTGAATAGTATGGATGGGTAGTTCTTTTGGTTTGTTTTAGGGATTTTATGTCTTCCCCCCCCATTTTTTTTTTTTGGCTTTAAATATTTTTATATATGAAAAAGAGAACAAATAAAAATGAAAAAAAAGGAGAAAAGAATTGATGAGTTGCACAATGTGTCAGTATTGATTGAATTGCATAGCTGCATAATATGTATTAGTTAGATATCCTTTTATTTTTTAGGGACTGGTCTTAGTTCATTATTCTGAGTTGGGCATGATAGTGTTAATAACTTTGCAACAGGGAATATGGGTGGCTGTTTTGAACTTCCAACAGAAAGTTGTGATTGATTTTTGAGTAAAAGCATTATGAGTTAGTTAATTGATTCATTTTTCAGATAAATCAAGTCTTTAGTTATTCTTGAGTTCAAACCGATGGATTGGAATAGATTTGTATTGATAAGCCATATTAACAAGTGTTTTACATAATGAGAAGTAATGGTATCAAGTGATTGAGTAATCGGTAACGTTTACACGAAATTTTCAAAATGAGCATTGGATACTGTAGGCAGTGTCCTAAACTGGATTCCTGCAATTTATTATTCTACAACTAATTCAGTTTTACAGAAAACAAGGCAATAGATTTATGAAATTCTTCCATCGTTTCCGGCTGAAAATAAGTTACTAGATTATTCGATGGAGCCGTTAAACTGTACATTTCTTTATTTAAGATTTTTTTTTTTTTGAATTAATGTCTTTATGTAGGAATATTTGATTAATGTGAATTTTGAAGATGGATGTATTGATAGACCCAATTGAATATTTATGTAGGAGCGTAATTGGAAAAAAAAAGGAGTAAACTTGCATACTTCAAAAGGACTTATTGAGATCAAAATAAAAGTTAAGAGCTCAATTGAAAAGACTATAGTAACAAATTTCAATACAACATATTCAAAAAATTAAGTGTATTTTACATAAAACGAAAAGGGAAAAATTATCTCAACAAATAAATCATACTCGCTACTCATATATAATACATTAATTTTTAATTTATACATCTTTTTGGTCAATTTGCTTCCAGATTGAGGACCATATTTCCCAAATAATAATAGAAAGGGAGAAGCTATTATAAAATCTAACTATAAAAAGGTCAAATTCATTTGCAAGATTATTTAAAAAGATCAATTCTAAAATCAAGCATCGTGAATGAAAATTTGTCATTACCGGATGGAATTTGACATCCCCTAAAATCAAGTATCAAGCTCCTATAAGCTTTGAGATTACTAGCAAATATGTGTAGAATCAAGCAATCACAAATTCTATGGAGTCGTTATTTCCTTAAACTTTATAAACACACACACCCCCACATACGTAAGAGGCAACTCAACAAAATTGCAACTAAGATTATCATTGTTATTACTAGGCTCAACATCAAAATTATCTTGAAAACAAAGTGAACAATACTCCAAAGGATAATCCAGCAATACACAAGGTAGAAACCCTAAGAGTCCTCACAGAGAAAACATCCAAATTCTTAAAAATTTGAAGGGCAAGAGTTAGAATCTGCAGCCTACCTTGCTCCTCCATCTTCTTAAAGAAATAAATTGATTTCAACGATTGCCTCAACATAAAAGCCAGTGTAAAAGGGAACCCAAATGCCACAAAGCTCTGTATTGACACCTCTGCCATTGGAGCGTCTTTTGTAATATACGAAATCCAAGCTCCAACCCCTAGTTGAACCAGACCCAATATGGCCATAGCTTGGCTTAGACTGTACATGTTCTTCATCATCTTTTCAAGCACCTCTCTGGTCTCATTGGCTAAAGCTGAGAGATCTCTTTCCACTGTTGGCCCCTCTATTTCTTGGTGTTTGAAATTGGGCATTTTGCTTGGATACTCGCTTTGATTCGGGGGTTTCTCAGAATCTGGAGGCGGATTTGAGGTTGACAAGTATTTTTTATTCCTTAGCTGCATATCAAAACTTGATATCAAGGGTTTCCTCTTTTGATTCAAATTAGATGTAGAAAAAGATCTCAACTTTTCCACCATTGACGGAACAAAATCATTGGTTTTGGCCTTGGAAACAAAATTCGAAAATGATCTCACAAGAAGAGGATTGAAATTTGGGGGATCGGGATAAAAAGTAGAAGAAATCGATGGAAAAGTGGAAAGATCAAAAGGAGCGAGGGATTGAGAATAATGAGTATGGGATTGAGGGGAGATTAAATGAGAGGAAATAGAGAAAGAGGGAGAAGATCTTATGAGATTAGAAGAAAGCCTACGGGAGATCATCATAGCATTCACAGGAGCGTGGCCGGGAAGGTAGACGCAGAGTTTTGAAGAATTAGGTTATATAAACTGTAAAAGTAGTATCCAAAATCCGATTACAAATTGGTCATCTCATTAATTGCTTCTTCCGGGCCGGGTTGTGAATATTAAATGGGCGGGCCTCATTTAATTCGTTGGATTAGTTACACAAATATCACAAATACTATCAAATAATACATGATAATCAAACTAGAGATTTTATCTTTAATTTATCAGAAACTCTTAAACTTATTTTAATTATATCAATTAATCAACCATAAACCCTAAATTCTATACTATAAATCATGAATCATAAACTTTAAAGTTATAAATTATAAACCCTAATATCTAAAATATAAATAATGAATTTCAAAATCTTAAATTCAAAAACAAAACCTTAGACCCTAAACGAAAATGCTAAACCCCTAGATAATAAACCTTTAATACTAAATTCTAAATAATAAAACCGACTAAATCCTAAATTATAAACACTAACGCAAAATCTCTAGATATGAAACCCTAAATGCTGAACCAAACTAAATCCTAAATGTTAATCACTAAATGTTAAATTCTAAATGTTAAACCCTACAAAATCCTAAATGAGAAACCCCTAAAACCCCTAAGTGCTAAATCCCTATTTATTAAACACTAAATGCTAAATTCTAATTGTTAAACTCCTGAAACCTTGAATGCTAAATTCCTAAAGGTTTAAACCCAAAATGCCAAACTTTGAAATTTTAAATTCTAAATATTGATAGCCACAAATGCGAACCTCGTTCTGAATCAAAAGGTATTAGCATAATTAATAATTTTTTTGTAATTAATCTTATTAATCGATTTGAGGTTCGTCAAATATCATTTAGGTAGATCCTATCCTAATATGTTTAGGCCTGTACAAGAACTCAAACTAGAGATCTTTAGTTTAAGCTATTTGAAGCCTTTAACTATTCAAACCAACTTTTTAAAAAAGAAATTGAAAAAAAAAGTTTTCAAGCTAATTAATCGAAAGCAAAGAGAAATTTGAAAGAGTACAATGTGACAACACATGAGGCAGCTTTATTACACATATGGTATAGCAATTATCATCTGTTTCACAGTTTGATATATCAACTACCATTTTGCACACTGTGATATTTCAACTTGTAGGTGGCCTCCCATTGTAGTACATGTGACCCGCTATTGTAAGTTAATGACGCTACGTCAGTAATTTGACTTTGTTTTTCAATATAAAATGTCGGTCCTATTATATTTAAAAGACTATTTTAATTTTTTTATAAATTTACAAAACTTAAAATATATAAAATAAATTCTTTTATATTTTATATTTTCTCCCTTGTATCTTCCTCCCTTTCCTTTTTGTAACCCTAACCATCCTGTGATGGTGTTGCCGTCGCCGTCACTGTGCCACCGCCGTCACCGTCAAAGCAACACCCTCTCGTTCAAAGATCAACAATGTTCCCGTTACAAATCCAATGTCTTAATTAACGAACCAAAAATCAATAGTGTTCCCATTATAAATCCACACCAAAAACTCCCTGAATCAACATTTTTAAGCATTTTAATTAAACAAATCTACAATTACATTTTTAATTTCGACACACTGTGCTTCAAATCCTTGCACAATTTCATTATCTCCACTACCCCTGTTGCTCGAAAATAGAAAGCTTCTGCTTTTATCTATGAATGCATAAAATCACCAATTCCAGGACGATCTGTTGATTTGGAAGAAGATGAATTGGTAGCCACCTTTAACTTCCCATCCATTAGAACCCATTAGACTAAAGCCATTGTAGGTCCATCACCGGAGAAAGAAGAAAAAAGGAAAACCCCTTGAAATTTCTCAAATGCTCAATAAATCCATAAGCCAAGATGATTTTTACTTGCAAGCAAGAGAATTAAGAAGAGAAA
Source organism: Euphorbia tirucalli (assembly GCA_039660915.1). Classification (NCBI taxonomy): domain Eukaryota; kingdom Viridiplantae; phylum Streptophyta; class Magnoliopsida; order Malpighiales; family Euphorbiaceae; genus Euphorbia; species Euphorbia tirucalli. Next base: position 19,027,017 of record CM077633.1, on the reverse strand, counting down.
AACCTGAAAATTTCTCAGACATGGCAGTGAGCGATGAATTCTGATGGATAACAACGACTTTGATATAGAGAAGGCAATAAGTGATGAGATGGGGTGGTCGTTTTTGGTGTTTCACCGGTTATGGGAAGGTCAAACTAGGCGTATCAACAATGGTTCAACCATGGAGAGAGAGGATGATGAAGGTAATTGGTTTAGGGTGGCGGCGATGGTGTTGTGGAGATGATAAGAGTTATTAAGAAAAAGAAAAAGAAAAAAATATTATATATTTTAGTAATAAAAAAAGAAATTTGTATGTATATGGTGTTTTTTTAATATAATGGACCCTAATATTCAAGGATGAAATGGGTTAAATGATGACATGGCGTAATTAACTTACAGTAGCAGATCACATATATTACAATGGGAGGTTATCTACAAGTTGGGGTATCATAGTATGCAAAATGGTAGTTGGTATATCAAACTGTGAAACAGATGATAGTTGGTATACTATATGTGAAATTAAGCTCACATGAGGTAGTAATAAAAAAGATTTTGAAAAATGGTACAAGAGATTAAGATTAAAGGAGCAAAAGAAGCATTATTGCTGGACAATATAAAACAGACACATAGAAGAAGCATTATTGCTAAAAAATGCAGACTCATAGAAGAAGTAACCTTTGGAAGAGTAGCAAAAGTGGGGAATGGGTTGTTATCATCTTAATCAGTATGGTTCAATTTTAGCATATTTAACTCTGATGTGAATATTACCATATTTAACCTTTATAGTAACACAATGTTGTTTTGAAAATTAGTTGGTAAAACCCCTCGTGAGGTATTTCATTTTTTTCCTTTCATGACACGTAAAAGTTAAAACATAAAATTCTTTTAAGTTTCTTTTTTTCTTTCATGACACTGCAATAGATTTAGTAGTAAAAATGCAGTTAAAGAATATATTTAATAGCGAAATCCAAAAATTGCTGAAAAAAACACATTTAACAGTAAAATTATATTAAATTTTTTGTAGTAAATATCTACGGTCATAACTTATAGCAGGAACATGCAATTCTTATTTAGCAGCAACAAAATAGTTATTTGAAATTGTTGCTATAAAATTATAGCCTAGATATTAAAAAAAAAAAAAAATTGATATGTAATTTTTGATAATAATTTTTAGATAAATATATTATTTACCAACGAAATATATTTTACTGTTAAATCTAGCATTTATTGCAGTATAAAACACATAAAAGTTAAAATGAAAAACTTGAAATTCATTGTTTGGACTCCTTATGGAATCATGTAGAGATCCCATAATTAATTTATATTGAATTAATACAAAGAATTTGGCTAACTTTTGAGAACACATTTTTCATTAAAAAAAAAAAAAAATCTCTTATCACTTCTCCAAGCACAACATGAAGATTAAAGACCACAATGATAAATTATTCTTAAATCTTAGCTTTCCACGAACTTTATCAATAATTCTTGGCTTTTTCAAACTTTCGTAAGCTGTCTAATTAAGGTCATCATCATCCCACTTTACAGTTCTTTCATCATGAAAAAATTCTACTATATACTCTCTCTCGTCCAATAAAAAAAAAAAAAAAAAAAAAAAAAACAACTGAAATGGCATGTTTTTATTGGCCTAGAGACCCCATAGTAACTCTCTTCCCTTGAAAACGAGTCCTCATTTTTCTTCTCTCCTAAAAAAACAAATAAAATAAAACAAAATTTTTCATCTTGTGGTTAATTGGTTTGCCCTTTTTTCTGTAGAACACACCATAGTAATAATCGATGATTTTCACTTAATCGCACAAAGTTTAAGTAAAAAGCAGTCCCATTATACTAATACTAGCACCATATATATATATATATACAAAATTAACTAGTCAACACGCAAGTATTATTTTAACATTGGCTGGCATATATTACAGAAAACAAAGGCCTAATTAATGCATAAAAATCCCAAATGCATAAACCATAAAAGAGAAGGCAATAGCGGCGGCAGAAGCAGAGCGAGCAAATGCAGATCCGGCAGCCATTGCCAGAGTAGGACCCAACTCCACCTCATAAGCCAGCACTACAATTTTCAAGCCTACCGTTGCAATAAGCACAAGACTAGACAGAAGAGAAATCTTAACACACGCCATCTATATATTTACTCTTATTAATTCATCAATCTTACTACTGCTTTGTGTACTTGCTGCGAGGTTTACTTTATAGCGGAGAAATGGCATTTTGGGGTTGATGGGTTCCATTGATTCTCCCTTTGCATGGTTCACACGTGTGGCCAAGATTGGTTCATGGCTGTCACTTGTTTACAAAGATGGCTTTGACACGTTGCATTTTGTTATTCTACCTATCGGACATTTTTGACACATATTATAATTTTATTATTTATCAACTCCGGGCTTGATTATTTTATGATTAAATTACGGTTTAAATAACGTGAATTGTGTTATCGTATTTTATGTAACGAGATCTTCCGAACGATATAATACACACTTAACAAGTAAATAATGAATGAGAAATTAATGTTTAAAGTAAGAATTAATAGTTTTAATTTCGAAAACGGGTTTAGCGTTAATAATACTAATGACAAGTTTAAATAACATATTTAATAACCTGACACGTTTATCATTAGCGAGCAACTTTAGGATCTGTTTGGTTTAGCTGTTACTTTTTACTGTTTGCTGGTGCTGTTATTGTTAGTTGTTTGTTATTACTATTAGTTGTTTGTTATTTGTTGATTGATAATTAGTATTTGATAAAATTACAATAAATTATTGCTGTTATGATGTAAAATTATTAATATAAACGTGTTTTAAAATAAGTGGCTAAAAAGATAATAATTATATATTTATTATTGAAATAATTAAAAATCATAGAGTAACAGAAAATTAAATTAATTAATGACAATCATAAAATAAAAAGCAAATTCAGTTTTAAGATTTGGGATAAGAAACACATTATATTGTAATTAAATAAGTTCAATGCAAGATTGTATAAAGCTAACAAATTCATTTTAACGTAAGATCACTTGATGTGATACTTTAGCGAATACAATTATAAAAAGAGAGTATCTTGAATTTGAGAAAGAATAATGTAACTAGTGAGGAATGAACTCGCTTTTGTTTATTTGGTGGATAAAGATCATTATCGTACATAAACCTTGTCCCTAATAAAATAATAATGCACAAACTTTAAAATTAAATAATAAAAATACATCAACTTAATTAATTAATTAATTATTGACATAAAAATTAAAACGTACGTCAGACTCTAAAAAATAACTTTAAAAAAAGCCATATCACTAATTTTTTTAATATCTCTTTTCCTCTCTTCCTATTTTACCCCTAAAATTAATAACCAACTTTCCCATCCTCTTTCGTCCTCAATCTCTTCCAACTAGGGTTGTCAATAGGGACACGGGGACCCGTCCTCACCGGGGATCCGCCCAAACAGGGACGGAGATTCCCCGTTTAGAATCCCCGCTGGGCGGGGACGGGAACAATTTTGTCCCCGTTTACTAAACGGAGACGGGGATGGGATTTACCTCCTCCGCCCTACGGACCCGTCCCCATCCCCGTTTAGTCTCCGACGGGGATTTCCGTTAAATCCCCATTTATTTATTTATTTATGTATATATATAAATAATTAAATTTTATAATAATAAAACTAAAACTAGGGATTGCTTTACATATCTCTTTTTTAGTTTTAAAGTTTCTAACAATCAATCATGTGTCCTTAATTGTTGCTGTTGATACTAAATATATGCAATTGTGTGCTTATTTGCAGAACTTCTGCCTAGGTGCAAAACTTAAAATTTAGCCTTTGCACTTGATAGAATTTATCAATTTAGAAACCTCTAATTTAATTTCTGTATATTGGACTCCTGTACTCTATTTTAAAATAATAATATTAGTAGTTGTAATATTTTAATTAAATATTACTTTCTTATAAGAAAAATTAAGTGATTTATTTAATGGTCTCCAAACTGTAATATGCTTTTTAACTTATTTTTTACCAAATTGAATTTATTAAAATTTTCAAAAAAAAAAAAAAAAACTTAACTGGGATGGGGATCCCCGCGGGGAACCCGTTCCCCGACGGGGCCGGGGATGGGGATGAAGATTGTCCCCGTTTACTAAACGGGGACGGAGACGGGGATCCCCGCCTAGCCGGGGAACGGGGATGGGATTGCCAATCCCCGCCCCGCCCCGCCCCATTTACATTCCTACTTCCAACTTTTTTACTTCAACGCCGACGGTCGCTGCTCTCATCAAATACCGCCTCTCTCTCATCTCCGACGTCACTTCCTTCTGTCGGATCGAACGACTAGTGCCTTCAACACCGTCCCTTCTCTTATAGTCCAAAGCAATAACTACTTAAGCAAGTAATTAATTATAAAAATCACAATATAAAAATTAAGGAGACAAAAAGCAACTTGAAGAAAAGTACCAATATCCATGTCCTACGTTTAGCAAATGGTCATCTTCTTCGAATTTTAATTCCTTTTTTCAGGATTCTTCTTTACCTTAAAAGAGCTTCTTCTTCCTTGACCCGTGCAACAATCTTTTTCAACAAAGTGGATTTACCCAAACGAACATCATAATTTCCCCAAAATTAATTTCAGTTCTCAATTCAAGGATTTCATAATCCTTGGACAGATCCAACTCTAGCAAATGGATAAGATAAGAAACTGAAATTCTATCAAATACATTTTTCTCTAGAGTTGATGACTTCTAGTAGTTTTTCCATTTTTTCTTTTAACCTAGACTTGAAATCCATATACCATTATGTTAATAAAGATAAAGTTTATGTACCATTGGTAGTTTTTACCTTTTATTTGATATATCTATTCTTTAGGTTATATTTTAATTTCCTGAATAAAACGGTCAAGTTTTTCTGTTAAAAACTTAAAACATAAAAAAGGCAGTATGGATTGTCTTCAACCTCGCGCCACCCACCATAGCAGTTCTCCAAAAGTTCCAAAATGCTATTGATGGAAACAATAGTTGTTTCATCCTAAACTAGCAAACAACAACCATGTTCCAAGCCTAACCAAATATTCCAATATCTCTTTTTTGGGATAAAACAGCAAGCAACAACTATTGGATGGGTAAATAAACACCCTCTTAATAACATTAATTTGTTGGTTACAAGTTGTTTAATGGCTAATTATCAATCAACTCCTCCTATAGCGCCTATATAATATAAATTGTTTTTTCATTCTTTGTTTTTGACACATTTGCAAAAATTTCCAAAAAGTATTTTCTCTCTATTTTGGAAATAGGCTGCTAGCAGCATTATGTTCTAGTGATATTCATCTAAGCACGATTAAATTCGCTTTTGTTGTTTTTGTATCCTAAAAGACGGTTGTTCATAGAGGACAGATCTCTACCTTCAGTTGATACAAGCCTCAACATCCCTCATATGATTCTCATTCTACTTGGTTAAGGTTTATTCTATTCCATGTGTAACATTTCAATAAAATTGTTCCCTTATTCTGTTTAGTTGTTGTTATTATACTGTTGGTTTTTGGTCCGCCCATGACATTTTGGAATGGCAGGGACTAAACTGTAATTATATGTAAATTACAGGGACCAAATGTGTAATTTGGTTCGGCCCTATATAGAGATGGAAGTTGGGATTTCCACTATAAATGGAGAAGAAGTTTCTCTATTTCCCAATGATGATGGAATCGTAGAGATTCCCATTCTATTCCCAGGGAAAACGTCCCTACCGATAAAACACGGATTACTTCTTCGTTCGTCGGAAGAATTCACGGATATAGCCCGTACTCAGTGTATTCATACACTCGTAGAAAAGGCAACCAGAACGATCCGGTTTCTTGCGTAGATCAGATCCATTCCATAAACGAGTTTCCGTTGCACATAAATCGTAAGTCTGTTTATTTATTCTGTTTATGGTAACTATACATTCGTGGTATGTTGATTATGGAATTCTGACTTCATTGGTATTAGAGCCAAAAGGTTTATAGATTGATGTGTTCAAATCTAGTTTTCTGGTATTCCATGCATGATTGATGTGTTCAAATCTTGATTTCTAGAATTCCGTGAATTAGAATAAGTTCTATCCGTTTTGATTGTGTGTTTATTCGTTTAAATACATAATTGTTCGTTTTGATACGGATTTATATTGATATCCGCGTCAAAATGATTTTGTAAATATTGAAATCCGATATTCCATGAAAAGAATATGTTTCTGTTCATTATGAATACGTTTTCGTTTGTTTTGATACGGATTTGCATTGTTATCCGCATCAAAACGATACCGTATTTGATCCAACAGTACAAATTGTCAAAATTTTTTGTCAGAATTTTGAAAATCTGACCATACCACTTAAATCAGCACGAAAAATCGAGTCCGAATGTCAAATTTCAAGGCCAACGGAGGCCCGGAAGGCGGCGCGTGGCCCCCACGCACCACCACCGCGAGTGGAGTTTGTTTCCAAAAGGTTGGGAGAAGTTAAGGATTGGGACACATGGCGCGACGCGATTCGTTGATTTTTTGACGGTTGAAAAGTCTAACCAATCACATTAAGACACGTGTTCAAGTCAACTGCTCCTGAAACGGTCAACTGCCACGTGTCGAACACGTGGACCAATAGCATGTTGCCACGTGTCAAAACTGTTGTGTTTGTGCCACGTCAGCGTGCCACATCATCTGCCACGTCATCACTTCGGACCAATAGGATGATGACACATGTCAAGGCAGTGCCACATCAGTGTGACACGTCATCAGCCACGTCATTCGTTGACCTAATTAGGTGATGACATGTGGCATGTGTGCCACGCCAGCGCCAATCACATGTTGCCACGTGTCACGTGAGTCATCATACCCTGTGGTGCGCGTGAGAGCGCGTGGTACAGATCCGGACGGCGCGTGTGAGCGCGTGCGGTGGCTTACGGCGTCCAAATTTCGTCAAATTTTTTCCAAAATTAAAATTTACATTTTTCTTGAATTTTTGGTATATTTTGATGAATTTTTGGAATTCATTTGATATTTTTAAACTAAATTTACTAGTATTTATTGTGTATAAATGCTTAATTTATGTTTAATAAATTCAAGAAAATTCAGTATATTTATTATGTATTTATATACTGATTTTTGGTTTATCATTAACAAGTTTTTGTTATTTCTATATGTGTTATAGAAATAACAACGTTCGTAAGAACGGCGAAAATAACCCAGTCTCAACAGGGGGCGATAACTATTTAAAAACTTGAAGATGAGTTTTTCTCTAAACGGTATTCCCCATTGGAGGAAGGGAATATTGTTAGAGTTTTGGAGCGGTTTAATGCGTTAAAACCGGGAAATCCAAGAGCTTGTCTGGCAATGAGATTTTCCTTTGGAATTGATCAATTAAAAATGTTAAAATTTGCGAAAAATGCTTTTCGTGAAAAGCACGTTAAGAAATTCTATTTTGGAGAAAATTCTGATTTTGACGAACTAGTGGACTCCATTGATGGATTAGTTCCTGAACAGGATTATGAATCCCAATGCAAAGTAGTTGTGTTGAACTTGGCTGAAACGAGAGCTAAGCTATCTTATAATCCTGGAACCATGTTACTTAGAAGTAACAAGTTGGTTCGTCGCCCATGTCTGGATGCTGTTAATGAGGGTGTTGTGAACATGCTTTTGGATCTCTACTATAAGTTCGTAGAGATGATCCTAGTCACCTTAAAAGAAATTGAGACAGTTCCACTCGATGTAAATGAAGATTGAGCTCTTCATTTTTCACTCTTTCTCTTGCTGATTTCGTTTTTCAATTTTGTATTGAAGGGCTTTGTGCTTAAGTTTTTATTATGGTGGTAATTTTGACTAAATGCTGGATATTTTTATGGTATTATAAAATGTTTATTTGTTAAACATTGCTATTTTAGTTATTTGTTTTAGTATTTTTTTAATTTATTTATTTTGAGATTATAACTAAGTGTTATATTACTCATTAGTTTTATATTTAAGAGAAGTATAAATGTTAAATAAATTAAAATATAATCTAAACCAAAACTAAATATATATTTATTATTGGAAATTTAAACCTAATATGGTGTTTGTATTAGCCTATGTAAATGGTGACTCGATGCATTGCGCATGGATGTTCGATTTTACCTGAACCAAACACTATTTTTGTTTTAAATGATCTTATAATAAATATGGTGTATCGCTTACTTATTAGTGCTACTTTTGTCTTTAACGTTTTTTTTCAATAACTGCTTCAAAAGCAATAGTTGCTTACCTAAATAAGGGACCTTCGTTTGAACGGTGACAATAATAAAGTTTGGACCTTCATTTTTTTTATTTTTCATTTTTTTATTTTTTTATTTATATATATATATATATATATATTTTTTTTTGAAACACAATTTCTCCATAGGACTAGATATGAAAGAGTTGAAATGCAAATGGTGATTGACCCCAAAATGAATGAACAACTTAGCCAATTACTTGATTTAGGAGAGGAGGGTGAGAAAGGAAAATCAAAGTGAAATGGTAAAAAGTTAGGATTATAGAGTTGGCTTGGTGAAGGTTGTTTAAGTCAAAAAGGTTAATTTAGTGGCTATGGGTGATCTAAGGGATGAATTAGTAGTTAGGGTTAGGGTTATTTAAGTCAAGGGGTTAATCCTAAGGGTCTCCACATATTAAGCTCTCGATGCCAAGTGCAAAACAACACGGGGTTCTACGATCTAGTGTGCCACGATTGTTTTCACCCTCACAAAGAAATAGAACCGATGTGAAATGGTTCTAAAGGCTCAAATTCTCACAAGTGTATTAGGGTTTGTATGCTAGGTCGTGTGACTCAACCAATGTTCCAAGGCGTAATCCTAGCTCAATCATGCAAGTAGGGGTAGAGGATTAATTCCCTAATGCAACCTAAATGACAAATCTAACCAATGGTTACCATCAAGAATCACAAACCACGCATAAACAAGCTAATGACTTGCAAACAACTCCTAATATCCCTAGCCAATTGCTATCAATCCAAGCACAGAGACTTAGGTTCGAGGGTGGATTAAGCAATGTTATTCAAACGACAATTGATACATAAGCAACCTAAAAATACTAACAAACCAAAACAACCAAAACCAACTTCACATGCATTGAAAAGTAAAGCCTAAATCTAACAAAAAACCAACGCAAAACATCCAATCATGCAAAAACACCTACAAACACCAACAAACATGCGAAACAAACAATCAAAAAAATGCAATATAAGAAGAAGAAAAAGAAAGGGAGAAGTCCCTTTACCCACCCCACACTTAGATTGCACTTACTTCCAAAAGTGCAATGGAAGAAGAAGCAAACTAAATGGGGAAAGGAAAAGGGTTACCTCACATATCGGGAGCTGGTGGTGGTGGCGGTGGGTATGGCCACCCTTGGGCGGCACAGAAGCGGGAGGCGAATGCCTCGACGTTGGCGAGCTGAGCTGCTTGCCGATCAAGGCGCGCATTCAGCCGCTGCTCAAGCAGAACCTGATGGACGGTTAAGCCTTCCAATTGCTTAATTATGCCATCCAACCGTCCTTCAATCCGCCCCATAAAATCTACTCCCACCGATACATTCTCCGCGTCCTCCTCGCTGTCCTCAGCTTCCTCACTCTCTTCCTCCTCGTCTACTTCCATAGGGGCCTTTCCCCGACTTGAACCCCCTGCACTTGAAGGACCTGCAGCTGCCCCAACATGGGAACAAGACAAGATTCCCTTCGAAAGCTTCTTGGGAAGAATGCTATCGAGGTTTCTATAACAAGTATTACTATGAAAAAAACATGCAATACAAGTCACAATATGTCCTAACCCTAGTTTGGACTTAGCTCGGTTGTGGTGATTGTATAAAGCTTCCATGACAAAGAAGCCCAAATGCACCTTAATTTCACTATGCACATGCCACAGGATCAACAGTTCAAATGCATTAACCCGGTTGCTCTCAGTTTTTCCCGAAAAATTAAAACATACAAATTTATGAACTAATTGCAAAACAGGGTCATGGATTTGGGAAGTTTTGGCAAACCGAGGTTGGTATACCCCTTGCCCTATCAAGCGCCAAAATTTCTTGGCATCCAAATTTTCGGGCCATTTATAACCATTCCCGTCAATCCCTATGCAAGCCCGAAGGCCATCAATATCCAAAGTCCGCTCAGTGCCAAAGAGGCGGAAGGTCATGCTTCTAAGGCCCGCATCCGGGTTGGTTTTAAAACTCAAGGTGGAGTAAAATTCTAGGTTTAACTCCCTAAAGACTGGAGGGTTAGATTTCACAAATTCGTACCACCCTAGACTAGTCAATTTAGCTTTTACTCCCTCCGACCTATCCTGTACAAAGAGAAATTGCCAATTGAAAGTGCGAAAGGGAGTGCTCTCTAAAGGGAATAAAGTTTTGTACTTCTTACCTTCATCGTCCGAAAGTAAAGGAAAATGACATTTGTATTTGCTTGAGAGATTTGTCAGCGGGGCCATCAATTGGTCGGTGGGCAATTCGTCACATGGCACCGGCTCCGGTGACTGTTCCATGGGCAGGCGAGACGAACCGTGTCTCCGATCGGCGATGGTTTTCTTCTTCATCCTACAATTGCATAACCATAAAAATAAAACAAGAATCAAAAACAAAAGAACACAAAGCCAAAGAACATCTACTGTCAAAGATACAAACCACAAAAAAAAAAAAGAAAAAGAAAGTAAAATAAACCCTATTAAGCAGTCAATCCATCAAAACCAAAATGAGGAAAAGAACAACAATCATAATAATAATAAACATAAGAAAGAATAAAGCAAGAATTCATACCTGGTTTCAATTGAAGCAAAATAAAACCCTAGGGCAAAATAGTGGAGGAAAAAGGGTGAGATGGAGAAGAAGAAGAATAGAGAAGGAAAACAGAGTAAGAGGGGATAGGGAGAAGGAGAGAAAGAAAGGAAGAAGAAGAAGAATAGAGAAGGAGAAAGAGAGAATGGATTCTAGAGAGAGAGAGTGAAAAGGGGAGAGAGAAAGTGAGAGGGTGAGAGAAAGTGAGAGAGAGGAAGGAGAAGACGAAGAAGAGGTCGGTTATAAGAAGGGGGGGGGGGGGAAGGTGGAAAGAGCATTAAATAGGCGGTGGAATAATCCCTTGAAATTCAAAATTTAAACGCTCGGCACGCAGTGCCAAACACTCAGCACGGCGTGCTGAGCGGGTCAAAAACACTTACCTGGAAACAGCGTGATGGCACGCCGGCGTGCTGTCTTGGCACGGTGTGCTGCCTTGAAATTTGAATATGTGGCATGGCATGCTGAAGCTTTGACACGGCATGCTGCTCTTTTTTCTCACAACTCACTTTAGGAACAAAGGGACGACACGTTGGCGTGCCATATTGGCACGTCGTGCCGCCCTTCAGAACTGTGATTGGCACGGCGTGCTGAATGTGGCACGGTATGCTCCATTTTATGCACAAACCTCTTGCGGAATAGAACAACGGCACGCGGGCGTGCTAAAGTGACACGTCGTGCCGCCCTGCATACAATTACCCTGGCACGGCGTGCTGAATTTGGCACGGCGTGCTGTCTACTTATGCACAATTTTCTTCCGGAACAGCATCCTGGCACGATTTCGTGCCACTTTGGCACGCCACGTGCTATACCCAATTTCACTTTGGCACGGCGTGCTGCTTAGTGACACGGCGTGCCACCCTGAATTCTGCCAACTGTTGCTTTTTTTTTCCACATTTTGATTACGATTTTCGATTAACTTGCTTAAGTACCTAATCCTACACACAAAAACACACAAAAACATATTCACGTGAAAACTAATGTACACGGGAGGTATACGTACCTCAGTGCTATGTTTATAGTCGGAATAGCTCGACTCCTACGTCCACGATTTAGCATTACACATCGCGAAGGAGTAAGACTTGCTTCCCCTCCTTTATTCCTCCGCTGACGTAGGGCTTCAACCGGTGCCCGTTTACTTGTTGAATTCCCTCCGGGGTTTCAATTTCCACCATCCCGGAAGGGTAAACCTTATGCATGGTAAACGGTCCCGTCCATCGACTTCGCAGTTTGCCCGGAAAGAGTTTCAATCAGAAATCGAACAAGAGCTCCAATTCCCCTTGGTTAAAACTCTTTTCTATCACATAAGCATCAATAGGGCAAAAAGGGTCTACAAAATTACAACTTTCAACATCTAATGGATGATTCATTGAGTTATAGACGTTGAAACTCACCTCCTCATTGTGCAACCTAAGAATAATCTTACCTTCCTGGACATCTATCAGAGTCCTACCGGTTGCAAGAAATGGCCTTCCAAGCAAAAGGGGCACCGCGTTATCTTCCTCCATATCCATCACCATGAAGTCCGCGGGGAAGATAAATTTATCCACTTTTACTAGCACGTCCTCGACCACCCCCTTTGGTCTCGTGAGAGATCTATCCGCCAATTGGAGGGTCATATTGGTTGGCTTTGGGTCTCCTAGTCCGAGTCTTCTGAAAAACGACAGAGGCATCAGATTTATACTTGCACCCAAGTCGCATAGGGCATTGGCGATCTCCAAGTTCCCTATCCGGCATGGGATAGTAAAACTGCCCTTATCTTTGAGCTTGGGTGGAAGTTTGTTAGTGATAATTGTCGAACATTCCTCTGTTAATACCACCACTTCGTCCTCACCTAGCTTTAGTTTCCCTGCAAGAAGTTCTTTAAAGAATTTAGCATAGGAAGGCATCTCTTGGAGAGCCTCAATCAATGGCAAATTAAATTCTAACTTCTTAAAAATTTCCAGGAATTTGGAATATTTCTGCCCCAGTTTATCTTTCTTCTCCCTTTGAGGATGAGGAAGTTTAGGTACATAGGCTCTCACTGGGTCAGGAATTTTCCCTTTGTCATTTATGCTAGGTTCGGGTTCAGAAATCGAGTCGGGGTTGCTTACCTCTCCCGACTCTTCACTTACCTCGGTAGGTTGGGATGGGATATCAGCGTTTTGCACCCGGTCCTCCACTTGCCTACCGCTTCGTAGGGTTATAGCTTGAGCTGTCTCCCATTGATTACCTTTAGGGTTTTGTTCAGTTCTACTTGGAAGTGCTCCTTGAGGTCTTTCCTGCCTCTCCCTACTCAATTGAGCCACCTGTTTACCCAAATCCCTACAATACGCTTCATTATCAGCAAGCCGAGACGAGATGTCTTTTAGTAACCACAAAACCATCTCATCTTGCTTAGACTGTTGAGGCTGCTGTGGAGATTGATCATTAGGAATAAATGGGGCCTTACCTAACCCCTGCTCACGGTGCTCATAATGGAATCCGGAAGGAGGTCTCAACACATTTTGGTTGTTACTATAGGACATGTTCGGGTGTTGATACCTTCTTTCGTAATTATTATTATTATTGAAGTTTTGTGAATAAGAGTTAGAGTTATTGTACCTTTGGTTTCCTCCCACAAAACTTACGTTTTCGGACGATTGAGCGAATGGGTCGCCCAATTCACAATCTTGCCCGGGATGCTCCGCTCCACATGATACACACAACACCGGCTGGTATTGTGGCCCATTTAAATTCAGGCGGGACATCAACAGCTCCAACTTCTTGTTTACATGGTCCATAGCTGCATCTTGGCATCCCAAATCTGCAGCTCGAACCTCATTCCTTGTTGGCGTGTCCGACTGCCACAAGGTACTCTTTCTAGCCAGCTCCGTAATCAACTCCTCGGCTTGTGTAGCAATCTTCTTAAAAATGTCCCCACCTGCAGAAGAATCAATAATGGCACGGTTAGCTGGTGTCAAACCATGATAAAACGTGCTTACCTGAGTGAAACGCGGCATGTTATGGTGGGGGCAGTTCCGCAATAACCGTTGGAATCTCTGCCATGCTTCATTAAGAGTCTCCATCCCAAATTGCCGGAATCCCATGATCTCGTTCCTTAGCTGAACCGTCTTTGATGGTGGGAAGTAGTATGCTAAGAATTGCTCTTCCAATTGGTCCCATGATGTCACTGATCCGGGCCTCAAGGATTTGTACCATTCCATTGCTCCCCCACATAGTGAAAAGGGGAACAGCTTCAACCGCACAGCATCTTGGGGCACCCCACCGATTCGGACTGTATCGGCCACCATGAGGAACCGGTCTAAGTGGTCATTGGGGTTGTCACTTATTCCGCCACTGAATAGTCCGTTCCCTTGGATCAAATGGATCATACTGGACTTCAACTCAAATTGATTGGCAGTGATGGCTGGGATAACCACTCCGGATCTGTTCCGGGGCCGATGTGGAGCCATTAGGTCAGTCATGACCATGTTATCTCTATCACCACCCCTCCTTCTGTCAAACTCCTCCCGCTCTCGCCGGAGTTGCTCTTGCTCAACTCTTTCCCGGAGTTGTCTCTCCTCGTCATCATGCTGCTGATGCTCTATTTGAACAATCTGCTCTTGGCGTACTCTACGGTTCCTGCTACACAAACGTTCAATTTCAGGGTTATAAGGTAAAAGCTTAGGATGCTGAGAGCGAGTTCGCATAAGCTAGAAAACACACACACACAGAAATTAAAGAAAACTAAATTGTAATAAATATTCACAGAAAAGAAAAATTATTTAACTATATGCACAGAAATGTTGCCTAGATCAGCAAATAGACCTTTTGCTAAATGATGCAGAAATATAAATTTCCCCGGCAACGGCGCCAAAAACTTGATGGGTCCTAGGTGTAGTAGTAAAACTAAACCTAGAAACGCACAACTAAGGCAGTGTACCTATCGTTGACAAGTAATAATTCTGGTTGGTCTAGGTATCGATCCCACAGAGAAAAGAATATTCTGCAAACACTAAACTACTCGGGTTCCTTGCATGTCCTAGGCGGAACGCACTTTTGGATTGATTATATTAACCACTAAACTATCCTACTCCTAGTTGATCTATTCCAGCTTACTTTGCACTTGAGTTTTGTGTTATCAATTGGCGGTTTACCGACCTATGAATGCTAATGGGGATGGCTTTATCAATTAATTACAAAAGATGAATTTAACTCAACAATTAACCCTTAATTATGCTCTTTCGATAATACAACCTAGCGTATCTAGATCTTTTAGGTCCTTAGCTGGTTTCCCTTGTTTAGAGGCGGTCTAATTCTAAAGCTCAGAAAATAGGGGCACGTAAGTTCCACAGTGTCGTCAATACTAATGGTTTCCTAGGTGTCAATCTAGGTAATGCCACAAATATGAACTTTAATAAATTAAGATCTTATGAGACTAGACATTCATTAAAGAAATTACATAAAGAAAAGGAATAAAAATTGAAATTAACTTGCAACAATTGTATTAATCAAGAAAGATGAACGAATTCAGTGTTTACAACCAAACATAATCGATTTGCGGAATCAAACCTAACTTAATCAAATTACAAAAGAGAAGAAGAAAAACTTATGCCCTTTTGGTCCGATTAACCGGATTCCGACGGTGTGAAGATGCTTGGGGTGTACCTCTATAGACGAACTCAAGTCGGAACCAAGAACGTCGCAAAAGGGGAAGATTCTATGCAAAACTACAACCAATCAATGGTTCAAAACTCAAAGAAATCAAATAGTTCAAGCTCAAAAACCTCACTACAAGTTTCTGCTCTCACTCAAAAAGACTGGAAAAAAAGATCCTTCCAAACATAGAAAATAACCTATTTATACGGCTAGGTTAAAACCAGGAAAAAGAAGAGATGAAAGTAGGGCAACAGCAGGTTTCGGGGCTCGGCACGCCGTGCTGGTGGAGTTAGCACGCCGTGCTGTGCAGAACTGAAGGCGGCACGCTGTGCTGCTGGAGGTGGCACGCCGTGCCGTGTGATTTTGGGGTTGGCACGCCACGCTGATCTGAGTGGCATGTTTTCGTGCCACTCCACTGGACTGCTCCTGTTGGCATGCCGGATTGGCACGCCGTGCCACCCTGATTTTCAGCACTTCGAACTCGTCTTCGCCGCCGATGCTCCAACTTCTGGTCCGGGTCATAATACCTGTCCAAAACAAGCATAAAGAAACATAACCGCACCAACGCCACGGACCATAAAAACGACAAATTATCAAAAATTACAAAAACAACCCTAGAAAACATGAAAAATACTAAAAGTTATAAAAATCTATCCAAAACATAAAAAATCACAAAATATTGAAAAACTACACAAACATTCACACAAAAGACTCTAAAAATTGCCGTTCGAACCACGAAATTGCCTAAAAGATAAGGTCAAAAACCGACCTTATCACTTACCTAAATAAGGGACCTTCATTTGAACGATGACAATTATAAAGTTTGGGCTATGAAAGTCCAATACATAATTGAAGAGCAAGAGGCTCTTGACACTCTGGAGAGAATAATGGTTCCTCCTGCAGAGGGTAACACCGCCCAAACAAAGAGGGACCTTTAGGCTTATCAAGCCTGGAATAGGAAGAAATCATCTGCCCACATCACCATGCTTAGTGCGATGAATGATGATATTGTGAAAAAGTTTCACATATAAAACACATGCTTAGTACGAATTATGCTCTTGAGGAGCAGAAAGTTCAAGCTGTGATACATTCTCTGCCGATTGGGTGGGAGCATATGAAGTTGCACCTAACCCATACAAACGACATTAAGACCTTTGACGATGCAGTTCGTCATCTTGAACTGGAAGAGGACCGTCTAGCCTGTCTTAGTGTGAAATCTGAGGTTCGCATGGCTAGTTCAAGTCCTGGTCTGAAGTCCAAGGAGAGGAACAAGAGGTTCTTCAAGAAGAAGGAAAAGAGATCTGTGGGCAGTGTTCCAGTTCAAAAGAAGGGCATGAAAGATTTTAACATTTCTAGGGTGAAATGTTACAATCGCAGACAGAAGGGGCTTTTTGCAAAAGATTGCACAGCTCCTAAGGTAAATGTTACCGAAGTGTATAAGTGTTATACATTTGTTTCAAGTTCCGTTTTCCAAACTGGATCTTGTCCTTTGTGAATCGTAGACTCAGGAGCAACAGACCACGTAACAAAGGATCGAGATTCTTTTTGTTGAGTTCCGCAGTGTTCCACCGGGAATAAGGTGGATATACGTGGGAAACAACTCTAAAGAGGAAGTCTTAGGGATTGGTTATTATCAGCTGGTCTTCAATGGTGGTCAACCACTATTTCTTAAAGATGTCCTCTATGCTCCTAGGAATTCAAAGGAACTTGATATCTGTTTCTACCCTCATGAATTTGGAATTCATGTTATCTTTTGAATTGAACAATTTTAGTCTCTTTTTAAACAATATCTGCTTTGGTGGTGGATATTTGTTGGATGGTTTTATTGTTTTGGATTTGGATCCAAATTATGTGTGTCATAATAGTTTTTTTCTTTACTGTTAACTCATCTCTGGATAATGTTAGCATTTCAAAAATGTGGCATGTGAGACTTAGTCACATTGGTCAACATCATTTAGTACGATTGGCTAAAGCAGGTTTGTTGGATGATTTATCAAAAATAGATCTCCCAACTTGTGATAGCTGCTTAAAAGGAAAAATAACAAGAAAACCATTTGGTAAAGCTACGCGAGCTGACCAACCATTGCAACTAATCCATTCTGACATCTGTGGCCCAAATGAATGTTCGGGCAAGGCATGGTGTGTACTATTTCATTACATTTATAGATGACTATACAAGGTATGGTCATGTCTATTTGATTACACATAAATCTAAAGCATTAGCATGTTTCAAAAGATTTATAGCTCTAGTTGCAAATCAATTAGAGTAGAGAATCAAAGCTTTAAGGACCGAACGGGGAAGAGAGTACCTCTCCGAGGAATTTAAAGTTTTATGTGATGAAACAGGTATTGAACGTCAGTTGACAATACCTAGGACTCCACAACAAAAATGGAGTAGTGGAAAGAAGAAACCGAACCCTCTTAGAGATGGCGAGGTCTGTGATGGCTGAAGCCAATTTGCCTATCTCCTTTTGGGGAGACGCACTATTGGCTGCCATATATGTACTCAATAGAGTACCTTCTAAATCCGTTGAAACCACGCCTTGTAAATTGTGGACGAGCTGCAAGCCCAATTTGAACCATTTGTGACCATAGGGATGTGTTACCTATGTTCGTGATACATCTAGCAAGCATGGTAAGCTAGGCCCAAGAGGCAAGAAAGGTATCTTTATAAGATATCTTGATCTCTCCAAAGGATATGTTCTTATGGGAGAGAATGAGAATGGTCAAATAACAGAATCTGAGTCACGAGATGTCACATTCTTAGAGAATGAATTTCCTAAGCTGGGAGAAGTGGATAAGGAATTCACTTTCTTTGAAACTCAGGAGTCTGAAACTTCAGGATCACTCAATCCGAGTGGGAGGAATGCAGTTGAAGACACGTAAGGGAAAGGGGAGAGAGAATGATGTTTTTCAACCTTCACAAGCGGATTTGAGTAATCCTGACCCTGACATGAGTGGTCTTGATTTGAGTGGGAGTCTTGTCCTAAATTCAAGTGTGAATATGGATATAGATCCCAGTGGGAGTGGTCCCAGTGGGAGTTCAGCCCAACACCTTGATGAATATATGCGATTTGTTTATCAAGAAGCAGAACCTCTAAGACGATCACAGAGGGGAAATATCCCGCGACGCCGTCATTTAGTTGATAGCGAAGCTCTCTTGATCGTAACTCAAATTAAAGATATTCCAAATAACATGAGAGAGTTATTGGAATCCCCAGCGAAAGAAGAATGGATTAAAGCAATGGAAAGTGAAATGGAGTCAATAAGGGTCAACAAAGTTTGGGAACTAGTTGACCTGCCCAAAGGGCGTAGAGCCATTGGGAATAAATGGGTACATACGATAAAGCGATCAGCGGATAGGAAACCTATCCAGACTAAGAGTCGGCTGGTTACGAAGGGGTTTACACAACAGGAAGGAATTAACTATCAGGAGACTTTTTTCACCTGTTGTTCGTTTCACGTCTATAAGAATAGTACTTGCTTTTGTAGCATGTATAGACCTTGAATTACATCAAATGGATGTAAAGACTGTGTTCTTAAATGGCAAACTGAACAAAGAAATCTATATGGTTTCATTGTCCAGGGACCAGAACATAAGGTTTGTAAGTTGAAAAGATCAATTTATGGCCTTAAGCAGTCTTTAAGACAATGGTATTTTCGTTTCCATGAAATGATTATATCAATGCAATTTAAGGTGATTAATGCAGACTCGTGTGTCTACATTAAGCGTGAAAACGGAGGGAAGTTTGTCATTCTAACGTTATATGTTAACGATATTTTAATAGTAGGAAATGACACTTCCTTACTCAAGAAAGTAAAGACTTAGTTGTCTTCTAACTTTGAGATGAAGGATCTAGGAGAAGCTAATTACATTCTTGAGGTTAAGATCTCAAGAGATCGATCTAAGAGATTATTGGCTCTTTCACAAGAGATGTATATCAATAAGATCTTAGAACAGTTCAGTATGGCTCACTGTGATCCCAATCCAACCCCTATTGTATAAGGTACGGAACTGAATGCAAGTATGTGTCCCACGACTCCAGAAGAGACTAAAAGGATGGAGTTAATTCCTTAAAGGTGTGCAATTGGTAGCTTGATGTATGCTATAATTTGTACACTACCTGATATAGGTTTTGCGGTGGGTCTCGCAAGCCGTTATCAGGCTAATCTAGGTTTGAAGCATTAGGCAGCATTGAAAAGGATATTGAGATATTTGAAGGGGACTTCAAATTATTCCCTTTATTACCAAGGAAAGGATCTACAGTTAAAGGGATACACAGATGCTGATCACGGAACTGATAAAGATGGGAGGTAGTCCACGTCTGGGTATATTTTCATTATAGGAAATTGTGCATTTTCCTGGTGTAGCAAGAAACAAACTTGCATGGCATTATCGACTATGGAGTCGATATATGTAGCTGCAGTAGCTGCAGTACTAGAAGCATTTTGGTTGGCTTCATAGATCTTTTGGATCTATTGCCTAAAAGGAAATATACGACTATCTATTCCGACAGCACTGCATCGATAGCTTATTCCAAGAATATTTGTTATCATGGAAAAAGCAAGCATATCGATATAAAATATCATTTTGTTAAAGACAAAACAGCACAGGGAGAAATAAGTTTAGTGCATGTTCCAACTAGTGATATGATTGCAGATTCGTTAACGAAGCCAATAGTTCCAAATGTTTTTAGTAAACACATTTTGGAATTTGGTCTTCGTAGGTTATAGGAACATGTTGTTGTTTTTGAACTATTGTAATAACTTTGGCAAATTCTATTGGAATAGAATATGAGTTATTTGTTGTGTTCAAATTCATTCACTAATTAAAGCGATACACATAGAGCTATTGAGTATAGTTCAGTATGTTGGCGAAATGTCATCTACTTACATGGATTAATCTTTTACTATGAATTGTGTGTTCATAGGTAAAAGTAGGAGTGTGAGTTACTCCATATATGATATTTTGCGTAATATCATTATTTCGTTCATACCGAAAGTTGTCCTGTGAAAGACTTAAATGTGGACTAGAGGTACTGATGCATGAGTTGCATTTAGAGACTGAATGCTTTAGCATAGTGTTTATAAAACATACGTCTTAAGTGGATTAACACTATGGCATATTTTAGTAATATGTGTAAAAGCCGACCAAGGGATGGAAAGAAGAAAATTGATCTCAACTTTCCTAATGTGAGACCCAAATGAAACTATGAGTTTCAAGTTCACCCTTAAGGACTCTTGTAAATAACAAGAAGGGTATGTCTGATGATTAACTTGATTGGAACCCTAAACCAGGCTTTGGTAGCTATGAACGGGCATATAAGGACCAGTCAGATAAGCATTAGACATATGGTGGAAGGTTATTTATAGAGAGGAAGTACATTTTCAGTAACATGTCACTTAGTAAACATATAACACTCGAGCTCAATACTTTTTCGTGGAAAAGGTATGTAGTGTATATGAATGTTTTCGTGAGATCAAAAGTGAGTCGAAAACTAGTGATCATGGAAAATGGACTAGGGTGAAGTCACGTTAAGCTAAAGGTGGAACGATGAAGGAGAGCTTCAAGGTTTAACCGTTACGTTGACTGGTCGCGTGAATTCGCCGAATAAGAATTGAAAGAAGTATGTGTGTTCAATTGCAATGAAAGTGTGTCTTGTCATGTGCGAGTGGGAGATGTTGGTTTTTGGTCCGCCCATGACATTTTGGAATGGCAGGGACTAAACTGTAATTATATGTAAATTATAGGGACCAAATGTGTAATTTGGTCCGACCCTATATATAGATGGAAGTTGGGATTTCCACTATAAATAGAGAAGAAGTTTCTCTATTTCCTAATGATGATGGAATCGTAGAGATTCTTATTCTATTCCCGGGGAAAACGTCCCTACCGATAAAACACGGATTACTTCTTCGTTCGTCGGAAGAATTCACGGATATACCCCGTACTCAGTGTATTCATACACTCGTAGGAAAGGCAACCAGAATGATCCAGTTTCTTGCATAGATCAGATCCATTCCATAAACGAGTTTCCGCTGCACATAAACCGTAAGTCTGTTTATTTGTTCTGTTTATGGTAACTATACATTCGTTGTATATTGATTATGGAATTCTGACTTCATATACATACTGCTTCTAACACTACCCATTCAATAAATGTCCGCTTGTCTTTTCAATTGCCAGCACCTTCGAAATAACAATAATCTAATTAACAACCAAATATATACTTAATTATATGGATTGAGTATAATATATAAATAGATGGAACCACATTAATAATGAGAATTAAGTCGAGAATTGCACAGAACATTTTATAATATTTATTCAGTAAATTGGAATTGGATTACTATAAAATTTAGGGATAAAAGTCAAATTTTAGGAATAACTTATGAAAGCAATAAAATAGTTGTTGCTATAAAATCGTGTCCGTGGGATTTTACTACAAAATTTAATTTTTTTTTTGATACAATGGACGGGAAAAAACCCGGAGCAAAAAACAAGAAAAAAGGGGAGAATTAAAACCAAACTATTCTTTGGCGAGAAACGCCAAAAGCATCTTCGGTCAGAATACTCTGGAGGCTCAACACACTCGTGAAGCCCAATAGGATAAGATCCTGCGAAATTCACCAATCAATTCGCCGCTCGATTGCCTTCTCTATAAATTTGATTAAAGACGACAATCCAATTTCGATTACGAAGAACCAAACACTGCCGGATAAGCCATTGATGAGGATGGGGACCCGTCAATCCATCTTTCATAAAGCCAATCGTTATTGCAGAGTCCAATTCTACAATAACTTGTCTGTATCCACTGTTCCAAGCCATATGTAAACCAAAGAAGAGCCCCCACAGTTCTGCAAGCAAAGATGTACAAATTCCAATATTTGCCACAAAGCCATCCAGCCACTTTCCATCTGCATCCCTTAATAAACCACCCGCCACAGTCATGCCTGGGTTTCCTTTACAAGCCGTCACAATTAAGCTTAACCCATCCCTAGTCTGGCTTTTTTCCCGCAAACGTCAATAGTCCTATGCCGAGCTACTGTACCTGTACACCGATTCATGGCGCTCATGAACTCCGCTGCTTGGGATTTAACAAAAGCCACACCATCTTTGTAGTTTGGACCACCATAAAAAACCTTCATGTTCCTCCATCTCCATGCCCACCAAATCACAGTCATAAAGAGCACCGGCCAATCAATACCATCCCAAAGAAAATTCTGCTGCAAATTTCCAGCAAACCAATCCCAAAGCGAACTACCAAAAAACACAGTGCGGCTGTAAGCAGGAACCAAGGAAGTCCACAGCTGCTGAATACTATCACTGTCCTTTACTAGATGCAATGTTGTTTCGACGTTGTTGCAAGAGGGGCATAGAGAGGAGGTTGCTATCCGTCTTCCTACTCGATTAGCATTACATAGCACAACATCATGAGCCACTAGCCAACCAAACATCCGTAGACGTTCTAGCATATGCACAGACCAAATCAAGTTCCAATTAAAGCCATTCTGAATTTCACTACCCGGGTTTAGTTGTTTGTATGCCAACACCATTTTGAAACAACCGTTCGAAGTCAACCCCCAAAACCAACCATCTTTGCTGTCCTCTTCACAAAAAAGAACTCGAGTAGCAATATGAAGTATCGCTGAAGTGGGTAAGAAGTTCGCAAAAGCCTCCCCGTTCCATGAACCGTTATTATTCTAATAATCAGCTACTGTGTCCTCCAACATATGGGGAGAAATAGGAGGGCTAGCACAAGAAAGAAGAGTTTGATTTCCAATCCAAATATCCCTCCAAAATTTTGTCTGCTCACCATTCCCTATCATCCTTCTAAGGCCCAATTTCAACACATCCACACCACACAGGATACTTTTCCAAGTATAGGACTGGTTCATACGAAGCTTAAAAGATTGCAAATTATCCACACTGTAACCATACTTGTGTTTGAGAACACGAACCCAAATCGCTTCTAGGTCAAAAACCATCCGCCACCCAATTTTTGCAAGCAAAGCTAAATTAAATTCTCGTGCAAACCTAATTCCCAATCCTCCTTCTTATTTCGATCTTTTAACCATATCCCAACTAAGCAAGTGCATCTTTCTTTGAGACTCCGAATCTCCCTACAGAAACCTACGATTTAATTTATCAAGCTTATGACACATACCCATTGGTAACACCGTTGTTTGTATTGTATAACTCGGAATTGCCGCCATAACTGATTTAATCAAAGTAACTCTCCCTGCCATGGACAGGTATTTTGCTTTCCATCCCGATAAACGAGAATGGATCTTGTCCAACGTCTTCTTATAAGTCTCTTTTGTTACCCTTTTGTGAATAATGGGCATACCCAGATATATTCCCAAATCATCTGTTACCTTTATTCCAAGAGCTGCAGCAATTAAATTTTGATCCCGCACCAAGACATTCTTCGAGAAATAAACACGAGATTTATCCTTACTCACCTGCGGTCCCGAAACTTCACAGAAATAACTTAATAATTCATTGACCTTTCAGGCTTGATTAACCGAAGCTTCTGCCATGAGAATGATATCATCAGCAACGAAGACATGAGACAGCTTAGGACCATCTTGGGAGGCTGGGATCGGTCTCCATTTCTTGTCATGGATGGCATCTTCAATTAAATGTGCAAGGCGATCTAGGCACATAACAAACAGATACGGAGACAGAGGATCCCCCTGACGAAGGCCCTTTATAGGATTAAAAGCCGACAGAGGCTCACCATTCTAAAGAACTCGCATCGAGGAGGAGGAGATGTAGTTCATGATAACCTCAACCCACTTGTAAGCTAAACCAGTATAAAGTGTCTTTGAGAAATTGCCAACTGATTCGATCATATGCTTTTTCCAAATCCAGTTTAAGAAGCATGTGACCTTTCGTCCATGTCTTTTTCTTAAAGGAATGAACCACTTCCTGAATGAGAACAACATTATCCGAGATGTGCCTTCCGGGGATAAAACTGCTCTGAGTCGGAGATATACGGTCCTTAAAAAATGGCTTCAAATGGTTAACCAAACATTTTGTAACAATCTTGTATAGCACATTACACAAACTAATAGGGCGGAACTGAGTTAGCCGCTCCGGGTTTAGCACCTTAGGGATAAGAGCAATGAGGATTTGGTTTACCCATGTGTCTAAAATCCCATCCTTTAGGGCCTTGAGGACAAAATCACACGTTTGATAGCCTACCACATCCCATAATTTCTGGTAAAAGAAAGCCTGAAACCCATCTGGCCCCGGGGCTTTGTAAGGCACTATAGCAAAAATTGCACGCTTTACATCATCAGTAGAAAAATTGACAAACGCAACTCGCCTTTTCAAATCAGTCCAACCCGGGAAATTACACCGAGTAATTAACCAAGGCCGAGCTGCATTCTCTTCCGTAAAAAGATCCATGAAAAAATGCGTTGCCATGGATTTCAACGTGTCCTTATCCCAAATTCACTGATTCGTATCATTCCGCAAACCTTCAATACAATTGCGCCTTGTCCTAATAATGGTGGAAGAATGGAAAAACTTCGAATTACGGTCACCCAAACCAATCTATTGCACCTTTGATTTTTGGAACCAAAATATTTCTTCCTGCAACAGTACCGCATTCAGCTCTTTAAGAAGACGGTTTTCAAGGCGGAGCAGACCCCTATGGGCTCATTGAGAGAGGAGTCATTGAACCCCATCCAAACATGCATAAACTGTTTTTTCCAGGAGGAAATGTGCCTAAACTGATTTTTATTCCAGTCCTGAACTGCATTCCAAAAATCCTCCAAATTACCCAAGATGTCACCGTTATCCGTCCACTGTCTTCAAGCAAAATTGTAAAATTCAGCATGTTGCATCCAGGCAGCTTCAAACCGGAATGGTTTGTGTTGGGGGCCAGTTGCATTTATCTTTAGATCAATCAAAATTGGGTAGTGGTCTGATCCGTGTGAGGTAGATGTCTAACAAAAGCTTCCGGAAACTGATGCCTCCAATCAAGGTTGCAAAGAGCCCTATCCAATCTGCAAGCAACTCGAGTACGGGGAGTGTGACCCCTGACCCAAGTAAAAGTAGGGCTTATGAAACCCATGTCCACTAAACGCAAACTATCAATCCAATCCGAAAAGAAAGCACAACGATCAAGTACCGAAGCCACACCCCCTTGTTTCTCCTCTAAAGTTTTGATACAATTAAAATCCCCCGCAATAATCCAAGGCTCTGAGATACTGCTATGGAGTTGCAACATATCAGTCATGAAGCTTCGTTTAAAGGATATCTGGGGTCGCACATATACAGCAAAAAAAAAAAAAGCCAATAGCAATTCATATGTCGCCCCTGGATGCATGTAATCCTAGAATGAATATACTGCTCATTTTTCTGAATAACCGAAACCTCAATACAGTCCGAATGCCATAACATCCAAATACCTCCCCTAAACCCATCAGCCTCTGCTCTTTCAATTCCCGAAAACTTTAATTTTTTACAAATGTTATCAGCGCGAACTCCCGAAATCCGAGTTTCCACAAGCACAAGAATCGTAGGATCATGAGTTCTAATTAAGAAATTCAGAGCTCGGTTAAACTCCCTACTACCAGTTCCAAAGCAATTCCAAGACATAATCTTCATCACCAATAAGAAAAGGCGTAAGGATCAAACCTTGGAAAATGATCAACAAGGCTTAAACTGGTGGGGCAGCAGGCTGGACTCCTTCCTCAATGCTATCTCCAATCATTTCCATAGATCTCCCATTGGTTTCCTCATGAATCATTCCACTCGGACTCGCCACCATACTAATCACTCCCACATCTGGTGGTCTTATCTGTGGGTTCAAAACTTACTGTCCTGATTGCAACACATTTGTACCGGTTCCAGCATCTTCCCGGATTCTTTTCGCTCTAGTTGCCCCGATGTCTACTGGTTGGTTTTTTTTCCCCCGAAAATCATTGGACCTGCCATTGTTCTATCTTCAACATCCCTAAAAACGTTGTGTTTTTGCAGCTCCACTAACGACATGGATCTTCTAGTATAGGTCTTATTACCTACAGTAAGTGGCTTGGTCAAAGCCTTCCCCTTCCACACACCTTGGTTCCCTGTGAATTATCTCCATTATTAACTGATGTGGCTTACTCAGAGGTTGTAAACACTAGTGACCGAATCTCCCCCATCTCAGTATTCAATGCCTCAAATCTGTTTTTATCCGTCTCTGTAAGGGATTGGTGTTGTTTCTCCAGTAGCCTCGGTTTCCTTCTCCTCCTTTGCACCATCATCCAGGGCCCATACTCCACCATGTTACTCTGTTGACCCAGTTCCCCCGCTATGCTGCTGTTCGTCTTGTTCGACTCATCATGATTATTTACCCCCTCCATCGTAACATTCTCATTAGCTCCCAGGGTAGCAGTCCTCTATGCTTCATGCACAATAGAAGGGAAAGACCATTGGGAGCGAGAATGGCCATACTGTCCACAGTTTGTGCAAGCTATGTGAAGCCCCTCATATTCCACTCTGACAAGCTCCCCATTGAGACAGAATTCAACAATCAGGGGTTTGTTCAAAACAATTTCAACACATACCCGAGCAAACCGGCCCCTATTGGCTTGAGCTGTGTTTTGATCTACCTTGATGGGTTTTCCAATTGCTTGGGCAATTTCAAGAAGCACATCTTCCGCATAATAGACCATAGACAAACCCGACAAGTGAGCCCAGACCATAGTGGTTTCAACCATTGCTTGAGCCGGAAGAAAGTCTAGGGTCCAAATGCGCACCGTCAAATAGTGTCCCTGTACTAGCCAAGGTCCCTCCATCATCACCTTCTCTCGATCCACGTCCTAATCAAATTGAACCATATGGAAACCATGTCCCAAATCCATTATATCTACTGCCCCAACCAGTCTCCAAAGTTCCAGCGCATGCTTGGATAGAGCAACATAGCCCAGGTCTCTACCTAGAAGTTTCACAATTAGAGCTTTACGCCAAGGTGCTGCAAGTTCCTCAATGAGTTGGGGTGCAACGAAAACATTTGGTTTCAAACCATCGCAGGGTGTGAAATCAATTGAAACTAAACCTTTTGCTTGCAGCGTTCTAGGGTTTTGTTTACCCATTGATAGCATCCCCGCCACAACCTGGCTGAAGGGTCTCTCAAATCCGGTGGCCTCATTAGGAATCCCCTCGTTCATGACTGTATCTTCTGACGCGTCCGGCGGAGCCGGTGGATCCGGCGGCTGGTGTGTAGCTAGGTTTCCTAGGGCGCCTCTCATGTTCTTTTAATTTAATTTGTTCCAATTACTGCAAAATTTAATATAATTTACCGCTAAATATATTTTTTTACAGTAACCTTTGTACATTCCAAAATCATGGGGATAAATTTGACCTTCAATCCTAAATTTTACAAATTAGTGGTGAATAAATTAGTTGGAGGAATGTAACAAGTTGGAAGGTTTAAAAGTTTGGAGGACACAAATTGTTTCAATTATGAAAGCCCATTGGCAACAGGTGAAATTAAAAGTAGCATGATTTAACCTCAATAAAAAAGGCTTGTTTTATTCCATTTCGAAAATGATAAAACTCCAGAAACAAACAAATGAGAGGAAGAGAAACTTTCCCCGTAATTGAGTACATCAAGACTATAATTTAAGCTAAAGAAATTCTAACCAAAGAACATCTTTAATTTCTTTAATTTCTTTAAGCTCTTTCTCTCCCTCTCTGTCTGTCTGTCTGTCTTTTTTTTTTTTTTTTTTTTTATTTATTCTTCTTCATCGATCTTCAAAGAATTTATTGAAGATAGAGGGCAGCGAGCGAGGCAAGGGAGGCGCCGATCAAAGAACCGACGGCCGGCAAGCTGACTGTGGCAGCACTTTCTGCAACACCAGCAGGGGCAGGAGCAGGAGCCTCCTGAGCCATCACTGCACTAACGGAGGCGGCGGCGAAGAGGACGGCGCAGGCAATCTTCTTCATTTCCATTATTGATGATATTAGAGGCAGATCAAATACGGCAGAGATATAATTTATTCAGCCGAATCAATCTGCCTTTCAATATGGAAGTTATAATTTATTTGCAGCCTGAATGTAAATGCCTCCATTGCTTGCTTTTTATACTTGATTTCTTCCTTTATTTTAGCCTAATTACTGGTTTCCTTAATCAATTCGTTAATTACTTGTGGTTGTTGTTATTTTGGTTATGATTATGAAGTTGCCTATTCTTTAGCTTGAATGAGTCCTCCTTGTTCAAGGATTTAGTCGTGAGAATCATATACAATAATTATTTCTAGCCATTCCAAATACATTTTCTTAACAAATGTATAATATTTCAGTTTAATTTGTCTTTTCTTTTACTTTAAAATGAATGAAAGAAAGAAGAATAAAAAATCTTAGGTTAATCCAAATAATTTTTCAATGTTAGAACAATATGATGTTGAGTAAGGAACACAAAATAAAGATTGATTAATTTTATAAAATATTTTTTAATTCCTTTTTTCATTTATATTGATGGATAATCGAAATAACCCAATATGTTTCTAGCTAGATCAGGTTGGAACTTGTACTTCCTTGACTTGGACCTTTGCAAAATAAAAGGACTTAGGTACTGGGTAACTGAGGATACTCCGATGCGAAGTTAGTGATTTGGTTTGGACTTAGAAAGTTTTAACTATTTTGGCTGAGGTTACTCTAATATAGGCTTTGTATCCCTAATCTTGTTTGGACTGAGATTCTGTAATATCCTTTGGATATATATTAGGAATTAATGTATCATAGTCCTAATTGGATTCATATTAGGATCTTTGATATATTCCTCTTTAACTAGTCAGTTATTCAACAGATAATATTGTGGTATTGTTGTGTGCTATTGAATTGCAACTTGTCTATTGTCAACACCTGAAAAGTTTTAGTAAACAAGAAATTTTTAAAAAGTCCCAATTCACCCCCTCTTGGGATATAACCTTTGGGACCAACATTTTGCAAATACATTGTCAAGTACAGTCTATAAGAGGTTCGATTATGGATCGAATCTGGATAGGCCTCTATTACGGGCACTCTCCTTGGATTCAGTACCATTTATATCCGGAATCCATCAGAAGCCCCCCCCCCCCTCCGCCCCCAAATAAGTTCGATGGATTTTTCTTCGGTGAAGTGTCGCGTCTCACCTTGTGCCACACGTCGTCTGCAATGTTGGGAAGAGGAAGTGACCCTTGGGTGTCTTGTCAATAAATGACTTTTAAATTTTGAAATAGCTGTTCATTTTACTCTTCTTTCTAAATTCTTCTCAAGGCAACACCTTTTAAACTCTTTGAAGTATTTTAGTAAATCACCATCTTCTCCCCATAAATCAATAAGTCTCATTTCCCTTTCTAATTTGCTTTTTGCATTTTTTGTTGTTCTCTATTTCATGTATTTTTTGGTATTTTCATCTTTGCTTCGTTTTCTTTATGGGTTTGCCCTCTGTTTTTAGGTTTTATGGGTTTTATTTGCATTTATAGTTTGTTTTTCTGGAAATTTCTTTTTTTATTCATCAACGGAGTCCTCTGTATGTTTATGGTCTTTCTCATTTTCAGAGAGGACCTTTTTCAAACTCTCGCTCTTCAAGTCGCAGGGAGGAAGAAAATTTTCCTTTAGCTAAGAATCCTTCAAAGTCCGATGCCACTAAGAATTCCACCACCGATGCTTTTATTGGCTGTCCTTCCAAAGATTTTGTTGACAAGGGTGAGAAAGCAAGCGAAGCCGATGGTAAAGTTGGTGCCCTTAAAGAGATCAAGGTAACTCCTTGCATTAATGATATGGTATCTCAGGTGATGGAAGAAGACCTACTACATCTCTGGTATATGTACCCATAGTTCTGATCGTAGGAGTATTTAATCCCTACCCACCGTATGGATAATTTTCCATCTAACTCCACCACAGAGAAGCGGATTCGAGTATCCTCTCCCAGGTCTTATCTGCAGCATCTTGACCTACTACCACCTTTTTCCAACGTAAATCCACCCAAACACTGTAAAGGAGCTATCTTTCATCTATTGGCTTTGCTAAAATTTAGGGATTACTCTTAATGGCCAAATCTTTTGTCATATAGCCACACCCTACCTTCATGATGCTAAAATTGATCACCTGACTTTTGCAAAAAGGAAATGCTATCAATTCTGTGAAATTTTTCAAGACTTCTTCTTCTTCTTTATAAAGAAGAAGCCAAATGGACTACATTCCTCTCCTTGTGGTCGTTCTGGAGCAAGAAGGAAATGGTAGGGAAGAAGCTGTGCCTTTCAAACAAAGAAAAGATGGGCTTGGATTTTTTGAAATCATCCTTAGAAGCACTAGAAGCTTTTCCCATGTCATGGAAGCCTTTCGACTGAGGATTGAGTTGGACAGAATTAATGATCAGAACCAAATGCCTTTTTTTTTATAGTAGACCTTTACAAGCTCACCAAGGTACCAGATATTTATACTTGTATTTGTTTTCTTTTATTTGTATGCCTTGGTAGGAATGTTAATTGCTTCCTTTATTGCAGCCATAAAGAAGAAGAAGAAGAGGGCTGGAAATCATCCCTTGGGGCAGAATCTAATTGCTCTTCCTCCTTCACCTCCTGTATCTCCTATCAAAGTGTATCAACAAGCTACCCCTTCACTGATGGTGACTGTGATACCACTACCAAAGCCACTAAGGTAAACGAGGGAAAGAAGTCTCGCCAAGTACGACTTTTACTTTTCCTGGTTTATGATTTTATCTTTCATGTTACCTTTTTATCGCCAGGACCTTCCTTTTTGTAGGTTCGTGCATGTGGTTCTGGCGGTGAGGACTGGTCCGACTAGGATCTTGGTTCCTACCACTAAGTGTTTGTTTAGTTGGGGTGAAGGAAGAGTTATTAAAGGAAGGGAAAGGAAGAATTTTGGTAGGAAAGGCAAAAGAATGACCTCACTCTTCCAAACCCTCCAATTTGGTGGGTTGAAATTTAAAGAAAATTTGTGGATTTTTAACCCTTAATGAATTATTCTCTTTTTAATAACCTTCCAACCAAATCAGGGTTGTCCTTAACCATTCCTTTACTGAACCCTTGAAACCCTTTAACCAAAAAGACTCTAACAAGAGCATTGTTAGTAGATATGGAGACAATGCGATCCTCGGTGATTTGGTTATTTAGGTCAAATTAGGTGAAAGGATGTATCTTCTTGTGGATACCATCAAGTTCCCCACGTTCTCCAACTAGATGCTTGCTTCTAAAGCCTTGAGGAAAATTTATACTGTGAGTTTCATCGCCTTGTTTTTTGCATTTATTTTTAGGTATTTATTCTCATCATTCCTTATCTATGCAAGTTGTTACCTATGTGCTTGACATGGAAAACCTGTTGGATGAGGCTGACTGTTTGTACGAAGAGCACATTAAAAGTATAAACTTAAGGAAGCAAGCTGAGGATAGTGTGAAGGGGGCGACTGATAAGCTGGCCAAGCTGGAGGGGGAGTTGAAGGAGGCCAAAAAGGCCAAGGAAGATGCTCTTGTCAAGGTGGGTTTTTTTGGAGAAGTCCCTTGATGAGATCTGGACTGACCTGGCGAATGAACAAGCGACTCAAGAGGCACCTCGGGCTAAAGCTAATGTAGAGATGAAGGCAAAGCTGACATTCATGTGTGCTTGGCCCTTCTTTATGGTGAGTGATTACTGGATCAATATGTTGCCACCTATATGGACATCTCCTTTAACGACATTGACATTGGCTTTCCTGAGAAGGATCTTCCGCCACTCCCGCCATTTCAATATTGGGATTCGTAATCGGAAAAATAACATGGCGCAGCGGAAATTACACCGTTAAAATTTTCCTAAAATCCACCTATCGTGTCCGATTACCATTGATTGAAATAAAAACCAATTTGAATCAAGAGAGATTAACTCACCGGATTCGTCTCTTCTAGAGACTGCTGCAGAATTGTTTCTTAAAACTGTGATCTTCGCGAACCGGTGCTAGCCAAAGAAGCGGAAGGAATGGAGAATTAATTCCTATAAATTGTGGTTGTTTTGGGGATGAAATTTCCAGCAAATAAAATAGGGTTAGGGTTAGGTTTTCTTCCTTAACTGTGCCCTTATATAGACACATTGTCTAATTAGGTTGTAATTAGGTTAATTAAACCCAAGTCCATTAGGATTATAATTACATAAATAAACTTTAATTAAAAAGTATATACTATGTAATTTAATTCCATTTGGCTAAATTTAATTACCCCTAAATCAAATTAAATCACACTTAAATAAATACAATACATGTATTTAATTTTCCTACTTAGAAAAATTATTTAATTAATTGTTTACTTTATGTAATTCAATTAATTGATAAATTAATTAATTACATTATGTAAACTTATTAATTAAATTAAATCAACCCAATGTTAATTAATTACCTTGACACCGAATGTCAACTAATTAATTAACGCATTCCTTCCAATGTACATTACATGTTCAATTCCTATAAGTTCCGGCTCAGTTGATCTATGTGCACAATCCTATGGGTCTGTCTTTATTTTGGCAGTAGACCCAAGACCCACAGACTATAAGTGGGTTCTAGCAAATCGTTACCACCTCCAATTAAGACAGAGATGCATCAGTTTGTTGAAAACACTGACCCAGTAGTAATCTCACAGTGTCCTTTGCCAAATGATGTCGACATGAATAAACAAGAGGCATGGTGTCTGTCATCCTCTTCTGCTGTTTATTATATTTCTTGATCTTGAGTTGACTGATTAATCAAATAAGCAACCGACTTACTTGGGTATGGCCATACACTTATCAGTTCCACTCATCAAGTGGCCAATGTATCATCTCGGTGTTACCCCAGTGGCAATTCCATCACTTCATCATCAATATCAATATGTTCACCGGTCCACCCAATCATACCCATATTTAGCATCTTTTTATAGACCTGTTAGGCGTATGTCAAAGTGAACCGGATTCCATGTTAATACTATAATGAAATTTGGTCTGAGGACAAAAGAGACATATTCAAGAAAGACCTATGACGCGACAACCATGTGGCTTTCTTGTGCGGATCGATCCAGTCCCATGTCAACGACATGTACCTATATTCATGACTGATTATACAAGTACTATGGCTAGTTCAAATTGCCATATAGTCATCGAATATACAAGTTTGTGAATCTATTCGTTCTCACGGTTAGAATAGACATGGGATAGGTTTTATGATTATCAATCAATGGATACTCTACTTATATTATAGCACAAGATATAAATGAAATAGATTAATTGCCTTTATTAATGTGACACAAATAATGTATTCATACAATGAGTTTTAATATATAATATAAAATATAAAAATCCAATACCCTAAGAACTAGGGCACCAACACTCAAGGCTAGGGTGAGAGCTCTGTTGATCTTGCCGGTCAGATGGAGGATGAACCCGCTACCTGACTTCACTTATTGTTTATTTATTTTTTTCTTTTTAAGTCCTTGTGGGATGTTTGTATTGAATGTTTGGATATTATCGTTTGGGTTTTATATATTACCTTGCTTTTAAAATTTTCTAAGTATTTTAGTTTGGTCTTTCATACTTGATGCACTTCGTTTTGGGCACATGTAGTTTCCCGAACCTTTACACTTGTTGACAAGTCTTTAGCCTTGCAAGTTTTATAATCCAGTAAAGACTTTATCGGATTTAAGTATGACTTTTATCATGTTATACTTATTTTTTTTTTTTTTCATTTTTCAGTTAGGGTGGAGGGTCAAAATGACCTTATAGTTTTTTTGGGATAACAAATTTGATCTCGATATATAGTAAAAAAAAAATATGTAGTTTTTGGGCCTAATATTTATGATAAGGTGTAATTTCTTCCCTAGTAAATGACAAGCATGTTGAAATGTCTAAATTCCACATTAACAACACTTTAGCTTATCGAATTAGTAACGAAAATAATTCATAATTATTTTCGCGAATACAAATTTCATAAGTTACTCACCACAATTAGCAGTTAACATCAGTTTGCAACGATTATCAGCTCATTGCTAGACCAAATAAGACACCTACCTAAGTTAAAATTGCAAATTAATAAATTGTTATATATATATATAACCATTTATTATTAAAATAGGACCAGACCGGTCGGTTGTAGTGGCTCAATCAGATGTTGAACCACTAAACTCGCTAGTTGAACTGGAGATTGAACCATAATTCATTATAATCTATTATTAAATGATAATTTTTTTCAAAAAAATAAAGGCCTAATATATAATTTGCACCCTCAACTTGGCATCATTTTTCTATTGTCCCCTCGAACTTTGCAAACATCAAGTTTGCCCCATGATATTGGCAAAACCAACCCAAATAACCCCTCAAACCGATTTGACCAGGTAACTCAAAAAGAGTATAATTCACTTGTTGACATGTGTCATAATTGAAAATTCAACTCATTGAACAACCAATCATAACTTGACACGTGGATCCAATTGCAAAAATTTCATAAAATCCCCTTACACAATTCTAATCCTAAACTAAACCCTAACATTTTTATTAGGCCCTATTTTAATCATTAGTAAATTCTAAGTACTCGTTGACAACTATGTATGTTCAATGAATTAATAATTAATTCTTGTTGTCTCTTAATTCATAAGATCCTTCCTCAACAAATTGACTTTTGATTCTCCATGGCAAACTCAAATTGAAAAAACAAATTGAATAGAACTGAAATCTGCATATAGCAAAACTCTAGACAAACTCAAATTGAAAAGAACCCAACAAATCGAAGAGAATCCATCATTTGAAATACGCATATGGCAAAACTCCATGGCAAACTCAAATTGAAAAGAACCATATGAAATCTCACCAAGTAATAACTAATAAAAACTGGAATTTTTTCAATTTTGGGACAAAGCTAATCCGGACCTAGGCGATGCTGGTCGGATGAGGCAGAGATGGAGGTGACGCTGGTCGGCAGAGATGGAGGTGGCATTGGTTGGATCCGGCAGAGATGGAGGCGGTGCTGGTCGGCAGAGATGGATGCTGTGTTGGTTGGATCTAGCAGAGATGGTCGGATCTAGTAGAGAAGGGAGGCCGATGATGAATTTGAAAAGAGGGAGCAGATAATAAAATTTATATTTTTACTATTATTTGTTTTTATGTTTAATATTAAATATGTTTTTATTATTTTTTGGTTTTAGAGGAAATCTTCATGCACCTAACAAGCTGTGTTATTTACTCTCCTGCCACGTCAGGTTGTGGGAGTTATTTGGATCGGTTATGCTATACCAACATCGGGGTAAATTGGACATTTATAAAGTTCGGAGGATAGTAACAAAATAGTGCTAAGTTGATAGGATAAATTATTTATTAAGCCAAAAATAAATATCCAATTAAATCATCTTTCTCAAAAAAAAAAAAAAAAAAAAAAAATTTAGGTAGCACCTCTCTCTCAGTTTACTTT
This sequence comes from Euphorbia tirucalli, assembly GCA_039660915.1. Lineage (NCBI taxonomy): Eukaryota > Viridiplantae > Streptophyta > Magnoliopsida > Malpighiales > Euphorbiaceae > Euphorbia > Euphorbia tirucalli. The sequence continues at coordinate 18,991,198 of CM077633.1, read as the reverse complement.
ATGAACTTTATAAACTTTTGCACCCTCTTAGTTTATTCAATTATGAACTATATTATTAAGAAAATAATTTTCTGGAAAAAGGTATATATATAAACGACGATAAGGATCAATAGACTCAAATATACAATACACAAACCAACATGCGAAATTATATAAAATACTAGTACATCACATGTTTTACGTTTTGTTAAAAAAAGTCATCGCTGACTTCACATAGAAAAAAAAAGGACAACAGTGGCTATATTATTCAATGTTGTGAAAACCGGACCGGACCGGCCGGTTCGATCGGTTTTACAGCGAACCGATCATGGGTCTGATCGGTTTGATTAAAATGAACAGTTTGATAAAAAACCGGAGATGACCGGTTCGACCGGTTAAAAACCGATGAACCAGTTGTTGGGGATTAATCGCACAAAACAAAATATGCGCAGCGGAAATAAAAGATTAATCCTCACCAAGGACCCATGTACATTGCATTGAATCGGAAGGAGGGTTAAAGAATTACCTTAATTCTTTGAAGATTGAATCAAAGGAACCAAGATAGCTTCCCTCTACGGTTGATCCACACGGAGCAATTCATTCACCGCGTGCTAGCGCCGGGATTGAAGAACGATTCTTCGAACGAGACAGAGAAAGCGAAAAATCAGATTTTTCCTTGGAGTTTTTTTTTGAGAATTTCGGCTGCCACTATTCCTCTTGTTGTGGCTGCCGAAAATCAGTTTTTGTTATATTACAATTAGGTTATATATTTCCTTATATATATAACCTAATAAGTTAATTATAATTATACCCTAATACACTTATTAGTTATAATTATAAATTAACCCACACAACTTAATATTAATTTTCAATTAATATTAAGTCAAATCAATTCTCCATAATACACATATGTATATACAATATTATAATTAATTATATCTCTATATAATTTAATTATAATATGTGGCATACCTTATGCAATATTAATCATATTAATATTCACATATACATATATATATAAATATATATCACTATATATATTTATTCTCTTTCTCATTCATAAATTATTATCCAATAATAATTTATACCCGAAAAGATGAACTTCATTTTGCTCTTTGTGTGTGACCCCATAGGTTCATATTAATTGGCAATAAGGAAATTACCATAATGTCCTTATAGGTCACAAGCGGACTCTAGCAAGCCATTACGACTACCCAATTAACATGATTGGAATGATCCAATACCTATTTATAGAATGTCATATTCCCTTTTGTCTCTTTGATATCATGATTAATCATAAGACATGGTACACTTGTCAATCTTATATAATTAATCATATGCTTTCTCGATCTCAAAGTAAACTGTTTAGACATATCAATTGATACTCTATCAATTATTTGAGCACGGCCATGCATTTAACAGTCTTACTTATCGAGGGGCCCAGTGATATCGCTCTCTTGATAGAGAGGGACAAAATCCCATATCTGTCACTCACATCCCAAAGCATGAGTCATATTGTACCCAATCACAGCCTTTATAACTACTCTGTTACAAGCAGCGTTTGACTGCGTCAAAGCACAACATGAGTTCATCTCGGAATCAATGGTGACCTCAGGTCAAAGGAATCAGCTAATGACACTACTATAATCAAGATCAGTTGTGACACATGACCATGAACTTGATCTCATAGTGGGTCTCCAGTAACATGTTCTCTAACATATTACCCGTGAGTATAATCTGTATCTGTATACACTATATTCATCTTATGAATATCCATTATCACTCACACTAGTCTTAGTTTGTTATTATTCCCATAGTAACAATCGACTAGGGATATTTAGAATAACACGATTTATTCATGGATACTTATCATAAATGCTAACATACAAACATAAATGATAATATTAATCTACACTAGATTAATCTTAGAAGTCAAATTACATAATCCAATATTGGCCTTAGGGCACAATCTCCAACAATCTCCCACTTGCACTATGGCCAATCATACATGTATCTCATACCCATTGACCTACATGACTTTCATGTATTCACTCGTGCAGGAGTCTTTGTCAGTGAATTATTAATTTTACCTTCCGTTGTTACTTTACACATTTTCACTCTCTCTTTAGAGACAGCCTCTCTAAATTAGTGAAAAACGCCTAAGTATATGCTTGTGTCATACAAGGTTCTTACGCATTGAACTATTGTCCCTACAATAGTCTCACAGGATAAGCAATGCTTAGAACAAAACACAACATTTTGTGATGAACTTCTTCATCCAAAATTTCCTTTACATCATATGTAACAATATACTTTGACTACTATTATAGATATTTAGCTATATCATTTTATTTTGAACCTTTCAAAATCATAACATCTCCTTTTAAGAGAATACTAGATCTCGACTGATATATTGCAACTAATTGCAATCAGTTGTATATGTGCAACTATTTACACAATTAACATAAGCAAGCTTCTATTAAGTCTTTTACATTGAACGCTTTCAATGCTTTGACTTAAGCCAAAACATTCTTTTAGATCTATCTCTATAGATTCCAATTTCAAGAACACAGGCAGTCATGCTTATAACATTAACCGAAATTACTTTCTTAGCCAAGATTTTACTTCTTGCAAGGTAAGAATGTTATTTCCAACAAGCCATATGTCATCCACATATAGCGTTAGGAATACCGATATGCTCCCACTGATCCTTTTGAAACACAAGATTCATCATCCTTTTGATAAAATCAAACCATTTGATTTCTTTATCAAAACTATGATTCCAACTATTTGATGCATGTTTCGATCCTTATAAGAATCTTTGAAACTTGCATACGCTATTTGAATTCTTTGGATGCTCAAAAACTTTGGGTTGTGTCACGTACACATCCTCAATCATGTTTTCACGTAGAAAATAGATTTTGATATCCATTTGCCATATTTTATAATCATATTATGCGGATGTGGCAACAAGAACTCAATTTGACTTGATCATGATTAATGACGAAAAAGGATTTTATCATAGTCCTACTATGAATTTGTTCGTATCCTCATAGTCACTACTATGAACTTGTTTATTACCCCTTTTTGTCACTAGTCGTGCTTTATAAGTTTGAAGATCACCATTCATGTCGGTTTTCAATTTGAAAACTCACTTGCAACCATTGCATATGCATCTTCTAAAAGACTTATCAAAGTCTATACTTTGATTGTCAGACATGGACTTATCTTCAACCTTTGTAGCATCAAGTCACATATTAGATTCAAAATCTAACATTGCTTCTTCATAAAAGAAGACTTACTTCATCTAGTAAAATTACATCATGATTTTGAGAAATCCATATCTCTCCTAATCATGTCGTATTCCACTAGACTTTCATTGGACTTGTGTAATTTCAACAATGATCATGAAACCATTTCCATGTTCCTCTTCAACGTTAATGTCACTTTGTGAATTACGAGTTTTGTAGGTGTACTTTACTCCCACTAACTCTTCTAGAAATTAACTCCCTCTTCAAGGGGAAACCATTTCTAGCTACAACTATTTTGTATCCCAAAGAAACACAGGAGTAACAACTCCTATTTTCTTTTTGAGTAATCCAAAATACGACATTTAAATTTAGGTACCAACTTGTTCGAAATAAGCTTTACAGCCCTAAACTTATTCAATGAAACAATTTGGGTCTCTTACCCAACCATATCTCATATGTTGATTCATGAATTGTTTTAGATGGAACTTGGTTCACAATATAAACAGCTGCTTTAATGGCATATTTTCGAGAAAACGATGATCAATCTTGACTTCATCATAGATTGAACTATATCTGTATAGAGTTCGACTACTCCCTTTTCGACACAACATACTTTGTGGCGTACTTGGAGGAGTCAATTGTGAGACAGTCCCACAATCTCTAAGATGATTGTCAAAATCTTGACTCAAATATTCACCACTCGGATCATATCTAAGTGACTTTACTATCTTGTCAATATACTTCATACTCCTTTTACAAGCTTTTGAACACTTCAAAAGTTCCAAACTCGTGTTTCATTAGATACACTTATCTAGTGAAAAGTTCCACAAAATAATGAAGTATTAAAACCTCCTTTAGCAGTTGATTTATAATTCATATACATCCACATGTATAATGCTTAATAAATCGATTATTCTTTAACTACTTTTAGCAAAGAACCACTTTTGTCATCTTTTACAATAAACAACATTTGCATGATTCAAGATGATTCATAATCTCATAAATCCAAAAGTCCATTCTCATGGAGTTTCGTAATGCGACTTTGCTTATGTTTCCAAGACAACATTGCCAAAATAGGTTTAATCAAACTATTTGATTCGATCCTTACAGTATTTATGTTACAGATGGGCTCCACATATAAAGACAATTATGTAAATCTACATTTCATAATCATGTCTTTATAAAGTTTATAATTCACAATTATAAAATAAACAACATTTGTTTACTTGAGCCAACAAGCTCAATAGGCAACAAGAGTTCGTAACTCACATGTAAAAGTTCATAACCTTTGAGTAACAACCTTTGCTTCTCTTGCCTATTCGCATTCTACCTTTCACCTTCATAAGGTTTCTATTCAAGTTGCGATTCATCATATTCTACTAATATGAGATCCACAACTGGTATCTAATACCTTTGATATAGAAACAAAAGTAGAATAGTTAATAAATACTTAAGGTAGCAGTCTTACTGCCTTTCATCTTCTTATAGTTCTCCAAACAAAGTTTGCTATTTCCATTCTAATGAACGATTCATTCTAGAAATGGCAACACCCTTCTTTTGGAGATCTCTCTATGCCAACAGCTTTGGCCTTTAAAGCACTTTCACCCGAACCTTTCGGTCTTTATGCTTTTCGACCTTTCTTTTATCCTTTTCCTTTTGAACCATAAGCACACAATTCGAGGCGGGCTTATCCTTTATGGATAACTTAACATTCTTTTGCATCCTATGCAACTGATTCACAATTTCCCCATGTCATTCAAATGATAGTTCATCACCAATGACTATCAAATAATGAATTCAAGATCACATCTTAATGCCTTTTGGAGGCCAATGAGAAAATGTTGCCTCAGACACTTGTCTTTTCTTGCTTACTAACTGATGGAACATTTCCATTTGTGATGTATCATATACCTCAAGTAAAACTTCCACGTGCGGAAGAATTGGTGGCAAGTGTAAGATAATAAATTTTAAACAGAGTCCCTTCGATGCTTCAAGTAAGCATCTTTTATACTCGTGTTACAATTGCTAGTGGTTCATTGGGCAAAAGGATTATTGAGAACATATGATTCCTTTTGATTTGAGAACAATTCTCAAAGTTCAATAACAATCGAGACCATGATAATAGCAATCATAACTATAATAAAACGTGTAAAGATTTTTATTTAAATGCTCCCACTTAAATTATAAAACCCTTTAAAATATTCAAGTGGGTGAAGATCCAAAATCCATACTTAACCATAGCACTGCTTTGGCATGTCCCTATGATTAAATATAATTTCGGTAGGCAAAGACTCAAAATCATGCTTTAAACCATTTAAACATATTTTGGATGTGCACTTCTTTGCCAATTGCATCATTATGCAACTCTTCTAATTTATGAGATGCATGATATCATATATCATGTTTAATTGTATGTTACTCATCTCATCTTTGCCTCGGGCTCAAACACCATTTTGATTAACCCTTTGTTAAACCAATTACAACACAATGAGAATCACCATTTCTCATATTATCGCTTCGCTAAGGTCACAACATGCGTACCCGCTTTGGCGTGGCTACCATGATGCGAACATAGTACTTGACTAGTGTTATACGTAATTGGGTGGCAAAAATATAAACTTCTTAAGTTTATTTAGGGTTTATTAAATCCTGTGATTTAATTGTATCTCATACAATTCATGGCATTAATATTAAACATACATTTGTTAATACTAATTAGCATGGCATCCTATGTCATACATATGTTAAGCATGCAATCTAGCATGGCATCACATGGCATCTAAAAGAAATAAGGCATGCATTTACACATATATATAAACATTTGCATCACATGCAAAATAATTTCTAACATGCATCAATATTTATTAACATGGCATCTTATGGCATAAAATAAATATAACATGCATAAGACTCAAAACCGTGTTATGGTATGGTTTTATCTACATTGATTTTCATAGGCCAATATGAAAATCAACAAGTCATATCCTAGGTGGTTGTAACCATCGTATGGTCACAGCACAGCCGCACCCCTTGGATCCGTCCTCACGTCTTTGTTCCTTGGCACCATCTCATGGATTTACATATTACACAAAATTGCATCCTATACAATTTTCTAGCAAAATAAAATTTACAAACAATAAATTGCATCCTATACAATTTATCTAGAAAAATAAGGTTACATAAATACAAACGACTCGCAGGCCGTATTTATAAAACTTTACATCCACCAAAACCAAAAGAAAACAAAACCATCCACAGGGTCCAAAACCATACCACAACACCATGCATAAAATTATCACAATAATTTTACATCTACAAGATTTAGGGTTCAAAGGCAAAATACAATCTTATTGCATTGAGGAATTGATTTGAAAAGGCTAAATGTGTAGAAACAATTTCTACACGGCAGCACCAAGGGAACACGGCGTGCAAAACCGGTTTGCACGGCGTGCAGCACCTGCACGCCGCCGTGTTCCTCGCTGTGTCTCAGCACACACGGAAACAATTTCCGGTTGCACGCCGTGCCAAACCATCACACGGCGTGCACTTCATGTTTGCACGGCGTGCAGAGCCTGCACGCCGTCGTGTTCCGAACTGAAAGCCAATACTGGAAACAATTTCCAGTTGCACGCCGTGCAAAGACAGCACACGGCGTGCACAGCATGTTAACACGGCGTGCAGCACCTGCACGCCGACGAGTTCGGAACTGAACTCATATCTGGAAACGATTTCCAGTGCACGAATGAGCAAAACAATTGAAGAAACACATCATTCACAATGATCAATTCCAAATCAATTCAAAATAGTTATTCACAATAACAGAACAAATCATTCATAATTATCAACATTGAAATCAAATTTCAATTTGTTATTCACAATAACAAAAGAACCCTAAATCAAAACACACAAACCCTAACATGCATTTTGATCTAATCAAAATAACAAATCCAATTCAACCAATGCACAAGTGGCTCTGATACCACTGTTGGGGATTAATCGCACAAAACAAAATATGCGCAGCGGAAATAAAAGATTAATCCTCACCAAGGACCCATGTACATTGCATTGAATCGGAAGGAGGGTTAAAGAATTACCTTAATTCTTTGAAGATTGAATCAAAGGAACCAAGATAGCTTCCCTCTACGGTTGATCCACACGGAGCAATTCATTCACCGCGTGCTAGCGCCGGGATTGAAGAACGATTCTTCGAACGAGACAGAGAAAGCGAAAAATCAGATTTTTCCTTGGAGTTTTTTTTTGAGAATTTCGGCTGCCACTATTCCTCTTGTTGTGGCTGCCGAAAATCAGTTTTTGTTATATTACAATTAGGTTATATATTTCCTTATATATATAACCTAATAAGTTAATTATAATTATACCCTAATACACTTATTAGTTATAATTATAAATTAACCCACACAACTTAATATTAATTTTCAATTAATATTAAGTCAAATCAATTCTCCATAATACACATATGTATATACAATATTATAATTAATTATATCTCTATATAATTTAATTATAATATGTGGCATACCTTATGCAATATTAATCATATTAATATTCACATATACATATATATATAAATATATATCACTATATATATTTATGGGCTTTTTACATAAATACTTACCTTTTTACACCACCTAACTTTTTTACCTACAAGGGAAAACTTTACTTAAATACTTTAAAAACTTTCCAAAATTACAAAAATACATAAAACAGGAAATTCCTGTTTTACGTAAATCTGCAGAAAAAAACACAAAACAGAAAAACATAAATCTCCAAAATACGTGATTCCCTCCGGCTCAAAAACCTCCCAAACGCCAAGAAATCGCAGATCAATTTCGCCAAGAATCACAGATCAGTTTCTTCACCTGGAATCGCATACCTGGATCGATAATCACAGATCAGTTTCGCCATCTAGAAATCGCACATCTATATCGATCGATCTCTCTCCTACACATTCAATCGATCACTGCAATTCAATCGATCACTGCAAAACAGATATAGCAATTCAATCGATCACAGAGATATACAAGAAATCACAATTCTGCTCCATGATAATGGAACTTGGACTGAAGATTACAGATTCATCAATTACAACTCAGTATAACTCAGTATAAATAAGGTATAATTCAGGTATAACTAAGGTATAAACAGTGAAAAGAGTGTATCAGAATTTATAACAAAGGTATAATCACAATAACAGTGTAACTTAGGGTATAACTAAGTATAACTAAGGTATAATTCAGGTATAACTAAGGTATAATCAGTGAAAAGAGTGTATCTGAATGTATAACAAAGGTATAATTACAATAACAATGTGTCTTAGGTATAACTAAGGTATAACTCAGTATAACTAAGGTATAATTCATGTATAACTGAGGTATAAACAGTGAAAAAAGTATATCTGAATGTATAACAAAGGTATAATCACAATAACAATGTATCTTAGGGTATAACTAAGGTATAACTCAGTATAACTAAGGTATAATTCAGGTATAACTAAGGTATAAACAGTGAAAAAAGTGTATCAGAATGTATAACTAAGGTATAATCACAATAACAGTGTAACTTAGGGTATAACTAAGGTATAACTCAGAATAACTAAGGTATAAACAGTGAAAAAAGTGTATCAGAATGTATAACTAAAGTATAACTCAGTATAACTAAGGTATAGTCAGTGAAAATAGTGTATCTGAATGTATAACAAATGTATAATCACAATAACAGTGTAACTTAGGGTATAACTAAAGTATAACTCAGTATAACTAAGGTATAATTCAGGTATAACTAAGGTATAAACAGTGAAAAAAGTGTATCTGAATGTATAACAAAGGTATAACTCAGTATAACTAAGGTATAGTCAGTGAAAATAGTGTATCTGAATGTATAACAAAGGTATAACTAAGGTATAAGTCAGGTATAACTAAGGTATAAGTCATGTATAACTAAGGTATAATCAGTGAAAAAAGTGTATCTGAATGTTTAACAAATGTATAATTACAATAACAATGTATCTTAGGGTATAACTCAGTATAACTAAGGTATAATTCATGTATAACTAAGGTATAAACAGTGAAAAATGTGTATCAGTATGTATAACTAAGGTATAATCACAATAACAGTGTAACTTAGGGTATAACTAACGGTATAACTCAGTATAACTAAGGTATAATTCAGGTATAACTAAGGTATAATTCAATATAACTCAGTATAACTAAGGTATAATTCAGGTATAACTAGGTATAATCAGTGAAAAAATTGTATAATCAATGTATAACTAAGGTATACTTCATGTATCAGAATGTATAACTAAGGTATAATCATAATAACAGTGTATCCTAACGTATAACAAAGGTATAAATCATGTATAACAGTGTATCTTAAGGTATAATTAATGTATAACTCAGTATAACTAAGGTATAATTGCGGTATAACTAAGGTATAATCAGTGAAAAAGTGTATCTGAATGTATAACAAATGTATAATCAGTGAAAAAAGTGTATCTGAATGTATAACAAAGGTATAAATCAGGTATAACAATCTATCTTAGGGTATAACTAATGTATAACTCAGTATAACTAAGGTATAATTGCGGTATAACTAAGGTATAATCAGTTACTATAGTGTATCAGAATGTATAACAAAGGTATAAATCAGGTATAACAGTGTATCTTAGGGTATAACTAAGGTATAACTCAGTATAACTAAGGTATAATTTAGGTTTAAATAAGGTATAACCTTTCCCTGTCAAGAAAGCAACAAAACTTGAAAGTAAATTCTGTAATAGTGAAAGGAGTGAAATTACCTGAGTTGAGGGAGTAGTGACATTACTCTCCCACATTATATTCTCAGCAACAAACCACTCGATTTCAGATCCATTTGTGAAACCAAGGGTTTATACAATGTTGTTTCTTCCTGCAACATTGGTTCAGGGACTGTAGAACCAGCAACGTTATCGCCAATAACACCCTCATTTCCATTCCCAAAATCAGCAGCCTCCGTCGCATTCCCTTGCCAATCGCTCCGGCTAGGCGTCTCCGGCAATAGATTATCACCGTCGCCACTATCTTCACCGCCGTCCATCAGATTCCTCTTAAACAACTTCAGCAGCTGTTTATATTGAGTGAATGTTTGAAGAAGAAAAAAAGTAGAGAACAGAGAAAGAAGAAGAAGAAAATCGTAAAGATGGGAGAAAGGAGAAGAAAGGGGTAAAGATGAGAGAAAAGAGAAGAAAAAGGTAAAGAGGAGAAAGAAAAAACAAAAACACGTATTTCAGTAAATAATAAAAGGTAGGCCCAAAAAACAAAAGCCCAATCCAACGTAAATCTGATAATTTCCCTATATTTATTCTCTTTCTCATTCATAAATTATTATCCGATAATAATTTATACCCGAAAAGATGAACTTCATTTTGCTCTTTGTGTGTGACCCCATAGGTTCATATTAATTGGCAATAAGGAAATTACCATAATGTCCTTATAGGTCACAAGCGGACTCTAGCAAGCCATTACGACTACCCAATTAACATGATTGGAATGATCCAATACCTATTTATAGAATGTCATATTCCCTTTTGTCTCTTTGATATCATGATTAATCATAAGACATGGTACACTTGTCAATCTTATATAATTAATCATATGCTTTCTCGATCTCAAAGTAAACTGTTTAGACATATCAATTGATACTCTATCAATTATTTGAGCACGGCCATGCATTTAACAGTCTTACTTATCGAGGGGCCCAGTGATATCGCTCTCTTGATAGAGAGGGACAAAATCCCATATCTGTCACTCACATCCCAAAGCATGAGTCATATTGTACCCAATCACAGCCTTTATAACTACTCTGTTACAAGCAGCGTTTGACTGCGTCAAAGCACAACATGAGTTCATCTCGGAATCAATGGTGACCTCAGGTCAAAGGAATCAGCTAATGACACTACTATAATCAAGATCAGTTGTGACACATGACCATGAACTTGATCTCATAGTGGGTCTCCAGTAACATGTTCTCTAACATATTACCCGTGAGTATAATCTGTATCTGTATACACTATATTCATCTTATGAATATCCATTATCACTCACACTAGTCTTAGTTTGTTATTATTCCCATAATAACAATCGACTAGGGATATTTAAAATAACACGATTTATTCATGGATACTTATCATAAATGCTAACATACAAACATAAATGATAATATTAATCTACACTAGATTAATCTTAGAAGTCAAATTACATAATCCAATATTGGCCTTAGGGCACAATCTCCAACACCAGTCAAAAACCGGTTTTGACCATTTTCTATCTTTGGTTTTAATTCGGTTCGGTTTGACGGTTCGGTTCCTTTCGAACCGAATCAAAAAATAAACATATAAAATTATAAAAACCAAAATCAAACCAGTATACATTCGGTTTGACTTGAACCAAACTGAACTAGTTTTGTTTGGTTCTGGTTTGGTTTGGTTTCAAACCAAAATTTTTCAAATTTTAAAATTTAAATCAATTATCATTAAAATTTAAAATTGATGAAGTTTTAAACCGAACCAAAAAATAAACCTATAAAATTATAAAACCAAAATCAAACCAATATACATTCGGTTTGACTTGAACCAAACTGAATTAGTTTTGTTTGGTTCTGGTTCGGTTTGGTTTCAAACCAAAATTTTTCAAATTTTAAAATTTAAATCAATTATCATTAAAATTTAAAATTGATGAAATTTTAGGATATTTCATGAAATTATTTTGAGTATTAAATATTTGAAACTTGTGTTTAATGAATTTATAAGCTTATTTATTTTTTAAATAATATTTTTTTTTAAAATAATAATCCGGTATAACCACCGGTATTACCCGGTTGAACCGGTTATACTACGTACCAGTAGTTTTACCGGTTTGATGTCCGGTACGGTTATGATAACATTGCTCTCTCTCTCTATATATATATATATATATATATATATATATATATAAAAACAAAACCAATTGTTACATCTGTTTACAGAAATAGTACGCCAATCCTCCCTCCATCTGCTTCCCTGTCGTTGCTGCTGCGATGGAAAAATCCTCAAAAATCAGAAGTCTTGAAGATTGCAAAATCTATGCGCCACCCAATTCAACATTACCAACCACTCTTCTTCCCTTAACATTCTTTGACATTCCATGGCTATTCTTCTCTCCAAGTCAACCTCTCTTCTTCTACGAATACCCTCATTCTACCTCTTTCTTCTTATCCTCCACTCTCCCTAACCTCAAACATTCTCTCTCACTTTCTCTCCAACATTTCTTTCCTTTTCTTGGCAATCTTGTCCTTAAGAATAAGCCTGCAATTGTCTACAAACAAGGAGATTATGTCTCTTTCACTGCTCAAGAATCTACTTCTGATTTCACCTTCTTTACTAGCAATCAACCTAGAGATGTCCAACAATTTCACCCTCTTGTCCCTCGATTGGCTTCCACTAATGGAATTCCTTTATTAGCAATCAAAATCACAATTTTTCCCCATATGGGTATTTGTATTGGGTTTGCTTTTCGAAATGTGGCTGCTGATGGAAGAACTTTCAACAATTTCATTAAGGCATGGGCTTCACTTTGTGCTAATTCTTGTTTCTTTAAGGTCAATTCCTTGTTGCTTTCTTTTGATAGGTCTGTGATTAGAGATTCAAGGGGGCTTGAGGAGGTTTTTTTGAACGAATTGTGGAAGAATAAATCTTTTGAAGAAATGGTTATAGGAACTGAAACCCATTTGGATTTATCAAATGTGGTTAGAGCCACTTTTTTGGTAAATTTGACTGATATGGAAAAGATCAAGAATTGGATTCTTGATAAATGCAAGACCAAGAATCAGCCGCCGCCTATGCTTTTATCTCCATATGTATTAACGTGTTCTTTCATATGGGTTTGCTTAGTTAAATCCCAAACTGAAATGGGCCAACTTGACGATCCAAATTATTTTGGGTTTATCGCAGGCGGGTTGACCCGGTTGAAGTATCCGGTACCCGACACATATTTTGGTAACTGTGTTGGGTTTGGTAGATGTACAGCAATTAGGAGGGAATTAATGGGAGAAGATGGGATAATTGTTGCTGCAAATGTGATTGGGAACAAGATTAGAGAGCTGAATGATGAAATGCTTGGTGGGGCAGAAAAGTGGATTTCAGAGTGGGAGGTGTTATTCGGGTCGGATATCCATGTGATGATATGTGGATCACCTAAATTGGATCTTTATGAGACGGATTTCGGGTGGGGAAGACCCAAGAAGATAGAGGATATTTCAATTGATAGAAGCAGAGGAATTTCACTCACTGAAAGTAGGGAGGAAAAGGGTGGAATTGAAGTTGGGTTAGCTCTACCTTGCAATTCAATGCACGTTTTCACCTCTATATTCAATGAAGGTCTCCAAAATCTGTAATTGAATGTCTATAGATGAAAATTTGGTGTTCATGTAAGTAAGTTTGTAGTGAATAAGTACCCAAAACTAAAACAATCGTACGATGGGGTCCCCCATGATCGTACAACATTGTGACTTCTTGTTTTGGGGAAGTGTAGACTTTGGAAGTGTGGTCCTAGATTTATTATTATTATTATCTATGGGAAAAGTATTAAAAAAAAAAAAAAAAACACAACAATATGGTTTCAATGATTTAATAAAGAGTGCTTGAAATTTAGTTTGTTGCAAAAAAGAGAACCAAAGTATTTTACCGTTACCAATTTCAGGAATTTTTACTAACACTGTTAATATGATAACGTGGCGAAAAATAATTTCATCTTTAAATATATAATGTTAACATTATTTAAATAACACTGTTAACATTATTTAAATATATAATGTTTAAAATATTATTTTATGTACTCTCTTCTTAAATTCACTAGCTGTGTACATGTGCAATGCATGAGATATATTTATTATTATATATGGATATGATTTTTTCATAAATACAAATATTTAAAAATAAATGATTACATAATATGGTTAAAATTTAATATGTAAATTTTAACTTGTTCTGGTATTTTAAATAAGATAAATGATTCAATAAATTAGATTATAAAATAATTCAAAAAAAAAAAAAATCAAACAAATAGGCATAAGCACATATAAGTCTGAATAAAACAAACTACTACTTGAAATTTTAAGTACATAATTGAAACATTAATATATCAATATATATTCATAATTGTTGTGAAACTTATCAAAAGTTCAATACATAAACAACATTCAAAGAAAGTCAATGTAAGGGAAGCTTGAAGGAGAAGCCTTATGTTTAAAGTCTACTAAATACGTTCGTAGACTAGAGTAATGAGCCTTGACTGTTGTGACTATGGGAATGAGGATATATGTAATTTATACCAAAAGAAAATTTAAAAAAAGGAAGAAATCCAACATTATAATGCATAATCATTAAACTTATTTACAATATTGTATTCCAATACAAGAACATTAAATTTAAAAATTGTAACTATGAATGTACCATCCATATATATCCAACCATTTTATATGATTAAAAGAAGACAAGGCTCCTTGATAACAATTTTGAACCAAATGATTAAATAAATGATGCGATACAATTTTATATATAAATCCTTCAAATTTTGCGCTTGTCTTCGGAAACTATTTTCTCAAATGCAACAGATGCTAATCCTAGTAACTGTCTATAAACCATGCAAGTAGCTTAGCTATTTCAATGAGAATTCCACTTGCAAAAAATGGAATTCGAAGATAAATTGTAAATTCTTATTTGACAATGTAAATAACAATAGCACACTTTATAAATAAAACTTAAATCCATGAATCCAAGGGAAAAATATATAACACTATATATATACACACAACTATACACACGAACTTAAAAGGCAAAGAAATGGTTTATACAGAAACAATTACCTTTTTTTGTCACACAGAAACAATAACTTTATGCAACAAACATATGTTTTGAAGAGAAATACCTTAATCAATGAACATACTAAAAATATCTTAAATTCCATTATCAAATGAACTTCAACTTGACAAATTAGGCTAACTAGTTATCATAATCCAATCTAGGGTAAAGTAAAATAATGAAAAGAGTAGATCGTTTGATATTTCTATAAATTAATAATAGTTGTCAAAGTCTACAGACATTGTAGAAACTTGAATGGCAGAGTAGTCTGCAAAGACATTTTCATTTCAGTCTAAAAAGTTGAAGCCACATACTTTCACATAGGTGACAATTAAGAGCAAGAAAAATAATAAGAGACAATTACACAATTTGATGGATAAATGATCAAGTTTACTGTGAATAAAGAAACACTATAAATAACAAGAGCACCTAAATTAGTTTTCACCTAACTCGTTGCTCTATCTGTAACAGTCTAACTTTAGTGTGTTTGAGAATTGATAACTGATTACAGAAGCAACTAATGACTTGGTCATTTTAAACTCTTGGTCACCGATATTTGCTACCATGCAGATATATAAATTGACTACCAATTCTTTCTTCTGAGATTGTTTTGATACCATCAATTTATTCCTCAACTAACAATAGGATCCAAAATTTGTCTTAAACAAAAGAGGAAGAACGCCTAAAATACCAATGTATATCCTTATGTTTAACTCCTAGAGAAAATCTCACCAAGCCCAAATAAAATTTGAACCAAGCAATGCTTCAACTGAAATCCAGCACAATCAAGATGGTGGAAATTGAGTCGTCTGCTCTATCCCCCACTAAATGTATACCGTTGGCCTACATAAATTGCATAAAAATGAGCAAATAGGGAATAACCTCTTAGAAATAGTAGGATAGAGAACTCACAAATTAAATACCCATACAAAATAAAACGGTTCACTGCAAGAAAAAATGATAATTTTGACGGAAAAAAATCCGCCAGAAATTGGCCTCATTCTGTCAGAAAAATGAGTTTCTAACAAATTTCCTAATGGATTGGAAAATGTCGGTAAAACCCACGTCACTAAATTTTATGACGCATGACTGACGGAAGTTTCTAACGGAATATACCATCAGAAACTCATAAATTCGGACAAATCTTATGACCAAAATTCCATCAGAAATCCTAAAATAAAATATATAAAAAAATTCTTTGGATTGAAGGGAGCATCGGATACGAACAATTTTTACAACTAACAATATTCTCATTAATATAAAAGACAAATCCTTGAAATTTCTAAAGAGTTAACTCATCAATTAATCCATAATTAATTATTCAAATGCTTGAGTAAATATCATCTTAAAGAGAAACTGGAGTAAATTTTGAGCAACCAGAGAAAGAAAAAACTCGTGAAGCAATAAAGCAAACCACTAAAAGCAATAAGAACTTATTAATCAAAGTTATCAACACTGCATCAGAAAGGAAGAAGCGCATGCAGAACTCATGGAATAGTGCATAGTTAAGAACAAAATTGAAAGAATTAGAATTCAAAATCAAACAACATTATACAAGTTAGCAATAAAGCAATACAAAAATAAGAATGCATATTGTCATGGGCCGCCTTAAAATTTATCCAAATTTGGTGCAAGAGTCATTTTCCATAGGCCCATATAGGTTAGGGCTAGGAAGAGCCCCAAAATGGCTAAGGAGAAAGCTGATTTGGTAGAGACACTTAAAACTATCTCTAGAAGGATCTAAAAGTGCCTATAAGAGTTGCCAATCGAATTTCCATTGCTAAAAGGATCCGGATCCATTACAAAACCGGATTTGGACGCTAGAAGCTTCTGGTCCGTTCCAGATTCATAGGTAAACCGCCAAAAATGTCCTTAGAAGCTTCCAAACCGCCTTAAGTAGATATTTTGTGCATTATTGAGTAGCATATGCTAAGAATATTCCAAATGAATGTGAGCCACACCTTAAAGAGGTGGAATGGCTATAAATAGGCCTTAGGTCTCATTTGTACATCACATCCAAGAATTATAAGTTTTCTTTAAGTAATAAAAAGCTTTCTCTTTAGTTGTAAACTTTGCTCTTTTTGTTTACTTGTCATTCATCTAGCTCAAGCAATTTTGCTTAGCACTTGAAAGGCTAACTAGCATAGCAATTAAAGGTTTTGCTTGCTAGTGCCGTACGTCTCAACTAGTGAAGAGTTGTACACGAGACAATATTCAGCATAACTAAAGTAATCAAGAAAACATTTACAATGTCTATTTGTTCTAGTTGAGCTGTAGTAGCAGCTTTGACTTCATCCTTGTCCACATTTGTCTGCTGAAAAAGAAAGTCGAGCAACAATAAGAAGAATAATTATTAGATACAACATCATATGGTTGTTGTTTTGATAAAAGGTTAATGTTAATAACATTTATCAACCTTTTATCAAAACAACAGTCATATGATGTTGTATCTAATAATTATTCTTCTTCTTGTTGTTCGACTTTCTTAATAGACACAAACTACAAAATATCTACAGCAATTTGAATGTAGAAAAAAGTAAATTTGATCCATATACACAGATACACTTAAAATATAATTAATTGACATGATTTAATTAGCACTTGTTACCAGTTTCACAAAGAAGAGAGATTCAAAGTGTTTCCAAACTAATTCATATGTGGTTCTAATTTACTTTTGAACTAAAAAAATTGATTAAAATTAAGAAAAGAAAACATAACAATCCTAAAACAGAGCTAACGTACTTAAATAGAATAGAACTCAAACCTACTAGACCAAATATATAGCGTAAAATGAAACATTCATTGCTTACTTATCTCAAGGAGAAATATTCAAATCTTGTAGCATGTTTAAGGTAACCAATAACACTTAATTCAAGAATTATAAGCAAGAAGGAATACCCAGTAAAGAAGGGACAAAGCCATAACAAATTCTTACAGTTTGGCTAAAGTTCATAACAAATGAACTTTAGTACATGATATATGCTATTATTACCTTTACATGAGCCATTATATCCACCATTTACCTCAGATTCTACATTTGATTGCAATTCTTTATTTCCAACTTTAGTTGGCATAAAAACAGGAGAATTTATTTAGAAAATGCTAAAACAATACAAACTTTAATGATATATTACATTCATATGCAATAGCATTAATAAAAAACACTATATAAATAACATTACCTTGATCATTTGGATTATGAACTTCCTCTTCTGCAAAATCATAGTAATCATCAGCTTCCACTTCCATGTCTGCCATTCCAATATCTCCAATCTCAGTATATCCGTCCGAATCAATATTCCCACCTATAACAACATCCTTTCTTAAATCCTTATCAGCATTGTACTCTAAGTACATCAATCTTGTAGAAGGTTTCCTATCCATTTGCTTACTGCTTTTAACCCTTTTAGTATGTTGAACGTCCTCATTATCTAATTCTTTTAACACAACATTACTTGTAGGAGGACCTATCTCTCGTTCAATGTCTTCCACAATCACTTTATAAACATATAAATCTATCCTACCATGTTCTGCCCCAACAAAAGCCATGTTTATGACATCATTATCATTCCCTAACAGTTTCAAATTATTCCTAAGATAGGGTTCTTTGTGTTTTTCCCAGTAATACCTAATAGTCCCTTCATACCCTTTCTTCTTTAACCTATCATCAATTGAAACTAAAGATAGTATCTCCCAATGTGCATTCTCTCATACCAATTTCTCACCATCATGGTAACCATACTCCCCTAGATGACCATTATAATGAATAATTAGATCAAAATAGTCATTTTCAGGATCTGTAAAATAAAAAGACTTGAAATTAGAGTCTTAAACATAATTAATGCTTGCAATTTATAGAATAGAGAATATATGGTCAACAACAACAATATCAGCAGCAAGAATAACCATTCTATGGCAGTAATGAGAAATGTAACACAATTTGGCAGTGCCGTAAAAGTATGGTTGAATAGCTTATCAGAAAAAAAGATAATGTTTATACTCAGCAACTAATTAACAACTGGACAAGAATGAGCTAATTCAAATCAGCAGGAACCCAAACAAGTCTAACATTCATCAAAGTATAAATTTGTTTCTGATACAACGTCTAATAATACAAAATGAAATATCATATTTGGTAATAATCATTTTGGTAGGAACATCAAAATAAAAATCCCTTATATTTTTTCGCACTAATTGATCAAATAGAACCTTGCACACAATCTAAATAATAGTAATGCATTAGTTATTGGACCCATAAAAAAATAAGAGTCAAATAAAAGGTACCCAAAAAACAAATTGTTAAATAATCACTGACATTTTTATACATATCATAAGAGTAATTAAATAGAAAGCAACTAACATTTCATGATTAAATACAGTGGTCCACTATATAGATATCGCCAAAATCACACTTCCAGACTAAATTTTCTTTTTTGTCTTGTACTGCAATGGAATAAAAAATGCCTACTAGCACTGAAATCTAAAAGTACTCAGTTATATGTATGAATACAGGTGGAGAAAGAGATATGTTATACCTTCGAAAATGTTCTCCTTAACTTTTTTTTTTTTTTTAAAGTTCCATTTTTCCCCAAATTCCTTCACTTTTCGATTCTTTCACTTAAACGATGCTCTTCACAGGTACAAAAATTTTGTTTTCCCCAAATTCTTTCTCTTAATTTTCGATTCTTTTTTGTTTTTCTTCACTTTTCACTCTCTCGTTGAACGATTCTCTTTATACAACAAAAATTGGTCTTCCCCAAATTTCTTTGTTCGATTCTTTTGATAATTATAATTAGGGTTTGCAATGGTTAAGAAAAAAGGAAAGGAAAATGGTTTCTAATATGATTCAATAGGGGAGATGGAGAAGTGAGAGAAACAGGAGAGATGTTAATGATGAGAGACATTAGTGAGAGAAAGAGAAAATCGATAATGTATTAGCCATGGAAGTTGAACACAAATAAGGGCAAAATTGGAAGAAGAAGAAAAATTTTAAGAGCGAAAGGATGACGTGGGAGTTTTTACTGGGTCCTAGCGTAGTCAGCAGTATTTCATTGAGTCAATGGTAGTTTTAACTTTTATGTTAGCGGGTTATAAAGTTGATATACTTTTATGTCTAGTTTTGAAGTTCATGTACCATTATATTAGTAAAGTGAAAGTTCATGTACTATCGATGATTTTAAGCCTATCAGAGCAATATTGAAAGACAATAGATTCATAAAAATAAGGAATTCAAATTTATGACATATGCAAAATAAATTTTGCGAACATGATAAATTGCTAATATAAATTTATTGTGTGATTAGTTTCTAATAATTATTGACTAGTTGTGACTTGTGTGAAGAAATAGTTGTTGTGAGGGGCTTATGGGCCCGTTCAACTTGAGCCCAAAAACTTTGGACCAGAAATGTACTTAGCCTTGTGAGTGAGATGATTAACAGCTAAGGTGCAGTCCAGGCCACGAAGGCAACCGACATGTGCTGTTCTGGTTTTGTTACTGTATGATGATTAGTTACGTTAACGGCTAATGGAAAAACAACGGAGCCTGACACATGTGGCCCCCACCTAACGTTCCAATTTGTCAATTTCAAAGCAGCCGCTTTCCTTGTCAAAATTTTGAATCCAGCTGTCCACGTTTTCCCCGGTTTTATACGCGCTTTCATTTCCCTATATAAACATTCAACTTCCCTATATTAACAATAACAAAATCAACCTTCTCTTGATTCTTTCTATTTCAGTATTCACAATGGCATCAGCTACCACATCTTCCTTCAACAACTTGGCAATTGTTTTGTTGGTAGCAGTTGTGGCCTTTGCCTCAGCTGTTACAGCTCAAGATTTAGCACCTTCACCAGCTCCGTCTATTGATAAAGGATCTGCTTATTCTTTGGGGATGTCTACAGCTGTCATATGCTCTTCCCTTTTCTTCTCAATGCTCGCTCTCTTCAAGCATTAAACATCTTCTTCTTCTGTCCTTTTCATTATACATGGATTTTGTGGAGAGAGGTTTTACTTATTATTTTTGTGATTTGATTTGATTTAGGGTGGAATAAACGGTTATGATTATTATGTATACAGATATGTACAGTTGATATTATACGGATGTATTTATTCGATTATTTTTATATACATTTGGATGATTCATCTTAGTTTCTTGGGTTCTCTTCTTTGTTTTATCTGATTACAACATTAAGTTTTTTTGGCAAATTTACAAAGCATGTGAGACGCATATAATTTTTGAGGAATCAGATTCTTGAAAAAGAAACAATGGATTATCATGATTCTTGAAGCGGTTGCAGTTGCAGAGCCGCAATGAAAAGCAAAAACACGTGTCTCTGTGTAACGAATGATCAGACTATTCAATCCAATAAATCTACGTCACATCAAAATTATAAGCCTAGGTGTCGGTTTCAAAAGGATTATACAATTTTTTTAAATGCAGAATGAGTCTAACCAATACATGTGCTGTCCAACCAAATTTAATTTTCCCACCCTCAATTGGTTGCTCTAACTTCTCTCTACTCTCTAGAGTTTTTCTGCACGTCTTTTTTGGAAAGGAGGACCTTCCATTACTTTTCTTTCATTGCGTCTTTCTATCTTAGATCGTTTTGGTACTTTTTCGTAAAAATAATCTACATCTATCATTTTTTCTTGTTTTATTTTGATTTTTGATTGTCTTTTCTCCGATGTTATTAAAATTGGACGGAAGAATGAACCAGTAAAGCTATTGGTTCGTGGTTCGATTAGTTTAACTGGTTCGAACTGGTAGTTTAATCGGATATTTAATTTTTAAAAAATATAATTTAATAATAGATTATAAGGAATTATTGCTCAACCAATCGGTTCACAGTTCAACTGTCACATTTTTTGTCGGTTTTTCCAAAAATCAAAATCTTTTTCAAATAGTCTGGACCATTGATCAGTTTACGGTTGAACTGTTCAAACCGATTGGTCCAATCCAATCTGGTTTTGATAACATTACTTTAAAAAATTTATTGAGATCTTTTCATTATAAGTACCTAGATCTAGGAGTGGAGGGAAAAAAGGGGGCCCCTAGGGGGGCTAGTACCCCTTCAGCAGCCAATGAACAAAGTATTTTCTAGTCCCTCCCTCCGCTGCCATGAAGAAAAAACTTTGTTTGGCAACATGGTTATCTCATTTTGCTTTAGATTTTCGTCCGAGAGAAGAAGAAGAAGAAGATGAGCCTTGCTCTCCCCTTTTTGCTTTTGTTTTAATATTTTAGCTCAAGGACCCGGATAAACTAAGATTAAGACTATGTTTGGTTGGAACGAAGAGAGAAAGGAAGGCTATTGAAGATGTATTTAGACACAAATATGTCTAAATACATATATTAATTTCCACAATTTACTTCATTCCCTTCACTTTTTCTTCGAAACAAACATAACCTAAATAACTAAAACAAAAACTTAAAAAACAGAAAACACCCTCTCTCATAGGGGTGAGCAAAACCAAACCAATGTCCAAAAACCGAAGATCCAAACCGAACCGAACCGAACCAAACCGATCCATTTCATAGTTTGGTTCGGTTTGGTTTTAAGTTATGAAGAAGTTTGGACTTCGGTTCGGTTCGGTTTGGTTCGGTTCAAAACCGAAAAATCGAATAATTTGTAAAATATTAAAATTAATTATAAAATTAATATATACTAATTGTAGAGAATTTTAGACATTATATTCTTTTATAGTTTTATATTGTGATTTTTTTATGCTAATTTATAATTGTTAAAACTTTAGAGTTGAAAAAAAAAGAAGAGAATTTTAGTATTTTATTGTGATTTAATAGTATTATTTAGTATTACTATTTTTTAAGTTAATTTTTTTGTATTTCTTTTTTTTTTTTTAAACAAACTACTATTTTTAATAGTTATTTAGTATTACTATTTTTTTAAGTTAATTTTTTATATTTCTTGTTTTTTTTTTAAACAAACTACTTATATAAAATTTTTATTTTGATTTTTTTAAAAAAAAAGTTGATGTTTTTGGTTCGAGCTAGTCCAAACCGAACCGAACCGAACTAGTTCGGTTCGGACTGAACCGAACCAAAATTTAGTTTGGATCGGATTGGTTTATAAAATACAGTGTTTTTTGGATCGGTTTTTTCGGTTCGGATCGGTTTTTGAACCGAACCGGTCCATGCTCACCCCTACTCTCTCACATCTCTGGCCTTTTTTCTTTCTCTCCCTTTGTTTTTTTCTTCTCCAAAAAAGCAGTAAACTTTCTCTATTTATTTAACAAATACTAATTATAAAATTTTTAATTGTTTTGAATCAATAATATCAATTTAGTTATATAGTTGCATCGCTACAGATTATCGTTATGTGTTGGTTCTTTTGCATTCGTTGTCATCTAAATTTATCATTTAAACACAAGTTCTAAAAGTTTTATCCAAATCTATTAAACTGTTAGGTAATATAGGAGATGTGGCAATCCTTGTAGCATTGGATATCTGACAAGGTATGGTGGAGTTTGATCAAATACATGATGAAGAGTTATTATGTTTTTTATTGAATTTTATATATATATATATTTTCTTTTTAACTATGTGACGCGTTTTGCATATATCATATGGTGTAGTTTGTGTTATTATTCTATTTATTTTAATATTTGTAGAAAAAACTGTTGAATTTGTCAGTAGATTTGAAATATATAAATTTGTTATTATATATAAAAGAAATAAATGTGCGGTCCAAATGGTTGACAGCATGTGAAATTGCAACCGATTTAATAATTATTCAATAAATATCAACAAATACAACCTTGAGAGAACATACATATGGCCCTGTAAGGATGACACAAATTGAAACCCATTTAACTTATGTATTAAGTCTAATGAATTTTTTTCATCTCTCCTATCACTATCAATTCAATTGACATTTAATCTTTGAATTAACTAAAGATAAAAAGAGTAAAATATTAACTATGATCTAATTGGGTCTAATTTTTACATGTATCAAAAGAATATATATTTTTTTTTTAAATTAATGAGCCTAAAATGACAATTAATTATTATGATATATTTATTGTAATTGTATTGGACTGTAGCCCATTCCTTTAAACAGCCGTTTTGTTTGCTGTATTCTCTTTTCTGCGAAACTACCCCTTCCACCTGTCCACGTTTTTAGTTAGCTTTACACGGCTGCCTCCCTTTCTCTATATAAACTTTCAAACTCCCTCATTTATCTTCATCCATCACTTTTCACTTTCAACATCTCTTTACTTACATAATTAATTCATTTTTGTTGTTTAAAGATTTGATAATGGCATCAGCTACATCCACCTTCAAGAACTTGGCAGTTGTTTTGTTGGTAGCAGCTATGGCTTCTGCCTCAGCTGTTTCAGCACAAGAATTGGCACCTTCACCAGCTCCATCTATGGATAAAGGATCTGCTTATTCTTTTGGAATCTCTGCTTCTGTTATTTGCTCTTCCCTTTTCTTCTCCATGCTTGCTCTCTTCAACCATTAAACTTCTCCTATTTTTCATCTTTTCATTATTAATTATTATTGTTGTTATTTGTAAATTGATGGTTCTTTATTTTATTAGGGTGGAATAAAGGGTTATTATATTGTACCTTGATGAGTATGTATACACTTGATTTTGCATTTTTTTTTTTTTATTATTTATTTGATTACATATATGGATTATCTGTTAGCCTCGTTATTGCAGCCGTGTACAAACAACAGTATAAGCAATAGTATAATAAGCAGGAGATTACAATTGAAGTAAAGAACAATGAAATTGAAAATACTATTCAACCTTTGATAAGAACAAAGATTTATTGCGGAGGCCTGAAACCAGTGTCCTTAAGACGTTTATTCGGCCGAGGCAGAATACGTCTCCCAGGATACAACCGCAATCGAAATCGAACTCTAACCGTGTAGCAAACCACCACCAGAACCTAAAGGTCTAAGAATAGAATTTTGTTTCTGTGTTGAAGAAGAAGAATTTCGTCCAAAAAAAAAAACATCTTCAAACTAGAAACTAAAAACATTTTTAAGGCTACAAGGAATTACAAAAATAATAGCACATAATTGATCATTAAAGGTGTTTAATCCATATTAATTTTGCTGTTACAAAATTAATAGAGATGTTACAAGCTGTTAGGAATTTGAATGGATCTTTAAGGGAGAAAAAATTATCGGGCCGAATTAAAAATGGGCCGTGCGCGGGCTGGCCGATTTCGGAGCAGCATTCGCGTCGCCCACGTCGTGCGGGTGCGCATTGGGCCTTTGGAACCCAAGCCCGGAACGTTGGATTTGCACCCCCCCCCTGCGCGCCCGAGAGAGAGCCTCTGTGTTTATAATTCTTACAAGCCCATAAAGTGCCAAAGCTTATAAACACAACTCTCCCTTCCTTCATAACCCATGTGGGATATGGGATTTTTCATCCAATTTCTCCATTCCTTCACCATTCCATTGAGCTCACTTTGAACTTCAATTTCACATTCACCTCTAATCCATTTTGAGCGTATAATATATCGTTGGAAAGCTCGTGTTACGTAGAATACATTGACATATTCCATGTTATTCAAAACGTAACATTTCTGTTAAATATTTACACTCAAAGTTGACAAAAAATCAATTGTCCAATGCTATATTTCCAACAATCCCCCACATGAATGAAAATTGAAAATATATAAAGGACATTTTCAAAAATTCGAAGTGGTGATAGTTTCTACAGTCAATATCTGCATAGGATAGGTAGACTACAACCTTTGAACCTTCCCTTGTGAAAGTATATTTACTTTACTGGCTGACTAGTAGACGTGATGTCTTTGAACTATTCTGCCGTTTGTGTAAACGATGATATACCTCACACAAATATCAACTTAACACGGTTTTTGGTTCTCATGGTTATGTCCGTTATGGTCATGGACATCTCCTGGTTCTGCAAGAGTTTAGGACAACTAAGCCCCATTTAGTTTCCTTTGAAGCGACCCCACTTCACTCTCACATAGGTGATTTCTTTTGCTCAACTTGATGCACAAAGAATCATTAAAAACTCATATAGCTTAACCTTATCCACTTAGTCACTGTTTACATCATAGGAATGGTCGAGGGTTACCCCCACAGTGACCACACAAGGTCTATGCAATTAGGTTGTCCCATTGAACCTAGATCTTGGGATCTCCAGTCAACAAGGTTGGGTTTTCCTTCACATAGCACCTTATACATTTATGAGCTTTAGTCCCATTCCTTTCGATGTCTTATCAACTTGATCTCGATTTAATCCTTTGGTTAGCGGATCCGCAATGTTATCCTTTGATACTACAAAATCAATAGAGATAACTCCTGTTGAGATCAGTTGTCGAACGGTGTTATGTCTACGACGCATATGTCTTGACTTACCGTTATACATGACATTTTGTGCCCGTTTAATCGCTGCTTGATTATCACAATGAATACAAATTGTGGGCACAGGTTTAGGCCATTCTGGAATATCTTCTAAGAAGTTTCGCAGCCATTCGGCTTCTTCTCCAGTTTTATCCAAGGCCACGAACTCAGCTTCCATAGTGGATCTTGTTATAATCGTTTGTCTTGAAGATTTCCAAGACACTGCTCCACCTCCTAGAGTGAACACGTATCCACTTGTACCTTTAGAATTCTTAATGTCAGCTATCCAGCTAGCATCAGAATACCCTTCCAGAACAGCTGGTTCTCTCATATAGTGCAGTCCATAATTCCGAGTATATCGTAAGTATCTTAGTAGTCTCACAATAGCCTTCCAATGGCTTTCCCCTGGATTACTCGTGAATCTGCTTAAGTTGCTTACAGTGAAAGCAATATCAGGTCTCGTACAACTCAAGAGATACATTAGACTGCCTATAATCCTAGCATATTCCACTTGGTCTATGCTTTCACCTTTATTTTTAGACAAATACTGACTTATATCAATAGGTGTTCTGGCTGTACCAGAATCATCTTTACTGAATTTATTCAGTATTTTGTCCACGTAGTGTGACTGCGTTAATATGAGACCATTAGGTGATCTTTTTACTTGAATGCCCAATATAACATCCGCAAGTCCCATGTCTTTCATGTCAAATTTAGAATTTAACATATTCTTAGTGCTTTTGACCATATTCTCATTGCTTCCTACAATGAGTATGTCATCAACATACAAACATAAGATAACATATCCTTCATTTGTAGTTTTGACATAAATACATTTGTCACACTCGTTAATTCGATAGCCACTAGCCGTCATGGCATCATCGAACTTCTTATGCCACTGTTTTGGTGCTTGTTTTAATCCATATAAGGACTTTACCAACTTACACACCTTTTTTTCCTGATCTGGAGCTACATAACCTTCAGGTTGTTCCATGTAGATCTCTTCTTCTAGATCTCCATTCAGGAATGCTGTCTTAACATCCATTTGATGTACCTCTAGATTTCTCAATGCTGCAATTGCAAGTACCATCCTAATGGATGTTATTCTCGACACAGGAGAATAAGTATCGAAGTAATCAAGACCTTCCTTTTGTCTATAACCTTTTATGACCAACCGGGCCTTGTACTTATCTATTGTTCCATCTGCCTTCAGTTTCCGTTTAAAAATCCATTTAGAAGTTAGTGGTTTAGTTCCGGGAGGAAGATCCACTAATTCCCATGTATGGTTTTGAAGAATGGAATCAATCTCACTCCTTATGGCTTCTTTCCATAAAGGACTTTCAGTAGAACTTACAGCTTCATTGTAAGTCTGAGGTTCAGCCTCTAGCATATAGGTTAGAAAATCAGGACCAAAAGATTTTTCTATCCTTGCTCTTTTACTTCTTCTAGGCTCTATCTCTTCGTCCGCCTCATTCTCATTTTGAGAATCTTGAACATTTATGTCAGATTTAACATCATCATTTTGATCTTCTTCACTGTCTATTTCAACAGTTTCACGAGATCGTTTAGATCCCGACCCTTCATTTTCCTCTTTAAATGGAAACACATTTTCAAAAAATGATGCATCTTTTGATTCTAGAATTGTGTTCTTGTGTATTTCTGGATTTTTAGATTCATACACAAGAAATCGATATGCATTACTGTTCTTTGCATATCCAATGAAGATGCAATCCACAGTTTTCGGTCCTATCTTCATTCTCTTAGGTAATGGAACCATTACCTTTGCAAGGCACCCCCACACTTTCAAATAATTATAGGAAGGTTTTCTACCTTTCCATAATTCATAAGGGGTTTTGTCCATTTTCTTACGTGGTACCTTATTTAAAAGGTAATTCGCCGACAAAATAGCTTCCCCCCACATGTTCTGTGGTAACCCTGAACTAGAGAGCATCGCATTCATCATTTCTTTAAATGTACGATTTTTGCGCTCAGCTACACCATTAGATTGAGGAGAGTACGGTGGTGTCACTTCGTGAATAATACCATGTTGGGAGCAAAACTCACTAAATGGTGCAACATATTCTCCACCACGATCACTTCTTACCACCTTAATCTTTTTATTAAGTTGGTTTTCTACTTCTTGCTTATAGAGAACAAATTTCTCTAAAGCTTCATCTTTACTTTTAAGTAAATACACATAACAATATTTTGTGCTATCATCGATGAAGGTAATAAAATATTTATTCCCTCCTCTAGATTGAACGTATTTCAAGTCACAAATATCTGTGTGTATTAGATCAAGAGGTTCCGTATTTCTTTCAACAGTATGAAATGAAGATCTTGTCAATTTTGTCTCAATGCATATGTCACATTTATGTGATTTATCAATTTGAAAATTGGGTATGTGATTCAAGTTAATTAAACGTCGTAACGTATCATAATTAACATGACCGAGTCTGGCATGCCATAAACTAGAAGACTCAACAATATAAGCAGAAGAGGCATTTTTATTCATATCAATTGAATTTTTCTTACAAGCAATGGCATTGAATTTCCACAAGCCATTCAATTCATAGCCCTTCCCCATATACATACCACCCTTAGACAAAATAAATTTCTGTGATTCAAAAACCATCTTAAAGCCGTGATCACTTAAGAGGCTTCCAGAGACAAGATTCTTCCTAATATCTGGTACATATAAAACATTTTGTAATTTGACTTCTTTTCCTGAAGTCATCTTCAAAATCACTGTACCATGTCCCTTGATCTTCGAAGTAGAACTGTTGCCCATATAGAGCTTCTCTCCTTTCTTTATAAGAGTCAATCCAGCAAAAGACTCTTTGTCACCACAAATATGTCGGGTAGCACCAGTATCCAGCCACCACTCCTTTGAATTCGAGTCAACCATGTTGACTTCAGAAATGACCGCACAAAGATCAATTTCAGAAACATCTTTAGCAATGACCTCAACAGCATGGGCCTCACTCTTGTTGACCTTCTTTGGCAACCTGCAATCAGAGGACTTGTGCCCCATTTTGTTGCAATTGTAGCATTTCCCATTGAACTTTGGCTTCTTAGAAATGCCACCCTTTGGTCCCATTTTGGACTTGGATCCAGCAGTCTTATTAGCCTTTTTGGAGTCTTTCCTTGCCTCCACTACATTGGCTTTAGCCACAGCTTGATTTACAGCTACACCAAGCTTTCTTTCAGCCTTTCTATTGTCCTCCTCTATACGGAGTCGGACAATAAGATCCTCAACAGACATCTCCTTACGTTTGTGCTTGAGATAGATCTTGAACTCTCCCCATCCAGGTGGCAACTTCTCAATAATAGCAGCCACTTGGAATGGTTCACTAGTGTCCATTCCTTCAGCAGTCATGCTGTGAATCACAAGCTGGAGTTCTTGCACTTGACTAACCACTGATTTGGAATCAACCATTTTATAATTCAGAAAATGGCCAACTAAGTATTTCTTAGCTCCAGCATCCTCAGTCCGATACTTTTTGTCCAAGGATTCCCACAATTCCTTAGCTGTTCGTTTCACAGAGTACACTTCCCATAATTCGGCATCAAACAGTTTAAAATACTGTTTCTACAAAGGAAATCCAAGTGATTCCATGCATCAACAGCTGCCTGAACAGAAACATCCGTATTTCCCTCAGGTACAACGGGAGGATCTTCTTTCAGCAGTCTGTGATATTGAACACTAGTCAAGTAGTACAACATCTTTTGTTGCCACATCTTGAAATTTACACCAGTAAATTTCTCCGGTTTATCAGGCACAACCATTGGGTAATGTCCCATAGCAGAAGCGGAATTGTTAGGAGCAACTGAAATTGAACCAATAGATCCAATCCCACCATTTGGTCCAGAATTCAGAACAGTCCCAGAACCACCAATTGGACCATGTTGTCCATTTTGGTTTTGGTTCGGTCTGCCCCCACTGGTCTGTCCAATGTCAGAACCGTTGCCTCCATTAGGTGGTGGTACAACCTCCATATCTCAATACTGCAATTTCAAACAGTTGAATGTTAAAAAAAAATAACTCCAGAAAAAATCAAGAAATTACAGAATAACTCCAGAAGCAAAAATTCAGAAATTACGGAACAGAAACTTTATGTTATAAAAGTTTCAATATAAACAGTCCAGTATGAGTAGTTCGATTGTAATCCAGTTATAATCCAATTATAATCTCCGAAGCAAAGGTAATCCAAAGCAAAGGTACCCTGCAAACTTAATATAAATTGCTGTTATACTTGATAAAAGCGAATAAACGTCTTAAGATTGTTAGCCTCGTTATTGCAGCCGTGTACAAACAACAGTATAAGCAATAGTATAATAAGCAGGAGATTACAATTGAAGTAAAGAACAATGAAATTGAAAATACTATTCAACCTTTGATAAGAACAAAGATTTATTGCGGAGGCCTGAAACCAGTGTCCTTAAGACGTTTATTCGGCCGAGGCAGAATACGTCTCCCAGGATACAACCGCAATCGAAATCGAACTCTAACCGTGTAGCAAACCACCACCAGAACCTAAAGGTCTAAGAATAGAATTTTGTTTCTGTGTTGAAGAAGAAGAATTTCGTCCAAAAAAAAAAAACATGTTCAAACCAGAAACTAAAAACATTTTAAAGGCTACAAGGAATTACAAAAATAATAGCACATAATTGATCATTAAAGGTGTTTAATCCATATTAATTTTGCTGTTACAAAATTAATAGAGATACAAGCTGTTAGGAATTTGAATGGATCTTTAAGGGAGAAAAAATTATCGGGCCGAATTAATTCGGAGCAGCATTCGCGTCGCCCACGTCGTGCGGGTGCGCATTGGGCCTTTGGAACCCAAGCCCGGAACGTTGGATTTGCACCCCCCCCTGCGCGCCCGAGAGAGAGCCTCTGTGTTTATAATTCTTACAAGCCCATAAAGTGCCAAAGCTTATAAACACAACTCTCCCTTCCTTCATAACCCATGTGGGATATGGGATTTTTCATCCAATTTCTCCATTCCTTCACCATTCCATTGAGCTCACTTTGAACTTCAATTTCACATTCACCTCTAATCCATTTTGAGCATATAATATATCGTTGGAAAGCTCGTGTTACGTAGAATACATTGACATATTCCATGTTATTCAAAACGTAACATTTCCGTTAAATATTTACACTCAAAGTTGACAAAAAATCAATTGTCCAATGCTATATTTCCAACATTATCCACCTTCGCCATCTAATTAATTTATTGTCTTCTCTCTTTTGTGTGGTTATATCATTTTTTATTTCTCATGCTAAATAAATGAGCACGTCTATGGTCCTCGTCACACTAGAAATTTTCATTCTTGAAAACTCTTGCAAAACAGCAATAAATTTAATCGCAGCTTGTTAAGTAAAGAAGAATCGAAGAAGAAGAAGAATTGAAGAAATTTAATTAATGAAAACTGATAATTAACAATCTACAAGAACTCACTAAATATAGATTATATTGATATAATTAAACATTTAACTAACCTAACAACTTACTAACTAACCCCTTAAGGCTACTAACTATAATTTATTATCTCTAATATAGCTCACGGTGGAAACATAGCTTTAATGGAGTGTTGAAATATATTAAACACTACTACTTTCATAATTAATCGGTTGTTATTCAAGGACTAAAGACCAACATGATGCTTTTTGACAAAACTAAAGATATAATAAAAACATTAAAGTTTATAAATAAAAGCTTCACTATGTTAAATTTGTTGAAAAATTGGTCATTTTACAAGTGATTATTAGTCGGTTTTAGACTTAATTATATTATGGTTAAATTGCGGTTTTGAATAATGTGAGTTGTATCATCGTATTATACGCAATGGGATCTTTCCAACGGTATATAATATACATAAAACGGATTAAGGATGAATGAGAAATTAATGTTCAAAGTGAGCTCGAAAGAAATAAGGGAATTATTGTTCTTTTCTTACTATGACTTCTCCCGTTAATTATTTATATACATATTTCGTCTATCAAAATTTTGAAATGAATGGAGGGAATTTGTCCTCACACACTCTTTTTTCTTTTTTGTCAATAAAGTCACTATAGTCAGATTTTAAAAAGATTTCTTTAATTTTTAAAATAAATTTTCAAAACTTTTTTAACATTTTTATATTTTTTTTAACTTCTAACAAATTTTCAATTTTTTCCGCCACGTATCATAGACATAATAATGAAATGACAAGTAAAACTTCAAATTGACTTAACATGTTAGTTTTTTAATTAGCTTTTTCTTCGAATATGACGATAGTGACTTGATTGATATTAGAAATAAATTTTAGTTATTTTATTGACAAAAAATGTTAAGTTTAATAATTATGGATGTACAAAATACAAAAACTTGACTGACCCTCGATTTATTAGAATTTTGTTATAAAATAATTTATGCAAAACACAAGAACAAAGTATAGAGACCCAAAATCATAAAGGCCTATGCTTACCAACTCAACACCCACAGGACGGTAAAGCAGTTAAACTTCAATCCTAATATATACCCACTTGAAATATACGTAACGCAACTGAATTTTGTATCTTATTGAATAATGTTGTTAGAATTTGAAATATCAACACCACATAATCTAACAGACTCAACTACCACATTTTGTAAAAAATTAAGTAAACAAATATAGAAAAATAATTGTTTTTGTGTATTAGTGCAAAGATTGCTGTAAAGAGATGATTGGAGTGGAACTCGTCAATTTTTATTAGGATAGGAAAAAATAAAAAATAAAAATAAAAATGTTACTAATCAATATATGTGCAATCCATATAATTCTGAGCATGTGAAATTGCAACCGACATAATAATTTTTGAACAACTTTTGAATAAAAAAAAAAAAAAAATTAAAGGGTGAAGTCCCCCTTGAAGAACATCCAAATGGGCCTTAAACGAGGTTGGCAAAAGATAAACCCCAATAATTGAACATGTATTATTGTAATAAGATTGATTTAGTATACCCACCAACCCCTTCTCTTGCTGGATTTCACCAATTTCTCAGTTCCTTTACCCATCAGCCGATTTCTTGCTGTATGACATTTTCCCTCCACCTGTCCACGTTTTCTCTGTTTGATTTATATACACGCTTTCCTTTTGCTATATAAACATTCAACTTCCCCATCTTCTCTTCATCACTTTCAACAAAATCAACATTCTCTTAATTTCTTTAAAACTACATTTGATTCTTTCTATTTCGGTATTCACAATGGCGTCAGCTACATCTTCCTTGAACAACTTGGCAATTGTTTTGTTGGTAGCAGTTATGGCTTTTGCCTCAGCTGTTTCAGCTCAAGAAATGACACCTTCGCCAGCTCCGTCTATGGATAAAGGATCTGCTTATTCTTTGGGGATGTCTGCCGCTGTCATATGCTCTTCTCTTTTCTTCTCCATGCTCGCTCTATTGAGCCATTAAACACCTTCTTCTCTGTCTTTTTCATTTACCAGATCTTAGATTTTATATCTCACCTATTTATGGATTTTGTGGAGAGAGGTTTTCGTTATTGTTGCTCTTGTTAATTTTTGTGATTTGATTGTTAATTTGATTAATTTTTTGTAATTACCTATATATGATGATTGTTATGGATACAGATATTTACACTTGATTTATTTTACGGCTAAGCATTGGACGATCTTTCCATCTTATTTTCCTGCCTCACCAGATATTTCTCCTAATTAATGATTTATGTACAAATGCATAATTGAAATTAAAATTCTGATCTAGTTTAAGATGCAATTTCTATTCAAGCTACTCTTACAAATATGCTAAATTAGAATACTACTTGAAAAATTTTAGAATACTAGTATACAATGATACTCCTTCAAAATATATTAGTAAAAAGTCTTACTGCTTGAACTTTTAGGATATAATAAAAATATATAAATATCTTTTTATAACTAAAAGAGTACGATTATAAATTTCTCATATTAACTAAGCCTTGAGTTGTTCGTAACAATATTTCTCCCAACTTTTTCTAAAGTATCAATTGAAGGTGAACCCTGTTTTCTTCATGTGC
This sequence comes from Euphorbia tirucalli, assembly GCA_039660915.1. Classification (NCBI taxonomy): domain Eukaryota; kingdom Viridiplantae; phylum Streptophyta; class Magnoliopsida; order Malpighiales; family Euphorbiaceae; genus Euphorbia; species Euphorbia tirucalli. Next base: position 18,956,682 of record CM077633.1, on the reverse strand, counting down.
CAAAATTAGATTTACTTTTCCATTTATTCCAATTAGAATATGAAAATTATTCTATAGAATGGTTAAAATTTCTACAACATTGAATTACTAATTATGTAACATCCAATACAATGAGTCAGAAGGGAGACCCATAAGATTTAAGTAGATATTTCTAGTAAGGGTTAATTAATGCAAAAGAGATATGGTGGTGCAAAATGTGAAATCCGATAAACGGGATTAGATGAAAGGACAATAGAATTTGTATTGGGGTTATTATGAGGGGCAGTTAACTTAGAGGAGATACGGTCAATTGAAACCTAGAAGCTGACAGAAACTGATTTCGTGGTAGAGACTATCATTTGATGAAGACAGGACAAGATTATAAATCTGGTATAGGAAGGAAGTTCTTGTGGAAATCTGAAATAGTGGGAGAATAGGCGAGATTCAGAGAGAACACAATGAATCCTAGTGATAAGTTGAGATTCAGTTATTAAAATTAAGGATGAATCACAATGAGACTCGGTTAAACATGGAATACAATAGAAATGTAAGTGATGCGGCAAAATGGGGGGTAATATGGTAAAAGATGTTTTAGAGGAAGAGAGAAAATGATGCAGCGTGATATTTACTAAAATCTGTTTATCGTGCATGATACCAAGAGTTAGCCCTCCATAGCCTGAATTTCACGAAATTCACAAGGAATAGGAATTGGAATAACCTGAAATTTCATTAAACTTAAAAAAAACTCCTTAAAAGTCATAATACAGCTTATATAGTAAAACCCTAATTAGAATCCAAAAAAAAAAAGGAAAACAAAAAGCAGAATATTACAAAAAAGTCTTGAAAAACAGAAAAACACCATTGAGACCCTAAATGATGGAATTTAGCCAAAAAATGGCGGACCTCATAAGCAAAGCTGATGTGTTGAACCGTTGGCCCGATTTCAATAAAATTAGGATCCGAAAATGTGAAAATCTGACAACCCGAACTTCTCAATATTTACTAAACTGCCACTTTTCCAAAAATAAAAATGCTTATTCCTCTACTACATCATTCTCCCCTAGATGAACAAAATTCACCCTTGAATTGTAGTCATCCGATGAGTCATCGATGTAGGGAATCAAGTGCTTGACATTAAATATATCAACAGTACGAATGTGACTTGGCAGTTTCAACCGATAAGCATTCGGGTTGATCTTTTCAACAACTTCGACCAGCCCAATCTTCTTAGCTGACACCTTTTTATAATCTCCCTCAAAAAGCCCCTCTTTAGTGAGGACAACCTAATGATAATCTCCCACTTCAAACGTCACATGGTGTTGCTTTTTCTCAGCATCTTACTTGTACTTAGAGGCAACCTTCTGTAGATTTTCATGGACAGTTTTATGCACAGCTTGAAATTCAGTAACAAAATTCTCTAGTTTCCTATGAAGCCGAATCATGTCCGGCAAAGGTAACAGATCAAGAGGACCCCTAAGAACAATAAAATAAACCACAGCAAAAGGACTAATACTAGTACTCCTATTAATTACAAGATTATGAGCAAACTCTACCTGACACAACTTCTAATCCTAGCTCTTCACATGTTCCCCAACCAAACACTTCAACAAATTTCCCAGAGATCGATTCACTACTTCAATTTATCAATCAGTCTGAGGGTGATAGGCACTACTGAAATGCAACTGTGTATTCACCAACTTCCACAAATTACGCAAAAAATGGCTAAGGAAACAGGTATCTCTATCAGAAACAATACAATTGGGTAACATTCACAGCATTTGTAGGTTTTTTTTTTTGGAATAAAATGCACCATTTTCGAAAGACGATCAACCACTACATAAATGGAGTCATTACCTCACTGGTTGCATGGTAATCCCAACATAAAATCCAAATTGATATCTGCCCAGGGCTGAAAGGGAATCAGTAGAGGTATATACAAACCAGCATTAGTTGTTCTTCCTTTTGATAGCTGACACACCCTGCACCTTTGCACTAGCTTGTCAACCTCCTTGCAAATAGTAGGCTAAAAATAATTAGCCTGGACCAGCTGCAAGGTTTGATCTCTTCCCACATGCCCCTCTCTATGCATCTCCTTAAGAATCTGCAATCTGGAACACAGAGTTGGTTACCCTTGAACAAAAAGTCATTTTGCATGTGGAAATCCGTTCTTTCTCTTGACTGAATCCTTTTCAAAATATCAGAAAAATAAGGATCAGCTCCAAATAAGTCAGGAAACGAATCAAAACCAAGGACCTCTATGGACAGGCAGGCTAGCAACCCCCTGTGCCTACTCAAAGCATCTACGACCTGATTGGTGACCCCTAATTTATGTCTCACAAAAAAAGTGAACTACTGAAGGAAAGCAACCCACCGTGCATATCTAGCAAAAACCTTATCGTGGCTATGCAAATGCTTCAACACCTCGTGGTCCGTGTATAAAACAAACTCCCTTTGAAACAGATAATGGCGCCAATGTTTGATAGCCTGCATAAAAACATAAAATTACACATCATAAGTGTTATACCGAAGTTTGGCTCCTGAAAACTTCTTACTGAAGAAAGCCACTGGTTTATTATTTTGGCTCAACACAGCCCCAATTCCCAACTTGGAAGCATCAGAATGTAACTCAAAAGCCTGATGGAAATTTAGCAACACTAATATGGGGGCGGTGACTAAACGACCCTTAATCAATTGGAATGCTTTTTCAGCTTCATCAATCCACTCAAATTTTCCATTCTGCTTCATGCAATCAGTGATAGGAGCCATAATGCTACTAAAGTAAGGGATAAAATATCTGTAAAAAAAAAGCCAACCCATGGAAACCCCTCACTTCAGTAATGGTACTGGGTCTCGGCCAATGTTTCACTGCCTTAATCTTGGACACATAAACTTGCAACCCTTTATCAGACACCACATACCCCAAAAACATTACACTATCTGACATGAATATGCATTGTTCATCACAGCATACATTTTCTCCTTATGTAGAACCTACACCACGTCTCTCAACTGGTAATATGCTCAGACGGGTTAACATTATAAACTAGAATATCATCAAAGTATAAAATGACACATTTGTCAATAAAAGGTCTCAAAATTCGGTTTATAACACATATGAAAGTGCTAGGATCGTTAGATAAACCAAAAGGCATGACCATCCACTCATACAACCCCTCTCTAGTCTTAAAGGCTGATTTCCACTCATCACCCGGTCTAACCCGAATATAATAATATCCATACTTTGAATCTAATTTAGTAAACACAGTAGCACCACTAAGCTGATCCAACAAGTCATCCAGTCTAGGAATAGGAAAACGATACTTAGCCATGATTCTGTTGATGATTCTACTGTCAACACACATCCACCAACTGCCATTTTTTTTGGAATCGGTACAGTAGGTACAGCACAAGGACTCAAGGTCTCTCGAATGTACCCCTTGGCTAAAAGCTTCTCTACTTGTTTCCTCAATTCCTCATGCACTACTGGACTCATCTGGTAGTGGGGTCAATTTGGTAAAACTACTCCAGGTTCCAGGTCAATCTGATGCTGAATATGCCTAAGTGAGGATAACTCTACAGGAAGCTATTCCGAAAACAAATCACTAAATTCCTCAAGAAGGGGTCGGAACATGGCAGGAATTTTCACCTCCTTCTTTGTTGATTTCCTAATCAAGGCATAAACCATGTCAGTCTCCTGCATCACTTGTTCAAATTGTGCTAAAGTCAGCAGACTAGCACTCTCTTTGCCCTCCTTTTCTTTAGTACTAACACAATCTTCATTCCTCCAAATACAAAGCTATGGGTATTGGTTTTCCCATCTTGAGACACTTCTCTACCAACCTACCAGGGACACCCCAATAGCAAGTGACACGCATCCATATCGACCACATCACACCAAACCTCATCCTTGTATCGGGTCCCTACTGAAAAAGGTAGTAAAGCGTATTTGGCTACTATCATTTCACCACATTGCTTCAGCCAAGTTAGTTTGTATGGGTTAAGGTGTTTCTCTATAGAAAGCCCTAATTTTCTTACTGCTACTGTTGAAATAATATTCTCACAGCTACCTCCATCAATCACAAACCTATATGCTTTCCCCTTAACGGTAAGGGTAGACTGAAAAATATTGCTTCTCAACCACTCATCTTCTACAACCTGTGGTGTCAAGCAAGATCACCTCACTACCAATTTTATTCCTAGATCTTTAGTCACCAACTCTTCTTCCATGTCCTCCTGGTCAAAAACCGGATCACTAAAGATCTCACAACCTACACCCTGCTCATCTTCAGCTTCAGCATACATAGCCCTTTTCCCAGCCTTCTTACAATCTGCTTATCTGTGACTAGTCTCACCATAAGAAAAACACTTCATTCCGCTACTCTACATGGTTTTCCTATTATTATTATTATTAGGAACTATAATCACAGGGGTTAATGCCTTTGGAGCCAGAACCTCACCTGTCCATCCACCACTACTAGCACCACCAAAGTAAACAAATCCAATAGGTTGAGGCCTCTTCTTAATTATCGCAGTGCGCTAATGTGCTTTAGAAACAGACATCGGATCAAAATCATTCACTGCATCTTTAATCTATTCCTGCAATCCCCTAATATACCTAGAAACCAACTACTCATCTGTTTTGTGGATGTCATTCCAAGCAATTAACGATAAAAATTAGTCATATAATCATCAACCGAATAACTCCCCTGCTTCAAATTTTATAATTTCTAGTACATTAGTCGTTGGTAGTTATACGATAGGAATGTCACATGCATCTGTTTCTTCATCTTTTCCCAAGTGGTGAATTTCAACTTCCCCATATCAACCTTGACTGCTTTAACTGCTGCCACCAAGCCATTGCCCTATCTCTCAATTTGGTAGCAACTAGGGATACCCTTTTATCTTCTGGAACACCCTTAAATTCTAAGACCTCATCTACAATGGCCAACCAGTCAAGGAATTCTTTAGGCTGGAGGGAACCTCGAAATTCGGGTATCTCCATTCTTATACTGGCCTCCCAGCACCTATCCTCTCTCGCACAAGGTCATCGACGCTGGTAAGGCTCCTCTTCAAACTCTTCATCAAGTTCATCCCTCTCCTTCTCTATTCCAGCAAAAGGGTTTTTGAATTCTCCATAATTAGGGTTCCTCTTTTATTGAGGATTTTCCTTAACGTGAGTCGTAAGTAACTCACGTATTCTTTTCGTCAATCATTCCATAGTTGTCTCCATCTATTGACTAATCACTCTATCAATCTCACATGATAAAAAAAGTAAAAGATTTTAAGATGAAAATTATCCTTTGCTCTATTTGATCAATTCGCTGACCAATACGGTGAATCTCGTCCTGCCCCATAATTTCATCCACTCATCGCTCTCTTCTCGACGGTATGGTGAATAAGGTTTGGTTCTGATACCAACTGATACCGCGGGATATTTACTAAAATCCATTAATCGCACAAAATACCAGAAGTTAGCCTTCTATGGCCTTAATTCATAAGATTCACAAGGAATAGGAATTGTAATACATTTGAAATTTCATTAAACATAAAAAAAATCTCGTTCTTAAAACTTATAATACCGCTTATATAGTAAAACCCTAATTAGAATCCAAAACGAAAAAGAAAAAAGAAGTATAAAACTACAAAAAGGTCTCGAAAAATAGAAAAACGCCATTTTGAGGCCCTAAATGATAAATTTTGGCCAAAAAATGATGGACCTCATAAGCTTTGAACTGTTGTCTCAATTCCAATAAAATTAGGGTCCGAAAACGTGAAAATCCGATAACCCAAACTTGTCAATATTTACCAGAATGCCACTTCTCCAAAAATAATAATGTTTGTTCCTCTACTACATCAGAAAATAAGTAGAGGAAGATATTTTTGCATGAAAAAGGCTTAAGTGGTTGAAGGAGAAGTAACCATGTAATAGAGTTGGTGAAATGTGGATAGAAATGTGCACGTTTATTGAAATCTAAGAGAATCAATAGTATAAAAAGAAAGAGGAAGAAAAGAAAGAACAAGGGGAGGGAGGAAGGGACTAAAAGGCAGTTAAGTAAGAAATCTTAGATCAAAAAAGGAGGAGTTCTTGAGAAAGAAAGAAGAGAAAATGACAGATTTTCAAGGAAGGAAAGGAAGGATAAATAGAACTATATTAGACTTTAATTCCCAGTGGTGAATCTGAGATACGTAGGTAGCTTGGTAAGAATTTACCAAATTCAAGCCATAAATTTCGATGTTAGTTTAATATTGATGTATCAGCTAGATCTACGAGCCAAAATGAAGAATTTGTCAGATTTGACAAAAATGAATAGGTGGAAATGGTAAGAACTGCTGGAGATGGTACTTGAAGGAATTGAGCAAAGCATCAAATGGAAATGGAGGAAGATCCGTTCAAGGTAATGACCTAAATTTCTAACCATATGTTGGGATTATATAATTTAGGAAATTTTCTTGTATTGTAAATTTATCTTTGCTCTAATAATGTAAATTTTAATATCAATTCCTTACAAAATTATCATTGTTATAATTTATAATTTGTAGAGAGAAAAATAGTGGGAAAATGGTGTTTATAATAGAGTTATTATATGTGTTTAACAAATTATGGAAGTTTGAATGAATTGTTTTGTAATTTTATAAATTTTGTTGTAATTGATTTAGAATGAAGGTAATAAGAAAGGTAAAGCTCATGAAGGAGATTTAATGATGTATGTTGAATTATGCTTAATAAAATTTATGTAAGATTCGGTACAAGGATAAAGTGATTTAATTGTTGATAAGGAGGACACAAAATAATCAATTATGATTGGTGGAATTAAATTGAGCGAGTCGGTAAATACTTCTGTTGGCCAAGTCGGTTAGCCTCGGGGCAGGTGTAAGGGTAGAATGCCTTGAGAAAATGCTGAATGAGTTGATATTCAAATCATTGTGAGAGTGAATTTATGATTTCAGTTATAAAGGAGATATTGACCAGTGATTCGGTATTTAATGTGATCCGATAAAGGGCACCTTTTGAGGCTTGGTGGCCGCACATAAGCAGGGACCCTGAAGGATCATAATTTTTCATACAGTGGATCACGGTCAAAACGCATGAGGTAGCGTCCTAGATGAAAACACACATGTTATTGAATTTTGTTAAATTTTATAGCATGATTGTAACCGGACTAGCAGATTAGATTTCCGAGATGACTTAATGGAAGGAAGCTTGAAAGAAACAATTATAAATCTTAATCAAAAGAAATTAATCTAATGTGAAAATTATATGGTATATGGTAAAGGTATGTACCCAAATTGATACAGCAAGAACTATATAAGTTATGAGTTGAGTAATATAATCGAATCACATGTTCTATTGGGTTGCAACCCGGTAAAATAGTTTTAAATAGCAACAATCATCATTTTTTTATAAAATGAGGGGAAATCTCATCAAGTCCACAAGTGAAGGGCGATGATTAAACAACAGCTACGTGGATGCAGTCAAAACAGGATAAACATATCGAAGTTAAGATGAAAAATAATTAAGGAATGATTTATAACTCCTTATCCGGTTATACCGGGCTAGGGCGTTACAAATTAATTTAATACTGTTATAAATGATTTACTTTTAAAAAGATTTTGTTACTTATACATATAAAACCATAGTGCTATATTTTATAAACCATTTTTTTCTCATGACTATTTAATACGATAAATTTAAAATATGTTTAGCAAACTACATCAACCGTGTACTAAAACAAATTTAACAGTAATTTTTTTGCAGATTAATTGTAATTCTTAATAGATGTTTTGTTGTTATTATATATACTGATTCCAAGAGTGATTCAACAAAATTTAACATGAGAAAAGAGAGGAGGTGAAGTAGGAGAAATAGAGAGAGAAATGTGAATTGGGAATTAAGGAAGAAAAAGGGTAAGGGGGAAAACTTTAGATTGTATAATAGTCAACTGTATTGAGTGGGCTAGAAAAAATGTTTTGGTTAGGTCAAAATACTGATGTAACATGAATAACCTATAATACAGGTCATATATTCTGCGGTATTAGGTCACGTATAAGTTAGTGTATATTTTTGTGCAAAAATAAACTTCTTAGCATATCAAAGTGTAAAATAGGGTAAAATTGGTGTAAGATGAATTATAGGTGTAATTCATATGATTATGAGGAGTGAAATTGCAATATTTGGACCCAACGATTTTTCAATTAATAAAGAATCGACAAACACAGGGTAGAGTCTGCTTTTTGAACGACCGACATATGGCCTTTATACGGTTGTCAAAAAAAAAAAAACATAAAAAATCCTAAACAAATCTGTATTATTGTAACTCCCCGTTCCTTGAAACAGCCATTTTATTGCTGTATTTTCTTTTCTGTGAAACTACCCCTTCCACCTGTCCACGTTTTCAGTTTGCTTTACACGTACGGCTGCCTCGCGTTCTCTATATAAACCTTCAAACTCTCTCATTTATCTTCATCCATCACTTCTCATTCATTTTTAACATCTCTTTACTTACATAATTAATTCATTTTTGTTGTTTAAAGATTTGATAATGGCATCAGCTACATCCACCTTCAAGAACTTGGCAGTTGTTTTGTTGGTAGCAGCTATGGCTTCCGCCTCAGCTGTTTCAGCACAAGAAATGGCACCTTCACCAGCTCCATCTATGGATAAAGGATCTGCTTATTCTTTTGGAATCTCTGCTTCTGTTATTTGCTCTTCCCTTTTCTTCTCCATGCTTGCTCTCCTCAACCACTAAACTTCTCCTCTTTCTCATCATTTTTATTTACCGGAGCTGAGATGGCATATTTTATGAGGGATTTTTGTGGGGAAGACGTATTGTTTGTATTATTATTGTAATTAATTTGTTGTTTTTATGATTATATAATTCATTTGATTACGGTTGAATAAAGGGTTATGATCAATGTTATTATAACCGTACCGGACATCAAACCGGTGAAGCTACTGGTACGCGGTTCAACCGGTTCAACCGGATTTTACCGGTGGTTATACCGGATTATTGATTTTTTTAGAAAAAATATTATTTAAATAATAAATAAGGTTAAAAATTCATCAAACATAAGTTTCAAATGTTTAATATTAAAAATAACTTCATAAAATATATTAAAACTTAAGCAAATACAAGCCTTAAATAATAAAAATAAACTAGTAAAAGCAAGGACAAAAACAAAGACTAGCAATAGCAAGAAAATACTAAAGAAATCAACAGTACTACTACTAAATGAAGCAAACAGTGTACTGGATTTGGAATAAAAAATTAACTAATAAAATGGTATGATTCAATAAAACATAATAAACTAATGTAGTCATTTCAGTTTTATTGTACGATGCAAAATCATAAATCCAAATTCAATTGATGTATGTTGTTCAAGATTAAGGATGAAAATTGTCATTTTGACTTTATTATTTCGTGATATAAGCAAATAATTTCATAAAAATGCTTACCTTTTTATTTAATTGATATATTAGATATTTAAGTAATACCTATCAATAAACTGAGGGTGGTTGAGTGGTTTAAGGTGTTGGATTTAACTTGAGAGGTTGTGAGTTCAAACCCCACTAATGACATTTTCTGAATTTATTTTCTATTGGTCAAGAAAACCGGTTTTTGACCGGTTCGCCGGTTTACCGGTTTACCGCGGTTCGAACCGGTCAACTCCGGTTTTCTAGAAAACCGTTGACTTTGGTTAAACCGACCGGACCCATGACCGGTTCGCGGTAAAACCGGTCGAACCGGCCGGTCCGGTCCGGTTTTAATAACCATGGTTATGATCATTATCCCAATTACATAATTTAAAGTTATATACATAATTATATACTTAATTTACACGTATTGATCATTCTTCAGAGAAAACAGAGCTTTTGAGTGTTCTTACATTGAGTGTTTGAATTACCAGAGAATTCAAATTGAAGTTCCATTTTAAATTACAAGATTTACTTTTTATTTTTGTTCCCTTTATGATAAATCTCACATCGACTCTTATATATATATATATATATATTTGTCTCTGACATTAGCGCAATTAAAAAAAATCAGTTATTAAATTTTATATTTGATTACATCAAGTATTTGATGTTTATAAAATACTTGGATTTAGCTTTTACAGTAATGTCAAGATTTGAAGCTAAATGTTAGAAAAACAGTTAACCTTGCCAATGGAGCATCTAATACTCGTACCTATTGGACTCTACCACATAGGGGTTGAGAATCTAGAAAACCCATTTGCACAGGGAAAGATATGGATAAAAAATATCCCAATTCTTAGAGATGGATCGAGGATGGTAATTTATGTTCCTAACCCATGGAATACCTATTCCATCATCATTAGGGTTATTCAAAGATATACCTATTAATATTAATAAAATGTATACAACTTTAATTATATATTATATAAAATATTTTTCGTTAGTTAAATATTTAATTTTTTTAAAGGAAAAAAAAAATAATATCTTGAATTCTTCATGACTCATTTGTTATAGGTTATATGGATGAATTTATTTGAGTTATTTTATTCTTTTATTATTTAAAAAAATATTTTAAATAGTAAATTGATATATAACTATTCAATGCTAATTTAAAAAAGAAAAAAATAGGATGGGTCGGGAAAATCAATGGGATCCATGTACCCATTGGGAGTGGGACGAGTATACAACTTTTTCCATTTTTCTTGATGGAACGGATAGGGGGAATTCCCATTGAGAATGGAGATGGGTTGGAATAACTCGATCCACAGATAAAATACCATGAATTTCACTTGTTTAGCTTCAAATCATAATTGTCGAAAATTCTTCTTTTTAACCCATGAATTGTTGGGGACAAAAGTGTAATTTTACATTTCTTATTTTGATTGAAAAGTGAAGACCCGGCCATCGAGCACTCTTTTTTTTACTTTACCATCATGACCGCTTCAAATTGCAATTTCACAAAAATAAATAAATGAAAATAATTTCGATGAAATGAATTTTACCTGTAAATTACAAATAAAATTTCAAGGGACGAAAGTTCCTGGTTATAATTACGTGAAGCAATTTTGTTTTTGTTGACATGGTAAACTGCATTAAAATTTAATTAAATTAAAATTTCTGGCCGGCCAATTCAAATTGAATTTCTTTTTTACATATACTATGATTGTGAACATGTGGAACCCAACCTTTAATTTAAAGAACATATAAATGGCCCTACAAGGTTGTCAATAATTGAATCTCAATTAACATAACTGTCATGTAGTGGACTTTGTCAGATTAATTGTTGTTGATATACATATTTCAAAGAAAAACGCTAAAATTGATCATAATTAATATTCAAAGTGAACCCACCACAACAACCTTTGATTACACGTTAAGATGCTTAAAATGGAAGAATTATACCTCAACTAATATGTAATTTGGTTACAACCCCATTCTACTTCAAACTTTCCCTTTACTTCCTGGATTCAAATTTGCTCCATCTGTCAACATGCCACACCTAGCTGTTGGCTAGGGTCTACGTCCATTTAATTTTTAAAAAAAAACCCTATAAATACTTTTCAAAACACATTTTTATAAAACCATACAAATCCTAATTTCTTCGGTCTTTCAAATCAGGGTAAAAAATTAATTAATGGGAGAAATTTTCTTTGGGGGTGCAAATTCTACTCAGCCAAAGGTTCACTTGGTTAACCGGGACTCTGTTTGTCTTCCCAAATCCATGTGTGGCTTGAGTATCCGATCCATGCAGCGCACTGATTCTTCTTTATTTGCCAACGCATGTTAGTGTCAACTGTGAACACCCATCTCGTATCAAAATCAACCACCAATTCATTAATTTGCGAGTTACACAATTAACACACCTACCTAAATTGCGAATATATGAGAACAATTTATAACAAGATCCAGCCACTTCTCAAGTCCCAACCTGCCCACTTCCAGATTATTTGAATCGCTAAAGTATTAGCTTTACCTAATTATATTCATAATTAACTGATTGGTTTATTACAAATTACAATATACACCATCGAATTGAAAACAGAGATCATACAAAGCTCAATGGATCAAAATGCACCTCAAAGGCTTAAACCACTATTTAATAAATTTGAAATTTTAACTTACAGTAGACCCAGAGTGAGCTCATATAACATCAAATGAATCATGTGCACCAAGCTCAGTTATCGTCCACAAAAAAATAGTTTGTATATGAATTTCCAGTACATGTACAGTTCGTTTTTCATTTTTACTTTTCACCGTCAATCATTATACAAGCAAACCTCAATCTCAATGTATGAAGATTAGCATTATGCACCATTTCAGCAATCATAAGGTCTGTACCTCATAATATTGAGGATGATTTCAGCCAAAAAGTGGCTATAAATAATTTCCTGCCCTTTCTGCTGTGAGAAGCATGTTGTATATTCGCAAACACCCATTATTGGAATTGATTTCTGGCCAGCTAGTTCGTAACTCACCGCTTAAGATAGTTTTGCACACCACTGACTTTCATCTCACTTTATTATTTCATTTTAACCTACTTATTTCATGCTTTACAGCATCCCATAATCAACTCTCCTTCAGCAAGGTATCCTGCAGTTTTCACAAGACCGTAACATGAGAACAATATTAACAGTAGAAAAATGCAACTGGGCCAAGAAAGTCAACCAAAATAATACAGTTAAACCGCCAAAAAAAAAAATACTTAGCAGATATCCAATCAAATCATGTTTCTAAGCCATACCTAGAAGAAGAAAACGGGATTTGAACCAAATTAAAAAAAAAAAAAAAAAAAACTGTTCATGGAATAATACTGCAGAATGCAATTTGCTGAGGAGAATTTGGAAGAGTACAAAAGGCTCTTAGCATTTGAACAAAATTCTTAGTTTATATTTTGCTTTATTAAACACATTTGCATTCCAAAAATACAGAAACACGTATACAACACTAATGTTAAAGTATAAGTTTGTTCCCAATTAAAGACAACAAAACGGACACACTCACGAGATATAAGCTCTAAATGCTTAAGGCCAAAAAAGAGCGAAGGACATATCACTGATAACCATAAGGCCTCATAAAACAATGACCTTTTACCTCACATGTAACTGGTACAGAGAACTTTCACAAGTTGAAAATACAAAGATCCTGATATTATCAGATAACCTGCAGATTCTGAAGACAGGAGTGAAGCAACTAGAATCACTTTGGATGACCATGCATGAGCTCCATATGTAAAAATGGAATGCACAATCTAGTAGTGATTTTTAAAGTGCGCACAAAGTTAAATCAGTGTTTAGTGAAAAAAGAACAGCAATTTGTATACTTACACAGGAATTATTGAACCGCCTGAGTCAGATTATCTGCAAGCTCCCAAAAAAATCTGAAAGCCTGAAAGAAAAATGACTTGTTAAAAAATATAAAAAAAAAAAAAAAAAAACAATTTTTTTTTCTTCCTTTTTGAACTTTTGCTTTAGCACACTTGATAACCTGATATCTTTAGCGATTACAGTCTGTCCATCGTCAGCGCCAAGATGACGCAACACAACTTCCTCCAACTGGCCATCACGGTACGCATGCTGCAATGTTGGAACATGATAAATATGCAGCTCTTAAACCTAAACTACTTGGCAATTCCAAATAAACAGTCAGGTACAAGAAAATCACACAACGTAATCTACAATAACAATCACAAATCACCATCTTAAAATCAAAATAAATATCACTGTATTAATAACGGTCCACCCAGATGAAAATAAAACAGAGAATATTTCTGCCTTTTCAATCCAAGAAAAAAATTAGGGTCACAACTTCAATTAAACCACATTAGCTCCAGTCTCTTTCTTTTGGAGGGAAAGAAAAAAAGGAAAAAGAACTCGAGCAAATCCACACAGAAAAATCCATTCAAATAAATGACACTCTTAAGAACTTCAGCCATGTCATTTATAAAGCATGTGAGCTTCAATTTAGCTCAAAGACAACACAGCAAATGAAGAACAGATTGGAGGCTGTTAGACTTCCACATTACAGAACATATAAATAACTGGGACCAATATTCAGGAAAAACAACCTAGACTAACTCCAAATAACTGTCTTAACATAACAAAAAGTTCAGAGCTACGAGCAACAAGCTCCAATCTTCATTTATATCCAACGGCTTTATAACTAGTATGTCATCAGCCAAAAATCACCAACTTCAAATGTCCATCAGAAGACCAAAAAGTTCGCAATGTTGTTAAAACAAATAGCTTAAAAAAAACAGTTCTCCTCATCACTGGATGTGTCACATGATCCAATATTCAGCTGCATTAATAAAAATTCCAAATAGTCTTCATCAACATAATCCTCCATAAAATAATCATCCTCAAAATAGTCATCAGCATCAAAGATATCCAGTTCATCATCTTCAATTAAGTGCTCAACGACATCAAAGAATGCATCCATATTATCCCCAACTCTGGATCTTTGACGACGTGGCCTCCGTGGAGGGGGTCTGTTATATTTCCATGTGTATGAGCCTGGCTTGACAGTATGCTGGAACACAACACAACATTGTATCCATTAAAGGAGTCATAAATCTAATGCTCCCTCACAACGAAGAAAATAAACAAGCATGTTCACAATTCTAAGGACCATATATAAGAGGCTATGTGCTCTGTAGCAGCCATGTCAACAGCATCCAAGGTTCAAAGTGTTACCAAAGGAAGACTAAACCAGATAGATCAACCTTCACATGAATTCTACTCAAGCTACAGCTACTTTTAAGTGAAGCAAAATATACATAAAAATAAGTTCTAATAGGCCCATGCTTTTTCAATATTTGTAAAACAGCTTTTCAGAACCCAAATCACCAGCAGTCATATTATAGCTACTCCAAGGCTCAATAGATGTGAAGAAAAATAAGCATGTTCAACAATTAAGAGACCTATTCCGGAAGAAAGCAAGCAAATATATCTTCGTACTCACGTCTGCCCAACATAAGTATCACATTTGGCACAGGTTCAAGAACTAATCTGAACAGAAATTCAGGTTCGAAAGAATAATTTCAAACAAGCTATGGAGAAACTGTTCTACAATTTGGTAAACTGATGGTTGTGAATGTTGTTTTTATGCTTTGTAAGGGCGTTATTATCTGGGATTATATTGTGAAATGGTTCCAATGGACAGTAAATGTTGATCCGTAGAAACATTCATGAGAAGAAGGTTGCAAAAAAAAAATCAAAATAAGACCACAAAGGAAAAACCATCATAATTTGTTCAATGAAGATCAATTTTCTATATGCTTTATAGCTAGGGCTGAGGCAACCATTGTGAAATGGTTCCAATGGACAGTAAATGTTGATCCGTAGAAACATTCATGAGAAGAAGGTTGCAAAAAAAAACTCAAAATAAGACCAGCAAAGGATAAACAATCATAATTTGTTCAATGAAGATCAATTTTCTATAAGCTTTATAGCTAGAGCTGAGGCAACCATCTAACCCTCACTCATTTTCAATTTGATAAACCTTTCTCCATTTCCCACGTCAAAAACTAGTCTTTTCAAAAGCACAAGAAAAATCAGTAGTTTCAGTTCAACTTATGCCATTCAACTGCCAAACTTCTTTCTATTCACCAACTGTAACATCCCAGAAGATATCCACAACCAAGTCAAGCTGAGAATTTCAACTATTTACTAATTTAATTTGAACCATCTTGCAGCAAATAATAAAGCGCTTTGCTGTTATAAATCAAAATGTAAAGCGCTATCAAACTGTGATTAAATCAACTGCAAATGCATGAATAATAATAATTAAAAGAAATAAGGCATTACATGTATATAGGCATGGGCAACAAATGGATAATCATACACCCAAACACAAAAAAATATATATAAAATAAAAAAATCTAACAATCATACAGAAATCTCTAAAAAATATGATTCTATTATCATCTATGTAGTATTTCTTGTTACCCTACAATCATACATCGGAATTCCCTTTAGCTAACTAACCAAAAAAGTAACTTCCAAAAGCAACATGTACAGCTTGAAAATGGAAAAATAAAACCTTCATTTTTGGAGCCTACCCAGGACAGCCTAAGGAAATGTGTGGATCACAATAAAGATAACTGCATTATACCGACTCAAAGTTCATAAAATAAAATAAACAAATTTGCTAAGCTTTGATTAAAATATATACAGATAATATGAACAAAATGTCCAAATTAAACCAAAACAACAGTACACAACTCTACAATATAAACTTACTCATATATGAAAATTACAGCAGCTAATTCAAACAAAAAAAGTATATATTACCTTATAAAAACAGCTAGTTCCAAATGGACAGTTCCCATTCCCAAAGTCAAAATGCTTGCAATCAATAGAGCTGTCATAGAATAAATCAAAGTAATAAGTACATATAATAAAATAAATTGGAAAAAAGATCTACAAAAAATTTCAAAAGTCATAACTGCCCAATAATCCTTCAAAACAATTATCAGTCAAACATTAAACCTACACAACTATATAGATTTTGGGTACCTTTGTACACAAATAACTAGTTAACTATGCACTCAGTCAATTCCGATTTCATTTCCCATGTCAGGAAACTGGAGGTACCTTAGTGAATGCTACTCACAGATGACATAACTAACAGAAGATACTAAGGAGGCACAAAAGAGTGCGTTGGAACCATGGAAAATTATAAAGAAAGGGCTTTAAGTAGAAAAAAGACAGAGCATATGCATTGTAAGCTTGGAAATGACAAGGGTAATGTAAATGCTCAAATATCTCTCGATGCTACCAGGACCTTCATGTCACCAGCCCCACTACTTAATATATATCATTGTATGGGAGATATAGAAGTGGGTTCCAATAACAAGATAAAAATGGATGGTTAAATTGGAATAATGCAACAGGGATTTTATGTGACAAAATATCTGTAAAACTGAAGGGAGAATTTTGTAGAACAGCTATCTGATCAGCAATGCTAAAATACAAGATGACTGACCAAATGAGTGTAGCAGATATGAATGTGTTCATGAGATGGATGGGTGCGTACTCATGGATGAATAAGGTTAGAATTGAGTATACTCAAAAAGTTAGGTATGACAACTATGGAAGATAAAATATGCTAAGAACATTGAAGGTAAATGGTTAAGACATGTTCAGCACCGGTTTAAGGATTTAAAAAAGAGAGGAATGAGATTTAACATATATAAGGGTCAATGGAAATGAATAGACCCTTCAAATGATCAATGCAAATGCAAAAACCAAATATAGATAGCGTTTAGTGATTGGTTCCAAGAAATAAGAACAGCAACTTCATATACTGCTTAATCCAATGGATCTATTTTCTAAAATTGCATCATAATACATTCGCATGCTATACAGAATTTGGTCTCAAAGAAAGAAAATGTGCAAAGACATCGCAAATTTACCTGAGTTTTTCCTTGTAGCTATCAATGATTTCCTGCTTTTCTTCCTTGGAGGAATACCAAATGACACTTGGAACAACAAAGTATGATAGCTTACGGCATATCGGGCAAGTTCTCAATGCTGTGTTCACGTCCATCCCTGAGTTAGGCGAACTGCTACGCCAATTCCTAATACATGATATGCAGAATGGATGATCACATTCTGATAGCAACCCAAATTTTCGCTCTGCTGCTGTGGGTTTGGATAGCACACGATCTAAGCATACACTGCACTCAATTTCTTGACTTTGTTTTAATGCCTCAAGATGATTTTGCTTCTTCTTACATGTTTTTAGATGTTCCTCTCTTTCTAGTGGTCTTAAAGGATGTAAACAATGTTTTCCACAAGTGGGGCAAAGGTCGCCATGAATATGAGGGCATTTGTCTCCACGGGGACAATGTCCAGCAGCAGCAAATGAACATAGTGAACGGTCTTCCGGTTTAACATGCCTAGGCTCTAGAGCCACACCATTCTCTGAAAGATTGTTCGGCCATGACTCCAGATTCCACACAGGTTTAGTCGGAGGGAAGTAAGGTTTGCTTGAAGCAGAAAGCTCCCCGGATGAGCCTGGCACTGATGTTCCCCCACTTGATGCAGGTATCACAGTATGAGCCACAGGAGCAGAAGTAGGTAACAGATAATTGTACGGAATTGCTGATGAAGATGAAGCAGATTCTGCCCTTGAAAATTTGACATGATCATATCTGCATCTACTGCCATAAGAGCATATTCCTTTTTGATAGTAGGTACAAATCTGTACCAATAAACGAAAACAAAAAAAGTAATGAGGATACTAAAACCATCTCTCATTGGCACTTAGAGAGAAATCAATAAAGTGACCAGAAAGAATTTGTTTACATTATTTGGTGCATCTTTCCGGTCATGTGAAAATTCGCAATGTTCCCCTTTCAAACATGCTCCATGCACAAAGAATTTGCACAGTATCCTAGAAAGGAAACAAAGAAAATAAAATATTGGTAACCCAAACAGAAGAAAGAAAAAACGCCAGCCTAATTGATTGACGTACTGGAAACTTCACCAAATTTCCTTTAAAAAGATCCACATAAAAAGAACATTTTTTTTTTTTAAATTTTACTCCATGATCCTCCATCATAGCCTAGTACCACATGTGATCAATTACCTACTACCTGATTTTCACAAGGAACGGTAAACTTATCCACTGAATATACGGTTTCATATCAATTACAATGAATTAGGTTATGGCTCCAATCGGAACAAGCAAAAACGCTTACAAAAACATGTCTGCCTATTGGTGTATGTTTTGAATTGTGAATCAACTGCAAAAGGGGAACCTTGCTTCCATAATAAAAGAAAAAAGGTAACAGTTCAAAGAAAAGAAATTCAATAAGAAGGCTAAAAGTTATAGAATCCCTGAAGTTGACAACAAAAGAAAATGACAATTCAGCGATATTCTTCTTTTTTAAATTCTCGGCAACCAAACAGTCGCACTATCTGGCGCATAAGCGTCATAAAATAAGATATGTAAAAGGAAAAAAAATGGCATGATTCTACAATTTAACAACTCATCAATTAGTAGCTCAATTACACATATCTCCATAAATCTTTTTCATCCAATAGAAAAAAAAATGAGAACTCATACGCAAATAAAATCACGATCGTCAAGAACATAATTAAGATCAAACGAAAAGACAAAAAGAAAAGACAAAATCACCGTAAACAATGCAGGCAAGAATCGAAAAAAAAAAAAAAAAAGAAAACAGAAGAAGAAAAATCACCTTTTAGACATTGGGACAAAGTATCAAAAAAGATAATTGAAGGTTAGGGATTTAATTTAGATATGGTAATGAGAAGAGAAGTGTGTGAAAAAGGAGGGTATTTGAATGAAGTTGGATGGAGTGAAAAAAGGGAAGAGAGGCAGAGAGGAAATTAAGGAAAGTGATCACGTGAAAAAGCAAGAAAATGAAGAAATGAGGAGAAACTGTGTCTCTTCCGTTTCTATCTCAAATTTGAGCCCTAAATCGGCTGCCTAGGGTTTCCAATTTTTTGGCGGTTGGTGGCGATGATGGTTCATCGTCTCTCGAAGCCATCGATTTTTTTGGGGCTAATTTGTATTACCGGAATTGTCCCCCTAGATTTTGTGCGGGTGTGGGGTTGCAATTTTTCCATTTTTCTGATGGCATTTTCGTAATCAGAACATGTGGATCAAATGAAACCCACTCGATTGTAAAAAGGCTTAATCTATCGTTTATCTCCTTACGTTGGCACCAAATCTCTCTTGACTCCCTAATCTTTAAATTTATCCACTTTTTCCCCTTTATGTTAGTTAAATCGATCCAATTTGGTCAAAAAATCCTACATAAAGTGTGCGTAAAATTCACCTCAACACTTAACGCGCAAAGCAATTATAGCTACATGTAGAATTTTTTGGACCAAATTGGGCTGGTTTTACCAGCATGAGAAAAAAAGTGGACAAACTTAAAGTTCAAATAGTCGGGAGACGTTTGATGCCAATTTAAGGATGCAAATGAAATATTAAGCAAAAATTAAAAATAAAATAATAATAATAATAATAATAATAATAATAATAATAATAATAATAATAAAAAAGAAAACAAAAGTACAAGTTAAACTTGAAATTAAAATGTTACTCCCTCTATTCTTAAATATATATTATTTAAGATTATTTACCAAAACCAATGAAGAATTTATGGAGCTCTTAAAATGACTAATTTACCCTTAATAAAATTCTCTTTGTTCTTAATTACCATGTAATATTTTCAATTAATATTAAACATCCCTTTTCAAATAAATAAGAGCAAATTAGAGAAAATAAGGTCAAAAATGCATAAGTAATATAAAACGTCATATAAAAAAGAACAAACTAAAAAAACTAAAACGGCATTTATTAGGAACGAAGGGAGGATTACTTTCAATAAGTGCAATGTTCATTTGTTGATCTTTATCTAATTGTGAATATTATTTTGTAAATGTATAGGCATTGTATGTGAGTTGTTACATAAATCATTTTCGCTTGTCGAAAAGTGAAATCAAAGTGTATCTAGCTACGTCTTGATGGTAGGTGCATCTCTCCTTAAGAAGAGATCCCAATTTGGATGGTAAGTTCATCTCTCCTTAATAAAAAGTCCCAAAATTTGAGTTTCCGTGAGACCGGATACTACACCATTGAAAAGAAAAAAATTGTTAAAAAAATCGAAATCACAAAAAAAGTAAAAAAAATGAAAAATGGCAATAATGTCAAAGCGTATCTAAAGAGATACTTGCCAAAATATCAAATAAATCGAGATAGGAAATACCTTAAGCGCGTATCAAGGACTTATTGGGAATAACTGGTCATCCTTTTTTTTGTATGTTAGTTCGATCACTCGGTTTGAAGTTGGTTAGACACTTTTTAGAAAAAAATTTTCTTAAAATACATCGCCAAAATAATGATTCGCAAAAATATATCGTAGAAAACAAGTCATTTAGAAGAAATTGAGGCTACACTTTATGAAAATAAAATGTAAAGAGATTTGCCAAAAGACTTTGGGGGGGAGGGAATACGATAACCGAGTAAAATATATACACATATCCACTGTACATGTGGACGCTAAAGATAATGTCTTATGGGTTAAAATATGATTCTACATCCACCTACATATAGAGGGATCGAATCATGCCTTCCTTACTAAGCTGAGCAAAGGTACGGATCCTCCTCCCTAAACATGGAGGGAATGAATCATGCTTTACTCATCAAGCTGAGCTAAAGTACATATCCTTTCCGCTTTACACGTGGAGGACCCGAATCACACCTTACTCACCAAGGTGAGCTAAGGTATAGATCCTCATCACACCTACACGTGGATGGCTAAGATCACTTCACAATTGTGAACCGTTATTAAGGATGCTCTCATCTTAAATCAACACATCTAAGATCAAGAACCAACTAATCATAATAGAATTCGGATTTCAAACACACTCCTTACTCTAAAAGGTATACTTTACAAAGGTACCCAAAAAATCTTTAAGCCCTAATTGATTATTCTACTATTGTGGGAACAAATATTGACTTTATCACTGCCGTATAAACACAGACCCTCACAATTAATCTAATAAAAATCAGTCGGAACTCCAACTATGAAGCAGTTTGGCGTGACTAGAATCTATGCTCCATACAGTAGAACTAATGCTCTAAATGTTATTTCAGCTCTGAAGAATGATTTTTTAGAGGCCTAATACATCTGTTGCCCCTTAACTTGGCTCCAAACGCCTACAGGCCCTCGTAACTTTGGACATGTCCACTAAGCCACTTAAAGTTGGCGAAACTGACCCATATATAACCCTCCAATCCGACTAAACTAGACAACTTAAGGAGAGGGTAATACATGCGTTGCCATGTGTCAAATTAAAAACAGTCAAACCACAAAACAACATATAATAACCCGACACGTGGCACACAAAAAAAGTTCAAAAATATTCTTTTTTGTTCATCTTCTTCCTTCCTTTACCTTCAAAACAAATACTAACTAAAAAAAAACTCAGCATATTAGTTTCCATCTTCAAAATATATCAAAATAGAATTTGAATATTAATAAAACATATTCAAAGATCAATTTGATTGATATTTTATAAAATGTGAATTAATCAAATTAGTTCCTCAATAGTGTTGTGTTGGTCATGATACCAAAAATTACAGCAGCAATTTCGATAAAAGAGACTCCCCATCATATTGTCCAATTGCAGAGTAAGTTTTGATGGCAAGGGCATACAAATTCGGCAGTGAGAGAGACTTCTAAAAATAGCCGCAACATTCTGACTAATTCTTTGACAGCAACAAAAGAAATTAGATGCAATTAGAAAAAATTAGATGCAATTGGAAGAAATTAGAAGTAGAAAAGAAGAGAAAAATGAAATTGTAAAAATTAGATGAAAGCACTTAGTTAATTTGAAGGAGTTCTCCATTCTTGGTCAGATAATTTTGTAGTTGGAGTGTTATCGTTGGTTGTTGTTATTGAGGTAAATGAAAACCAAATCTAATTTAAAGAAGTGTTAGTGTATCTATCCACTAATGGTGGTTATTGTGCTGACAATGGTGTTTCTACCCATGGAAGGCGATGGTAGCGGTGAGAGAGGATGATTAAGGGGGCGTTTGGGAGGGCTTTCCTAACAGGGAAAGGAACTTTGGAGAAAAAAAAAGCCCAAAAAAGCTCAATAACAGTGTTTGGTAAAAAAGAAAAAGGAAAAGCTAAAAAAGCGGAAAGGAGGTTCTGTGACTTTCATGGAAAGCTTGAAATTGTAACTTTCCTTGAAAGCCAAAAACACGGAAAGGAGTCTCCTTTCACGATCGCGTGTGCTGCTGCTGCTCTAGCGCCATTCCTAGGCCCCAAGAATGGGAGATTGACCCTTCTGAGCTCATCATCAAAAGTGTTATTGCTCGTGGCACCTTTGGCACCGTTCACCGTGGCATTTATGAAGGCCAAGATGTTGCTGGTATTATTTCATTTTTTTCTTTTCTTTTTGGTATTTTTAGTTACCCATTTGTTCATACTCCATTACCCATTTCTCAAAATTTCATCTTTTTTCGCAAATTGTGTTTGTATTTGAATTCAAGTTCTGATAATGCATTCTCTGACATTTTAACCATTGATACCCATTTGCGAGTTTTTTTTTTTGCTGAAATTTCACTTTGCGATGCTAAAAGTTGCAAACTTTGGCTCTTTTAGGCTTGTAATTTCTTAGGCATATATGACTTTTGTTTTCCAATTTTCAGAAAACTGCACTCCTTTTGCAGTTCCTTTAAAGCAAGATCCTTCTTGCTGTTATCATTGGGCTATTTTCAATTACATTTTCTATCATAATATTGGTGTTGACAAAGGAAATCTAAATATTATCATAGTTTGCATTAAATTAAATGGCAAAATTACTCTTAATTAAATCTAATCATCTGCTGGTTGGTTCAGTTCCATGCCTGTAAATTGTGCAGCACATAAATTTATTGGAAGGATTATTGTTGTGTGTTTAATAATCATGAAATAGTGTTTGAGATCTGGCCTTGCAAAATCTATGATTTCATAAGATTGGATGAGTTGGTAGTTAGCTGCAGTAAAGGCAAGAGAAGCTTTTCTTTTCTTTTCTATCTCAAATTTCATATGTCTAAACTTATCACTAGTTTCAACTCTGAACACATCTTAGCATGTTGTTTTTTGGGAACTAAAAAGTTGAAGTAAAAGCACCTCAGCTGATATTGACTTATCCTATTTTCCTATTTATAAAGTAAACAAGTGGATCCTCATTTCATCACCTAACTATCCCCTCGCCCAATAATTTTGGATGACTATTGCACATGGATATTGCACATGGCAGTTTGTTCATTTCAAGTTGATTATATTGTCAACTTGCTAACTGCTATATAAGAGTTGAGCATGCATCTTCTCAAGTGTGCTGGCATCATTCTAAGTTTTGGATTTTGAATAAATGTGAACTAACACACCTATTTGTACCTCTCTGCTCAAGGTAAAAAAAATGATTTGACTGGGATGCTCCGCAATTTTCAGATCCTATAAATTTTAATGGATATTCTTCATTGTACCCGAGTGTCATCCAGTGATTAGTCATCAATGAAATGTGTGGATATGGCTATTGGACTCTCTAACTTCTTTGCTGATATTTTTGACACTCTTCAAAATTTAACTTTGAGAATGTGTGACATTTCCTTCTTATCTATCTTGTTCTAATCACATTTTGTTGTTTGCAAGGAGCATTCATATTCTCTCTCAAATATAGGATTGTTGATCTAAACAGAACCATATCATGGCTGGAGAGTCAAGAGGAGGTAAGTGGTACTGATGATTTAGTTACTAAAATATCCATTCATAGATATTTTTAGTGATTCCTGTTTTTGTATTATTCGTATGCTTATTAATTCGTATCTACATGGTAAAATTATCATTGAGTCTTAGAGCTGCCGTTATTCAGGTTTCGTTGTCCTCTTGTCTTCCTATCCTATTCCTTTATTGAAGTCATACTTTGTGATATATGATGATTATGTAAAACATGCCATGGAATGGTATAGTTCATACTAGTTTTATTATTAGTGCACAATAAGTTTTGAAAGTGTACAATGCCATTAGCTTTAACTATGTCTGCTGATTAGTCAAGCACGTGCATATGATTGCTGACATCCAAATGCATTTTGAAAGGTTGTATTTTGAATTTCTTTTAGGATTTTTATGTATTGTATTGTGCTGGAAGTAGCAAATATAAATGAGTGACATCAGAAAAACTAAAGAGTATTTGCCGTGTACAAGTATAACTACTTTTTGTTGCTTGAAGACCCTAGAAGTTGTTAGATTGGAAGATTACATCATAGTGTCCTGTTTTTGTAAATTTGAGAAAATAAAGTATGTTTCGACAGCATAAGAAGACATGTGTGAGCGGACGACCTTTTTCTTCTTTGGAAAATTACGGACGCGGGGGTCCGAAAAGAAATCATTTTAATGTTCTTTCTTTTTCATGGTGAGATTTGGGAAAATCGGATTTCGTTTATCTTGCTTTAAGAAAAACCATTCGTTTATTTCGAAATTCGTTTTGTAGAAAACATTTTCCCATTTTATTACTTGAAAAATCTCAAAACTTAAATCCCGAGATCAGTGACAGAGTCGCCACCCGGATCAGCTCATCCGGGAAATTCCGATACAGCTCCCTACCGAGTATGGATTGCTGTACCTAATCCAGAGATTCAGGGTTCGGACAAGTCCCTTATTTCGTGTCTAATTTAAAATAAATATTGCCAATGTTCTCAAATGGTGTTTCAAAATCTAAAGTCAATTTTATTAAATATGGAAGGCATATAGCGCACATACAAGTTAAGGTAAAATAGCAAATAATTAAATTATTACAACCCGATCGAATAAAAATAAAAATTCACTTTACAACCGCCTAAAATACACGGATAAATCTATCAAATACATCCAAAATAAAAATAAAAGGCTGCGAAACAGAGGGTTAGCACAGTTTATATTGCACACACAAGTAGGACTCAAATCAGGACAGAATTGGGAATTTTAGGAAATGGGGGCATGCATTTAGGGGATAACCGGGTCGACCCGACCGGTCGGACCGGTTAGACCTGGAAAACGGTTTTGAAACGCCCTGTAATTTTACGCTGGAAAACCAATTTTTGGAAAACAATTGGCTCGATTACATGCGAATTTTCATTTTCGTGGGTCTGTTGTCCCGAAATCCATGGCTCCGTTCGAGTGGGTTCCTAAATTCAACATCCATCTAGGGTCCAAAATACAATAAACACGCCAAAAACATTTATTAAAATACCATTTTATTTGTTTTTAATATTTTCCAGGGACTTATAGAGTTCAGGGGTCCGCTAACGCTGGACTACAGATCCGGTTCGGATAAAATAACCCTGAAACTTAGAAAATAAACCCCGGGAAAATTTGAAAATATTAATATCCATATGTATAGGAATCCAAAAAATAAATATTTTATGACATACGGATAAATTTGGGCCGAAATATATCACATCAGAGTGCATAAAAATGAAAAACGGGCTATTTTTGGCTTTTCGGGACAGATCGGGGAGCTGTCCCTGGCTCTGTTCTTCGATGAACAGAGCCGTACGGCTCTATTCGGGTAATTTCGGTTCTAAAACTTGCAAAAACAAAGAAAACGCACAGAAAAAGCAATGCAAACAGGTTTAAGGCCTCTAAGAGTTTACCTTGATGTTGTTTCGATGCTTTGAATGTCAAGAAACGGATTGAAAACTTAGGATTTGCCCTTAAAGTCCAACCGGTCAAAAACCCAACAATTCCGAAACTAACCCGGAATGGTCCGAATCAATGAGCAAAGGTTTTGTAACTTGTTGCTAATGTTTTGAGATTGATTTCTAGGATTTAAACTCTTTGTTTTTGGACTCTCTCTGGCACTCTAGCTCTCTGCCTCTTTCTTTTTCTTTTTTTTTTTCTCCGTCTTTCCCCCCCCCTTTTTTTTTTCTTTCTTTCTTCCTCTTCTTATTGATTGATTTTTCAAAATCCCTCCCCAGACAAAATAATTCTCCGAATTAATTGCGTAGATTAATTTTTTTTGTCATTTTTTACCAAACTCTGCAGACTTGGGACATGTTGGGACATTTCTGCCCGACCCATCACAGCCGGCCGGCTCTGGTTAAACCACAGCCGTCCTTTTTTTTTTTTAAAGTATAGAAAATTCCGGCGCTTACAACTGCCCCTCGCGTGACCAAATTCGACATATAGCCCCAGATTTACAACACCTGAGATGATGAATTTGAGAGCGCGAATTAAAGCACTGCAAACACTGGAATGAACCCTCTGATGAGATAAGCCGATACCGGGTCTGTGTTACCCGTAGCTAGACTGGGGAAAGAAATAAGCCGATACTGGGCCTAGGTTACCCGAGGCAAAGTTGATGCTGATAGGCCGATACTGGGTCTAGGTTACCCGAGGCAAACAAAGGGTGAATTGTGGTTCAGCCGATACCGTGTTTAGGTTACCCGAGGTGAAAGAAGATGGATTACGGATTAGCCGATACTGGGTCTAGGTTACCCGAGGCAAATGATGGGTGAAATTAGCCGATATCGGGTCTATGTTACCCGAGGCGATGCTGGAAATGAGATTAGCCGATACCGGGTCTTTGTTACTCGAGGCAAAATTGATGAAGAAATTGGCCGATACCGGGTCTAGGTTACCCGAGGCGAACTTTTTTGGGGAAATAGATGAAGCTGATCTGGGCCGATGCCGAGTTTACATTACTCGAGGTGGATCTGCTGGGGGACTTGGATGATGGAGCGAATCTGGGCCGATACCAAGTTTACATTACTCGAGGCGGACTCGCTGGAGAAAGTTGAGATAATGGGGCGGATCTAGGCCAATACCGAGTTTACATTACTCGAGGCGGATCTGCTGACTTGCTGAGGATATTAAGCTAGGGATGAAATCCTGCACTTAAAATGGAGACTAGCCATGGATAAGTCATTGTTATATGCAATGTATGGATGCATGATGATGCATATGTACATGTATGTACTTTCTGTTATTAGACGTTTCTGTCTTCCACTGGGGAGATATGTTATGCCCCTGGTTGATTTTGCTTTTCTTAGGGCATTGTTTGGCGATTATCGAAGGAGTGAG
Source organism: Euphorbia tirucalli (assembly GCA_039660915.1). Taxonomy (NCBI): domain Eukaryota; kingdom Viridiplantae; phylum Streptophyta; class Magnoliopsida; order Malpighiales; family Euphorbiaceae; genus Euphorbia; species Euphorbia tirucalli. Next base: position 18,929,134 of record CM077633.1, on the reverse strand, counting down.
GCGACTATTGGGGAAATGATCATAGTATTCCTTGTAGAGATTCCGTTGGGGAAGAGTGCGACAGCTCGACTGGGGGAAACAACTGTAGGGTTCTTTGTGTTGACTACACTGGGGAGTAACATGCCGACTTTGCGGGGAAATAATTGATGGTGTTCTCTACGCGATTCCGCTGGGGAATAGTAGGGGAAACTCTGCTGGAGAGTGATGTGACGAATTCTGTGGGGAATACTGAGGACGTTCTGCATTTCTTGCTTTGTGGGGAAATTATGAGTTTGTAAGTGCTCTAATTTTTGCCTAGGTTGCCCAACTTGGGTTTTCAGCCTAGCGAGCCGCTCTAACTTTTGCCTGAGGCCCCTTTTCGGTTTTCACCTCAACGAGCTGCTCTAATTTTTTCCTGAGGAGCCTTTTCGGTTTTCACCTCAGCGAGCTCTTTTTTTTTTTTTTTTGGTGTCATGACCCTTTATTGCTCGTTTGGGAAGATGAACTGGACTTTAGAGGACGATAAAAGATTTTAAATTGCACGTATTTGATACATTTTCATTTGCCAAATAATGCGATGATATTGATTAGTTGAATGCAAAGTGCTTTCTTTGAACGTGTGTTTATGCAAGACAACTTTGTTTGTGCATTTGTCATAACCATGCAAATATATCTAAATAAACAATTCACTTTATTGATGAAGTCAAAATGAGTACATTTGAAACAAGTTGGTTCCTAAATGGTACAGATTCCACACTGAGCCAGAATCCGTCACCAGTCATCCTTTTCAGATTTTCCGACTGATTATTTTCTCTCGTGTCTTAACTTTTGCCTAGACCGCTCTTTTTTGAGTTTTCAGCCTAGCAGACTCTCTCATCATATATATATATATATATATATTTTTACACATGATAAAGCTTTAGCCTGTCCTGGTTGATAGGATTAGTGAACTCGTTTCCATCCATGTCCATGATGCTGACAGCGCCTTTTGGTAACACCTTCTTCACTACATAGGGCCCTTCCCAGTTAGGTCTGAACTTGCCCCTAACATTGACATTGGAAGGCCTTAGCTGCTTTAGAACCAAGTCAACCGTCTTCAACTGCCGTTTGGAATACTTCACATTCCGATTATAGGCTCTGGCCATCCTGCGCTGGTACATCTGAAGATGATCCAGTGCCCTTAGTCGACTTTCATCTAGTGCTGCCAACTGTTCATATCTAGCTTGAACCCATTCAGTCTCTGGTAATTGAGCTTCCAAGGCAATTCTAAGTGATCTGTGTTCTATTTCTACTGGCAATACTGCTTCCATTCCATACACCAAGGCATAAGGAGTTTCTCCCGTCGGTGTTCTGACACTGGTTCTGTAACCCCAAAGAGCATAAGGCAGTTTATCGGCCCAATCTCTGTAAGTGGTTACCATCTTTGATAAGATCCTCTTTATTGCCTTGTTAGCTGCTTCCACTGCACCATTAGCTTGGGGCCTGTATGGAGAAGACTTATGATGTTCAATTCCATGCTCTGCAAATAGCTCAGCTGTTGCCCCTTGAAACTGTACTCCATTGTCAGTTACTATGTGGTGAGGAATCCCGTACCGAGTGAAGATATTCTTTTGGATGAACTTGACCATGTGCTTGGCCGTCACATTAGTGAAGGATTCTGCTTTAACCCATTTGGAGAAATAATCAACTACTCCAACTATGAATCTGTGTCCATTAGATGCAGCTGGATGAACTTCAACAATCATATCTATCCCCCATGCTGAGAACGGCCAAGGAGACGCTAGATTCTGAAGTTCAAGTGGAGGAAGATGACTAATGTCTGCATAGATCTGACATTCATGACATCTCTTCACTTTTCTTATACAATCTGCTTGCATCGTCATCCAGAAAGACCCTTGTCACATTATCTTCCTAGCCATGGCAAGCCCATTCATATGTGGCCCACAGGATCCTGCATGTACCTGCTGCATCACTTCTTCTGCTTCTTGCTCTGTTAGACACCTTAAAAGGACTCCATGTGCTGCTCTTTTGTATAACTTGTCCTCGAAGATTCTGAATTGACTAGCCAGCTTTCTCAGTGTCAACTTATCAGCAGCACTGGCATCTTCTGGGTACTTTCCCTCCTTAACATACCGGTAAATGTCAAAGAACCATGGCTTTTCTTCCGCTGATAATTCCATTACTTCGTGCACTTCGAAGCAAGGATGCCTGGAAGTGACTATGACCAGTGGTTGAGCTTGTGTTTCTTCTGGATTTTCCCACATGGACGACAAAGTAGCTAATGCATCAGCCATCTTATTCTCATCCCTGGGGATATGTCTGAATTCACACTGGCCGAATAAATCCTTTTTGAACTGTAGCTGCTCCAAGTAAGGCCGTAAGGCTTCTTCCTTTAGCTCCCATTCACCCTGAGCTTGCCTGATCACCAGAAGTGAATCACCAACAATTAAGACATCATTTGCCCCTAAGGTTAATAAAGTTTCCATTCCAAACAAGCATGCTTCATATTCTGCCCCATTATTGGTTACAAGAAAGATCAGCCTTTTGGATAGAGGAATGACCTCACCATCTGGTGTTGCTATAAGTACCCCGATTCCAGCGCCTTTTCTATTCACTGCCCCATCGAAGCACATGACCCACCTTTTCACTTCCACCATGGCTAGTTGCTCATCGGGGAATTCCAGATTCTCTGTGTAATCCGATTCTAGGGGTTGGTTTGCCAGAAACTCTGCCACAGCTCGCCCTTTAATGGTTTTCTTCGTGATGTACTCGATGTCGAACTCAGACAAAAGTAACAACCACCTGGACAGCTTCCCAACCAATGCCGGTGCTTCATATAGATACTTCATTGGATCCACTTTAGCCACAGCTTGTATCTTGTAGGATTGGAAATAGTGGCGCAGCTTCTTAGTCAACCAAATCATCGCCACACATGTCTTTTCCACCAGTGTATACTTGGTTTCATACTCCAACAATTTCTTGCTAAGGTAATAGATAGGATATTCCTTCTTGCCATCTTGTTCTTGTGCAAGCATTGCCCCTATAGAGGATTCTTCAACCGCCAAATACAAAATCAGAGGCTTCCTTGGAATTGGGGGACTCAAAACTGGTGGCTTTACCAGGTAAGCCTTGATCTTCTCGAGTGCCAGCTGACACTTTTCATCCCACACAACTGGCTGATCTTTCTTTAGTAGCTTGAAGATTGGTTCACACGTGGAAGTCAACCGTGCTATGAAGCGACTGACATACTGTAAGGAACCTAGGAATGATCTGACTTCCTTTTCTGTCTTTGGAGCTGGCATATCTTGGATGGCTTTGATTTTATCTGGGTCCATTTCAATCCCCCTCTGGCTAACTAGGGATATTGACTAAATTATGCCACTATTTCAAAGTAATTACACACTTAAGGTGAAAAGCGGGCATTTTACAATTTATGGTAGTCTTTGTCTGATCCGCTAGTCAGACCAGCGGACATATATATCCGCAGTTCTAAACAGCGGACATCGTTCATCCGCTATTCATATTAGCGGATGAATTGAGAATCGTGGCCGGGCGTTAATTATAATATTCTCCGCTAATTATAATAGCGTCCACCCATCTTGTCCGCTGTTGTAAAAAGCGGACAAGATGTCCGCTAGTTATAAAAGCGGGCATATTGTCCGCTGTTGTAAACAGCGGACAAGATGCCCGCCCGCGGATATTTACAACCCCGCCCCATACCCATACCCGGCCTCATAGTTTGTCAATTGATTAAATTTTTTTATATTACTCATTATATAAATAGAATTATTTTATGTAGGATTATGTAATTTTGTATAGAATTATGTATATAATTATTTTTAATAAAAATATATACAGAATTATATAATTTTATATAATTAGAGTAATAATAGTTAATAGTTACTCATAACTATTATTCATCCATTCTATTAAATTTGTAAAAATCCTAAACTAATTAAATTGAAAATTTTACAAATACCAGTTTTTCAATAATATGAAATCGTAAAATTTTAGAGCAATAAATAAAAAAACTAATTGAACTTAATAATTTTTTTTATCATGTTATGCAATATTTTTATTTTCTTAATACCTGAAGGTATATATAAAAGTTAATTGTAATAATATATAACCTAAAATTATGTAGTAATAATATGAACTAGAGCATTGATTCATAAAAAAAAAAAAAGGATTAACCAATGAAAAGTCTGAATCCATAAGTTTTGGAGTTTTGTAATTACAAAAATAAAGAAAACATAAAACCAAATTTGAAGAAAAATCAATTTTGACGTCTTCCTCTCCGTGGAGGCTGTCGTCTGCCTCGCTGTGGTGCAAGTGATGGATCGTTTTGATCTGTGGGTGCTGTTCCAAAATGAGAGTGTGTCATACCTTGATATTGGTAAGATGGAAAACTAGACAAGTCTGGACAATGTTCTACCGACGATGGCCGAGTAAATATAGAAAAAATCATATTAGCAGGTGTTTGGGGTGTACCGAATTGAACTGAATGTTGTGGTTGAAAACCCATACTGTGTGCACCCCAAGGTGATTGAGTAGTCCAAGGTGAAAAAGGATTTTGTGAAACACCCAATCCATACTGAGATGATCCCGATGGATGATTTGCCGATGAAGATGCTCCATGTTCATAAGTATTTGGTACAGACGGGCCAGCAAAGAATGAAGCTTGAGGCTGAGTTGGCTGCGATGTACCTGCTTCAAATGAACCCGGTAAATGATAGGTCACTGGATGCGGAACAATGTCACACGAAGGGGTTTATGGTCGTGGGACCTCACGTCTACGTGGTGCATCCCGTGGACGTCGTCTACGAGTGGTATTAGTAGGTTCAGCTTCATCCACTTCTACATCAGGATACGTGGCTGTTGTAGCTGGCTGAGGTGGTGCACTAACAACATAACGTCTTTCTTCCCCAAGTGCACCATATATACTCCTCCTGATATTTTGGAGGTTATCCACATCAGACTCTAATGCCATTCTCTTGAGTCCATCTACCTGCACACATCATATATTGTTAGCAGGAAAAAAAATTGTGAAGTTAATGAATTATACAAAAGATATCAGTTTCTTACACAAGCACCATGAGAACCGCCTCGAATGGAAATCCATCTCCTTGTTATGTTCCTATACCACTCCATGTATTGGGAATGATAATGGAGCGGGGCATCAGAAGGTTCAGCCATGAAAACATAGCGTACCCTATCATTCCAAATTGCAATCCAGTGAGCTTGTTTTGCCATAATTTCATTCTTGACTTCTTTCAAGTCAATGGAATGCAATGCATCCGTCTGACGAGGTTCACGTGGAATATGTTGCTTCAATCCAAATTGGCGAAGAACCCTGTCAGGTTGGTGCCATTCTACAATATGCATGCATATCAGTGGCACAACAGCTCTCCATATTTGTTGACCTTGAAAGCAATATGCTGGCAATGCTGCTCGGATCTCAGGAGTGTATGGATCCCAAATGAACTAAGAAAAATATTTCATACACCATTAATACTAATAATTAAATATATTCGATACTTGTTTATAATAAAATTCAAATAAAATTGCTAGTAGTTTATCTTGAAAATCAAATAAAGTGCAATTAAGGTCAGAATATCAATTATAAATATTTGTCAAAATAATATGCCATATGAATTCCAGGAGCATATGGATCCAAACTGAAATGAGGCAAATATTTCAAATACCATAATAAAATTGCAACTACTTTATATTGAAAATCAAGTAAAGTGCAATTAACATAAGAATATTAATTATAAATATATGTCAAAATAATATTCCATGTGACTTACAGCATCCTTATCGGCAAGATCAAGCGCATAACGTATATGCGAGATACTATGTGTCACTATTTCAGTGGTTGTCCTTGGGGTACTCCACCTGTCACATTTTAGTTAATTAGATACTATCATAAATGTTGTAACTGTAATATACAATAAAATTATAGTTCTTCGAATATACCGACGACTAAGTGGTATGCCAGGCACAATGTCTCCATGCATTAACCCAGGTGACAAAAATTTTAATCGATCCCATGCCCAAATCTGCAATAAAAATAATGCACCACCAATTTGTGCCGTGCCTGGGTTTGTGGCATTGCATAACTCCCTATCCAAAGATGCTAGACAACCTGCTCCCCAGCTATATGTACTAATTGCATTAATGTTTTCTAAAAGTGGTAGATACACCAGATTGACACTACCTATGCTTTTTGTGCAAAACAACATATTAATTAATTGCAATAAATATGCACGTGTATAACGTGCCATTATCACATCATCAGCATCAGCAGGTATCTGGGTGAAATCAAAATGCTCTACCAGCCAAGAACGCTTCAAGTACATATTTTTAATGGCAGATCGGGGAGGAAGAATACCTAACAACCTTTCACACTCAACCTCCCAATTTCTGGGAAGAGGGCAAATCAATGCATTACCATCAATTGGTAATCCTGTTTGTATAGCCACATCCTGTAATGTAATTGTGGCCTCACCCTCAGGAAGATGGAATGTATGTGTCTCTGGTCTCCATCTCTCCACTAATGCTGTGATGAGATGATGATCAAGCTGGGAAAAACCTAATCGAGACAAACCATAAAATCCTGTTTGTCTTAATATGTGAATAAGCCTCTCATCATTAACATCAAGACGAATAATGCCTGCTTCTCTTCTACAATTGAGCACATTATTGTCATCCTAATATACAAAGTTTAAAAAAAAATATCAATGTAATAAATCAATATATAACAAATTAAAATACGAAAAAAAAATTAATGTAATAAAACAATATGTATGAATTTACTAGTATTATAAATGCATTTGCCCTCAATCTATTATTCAATAATAAAAGGGTTTGATTTCAATAATACTATATACATATATACATATAGACATATTTTTACCTCAAAAAGAACAATTACGATACATTGTGGTTTTTAACCACCTATTTAAGCTAAACTAAATCTATTCGATCAATATGGGTATGCTGATATAAAGCTTTTGCAATCACTCATTACAAACTAATAATTATAATTATAGAAAGCTATTACTTTTGAGTATTTCAGTGCTATGCATACCTGATTTTAAATAAGAATACTAATTTAGATCAGAAGAATAAATTACAAATAGAGTACTCATCTGCTTTATTGAATACACTACTGTATGACAAATTCATTGAAGTACCTGGTTATACCAAATGGCTTCCGACCTATGTGATCGCTGTAGACGTAATACAGTCGGATCAATCGGCCCGGGATCTATGTAAGCACGCTGAGGTATATGATCTGACATATCTACATTAATAAAATTATATCAGTATTTCACATGTATAGACTTATTAAAGTATCAAATTTCAACGGATTCAAATTACTAAATCATATCAAGTATGGAAAATTATGCAGGTGACATAAAATATTACAAAAATCATACGATACATATCAATGTTCAAAGTACACAAAATTCATAACATAAATTACTAAACAGTACATAATACATAATTATCAACCATGCTTGCATGTCCTAGTGTTATGACCGGATTTTCCACATTTACTACAAAAAGTCAATTTATTAGCTTCGGTAACTTTCCAGTCCATCTCATTTCGAATCCGGGATGTCTTTGGTCTACCTAAGTGGTAATCCATCTGCAATTGGCCAATAGTCACGGTTGCCTAAAGGGACAAAACACTTGGACCAACATTTTATGGCATTTTCTACTCTATAAACAGGATCAATAAAGAGAGTTGCATCAATGTTGTGTTTTAAACATCCTGCAACTGCATGAGAACAAGGAATTTTAAACTGTTGGAACTTCCCACAGCTGCAACTCTTCTCACTTAAGTTAACCACCTGCTTCTTGCCCCCTTTCTCGGAAGAATTTCTCCTTGTTGTAGTTATTTCGAATATACCCCTTCTTCTGTCATACCTTCGTACATGATGACCATTGGCATTTTCATATCTCTTCTTCAATATCTTAATTGCATTTCCAGTAAATTTGAAGCCTTCATCCATTTGACTCTGATAAGCACTCCTTTGCTTGTCAAAAAGATCAACAATATTAACATATATCATTTCCATCATTGTTGTGATAGGCATGCCTCGAGGTTTTTTCAATAATGCATCAACAGATTCAGCAATATTTGTTGTCATACTGCCCCAACGATATCCATCGTCATATGAAACAGCCCATTTCTCCTTTGGGATCTTCTCCAACCACTTATAACTTTCAGGATCTTTCTCCTCCAGTGTCTTCATCATCTTATCGAATTTTGTTTTTTGACTTTGATATGCTACAAAATAATAGGAGAATCGATTTTATTACAACGTGAAATGTTATTAAAACTCAACTAAGAATAGCAAGTAATGGTTACCTGCATTGATGATAAAATTCTTTATCGCTGTATTTTTGAACTGTTTATTGTAATTGCTTGCAATATGGCGTATGCAGAATCGATGAGCTGCTTCATCCCAACACTCACTTCTCATTGCATACAAGATTCCAGCATGCCTATCAGTGACTACACATACATCAGGCTTGTCTGGACAAACAATGCCTCGTATACAGCGCATGAAGTAGTCCCAATTTTCGTTATTTTCCACATTAACAAGGGCAAATGCTAAAGGAAGTACATTGTTGTTACCATCCAGTGCTGAAGCTGTGAGTAATACCCCCTTATACTTTCCAGTCAGAAAAGTTCCATCAATGTACAAAACAGGAGGACAATGTTTGAAACCTTCAACACATGGTTTGAAAAACCAAAACATACGGTCAAACACTCTTACTCCTTGTATCAGTTGCCCATTATCATAATATGGACAATCTTCAATCAGGTAGCCTGATCCAGGGTTCATATATATTGCTGCATGCATCCACGGACGTAGATATTCATATGACTCCTCCCAGTCTCCGAATATCTTTGCAATTGCCTTCATTTTTGCATACCACGCCTTTCTGTAAGAGATTGTGATTTTGAATCTCTGAGACATGATTGCAACAATAGCCTTCACCTTTAATGTATGATCCTCACGCACTATAGCCTCAACTATACCCAACATATATTCCGAGTCAAGATTCCTGTGATCTTGGGATGTCAAAGGTGGACAAGTATGTTCACCAATGTATTTTGTGATCTCCCAAAATGAGGCTTTTTTTTTAAGAGTAGCGCGCAACCTCCACAGACAACCTTCATCGAATTGATGACAAACTAATGTAATAGTGTTTGACCGAGTTTCTCTACTTCTGAACTCCCTATTCTTTCTCATTGAGTACTCCTTAGCTGCCATTTTAACTTCTTCCCTTGATTTAAAAAGCATTCCTTTTGCAAGATCCAATGAGGAATTCCATATTATAGCATTTGCATTTTGATCATATGGGACAACTGTCATCCTTGAAATATCAACTTCTGTATACTGAGGCGTATTTGGAAAAAACATAGGGACAAAATTATTGCATCCCAGAGGACCATCTGTATTTGATGGAGGTGTAATATGATTAGTGGGTACATTAATGCTTACACCCCCATCATCATACTCCTCAGCCTCCTCATAATCCTCTTCCTCATCCTCGGAATCCTCATCCTCATCCTCGGAATCCTCCTCCTCCTCCTCCTCCTCCACCTCCTCCTCCTCCTCCACCTCCTCGGCCTCCTCCTCAGTGTTTGCAGAATTACTGACCCTTAACTGAGGACATTTAGAAGTAGATGGCCCAGCTCCACTATCAAGTGCTATACTGGATTGATCATGAATATACTCTACATATAATTCATAGCAAAACACTGTAGTAATACTCCTGATAATGCCCAACATTATATTTAAATCATCATCATCCCATATTTGTTGACTGCTAAACACTAAGGTTTCACCGTAAGTTGCCACAGGGTTTCGAAATTCTACTTGCGTGATTTTTTCATTTTTCCCTAATCTCATAGCAGCCCTAAGTTTATCAATCAAAAATGCAAAATCGAATTGTTGAGGAAAAAGTATTGCTTTCGAATATCCATTTTCATAATCCACACCGAATTGATTCTTAATGACTTTTCCACCCCAACAAATCAATATAGTCAATGAAGTCGACATTATTCTGTCAATAATTATAAACAAATAAAAGAGACATTAATTGTATGATTAAATTACCATTTAATCATTATCATCAAGTTGAGATATAACAATTAATAAATATATTAAAATATTAAAATATTTTTATTTTTACATTTATAATTTATGAAAATTTGAATATTTTTATTATAATTCTTTAAGTTTAAGCATTTCAATCACAATATACTAATTAAAAAAACTCAATTTATGAAATATAGTTTTTATAGTTACAATTAAATGTCAATTTAATTTAAAATAATTTAAAAATACAAACTATATTTTATTTTAATTAAAAACACCTCAAAATAATAACTTAAATTTTATATTTAAATAATTTTTTTTAAAAAAAAAAGTCTGGTTGAACCGGAAAACCGGTCCGATTCACGGTTTTCCGATTCGACAGGCCGGTCCGACCGGCCGTTTACCGGTTATTGACCAAAGTGAAAACCGGATAGAAACCGATCGGTCTGACCTCCGGTTCCGGTCGAACCCGGTCCGACCGGCCGGTTCGTTCCGGTTTTCACAACTATGCTAAACAATATATCCCTAACTATATATTACAAATTAAAGTGTCTAAATTACTACTTACAACCACCTCTCAACAAACATAATATATTCATCATGTATTACAAATTTATATTAAAATGTGATAAAAATACAAATCCCTTAAATAAAAAAAATAAAGCAACAAATAAATTAGTAACTACCATAAGATTATTTCATTTTTCTTCATACAATCATAACCCTTAATCAATATTTTTCCCTCGCTATATAATACAAATTTAAGTACCCAAATTATTAATTACAACCACATTTCAACAAATATAATATATTCATCATATATTACACATTTATAATAAATATATTTACTTAATATGTAATAAAAATGTAAATCTCTAAACTTGAAAAAAAACAATTAAATTAATAGCTACCATAACAAAATGCAACAAAAATCAACTTAGTTAAAAAATACAAATTAGTACCTATCATAACAAAAAATAACAAATATATTTACTTAGACAATACAATAAATAAATTAATTACTAATAACAATATAATATAACAACTATTTATTTAAAAATCGTAAAAATATAAAAAATTACAAATAAATTTACTATATCTAAAATACTAACCTTTAACAAATTGTTTGAGTAAATATATTCTTGGTGTCCTTAATATCCTTCTTATACTATCAAAGTGAAATATTAAAAAAAAAAAACAAAGACAGAAAAATTTGGGCGAAGAAAAGAGGAAGAAGATGATGAATAGAGAAGAAGAAGGAGAAAAAAATGGTTGAATAGAAGGATGTAATTTAAATTTGGGTTGTTGTCCGCATTTGTTGTGTAGTAAGTAAGGCAGAAAAGCTTCCTGCCAAACAACCGTTGATTACAAGGAAAAAAAATTCAAAAGGGAAATCAAGGGTGGGAAAACGGGCAACATGTCCGCTTTCATGAAAAGCGGACATCATGTCCGCTTTTTATAATAGCGGAGATTCTGTTGCAGAAAAAAATGGACCGTTGATTGTGTTGGATCAACAGTCCATTTTCATCCGCTATTATAATTAGCGGATGAAAATGCTAAGTCCCATCTCTTCACTTCTGCAGAGTTCTTTAATGCTTGGCAGGAAAGGTTGCAGGCTCATATTCGTCCGCCATTGTGACTAGCGGACGAGACAGATCCGCTTTTCTGCTCTGCGGAAATATTTTATCCGCTACTATGACCAGCGGATTTGTGCCGGAGAAGAAAAATGGGCTCATCCGCCGGTCTAACTAGTGGATGAGAAAAAAATCACCACAAGTTTGTAAATTGCCCACTTTTCACCCCAAATCGGTAATTAGTTTAAAATTGTACCATTATTTAGTCAATAACCCGGCTAACTACATGGCCCAACAGCTTCCCTGATGTGACCCCGAATATGCACTTCTTGGGGTTAAGCCGCAAGTTGTACTCTCCAATGCGTGTTAGAAATCTATCTAGGATAACAAGGTGTTCCTCCCGGGTTGTTGACTTAACAAGCATATCATCGACATACACTTCAACTTCTTTATGGATCATATCGTGTAACAGAGTTGTGACAGCCCTCTGATAGGTGGTACCGGCGTTCTTTAATCCAAAAGGCATCACTCTGTAGCAGAAAGTACCCCATTTGGTGATGAATGACGTCTTCACCTTGTCAATCACATCCATCAGGATCTGGTTGTATCCCGAGAAGCCATCCATGAAGGAGTACATTGCTGCTTTTGCCGCACTATCAACCAATACGTCAATGTGAGGTAGTGGGAAATTGTCCTTAGGGCATGCCTTGTTCAAGTCCCTGTAGTCAACGCATACTCTGACCCTTCCATCCTTTTTAGGCACGGGGACAATGTTGGCTAGCCATTCCGTATACTCCACCACTTCGAGAAACCTGGCGTCTATCTGTTTGGCCACTTCTTCTTTCACCAACATAGCCCATTCTGGCCTTAGTCTTCTCAACTTTTGCTTTACCGGTCTGAACTTGGGGTCCGTTGGGATTTTGTGCACTGCTATTTCTGTATCCACACCTGGCATGTCTTCATATGACCAGGCAAAAGCTTTAACATGTTTTTGGAGTATTCTTATTAATTCTCTTTCTTCCTCGGATTTTAGCTCGTGTGAAATGAGTACCATTTTAGGGTTTTCATCTGTACTTATATTGATTTCATGCAATGCAGTGTCATGTATGCTAAATATGCTTGATGGTGATTCAAATGCATGTACAGAATTATCAGGATAAACATCACACAAGTAAGCAAACTGGGATTTCATTGCATTGAACTTATCATAGAGTACATCAGTTACATTGAAAATGGAAGAAATAGATACAACAAAATCATTTTCATCCTCCACAGGCGGAGGGCCTTGTTCTTCATCAGCTTCCATCTTCCCTTCCAGAGCATCATTCGAGGTTGCAACTTTCTCTGCTTCTTTCCCGGTCGCCTGTGCCTTAGCTTTTTCCATAATTTTGGCGATTTCAGCGACCACAAAGTCTAAATTCACTTTGGCCATTAATTCCTCGTCGAATTCCTCCTTGGATTTCCCAAAAGCTTTGTTCAATGCAGCAGTCAAAGCACCTGAGATGATTTCTGTAGTTTCAGCACAGGCTTTCTTTTCTTCCTCCTCTTTGGCCATCTTTATTGTCGCCTCCATCTCTTTATGTGATTCGCCTTGCAGCACATTAGATTCAATAATGGTTTCTTCTACCATTTCAGGGGCTACTGGTTGTTCCTGGCTTTCCTCAAAATCCACAACATCTGCAAAGATCTCGAAACCCGGGTACTCGACATTTCCAACCAGCACCGGCTCAGCTTGGCCCTTGTAAAGACTTTCCCTTGCCTTCAGAAATGGCTTCATCATGACCTTGCCATTCTTGCCCTTTTTTAGATTCTTCTGCTTGGATGACCCCTCTACATAACCAAGGCCGTACTGCTTTGACTTCCCCGAGTCGATATTGAATTCTGGCACACCTTGCAAATTAATCCCGAGTCCCATTCCCGGGACAAAGTTCAGCTTATATAGATATCGGGATAGCCACTCCGGCATGTAGTTCTCATAAAGGACCATAGGGGCATCCGTGGTTTCTTCCTCCTTAATGACAGCAATTTGGAATCCACCAAAAGGAACCACTCCTTCATCCACTGCAGCTACCATCGACTGGGCGTCTGCCTCAACAGTCACAATCCTGTCATTCATAGAGAATTTAATCTTCTGATGCAATGTGGAAGGAACACCTCCCAAAGGATGGAACCAGGGCCTTCCAAGCAATAAGGAGAATGTGACCGGGATATCGATCACTGTGAAGACAACCATGGACTTGATGGGTCTAACCTCCACTTCTGTTTCAAAGGTCCCTATCACTGTTCTTTTAGAATCATCATACGCCCGAATGACTGTCGAGGATCTCTTCAACACTTCTTCATTCATGCCTAGAAACGGTAACATTTTCAGCGGGCATATATTCAGAGCCGAGCCGTCATCCACCATGACGCACGACATCGCCTTATCCATGACATAGGCTCTAATGTAAAGAGCCTTGTTGTGGGCCTTTCCTTCTGCAGGTAGGTCTTTCTCAGAGAAAACAATATTAGGAGCTCCAGCATGGACTTTGTCTAGCAAACAGCACATGGCCTCTGGAGAAGCTATAGGGGAGACTTCAATCTCTGATAGCTTCTTCACTAAAACCTCCCTATGCTTTTTGGAGGTCATAAGCAGATGCCACAAAATGGCTTGTGCAGGGGTCTTCTTCAATTGGGAAATGACCAAGTCTTCTTTCTCGACTCCTTCTGGTGTCGAAGTACTATCCGACCCATTCATCTGTGCTTTATCTTTCGTCTGATCTGCGGGCTGATATACCCTTCCACTTCAGGTCACATGCTGCACTTCTGAAATCTTCAGCTTCTCAACAGCTAGGAGTTTCATAGCCTTTCTTCTGTCAAATTCTTCGTACTCATCTTCGGAGTCGAGATCATCTAAACTTACGGGTTTGATCTCCTTACATCCCTCCTTTTCCTCACGCTTGGGTTCCACTTCGGGTTCCCCTACCGCCACTGCCTGAATCGTAGGGTTCGCTTGCAGAACTTGTGCAAATATAAAGTTAGCCGGTAACCCTGACTGAACCATGTTAACCCTCTTTTCAAATGCCGGCAGTGGGTTGGTTTTAGTGCTAGGTTTAGCTGGCTATGAGCTTCTGGATAGCATCCCTTAGCTTGTAGCAGTTGTTGGTTCGGTGGCCTGTCACCACATGATAAGTGCAGAAGTTGTCCTTGTCAGCTTCAGATGGCTTCTCAAATGGCCTTAAAGATTGCAGCAAGCCACCATTCCTACACTTGGCGAACATCTTTGCTAAAGTAAGAGTCCAAGGCGATATGCCTTGTCCTCCAGGACCCCTATTCTGGTTGCCTTGCTGCTGATTCACAGTAGCCACTTCAACCTGTTTCACCTCCGATGATTGCCCCTGCTTGCCCCAGAACCCGAACCGGAGCCACTGCCAGACCCAGCTACTGCAGTCGATCTATACCCCGAGGTGTACCCTGCACTTCTTCCTCCCTTGTGACCGGTCGGCTTCTCTTCTTCATCCCTTTCTATCTTCATAGCCATGCTGTAAACCTCACTAAGCTCCTTGAAGGGATGGAATTTCATGTTGTTCTTGAAAATATCTTTGCTGCCATCAATGAGCTTTTGTATAAGCTCATCTTCATCAGGGCGGTTCTTTAGGAGGATCATCTTATTCATCCACCTCTGGTAGTATTCATCAAAGGGTTCGTTGAATTTCTGCTTCACCCTCTCCAAATCATACAGCTTCACCTGAATTTTGGTGTTAAAGCTGTAGTATTTGATGAAGGCCGCAGACAAAATTTCCTAATCAGATTGCTCCTCCTCTGACAGTGAGTTATACTATCCTAATGCACCTCCCTCCAGTGTGATGGGGAATAAATTGATCAGCTGCTGCTTCGTGGCACCTGCTGTTAGCATAACTCGGGCATACAGATTCACATGGGCCTCCGGCGAGCCCATCCCTTTGTAAGTAGGGATCTTTGGTACTTGGAAGCCAATGGGGAATGTCTCGATGCCCTTACTGATCATGGCATCCACATTTACTCCCTTCTTTGATTCAACACTGATACTGACCCCCTTCTTTAACTGGGCCATGACTTCGTCTAGTTCAGAGCACTTGGCTTTCATCCTCTGTTCCATAGCTGCTTCTATCTCCTGCGGCTTTTCCAGGCTAGCTGAAGCGTCACCACCATGTTGAGATGACTCAGCCTCTTTTTCTTTCCCGACTCCACTACCACCAGTCTCACCAGCTTCTCTACCCACTGCCCTCATTTCTTCCTTTAACATGTTGCGGAAATCCTGCGACCTGAAGAAATCTCTCAAAATATCAGCCATGCTTGGTGCCTGTTCTGCCATATTCACTCCTTCCCCGGGCTCGGAATCACTGTCACTCTCAACTACCCTCTGTCTCCTAGCTGCCCTTGAAGCTTGGGATCTTGTCCAAGGTCGCTCCAGCGTATTCTGCTTAGGAGTAGACAGGAGGTATTAGGGTCGTGAATGAATGACGTGATGTGACATGAAAATTAGGGTATTGAGAATGCTTGAAATGAATGGAATGGGATTATGTATGAAATGATGATATGAATGTTTTCTTTTTATTATCTTTCTTCTTTCGAGGCATTCCAAGAACACCCAATGTTTATACAAAAACGTCACGTGTGGGCCTTCACACGGACAGAGCTTCGGTGCCTTTGGGGCACCTAACGAATTCGTGAAATGGTCGCATGTATACCGGCACACGGACAGAGTTTTGACGTTTTGTAGGTCTATGAGGTGATATGAAATGGTCGCATAGGCCGGGCCCGCGGACAAGGTTTTGATGCTTTTGAGCACATGATATGGTGTTATGAGAAAGTCACGTGTAACAGGGACACGGACAAGGATTTGGCATTCGAGGAACGCCTTTCATGATTTGGTGATGTTATGGGCCTATATGTATACTAATCGAGCACTCGGGGAGTACTTTGAATGGTGAACTAATGTCGTGAAGTGGTCGGATGTGGACCACAGTGTTATATGATGTTTGTGATAAATGGGTGTGATGTCATGAAATGCATCATGTAAATTGTTACATGGAAATGGGACTAAGGCCGTTGTGGCTTTTATTGAATGAAATGATTTTGGTGGAATGGCCAAATGCAATCCAGTGCATTGGCAAAAACACAGGTAATTTTGGGTACCCGATATGTTATGAAATGGAATGGATAGTCATGATAGGCGTACTTGAAATGCCCCTTAATTTAATTTAAGTGAAATGTAGTGAACGAACATGTCACACAATATGCAAATGGCTGCACAAAAATGTGGGTTAGGATGCATGACATACCTAATGATGTTATGTATGCTATGTCAAAAATAAAATGCTAATCACACAAGTTTAATGTTATGGCTGAAAAAAAGAAATCGTTAGTATGGATGCCAAGCAAATGAATTAATGTTTTACACACAAAATAAAATGCAAATGGCTGCATAAAAATATGGGTTAGTATCACACAAAGATGTTTATGTATGATATGTCATGTGTATGGAAAATGGTGATGTGTCACGAGATGGCGAGAAACACATAGCAAGCAAAACAAATTCTTCCAACCTTATTCCTCCAACATGGTCAGTCTCAACAATTTCTAACCGAGTCCCAGGTGGGGTTCACTTCAATCACCATCCGGGGGTGATGAAGGCGCGATTTTATTATTATTCACACAATTATTTTGGTATCCTAAGGGAATCCAACTAGGGCTGCCTATATGGGTTCGGTCAAAGTCGGGATAACATCAAGGTTCTCATAGCAAGATATACTCCTCACTTCTCCCCACTCAAAGGTCCTAGCGAAGGGGTTCGTACGAGGCTATGAGTGGTGTTTCGTATTCATGCCCCTAAGAACAAGAGGAACTTAGGCGACACTTCAACAATCCACCGTGCTATAAAAGGATACCTAAACTAATGCAAAAATGGCTAACTAAAATGCAAATAAAATACCAAAAGAGAATCATCTACCTTATTTTAATTAGACACTTTTCAGGGCTTGTCAAATTCTTTTAAGTTTTTAAAAAAACTTTTTAAGAAATCCCCAGCGGAGTCGCCACTGTGAGCGGACGACCTTTTTCTTCTTTGGAAAATTACAGACGCGGGGGTCCAAAAAGAAATGGTTTTAATGTTCTTTCTTTTTCATGGTGAGATTTGGGAAAATCGGATTTCGTTTATCTTGCTTTAAGAAAATCCATTCGTTTATTTCGAAATTCGTTTTGTAGAAAACCTTTTCCCATTTTATTACTTGAAAAATCTCGAAACTTAAATCCCGAGATCAGTGACAGAGTCGCCACCCGGATCAGCTCATCCGGGAAATTCCGGTACAGCTCCCTACCGAGTATGGACTGCTGTATCTAATCCAGAGATTGAGAGTTCGGACAAGTCCCTTATTTCGTGTCTAATTTAAAATAAATATTGCCAATGTTCTCAAATGGTGTTTCAAAATCTAAAGTCAATTTTATCAAATATGGAAGGCATACAGCGCGCATACAAGTTAAGGTAAAATAGCAAATAATTAAATTATTACAACCCGATCGAATAAAAATAAAAATTCACTTTACAACCGCCTAAAATACACGGATAAATCTATCAAATATATCCAAAATAAAAATAAAGGCTGTGAAACAGAGGGTTAGCACAGTTTATATTGCACACACAAGTAGGACTCAAATCAGGACAGAATTAGGAATTTTAGGAAATGGGGGCATGCATTTAGGGGATAACCGGGTCGACCCGACCGGTCGGACCGGTTAGACCTGGAAAACGGTTTTGAAACGCCCTGTAATTTTATGCTGGAAAACCAATTTTTGGAAAACAATTGGCTCGATTACATGCGAATTTTCATTTTCATGGGTCTGTTGTCCCGGAATTCATGGCTCCGTTCGTGTGGGTTCCTAAATTTAACATCCATCTAGGGTCCAAAATACAATAAACACGCCAAAAAAATTTATTAAAATACCATTTTATTTGTTTTTAATATTTTCCAGGGACTTATAGAGTTCAGGGGTCCGCTAACGCTGGACTACAGATCCTGTTCGGATAAAATAACCCTGAAACTTAGAAAATAAACCCCGGGAAAATTTGAAAATATTAATATCCATATGTATAGGAATCCAAAAAATAAATATTTTATGACATACGGATAAATTTGGGCCGAAATATATCACATCAGAGTGCATAAAAATGAAAAACGGGCTATTTTTGGCTTTTCGGGACAGATCGGGGAGCTGTCCCTGAAGAACAGAGCCGTACGGCTCTGGTTAGAGCCGGCCGGCTTTGTTCTTGTGGAACCAGAGCCGGCCGGCTCTGTTCTTTGATGAACAGAACCGTACGGCTCTATTCGGGTAAGTTCGGTTCTAAAACTTGCAAAAACAAAGAAAACGCACAGAAAAAGCAATGCAAACAGGTTTAAGGCCTCTAAGAGTTTACCTTGATGTTGTTCCGATGCTTTGAATGTCAAGAAACGGATTGAAAACTTAGGATTTGCCCTTAAAGTCCAACCGGTCGAAACCCAACAATTCCGAAACTAACCCGGAATGGTCCGAATCAATGAGCAAAGGTTTTGTAACTTGTTGCTAATGTTTTGAGATTGATTTCTAGGATTTAAACTCTTTGTTTTTGGACTCTCTCTGGCACTCTAGCTCTCTACCTCTTTCTTTTTCTTTTTTTTTTCTCCGTCTTCCCCCCCCCCGCCTTTTTTTTTTTTTTCTTTCTTCCTCTTCTTATTGATTGATTTTTCAAAATCCCTCCCCAGACAAAATAATTCTCCGAATTAATTGCGTAGATTAATTTTTTTTGTCATTTTTTACCAAACTCTGCAGACTTGGGACATGTTGGGACATTTCTGCCCGACCCATCACAGCCGGCCTGCTCTAGTTTGCACTAGAGCCGGCCGGCTCTGGTTAAACCACAGCCGTCCTTCTTTTTTTTTTTTTTTTTTAAGTATAGAAAATTCCGGCGCTTACAACATGTAAGGACCACATGTTTATGCCATAAACTGAAACATCTGACATTGTCTTGCAAATGAGTCTGCCCATTAATTCCCATCATTAATTGGTTGTCCTGATGTTACAGAAAGTCTTTTGGATAAAAAATCAGAAGGACCAAGGGTGATCCACCTAAGTTGTTGAAGTTAGACAGGAAGGAACTTGGAGATTTTCTCTACTCAAAGAACAGTGCTTCACTTCAACTTTTGTTCATAAATTGCACCTCTTCACTGTATGTGTCTTTGAGAGCATTATCATCTGCGGCCTCATCTTCAGCAGAAGAAACTAATGATGATAGTAGTCCTACCGTGGCTAAATATGAGACTGATGAAACAGAGTTCAATCGAGTTATTGTCTTGTATGGGTCTTGCATGAATCTGCTACAAGACCCCTTGCTGTGAATTCTGCCAAAGAAATTCTTGATGCAGATGGAGAAACTCAGTTCCCCTCTTCTCCTGGCTTGAGAAGAAGATATGTGTAAATAAATCTCCTGATAATTGTTGCTTTTCTTTTCTCCTCTGCCTCCCTTTTTCTGATTGTAACTTTGTTTCTTTTGAATTAGCTGGCTCATCAAAATAGGGCAGTATCAAATATTGAAGACAGAACACATGAGATAAATCAGGTTGATTTGTCAACACCTGTCAAACTGGATGCTATTGTGAAGGCACACATAGAAAAGCACAGGTAATTATGCACGATTCAACTGGGTACATTCAATTAATATGTATTTTTCCTAAATGTAATTTTGATGAATATTAAGAAGTGATGTGCTGTAGGACGTGTGATGTTTTCAAATACATTTGATATGATACAAGTTTTACATGGTTCTGGTTGAGTGCCTTATCACCATTTACAGTTTATTGTTCATTGTGCAAGCCTTCTAAGTTTACAAAAGCAGTAGGGTGGGATCCAGTGCCATCTTTGCAGTTGGTAAATAATCGATGATGCTAGTTTTAGCTCATGCCTTAACATATATGAATGATTTCTCTGGTTTCTTTTATTGTGTGGTGACTGGTGACTATATGTATTTTAAAACTAACCTGTTTAACCTATCATATTACTGGAACCTCTTATAATCTTTTATTTTTTCTGAAACAGAAAGCTTCAAGATGATTTGACTGGCGAAATGGTTGGTTTGGCCCAGGAACTCAAAGAAAGTAGTCTCCTAATGAGCCAGTCCCTACAAAATACTGAAAAGGTGATGATTTTAATGCCCTGTGGGCTTACTTAACAGAAATTGCTCTAAGTGGGGTTTGAATACTGGTCTATGTATGCACCATACTAAGGGCATCACTAGTAGTTTATTTTTTTCAGTCAATATGTAATTGGTTTAGAAAGGAAGAAGAATGGATAAAGTAGCAGTAGAAAAGTGGAAGGGTGAACCTGAAAGTGAGAAGATTTTTATTAGTATGCATGGTAGTTTCGTCATCTAAGCCTGATAATTTTGCTGTACTGCAGATACTTGATTCTGCAGAGAAGGCTGTTGAGCAGAGCTTGGCTAGCACAGGTCATGCCAATGTACGGGCCATGGAGGTATACTCAAAAACTTCCAAGACCACATGCTTCCAATGGCTCTTGATTTTTTTGATGATATGTGTTTTCGTAATGGTTGCACTTCTAATTCGTGTAACCTGAAATGTCTAAGTGATGAACAAATTTACCTTTTATTGGTGGACAGAGATGGCAATACTACAAAATTTCTAATGTATTCTTTGCTGCATGATATTTACGTATATCTTAGGCTTAATATAAGCTGAAATTATAAAAGAACTTGTATGAATGAGATTGAAATAAGTGAAACAATTAGAATTGAAAGTGGGAGTGAATTAGAAAAACAAAATATTGTCTGTATTATTTATTTTCACTGAACCATTGCTGCATTTCATGTTCTTTTATATAATCTACGGTCACTTATTTCTTTTATTTATTCAACCTTTTTGATTTTTGGATTGCCGACCCCGTAATTTTTATCCATTTGATGGTTTTGGTGAGAACCGGACTGCAAGAAAATCAGTGATCGAAGCTTTTGCTTCAATGGAAATTTTAATTTGATGGTTTACATTATTATTGTGGGTGGTATGTGAAGATGGGAAATTTCGGATTAGAATTGTATTATCGAAGAGAGGGAGAAAGTAATTTTGTTTTTGTTTTTATTTTTTTTTTTCAACTTTTCAGTGAAAAACAAAAATTTATCTTTAGAATCCTTTCTTGCGCTTCAAATGTTCTTCAATGCACATATGTTGCGGTTGTGAATCATATCAATTTAACCAAGTTTAAGGTGCCAATCGGTCTTTTTAGAAGTATAGCATACAAATTTGGTTTTCTTGTTTTTACGAGGATGATAGAATACAAATAAAGCGGACTATATTTTCATTTTGATTAACTTATTATATATGTATGAATGATTAATATAAAAATTATTACTTTATATTAGTATCTTTCAATTAAAATAAATATGTCGTTTTTTTTTTCTTTTGTAATATGTATGTGATATGGAGATTAATAAAAAAATTATTAATAGCTAATAATATGCAAATAAATAAATAAAATAATTTTTTTTATTTAATGTGTGTGATACAAATTATTAATTTCGAATATTTTTTAATTAATTAAATTAAGTAAAAATTAATTTATATCATTATGTCCTTTTATATCATTTTATATATCAACAGCACTTTTATAAACAGTTTTACCAAACACCACACAAACTGCTTTTAAGAATAAAGCTATTTCTATAAAAATATTACCAAACACTTATCAGCTTTCCCAAACAGCACTTTCCCTAACAGCTCTTTCCCTGACAGCCCTTTCCCTGACAGCACTTTCACTGACAGCCCTACCAAACTGGCCCTAAGAGAGGAAAAAAAGAGAGGATGAACAATATTGATAATAGCCAGTTTGGGATTGCTGTTAGTGAAAGTGCTGTCAGAGAAAGTTAAGTTTCATTGTTTTCTTTAAAAGTAGTTTTAAGTGTTTTTCTAGTGCTTTCTTGAATACAATACGATTTTTATCAATTGTGCATTTGAAACTACTTTCCGCATCTCTAAAAGTAGCTTTCAGCCAAAGTAAGGTTCCCCATACTTTGGCTGAAGTTGTTTTTCCGTAGCCTCAAATTGACCCTTAACCTTAACTCACTTGTGCTTTTTATTTATGGTTTTGTGGTCTTTTTCCAAAAACAATTATTTAACATATAAAATAAGCTTGTACGTGCTGCATTTTTCTACTTCAACACGTGGTTTGCCACATCAAATTGAGAGAGTTATGCAGATCGATTTTATCAACTTGAAGAGGCTAAATGGATATATCCGATGTTAGAAGAGGCGATACATTTGGAGCAAAGTTAAAGGGGTAAAAGTTGTATTAAATCATCTTTAAATAATCGATTAGCCTTTTACCTTGTGATAGATGATTATGGGTCATTGCTTCTTTGACAATTTAATCTTTTGAATTTTGTTGCCAACTAGGAGCATTCGGTTCGTCTTTACATATATTGGCATATTTTTGTGGTCAATAAAGAAAATTTTTAGTATATTATTTGATAAGTGACACATGATGTTTGCGTCATCAACGGGGCATAGTATATTAGAATATCTCTCAAGAAAGGATATAAAAAATATATAATTAAAAAAAATTCTAAAATACCAAACTTTTCCTAACCCATTAACATTTTAGACTATTCAGACTTCATTTGGCAAAACTCTCTATTTATCTCTTGGCTTTTATATAATAAAAAGAAAATACATTATCCACTTCTACCCATTCCAATTTCATGGCCACCGTTGTCTCCCCATCAGCCCGTGTTTCCTCCACCACCACAAAACCACCGCATATTCCTCCTCCTCCTCCTCCGCTGCAATCCAAAACCCTCCTTCCAATTCCACCCCACAAACCTCTCTTAACTACATTAACAGCCACAATTGCAGCCACCACCATACTAACCGTTGCCACTCCTCCATCCCTCGCAGAAACATTCCACATCTACTACGGCACAGCAGCCAGCGCCGCCAATTACGGCGGATACGGTGGGAACTCCGACAAGAAAGCATCAGCAGAGTACGTGTACGATGTACCAGACGGGTGGAAAGAGAGATTAGTCTCAAAGGTTGAAAAGGGTACAAATGGAACAGACAGTGAATTTTACAATCCAAAAAAGAAGACAGAAAAGGAGTACTTGACATATCTTGCTGGAATCAGACAGCTAGCTCCGAAAGATATGGTGTTGAACAATCTGGCACTGTCGGATGTGGATTTGCAGGATTTGATAGCCGGAGCTGATAGTGTGAAGAGCGAAGAGAAGAAAGATGGAGATACTGGTCAATTGTATTATGTGTATGAGATTGATGGGGTTGGAAAACATAGCTTGATTAAGGTTACTTGTGCTAAGAATAAATTGTATGCTCATTTTGTTAATGCTCCAACCCTTGAGTGGAATAAGGATGAAGAAACTTTGAGGCATATCCATGAGTCTTTTAAGACCGTTGTGTAGAATTTTTTTGTTACAAGTATATAAGATCAGATGAAGCTTAATTCTTGGTTTAGAGTGTACTTATTCTTCATATATATATATATATATATATATATATATATATGTGTGTGTGTGTGTGTGTGTGTGTGTGTACAGAGGAAGCTTAATTGCTTGCTTTATTATTTAAGTGTTTGATGATTTTGGCAACAAATTCAAATACCATTTTGTATGTTTGATGTGGAATTGTATCAAAAGAAGTGTGTTTCGACCGATGAGTTATAGCTCTTCATTTAAGCCATAAGAACTGAGAAAAAGAAGATAATGTGGACTATGAGGATGATACATTTTGCTACTCGTTTTTATGAAGCCTTCTTCTGTTCCACACAGGTCCGTCTGTTCATAGTAACTGTAGTCTGTTGTGAATCCGTTGCGGGTCATTGGGAATATGTTCCCAGGCCCTTATGAACGGAGCTAGTCATGGAGTTTTCAGTACCCCCTGCCCCTCCTTGTTTGATTAGTATATTCACAATTGTTGTCGTATGATCAAGCTAGGCTTAATGGCTGGATTTGTTTATTTTAGCAAGATACTATATTTGTAAAACGATCCAAGTTGTGAACAATATCTACTACGTACAATAAAAAAGCATAGATTTGTTGTTCCCCTGGTCAATCAAACATCATTTGTTTAGCAATGAAGAAAGCAGAAAATTAGTTTCTGATAATGTTAGGAAAGTGCTAAAAGTCTGATGTTAATGCTTCTTTCTATGAAGAGAAGAATATGCATAAGTTCATGAGTTTAATGCATATTGCATTCACTTTAATCAGTTTCACCATGAAGAAGCTTGCATTGAACCAAAAACACTAGTTTGAAGCAATTGGTACTTGGTTCTATCATGCCTTTTGAGGTGACATTTTCATAACCAAGGTCTTGCATGTTTGTTATTAGTTATAGTTAGCTACTCAGCTTTTAAGCTTTGTATGAAGATTTGCAGAAATTATTAGACCATAGATGAAGATATTTAGTTCCACCTTAATGCTATGCTTGATGGAATGTAAAGGTAGTTTTTAAAGCATAGCTTTTCAAAGGAATTGAAAGAAGCTATTGCAACCAGTTGAAATTGGAAGGTTATTGGGAAATATTTTAAAAGATCTTGCTTGCTTCCAGATTAGAGGAAGGTTTACAATCTTATATTTCTTCCTCTCTCCCGAACAAAATGGACTCTAATGGAGGATGAAAACCTGACTTTAAAATCCCTGTATTTATCTCCTCTTAAGCAACATAAAGCACAAGTTGCACCTGGTTTGAGATTTGATTGGATATTCCTTCTTTTTCAATTGAAGTGTGTTGCATACATTATAACTCAATATAACTTAAAAAATTAGAAACTTTTTCCATCCAAGACCTTAATTGAATGAAATAAAATGACCTCTCCCGCTAGCATTTGAACCACTAATAACTCTACTGGAAACTCATATGCAAGACCAATTTGCAACAACAGGAGGATGATAATTTGTGGCTAATTTTGACATTGATCCATAATTAAAGCACATTTTGCGTATTGTCATGTCAAATTCTACAACTGCACAGCAAAGCATCAGAAAAAGATGCAGGGAATACATAGACAACACCAATTACAAGTGTTAGGCACCTTCTTGTCTTATGCTGCTCAATGAACTAGTTAATACAAAGTGTAGCCATCATCATAGGAAACATGATATCCTAATCGACAAGGCGGAGCATTTTGATCATACTCAGAACAGCAGCTCCATCTTTTCTTCCAATTTGCACTTCCAGTATTTGGTCTGTTACTCTTTTCATTCCATTTGTAAACTATCACTCCAGATGCATCACTCCATTCTCCATCTATCCCTTGGTGTGGCGGAGCCAAAGAAAACAGTCCCTTCTCTCCTGCAAATAACATACCCAACTTAACATCAAACCAACTGTTACAAAAATAGAAATCCCCAATTAAAGACTGCAATAACTCGAATTTAGGTCAATTTTAACAAGAAATATTTTCAAATGAATGAGAACATGAATCTTAGAAAACATATGTGAAGCAAACATGCCTTTCATTTTCAGGGTCTATCTAAATTCTGAAGCAACAAAAGCATCTCCTAAATTAGAAAGGAATGAATTTGTAGCTCAAGTAATCTGCATAAATTAAAGGGTTTGACATGAATCAAAATGCAAAATGAACATAAAAAATGAAGGGAGGGAAAAGGAAATACAAACCAGTGGTATGGCCATGAAAAGAGCAAGCAGTAGGGGAATTATCAATGTCAAGGTAAAGGATATTGCACCTTAAGCACCGCTTCTTTGTTTCAACGGCAGATTTAGTTGATTTTGTGTAACAGGACCTTATTGAAACTTCATTTGTTTGCTTGTAAACAAGATTTTGAGAAAAATACAAAGTCATTGCCATTGTTGATTGTACTAACTAATTCACAAGATGAAAAAGAGAAACTTGAGCGGTTGAACGGTGTCGTTTACAGCTATGGGAACAGGGAAGAGTCTGGACTGGAGCCATATGTAGATAAATATCTCACGAATATACTATGCAAACTGCAAAGTCCGCCTTGTTTTTTCTTTTCCATTAAAAATAAAAGATCTCTATTTAATATTTTTTTTTTATGGGTTTGGGCTCTGTTTGCTCCATGCATTTTGGGCTTTGGGTGTTACTCTTCCCTCTTTTCAATAACTTCTTTTTCTTTTTCTTTTTTACTACCAGCGAATAAATTATTAGATTTATTTTTAACGTAGGGTATTATGGCATTTAGTTCTCGAACTCTAAACTTATCTTTTTCTGCGAAACGAGGTGCCAAACTTTCCCATCAATGTGAGCTCTTGGGGAAGATCAACATTGTATCCCTAGAGTAATTTTTATCCGTTGAGCGACTGTCCTTCCACTTGGCAGTATCGGATCACTAAGGCCGACTTTCGTAATTCTATCATGGACCAAGATCACGGTGGTTTACATTATTGGATGCTTGACGTATCATTATAGTTGCTGACATATTAAACATTCAACGGTCAATACAACTATGATCCCGATCTATAATAAAAATTTTTGTCAAACATTTTTGAATGTTGAGTGTTGCATCGTTTAATCTTAATTTCTCATTTATACATCATATTATTTAATTATCATATTTAATTTATGCAGACTACAGAATTTCCATTATCTTACTAATACCTACCCGAAGCATTTGATGTGTGCATAATTTATGTTTGAGATCGCTTGAATCAAAAATATTAAACAAAATTTTCTATAAAATTCTTTCATTCACATGCTCCCAATTTTGTGAAACTGCATTTTTTAAGGGAAGAGATTTTATCAAGAGAGACCAATTTCTTAAATCAAACCATATATGTTTCATTATTTCTTTTTTTATGTTTCAATGGGTTAAGAGTAACAAATAAAGCATGGTCAAATTGGCCCTTTTTTTAAAAAAAAAAGAAAAATAATTTAATTTTGTCATACATAATATATAAAAACCATCTTGATTTTAACAAAAATGAAATTATCATCCATATCATTGAATCATTTGATCCAAAAACTTAAACTAGTAGGTAATATCCAAAATTAGCTTTTATTATTATTGTTGACGATGAACTTCTCCACTTTTAATACACTTCTTTTTCTTTTTTTTTTTTTTTTTTGATGTACATGAAGTTAACATTATAAGATAAGTGCCAATATGTAGTTCGTTCGAGTAATTAAAAGCTCATTCTCTAAAGCAAGGTCTCAAGTTTGAGTCTTGCGTATAGTAAAAATAATGAGCGAGAATGATTTGTCACTTTAGACTCACAGGTATATGACAAACATATGTTAGAATATCAAAAGAGAAAAAAATAATGATAATTATATATGTACATTGTCTACTACTTCAGAAAAATGTAAATTTTTTTTTTAATTAACTAAATTCAATTATGCATTTTATTTCTAGAAAATTGGTTAAATAGGATCAGTATAGAGAAATTATAGTATATAGATATTACGAATGATTTTTCTGTATAAATTATGAATAAATCTTCATGTAATAAAGCCAGCAATTTTCTTTTAAAATTACGAGTCGGTTTTTTTTTTTTTTTTTAAAGGAAGTTAATGGTCGGTTTGGTTGAAATGTAAATTGAAAACAAATAGATTGCATAAAAAAATAAATATTTTGATGAATTTAATCTAATATTTACCCACCCATATCCTGGTGTTAAAGTATTTATCTCCAACTAGAAGGTTTAGGTTCGAGTTTAAAATTAGATGTTACATCTTTAATTATGACAAACAAAAAAGTTTCCAATCAAATTCACCAAATTAAACACGATCATATTTATAATATATATATATATAGATAAGTATATATAACAAAGATAATTCACAAGGAAAACCCAAACTAATAAAGTTGTCCATTATCATATGTAAAATTATAAGAAATTGGAGGAATCGTCATCAAGTTCAAGTTCAGAAGCAGGTTCGTCCTCTTCTTCGCAGCTGCAATCAACATCATCAACAGCAGCATGTCCATCACCAAAGGCCTTAATGTGATCTTTAAGAGACCTTTTATGCTTGAAATCAGAGCCACAAATACAATACCAAATTTTTCCACAATTCTTCTCATGGGTTCTCCAATCACCTTTAACAGCAAAAGGTTTGCCACATTTTCTGCACATAAAAGGTTTGGTTCCATGCTTTCTTTTGTAGTGAGTTTGAAGTGTTCTAAAGTCTTTGAGAGGCCTTGCTCTTGGGTGCTCAATGTTGTGTTTGCATCCAGCTGCACAGCAATAGCATGGGAGCCTTAGCATTCCTGTTGGTTGGCTTCCCCTTAGTGAGTCTGGTCCTTTTCTGTATTGAGATCCATGTCCCCACATATGCATCTGCATTTTCATCACATTCATCCACTTCTAAGTTTTAACCCATTTCAGAATATTAGACAAGCTAACTAATGTTGTACATACACTTATTTAATTACAAGTTAATTAGCTTCAAAGCCAACTATCTTGCCTTTCACAGGCTATAAAGATATGCCAATTCATGTCTGCATATTGTGTCGGACATATATAATAATAAAAAGCTATTATTAAACCTTATCTATCATCATAAACTTTTGGATGAAATAGTTTCACGACAGATCGCATGTTTTTTGAGTTAGCAAGTCAAACTGAAACATCTCCACAGTTTTCATGTTATTATATTGCATTTTGCAAAAACCTAATTTGCTTATTTCATGTCATAAACAAAAGTCTAACTTACTACAAAATTTAACTCAAAGGAGAGAACTAACAAGGGCACGATACCATGTTAACAAAGACGTAACTTACCCCAGTACCTTAGACTCAAAAGGGAGAATTGCTTCATATATATAATCAGCCATCAGCCATGTAACTCTTGCATTAATCTCTCTCTCTCTCTATATATATATTCCATAGCTAGTTGTTGTCTTAATCTATTAACAAAATAGACAAAATATAATATTTTATAACAGCAGAAAAGTTCTCATGACTTTGTTTAATAAAATCTATTAATTAATTCTCACTTTTTTTAAGTCAAACGACTATGTTAAAATTACGAGTACCTGCATAGTTATAAGCAAATTGACACTAAACATCATTGTTTAATCAAAGATAATGATTAATTAATTACATGAATATACCCTAGAATGTCACGAATTAATCTCTCTACACCCATATCCACATCCCCAATCCAGATTGGTAATTTGTATAATGCTTAGCATTCAGGTTTAGGCTATGATTAATTGTTAATAAATCTACATAAGCCCTGTTGGGATTTCACGTTTGTGAGTAAAAACAGTCTGAATTAATTAGCCAGGGTGTACTTTTACAGACATGAGAAGTGGTACTGTAGATTTCACTGTTCAACTGTTATTTACAGTTTCAAAGCCTGATCCTTTCTTTTCAATTTGATTAAGAGCATTTGATGAGATTTCTGAAACCACTGCATCACTTTCTTCCTGACATTTTTACTTTAATCCATCCTAGCAAACAAACTCATCTTAAAGAAAATCTTACAAATTAATTTCACAATGTTAATCAAAAGGAAAGATAATTAATTAATTAATTAATCCAGTGCTCCTTGATGCAGTAGAACTACACATGTTGCAATGGAACAGGAAATGAAGAGGCTGCAAAATTCAACTCAAAGAAAACAATGCAAAGAGAGTACAAAAAGTGAAAAACAAGAAAAATGAAGAAATTGGGTTCATACCTGCAAATTGTTGTGCCTATTAAAGGTCTTAAGGCAAACTGGACAAGAAAACTGAGTAGCACCAATGAGAATCTGAGAAGGAGTAGGAATCCAAAACTGACCCTGGATTAGTTTCTGCAAAGGCAGCTTATTATCTGTTGATGCTGCTACAGAAGAAACCCTAGAAGAATCAGAATTAGGGCTAGGAAGCCCTATATGAA
Organism: Euphorbia tirucalli; assembly: GCA_039660915.1. Lineage (NCBI taxonomy): Eukaryota > Viridiplantae > Streptophyta > Magnoliopsida > Malpighiales > Euphorbiaceae > Euphorbia > Euphorbia tirucalli. Next base: position 18,898,576 of record CM077633.1, on the reverse strand, counting down.
GAGCTATTTCATCATCACAATTCATGTTTTTTTCCTCTTCCAATGAACTAATAGAGGATTCATGGTTCTGGTCTTCCTGCTGTCTTGGAGGAGGGCTTAAGTACTCCACTAAATGAGGAGCTTCTTTATTCAAATTAGGTTCATGAAAGGAAAAGGTAATACTACTGTTTGAGTTCAAATGATTAGGATCTGAGTAGTGAGAATGAATAGGGATAAAGTTGAACCATCCATTAAAGAGATTAGAGCAAGGATCTGCCATGTTTAGAAATAAAAAAGGGAAGGAGAAAAAGTTATAGATTTGGGTGAGTAGAATGAAGGTATATAAATAAATAAGTGAGAGAGAGAGAGGGAGAGAGAGAGAGTAATTAAAGAAGGTGGGGTTCAGGTAATTTTGAGCAGAAATAATTAAAGCAAAACTTCATTTTAACCATCTGAACTTTTATAAATTTCGTAACTGACCCACTAATCAATTTTTTCAACACAATAAGTATATGATCTTTCTGTTTTGATAGTTTTAGTTTCAAACTTGATATTCATATCTCCCATATGTTACAATATTTGTTAACCAGAGTTCAATGGAGGAATATGAATCATACTTTTTATGCAGTTGTACGATAGTTAAATATGTGAAGCACACCTCCGATTTAGTTTCGTGTGTTCACAAAAATTGTGTCACGTGTCAATTAACGGATAGTATAGCTCATGCTTAAAGAATGAGTCAAGTTTAGGACTAATATTATAAAACCAAAAAATTATGTATTTACCCCTTTGAAGGAAAAGAGGAAAAATCCTAACGACAAAAAGGTCAGAGATTAGACTTGCAGGGTTTTATGTGATGAGAGAATTGCACCACACCCACACACACACACACACACAACTACTAAATTAGATAGAGAGAGAGAGAGAGAAGAGAGAGAAGGAAAGAGGGGGAACATTCTGATACGTTTTACTGTTATCTATATCTTGCTTCAACCATACAAATAACTCATTCATCCAGCATTTGCTTTGGTGTATGTGTTTTGTGTTTTATTTTTTTTGCACTAACCAATTTCCTATTCTTAATTTCCAGTTTTCCACCTGATCTCCTCTTTTCTATGACATTGCTTCAGTCAACAAACTCAGCTAAATCCAATTTTCAATTTCGATCTTCATATTTTATTGTCATGTTAACAAATATTTGGTAAACCATTCTTGTCCTTTAGTATAAATTTATATCCACACACTTAAATTATGAGAAAATAATACCACCAAGTCACCTAGTAAAACCCAAAAATAGCTTTTATTTTCTCTAACAAATTTTTCCATGTAAATGCCCCGTGAACTTGAAGCGTATACTGTCACAAAAGTTATTATTGGGTTTTATCGATCAATTTAAATTTTTGAGTTAAATAGTTCTATAATATGGTATTTGAACCTCTTACACCTAGAGGTCGAGAGTTTGAATCCTTATAACTCCGTTTATTGGTTAAATTTCAACATAAATACATAAGCTTGTATTATACACGTTTCAAGCCCATGGAATATTAGCTTGCAAAGAAGTGTAAGAAATAATAATAAAAACTATTATTGAACTTTTACATACCTTAATCACTCTACATTTCAATTTCAGCCAAGATTTCAAGTTATAATTTTCTTCTCTCCTTTTTTAAAACTAGGTATACATGGAGAAGAACTAATTTTCTTATTCCAGGATCATTAAGATTTAATTGAATCTATTCAACCTGTTAAACTATTGCCAATTTAATTAATTTGTTTTATGTTGAGGTATGTATAGTATATAAATATAATAACACAGTACATTACTTGGCAAAATTAAGCCCATATAATTTTGTATATATGCACACATAAATTCGTTAAGTCTACATCATTATGTACAGTTGGTTTAGCCAATGAATGAAAGAAGCCAAAACATAGGACTTGCTAACATACTCGTCTAATGATGCGTATATTGGCTTTTTACTTACTGAACTTTATTTAATCACTTTCAAAATTAAGAGCTAATTATACAGAAAGCTAATAAAAGGGACTATACCTAAAAGTAAGAAATGTTATTTTACATTTTTAGAGCTAGTGAATGTGCCAATTAAGTTTCAATAATTCAAACGTGAAAATTGTCGATCAATTAATTTTTCATGCCATTTTCTCTCTTGATGTTAACTCTGGCCCTTAGTACGTACTTACTAGAACTTTCTAGTTAGCACTAATGTGACAAAAGTTAAGTCTCAAATGACGGAAAAAGAAGTAAAATGGTGGGTGTGATTAAAAAATTGATTTTAATGACCGTAGTCACAACAAAGATCATGATGTGACTGAAATAGAAAGAAAGAGAGAGGAAAGAAAATGATTTAATATTATTAATTTTGATTAATTTTTACGTAGAAAAATACAATTATCATATAAATTGAAATTTTAGCCCTCAATTCCGTTTAGGGTTGAGATGATCCTGTTTTTAGTTAAACATCACAAGATCCTAATCAATTAATTTAAAAACTTAATTTGATAAGTAACACTTTAAAATAGTTTTTACATGTAAATGTCCTTTTGGCTTGAAACGTTTACAATATATATCCAGCGTATCATGTGTTGTGATTCCATTAACAAGTAAAATGGCAGACGTGATTGGGTTGAAGATGGAAGCAAACTAGAAAGAACAACATTAAAGTCTTAATGAATTAATTGTAATGACAGTAGAGAGAACAAAGATCATAATACCCGGATGGTAAGGCAAATTCTCCGAAGGGTAGTTTTCTTGAAGGTAGTTTCTATGGACAACCCTAGCTCCCCCTGCTTGGAAAATCTACGATGTGTGTCTCCAAGAATATCAGTGGGTCTCTTGCCCGATCCCTCAGCCAAATTTGTAATACCCTATCATACACTAACCAACTACATATCATCAATTCCTTCCCAATCATGGCATTTTTCACCAAATTGCAACTAAATTTTCACTAATTAAACAGATTCAGTCATCAATTTGAAAGATAAAAGGGTGAATTACAAGTTTGGGATTTTGACATTCATAAGCTTTTGGTCTTCGATTGGAGCAATCGGTGAGGAGTTAGGACACGAGACCACCACCATCGGACTCCTGCCGTCGGTGTGAATTTCCAGTAGTCAATGGATCGACGCCAGTGACTTTCCGGTGACCGGCAACGGCACTCCAACAAGGTGAAGATCTAGCACCCGAGAAAACACGTTAAGGTATATAAGCAAACAAAGGATAAATCTTTTTGGTAACTAGGTGAGTGGATAATTATATAACAATACTATTTTCAATTATAATTATATATAAATGTTTCCTTAAGTGACAAATGAATGATTTATTATGAATTATATTTTGAATATAAAAAAGTTGGGAACAATTCATGGTAGTTTATGTTTTTGTACATGTTACTTAAAGAATTCTGTTTGATGAGCTGAATGGATATATCATTTATACACTCAATTTATGAGCCTATGAGATCATATCCTTGATGATTAGTATTCGAATTATGATGTGACAAATATGATAGATAGCTCTACGCATGCGTATAACTTAATTGAGTCGTGCAATGCATGGTTTTCCATGCCCTAGCTTGGTAATAAAAAGATATGGAATGCATGGTTTTCCACGCAATGTATTACACATTGCTTCAATGGGCTGGTTTGTTGTCATCCGTACGTGGTTTCGCCCTTGAAGTTGATCCTTAGGATACATATTTCAGTATATGATGTTGGTTTCTAATGTATTAAATTTACTACTCTTAATGGCTTGCTACTTTCTATAGGATTTTGCTGATGGAAAATGTTAAGAGCATGCTTTAAGATGCAATAATTTTGGTATTGATTTATTTATATTTTAGAAAAGTTGCGTTTGAGTATGCTTTTAAATTCATATTTATCCAGCTGTTATGATTTTGATTATATATATATATATAACTTGTATTGTTCCCCTTTGTTATATATTTATCCATTCACCGAGTAGTAAGTATACTCACCTCTCTTACTTAAACTTTTTAGAGCAGCAGACAGGCTGTAGATTGTAGCATTGGCGCCTTTCCTGTTTTGTTCATCAAGCATTAGAAGAGGTTGGGCCAACTTAAATAGATCTTTTATACATCTCTGGTGTTGATGTGTGAAATGTATTGCAAATATAGTAGATATGTTTAAGTAAAATATTTAGAAAAACTTAGTGTATATTAAATATTAATGGATGAAAAGATGTGGTGATATAAGTATATAAATTTATGTGTTAGATGTGATTATATGAATATGATTTTGACAGGGTGTTAAGTTTAACAGATTGATAAATATCCATAATATAAGGGAAATACTGTCAAATTTAGATCAAGAAATAGTGATGTTGCAAAAAGGATTAGGTGTGACATTTTATTGGTATCAGAGCAGAGGTTTTAGATTCTGTAGACATATCATAGCTATCATTAGGAACTCAGTGCATTATGATTAGGAATGGTGTATAGATATTCCTTCTGTACCGGTCAACTTATTTTCATTGCTATTTTTTTTAGGCCGAAACATAGATACCCCCCTAAACTTGGTCAAAAACGTCTACTGCCCCCCTGAACTTTGAAAATGTCCTAATGGCCCCCTTGAACTTCTTAAAAGTGTTCTAATGCCCCTTGAATTTCTTAAAATTGGCCCAGTTTGCCCCCTAAGTCCTATAAAAACCAGAGTTTGCTTTGAAAAGTCAAACATGGGACAACCAATAATTGAGTGACACGTGGCAGTAAGGGGACAAACTGGGTCACTTTTTCAAAGTTCAGGGGGGCATTAGGACGTCTTAAAAGTTCAGGGGACAGTACGCGTTTTTGGACAAGTTCAGGGGGGTATCTATGTATTTGGCCTTTTTTTATGAAAACATTTTCTGAGGGAGATTCTTTGCATGTGTTTATAAATCATGTTTTCAATGTTTTCATTTCATGATTACATAATCATGCATTTACGAAACATCATAAATCACATCATCATTGTAATCAAATACAAAGATAAGTTGACATGGTACACAACTGAATGTCTAAGAGTTTGGTATTATTTAGGTATATTATATTTTAATCCCTACAATATACTTCTTATTTTATAGGATAATGTCGCCCCAAACTCGTGGAAGGGGTCGTCGTACTAATAGAGGAAGAGGAAGATTTATTAGGTTAGAGAATGTTGGCTAACCTCTTAGGCGTGCAACACGTGTACCTCTACAAGAAGAGGTAGCAGAACATGAGATACCACTAGACGATGTGGGTTCTTCAGGAAATGTATCAAGAGAAAATCGAACTCCTATACTACCACCTGTACAACCTGTAGCTCAACTTGTGCCTCCTCAAATTGATATCAACCTTGTAGCCATTATTACACAAACAGTTGTGGCTGCCATACAGGCTTGTAATAGTAATACTAACAATGACAATCAGCCTTTAAAGCCATGGGAGGTTGTGAGTCATTGTCGTGAATCGAGGGCTATCAATTTTGTAGGTTCTACAAACTCAGAAGAAGCAGATTCTTGGTTTAAAAAGCTAACAAAGGCTTATGAACTTTTGCTTGAAGTGACCGATAGGAATAAAATTGAGTATGCTCGTTTATTTCTTTCTAGGGTTGCTGAGAGTTGGTATGAAAGAGTACGTGGGCTTTATGGTGGTAATTGGACTTGGAGCGATTTTGTTTTTGAATTCACTAAAGCATATATTCATGAAGATTGCAAAAGGGAAAAACGGAACCTATTTTTCAGCTTGAAGCAAGATAGAATGTCAGTCACAGAGTATATGGACAAGTTTGAAGATTCTTATAAGTTTGTTTCTCACTTGATTCAAGAGGATAAACAAAAATGTGAAAGGTTTCATGGTGGATTATGCTGGTCAATTCATCTATAAGTTCCTTTAGGTGACGATGATACATTTCTTTCCTTGGTGGTTAAAGCAAAAAGAATTGAAAAGCTATTAAAGGAGAAGAGTGAGTATTTTCAAAAGAAGGGAAGCAGGTAGACAGTTTTTCTCAAGGGTGCAAAACAAGAAAGGAAGTGGTTCATCTCAAATGTAAAATACAAACGGCCAAGGAGGAAATTTGACCACTTCTTATCGGCCCGATGGTGGATCAAAATTCAGCCAAAGTTCAGTAAGGAATACAACAAATAGCTCAAATAAGAATCAGGGTTCGAAACAAGGTGGTGAGCAAAGAACAAATCAGAGAATTAAACCCCAGTGTGGTACGTGTGGTAAATATCATGATGGAGAATGTTGGATGAGCAAAGTAGGATGCTTTGAATATGAGGAATATGGACATATAAGAAGATATTGTCCTATTCTTGTTCAAACTGGTGGGTCAAACCAAGGGCATTTGAGAAATCAAAGAGGAGGTAAAGTTTCATCACAAAACAGGTCTAAAGCTGGAAGTAACAATTCTGCACGGGGAAATATTGGTTCTACTTCAACATCTCAGCCTAGAACAAATGCACCATCGGATAAACCTTTGGCTCAAGCCCGAGTTTTTGCAGTCACACAACAACTGCATAAGTATTCACGAGTATGCTATCTATCTTTGGTAAAGATGCAAGTATTCTTATTGATTTGGGATCTACGCATTCATTTGTAACACATGTTTTTACGATGCATTCTGATAAGCAACTAGAGTCTTTAGATAAACTTTTAGTAGTAAATGTTCCTGTTCGAAGTACTATGTTGTGTGAGCACGTGTAGAAAGATTGTGTAGTTAAGATGGGGGATCACGAATTATTGGCAAACTTAATACCATTATCAATTCAAGACTTTGATGTCATCTTAGGGATGGATTGGCTATCACGTCTCCATGCTATTATCGATTGTTTAAAAAAAAAAAACTCATTATTTTCCAACCACCGGGGGAATCTAAACTTACTTTTCTTGGAGAACAACGAGTTCTTCCATCAAGTGTGATATCAGCCATGAAAACAAAAAGGTTGCTTAGAAAGCATTGTCAAGCATACCTAGTGTATGTGATTGACACAAAGCAAGAGGATCCAAAACTAGAAAACATTCCTATAGTTATAAAATTTCCTGATGTATTTCTCGATGAGCTTCCAGGTTTGCCCTCGAATAGGGAAATTGACTTCTCTATTGACCTTCAGCCTGGGACTAATCCTATCTACCAAGCTTCATATCAAATGGCTCCAGCAGCATTGAAAGAATTGAAGGTGCAATTGCAAGAGCTGCTAGATAAAGGTTTTATTCAGCCTAGTACCTCACCATGGGGAGTTCCTATGTTATTTGTGAAGAAGAAGGATGGGTCCATAAGATGGTGTATTGACTATCGCCAGCTGAATAAAGTTACAATTCGAAATAAATACCCTTTACCTCGCATTGATGATCTATTTGATTAGTTACAAGGTGCCAAAGTGTTTTCCAAGATAGAATTACGGTCAGGATATCACCAATTGAAGATTAAGGAGATAGATGCACTAAAAACAACTTTCTGAACTTGATATGGTTATTATGAATACAACCAAAAAAATAAATCACCAAGAAATATAATCCAGTCAATAGAAAATCAAATAAACATAAACCTATATGCAAATTAATTTTCAATTGAAAAATCCAAGGGGTCACATACCCCAATCCAAGAATCCCAAATCAAAATCTCCAATTTCAAAACCAAGGGATTCAATCCAATTTTAAGAATTTCCACGAAAGCCTGCTCTGATACCACTGTTGGGATTTTTCACCAGAAATCACCCGATAAATGCAGAAGAACACGGTGATTTCCTCAAATCTGTGCCCATGAGCAATTGATGTGAAAATTGTAAAACTTAAAATCAAATAGAAAAGAATTGATTTCTCACCAGAGATATCTCTTCTAGAGATGGCTGCAGAAACCAAGATTGATTCCCTCCGCGTTCATGTACACGAACGGCTATCGAACACGACCCGTGCTAGTGATGAGATCAAATGAGAGAGAGAGTTTTTGTGGCTGTAATTTTCAGCTTCTTTTACCTATGCCTTGGCCGAATTCTCTAGCTTAATTTTAACCTAGAGGGCTGAAATTTTTGACCAAAAATTTCGGCCCAATCCCTCCTTCATTTTATGTGGGCTTTTCTCCCTTTTAAAGCCTAGGTCAATATTAATTCTCTTGGTCCAATTTATTATCAAACTTAATTTTATTCAACATGTATTCTAACACATTATACCATATAATATGTTTGATACATTTAAATTAAAATTAATTTGATCAATTAATTTCACCATGGAATTAATATTGACATTCATAAAATAAAGACACATGTAAACCTATACATGTGAAATATTTATACCTAGGAAATAATCTCATAAATTAATTCATTGAATTAATTATGACAAGGCCAATGCAAATATTAATTTTATTATTTTGATCAGTCCAATTGATCCTTATAATATAATTAATATAATCCTCTCTTTCCAGTGTGTATACCCCAAGTATACAGGCGATCCATTAAATACGAGTTCAGATGTTCAATGTGTACGATCCCGTGGGCCTATTTTTATGTTGGTAGTGGGCCTATGGCCCATAGACTACAGGCGGGCTCTAGCAAGCCACTGCAGGCCCCAATTAAGATGGAGATGGCAGTCCAACTGAAATCATAACCTTGTAGTTTAAACTTGTATATCCTATGTCATTGATATCGATGTCCAACACAGAGGCATGGATTGATCACCCTATTTTGTGTCCGGACATTTACTTGATCCCGAATGTACTGATGCTCATAAACAAGTTCCAACTTGTTTGGGTGTGGCCACACTCTTATCAGTCACATTCATCAAGAGTTCAGTGATATCTTCTCAGTGGACTACTGAGTGACATATCCCTTCTGCATATCCATAGCACTGCCATGCTTAGTCACATACCCGAACGTACCCATACTTGGCACCTTTTTACAGGCCCTTTAGGCATACACCAAAGTATACGACTTCGTATGTAGCACCATCATATGGTCATGTCCAAGGATCCATACAAGGACTACACGAGAATCACTAGTGATGCTTTACCATGTGGATTTCTCGTTTAGTGGATCTATCCAGTTCCATGCCCTTTTTGCATGTACCCATTAATTTGGTTGACATCCCATATCCAATGGCTAGTAAGACACTGCTACACAACTAGGTTAATGATAGTCTATAGTTACATTCATTCCCATGACTGGAACAGACTACGAATCTCTTTATGGTCATATCGTTTTCTCTATCCATGGTCTTACTAGCCAGTGCATGACACTTGTCAACATGGATATGGATATGTCCATTGGATACTCCATTTAAAATATAGCACAAGATATATAATCAACAGATTAATGCCTTTATTTAAATGACACAAAATATGTATAATGCATAAATCCAATAAATGTATAATACAAATACAAGGTCCAATACCTCGAGACTAGGGCATATCCAACAGAAGGATGGATCCATAAGATTATGTATTGACTATTGCCAGCTAAATAAAGTTACAATTCGAAATAAATACTTTTTACCTCGCATTTATGATCTATTTGATCAGTTACAAGGTGCCAAAGTGTTTTCCAAGATAGAATTATGGTCAGGATATTACCAATTGAAGAATAAGGAGATAGATGTACTAAAAACAGCTTTCTGAACTTGATATGGTTATTATGAATTCCTTGTCATGCCATTCAGACTTATAATGCTCCAGCTACTTTCATGGATCGTATGAATCTAGTGTTCAAACCTTATTTAGATAAATTTGTGATTGTGTTTATTGATGATATCCTGGTGTATTATAAAAGTAGAGAGGAACACGAGGAACATTTGAGACTAGTGCTGTAAGCATTGAGAAGTAAGCAATTGTATGCCAAGCTCAACAAATATGAGTTTTGGCTAGACAAGGTGTTCCTATTGGGTCATGTCATATCCGCGGAGGAAGTTTTTGTTGATCCTAAGAAAGTTGAGGCTGTGGTTAAATGGGAACAACCAACAAATCTAACCAAAGTGTAAAGTTTCTTAAGTTTGGCTGGGTACTATCATTGTTTTGTGAAGGATTTTTCCATCGTTGCACCCCTTTAACTAAATTATTAAGGAAGAATGCCAAGTTTGAACGGAATGGAGAGTGTCAAGAAGGCTTTGAAAAGCTCAAAGCTTGTTTAACTTCAGCACCTGTTCTTACTCTTCCTACAAGTAATTGTCATTCTATGGTATATTGTGATGCTTCAAGGAATAGATTAGGATGTGTAATAATGCAAAATAGGAAGGTTGTGGCATATGCTTCAAGACAGCTTTGTCATTATGAAATGAATTATCTAACTCATGACTTAGAACTTGCAGTAGTAGTTTTGGCCTTGAAAATATGGAGACATTATCTTTATGGGGAAAAATGTCAGATTTTCACATACCATAAAAGTTTGAAGTATTTGCTTTCACAAAAAGAGTTGAATCTAAGGCAAAGAAGGTGGCTTGAATTGCTAAGGGATTACGAATTTACTATTGAATATCATCCCGATAAAGCCAATGTAGTTGTAGATGCTCTTAGTCGAAAGTCATATGGTAAATTGTAATATGTTAGAATGATTAGGTTTCCTTTATTAGTAGAATTACGGGCCTTATGCATGGGATTGGAAATGAACAATTCAAGGGCATTGTTAGCTACACTCAAAGTTAGATCGGTTCTGGTGGATAGGGTATATGAAGCTCAATCAAAAGATGAGAAACTTGATAAAATTATTAAAGAAGTGAAAAGTGGCAGTCGCACTGACTTCTCTCTTCATGATGATGGAACTCTAATGGAAGGTGATAGGTTATGTGTGCCGGAAATAGAAATACTGAAAAGAGAAATTATGGAAGAAACTCATTTTCAGCATATGCTTTACATCCAGGGAGTACAAAGATTTATCGTACTTTAAGAGAAAAATATTGGTGGCAAGGAATGAAGAAAGGCATAGCAGAATTTGTAGCAAAGTGTTTGGTGTGCCAACAAGTTAAAGCGGAGCATCAGTGTCCATCAGGCCTTCTCAACCACTTCCTATTCTAGAATGGAAATGGGAACACATCAATATGGATTTTGTAACTAGTTTGTCTCGAACTCAATATGGGCATGATTCAATTTGGGGCATAGTTAATAGATTGACTAAATCAGCTCACTTTTTACCAGTCAGAATAGATTATTCTTTAGATAAGCTTGCAGAAATGTATGTTAGTGAAAACATGAAGCTGCATGGTGCTCTTATTTCTATTATTATTTCTGATAGGGACCCACGGTTTACATCTAGGTTTTGGCCTAGTTTACATCGTGATATGTGAACCAAAGTAAAATCTAACACTTCTCTTAATCCACAAACATACGGCCAGTCAGAATGCACTATCCAAACCTTGGAAGATATGTTGAGGGCTTATGTTTTAGAGTTTGAAGGTAATTGGGATAGGCATTTGCCTTTCATGGAGTTTTCTTACAACAATAGCTTTCATAGTAGTTTGGGTATGGCTCCATGTGAAGCATTGTATGGCAGAAAGGTAGAACTCCGGTATGTTGGGATGAAGCAGGAGAACGGAAGCTAATGGGCCCTGAAATTATGCAACTTGATGTTGACGAAACGCAGATGATTAGAAGCAAGTTGAAGGCAGCTCAAGGCAAAAGAGTTATGTTGATTTGAAAAGAAAGGACATTGAGTATAATGTGGGTGATAAAGTCTTTCTAAAAATCTCTCCTTGGAAAGGAGTATTGCATTTTGGGAGACGAGGGAAGTTAAGTCCAAGATTTATAGGTCCATATGAAGTTCTAGAAAGAATTGGACCAGTGGTATATCGATTGGCCCTACCACCTGAATTATAAAAAAATTCATGATGTTTTCCATGTTTCAATGTTGAGAAGATATAGAAGTGACCCATTTCATGTACTTACAAAACAAACTGTTGAGTTGAGAGAAGATCTAACGTGCGAGGAAGAACCAGTAGAGATCATGGTGCGCCTGCGATAGAAAAGAAGAGAGAGAATGATTTAATATCATTAATTAGTTTTAATTAACTAGCTGCATACAAAATTAATTTTAATTAGCTTTTAAATAGAAATATAAGATTATGATGTAATTTTAAATTTTAGCTTTTCATAAAGAAGATCCATAGTTTTTACGTAAATGGGGTTAAGTTTATGTAACAAAAAATCAATTGGTTTATGTTAAGGTCCAAATTTACACTATTTATATATCACTATTTGTTATCATTTATATTCAATATAGGATCTCCAACACAGTCCACTAACTTCTACTTGATTCATCTAGGAACCAACACATCATGCATGAAGAGTTGGCTTTTTATACCATATGAAGGAACTAACTAATTTAAAAGCTTACCATATGTGTTAAAATCACCCGGTTGTTGTCTAAGATATTATGTCAGCAAATAGATTAATCTAAAAATTTAAGTTAACGGGTAAGAAACAAATAGTATTTTTTTAATCATATTCTATAACATTAGCAATAAAAAGTAATCCATCTTTAATACGATTTTATAATTTAGATTTTTTTTTTTTTTTTTTTTTTTTTTGGGGAGTTTGAGTCATGTGTACGTGAAATTTCTATTCAAGTTTAATGGATGTGTGAACTTCTATTTAACAAGTCAATGCACGTAGCTTCTCGAAATTGGATAAATTAATTACAGCTCAGAATTCAAATTCATTTGATAGTTAAATATATATCTTCAGGGGAACAGTGATTTAGATTTTTGCAAAACCATAACTATTAAGACTTTTTTCTGATACGTTTGACTAATTAGTTTTGAGGCATATGCTTAGGAAGTTATAAACGTGCTACTCATTTCAAACTTTGGTAAAAATTTCCTTGTTAGCAGTAAAACAATTGTGAAACACTAAACAAATTGCATTTCCCAAATCATTAATTCATGTTTCGCCATAGGTCGAGAATTTATGATTAATTAAACGAATCTACACTTGTTGGATTTCATTCTTAGTTCTCTAAGAATTACGATACTACTCCAAGCTACACATTTTTATAACTATAGACTTGCTTTTCTTTTACAATCCAAGCTTAACATTTTTATAACATTTGAAAGGTTCTCTATATAGTGGTTTAACATAATTCATGTTATAGAACCAATTGATCCTCGGCTTACAAGAAATTAGAGTGTCTGTGACAATAGCGATTGTCATATAAACTTAAAAAATTGTCACATAAAAATTTATGTGACAATAAATAATTGTTACGGAGTTGTCACGTATAACTCCGTTGCTAAAAGTTTTTCATAAATATAACAAAAAAAAGTTGTCACATAAATTATTAACTTTTGTGACAACAAATTTATTGTCACACCACTTTCTTTTGTTATAACTTTTATTGTAATAAAAAAATAAAAATATTATCACAAATGAAATAAGTTGTCACATATTGTCTTGGATTTTAAATTAGAATCACATGACAACTTAGTGAGTTGTCACGGAAAAAAATATATTAGTAACAGCTATAATTATCACAAATAAAAATTAGTAACAACTTTTAACTGTTACAGTGGCATATCATAAACAAATTGTTTCTGTTATTACTAATTCCTTATATAGCTTTTAATTGACAGGTTTTTCAATTAACTTTGTATATTCCAATACAACATTTTAAGTAAATAAATAATAACGTATTTAAAAATCAAAATAATTTTATTAATTAATGCTAATATATTACAACAATCTAGTTACAATTTGGCATATACATGCCTTCTGCCAACCATCCCTTTTAAACCTCTCAAAATCAAAATCCAGAGAACTCTTGTATAAAATTACATGTGATCTCTTGATTTGTGTAACTTCAAGCTTGGTATAAACTTCCATGTTTCTTCATTTGTAGGACTTGTAGTCTATCAGAGTTCATATTCCTTATATAAACTTCCAAATCTCCTCATTTGTAGAATTTAAAGTCTCATTCAAGCTTCTTCGCATTGGTTAGTAACCTTTCTCCAAGTTATTTTGGGAGCATGGAACAACAAACATTCCTACTTCCTGATGAATAAATGCTATCTGCAGCCACCCATTAATCACAAATATTAGCAAAGAAATGTTTATGGATTTAAATGAATATATTACTATTACTAAAAGCAAAGCAAACAAACCTCTGCAATACTGACTTTTGCCTAGTCCTGAAACAGAATTCTCAAATCTACCTCATTAGTCATCACCCAGATTCATTATAAATGTGCAAACCTAACTATGCATGAATAGATTCACAGAAAATGAAAAAGGCATTGGAGAAGGCTGGCAAAAATATACTCATGAATCTTTGGTTCAAACTTGATCACAATGAAGAATACAAAAGAACTAACCTGGAAAACAAACCTCTTCAGTGGTCTATAAGATAAAGGCCATGAAACTTATTCCTCTGACATTTTAATCCCCTTAATTGGAAGTTTAGTTTCTTCTTTTAACTTGAAGAAACATAAAAATCCATGGAATTGTTAAGGCCTAGGAATGAAGGTAGCAAATGTTCAATCTCAAATTCGAAAATCCATAATAAGCAAAAGATAAATCTTAACACAACAGAGAGTTAAGGAAAAATTCCCAATTCAGGAGCCGAGGTCGGGAAGCCAAAAAAAAAAAATCCTTAATTCAAAACACAATTTGAAAATGCAAGGTCAATTTCACAATCTCAATTTAACCAAATCACATGACATTCAATAAGCATGGCAATGACATCTCAAAATACCACCATATCTCAAATGAAAATTAACCAGTTTTTAGACTTATCAATGCAAACCTTATCACCTAAACAAAGTCAATTCAGGAGAAAGAGAAAGCCCAAACCAGAATAGAAAGAAATTCCCAATTGATTCGCCTGAAACCATCGGTCCCTTATCTGAACATAGGCAGTTGAAGCGGCAAGGATGTACATTGGTTTTGTGTTCGATTGAATTGTGAAAGGTTTGAACTGCATGACGATAGAGTTTCTACAAAATTGTGGGTGGCTTAGCGGCGGTGGTTGGCGGCAAAGGTTGATGCGAAGGAGCTCTCATTATAAATGAATTGCACATCTCTTAAAACCTAACTAGATCTTAGTGGAGGCGGTGAGAATCTGCCAAGTGCCAATTGCATAAGAGGGAAAGGAGGGTAAAAGTAAAGTGATGAATAAGTAAAAGTAAAGTAATGAATAAAAGAAAAAACAATGTACAATATATTAATAATTTGAATAATAAATAAATAAATAAAACTAATTTTTGTGACAGTTATAAGTATTGCGTAATATATTCTATATTTTAGTTACAAGTTTTAGTTGTAAAATTTTTTTTCCAGTTTCAGTTTAAATTAATCGTCACAAAATCACAATATTTTAAGTGACAATAATTTTGAATTATCACAAATGTAATTTTTGTGACAACTATTAATGTATTGTAACATATTTTATATTTTTAGTGACCATATTAGTTGTACCCAATATTTTTCAGTTTCAATTGAAAAAGATTGTCATGAAATCACTAAATTATACGTTACAGTAATTAAAAATTGTCACAAAATTATTTTATTGTGACAACAATAATTTTTTTTAGTTACAAATATAAACTTGTTGTCACGAAAACATTTAATTATATGTGATAATTTGGAAAACATGGTTACAAAATCAAATTTTGTGACAACCAGATAAAATATTGTCACTCATAATAAACTTTTTGTTACAACTATTTTTGCAACAATCAAATTATTGTCACAGATATAGTGATTTCTTGTAGTGTTCTAATTATAGTTCTATAAGGCTTGGTACCATTATATTAGTATTATCTTTAACAATAGAAACTAATCCCTTGATCCAATAATAGTTTATATTAGTATTATCTAGATAAGTTTCTTATCCTTCTATTTAGTCAGGAAAATGAGTCTTCAATATTTTTAAGGGTAAATGATCAAAGGACTAAACCTTTCTTCTTACGTATCTCTAGAACTAGTCATTCGTTTGGCTCAACGCTTAAGATATTTCAGAAACTCGATCGATGAACCAAAAACAGACCAATATCTCAAAGGTAAAATAGGTATTTTATTTATTTTAATAAATATATAGCTATAAATTTTCAAAATCAACATAATAAGATTGATTGGAACATTTAAGTCATTTACCCTTTAATATATTCATTAGAATAGGTTTAACACATTTGTATTAATTCATCAAGAATAAAAGTTGGATACCATACCACTGTGGCAGTGGTCATTTTCCTTGGGATGCCAACCAGTAAGATACGAAAAAAAAAAAAAAAAAACTACTTATGAAGAAAAAGTTATTCAAATCACATGTAAGATATCTACATAATAAATTGTACTTATTTAAAAGAGAGAAAATTAAACTACATTTGACACTCATCTGTAGGACAAATTCATAAATTGATACCAATTTATATTTTAAATAATGAAAAGAATTATAAAATGTAATTAATTTATTGATCCAGTGTACAAATGACTAAAATGTATTCTAAATTATTTTCTTGAGAATAATAGTGAAATGAAAAATTTATTCATGGCTCGAGCTCAGGGCGGACCTGAACGGACCAACCCTGAGATGTTAGGTGTTTTAACAAAATAACATGGACAATCAGAATTTGCTACTTGAATTAATTGATGATATACTGTGGAACAGTTAATTTGATTATTAAAAACTTAAAGGTGCAGATGTACAAGTTTAAGGGGGTAAATTATGGTTATTTAAGTATCGTGACGCTAATGGCATTTGCTACAAATAAAAATAATGCTTCAACTTAAGGATGATTCATTTGTCGAGGTAGTAGAGCCCATATAATATTTTATTTATTAAGTTACCTACTTGTCATTTGTTTGACCATATGTATGGTCCAACCTTAATTATTTTAGCTTTTATATTTTCAAGATTGCACGAGTGCATCGATTTAGAATTCGAAATATTATGAGTCTTTTTGTAAAATATGATCAATGTTATCATAACCGTACCGGACATTAAACCGGTGAAACTACTGGTACGTGGTACAACCGGTTCAACCGGGTAATACCGGTGGTTATACCGGATTATTGTTTTTTTTAAAAAAATATTATTTAAAAAATAAATAAGCTTATAAATTCATCAAATACAAGTTTCAAATATTTAATACTCAAAATAATTTCATGAAATATTCTAAAACTTCATCAATTTTAAATTTTAATGACAATTGATTTAAATTTTAAAATTTGAAAAATTTTGGTTTGAAACCAAACCGAACCAGAACCAAACAAAACTAATTCAGTTTGGTTCAAGTCAAACCGAATGTATATTGGTTTGATTTTGGTTTTTATAATTTTATATGTTTATTTTTTGGTTCGGTTTAAAACTTCATCAATTTTAAATTTTAATGATAATTGATTTAAATTTTAAAATTTGAAAAATTTTGGTTTGAAACCAAACCGAACCAGAACAAAACAAAACTAGTTCAGTTTGGTTCAAGTCAAACCGAATATATATTGGTTTGATTTTGGTTTTTATAATTTTATATGTTTATTTTTTGATTTGGTTCGAACAGAATCGAACCGGACCGGACCGTCGAACCGAACCGAATCAAACCCAAAGATAGAAAATGGTCAAAACCGGTTTTTGACCGGTTCGCTGGTTTACTGGTTTTTAACCGGTCGAACCGGTCATCTCCGGTTTTTAATCGAACCGTCCATTTTAATCAAACCGACCGGACCATGGCCGGTTCGCGGTAAAACCGGTCGAACCGGCCGGTCCGGTCCGGTTTTCACAACATTGAATATGATATATGAACAATAAAGTATGTGCTCATCTATCAATATTTGGAGTGATTAGTGCATCTCTTGAATCTTGATAGCATACGTTCGAAGTGTAAAAATCCCTTAAGTTGTCGGTTGTTTCGTTGCTAGTCTGGTCAGATCTTCTTGCTTGAACCTAAAATAATGAAAAAGGGCGTCGGTTGTCCGGAATTAAATTTTTGCTTAGAATGCAACTCTCATGTATAGACACATATTTGGAAATTAGTATTCTGATTGGACAAAAATTTCCAGAATTGCATGTGTTTTATATATCCTCTTTTTAGGCAAGAAAAGTATTTCCAGGACATCTAAAAATAAATAGCTGAAAGACTGGACCAACATTTGAGTTATATGCTTAAGACTCCTTTGAAAGGTTGGGTTGATGGTAAGCGGGACAGTGAAATGTATATTGAAGGAGACAGTTAAAAAAAAGAATGTGAGCACATGATGGTTGTGGAGAAGATGGAAGAAGCAATGAATGATTAGATGTGACTGTTCACACAAGGAAATGACATCACAGTTTTGATAGTCTTTTTCTACCATTTGCTCCCTTTGATTAATGGATGAAAGTGATGCCTTATCTGCCCACAAAACCCCTGCTCTGCTACATTCATTTTCCATCCTTCTTTTATACTTCACATAATTAATTATTTATTTAATCAATTTCTGTCTCCAAAAGTACTTGTCCCCTTTTAGGAGAATGTGCTGTGTGACAAATTATATGTTGGGGGAAAAAAATAGTTCATTCTTTGACCACAAAATCAGTTCTTTTAACATTATTGCAAAATCAATCTGTGCCGATAACGCATCCAGCAGCATAGCATCCCTTGGATAAAAAGAAATCAAGGATAATTCAATTTCTGTTTTTGAGGGAATAAACTGAAGAATTCTTTTATATTCATACTGAAAAAATTACAAAATTTCTGACTACTAAATTGCAAACTGATTGATAAGATATCAAACAACAATTTTCGATTAAACTCTTTAAGGCGCTTGAAATTGTGTCTCCGAAAACATATTATAACTTCAACAATTATAGCAAAAATTAGGGCAGCACTTTGAAAAGCAGCCGGCAGAAACTCATGTTTGACATGCATAAGGTGAATATGATACTATTTGGTTGGTGCTTTATTCTCAGTTGTTAATGATGAGTTTTTACTAAAATATAATTCAAAAATTGTTTTAGAAGTGGGAGTTGATGGAAGAAATGGTAGAAGCAGATCCACGGTTCCAAATTTTGAATCATAAAGAACTCGAAAGAAATCAGAAATGGGCCCTTCAATTTATTAATTATTTTCACCTGTCCACCCAAACCTCACTATCAGTTAGCATTCTTCCTTTTTTGTGCTACAGCTAGGGACATAAAGATGGCCGAAATGGTTAATTTAGAAAAAAAATGAAAATAAATATATTTACTTTGTTTGATTTAAATTGAATTTTAAGTATTAATTTAATCTATAATATACATAGCAATCTTGGATAAAATAAATCTAAAAGTGATCAATAATTGGTGCATTCTTTATATGTATTAATTTTTTTATATTGGCACATGTAATTTTGTGGATTAATCTGATCAAAATTGTAAAGTTAAATGATGAAATTAAAATTTGAAGTTACTGTAGGCAAATTAACCCTGCAAAATCAAATGGAAGGGTCAAATTAATTGTTTATCTGAAAAGTTTATTGATACAACTTGTGCTGAAATAAAATAATAAAGGTTGCTTTACTGGGAAAATATTATGAACATCTAGATATATATTAATTAGCCTGGTTTTTTTATTTTTAATTTTTTGGTCTGAGCTGAAAAAGGTTTACAGAAAGTTATCTATTTAAAGTTAGACAAAAGAGAGAGAGAGAGAGAGAGAGTGAGTGTGTGTGTTGGCTACACTCTGCAGAGAAGGGATATAAATGGTGGGTCGTGGGGGCAAAACAATGGACCCCTGAATCACCACAATTACTCATATAATAAGACAACTATTTAGTGCCAAATTTAATCATTATTTCACAACTCACACTCTGATAACTCGTAACCCTAAAACCACAACTTCAAAACACTACACTGTGCAAAAATGTACCTGTTTTCGAGGAAATTTCGTCAAATTTGAAACTGTTGTGTTTCAACAAAAATAAATACATATTTGAAGTTAAATCCATATATTATATTTAATTAGATTATATTGAACTTGGATTGATATAACAAATCGCTTCTTACCCTACAAAAATTTTTAGATATTCAGTATTTTTGTTACGGAGGGGGAGGAAGTTCATCTTCCTCTTCCTACCATGGTTATCATTTTTTTTTTCTCCATTATTGTTTTCTTTTTGTGTGTTTTGGCCTTGTTTTGCATGGAATACTTTATATCCAACATTTTTTTGAGTTCATATATCTTGAATCAACTTTCTTAGTGATACATTTACTCCATGACACCACAAATTTGATAGTCCTTTATTTTTGTGTGTGCTATAATTAATTATTTATTCCTCTCTCAAGTGCAACTAGTCGGGTTCAAACCAGTTGTCATTTGTTAAAAATTCTTTTGTCTATTTTCTTTGAGACCCAAGTTTATCAATGAGTGTTTTTCTATTCGATAACCCAAACTCCATCGAGTCTTTAAATACGGACCGAGAGTCTTTCAACTTAATACCACAAAGAGACTTTATGGGCCTTAAAAGTTCTGAGCCTAACTGTATAAGTGAGTACATGTATAAAGTTGAACCCATGTAACACAAATCAATTGGTTTATATTAGGGACGATCTAAACCACATATATATAAATCTTTAGTCTTAATTCTTTTCAATGTGAGGGCAATAATTTTATCAAATAGATTTACAAAATTGAGATTGAGTAGATGAGGAGATTCACTTATATGGATATTTTAGATTGTAAAGATACAAGGCTTAATTCTGGGCCGTTCAAAAGAAAAACAAGGAAAATACCCAATGAGAACTTAGGAGGAGGATGTAGGCCGAAGTTACCATACTTCTACAAACATCTCGAGCATAATTTCTTAACTCAAATCTCTTTACACACAAGCATTTTAATCTTCGAATTATATATATATATATATATATATATATATATATATATATGTGTGTGTGTGTGTGTGTGTGTGTGTGTGTGTGTGTGTGTGTTTAAGTGATTATATATGTGATTGAATATTGTATGTGCATGGTTGCTCTTGCATTTATATTTATATTTATATTTCGCACTGAGATAATTAATGTATCTAGTGGGTAAAAAAAAAGAAAGGAATGATCATATATCCAATCCACCCCTTTAAATATATATATTTTTTCATTAGTTATCAAATATCAACAATTACATTATAAGTCAGTTGTCTACAATTAGTCAAAATTTGAATTTTGAATTATATGCACATAGGACCTCAATGTGGACTTTAATTGGGCCTGGGTCAAGAAAATACAATGAGGTCAACAAAGACCACCTAAACCCACAGAGGAGTTCAAAGTCACCCAATCCAATATTCAACAAAATTCTTTTCCGGAAATTTAGAGCAGGTTATGGGTCCATGTCCAACTCCAATCCAATATTACCCACCTGTAAGTATGTGATACTATCCTCTCTGAGAAAATTATAAAGAATATAAATATTTACATAAATGATCCAATATTTCATCAATTTTTATTATTTTCTTTAATCTATAGGCTCTTCCCTTTTATTGTCTTTTATTTTTACATTGATAATCAAAGTAAATATTTTTTAAATTATGTTTATTTCATTTTAGTTTTAAAACCAATGGAATGCATTTTTCTCCATTTATTTATCTTATTTTTGAGACTCTTTTCTTTTTTTTTAATGTGTGAAGTGCTTTCTAATTTTTCTTTTTTTGTTTTACTTGGATAATAATTTAGTGTGGTACATTGTAAAATTCAAAAATTTTAATTTGATACTTTATTATTTTGTTTTATATATTCGTAAGTTTTTTTAGTGCCAATTTAGTTGTGTAAAAAACCCCAGCGTTGGAAGAAATTAGCATATGATAACATTGTGGTATTGGTCATCTCCTAATTCATTGGGTTTGGCCCACTTATTTCAAAACAGAAAACATGAAAACAAATTGGAGATGCGGGGGATCGAACCCCGTGCCTCTCGCATGCAAAGCGAGCGCTCTACCATTTGAGCTACATCCCCCTCGATACCACTGTCATCTATACTATAATTTTATAAAGTGAAATCAGGTGCATCAAAAATCATTCATAAATTTCCAAGGCAAGCTTTTAGGGGTGAGCATGGACCGGTTCGGTTCAAAAACCGAATCGAATCGAAAAAAACCAATCCAAAAAACACGTTATTTTATAAATCAATCTGATCCAAACTAAATTTTGGTTCGGTTCGGTTTTGGACTAGCTCGAACCAAAAACATCAACTTTTTTTTAAAAATAAAAATTTTATATAAGTAGTTTGTTTAAAAAAAAAAAAGAAATACAAAAAAATTAACTTAAAAAAAAGTAATACTAAATAATACTATTACATTACAATAAAATACTAAAATTCTCTTTCTTTCTTTTTTTCAACTCTCAAGTTTTAACAACTATAAATTAGCATAAAAAAATTACAATATAAAACTAGAAAACAATATAATGTCTAAAATTCTCTACAATTAGTATATATTAATTTTAATATTTTACTAATTATTCTGTTTTTCGGTTTTTTCTGTTTTGAACCGAACCGAACCAAACCGAACTGAATTCCAAACTTCTTCATAACTTAAAACCAAACCGAACCAAACTATAAAATGGATCGGTTTGGTTCGCTTCGGTTCGGTTTGGATTTTCGGTTTTTGGATATTGGTTCGGTTTTGCTCACCCCTACAAGCTTTTGCATTAAATGAATTTTATATTTTCCAAGAATTTTATAAACCATTACATTGTATTTTTGTGCGCTTTTACATTTTACGGTTTCTTTAAAATTGTATTTTAAATTACATTTGACTCTCAAAATTATACTTATATTAAATAATTATTATTGTTTTTTTTATTAAGAAAAAATTAGGAATGCTCGAAATTATAGAGAAACTTTCAAGTTCACCATTCGGAAATAATTTATATATTACAGCAGTAAACATAATCATAATTAAATTTAGATGTGTATTATAAAAGTCACTTTCTTAAGATTGAGTTTATTCTAATTGGATCGTTATAATTTTTATAAAGAGAGACAGAGAGAGGGCTTCATAATAATGGGTCATAAGAATACAGCGAAGTTGGAGCGATAATCTAAACAAGACAGGTAGGTAGCCACATGCTTTAAATTAATATTGTGAAATAAATGTAAATTAAAAAGGAGTAATGGGGTAAATAGAAAGTTATATTTTTCAAATTTGATACAATGAACAATGAAAACGCATTTGTTAGAAAGGCGGAGAATAACATAGCAACCCAATTGGACCACAACATCTCCTGCTGTGAGATCACGCAATTACCTAACTAATTGGACCCCACATGCCTCGCCGACGCCGTCCATTCTTTTCAGTTTTCTTTTTCAAATTTGAAAAACTATTCAATAATAAAAGTATTAATTAAATATCCATCCTTCGCAAAAGTATCGGGGATATTTATTCAGCAAATTTATAGATCATATATCACTTCAAAAATCAGTTAAACTAGTCACATGGCTGCCCCGTAAATTTTTACTATTTAAAAAAATATGAAAATTTGAAATACTGAGATAACTTGAATTAAGATAAACTAAATAATATAACTTATGAAAATAATTTTTTTTTAACAATTTTTATTTCTTTTAAAAATGTATTTTATGTTTAAAAAAAATCACAACAATTTATAACAATGCAACAAAAAGATCAATTATTAAAAGATAAACTTTTTTGCTTGTAGCCCAACAAACTTTTAGTTATTCATATATCTTACATTGAGTGGAGAAAATAAATGGCTTTTTAGCAAAATACTATCTTTTTGCTAGTTTGTTCCCAAAATATCAAACACGGGGAAGGAGAATCCTCAACTGGTTGGAAATCAGGGATGAGAGTTTCATTCTCGCTTATCCCATTTATAATCCTACATATATTCTACATGTATCAAAACTGTGCTAAATGCGTATCAATATAATTGTGTATCTCGACAGTAATATATACTGCAAAATATATATATATATATATAAACATATACAAAAATGTAAAAAAAATTGCAAAAATTACACGGATACACAAAAATAGAAAAAATGTATAAAACCTATATATATATATAAAATGAACAGAAAAAGATACACTGAATAACTCAAAAACACAATTATAATCAATTAAAAAAGTGGAAGAAAATTGACGAGAATTAAAGAAAAAACGAACAAAAAAAAAACAATGACATGGTTGAACCAGAGAGGTTGAATCGAGACAAATTGAGTTTTATGTCGTAGCCAACGTTCGTGGAGTTTTCAAAAGGAAGAGAAAGAAGAGACTATGGATAAATTAGTTTTGGAATCAGAATAAGAGACCGAAGATGAAGAAGATGATGAAATTGAAACAGATTCAATAAAGTTGAACCATAGAAGAAAGCTGCAAAACATTGTATTGTGGTATTCAAAGAGTGTATTTGAAAAAAAAAAATTTAGGAAAATAAGCAAAGGTAGCCACGGAAACAAAAGTTAAAACAATGTATTTTTGGTAATTACCATAAAATTAAAAGGCACAAAATAAATGATTAGAGTCCTCACCTGCTGTAGTCAAACAAGAGAGGTCTAGATCATGTAATTTTAACGATTCAAATTGAAGAATTGAGATTTCAAGTTCATAAATAACTAGTGTTGTTGTTGAAAAAAATTTTCTTGGTTGTCGAACGTCATTCACTTGAGAACAAAATCTTCCTACTTGAACATTATGAGGATGTGCAATCATTTTGACACTTAAGTGGCCGTTTGTATATGAATCCCAGTAGCCACAAGCATTTGCAATGGAACGTTTAAATTTTCTATTGTTTGTTTCCCAATAGTATTTTTTATATTACTCCAACAAATGTGTATACTTTTAAGAAGGCCATCCAATGTGGTGCTACTCATCTTTTTACCACAAACCACAATCGTTTTCATAAACACTAAATTTGCTTTAGGCGCATCAATACGTTTTCACCAACCTTAAGGAGAGACATATTGACATAAAACATAAAGAGCGCACTTATAAGCTCCAAAACAGGACGACCCGTAAAGAATGAGCCCAAACATAACTAAATATAGGAGGTAACATACACCATGTAAAAGGTACCATCCAACTCTCTTATTTTGTCTACCATTGTTATCTCCCTTTATGAATATACTAACTTGAGCTTGGGAGGAATTATGACTAACCTCCATCTCCCTATTTTGCATTTACATCATTACTTCGGGGTACCACTTGGGAAGAATAGTTAACAATAAATATTTTGATATAAATATTTAATGGGCTTCAAAGTTAAATTGCTCCATACACAATTCTTTAAAGTCGACTTAGTCATCAACTTTCTGAAATCGTTAATGTCCCTCCTCATCTTCTAAAATTTTAACAATTTGCCTCATTTTGCAATGGTTGTTAGTGTCTTTTGTTGAAAACTATATTTAATAGCATGCTTAAATATGATTCAAATAATTATTAAATAAAATTTGTTTTTTCGAGTCATCGTTTTCCACTAAAAGATAATATCTCCACTAACTTTAACCATTAAAGCAAACAATATAATTATAACTCTAAATATATTGAGAAGATGCAACAGATAAGTAACAGATAATGAATAAGTCTAATAGTATAATTATCAATGATCCAAATTCTTTAATTTCTAGTGAGTAGTTGTTGTAAAACGGGATAAGTTGTTAAAAATTTAAAAGGGGAGGGGTGATATTAAGATTTGGGAAGGTTAAGAACTACATGGACTTTTGGAAAATAGCAAAGAGTGAATTTGACCCCGTAGCCTTTAACATTCAAATAGGTCATTAGAAATAACACTTCCTCGTTATATGCTTTTTGACAGATGTAATTTGGGAATTAAAATAAAAATAAATATCTTTCCAAGAAAGATGGCACAATGAAAAAGGAAAACACAGTTGTAACTCAAACCACAATAGCTTTTATACACCCCATTCTCTTTCCAAGAAAACGATGACGTTTCAGAAAATAAACGGGAGCCACGGCGGGTACACGTCTTCTAACAAAGAGATTAACTACAGAAGATAAAAACCAGTCACATGATGGGGTCATAGAAATCGCTCTTCACCTCAAACACCACAAGCATATAGAGCCAATAAAAACCCCTTCGTTTTCGCTCTTTTCAAAGTTCAGCCTCCTCTACTAAAATATCCCCACTCTCTCTCTCCTTTCGCCGATTCCTCCTTTCAACGCCCAGCGAAAGGCGGAGAGACTGCCGTCCCAATCGAATCGCCTTATCAGGTAATCTTCAACTCTTTTGATCTTAATCAGATCTCCATTGCTCTGTTTATTTTTAGATCTGTTTGTTTACCATTGTTATTCTCCCGATATATCGGATTTTTGTTTGTTTTCGGCTTAGTGTTGAAGTAGCGCGATCTGTCCCTACATTTGATTTTGAGATGCTAGATCTGTGATAATGGATTTCAGTTTTGTTTTTTTCAATCTGATCTGATCAGTCTCTTCATTTTGGAATCATTATTCGATGTTTTTTTAGATGTCAGATCTATTGGCTGTGGTATTTATTTTGTTGATCTGTTTGAAAGTTCTTAATTCTGTTAATATTTTTAAGTTCTTAACTCGTTCGATTTGTAAATGACATTTTTGTAATAGTCTATATGTGATTTAAAGAGTTTTCTTTTCGGATCTGTTGACGTGTTATAAGGTGTGTAGTAAAGTTGATTTGTAAAAATTCACTTGTGGTGATTAGTCTTTATGCGTCTGTTCCTGACTCCGTTATCTCTTGTACCCCAATTGTTTGATGTTCCTTGTTCAGGTTTTCAATATAAGATTTGGTTTTTGGCCATAC
Organism: Euphorbia tirucalli; assembly: GCA_039660915.1. Classification (NCBI taxonomy): domain Eukaryota; kingdom Viridiplantae; phylum Streptophyta; class Magnoliopsida; order Malpighiales; family Euphorbiaceae; genus Euphorbia; species Euphorbia tirucalli. Next base: position 18,871,932 of record CM077633.1, on the reverse strand, counting down.
TTGTGAAACATTTATTGTTTATTTTGGTTGACTTTAAATCTATATTGAAGCTGATTCTCGAATTTTTTTATTTTTAGTTTTATTACTAATTTTTTTATTGGTTTTTCCTTGTTGACTTGGTGAACCACACACAAGCGGCATGCAAAAATTAAAGTACATTTTTTTCAATTTACTGTAGTTGCATGCTTGGAAGCAAATCACGTCATGATACTGTATTTAGAATGATCGATCTATGTATTTTGTTGTTTTATATTATGTGCATGAGCTTGATATGTTATATTTTTTTACTACAAGTTTTGCAGTCTGTCGTGAGTTTATGCTCCAGATAATGGGGAAAGGCTTGAATATTGACTTGTGAATAAAAAAATTGAGTAGCGATTAAATATTGGATCACATGTCCTATTCTAGTTTCTGTTTGAGCTGTTCATTCAATCAAAATTGATATTGTGTTTTTGGTTCATTTTCTTGAAAGCCTTGTTGGCCTTTTGTTCACCTGTTCTTTCAATTTTCTTTCTAAAATTGTTGGTCCTATTAATTTTCCCGATTAGTTCAATGGGCTGATGGCTGATACTCTGTGGGGAAATGCTGTCTTCTATGCTTTTCATTATATGATGTTTAGCTATTCCCAAGTACTAATTTGTTTACTTTTAGCTTTATTTGGCTGTCAATAACTTTTTAGTTGAGTGTTGGCTTTTATGTTGCGAGTTACAGTCAACACATTGAGTTTGATGTTAAGCTCTCTTCTCAATTCTTAATATATGCTTTTGTAACTGTTTTGCTTTGAATTGTGCTGTGTTTGACATTACATGCTTTCATTGTTGCAGGAAAAGTCACGATGGTTGATCAACAGTATCCAACTATCATGCAGAAGGTATCTGGCCAGTTCCTTCATTCCAGCCGTTTCCAAGAGATGCAGGGTTTTGATGGAGCATTCCAGAAGCCCGCTCTTTACCAAAGGCGTGCATATGGAAACTACTCCAATCCTGGATTCAAATATCCTGTGGTGCAGACCTGTGGTACTGCTGCTGATCTTTCTATTTTCCCATCAACTGCATCATCCATCTGCATTCAGGCCCCTTCTGAAAAAGGATTTGCTGGCTTTGCCATTGACTTCCTTATGGGTGGAGTTTCTGCTGCTGTATCTAAAACAGCTGCTGCTCCTATTGAGCGTGTTAAGCTTTTGATTCAAAACCAAGATGAGATGATCAAGTCTGGGAGACTCTCAGAACCATACAAGGGCATTGGTGATTGTTTCAAGAGAACAATTAAGGAAGAAGGTTTTGGTTCCCTATGGAGGGGTAATACTGCCAATGTCATTCGTTACTTTCCTACTCAGGTGACCAGTACTTTCATTTGTTATTTTGGAATTATTGTTTCTCTCAAAATGCATGTTTCCAGTAAACAACTGGGTGTTGATTTCTTTGGTGTCTTGTCTAGGCCCTGAACTTTGCATTCAAAGATTACTTCAAGAGGCTGTTTAACTTCAAGAAAGACAAAGATGGTTACTGGAAGTGGTTTGCTGGTAACTTGGCATCAGGAGGTGCTGCTGGTGCTTCCTCCCTCCTTTTTGTGTACTCCTTGGACTATGCCAGAACCCGTTTGGCAAATGATGCTAAAGCTGCAAAGAAGGGAGGTGAGAGGCAATTCAATGGGCTTGTTGATGTCTACAGAAAGACATTGGCTAGTGATGGTATTGCTGGGCTTTATCGTGGATTCAACATTTCTTGTGTTGGAATTATCGTTTACCGTGGTCTCTATTTTGGATTGTATGATTCTGTGAAGCCTGTTGTGCTGACTGGAAAGCTGCAGGTGAGAAAGATACTAGTTCATTTGAACAAAATTCATGATCTAATGCTCTGTTTATCTTCACTTTGATACGAAACGAGTGAAGGTTGATTTTGACTCATTTATATCTGTTATGATTACAGGATAGTTTCTTTGCTAGCTTTGCACTTGGATGGCTCATCACAAATGGTGCAGGGCTTGCATCCTACCCCATTGATACTGTTCGTAGAAGAATGATGATGACCTCCGGTGAGGCTGTCAAGTACAAGAGCTCACTTGATGCTTTCTCTCAGATATTGAAGAATGAGGGTCCCAAGTCTCTCTTCAAGGGTGCAGGAGCTAACATTCTTCGTGCCATTGCTGGTGCTGGTGTGCTTGCTGGTTATGACAAGTTGCAGCTGATTGTCTTTGGAAAGAAGTACGGATCCGGCGGTGCTTAAGCAGCTTTATATCTGAGGATATGTCGTTTCATTTAGCTTTAGATGTTGATGAAAATCTTTTACTTATGAGAATTTTTAGTCCGGCAAATTTTTCTTCAAATAATTTACATTTGTAGAGGGGAAGTCTCACCCTAAACCCGATTTATCATTCGGATGGAATTTTTGATTTTTGAAACCTGATTTTATATTAGTTGCAGCAAATGCTGCACAATGGATTTTGAAGTTTTATTTATAGTTTACTGATCTGATATAATTCCTCGCAGAATGTTGTCAAAGTTATATTTTCTTTTGAATTTTATTCTCCTACTTGGTAGATTTTGTAGGTTATGACATTTGACAAGAGCATTGAAAGTTTAAATAGCTCGTCTTGCATTCTAGGCAGATTATTGAAAAAGGAGCGAGGAGTATAGCGTGAACTGTTTTAAGCCCGGTGGTGTCCGGAATAATTCAATATCATTTAAAAGGAATTAGAAAATTATATTTAAACTTATTTAAACATGAATTGTTCATTCATTTGCAAGTGTTAATTATTTATTATAATACTTATATGTATTCTTTTTTTTATTTTATTTATGGGTTTCAAAGTTTATTTATTTTAATTATAACTATTCATAGTCAACTATATAAAAATAGATTATATAGCGGAAGGTAATTAATTATAAATGAACATATAGTATGATAAATGGGTGAAATTAATAAATGAACATATAGTATGATAAATAGGTGAAATTAATAATATTCACACAAGTTAATTATATAACATAAACATTAATAATTGGGTATTTAAATACAATGCAATTAATCAATTAAACAAATTGAATGCTTAATAATAAGAGGTTTCAAGAAATTCTATATATACAAAAAAAAAAAAAAAAAAAAAAAAAATTATATTATTGAAAACTTCTTCGAAAACTAATAGTATAATTGTATATTTTATCTTCCTTATCATAAATAAGAATCTTCTATCCTCGTTTGCTTGTAACTCTAGAAACTAACTGAAAGACGAATTGTAACTGTCTTGGACACCATTTTTTGACCTTCTTCATAGATTTTGATGATTCATCAACTACCTTGACTTCTTTCCAAAACAAACACAGTTGGAAATTCAGTATAAGTCAATTCTTTGGCCTCCAAATATTCTCCATTCACTTTCATCCATTGCAGAAACATAGTTTGCACTTTGCCACTTCTTTTAACATCTTCAATAGGATCATCAACGTGAAGTACAATAGTCTGCTCACCTGGAAGATGGAAGCTGAGTCTTTCAACCCCAGGCTCTCGGTAATTAATAGGAAATGCAAATATTCACCAAGCCACCTCACACTAAGAAATGTATCTAAAATCATAATACATTTTCATTTCGTTCTGTCCCTCACCATTATTACCATTTGCATCTTGCTGGTAAAAGGAGGTAGTTATCCGATCATTCCCTTTATTTATGTACTTGAACAAATACTTGATGGCTCTATGTTGATTGCATCATTCGACATTTATATTTGCATTACATTTCAATAACAACTGACTGTTTTAAGGATTAACAAATCCATTGTTAAACCAAATGTTATTTTTCTCAATAGTCCTCCCATTATCCCTTCTTCTATACAAAGGATATCCCTGTTCATCTACGGTTGTCTCCTTATTAAATTTCTTAGGGAAGTGCTTTGAACATTTTCCATCTTTCATGCATGGTTAATTTATATTTGAAGCACCGCAAGGACCATGTATCATGAAATTTTTTACTATTTCATACAAATGAGGATTTTCATCTTTATCAAGAATCTCAGCTGAGATTATCTTGTCAATATCCTTTCCAGCCGGGTGCTTGTCCTTTGGGGGCAAGAACAATAATATATATGCATAGGGAGACCTCATTTTTGGAATTCTGTTGTATACATAACTGCAAATAAATACCAACATGAATTAAAGCATGTGATGATGACTAAATTTTATCTATTGTATACATAACTAAAAATAAATAATAACATGAATTAAAGTATGTGATGATACCAAAATATTCATAGAAAAATATCAATATCACAGAGAATTAGGGACATACTCTCTTGTGTTCTTCCAAATAGTTTTTCAACCTTCAAGTCATGAACTAATCTATCTAACTTCATTTTGAAAACTTTAGTTATCAAATCAGGCCTGTCTTCTGCTCTTAAATTTTCTTTATCAATAAATCTCTGTATCTCAAGCCATTTTGCATTGCATGTGAAAGTAATAAAGAGATCATGATATCCTGTCCATTTACATATTGCCATCGCATCTTGATAGTTCTGTATCATGTCCCTTGAAACAATTATCATAGTTTTTAATTGCTAAAATGATTTGGAAGGAGATAAATAATCACAGGGAGCATGAATAGTTAGATAATATTTTTAATAACATGCACCTTGCACCACCGACATATGTAGATGGTAATATAATCCTCTTACCAACTGATGATGGATTTGTTTCACCTCACAATATTGCTTCTGATAATCCTTTGTATAAATCTGCCCTGAGATTTTTTTGGTTGTGTCGAATGAATGATAGTCTTTTTGCCTCTATCATTGTATAAGAATCAATTATAAATTGTTGGAATAACTTCCTTGATCTCAAAATTATTGATGGTTCATTGATCCTCTGTTGTATTCTAAAGCAAAAAAATTGACACATGCTAATGGACTGCCTCTTTAGCTTTTTATTATCTCCACTAAATGAAATATCCTTTCGATATCCATCTTCTCCATATGGAAAAAGCAATGGATATTTCATTGGGAGATAAGAAGGGTGTAGCTCATTGATACGTTGCAGTGCACCAGATTTGGTCTCAATAATAATGTCTCTAAAATTTTTAGCAGTGTCAACATCACCAACTACTAAACCAACAACTTCTGAAGTAATTGGCATGTTATATCTTCGGCCATCTTTAGTTCGTCCTCCAATCAGCCGCAGCTTCCAGTCTCTATATTCACAAGTAGCCAATCTATCTCTAGCTAATCTGAATGATTGTGCTAAAACATTCTTTTCATCGAGCATACTTTTTGAGTCTTGAATTATAGAATGATCGAACTGTATTCTGCTATTTCGTGCACTGAAAGAAAACATTAATAGCATGTTAATTATTATTAAAAATAATTTAGATTTTTAATGATTACAACCTTGGAAAGTTCATATATTAATATACCGAAGAGTTCCAACTCTATTTGAAATCTCATTTTTTGTATCATAGATATATAACTGCGCAAACTTGAGACTTGATCCTGATTGTGGCAAGAGACTACCAATCATGTGATGGTTTTGACTATTAAGTCCAAACAATAAGGACCAGTTCCATTGTTCACTGATGTATCAATTTTACAACCCGTCGACGTAAAGGAAAACATCAAGCTATACCCCCCTTATATTTTCCAAGAATGTTTTACTTCTGCTATCAAACCCAAATAGTAAATTTTTAAGTGTAACTGGAGGCTCTTTCAATAATGGTAATTTGACTTTTCCTGAACCACAACAAAGTGAAAATAATGGATTGCTACTCCTTCGATGCTTACTAAGTCTTTCTTCATACCACATGAGTGCACCACATGACGAACATGAAAAATCTGGATCACCAAGATCCAAAATACCTATATTTTATATGAAACTCTCATTAGTAATATATATACATATTCACACACATATCTGGTTATATATATATATATATATATATATATATATATATATATATATTTTTTTTTTTTTTTCTTTACCAAAGGTCAAAGTCAAGTACATATATATATTTTCACACACAGAAACTCACGCGAACATGCACACATATATATATATGGTCATATAAAAATAAGATTCTTATAATAACATACAATACATACAATTTAAATCTTATACCACTATTTATTTGGTCATGATCATAAACCATATTTTTATCAACAAAAACTTGATCAGATCCAGATCTCGTATTTGAATAAACTGCATCAAATCCTGAATTATATATAATTTTGTTGTCAACCCGCACAATGGACGGTTTATATTATGATTATTATTGTATTTATTTTTTTTAAAAAGAACATTATAAATTTTAATTAAAATTTTATTGTATAATGTATTTTTAGTAATTATATTTTACATCTCACAAAAGAATATAATTAAATTTTATACAAGACATTTTACAAAATCCAATTAAGTTTTGCTATTTATGATTGTCTGAAATTATTTTATTGGAAAATGATTAAGTTGTTATCATATTTTATTATTTTCAGTTTTGAAGTTTACAATAGATGAAAATAAATTACTATTTGTTTTCTTAAATGGGTGAATCTTGAATTGAAATCTTTTTACTATGAAAATAGAAAATTATTTTTCTAGGTTATGGCTCAAGTTACCTATTTCAATGAGTCTTGTCTGTGCTTTCCTTCGTTGACCTTCAAATTTACATTTATGTGCTTTCCTAGCAAATTGCTCCCACACAAACTCTATTTCATTGTAATTATGTGGTCGACGGCCAGTAATTTCCATTTGCGAGCACCTTCTCAGGTCGACGTCAGGGGATCACTCTCCTCTACTGACCTTGAAAGGATAAAATTGAAAATCCAAAAACATAAATACTTCAAGATCAGACCATTTTTTCCTAGTGAGACACCAAAATAAACTATAAAAAAGTGGAACAAACATGCCAATGAAATATAGAAAAATCACATATCAGGCTATTTTGATTCAAATAACGTGAAACTTCAGCTGCCATTAAAGATAAGTCAAAGCCATAAAAAATGAAAGTCAATTTTATCATTTTGTACATAGCTACAGATCACATATCCAAGAGAAAGGCTTTGATAAGGCTCTTGAATCATACCAATTGCTCTAAAAAAATTAGTGTGTCATTTGGTTGCAGCCAGAAGATGCACACTTTTTGTTCTTCAAGTTCAAGCCATTATAATTGTTGTTGAATCTTCATCACTCAGCTCTCAGTGAAGCCGATTTACTGGTACTTGAGAATTGTAAATTACAACTTTCACAAATCAAAATCCAAGTAAAGATTTGATAACTACCATCAGTGGTTTTATATTGCTCCTAAATATATATGAACCACCACCCGCAAAACCCCCAAAGCAACTGCACAATTCACCAAAACTAAAACTGCTCAGTCTAATGAAACTGAGCATCAACAAACCCATGAATTTGATAACCCCAAACCCTGAATATCTCAGTTTATAATTTTAAAGGCCTTGTGATAATCAAGGACGACAACAAGAAAAGAAAAACCAGAATTCCAAATTCTAGATTCCAAACAACTAATATTGTTTAACAAAAATTAACATGTAGGACATTAATACTACTTTCATCCACTATCCTCACTACTTATTGGAAAGGTAATCTATTCATTTCTCCAAGTTACAATCCAAATAGACTTCGTAAAATTAGTACATTAACACTTTAATATTTGCATTCCAATACAAATCCCCAAGTCCAAACTAACACAGTCCCATAGTTCGTCGCAACCATGAGGTAAAATGTCACATGTCTCGATCAACTAACTACTCTACACAATTATAATGATAATATAATTGACATACCAGGTCTAACAATGCATAGGCGACTGCAAATCATTAGTTCAGGAATGGAAAACACTACACACGATTGTGACTTAGCAAAATTTATGACGCATAAACGAAGTTATTATTTAAAATGTAAAATAAAATCGAAAAGAACAATCCATGAACATGTAACCAATATATCAACAAAATGTCAACAAATGAAAAGGAAATTGGAGAACAACGTTAGATCAAGAAACAACATTAAGAACTTAAAGTCACAGCACAAAAACATCAACAAATGTAGGCTAGTTGACCCCAAAGCAAAACAGAAACAAAATGAGTATTTTTCAGTTAATTTCATAGCCAAAGCATTATTTCGAATCATCATCATAAATCACAAAATTCTTTTAAGCTTAAAGTTCTACAATTGCCCACCAAATAATTTTCAATTCCTACCGTTGCAACCATTAAAATTCTTATATAACATGAACTATTCTAATAGAGTTAACTCTAATTTTTCTGGGATAAGCTGAACAAAGGTAAACAAACCAACTCAAATTTTAAAATAAATAGGGACAACACTAGTCAACTCAAAATAATAATAAAAAAAACCTTTAGAAAGTCGTACATTGTTGTGTTTTACTTCCTTCTCGCAACCTTTGAAGAAAAGCTTCTCAAAATCTAGAGGCGCCGTTAATTGGTTAAGATTAACAATGATCATCCTCAAAACCCTGAGAAATTAAGAGAAATATAATAATTAAAAATCAATTAATTTAGTAAATTAAGACTCATAAAAGAATGAGTAATACAAACCATGAAAACAAAAAAGTAAATGAGTATTACTTTCATCTACAAAGAGAAACAAAAAGGCCATTACTTAAAAGCAAAAAACCTGAAAAAAGTTGGCAAGTAAAGAGGAATACACAAATTGATTGCCTTGATAAAAACCTCAAACTCCTATTCTTCTCCTGCGCAACAATAATCTTATAAAAAGATCAATTAATTGGGTATCGTAAAGAGTAAACAATAGAAAAAAAAAATGGCAATAGGATAGTGTAAATCACGAAGAAAATCATAAAAATGGAAGGTGTTGAATAGAAAACATTTGACTGCAAACATAAGAAAGGAAATGGCAAGAGAAAAAAAAAAGGTTTAGAAAACCATAAATCGCAATATCAATCCAGTGAGGGAAACGAAACAACAGAACCCTTACCATGAGGAGAGGAGAAAAAGGAAGTCCTGAAAAGCCACAACAAAAAGGAGAAGAGAGGAGAGAGCGAATGCAAATGAGGTTGGAGAAAATTGATGAGGATGGGTCAAACCCTAGAACAAAAATAGCCAATAAAATGTTTAGCGCAGTAAAATGCATTAATAACTCTATTCTTCTCTGAGGACATTCAATTGAGCTTCTAACCTTGCCATTTGAATTTGAATTTGAATTAATGGATAAGAAGACAGAGTAAGAGGAGTAGAAAAAACGGATTGTTTTGTTTTGAATTAATCTGAGTAAAGAAATGATTCAAGATTTAATTAATCAAAATCGAGAGAAAATTCCACGTCAGCCTAGTGTATTTTGTTGTTTTAGTATATATAACAGAGATAATCGCTAATTCAAATTTGAAAGCGGATTATCAATGGATTATTTTTAATTAACAAATAATAATTACATAACAATATAAAAAATAAATAAGAATTAATTGAAAATTAGGAGAGCATGACACATGGACTTTGAGTATTCACTTTTAGTATATATAATGATCAGGGCCGTCTCAGAAATTTTCGAGGCCCTGGGTGAAAACTGAAAAATGGGCCCTTATAAAACAAAAATGTATTCGATTTCTTTGAACAACAAATTTAACGTTTCATTTATAAACTATAAAAAACATTACCACACTTTGACAAATGTATATTTCATTAAACTTACTTCATTATCACGTGAAAATTCTCGTCCTCCGAGCATTTTTTTGAAGCAAATTCATCAATCAAATCCTTATAAGCAACTTTATCCAAAACCTCATTCTCGATTGCCACCAAAGCTAGTCCATTAAGCCTTTCCTGTGACATAGAACTACGCAAGTAAGACTTAAGCAATTTTAACTTTGAAAAACTTCTTTCGGCAGTTGCAACTGTTACTGGAATGGTTAGCAATATCCTATATGCAATAATTGCATTAGGAAAACAATCAACACGTTTCAAAAATTTTAAAATATCAAGAGCCCCCAATTTTTCTTTAGGCAAAAATTCTTGAAGTAATTTCAACTCCACATACAAGTCATAACCATGAATATCACATTTATCACCATTCTTAAGTGCATCTTCCAAACGGCTACAACAAGACTTTAAATTCGAATCATCTAGTGAATGCAATTTGTCAGAACCAAATAAAAAACCAAACACATTTTCATATTGTTCATATTGTTCAAACCTCCAATCAAGTGAGACAATTGCTTGATCAATGATGCAATTAAAATAATTAATTCTAAAAGACTCTTCTGCAGATTGTGGACTTTCATCATCTAAAGTCTCATCAAATTGCATTTTTCTTTTAATTCGGCGCCTTTGAGGAAAAATTGGATCAATTTCCATATCAATTGCAAATTCTTTAGCAACTTCAACAGCATTAGAAAAACCATTTTCTCTATACTCCTTAAAAAATGAAATCAATTTTTTCACATTTTCAATAGCAACACAAACAAGCATATCTTTCGATTGTAATTTTTTGCTAACTAAATTAACAGCATACAATAAATCATACCAAATAACAATAGCCACTATAAACTCAAAATCACCAAGCTCATTATTGGCTAATGATTTAGCTTGGCTTCTTATTTTAGAATCATTATCACTTTCAGCAACTTGAAGCAAAGCTTCTCTTATATCTGAAATTTGAAATCTTATTGCTTTTACACTATCTACACGACTCTCCCAACGAGTAGAAGACAATGATTTAGGAGTTAAATCTTTCACATTATTTTTCAAAATCTGTCATCTTTTTGTGGAATTTGCAAATATAGTGTAAATGCGTTGGATTATACCAAAGAAGTCCCTTACTTTTCCAGATTTGTTAGCCATGTCACACAACATTAAATTAAGGCTATGGGCACCACAAGGAGTATAAAAAGCTCTAGGATTCAAATCTAAAAGTTTTCTTTGCACTCCTTGGTTTTTTCCTTTCATATTTGACCCATTATCATAGCTTTGTCCACGCACATCATCTATATCAAGTTCAAGAACATCTAATTCATGTAACAAAGCATCAAAAAGTCCCTGCCCAGTTGTGTCATTCACATTCAAAAATCCTAAAAATGATTCCTCTATGCTAACACAATTTGAAGTAACATCCACATATCTTAAAATTAAAGACATTTGCTCTTGGTGGCTAATATCAGGAGTACAATCAAGTATCACAGAAAAATATTTAGCTTCTTTTATTTTTTTAACAATTTCAGATTTAATTGCATATGCAAGCAAAAGAATCAACTCATTTTGGATGTTGTGACCAAAGTAATGAACATGAATCTCATCACCAGTAATACGACGAACATGCTCCTGCATAATAGGATCAAACTCAGCTAACATTTCAATTAATCCCAAGAAATTTCCATTGCTATTTTGATGCAATTTCTCATTAGTACCACGAAATGCTAGATTATGTTTTCCAAGAAACTTTACAATTGAAATAATTCTCAACAAAACATTTTTCCAATGCTCTTTCTCTTTCTCAAGTTGCTTTTGAGCTATTTTGTCAATAGTTGTATTCTTTTGAAGTCTTAGACGCAAATCATACCAAGTAGCCATATTTTGGACATGTTCCATACTAGTTTCATGCTCTCTAATTCTAACACAAAGATGTGCCCAATCACTAAAACCCTGGTTTGCTAATTGACCTTTACCCGACTTTTTATTTTTCTTAAATAATTTACAACAAAAACAAAAAACTCGATCAAGTTCTTTTGAATATACAAGCCAATCTCTATCACATTTTTCCCCATTTGGTAGGACTCTAGTATAGAATGAGGCAGAAAATTATCTTCCGATTTTATCTTTTACACCTTTCACAATAGACAAGTCTCTTTTAGGACCCTTTAACGCTAAAATATCAATCATTTCAGAATTTAAAGCATCCCAATTTTTTGGATCAAATATGTCAACTTCATGATTGGCAATGTTATTAAAAACATCAGCATCATCAAAATTAACATCAAAACTATACATAACATTATCAGGCACAACATCATCACTAGAGGCATTTTTCTCATTTGCATTCACATCATCATCCCCAAAACCATTGTTATCAATTAAAGGCACATTATCATCAATATTAACATCATTAGCATTGGCATTATCAATACTAGAATCACCAACATTCTGATTTTCAGACAACACTTGCAGTTCTTTAACAAAAAATTTATCAAGTGCTCCTCTTCGGGATTGAGTTAACTCATCAATTTTTTTTTTTCTTTTTACGCTTTTCCCATCCAGATTCATATTTTCTTTTAAACATAATTTCAATATAAAAAATAATAACAAGAGTAAGAGCAATACAACCTGATTTTGGAGCGAAATTTCCAATTTCTTTGTTCTTCCCAAAATAAAATAATCAACTAAATAGATTGAAACTGAACAAATAAAATATAAAAAAGATAAATTAGAATAATAATTTAAGCAATTTAATTTTATATTTACATATATCAAACTCAAACCCTAACTAAAAAAATAAAACAAATAACACGAAAACAAAAATAATATATACAAATTGAAAGGAAAAAAATAAAAATTTAAATAAAACTAAAACATACCTATTCAAATGATAATGAAATATTGAAATTCAAATATTTTGGGTAGCTTTTTAAGAATTAAAGATAATGGATGGGGGGATCAAATAAAAACAATTGGTAGATATTAGAGAGAAGGAGTGGAGTAAAAAGTGAGAAAAAGAATAATGATGGTGGGTAATGGATGGAATGGAGAAGAGGCTGCAATTTGGGCAAAAAAACAAATTGAAGGTTGCAATTTGGGCAAAAAAATCGCATGGAGGCAGAGGCTACAAGTTAGGTTTTCTTTTATTTTTTATTTTTCAAACCTAGGCACCAAAACGACGTCGTTTTGGTGCCTAAGTCTTAGAAAAATTATTAGCAGTGGGTGGGCTGGGTCAAGCCCACCCACTGCATCTCCATCATCTTCTTCTTCAAAGAAGAAGAAGATGAACGGCAACAACAGCAGCTGCTGTTGTTGCCGGAAAACTTGGGGGGGCCCCTGAATTTTGGGGCCCTGAGCAATCGCTCAGGGAGCTCCCCCCAAGAGCCGGCACTGATAATGATTATGAATCATATTGCTATCACATTGTGTTATTGACAAATTTTAATTGCATATCGGTAGAGTTGTTGGCATATTTGGACGATTGTTTTTTCTTCAAGGATGTGTTGCATTATGTGAGCTTTTAGCATTTAGCTTGTTATTTGTGTTTCTTAGAGATGCAAACAAAATTTCGTAATCTGCAGTGGTTTGAATTTTGGAAGGTGGATATAGTTTAAGGTCGATGAAGAAGAGCATGTTGAGCCATGGCCCGATAATATTACTATAAAAGCAAAGATGGAGCTTGTTCAAGCAGACAAGCAGTTGGTTTTCAATTGTCTCTCAAGTTAGGCTTCAAAAATTCAAAAGAAGCTACAGATTTTATTTCATTTAAGTTGCATTATTAGAAAGTCATTCACAATCATTCTTAACATTGTTGAACTAAATTGAACATTCCTATTTTTTCTGTCACTCAATATGAAAATCGAGGGAAAATAAGATTATCAACCACCTTCGAAGTGTGAAATATAGTTCGAATTTTCTTGTGAATAATTAGGAAAGAGAATTTAAAGCACGCATGGAGCTTGAAGTGGAGTCGATTTTTAGATGGATAATCATGTTGTTAGCTTTTATAAGCTACAGAGACTAATTAAGACTACAATATCAAAAAAATAAGTACTGAATGATCATTTTCGGATGCCATAAATGGGAAAAAGATTTAAAAAATTTGGCCATAGGCTATCAATTAAATGTCATTTTAGATCATGCCGCTTCAATGTTGGCATTTTCACTCATGTCCTATACAAAACCATATTTTGTTGGACTATTATTGACACCTTTTGCCCTTCATTGGATATAGTTTTGTATATAATAGGGGTTAAAAAGAGCACGTTTAAAACGATATGAGTTAAACAGGTAATAAAATAATAAGACAAAGTACAAAAAAGTTCATCGTACTTTAATAAATGTTGATTTTGTTGAATGATATAATTTTAGATAAATAATATAAACAAAGTACTGTACTTAGATATGAAGGTTGTTTTTAAGATTTAAATAATTTTTAAGAACTTTTTTTTTTTTTTTTAAGAATTGGTAATATAAATATACTTGAGTAGTTTGTAAACAATATTTTATATAAAATTTTAGAATATTATTATTGGTATTGGTGTCTTTACAATTTGAACTCAAGTATTTTAATTTATTAAATTAAGTAATTTTCTTAATTATTTTAATTTCTTAAATTCTGTTACCAAGAAAGTTAAAAATTATAAATACTTATTTTATTAATTTATACTGTAACAATAAATTGGCTAATAATCATCAAATTTAAGTAGAGGTGTATAGGAAAATAATGTTTAAAAAACTATACTTAGAATATATAAATTATTACTATTTTTTTAATCATAAATTGGTCAATATTCATCAAAGTGGACTATATATCGTTAGAAGCAGTATATATGTGAATGACAAGAACGAACAGAAACAAGTTATTATATTATTAATATAAGAATCACAAATTACAAAAGCTATATATTAAACATTAACCAAAAAACCAATAACAAATTACTGAGGCCTGAATGTGATTACTCTCCTTAAGATAAAATAGTTCGCGTAGAATTTTCGCCTCCTAGGATACAATAGCAACAAAATGAACTATTCCGTGCGCAAGGAAACATTACTAGAACCTAGCTTACTAGCCTATAAAATTTCGAAATAAACAATGGAAAAAGCTTCTGTAAAAATACTTAGTCTCAAAACAGAATGAAAACCTTTTCATGGCTTAATTTCACTCATGGTATATCAACAATCACCTCAATCACATTTTAATATACATACTATAATTTTTCACATTAACATATCCTAACTTGTAGGTGACCTCCCATAGCGTCATATCAACATTTTGACCATAATCAAAAGGCTCCATACTTTGTGAATTTTTTATTTTACCTGCCTCGAAAAAATATTTCTCCATGCACTCTCTCTCTCTCTCTCTCTCTCTCTCTCTCTCTCTCTCTCTCTCTCTCTCTCTCTCTCTCTCTCTCTCTCTCTCTCTCTCTCTCCTGTAATCACAAATACTTTCTCTCCCATCTAATACATCTCTTTCTTCAATCTCTATTCATAATTAAACATTGCAAAATTAATTTCATAGCAAATCAAATCCCAAATTTCATTGCACAACACATTTCATTCAAAAATCCCAAATTTCAGTAAAGAATCAAATCGCTAAAGAATTAAAATCCATTTCATACAAAAATCAGATAAAAAATTATTGAAAGCCGAGGAAGCTACATAAATTCACAAGCAATTGGTTGATCTATTTGTAGAAGCTAAACGACGCTTTGCGGTCGACCGAATAATGGTTGATAATTAGAGATATTGAGAAAATCGAAGCTTCTCCTTAAGCTTTGACTTTCCAGATAAAGTTTCCACCAATCAACGGCCACGGCGTTTTTGACGGCCCGAGAGGTGGTGGCGATGAGGAGATCAGGGAGGAGGGAGAGGAAAGTTCGTTGGCCGGAGTGGAGATTGTAGGCGGTGAGGGTGTTGAAAGTAGGGAGTGAGTGAATCAACAGCTAAGCCGAAAATTGGTGAATCAATTCACCAAAGATTCTCCATCAATCTAGAAATCTTTGTTGTTAATTTTATTTCTTCATCTTTCTTCTAGTTTGTAGAATATGATATTTGGATCTTTTCTTCTACTTTATGGTATTCTTTGCTTCATTTGTTTTTTTTTAGTTGTTATTCATATTTGATAAGAAAAACCATGTTTCTCCCTCCTCAAGTTTCCTCTGTTATTCATTTTCTCTTATTAACTTATCGGAGATTCTTCATAAAATTACTTGAGATTGTAAATGTTTTGATTCCATAAAATCAACTAAGATCATGACCCCGAATTTTGCACATTGGTTGAATTGAGCTATTGAGGATTTCAATAAGTGCAAGTGTTTGGATATAAGGAAGGAAATGGCTAGGAAGATGATTAATAAGGGCTTTCTACTGGATGTTAATAAATTTAGTTGTTTGATAGAAACAATTTGTATACATGAGTTTATCGATTTTTGAGAGAAGTTACAGAGGGAAACTGAATGTGAATGAGTGGTTGAGATTTGGGAAAATTTTTGTTCAAGGGTAAAATAATAAATTTGTATTATGTGGGGTCTATAGACTTGTCAAAACTTTGGTCAAAATGCTGACGTTGTGCTAGAAACCTGCGATAACAGGTTATATGTACCATAATGGGAGGTTATCTACAAATTGGGATATGTCAATGTGCAAAATTGTAGTTGATATACTAAAATGTGATTGAAGGAATAGTTGGTATACCATATGTGAAATTAAGCCCTTTTTCATATAGCCTGGAAAGGAACTGCTAGAAATTTAAGAGCAGACAAATGAATTAAGGAGAATAATTCTCCATAAAGAGATCTCCAGAAATTTTCTTTTGAGAATTCAAAAGGACTCTCAAATTTTAGAGGAAAAAATAAACGGGCCGAAGCAAAAGTAGACAAGCCCATAGTGGTCCATTTGGATCCAGCATTCGCATCGCCCGGGTCCGCATTGGACCTTTAGAGGTCCAAGCTTGGATTTGTACCCCCTGCACAAGCAAGAGAGAGCCTCTTGGCTAGAAATTCTTACAAACCTAAGGAAGTATTATTCCTTATAAACCACTCAACTTTCCCATAAACAAGGGATGTGTGATTTGAGAATTTCAATCCAATATTTTATACAAAATCCTTTCTTTCAAGCTGACTTTAAGCATCAATTTTTCATTCATCCTTAATCTGTTTTAAACGTATTATATACCATTGGAAAGATCTCGTTGTGTACAATACAATGACACAACTCACTTATTCAAACCGTAATCTAATCATAATATAATTAAGCCTAAAGTTGACTAAAAATCACTTACCAAATGCCCAATTTTCCATCATAAATATATATTGAAACAGAGTGAGTATATATTTTTCACAAATTTTTTTGGATCGAAGTGAGGTTTTTTTTTTCTTTTACTTTTATACAGAAGTATTCTCATTTTTAATTAAGGGTGTAGTATTTGCTTCCACAAAATCTTGAACTATGGACATTTCAATTAGGAAGAGATGCTTTCACCACCAGTCTATAACTAGATTGGCATATTTTTCAAAATCAATTAATCATTAGTCAACCCAAGGAAAATTAGTTAGATTTGGAACTTTTCCATCTCGTGAGAAATTGTTTTTTCAACAAATTGAATACATGATCTTCTTGTTTTGATAGTATTAGCTCCAAATAGACCTGTTCATCAGGTGGGTTTGGATGGGCTTGTCGAGTTTGATAATAAAAAAGCTTATCCAAGCCCAACCCCACCCACATAAAAAGTAATTCGGGCTCGCGCTGGACTTAAAACATCAATCCCAAGTCCAACCCAAGCGCACCCGCTAAAATTTATTACTTTTTCTATTTTTCAATTGTTTTTTTCTTTCATAATTTAACTAAAACAAAGACAATATGATAAAAAAAATAATAATTTCATGATATAACGCAATAAAACTAATATTATCTAAGCTAATTTAGTTAAAAAAATTCATAATAAATTTAGAAACTTTATATAAAATATTATTTGAAATTAAAAATAGAATAAAATATATATGTATATATTTATTGGGCGGGCTCAGGCTAGGTTTGGATATTTACACAAATCTCAAACTCAACCCATTAAACTTCAAGCTTTATCTGGCTTGGGCTCAGGCGGGCCTAACATGTAAAATGCATGTCCAAGCCCGGCTTTTAGTATCAGGTTTGGACGAACCAGATGGGTACCTAACCCAATGAACAGGTCTAGCTCCAGATTCGATACTTTTTTCTTGTATGAGCTATCATATTTGCTAACTGACGCGTGACACAATTTTTGAGAAAAGTAGAAGATTTTGGAGTTTATTAGAGGATCTAAATCATACTTGTTATGCAGGGATGTCAAAGTTAAGGATGCAAGTCATACTAGCAATTTAGTCTAATGTGTCTTTACCAAATTGTGTCAGGCATCAGTTAATAGATAGTACAGCCACGCGAGAAAAAAATGTCAAGTCTGGGGTTCGTACTATCAAAACAGGGAGATCATATACCTAATGTGTTGAAAAAATTGATCAGATGGCCAATTATAAAATTCATAAAATTTTAGGAGGACAGATTGTGTTTTGCTTAAATTTATACATTAAGAACATGATCATATAATTATAAAGAATAAAAACCTAAACCTTATGCTTAAATGAAGTTTTCTGACCATTTATATCACTTTGGAATAACTAAAATGTGCATCAGATACCAATTACCATATCCTTTCCACAAATTTTGACCAGCTTTTTCCTCCTTAATTAACTAGTTGATTATATAATAATAAATTAATAATGTATAGAAAGATACTTGTATGGAAAGAAAGATGAATAATTCCTTGCTTGCAAAACGAGGCTTACTAATTAGTAATTACTTGCTTGCATTATCACATCTTTTTCATAAATCTGTTTATTTTGGTAGGTCCCAAGAGCTAACATTACCTATAAAGAAAAAGGTTCACCAATTTGCACAAAAATATATGATGTTTTAAATATTCAATTTTGTTTAAATTGTTTTCATTTTCATTTTCATTTTATGATTTTATTATTTCTTTGGACAAACAAGAGAAAGAAATAAGAATTATTTTTTAAAAAAAAAGGGGGAGAGAGAGAGAATAGGACCAATGTGACAATAAGCAACTATGTTTAAAAACAGAGTCTCACTGGTACTAACTAGCTAACGTCTTTTTGGATTTTTGTTTTTGAGTTAATCTCGTCCCTATAAATTAATATTTATAACTTAATATTTTTTTTTTTATGAGAGGTTAGGTAATATCAAAATTTAATCAATAAAATAATCTTATATTAAAAATAATCATAACCAATAACTCAAAATATGGTTGATTAATAACGAAAACTATTAACGACGAGTGGATTAATAACTTTTTTGTTAAGAAAGGGGTTCTTCCTTGCAGAAGAGAAGTGAATTGAAAAAGCTCATTTAAGTTAATATTTTGCAGGATTGTTTTTAAAAATTTTTTTACAATAGCTGCTGGAATAGGGAGAAAATTGTTTCTAAGATTGTGGAAAATGATAAGTGTATTTTATATACATATTTTGTCTTGGTTTTGCGCTGTAATCGAGTTGTTTTTATTCATTTAATGTATATTTCACTTCTCTTTGTGCTATTTTCTTTTATAGGACCTTAAAGAGGAAAATGGAGCTAAAAATGCATAAAAAATGAAAGGATCTAGCTTAAAGTAGTGCAGGAACAGTCTTAAGGCATGACCATGCCTTAGGAGGTGCTGATTTTGGAGTTTTGAAGCTGAATTGGTGATTTGAGCCTACATTTGTAATGAACCAAAGAGAAGTAAAACATTTTGGCTGGGATATTTTTCTCCCTGTTATTGACTCCTATTCCTAGTGGGAGTGTCTCTTTTAGTAATTTCCCTTTTTAAGAATTGTATTATACTTTTATCACAATTCTTTTTCTTTTTTAGTTTTGAAGGTTTAAAAGAAGAATTTCAGCTTTAGTTGAGGGGCAGTTAGTTTTTCGTATTTTTCTATTTGACAAGAACATGTTTGAGAGTGGTGAATAGGGGGAAACGTGAATTGGAGACTAGGGTTTGAAGAGCGCTTCAATCTATCCACCTCAACGATCCGTACATCTCTCCATCGTCCACCTTAATTCTAGTTTTCTCTAGACTTTCTCTTTATCATGCTTTCCTTGACTTTCTTGTGTGTAATTAGCATGGTTTTCAGACCCGGACCGGTTATCGAACCGTTAAAGGGATGGATTCATGGATTTTGGATTAAACAGGAATCGAACCGGATTTAATAAATATATTAAAATATTAATATATTTTTATTTTTATATTTTTAATATATGAAAATTTGAACATTTTTATTATAATTCTTTATGTTTAAGCACTTCAAACACAATATAGTGATTAAAAAGCTCAATTTATGAAATATAGTTACAATTAAATGTCAATTTAATTTAAAATAATATAAAAATACAAATTATATTTTATTTTAATTAAAAACACCTCAAATAATAAATTAAATTTTTAATTCAAATAATTTTTTTAAAAACAGTCTGGTCGAACCAGAAAACCGATCCGGTTCATGGTTTCCGGTTTGATCGGTCAGTTTGACCGGAATTTGACTGATTATTGATCAGAGTGAAAAGCGGATATAAACCGATAGGACTGACCTCGGGTTCTGTCGAACCCGGTCCGACCGACCAGTCCGGTCCTGTTTTCACAACTATGGTAATTAGTTTAGTTATGAACTAATTCCACTATAGCTAACGCTATGGTGGATCTTAGCATGAACTCTATGTAATTATTTTATGGTTTAATACAATTTAATTCGTATTATTTTCCAATGATTGTATTGTGTATGCTTAATGCCTTGAATACGTGACCATCAATTTCATTGTTTCTAATTAATTTATAATTGACTAAAAGAATAAATTAACGGAATCATACAACACAACATTTGCATAACCATTACTCTTGTGGCTCACTAGTTAGTGATAGGATTTCTTACACTTAATGCTTTCTTGCTTGATCATTTAGAGCTGAGAGGTTTAAGTGTTTAGGTTAAGGATTAGAGTTGATATCCCTAACCGGTGTTAATTACTTTTGGAAATCGCTATCTTGGAATTTAATCGGATTTATTACATAACTTAAAATATTACTGGGATTAGCGTTGTAAGCGCCGGAATTTTCCAGACTTAAAAAAAAAATTGGCGTCACACGACTGTAGTTACAGTCGTGCGACTGTAATTGAAAAATTACAGTCGTGCGACTGTAATTGAAAAATTACAGTCGTGCGACTGTAATTGAAAAATTACAGTAGTATGACTGTAAGTATGGAGCAGGTACAGTAGCCCATACCTGAGAAATATAAAAAAATGGTTTGATTTGAGAGTAATTAATGCTCGTTTCCTCCAGCAAGAAAGACCATAAATAAAAGGAGAAAAGAGTGGGACTTTTGGCCAGAATTGTAGGATTAGAAGAAGAAGAAGAAGAAAAAGGAAAGAAAAAGAGAGATATTCAACCAAAGACACAATATCTTTTTCTTCTCTTTTTCTTTTGATTCTAGTGTCGTAAAATTAAAATTTGATAGAAATCATAGGTTAATAACTTGGCACTTCAAATTCAATCCAGACCTTAAACCCACAAAAAATCGGTGACATTTTGGAGAATTTTGGACAACTCTTAGAACCTTTGCATACAAGGAAAAAAGAAGCAATTTGGAGTCGATTGAGGCGTTTCCAGTGGTCAAACCTACGGTGGATCAGCGCCACAAAGGTAATTATACCTCAAACCTCCATTTTGTTTCTTTTTCTGGGTGATTTAATGTGATTTTGTGCATAAAAACTCTTTTTTTTTTGTTGTTTTTGGAAATCAAGAACAGTCGTACGACTGTTCTTGTGGCGAAGAACACTGGCATGACTGTATATATGGTCGTACGAGTGTTCTTGATTTCCCGTGGCTTTTAGTTTTATTTGAACAAATTTTGGCGATTTTCTGCATCCGGATGAACTACAGTCATACGACCATAACTACAGTCTGGGTGATTTGATGTGATTTTGTGCATAAAAACTCTTTTTTTTTTGTTTGTTGTTTTTGGAAATCAAGAACAGTCGTACGACTGTTATTGTAGTGAAGAACAGTCGCACGACTGTATATATGGTCGTACGAGTGTTCTTGATTTCGCGCGGCTTTTAGTTTTATTTGAACAAATTTTGGCGATTTTCTGCATCCGGATGAACTACAGTTGCACGACTGTAATTATAGTCGTACGACTATAGTTACAGTCGCACGGCTATAATAACAACAAGACGACTGTAATTTTCGTCTAGAAGCAGAATTTCCAAAAAATTCCCAAAAATCATAAAAACTCAGAAAAAATCAGAAAATCATCAAAAATGAATTTTGTTGTGTGCATTCACAACCTTAGATTTAATTTTCAATGTTATTGCATTTAGAACAATACAACAACGGAGACCCAAATCTCCCGAAAACTGATCCACCTCACATGCTAAATTAATGCAAACTGGAAAAAGAAAATGTTTTGAAAATGATTTTCTCACAAAACACAATACAGGGACGTTTCAAATTGTTTTCTAGGTCTAATCGGGCCGGCTAGCCAAGCCGACCCGGTTACCCACTTAAATGCATGCCCCCGAACTCTAATTTCCCAATTCTGTCTTGTTTGAATCCTATTTGTGGTGTGCCGTAAATTGTACTAACTATTTGTTTTGTAGTTTTAATTTCTTTTTATTTTCCTTTTTTGATGTAATTGATAGCTTAATTCGTGTATTTTAGGCGTTTGTAAAGTGAGGTCGAGGGCTTTTATTTTTATTCGATTGGGTTGTAATAATTTAATTATTTACTGCTCTTTGTTTTATTCTATCTGTGTGTACGCTGCATGCTTTTATTAATAAAAATGAATGTTAGAATTATAAAATACCATCAAATAACATTGACCAATTTTATTTTGATAAGACACGAAATAAGGGACTTGTTCGGACCTAGATCTCTGGATAGTGTAGCGGCCTTTCATCCGGTTCAGCTACACTGTAATTTTCCAGTTGAGGTGAGCCAGGTGGCGACTCCTACACTCTCTATCGAGACTTAGGTCTCGATTCTTTTATGAACGAATTTATTTTTCCGAAAAATGAATTTCCATTCCGAAAACCCCACGCGAGGGAGGGTTACCCAATATCGAGGTTCCTTTCCGAGAGAGTCGTGCGCCTAAAAATGTAGTCTGCTCACAGTGGCGACTCTGCTGGGGATTTCTTACAAAAGTTTTCTTAAAAAACTTAAAAGAATTTGACAAGCCCTGAAAAGTGTCTAATCAAAATAAGGTGGATGATTCTTGTATCGTATTTTATTTTGCATTCCTTAGTTAGACATTTTTGCATTAGGTTAAGTATCCAATATTTAGCCCGGTGGATTGTTGAAATGTCGCCTTTGTTCCTCATGGTCTTAGGGGCACGGATACGAAACACCACCCATAGCCTCGTATGAACCCCTTTATTCGGACCCTTGAGTGGGGAGAAGTAAGGAGTATATTTTGCTATGAGAGCCTTGATTTTAACCCGACTTGGACCAAACTCATACAGGCAACCTTAGTTGGATTCCTCTAGGATACCAAAATAAATTGTATGAATGCTATAAAATTGCGCCTTCATCATCCCCGGTTGACGATCGAAGAGAACCCCTCCTAGGACTCGGTTAGAATTTTCTCAAAAATTGACCACGTTTGGAGGAATAAGGTTGGAAGAATACGCTTCGTGTGCTATGTGTTACACGCCTCTCGATATTTCATGACATACCATAATCAACATTTTCCATGCACATGACATACCATTCGTGGAGCATTTGTGTGATAACTAACCCACATTTTTATGCAGCCGTTTGCATTTTATTTTTGTATGTGAAAACATTAAATCATCCGTATAACATTCATACTAACCATTATTCTTGCAGCCATAACATTATATCTGTGTGTTAACATTTTCACAAGCATACACGACATCATTATGTGTGTCATGCATCTTAACCACTGTGAGCGGACGATGCGTTTTCGACAGGACGCGGGACTCCCTTTCGGAAGGGGCGCCTCGATTTCGGGCGAGGCCCTCCCTCGCGTGGGGTTTTTGATTTGGAAATTTGTTTTTCGGAAAAGCGGTCTATTTCGAAAAAGAATCAAGACCTAAATCTCGATAAAAAGTATAGGAGTCGCCACCCGGCTCAGCTCAACCGGGAAATTACAGTGTAGCTGAACCAAAGCGGGGAACTGCCACACTTTTCAGAGATTCGGGTCCGGACAAGTCCTTTATTTCGTGTCTAATTTAAATATTATTGTCAATGTTCTAGTTACGACACTTTAAGTTGCTAAAAATTGATTTTCATTAAAAGAATGCACGCAGCGCGCATACAGGATAATAATACAAAATATAAAGTAAAAAGAATAAATATTTAGGAGCTTACAACCAAATTGAAAGAAAAATAAAACTCTCGCCTCACTGATACAACCGCCTAGGATACACGAGGATCTAAGGAAAATTTACAACCGCCTAAATACACGATTTAATTCTATTAAATACAAATAAAAAGAAAAATTACGATAAAATAAAGCTGCAAAACAAAGGTTAGCACAATTTATACAGCACACCATAAATAGGACTCAAGTAGACGGAAATGGGAAATTAGGATTCGGGGTCATACAATTGGGGGTAACCGGGTCGGCCCGGCCGGCCGGTCCGGTTAGACCTGGAAAACCATTTTAAAACGTCCCTGTATTTTTGGCTTTGTGAGAAAATCATTTTTGAAAACAAATTTTTTTTTCGGTTTATTACAGTTAAGCATGTAAAGTGGGTCGGTTTTCGGGAGAACCGGGTCTCCGTCGTGGAATTGTCCTAAATGCAATTTTACTGAAAAATAAATCTAAGGTCGTGATGCACACCACAAAATTCATTTTGATGATTTTTGAGGGTTTTCTAATTTTTCTGATTTTCTGAGATTTTCTGATTTTTATGAAATTTTTTGAATTTTTATGATTTTCTTTGGATTTTAGGGATTTTTTAGGGATTTCTGTCCCTGGCTGAGGACTACAGTCGTACGACTGTATACTACAGTCGTGCGACTGTAGCCTTGGCTTGGGAAGAAATCGCTAAAAAACCCTAAAAAACAAAACTCTGAAACTGAAAAGGTAAGGACAGTCGTACGACTGTAGGGGATTTGGCACGACTGTGTTTACAGTCGTGCCCATGTTCTTGTTTCAAGAACAGTCGTACGACTGTTCTTACTTTTCCAGAAATAAAAATGCAAAAACTTGAAGAAAAATGCACCAAACACAATCAAATCACCCAGAAAGCTGGAAAATGAGATGAGTTAGAGGTTGTTTACCTCCTTGGTGACGATCCATAGCTAGAATGACCCCTGGCTACGCACCAATCCACGTGAATTTGCTCTTTTTCCTCAAAAAGTCAAGGTTGCAAGAGTGTCCAAATAACTCCAGAAAAGTCACGGATTTGTGTTTGTTTTTGGTCCGAAATGATTTAGTTTGTTAGTGTGATTGTTAACCTAGGATTTCTAATTCGTTTCAGTGATTAAAAACAAGAAATCAAGGAGAAAATGTGAGAAGAAAGTAAGATCTTTTACTTCTCTCTCTTCTTTCTTTTTCTCCCTCTTTCTCTCTCTAAAATTCTGATTGCTTCCCCCCAAAAGTCCCAAAATCTGCTTTTTCTACCCTTTTATACCTCACTAACCCGGAAATCTTGAGCATTAAATGCTCAAGATTTCCCTTCTCTTTTAAGCCAAAGAGGTATGGGTAAGAACCTGCCCCCCGAAAGTACAGTCGTACGACTGTACTTACACTACAGTCGTACGACTGTAGTGAATTCCCACGACTGTATTATACAGTCGTGGGTCAACGGTCAACGGCCCCTCTTTTTTTTTTTTTTAAAGGTAAATTTCGTGTTCACAACCACGTTTTTGTGCAGCCATTTGCATTTTGTATGACATAAGCATTCATGACATATCATTTCATTTAAATTAAGGACATTCCAAGACTACCCATCATGGTCATTTCATTTCATAACATATTGGGAGTCCCAAAACTGCCCGTATTCTACCAGTGCACCGGATTGCATTTCGCCATTTCATCAAATCATCTCATTCAATAAAGACCACGACGGTCCTAGGTCTATTCCTGTGTGACGGCTCACATGATGTCATCATATATCATCATACCCATTCATCATAGGCGTCACAGTAACGCCGAAATTTTGCTTGCGCATCATGGTTCACATCGGACCATTTCATAACATTGTGAAACCATTTAAGGTACTCCCCGAGTGCCGGATTAGTACACATATAGGAGGATTTCATAATACTACCAAATCATGCAAGGTGTCCCACGGATACCGAACTTTTCTCCGTGTCACAAGATACACGTGACTTGTTTATAATATACACGTGACTTGTTTATAATATCACGCCATGTTAGATGCTCCTAAAAGCGTCAAAACTCTGTCCGTGAGCCGGCGCTCACGTGATCATTTTATTTCATTTCATAGACCTACAAAGAATTGAAACCCTGTCCGTGTGTCGGCATACACGTGACCATTTCATAAAATTCACTAGGTGCCCCGAAAGTGCCGAACTCCTGTCCGTGTGGCAGTCCACATGTGATCTTTTTGCATTATCTTTTGCATGACATTGGGTGTTCTTGGAATGTCCAAAAATAATAATAATAATAAATAGCGATCATCCTCATTGTCATTTCTCATCACGTCATTTCACCCATTCATCATAAATCATCTTTAATGTCTCACTTTTTGTGTCATCATCCCATTCATTCATTGTCCCTGACATTTCCCGTGTGATGTCAAGCAGAGTAAACTGGATCGCCCAAGGACAATGTCTTAGTCTTTGAGGGCTGTTGGAGAACAAAGAGCAGTAGAAACAGAAAGTGAATCTGATTCTGGGGAAGAATTTGAGATGGCTATTCCAACACCAAGTCTTGCTGATGCCTTAAAGGAATTCCTGAGATCTCAGGATTTTCGTGACATGCTAAAGGAAGAGATGCGGGCTGTTGTGAGAGAAGCCGGGGAAACTACGCTAGTGGGGCTGGCAAGGAGAAAGAGGCTGAATCATCTAAGCAAGGCGCTGATGCCTTGACTAGTTTAGAGAAGCTGCAAGAAATTGAGGCAACTATGGAGAGAAAAATGAAAGTGAAGTATTCAGAGTTGGATGAAGTTGTGGCCCAGTTGAAGAAAGGGCCCAGTGTCAGTTTGGATTCTAAGAAAGCAGTTAATGTAGATGTCATGATCAGCAAAGGCATTGAGACTTTTCCTATTGGCTTTCAAGTGCCAAAGGTTCCTTCTTACAAGGGAATGGGTTCACCAGAAGCCCATGTGAATCTCTATGCACAGGTTATGCTGATGGCCAAAGCCACTAAGCAACAACTTATCAATCTCTTCCCGACTACACTTGAGGGAGGAGCATTGGGCTGGTATAATTCTTTATCAGAGGAAGAGTAATCAGACTGGGAGGCTTTATCGGCGGCCTTTATCAAATACTACAGCTTCAATACCAAGATTCAAGTGAAGCTGTATGACCTAGAGCGAATTAAGTAAAGGTCAAACGAGCCCTTTGATGAATACTATCAAAGGTGGATGAACAAGATGATCTTGTTAAAGAATCATCCTGATGAAGATGAATTGATTCAGAAGTTGATTGATGGTAGTAGGCACATCTTCAAGAACAACATGAAGTTCCACCCTTTTAGTGAGCTCAACGAAGTATACAGTATGGCCATGAAATTTGAGAGGGATA
Organism: Euphorbia tirucalli; assembly: GCA_039660915.1. NCBI lineage: Eukaryota > Viridiplantae > Streptophyta > Magnoliopsida > Malpighiales > Euphorbiaceae > Euphorbia > Euphorbia tirucalli. Next base: position 18,844,507 of record CM077633.1, on the reverse strand, counting down.
AGGAGGAAAAGGCCGCAGGCCATAAGGGAAGCAGAAGATCCGGGTATAGATCGACTACTGCAGATGGGTCAAGTAGTGGATCCGGCTCTGGTTCTACAAGCAAGGGAGGACAAGTTTCTGAGGTTAAGCAAGCCAAGGTTGTTGCGGTGTCTCACCAGTGAGGAAACCAAAGCAAAGGTCCGGACAGTCATGGCAGATCTCCTTGGGCGTTCTCCCTGGCTAAGATTTTTACTAAGTGTAGGAATGGTGGACTGTTAAGTTCTCTTAGGCCATTCGAGAAGCCAACGGATGAAGATAAAGGTAATTTCTGTACTTTCCACGTTATGGTAGGATATAGAACCAATAATTGTTAGCTGAGAGACGCCATCCAGAAGCTTATCGACAAGGGAAAACTGGAAGAGCCTGCCAAACCCAGTACAAAAAATAATCCGCTGCCAACATTTGAAAGGCAAGGCAACATGGTACAGTCGGGGTTACTAGACAATTTTATCTTTGCTCAAATCCTCCAAGCGAACCCCACTGTATAGTCTGTGGTGGCTAATGATGTTGAGCTGAAGTCAGAAAGTGGAAAGCCGATAGAGCAGAGGGAAGTGAAGCCTATGAGCTTGGATGACCTGGATTCAGAGGATGAATATGAAGAGTATGGCTGTGATAAGACCGTTAAGTTGCCTGTTGTAGAAAAGCCAAAGGTGTCTGAAGTTCAGAATGTAACAAGAAGCGGTAGGGTCTACCAACCAGTAGTGCAGCAGAATGAGAAAACCCCAGTGACCGGATCAAGCAGTATGTCAGTGCCAAAGGAAGTAGAAAAGGAAGAAATGGTCATTTTGCAACTAAAGAAAACTCCAGCCCAAGCCAGTTTATGGCATTTGCTGTTGACTTCTACGGAGCACAGAGCGACCTTGGTAAAGAAGTTGTCAGAAATTGAGGTTTCCCTATTGCATCGCCAGAAGCCATATGTTGTCTGCTAGACAAGATCCATTTTGGGTCTCCCGACATTGTTTTTTTGGAGAAAGATCTGCCACACTGGGGAAGGGCTCACAATAAAGCTCTGTACGTTAAGGTCAATATCATGGAGAGTGTTATACCATGCGTGATGATAGATGACGGGTCAGCCCTAAATATATGTCCTTTGAAAGTGCTACCATTCCTGGGCCTGAGCAAAGAAAGTTTGAAGAAGTCTTCCACTGTGATCAGGGCCTATGATGATTTGAAAAGGACCGTGATTGGGAACTTTGAAGCTGAAGGAGAGGTAGGACCGGTCAAGTCGATAGTCATCTTTACTGTCATTAACATTCAAGTTACCTTCTCCTGACTCTTAGGGAGGCCATGGTTTCACCCACTGTGGGGTGTCCCTTCAACCTTGAACCAGAAGATAAAATTCTCAATAGGCAATGAAGTTGTAACAATTGAGGCAGATTCTCAATCCGTGGTTGCTGCAGTTAATGAAGAGATAATACCATTCGGTGGATTCTAAATCGCTATGCTTAGTGAGGAGGAAACCACAGATGCTCCGATGGTCATCTACAAGAATTATATGCCAGAATGGTTGTCTAAGTACCTCTACAAGCAAAATTTTGTTCTTGGCATGGGACTCGGGGCTAATTTGCAAGGTATGCCCGAGTTTAATATTGATTCTGGAAAACCGAGGCAGTTCGGCTTAGGTTACATAGAAGGGGAATCTTATAAGAAAAGCCTGAAGAAAGGGAAAAATGGTAAGCCTATGATGAAACCCTTCATAAAGGCGGGAGAAGAGTTGTATAATGGCCAAGCTGAGCCAGTGAAGGTCGAGAACATTGAATATCTGGGCTTTGAGATATTTTTTGATATTGTGGACTTTGAGAAGAGCCGGGAAGAACCAGTGGCCCCTGTGGTGGTGGAAGAGGTAGTTGCTAAGTCTGTTGTTCTGCAAAGTGAGCCGCTTGAAGTGATAGCAAAAGCAATAGAAGTGTCCGAGAAGAAAAATGAAGAGAAAGTCTGCAATGAAACTATAGAAGTAATTTCAGGCGCGTTGACTACCGCCTTAAGCAAAGCATTTGGGAAATCTAAAGAAGGGTTCGAAGAAGAGTTGATGACCAAGGTAAACTTGGATTTTGTGGTTGCTCAGATAGCTGAGATCATGAAAGAGGCTAAGGCGTAGGTGGCTGAAATTAGGGCGACCACTATTCCTGCTGAACAAGAAGCCAAGATAGCCGCAGATCTGGATGATGTCCTGGAGCTGAATGGGAAAGCTGAGGAAGTGCAAGGCCCTCTGCCTGTGAAGGATGAAAATGATTTTCTTGTATCTATTTCTTCCATTTTCAATATTAATGATGTACTTTATAACAAGTTTAATGCAATGAAATCCTAGTTTGCTTACTTGTGTGATGTTTATCCTGATAATTTTGTGCATGCATTTGAATCACCATCAAGCATATTTAGCATTCATGACACTGCATTGCATAAAATCAATATAAGTACAAATGAAAACCCTAAAATGGTATTCATTTCACATGAGCTAAAACCCGAGGAAGAGAGAGAACTTATAAGAATATTACAAAAACATGTTAAAGCTTTCGCTTGGTCATACAAAGACATGCCGGGTGTAGACACAGAAATAACAGTTCATAAGATTCTGATAGACCCTAAGTTCAAGGCTGTAAAGAAAAAACTGAGAAGATTGAGGTCAGAATGGGCTATATTGGTGAAAGAAGAAGTGGCTAAGCAGATAAAAGCCAAATTCCTTGAAGTGGTGGAGAATACAGAATGGCTAGTGAACATTGTCCCAGTACCTAGAAAGGATGGAAGGGTCAGAGTATGCGTCGACTATAGGGACTTGAACAAAGCATGTCCGAAAGATAACTTCTCGTTGCCTCATATCGATGTCCTGGTTGACAGTGCAGCAAAAGCAGCAATGTATTCCTTCATGGATGGGTTTTTAGGATATAATCAGATCCTGATGGATGTAATTGATAAAGTGAAGACATCGTTCATTACAGAATGGGGCACTTTCTACTACAGAGTAATGCCTTTTGGGTTGAAAAATGCTAGAGCTGCCTATCAGAGGACTGTCACAACCTTGCTATATGATATGATCCATAAAGAAGTTGAAGTGTATGTCGATGATATGCTTGTTAAATCAATGACCCGGGAGGAACATCCTGTTATCCTGGATAGATTTCGTACACACATTGGAGAGTATAACTTGCAACTCAACCACAAGAAGTATATATTTAGGGTTACATCAGGGAAGCTGTTGGGCCATGTGGTCAGCCAGAGAGGAATAGAAATCGACCCAGATAAAATCAAAGCTATTCGAGATATGCCAGCTCTAAAAACAGAGAAGGAAGTCCGCTCATTCTTGGGCTCCTTACAGGACGTCAGTCGCTTCATAGCACGGTTGACTTCCACTTGTGAACCAATTTTCAAGCTATTGAAGGAAGATCAGCTGATTGTGTGGGATGATAGATGTCAGTTGGCATTCGAGAAAATCAAGGCTTATCTGGTAAATCCGCCAGTTCTGAGCCCACCAATTCCAGGGAAGCCTTTGACCTTGTATTTGGCCGTTGAAGATTCATCTGTAGGGGCAATGTTGATGTAAGAACAAGATGGCAGGAAGGAGTACCCTATTTACTACCTCAGCAAAAAGCTACTGGAGTATGAAACCAAGTACACACTGGTAGAGAAGACATGTGTGACAATGATCTGGCTGACCAAGAAGTTATGTCATTACTTCCTGTCATACAAAGTGCAAGCCATGGCCAAAGTGGATCCGATGAAATATCTTTATGAAGCACCGGTGTTGGTTGGGAAGTTGTCTAGGTGGCACTTTCTTTTGTCAGAATTCGACATTAAATACATCACTAAGAAAACTATCAAAGGGCGAGCCGTAGCAGAATTGCTAGCAAATCAGCCACTGGAATCAGATTACATAGAGAATTAGGTGTTCTCGGATGAATAGTTGGCCATGGTGGAAGTAAAGAGATGGGTTATATGCTTCAATGGTGCCGTGAATAGAAAAGGTGCTGGAATTGGAGTAATTATAGCGACACCGGGCGGTGAAATAATTCCTTTATCAAAGAGGTTGGATTTTCCCATAACCAATAACAGAGTAGAGTATGAAGCATGCTTGTTCGGGATCGAGGCTCTGCTAACTCTAGGGGCAAATGACATCTTGATTGTTGGAGATTCACTTTTGGTGATTAGGCAGGCTCAAGGTGAATGGGAGCTGAAAGAGGAAGCCTTACAGCCCTACTTAGAGCTGCTACGGTATAAAAAAGAGTTATTTAGCCAATGTGAATTCAGACATGCTCCCAGTGATGAGAATAAAATGGCTGATGCGCTAGCAACATTGTCTTCTATGTGGGAAAATCCAGAAGAAACTCCAGTGCAACCGCTGGTTATAGCAACTTCCAGACAACCCTGCTTTGAAGTGTATGAAGTAATGGAATTGATAGCTGAAGAAAGGCCATGGTTCTTCAATATTTACCAGTATGTGAAGGAAGGAAAATACCCAGAGAGAGCCAGTACTACTGATAAGGTGTCATTAAGAAGATTAGCCAGACAGTTCGAAATCTTTGAAGATGGACTATACAAGAGAACAACAAATGGTGTTCTTTTGAGGTGCCTGACAGAGCAAGAAGCAGAAACAGTGATGCAGCAGGTGCATGCGGGGTCTTGCGGCCCACATATGAATGGACTCTCTATGTCCAAGAAGATAATAAGCCAGGGGTATTTCTAGATGACTATGCAGGCTGATTGTATAAGGAAAGTAAGAAGATGTCACGAGTGTCAGATCTATGCCGACATCAGTCATCTTCCACCACTTGAGCTATAGAATCTAGCATCCCCTTGGCCCTTTTCCGCATGGGAGATAGATATGATTGGTGAAATTCATCCTGCAGTATCTACTGGACATCGATTCATAATCGTGGCAGTTAACTACTTTTCAAAATGGGTGGAGGTAGAATCCTTCGCTAGTGTAACAGCTAAGCAGATGGTTAAGTTCATTCAGAAGAACATCTTCGCTCGATACGGGATTCCCCATCATATAGTAATTGACAACGGAGTGCAATTTCAAGGGGCAACTGCTGAGCTTCTTGTAGAACATGGCATTAAGCACCGTAAGTCTTCTCCATATAGGCCCCAAGCTAACGATGCGGTGGAAGCAGCTAATAAGGCGATAAAGAAGATCTTATCAAAAATGGTAACCACCTACAGAGATTGGGCTGACAAACTACCATATGCTCTTTGGGGTTACAGAACTAGTGTCAGAACACCGACAGGGGAAACTCCTTATGCCTTGGTATATGGTATGGAAGCAGTATTACCAATAGAAATAGAGCTTAAGTCACTCAGAGTCTCTTTAGAAGCTTAGCTACCAGAGACTGAATGGGCTCAAGCCAGATACGAGCAGTTAGCAGTGCTAGATGAAAAGCAGCTGAAAGCACTAGATCATTTGCAAATGTACCAACGTAGAGTGGCCAGAGCCTATAATCGGAATATGAAGTACCCCAGGTGGCAGTTGACAGCAGGGGATTTGGTTCTAAAGTAATTAAGGCCCTTAAAAGTTGATATTCGGGGGAAGTTCAGACCCAACTGGGAAGGGCCCTATGTTGTGAAGAAAGTGCTATCGAAAGGCAGTGTCAGCATCATGGACATAGAGGGAAATGAGTTCACAAATCCTATCAACCAAGACCGCTTAAAGCTTTATTATGTCTAAAAAAAATTCTGCTAGGTTGAAAACTCAAAAAGAGCGGCCTAGGCAAAAGTTAAGACACGAGAGAAAATGATCAGTCGAAAAATCTAAAAGGGACGACTGGTAACGGATTCTGGCTCTGTGTGGAATGTATACCATTTTGGGAGTTAATCTTTTCAAATGTACTCATTTTGATTTTATCAATAAAGTGGAGTGTTTGTTTAAATATATTTGCATGGTTATGTCAAATGCATAAACAAAGCTATCTTGCTTAAACATCCATTTAAGGAAAGTGCTTTGCATTTAACTGGTAGAACATATCACGTCATTTAACAATGGAGATGTACTGAATACATACAATCTGAAATCTTTTATCATCCTCCAAATCTAATTCATCTTTCCAAAGAGCAACAGTGGCTGTCCAAGAACTTGACTATTGAAGAAATCAAGTTGAGTAAAAGCTACACTGGCTCGGTGAGTTGCTCATTTCATTTACTCTCTTGGACTAATTCTATAAAATCTTGTTAGACCACAATGCTGCTCCCCTAAAAAAAAGAGCTCACTGGGGTGAAATCCGAAAAGGTGCCTTAGGCAAAAGTTAGAGCAGCCCGCTGGGCTGAAAACCCATATTGGGCAACCCAGGCAAAATTTAGGGCACTTCCAGATTCATAAGTACAGGGACGGAAGAATAGAACATTTTTATAGTTTCCCCACATGAATCTTTACAGGATCTTCCAGCAAGATTCTCCATATTATTCCCCAGTGGAACATTTACAAAGGACTCACGATCCTTTCCCCGGCAGTATTCATGCATCCCCGCAGTCATCTCATTTCTCCAGCAGTCCTCATATATATCTTCAAGGAGAAAAAGCTTCGTGTAAGGAGTGTCTTCGACCAGCCAGGGGCAAAACATTTCTTCCCCAGCAGAAAGGAGAAACATCAACATTAAACAAACAGTGAGAAATGCATCCTTTAGGATTCATGTGCATATGCATCATCATGCATACATATACAACATACACAGAGCATTCATCCCCAGCTAATCTTCATTCTTGATCGAAGGGGCAAAAATTTTTATTCAAAATCTCTCGATCAAAGAATGAAGACTCGCTATTGCAGATGCAGGAATTCGTCATCACTATCTCGGACCCACAGAAATCCCCAATAGATCCGCCTCGGGTAACATAGACTCGATATCAGCCCAGATCGGCTTCACCCCCAAATCAGCAGATCCGTCTCGAGTAATATAGACCTGGTATCGGCCCAGATCGGCTTCATTCCAAATCCCGAGTAGATCCGCCTAGGGTAACATAGACCAGGTATCGGCCCAGATCGGCTTCATTCCAAATCTCTAACAAATCCGCCTCGGGTAACATAGACCCGGTTTCAACCTAGATCGACTTCATTCCAGATCCCCAGCATATCCGCCTCGGGTAACATAGACCCGGTATCGGCCCAGATCGGCTTCATTCCAAATCTCTAGCAGATCCACCTCGGGTAGCATAGACCAGGTATCGGCCTAGATCGGCTTAATTCTAGATCTCCTTCATCTTTGCCTTGGGTAACCTAAACCCCGTATCAGCTTATTTCATCATCAATCTCGCCTCGGGTAACCTAGACCCGGTATCGTCTTATTTCGTTATCAACCTCACCTCGGGTAACCTAGACCCGGTATCGGCTTATTTCATCCAATCAACTCAGTGCATCACCGCAACAGTGGGACTTCAACCAGTCAGTTACATTTTTCCTTTTTTGCGTCTACGACACTTTGATCTGCACTCTCAAATTCATCACCTCAGGTATTTTGGACCTGGTGTCGGGTGTCGAATTTGATCACGTGAGGGGCAGCTGTAAGCGTCGGAATTTTCCAGACTTAAAAAAAAATTGGCGTCACACGACAGCCCATACCTGAGAAATATAAAAAAATGGCTTGATTTGAGAGCAATTAATGCTCGTTTCCTCCAGCAAGAAAGACCAGAAATAAAAAGAGAAAGAGGAGAAAAGAGTGGGACTTTTGGCCAAAATTGTAGGATTAGAAGAAGAAGAAGAAAAAGGAAAGAAAAAGAGAGATATTCAACCAAAGACACAATATCTTTTCCTTCTCTTTTTCTTTTGATTCTAGTGTCGTAAAATTAAAATTTGATAGAAATCCTAGGTTAATAACTTGGCACTTCAAATTCAATCAATTCCAGACCTTAAACCCACCCAAAATCCGTGACATTTTGGAGAATTTTGGACAACTCTTAGAACCTTTGCATACAAGGAAAAAGAAGCAATTTGGAGTCGATTGAGGCATTTCCAGTGGTCAAACCTATGGTGGATCAGTGCCACAAAGGTAATTATACCTCAAACCTCCATTTTGTTGCTTTTTCTAGGTGATTTGATGCGATTTTCTGCATCCGGTACAGCCGGGCGACTGTAATTTCCATCCAGAAGTAAAATTTCCAGAAAATTCCCAAAAATAATAAAAACTCAGAAAAAAAATCAGAAAATCATCAAAAATGAATTTTGTTGTATACATTCACAACCTTAGATTTAATTTTCAATGTTATTGCATTTAGAACAATACAACGACGGAGACCCGAATCTCCCGAAAACTGACCCACCTCACATGCTAAATTAATGTAAACTGGAAAAAGAAAATGTTTTCAAAATGATTTTCTCACAAAACACAATACAGGGACATTTCAAAATTGTTTTCTAGGTCTAATCGAGCCGGCTAGCCGAGCCGACCCGGTTACTCCCTTAAATGCATGCCCCCGAACTCTAATTTTCCAATTCTATCTTGTTTGAGTTCTATTTGTGGTGTGCCTTAAATTGTGCTAACCGTCTGTTTTGTAGCTTTAATTTCTTTTTATTTTCCTTTTTCGATGTAATTAATAGCTTAATTCATGTATTTTAGGCGATTGTAAATTTTTAGATTCTCGTGTATTTTAGGCATTTATAAAGTGAGGTTGAGGGCTTTTATTTTTATTCGATCGGGTTGTGATAATTTAATTATTTATTGCTCTTTGTTTTATTCTATCTGTGTGTACGCTGCATGCTTTTCTTAATAAAAATGAATGTTAGAATTATAAAATACCATCAAAGAACATTGACCAATTTTATTTTGATTAGACAGGAAATAAGGGACTTGTCCGAACCTAGATCTCTAGATAGTGTAGCGGCCTTTCGTCCGGTTCAGCTACACTGTAATTTCCCGGTTGAGCTGAGCCGGGTGGCGACTGCTACACTTTCTATCGAGACTTAGGTCTCAATTCTTTTATGAAATAATTTAATTTTCCGAAAAATGAATTTCCATTCCAAAAACACCACGCGAGGGAGGGTTACCCGATATCAAGGCTCCTTTCCGAAAGAGTCGTGCGCCTAAAAACATCGTCCGCTTACAAGCGTTAAGTGAAACCAGACGCCTTAGTTAGCCTTCCTATCGAATTTATCTATTCAATTTTCTCTTATTTTTTTTATAAGAAACTCGGATTAGCCAAGAAGAAGCTAAACATCCCAACTAGGTTGGCACCTTTAGAACCTCAACAAGGCCAAACCCGAAAAGAAAAATATATAAATAAAAGACCTTGAGAAAAGGTCAGAATTACAAAAGAAGGTATGCTGGGTTTACAATGACATCAGAAACTGAAAAGGGAAAACCTCTAGTTCTAATCTTTACAATGAACCAAGACAGATAAATACTATCAAACAAAATGTCCTCCGCAGGGATCACATTCTCAAACATCTTCTTATTCCTTCTTTTCCAAATATTCCAGCTGACAGTCATCCAAAGAGCTTTGCCGAAGTTCTTCTGATTAGTATTGTTAAAACAACCCATCCAGTGCAAGAAAAAATCCGAGGCCGACTAGGAATAACAAAACAAATACCCAACCAAGCAAATAGAGCAGTCCAAATTTTAGAACTTTCTGTACAATGCATAATTACGTGGTCTTGCGATTTTGCATTGTCACAGAAGGGCAAACAGCATCCTCAACAGACAAAATGTTCAAATGAGCCAAGAATAGGCGCGTTGGCAAACGGCCATGAGCAGGAGTCCACATAAAAATTTTACCTTCGGGGTTATGGGCGTATTTTGGATTGCTAGAAAGAGGGCAGCAGCTGGAAAATTAGTTCCATTGCCAAACAATCCATCAATGAAAGCTTTTTGACTGAATCCCGAAATTAAGCTTGAGTGACCCTTCCATGTAACGATGTCTTCTTCATACTGAGCTAAATGGCAAGGAAGAAGGGCTGTTAGCGTGTGTAGTTGATCCTTATGATTCAGGCGCAATTTCCTGATCCAGAAAGGGCGTCCTTCAGCAGAAAAAATCTGCCCAAAAACTTCAGCCAATGACGCCATTTTATTAGCTGCCAAAGAGTATAAGACAGGAAAGCGGCTACGTAAAGAAGAACGAAAATCATTCATCAGATTAAAATACATCGCCTAGATTAATAGAAATTCACCCATGTTTAGGATTAGCATATTTAGTTCTCGTATGATCAACATCCTTCTTACTCTATATTATTTCAGTGATGAAGTACACTTGCTTCTATAGTGTGTATTTATTACGCATAAGAAAATTTTAAAAATGGCATTGATAAATTGTATAGGGCAGTGGAGAGTTATAAATGAGATTTGGGGAAAGTGCCAAAGTGGTCCCATTAAGGACCAGAGTTGCAATTACATATCTTTTCTTCATACTTCGTGGTAATAAAAGATGTATGTATTTTGGTGGGCCAAACACATACGCGGCCCCTTCAACTTTAATTTTGGAGCCGCTTGGCCCCCTCAACTATTTTAACGACCTATCTAACCCCTTATCTAAAAGCCAAATACATACGTAGCCCCTTCAACTTTTATTTTTGAGCCGCTTGGCCCTCTCAACTATTTTAGCGACCTATATAACCCCTCATCTATTTTTAAGTGGTATTTTTAGACATTTGAATACTGATGTGTTGTATTTCTTCCTCCTCTTGAGTTTAATTAATTGCTAGGAAATTTTCACATTTATAATAGTTTGTAATATTAATTAGATGGAAGATAGTTTTCAGCGTGTGTCCTACATGTTTTTAGTGTCGGACTCGTGTAATGCATAGTATTCTGTTGTGTCTGGTTATGTTCACTCAAAGGTTTAAAAATACCACTTTAAAATAGTGAGGGGTTAGATAGGTTGCTAAAATAGTTGAGGGGGCCAAACGGCTTAAAAATAAAAATTGAAGGGGCTACGTATGTATTTTACCTTTAAATGAGGGGTTAAATAGATCGCTAAAATAGTTGAGAGGGCCAAGCGGCTCAAAAATTAAAGTTGAAGGGGCCGCGTATGTATTTGGCCTATTTTGGTGATAGGGAAATAATTTAAATTCTTATGTATTTAAGAATATTGTAACATGTTTGCATTTTGGGTTTTATTCTACTATAACATCTTTATGTTTGTTTTACATATATTATATATAGTGACTGTTAGATAATGCATTTTGTGAATACACAATTTATATTTTTGTTTAGAAGTTAGAACACAAAAACTGAATCTACTTTTTCATTACAATTTAATAACGTTTAATTGTTCTCCCTCTGTAAACTAGTGGTAAACATTTAAAATTCAGTAATAAAACTCTTAGTGCGCATTCACCATTCAACCAAATAAAATAGGAGAAATTTTAAAGTACTTCACAAAAGATATACTCAATTTAATTAACTGCTTACATATTTTAAGAAAAAATTGGTTTAATGACAAATTTTTATATATTAGTTTTCTTATATATTGTTTCTTAAACTTAATGCTATCGGCCAGTATATGGTTTTAAGTAAAAGTTGATATATTTATACATCATGTCAACACTGGTATATTAAATATGAACTAAAAATTTAACTATAGTCTAATTAATAAACTAAACTATAATTTGAGACACACCAAAATGGATTATTATTTTTTTTTTTTTTTTTTGGGACATGGAGGGTATAAAAGAAAAACCAATGCAACAATATTATTGCAAAACTTGAATCAAAATAAATAAATTGTAAGTTTCTAAAAAATGTTAAAAATTTGGTTAGATCACCCTTGATAAGATTCGACCTGTTTTATTATTTGGATATATGCTTGGAGTCATATAGTATATTACATATATAAAGGATGGAGTTGTTGGAATAACTTTTATCTTCCAGGAGAAACAATTTTTAAGGACAATTTAGACTAAATTGGAAGTATAATTCACATTCGTAACTGTGACATACCTACATATGAAGTATAGTTTAGACCTTTCTAGTGAATTTCATAATATTATACTTTTCTCAAAAATTATATCATATGCTAGTTAATGGATACTAGCCCATGGTAAAAAAAAGTGATAAATATGAGGTCAAAACCCTTAAAACATAAATATTATATAATCAATGTGTTAAAAAAGATTAATTAGGAAATCCATAAAAATTTTCAGTATACTCAGAATGTGTTTTGCATATATTAAAACTGTTCTTTTATACATCTATAGAGCTAATGCTAAAGAAATATTAATAAAAGAGTTAACATATTAGTGAAAACAAAAATGGAATCCAGATAGAATAATGCAATAGCCGATATGTTGCGGAATACGTGATTAACAAGAAACAGTTTGTGATTAAATACAAAAAGAGCTTGTAATAGATGGTAAAAAAGTAAAAAAGTAAAAGCAGAGGGCGCTGTTACTATTGATAGGTTGGTTAAGCAACCTAAAACGGATTTTGTCAGTTTAGTACTCAAATGGTTTTTTTGATGTTTTCGATGAGCAGCAAACCAAAACCACTTTTCACTTTCGTTTGTTGTTTTACCAGATGTAATCTTATCCTATTCTATTCAGGATAATATTATTTATTATCAAACTTAATATAAAACAAAAACATTAAATATTAGTATGTTATGTTTTTGTTAATGAAATTTTTAAGTAATTGAAAATGTGAATTCTGTTGTGAAACAGTGTATTTTGTTTTGAAGGTACAGTGAGAGAGAAGAGACAGTACAGTGTGTCTGTACAATGCGGCTCTGCTGCCTCAACCGCCTTTCCCTACCCCTCTCCATCATTTCTACTTTCCCTACTTTTTTTCTTATATGCCCAAAATCAAATATTAAAAAAAACACTTAGTGGCTGGGATACGTTTTCTTGAATGAAATTTTATAGAGTCACCAGATTCAGATGGACTCGACAACTTAATTCTCCATCCGCCTCCAATTCAGCTCATACGTTTTCTTGATTTAACTTTAAGATTAATTGTGGATCTTAGTATAGTTTAGAATGTTTGGCTAAATTAATCTAAAAACAACACGTGTTAGTTTATCATTATTGAGCTTGAACATAAGTTCATTTTTGACATGTATTAAAATGATAAATAGAATAAATTATCTCTCGAGCTAAATTGAATTACTACATCAACCGATATTACATTAACAGTAAAGGTGCATATGGTTGGTTAACCGGTCCATATGGATTTTTATAAACGGTTAACCGTTTGAATAGTTCTTTTAATTTACTAACCATACACTGTCCATTAAATTCGGTTAACCATTAGTCGGTTAATCATTAATTTCAGTCGGTTAACCATTGCTTTATGGTTAACCATTTACGAAATAGGCATTATGATTTTGCTAAATTTATAATATTTGAAACCTCAAATAAATAGACTATAAATTTCAAATGTCAAATAAAAATATAAAATTACAAACCATAGTCTTAATTATTAATTAAAATAATATTTTAACCATAAACTGTAATAATTAAAATATTAATAAAAAAAAGTTTCCACACATAGAAATTGTTGTACAAGATCAAACATTAATTAATGAAATTGTTTTTCGCTGTTCGTTTTTCAGTGAATGTGAAATTAAGAATTGAGAGGAGATGAGATTGGAAGGGAGTGACCGAGACTACTTGATGTTGTATAGTAAGGAAATAAAATAACATCAAATGTCCAAATGTTTCACTTATTATTCATATTACCTTTGTATATATAATCATTTAATTTTTTAAGAAAAATATTTGTAAAAATTCGGTTAACCACGAGTCCACATGAACTTTCGGTGTAAACACCTAAACCTAAACCGTAACCGTTAATTTCTAAAAATAAAAACCGTACACTAGTCCATCGGTTTCGGTTAACCATATTTTTAGCTCGGTTTCGGTTCGGTTTCACGGTTTTTCGGTTTTTTGATTTTTTTTGTGCACCCCTAATTAACGAAGATTGTTATGATTTTTAATAAATTCACACAGGCTATTTATATTCTAATACTATCATTTTTCTGTAAATTTTTTTTTTTTATGTTGGTTAAATTTAAATTTCTCCTAACTTTAATTTGTCAAATTTGACTTTTAATTTCTTTTATTAGAAGGTATCTCTTATAAGACGATGTTATCATATTTTAAACATTAGTTAAGTTAAACCTTTGATTTGATGGCATAAACTTTAACATTTTACTTTTATGCTTTGAATTAATGAATTGTGTACATAGAATTCATTTGTAAATGAATTTTACATAGAATTCAACTGTAAATGAAATCTCTTACTTTGAATGAAATAACTTAAATGATAGAATTAAAATAAATTTTATAAATTTATACTTTGAATGAATAAACAAAAGCATTTTATTTTTTCTTATTTTCTGAATTGTCCTTATTAATAATTTTTATAATAAAAAATCAATTAATTTATTATTTATAAAAATAAAAAATTAATTAAGGAGAATTTTTCTCTTTTAACAATTTATGACTTGATTTTGATATAAATATTTTTTATCATATTATATTATTTGTTACTGGCTAAATAATTAGTTGGAGGTTATTCAAACATTTCTTAGATGATTTAATTAATTTTGTATACATTAGGAATTAAATTTGAAATTCAACTTAAATGACTAGAGAAAGTTATCATTCAACCAACCTTAATTGGTTTTTCTTGTATAATTTAAAGGAAAAATTTTTTTTTTTTTAATTTTTTTTCTCATCCTTCACAACATTTAAAATAAAATAATTATAATCAATTAAAAAAAAGTATAATAATAATTGTTGTTATTTAGAATCGATATTGAAAAATATTAATCAATGAAAAAATTATATGAGAAAATAAAAGAATAATAAAAGTGTAGTGATGGTAGAATTGTTCCAAAATATTTTTATGCTTAAAACGTGAAATTCATTTGCAAATTCCAACTATTTTAATAGAATTTGTTCAACGTATGTTGAATTCTGCAGAATTCAGTTCTACGAATTAAATTTCTCACTTTTTTTTTATTCCAAATACGGTGGAATCGGAAATGAATTCCTCAAAATTTCGAGGAATTCATTTATTCCAAATGAAACATTAATATATTTGCTTATAAATTATAATATATACTTGTGTGTGTGTTATGCAAATGGTCACATAAAATTGAAGTTTATTGCAAAATTATTACACACGTGTTGCAATGACAAATCCAAGTGGGACATGGAAATCATAATAGAGAAATTTTTAAATTTTAAAATTATTCTCATCATTATAAGGTCAATTACCTTTTTTTTATAGGAATGAGAATATCTATATATCCCAGAGTAATCTTTGGGTACTAACAGCAAAACTTCTAAAACTTAAGTTATATGATACTAATTAATTAGTAATTGTTTGCTTTAAATTTCAATTTTCAATTACCTGCTAAAAATGTTTTAATGGAAGTAAATAAAATATTAGAAAAATATAATAAATAGCATAAATCATGAGCTTTTAAAATATAATAAACAAATATAAATTTCTTTTTTGAAGATCTTCTAACAACCAAAACGACGCCGTCATCTCCGATAAACCCAACACATGACTTTATCTGAACTGGAACTTACTTTTACGTGAAAGAAACCACGGTAAAAAGCAAAACCAGAGAGTAAAAATATTAAAAATAAGAAAGGAAATAGATAAAGAAAAATCTGAATGCTTTCGCTTTCACTTTCGCTCTCTTCCATCTCTCTCTCTCTCTCTCGTCTCAACCAAAAGTAAAAAGCTACAAACAAATACAAAAAAACACACAGACGAAAAGAGAAGAGAGAGATAGAGAGAGAGAGAGAGCAAGCTATCCGCTTTCTTCTCATTGTCCGTTTATATCTCCAACTTTCAAGCTCTTCTCTTCTCTTCCCTTTCTCATTTTAGTCTTTTTCTTTTGGGCGTTTTCCCTTCCTTTTTCGACTCTCTCATCGAGACACCATTTCCAGTTTCTTCCATCAATGTAAGAACCAATTTATCCTCTTTCTCTCTCTCTCTCTAAATGTTTTTGTGTTTTTTGCTGTTTACATTTGGCGATTTGTGTTCTTTTTTTTTTATGGTGGCTCACTCTTTACTCTTTAGCAGCTGCTCCTTGTTTGGCTTTCTTTTTTTTCTTCGTTAGATTATCTTTAAGAGCTTTTACAACTGTCGCAGCTACAGATTTGTTTAATACTAAGGATGAGAAGAATAATAAGGGCACGATTCCTATTTTCTCTTGCTTGGTTGGCTTCCGACAAAGCTGTGGAAAATGGAAATACGATTTTTTTTTAACGGTCCTGTTTGGCTATTTTGGAAAGTAATGTCAACGATTAGACGGGGAAAGTGAAGGTTTCTGGTTTTTGGTCTTTGTGCCGTCCTTTATTTTTCGTAGCTCAATTAAATTTGGACTTTCTAACCTTCTCTACTTTTCTCTTTGTTGCCTGCATTCTCTAGCCATGGGAGAGGCGATAATTTGGAAATTGTTTATGCATATGGCTGGAATAATAGAATTTTAGGGTGGTAGATATCCTAGCTTTCAATGCTGTGTCAATTTTATGCCTTTAGCCCCCTCTTTTGGCCTGAACTTGAGAATTACTCCTTTATTAATTCAGTAAAATGTTGTTGAATCGGTAATTTCTAATATTGGAGAAGAATCTGTTTTCAGGAGAATGAAATGTGGCTTGAGTTGATGCGTTTGCCGGGAACTCAAAAATTGTAGGGTACGTAAACAATTGTGAACTTGTAAAAATATATCTAGGAATTAGCTTTTGTTGTATTGAAAAGGATTCTAATTTTCACCCTTCACCGTGATAAATTGAAGGAGAAGCATTATGTTGTTGTTTTGATGATTATTTTGTGGATCTTGCAGCATTTTTATTTTCTGAACTGAAGTAAGATTAGTGGTTACTTTACAATGAATGGGAATAGACAAATGGAGGTGCATTACATAAACACTGGCTTTCCTTACACTGAAACTGAAAGCTTCATGGACTTCTTTGAGGGACTGGCACATGTACCTGTGCACTATGCTGACCCTGGACCAGCTCATGACCAGATTCAGGTATTAAAAAGTCCCCTACTTCTGTTTAATTCCAAATTACCCTGCAAATAATGTGTCAGAGTATCAAAGATGTCCTATTAGGTGTTGATGCTTTTGGTAATGATTACAAACTGGTTGGATCCACATTGCAGATGTATGCAGATGTGACTTGTCCAGTTAATTTCTTCATTCACCAAGTGTATGGACTACTGCATAAAATTAGGAAAAGAATAATTGCATATGCGATCCATAAAGATTGACAAAAAGAGGCCTTTTTTTTAAACAAAAAATTAAGAGGATGCTGATTTAAGGGGTTTTTTTTTTTTTTTAAACATGACCAGGTAGATTTTCCCATGTTTATGGAGGTTTGTCAACCAACCGCTACATGCACATATGACAATGTTAAATTTTCTGTATAAAATTGATATGATTTTGCCGCTGTAGAAGTCGTTTGAAGGCTCCAATTGATTTACTTACCATGGTGGCTTTCTTTTTGCCTTGTCTTTGCTTTACTGCCTAATGAATGAATGCTCCTACAGTTTGTTTATATGCTCAGGTGTTGTTATACAGCATTCCTTATTGGGGTTATTAGAAATGATAGTTATCATCTTAAGACTTATTTCTTTTGTCTCGGTCCAGGAAAATGCATATTGGTCGATGAACATGAACGCATATAAATATGGATTTTCTGGTCCAGGAAGTACTTCCTATTACACTCCTTACGAGGTAAATGATAATTTACCGAGTATGGATGATGGCAGGGGCACCTGGGAATATCCTGTGGTGAATGTGGAAGGGCCAACAACTGCAGATACGCAGTCTGAAGAAGATGCAAGTGTTCTACATACCTCGCCAGAGGAATGTGAGTATATGTATTTTCTTTCTGCTCCTACCTTGGATAAGCTGATTTATACAATTTCAGCTTCTGATAGTATTCGTTCATAAGAGCTTACATTTTTCAGTTTCCTAATAAATGGTTGACATCCAATAGTTTCTATTAGGTTTAAAATCTTAAAGGGTCTTATTTTATTCTCATTCATACAAGAGGCCTTGACATTGTTATTTGGGATTTAATTTAAGAACTTTCTAGTTCATATCTTCTATCAATAATTACAACTTTAGAAATTTGTTCTTGTTTTGTAGGCATTCCGAATCATACAAGCAGTGATAGCTCTCAGGTGAAGCTCTCTTGCTCCTACATTCTTTCACATTTACTGCTTTTTCGTACTACTTTATATATGGATAAACTTTTTAAACCTTCAGGTTTTTTCTGCAATTTGTGCAGGTTGTTTGGCAAGATGATATTGATCTGGATAACATGACCTATGAGGTTTGCTCTATGTAACTTGACCTATTTTCTAACTTCAAATGAGTTTCATTTTGTTTTCATAGAATGGTTGGATATTGTCACAAGTAGACTGTAAATCTGGTGTTGAATGCATTTAATTACTAGGTAACTGAATTGGGCGTTGTAGTCTTGCAATCTGTTTAAGTAGGATTGTAGTTGCCTATAGGTGCATACAGCTGACTGAACAATGGTCAGTTCAGATTTCTGTAAGTAGTTTTTGTTCAGAAACACTTACTGACCTAATCCAAGCAGTTGCATCGCAAAAACTATCTTTTGCTCTGAAATTCAGATGCTCTACTTTGCACATGAACTTGTCCCTTAATCATTCATTGGATGGTTCTTCTTCCTAGTATTTATGTGGAGCATGCGATTGACTTTCCAGAGCTGCACAACTTTGAAAACTCATAAATAATGCTTGAGAAGCCTGTTGAACAAATAAATGGGAGAAAATGTTAGTTTCTTAAATGAATTGAGTAATCTCAGTATTGTTGCTTATGTGAAAGTTTTAATCTTTGTGTTTCAGTATTTTGCTACAAGGTAATGACAATAATTAATTGGTGAAGAATAAAAGGGATTTTCATGTGAGCTATTCCTAATTGGTGCCACAGGAATTACTGGACTTAGGTGAGACAGTAGGAACACAGAGCAGAGGTCTGTCTCCAGAACTCATTAATTTGCTTCCAACCTCAAAGTGCAAATTCAGAAGCTTCTTTTCAAGAAAAAAAGTGGAGGAAAGGTAAAAATCAGGCATGAATTTCTTGTGAAATGACATTTCCATTTAGTTATATTCATGTTACTCGGGTGAATGTTGGCGCTTAATTGACATGTCACATCTCTTTGTAACCCCTGTAACTGGGTAAAGTTTAGAATTATAGTTGTATGTTTCATATCTCTGTAGTTTTTATATTCCTGAGATGCATTTTCAAGTAACTTTACGATAGGTTGAAATGATTTAACGATAAGGGAGTTATTTTAAGACTGTATGGTTTCCATATACTAAAACCAGCACTGATCGAAAGCAGTGTGAAAGGTTGTTTGATCTACCTTAGATTAGTCCTTGTCTACCTGAGAAATGTCAACATTGGGTTACTTCTTAGAGCTATAAGATAGTTGTTTGATAATAATTTGTTGCTGCATCTATGCCGTCCAATACAATCTGATGCTTGTTTTATTATTATCATTATTATTTTTTTTGTGTGTGTGTGTGTGTTTGTGTGTAGAGGAAAGGTTATACCTGCTTGGATTAATTTGTTAATCCTGGCCAAAATACTTGCCAAATATTTGTGAATTTAAGACATGAACATGAAAAACAAGAAGATCAATGCAAAATTGAACTTGCTAGCAATAGCTTGGCTGAGTACTTGCTAAATTACCATATCTAAGAGTGTTACAGCTTCTTTATGAGGAGAGGTGAAAAGTAAAATCCCAGTGAGCTTTTCTGTTTTGGCATCAACAGTTTCTATGAACTAAAATATACGATTAGGCAAAATAATATTAACGAATTTCCTCGTGTCTTGAGGAGAATTCCATTCCTTGCTTTCTCTCAGTAAATTTTTCGTCGACTTGTTCATTTGCAAACTCTTCATCTTCATTCTTTGTTTCTTAATTTGTTTTATGTTTGTGGCGCAGATGTGTAATTTGCCAGACGAGATATAAAAGAGGGGACAAACAAACGAAACTGCCTTGTGAACATGTTTACCATTCCGTGTGCATTACCAAATGGCTCGGCATCAACAAGGTTAGTCGATATGATCGTTGCAAAATGCTGCATACAGTGTTTGATATCTGTATCTCATACTGCACTCAATATATTTTTATCAGGTATGCCCAATTTGCAATAGTGAAGTATTCGGTGAGGAAACAAAGCACTGAAAGATCAAAACAGAAGCACCAATACTGCCACTTTTTTTTTTTTTTTAATTTTGCCCTTTTTGGTTTTTGTACACGTAGGGGTTAGTGAAGGACTAAAGGTGATATCCTCATTCTCCATAGAAGTTTTGTTAAGTTGGAAAATTTTATATAATCTGAGCTTCTTGTATTCTATAGCAAGTCTAAATCTGGATTTGTGTATATCTTTTGATCTTTGTTTCCTGTATCTACGTTTCAAAATCTGATCATTGACCAATTTTTCTACATTGGAGATGGACTCTTCTAATTATTGTTTGCATTGTTTATATATGAAATTTGCTCTTTGTAGTGTGAATATGTCATTAAACAAATTACATGTGTTCACAGTAGTAACCCGATCCCTGCAGTAAACTCAATATTTTTTTTTATCATCTAGCATCGGAATAGTATATTTACGTTATTTAAAACTTATTCATCCAAATTTGAATATTTGTTACGCATTTATCTATATTATCTATTTTTATTATTTTAATTAAAAAAATACTTGCGTTTTTAGAAAATTTCACAGATTCATTATCAATGTTCATTATATTTGTATCAATCAATGTGCAAACTTTCAGCTAAAGAATTTAAAGATAGACAGTTTTTAAGGCATGTATTGGATGTAAAAATTTGTTTCTTGGTTTCGGATATATGTTTGCTAATAAAAAAATCTCATACATTTATTTGTCAACTTTTAAAATACAGACTTGCGTTTGTAAAACCACAAACCATATGTATTTCTTTTATATTTTTCTTTTTTTTAAAAAAAAAAAAAATAATAATTCTCATTGTTTTAAAGGTGCAATATCCAAAGTCCTGCTAAAACTTCAACTTCGGATCCTCCATTCAGTGAGAGATATACTTATCATTAGAACGTATTTTAATGAGTGAATATGATTTATAATTATTAGGACAACATGAAATAAAGTATAAATTGTTATCTTAAATTATTTGAAATATAATTTTTTAATAATTAAATATTTTAGTATTTCACCTATTTACCACTCTAATTTTCATATTGAAATGAAACTAAAATGTATTGGGCTAGCTGTCACACCTTTCGAGTTACCTACAAACCAATGTGAGATTTAGTCATTATGATCGACAGGGAATACCCTTATTCACGAAAAGAAAAGAAAAGAAAAAAGTAAACTCAACTTAGGAAAAATATGAGTACATTTAATCATTTCCTACATTTTTCTAAGCGAATAGAACTTAAATTAAAGTAGAGAATGGAAAAAAAGTAAATAGTGATAAAAGCACAAATGAAAATGTAACAAAAATGTTGTGATTTGATGCTTGATTTTACGTAATCTCAGAACCAAATCTTTTGAGTTACTTAGTTGTGATTTGTGAAGTGTTTTTGCTAATTTTGCTATTGCACAAGAATTGATCGATGAACATGAAACTGCTGCGTTTATGTTTTGATTATTTGTGAAATTAATTTGTTTGTCCTATAATATTAATTGGTTTTTGATATTTAAAAACAACATCTGGTTAATTGGCTGAGGTTAGTTGTCTATTTTCATTTGTTCTACACTGATGTGTGTGTATATATAAATTAATTTACCATTATTGTATAATTGTAATAATTTTTTTTTTTTTAATTTCCTTAAATATCTTTTTATGACAACAATATGTTTAGGCATAAACTCCTCATATATCATAAAAGTGGAGTTATCTTATAGTTTTATTAATATATAATTTTTGGTTTTTATAATATCTAAAACTAAAATTGTTTTAGGGTAAAGTAAAGTCACATAACAAATTGATATAAAATGAAGCTTTTTCTGAAGGGTCTTTTCAGTTTAGTTTGATTTAGAAAAATTGAATCATTAAAATAAAACAATTTGAATCAAGTTTTTTTGTGTGATTATATTCATATTGAATACCTGATTTCAATTTTTTTTTGGAATTTTGCAGAAGTTTATTGATTTTGAAGTTTTGTTAGTTTATTGATTTTGAAGTTTTGTTTTTCTTTGCAAATTAAACCTAAATAAAATTGTTTCATAAATAAATAAAAAAAAAATTGCCCAAGAAATAAAAGAAAAAAAGAAATCCCCCAACGGTCAGAAAACTAAATTAATTACAGTCGTCAACGGTCTCTCGTTCTCGGATTCTTTTCAGCTAACGGTTACATTGTGAGTCCTCACTCATCAACACTGCACTCTCCAAGCGCTTGTCCTCATCAATTTTTAGGGTTCTGTTTCTCTCTCTGGCTTAACCCTGCAAAATAATTCTCCTATATCTCTGGGTCTCGAGTCTTTTTTGTGAAAGCTCTTTTCTTTCCGATGGAACCCGCAAAAATTGATTGGAAATTGGTCGAATCAATCTTTGTGGAGGACAAATTGTACGAAAATATAAATGCACCTAAATGGGTTGATTTTTTAAACCCTCAGGATGACTCCGTCGATGATGAATCTTGGTTCTGTAGACCTGGTATGAATCTTTTACCTGTTTTGCTTATTGGGTTTCTTTATTTTGCTTTTACTTTATGATTTGTTGATTTCCATTTTTCAGATTGTAAGCATCCAAAGATTGCTGAGGATTTCTTCAGAACTACCCCAACTAAAAAGGTTTCTAATTTTAGCTCCTGTTACATTTTCTTTCTTCTGCAACATTAGGGAAATCAGTAAATTTTTTAGAATTTGCATTCTTTCTTCCAAGTTAGACAATGGAGTTGTCTTTTAGTTGAATAGCTATCTCATTTCTGTTTGTATGCTTTGTCCTTTGTAGTTCTTGCTCTCAGCTGAGAAATTTAAAACCCCTTTTGGCAACTGGAACCTAAGGTATGAAAAGAGGGAAAACCCCTGTAGATTCCTATAGAATTTTGATTAATTGAAGATTTGAAGATTTCTGTTCCTTTGTTATGGTTGTAGAGATGCAAAATTGAAGAGGAGAGGGCAAAGTCAGACATCTAGTGAAGATGGTGAAAACCAAAATCCAAATCTGTCAACACCACCCACTTACCAAGTTAAGTTCACGAAAGAAAAGATCAAATCAAGCACTGAAAAGAAGAAAGCAATTGACGACAATGATATTTCACAAAGCAATGAGACGCCTAAGCTGAAAAGCACATTATCAGCCAGGAATTTGTTCGCGGGGAAGGATATACTAGGCCATATTAGTGAGTTCTGCAACGAGCTGAAGAAAATGGCAACAAGGGCAAGAGAGGGAGAGGGTGATGAGAAATTGATTGAGAAGGAAAGTGCTGTGGGAGGGAAGAAAGATGTCAAAGTCTTTAATGGAGTTTCTAGGGAAATATTAGGAGAGTTGGATTTGAAAGGGAAAGAGAGGAAACCATTGCTGGAAGTGTGTGCGGAGAAATCTGGAGGAATTGAGAAAGGTGTCAAAGACAAGCAAAGGAAGTTAAAGTAAGTCCTATTTACTTATATTTGAAGAGTGTTGCTGTTCTGCAGATGCATAAAGACCTACGATATGTTACATTTAGCCATCGGACATATTCTTGCAACTTAAGCATCCAAAACATAACTTTGGCCCTCAAAGTTTTCGAAATATAGCTCCTTGAACTATGATATGCTACATTTAGCCTTTTAATTTAATTCAATGGAGTACAGGATACACACTCTTGCAATTTAAACATCAAAATCATAACTTTGGCCCTCAAAGTTTCGAAATTTAGCTCCTTGAACTTTGCTATGATACAGTTAGCCATTTAATTTAATTATTGTTGAAATTCAGCCCCTCGTTAATGGCATCATTAGGTGTGCATCACATGCCGCCATTAAGGTGGTGTATTTGAGTGTCATGCAGCTTATTGCAATCGCCACTATGCAACACGTGTGATTCATGCTTGGTGATGCTGTGAAGGAGGAGTCCAATTTCAACACAATTTTCTGTTACATGGGGTAGATGTCACCAAATTGAAGTTCATAGGCTAAATGTCGAAATTTTGATGAGTAGAAGGGCCAAAAAACATGATAAACATGACAAGTAGAGTTAAATTCATGGATTTTAAATGTGCATAAGTTTTAAGGATAGGAATTTGAATATGGATCTTGCATAAGTTAAGGGAATATATTCATATAATGTGTTTTCATGTGCCATGAACATGCTGATTGCTAGCAATATGGAAATGGACCAATGGATTTTTTGGATTATGTATTGTAAGTGGCTAAAGTTGTGCTGTTAAATTGATTGTGTTACAGAGTAAATGATGATTTGGAGAACATTCCAACTCCTCTAAATCTGGAAAATGTAAAGCACAAAGGAGAACAACAACGCTCGTTGAATATTAGGACGAATCCTCCTTCCCCGCAGTGCTTTTCTGCCACTCGAGAACCTAACAAAACTACCCCTTTAAAGGCTTCAAAATCCAGGCTCATGGTATGTAACATTATTTCATTTGTTTTGCTTGCATTCGGTCTTCTGATCATGAAGAACGAATACGCCTAGGTAGATTGAGAGGATCCAATAGCAAGAATTGAGTTCAAACAACTTTCTATTTTGCAGTTTGAAATACTGTAGCCATTAGTAGCCTGTCAATGTTAGACCAAAAATTTCAAGTCAGTAATTGAAATATCAATGGAAAAAGCTAACATTTCAAAATTATTAGATAACACGAAGGAAGGATTATTCAAGGACATATTCACATGTTAGGAGTTGATAATGATTTTTTGTTTGTGGGTCATGTGATCTTCTAATTAAAACATGGAAAGTGTCAAGTGTTTTGCACCGACACTTTTCGTTGATTTCCCACATTTAAGATTTTTTTTTTGTCTTAATTTATTTGTAAGCCAAACAAAATCCAGGACAAAAGGGCAAATCTCTAACATGATTTTTAAATCGGTGAACAGGAGAGGGGTGTTCTTCAAGAAGTGAAGCAGAAAAAGGAAGAAATTGAGAGCAAAGGCAAAAGCTTTTCCGTTGAGGATGGAAAAGAAGCAAGAGCTTTGGATGTATTTTGGTTTCTTTAAGCCCTGCACACTCTCCAGCTGAGAATGTTTGGATATTTTTACAGTATTTTTGGATATTCATTTATTCTTTTATCTTTAGTTGATTTCTTTTCATTTTTTTTTTTTAACATAATCAATACCTTTACTAAAGTTCTTGATTCATTTGATGACAATAAGAGAAAACTGTAATTATAATCATTATTCAATTGTACTGAAATTCACTCAGTAAATAAATTTCGTTGTTTTTGTAGATATGGAATCTCTAACATAATTGATTAACCAATAAAATAACAATGCATTGCACAAATTATGTAACTTCACAGGAGTAATAATTTTTAGTAAAATTATGTAATTTTACTAAAAATAAAGTAAAATTCAACAGAAATTATAAGTAAAGCTGAGCATGCGGCTATAATTACACAGTTGGCCCCTTCAAATGATTTTTGGAAGTGAATTAAATAAAAGTAAAAGTCTTTCTACACTTAATTTAAACCCTCCAATCATCTCGTATCTTTATGAGATTTATTATTATTGTTGTTAAGATACGTGTTAAATCATACTTAGAACACTCTACTACTTGACCAAATCAAATAAAAGGCCAAATTGTATACAAATTTGATTTTGAAACAAATTCAAGTCAAATAGATCCCTTTTTCCAAATCAAACAACGCCGCCTATACATATTTCAATAAGAACTTGTCTGTATTCCAATATCTAATGATTATTTGAGGATGTTGGAGTTTAATCAAAACCCAATTTAATATTAATCTGAAAATTTACAATACTGCTTGATGGCTCTTAATTTGTTGATTTCTAGTATACTTCTCCCAATTATTAAAATCGACAACATTACAATTAACTTTTTAATATCGTTTAAATTAAATTAATTTTTTTTCACAATAATAAGAAATAAAGACAAAATAGAAATTAAAAAAAAATAATAATAAGATATCTTCTTTAAGTCTTCTTAATTTGTGTATTTGATAGACTAACAACAAACATTAATTTGTATAAACTAAAAGCAATTAAGAGTAATAATTTTTTATTTAATTTGCAAAAAAGGATAATTAGGAAAAAGAAGACAACAACAGATGTTACGAAGAAAAATACATAAAATATTAAATTATGCATTTGCAAACTTCAATGCTTTTTGTCCTTCACATTAAATTTAATTTGTTTTTTTTCCAAAGATAATACAAATAAAAAAAAAAAAACATTTTTCTTATATGGACGAGCAGTTCAATTAAATTATGATCTCACAATTCTTCCCCTTCTAATTGAAAAACATGTCCCTTTAATACCTCTTTTTAATTTTATCTTTTTGGCTTTTTTTTTTTTTTTGATAAAAAATTTTATTCTTTTCCTTTAATAAAGCAAAACTTTAGCTTATAATAAAAATTGATTCCTATTCTGTTAAATTAAATCGGACCATATATATTATTGGCAATGTTCTTGCAAACTCGAGTATATTTTTTTTTTCTGCCCAAATTTATATAGCCAATTATAACTCATCTAAATCCAAAATCCTAACTTCCAATGAAATCCAGAAAAAAAAAATCTTAAATTTTCTTTATTCATATGAAGTAAAAAAAAAAAAAAAAAAAAATATATATATATATATATATATAAACCGACAATTCCTAGAACCTTTGGTAACCCCAGAAAACCAGATCTTAAGTCGATCAAAAAAAAAAAAAAAAAAAGAGAAAAAAAAGAAAAAAAAAAAAAAAAAAAAAGAAAAAAGAAGAAGATTGAATCCATTATTTATACGATAACATACTCGAAGAAAGAAAAAATAAATTGGCAAATAATTCACCATATAACATCGTACTCCCGCATTTGAACCCAAAAAAAAAAAAATCGGAATCCTTAAGAATGTACAGTGCAAAATTAAAAAAGATACATGATGTCCTCTGCAATTTAAAAGGAAGAAAAAAAAATTAATCTAACCTGTAATTGCAAAGCAAGAGATCCAAAAGCCTAGACCAAACGTGCCTAGCACGTGGGTAGATTCTAATAGTATAAGCTCTTGACTCTCTAAACAGATCTTCCATGGTTTCAACAAAGCTATTGAAGCTCCTCATAGGCGGAACATACAGCGTTAATGGCACTGCTGAAAAAGCCACTGTAAAGAACAGCTGCAGCATCCTTTCCCCTTTATTCAATTCCTAATTTACCGCTTCCTTCCAAAACTTGAGATCTTTCCTGCGTTAAATTTTAGAGACACAGCCAAAACTGAGTTGAAAGGAATTTGATTTAAGGAAGAATTGGGATTTACTTTATTTCTACACGAACATGGAATAAGAAGAAACTGGGAGAGAATGAGAGATTAGAGTTCTAGAAAGTCACAGAAGTTTATTGAAGTACCAGTACCGGGTCGATTTATATTCTTTAAAAAAAAAAATTAATTAATTATTGTATATATTTTTTTGAGAAAATTGTTTTTTTGTTAAAGATGTATGTTAATACCACTTAATAAGTTATTAGTAAATTAAGCGCAAAATTTATCCTTTGTATTCTCAATTAATGGATATTACAGATAAATAAAAAAATGTATTAAATTTAGATTAATACTATTAAAATAGAACAATTATATATTCTTTATATTAAAAAATTGATAAAAAAAAATCAATTACGTAATTCATGGAAACACAAAAAGTTTAAAAGATGTTGCGCTTAGAATAAAATAAATAAAAGTTTAATAAATATGATAGGGAGGAGTAGTTGAGTTGGGTGAAGTGGAAAGACACTTTGATGGTTGTTACCTGTAAATTTATCTAATTTTAGTTTATTTATTATATATAGAGATTACAGATCATATTATTATTTTAAATTATCTCGTCAACCGGGAATTTATTTATCTACAATTCTCCGTATATATCCACAACTGCCAATTATTGCTTTTGCTCTTCTTTTGTAATTACAACCACTTCAAATTGATGAACTACTTTCAGTTTATATGTGATTTAATAAAGTTTATATTCTTCTGAGTTCGAGATCATGTCTTTTTATTAATCATGTATAATGTACAACTATAGATTTGAAAAACTTTATCAAATTCATTTTTATTTTTTTTAAAATGATAAATATTTATTCGCTATGTTAAAAATCAACACTTTTAATAGTGATTTAAAAAGCTACTTTCTCGATTATTTTTTCTTTTATATATTCCTATTATTTAAAAATAAAAAATAAAATGAAACAATATATAAAAAGTGGTATACTAAACTGTGATTAGGGAGATAATTGGTATACCTTAAGTGAAATAAAGCCTAACAAAATGCTGACGTGGCATAGTTAACCTGCAATAACATGTCACATGTACCACAATGGGAGGTCACCTAGAAGTTGGGGTACTACAGTATGCAAAACAGTAGTTGGTATACCAAACTGTGATTAGGGAGATAATTGGTATACCATAAGTGAAATTAAACCCAACAAAGTGTTGACGTGACACAGTTAACCTGCAATAACATGTCACATATACCACAATGGGAGGTCACCTAGAAGTTGGGGTACTACAGTGTGCAAAACGGTAGTTGGTATACCAAACTGTGATTAGAGAGATAGTTGGTATACCATGAGTGAAATTAAGCCTTTAAAAAGCTACTTTCTCGAATATTTTTTCTTTTATAAAAAAGAGAAAACAAGAAACACCTGAGAGAACTCAATCCTGGTAAAATAACTAAGAAAATGTGGAGGCCAATCGGAAGAGAAGCCATCGAGTTGGCCGCTATATTTGCACATCTACTACCTTCACGGCACACATTCATCACCTTCACTATCCAATTTCTACTAAGTAGCCCATAAAGCTCTGTTAGCAACATTCTCCTTATGGATTTCATCAACAACAAATTTACAGTCCATTTTCAAAATAAATTCACCCAGAGCCTCTATTCCACACCACTTCCAACCCATTCAGCACACCTCACAACTCAGCTTTAGCGATGGAACAGGACCCCACCTTCTGATCATAACCCAAGATGTACTATCCCGAATAATACCACTAGAAGTTGCATCCCAGTTAGAGCCTTTCACCGCTCCATCTGAATTAATTTTCACCCACCCTTTCAGCGAAGTTGACCACCTGATAAGCTTCCAACCTCTGCGCATGCACACCATCTCGATCCAACTCAAGCTTTTTAGCCTTCTCTATCGATGCAACAAAACTGCAGATATTCCAAGCAATATTCAACACATTAACAATCTTACTTCCAAACACAAATTCATTCCTAGCTTTCCAAATAATCCAATATCCAATATCGAAAATAAAACCTCAATTTGCATGCCCAAAACAAACTCGCTGCCACATATTATAACATTGCCACTTTAAAAAGACCATTGTTTATAAAAAAAAAAATTAAACTCAATCCTTGGAATAATATTAATCCAATTGCTCCTCGGAAAAGGACAATTCCCTAAAACATGTAAAATAGTCTCCACTCAAATATTGCATCTTGGACACCCAACATAGTCACTAAGATGTCTTCTCCCTCTTTCATTATTCGTCAACAACTATTATGCAAAAATCAACTACAAAAAAGCTTTAACTCTATCCTGTCCATTCCACTTCCAAATGTCCTTCCAAATCGGGTCTAAATCCACCACATTCACAACATCTAAGATTTGAATCAGATTGAGTATATACATCACGATAAGATCTGAGTATAAGGTGGTCTAGTATAAAACCATACTCTACTGGACGTTGAAGAATACAAAGCTCTTGTTATTAAATGAGTAACTATATTTGCAAATCGTTTTACATGAACAGATGAAATATATCCCAACTCCTTTACTAAAGTAATACATTCCTTCAAAAATTAACCTAAAGATGTGTAGTATATCTACATACGTGTATCCCGAAGAGCATGACCCGCACCTTTAGTATCCATCTCCACTTGTAATGGCCCCATATTGAGTGCTTTTAGCTAGTTTGCATTGGATCCAACTCCCTTTGAAGTAAACAACACCGAACCGCTACGACAAAATTGGTTGAGTCTTGGATGATACATCTATGCCTAACTAACTCCCTATCATCAAAATACGCAACATTACTGTTGAATTTAAAAATACCCGGTGAAGCCTACCAACATTCTTGCTGCTTTGATTTGTCCGCCCTACTACATTGGCATGCTACCCCTTGCTACTGCAACTATAGCTCATCGCTCCTACAAATAACGAGCATTGCTACGCTTTATCTCCCTCAAATTTCCATAAGAGTCGGTTTTGTGCACCCTAAACTGTCCAACCATCCACCACTACTCGCACCAGATTCTCCTCTGTCTCTTGGATTACAGATTCGGCCACTTAATAGCTCCTATACCAACGGAAGTGTCTCCTACATAGGATGAACAATAGGGCATAAAAATAGTATACAGGAAATAGATTCCCTGGTTGCATTGAAAAACAAGTACACCCCATCAAGATCAATTCTAAGATTAACTAAATTCTCCTTTGTGGAGAGAATTCCCACCATGCAACGCCACCGAAAATTCTTGATCCTTGGCGGAATCAATAATGCCCATGTCCTCTCCCAAGTCCCTTGTGTATTAGTGTTTATAATATTATACCATTGGATTATACTTTGACATTTTTAGTATCAATCTGTCTTTTCAACTTGGCATATGGAATCAAAGTAGTCTAAAATGACACACGTCAGTATTTGATTGTTTTTTTTTTAACGTTTTTCACTTACTCATGCTGACACGTGTCCTTTTTTAGCAATTTTGACCCTAAATGCTAAGTTAAAGTGCCAATTTGATGCATAAACTTGATTTTGAACTAAATTAGTTATACAAGCTAACTTTAGGGACTAATTTAATCCTTCACTCATATGGTAAAACCTCGGTAAATAAAAACTTGATAAATTAATAAATTCGATTAAATAACAACTTTTTCAAGTGCTAGTCATGCTAAATACTAATATAACAACCTATCTAAATACATGAGATAATAATTTTTGAAAAATTTCTTAAGCCCAATAAAAATGTGAAGTAGTAACAAATTATTTTCTAGACAACTTCTATTTCTTTAGTTCTATACTCTTTGCTAAAATATGTATGTGTATCATAGTTGTGAAAACCGGACCGGACCGGCCGGTCGGACCGGGTTCAACTGGTACCGGAGGTCCGTCCGGTCGGTTTGTATCCGGTTTTCATTTTGATCAATAAACGATCAACTTCCGGTCGAACCGTAAAACAGTGAATCGGACCGATTTTTCTGTTCGACCAGACTGTTTTTTTTATTTTAAAATTATTTGAATATAAAATTTAAGTTATTATTTTGAGGTGTTTTTAATTAAAATAAAATATAATTTGTATATTTAAATTATTTTAAATTAAATCGACATTTAATTGTAACTATAAAAACTATATTTCATAAATTGAGATTTTTTAATTACTATATTGTGTTTGAAATGCTTAAACTTAAAGAATTATAATAAAAATGTTCAAATTTTCATATATTATAAATATAAAAATAAAAATATATTAATATTTTAATATGTTTATTAAATTCGGTTTGATTCCGGTTTAATCCAAAATCCATAAATCTAACTTTCACTGGTTCGATGACTGGTCCGGATCTGAAAACCATGATGTGTATAACCAAACATTTATTCTTTACACATGAATGAATTGCAGTTTCACTTTAGTTCTTTTTGCGCAGCAAAGATAATATTTGACATATTTTCTTATATTTTAGTAATTAATTTTTAAGGTATTTTTGACTAGAACAGTCTCTTTTAGATAAATATGTTATAAAATATCACTGTCACATAAACTTTGAATTAATATATCTATTATTAGTTGAATTATATTTATATTCTGCTACTAATTATGTATATTTAATTGCTGGTTAAAATTTTATGTAAAGTATTTTAATATCGATAAATTAATAATTTATGTAAAATAATATTCATTTTTAAAGAAATTATTATACGGAAGTTACTGGTATTTGATGATGATCACATCTGTGCGAAATCTAGTTACACGCGTCACAAATTCTATAAAGAATCACGTAAAAAGTGTGCATCGGTAAGTAACTCTATAACCCATTGTTCCGAGCTAAACCCTCGTTTTTTCCTTTCAGTCTTGCCTTCACCGTTGCTCGTACTGCCTCAGAGCTAAAACAACCTGAAAGTAAAAAACGCGTAATACGAAAAGAAAAAACGACAGAAACATGGCAATGGCTGGCCGTCTCAGATCAGGTCTCCCTCTCCTCAATTGGATTTTGAGATCTGATTCCCTCTCTGCTTCTGGATCAGCCGTTCAACGCTCTGTTCTTTGTCCTGCTTTCACATCTGAGGTGATTGCACAAAACAATTACCCTTGACACCTTATTTGTAGAATCAAAAAGTTTCCATTTTTTTTATTTCTTATGCGTTTGTTTTATGCATGTCTAATTGATGTTTAGATGGACGGATTCATTTCTTCTTTCTGGTAGACCATGAGGTTGTAGAAAGTGGAAACCCTAATTTCATTATCCTTTGCAAACAATGGGAAAGTGGAAACCCTAATTTCATTATCCTTTGCAAACAATGGGAAGAGTTGATCTCTTGGAGTTGAGGAATTTTATTCCGTAGTGTCTTGAATCAATGAATGTTGTCTCATTTTCTTTCATCTAAATCTTCTATCTTTTTTTTTTTCATCGTCTTGGAAATTGCTGGGTGCCTTAGTCTCGGAGCAAGCGGAATAGTGTTTATTGTAATTATCTTCTTTCTGTATTTTTGGGTCTGGGAAGTTACTTGTGTTAATTCTTCTAGATGACTTTCTTCTTAATTTTCTAACTTCGGCCATTTTCCTGTGGACAGTCTTCAAAAAGTTTCGCTACTGCATCAGAACAAAGGGAGGCTAAAGTGAAGGTAAATACTCTTTAATGTTCTGGTCGTGTGTACTAAAATATATGATTGTATGTGTACTTTCCTGAATTTGGTGATTAGAAGATGGGTCTTACCAAGATCACATGAAAGTTAACTAAATTGGTTCCTCACTTCCCAGCTTGAAATCTCCGTGTCCATGAAATAATGAAACAAGTCTAATACTTTCTTACGTAGAATAATATGATTCATTTAGTATGTAAACTTTGGTTGGTATTTAATC
Source organism: Euphorbia tirucalli (assembly GCA_039660915.1). Classification (NCBI taxonomy): domain Eukaryota; kingdom Viridiplantae; phylum Streptophyta; class Magnoliopsida; order Malpighiales; family Euphorbiaceae; genus Euphorbia; species Euphorbia tirucalli. The sequence goes on along the minus strand of CM077633.1, from coordinate 18,811,325 downwards.
ATGGAAATCCTACAATAGCAATAAGAAGTTAAAAGAAAAGGTGCTGGTGTTTTTTCTTTCCATTTATATGATAACATCCAAACTGCAACTTCATTGAAATTTTTTTAAACTTGATTATTTGAATTTACTTGTTTCAAACTACTTGAATTACTACTGATGATCTTTGATTTGATATTCAAATTGTTTCCTAGCCTAATATATGCTGTGGCATGAGTTTAAATTGGCTCACTGAATGAGAAATGGAGTATGGAACTGATTAATTATTTTGTTTTTCAGAGATTAGCGTACTGAAAACAGATAACATTTGTTTGTTTTGCATTTTAACCCTACTTTCTTCCTTGTCGTTGATGTTTAGGTGCCAATTGCTATGTTTGGTGGAACTGGAAAGTATGCTTCTGCATTGTACATTGCTGCCAAAAAGTCTAATGTACTGGACAAGGTTGAGGCCGAAATTCTGGACCTTGTGGAGGCTTCAAAGAGAAGTCCCACATTTTCGCTGTTCACAAAGGACTTGTCAGTGACTAAAAATACAAGGGTCAATGCCATTGACGATATTTGTGCCAAAGCTAAATTTTCAGAAGTCACAAAAAATTTTTTAGGTATGATGCTACTCATTTTTACCAGTGTGCGCATTTGTGTGTGTGAATTAACATGAATATAAACAATCATTTTGTTTGAGGATCTGATAGTTACATACTTGTATATAACACCAGTTGAAAAGTAGATAGACACACAATGGCATAATTATTGGTGGAATTAGTTTGTCCTTGATCTCGATAATTTGTAAAATGTGTTTGGGAAGCCACTATTTTTTTTGTTAGACATGGTGTTCAATTGGATTCTAATTTGGCTTAGTTTTCAAAGTTTCTTGGTTGATGGAGTATAATTTCCTTGGAAAAATGGATACTGAATTACTTGAGATGATATGATGGAGTAAGGCTGCCCTCTATTGTGAATTCATACATTGTGAACTCAGTGAGGGCCACTGCTTGATAACTACTACATGCTTTATGTATTTAATTATTTCTTTGGGGTTTTGATAAAAATAATTCTAATTTTCTGTTATTTGGTCTGTTTTTTGTGACAATTTTCTTTGTTCTTTTCGGTTTTTGCCTGAACACTGATGCAAGATTCCCTGATGTTCAAAATTGCAAACATCTGGCTGTTCCTTTCAACTTAAGAGGTGCTTTTCTCTATGTTGGCAGGCTGTCTATAGTGATAATAGAAGCAAAAATCTACTTGAATTCTGGGAGACTTGGATCATGAGCATAACATCTTAAAGAACTTTTGCCAGTCTCATGGGCCTTTCTTAATTCATCATCTATACAATTGACATAATTACTAACATTATATTCTGAATAATGCTCTACATTGAATAACAAAAGTGCCAGGAACAACTTTACCGTTGGTTTTTATTTGTCCCAAATGTCCTGTCGATAGGATGTGCTTGCATTGTTGAACTTTTCTTTACAATATTCTAATAGGATTTTATTGGAGTGAACTTGTTCTGCTTGCTTCTGTTTAGATTCTTTGTTGAGGTAGTTTATTATACTCGGCAGACATTTTATTTGTGTTTTTTTTAATCATAGGAAAATATTTTTATTGTGTAGATATTAGTAGTTGGTAATATTCCCTGTCCTTTGTTTTTCTAACCCTGAAATACGTGCATGGTACTAGTGTTTGCTGGCATCTTTTACAGAATAGTGTTAAGTTGCAGTTTTATTTAGAAATTCTTTGTTGCACTTGTTCCAGTTTTGTTGGCTGAGAATGGAAGGTTAAGAAACATTGACAGCATAGTGAAGAAATTTGTGGAATTGACCATGGCAGATAGGGGAGAAGTGAAAGCTATAGTCACCACAGTCATTGTAAGTTTGTCATTTCCTTCACTGCATAACTTACGTCATTAGTGTCTATTACCTTTCTGTTTGTGATTTTTTGTTTTTGTTTTCAACTGTATATTATGACTGGATGTTAGGCAAGGAATAATACAATTTCTGTACATGCTAGTTTGCAGTAATTGTAATGAAAGTAGCCTTTTCATAGTTTGTGTTGAACATTGGTCTAGAAATAGTAGACCTTTTTTTCCTGGGTTTTTTTTTTTTTTTTTTTTTTTGCTGTATACTGAAAAACTTGTAAATGCTTAATGTTGTTTTTTGTTACAATAGAATGGTTGCTACCTTGCTACTGCTGATGTCTTTTCTTTTTCATTTTATTTTGGTTTGTTGATATGCTGATTGTGGAAAATAATTAACAACAATATGTAGAGAAGTTTGTAATGTCAGCTATGACTCTATTGCATAATATAATGGTAGACAAATTTCTCTATGAGGGGCTGTGAGGACCTCCATTCTTGCTAGCATAACTTACATCCTGTGAATATGCTAACAGCTTGACATTTCAAATGCTATGTGCACAATAACGCCTCTTGCCTCTTGGATAGTGTTTCGCTGTTTCAGATGCATCTCTGAAGTTGTGATGCTCGTGCTCATGGGACATACTTTGGCATGTCTCCATAATTTCTCAAAGCTGGAAACATGTTTCCTCGAATTTAGAGATGCGTTTCCAGCTGGAGCACAACAAGAAAATAATTACTTAGATGGTTTTCTGGGATAATTATAAAAAGCTAGCTGTGGTGTAAACCTTCTCTGGGATTCTCTAGTTATTCTGTGGTATTCAGCTCTGTGATTCAAAATTTTTCTTCTGCATGCTCACCGACTTCTCTCATGTGCAGATATTCTGTTTCTTCCTTCATGTGTGGTGTCTGAGTTTTCAGTCTTTCTGTCTGTTCGTGGGCAGTGTCTTTTACTATTCATTTTGTGGGTGTTTCATGGGAGAAGCCCACCCCCTGCCCCTGCCACCCCCCTCTTGCTTTTTTTTTTTTTTTTTTTTTTGCTGGTAAAAATTGGGAGTAATTGAAGTTTGGTAGGTCTTGGTTTTCTTTCATACGAAGTGTGCAGATATAGATTACGGAGAGGTGGGTCTGATTTATTAAGAGTCTCGAGATAATGACTAATTTTCTTTTATACTTGTGCAGCAAATAAATATATGTTTTTTCCTGCTCTCATCAAGAGTTTTTTAACATTTTGCATTTCATAGAAATACAATTTTTTAATGTTTTATTATGTGCATCAAGGACACTGCCTATGGATTTTGAATTATGGAATGAAATTTTTGTATTTCTAATTTTGGATTAGTCAGATGTTCAGCACTAGATATTGTCTGTCATCTTAATGCATTGCTTCCAATACATTACATAATTCAAAGTTACCAGTAGCTTAGTGTATGATAATTACAAATTGTTTTAATCCCATGTGCAGCCCCTGCCTCCACAAGAGGAGAAAGAATTGAAGGAAACTCTGCAGGAAATTATTGGACAAGGAAAGACTGTGAGGCTTGAACAAAAGGTGTGCATTATGAGCCATTATTATTGATTTGGTGTCAGAATTTATTGTAGAATTATGCTAATAATTATTGGGAATATATTGCAGATTGATCCTAGTATTCTTGGAGGCCTAGTGGTAGAGTTCAGTCAGAAGGTGTTTGACATGTCCATTAAGACACGGGCGAAGCAAATGGAGAGGTTCTTGCGTGAGCCTATAAACATCACTCTGTAAAAGGTGTTTTACTCCTCCAGGTTGCCTTTATTTATACTTCTGCCAATGCTGTGGGAAGGAAAATATTCCAAAATTTCTTGCTTTGTTTTGTTCGCATGTACACCGTCTTCTTTGATCTGATGGAAAATGCTTCACTTGGCAAATAAAGATTTGTTCAGGGCATCTGCCGATGGACCTCTACATTATTGTTTGAGTTTTATTGTTGCTATAAAACGTAGAGGTCACAGATTGTTGAAATTTGACTTACCCTGCACATTAATAGAGTTCATGGGCCGTTTTGTCCATTTTTCTGATGACTTCTAATATCTTCTCTTTTTCTGTGGGCATGAATTAAAGGTCATATTGAGGCATCTCTATTCTCTCTTTGGCATAGTATTTTCCTTTCCTTGGCTAAAGTGCAAGTTGGACTTTTGAAAATGTTGATAGAAGTTCATTGAAATAAAATACAAATAAGACTTTTGCAGTTTGGGACAAAAAACATCATATGTACTTTTGTGGTCAAGTATCCTCTTCACCATTCATTTGTGGGTTAATTTAATTGAACTCCTAATTTGATTCAATAGCGTTAAGTTGTACTATATTAGCCTAAAAATGAAAGATGAAATGCCGCTTGTTTGGTTATTAAATTGGAAGTTAATTTTCATTTGTCTTGTTATTATTATTACTACTGCTTAAGTGTAATATGACATTGTTTTTATTGTAAATTTGGTGAAATTATATACTTTATATTTGGGAGTTAAAAGGAATTCGCGTGGTTGTAAAAGTTTCCAGTGTCTAATACAATTTGCCATCGTACAGCTGCACACGGTCGGTTAACCGGTCAATGTGTACTTTTATAAACGGTTAACCGTTTGAATAGTTTTTTTAATTTACTAACCATACACTGTCTATTGAATTCGGTTTGGTTAACCATTAATTTTCGTCGATTAACCACGTCTTTACGGTTAACCATTTATGAAATAAAAATAATATTTTACTAAATTTATAATATTTGAAATCTTAAATAAATAGACCATAAATCTCAAATGTCAAATAAAAAAAAAAAATACAAACCATAGTCTTAATTATTAATTAAAATAGCATTTTAATCATAAACTCCAATAATTAAAACATTAATAAAAAAAAGTTTCCAAACATAGAAATTGTTGTTCAAGATCAAAATTAATTAATGAAATTGTTCTTTGCTGTTTGTTTTTTTAGTGATAATGAAATTAAGAATTGAGAGGAGATGTGACTGAAAGGGAGTGACCAATACTACTTGGTTTTGTACAGTAAGGAAGTAAAATAACATCAAAGGCTTAAATATTTCATTATATATATATATATATAAATTTTTAAGAAAAATATTTGTAAAAAGTCGGTTAACCGCGAGTCCATATAGACTTTCGGTGTAAAAACCTAAACCGTAACCGTTAATTTTTAAAAATAAAAACCGTACACTAGTCCATCGGTTTCGATTAATCATATTTTTAGTTCGATTTTGGTTCGGTTTCACGGTTTTTCGGTTTTTTGTTTTTTTTGTAGCCCTATATATATATTGTATTTCTAATCTAATGTAATTTGTTGAGAATTTCAACATTATTTTAATTAAAATATATTTGTTTTTTTAACAAATTGTGTACTATTATTAAATAAAATAGAAAAACTATGCAAGTAAACTTAATTAGGTTCAATCTTGGTTTGGTTCGACTTCTGATAGAAAAAAGCGAATCGAATCAAATTGAACTAAAATTGAAACAATTTAAAAGTGTATTTTGAATAAAAAACGAATCAGATCTGGTTTTTGGTTTTTACAGTTCAATCTCAATATTGATAGTATAATTATATATATGATACATGTGACAAAATTATATTAATGTGAAACAAGGTGGATTGCTTTCGTAAAACATATTGCATTAGAAATTGGTATCTCTATGAAAAGCACTCTCAAAACGTTATGGGTGAGTGGGTGTCTCCCTCTGTGGACATCAAACATCAAACCGCCTTGCGAAGGCTGGCTCCGGTAGTATCACAAAGACTGACCAAAGTGAATGGCTGCATCTCGGTAGCTCATGTGAACCCATGACTCAAAATCAATTAATATTTTCCAAAAAAATCAATACAACTTAAATTCTCAACCAACTATTGGTTCAGTAGATACTAACAGGGAGTAATGGGAAACCAAGACTTCATGTCAACCAATGAAATTCTCATTCGTCAATTCAAATAATTAATTCAATTTGCAAGAAGAAATATTTCAAAACAAAACATCAACTAATGACTGAGAACCCAAATGTGTCGTGTTCCATTCATTTTCATGCAGGTAGAGAAGAAGACTTGTTAAGGTTGCAAAATCAGTACTGTAACCGTTTGTTTGAGTGGATGCTTTTGCGTTGCTGGAATCGCGAGGAAGAAGGAACTGTTGTTGGTCTGAAGGAACCGAGTTAATGGTATCGTGTTGTTTCATTTTCATCACCAACTACATCTATCTATATGTCTAGTTATCATGTATGCGGACATGACATGTACAACTATTGAATTGAAGCGCCTTTTAACTTTAAGAAGAAGGGAGGATTACAATAATTAGAATAAAAGAATTTGTGAAGGAAGAAATGAAATGCCATCACATTTGAAGAGGGAGACTGAACTGAAAGCCACAGTATTGCTTTTCTAGTAATTAAAAAAGAAGACTGCAACGGCTTGGAAGTGGGTGGCACAGATTTAGACATTTAGTGGGTTCATGCGGTTGTAAAACTAAAATGGTTTGGGCTTAAATTGGGAAGATATACGGGCTGGGCTTTTTCTTTATTGTCTTTGTTGTCATATTGCTATGCTTTTTGTTGTCTTATTGCTATATCTCTTAATATGCCCCGAAAAAGTTAGTGTAATTTGTTGTTGGGTTTTATATAGACATTGAAACTGTTCAAAACATGACACATGTAAGATAAAAAAAATTAAATGATTAATTTGGTAATTAGTTTTAATTTAAATAAATTATTAGTATTAATCATGTTATATTTTGCACAAAAATATCCGTATAATTCATATTAAAATATACAAAAGTTAATAATCTTGAAAGGTTTTTTTTTATAATATATTTTCACATAGCATATTTCTAAAACTACATAAACTAATAACTGTTAAAAAACCATAAATCTGATTAAATTATTGGTTAAACTCGGTTAAATTGGTTGAACCATAAATTAGCAATCTTGCCAGTTCGATATCCAATCTAATTTTAATAACATCAACCCCATTATAACGCCACATCAATTTTACATATTTTCTTCATGAAAAACACGTTCTAATTTACTTGGTCAAATAAAGCGAATTCTAACCATTGGCCTTCATTATTAAGTTGAAAAAATGGAACCATGCTTCCTCCTCCTCCTCCTCCTCCTCCTCTTCTTCTTGTTCTTGTTCTTCTTTTTCTTCTTTTTTTTTTTTTACAATAATAGTAATATATATTTCAAATAAGTAGATTACATCAAAATAGATATATTGGTAATAAAATCAAATAAATCCAACAAAGTCTTCTACAAATATTGAAATAATACATAACAACAAAACATAAAAACACCATATTGGTGAGGAAAAACAAGTCACATGGGCCACAATAAATACATAATAAAACACCATAAAACATAAGAATGTTTCATCCTACATTTTATTAAGTTATACCATATTTTATCAGAAATCTTCAGCCATAAGGATTCCCATGTTTTGCATATCACCAAGCAGTTTAGCAAATTTGAATAAAACTTCCAAATCTTGCATAAAAGATGGATAAAACTTTCATGCCTCTTCTGGTGGAAGGTAAAGGGAGAGAATTCAGATGATTATTCAGCCCCTAGATTTGGCCATTGATTGATTGTAAGACCAATATTGTTGCTTCCTTGTCACATGTTTCCTTCAACTTTGTCAAGCAAAATGTTAGCTACTTTTGGATTGAATTCTTCTTTTCCTGCCATTGTCAAAGTTCTTCCTTTTGCTTTAATTAACACTCTATTGAAAATATATGCAATATGCTCCCTTTAATACAAGACCCAAAAAAATTTTTTTTTATTTATAAACTATAAATAAAAAATATCAATTCTGATGACATGAGATGTGATATCCACCATTTAATGACAACACCTAAAAAGATAAAAAGGTTAAAGGAAGCCAAGATTCGGTCGAAGCCTCTCCGATGGTAAAGTTAGTATGTTATCTTAGATGGAATGCATAGATTAAAGAGAAACTCATACCTTTGCTTATAGGTTTCCTTAGTGGGCTATATGCATATTTGTGTGAGGCCATTACATTCCATTAAGTATGACTAATACCTGATTGTTCCATGTGTAAGGGTAATAATAAGGTAACATATCTGCTATACATGTGTGAGGTAGTGATGATCTTAAGCTGTTACATGTTTGTTGTGCAAGTATGAATACCAAACCTACACATATGTAGCTGTGATAAAGTCATCTCTAAGTAAGTGCCTTTTTGCGACATGTGTCCTAGGCCGAAGTCATGGTGAATATGAGATCCACAAGTACATGGATGAGACTAATATTTGCCTTGTTATCAAATCCTTTTATCTTGTTTTAAGAAGCATATATTTTAGAATAGTACTTGTAAAAGAATATTAGCTAAATATGATTCTTGGGGTGCAATTATGTTATTCTATTTATTGTAGTATTACTATTTTGTACAAAGTCTAATTAGGAACACTCTCTCTTATAGGGCTGTATATATATTTGTTGTTTCTCATAATATAATTTGCCAATTCACAAACTCCTTTATGGTATCAAAGCCATCTAGGTTTTAAACTTCTTATTCTGTCTTTTTTTCTATGGTTGAAACATGTGTTGTCACCGCTATATCTACCACCGCCGCCATCATCATCAGATCCACCATGTTAAGTTCGAGCTCCACTGGTGTTGAGGCTATTGTGAATTCAACTCCCATGATGCAAAATTTTGTTCCCTCTATCACTCATCATCCAATCCATATTAATCAAGGCAATTTCCTTTTGTGGAAAATACAATTACAAACTACACTCAAAGGTTGTGATTTGCTGCACCATATTGATGGGACTCAACCACCTCTATCGCAATAGATTAATGGAGTTTCCAATCCATTATACAGCCTATGGGAGAGACAAGACAGTCAGGTTATCAGCTAGATACTCACCTTTGTAGAACCGAGCTTTTGGTCACTGATTGTTAGAGCTACAAGTGCTCAACATGGTTGGGAGAAGTTAGTGAATGCTTTTGGAGCGGGTTCTCATCTCCAAATCAAAAGTTTAAGATGTTAATTAAACGATCTTAAATGCAACAATGACTCAATTAGTACATATATCTAAAAGGCCAAAAGTATGGCAGATCAACTTATTGCTCTTGAATATATTGTCCCTGATGAAGATGTTATTCATTGTATTGTCCTCGATTTGGGAAGGAATTATCAGTTGTTTCCTCAATCGATTTAGACTAAAACTGAAGCTGTCAATCTTGATCAACTCTATGGTATGCTTCTAAGGGAAGAGAGGCTTCTTAAAACATATAATGATGTATCTGAAAATGCTATACCAGTCACTATCCAACCCACCACTCATTATACTTGTCGAACTAGCAACAACCAGAATGGAACAGGACACGGAAGTGGTAGAGGCCATGGAGGTCAAAATTCGGCCCAATAGTTTAAAGGCTCACAGCTTCAGTCTAATCAGTAGTATACTGAAATTGGACAACAGTTCATCTCAGGTCAGCCTCAAACTTGGTCCGCTAGTGTGGACACCTCGGGAAGTATGTGCTATAATTGTAGTGGATTTGGACACCTAGCTCGTCAATGCCCTAAACCTAACCGCCCTATGTTTAACTTAGCTACAATAAACACCAACTCTCAACCAGGGTGGTTGACACTAGAGCTACATATCATCTAACGTCAAACTTGGCAAACCTTGCTCTTCATTCTGAATACCAAGGACCCGAGGAAGTTCATCTTAGTAATGGTATGAAAGTCCCTATCTCTCACATTGGTTGTTCTTAATTTCATTTAAGGGATCAGGTTCTTTCTTTTCATGATATATTACATGTTCTGAATTCTAGCTAAAATTTGTTATCTATTTATGCATTAACTAATGCTAACCCAATTTTTGTTAAATTTTTGGCTCAAAAGTTCCTCATCATGGATTTGGAAAAAAGGAAGATCTTATACCAAGGCTGGTGTAATGATGGATTATATTCTTTATGCTTGCAATTCAATAAATCAGTTTCTCTAAAAGCGAAGTTAGCTTCTTTAGATGTTTGACATACTCGTTTGGGGCATCCTTCTTTACTAATTGTTAAACGTACTCTTGCTAGTAATGAAATTGTTTATTCTAATTCTTCCAATGTTAAATTTTGTCATGCTTGTTCTACTAGCAAAATGCATAAATTGCCATTCTCACATTCTAATTTTCAAGCATCTGCACCACTTGAATTAATTTATTCAAATGTATGGGGTTTTGCACCAATTAAATCATTTGATGGGTACTCTTATTATGTGGTAGGTTTTTTTTATCACTTCAGCAAATATTGCTGGATTTATTTTCTCAAAAAGAAGTCTAAAGTATGACCTACTTTCATTACCTTTTGCATAATTGTTGAGAAGTATTTTAATACACCAGTTAAAATGTTTCAAGCTGATTGGGGTGGGAAATTCTAAGCTCTCATAAAATATTTAACCAAACATGGTATTATTCAAGGGTTTCTTATCCATATACCTCTGAACAAAATAGATGTGCAGAATGTAAACACCATCATATTGTTGTTAGTGGTTTAGTAGTATTGCATCATTGTCATTTACCAATTAAATTTTGGACTGCTGCATTCTCTTCCACTGTTTATACCATTAATTGTGTTCCCACATCCACCATTAATTTTGATACTCCATATCATAAATTATTTGGTCAAGTTCCAGATTATTCATCGTTACGTGCCTTTGGTTGTCTTTGTTATCTGTGACTTCGATCGTACTCCAAACACAAATTGGAACCTCGTTCTATTACTTGTATTTTTTTGGGTTATAGCAAATTGCATAAAGCTATATATGTTTCAATCCTTTTATTGGTCGTGTTTATATCTCACGCTATGTTTTATTTGATGAACATGTGTTTCGGGGTTTGAAATTAAATGATGTGAGCTCTAGTGACCCATATAGCAATGAACCCATATCATTACCTATCCTGCAAATGCCTATATTACCTACATCTATACTGCTTGTAAGCACCGGAATTTTCCAGGGTTAAAAAAAAAAAGAAAAAAAAAGATATGGTCGTGTGCTATGCATTACAGTCGTATGACTGTAACTACAGTTGTACGGCTGTAATTCTATTACCACGGCTATAATTTAAATCTTCAGTCAAAGTCAAATAAGCAACCAAATTTTACAGTCGTCCACCTCTCATTATAGTCGTACAACTGTAATTACCAAACATTACAGTTGTACGACTGTAAATCCGTTTTTTGACATTTTGGCCATACCCAAAAGGGGAGAGGCATGAGCGATTTCAGAGGCATTAATGCCTCTGATTTCCCTTTTTTTTGGGCTATAAGTAGCAGAAGAAAAGGAGGAGAGGGGTTGGACAGAATTTGGATTGAAGAGAGCTCAAATGTGGCATTGAGAGAAAGGAAAAGAAGAGAAGAAATATTCACAAAATACTTTCTCCTACTCTTTTCTTTTTTTTTAACCTTTGTATTGTGAGGTTAAAATTGGTAAAAATCCTAGGTTAATAATCTATCACTTAAAGATAATAAATCCCAGAATTTGAACTTGGTTAAATCCTTGGCTTGTGGAGAACCTTAGACTTTATTTTTGAACCTTAGCATTCAAAGGAAAAGAAGTGATTCGAAGCTAATCTAAGGCTTTTTTTGGGCCAAATCGATGGTGAAACTACGCTACAAGGGTAACTACACCTAAAAATAGTGTTTTGCTTCATTTTCTTGGTGCTTTGGTTCATTTTCGTGTATAAAACTAAATGTTTAAGTCTGCTATTTCAGGGTAGGATGAACAGACGTACGGTTGTAATTATAGTTGCAAGACTGTAATTACAGTCGTAAGACCGTAGTTGGCTCTCCACGGCTATAAATTCTCCCATAACTCAACATAAAACCCAAAAATAAGTCTTCTGGCTCTGAGCAGGATGAATAGTCATACGACTGTAATTACAATCGCACGACTCTAACTACAGTCATACCACTGTTCTCGCTATTTCGGCTCTAAATCCTGTCCATCGAAATAAGTTCAACTTTTTTGGATCAGAAACGCATTACAATCACACGACTATAATCATAGTCGCATGACTGTAATTACCGCTGCACGGCTGTAGTTACTGGTCAGCAACAGAAAATCCCAAAAAAAATAAAAAAATCAGAAAAATCAGAAAATCGTCAAAAATGAATTTATCTTATGCATGCACGACCTTAGATTTAATTTTTGAAGTTATTGCATTTAGAACAAAACAACGACGGAGATCCAAATCTCCCGAAAACTGACCCGCATTTACATGCTAAATGGAAGTAAACTGGAAAAATAAAATATTTTCAAACATGTATTTTCTCATAAAACAAAAATACAGGAATGTTTCAAAATCGTTTTCCAGGTTTAGTCGGGCGAACTAGCCGAGTTTACCCGACTATCCCCTAAATGCATGTCCCCAAATCTCTCATTTCCCCGTTCTGTCTATTTGAGTCCAACTCGTTGCATATATCTGTGCTAACCTTTGTTTTGCAGGATTTGGTTTATTTATTTCTATTTGTTTATTTTAATTTCAATTCATTAGATACTCATGTAAAACAGGCGATTGTACCTCGATCTCCAAATTATACAAATATATCCCCTAGGATAGTTTATTTGTGACTCGATTGGGTTGTAATAATTTATTTATTTACTACTTTTTATTTGCATGTACGCTGTATGATTAAATCAATAAAAATCCACTTTAGAAAGATAAAATGCTATCTATGAACATTGGCCAAATTTATTTTGATTAGACATGAAATAAGGGACTTGTCCGGACCTAGATCTCTGGAAAGTGTAGTGGCCTTCATCTGGTTCAGCTACAATGTAATTTTCCAATTAAGATAAGCCGGGTGGCGACTCTTACACCTTTTATGGAGACTTAGGGCTCAATTCTTTTACGAAATAATTTAATTTTCCAAAACTAAATTTTCATTGCAAAAATCCCTGCGAGGGAGGGTTGCTCGATATCGAGGCTCCCTTCTGAGAGAGGAAAACGTCGTCCGCTCACACTGCCCACAAATTCGAAATCCTCACCTCCACCCACAACTCCATAAGATAATGACAATCCAATTTTGCCAAGCCCACAAATACCTTTGTCACTGATTTCACCCTTTGAATCAACCATCTTCTCGGCCCAATGCTGATACCTAATCCCCACCATAATTAATGCTAAATGTAGCTGTCTAATCCTCTACCTCACCGTCTCGGGTTGTGTCTCAAATATCGGTAACGAAACCTGGTTCTATTGACTGAGGATTGTCTTTGGTTGTTGATTTGGATAAATTTTGTCCCCTGGTTCCTATATATGATAACATAGCTATTCCTTCAGGTTAGAAGCCATATTGCATGGTCCCTAGTCAACAAATGGATAATCTGAAACCGCAACAACCCTTCTCAATGTATACCATTGCTTTTATTCATATAGAGACAAATAATCATGTTGGAGCACTGAAAATACCCGAATGGAGAGCAACAATGGCTAAAGAATATATGGCCTTAGTAAAAAATGGAACTTGGGGGTTGGTTCGGCCTTCTAGTTCATAAAATTTGGGGGTTGTCACTGGATTTTTTGTATTAAGAGGAAGCCTGATGGGTCTATTGATCGGTATAAAGCACGATTGGTTACTAAGGTTATCACCAATGCCCCGAAATATATTTTTATGATAGTTTCAGGCTGGTTGTCAAACCTAGCATTATTCGGTTGCTACTTTCAATTGCAATGTCTCGGCATTGGGTTATCAAACATTTATATTTCTCAAATGCCTTCTTGCATGGTTCATTGGATGAGAAAGTTTTTATACAGAAACATCCAGGTTTTGTCGACCCCAATTATCCTAATTATGTTTATTAGTTGAGACAATTGTTATACGGTTTGAAGCAAGCTCTTCGTCAATGGCACAAATGTCTCACTAATGCATTTATTCATTTTGGTTTCAGTGGTTTTAAGGCCAATACATCCTTATATTTTATTATTCATTCTGAATTGTTCGTGTTTTGCCTTATTTTTATTTGTTGATGGGTAGTGATGCTACATTTATAGTTCGATTGCTCTCCTTTTTATCTACTCAGTTTGTAATTAAAGATTTGGGCTGGTTGGATTATTTCTTTGAGATTGAGGTGTTATGGTGTAGTAATGGGTTGTTTCTTCATCAAGGCAAATATATTTCAGATTTATTGGCTAGAGCAAAAATGTCTGGGTGTAAACCGATTTCTAGTCTTGTGAATGCTTCAATTCGGCTCACTAACCAAGGAGACAAACCATATCGTGATCTTACTCTATTTTGGTCTCTAGTTGGGGGGTTGCAATATCTCACCTTTACATGCTCGAATATTTGTTATGCAATCAATCACATTTCACAGTTCATGCATCTCCTTACCTTGGATCATTGGGGTGCCCTTAAACGCATTCTTTGTTACTTGCAAGGTACAAAAATGCATGGCTTATTCATTCGGCCAAATCGGTGTCTTCTTATGGGTTATGCGAATTCAGATTGGGCTAGTGATGTTGATGATAGAAATCTATTACGAGGTATGCCATCCTTGGTAATAACATTATTTCTTGGTGCTCTCGGAAACAATGAGCTGTGTCTCTCTCTTCTACTGAAGTGGAGTATTGTGCTCTAACTGCTGCTTCAGAAATGCATTGGTTGCATATTCTTCTCTAGGGTTTCCCCCAATTCAATGGCCTGTCTTGTTTTGTGATAATATTGGTGCCATTTATCTTACTCTCAATCCAGTGTTTCATAATCAGAGTAAGCATTTGGAGATTGAGTTTCATTTTGTACATGATTTTATGTCTCGTGTAAAATTACATGTTCAATATTTGTGCTCCACTGATCGTTGTTGCCTTCCTGGTTCAATATGATAGGGAGTGTAAAGGAATATTAGCTAAATAGGATTCTTGGGGTGCAAGTTATGTTATTCTTTTTAGTGTAGTATTCCTATTCTGTACAAAGTCTAATTAGGAACACTCTCTCCTATAGGGCTGTATATATATTTGTTGTTTCTCATAATACAATTTGCCAATTCACAAACTCCTTTGGTACCGGTATTACATGCAACATCCAATGCCATTAAAAGTGGACTTGGCTGGTTGTACCGGTTCAATCGGAAACATAAAATTGGTTTAATCAATTAAACGTAAACAATTTTGACCCAAAATTGGCTCAAACCGGGTTGGACCGAGAATAATCGAGTTGAACCGAGTCATTTACCAAATAAAAACAAGAATGTATTTTATGAATATTTTTTGATATATTGTAACTTGTTATTAAAATATTTATGGTTTATATTAACTTATTTTATGGATGTATGATAAATATATTGTAATATTTGTAAAATTATATTAAATAATAGTATTATTGACAATTAAATCATAAACTTTGAGTTTCACTGGTGATTTACCGATTTTAATAACATTGGTAATACATGACTTCTTAAAGGGGCTATGGAAACAAAACCAGATTGATAGAATGGAAAAAGAAGAATGGTTTTGCAGCTCTTGAGATGATGAAAATGTTCCATAAATACGAACAAAAGTTGAAAGGAGAGAATAGTAAATTTTGAAATTGACAAGCTTATCATATATACTCTCATTAATTCTTTTTTTTTTTTTTTTTCTTTTGCATGCTTCTCATGACTTCTTTTTTGCTTTTTCAAGTCATAATAATAAATTATAAAAAAGTTACTAACTACATAATAATAATAACAATAAGAAGAATAAATAATAGTAATGTTTGAGTTGTTTGCTCATATATGAAGGCAGACAAAGATGTGCATATATAGATACAAAAGTTTAACTACTAATTTAGGGCTACGTGGTCTTTCTTGTCTTCTTAACAAAGTAGACATCATATATATATATATATTTATATATCAAATCTTGCTTCAGACAGATTCATCATAAGATGGATTATATATTTTTTCTTTTTTAAAAGACAGCTGTACTTGTAAGATACAGAGAGATGGATGCATACACATGAAGATATTAACTCAATTGAGTAACTTGACAGTTTTCTACTCATCACTTTTTCCCCTTAAAATCTGCTATTGTCCTTTTCAATTTTGAACAAAATTATAATACCCTTTTAAATATTTTTGACCAAAGACTAAATAATACCTGTTTGGATTGGACAATGACCTGGGGATTGAATTGATTCTTGTAAATTCCGATGATACATGGAATTTTTTTTTTTTTTTTTTTGTTTTTTACTGAAATTAGTCTAGGCATGTAATGTAGGTAATGGCGGAGGGATTAGGTAGAGAATGGGAATTTGCAAATGTAAGATAACTCTGACAGGTCATACAGAAAATGAAAGGTCTTCTTAGGTTTTGCTTTAATCTCAGATTGTTATGATTTAATTGGTTAATTGTTTTGTATAAATTTTTTAATAATTTATGTACTCAGCTTGTTCCTTACTTCATTACCAGAATTCTCAACCTGCCGCCAAGATTTATACCTCTCTTTCATTTACAAAAAAATCCTTGTCTTGTTCATTTCTACCTTGTACATGGATAATATTGTTGGCAGTTGGATTTTCTCTTCGTATATTATTCACCACTATAGAGATGTTAATAAAAACTATTATTGTGCCTTATCTTACGGCTTAAATTTTTAGCTCAAACGGTTTTATCACGTGGTATTAAAGCCTCCTTAATTTATAGATCGGCGGTTCCAATTCTGATAATTCTATTTGTAGATTAAATTTCAACACGTGGTAGAGTGAGCTATGTTATATACCCTTCAAGTCCTAAGGACATTTACATCTAGGAAAGTGTAAAAAATGATAATAAAAGATATTATTGGATCTTATGAGTTTAAGTTTTTGGTTTAAACGGTTCTATAACACGTGTTAGCTTAAACTTTTGGAGTCAAATGGTACCACGAAAATCATGAATCAAACTTTGAACTTTGCGTGTAACTCAGCTTGAAAGATAGCCATCTTGAATGGTAGTTTGAAGTATAAGTGATAATAACAAAAATTATTATTGGGTCTTACCTATTATGTTAAATTTTTGTGTTAAATGATTCGAGATATAGTATCAGATTTTCTCAGACATAAAGGTCGAGAGTTCGAATCCTGACTGTTTCATTTATTGATTAAATTTTAACATATAATAGAGTGGGTCTATATTATACGCGCTTCAAGCCAAAGTGGTGAGGAGTGTTAGTGATAATAATAAAAACTATTATTAGGATCTCATCTATCAATATAAATTTTTGGGTTAAATGGTTAATATGATGGAGCGATTATAGTCACAAATACAATAATTTTTAGCCTTAATAGTCAACAATTGAATGCTTAACACAATATATCTCTGAATGCCCAAAAATTAGATAACTAGAGCTTAAAATTTATGACTAAAGACATTTACTATTCGTCAAATGTTGGAGTAAATAACTTTGATTCCATATTAAATTGTTGAGTGGTTTTGTTACAATGTCAGATTTTTTTAGACTAAGAGGTCTAAAAATTGATTCCAATAATTAATACTCTGTCTATTTTTTTGTTTGATTATATATTGTTTAAGGTTGTTCATTAAAATTAATGAAACATTAATTAAAATTGGTATGAAGATTAGGAGAAATTTTATAGTGGACCGGGTCCATGTGGACCGTTCCACTGAAAAATTGACACGTAAGGAATATAACCCTTTTAAAAATAAAAAATGCTTATGTGTCATTTTTCATTGGGAAGGTCCGCATGGACCGGGTCCATTGTATAATTTTCCGAAGATTAGTTTACCCCTTAATCTCTTTTTCCTAAAACTTTATTTTATATGTCAAAATTTCATTTCTTCTTAATTATTAAAGTTTTATATATGATTTTTTGTTTTTTGTATTAAATAATGAACATCTCTCCTACCTTAAAGGTAAATATGAAAAAACATGTTCAAAAGTACATTGTTAATATAAAGTGTCATATAAAAAAGAACAAAGTGAAAAATTTAAAAACACATAGGTGGGGTTGAAATTCAACAACAAATGTTGCTGCTAGGATTTGAACCCACGACCTCTAGATCTAACAAGCTCTAATATCATATTTTTGAACCAATTGACCTAAATGATTAATGGAATATGTAAAATACAAAATTAGTATTTATCATTGTCTCAAATAATTAAACTATAAAAAGATCAAATTCATGGACCCATTTGTGAATAGATTTCGTGGGGTTTGAGATTGTTTGGCCGAACAATATAAGCGAGCACATAGGTGGAGTTGAGGTTATGTAACACAAAATGAATCGGCTTGTGTGATCTTCAACCCTTTGAAATGTCTAATTATTAATGTTTTTATACATAATTAAGAAATTCGGATCTCCTGAATTAAATAGTTACTTTAATTTATCAGTATTAATCTCTGTAACGACAACGGGACTTTATATTATTAAAACTGAAAGCAAAAGATAAAGAAGAAGAAGAAGAAGAAATATTCAGTATCTGCATGTACACACGGTAGTAATTAATTCTCTAAACATCTTTCAGAAAAATTGACAGATGGGAAATATATATATTAATTTGATCACTTAATGTTTGTGAATCAAATATTACATAGCCTTAGAAGACAAGCAGATGTCATGCTTGGAAATCAAAAGAATATCTATTTATATATAAAATAGTTCATGCCTATCGCTAGGACGAATATGATGTTACTATTATCTAGTAATCTTTTCCATTTATTGTTAATGCCTAATTATTAATACAAAATGAAATGGACATATGTTGACAATTCCATATTATACATATATTGTTTTAAACTTTCAGTTGCTCGTACATTACTCTAGTAAATAAGTCACATACATTAATATAATAAATGACATATCCTCTTATAAAACTTTAGGGCGAATTAAAAAAAAAAAAATCCTGTGGTTTTATTTTTTTTTTGCAAATAAAGGACTGTGGTTTTTTTTGTTTAAAAAAAGGGATTGTGTTTTAAAATGTTAACAAAAAAAGGATAACTAAAATTAAATCATGACATTACATAGGGTATTCTTGTTCATTTTGAATTCAAAATTTTCAAATTGGTTAATAAAAATACAATACACATGAATGATAAATTTTGAAAATTTTTGAAAAGAGCAAATATTTTTATAAATTAAATAATGATAATAGATTTAAAAAAAAAATCATAACAAATTGAAAATTTTTTGAAAAATATTCAAATTTTGATGTAAAATTCTTAAATAATATACATAAATTATTGGTATGTTAAATAACTAAAAATACCCTCCGCTATATCATCATTTTTAACGGAAAAATGTTAGTTATCCTTTTTTTTGTTAACATTTTAAAACACAATCCTCTTTTTTAAACAAAAAAAACCAAATTCCTTTATTTGCAAAAAAGTGAAAGCACAGGGTTTTTTTTTGTAATTTGCCCAAAACTTTATGTTCATGAATGCTCTATTTATTACAAGATTCTGTGGATCATTGCTGAGCCTAATTGTATGAGTAAACACATAAATGAGCTTGTCTTAAGGCTTAATTTATACCGTTTATTTATTTATTTTTATTTTTTTGTGAGAATCTATCCCACTTATATGTCACTCTTTAATTAATCTCATTTGTTTTCAATGTAGGATTCCCAACACTCCCCATCAAATGCAATTGGACCTGAAACAGTTACTACTTGTCAAACACTCATTGCCTGACCTCCTATTGGGTCCAATGTCATCAATGGATCTAGTCTTTTTTCATATATTTCTTTTAAAAATGTAATTAACTTGATTGTTATTTACACCTCCTTTTTCTCATTTTCTTCCCATTTTCGTTTAAAGGTTTTCTTTTTATTTCTAGATTTTTTTTTTACATTAAGTTTTTTCATAATTTAATACCAAAATTAAATTGATGTATACTTGTAATTTAAGAAAAAAGTTAAAACCTAGTTTTGTTCTTTTGTTTTCAATGGTTTAATTTTTGTAAATATCTATAGTTTTTATGTTAATTCTGTAAAAACCCTTAATAATAAGGATACAATAACTACATTTAAGATTTGAATAAGATCGATTTAATAATATTTACACTACAAGAAATGTTTGATTTAGTTGTGAAAAACTTTGCAGCAAAACAAAATACTATAAGAAATTAGAAATGTTAGATTTAGCACTAAAAAAGTTTGCAACAAAATAAATTTTTTGCTGCCAATAAACACATGTAGTAGTAATATGCAAAAGTTGTTGCTAAAAACTACATTTTGCAACAAAATTACATCAAGTAACTTATTGCAGCAATAAAATAATTCTTATTATAAAGTTGTGACCATAGGTATTTGCAACAAAAGTTTGATATAATCTTGTTGTTAAATGTCCTTTTAGCAGCAACTTTTGAATATTGTTGCTACATTTATTTATTGGTAGCATAAAATTTATTTTGTTGCAAACTTTTTTAGTGGTAAATCTAATATTTCTAATTTCTTGTAGTATTATGTAAATATGATCCGTGATTTAGGTGTGATGTTTTGAATTGAATGGTTATAATTTTAAAATTCAAAATTGGGTGTGGTTGCTTGAACATGAATCATTTGATTTATCTCAACATTTAACATGATATGCTTATTGATCCTAGGTAATTTATAAGTCTATAAGAATTTCATTTAGTGGTTGATTTTTTTTTAATCTTTCTTTTAGATTTAAATAAAAGAGCCCATAATATAAAATTGCTTGTAAAGCATGCTAAGTAGGCAGTTAGTTAATAGTGAGGAGACAGACTTGGATGATATTCAATGTAGTAATCTTAAGCAAATGCACTAAGAGAGAAGCACACACACAAAGAAAAAAAAAAAAAAAATATATATATATATATATATATATATATATATATATATATATATATATATATATATATATGCAACTTTTTTTCCATGGAGGAAATAAAGAGTACTACTAAAAGTACTTATTGCACTTTCTCCCCTTTTCAAGCCACATATACTGTTTCTGAAATTGTATACTGAAAAAGTAAATAATAATTTAGTCCCTCAAGTTTTACAAATAAATTAATCAATACAATATAATATTTTTGTAGAGATAATATAAATATTTCTCTTCAACCTTACTTATCAAATTAAATTTCTAGGCTTGAAACTCAATGAGCATTTGTGTGAGGTAGTATATTAGTAATAATTGTTATGAAACCATTTGACCCAAAGCTTGAGCTGATAGATAATTAAGGTCCAAGTATGGCTTTTGTTATTATATCTAACACACCTCGTCATGTGAATATTCCTAGGCTTAAAACGTGCATAACACAGGTCTAGTCTACCATGTATGTTAATTCTAATAGTATGAGATTGTCAGGATTTGAACTTTCATTCTCTAGGTCTAAAGGCTCTAATACCATATTATTGAATAATTTATCCAAGAGTATAAGCTGATAGATAAGGTCTATTGAAGAACCCACATTAGAAATAAGTGAGATTAAAGAGTAACATAGAAGTATTGTACATTGGGTCTTAACATAAGTTAATCGGTTTTATGTTACATGAACTGAATCTCACTTATGTATTCACTTCTGCAGTCAGACCTAACAATTTTAAGGCCCCACAAAGTCTTTTCAAGATCCAAGAATAACTTATAGTATTATCTTTAATCATAATGAAGCTATTTTTGGGCCTTCCTTATTACAAGCACCAAACTTTTAGGTCAAACGGTTCATTAGAAAACATTATGTAGGCCTTGAGAGGGTTGAGCCTGACTGCATTTTGAACCCATGTATTACAAAATTAATTGGCTTATGAAGGGTCAATACACACAACTTATGTAAAACTACTTAGTTTTCTTAATTTCCAATATGAGATTAGTAGTTATTTTCCAACACTTTCACAATAAGAGTTTTAATCGTTTAAATTAGTATAGAATTCCATTCTTTAAATATAAAGAAGACTTTAATCAACAAAAGAGCCATGTAAAAAGTATATGATGAATCTCGATTCTCAATGAAAAATATAATACATGAAGAACATAGAAACTATTCTTTTTTGGTGATAAAAAAGTTCAGGGGTAGGAGGGGTATCTCCAGCCCAGGACGAGAGAAAGTGTCAAGATCACATAGAGATTTATTAGATGATTTATTAATTGATTGACTAATGAAGACTCCAACAGTAGCAATGAGATTCGAATCCAAATGAGAATACTATAAGAGTCACTTTTTTACCGTTGAGCTTACACTCGTCGACAGAAATAGTAAATATTAAGCCTGTAGAAAGAGAGGAAAGAGGAATGATGAATTATGTGAAGTGGAAGCAAAATGGTTAGTGTCTCGTATACATATGATGATTACCTTATGAGTGAAGAAAAATGCATCGAAAAAGACAAGATAGAGTCAAAGACAAGAAGACCAAACCCCTCTTTTCTCTCTCTCTAATTTCTCTCTCTATCTCTATGTATGTAAGGAGGTCCCCCTCCAATCCGTTTTCCACTCTACCCATCAACCAACAACAAACCCAAAAATATGTAATCTAATAATCTAATATTCTCTCTCTCTCTCTCTCTCTCTCTCTCTCCCAATTTCATATAAATATATTGTAAGCAAACCCCACAACCAATCGCCATCATCATCACTCTTACCATCTTATGAAGCTTCCCATTCTCTCTCTCTCTCTCTCTACATATATAGAAATATGATATTAATAATTTGACTATATAACTTTCTGTTTATCACAATCATACAAGTTAAAAATAGAAGAAAGGAAGGAAGGGTGCAATAGATAATTGGATTGAAGGAGAAATGAGGAAGCCGGATGGAATGGGGAAAGAGAGAAATAGTAATAATAATAATAAATTAACAAAGTTGAGAAAGGGATTATGGTCACCAGAAGAAGATGAGAAATTGGTGAAGTACATGTTAACAAATGGACAAGGATGTTGGAGTGATATTGCTAGAAATGCAGGCTTGCTCAGATGTGGTAAGAGTTGTCGTCTTCGTTGGATTAACTATTTGAGACCTGACCTCAAAAGGGGTGCCTTTTCTCTTCAAGAGGAAGACCTTATCATCCATTTGCACTCCATTCTTGGCAACAGGTATTCTTTACTACTTCCACATTTTTATTTTTCTTTATTTCTCACCTCACAATGTGCAATGCATATCCAATAATCTCCCATTGGGACTATATATGCATTGCCAGCTTGGTCTCTTCTTTTTAGTATCTATCATTTTGTTCTTAACAAATATGAATTGAACATATTGGATATTCAACCCATCATCTTTCACCTCCACTAATTATTTTTAATTGCCCATTTGGTAATTTATAACATCCTTTAATAGCCACATTGTTTTCCCATATCACTAAGGATGCGAACCTCATTAGTCTTCAGACTTTGTTAAATGAAGCCTTAATTTCAATAAAATCATGTTTATTTTCAGGCAAATAAATTTATGGTTTTTGTACGGTTTTAATCTGGAGGCTTCTTAATTATCAAGTACCCAGCTAGCAGAAGCACCACATTGATTCATTTGCTCTCTATTTTCCTTTTATTTTATTTATGAGTAAATTAAACTAGGATTTGTTTTATGAATGATGATCGAAGTTGATAATATAAATAGGAACAAAAGGGAAAAAAAAAAATCTAGTTAGTTTCTTATTGGAAAATAATTATATATAAATATTATTCTCTCATTTAACTAACTCTGTGGACCTTAATTCCATGAGTGAGCACATATATGAGGTATTTTTTGTGTGGGTCTCTCTGGAGTCTAATTGGGCTTTGAAGAGTTGTCGATTGTCAAACATTCGTTGATCTATATCTTTCAAGACCTTTTAATCTGATACCATGATAAAACTTGAGCGTATTGGGCTTCACTGCATACATGAGGACATATGTGGAATTGAACCCATGTAACAAAAAACTAATTAAGTTGTGTTAACCCTTATATGTCACTCTTTAGACTCATTTATTCCAGATACGAGATCTCCAACAAAAACTATCTTAAAGATTGTGAGGTCATACTTTTCATATAAAGTACCTTTTGAAATGAAACTACACCAAAGTTTCTCAACGTAGCCTTTCTATTGGAGATCCCACATAAAAAATAAATGAGTGTAAAAGAGTAGTATATAAGTATTGAAGATTGGGTCTCAACAAAAGCCAGTTGGTTTTGTATTATATGAACTCAACTCCACTTGTACTCAGTCATATAGTCAAACCTAACATTTTTAAAGCCTATAAAGTGTCTTCGCTTTCCAATGACTAATATCGAAAAACATATTTGAATTACGATTGTGCTCTTGTTATTTATCTTGAAAAACTTCGGCTCATTGCCAAATTTTCTAATTAAATTTTCATTTCAAACAACCATTCAACTTAAAACTAAGCTGATAGCTAATACTACACAAAATATTTTGTTATATCTCTAAGAATTCATAATTTCTACATGACACTGGTTTAATTCCAATTATTATACATAACTTATAAATCAGAATTTTGAAGCAACAATAAAGCCTTTTACATTTTAATATTAGAGAGTAGGTGCATGCTATAGGTTACTATAGGCATAAATTTCATGGGCAATCTCACGTTATTTGGGTATTTCAGACATTTCGTTGTCAATGCCTTATCCTATTCATGCATGCAAAGCCATGCAATTGAAAATTTGTAAAGGATTCAGCTCATTTATATATACTTGCTGATTTCAAGCTTATGTTGGGTTGCACCTTATATTTAATAACTAACAATATTCATCTTGAATTTAGGTGGTCTCAAATTGCAGCTCGTCTTCCTGGAAGAACAGACAATGAAATAAAGAACTTTTGGAATTCGACATTAAAGAAGAGATTGAAGATGAATAATAACAACAACAATAACAACAATATTCCTTCCTCTTCTTCACCAAACGATAGTGATTCTTCAGAGGGTAGAGATGTCATAGGAAATATGATGGCCATGCATGATCATGACCTCATGACCGTTTGCATGGATTCATCATCCTCATCATCGGCATCCATCCATGCCATGTTGGCGTCTGGAAACCACCTCGACCCGTTCTCGATACTTAACAATAACCGGTTCGACATGACCGGATCAGCCGGTCTATTTGAGATGCCTACTTGCTTAACACAGGTTGGTGTAGGGTCAGCTGAAGGATTAATATATAGTGATTTTGGGATATTAGGGAATCATAATAAAATTGGACTAGAAAGTGAAATCTACTCTCTTCCTCCACTTGAGACAAGCACAAGTGTTGAAGAGAAAAATAGTATTAACAATAATGCTTTAACTAATCACAGCATTAGTGGCATGAAAAGCAATATCAACAACAACAACAACCACTCAAGTGAAATTAATTGCTTCAATCACACTAATCAAAATTTTAAAGTGGAGGAAATGTTTGGGTATGAGAATCATTTGCAAGGAGAAAATTTAAGAAATATGGGTGAATGGGATTTGGAAGGTTTAATGGAAAACATTTCTTCCTTCCCTTACCTTGATTTCCAAGTTGAATAAACCCATTTATGTCCTAGGAAATTTTGGGCATTACATTCTTTTCTTCAAATTATACTTATAAATCATCCGCATTATTTTTCAAATACATATTTTTCTTATACACTATATTTCTTTTTATGATTGGGGAGAATATGCAATAAATAGGATGAGTAGTTCAGTTTGTTGGTGAGGCAACTTGAGAAAATTTGGGTGATTTTATTGGAACGGATTGGTGCAATAATCATCGTTCCCACGAGGAGATATTCATGTGTATAGAATAATAGAGAAAGTAGAAGAGGAATAAATGATTAGTTTTTGGTGGTCAAGTTGTAATTAAATTTCATGTACAAAAAGGGAAATAATGGAGAGGACTGAAGTTGCTGTTAGTCGAATATGAGAAGGCTGTAATATTAATACACAATTTGTAAACAAAGATTAATAAGAAATATATATGCATGCAATTTATCTCCCTCACTTTTTATCATAGTATGATTATTATTATTATTATTATTTTTGTTGTTGTTGTGTTTAGTATTGTGAAAAAATACCTAATTAACTTCAAAAGGTACATTCAAGGGTTATGATTGCCTCATTAATTAATATAATAACCAACATAGCTCCATAATTAAGAGATGTGAGATTTCAATACACCTCCTCACGTGCATATCCATATAGAATAATAAAAAAAGACTAATTGAATAATAATTACTTTATTAATACCAAATTAAAACTTTTACAATCAGATATTAAACTCTCACGTCCTCACTACACACAATTACTTACCCTCTCATTTATGGACACTCACTCTTAATTCATTTCTTCTTATTTTTACTCACACTTGCTCTACACAAATGAACAAATGCCCACTACCTATATTTATACTAAGATTATGTTAGTTATACAACCCATTTTAATCACAAATTTTCTGATTTTTTTGGTATCTTCTAGAAAAATTATTGACTAAATATCTCATTAATTAGTTTAGATTTTTTTTTAATTTCTATAATACAAAGTCTAGAATTTTCCATTAATTACTAGAAAGTTGGTGATAAATGTTTAATAATCCATTTGGATGCGTGATAGCTATAGTGTCCCAATATCGGATTGGCTCAAGATCGCTCACACAGTTTTGATACCATGTAAACTAACTCCAAAAGATAATGTTTGTGTGAAACTATAATTTTAACCTTTTAATGTATAAATTTCAAGGCTATAAATTCTATAGTAATAGAAAAAGATAAGTATAATCATACTATTTGACTAAAGACTAGATAAAACCCCACAAGCATATGCCTAGAATGTACAGTCAATTTATTATAAAAATTAATTGTGAGGAGACTCAGATTCGAATCCTATTATATACATCTGTAGGGAGGACTTACGACTTAGGCAACAATATCTGCAACATGATCTTCTAATGTTATAACTATATGGGCAAAAAAAATGCATGGGTTTTTTTTTTCAGAAGATTAATTTCTTATTGTTTATTAGTTTTGGTCTCCTAGATTTTTATTTTATTTTTTGGTGCTCATAAATTTAGTATTATAAGTAGATCCAGAACCGGTTTTTGTTCAGAATAACAAAATCAGCAATACATGTCATCAGATATGTGAAGAAACGAAGAGCATAATCCCGTATTATATATATTAACCAATGGAGAACAGGGAGAAAACGAGAGCGGGGACAAAAAACACAGAAAAAATTTATTACGACGCCTGAGAGATTCGAACTCTCGCGGGGAAACCCCATGTACTTAGCAGGCACACGCCTTAACCACTCGGCCAAAGCGTCTTGGTGTTAATGCGTTGAACAATTCTAATTAAATGTGGTTTTAAATCCTGACTTATTAATTTAATCATTTTTGTACCTGACCTCTTGAATTTGATAATATCTAGCATCTAAACTGTATAATTTAATGAAATTGATGATATTGATGGTATAATAATTAGTAGGAAAAAGTAAGAAGAATCCTTCTATTATAATAACATTGATTATGACAATCATTATAGTGATAATGATAATTGTTTAACGACTAAAACATTCTCGATTTATATAGGTCAAATACAAAATGTGCTTGATTCTAATAGTTTATATATATATAAAAAAAAAAGACCAATTCAATAAGTCAGATATTAAATTGGCAGATTGTGGATAAATAAGGTTATAAAAAGGTCTTTCTTTCATAAATATTTAGATTCACCTCACCTAGACTTTGGTACATGAAGTTTGGCATATCAAATTAAAAAGCAACTTTATGCTTGTATTTTTGAGATTTTTCGAACTGAGAAATTTTTCTTTTAAGACTGTGGTAGGTTTGAAGCTATGGGTGACAAAGAGATGTACAAGGATGTGAATGTATTTCTTACTTTGACTAAGCGGTCATAGACGGATTTAAAAAATTCATGTTTAACGTTTTGGAGATAAAATGTACCCCATACTTATGGATGACATTTTGGTGATTCTCTCTCCGTGTCAAATGAATTTGTATAGGAATAGGGAATTCCCCAACCCATTGCCACCCTTATTTGGAGCCATAGGGTAAAGATTCGAACATTTATATCATAAGCTTGCTGGCTTAATTTCACCCATGATATACCAACTATCGACCTTATCACAGTTTGGTATACCAACTTTCATTTTGCACATTGTAGTACCCCAACTACTAGGTGACCTCCCATTGTGTTTTTTTACCTATGACTCCCGGTTGACCTTGCCACGTCCGCGTGTTGACTAATGTCAACCTGAAGATGTGGGCCCCCACCATAATATGAATTCCCAAAAATACCCTCCATTGAAATTGAAACTGCTTCTCCCTCCTTTTTTTCCCTCTTCCTCCCATGTCTGACCGTTTCTCTCTCCTCACTCACCGCCGTTTCTCTCTCCTCCTCAACCACTCTCTCTCCTCAATCTCCTCACTCACCGGCGTCGTCTCTCTCTCCCTCACTCCTCTCCTCTCCTTATTCCCCAAAATTTCTTTCGTAAGCCCTAAAAATCGTCCTTCCTTTGATTACCTCTTGCGATTTTACGATTTGCACAGATAGAGCACTGTTGTTGATTTCCTCTCCTCTCCTTATTCCCCAAAATTTCTTTCGCAAACCCTGAAAATCGTCCTTTCCTTCGACTGACCTTTTGCGTTTTTGTGATTTGCAAAGGTAGAGCACTATTGCGATTTTGCGATTTCCACCGACAGAGAACTGTTGCGATTTTGCGATTTGTACTGATAGAGTTACCTGTTGGATGAAATCTGAGAAAAAGGACTGCAATTTGTGGATGAAATCTACTGGATATACCATGCCCCATTGATCTGGGTTTAACGGGCGGCTTTGAACTTTGAAATGATAAAAGAATCTTCTGCATTCATAAAAAGTGGATTGCTGTTAATCTTCTGCATTCTTTTATCCCCTCTCAATGATAAAAGAATCTTAAAAACTCTTATGTAGCTTTGCTGTTAATTTTGTTTCACATTTAAGAGCTTTAAATCCACTGAAATTCGGGGTGTAATGTAAGTGCATCATTTGCTGTGAAAAAGGCGATAGTTGATTCTCAATTTTTGATGCACATTTGCTGTCATGAAGGCGATAGTTGAATCTCAATTTTTGGGTGCACATTTGCTGTGATAAATTAGATAGTAGGTATACCATATTGTGATAAATTAGATAATTGGTACACCAAGATTTCATAAAATCCATAGTTGGTATACCATATTGTGATAAATGCGATAGTTGGTATACCATGGGTGAAATAATTTTGATAGTTTGTATACCATGAGTGAAATCATTTTTTTGGAATTATTTTGCCGCATACAATAGCAGAATGTGCAAATGAATTAACATAATATTCTAAAATTGATTCTAAAATTGGGGAGGCAATGTGCAAATGAATTGCCACAATTTACAAGTGCATTAAGAATACAACATGTACAATGTTGAATATCAGAATTTGTACAATGTTGAGTATCAGAATTAAAAGAATACAACATGGGCCAATGAATGAAAAGCAAACCAAAGAAGTAAAAGAAAATAGGCAAAATTCATGCATGGACTAGCTGCACTGGTAGCCAACAAATTGGATTTTGAAAGGGAAGATGACAAAACGATGATAACAAAAATTTACAAACTGTACATAAAGTTACAAACCATACTTGCTAGTTTCATCCCTTCTAATCTACTGAACTACTAACAATGAAATATAAACAAGAGAAATAATTTTGTTTTCTACAGTTTAAGCAAAATTCCAACAAAATTCCACCATATTTCTACTATATTGTCTTATGTCATCTCCACTGCCTTCTTGGTGCATTGAAAGTAGCACTTCTTGTAATTGGCTTCCTAGCAACATTAGGGACAGCATTGGGGACTTGTCTTTGAGTTGCCTGACTTGGCTGACTTGGAGTTGCCTGACTTGGCTGTCTGGGGCCAACACTAGTGACATTGTTTCCTTGACTGCTGAATGCAGTTTGAGTAGGATAACTTGGCACATATTGAGTAGTTCCCTTTTGAAATTGTGTAACATAAAACAAAAGTCAAGATAATTGCCATTTACAAGCAGAATAACTAGCAATTAAATTCAACTACCAATTTGCCACAATTATATACCAATGTAACAGCAGGACAACTAACGAACCATATCAATTTGAACTCCTAAACCATAACACTCAATTTATATCAAATTAAACTACCAACTCAGTGACAATTATCTATGAAGAAAAATTGAAATACTTACATCCATCATCCATCTTAGTGTCTGTTCTCCTGCCCCTGCTCCTCTAGTGTTGCTTCCCATTCCTGCCCCTGCTTCTCTGGCATTGCTTCCCATTCCTGCCCCTGCTCCTCTGGCATTGCTTCCCCTTCCTGCCCCTCCTCCTCTGGCATTGCTTCCCCTTCCTGCCCCTCCTCCTCTGCCAGTGCTGCCCCTTCCTGCCCCTCCTCCTCTGCCAGTGCTGCCCCTTCCTGCCCCTCCTCCTCTGCCAGTGCTGCCCCTTCCTGCCCCTCCTCCTCTGCCAGTGCTTTCCTTCCAGCATATGCACCCGTAGGACTATTTCCACGGCCTATTCCTGTTGTCCTTGCACCTTCACTAGAAAATTCATTTTCCGGATCATCAATAGTCCTCCTTCTCTTCACCTACATTAAGAAAGTAATTGCAGTAAGTTTGTAATTGTCATTCCCACCAAGAATTATAAAAGCTGTAGTTAAATAACTACTTACATTTGGTGTAGTGGATGTCAGTGGTTCTGTGCACCTCCTTTTGTTATGGTGTTTGCTACCACAACTGCAGCAAGTCATTTTGACTAGTCCCCTCTTGCTTAACTTCCCTTTCCGGTTGGCTTTTTGTATTTCTTCGGGCTCCTTTCTCCTAGACTTCTTCTTCCTTCCTCTTTTAGTTTTTACTGGTGATGGAGGCACAATTGGCACTACCTCTTCAGGATTAGGCCACTGATCGCTCCTATTTTTCGGTTCAATAAAGAAAGCATACACCTTTCTATATGTCTCCACTGAATAACACTTGGCTCAGTAATTAGCCAGATTCTCGTTGTTGCCAATAATGGCAGCAATTCCATGGATGCACGGTATGCCTGTCAGTTGCCATCTTCTACAAGTGCAACTTTTGGCTTCCATGTCAACTGTAAACTGCTCACCAAAATCTGCCACTTGCACTCTTGGATCTCCAGAATACGTTGGCTGGAAATGAAAAGAGAACTCTCTGTTCTTCCATAGCTTCTTCATTATCTTTGCGCACCATAAAGCAACACTGTTCTTCAACATATCACACCTTTTCTTCATTCTTTTCATTAACTTCACTTTAATCAACTCATTCATTGTGATCACCCCTTTATCTCTTGCATCCAAGATGTACTTATTGAAGCACTCACACATATTATTAAGAATCATATCACATTGTGATATTTCAGAAAACCGAGCCCTAGACCACTGCTCAAAAGGTCTTTCCCCTAACCATTTTCTTGCTTTAGGGCATTTATCTTCAATCTTCTTAACACTCATCCAATTTGGCTTCATATGGTGCCCTTGCTGCATCCCATAATATGTCCTTCAACTCCTTCCCCTTGAACAAAGTTCTAAAATTTGTGTACATGTGTCGTACATAAAATCTGTGTTCTGCTGATAGGAATAAAGTCTCAACTGCATTTATCAGTCCCTGAAATAAAAACATATAAATCCACATAAGCAACCGTACACCACTAGATAATTAAACTTTTGTACATGCTATTGTAATAATTATAAGTTAAAAATAATCCAGCTTAATCATTAAGTATTGGAGCAATGTAACTTTTGTTTATCGGACATAAAAGTCCAATGTCTGTTGTTGTCAATCCCCAAATCTTCTGCTAGCAGCTGCAAGAACCAAGTCTATGTCTCTGTGCTTTCTATTTCAGCCATTCCTCATGCAATTAGGAAAATACAGTCATTAGGGTCAATGCCAACAGCAGACAATAGTTTCCCTCCAAACAAGCCTTTAAGCCAGCAGCCATCTAATCCAATGAAAGGTCTGCATCCTGCTTTGAATGCTGATTTTAAAGCATTTAGGCAAACATACAGCCCAACAAACCTTCCATCTTTGAATCTACCAGTAACAATGCTGCTTGGATTTGATCTCAGTAACTCAGCTCTATACCTACAAATACATAGAAGAAAATTAATTAAAACACAAGACAATGCAATTCAGTGAAATAGTACAATGCAATTAATAAAAACACAGTAAACTCTTACAATGCAATTAAAGATAATTGTATAAAAAGTTTACCTATAAATGTTTGCATATTGTGTTCTTTCATCCCCGTTAATCTTTTCAAACATTTAGCACGATATGCCTTCATTCTCCCAATCTTCAGCTCTTTCTGCCTACTGATATCATCAATTAAAGCACTTATCTTTCAGTCAGGATCACTCCTAAAAGCCTCCAAATATCTTTTTGCAATCCACTTGGATGTCATATGGAAGTTGCAGTGAACCTTCGAACATAAGTGTTGGAAATGACCACTCTTCACTTGCATGGTAACATTGTTTTCATCATGGCGATCTTGTCTTGAAGCATAACACCTCCATGGACATTTTTCCCCATCATCTTGCTTTGATTTGCACTCTGCCGTGACCTTTTTTTTGGTATTGGTTGGAAACCAAATCTGAAATCTGTTATTGATGCCATGGTTTCTGCATGCTTCTTTAAACTCCTTTGCATTATCGAATAGCATACCAATTCTGAACTGAGGGTCTTCTAAATCCCTTTGTGCATTGAACTCCGGAAATCTAACCCTTGCTTCATTCTCGGAGTCTGAGCTTACATCTGTGTGAAGTGCATCAGAATCTTCATATTCAGATGAACCATCCTGCACCTCAAATCTCATATCGGTTTCATAACCAGTATTCCCCATGTTCTCACTAGCTCTCTGCCTGGTAAATGGATTCGATGTAATAGCTTCATCAATTCCATTCATTAAATCTTCATCACCATCTTCAAAAACATAATCAAGATCAACAAAATCCTCTTCATCCAATTGCTGTCCACCTTCAGCATTCTCATTATCACCCATCTCAGTTTCTACACTAGTGTTATCCACATTGCTATCATTAATTGGGGTGCTACAACCAACAATCTCATGATCCCCAATTTCTTCATCAACAGCAGAAAAGTCATTAACAGTTGGAAAAAATGCATCTACAAAATCACTTATACAATTATCTAAAAAATCAGCTTCTACTACTCTATTAGAACTAAAATTTACACCACTGTCCATATGTACATCACCAACACTTACATCAACATTCAAATCACCAACAGCAACATTCAGCCTTGAGTTACTCCCTATCTCCCTTGTGTTATATTCAAGAAATTTGATTCCTATTGTCTCCCCAACATTTAATTTACTTTTACCCTTCCTATCAGTAGCTATAACCAGTGGATTTTCCTCTATAATTTCTTCAATTACAACACTGCTCTGCCCTCTAGGTTCTAGTTCATGTAGTAAATCATCCACTTCTTTTGGATCTATAACCTTAACATATAGATCAATTTCTCCACAATCAACCCCAACCAAAACCATCCTATACACATCTATATCATTGCCCAAGTAATTTAAATATCCCTGAATTGGCTTATCCCATGGTTTCCAAAGATATTGGACAGTTCCATTAATCTCTAACCTTTGCTGAACCACTTTGTCTATTGTACATAAAGCCAACCCTTCATCCCAATTATAAGCTTCCCATATGTACACATCACCATCTATATAACTATCCCCTTTGAATCTCCCATCATACCTAATTATAATATCAAAATAGCCCTTTTCCGGATCTGTATTTGAACACCCAATGATAGTACTCAAAATTTAATTTCAAGTATAATTGCATACAATTATTATCAAAACACAGATTGGCACAAATCAAGAAACTAATCAACAAAGATTAATACAAATCTAATTAGATTAAACAAAAAAGATTTATACTAATCAACAAATTGCATAATCCAATCTAATATCCAATCAATTACAAATCTAATATCACAATCCCCAATGACACATTTTCTGATGTAATAAAAAAATCAATTACAATTGCAAATATGTGGTATAATGTGGCTAAGTATTACAGACAACACAACACCAAAAACAACACCAATTCTACCAAATATTTAATTCAGTACCATCACTATCCAACAACCATTTAAAAATATAATAATTGCAAAAATAAAGAGCAAACAAGGAGAAGTCAGACTTACATAGGCCATAAGCCATCCCAACCATTGATTACAGTTGGTTCTGGTCCAAAAGCTCCAAAAAGAATAAACTTTTCAACAGGGTCCACTGCATTCACAAACCCAAAATATTCCATCACTGTTAGGTCTATTATTATATACATAAAAACCAAAAATTTTAGGCATTTTTTCCTACTATTTATGCAGCGACACAGGCTCACAAAAACCACATAAAGGCAACAACTGAGAGAGAGAAAAAACGAAGTTTGTAGAGAGAGAATGTCAAAGCAACAACAGAGAGTGAGAGAAAGAACGAAGTTTGTAGAGAGAGTATATCAAAGCAACAACAGAGAGTGAGAGAAAGAATGAAGTTTGTAGAGAGAGAATATCAAAGCAACAACAGAGAGTGAGAGAAAGAACGAAGTTTGTAGAGAGAGAATATCAAAGCAACAGCAGAGACAGAAATCGCAAAGCCTTCACTTACCAGTTCAAATGCTGTGCTTGAAGAACAAGAGCGCGATGATTTCCTCTACCATTGATTCACGAAATCAAAAGGACGATTTTTAGGGTTTGCGAGAGAAATTTTGGGGAAAAAGGAGAAGAATTCAGATTGAAAATGAGTGAGGGAGAGAGAGTGGTTGCCGGTAAGTAAGAGAGAGAGAGTGTGGTTGGGTAAGAGAGAGAAACGGTCAGACGTTGGGAAGAGGGAAAAAAAAGGAGGGAGAAGCAGTTTCAATTTCAATGGAGGGTATTTTTGGGAATTCATATTATGGTGGGGCCCACATCTTCAGGTTGACACTAGTCAACACGCTGACGTGGCAAGGTCAACCGGGAGTCGTAGGTAAAAAAACCACAATGGGAGGTCACCTGGTAGTTGGGATACTACAATGTGCAAAATGAAAGTTGGTATACCAAACTGTGATAAGGTCGATAGTTGATATACCATAGGTGAAATTAACCCTAAGCTTGCTATTTATAACTTGATAATTAAACACCACCGTAAATAAATTGCTTGGGCTTGTTCATGGACCGACTGGAGCTAAGTTATGCATCAATATTTATTTTTGTTAGCCCATGAATTAATTGATTGATTTAATTAATTATTTAGTTTTTTTAGTGAATTGCGTTAATTACCTGGATTAGTAAAAAATAATGAGGCGAGTTAACCGAGCCGCTAAAGTTTCCTATAAGTCCTTTTTTTTTTTTTTTCTTCTTCTGGATTGGCTAGAATTTTACATTTTTTTAATACACG
This sequence comes from Euphorbia tirucalli, assembly GCA_039660915.1. Taxonomy (NCBI): domain Eukaryota; kingdom Viridiplantae; phylum Streptophyta; class Magnoliopsida; order Malpighiales; family Euphorbiaceae; genus Euphorbia; species Euphorbia tirucalli. Next base: position 18,776,100 of record CM077633.1, on the reverse strand, counting down.
AGTCTTTAACATTCTGATGTATAAATTTTACTAGAGTTCAAACTTTACATAAATTTGCCTCTTTGTACTGTGGTAATTGTACTACTATTGTTGATATAAAACATTTAACGTTAACTTAAGAAAATGATTCCAAATATCTTATTCTGATTTTAGTTCAATAGATAGAAGACGTTGACTTACATGATTGTGCAAGTAGAAGTTTCCTTGATTGGGAGGTAAATTGTGCAGTATTTCAAAGGATAATGATATTGATCATAACATTAAGCTATTAGTTACTGTAAAGTATTAAGTAGAATAAAATCTTTAAAACTTAATTCAATAATTTTAAAGTTTGATGCTAAAATTATTGTGGATGGACTAATTAGTAATTCATCATTATTTATTTTGTCCCAATAAATAGAGATATTCAGAAGAATCCGATATATATAACTGATGATAAAGTCTAGATTTAGCACCTAGTCCTACTTGCAAAAGGTATATAATATATAAGGAGATAAAATAAAATAAAACAAGAAGAAGAAGAAGGGGAGTGGTATAAATAAAATGGGGGATAAGGTATAAAAATGCTCCCAACTTAGACTCAAAGTTGAATTATACTCTTAACCTTTTAAATAGAACAAAACTGTCCCTGACGTTACAAAAAAGAACAAAAATGACCCTAACTAACGGAATACTTAAAAATGTCTGTTAAGATGCCATGTTAGTGTACGCATGGATAATTTATTTCAGTAAACATGCTCCATGTGGTGTGTTACATCTAAGTCCCTTGACCAATTTAAATCCCACCCATACTTATAACCCAACCTGCCTCACTTTCTGCTCACTTAACCTAGGGATGTAAATGGGGCGGGGCGGGACAGGTATTGGCAATCCCATCCCCATTCCCCGGCTAGGCGGAGATCCCCGTCTCCGTCCCCGTTTAGTAAATGGGGACGATCTTCATCCCCATCCCCGGCCCCGTCGGGGAACAGATTCCCCGCGGGGATCCCCGTCCCTGTTAATAATTTTTTTTTAATTTTAAATAAAATTCAATTTGGTAAAAAAATAAGTTAAAAAACATATTACAATTTGTATACCATTAAATAATTCACTTAATATTTCTTACAAGAAAGTGATATTTAATTAAACTATTACAACTGCTAATATTATTATTTCAAAATATTACACAGGAGTTCAATATACAGAAATTAAATTAGAGATTTCTAAATTGATAACACATTATTGATTGTTAGAAATTTTAAAAGTAAAAGAGAGATATAAAGCAATCCCTAATTTTAGTTTTATTATTATGAAATTTTATTATTTCTAAATTGATAACACATTATTGATTGTTAGAAATTTTAAAAGTAAAAGAGAGATATAAAGCAATCCCTAATTTTAGTTTTATATATATAAATAAATAATAAAATAAATAAATAAACGGGGATTTAACGGAAATCCCCGTCAAGGACTAAACGGGGATGGGTCCGCAGGGCGGGGAAGGTAAATCCCATTCCCATCCCTATTTAGTAAACGGGGACAAACTTGTCCCCGTCCCCGTCCCTTGGGGATTCTAAACGGGGAATCCCCGTCCTCGTTCGGACGGGCCCCCAGTGGGGACGGGTCCCCATGTCCCCGTTGACAACCCTAACTTAACCCAGTGCCCTATTTGTTCTCACTTAACTTTACCCGCTATTCCTTTCTCTCTCTCCTCCCCCCCCCCCAATTCTTTTTGTATCCCCAAATCATCAAAACCTTATCCACTAAAATTATCAAAACTCATAGGCATTGAAGAAACTTGATGTGAGAATTTTCCATTAATGTCCATCGCTTGCATTTAATTGTTATTTTATACATTTTTTTTACTTTTATTTTATTCTACTAATTAATACCCATCCACAAGCAATTTCTAAGAACTCCAAATCAACGCCTGTCGTCGCCCTCATCATTCCAACTATTGGAATTAAAATCTTGTTATTGATTTTGTTCTGATTCTTAGATGAAATCCTACCTTTCCTCCCTCGATATTTGCTCTATTTTGTTTCTGGCTTGACTATTAAAAATGAGGTTTTGAAAGGATTTCAGTATAGATTCCAATAGGTGATTGATGGAAAAAACGTAGGTGGACTCCGGTATATATTCTAGCATTGGGTTAAGCTAGCAGAAAGTTGGGCAGGTTGGGTTATAGAAATGGATAGATTTTAAGTGGTCAAAAGGACTTAAATTTAAGCTGTTGAATGACATGTATGTTTATTGGACAAATTATCCATATAGATTCCAATGTGGTATCTTAGGGTGTGTTCTTTTGAGCTGATAGGAGCTGAGCTGAGCTGAGCTGAACTGATAGGAGCTGAGCTGAGCTGAGCTGAACTGAACTGATAGGAGCTGAGCTGAGCTGAGCTGATAGGAGCTGAGCTGAGCTGATAGGAACTGATAGAAATTTATTAGTTAAAATTTATATAGATAAATATTTAATATTTTAAAAATAAATATTAAATATTTTTAAAAATACATATTTAAATCACCACGTTTGCAATCTCTCTCTATCTCCCTTTCATTTTTTATTTTTTATTTTTTTCTTTTCTTAAGGCCAATGCATTTTCTATTATTATTTATTTTGTATTATCATTATATGCTAAGTTAAAAATTACTATTAATGTGGGTCTAAAAATTACTATTAATAAGAGAATTGTAATGGGTTACATTATTGGCTATTTTAAAGCAAAATGCCTATAAATTTTATTTTTTTAATTAATTTAATTAATTTAAAACTTTTATTTAATTAATTTAATTGTTATTTTTTAATTGTTAAATAATTCAAATTATTGGATAATTGAAAAATATAATTTTAAATTATTTTTCAAATTATTAAAATTTTTATTGTAACTAATTTATTAATTTATTTAATTTATTTTTTTATTTAATTTAAAAATTAATTTAATTATTAATTTGTTGGAGCTGAGCTGATAGGAGCTGAGCTGAGCTGAACTGAACTGATAGGAGCTGAGCTGAGCTGAACTGAACTGATAGGAGCTGAGCTGAGCTGATAGGAGCTGAGCTGAGCTGAACTGAGCTGAGCTGAGCTGAGCTGATAGGAGCTGAGCTGAGCTGAAACTGATAAAAATCAGCTCAAGAGAACACACCCTTAACGGAAAATTTCAGTCAACTTGTTAGGTAGGGATATTTTTGTTCCTTTGTTATAATGTTGGGGATAATTTTGTTCTATTTGAAAGGTAAGGGATATAATTTAAATTTGAGATTGAAGTTAGGGGCATTTTTATACCTTATCCCATAAAAGGGGTAGTTTTGGTAGAAATAATAAATGTAAATGATAATGATTAAGGTATAGTAAGAAGTGGCATTCATAATGTCTTGACATAAAAGCAAATAAAGTTGCTGTCATTTACATTATTTTTCAATATTGTCACGACTATATAATTACCTGCAATCATCGCTTCCATATTTATATATGGACACCCTTCTATTTCAATCCTTCATCACTTCAATAGCAATCTATATTATATTACTTTTATTTTTATTTATATATATATATATATATAAATATAAATTTTTATTTTTTTAAGAGAATGGATATTGAACTTATAACCTCTCACCTTACAAAGTGAAGATGTACCACCTGAACTACGCTCTTTTGATTATTTTCATTCATTTATCTCTACTTTGTATGTCATTTTCCCTTTTATTTTTTGTTTAATAATAAGTCATTTTCCTTCGAACCTGATATAGTATTTGTTCTCCTAATGTAAAGGTTAGAAAAATAACTTTTAGAAAAAAAGTATTGTTGCTTTTTATTAACTAGAGGAAATTTATTTTTGTTTGAGTTGTTTTCTTTTAAAATTTTAAAAATGAAAGAAATTAGATATCTAGAGAAGTCACATACCAAATGCGAAATTAATATTTTGTAGGTTGAAAGCAAAAGATCTCATGGGGTTAATTTCGAACATATAATTGAGAGTATAGATATTCAAAACAATCAGACAGAATCATTTTGGACATAAGAGAATGGGGAAACACAATTAAAGGAAAAAAGGAGATGGTAAAGCGTGCTTAGTTTGTCATGATTCCTAAGAAATAGGATTTAATTAATTAATTAATTAATGTAAAAAGAGAGAGACATTTCGGTGTAAAGTAGCATATACTACAACTACTACTACCATAGGGGTCTATTCGATAGGTCCACCGTAATTTTCGCTCCGTGTTTTTCTATACTTATTTATTTGGGCTCCACTTCCCTGAATTCTACGTTATTTATTTGTGCACATTACCCAAAATCAAAACAGTTTATTTATAAAAACAAGTAGTTCTTCTATGAGGATGGCAAATGGCAATTTCCACCGTAAGGTGTTACTAAATGTAATTGTAATGTTGCAATTTTTGAAGCTTAGGGCCAATATCCTGTGGATTTGTGGATTTCTTATTCCATCTTCAAATTATTTTCTCTTGATGTTTAATTAATAAATAAATTTTTCTCCATAGATAAACAGTTGCTTCACTTTGCTTCATTCTATAGAGAATTTAATAAATCATTAAACTTGGAGATATGTTGGTGAACATAGGATTTGTTTCAACGGCTATGATTATAATTATAAACATTCATTACATCTTTCCAAAGCAGCCTTGCTTTTGCCACTTATTTTCTAAAAAAAAAAAAAAAAAACCAATAGAAGTTAGATCTCCCACCATCTCACAGATCTAATATATAAATATTAATGTTCTATACTGTCGCTTCAATTTTGATTGCAGATGGAAAAATGTCTAATTCTTCATCTAATTATTTTATTACATCTTCATATGTATTTTATTAACTTTTTGTTATTTATATTCAAATCTTTTGTTTAAGATGATAGAAATTTATCTTGTAATTCTTATATTGCTAAAAGGTTTATAGAACAAAAGAATATAATAAAATACAATTGAAATATATAGAAAAAAATCTGATAAAATATATTATATTAACATATGAACATATGTGAGTCCCATCAATATTTATATTATTTTTGCTACAAATAAATATTACTCTTCAAACTTCTTTTTTTTATTTTTTTTTTATTTTTTATGAATTTAATCTTTTCAATTTGGGTATAATTATTTGAGATGAAATCTATTGGAAATCCTATATTAGAATAAATGAGTATAAAGAGTGGTATTAAAGTGGTGTAGATTTACCTTTAATTAATATAAACCAATTGTTTTTGTATTACATGGGTCTAACTCTATATATGTACTGATTCATGCAATCAAGCATGACACTTTCAATGTGCATAAGAAAGAATTAACATATATTTGTATTTTTTTTTTTAGAGCAGCCAATTAATTAATATCTAAAGTAATCTTGACTAAGTCAACTCAATATGCTAACATATTTAACTAGTTAGGTTCCTTGTTCGTAGAACAATGAAACTTAGAGGGCCTTAAAATGAAAAATTTCTAGCTTAATCTTGGGACGTGATCTATATCATAGATGATTAACACGTCAGCATAACTGATGCCGTGTGTGTTAATTATTGAATGATACCGACTAAAGTGTGGATTTAATTTCAAAAAAAAAAAAAAAATGAGGAAGCTGAAGAGTACTGTGCTCTCGCAATCACAATAGGGAAAGCTATTCTCTTTATCAAGTTTAAAAACTCTGTAAACCCTCCCCTTCATCTCTTGTCAGAAATACCTGTGTGTGTGTGTGTGAGTGTGTGAGATAAGATAGGTAGAGTAGAAAATTAATGGGGACACACATTCACAGAAAAATGGACAGTGAAGATCAAGAAACATTGTTTCACTCTTACCCATGTTCCTACTACGTTCAAAGCCCTTCCACCATTTCTCATGCCAACAGTTCAGACCTCAACAAAACCCACGTTCATCTTAATCTTGATTCTTCCCCTACAAGGTCCGACTCCAATCTTCTTCTCCTCAACAACAAAATTAACCCTCATCATGAAGTTGTTTCCACTTTCACTCTCTCTCGTTACTCTTCTTCTCGCGGTTCCAACAATTCTAATTTCTTGGATCACAATAACAATAAGGTCATCGATGGAGATGATGATACTGGTATTAAGCGTTTGATCATTGTTGATGGCCTAGAAGAAGAAGAAGAAGAAGAAGATGAAGATGATTATTATGGTAGAAAAGGTGGGTTTTGGTGGAGATATTGTACTTTTAGAAAAAGTTCGTCTCTTGGTTGGATCTGTTTCCAATTGTGTTGGAGATTTGTTTTCAGTTTGGGTATTGCTTTACTTGTTTTCTACATTGCTACTAAGCCACCACCACCCACCATTTCAATCAAGGTATGTTGTACATTTTATTCCAATTCTTCATCTTTTAGTTCATTACTTTAACTTTTGCAAACATACATATCGCGCATATATTATTCATTAATTCCAAGTTTTATCTTAAGCATGAACATGGGACTTCCAGAGCCAATTGCAGTTTAGACAGGCGTAAACTACAAAAATACTTATACATTGCCATGAGCATCATTGATGTGATTTTGGTGAGCCTAGACATTACTATTGGGCCTAACTCTATGGTTTTCCAACTTGGACCAAAGTTCAATGGCCATCCAATTACTATCAAACAAAAGGTTTTTCTTTGTTTGTCTTTCAAATAACTTTTTGGGATGATCCATCCACTAGATGTGGAAAATTCAATTCTTTTTCTTTTTCTTTGTCTGAATTCAATTTGTTCCAAACAAACTTTCAACCTTGATATTAGCCAATTTTATGAAAGTAAAGTGTTGTAAAATTAAAAAACATTTAGGATTGGACTATGCATCTGCATTTTTTACATAAGAGAATCTCTGGATCAGTAAAAGGTGGAAGGTTCAAATTATGTTAATAATATATATACCCTTAAAAAAAAGTATAGTTAATGAAGAAAATAAAAACATCATCTAGCATATTAATAATGTGGTATATATATATATATAGTCTCCTGATCACACATTAATGTGAAATTGAAAAAGAAAAATGTGAATACAGATGGGAGGAATAAGGGAATTTGGACTAGGAGAAGGAGTAGACGGAAGTGGAGTTACAACTAAGATCCTTACCACCAATTGCTCTATTGACTTACTTGTTGAAAACAATTCCAGCCTCTTTGGTCTTCATATTCGTCCTCCAATATTGGAAATGTTCTTTGCTCATCTTCCTTTTGCTATCTCACGTGTAAGTATATATATCTTTTCTTTTCTTTTCTTTTTAATTTATATAAAGTTTTACAATCACATACCTTTATATAATTCTACAGTTATATATCATATTCTCACATGTATATAATAAACATTAATCGACTTGAACCTAGTGAACCAATTACTACTGCTAAACATTCAGTTACTACATGCGTTTTTTTTTTGTATGTTTTGGTGTCGATGATTGTAATTTGTATATGACAAGAGACAAATGTTTCAAAATCATAGTATAAGAGGAAAATGATAAACATTTGATATAAAACGCGGATTAAATATTTTAAAATCATAGAACATGAGACAAATGGACCTTTAAGCCTAATTTAAAGCGTAATTCAAATATAAGCAACTTGATACTAAAGATCAATTTTTCTATTATTGTACTACACCATCAATGTCACCGATAATCCAATCATTTCCCAATAAAAATGTACTGCTGAATATCGATCCATTGCTATCTGTAACTAAACCAGGATCTCTATTTACCACAACGACATTGTGCCGTATTGTAAATATATAAGTTTAGTGAATATATAAGGATGACAAATCTTGAAGAAGCATATATATATAACATGAAATTAAATGAAAAATGTGCAGGGTACAAAACTATATGCAGAGAGCCATAGTAGAAGATTATTCGAACTAAACGTGGGAACAAAAAACAAGGCAATGTATGGAGCTGGAAGAAGCATGGAGGACTTGTTAGAATCTGGCAATGGTTTGCCACTTTTAATTCGTTTAAGATTCACTTCTCATTTTCGAGTTATTTCCGGTCTTATCCAGCCTGAGTACCATCACCATGCTCAATGTCTCCTCTTTCTCCATCGTAAATACGACCAAATTCGTCGAACCCAAGCCTTTAACAGCACTTGCACTATATCTTGATTCATACTTATATATGGATATATTATCAATTTAGCCCCTGATGAGCATATAATCAGGCTTCAATTTAACCCAAAACGAATCTTTTTTTTACGCATATAACTTTATGTTTTCAGCCAATTCAGCTTAACTGATTAGTTGAGTTGAACTCAATAGGCTACAAAATAGAATTGAGCGAATTTGTCCCAAAAAAAATATTAATTTTGTGCTAAGTTGACCTTGGGTTATAAGTTGATGGGCTAAATTGTTACAATTCCCTTTTGTTTGGAAAATGTAGAGATTATAAATTAATATATAAAAATGGATGGAAGTTTGAATACTTATGCGCCTACAGTAAAATAAATTTAATACATCTGCAGATTTTTATTTTCTTTTACAATAATCCAAAGGAACGCAAGAATAGTTGAATGGGCTTCAACAGCCATAAGTAGCCCCACGTAATGAGATTGGGGCGGGCCAACTACGAAATTGTAAGGACTTTAACCCCTTAATCCAATTATTTGCTCGAACTCTAACAGATTCCGCATTCATTGTTGGGGTTAAATTCTATTGTTTGCAGTGTATATTTTTATTATTTTCTCAAATACCTTTTTCATTAAATGGAGTTTTCAAATGTCACGATCACTTATTACCTTTCTTTATTATGTTTTTTTTTATTTTAATATTCTATTCTTTGTCCTGCACTGTCGTTCACTTCTTCTCCTTCATTATTTTCTTCTTCTTCCCTTTCAATTTCCTGTTCTTTTTTACTTTTTAATTTTTTTTTTATTTTACGATTGTTTGTATTTTCTTCTTCTTCTCTTTTTTCTTTTGTTTACATTTTCATGCCTTTTGTCTCCTTGTCGTCGTTGGAAAACCATGAGTTTCATAGTTTTCTCTGTTGATTACTGGTTGATCCATTGAAATGGAATAAGATAAGAATTCGTTTAGTTGCCTTCAAAATTCATTTAGTTGTCTTCTTCTTCTTGTTCAGTTTTCAACTCTCTGTGTACGTATTTTAGGAACTTGGAAAACATGTGTTTCAGGAATTTTGAAACTTTTTTGTAGTACTTTTATAGAAACTCTCTATCAAAATATAAATATTTTGCTAAAAATCCCAAATATTAGTTACTAACAGCTAACAAAAAAGGCCATATGGATTGTCATAAAATCCAGGCTTTCCTACATAAATGGCATGAAATATTTAAGAAAATACAAAGTAAACATCATATAAAATAAATTACAAAGTTAGGATTTTTCTAAATTATAAATTACAAAACATATCTTTTTTTATGAGAGAGGGAAATATATTGCTTAAAATGTGGAGAGTAATGTCATGATGACATCATATATCAATTTTTTGTGTAATATTTTCATAATATACAATCATTACACTCACAATATAAAATCAATGTAAAAGAAATACATGGGAAAAAAAAGAGAAAAATAATATCAAATTGGTATAAAAGTGGTATATCCGCAATAGTTGTAGATTGTGTGTAATATGAGTGCCAGAAAACAAATATATAACATTTTGAAAAGAAAAAAAAAATACAAAAAATAACTTTCAAAAATAGAATGCAAAAAGAAAAAAAAAAGCCAAGATATAGAGATCAATATAGAAATAATTTTTAATAATAAAAGAGGTAATTAAAAAGTAGAGATAAGAAAGTGAGAAATCTTAGGGGGAGAAAGCGAGATATAACATGTTTGAAAGAAATTTTGAAAATGTAATTTGTGAAATTAAGATATTTCCTTCAACAAATCCAATAACATAATTTTTAAAAACATGAATGTTTTAATGTGTAAAAATAGATTAATTAAAATCTATTAATTTTAAAAACATAAACTCTTTTATGCTTTTATTTATTAAAAAGGAGACATAAAAGATAATTATCTCTAAAATTCATAAAAAGATTAATTAAAATCCTAATTAACCAAATCTTACTACTAATAACACACTTTTTTTTTATATATAAAATTATGAATGGTAGTGCTAGGTGTTGAACCCGCGAATACCTAATTCTATTTGGAAGCCCCTCTAAGTCCTTCAATTGATATTGACTGGTTTAAACAATTACATTTTTACTATTTTTAATTTTCCAATATGACATTAGATATAAAATATAAAGTTCAGTTGAATTGAAATCTGTTAAATTAAGCTTCCATTATTCTATTGAAAAATTAGTTATGAATTTGAATTTTAAGGCAAGTAGCTTTCTAATGCGATGTGAAAGTGCTTAATTATTTTATATATGTTTGTGGTTTGAGGCATAATTTATGTATTACAGTATTTTTGGCATAGTGCTGGTCATATTCATTTAATTGCAAACAATTATATTTTAGCTAACATATTACTAATTATGTCAGTTCAAATATCTGCGTTACCTAATTAAAACTTTTTTTTTTTTTTTAATCTAAAGTTGATTGGTTTGATATTTTATTCTTTCGTTCTCTCACTTATTAGATGACGATAACTTTATGCATTTTTTTTTTCCAAATTTGTATGGTTATCTTACGAAACAGAAAATTTCTACCATGTAAAGAAGTTCCAATCAATGTCACAATTTATTTGGGTAAATTGCAATAGACAGTGATTGAAGTTTGGAAATTTTTTTTCTACAGTAATTAGACTTTAATTTGTTTCAATAAATTCTCTTAATTTTTATATTATGTTAATAAAATCACTCTCACCTTATTATGTCCAATTTTGGTGCCAAAATGATGATATGACAAGTTAATACCAATTCTGAAATATCAGTATAGCATCGCATCAATACCAACTAATTTTAAATTTTTTCATGTTTCACCGTATAGTGTTGTACATATAGATGCCATGATTGTGACATGTATCATTTTTTATTGGTTAGAGTTTATGTAGCGTTGTGCTGATAGGTTTGACTTGGTGTGGCATGCCACATCGTTATTTCAACACTAAATTTCGATGAATTAGGGTAATCGTGATTTTATTGATACCAATATTAAAGTTTATTGACTTTATTAACACAAATTAAAATTTAACGACCGTAAACGCAAAAATTCCAAACTTAAGTGACGATGGGTGCAATTGAAGCTATTTTATTAGGATCATTGAAGATCGATCATAAAAGTCAAGCGATCCACTCTTTTCTGGTTTCCTAGAGAATGTATGATTGAAATTCCTTTTTCTAATTTTCTGTTATTCCAATTTTGGAAATGATAAGAAATGTAAATATAGCAACAAAATGCCAAGGAAACTATGTATAAATCGAAATCTAAATTAGTGTTATTTGCTTGTAAATATAAATCCCTTCTTCTCATAATTTGTAATAATTTTAAGTCCGATACTTGTTTATTTATCTCTTCATATTAGTGTCAGGCAAATTTTAATAACCAAAATCAAACCATGTTAAGAAATTAAGCTAAAATTTTAATTCATATAAGTTTACTTGTGAGAAGAATTAGGTATGACCCACATATTCAAAATCTTTAACGGGACGTTTGGCATGTGATAGGGATAGGGATAAGGAAAAAAGATTGCGATTGAGATAGGGATAAAGATTAAAATTGAGATGGGGATAATATAAGATGTGTTTGGTATGTTGGATAGGTAGAGGGATAAAATAATAAATTTTACTATATTACCTCTAACTATATTAAAAATAATAAAAAGAGATAAGAAAATTGGAGATTTATATATCTTTAAAATAATTGGATGGGATAAATATGTCAATTCCATAAATAAAAGTTATCCCACCTCTTATACATGGGGGGCGCTAAGATTAAAATGGTGGGATAAAGATAGGGATTAGACATTGTCTTATCCCTCACCAATAGCTAACAAACATGAAATTAGGAGGGGTAGTGGGATAAGAAATCCCTATCCCCCTCTTATCCCATTAAACAAACAACCCATAAAGGGATAAAATTGTCATCCGGTTGGCTAATTTTATGTCTAAGTGGTGGCTCAATGACAATTATTATTCTTCTTATTATTTTTTTAGAACAAAACGAGTCTAACATTTGTATTTTGTACGTAAAACTACATATGCCACAACAATAGAAACAATTATTTGTATGCCTACTTAATTACTTTGATTACAATCAATTAAGTTGGTTAAGAATTGTTGATGGTTGGACTAATATGCAAATATCCTAGCAAATGCACTAGGGTCAACAAGTAATAAAATGGATCTAAGATTGAATATCATTCTCACAGAGATTTTGGTCTTAGTACAAGCAAAACAAGAATGGTACTTACATTGAACATCTTGTGGCAGAGAAAAGGTCAATTTTATAAAGCGTTGATTTTTATGGCTAAAAGTTACTAGAATAACAGATCGAAGACTAAAACAAGTAAAAGAACAAATTTTGAAATGAATCTAGTGAACAGTTTGTGGAAGTGGAGTAGGCACAACAAATAACATGGAAACAACTTGTAATTCTTCCTAATCCAAAGATCTTTCATTCTTTCATGCTAGAGTTTCTTTCACAATTTTCACCATGGCCAACGTTTGTTGTACCATGGATCCCATATTCTAGAACAGCTAACCAGAGCATTCTTCGTAGTTAGAGACTAAACATGCATTAAGCTCAAGAAAGCATCAAATAAAGCACACATGCTAGATCGAACTCCTAACATACAACTCAAAGCCATTGCTAAGTAATTATATGTGTCATTTCATGCATTTCCATACATTAAATCAATTTTCATTGCTTTTAACATACTAATAATGAGTTAGCTAGGCTCATTTACCATAACATACATATGAAAGACATACATTAACTAAAAAAATACCTTAAATTAGTAAAAAAAAACTTGTTGAAACCACCCATTGCTGGCTTACACCGATAGTTTACTCCTCCATAGGCAGAATAGCTTCTGCCATGGAAGACATTACAAGAAAACTAACTAAAACTACTATAATAAGAACTAAGTGAAGGTAAAATGAAGAAGATAAACTCCAGGAACATCCTCAATAATGATAAGGAGCAGTATTTAAAGGAGTTCAAAACAAAACATGGGCAAACAAAATAGTTTACATAAAGGGTGTCTTTCAATACCCAGTAATTAAAGACTTAAAAAGTACTAACTAAAGCTACTTTTATAGAATATCTCCTGCTCTAGCCAATTAGAGTCAATCTTTATACTCCTTTGGACGAAATCTTCTCAAAAGCATGTTGTTTCAGCTTCTTTTAAGCCCTTTTGCTACTCAAGCTGACTGATTTGACATCTGGATGGCTCCAAAGCATGGCTCTTAGCTTGGAAATCCAAATGGCTGAAAATAAGGGATAAACACGTGATGAGTCAAAATTATCCCATTTTCAAGCTGTTGTAATAATGAAATTAACAAAATTAATTCTTTTAAGCTTTAATTACATGGTAAAATACCAAGATATTTTCCCTTTATCAAGATCCACCACACTTAAGCAATTGCTTGTCCTCAAGCAAAAAATATCAGTTAACTTTGAAACAGAACATATTATAAGGAACAACTTAAGAAACACTTTCAGATTAAGAGAGAACTAACACTTAAGCAAACATATAAGTCATGGAAACTACCAGGCAAACAGCTTCAGCATCAAGCACATATCAAGCTTTCCAACTAGCAATTCTATGTAAATGACTATTAAGAACAGCTTTAAACCAAAACACCTCATAAATTAAGGATTCACTTCAATCACTCAAAAAGTGTTTAAGGTTTAGTGTTTGTCCACTCATCAGCAAGGCAAGATTTCAGAATTCCATAGGCTCACAATTCAATCAACTCAATCACCCAAACAGAATCAGACAAAATTAAAGGTCTTTCCAAAGGGTTGTAATGGGGTTAGGGTGAAAGGTATGGAATGTATATGATGTAAGCAAATGATTACCAAAAATGCAATTTAAGAAAACAACATTAATGCACAAGATAAACTTTTCTCAAGGAATTTCAAAAGATAAGCACAAAACAACTTTCGAAAAGAAAATTGAACACTTCATAAAATGAGTCAACAACTTTATTTTTGGCTTTATTCAACAAGGGATAATAAGAAGCAAGTATTTGATTTTTTGATTTTTGAGTTTTTTTTTTTTATTTTTTCTATTTTTTTAACAAAATTTTTGGTTGACAGACATTTTGAGGGATGTCAACAATGAAAGGAGGTAGATTACTTTAAATAGAACAAGATTGAAACTTTTTGAACTCCACTTCAAGAACTTTAATTAAGCATAGATTTATATGATTGGCTGTTTGAGACAAAATTCCATTGAGAAAAAAAGGAAATAGGAAAGCAATAACATGTTGTTTTGAAATGAAAAGTTTTCTTTAAAAGCAAAATGATAATCATGGGTGAATTTGGAAAATCAAAGTGAAATAGGCTCAGGTAAAACAATTTAGTGACTTTCACAATGAAAAAAGCTATCCTCAACTTGGCTTCACTATAATGTAGGATAAATGCAATTGCAGAACAGGTAGGCAATTTAAGCTAAAGTTGGCTAAACCTAGATGCCTTATAATTTGATGTCCTGAAAAGTCAAGCAATCAAGTGAAATCAAAGCAAGTTTTGGAATTTATCAATACATGCAAGCTCACCCAGCAAACGATAAAGCAATTGAATTGATTCAAGGAAATGAAAAATTAAAGCTCAAGAAATTAAGGCTTAAACATCTCACAAATAATTAGGGCTTTTTGCATTTCAGTTTATCACCATAACTCAAAATTGATGCAAGAATTACTAGCAAGATTACTTAACAAAGAATTTCTGCCTACACTAAAAACCAAGATTACTTATCAATGCTTAAATTTTGTTACCTAATTCTTCTTACTGAATTTCAAAGTTAAAGACAAAACAACTACTTGAAGAACAAACAACTTAAAAGTGTAATACAACAGAATGCCTCTCCCCCACACTTAAATGACACATTGTCCTCAATGTGCAAAGGACTTACAAGAAAAAAAAAAGGAAAAACATTAAAGCACAAGGAAAATTATCATGATATCACCTAAGCATAAAGCAGAACAGTTTAAATAGAAACAACATATAAACAACAACAATCCAAAATCAGCTAAATCAGCAACAAATATGCACAACCGATCATAGCTTACTATAACCAGGTTCCTAGAATTGAAAATCAAAGGTTAAGAACACATATCAGAGCTTGAAGAAATGGTAAAAAGTTTTCTACAGTAAAAAGTGGTGACTTGACAGTTTCTAAAAAAAAATGATCTCTAAATGAATGCACATAATGACGATGACATGTGGATAGGTTAGAGATTAAAGTTAAAAAGAATTAAAAACAAGAGGTAGATATACAGATATCAAAACTAAAAAAAAGCAAATAAACTACCATATATAAAACAGGTTACCAAACTATTTCATAAAAAAAATACTTCTTTTTGTTGCAGCTGTGGGAAGTGACACAGCTTTCACTTTCTTTCTTTCTCAAGGAGGCTTGAAGTGGTGAAAGGTTCCATCTGGCCCACTTTCCACTCTCTCATGAAAGTACTTGAGCCTTTGGCCATTTATAGTGAATTTGCCATACTCTGAGTGAGAAATTCGAATAGCTCAACTTCAAAGGGTCCTGACCATCTAGATTTCAGTTTACCTAGGAACAGCTTCAGACAAAAGTTAAAGAGAAAAAATTTTTGGCCAACAAAGAATTCTCTCCTAGAGATGTGTTTATCATGCCATAATTTTGTCTTTTCTTTATACATTTTAGCATTCTCGTAAGTGAACAATCGAAACTCATCAAGTTGAACAAGTTGCATTTTTTTATGGTCACCTATTGCTTTTTCATCAAAATTCAAAAATTTCACAGCCCAAAAAGCTTTATGCTCCAATTCCACTGGCAAGTGGCAGGGTTTTCCATAAATCAACTTAAAGGGAGACATACTAATTGGTGTCTTGTAAGCTGTTCTATAGGCCCATGATGCATTGTCTAACTTTTTAGACCAATCCTTTCTACCATTGCCTATAGACTTTTCTAGGATTTTTTTTATTTCCCTATTGGATAGTTCCACCTG
Organism: Euphorbia tirucalli; assembly: GCA_039660915.1. Lineage (NCBI taxonomy): Eukaryota > Viridiplantae > Streptophyta > Magnoliopsida > Malpighiales > Euphorbiaceae > Euphorbia > Euphorbia tirucalli. The sequence goes on along the minus strand of CM077633.1, from coordinate 18,760,074 downwards.
CCCACTTGTTTTGGGATGGTACAAAGTTGACAACTTGTGAGTAACTCCATACTGTTTCATCAATTTTTTAAAGTTAGCATTGCAAAAATGTGTTTCATTGTTACTTATAACTGTTCTAGGGACTCCAAATCTAGTAAACAATTGCTTGAGGCATTTAGTTAGAATCCTAGAGTCATTATAGAGCAAGGCCATGCTTCTACCCATTTTGAAATATACTTAACAATAACTAAAATATATTGATAACCACAGGAATTAGGAAAGGGTCCCATGAAGTCTATGCCCTCTGACATAAAAAATTTCACACTCAACAATATAATTTAAGGGCATTTCTGATTTCCTTGAGATATTAGCTGACCTCTAGCATTTATTGCAAGTCATAACAAACTTGTGTGCATATTTGACAAATAAAAACTAGACTGCAAGACCTTGGAAGCTGTTATGTCTGCTCCAAAGTGGCCTCTTTAAAGTGGCAGTGAGTAAGGATAGACCGAAATTCTTCATTTGGAACACGTCTTTTAATAATCTAGTCTGTACACAGCTTATACAAGAAAGGGTCATCCCATACATAATATTTCAAATCAGAGGAAAATTTTTTCTTTGTTGAAAATTAAATTCAGGGTTTAGGACATTGCAAGAAAGGTAGTTGGAGTAATTAGTAAACCAAGGGTTAGAGTTTACTTGAATGGAGGCAAGCTGTTCATCAGGAAAGCAGTCTCGAACAGGTAACTGTTTTGGCAAACAACTTATTTCAAGTCTTGATAAATGATTAGCACAACATTCTCTACACCTTTTTTTATCTCTAGTTTCCATATCAAACTCTTGGAGAAAGAAGCCACCTGATAAGGTGCGGCTTTGCATCCTATTTTGATATCATATATTTCAAGGTTAAGTGGTTAGTAAAAACCACTACCTTAGAAACAAAAAGGTACTGTCTGAATTTGTCAAAGGCGAATACAATTGCAAGAAACTCTTTTTTAGTAATTGTGTAGTTCTTCTGAGTCTCCATGAGAGTTTTGCTAGCATAATAGATTAGTCTAAAGTGCTTCTCAATTCTTTAACCCAGAACAGCTCCAATACAGTAATCACTAGCGTCACACATCATCTCAAAGGGTAGATTCCAGTCAGGTGAAATTAGAATAGGAGTAGAGATCAACTTGGACTTAAGCTGTTTAAAAGCTTGGACACAACTTGCATCGAAATTGAAATCAACTTTATTGTGCAATAGAGCAGTCAAAGGCTGAGCAACTTTGGAAAAATCCTTGATAAATTTTCTATAGAATCTAGCATGGCCCAGGAAACTCCTTACATCTTTCACTGAAGTTGGAACAAGTAACTATTCAATAACTTCAATCTTGGCCTTATCTACCTCCATCCCCTGTAATGATATTTTGTGGCCAAAAACCACTCCTTCAGTGATAATGAAATGACACTTCTCCCAATGGAGAACAAGATTGGTCTCCATACACCTTTTCAGAATAGCTTCCAAATTGGTCAAACAGCTTGCAAAAGATTTTCCATAGACTAAAAAGTCATCTATGAAGATTTCAACTGTTCTTTCGATCATGTCATGAAATATCACCATCATACATCTCTGGAATGTTGCTAGAGCATTGCATAGCCCAAATGGCATCCTCTTATAGGTAAATGTGAAGGATATGTAAATGTGATCTTCTCTTGATCAGCAGGGTAGATTGGGATCTTGTTATAGCTTGAGTATCCATCCAAGAAATAGTAGAAAGCATACCCAACAATCCTCTCTAACATCTGATCTATGAAAGCCAATGGAAAGCTGTCTTTCCTTGTAGCTTTATTTAGCTTCTTGTAGTCGATGAACACTCTTATCCTATACAGTTCTTATTAGAATCAACTTATTCTTCTCATTCTTCACCACTGTGGTACCACCTTTCTTCGAAACAACTTGGACTGGACTAGTCCAAATACTATCGAAAATGGGGTAAATGATACCAGCATCTAACAATTCAATAACTTCAGCTCTCACAACTTCCTGCATGTACGGATTGAGTCTTTTTTGTAGCTGGCATAAAGGTTTATGAATTTCCTCCATAAGAATTCTATGCACACAGATACTAGGGTTATTACCCTCTATGTCAGAGATCTTCCAGGCTAAGGCCTCCTTATGGTTTCTCAAAATAGATAATAGCTGGGCTTTTTGGTTAGGGGTGAGTTCAAAGGAGATGATTCCTAGCAAGCTATTTGGAGATTCAAGAAATGCATCTTCAAGGTGGGAGGGCAATGGTTTCAGGTCTAGCTTTGAAAGTTCTTCAGTTGATGGTTTCAGAGGTGGGGATGATAAGTTGTGTAAAGGTCCAGAAGTATTTGAGGTTTAGAAATAGCTTTCCTTTTTCAAGTTTTCTTTTGGAACAACTTAATGAATTTTGAATGGTATTAGGAACTTCATTTAAGCATTTCTCCAAAAGGTCTTTAGAAATATGTTCCTGTAAGTAATGTGAAAGGAATTTAGCATCAAGAAAATAACATTGATCATCACTAGAAGATGCATGTTTCAAGGCTTCATTCATCTTAAACACAACTTGCTCATCATGAAATTTCAAAATCAACTTTCCATCATGCATATCTATCAAAGCTCTACCAGTAGCTAGAAAAGGTCTACCTAAAATGATAGATGTATACACAAATTTATTAATGTCGATAATAAAATCAGCAGGCAAGATGTATTTATCAACTTTCACTAGCACATCTTCTACTATTCCCCTAGCTAACAAATCGATCAACCAATTGTATTTATCAAACTTTAGTAGGATTTGGTTCACCTAACCCAAGCTGTTTATAAACAGAATATGATATAACATTTATACTAGCTCTTAAATCACATAAAGCATTTTCAATAGTCAAATTTTCCATAGAATAGGGTATAAAGAAATTCCCTGGATCCTTAAGCTATGGAGGTAGAGGCTGCTGTAATTGCAGGATTGAAGAACAGTCTTGGTTGAGTTGAACAGTTGTAACACTCTCCAGCTTAATCTTGTTAGACAACAAATCTTTCAGAAATTTGACATATAAAATCATATGGGCTAATGCTTCTGCAAATGGGATATTTATGTGCAATTTTCTGAACATCTCCAAAAATTTGCCAAACTATTGGTCCATTTGGTGGTTCTTGAGTCTATGAAGGTAAGGTAGGGAGGTTTGTACTCATGAACTTTATCTCTAAATAATTTCCTTGGAAAAACTTCTGTATTTTATGCTGGAATATCTGGAACAACTTCTAAAACTTTTTGGTCAGATTGTGGAACAGCCTCTGAAGTAGCTTCAGATTCTTTTTCTTTCTTTGCTACTTCAGGAATGACTTTCTACATTGGCATTGGAACATCAAGTAGATTTTCACCACTCCTTAGAGAAACAGCTTTCAATTCTTCCTTGGGATTGACCTCTGTTTTACTTAGTAGTGTACCTTTTTGAGTTGGCTTCACCATGTCTACAAATTGATTCATTTGTGTCTCAAGATTCTTGACAGATGTCTGTGTTTACTGCATGAATTGCATAAAAAGATCTCCAACTGATGGTTTCTTTTCAGGATGATGATGAATAGGTTGTTGAAATTGAGGTGGTTGTTGAAAATTTAGTGGATTGGGTCTAGGCTGATTTTGGCTCTAGGAGAGGTTGGGATGGTTTCTCCGCCCAGGGTTATATATATTGGAATAGGGGTTGTTATGGTTTCTGGGTTAGTTTCCAATAAAGTTAAGTTGTTTTGATATGGATGGGTGATTGGCTTGGCAATCAATAGGTCTATGCTTACCTCCACAAAAGTGATAATTTAGGGGAACAGTCATCATGGTAGCAACAGTGCTTGGCCCCATATTCTTGATACATCTTGTTAGATCAAAAACTTCTTTGGACAACTTTGAAATAGCTTCTGGATCAATAGACCCACTGCTTTTCTTTTTTCTTTTATCAGCATGCCATTTGTAGCTCTGATTCACTAATTTCTCAATAGTCTCATAGAGACTTTCTGCATCCATGGATCCTGGGTCTCTATTTGCGACCGATTCAATTTGAAGCTTGAAGGAATTTATTAACCCATTGAAAAAGGTTTGCATTTGCATCCACAGAGGAATTCCATGGTTTGGAACTCTGCTTAGCAAGTCTTTAAATCTTTCTTATGCCTCCGAGAGTGACTCATTTTCTCCTTGTTTAAACTGAGATACTTCATTGCGCAGCTTTATAAGCTGTTTCAGTGGGAAAAATTTAAGCAGAAAGGCTTGGACAAGCTATTCCTAGGTTCTGTTGGAACCTGGCTGTAAGTTGTTTAGACACATCTTAGCCTTGTCTCGGACTAAAACAGGAAACAGCTTTAATCTGATAACTTTGTCGGATACTCCTATATTAGTTCTGAATGTGTTTGCATATATTTACAAAATCATGGATATGGCCATTAGGATCTTTATTGGGTCGTCCATTGAGCTGAACAGCAGCTTGTACCATTTGTAACATAGAAGCCTTAATTTCAAACATGTTGCCTCCTTCATTTGGGATCACAATATTGGACACTAATACTTCAAGATTTGGCCTATTATGTGAGTCAAGACTAGGACTTTCAGCATTGATGAGCTTATATTCATTCACATTCTCACAATTCGTCCTGTTTTCTGGTTCTCTTTCAGGATCAAGAAGTTGTTCAACAACTTGTCAAGCTATTTCAATAGTTCTCTACCTCCTTGCTCTCCTAGCAGCAACATTCCTCCTTTTATAAGTTTTTTCTATCTCCGGATCAACTTGTATAGGGGGAGGACAAAATCTTCACATAAAACTAAAAGATATACTCTGAAAACAGCTTCACAAATTAGGAAATAGGTTAAACCCACAAATGTTATAACAAAGTACTAAAAACAACATAGATCCCTGACAACGGCGCCAAAAACTTGTTGATGGTTGGACTAACATGTAAATATCCTAGCAAGTGCACTAGGGTCAATAAGTAATAAAGTGGATCTAAGTCCTAATATCATTCCCAAAGAGATCTGGGTCTTAGTACAAGCAAAACAAGAATGGTTCTTAAACTAAACAGCTTGTGGCAAAGAAAAAGTCAATTTTGTAAAGAATTTCTTTATATGGCTAAAAGTTACTAGAATAAAAGATCTAAGACTAAAACATGTAAAAGAACAAATTTAAAATGAATCTAGTGAACAGTTTGTAGAAGTGGAGTAAGCACAACAAATAACATGGAAACAACCTGTAATTCTTCCTAATCTAAAGATCTTTCATTTTTTCATGCTAGAGTTTCTTTCACAATTTTCACCATGGCCAACGTTTGTTGTACCATGGATCCTATATTCTAGAACAGCTAACTAGAGCATTCTCCGTAATTAGAGACTAAACATGCATTAAGCTTAAGAAAGCATCAAATAAAGCACACATGCTAGATTGAACTTCTAACAAACAACTCAAAGTCATTACTAAGTAATTATATGTGTCATTTCATGCATTTCCATACATTAAATCAATTTTCATTGCTTTTAACATACTAATAATGAGTTAGCTAGGCTCATTTATCATAACATACACATGAAAGACATGCATTAACTAAAAAATACCTTAAATTAGTTAAAAAAAAACTTGTTGAAACTAGCCATTGCTGGCTTACACCGATAGTTTACTCCTCCATAGGAAGAATAGCTTCTGCCATGGAAGACATTACAAAAAAACTAACTAAAACTACCGTAATAAGAACTAAGTGAAGGTAAAATGAAGAAGATAAACTCCAGGAACGTCCTCAATAGTGATAAGGAGCAGTATTTAAATGAGTTCAAAATAAAACATGGGTAACGACCCCCAAAACAGATTACACAAAGACTGTCTTTCAATATCCATTAGTTAAAGACTCAAAAAGTACTAACTAAAGCTACTTTTACAGAATATCTCCTGCTCTAGCCAATTTGAGTCAATCTTTATACTTCTTTGCATAAAATCTTCTCAAAAGTATATTGTTTCAGCTGTTTTTTCTCCTTTTAAGCCTTTTTTACTGCTAAAGCTGACTGATTTGACATCTAGACGACTCCAAAGCATGGTTTTTAGGTTAGAAATCCATAAATGGCTAAAAATAAGGGATAAACAAGTGACGAGTCAAAATTATCCCTTTTTCAATCTGTTTTAATAATGAAATTAACAAAATTAATTCTTTTAAGCTCTAATTACATGGTAAAATATCAAGATATTTTTCCCTTATCAAGAACCACTAAGTACTCCCTAATCTGAACCCAGCTAAAGTGTGAGTGTCAAAGGTGTCGTTTTATACTCTATTAATATCATATCATATACATTTTAGAAAATATTCTAATTAATTCATTATATATGTGAAGCACACGTAATGAATTTTTTATCTAACAATTATGGCTTGAATTTGGGCTTTTACATGACCAGAAGTTTTTACAATTAGAGTAATTATTAAAATTATATGTTTTCAATATGGGTTTACACTCATATATTTTGGTATTTTATAAATATATCTTTTTTCTAAATAGAGTTTTTAAATACCTCAACTACTTGTACAATTATTTGTATACCTTTTTTTTATCTGTTTCTCTTTTTTTGATCTCCCTTCTCAGACCTCATTCTTTGTCTCCCACGATTTCATCATTCTTCATCTCTTGCCTCATCGTCATCACTGACTGTCTACTTCCACCAGAGTTCTTTGTGTCGCCGTCGCTAGATTTCAATCTACTCTCTCATTTTGTATCAGCCGATCATCCAAATTGTAATTTAATAATCCACTTCATTCTGCTAACTTGTCTTCGCTGGCTCTTCTTGCCACGCTGATGAAGCCAAATTACCATGGATTTCTTAGGTTTCACCATTCATTTACTTGTTAATCCATTAAAATAAATGAGATAAAAATTCATTTAGTTGCCGTCAGAATTCATTTAGTTGTCTTCTTTGTCTCTTTCAGTTTCTATTCTCTCTTGCTATTTTGATTTTTTTTTTATTCATTTTCCTGCAAGTCTAATTGATTTTTTTTAATTCTTTTTCATTCATTTTTAGATATGTAATCGTATTAATATTCTTTATTGGTTTTTATTCTTTTCTGTTTGTTTTTGTTACTTTATATTGCGATTCTTTTGTGGTTTACATTTTGTTTTTGTATTTTTTCTATGTAGACGTATAATGTATGCACTTTTTTGCACTTTTATAGTATATTTGATTTCTGCGATACAGAATTACACTAATACAATTACGATATAGTTTTGATATGCATGTAATACATGTATGTTACATATGAACAATTCAAAATAATGATATAGTTTCGCACTTTTTCTTTATGTTTAGTTTCTGTGATACATACGATACAATCTAGATACAATCGAGATACACGATTACATCGACACACATTTGATACATATGGAGTATAATAAACATATGAAAAATATGAAATAACTAGATACATATAAAAATAAGACAAAATAAAGGGAAAGCTATAGAAATAACACCACATGTAATTAAAATAATGAAAAAAATGCAATTTTAAATAAGTTAAAAGACAATACAAAAATTAATGAGATAGACTGTTGATACAACTTCGATATAAATATGTTAAATGTACAATACACTTATAAACAATACAAAATAAAAAGATACATGATGGATTCTGTAACAATCCTTTTGGAGATCTAGGTTCGGAATATGTTTAGCCGGATCGGGTTTAGTTCCTATAAAATAGAATGATTAAGACACTAACAACCTCTAGGGCACGCTCCGACGCCTAAGTCAGCCTAGAGTGTTTGAGCTGAGGGTTTATTGAGTTCAGTTAGAATGAGTTGAGATTTACCTCTATATTCCTTTCTTTTATAGGGCCAGCAATAGAGTTGGTTTTGGATTAGGAATACTCTTAAACTTCTTGTTTCAGTCAAACTAAAAGTCTGCCTTCTAGACTCTATATGGGACACAAAGTCCTCCCCCTACTTCAACACAGTAAGTAGGCTCCTAGAAGGACACCATTACCCACCTTCTAGAATCTTTCCATGGAAGTAAAGGATCTGGACCGGATCAGATATGAAAACCGGATGATGGATTCGGCATAATGCAACCGGGTGAAAGATCTGAAATGACCGAATGTCATTAGAAGTTCCCCCTAGTCTAAAGAACTCTTTAGGGTTCAATGCCCAAAAAACCCTACCTAGAGCCATGCGCTCACCAACTGTCTGCCACGTACTGGGCAACTACAGGGATGCAACCTTTAGCCATCCCATTGATTTTCAAAAGCTGCAACTCTTCATTTTCCCCCCAGAAGGCTATTTAATTAAGGCATTTATTTTCTGGAAGCATTTTCCTGTTCCACTCTACCTTCCTATGATTTCCGAGCAAAATCAATAAGTCACTCTCTCTCTTCCTCTGTTATTTCCTTTCAGGTTTAGCTTTTTTGTTTTGCGCCTTAGGTTTAGATATATCCCCTGGCATTTGTAAGAACCCTTCTAAAAACCATGGAATCCCTAAATTATTCTTGGTCTTTGAGCACCAACTATCGCCCCCCATCTCCCCTATGGAGGTGGATTCTACCATAGCAAGGCTTTCTTCGTTGGAGTCTTCAGAGAGAATGTCATCTGCCGAAGAAAATAGCATGCCATATGTTGTATCCTAACACGCCAGGACGCCAGAACCATTAAGGAGAAAACTCTAACCCCCAGAATCGCAGACATGCCCTCCTCCATTACTGAAGGGGAAATACTCCAGCTATAGACTAGCCACCCTTGGTTGGAAGCCTGTGACTAGCTTATCCCCTCCCCCAGTCAGAGAGTCCACCAACCTCTTGAAGGCTTCTTCTCCATATACCTCCATCATATCGAAGGCGGGTTCACTTATCCACTATGGGAAGAGATCTGCAGCATATTGAACCGATACCATGTGTCCGGCATAACTACTTTTGAATGTCATGGAGGACATCTGTGCATTATACTGGTTATGCTGCAACCTCAGCATCCGGATCACTGGTGCAATGTTCTGACATATCGCCATATCGGTCCTCCAGGATACCAATAGTGACCATCTCACAATGGCAAAAGGTCCCCTCTTCCCATTTTTTTCAAGCTGTACCTTATCTGTTAAGGATTTTAAGAACCTCTTTTTCTTCATAAAGTGAAAGGATGATGCTCCCACATTCCTTACTGCATGGTCTTTCCAACCTACCTCGGAGATGAAGGGGGTGAAGGACAAGCTTTCTCCTCAGGAGACAACGGATTTGGAGTTGCTGAGCTCTGTTCCTACCTAGTACTAGAAGCTCTAGTATGTGGTTAAGGCTCTCCGCAAGAAGCAGCCTTAAGCAGCACTGGACGACCGGACATGGCTCCCTATTTTCTTTTGTGAACCTCTAAAGGACTAAGGTACTTTTTCCTCGTTATACTCATTTGTATTTTGTATTCTTGGTAGGGATGTCACTCTCTGATACTATTGCAGCCTTAAAAGCCCAGAAGAGGGGTCCAAAGCCACGGTAGCCACCACTATTGCTTCTCTGGTCCCGCCTATCTCCGCGCCCAACCTTCTAGAGACGGTCCTCATCTTGGGTGGGAGTACCGAACGTATAATAAGAGGTAAAAAGAGAGCCTTTACTCCCACATCTGCCGTGGACAAAGGAAAAAGGGGCCATATGATAAGATCCTCCTTTCAACTTCGCCTTTTATCATGTGGCATGAGACTGAGAGTCAGCTTTTCCTCTGCAGGAGATTGTTCCAGATTTCACTCATCCCGCCACTGATGACAGTCCTATCAGAGATATTTTACTTTCCAAATTTGGGGAGAGGGCAAGCCTAGCCGATCCTCTGGTCCAGCTAGAACTGAGCAATGGGATGTACCTCCCGGCTAACACAGCCCGGGTGAATACTATGAGTAACCGGACCATTGAAACCCGGGTCCTGAGCAAGCTTTACACCGTAAGTACTTATGAATTTTGTTGCTCCGAGGCCTTTTGGCATTATTTACCTTACTATCTATGTTTTGCAGGCCATTCCCTTCCTTTATGAGGAACTAAAAAGGGTTGAAGAGGCAGATCGTATCTATGACCAGAGCCTAGCAAGTGCCCTGGAGAGGAAGAAAATGGAAGAGGCCTCAGCCAAAGCTATCGTGAAGGTTGAAAAGGAACAAAAGGACCTAGGTGCGGCCATAATTGAAAACGCTGCCCTAAACCGCTCCCTAACAACATCTGAAGCCACTTTGGCATAGGAGAGGGAGAGTCACAAAAATGACCTCGCTCCAAAGGAGGCAAAACTTAAAAAGGGGACTTTGACATACGAGCGACTAGCCCTTTTATACGACAACCGTATCCTCCACAAGTGTGCAAAAGTATATCCGGACATCTCCTTCGAGGAAATAGACGTGGATTTTCCTCATGAGGTGGATCTCCCCCCACTTTCCCCCTTGCCTGAAGATGAAAGCCCGGTGCTGCCCGAAGTAGCCCTCATAGCTACTTCATTGGGGGTGGACCCGGATGAGCCTGGTGCGGGTGCGGCAGATGCTCAGAATCCTGAGTAGTTGTGACCGTTCTTTTTCCTTTTGCCCCCTACTTTATGTAATTGGCATTCCCCCTTAAGGGGTATTAACACAAAGTATAATTTTTTTCCTTTGATTTGTTTTAATATTTATAGTTGTCTGTTCTGGGTCTTCTGATCCCTTAAGTTTTGTTTAAACCATAGATACAGTAACGCCTAGTTTATTCGAAAGCGAATAATATGAAATTGGACATTAGAATAGTATACCCAAAAGTGAATTATTATTCATTACTGAACCAATATGATACAGCATTTACCAATGCTACAGTTGCCTCATTAAAAATCACAACAAGGAAAAACCCTATGGGAAAAAAAACCGTTGTTGAGGGAAAAAGTGTGCAACTTATACAATGATAAAATTCAAGTGTGATAGTACTTCCTGAGTATCTTTGAGTTCAATGTGCATGGGATCTCTTTCTCGTCCATCCGGCTGAGCTTGTATGTTGCCGGGCCTAGGGCTCTCTCGACTTGGTAAGGCCCTTCCCATTTCACAGCCAACTTTCCTTTACCTTCCCTTGTTTGTGAAGGCTCCGCATCCCTAAGTACAAGGTCTCTCGACTGAAAAGTCTTCATTTTAACTCTTCTATTGTGGTATCTAGTAACTTTACTCTTGTGAGCTGCCATGAGGATAAAGGCCCTATCCCGTCTTTCTTCCAGGGAGTCCAGATGGAAGTGAATATTGATGTCATTCTGTGCTTCAGTGTAGTATGCTACTCTATCGCTAGGGGAACCTATCTCTACTGGAATTACAGCCTCGGTACCGTAAGTCAAGGCGAAAGGAGTTTCGCCAGTCGTCGGTCTTGGAGTGGTTCGATATGCCTAAAGAATGCTGTTGAGTTCTTCAGCCCATGCTTCTTTATGTCCTTCCAACCTCTTCTTTACACCGTCATATAGCATCCGGTTTGTGACCTTAGTCATCCTATTGCTCTGAGGATACACCACTGAGCTGCACCTGTGATTAATATGAAAGCTTTTACAGAATTCTGTAACTTTCTTGAGGTAAACTGAGTTCCATTATCTGTGATGATGAAATTTGGGATGTTGAATCTATTTAGGATGTGTTCTTGTATAAAGCTAATTACTCTCTTTGGAGTGATGGTGGAAATGGCTTCAGCTTCCACCCACTTGGTAAAATGATCTACGGCCATAATTATCCACTTCCGCTACCTACTTGCTTCTGGCATCGAGCCCACAAGATCAATTCCCTTTATGAAAAAGGGCTATGCCATTAGAATGGGCTTCTGCTCTACTGGGGGCTGGCTTGTCTTTTTGGCATGCACCTGGCATTAGTGACACGCAACAATATAAGCATCCGTATCTTCCTTCATCGTTTCCCAAAGATAGCCCATTAGCATCGCCCTGCAAACAGTAGCTAAGGCCTCCTGATGAGATCCGTATATCCCTTCATGGAGTTCCCTCAGCACATAATTCCCTTCCTCTGTTGAGATTCACTTCATCCACGGGCGACTGAAGGACTTCCCATAGAATTATCCACCAATGACTACGTATCTAGCTGATTTCCTCCGACAAGCTTCAATTTCTTCTTCCGATAACTTTCCCTCTTTGAGCAAGTGAATTGTAGGCTTTGTCCAGCATGAGCTATCATGGTTTATTGTCAAGGCCTCCATTTGTTCTGTACTTGGGTGTGATTGTATCTCGTATGTGCAGTATAGGTACTTCCATTCTACCTTGCTGGAAGCGGCTTTAGTGAGCTCATCCGCCAAGCTGTTTATATCCCGGGGTATGTATTCTATCTTTTAGGCTGTCCCTTGAGACTCGATCTCTTTTAGTTACATCCAGACCTTGTCCAAATACCCACTTATGGATGGGTCCCTGACTTTAAAGTGCTTATTTATCTAGTTAGACACTAGCCTGGAGTCACTAAGTATCTGAACCTTGTCTGGTCCTAACTCCTTAATCAATTCCAGCCCTTTTATCATTGCTTCGTACTCGACCGCATTGTTAGTAGTGGGAAAATCTAACTTTACTACGTTGTGAAGTCGAATTCGATTTAGTCCCCGGATGTTTATACCAGCTTTGGCTCCGTATCAAGGCATGAATAAATGGCGTATTCGGCCATTGACTCTATCAGCTGAGCTATGTTTAGCAATGGGTAACTGTCTTTGGGGCATGCCTTATTGAGGTCAGTGAAATTGACACACATGCACCACTTTCCGTTTGCTTTCTTAACCATCACCACATTCGCCAACCATTTAGGATAGTGAACTTCTCGAATGTTCCCTATATCCCAATCTCTATATCTCCTCCTCTATTGCTTTCTATCTCTCTGGTGTATATTTTCATTTTTTCCGGATTACGGGGTGTCGCTTCTGGGTCCACATTGAGAGAGTGTTTCATGATTTCTGGTGGTACCCCTTCAATGTCGCTCATCTTCTAGGCGAATGTGCTATACTCCTCTTTTATTACTTGCAAAATCTGCTCCTTGAAGTTACTATTGAGTTTCTTGGAGATCTGGATACTCCTATCTGATGCTATTGTTAATGTTTCCATCTTGTCCATCGGTTATGCCTTTCTCTCCTTATCCTCTTGATAAGTTCTTTCTAGCTGCAGGGATGCCAAATATGTTTTTTGAGCTATCTGCTGGCTTCCCCTGGCTACTGCCCATCCGGCTGAGGTTGGTATTTGTAGCATCAGGTACCAGATGGACAATACTGCCTCTGACTCTGAGAGAAGCGATCTTCCTAATATGGCATTGTATGCCAATGGGAAGTCTATGATAGTGAAGTCTGTCTTGGCTCTCCAAACATGTTTTTCATCCCCTATCTCCATGTCTAGTGTTACTTGCCCTGTGACCGAGACCGTGTGTCCACTGAGGCCGACCAGTGGTGCATGTACTGGGTGGATCCGACTGGGTGCAACTTTCAGTTTTTCTACCGCATGCTTGGTGATGATGTTAATGGAGCTCCTTGTATCCATTAGGATCCATTTGACTTTGTATCCCTTTATTTCTGCCTCCATGACGAGGGCGTCCGAGTTTCCTGGCTACACCTGACTTTCCGTTGAGAAAGATGGGTTGAGCTTACTATCTTTCCCTATCTCCCTAGTTCTTTTGATCTTTTTGGTTGGTGGATCTCCTCCTGCAATTACCATGACCACTCCCTTGGTCTTTTTGGCCGGTTTGCTTTCTTCTGAGCCCTGCTGCTTCGGCTCTTTTTTGTTTTTCTTATCTACAAACTTTTGGAGTCTACCCCTCCTGATCAGCTACTCAATATTTTTAGCTAGATGTCTACATTCATCCGTGTCATGGCCGTTCACCCCGATGGTACTTACAATAGGCATGTTTATCTTTACCCATGGTTTGTCCTCTCCTGGCTTCTTGGTAGGATAGGCCTTTCTATCTGAGCTCTTTTCTACTGCCATAAATACTTCACTCAGTGGCTGATTTAATGGGGTAAACCCTCCGGATTATCTTGGGTCCCTTCTATCCCTTTTGGACTGCCTGTCTTCTGATCTCCTTTCTCCCTCCTTGCAGTTCCTAATCGGTGCTCCTACCTCATCCAGCTCTATCAATGTTTTAGCCATAGAGATCATTTGAGTTATATTTTGGGGTTTCCTCAGGACTAAGTCTGCCCTCAACCTCTCGTTGGTAGTGTTGGCGATTAATGCTTCTAGCACTGTATGGAAATTTAGCTTCCGTATCTCTATCGTTGCCAAATGGAACCGGTCCACAAATTCTCTAAGGGACTCCCCTTGTCTTTGTTTTACATCGTGTAAGGTTTTTCTGGTCGTTCCTGTGGGCACCGAACCGTAGAACTTTGTATAAAATTATTCCCTTAGCTGTTCCCAACTATTGATTGAAGCTGGCTCCAGGGTTTCGAACCAGTAGGAGGCGTGGCCTACCAGTGTTGATGAGAATAGCCTGCATCAACCCTTCATTCACCCCTACTATTTCCATTTGGTTTTTGTAATTTCTTGAGTGGACATAGGGATCGGTTTTTCCATTATAATTTTCAAAGTTGAGTTACTTGAATATGGGGTCGCATGGCATGTCCAGGATCCGGTTGGTAAAACAAGATCCTTTGCTCTTTAATAAAGGCTCCTGGATCGGGACTGAGAATCGGTAGAAGTAGTATTTGAATAGTGCCATTATCTTTGGGTCATCAGCTCCTTTCGGAACGGATGCAGTTGCTGGTGTTGGCGGCAGCCCTAATATATACCCATGAGCATGGTGATAACTGGGAGGAGGTGTCTGAATCAGGGTTTGATAATTGAGCAGCCTCATTTGTGAAGTTGGCAGAGCTGAAGGATTGGGTGGAGTTCCTACTATCAGAGGTAGTTGATATACGTCCTGAGGTTCTCCGTACCTCGCAAAAATCGGACTTAGCTGATTTATTTGCCTTACATCTCCTAAAAAGGTATATGCTGGTGGCGTTGCTATTTGTTGGACCGCTTGGTCTCTCTCAGGTTGGGGGTAGTGGGAAGAGACTCCTAACTGCCCCAGTTACTGGTCCACGTGCCATGCCTGTGATCAGAGGGGGTGTGCTACTACTGATGGTTGCCCCTATCATTGCAAAGTTCTGGATCTAAAGAACTGCCTGCCTGAGATGTCTGGCGTTGGTAGGACTCAAACTATTTGCAATATGATTAATCACTGCCGCCTGTGGGGACACTAAGGAGTTAAGTGTTGTTAAGGATGGGGTTGTTGTAGTTGTGAGAGAGCTGTCTCCTGTTGTCTCTGAAGTTGTCATATTAGCAGAACTTGAGGTTATACTCGATTGTTCCACGTTCACTGCACCAAATGATGGATTCTATAACAATCCTTCTAGAGATCCGGGTTCGGAATACGCTTAGGCGGATCAGGTTCAGTTCCTGCAAATAGAAAGATCAAGACACGGGCAACCTTTGGGGTACGCTCTGATGCCTAAGTCAGCCTAGAGTGTTTGAGCTGAGGGTGTCTTGTGTTTAGTTAGAATGAGTTGAGATTTACCTCTATATTCCTTTCTTTTATAGGGCCAGCAATAGAGTTGGTTTTGGATTAGGAATACTCCTAAACTCCTTGTTTCAGCCAAACTAAAAGTCTGCCTTACAGACTCTATATGGGACACAGAGTCCTCCTCCTACTTTAACACAGTAAGTAGACTCCTAAAAGGACACCATTACCTACCTTCTAGAATCTTTCCACGGAAGTAGAGGATCTGGACTGGATCAGATATGAAAACTGGATGATGGATTCGACATAACTCAACTGGGTGAAAGATCTAAAATGAAAGGATGTCAGCAATACATGTAAAAAAAAATTTCACAAACATATTAAAAAATGTATGACAAATGCATCAAAAGCGTATCATGGAGTTTTACAGAAAAACGTGTATTATCATGGATTGCGTTACACTGAATATTTCTCATAAAAAAAGGGTTGACATCACTCCTTAGGTATTTTGGGAATAAAAGTTTTAAAAAAAGTATTGTGGAGAAAATTTCCGTGTTAGGTAAAAAAAAAGGTGGGGTCAAAATATAGTAAGTATGTCCGTGTTTGATACTTTCCTAAAAATTCCTTAAATCATATATACCTTTTATCCAAGAAAATAGTTAAACATAATTGGATTTTTAACTTTCTAATATCATAAATGTCCACCATATTGATTGTAAACAATTTGTGTTTCTCTAAAGAGTGGGTAAACATGAAAATTAAAGCATATAAAAAAAAAAGAAAAAAAGAAAAAAAAACATGAAAGTACTGAGGCAAAGAAGAAAAAATTTGTAAAAGGGGTAAACTTGCAGAAAAGCCGTTGAAAAATTTACTACAATTTAATTTTGTGAGATTTAAATCAAAATTAACGGAGCCATTGTAAGCCGATATATTATAATTTACACCTATAGAATATATAAAAAGTATATAATAAGAGAACTACAGTCCACCTCTAACCCATTAAATGTTTTTTTTTTTTTTGAAAAAAAAAAAAAAGAAAAACAAATAATTATCTTCTGTCTCCATCCATATATATAATAACAAACAGTTACATCCAACCATAATCGATATATATGCATCCTAAAAGTTGATTGGAAAAATTTTCATTTTTGACTAGTAGGTGAAGATATATATGAATCAAGTCAATAAAGAAAAGGCATATTGATTTATATATTTTTAAGAATTAAAAGTTCATAAATCAATGTGCCTATATATCATACACTCCATGCACAAGCATTGGGATTTTTTTTTTTTTTAGCAAGCATTGCTATAATACAGACAAAATATACCTAAATATTGGAAGCACCCAAACACCAAAATCAAACACATAGAATTGGAACAAATGAAACTCATAGATTTTCAAAATTTTTTAATGCATAAATAGAATGGTAAAAGTGTTTCTTTTTTTTTTTTTTTTTTTTAGAAAGAATATAAAAGTGTTATCAATATCGTGGGCAGCACAATTGTGCTGATGGGTCGATTACAGAAATGAAAAGAAGTATTGCTTATAATGGAGCTCTTTTCAAATATATATTATGTGGTCCAAATCTAATTTATTACTTATGTATTCAAGTTGTTGCTCTTTAACTGATAGTCGATTATGTGTATATATTAGGTATTGATAAGCCATTTAGGTTTACATCATATTGGCTCAATTCCACTCATGTGTCCCTCACGCATGAGAATAAGACTTTATAACTAAAAGATCATGGGCTGGTATTTAAAATTCTAATGGAGTTTGAGCTAGTGTTGTACGGTTTAGCTAACATGCAAATATCATGGCAAGTGCTCTAGGGTCAACAAGTAATAAATGATAGGAATATGTATGTATTAGGATTTTATATTATTGTACAAAGGACACTCTTGTAAATTCCTCACATGTACTAGGGTATAAATACCCAATGTAAATCAATCTAATGTAGGGTTTCACATCAATCTTTCATGGTATCAGAGACTCAAGGCCTCATAGCCGAAAATCTCTAGACCTAACCGCCCCTCCTCTTTTTGTTCCAGCCGTCCTTCTTCTTCTCCTCCTTTGTTCCAGCCAGCCGTCCTCCTTCTTCTCTTCAAAACCCTAATCGGAAATCATGGCAACCATCAGCGCCCCTATTGATTCAATTGTTGCTTTTGGAGATGCGTCCCTCTTCCTTGCAGCCGCTCCTCTTCCATCATTAGCAACACAGCTGCCCACTAAGTTAACCAGCTCCAATTTCTTGTTATGGAAGACACAAATCCTTCCCATGATTGAAGGGAGCGGCCTTGACGAACATCTCGATGGGAGCGACCCTTCTCCACCTGAATTTCTTGACAATGGCGCCAAGAATCCAGCCCATACGTTATGGCATCGCAAAGATCAACAGGTACTTTGTTGGATTCTTAATTCTATTTTCGAATCAATTTTGCCTCAATTGGTTGGTGTAACTACGGCTAGGGCGGCTTGGGAAAAACTGAATGTTTCTTATGCATCCGGGTCTAGGTCTCAAATACGTGAATTACGTAGTCGTTTACATAGCTTAAGACAAGGGAATGATGAAATTTTTTGTATTTACAGCGTGCAAAAAGTATTTTTGATTCGTTGTTGGCTTTGGGTAGTAATATTCGTGAAGAAGATTTAGTTGAATCTATTATTGAGGGATTAAATGATAATTATGATGCATTTGTGAGAGCTGTTGAAATTAATATGGAGTCGGTTTTGTTCGATGATTTGTATGGAATGTTGTTGACAGAAGAAAGAAAATTAAATCGTAGAGTTAATAGGGAAAATTCAGTCCCGTCCGCACACATGACGGTGAGGCAGCAAGGTAACGCTGCAGGTGGCTTTTCCGGACAGAATTCCGGGTTTTATGGCGCTGGTAGGGGGCGCAGAATGGGCCGTGGAGGCCGTGGTCGTGGGAGACAGTAGCAGCAACATGGTTACAGTCAGAATAATCACAGCAGTGGTTATCAAAATGGGAACTCTTCTTCACATGGAAATTTTTCAGCTTCCGTTGGGTACGATGTTACAACCGTGGTGTGCCATAATTGCAAGGGGAATGGCCATTATGCATGCCAATGTCCTTCACCTAGATTAAATACTCCACAAACCCGAAATCCCCAAACCAACCATACCACACTAGCACCTCATTCATCCGCCTCTCAACCTTGGATCATGGACACGGGTGCCACTCATCATCTCACATCCGATATGGGAAACCTGGCACTTCACTTAGATTATACCGGACCGGAGGAAGTTCTTTTGGGTAATGGCTCTAAACTTCAAATTTCTCATACTGGTCAAACTCTTTTTCATACTTATGATAGGCCTTTGCAACTCTCTAATATTTTGCATGTTCCACAATCTAATTCTAATATTATCTCTGTTTCAGCTCTTACTAATCATAATGATATTTCTGGGGAATTTTTTAACAATTGTTTTGTTGTGAAGGACCTGAAATCTAGGAAAATAATCTATCAAGGGCCGAATAGAGGTGGCCTATACACTGTTCCAGAAATTTCAGCCTCATCGCCTCGGATTCATCTCACATCTCTCTCCACCTGGCATGCCCGCCTTGGTCATGCTGCGTTGCCCATTGTCTGCCGCGTTCTTCATCAACATGCTCTCCAGTATCGAGTAACTTAGAGTCATTTTGTTGTTCTAGTTATTCTGTTAGCAAGAGTCATAAACTTCCTTTTGTTGCGTCTAGTTTTCAGGCCAAGTGGCCTTTGGAACTTATTCGTTCGGATCTTTGGGGTCCTTCCCCTGTCAAATCTTTTAATGGTTTGTCGTACTATGTGTTATTTTATGATCACTACAGTAAGTTTTGTTGGATTTATTTTCTGAAATATAAGTCCGAAGCTCTTTCTGCATTTATTAAATTTCGATCTTTGGTGGAAAAACAATTTGAGTGTTCTATTAAATTTTTTCAATCAGATTGGGGTGGGCAATTTATTCCATCTCTTCATATTTGTCTCAGCATGGTATACAGCATCGTGTGTCCTGTCCGCACACACCTAAACAGAATGGGTGTGGGGAGAGAAAACATCGCCACATTGTAGAAACAGGTCTTTCTCTCTTAGCACATGCCAAATTGGACAAATCTCTATAGACCTTTGCTTTTGACACTGCTGTATATTTAATTAATCGCATGCCCACTAAATTGCTCAATTTTCAGTCTCCATTTGAGAAATTATTGATGTGTCCACCTGATTATTCTTTTCTTCGTACATTTGGTTGTCTGTGTTATCCATGGCTTCGTCCGTATTCTTCTTCTAAACTTGATTTTCACTCTCGTCCGTGTCTTTTTGTTGGTTATAGCTATTTACACAAAGGTTATCGTTGTTTGGATATTTCCTCTGGTAAAACCTTTAGCTCATGCCATGTTATTTTTGATGAATAGGTTTTCCCATATTCAGAGATGACTCGGCACCGTGATTCCTTGGCAACCACCCCTACCACCAATCCAATCCTCCTCCTACCTCCTGTGTTAGATGCCCCAGTGCTGTCCCGTCCGAATCTAGCGTCCCACCAACCCAACACCACTTCCAGCCAACCCACATATACCCAACCCACTACCCAAACGCATCATCCTAACCCAACCCGTACCCAACCGACCCACCACCCACTTCTGCCAACCATCCCACCCCTCTCCAACCCACCCTCCACTGACCCGCAACCACACGACCCACCACCCATTGACCGAACCGACCCGCCCCCTCCCCACGCATCACCCACGCCTGACTGAATTGACCTGCCCTCCCCTGAACCAATCTGCCACCTCCCAGCCGCACCCAACCCTTCAAACGCCTCCCTCCTCTCTTCCCCCAATGGAATTCCTCTTGTTGTGGACCTCACTAATTTTTCTATAGCAGTAGCACCCCCTGCTCCGCCACCACGTGTGCCTCCTTCTACTCGCATGGTCACACATTCCCAAACCCGGAACTCAAGACTAAGAGCTTTGCACCCTATAACTCAAGAGGCGGATCCTAGCACTTATTCTGAAGCTGCTAAACATGAACACTGGAGGACCGCTATGGCAGATGAATATAATGCATTAATTGGGAATGGTATATGGGAATTAGTGGTTGTGCCTCCAAATGCTAATGTGATAGGGTGCAAATGGGTTTTCAGAACTAAGCGGAAAGCTGATGGCTCAGTTGACAGATATAAGGCGCGGTTGGTTGCTAAGGGCTATCATCAACGCCCTGGTATGGATTTCACTGACACATTCAGTCTTATTGTTAAGACTACCACAATTCGACTTCTCCTTGCCAGTGATGTGTCTCTCTCTTGGCAAGTCTTACATCTTGATGTCTTCAATGCATTTCTTGATGGTGATCTAGAGGAACAGGTTTTTATGCAGCAACCCACGGGTTTTGTTGACCCTACCTGACCATCTCATGTGTGTGCTCTTCGTAAGTCTCTATATGGTCTAAAGCAATCTCCCCGCATGTGGCATAAGTGGCTTACTTTGGCCCTGGTTCAGTTTGGTTTTCGGTGCTCCAAGGTAGATATATCTCTGTATGTTTATCGTTCTGGTTCTGCAGTGGTCTTTTGCCTTATCTATGTTGATGACTTATTATTGCTTAGTGATGATGCTGGCTTACTTCAGTCCTTGATTACATTTCTGCAAAGTCAGTTTGCTATTAAGAATTTGGGCCGAGCTCAGTACTTTTTGGGTCTTGAGTTGCACTGGGAGAATAAAATGTTGTATGTGAATCAATAGAAGTATATCAAAGACCTGCTGCTCAAATCAGATATGGCTGGTTACTGATAGATGGATCACTTTACCACAGTATTGTGGGAGGCCTTCAGTACTTGACTGTCATGAGACCAGACATTGCTTTTGTAGTTCATAAGGTTGCCTAGTATATGCATGCTCCCACTAACGTCCACTGGCAAGCATTCAAGCGCATCTTGCGATATCTTCAAGCTACGGCTGTGCATGGTTTGATATTCCGTCAGAGTTCCATATCTCGGCTTCATGGGTTCTCCGATTCTGATTGGGGTGGTGACTCGGATGATCGTCGATCCACCACCGGTTTTGCTATTTTTCTTGGTGCCAACTTGATTTCATGGGTGTCTCGGAAACAGCTCACAGTTTCTCGCTCTTCCACGGAGGCCGAATATCGTGCCTTGGCTACTACTACTTCTGAGCTTTCTTGGATCACCATGCTTCTATCTGATATTGGTTTTGCGTTAGCCAGTTCCCCCATGCTTTGGTGTGACAATTTAAGTGCTACCTACCTCACTACTAATCCTATTTTTCATTCTCGAACAAAGCACCTGGAGATTGATTTTCACTTTGTACGTGAGCGGGTAGCCTCCAAGTCTCTTTATGTTCGGTACCTAGCCACGGAGTCCCAGCTTGCTGATCTTCTCACTAAGGCATTGCCCAAGACACGTTTTCTTTACTTACACAACAAGTTGAGCATTGATTCTCCCCCTGCTTAACTTGTGAGGGTGTGATAGGAATATGTATATATTAGGATTTTATATTATTGTACAAAGGACACTCTTGTAAATTCCTTACATGTACTAGGGTATAAATACCCAATGCAAATCAATCTAATATAGGGTTTCACATCAATCTTTCAATAAATTAGATCTAAGTCTGAATGTCATTCCCACAAAGATCTGGGTCTTCGTTTAAGCAAACATAAAGAGAACTTAAATTGAACAACTTATGGCAGAGAAAATGTCAATTTTATAAAGAGTTGATTTTTATGACTAAAAGTTACTGGAATGATAGATCTATGAAAAAACAAGAAAAAGAACAAATTTTGAAATGAATCTAGTGAACAGTTTATGAAAGTGGAGTAAGCATAGCAAATGACATGGAAACAGCTTGTAATTCTTCCTAATCCAAGGATCTTTTAATTTTTCATGCAATAGAGTTTCTTTCACGAATTTCACCATGGCCAACGTTCGTTGTACCATGGATCTTATATTCTAGAATAGTTAACCGGAGCATTCTCTGTAATTAGAGACTAAAACATACACTAAACTTGAGAAAGCATCAAGCCAAGCACGCATGCAAGATTGAACCCCTAACATACAAGCCATTGCTAAGTAATTATATGTGTCATTTCATGCATTTACATATATTAAACTAATTTTCATTGCATTTAACATACTAATAATGAGTTAGCTAGGCTTATTTATCATAACACACACATGAAAGACATGCATTAACTGAAAAAACCTTAAATTAATTAAAAGAACTTACTGAAACCAGCCATTGATGGCTGATACCGAATGTCTACTCCTCCATGGTCAGAACAGCTTCTGCCATAGAAGGCATTACAGGAAAACTAACTAAAACTACTGAAACTACTATAATAAGAACTAAGTGAAGGTAAAATGAAGAAGATGAACTCTAGGAACATTCTCAATACTAATAAGGAGCAATATATAAAGGAGTTCAAAACAAAACATGGGCAAAGACCCCAAAACGGTTTACAGAAAGGGTGCCTTTCAATATCCAGCAGTTAAAGACTTCAAAAAGTACTAACTAAAGCTACTTTTAGAAAAAATCTCCTACTCCGGCTAATTAAAGTCAAGCTTTATACACTTTTGCATGAAATCCTCTCAAAGGCATGTTGTTTCAGTTGCTTTTTCTCTTTTTTAGCCTTTTTTGTTGCTAAAGCTGATTGATTTGAATCCAGACGGCTCCAAAGCATGGCTTTTAGCTTGGAAATCCACAAATGGCTGCAAATAAGGGGTAAACACGTAATAAGTCAAAATTATCCCTTTATCAAGCTGTTTTAATAATGAAATTAAAAAAATTAATTCTTTTAAGCCCTAATTCCATGGTAAAATATCAAGATATTTTCCCCTTATTAGCTAGTAGAAAAAACTATACCCATTATTGTTTCCCTCAAAATTAAGGAGAGTTGCTGAAGAATGTTTGACAAGTGACAACTAGTTTAGACCTAGTTGTACTTAAGGAAGAGTATTGGAGATCCCACATTGGAAGTAAGTGAGGGTAAAGAGTGTCATATAAGTGGTGTAAAATGAGTTTTAATTTAAGTCAATTGGCTTTGTGTTACACTTGAGTGGGAAAAATCCCTGAAATTGCTTTTATTTTATGTTTTTTTAAATATAATAATGACAATATATTTTGTCACTTTTACAAAAAAAAAAGTATTGTATTAATAATTCAATGGGACTCCCTTGAATTAGAGAGAGAAGTGGGGTGAGAATGAGTAGAATTCTCCGCCCATAAGCAGGGATGGACCAAAGAGTGGTTTAGGGTCCTCACCCCATGAAGATCCTGCCCACCCCTGTGCGTTTCCTCCAATCAAGTAAGTGAAGAGCTCTGGTTAGCTAGTTCAGATTTTCAACATCCATAGGGATCCCCATGGTATCCTTGTGGAGAATTGCATTTTAAAAAAATATATATATATACAAATAATGTTATTTTCTACGTATTAATAAATTATAAAATATATAAAACCCACAGCAACTAAATAAAACCAATTCTATATAACAAAAAATGAAATATTTATACATTTTTCCTATATTTTCTGCATAATTTTTTCTTATGTTTCGACAGTGTATATTCTACAATATTTTTGCAGAAAATACAACTATTGCAATGTTTTTATTGTTGCATTGCAGAAATACTGCAAAACATACAGGGCAGTCATTAACGAATCTAGTCTTTCTACTAATCCAATTAAACTCCATCATATCTTCAAACATGGGTCCAAAATCTTTCTTGAAAGTGTTAAACTTGACTGTATAAATAAGTACATGTGTGATGTAATACAAATGTCACAAAAATTAGATCATTAATTTCCTTTTTTTTTCAATATGAGATTCATTTTCCAACTATATAATATATATTGGCTAGTGACTTAGTGATAAAAAGATTTAAGAAAAGGAGGAGCTTTTAGCTTTATTAATCTTACAGGGGTGTATTAGATTAAGACTTTTAATGACTTTAACATACTTTTAAAATATGGAGGTATTCAATTAAGACTTTTTAGGAGTCTTTAAAAGTCATCAGGTATTCAATTATGACTTTTGAAGAGTCTTTAAAAGTCATCAGGTATTCAATTATGACTTTTTAAGAGTTTTTAAAAGTCATCCTGTATTCAAAAAGTCATTGACAATTGATGAAAATGACTTTTATAGACTTTTTTTACAACATATAACACAAAATCGTTAGAAAAAAATCTTGTATCTATACGCAAGACTTTTTATTTATCATTTATCGTGAAATCCATAATCACCGGCCCTTTCTGTCTCTAGAAATGATCGGCCTCCACCCTCTCCGACCTCCATAATCACTCGTCCTTTTTCGTTACCTTCTCCAACTTCCATAATCACCCGCCCTTTTTTGTTCTGCAACAAGCGCGAGCCGTCATCCTCTCTATCGCCAAGTTCAAGAGGAATGATTTCTTTTCCGTTTGTTTTTTCCTCGTCGGTCTTAGGCTTTCCAGTGTGAAACTGGAATTGATTTTCCACTGAGATCTCCATCTACTTCTTCAATTGTGGAACTTATTAATTAATTGAATCATCAATTATCGGTAATGAGAGTTATCCCCCCTTCCCTCTGCCCCTACAAACAGCTGCTTTTTGTACTCGTCAGTTGCAGGCACAGTTTAACTTCGTTACCTCTTATTTCTCTATTTTGGAATTGGGCAAACCATGATACTAGGGATGAGCAAAACACGGTTCAGTTTAAAAACCGAAACGAAAACCAAAGTAGAAGAAAAATAGAAACCAAAGCCAAACCAAAGTTCATATGGCTCGGATCAAACCGAACTGAACTAGGCCGGTTTTGTTACGGTTTGGTTCGGTTAAAACCAAATCAATAAAAATTTTAATTTTTTAATTTTTATTATCATTATTTTTTTTATAAATTACGTTTAAAGTATTGCTTAAAAAGGATTTACTGGATTTTAATGGGCAATGTTGATATCCTGAAGATGCAAATGAGTTATTTAATCTTCGTCATGCTTCTCTAAGAAATACAGTTGAGAGGTTATTTGGTATTTTCAAATCAAGATTTATCATCTTTAAGATAGCTCTCCCATTTCAGTTTGACACACAAACAGAGCTAGTCTTAGCTTGTGCAGGATTGTATAATTTTCTTAGAAAGGAATGTCGATCAGATGAGTTTCCAATTGAACAAAATAGTGAAACTAATTCATCGACACCAATGTCAATTAATGAAGAAGAAGATTTTGAACTATTTGTTAGAATATAAGAGCAACAAACAAATAATGCTAATGAATGGAGAGCTAGAATTGCTACTGACATTTGGAATAATGTTGAACATATGAATGATGATGAATATTAGAAATTTTATAGTCAAATTACAATTTTTTAATTAACATTACTACTCAATTTTACTGTTTCATTTTTTATTTTTTGCGATTGTTATGGTCATTTATGTGATGTATTATTATTACACACATGGAGATTATTAGTATTTTCTAATAAGTCTATAAAAATCTTTAAAAGTCTTTAAAAATCCATAAAACTCAATGAAATAAACTTTTTAAAAGTCATTAATATTTTTAAAAATTCTCTGCAAGAAATTAAAAGTCACTGAAAGTCATTAAAGTCATTCACTCGAAAAAAGTCTATAAAAGTCTTAATCCAATACACCCCGTTACTTTATTACTAGTTTGCCCATTGTATTGTTAGTGTAATTAGAATGGTTTTAATGGTGTACCACCCTTTATTGCTCATTTGGAGTTTCAACAAAAAGTTCTCTCTATTAAAACAAAAAAATCTTTTTTTTTTTTTTTTAAAAAAAAGAAAGAATCTTTATTTTATTCACGTTATATGGTGCATTTTGGCAATTAAAGTAACTTATCACCTAAACACGTATATATGGAGACATTTTCCAAGCACTAATGTGCACTTAACTACTAATATTTATTTAATTACTTTTGTTCAGTACTACTTATTACTTAGCAAACACTCAAATATACTGCTAGTGTCAACATTTTCATGACACCGCCTCTTATGTGCCCCAATATATATATATATATATATATATATATATATATATATATATATATATATCTAATAAAACAATATAAATCTCATTTAATAACTAAGGGAATATATGCTCCTGGAGTACTGTAAAATTTCTTATTAATCTAACTCAACCCACTCAATCTATTATCTATAATATAATTCAATCGAATTCAATCCAAATATAAAACCATTATAATGGAAATATATTGGTTGGGTGAGGTTAGGGGTTTGATTGAATTGTTTATATTTAGTGGATTTGGTAGTATTTTTACTCTCTTACAAAACAGCTAAGAACTTTGTATTTCTATCATTGACTAATATTAATTAAAAATTGAATTTGAAGTGTGTTCTTGTGTTAATTATTAGGATAAACTATTGAAATCCCCTCAATTAGCATCAACAAAAAAAATTTATTTAATTCAAGAAGAAAAAATAATTATTTAATTCAAAAAGAAAAACAAAAGGTCAATTCCGAATGTAAACAATATGTTTTTTCAAGAACGGATTCAAGAAAATTCGGTAAATGTTAGGTAAATGTTAATAAGTTGTTATATATATATATATATGCCAAAAGTTAATGGAGGCACCATTTGATGGATGACCACATATTGGCATCACCTTAATTTATAAGTGGGAAAGGACTAATAATTGGAATTTCCTTTTTAACTCATGAAAATAAATAATAAAAGAATATTGTTTTGATGGAAGCCTATAAAATCTAAAGGAAGAGTTGTTAAATATGTAAATTTCAACTTTTGGTGCACATCATTCACAAATGTTATATTTCGAAAGTTGGAATGCATATGGTAGTAGTGTGCCTTCCACACGAAAGTGGATTCCATATTTTATTATCATGATAGCAAACATTGTACATGTAGTCGCCTAAGAATATCTATTTTGGTTGCATTGTCTAAAAGAATTTGCTTAGGAAAGTAAAACAAAAAAACAATCATCAAATAAAACTAACAATATAAAGCTTGTTGGATGATGTGTTGCATATCCCATATTGTTTAATGAGGGGGCTCTGTATCTCTTTCTGTGATGAGTTAGGTATTTGTTTATATAGTTTTAGAGTTTTGCATATAATGTTGGGTCACTAATTGATATTTGTTTCATGCTCCAAAAAGTTTTAGGCGTGAGAGTGTGTGTTGAAAATTCCACATGGAGTTACATGCTTTTTATATATAAGGCGATTTTTCTCTTTTAATATATCTTTTAGGATGAGTTAGACCTTTCTTTACATATAAAAACATATCCAAGGAAATTATAATGTTGAATCAAAAGGAACATTGATGATAATACAAAAGAAAGAGAAAACGGTTACATGGTGAAATATTCTTTAGATGAATTAATCGAAGGACATTTGTGCCTATAAAAGGAGTATCAAGTTAAAGATCGAATGCTGGAGGCTTGATCCTAAATGCTTATACATTGAGTTTCTCTGAAGAGTTTACCAAAAACTTATCTATGTGTTAAATTGAGTGGTCCTACATATTGAGTGATCTCATACATCATTCTAAAAAGAATAATTTCTTTAGCTTGAAAATTGAGGGGAGGATTTTCTCAATTAAGCGTAGGTTTCTCAATGTTAACTCGTAAAAACTGAGTCTAAGATTTTTCAGTGTTAGCATACCAAAACTAATTGTAATGTTTCTCAATGTTAGCCAGTGCAACCCAAAAAAACTAATAGAAAGGTTTCACACTTGACACAAGAAAAATTGTGGTTGTAGTTGTCAATTGAGCTTGACAATTTAGTGGAACTCTCAAGTGAGAAACTTGAGTAGAGAACGTAGGCCAAGGATTTATCAAGCCTCTATAATCGCATACATTGAATCTTTGTAATATCACTTTACATTCAAACTATATGGCTCTTTATATATATGGGGCAATCCCTCTTCTTTGAGGTAATTTTTTTGTGATTTAAGCTTTTGTTTACATGGTATAAGAGTTTTATATAAGATGTTGTGTTATCTATAGATATTTTCTTCATGTTGTAGATGAATCTAGGTGTGAGGGCAGTGTATTAAATCTCACATTGGTTAATGAAAAAGCTATATGATTCTTTATATATGTGATGCAATATTCCTCATTTAAGGTACATTTTAGGATTGCGGTGAGTTAGCTAAACCTTCATTTATAGGAAATAGTGCTTGTCAAGACATTAAAAGCTCCGCAAGATGGTCTAGAACCAAACTTTCTTGAGGCAGCAGATCAAGATGTTGGGATTCGTAATCGGAAAAATAACGTGGCGCAGCGGAAAATACACCGTTTAAAATTTCCTAAAATCCACCTATCGTATCCAATTACCATTGATTAGAATAAAACAATTTAAATCAAGAAAGATTAACTTACCGGATTCGTCTTTTTTAGAGACTGCTGCAAAATCGTTTCTTGAAACTGCGATCTCCAAAGTTCGGTGCACGACCAACTATTGAACGGGAACCGGTGCTAGCCGAAGACGCGAAGGAACAGAGGATTAATGCTGGGATTTTCGGTTGTTTTGGGTTTACAATTGGTGGCTGAAATTTCCAGCAATTAATTAGGGTTGAATTTGGGTTTTATTCCTTAAGTATGCCCTTATATAGACACTTTGTCTAATTGGGTTTTAATTATGTTAATTAAACTCAAGCGCACTAGAATTATAATTACATAAATAAACTTTAATTAAAAAGGTATATACTATGTAATTTAGTTCCATTTGGCTATATTTAATTACCCCCAAATAAAATTAAATCACACTTAAGTAAATACAATACATATATTTAATTTTCCTACTTAGGAAAATTATTTAATTAATTGTTTACTTTATGTGATTCAATTAATTGATAAATGATTAATTACATTATGTAAACTTATTAATTAAATTAAATTCAACCCAATGTAATTAATTACCTTAACACCGAATGTCAACTAATTAATTAACGTATTCCTTCCAATGTACATTACATGTACAATTTCTATAAGTTCCGGCTCAGTTGATCTATGTGCATGATCCTATGGTCTGTCTTTATGTTGGCAGTAGGCCCAAGATCTACAGACTGTAAGTGGGTTCTAGCAAACCATTACAGCCCCCAATTAAGACAAAGATGCAGCAGTCTTTAGAAGACACTCACCCGGTAGTAATCTCATAGTATCCTTTGCCTAACTGTATCGATATGAATAAACAAGAGGCATGGTGTCCGTCATCCTCTTCTGTTATTTATTATATTTGTTGATCTTGAATTGACTGATTAATCAAATAAGCAACCAACTTATTTGGGTATGGCCATACACTTATCAGTCCCACTCATCAAGTGGCTAGTGATATCATCTCGGTGTTACCCGAGTGGCAATTCCATCACTTCATCATTAATATCAATATGTTCTCCGGTCCACCCAATCATAGCCGTATTTAGCATCCTTTTACAAACCTGTTAGGCGTATGTCAAAGTGAACCAAATTCCATATTGATATTATAATGAAATCTGGTCCGAGGACAAAAGAGACCTATTCAAGAAAGACCTATGACGCGACAACCATGTGGCTTTCTTGTGCGGATCGATCCAGTCCCATGTCAACGACATGTACCTATATTCATGACTGACTATACAAGTACTATGACTAGTTAAGAACTGCCATACAGTTATCGAATATACAAGTCTGTGGTTCTATTCGTTCCCACGATTAGAACAGACCTAGGATAGGTTTTATTATTATCAATCAATGGATACTCTACTCATATTATAGCACAAGATATAAATGAAATAGATTAATTGTCTTTATTAATGTGACACAAATAATGTATTCATACAATAAGTCTTAATGTATAATACAAAATACAAAAATTCAATGCTCTAAGAACTAGGGCGCACCAACACAAGAAAGCTTGACTAGCTAGTTAGGTGATTCGATAAGTTTCAGTTATATATATATATATATATATATATATTGGCACTCCTATTATATATGGACATTTTTGTTAAAGTAGGATTATTTATTCCAATCCTCTTATTAATGTAAAATGCATATCAAAAATAGAATTATTATAGGTAAAATAGATCCCAAACCCCTTGAAATTTATAGATTGTACAATTAACTTTTTGATCAGTTTTTTCAACACATTGAATATATGATCTTTTTATTTTGATAGTATTAGCTCAAATTTAAATTATTTTTCCTACTTGGGTTATAGTATTCGTTAACTAACACGTGAGATAATTTATGCGGACACATAATACTAAACCCCTTGAAATTTATAGATTGTACAATTAACTTTTTTGATCAGTTTTTTCAACACATTGAATATATGATCTTTTTATTTTGATAGTATTAGCCCAAATTTAAATTATTTTTCCTACTTGGGTTATAGTATTCGTTAACTAACACGTGAGATAATTTATGCGGACACATAATAATAAACCGGAAGTATGATCCAGCTCCATCCTATGAACTCTAGAGTCTTTTACTTTTCTAAAAAATTATGTTACGTGCCTTTTTTTTTTCTTTTGTATTAAGCACAAGTATGCTCATTGAGATAATCATGTTCAGAGTTGGTAATAGTTAAGCTCCTCACTCCTCCCTGCAGATATATTTAGTGGAATTCCAACCTGAATCTCCTCCCATATACTCAGTATGCGTTGCCAACAGTGCTACAACCCGTAAGTATGTTATGTACTAGTTAACAGATGTTGTAACCCACACGAGATAAAAAAATATAAAATTTAGGGTTAATACTATCAAATCATAAAAATTATGTACCCAATATAATATGCTAAAAAATTTAATCATAAAACCAATCGTAAAATTTATAATATTTACAGACTCTGGATGTTTTTTGCGATTACTATAACAGCATGATTATGTTTGGTTTTTTTTTTAATCGTTCAAAAATTAAAGTTCGTACACATTAATAATTAACATCTTTGAAAATGTTTGATTTAAAAAAAGAAAACCATCTTTGAAAATGTGTTGAATAAACAAATGTACTATATGTACCTTTGTTTCTGAACTATCTTTTTTTGTGATTGTAGTGGAGTGTTATCTCATCCACAAACACCACTCACTAGAAACAAAAATATTGAGATATCAAATATTATAAGAAACAGTGACAATAAAATTTTCGTTCATTAACTAAATATTAATAACAATTTAAATCTTAAAGAGATAATAATAATAATAATAATAATAATAATAATAATAATAAAAGATATAAATTATATGGTTGAACGAGTAATATATCTAGCTACGTCCACAAAATTAATTAAAAGATAATTATATTGAAAAAGTAAGCTTATAATATCAATATATATCTAGGTTGTAGATTTGTATAGAAAGGACAAAAATATACGTAAATATCACGAGTAAATCTGCAATAATTAAATAAAATTTTATCCATAAGTAATTATATAATAAAATGGGATATAAATTATCATGATCATAATAGAAATCAAAAGGGAATGGGTGACATAGAGATAAGAACGAGACAAGGGAATATTAAGAAGAAGAGTTGAGTACATAAAAATTTGAAGCATGCGATGTTGAGAAAATAATGGAGATCCTACGTAGCCCACCTTAGCTAAAGCCTTGTGTTCTTACCTACTAATGCCACTTAATTTTGTAGCTAAAAGTGGGACATTATATATCATTTTCAACACCCTCCTTTTATTCTTCATTTGCTTAGTGGGATTTCCAACTTTAATTAATTCAACCAATTATGTTATTCTCACATCCAACTTCATGTAATTTCTATCCCTTCATTCTTCAAATTGCATTTCCTAATTGTTCTCTCTTCATTTATTTGATAAACATAATATTCGTCATTATATTTTAGAAATATATAGACACCTATTTCCCATTTAACAGGGCTATCAAAATAGATTCACCTACCATCATTATTGTACGCTTAATAACCTATTTGACCTATCATGTTGTTTGATAGCCAATGATCTATTGATTCGTAACATTTGCTCTTTAAATTGTTCCAATCAAGAATGTTACATTCAATTAGATAAGCCAACGGTTGCCCATACGGCATGCCGAAACATAAATCAATGAGAGTATGTAGGAACTTTTATGGAACTCTTTTTTTTTTTTTTTTTCCAAGTGAGTACTAATGTCTCCAAAAATTACAAAAAGAAAAAATAATTCAATTTAATAAGTATTGAAATATTGGACGTTATAAAGATTAGGGGTGAGCAAAATGCGGTTCGGTTCAAAAACTGAATCGAACCAAACCGAATCAAAAACCAAAGTAGAAGAAAAATAAAAACCAAAACCAAACCAAAGTTCATATAGTTTGGGTCAAACCGAACCGAATCAGTTCGGTTCGGTTACGGTTTGGTTCGGTTCAAACCGAATCAACAAAAATTTTAATTTTTTAATTTTTATTATCATCATTTTTTTTCTAAATTACATGTAAAGTATTGCTTAAAAAGGATTTATATTACATGTATATTACTAAAGTCTCATAAATACAAACTATATAATAATATAAATATATAATATGCCAAATAAAATTTATTTATATACATATATATATATATATTTTTAAAAAATATTTTTTCCTATTACGGTTCGGTTCGGTTCAGTTTCGGTTTTTTAACAAAAGCCAAAACCGAACCAAAAACCAAACTATTATATTTTATAAAACCAAAGCCAAACCAAATAGAGTTTGGTTCGGTTCGGTTTTTCAGTCTCGGTTCGGTTCGATTTTTGGTTTTTGGTTCGGTTTTGCTCACCCCTAATAAAGATTAAAGAAGTTCTTATTGATAAATTGCTAAAACAACTATGAAGGGAAAGACTGCTTATATAGCAGTAGTTACAAAGAAGAAAAAAGAGGGAAAAGTTATTAGCATCTAGACTGCTAGGTTCTTAGCTAGTTTTAACAGTTGTAACGAATGTCACATCAGCAACCAATGGGAATAGCTTCTAGAGGATTGATCATACACAGACAGAGTGCAACTTCATAATGCTTAAGTCTCCAACAACACCCTACCCCCCTCCCCCACAATGAAGATCATTGTGGCCAAGAGAGACAAGATTAAGCTGGTGCAGAGTAGGCATCATTTGGTAATGAGACAAAGGCTTAGTGAACAAATCAACAAGCTCATTTTTAGAAGAGATAAATTGAACATTAAGGAAGCCTGATTCAACATAATTATAACAATGTGACAATCTATCTCGATATGTTTAGTGTGCTCATGAAAGAATGGATTTTTTGCAATAGCAACTACGGCTTCATTATCACAATAGAAAGAGAAAGGAAGTGAA
Organism: Euphorbia tirucalli; assembly: GCA_039660915.1. NCBI lineage: Eukaryota > Viridiplantae > Streptophyta > Magnoliopsida > Malpighiales > Euphorbiaceae > Euphorbia > Euphorbia tirucalli. Next base: position 18,726,407 of record CM077633.1, on the reverse strand, counting down.
AGAGGAACCTAAAGATCTTGAAGCAAATAACTGATCCATTTCAACTCATAAACAATTGATCCTATACTCATGTATTCAACCTCAGGAAAGTTAGATTGTACTCAAGAAAGTACTAGAAAAACACTTAAAACTACTTTTAAAGAAAGCAATGAAACCTAGCTTTCCCTGCCAGTACTTTCACTAATAGCAATCCCAGACTGGTTCTAAATAAAGCAATCTCCTAACTATCTTCATGTAAACTAAAGAATCTTTAAGAACTGGTCTTGGTTTAGAAAGAATTATATTGGAAATAAAAGAACTAAAAGCAACAGTAGCATTTATCTTTTAACATATTAGAAATGAACTTAGTTTGAGAAAGAAGTATGCCTTTAGAAGTTTGCACCAATTTCAACCCAAGGAAAAATTTGGCCAATCCCATATCTTTGATTGTATAGAACCACATACCAAGATATCATCCACATAAACAATAAGAAAAAGAAAATCTGCTTCAATAAACTTAGTAAATAGGCAAGTATCATGAGAATATCGAGTAAGGCTTACTAGATAACTCTTTATGCCATTAGTACCCTACCTATTTTAAAAGATACAGTGACTTAGTGAGCTTACAAACTTGGCCATTACTAGTTTTGGTATACCCCTGAAGTGGAACCATATACATATCTCTATCCAAGAAGCCATGAAGATAGGCATTGTTAACATCAATTTGATGTACTTGCCACTACTTTGTTTCTTCCAAAGCAAGAACAAGTCCAATAGTGACCACCATTGCAACAAGACTGGAACTCTCATGATAATCAAGTCCAAGAGTTTGATTATATCCCTTTGCAACCAAACATGCCTTGAACCTTTTGATAGTGCCTTTAGGTGTGTATTTAATGTGAAATATCCATTTTAAGGAAATTGCCTTCTTACTTGGAGGAAGGGTAGTAAGCTACCATGTTGGAAATGCCCTAGTACTGAGGCATTGGACCTTGTATTTGTATTATACATTTATTGGATTCATGTATTATACATATTTTATGTCATTAAATAAAGGCATTAATCTGTTTATTATATATCTTATGTAGTATGTTAAATAGAGTATCCAGTGGACATATCCATATCCATGTTGACGAGTATCATATACTTGGCAGTAAGACCATGGACAAGGAAAACGACATAACCATAAAGAGATCCGTAGTCTGTTCCACTCATGGGAATGAATGGAACTAGAGACTATCGTTAACTTGGTTGTATAGCGGTGTCTTAACGGCCATTGGACATGGGATGTCAACCAAGTTAATGGGTACATGCAAAAAGGGCATGGTACTGGATAGATCCACTAAACGAGAAATCCACATGGTAAAGTATTACAAGTGATTCTCGTGTAGTACTTGTATGGATCCTTTGACCTGACCATATGATGGTGCTGCATGTGAAGTGGCATACTTTGGTGTACGCCTCAAGGGCCTGTAACAGGGTGCCAAGTATGGGAATGTTCGGGTATGTCAGTGAACATGGCAGTGCTATGGATATGCAGAAGGGAAATGTCACTCAGTAGTCCACTGAGAAGATATCACCGGCCTCTTGATGAATGCAACTGGTAAGAGTGTGGCCACACCCAAACAAGTTGGAACTTGTTTGTGAGCATCAGTTCATTTAGGATCAAGTAAATGTCCGAACACAATAAAGGATGATCAATCCATGCCTCTATGTTGGGCACCGATATCAATGACATGTGATGTACAAGTTTAAACTACAGGGTTATAATTACAATTGGACTGCTATCTCCATCTTAATTAGGGGCTGCAGTGGCATGTTAGAGCCCACCTGTAATCTGTGGGCCAAAGGCCTACTGTCAACATAAAGATAGGCCCATAGGATTGTAAACATTGAACGCCTGAACTCGGACTTAAGGGATCACCAGTATACTTGGAGTATACACACCAGAGAGAGAGGATCATATTAATTATATTATAAAGATCAATTGGATTGATCAAAATAATAAAATTTATATTTATATTGGCCTTCTCATAATTAATTCAATGAATTAATTTATGAGATTATTTCCTAGGTGGAAATATTTTACATGTATAGGTTTATATGTATTTGATTTCATAAAAGTCTAGTTTAATTCGTCGGTTAAATTAATTGGTCAAATTAATTTCAATTTAAATGTATGTAATATATTATATGGTATAATATAATAGCATACATGTTAAATAGAAATTAAATTTGAAATTAAATCTGACCGGAAGAATTAAATTGGACATAAGCTTAGATAGGAGAAAGGCCAGCATGAAATTAAATGAATTTGGGCCTAAAATTCCCAAAGGGAATTTCGGCCACCTAGGGTGAAATTCGGCCAAAGGGAGGAAGATAGGCAGCCGAAAATTTTGAGCATCCCCCTCTTCTCTTTCGTTCGATCTCATTGCTAGCACGGGTTGAGTTCCAAAGCCATTCCTGTACAGGAACGTGCAGGAAGCCTTTTTGTGATTTCTGCATCCATCTCTAAAAGAGATATTCCTAGTAAGAATTGATTCTCTTTTAGTTAAATTTTAATTCTTTTTATTTCCACTTCAATTGCTTATGGGCATGGATTTGAGGAAATCAACGCGTTCTTCCGCATTTAATCGGGTGATTTTCGGTGAAAAATCCCAACAGTGGTATCAGAGCGGGCTTTTAATCTGTAGAAATTATTAAATTGGTTTGAATCCCTTGGTTTTGAAATTGATGGATTTTGATTTGGAATTCTTGGATTGGGGTTTGTGATTTTTCCCCTTAGATTTTGCAATTGAAAATTAATTTGCATATGGGTTTATGTTGATTTTAATTTTCTGCTGTCGGAGATTATTTCTTGGTGATTTATTTTCATGGATGTAGTTTTTATATTCCGGTGAAAATCACGGGCTATTTCCGCGTATACGGGACTACCGGCGGCAGCAGCGGTTGCCGCTGGGTGACAGCCACTAATTCAACTCCGTTGCCTGAGCTGCAGCGGGCCAGGCCCAATTTTGGATTTAGCGGGTTTCGGGCCTGGGGCCCAGTTTTGAAATTTTAATGGGTTTTAAAATTTTGTGTGTTTAAATTTTTGTAATTTAAATTCGCTTGGTTTCTTGGATGAAATTTTAATTTTATTCATGGGATATTAATTTTGGAAATTAATATGGTTAACTGAAATTGGTTTGGGTTATTTTGGCACAATTACCCGGGCGGCTGATATGGACTTATGGTTTCCCAATTCCAGTGGAAGCAATTATCTGCCTGGGCTGGAGGCCCAAAGCCCGTTAAGGGCTAGAACCATGATGAGCCAAAATTTGTGATTTCAAATAATGGCTTTGAACATAATTGAAATGAGCTTAAATTCATGCATTATAACATGCTTATAAATTGATGTATTGGATGCATTTTGTATGATTAAATGTATATATGTTTGGATGCTATTGGGTCTTATTCAAGATGGGTTGTAATTTTTGTTTTTGGGTAAATATGGCCAGTGCGCCGTTTTTCTTTTTTAATGTAATTTTATTTTATTTATTTATTATAAAATTTGTAAAGAAGAAGCCCAGTGGAGAGGCGAGCCCAGAAGGAAGGAAAAGGAGGCCCACCTGATGTATTTTCTAGTATAGGTTTACTAGAATTATATTAGGTTGTAATATAGGCCCATAGCAGTCCGTTTTACTTATTTAATTATGCTTTATATTTATTTGCATGTATGTATGTATGATCCAAACCCATTCTCACCCACATATGCATGCAAGCTGTTATTAAATGAATCTAATAACCAAATGGAAATTACTAAGTCGCTTAAAAGTGCTTCCCTCATTCAAAACCAACTCGAAGTGGGGATAGGCCATTTGTAGACCATGCCCTTGCTGGATGCATTGGAGTATCATCATTTTGTATTGGGTTGGAGTATTGGTTACTTTGACACTTGGATGGAGGTTTTGGCTTAGCGTGGGTAGTAGGATTCTCCTGGCCCTAAGAATAGATCGGTAAGTGCCAACAAGCCCATCAAACCGAGAGTCCCTAGATTAGGATTGGGCTATGTTCCTACCTAAATAATTAGGGTATAGTTTTTCCAGGCCCTCGTCTGGCTATATCTTAATGAAATATAGATCTCGGCCCATGAGCCCAACAACTCGGATTAATTAATAACCTGATTCACTATTAATTACATATGGGAAACAAGATAAAGTCCTTTATTAACACTCTTAAAATTTTTCTGTGTAGAATTTTAAATGGTAAAAAAACAACTCACTTTCACTGCGATCTATCCTGGAAAGGGACAAGCTTTCCGGTCCTAACTTCTTAGACTAGTCTAGGAACTTAAGAATAGTTATAAGACAAGAGTCAAAGGAGTATGTGCTGGAAAGGCCTATGCTGGCTGCGCCTCAGGAACGTAATCCACCAGCTGCCCAGCTGGAGGAATACGAGGTGCATGTAAAGGATAACAGGGATGTGACATGCCTTATGTTGGCATGTATGGTCCCCGAGCTACAAAAGCAGTTCATGGACCATCAGGCCTATGCTATGATAATAACTATAAATGAGATGTTTCAAGAGTAAGTTCGTCAGGAAAGGTACCTGACCAATAAGGCATTCCACTCATGTAAGATAGGGACTGGGACATCTGTGAGCACACACGTGCTCACGATGAAGGGCTATCTGGATACTTTAGCCCATCTTAGATCGCCCATCTCACAGGAGCTGGTGGTGGACACAATCTTTACTTCTTTACTGAATTCTTACAATCAGTTCATCCTGAACTATAACATGCAAGGAATGAACCGTACTATTAGTGAGCTGCATGGGATGCTTAAGCTCACTGAACAGTCGATCAAGAAGACTCCGCCGGTGCTGCTGGTAAATAAGGGGAACCCTCCTCTTACGAAGGGCAAAGCCAAGGAAAAGGCCAAGGCCAAGGCCAAGAAACCTAAGGCCCAGCCCAAGGTCCAGCCCAAGGCTAGTCCTAAGAATGTCTGCTTCGGGTGCAAGCTGGCAGGGCATTGGAAGAGATCATGTCCCAAAATATTGGGAGAGCAGAGGAAGACCCAAGGTGCATCTTCATCAGGTATTTATGTCATAAACATTAACCTCACTGTTTCAACATCTTGGGTATTCGATACTGGATGTGGTTTTCACATTTGTTGTAATATGCAAGGACTTAAGAACAGGAGGTCACTGGGATCGGGGGAGGTGGACTTGCAGGTCGGTAATGGAGCAAAGGTTGTTGCCATAGAGATCGGTGAATATCACCTCATGATGCCTAGTGGATTGGTTTTAATAATGGAACATTGTTATTTTTACCTGCCATATGCAGGAATATTATTTTTGTTTCAGTATTGGATATTTTTGGATTTAATTTTACTATTTCTAATGGTAGAATTGGTTTATCTAGAGAGTGATTATTTTATGGAGAAGCTCTATTAAATAATGGCTTATATATCCTGGATTTGAATGAAACCAATCATGTCTATAACATAAACACTAAAAGGGTTAAGCCTAACGAACTTAAACCTGCCTACCTTTGGCATTGTCGTTTAAGCCACATAAACGAGAAGCGCATAGCTAGGCTTCACAAAGCGGGAATCCTAGGGTCATTTGACTTGGAGTCACTTGAGATATATGAGTCTTGTTTACGAGGCAAAATGACTAAGGCTCCCTTTAGCAAGAAAGCTAAAAGGGCTACTGGCTTATTGGACCTAATACATTCAGACGTGTGTGGGCCTATGAGCGCAGCTACTAGAGGTGGACATCTGTACTTCGTCACGTTCACAGATGATTTCAGTAGATATGGCTATGTCTATCTAATGAAACATAAGTCTGAGACCCTTGATAGGTTCAAGAAATTTAGGAACGAAGTACAGAACCATATAGGTAGAAATATTAAAGCCCTTCGGTCAAATCGAAGAGGCGAGTATATAATCCTAGAGTTTAACTCCTATTTGAGAGAGCATGGAATAGTTCCACAACTCACTCCTCCAGGAACACCACAATGGAAAGGGGTGTCCGAACGGAGGAATAGGACCTTGTTAGACATGGTCTACTCAATGATGAGTCATGCCTCTCTCCCAATAAGTTTCTGGGGATATGCTCTGGAGATAGTAGCTCTCATTTTGAATAATACTCCGACTAAGGCAGTGGAAAAGACACCATATGAGATATGGACAGGCAAGGCACCTAATGTGTCTTTCCTACGGATTTGGGGATGCGATGCACATGTCAAGAGATTAACTAGGGGCAAGCTAGAACCCAAAACCGATAAATGCCTATTTGTGGACTACCCTAGGGAAACCAAAGGGTATTACTTCTACAACCCGCCGAGAACAAGGTACTCGTGGCATGAAAGGGGGTCTTTCTAGAAAAGGATTTCATTTTCGAGAAAGACAGTGGGAGTAATGTTGAAATCAGGGAAGTTCAAAGCTCACAAACTCCTGAAGAGGATAACTCGGAGACCAGGGAGGAGCTTCCACAGGAGGAAGCACCGACCTAGGTCACACAAGGACCTAGAAGGTCTGGTAGGGATCGTCGGGAGATATGGTTTTCTCATCACCGATGATCAGACTCTTCTCGTCTTTGATAAGGAAGAGCCCAAAACCTACCAAGAGGCTATAGCTAGCCGCAGTCTGCAAATTGGCGTAAAGCCATAAAGACAGAGATGTAATCTATGTATGATAACCAGGTTTGGAACCTGGTTGATCCACCTCTGGTTGCTAAGGTAATAGGTTGCAAGTGGCGCTAGAAGCTAAAAGCCGACAACACCTTCAAGGGGCATCTGGTTGCAAAAGGTTTCAGACAAGTCCATGGAATAGACTATGATGAAACCTTCTCACCAGTTGCTATGCTCAAATCCATTAGGATCTTGCTGGCCATAACCGCATGGTACGACTATGAGATCTGGCAAATGGATGTCAAAACCGCTTTCCTTAATGGAAAGCTACTCGAGGATGTGTATATGACACAACTTAAGGGTTTTGTCAATCCAGAGTATCCTGGGAGGTTATGTAAGCTTCAAAGGTCTATTTATGGACTAAAGCAAGCATCCTAAAGTTGGAATCTTAGATTCAATAAAGCCATAAAGGAATACAGTTTCATACAGAATCAAGATGAGTCTTGTGTGTATAAAAGAATTAGTGGAAGCATTGTCACATTCCTGGTATTATATGTAGATGATATCCTTCTTATTGGAAGCAACATACCAACATTGCAAGGGGTAAAGCAGTGGTTGTGTAAGTGCTTCGCAATGAAGGACTTAGGCGAAGCTGAGACGATCTTAGGGATCAGGATCTATAAGGATAGATCCAATCAGCTTCTGGGCCTAAGTAGGGCCACGTACATAGACAAAGTACTGAAAAGATTCAACATGGATCAGGCTAAGGAAGGTTTCTTGCCGATGAGCCATGGACTGAAACTTAGTAAGAAGAACTGTCCTAAGACAAGGGAGGACATGGAGAACATGAAGTTGGTCCTATATACCTCGGTTATAGGATCAATCATGTACTCCATGCTATGTACGAGACCTGATGTCGCCTTTGCACTAAGTATGACGAGCCGGTACCAGCAGGATCCCGTGGAGGATCACTAGAAGGCTGTCAAAGCAATCCTGAAGTACCTTAACCGGACTAAGGATAGCTTCTTAGTGTATGGAGGTCAGGAAGAGCTATCAGTTACTGGGTATACTGATGCAAGCTTCCAGACCGAACAGGATAAGTACCAATCACAGTCTGGGTACCTGTTTTTGCTAAATGGTGGTGCTATAAGCTAGAGGAGCTCAAAGCAACCGATCATCGCGGACTCTACAATAGAAGCTGAGTACAATGTAGTGTGTGATGCAGCTAAGGAAGTTGTGTGGATAAGGAAGTTTATCACTGAGTTAGGAGTAGTACCCATTATCCAGGACCCAGTTGATATCTTCTGTGACAACAATGGGGCTGTTGCATAAGCTAAGGAGCCCCGGTCACACAAGAACACAAAGCACCTACTTAGGAAGTTTCACCTCATACGAGAAATCATCGAGAGGGGTGACATTTTATTACATAGAATGAAAACCGAGGACAATGTCTCAGATCCTTTGACCAAGGCGCTGGCTCAGCCCAAGCACAAGGGTCATACTAGATCTATAGGGATTAGGCCTATGCCTAGTTGGAACTAGTGCAACTGGGAGATTGTTAGAAATGCCCTAGTCTCGAGGCATTGGACCTTATATTTGTATTATACATTTATTGGATTCGTGTATTATACATATTTTGTGTCATTAAATAAAGGCATTAATCTGTTTATTATATATCTTGTGTTGTATTTTAGATAGAGTATCCAATGGACTTATCCATATCTATGTTGATAAGTGTCATGCACTTGGCAGTAAGACCATGGATAGGGAAAACGATATGACCAGAAAGAGATCCGTAGTCTGTTCCAGTCATGTGAATGAATGGAACTAGAAACTATCATTAACTTGGTTGTATGGCGGTGTCTTACCGGCCATTGGACATGGGATGTCAACCAAGTTAATGGGTACATGCAAAAAGGGCATGGTACTGGATAGATCCACTAAACGAGAAATCCACATGGTAAAGTATCATAAGTGATTCTCGTGTAGTACTTGTATGGATCCTTTGACCTGACCATATGATGGTGCTGCATGTAAAGTGGCATACTTTGGTGCACGCCTAAAGGGCCTATAATAGGGTGCCAAGTATGGGTACGTTCGGGTATGTCAGTGAACATGGTAGTGCTATAGATATGCAGAAGGGAAATGTCACTCAGTAGTCCACTGAGAAGATATCACCAGCCTCTTGATGAATGCAACTGATAAGAGTATGGCCACACCCAAACAAGTTGGAACTTGTTTGTGAGCATCAGTTCATTCGAGATCAAGTAAATGTCCAGACACAATAGAGGGTGATCAATCCATGCCTCTGTGTTGGACACTGATATCAATGACTTCGGATGTACAAGTATAATTTACAGGATCATGATTACAGTTGGACTGCTATCTCCATCTTAATTGGGGGCTGCAGTGGCTTACCAGAGCCCGCCTGCAGTCTATGGGCGCCAAAGGCCCACTGCCAACATAAAGATGGACCCACAGGATCGTACACATTGAACGGCTGAACTCGGACTTAAGGGATCACTAGTATACTTGGAGTATACACACCGGAGAGAGAGGATCATGTTAATTATATTATAAAGATCAATTGGATTGATCAAAATAATAAAATTAATATTTGTATTGGCCTTCTCATAATTAATTCAATGAACTAATTTATGAGATTATTTCCTAGGTGGAAATATTTTACATGTATAGGTTTAAATGTATTTGATTTCATGAAAGTCTAATTTAATTCCTTGGTTAAAATAATTGGTCAAATTAATTTCAATTTAAATGTATGTAATATATTATATGGCATAATATGATAGCATACATGTTAAATAGAAATTAAATTTGAAATCAAATCAGACCAGAAGAATTAAATTGGACGTGAGCTTAAAGAAGAGAAAGGCCCGCATGAAATTAAATGAATTTGGGCCTAAAATTCCCAAAGGGAATTTCAGCTACTAGGTTAAAACCTAGGGTGAAATTCGGCCAAAGGGAGGAAGATAGGCAGCCGAAAATTTTGAGCAGCCCCCTCCTCTTTTTCGTTCGATCTCATCGCTAGCACGGGTTGAGTTCTAAAGCCGTTCATGTACAGGAACGTGGAGAAAGTCTTTTTTTATTTCTACAGCTATCTCTAGAAGAGATATTCCTGGTAAGAATTGATTCTCTTCTAGTTAAATTTTAATGTTTTTTTATTTCCACTTCAATTGCTCCTGGGCACGGATTTGAGGAAATCACCACGTTCTTCCCCATTTAATCAGGTGATTTCCGGTGAAAAATCCCAACATACCATATGTCATTGCTCTCTAAAGCAGATAGCTCCTTTTGCTTAGCGTGTGCCCATCTGTCATCTGTACTAGCCTCCTGAAAATTTTTTTGTTCCTTTTTCTGGATTAAATTTCTCATAAAAGCAACATATGAAGAAGGAACCATGTATGTTGGCACTGTAGCAGTTAAAACAAAGTCCTCCAACCATTAAGGCCTCGTTGTGGTCCTTATTGAACTTCTGTGATGTGTAGAAACAACAAATAATTGTATTTGAGCTTCTTATGAGGGTGGAGAAGAAGGTGAATATGTAAAACTGTTAGTAGAAGCAATGCCTGTTGCTGCTGAAAAGGCAAAAAAATGCTCATCAAAGAATACATCTCCGGTAATGACAAACTTCTGCTAGTGAGGAATCCAGAGTTTATATCCTTTTGTGCCAGGAGAGAACCCCATATATATGCCATTAATACCTCTTGGTTCCAATTTATCCTTATGTGGTAAAGAATTAGAGAAGAAACAACAACAGCCAAACACATGAAAAGAGTTATAAGTAAGCAACACCTTATAAAGTCTTTCATATAGAGTTTGCCATTGTAGAACTTTGTTAGGAAGAACATTGATCATAACAACATCCTGCAAAACTGCTTCTCCCAGGAAAACATCTGGTATAGAAGCCTAATATAATAATGCTTTAGCTGTGTTAAGCAATTCCTTGTGCCTTCTCTCAACAACCCCATTCTGTTGAGAGGTATATATGTAACTCTTCTAATGTACTACTCCTTTCTTCTCAAACAAAGCCTTACAAGAATGATTAGCAAATTTATTGTCATTATCACACCTCAAGATGTGAACTTTAGTAGAATTATGTCTCCATCATATTTAGGAAAACTTCAAATGCATGATCAGTTTGACTTTTTGAATGCAACAAAATCAACCAAGTATATCTAGAATAGTCATCCACAATAGTTAAGAAAAAATCTAGCACCAATATTAGAAGGAATTTCATAAGGTCCCCACAAATCCATATGTATTAACTGAAAACCCTTGTCTGTAGAAATACAACTTCTTAAAAATAAAAATCTACTCTACTTATCACAATGGCAAATGCCACGAACAAAAGAACAAGTATAGTCTATCTTAGAAATATGATCCGGTATTGGAAGAAATATGTCCTAAACGCATGTGCAATAAATTTGGCTTATTACAACTAATGTTAACATTATTTATAATTCAATAGAATTATCAACTGGCACCTCAAGTTATTTTTCAACTCTGAGTAACATTGAATATGCCGTGTTGATGTAAGGCAATTGATCTATAAGCAAAATGTAATTCTTCACATGTTCATAAGAATCATTTAAGCCCATAAGGAACTAAATCAACTTGTCTTCCTTTTGCAAATTTGTAATTCATTCCATAATCTTTATAAATACCATAATGACAAACAGGTTAACGCCTCAACAAAGCTAATTGACTCCATAATCGCTTTATTTTAGAGTAATATACAACAATTGACAAAGAACCTTATGTGAACAAACTAATATTGCGTTTAAGTTGATGCAAAATAGGATAATTACTATCTCCAAACCTCTGTTCTTTGACAATATGGCTGTAGGTATAATGATATTCGACGACTCAACATTGAATATCATGTTTGCTACAATTAACTTCTTTCTCTCTGCTTCTTTTTTTCCTCTATTATAGGCTGCTAGTTCTTAGGTTCTTGGTGACATTTACAATTGAATTCTGTTTACTTCTTTTTGTATCCTAAGAGACGATTGCTTGATATCGGGCAATATTGTTGTAAGAAAATTGTCTCATGCAGGCAATAGTCCCTTTTGATAATCTATTCTAAGTTAAAGGTTCAAAAGTATTCAACAACTTTGTTGTACTTCTGTAATTTTAGTTTATTATATTATTATTATTATTATGTTCTTTTTGATTTAACATTGCCTCTAACATATTTTACCTACACATTTCATGAATAATGTTGCTTCTAATATTCTAGGTAGGTAGGATGACTAGTTGTATATCATATCATGAATTTAGCAAGTTATATTGATCCTTGAAATGGGCTGGTTAAAGACCTTTTTGGCCCTTGTATTGTCCACGAAATGCTCTTTAATTTACTCCCTAGACTATTAGAATGAAACATTTGCCCCTGTAATATTACAATTCAGGTCAATGTCACCCTTTTACATACCACTTGTCATTTTAGGAGAAGTCAATAAATTGCATAATATGTTGTATTTTTATAAATCTGACAAAAACTGTATATAGTTAGTTAATATATTATAATGTATGTACAAGAATTACCACATTCTATGAAATAATTAGTTAAAAGTATTATGAGTGCGAGTACTATATTAATATATAATTTTATATACTTGAATTTATAATTAAATTACAAATACTTTATATAAACATGTCAAATTTATTCACATATAATCACCACAAGAAATGTTAGATTTTACGGTAAAATAAATTTTGCCGCCAATACACACGCCATACGAAATGTTAGATTCAGCAGTTAAATAAATTTAATAACGAATACAGTCTTTCTTTTATTAATAGAGTATATTTCTTATCATAAAATATTTCCATATCATCCAAAATTCACACACATAATCCAATACTCACGTGAATTTTAACCCCAAAAATTAACACATGGTAAAAATGCTTTTTAAATATTTTACTTAAACCAATTAATTCTTAATTGGGTCTTGTAGCTAGTGCCAGCAATATCTCGGATTCACAGCGGGTGGATGAAACATCTGTACCCCCGTCCACAATCTTTACTTTAGCACACAATTTTTTTTAAAAAAAATTTAAAATAATTGTGTTAAAAGGACTAATTAGTTTAAGTAATAATTAATAAAAAAAAAAGGGTGAAAAATGAGTGGGAAAGTTGTCCTTAAAAAGGACACTGGTGGATTGGTATTTGGGGGTTCAAGTGCAAATGCAAAGAAGAACATCAAAGTTGGTAGAAAGAGAGCACTAATTGAAGTCTCAAATTTTAGGAGAACGATTGCTACAGGTATTTCCCACACCACTACTCCAATTCATAATTTTTCATTTCTATTTATTTTTCCAAAATTCACTTCTTTTTATCTATCATATTTATGGTTTTTTTTTCCTTTTAAATAAATACGACTAACCGATTTGAAATTCGTCACTCACAATTTTAGTAACCCTTAACATTCGAGCATTCATATTTATACGTTTGTTTGCTTCAATGCATCCATTATCTATAAAATTACTCTAGTTTAAGAAGGAGAAATTTTATAATGAGCCGGATTCATATGGACCGTTCCAATAAAAAAACTGACAAGTAAGCAATATGAGTATTGAGAAAATAAAAAACATTTGTATATCGATTTTTTATGGGGAAGGTTCACAAGAACCGGGTCCATTGTATAATTTCTCTTTAAAGAGACCCAAGCTATTAATGCAAGTAAATACATTGAATAAATTGGTTTTGGTATTAATGCTAATATGAATCAGAGAAGCTTGAGCTAGAAAACGAGGGATGAAAATGTTAGTGTTTAGTTCCACGATGGTATGTTTATTTGTAAGTTCTTGAATTGCGAATGGTAATAATGGAGAAATATGAATTAAAACACCAAACATGAGAGAACAGTACACACTAATAGTGCACATACTTTTTTTTTTATTATTATTTTAATTTTAATTAGTATTTTTTAATATGAGAGAAGCCCGAAATTAGGCCGAAAGTAAGTACTAGTTATGGATTTTTAGGCCTTGTACTGTTTGTGAATCCATTGGGCCAAAGGCACTAACATGTCATTGTGAATTTGCAATTGGTTTTCTCTTTCCCTTCTTCAAAAGTTACATAATTCGTGTTTTTCTGAATTTATATATTTATTTTTTATGATTGTGTTCAAAAATATAGTCCTGGCAAGTAAATATATCTCGCTTTAGGTGAGAGATTTAGAGTTCGAGTAATTTGATATTACAACGAGACTAGTAAAAAAAAAAAAAAGGGGTATGTTGAAAAAAAATTCAAGATAACTCATAAGTCTATTCTAGGTTGGATTTATTTGATTAGTCCTCAAGATACAATAATTTCCCAGTTTGATCTATGATTAATATGGGGCTTTGTAATTTGACTCCACCATATCAACGCAGCCATTAATGGGCTAAAATCTGAATTAAGATCTATCAACAAACTAAATTATCAAATATAAAAGAGAAAATTACAGAAAAAAGAAATACATTTTTGTGTAATTACTTACAAACATAAAACAAAATTTTCTCATTATTATGAGACTTTTCTTTTTTCTTTTTTTTCTTTTTTTTTTTTTTTCTTCACTTCATTTTTTAGTAATTATCACAAAAAAATACCAATTTTTTTTCTTTCATTTTTGGAAAAATTAAATTTAGCTTGATATATTATTTTTTGTGGTGCGTGTATAGTTGTCTCTCTCTGTCTCTCTTTTTTTTTTTTTTTTTTTTTTTTTTTGAACCATGAAATGTTAAGTCTAATTAAATAAATACTCCCTCCGTTTTTTATTATATGATGTTTAAAGTTGTTCATTAAGACCAATGAAATATTAATTAGGTTATTAAAATGACTAGTTTACCCCCAATACTTCTCTCCTAAAACTCTATTAAAAATTCTCTTCCTTCTTCATTATCAAAGTTTAATGTAATACTTTATGTATTAAATAATGAACCCCTCTTATACTTTAATGAAGGATAAATATGAGTAAATATGATAAAAAATGCATTTGTAATATAAAATATAAAATAAAAAAGTAAAAAGTAAAAAACCTAAAACATTATATAATAAAAAACAGAGGGAGTAATAATTAATAGAGAAAAGGAATTGCTTAATCCATAAGATAGAAGATGATCTGCTCCTAGTGCAAATTAGGTACATTTGAAATAGTAATTTAATAACTTGCTATGAAATTAATTTGGATCATTGTACGAGTACTTATTTATCATAGATTTCATAGTTAACCTAGAAATCCACACAGCAAATTCTTCTACCTGAATCAAAGTTCCTAATTTTAAAATCTGTTTTGCTGCTGTAATTTTAAGATTCAATTCACCAGGTATACATAGAACTTTAGTTTACATTCTCAAGGCTTCATCTCGTGCTTGGCACATGCTTTGGGTATTCTAGATTTTGAAACGTTCACGAATTTCCCACAACATAATTTTCCTCAGTTTCTTGAATTCTCTGTCATTTTTAATTAATTTCATCACGCAACTTCACTAGTTTTATTGAAATCCAATTATATTTCTCCTCATCATAATTTTTCCTTATAAATTGTAATCTCGAGTATAAAAATTTACATGGACCAAATTAAATTATTATCTGAGCCTCACATTTTGATAATTATTTCGTTATTTATGTTTTTTAGTTTTATTCTCCATAACATCAGGAAGCCCAATGCATCTTAATAATATCTAAATCTGTTAATTGGCTGGTTTTGTAGATTTATTTTGATGATTCGGTACTGTTGATTATGTCATTGATTAGGTAGGTTTGAAACATTGACGCATCCCTTTCTTATTTCTTGGAAACTTCTGTCTACTTAAGTATGAGTTAGACATATGTGAAAGTGAAAACCAAAATAACCAATAATAGTGTATTTATTTATTAAATTACAAAATAATAAAATACTCAACGAACAAAACAAAATTTATATAAGTAGACGTGGAAAGTCTTACTGTTAAATTTTCCTTTCTTTAGTTCTGATTATTTTATCAGAAACTTATAAAGTTAAGAGTAAAGTTAGAAAAAAAATAAAAAAATTTCTTGATTAATTGGGGTAAAGAAATAAGGTATGATAAACACGTATAATAATACATAGCTGGCGCTTGGCATTGAGAAATAGACCATTGTTTTGTTTGAGGAAGAAAATAAATAGATATATTTGCAGCTTTATTCGATGAGATTTTAGCATACGAGGTGATCCAGACTTTGTCTTCTCTAAGCATTCAAGTAATAATAAAAATAAATAAATAAATCTATACGTGTTTAGTCTGTTAGTTTAATTTTTTTTTTTTTTTTTTAATAATATGTGAATTATAATTAATTAATGGGATCTTGTCCTGCGCTTAACATGGGACATTTACATCTGAGGAAGGTTAGTTACGTCATCTAAACACGACTCATATTACCCAGCGACTATCATAAGGAAAAACAAACTATTATCATGTACTTAGGTTTTTTGTCTTCTCCACCCATTTACTTCATGTATTTGGTTGCTTAAATTATTTTTTTATAAGTCTTTTTTGTAACTTTGAAACTGGATTAGACCATCGATACCTTTTTTACCTTTAAACTAACAAAACAAAAAAAAAAAAAAAAAAAAAAAAAGGAAAGAAAAATCCATATAATTGGAAAGAAAATCTAATAATGGAACTTTTCATATATGTATTGGCCTTATTTAGAGTTGTCTTAAAGATTATTTTGATATTGATGTAAGTAAATATTTTGTTAAATGGGGTTAATTTTGCAGAACTTTATCAGATAATTTCTGTTCATTTATCAAAAGCTGCAAAAACTATTCTTTTAATAACAAAGTTACATCGTAAGTTTGAGATGTAATACAATACAATAAGTTATAGAATATGTCTGGTACACCATGTTATCCGTGTGTGTCAAGTCAATAGTATTATAACAATTCACTTGTCAACCAATATAATAATGATATATGTAATTGATTAATTCATTATTTAATAGTTAATTATCTATATAAAATTATAGACCCTAAAATGAAAACCTTAAACCTTTAAATATAAACTCTAGACCCTAAAATATATTATGTGTCATGATGTTATTGATTTGGTGCACGAATGACGTAGTACGCCAAACGAATTCTATAATTCTTGTACAGCACCACAAGTGAAATTAATCGGAAACTTCATGTAGTAGTAATAATAATAATAAATAAATAAATAAATAACATATATATATTTGTTAGACATGTGTTTGACTATAGTAGTACGAAAGAAGCAGAAGATAGAAATATCTGTAACTGGGGTAGGTACTTACCCAATATAAGTTAATCAAGGCCACACCCATAAATTTGAAACATTTGGAATTGTCTGGCTTGTATGTTGAGTATACAAACTCTTTCGGTACTTAAAACATTTACTCCAACTGCT
Source organism: Euphorbia tirucalli (assembly GCA_039660915.1). Taxonomy (NCBI): domain Eukaryota; kingdom Viridiplantae; phylum Streptophyta; class Magnoliopsida; order Malpighiales; family Euphorbiaceae; genus Euphorbia; species Euphorbia tirucalli. The sequence continues at coordinate 18,709,417 of CM077633.1, read as the reverse complement.
TAATTTCAACCTGCATTGTTCCTTCTCTTTCATTTTCATTCATAATCAATTAATTATAATTCAGCTTGTGCATTATCATATATGCAGGTTTATAGAGTTTGGAGTTATATGCAATAAATCAGAAACAAATTCAATAAATTAAAAGACCGTCTGCAAGTTTTTTTACATGGCTGAGAATGGTGCTTTGCAGTTAGCAACTGGCAGAAAATGGAAGATTCCTCTCCTTGTTTTCTTTAAAGATGCAAGGTGCTTAATTTCATTTCATTTTTTTTTTTTTCTTACATTTCATGCACAAATATAAAAAGATCTTGAGCCCTGATTTTGTTCGATTTTTACATTTATGGCTCGGATCTTTCTGATTATGAGGGAGTTTGATGTTTAATGAGTTTTTCCTAATAAAAATGGCATTTTGATATTTGACAACTCTGATCTCCATTCACATTAATCCGGGCCTGCTACAATTACAACACATCAGCAATAGTCCTGAAGTGTTACAATCTTAACGGTCTCATACCATCAGGACCGAAATATAATTTTTCTTGATGTTCTTTAAATTTTGGTTATGAAATGGCAGACTTGTATTCAAGATGGATGAACTTGGTTCAGAGATACTAAGTATTGCAGTACCAGCTGCTATGGCTTTGGCAGCTGATCCAATTGCTTCCTTGATTGACACTGCTTTCATTGGCCATCTCGGTACGTAAGTTGGTTTCTTCTTCTAATTTGGTTTATATATCAGCTTAAACTTTTTTGTCAATTAGTTTATTAAATAAGGTCGGAAATGATGGTGCAGGACCGGTGGAAATAGCAGCAGTAGGAGTATCAATTGCGATATTTAATCAGGCGTCAAAGGTTACAATCCTACCATTGGTGAACATAACAACTTCTTTTGTAGCCCAAGAAGATACTGTTCAAAGGTTAAGCAATAAGGCTGAAAATGACGAGAATTCGGCTAAAACTGATGATGCAAAAACAGAGCAAGAGGCTGAAGGTGTGATGCTTGATAACTTAGAGAAAGGATCTACAACATCTGTCAATCAAAATAAAGATGCAATTCCACTGGATGGTACTCACTCATCTTTCAAACTAATACTATCTAATTTGTTTAGTGTTTGATATAAATCAAAGCTATCTTTGGAAATTTGGCCCCATAAACTTTTTCACATGCTTTAAGAGACTGTTGACAGATTGAGAATTACCAACCTTTTTAAATGAAGGTGGTCGAGGTCCAAGTGCGGCCGGTCGATGGGAACTTGACACATGTAGTGCTGATTTCTCAAGTTCTCATTTTCTAATCCACACAAAAAAAAGTTTTGTAAAACCAGCTAAATGCTGGTTTCGAAGAAAATCGTTTGATTAATAAAATTTAATTAAATAACATTTTCAAAAAAATAAAAATGCCGTTGAAGCTCCGGTCGAACCGGTAACCTTACTAATTTGTTGTATGGTTCCAATAACATTGCATGATACATATAATATACAAATATATTCACATAATGAATTGATATTCATATATATTATGTACCGGTAACCTTATATTTTTCATAAAAAAACATTTTGTAAATGAGTTTTTGCATGCTGAGAGATTCGTTAAAAATTATAAAGCCCTTCAAACATAAATAGACACTAATTATGCCCTTTTTTATTATTATTATTATTAATAATGTTTTATCCGTTGCCCAATAGATTGCAAGGCAACAGCCTGCGAATCTGCGAATTTTGGAGATGGGAAGCGCAAAGACAAAGAAAATCCAAAGAAAAAGAAGGGAAAACGAAATATCCCTTCAGCCTCAACAGCATTGATTTGTGGAGCAATTCTTGGTCTTTTGCAAGCTATTCTCCTCGTTTTCTGTGCAAAACCTCTTCTCGGTCTCATGGGTGTCAAATCTGTAAGTATCAATTTACTTCTCTTCCGATTACACTCTGCTCTAAACACCTTTTAATCTCCATTAAAATATGCTACCCATACAACCGCGCAACCATAACTTCAATTATAGGGAGACTACATAGTACTTAGCATCTCACTAATTATAAGCATTTACCGGAAAGCCTACACGGCAAAATTCATCATATTATTACCTTTAATAAAAAAAATTAAAAAAAAAAAAAGAAAGAAAGAAAGTGGAAATGTATAATTAATATATAAATATTTTTAAGACTAATTATTAGTTCAAGGTTTTCTGAAAAATATATTAGACGTTTTATAACAATATAATACAATACAATAAAATCCTTTTGTTAGGAGATAAAATAAAACTTGATTAATCGGACACTAATAGTCAATTTTGTTAAATATTTTAAATTTTTATACATAATACAGTGTATGAGTATATTTGTGTATGTAAAGTTTTTTTTCAATAATAACAATAAATAATATTATTAATATTAATAATCTAAGTTTCAATTACTAATTTTGAAAATAATTGTAAACTTGAATTATTAAGAATTCTCGCATATAATAATTTAAATAACTTATAAAAACCATTATATATGGGAAACAAATAGTTTACCAAATTACCATTAATAAATTCTATTGATTAAATGCTATAACAATAATGGATAACAGTAACTTTTTATAATTAAAAAAAGCCACTAAATATAAAATTAGAATAAGGCTTAATATTTTATTTGTTGTGAATGGTGGATAAGGATTCATGTTAGCCTTAAATTCTCTGTCAAATTTACAATTTCTCATTCCAACAGCCACTGCTGCGCACGGGGGCTGAGCCGGAGGACTATAATGGGATCCTCCGGTGCCGGAACCAAGGGGGGGCTTCTGCCTCGATCAACCCACCCTAGTTCCGCCCCCGCCTCCATAACTTTACAATTAAGTTTGGATATGTACAAAATATATGTAATTTGATGCGAATTGATAGAAAATTGCATGAATTGAACAGGATTCTCCGATGATGACGCCAGCTAGAAAGTACTTGACATTAAGAGCATTGGGTTCCCCTGCAGTCCTTTTATCACTTGCCATGCAAGGAGTTTTCAGAGGCTTTAAAGATACTAAAACTCCTCTTTATGCTACTGGTCAGTCACATTTCCTTCAAATGACATCAATTTTTCTTCAATTTAATTGAATCTCAATCATGCTTCTGTTTTGGAACATGTAGTGATTGGAGATGTAACAAATGTAATTCTGGATCCAATATTTATTTTCGCATGCCGGTTGGGGGTTAGTGGTGCAGCCATTGCTCATGTTCTATCCCAGTAAGTAGTATTTCTCATACATAATACTTCAAACTGCCTTAGTTTAATTATAATGTTATTTCATTAAACTATCCGCATAAATGTTTTTGGAATGTGAAACACTTTGTTAGTTTTGTTACATGATTGACATCAAATACAAGAATACTAAATGTTCTTTGATTTTCTGATTGAAATCACAAATATTTTGAAACAAAAATATTATCTTAAAGTAAATCAATTTAAATGGAAATTATAGCTAATAATTTATTGGGTTTCTCTATTGAATTGGTATTATAGGTACTTCATGTCACTTATCCTGCTGTGGAGGTTGACGAGAGAAGTTGATCTGTTGCCACCAAGTGCTAATGATTTGCAATTCGGTCGATTTCTTAAAAATGGTAATTTTATGGATTTTTTTTTTTTTCCATATGTACTAGTACATTTATTTTATTTATTTTGTTATCCTAATTACCTATATTAAGATCGATGGTGGTATTGATTACATGTACATATAAAATCAGGATTTCTGCTGTTAGCAAGAGTGATAGCCGCAACAATATGTGTAACATTGGCAGCATCAAGAGCAGCAAGGCTGGGTCCTACACCTATGGCAGCATTCCAAGTCTGTTTACAAGTCTGGTTGACTTCTTCACTGCTTGCTGATGGATTAGCAGTAGCTGCACAGGCAATTATAGCTTGTGCATTTGCTGAGAAGGATTACCAGAAGGCAACAACCACCGCAACCCGGGTTCTACAGGTTTTCTTTTTTATTATCAAATTCCTTTAATAAAATAATAATAATAATAATAATAATAATAATAAATAAATTTTATTAACGGTCCAGAAGAATATTTCTTTTTTAATTAACAAGTACTGATTATATTATGTCTAAATCACCTTATTTTTTTCTTGTTTGGCATCTAATCCAGTTAGTTAAGGACATTTTTTTCAATTTAGACAAGTATAATGTCGTCTATATTACATAAAAGTTAAGTGAAGGGAAAAACTTGTAATTTAGACCATGTATACTTGTATGTTTAAATTGGAGTCAAATTAATGTTCTAAAAAAAAAAAAAAAAAAAAAAACCAAATGTGATCAACTAAAATACATTAGAGAAGCCAAATGTCCCAAATAAATTGATTAGTGACTAAAAGGGCACATTTTAAATAGATCATGCTCTATTTTTTTTTTTTTTTTTACATGTTTTTCTTTTAGCTATAGAGAGGGTAAGAACCATTCTTCTCCCTTCAACGTATTATATAAAGGAAAGAAAGACTTTTTTAGTACTTGACTCATCCGTAGTTTGACTATTTGTTATCTGATCTATTGATTTGATCGTTTCAGTACATAGCCTCTAGAAATCAAGAACATTTAATACCTAAACATTGGAATTTAAGTTTAAATAGTGGTAATAAAAAAAAAAAAGAATGATTTCTCTATTACAATAATAGTAATTATGGAAGTTATTATAGTGATCACAACAATTGTCTAAGAACCAAAATATTCTCGAGCTATATAGGTTGAGTGCTAAATGTTTTTGATTTTGATAGATTATGTACCAAAAAGAACAAATCAATAGATCATGTACCAAGTGGGCACAATGTGAATAGTTTTAGGCCCAGAAGATCTTTTTTTCCATTCTTTAATGTATATTCTAGGGGTCAGCTATGCAACTTTTTGACATTATATTAGAGTTAATATAAGAGGTAGTGTTTGAATTCCAATCAAACCAGATACAATACCTTAACCGAATCACAACCAAAAAATGTTGTGTCCCTTTGTAGACTTTGTTGTAAAAATCATATTATATATACTAACCCTTTTTTTATTTTCCTTTTTCACTGAAATGTATTGATGTACTGCAGATGAGCTTTTTTCTAGGGCTTGGGCTTGCTGTTGTTGTGGGAGTAGGTCTGCATTTTGGTGATGGAATTTTTTCAAAAGATCCAAGTGTTCTTCATATTATAGGCATTGGCATCCCGGTAAACTAATTGACAATTCTTTTTTTTTTTTTTTTTTAATTTAATTAGGGTATCCCAAATTATTATTAATTTTGTTTTATCTATCAACAGTTTGTGGCAGGCACCCAACCTATCAATTCAATTGCCTTTGTGTTTGATGGAGTCAACTATGGAGCTTCGGATTTTACTTATTCTGCATATTCTATGGTAAGTTCATTAATTAACACTTTTGCAAACTTAATTAATAATAATAAAAAAAAAAAGTATAATGTCCATATTATTCAAATTGTTACAGGTACTTGTAGCCATAGCAAGCATTGCAGCCATTTTTGTTCTATTTAAAGCTGGTGGTTTCATTGGAATATGGGCTGCTTTAACTATCTTTATGGGGCTACGTACTTTCGCTGGTGTATGGAGGTACTTTTTCTTGTTACTTTTATATGATTTAATCGTCTTCTTCGTCTTTCCCATTTGATTTAAAACCAAAATTTTTATTCCATTATTACTCAATTTCAATAGGGATAAAGATTTAAAAACAGAAAATTTAACTTATAAAATGAATTTCTTAAAGTTTCAATATTACCATACATGACCAATTATACTCTTTATTAATGAATAATATTGATAATTTTGAAGTTACATTTTAATTCTTAAAGTCTCTCACAACTTGTTATAAATTATTAATGGTGAGTTTAATTGATCCTATTTAATAATATTGAGCCATTTATTGATCTATTTTGTACATAATGGTAAAATTTACTAACTTTTTTGGTCAACATTCGAGGTATTTTTTAATTTTATCCCTTAAAAACAAGATTATCATGATAGTACACTAAATAACAAATAAAGTAATCAATCTGATTTCTAAATAACAAATAAAGTTATCATGATAGTTCTATAGTTCTAGTATACAAAACAAAGAAAGAATATATATATATATATATATATATATATATATATATATATAAACATTAAACAATAACATCGAATTAATTAGTTTGATTCACATAATAAAGATTATATTTTGTTTTGTAGGATGGGGACAGGAACTGGGCCTTGGCGTTTTCTGAGAGGCTAACAGTTGCTGTAGGAAATCAGTATTACTATTACCTAATGATAATTAGGAAATTCTAAATAATCCAGTGATTTCAGATGTTCTCCTATTCATTTTTTGTTTATTTGTTTTATCTTTTTCATTCTCTCAGTCCGCTCCTTGTGTTTGTACTATGATATAACTATTTTAGAATGCTATACATTCTGTAACTTCATATACATATGACATATTTATTACAGTGCTATATATTACAGATGTTAAACATATTTTTGGGTTTAATTGTGGTTTCATTTAATTAATGTTTTGCTATTAGCATCATTTTCTTGATTTTGTTCAGTAGTATAATATTATTAAAATTGGATATTTTCATGGTGAATTGTAAAATAAATCATTTTAAAAGCTGGAAGTTCTTTTTCATTCAAGTTTGATAATTGTTTTCTCTCTCAAAAATACAATCACTTGACCTCAAATAAATAAGGTCGACAAGATACCAACCGGATGCAAAGAGCGGTTGAGAGATAGAATTTGTAAAGGTTCTCTAGACTAACGTGCAAGGATTTAATAACAAGCTTCAAAGAGCTTCAGTGGAGAAAATTCTCAAATTTTAGGTTTTCAACATTTATTATATATTAATTTCATAAAGATGATAAAAGTTAGGGAAAATTATAAAAAAGAAAAAAATTTGTCAGTTACACGTATTTACAAATAAATTTTGAAGGTTTTGTAGTTTGAAAAAAGAGTAACGCGATTCTAAATCGTTAGCAATAAAAAAAATTTTAATTAAAGTGGAAGGTTAAAGACTAACAAGCAACAAAACGGGGGAAAGTCACTCAAACAATATCCTGAAAAGAATACTTTGTAAACCTGGAGGGGGATCGTCAAGAAATGAGTCCCTAAAGTAGCCGTAGCCGTAAAATTCGCCAAGAAATCTGCACTCTGATTAGTTTCCTTATACCCATGCTGGATCTTGACTTCAGAATTGAGAGAAAGAAAGTCCCTAATAACTCCAATAATACGCCGTAAATCATTATTACTAATTTCTGTGTTACCCACAACATCCATAGCAAACTTACTATCCACTTCGACAATGAGCTTTTTGAAACCCCTCTCCCAAGCATAATGAAGACCATCTACAATCCTCCAAACCTCTGCCTTAGAAATAGAGCAAGTTCCTATATTACGTACAAATCTACCAAGCCATCGACCCATGTTATCTCTGAATAATCCACCTGCAGTAGCAGTCCAACTCGCCCCCCTAACCGAGCCATCGGAATTAAGCTTGATTCAACCTAGATCTGGTCGAATCCACCCAATCCCGCCAATGTTGGTCCGTGCCCTTTGCTGCTGCAACACACCTTTAATAGAATTAACAAATCCCATTATTCTTGCCACAGTAGCATGCACAGGATTTTGGACATTTTCAAACAAAAATTGATTCCTACCTTTCCTTATTGACCAACAAGCAACGCCAAAAATAAGTCCCCAATTAGTATAATTAAATCTCATAAGCCCAAAGATTATATCTGATGCGTCTAAAACACATACTATAGAGCAAGTGTACTCTATAGTTCAAGTAATGTAGAAATAAGAAGGATGTTGATCCCATGGAGACTATGTATGCTAATCCTAAATGCAGTCAAGTTTCTATTAATTTAGGCGGAGGAAATTATATCTTTGATTATAGTTTGTAAAATAAATTCTACTACTAAGCAACAAATTAAATAAAATAATTTAAACTAAGATTGAAATGCAATTGGATAAAACTCAATGGAGAAATTGGCTAAGGCATATGGTTTTACTTAGTATTTATTCTAGCAATTTCCTTAAGTTATGCAATTAAACTTATTAAATTCCCAAGATGACGAATTCCTCAAGCAATTAACACCGATTAGGACTGCTAACTCTAATTCTCAACCTAACTACTTAAACTGGTTCGATCTTAAGCAATTAATTTGGAAAACATTAAGCATACGAAAACCTAGCACAAACTAGTGAGCCACAAAGCAATGGTCATACATTTGTCATGTTATGAAATTCTGTTAATTCAATCCTTTGGTCAATTATAAATTAACTATGAACTTTGAAATAGATGGTCACGCATTCAAAACTTTAAGCAATCATAACACAATAATGGAAAAATAATACGAATGAATTGCATTAAAAGAAGAAATTACATAGAATCCTACTAACCTCCTCCATAGCCTTAGCTATGGAGAAATTAGTTCATGATTGAGTTATAAACAAACAAATAAAATACAGAAAACATAATAGGAGAGAGTTAAGAATAAACTAGGAAGATGGAGATCCCGACGGTGGCTTGCGGAGAGAAATCGAAGAAGGAGAATTGTGGATTGAACCTTCAAAACCCTAGTTTCTTGACTTTCTTCCAAAATCACGTTCTCTTGTGTAAAAAGTAGAAAAATAATTGCTGCCTCAAAACTAGAAAAGAAAAACTGTCTCCCCCTAGCTCCACCAAAACGTCTTTTTAAGAGGAAGGAAGAAAAGAAAAACCTCCTTAGGAAATAACTCTCCCAAAATTAATAATTAAATCCTAATTGAGAGTTATTCCTAAAATAAAATTATTAAATAGAAGTTATTTCTCCTTATCCTAATTACAAAAGGAGAAGAAATAAAATAGCCCAAAGTTGAAAAGTCAAAACTCCCAACCCTAGTTGGAGTATAAAATTGGTAATTGTACAGCCCGGGCGTGTCTTAAGACTGGTCAGCTTCTGTTTCTTAAGAATTCTTTAGTTTTGGCTTCTCATAAGGCATGCCCATGTCTTGGGACTTTCTTGCTCTTCCAAATAGCACGTTTGAGCTCCAAAAATAGGTGATTTAGCCTCCAAATGTTTAAATTCCAACTTTAATGCCCTAACACGCAAAAATAGAACAAATGAGATAAAATCCGCCTAAATTAAAGCAAAATAGCATAATCAAAGACCACAAAATAGGACAAAAATATGTGCACAAAATGCACTTATCAATATCCCACAGCCAATTATCAAAATTCACACCAATAAAATCATCAAAATCAACCTGCGGAATAATGGTCACCCAATGCATTCTAGCAACTGGACAATCCCACAAGGCATACAAGATCGTTTCTTCTCCTAACTGACATCTATAGCAAACTCCACACTCAACTAAGTGCTGTCGATTCCTTTCTAAATTGGTTAATAATTTTCTCTTAGCACACAGCCAAATAAAAGCTCGAATAAGCTCAGGCCCTTCCCAACACCAAATCCTCTTCCAAACATTTAAAGTTAGGCCCCAATTATCAATTTCTTGCATCTCATATGCTGATTTCACACTAAAACAGCCTGATGTCGTCAAATTCCAGAAGTAAACGTCGGTTCCCAGCGACACTTCTTGGGAGAACTATGGGTTATAAAGCCCTATATATGCAAATTTGGAAGTTGTGGAAACCGACTGGTTTGCTTCATATGACTAATATAGGATTCCAATATTTTATGGTTCGATTCGACAAAGGGAGGACTATATCAAAGTGGTTACTGAGGGACCTTGGCTGATTTATGGACACAATTTATTGGTTCAACCCTGGAGCCCTTCTTTCATTATTGGGGCCTTGCAAATTCATTAGGTTGCAGCATGGATTAGGTTCCCTAATCTCCCAGCTCAATACTACCACAGAGCAATACTGAAAGCTATTTCTAGGTCGATTGGAGAGTTCCTTCATATGGATGCGAATATTGAAAGTTTAGAGAGAGGGAAGTGTCCGAGGGTTGCTGTTAACTTAGACCTCACAAAACCTTTGATTTCGAAAGTAGATATTGAAGGAAGGTTGCAACCGGTTGAATATGAAGGTTTACCGAATATTTGCTATAGTTGTGGTACGTATGGCCATATGCAACCAGATTGCCCCGAAGAAGAAGAATCAATCCATGGAAAATGTGATAGAGGAGAAGACACAAAATTCTGAGGCGGCTGATAATTTGGCTTTAGAGTACAATGCTGGCGATTTTAACCCTATGTATTTTTTTATGTGTACGGAAAGATTAGCCAAGAGTATTGATAGAGCAGTTGTGTTAAATTATTGGAAGCTGGTGGTTTTAAACAGAACTTGTCTAGGATTAACTCATTTGTTTTTTGCTGATGATATGATGATCTTTGCTAATGCTAGTTTGGGACAAGCTTTATATTCAGCGGCTTTTGGATTACTTTTGTGTTAATTAGGGACAAAATGTTAGTAAAGATGAGACCCTCATCTCTTTTTCGAGGAATGTTAATGGACGGGATGCTCGGAACATTGCTGGTCTTTTTTTGCTATAAGGAATCGGATGATTTAGGTAGATACTTGGGAGTTCCATTATTACGTTCAAGAATAAACAAGGGTATTTATAAGTACATTGTGGATGCGATTAATGAGAAACTCTCAGGATGGAATGCTCAGAAGCTTTCTCTTGCTGGTCAGATTACTCTTATTAAATCGGTAACTTCATCTATTCCTTACTACGGGATGCAGACGGCGCATTTACCAGAGTCCATATGTGCTAAGATTGAAGAGATAATGAGAAGTTTCTTATGGGGAGCATCTTAGTAAAAAAAATTCCTTTGATTAATTGGACTGAGTTGGGTAAAAATTTCATTTGATTAATTAGACTGAGCTTTTGATACGGTGAGAAGATCTTCAAGAGTACCAAGAAAGAATCCAAAATATTTTGACTAAATCAGCTACAAATGCTTGCTTTGATTCTACAGTTAGTGGTGTTTGAATTAGTCTCCACTAGCTGTTAGTTGTTTAATTTCTATAATTGTTGCTATTTTTATGCAATTAGCCGTTGTGGCCCTTAATTGTAGGAAGATTGTTATTTCCCTTTTGTATTTAACCTCTCTAAAAGAAATAAAAAGGAAGCAAATTTCAATCCAATTTTGTAATTAGATTCTCACCCTAAGTAGAATTAATTCCTTTTTTCCTTAAATTATATTTGGCTTTGACTAGAACCTATCATTTGGTATTAGAGCCAGCAACTATGACTACCAATAAGGAACAAATAGAAAATCTTGAATCCAGTATGGGGGGCCTGCTAGACAACTTCACCAAATTAGAGCTTAGCCTTTCTGATCGTCTACACCATCTTAAGGACGCAATGAAAAAAATTTCTATTGCTCTTGTTCAAAAACCAAGGGACTCCATCTAAAGGTTCTTATATTCATAACACCAAGGAAGATCGATACAAGACCAGTAATGGCGGCTGACCATTATTCTCTTCAAAACTTGTTAAGTTAGAATTTCCTAGATATTCTGGCGAAGATCCTACAGAGTGGTTCACTAAAGTGGATCAATTTTTTGAATACCAACACAATCTTGAATCACAAAAGGTATCCTTGGCTTCCTTCCATCTGACTGGTGAAGCTAACCAGTTGTGGCAGTGGCTACGAAGGGCGTATCAAGAGGATAACACTGAAGTAACATGGGAGATTTTTATGGAAGAATTGTGAGCTTGTTTCGGACCCACAGATTGTGATGATTATGATGAGGCATTGTTAAGGGTCCAGCAAACAGGCTCATTACGAGACTATCAAAAGGAGTTTGAAAGATTGGGCAATTGGATGCAAGGGTGGACACAAAAGGCGTTGGTTGGGACATTTATGAGAGGACTTCAAATAGCAATAGCTAATGGGATTCGCATGTTCAAGCCGAAAGTCGCTTAGCTCATATGAAAGATGAACAACTCAATCAACAGAGAAGATTTATTAAGCCTATTGTTTGAGCACCGGTTGAAGCCGCCTAAACCATAACTAGACCTCCCACATCGATGAAACGTTTATGGTAGGAAGAGATGCAAAAACGAAGAGCGCAGGGACTCTGTTTTAATTGTGATGAGAAGTTCACACCGGGTCATCGATGTCGAAGGCCTGAGCTTTTATTATTGGACGACAGCACCGATAATTCAAACAATGAAGAGCCTGAGATTTCCCTTCATACTTTAGCAGGTTGTTCTGCGGATCGCTCTATACGAGTAAGAGCAATAATTGGCCATCATGAATTGATTATCCTTATTGATAGTGGGTTTACTCATAATTTCATTAACGAGAAGGTGGCTGGAATTTTGCAATTACCGGTAATTCCTACCAAGGTAGCTAATGGTGGATCATTGACGTGTCAAGGGAGATTCAAAGATGTTCCTATCCTAATCCAAGGTATCCCATTTGTCCTTACATTATATGCTTTGTTGTTGAGTGGGTTTGATTTGGTGCTAGGTGTCAATTGGCTAGAAGAGTTGGGGACAGTTGCATGCAATTGGAAACAATTAACTATGGAGTTCACATGAGGCAATCAAACTCACCAATTACAGGGACTTGACAACAAAGCAATTCAATGCACATCTGTCAAAGCCATTTCCAAAGACATGAGGCATGAGAGTACAATATTTGCCACGTGTCTTTAAACCTCAATTGAGTCATCACCACAACTAGCACATGAGGACATGCAACAATTAGTGAAACAATTTGGAGATATCTTCCAAAAGCCTAAGTAGTTACCTCCCTTCCGCGAAATAGACCACCACATCAATTTGAAGGAGGGCACTGAGCCTGTAAATGTAAGACCTTACAAGTTCGTTTATTTCCAAAAGCAGAAATTGAAAAACAAGTTCATGACATGTTAAAATTGGGGTTTATACGGCCTAGTACAAGTCCGTTTTCTTCTCCTATTCTGTTGGTTAAGAAAAAAAATGGTACTTGGAGATTTTGTATTGATTATAGGGTGCTCAATGAGGTAACCATTAAGGATTGATTCCCTATACCCACTATTAATGATATGTTAGATGAGCTCCATGCAGCCTTTTACTTCACCAAATTGGATTTAAAAGCCGGTTTTAACCAGGTATGCATACACCCTCCACATGTTCATAAAACGGCTTTTCACACCCATAATGGTCATTATGAATATTTAGTCATGCCTTTTGGCCTTTGTGCCTCTACCTTCCAAGCCATCATGAACTCCATTTTTTGTCCCTATCTTAGAAAATTTATGTTATTATTTTTTGATGACATACTAATATATAGCCCCAATTGGACCATGCATCTTGAGCATGTTAAAATAGCTTTGAAAATATTAAGGCAACATCAATTCTTCCTTAAATTAAGCAATTGTGAATTTGGAAAACAAGAGCTAGAGTATCTTGGCCATATTATCACTCGACAGGGTGTTAAAGTGGACCAAAACAAAATCAAAGTGATGCTTGAATGGCCCAAGCCTACTAATGTTTCTGAGTTGCATGGTTTTTTTAATCCTTACAGGTTACTATCGGAAGTTTGTTCGTGATTATGGTGTTATAGCTCAACCTTTAACTAATCTTTTGAAAAAGGGGAAATTTGGATGGACGAACAAAGCTAATTATGCTTTTCAGGCACTCAAAAAAGAAATGACTACAACACCAATGCTGGCCTTACCGAATTTCAACGAGCCATTTATAATTGAATCGGATGCTTCTGAAATTGGCATTGGTGCAGTTCTTACTCAACAAGGTAAACCTATTGCATTCATGAGCAGATCCTTAAGCTCCATCAAGAAATCATGGTCAACATATGCGAAGGAGATGTTGGCAATAATTACAGCCATCCAAACCTGGAGAACATATCTTATTGGAAGAAAATTCTACGTCCACACGGAGCGAAGCCTCAAGTATATACTCGAACAACGAATTACCACTCCGGAGCAAAAAAAAATGGGTCTCTAAGCTACTGGGTTATGATTATGAGATCACATACAAGCCAGGAAAGCTGAACAATCTTGCAGATGCCTTGTCAAGAGTAGCTGATAGCCCTCAACTTAATGTGATAATTGTTTCCCAAGTTCATATTTGGGACGCCATTAAAGCAGCAGCCAAAGACCATCCTTATATATAGAAAATCGGGAATCAAGGATGTGACCAGCCAGGTTTCCCTTACTCATAGTGCAATGATATGATTTACTTTAAAAATCGAGTTGTTGTGCCTCTAAATTCTATTGTCAGTCCTTAATTATTGCAGGAGTTCCATGATTCCAACATAGGGGGCCATTCAAGTGTACTCAAAACTTACAAAAGACTCTCTCAACAATTTTATTGGCCTTCTATGTACAACATAGTGAAAGAATATGTTGCATCTTGCCAAGTATGTCAACAAATTAAGACTGAGACCTTGTCATCTGCAGAACTCCTCCAACTGTTACCCATTCCATATCAAGTTTAGGATGACATCACCATGGACTTCATTGAAGGTCTTCCTACTTCTAAAAGGAAACATGCCATCTTGGTTACTATTGACAGAATCAGCAAATCTGCCCACTTTATGGCATTTTCACATCCATACACAGCTAAGACGATCGCTGACAAGTTTGTTGAGGGAGTCATTAAACTCCATGGAATGCCATACTCCATCATCAATGACCGTAACCCAGTTTTTCTTAGCCATTTTTAGCAAGAGTTCTTGAAAGCTGTCTGGCACCAAGTTGTCTATGAGTTTGGCCTATTACCCACAAATAGATGGGCTATCAGAAGTTGTCAATCCCTGCCTTAAACAGTATCTTAAAAGCTTTGTCCATCTACAGCCACGCAAATGGTCTTCTTTCTTACCTTGGGCTGAATTATGTTATAATACGACCTATCATGCCTCCATAGGAATGTCTCCTTTCCAAGCTCTTTATAGTCATCCACCTCCGACGATTCCACCGTATCACATTAGCACAAGTTCATTTAATGAAGTAGACCAACAACTCTCCACCCGAGATGCCTTGCTTAAACAGTTGAAGGAACACTTACATGCTGCTAATAATTGAATGAAGCAACAAGCTAATTCTAGGAGAAGAGATATTGAATTCCAGGTAGGCGACTTGGTTTTCCACAAACTTCATCCTTATCGGCAGCACTCAGTTTTCTAGAGAGCATATCAAAAACTCGCTAGTCGATATTATGGTCCATACATGATTCAGGAAAGAATTGATCCTGGCGCATACAAATTGTGGCTCCCTCCAACTTTTCACATACTCCTAGTTTTTCATGTATCCCTACTCAAAAAACACATTGGAGAAGGTCATGTCTCTTGTTCTGAACTACCAGCACTGACCGAGGTGGCAATTTTGTTATTGAACTAGAGGCTATATTAGATACACGCTGGGTTAAGGTTACAACCAAATTTGTGGAGGAACAATTAGTCAAGTGGAAGCACCTTGTAGCGGAAGACGCTACTTGGGAAAATTCTGAATAGCTAACCGATCGATTTCTAAACCTTGAGGACAAGGTTTGTCTGAAAGGGAAGGGTAATGATACGGTGAGAAGATCTTCAATAGTGCTAAGAAAGAATCCAAAATACTTTGACTAAATCAGTTAAAATGTTTGCTTTGATTCTGCAGTTAGTGGTGTTTGAATTGGTCTCCACTAGCTGGTAGTTGTTTAATTTCTATAATTGTTGTTATATTTATGCAATTAGTCGTTGTGGGCCTTAATTGTAGGAAGATTGTTATTTGCCATTTGTATTTACACTCGCTGAAAGAAATAAAAAGGAAGCAAATTTCAGTCCAATTCTGTGGTTAGATTCTCACCCTAAGTAAAATTAATTATTTTTTTTCCTTAAAATATTGCATAGTGGGGGATTGGGGTTCAGGAGACCAAGAATTATGAACAATTCCTTTCTTATGAAATTGGAATTTGCTATTATTAGAGATTTGTTTTGGGTCAGGTTCTTTCTTGGTAAGTATAATTACAGTAATTTTTTGAGTGCTTCCATCACTTCTTTGCAGAAAGTTTCTCCGTTATAGAGGGCAGTGGTTAAAACTAAAGAGGAGGTTAGTATAGGGGTGAAGTGGTCTTTAGATTCGGGAATTAGCGTTAGGTTCTGGCTCGATAATTGGGTGGGGGATTTAGGGCCTCTTAAGTTACTCACAGATATGGATATACAAGAGCCTTTGTTATATTTGAATGTTTCCGAGATGGTGGATCAAAGTACAGGCAAGTGGAATTGGAGTCTTTTTTGACATTTATTGCCGATGTCGGTGCTGTTACAAATAGCTGCTATCCCGATTCCTTCTAATTTAATTAACACTTTTAATGATGTGGTAAAGGGTATTTCTATATAACGATTAATTTTTTTATTTAAATATTTGTAAAATAAAAAATATACATGAACCCATGGGCATCGTAGGCAATAAATGAGAGAGAAACCGAGCAGCGGCGGAGTACTAATTTGAATCGGCAACCGGCAGATCTAATTGAGAATCAGGACTGCCAAAATCATAAAAAAAACGTTTGTTCAATTATTCATCTGTTAGTTGTCTGCTTAAAGTTAAGTTATCTTAAATGGCATCTTATCTTTCCTCCCACAAAAAAAATGTTGAATCTTTCCTTTTCATATATGCTTGAAATTGCAGCAAAAATTAAATATCAGCCATCTGCTCCCACACTCTGTAACTTTGTTCAATTTGACCATCTTTCCTCGATTCACCATGATAAATTAAGTCCTCGTTCTCCATCATCTTCTCTTAACCCAATTGAACTCAAAATCAAGGACTATGCATACCCCACTGAAATCCCCAAATATACTTCCTGTCTCTGCCAAACTTATTCCTTATTTATTTTGAAATAACAGGTGGTCCTTATGGCAAAGAACCTGCTGGCCCTCTTTATTCCTTTCCTTTCATTTGGTGTATTCTTAAAGCTCTTATTATTGCCGAGCTTTCCACTACTTATCCCAGTAATGGAAAGCTACTGATTATTAAAAGATATTGAATCCTTACGGAGACAGATTGGACTTTAAAGGAGAAACATAGTTATGGAGAGAGAATGAGAAAGAGAGAAGAAAAGAGGGAAAAATAAACTTGAAATAAAATAATAATAATAATAATAATAACATGGTTGTTAAACCCGGACCGATCCTGTCGGTTCGACCAAACCTAAAGTCCAGACCAATTTAGTTACTATAAAATTAATGGCTCAATCAAAACCATTCAAAATCCGGTGACCCAATCGGGTCAACCAGTGGGTTAGAATGGGTCTAAGATACGAGCATAATTGTTTTTTTTTTTTAGAAGAAAAGGAAAGAAAACTAACTAATTAGAAAGTAAAATCTAAAAAGTAAAAACCCTACCTACGTATAGCCTGTATTGTTGGGATTTGTCACCGAAAATCATCCAATTAAAGCGGAAGAATGCGATGATTTCCTCAAATCCGTACCCAGGAACAATTGAGATGGAAATTGTAAAAACAAAAATTTAATAACAAGAGATAAATCTCTTACCCGGATTATCTCTACAAGAGATAGATGTAGACTGCAGGAATCAAGATAGAATCCCTCCTCGTTCACGTACACGAACGCCTAACGAATATCACCCGTGCTAGCGCAGAAAAACACCAACAATGGAGAAGGAGGAGGGGGAGACTTCGGCTATGGTGGCTTGGGTACCCCTTGGCCGAATTACCTAGGGTTATTTTAACCCTAGGTTGGCGAAATTCTCAAGGAGAATTTCAGCCCAATTGGCTCCTCTTTGTGTGGGCTTACCTTCTTTCATTTTAGGCCCAAATCTATTTTAATTGGTCTGGTTCAAATTAATTTCAAGCCCAACTTTAATTTACCCATGTATATAATATATTGGGAATTTTACATAAATACATAACTTTTGGCACCATATAACATTTTTATCTCAAAAAAAAAAGTTTGCATAAATACCTTAAAAACTTTTCAAAATTTCAAAAATACCTAAAACAAAAATTATCATTTTTACGTGATTCATGCACAAAGCAAACAACAAAATACAAATCAAAATCTCCAAAATACCTTCTCTATTTTGTCAACGTTTCTCTCTCCTCTTTTTATAATTTTTAATCTAATTTCGCATTTATCTCTCAATCCGTTTATTTTTTTGTCATGTGATTTTAGAAAGTTTTTTTTATTTTTTTTTTATCTTCGAAACAAAGTCCATATTTATATACTTTTTCCGACATATTTTTTTCACTGAAGTATAACTACTTATGCCTTTGTATATTAAGGTATAACTAAAGTATAATTAAGGTATAACTAAAGTATAATCACTGTAATAGTGTATCTTAAGGTATAACTAAGGTATAATTAAGGTATAATCAATATAATAATGTATCTTAGGGTATAAATATGGTATAAATAAGGAATAACTAAGGTATAATCACTAGAATAGTGTATCTTAAGGTATAATTAAAGTATAACTAAGGTATAAACAGTGTATAAACAATGTATAAAGTATATAAACGATGTATAAATAATGTATAATAATATATAAGAAGTGTATAATAATGTATAACAATGTATAAGAAGTGTATAAACAGTATAACAATGTATAACAGTGTATAAATAATATATAAACAATGTATAAACAGTGTATAATGTATAAACAATGTATAATGTATAAACAATGTATAAATAATACATAAACAATGTATAACAGTGTATAAATAATGTATAAACAATGTATAAACAGTGTATAAAGAGTGTATAACAATGTATAATAAATGTATAAACATATAACATTGTATAAAAAGTGTATAATGTATAACAATGTATAAGTAGTGTATAAACAATGTATAAGCAATGTATAACAGTGTATAAGAAGTGTATAAATAGTGTATAAATAATGTATAACAGTGTATAAATAATGTATAAACAATGTATAAACAGTGTATAATGTATAAACAATGTATAAATAATGTATAACAGTGTATAAATAATGTATAAATAATATATAAATAATATATAAACAGTGTATAAACAGTATATAAAAGAGTGTATAACAATGTATAATAAATGTATAAACATATAACATTGTATAAAAAGTGTATAATGTATAACAATGTATAAGTAGTGTATAAACAATGTATAAGCAATGTATAACAATGTATAAGAAGTGTATAACAATGTATAACAGTGTATAAATAATGTATAAACAATGTATAAACAGTGTATAATGTATAAACAATGTATAAACAATATATAAATAATGTATAAAAAGTGTATAAACAGTGTATAAACAATGTATAATAATATATAAGAAGTGTATAACAATGTATAAGAAGTGTATAAACAGTGTATAACAGTGTATAAACAATGTATAAATAGTGTATAACAGTGTACAAGAAGTATATAAACAGTGTATAACAATGTATAACAGTGTATAAAAAGTGTATAAACAGTATATAAACAGTGTATAAACAGTGTATAAACAATGTATAAACAGTGTATAAAAAGTGTATAAACAGTGTATAAACAATGTATAAACAATATATAAATAATGTATCATAATATATAAGAAGTGTATAACAATGTATACGAAGTGTATAAACAGTGTATAACAGTGTATAAAAAAATGTATAAATAATGTATAACAGTGTATAAAAAGTGTATAAACAGTGTATAAACAATGTATAATAATATATAAGAAGTGTATAACAATATAGAAGAAGTGTATAAACAATGTATAAACAGTGTACAAGAAGTGTATAAACAGTGTATAACAATGTATAACAGTGTATAAACAATGTATAAACAATGTATAACAGTGTATAAACAATGTATAAAAAGTGTATAAACAGTGTATAAATAATGTATAAACAGTGTATAAATAATGTATAATAATATATAAGAAGTGTATAACAATGTATAAGAAGTGTATAAACAGTGTATAACAATTTATAACAGTGTATAAGAAGTGTATAAATAATGTATAACCAATGTATAAATAGTGTATAACAGTGTATAAGCAGTGTATAAATAGTGTATAAATAATGTATAAACAGTTTATAAACAATGTATAACGATATATAAGAAATGTATAATAATATATAATAGTGTATAAGAAGTGTATAAACAATATACAAACAGTGTATAAACAATGTATAATAATATATAAGAAGTGTATAAACAGTGTATAACAATGTATAAAAAGTGTATAAACAGTACATAACAATGTATAACAGTGTACAAGAAGATGTCATCTTGGACCAGACAATTCTACAACTTGTAGGTTCTCATACGATGTTCTTTCTCAACTTCCTCTTGCTGCTTTCTTAGTTGCCTTCTCATTTCAGCCTCTTCTTTTTCACAATGCTTCTCATCTTTTTCTGCCTCCTACAATCGCTTTTGCTCTTTCTCCTAAACAAATAGACCAATATAATTACTTTGTGAGACTAGTTGTCACATGAATACAGGGAAACACCCAAATGCTTGCTCCTGTCTCTGACACTATGTATCTAGACATCTATCCAATTCAACACAATCATATCAATAATTTCAAATCCAAATTTTCATCCCACGAGTAGAAATAAAGACTACATCCCTGCATTGATTTCTTTAAACTTTTCTGAGATTCTACACAATTATTATGAAAACAAAACAGAATATTCTTGTTGTTGCAGACACAACTGATTGAAACATTATCAACAGTGAGATGCACATACTGTTTGCTTCTTTTCTTTTTGATGTTCAAGGTCCATCATCTTTTTCTCCTTCTTGACTTGCCGCTTATTCATCTCCAACTGCTTGATGATCACCTTCTGTTCTCTTTTTGCTTCTTTATCAGCCCTGTATTAATAACAACTAGTTTAATATTAAAAAAATCAATTCAAAAAAATATCAGAATAGAACCAAGCTATATACGTACATCCCAGCACCATTTTTCTGCTTCATGATATCCACTAATGAATGAATTTCTGCCTCCCCTAACGCTTTACAAAGCTTGTCTGATGCTTTCATCAGATCAACTTCGTAATTCTGATCACTCTCGGGCATTTGTAATGCAATTATCGCCTCTGAAATATGCCAGACACCAAAAAACACTTGAAACTCAATTTCTAAGTATAGACAGTAACTTAGTAGTTACTGTACAATCATCAGTTATATCGACAACAGCCACCATAGAGCAATTAATCAAATTCATTCTTATAGCTGTAAGAAAACATTTAACAGCATCATGCAATGAAAATTGAACGATGGAATAAGGCTACTTTCTTCAACAATATGCTACAGCTTTTCTAAGGAAAAAAAAGGAACACTCTTCATAGATGTCTTGTCAAAGTGAATGCTGATATTTACAAGGATTAAAAAGGCAAACAAGAAGATTATACTAAAGTAAAGCTGATCCTGAAATTTGCAGACAAAATAGTCTAATTGACTCCATACATGGTCTACTACTGTTAAACATATGGCAAAAAAAAGGAAAAAAAAAGGAATTCTTAGGATTGTGGATGGATAGACCAGTAGATCAGCAAAATGTTTGAGAGCATAAACCAGTATTTGAATAAAGAAAGGAGACACCAAACTTACAAACCTTCATACAGGAAAACACAATTAACAAAAGAAACAAAAGAATAAGGCATAGAACATGGAAACCTTCGAAAGATCCTCCATAAGAGAACGGTGCACCGCAGCAGCCTCCTTTCCCAATGTATGAACATCATGCAGATCTTCAATTATTGCAAGAACCTAAAGAGAAGTGCATCATAATCAAGTCATAATCAATCACGCAAAAATGGCAACATGAGGGGGCATGAGAAAGATTAAGGTACAAGGACAAAACAAAATTAACTGACAAAGCAAAAGTAGAAAGTTCACTTTTTGAAGTAATTTAATAAATGTGTAATCAGAACAAAATTGGCATAATTGAAAAGAAAATCAACTGACAAAGCAAAAGCAGAAAATTCACTTGTTAAAGTAATTTAACAAATATGTAATCAGAACAAGATTGGCATACGTGTAATTTGCATCTACTGTACATATAAAATTCATAGAAATGCATCCCTTCATCAATAAAATAAAACATATATGCAGAGCCAAAACATGCCCCCGTCTAACTTTACAATTCTCTGCTCACATAAGAAGAGAAATGGAACAAGAGGAATCTCATGTATCCAAGAGACTGGTGTATAAGCTGACAGAAAAATGATGAATTAATAACTTCCAATGACTCAGAATCGACAACGATTACCTCCATCGGCGTGCCTGCCATTTGCTTCGTCTCTGCAAAATCTCAAAACCCTAATCCAAAAAGTGGACAAGGAGAAAGCATAAGAACTCCAACCCAAGAAAAAAAAATCAAAAAAAGAAAGCACTAACTAGTAAGAGAATGGGAAATTGGAGCAATAAAACTCATTTAAGAGGATTTCTGCCTGAGAACGTAATTAATTTTTTAAAAAAGAAAAAATAGTATTAAAAGAAATAGAATTTAGGAAAAACATATTTGAGAGAATAGTAAAACGTATGGGTAAAAAGTAAACTCAAAAACAGGGTATATTTGACAATTTCCCTAATATATTACACCATGTAACATATTATTTACATTTAATTAAAATTGGTTTGACTAATTAATTTAATCCATGAAATTAAAATTAGATCTTCACAAAGTAAATTCATATGTAAACCCATACATATGAATATTTGCTCCCAGGAAATAATCTCATAATTAATCGAATTAATTATGAGAAAGCCAATCAAATATTAATTTTATTATCATGATCAATCCAATTGATCTATATAATATAATTAATATAATCCTCTCTCTCCAGAGTGTATATTCCAAGTATACGTGTGATTCCTTAAGTCAGTGTTCAATCGCTCAATGTGTATGATCCCGTGGGTCCATCTTTATGTTGGCAGTGGGCCTTTGGCCCACAGACTGCAGTTGGGCTCTAGCAAGCCACTGCAGCCCCCAACAAAGATATAGATGGCAGTCCAACTGTAATCATAACCCTGTAGTTTGAACTTGTATATCCCATGTCATAGATGTCGATGTCCAACACAGAGGCATGGATTAATCATCCTCTTTTGTGTCCGGACATTTACTTGATCCCGAATGTACTGAAGCTCACAAACAAGTTCCAAGTTGTTTGGGTGTGGCCACATTCTTATCAGTCACATTCATCAAGAGGCGGGTGATATCTTCTCAGTGGACTACTGAGTGACAAATCCCTTCTGCATATCCATAACATTGCCATGCTAAGTGACATACCCGAAAACACCCATACTTGGCATCCTATTACAGGCCCTTTAGGCGTACCCCTAAGTATGCGACTTCGCATGTGATACCATCATATGGTCAGGTCAAAGGATCCATACAAGTACTACACGAGAATCACTTATGATACTATACTATGTGGATTTCTCGTTTAGTGGATTTATCCAGTACCATGCCCTTTTTACATGTACCCATTAACTTGGTTGACATCCCATGTCCAATGACCGGTAAGACACCGCCATACAACTAGGTTAATGATAGTCTCTAGTCCCATTCATTCCCATGACTGAAACAGACTACGGATCTCTTTATGGTTATATCGTTTACCCTATCCACGGTCTTACTGCCAAGTGCATGACACTTGTCATCATGGATATGGATATGTTCACTAGATACTTCATTTAAGATATTGCACAAGATATATATAATAAATGAATTAATGCCTTTATTAATAACACAAAATTGGTATAATACATAAATCCAATAAATATATAATACAAATACAAGGTCCAATGCCTAGGGACTAGGGCATATCCAATATGTATCCAACCTCCTCTTTGTCTTTTCAAGTTCTTTCTTTCCCTCTTTCTACTTTTACTCATCAATAAACAAATATTAACAATCATTTTTCTCTTGTAATTTTGTGCGATTTATCCATCCATTGAGAAAAGCAACTCCAACTTTCAAGTAGTTTTTAATCTAACAATTTCATGATGAATATTTTATTTGTTTAAATTAGTTGCTTTATTATTTTTTAATTGGGCATACGTACTTAATACTATAAGGCTTTCAAAATGAAATCACTGATTTCTTGCTTTTGCAATGAATTAATTATCATGAAATAACTTGCTTTATCAAGACCTTTTATTTGCAATTCAGAAACTATTCTTTTTATGTTAATTACTTATCTCTTACTTGTTTTATTGATGATGGACGCCGATGATGAGTGATTACAATCTATCAATGATAAATAACAAGCTTAGTATATGTAATTTTGAATTTCATAATCCAAAATAAAGTACTTTGTAAGAATAATGCAGTATTATTTTAGTTTATATTTATGTATATGTTAGGTTTCCAAACTGATTTTTTTTTTATGATTTATCTAATAGAATGGAAAGTGGAGATCCAAAATACTCAAGCACCTACTAAAGTACCTACGGCTCCAATCTGTGTTCGTGGAAAAACTAATCCTGCATGGGGTCATTGCAAAGAAAGTCATGATGCTAAGGGAAGACCCACATACACTTGTTCCTATTGTTCATGTAAATTTAGAGAAGGTGGGATCAATAGAATGAAGCATCATTTGGCTGGGATTCAAGGTCAAGTAATATATGCAAGAAAGTTCCTCACGATGTTTGTGTTCAAATGGAAGAAAGCATTAAGGAATCTTAAAAAAAAAAAAAAAAAACATAAAGAACCTAAACTGCTGATTATGCTGAAAATCCACTTGAAGTTGGAATGGATGAAGAAGAGCTACAAGTGAATACATCAACAAACAGCGCTTCTCTAGGTTAGAGAAAGGGAAAGAAAAACAAGTAGCTGGCTTAGGTAAACTTTTTGCTCCAAGGACAACTGCAGGGTCTCAACCAAGTATAAAAAGTGTTTGGCTGGAAAAGAAGCTTAAGTTAAAGCTCAAATGGCTATATGTAAATGGATGGACGATGCTTGCCTTCCTTTTAGTGCTTTAAACTTATCTTATTTTCAACCTGCATTAGATGCTATTACTGCCATTGGTCATGGATTTAAAGGCCTATCACATCATAATGCTAGAGTTAATTTTTTAAGTACTGCCAAAAATAATGTGCTTTACTTGTTGATGGTTACAAAAGTAATTGGAAAGCTACTTGTAAGCGCCGGAATTTTCTATACTTAAAAAAAATTAAAAAAAAATCAATCAAAAAAAAATTGAAAAAAAAATCGGAAAAAAAAATTTGAAAAAAATCAAAAAAATATATTTACAGTGGTACGACTGTAATTTAAAAATTACAGTGCTACGATTGTAATAAAAAAAATTACAGTCGTACGACTGTATGATCGGGGCAGGTAAGCCAACCCATACCTCAAAAGCTGAAAAAAGTAGAAGAAAGAGGGAGGAAGACCAGACAGAAAGAAGAAGAAAAAGAGAGAAAAAGAGAAGAGAAGGAAAAAAAAATCAAAAAGAAAAGGAGAAACTCCTCATCAGAATCCCTCAGCATTTGAAATCTTTGGACCAAAAACTCTCAAACCCTAAATCAAGGAGAAAAGTCCGGATTTTAGTGGATTGGAGCGACGCCAGGGGTCAATCTACGGTGGACGCACGCCAAAGAGGTAAACACTCCTTTTCCCCTCTCTTTCACAAGCTTTCTAGGTGATTGGTGTGCTTTTTGTGCATTTTTATCTCATTTTCTGCATTTCTGCTTCTGGAAATCAAGAACAGTCGTACAAATGTTCTTGAAATTGATGAACAGTCGTACGACTATAGTTACAGTCATACGAGTGTTCTTGATTTCCGGGTGATTTTCTTTCCAGTTTGTTTTAAATAAGATTTTGGCGAAATTCTGAGTCTGGAGTGTTTACAGTCGTACGACTGTAGTTGCATTTGCACGACTGTACCACTGTCGTTTCCAGAACCATAATTTCACCTTTAAGCCCCAAAAATTTCTTAAAATCCATAAAAAATATAAAAAATCCCCAAAAAATCCCAAAAAATTAGAAAACCCCAAAAATCATCAAAATCAATTTTGTTGTGTGCATCACGACCATAGATTCAATTTTCAATAAAATTGCATTTAGAACAATTCAACGACAGAGACCTGGTTCTCCCGAAAACCGATCCACTTTAAATGTAAAAAAAAAATGCATGTAAACAGGAAAATTTTTTTTCAAAAATGATTTTCCCACAAAACCAAAAATACAGGGACGTTTCAAAATGTTTTCTAGGTCTAATCGGACCGGCTAACCGAGCCAACCCGGTTATCCTCTATATGCATGCCCCCAATACTTAATTTCCCAATTCTATCTATTTGAGTCCAACTTGTGGCGTGCCGTATAAATTGTGCTAACCTTTGTTTTGCAGCTTCTATTTTATTTTATTTTCGTTTTTATTTGTATTTTAATAGAATTAATCGTGTATTTAGGTGGTTGTAATCATTTTTAGATTCTTGTGTATCCTAGGCGATTGTACAAGTGAGGCGAGAGTTTTTATATTTCCGTTCGATTTGGTTGTAAGCCAATTAATATTTATTTCTTTTCCTTACTTTTGTATTAAATATTTGTATGCGCGCTGTATGCCTTTTTATATTCAATAAAATTGACTTTAGATTTTGAAATACCATTTGAGAACATTGGCAATATTTATTTTAATTAGACACGAAATAGAGGACTTGTCTGGACACGAATCTCTGGATAGTGTAGCTGCCGTTCGTCCGGTTCAGCTACCTTAAGAATTTCCTGGTTGAGCTAAGCCGGGTGGCGACTCTACAATATTCATCGAGGCTTAGGTCTCGGTTCTTTTATGTATTAATTCCATTTATTTTCCAAAACGCGGATTTCCATTTATAAAAAACCCCACGCGAGGGAGGGGCCCGCCCGAGATAGTGGCGCCCCTTCCGAAAGGGAGTCCCGCGTCCCGTCGAAAACGCGTCGTCCGTTCACAGTGGCGACTTTGCTGGGGAACTCTTAAAAAAGTTTTCTTGAAAACTTAAAAGAATTTGACAAGCCCTGAAAAGTGTCTAATTAAAATAAGGTGGATGATTCTCGATTAGTATTTCATTTTGCATCTTTAGCTAGACATGCTTGCATTAGATTTAGTATCCATTTTCAGCCCGGTGGATTGTTGAAGTGTCGCCTAAGTTCCTCTTGGTCTTAGGGGCACGAATACGAAACACCACTCATAGCCTCGTACGAACCCCTTCGTTCGGACCCTTGAGTGGGGAGAAGTGAGGAGTATATTTTGCTATGGGAACCCTGATTTTTAACCCGACTTGGACCGAACCCATATAGGCAGCCCTAGTTGGATTCACTTAGGATACCAAAATAATTGTGTGAATAATAATAATAAAATCGCGCCTTCATCACCCCCGGTTGGTGATTGAAGTGAACCCCTCCTAGGACTCGGTTAGAAATTTTTGAGACCGACCACGTTGGAGGAATAAGGTTGGAAGAATTCGCTTTGCTTGCTATGTGTTTCTCGCCGTCTCGTGACACATCGTCATTGCTACACATATGTGCATAACATACCATAATCACCATTTTCCATACATGTGACATACCATACACAAACATTTTTGTGTGATACTAACCCATATTTTTATGCAGCCATTTGCATTTTATTTCGTGTGAAAAACATTTATTAATTTGTTTGCCATTCATACTAACCCTTTCTTTTTCAGACATAACATTATATTTGTGTGATTGGAATTTTTCACATAGCATACATAACATCATTTTGAATGTCATGCATCCTAACCACGTTTTTGTGCAGCCATTTGCATTTTGTGTGTCATAAGCACTCACGACATATCACCTAAATTAAATTAGGGGCATTCCAAGGACGCCCACTACGATCATACCATTCCATCATATATCGGGTATCCCAAAATACCCGTATTTTGCCAATGCACCGGATTGCATTCGGCCATTCCACCAAATCATTTCATTTAATAGAAACCACAATGGTCCTAGGTATATTTCCGTGTGACAATCCACACGATACGTTTCATGACATCATACCCATTCGTCATAAACATCATACAACACTGTGACCTACATCGGGTTACTTCATGACCTTACTACATTATTCAAGGTGCTCCTCGAGTGCCGGATTAGTATGCATTTAGGGGTATTTCATAACATCCCAAATCATGAAAGGTGTTCCCCGAACGCCGAACTTCTGTCTGTGTCGCCTATGGCACATGACTGTGTTACAACATCATTCCATTTCATACGCTCAAAAGCATCAGAAGTCTGTCCATGGGCCAGTCCCATGTGACCATTTCATATCATCTCATAGACCTACAAAGCGTCGAACTTCGTCCGTGTGTCAGTACACATGCGACCATTTCACAAAATTCATTAGGTGCCCTGAAAGCACCGAACTTTCATCCGTGTGGCGATCTACATGTGACATTTTTGCATAGCACTGGGTGCACTTGGAATGTCCAAAATAAAAAGAAGAAATGAATAAAAAGGGGTATATTCATTATCATCCACATTCACGAAACATCATCCAAGCATTATCATTCATACCATCAAACTACGCACTTTTTAGCCCTAACAGTCTTTATGTGCGTTAAAGCAGAATAAGCTGGGGCGCTCTAGAACCAGAGCCCAGGCTGCAAGTGCACGTGAGAGCGAAAGATCAGTCGAATCAAGCAGCGCAACAGAGCCTAGAAAAGAAGTAGCAATGGCTGATCAAACGCCAAACATTGCTAGTTTCTGAAGGATTTCTTTCGATCCCAAGACTTTCGGGATATGCTAAAGGAAGAACTGAGGGCTGTTGTTAGGGAAAGCAGTGAAGCTGGTAATAGTGGAACCGGGAAAGAAAAAGAAGGGGAGACTTCTCAACAAGGGGCTGATGCTTCGGCCAGCATGGAAAAGCTGTAGGAAATCGAGGCAGCTATAGAACAGAAAATGAAGGCCAAGTACTCTGAGCTGGATGAGATGCTAGCTGAGCTTAAAAGGGGAGCCAACATCAGTTTGGGTTCTAGGCAGGGGGTCAATGTCGATGCCATGATAAATAAAGGCATCGAGACATTCCCTGTAGGGTTCCAAGTCCTCAAAATTCCTTCTTACAGAGGGCTCGGATCACCAGAAGCTCACATCAACCTCTACGCCCGTATAATGCTGACAGCGGGTGCTACCAAACAACAGTTGGTCAACTTCTTCCTAACAACATTAGAAGAAGGAGCTCTGAACTGGTACAACTCTCTGACAGAGGAGGTACAATCTGATTGGGAAACACTGTCAGCGGCCTTCATCAAATACTATAGCTTCAACACGAAGATCCAAGTGAAGCTATATGACTTGGAAAAGGTTAAGCAGAAGCTCAATGAACCCTTTAACGAGTATTATCAAAGGTGGATGAACAAGATGATCCTGTTGAAGAATCGCCCCGATGAAGACGAGCTGATCCAGAAACTAATTGAAGGCAGCAGAGATGTCTACAAAGACAACATGAAATTCCATGCTTTCAATGAACTCAGCGAGGTCTACAGCATGGCCATGAAGGTTGAGAGGGATGAAGAAGAGAGAGCGGCCAGTCAAAAGGGTGGCAGAAGCTTCAAGCATGGTCTAGGGTATCGATCAACAACTGCCGCTGGATCAAGCAGTGGATCCGGTTTCAACTTTACAAACAAGAGTGACCAATCCCCAGAGGATAAGCCATCTGAAGTTACTGTGGTGTCTCACCAGCAAGGAGATCAAGCTGGAGATCCGCAAAATCGAGGCCTATCCCCGTGGACCCTTTCTTTGGCTAAGATTTTTGTGAAATGCAGGAATGGTGGCCTCTTGAGTTCTCTGAAGCCATTCGAGAAGCTGGCCGAGACAGACAAAGGCAAATTCTGCTCCTATCATGTGACGGTGGGACACCACACGAATGACTTTAAGCAACTACTTAGGGCTATTCGTCAACTGATCACTGATGGGAAAATTACGGCACCACCCTTGAAAACCAGTGTGCAAACCAATCCTTTGCCCAACTTTGACTAGTCCAATCGAAGTGGGCAATACAGCAGCAAAAGAAGACCCTCCGTATGTGGAGGATGTTAGTTATTTTGTATCTATTTTGTCCTTTATCTTGTTTTGTGAACAATACAGCCTACGAGGCATTTAATGTTATGTAATTTGATTTCAATTATCTGTGTGATATTTTCATGGATGGAACACTGTGCATGCATACAAACATTTTAATGTCTTTAGCATACATGACACATTATCACGTGAAATGAACCTAAGGACAGATGAACATCCAAAATGATATCCGTCTTGAAAGACCTCACGACTGATGAAGGAAAGAAAAGAAAGATTACAAAATGCCTAAGAGCATGGAAGACCTTCGCCTAGTCCTAAGGCAACGCGTATCGACGAAGGATCGCAAGATGCAGAATTACAAAGAAGCCGAAGGACAAGTCCAGTTAAGCGGAAGTTCCGTAGACATAAAAAAAAACAACACAGACAAAATAAGCATGTTTTCAAGTTCCAAAATAAGAATACATCTATATCATATGATGTTTCGCACCGTAGCATCCCCGATAATAGAACGCAAGTTCTGGGGCAACAATACAATCATTCCAGAATAAAGGAGAGAGGCACCATACATCGCCTCCATACCACCCATAAACCAGCAAGATAGTACAAACAGCTAATAAGCACGTCAAAAAGCGCAGCCATCAACCTACAGGATCAAAGTAGTCCTACAGAGAAAGACGAAAACCAAGTCGTCAACCAATTTCAATCAGGACAGGCTCAAGTCTCCACAAAAAAAAAAGAAAGAAGAAGAGGTCCGATGGATTGAAAATCACAAAAGCAATCCATGCAAAAGTTAGGACAGTGAGGTGAGCACCACCGGCAGGAAAATCCACAGGGACCAGTTGGTGGCAGTTGTGGGTTTGGCCGAGACGGATACCATACTCATCTTGTCCTTAATTTCACTTCATACATCATGTGCGCTATGCTAAAACATTATCAATGAATGGATGAATGAATGCCTTGCTTTGTTCATTTAAATATCCTGAGTTCGCTTGAAATTGAATTCACATCATGCATCATATGGCTACACGCCTGTGAGTTTCAGCAACGGCGATGGAACAACCAGATTCTACAAGACCTCCCACAATCTTCTCATCATCAGAGAGTGCGTTGAATTGGAAGTCTTCTTCTAATTACACGACATCTCTTAAAAAAAAAAACAGAGCTCGCTGAGGTGAAAACCGAAAAGGCGCCTCAGGCAAAAGTTAGAGCAGCCCGCTAAGCTGAAAACCCATATTGGGCAGTTTAGGTAAAAGTTAGGGCATATGAAAAGCTCGCTAAGGTGAAAACCGAAAAGGCGCCTTAGACAAAAGTTAGAGTAGCTCGCTGAGTTGAAAATCCACTTTGGGCGGCTCAGCCAAAATTTAGAGCACTCCCAAATTCATAAAGCCTAGGGGCAGAAAAGGCAAAAACCTTCTATCATCTTCCCAGCAGGAGCATTGTATCAATCTCCAACGAGATCTTCTGTTCATTTCTCAACGACATCGTTACCAAGAACATCATCACTTTCTCTCTAACAGTCATCATATTTCCGCATTAGCCATCATATATCCCTGTCAGGATCGCAAGAATTACATGCACCGAAAATGTTGCTTCTCTAACTATGGAGGATCAATCGCACAACATAGCTTCCCCAGTAAGAACCCGGGGTGTCAAGATGGAGCAAAATGGCGTGAAATGCATTTTCTAAAAGTTCATTTGCACATGCACACATTGAAATATATACATGCATCCAAATCATACATGCATACATGTACATACATATCACAACCAATCCAAGTGCAGGTACCCACTGCTATCACCAGGTCTTTCCGAACCAGGTTCGCTCTCAAAACAGAGACGGCACAATGTCGGGGCAGAACAATCAAGTCTCCGAGGGGCAGAGCAATCAAGCCGTATTTATCCTTGATCGAAGGGGCAAAAATTTTTGTTTCCAAAATTATCGATCAAGGGATAAATACTCATTCCCCAGCCAACATCAAAATTATCATTCCTAAAGCTATCCCTCTTCAATCAAGCCAGATTTCAAACCCTTGAACTCCATTACGTTCAAGCATGGTTGCAAATCCTTGAACCACCTTCTTCAATCAAGCCAGATTTCAAACCCTTGAACTCCATTCCGTTCAAGCATGGTTACAAATCCTTGAACACCCTTTCTTTATTCAAGCCAAATTTCAAACCCTTGAACTCCATTCCGTTCAAGCATGGTTACAAATCCTTGAACACCCTTTCTTTATTCAAGCTAGATGTCAAACCCTTGAAATCCATTCCTTTCAAGCATGGTTACAAATCCTTGAACACCTTTTCTTCAATCAAGCCAGATTTCAAACCCTTAAACTCCATTCCGTTCAAGCATGGTTACAAATCCTTGAACACCCTTTCTTTATTCAAGCCAGATTTCAAACCCTTATACACCATTCCGTTCAAGCATAGTTACAAATCCTTGAACACCTTTTCTTCATTCAAGCCAGATGTCAAACCCTTGAACTCCATTACGTTCAAGTGTGGTTGTAGATCCTTGAACCCCTTTTCTTAATTCAAGCCAGATTTTAAACCCTTGAACTCCATTACGTTCAAGCATGGTTACAAATCCTTGAACCACCTTCTTCATGGTTACAAATCATTGAACTCCTTATTTCATTATTCCGAGTCCATCTAATCCCAACAAGATTTCAAATCCTCAAATTTTCAGCAGATTTGCCTCGGGTAACCTAGACCTGATATCGGCTTAATTCTATATCAAACCCATTATTTCATCCAAGCTAGATTTCGAATCCTTGAACTTCTTCAAGCAAGATTCCCAATCCTTGTAAACCTCCTCAAACGTGATTTTAAATCCTTGAAACCTTTTCAAGCTTGATTCTTAATCCTTGAAAATTGCCCAAGTCAGATTTCGGATTCTTGAAGACCAATTCAAGCAAGATCCTAGATCATGGAAGCCAATTCAAATCTCCAGTATTGCCTCAGGTGACGTAGACCCGATATCGGCATATTCCATCCGATCAACTCAATATATCACCACAGCAGTGAAGCCTCAGCAGCTCAGTTGCATGTTTTATTTCCTGTGTCTGCGGCGCTTTGAGGCGCGTTTCTCAAATTCATATCAACTGCCTAGACTAAGATCAAGTGGTGAATTTGATCACGCGAGGAGCAGCTGTGAGCGCCGGAATTTTCTATAATTAAAAAAAAACCAAAAAAAATAAAAAAAAAATCAATCAAAAAAAATTGAAAAAAAAAATCAGAAAAAAAAATTTGAAAAAAAAATCGAAAAAAAAAATTAATTACAGTGGTACGACTGTAATAAAAAAAATTACAGTCGTACGACTGTATGATCGGGGCAGGTAAGCCAACCCATACCTCAAAAGCTGAAAAAAGCAGAAGAAAGAGGGAGGAAGACCAGACATAAAGAAGAAGAAAAAGAGAGAAAAAGAGAAGAGAAGGAAAAAAAAAATCAAAAAGAAAAGGAGGAACTCCTCATCAGAATCCCTCAGCATTTGAAATCTTTGGATCCAAAACTCTCAAACCCTAAATCAAGGAGAAAAGTCCGGATTTTAGTGGATTGGAGCGATGCCAGGGGTCAATCCTACGGTGGACGCACGCCAAAGAGGTAAACACTCCTTTTCCCCTCTCTTTCACAAGCTTTATGGGTGATTGGTGTGCTTTTTGTGCATTTTTATCTCATTTTCTGCGTTTCTGCTTCTGGAAATCAAGAACAGTCATACGACTGTTCTTGAAATTGATGAACAGTCGTACGAGTGTTCTTGATTTCCGGGTGATTTTCTTTCCAGTTTGTTTTAAATAAGATTTTGACAAAATCCTGAGTCTGTAGTGTTTACAGTCGTACGACTGTAATTGCATTTGCACGACTGTAATTTACAATCATATCACTATCGTTTCCTGAACCAGAATTTCACCTTTAAGCCCCAAAAATTTCTTAAAATCCATAAAAAATCCCCAAAAAATCCCAAAAAATTAGAAAATCCCAAAAATCATCAAAATGAATTTTGTTGTGTGTATCATGACCATAGATTCAATTTTCAGTAAAATTGCATTTAGAACAATTCAACGACGGAGACCCGATTCTCCCGAAAACCGACCCACTTTAAATGTAAAAAAAAAATGCATGTAAATAGGTAAAATTGTTTTCAAAAATGATTTTCCCACAAAACAAAAAATACAGGGACGTTTCAAAATGTTTTCCAGGTCTAATTGGGCCTGCTAACCGAGCCAACCCGGTTATCCTCTATATGCATGCCCCCAATACTTGATTTCCCAATTCTGTCTATTTAAGTCCAACTTGTGGTGTGCCATACAAATTGTGCTAACCTTTGTTTTGCAGCTTCTATTTTATTTTATTTTTGTTTTTATTTGTATTTTAATAGAATTAATCGTGTATTTAGGCGGTTGTAATCATTTTTAGATTCTTGTGTATCCTAGGCGATTGTACAAGTGAGACGAGAGTTTTTATTTTTCCATTCGATTTGGTTGTAAGCCAATTAATATTTATTTCTTTTCCTTACTTTTGTATTAAATATTTGTATGCGCGCTGTATGCCCTTTTATAGTCAATAAAATTGACTTTAGATTTTGAAATACCATTTGAGAACATTTGCAATATTTATTTTAATTAGACACGAAATAGGGGACTTGTCCAGACCCGAATCTCTGGATAATGTAGCTGCTGTTCATCCGGTTCAGCTACCTTAAGAATTTCCCGGTTGAGCTGAGCCGGGTGGCGACTCTACAATATTCATCGAGGCTTAGGTCTTGGTTCTTTTATGTGTTAATTCCATTTATTTTCCAAAACGCGGATTTCCATTTATAAAAACCCCACGCGAGGGAGGGGCCCGCCCGAGATAGTGGCGCCCCTTCTGAAAGGGAGTCCCGCGTCCCGTCGAAAACGCATCGTCCGCTCACACTACTGGATGCACTTTAATGGATGATGATTGGAGTGATAGAAGGTAAAGAACTTTGATTAACTTTTTAGTGTATTTTCCAGCTGGTACATGCTTTGTGAAATCTATTGATGCATCAGATGTTGTTACGGATGCTACTACTTTATTTAACATGTTTTGTGAGGTGATTGACTGGGTTGGACCTACAAATATAGTCAATATGGTTATAGATAATGCTGCCAATTATGTAGCTACAGGAAGATTGATTCATGATCAATATTCAAACATTTATTGGTCACCTTGTGCAGCACATTGCATGAATCTTATCTTAAAGGATGTTGGTAGTATGAGCTATGTGGCTGCACTAGCGTCACGTGCTTCCAAGATAACAATATTTGTTTATAATCACACTGTTTTCTTGTCTTGGTTGCAAAAAAGAGATGGTTGGAAGGAAATCCGACATCTAGCTGCTACTTGTTTTGCCACTTTTTTCATCACTTTGCAAAGTGTTCTTCAACATAAACTTGATTTGCAAGCCTTAGTGATAAGTAAGGTATTTACTAATCACAAGTTTTCTAAGACTGCTAATGGAAAGAATGTTAGCTCAACTATGTTAGAAAGGAAATTTTGGGATGAGTGTGAAATTGTTGTTCATATTACTGGTCCACACGTTAGGTTATTGAGAATTGCGGATTCTGATGAAAAACAATCATTGCCATATGTTTATGATGGAATTCGTAGGGCACAAGATACTATCAAGGACATGTTCAACAATAAGGAAAATGGTTATGGGCCTTATATTAAAATCATAGATGATAGATGGGAAAAACATTTCAAGAAGACTCTTCATCTAGCCACTTACTTTTTGAATCCATCTTTCATGTATGGTGAAAATTTTTGTGATAAGTCCGAGATGTTGTTGGGTCTCTTTGATATAATTTCCAAGGTGTGTGAAAAAAGGACAAGGTGCAATTGATGAGATAACACTTTACAGTGACAAAGTAGGATCTTTTAGTCTAGAATTTGAGATAAAAGGAGCTAAAAACATGAGACCAAATAAAAAAACTATTCCTATCTTATAATATTTATAAATAAATTGTATGAACTTTTCATTTCTACTTATATCCTTTTATGTTTTTTTATTTGATTTTATAGATGAATGGTGGAAAATGTTTGGTTCTAGTGCTCGAACATTGCAAAAAAAGCAATTAGAGTATTAAGCCAAACAGGTTGATCTTCTGGATGTGAAAGGAATTGGAGCTTATTTGAGCGCATTCATACAAAAAAAGAGGAACTGGTTGGAGCATCAAAGGCTTAATGATCTCGTCTATGTCAATTAGAATTTGAGGTTAAGGAATAGGTATAAAACAAGTATGATTTATTTATTTATTCGTTACATTATGCTTCTTTAATTGAATTTGATATATGTTTTTTTAACATCGCAACAAATGCAATTATGATCCTATTGATTATGAGTGTATTGAAAAGACTCAATTTTGTATGGAACAAGATGAGCTTATTGAAGATATGGATGGTCAAGAATTGGATAGAGCTCTCTTCCAAGACTATGTGACTCCAATTCATGGAAATAACACCAATGCTTATGGTTAGTTTTGTTTAAAATAAAGTTGATTTTCATTTATTTAGTTTCTCATGATTTTCATATGGTAATACTTCTCCAATCTATTAAATGTAGACGAAGTTGATACTGTTCTGGCAACTTGGAAGACATCAATTTAGACTCATTTGATCCATATGGTGCAACAAATCATCCAAATGATCCTATTGACATCGATAATTATTTTGATTTAAATGGTTCATTGGACCTACTAAATAGAGTTGATGATGATTAGGCTCAACAATGAACTTTATGGATAATTTAGCATTTTATCATATTATTATTATGTTGAAATTACTTTATGTTGAAGTTTATATTTTTAGAATAAATTTGATATTTTGAGACTACGAATTATTATGTTGGAATTGATATTTTGAACATATTAGTAAATCTTATTGAATTTAATAGTAGTATTTATTATGTTATTTTGTGAATGTAATATTTTATTACCTTAAAAGGGTTACAGATCATAAAAATATTAATTTTATATTTTTTCATGTAGAGTGAATTAATCGGTTTAATTAAGATTCAACAGATCCCTTTTCTTTCTGGTTCATTGACTGATCCGGGCCTGATAACTATAATAATAACCATGTTAAATTGATGCTATGGGATAAGATTTCATTTTTTCATTAACGTATCAAACTTGCAGTTCTTTTTTTATAAAAGCGAAACTTTTACAATTTATTTCTAAATGAGAAAAAGGTGATTTTGGAAAGTCAGTAAAAAATAATAATAACTTTGGAAGGGTAGACAAATTAATGGAGTCGGGAATAAAAGGATGCCGGATTTGATTATACCAAATTAGTAATATTGTCCAAGCATCAACAGGGCCTATTAGCTCAGTTGGTTAGAGCGTCGTGCTAATAACGCGAAGGTCGCAGGTTCGAGACCTGCATGGGCCAATAACTGTAGTGTAATATTTTTAGGTTTAATCCTCTACCGACGGTACTGACATTCGTCCGTGGGGAAGAGATGGGCTTTTTTTATACTAATGAAACTTGTCCAATAAATTGAATAGCTCGAGGTGCAGCTATATGCTGTTTTCATTTGCAATTTACCTACGTGCGCTCCTCAATACTCATATTCATCAACCAATATTAGACCCAGCCTTTTCTCCTCCATGTCAGTTGTATTTACAGTTAATATTATTTATTACTATCAAATTTTCATTTTAAAAAACATTTCATAACTATTTTTCTTGCATATATGGTATGAACATGTTGGGATAAATAGTAATTGTAGTCTTTTGATTTAATATTTATCCACAGGAGTTAATATTAGAAAAATAAAGAAAAAACGGATCTCGTGTTAATACAAGTGTGTTTGCAACAACAAAAAAATGACAAGTTAATCAATAACTAAAATTTACTTTTGTACCAAATTGATCATGGTTAGACAATTAAATTATATACTATTGAATGATAATAGTTGACCCTTTAAATTATATACTTTTGCACCATCAGGCTATAGGTTAGCCTAGCTTTTCAAACATATTCATGAACCCTAAAGCTGAAGCACATCTTTATAAACTTTAAACAATATCTTCCCCACTGTATTCTTCCGTCTCATATACTCTTTATTGGGAATCTCATTCATTTGTTCATTTCCTATAAAATGGAAACTTTTCTTCCATTCTCATTTCATAAGAAAATAATTATTCCACATGTTTTCTGCCTTTCCAAACCTTCAGAATACATAAATAGAGAAAATGGAAGTTTCACTTCTAAGCCATACAATATCATCTCTTCTCATTTTCTTTTTCTTTACCATTACAACCCTTGTTAGCAGCAGCCGATCAAGGACCGAAATTCTAGAAGTACTCCAAGCCGTGAATGGCACTTTGAACAGTACAAACTACAGCTCTCCAAAACTAGACCACCCAAACATTCCAGCAGCCGGGAGCACCAACGCCACCCCTAGCTCCCCCCTAGATCCGTCCCAGCTTATTAGCTCGTCTTCCAGCTCATCACCCAGTAATTATTCAAATGTCCATTACTTAAAAACATCATGCAAAAACACAACCTATCCTAAATTATGCTACAAGTCCCTTTCAAGCTATGCAAACCAAATCCAAAGCAACCCCAAAATACTAGCCAATGTTGCCCTCAATTTGACCCTAATAGCCACCAAATCAGCTATACAATTGATGCAAAACATATCTAAACTCCATGATTTGAACCCTAAAGAGGCTGCAGCAATGGCTGACTGTGTGGAGGTGGTTGAGCAGGCAATTGATGAGCTAGAAATGTCAATTGGAGAAATGGGTAAAGCAAGAGGATCAAATTCTGATCCAGCAATTAATGATATACAAACTTGGGTTAGTGCAGCATTAACAGATGATGATACTTGTATTGATGGATTATCTGGTAAAGCTATAAATGATCAAGTGAAAAAGATTATTAGGAAAATTACACGAGTTTCACATTTGACAAGCATTGCTTTGGCTTTTATTAATAACTTTGCCTCATCAACACAATAACCCAATTGATACCAATTAATCCGTATTCTGTAGGTAATGCTTAATCAAATCATTGTTTTTCTTGTGCTTTATATTCAATTTTTTATGCATATATAGTGCTATGTTTGTTTGTGTGAAAAATTGGGAAAATCAATCAAGATTAGCATGGGAGATTGTTGATTAATAAAAAATTCTTTGTTTTCTCATTTCAATATCATACCACTTATTAATATTGAATAATTTATACATCGCAACAAATTCAGGAAACTGAATAGGTATAATTTTTTTTTTTTTTTTTCCGAATCGACTTCATAATATAACTATTACTTTTGTCCTTCACCTAATTCATTTATTTATTTTATGATAAAAATTCATCTATTTATCCAAAGGAAACTGAAATAAATTATGATTTCAATTATTATTACTTTATTTTTGATAGTGGTGTGGTTGTGATTTGATTGCAACTCCTTTTTATAGGACGTAGTGGAGATAATTTGCTCTTTATTTTCATTTTCATAGATGAATGCTAGTACAAGGGATCAAGTTTCTTGTTGTAGATGAAAGGTTTAGACTCCTTTTATATAGAAAAACTGGAAATTAGCAGTTATTCTCAGAATCTCAGTAGTCACATCAAACTACCTCGTCTTCTTCAATAATCTTTTCCCTGTTTGCGATAGTTCACTATCAAATCCTCATAATCGACTATTGCAGCCTAATTTTCCTTTAAAACATTTTGTTTCCAACAACCATTCCATGATAGACTATTGCCAGTTTCTAGTACCTTAATTTACATTGTTTTTGCTGAAAAGCTTTATCGAAAATTAACGAATCTTACTCTAAATAAGAGTAACTTTCTAACTATGATTTTCCGAATCGATTAATATTTGATGCATTATTCTCAAACTCATATTTTTATTCTCTTAATATAGTAAAATTACATTGTAGTCCGTAATCTAGATGATCAAAGAAAGTCCAATATTTATATATCTTTCTTCAAATAACATTGCTCTTTTAAGAAAAAAACACATTATACTAGCTCTTTGTAATCATCAAAGCCTCTAGTTCGAGGACAAGAAAAGAAAAACACGTAACACTTGAATTTAAAAGAAATCAAAGTTTGTTCCTCAAATTAATAAAGGAAAATAGTTGGATCTGTACATCGTGTAAACTATTATTAGCCGGGGGAAAAGAAAAAACATATATATATGCTCGTATACTTTACTTTTTATATGTTTTGTTGTCCATTCGCATGTGTCCGAATGATGATTGAACACATGTTTTTCTCAAAATTAAAGGTATCGGAATATAATTAGTTGGGATGTGCATCAATACATTATTATAATATTAACATTTTGGGTCTTCCACTGACAAAAGCTTCCCACATTCAATCTTTTGTCAAAAAAAAAAAAAAAAAAAAGGTTCTCTTGACGGTTGTATTTACACATGTATAGACACACTGTCCTTTCCAAAAAAAAAACCATCGAAGTCTCTTTCCAACAGTTTTTCAAACAAAAATATTAAAAAAAAAAAAAAAAGAACATGAATCAGTCCTTGATTTTGTGATGATTATTTTTTCCCTTAACCATACAGTTGACAAGTCCTTTGAGCCCTTTCTTCTTCCCACTCTTTTCATTACTATTCTTCATCATGCTCTCCTCCCTCTTCTTTTCGTTCTCTAGTTCTCCTTCTAACTGTATACACAACTGAGATCATAACAACTGAGATCATATACACTATGATTACTTGATTACTTGTTAGAAGAAAAAAAAAAAAACCACTGTACATACTATAATAAATACAGAACTTCATCGTAAAAAATTTTACAGACAATGTAAAAAACTGTTGGCAGCAATAAAAAATATATCTAGCAATATCTATGTTGCTATTATAAAATTGTGATGTACATATGTCACTATTATAAAATTGTGATGTACATATATCAGCATTGACATATCAGAATTTTATCACAATCTTAATGTTCCAAAGGACCATCGGAACAGTTAAAAAAGGACTCATGTAGTAAAATATATATATATAACTAGTGAATAAAAAAGAGAGTACCTTGAGCAAACGTTGCTCAACAAGGTCAATCCTTTGAACAAGAGTGCCTTTGATTTCAGTGTCGAGCATGACACGGTTAATAGGAAGGCAGTGCTTCTCAAGGGGTTTAGGGGAGAGATCAAAGGAGGAGCCATGTCCTTCACTTACACTTGATGGTGTTGATACATTTGATGAACTCTTTGGTGACCTGTTGCTCCCTCTTAGCTCCTCTAGCTGCCGCAGCTGAATTTAATAAAATACAATTTCCAACTTCCCATAAATTTTAAAAATAATTACTTTTAAGACTACATACCACATACGGTTAAATATTTCTCTCAGTATTGGTTACTTGTTTTTCAATATTCTTAATATGCACGGAAATAAGAAAAACAGAAACTAATTAAATTAATTTCTTGGGATAAACTTACTTAAAATTACTATTCATTCCTATTATTAAATTCAATAAAAATAAAATTTAATGCATAGAAAATTATCTTTTAACTGTTTTAATTAATTATGGAAAGTGATGTATCATATTGGGACAAAAAGTATGCCCCAAAACGAACACACTAAGTTATTAGCCGTTCACTAATAATGAAACAAAAATACATTAAAAAAAAAAAAATCATATATAACAAATTCATTTTCAATTTAAGGCTGAAAGTGCTGTACTAGGAAAAAGTATTAAACGTCCCAATATATATATATATATCACTGGCTACATTCCTTAAATTTAAATTCAAAAATTATCTTTTTATTGTAATTTGCGAAATCATTTTCTAAGAAAATGATAGGTCAAGGGAAAATGTTGATTCAACTAATTACAGCCAATTATTTCTCTTTTTCTTTTTTGCTTTACATCATATATATATCAAATCACATATATATGTTATTTCCTGCCGAAATTATTATTGATAATATGGTCCCTTTATTGTCAAAAAGCAGAAGCTCTCTTTTTCCAATTAAAGCAGGAGCCATATATGCAATAATAAGAGAATGATTATACATAAAGGAAAAAAGAATTAATAGGATTGAAGATACAAGTAAATTACCATATTATCCACACGGTCCAATCTGGAGAGGATTGGTTCTTCACTGCCGGCCATGGCTACTTCTTTTCCTTTTTTTGAATGTCAGATTAATTTTCACACTTTATTTCTTCTTTTGTGTAGATTTTTTAGAACAATTTAATCCTCCATATCCATATCCATATACGTTATATATGCATTATAAAATCCATGAGGAAATGGACACGTTTCCAGTATCAAATTAGGGGCAGGTGTTTTACTTCCCATTATTGCAGACGTGGCAAGATATGGACGAGAATAGGTGATGATAAGGATGACGATGACGTCTGCAAGTGCTTCAAGGATAAACACGTGTTAATATTCATGCATGGGAATGGGTAAAGTGACGTGGAAGGCGGTTGTTTGTTGTTAGGATGGGAGGGAAAGGGATAACAATAGATAGATACTCTTTAATGCTCTGTTGCTAGTGGAATGGCTGTTCTTCTTGTCTGTTTTAGCTATTTTTTGTACTACAAATATCCAAATGTTACTTGTTCACTACTTTTCTCTAGATAAGTCGCTCCGTCCTTTCCATGTTTTATATTATTATTCATTTCTCGTAACTCCAACTAACCGATACGTGGCAGGCAAAAACGTCAGAGGAAAAATATTACATGATGCGTAGATTTGATTATGCCACCAGCACAATAACGGTCCAGATACATCACTTCTATATATGGGAAAAAAAACCCAACGGTTGGTAAGCGGTTCGGCTCCAAGCGAGAAAAGAATTCAACCAAGAGATCCCCGAGGAAGCAGTTTCCTTGATTCTTCAACCTGGCTAGGCCTCTCTATTTGAGCCGGGCCTTGGATGCGCTAGCAATCGGCACATCGGGGATGGTTGCCCGGGTTTATCTACCTGGTATCTACGCTTGCGTTTATGCCAAATGGATTACCTCATCATTGGTTTATCACCTCGATACGTCGACCAATCTGGCATCAATCGATAGAATGCAACAGGTAAACATATGCACATTTATTTTACACATATTTTCCGTTTATGTGCAACGCAGTAAGATTTCAATATTTATCTACAATCCTGCCAATCCATCAACCCATTGATCGTTATTATTTTTGAAATTAATAAATCAATTAACTTGGCAAAGGAATTAAACTGATATATATATGTATAGAATAAGGTATGATGTTTTTTTTTCCTTGTATGCCTAATTAAGAACTTGTGAACTTGAAAGTGAAATCGAACCTTTCTTCCACCAGAGTACTAGTCCATAAGTTTTACATATATCCACAATATTACAGTCTAATTACTGATGGAACATATCATTATATAATACATTTATATAATTCTTTGCTTCTTAAACATATCACATAATTCAGTATCACCTATATATATAAAATAAACTGCACATGATAAATACAACACGGCCAAAAATATGGAAGAATTGGCAGAAGTTCACCTCTCTATGTTAACGAGGATGCCATGCCAAAACAGATTCCAAGTTCTTCTACTTAACAGTTGATTCCACATTGCTCAACATCCGGACCGGTCACTCTCGTAGTGAAAGGATCAACCCGAACCCACAATAGCGAAAATATCGAAGCAAGGAGAATGGACCACACTACGACTATCGTAGGTGTTCGGTTCTGGCGACCCATTAAACCTTTGAGGAACGGATAGAGATGGACAATCACCCAGAAGGCGAAGAATAGCTTCCCGAAAAGAGGACCCCACGACTGATAACCGCTGTTGATGGCGTAGGAAATTCCGGCAACAACACCCACCAAGTTAATAATAAGGAGAGTTGTCGGTGGAATTAGAAGTGTTGTCCATTTGAACATGTAAAGTTCTGCAAAGTCTCCATCTTCATCTGATGCCTTTGAGGTGACTGTGAAGTTGGTGTCGATTCCGGCAAGCACTTTGAGTAGACCTTGAACAACCGCAAAAAGATGGGCTGAAACACCTCCG
The DNA here is from genome assembly GCA_039660915.1 of Euphorbia tirucalli. Classification (NCBI taxonomy): domain Eukaryota; kingdom Viridiplantae; phylum Streptophyta; class Magnoliopsida; order Malpighiales; family Euphorbiaceae; genus Euphorbia; species Euphorbia tirucalli. The sequence continues at coordinate 18,665,501 of CM077633.1, read as the reverse complement.
ATGACCCAGAACTGTTCATTTCTCCACCATTCGTCGATTCCAACTCCGCTCCATCTCATCTCCAGAATGCCAGTTGCAAAGATTGAGAGAAAGAGAGATATGAACCATATGCTTGCAAGGTTACTAATCTGCATGCAGAAATAATTGTTCAGCAAAAGAAAATTATAACTTTATGAAGTTGGTATAGACATAATGAGGAAATTAACAAATTCCAGACCAGAGGTGGCTAATTGCACCCCACTTGTGAACACGACACAAACCCAACGCAAAGAAAAAAGCCGGTTAGTGTTTTATTAAACAGCATCTCCGTAGATTTAATCTGTTAATCCGAAAATGACAATGAGTATCTAAAATTAATACTTCTACATTTTTCTTAATGGGGGTGGAAAAATTGCACGCGCCTCATAAACAGACATAAAAACCCAAATAGGAAATTAACGTATTTGGGTTTTGTTAAATATGTTTTCGTTTAGATTTGGCGCGACCCACTGACTCCAAATATTTGGATAGTGTACGGATTGACCCATCAAATGCTAACCCCATATGGACGCATACACACGAGTAACAACCCTAATCTAGATGGGCCAAACAGCTTGACCCAATCAATTGCACTGTCAATGAATTAAAGCACCTGACGCCTTTGATAGTTTATTTGTACATATTGGTCCTTGATCATTTACGAAATCGTATCATTGACCCCTAGATCACTCATAAATCTATGTATAAAGTTGATCAAAGAGCTCAATTACACATTCTAAATATCCATCATGCCCGTGATAAACGATAAAGAGCTCAATATGTAAAGTAAAATATCAAGAGCTCAATGTATATACAAAAGTTGAGATGTACAAGCTGTAATTAATAGGTAGTTTTGACTAACCTGTGGAATGATGAACTTGTTTGTAAGTAGACAAACAGCTGGAAGTGTGCAGTACATGAGCAGAGGAATGGCTGTGACTGGATAAATGGTAGTATTCACATATGCAAATCTCTCGAGCCATTTCAGTCTACCACCATAACCATACCAAATTGGACAATGCCTACTTAGAAGAATTTCCACCGAACCTAAAGCCCATCGAAGCACTTGATTCAGACGATCCGAAAGATTGATAGGAGCAGATCCTTTAAAGGCAGGACGCTCCGGCATGCAGTAAATAGACCGCCAACCACGGGCATGCATCTTGAATCCAGTGAGAATATCTTCTGTAACTGAACCATAGATCCACCCAATCTGCAGATTTTATGAAGAATCCAGAATGCACAAGTAAGGAACTAAAGCATGACTTTAAATATATGAACCCTTAAATACAATAAAACTAGCAAATTGTAAGACCTTTACGAACCAGTAATGGCTCAAGTAGTACATATAACGACTATACATGCCCTAGAAATTAAATAAAATGAAACATAGATATAACCGCACCTCACTTCCCCAGTCTGTTTTGTCCTCGTACCCACAGCTGATAACATGAATGGCCTCTTTAAGGAGAGTTTCAGGTGTTGCGGACTGGGGAACACCACCGTTCTCCATAAGTGTTGAGGCAACAAAAACAGCAGACTGCCCAAACCTTTTCTCCAGGCTCATTTGGGACATCAGAAGTGACTTCTCATCATCAAATCCAGCACCTGAATTACAGATGCAAAACATGAATATCCAAGTGATGTGTATTCCATAAAAAAAAGTCATATGTAGCAATAATTTCAGTAATTAAAGAACCCAAAGCAAGTTTTATAAATCAATTCATGCTACGAAGCCATGATCATTGCTGAAACAATAACGGCATTATATAAAAGTTGTATAAAAAATGTAAGAAAAAGATTGGCTTTAAATGACAAGAATTAGCAATATCGGCTGAAAAAGATAATAATTTCATGTACCTTCAACTCCCTCTTCTATGTCTTCCAAACTGAAAATTGGCACGGTGGGATCAACATGCTTTCCAGATTTCTTTTTGTCTGAACCCTTTTTACTCGATTTCGAACTCTTCTTTCTTGATCCACCACAGAGAGACGATAGCAACCCAGGTTTCTTGTGCTTTGGTTTGAGAGGAGGTTCATAGCCATACAAGGCTGTTCTATTAAAGACACATCCCGTACCCACGTAAACAGGACCTTGAACTCCATCCAAACCTCTCAAGTTTATCTGAAATTTAGTAAAATAATGGTAATCAATAGAAGTAATAAAATACTAGGAAACATTTTTCAAATATCAATGTGTAGGAAAGAAATATTCCATTACTACAAACGGGGATCAAGATCTTACATCGAAGAAAACAGTATTCCTGTTGGCGTATCGATCATTCCTATCAATACCATCAAATCTCTGGGGAAACTGGACATAACAGACTTGTTTCCCAAGGTTGGGGTCCATTAAGAAACACATTGCTTCCCTCAAAGCCTTGCTGTTGTTTATGTAATGATCACAATCAAGATTCAATAGGAAAGGCCCATTAGTAAGGACGGCTGATACTCTGACCTGCAAGTATTGCATGAGAAACCAGAGAATAAGGTCAGATGATCAAGGTAGAGAGTATTCTCCAAATTATAGTTGCCAATTACTCACAAGTGCATTCATAGCACCAGCTTTTTTGTGGTGTTGGAAACCCGGGCGCTTTTCACGAGAAACATAAACTAACCGTGGCAACTCATTACCCTCAGCATCAAGGCCTCCATTTTGGCCCAAGAAAACCTGAATCAAAATGACAACAGATGTGGTGACTCAATCCGAAGAAGTTGGATGCAAATTGGCAACTTTTGGTATAATAGAGAAAAGGACACTACCCCACCCAAAGCCGAGAACTTTCTTACCTGAATCATTCCTGGATGATCTCTGGTGTTATTTCCTGGCCAGGGGGTACCATCTTGCATTATCCATCCTTCTTCAGGAACTTTTGTTGCCTTTGCAACAAGCCCATTAATGCGAATTTTAAATTCTTCGTATTCTCGCTGAAAGAACACAGTACAGATTAATTTAAGACTCCAAAATCGAGAGCAGAAAGGCAGACAGACATATTGAGCAAACATACCTTCATGGCTCTACGGTCTTTTACAAACGATGTTTGCACTTTATCCTTCAAGTAGTCAATTTTTTGCGTAAAATACCATTCTGGAGCCCTTGGCTCAATATTATATCTCTTGCAGAAAGGAACCCATTTCCTTGCAAACTCTGAAGTCTCAGCCAAAGCTTCAAATGTCAACATTGCAGCACCATCATCGGAGACATAGCAAGATACCTTGTCAACAGGGTAGTCAACTGCAAGAATAGATAGCACCGTGTTTGCTGTCACAAGAGGAGGCTCCTTCAGAGGGTCAACAGTACTGACAAAAATATCAACTGCAGCTAATTGTGATGGTTCTCCCTCACGATCATATCTGTAATAACATGGAAAAGTTATTAATTTCAGAATCCAACAAAAGCAAACAGAAACACAAAAACCAAGTTACTGAATAGGCTTTTAATACCTTAAGGCAAGCCTGTCAAGATATGTTTCCCGGTTCACAGGAAGCCACTTGGGGAACTGATCCAGTATCCAAGATATGGCAAACCAAATCTCACATATTACAGATATTAACCACAACGCATATGCATTACGCACAGGATTTGTTATTCGATAGTGCAAGAAAATGCAGAGGATAATCAGCCGCAAAACAATGACCATCCTGTATGGATTAATCCTCGATGATGGAATGGAAACCTTCCTAGAAAGGGGCTGCCGAGCTTCATCATTCCTGCAAAACCAAAGAACAGAAACATGAGTAAAACAACCTTGAAGCAGAATCGTGTCATGGAAGGATAAAGCATTATGAAAATAATGCTATTCGAAGACTTCATTACCAAAAAGATGTCAAAAGAACACAGTCTAAGTTCACAATCATTATAAAACATAACCAACTCTCAACTGTTAAGCCATGCGATAAGGGATGCAGTTAAACACATAGTTACTCCAATTTTAGTGCATCAGAATTAACTAAATTAAGTATAAAAAAGTGTCGGCAGAATATAATGAGGTTTGCTTACAACAGAGAATCATCCACAAGAATGTCAGTGCTGGCATCAATATCTCCAACACCCCTTTCAGATGGAGCTTGGCCTGTGCTCATAGGAACAACATTCTTATCCTGCTTCATCTTCCAGCCATCAACCCTCTCTTTCCAGGCAACATTGCCCAATCCAGGAGAACCGAAATCCCTTGGATCCACACCCCGCCTGTTAGCTGTAAAAATAAATGTCACCAAAACCAAGAATCAACATCTTGTATCACTACAAACCTCAAATATAATACTCATACATTGGAAAGAAAAAAGCATACGTGATTGATTAACATCAGCTGCGTAAGGCAGGGAATGAATGCGCTTTCCAGTGCCAACTCCAGGAGATGCCATCGAAATGTGCTCAGGTGATGCAGCAGAGAGCTCTCCAGAAACCTAAAAATTAGCAAGCAGCTGAAGCTTAATTTGACTTCAATTTTTAAATTGCAAATACGAAAGACAAACCCAGGAGTTTATTAAGCAACCTCATTTCCATTGGTGAGCAGAGGAATATGATTATGAGAAACTTCTTTATCATAAGTGGGAGCCCCAACGTCCTCGGCGCGACCATATGAAATCTGCCAGCTTAACATGCGTTCTGCAATCTTCTCCTTCTGATTTTGCATTTCCGAAGAATAATTGAGATCCCTGACAACATCATCAGCATCAACATCTTCTTCTCTATCGCCTAGAATGGCAGGGCTACCTGAAGCTATCCAAAAGTCAGTTATAATTTTCATGTTCGAATACACCACAAACAGTGTGCATATGCAGAAACACCGACACACGACTGAAACGAACTAAATTTTACAAGCACTTCAAAAACGAAAAGTTGCTTCCAGGCTCAGAATTGTAATGTCTTTGGTGTCCAACACAAATCTGATAAACACCCAAAAGTTAAATGTCATACGACAAACCTTTCTGCCTCCTGTATCTAGTTTTGCATTGAGGACAAGATTGATTCCCATCCTTCCTTTCATATTCATAGCAAGGTCTGCACACTGGAAATGCACAAACATCGCAGGCGATAAAAGGATCACCATCCACAGTTTTACCAACATTATCACCACAAATCTGGCAGACCTGTCCGCCTACATTCTTCATGGGCCTCGCCTGAATAATTCATCAAAATGCACGCAATCAGAAACTCAAACTGGGATCAACCAGCTAATCTATCTGAAACAGAATAGTTGTTAGCAAACAATATAATGACTTAGTAGAATGTTGGGACCAGATACAAAAATGAAACCAAATCTTAACACCATTCTACTTTTTAGAAACGGGTAACAGAATCTTTATACAAAACTTACAAATAGTAATTGGGTTTTTTTGGCATGGTACATTTCATAACTCCTTTGCAGCAAACTAAATATAAAACATACCATAGACTCAAATCTTAATAAATTCTATTTTCCACCATTTTCATGACTTAAACTCACCCCAGTTTCACCTTCTGATTCCATTGACACCTGCTGTTATATACCCAGATGTAAACAATGGATTCTTCAGAACCAACAAGATTAATGCATGCCTTAATGTGCAAAAACCTACAAGAGAATGAACTCCAGACACTTTCTTCTTTCACTTCAAAAGACCTTTCTCAGATCTGCAAAAGAAAGCCAAAAGTCAGATTGTTCCACAGAGTTAATATCTTTAGTGAAAGAGAAGACAGAATTCAAAGGTTTATCCTTTATCCAAAAAAAAGTGTTCTTTTTTCATATTTCTCAACATTTTCTCCAAAAAGAAGTCACTGAATTGTGCTAATCAATTTAACGTATCCTCGTTTTTCTCGGTAACTAAATAAAAACAAAGTCAAGTCCGCCCAAAACATGACAAATATTAAACCTAAACCTTAGCAACCAACAAACAAGCACAAAACACAGATGTAAGCAATACTTTAAACTAGATTCTTTACCCTGCCTTAAGTTTTCTAGACTGCCAAACAGAAACTACCAAAATTTTCACCAATAACTCAAAGAAAAAAAAGAGGAGCATCAGCACAGAATGCCTAATTCTATCAGTTACCGGTAATCCAACAACCTACTTCAACTTTCTGAGCTATTAAACAGAACAAAAACCCAATCAACAAAAAGATAAGTTAAAAAAAACATAATCAATTCCACGAATCTGAAATAAAACAAGACACATTCCCCGATCCCATAGGAATCCAAATAAAATTGCATAAAAAGAAGCAGACTTTACCAAGATTCCATCAGATCTCGCAGGAGACACAACAAAAATTCTGAAAAACGAAGAGAAAGAGAAAGATTAATCCAATTGATTAGCAGCCAGTCCAGTAAACAAGCAATGCAAGCTAAAAAGCCCTCTCTCTCTCTCTCTCTCTCTCTTTCTCTCTCTCTCTAATTTATATGAGATATGAAAATATATATATATATATATATATATAAAGAGAAACAGGTGTAGTATAGCTGTAAATGAATGTATAATAGGAAGAAAATTGGATTACAGAAGGAGAAAGCGACAGTGCAACACAGACAAAAATAAAATAAATAAATTATAGAGAGAAGAAAATGCTCACCGACAGTAGAGAGAGAAACGAAGAAAATGATGGAATTTCAGAGGCTGAAGAAGACAACATATCCAATCATTTCTTCTTCTTATTCTCTGTAGCTATACATTTTTTTAAAAAATTAAGGTATACATAAATTCTCTTCAAATTTTGTTATGAATAATTTATTCACAAAAAAAAATACAAATGAATAATTTAAGTGAAATTTTCATAAAACAAAAACATTAATAAACCCAACAACTCGCATGATTTACTTTACCCACATAAAAAAAAAAATGTATCAGTATGTCTGTCTTCTTGTCAAATCCTGTGTATGTGATAATATATTTAATCTTAGTATTTTTTTTAAATTAAAATATAAAATATCCAATTTTCTCACATTTTTAGGTTAAAAAGAATTTTTTATCTTAGAAAGAAATGATAATAAATGTATATAAAAATTTTATTGTGGAAAAAGTTTAGGGGAATAGAAACCTTATAGTCATACAACTTATAAAAAAATTATGTAAGTGAAATTCAAACATAAAGTGAAAAGATTACAAAAGTGGCACGCATCCTAAAAAATAATAATATATATAAAATAATTATAATTGTATTTATATCTAATTAAACGAATATTGTTGCAACATATGAGTGATATAATTTAATTATTTTTTACTAAAATAAATGATATTTTTGGAAAAAATTATTTAACATCAAATTTTATATTTTAATTATTTAAATTTATACTACATCCTTAATTAAAAATGAAAATAGTAAAAAAAGTTATTCAAATTCACACAAATATGCAGTGAATTGTTTTAAAAATTAATAAATTTACAGTTTTCAAACCACTTTTAAAGTTGAATTATATATTTTATACATTTTTTTAGAATTATTATTATTATTATTATTACTTCTACCTCTTTTTTATTTAAATTATATACGGCTCTAACACACATTTAATTATTGGTTAAGAGCTTAAGTTTAGTTTTTGTACAAATTGAAAAGGTTGTGATGGACATGAAAATGAAATGTAAAACATGATATGTCAACAATTAATTCGTAATTTAAGATATACCATTTATAACTTTAAGAAATAAAGATGACCAAACGAAATTAAAAAAAAATTAATAATAATAATAATAATAATAATAATAACAACAACATTTGGCAAATGACACTGTCACACTCTCAGTATTCAACCAATGATATTGCTGGGCTGACCAATATAATGGATGTAGATAACAATAGATGAATTTGTATGAATTTAATTTAATAGTAATAATAAACCAGATAGAATAAAATAAAATAAAAATTGACAGCGTACTAAAATACATGGTTGATAGCATGGACCTATAAAACTGACCGCGTGAACTACAAGGCTTTTCACCGCGTCACCGCACACGTCAACTCCCCAGTAGTCCATCCAGCACTCGGTCACCTAGGATAAGACCGGCTCCGTTGTAGGTCGGATCCTGAGAAATACCGGCTGAAACAACTTGCGCCTTGTTAAGCTTTCTAACCCAAAGGACAGATAAGCAGATTTCCACTGTACACGTGTAAGGGCAGGATGTTGTACCAGAAATAGGTGCCGCGGGGATAAGAGCAGGGTGGACGCCACAGAGGTCAGACGCAGTGTGAGCGCCACGGAGACAAGAACAGGGTGAGTCCGCCGCACAGCTATGATAGGTGGGGGGACCACACCCAGCCAATGAGAATATACCGTACATAACGGCCTGACAAGGCCATGCGGATTAACCCCCTATAAAAGGAAAGATGAGGGATTCCCCAGGTATCTCTTTTCTCTCAACATACTATCTTTGTTTTCCTATTCTCCAGATTTTCTGACTTTGGCATCGGAGTGGATCCGGATGTCACCCGGTCCTCAATCTTTTCTGTTTCCCAGGTACTCGACTTTCCGGCTAGACCAAGCGGCCTTACGTCCCGTGAAGACCGCATGAAGTTCAATTTCCTTTCGGAGCCATCAATGGTTTTCTTCAAATTTACCGGCAGAAAATAGCCAAAATCAAGATCTTTCTCCTCCGAAATTAAAGGATGGAGGATTACCAAACAACGCTAATTATTGATGAGCTCATCATATTTGTTAATTAATCAATCTACCGTGGACAGATGGGAAAAAGTAAAATAAAAAAATGAAAATAAATAACTGATTGGGTAATTTAGAAGGTGGAAAATGCTTCTCATTTAGGGACAGCAGCTTTGTAATGTCAACTATTTAGGTTTGACTTCGTATGCTGTCTTATCCAATGATGCCATGACACGTAGAGAACGAGGAAATACTTTTTTTTTTTTTGTCTTTTTTTGGAAACGGGAACAAAAGTTTGATAGAAGTACTTAAACAGAAAGCAGCTGTTAGACTTTTGTATATTGTTCCTTATTGCTTATTAAGGACTTGTGTATTTGAATTAAACACTTCTTTCTGCCTTTTATTGTATTTGAATTATACAATTAACCCAATTGTATATAACTACAATAGCAAACTCAAAATTAATAGATTATGTCATAAGGAATTTTTTCAGTCCCTACCTCAATGGCGACCTTGCCAAGAAGTGCAACTAAAAAAATATATATATATGTTATTCGTCAACATAATGTAAGAGTTATACACAAAAATTTTAGATATTATAAAAAAAAAAAAGAAAAAAAAAAGAAAAATATAGGTTCAAATGATATATATATATTTATATATATATATATATGATTTTTTAATTAATTAAAAAAACTCAAGAGAATCAAATTTTCAAAAAATATATATATATACCATATTAACATAAAAAAAATTAAAGTAAAATTACAACAATGATAAATTTGCTAAATTTAAAAATTATAAACCAACTATAACAGAATAAAACAAAGACTACTATTAATTTAAATTTTACATGAAGAAAATAACAAAGAAAAATTTGACATAATATACTTTATTTCTAAATAACAAAGGATAAGGGATCTTAAATTAAAAAATGATAATAATATTTTTAAAATGTAAATCTGTGAAAAAAATAAACAAAAAATAAAAATGAGCGCTTACTTACCTAAACATATTTTTAAAGTGTATACATGACAATTTTAAATAGAAAAAGAAGCAACACGAATACAACCTAAACAATAACTATGATCATAAAAAAAATAATAATGATAAAACTTTCAAAAATAAAATAAAAAAATAAAAACACGATACTCCAACAATCTTTAAATTAAAAAAAAAAAAAAAAAAAAAAGAGATAAAAGATCATAAATTAAAAAGAAAAGTATTATAATTTTAAAATATAAATGGGTGAAAAAAAAAATTAAACAAGACATACACAAAATTATAATAAGCAACAATGTTGAATCAAGTTTTTATAATTACAATATTGCAAAAAGGAAGATAAAATATAATAAAATAATCTCAAGTAATCAAATTAAGATTAAATGGATAATGATCTTAATTAAGATTACATAAAGATATTTTATTACAAAAGATTTTTATCAAGTCAAAATGAAGAAAGAACAAAAAGGATAATATATACTTAAGTAATTAAGATTAAACAATAATTTTATTCAAGTTACAAAGAGTATCATATTATTGAAGATGAAGATATACAACCAATCTTAAAGACAAAAGCAAAGACTACTATGATCTACAAGAGGATATCAAAACTTGGAGTTATAAAGAGAGGACTCTCACAATCAAAATTAAGATTAAACTATAATCTTATTCAAGTTACAAAGTATCATATTATTGAAGATGAAGACATACAACCAATCTTGAATACAAAGGAAAAGACTACTATGATCTACAAGAGGATATTAAACCTTGGAGTTACAAAGAGGACTTTTACAATCAAAAAGTTATACACCTATAGAAAGTTATGCACTGTATAACGGTCACCTACAGAAGACTATGGATTGTATAACGGTTACCTATAGGAGGTTGTATAAAGTATAACGATTACCAAAAGAAGGCTGTATACTGTACAATGGACACATACAGATGGCTGAAGGAAACTCAAATTATTGCTATAGAAGGCTATACAATACATTATAAACTCATACAAAAGGCTATAACAACACAAAGCAACAGCTTCAAAAGCCTAAAGAGTCTTGAACAGATTTACACAAAAAGCTCCATTACCAATACTTGTGAGTAACGGCTATATTTGCTCCTTCACCTATAAATAGAGGGAAAATCCATCATTCACAAGTGAAGAAGACAATTATCAAAATCACAATACATCCATACATTTGAAAGTCTTTTCTAACATAATTCTTCAAAGAGATATTCAAAGATTTATAGTCTTCATCAATTCTCATACAACCAATTTCATTTTAACTAAAGGGAATTGTAATTCACACAATACAGTTTGTGTGAGGGGGAGCTTTGTTGTGCTGATTTCAACAAAGCAATTGTAAAGTTTTACACTTGAGCTTGAAAAGTGTGGTGATAGTTTGTTGTTAAGTTTGAAAACAACAATTGTAAAGTTTGATGTTTGATCTTACAAAAAGCACTGGGATAGTTGTTGTTGAGCTATAAAACAACACTTATAAGTTTGACATTAGAGCTTGTAAAAAGTTTCGGTATAGGTTTTGATCTTTGGCTGGAAAAGTATTGAGTTTGTTACTTGAACTCGTAAAAAGTAACATTAGGCTTACTTTTTGCCGGTAAAGAAATCATAGGCTTTGTTCCTGCTCGTAAAGGAATTCTTAGTAGAAAATCCCAAGTGATGGGCTTTAGGATAGGAATAGGCTAGTTGGGTCAAACCTGTATAAATCGTTGTGTCTCAAATATCTTTATCCCTATACTCTTTACTTATTGCTATTTACTTTATAAGTATTTAAATTAATAGAATTAGTTTTATTTAGAGATATTGTTTAAACTGATTAAAGACTTTGTCGGTTGGGTATGCTTAACCTAGATAACATGAATATTATCCTTGTGGTTACATTTTTAAAAATTTTAAGAAAATTATTTTCACAAATGGCATATATGAAATGTGAATTAATTATATATAAAAAAAAAGGCAACTTGAATCTTTTTTTGGTTTATATATGTGAAATTAAATACGTTAAATTTGAGTTTTATTTGGCATGTACAGTAGTGTCATTCTTGAAATACACTCATTTGCTTATAAATTTCTTTTCCTCCATGCGATTTTCTTTTCTCTTTTATATTTTTAATCTTAATTTTTTCATTTGTCTCTTAATCTGTTAAATTTTTTGCCACACCACTTTAAAATGTTTTTATTATCTTTTTATTCTCTTTAAAACGATATCCATATGTATATATTTTTTCGGATTTTTTTTCCAATTTTCATAAATGTATCAGAATTGTATTAGAAATGTATAAGAATTGTATCAAAAAAGATTTTATCTGTAGAGAGAAACTAAACTGGTTTTTTTTTTTTATTGTTATGAAGGCTAAATAAAAGCTAACTATGGAAAAAATTTACATAATAAAGCATATTGTATCAATGTTTGTTTGTTGATACTTTCTAATACATTTCTGATATAATTCTGATATTTCGCGTACTGTGTTTTATATATTAATTTTACTATTTATATCACATATTTTATTTTGTAGTGGGAAATCACCTAAACTAGTTTTTTAAATTGTTATGAAGGATAAATAAAAGCTAATACATGTGGAATTAATGCATAACACAATATATAAAAGTATAAAAAAAGGTACCAGAGATACATTTCTGATATATTTTTTACAATAAAAAACAATGTTCATATAGATCTCATTTCAAAGATAAAAAAGAGACGAAAAGAATTTGTTAAAGGGAAATGTCGAAAAAGTGAACGGTTTGAAAGATAAATGAAAAAAATAAAGTTTAAATTATAAAAAATGAGATAAAATAGTTTGGAGTGTATTATAAGAATGTGTCATAGTTTGGAGCGTAGATTTGATATTTTCAATGCTTTACATATTTTTTGGATAATTGTTGGAAATAGGGGTATTTAACTAAATTACCCTTTATATATTAGACGTTTAGGAAAAGTCCAACCATTTACCCCATTTTCTCTACTGCAAACCTTATTTTGCAGTATCTACAGTAATTTTTCTCCATCCATTTACTCCATTTTTAATCCCTAAAAAAAGATTCCTTCCAAATAATAATATTTTATTTTTATTATTATTTTAATTCCTTCATATCATTTATATTTCTAATTATTATGTAATAGATTAAATATTAACTATTAAATATTTATTTGTTTCTCTAATTGAATATTAAATAAATTAATATGTAATTCAAAAAATTATTTTTGGAAATAAAATTTAGTTATTAAATTAATTATTGCTATTATCTTTGAATATAAAATCGAAGAAAATTATTGCTATTTAACATATATATAATAAAAATAAAATATAACAAAAAACATTACTCTCATTAATAATAAACCGAACACAACACAATACAATAATTACCACGTCTTGCCACTAATGCTCATAACATACTATAACACACACAATTATCAAATATCACTAGTAAATAAAGACTTATTTCATAAAGCAACATACATAATTAAAATAACAAACAAAGCATACAAACAAATTAATCATCATCACCGCTATTATCGTTAAGATTGTTTCGTTGGAGATGCTCTAATACTGATTGTATAGCATGATATCTCCCTTGCATCTCTATAACATGCATCTTGTAACTAAGTGGAAAGTTTAGCCATAGGTGTTCCAGCCCCAGAGTATAATTGTTAACACGCGCAGAAATCCTCCATAAAGCACAATCATGACGATTATGGCAGTCCCAATTTGACATGACAGTGTAAGGATATGTTTCATAAACCACATAAGTAGGGTTATATTCCGGCCAGTGTAACAAGATGATTGAATGAATATTTCTTTTAGGGCCATTCCCTTACCAATTATGTTTGAACAAATTGTGGAACTCCTCTTGCTATGCATGAAGAGACATAAATCACTTCAAAAATGTTTGAACATATGTTGAAATATGTCCATTGATCAACCTATAATACCATTTCCACACCAAAAATTCAAATGGTATATGACACATCATGCATAAAAACCAGAGCATATGCAGCAAGAAGTTTGGGAACTTGCCAGTCATCGGAAGCTTAAAACAAAACATAAATGGGATATTAAGATGTAATTCATTAGGCAGGACATACGTTTGTCCATATTGTTGAATAACAGTATACTAATAATCAAGATGTGAGAGGTATGTTTAGAGTTACTGAGAGTTGATATTATGTTTTTTTCACAAGGAAAGTTGGGAAAATTTTCATCACCATTTGGTTGATGGTCTGATGCAGCCATTTGTATTTGTATGCTAAACTGCTTTTGTGACTATGTGTTTGGCAAGTAAGAGCTTTTTATAGGCAAATTTGATCTACTCATTTAAGGAGGAAATAGTTAGAGCTAGGTTGTAATCCATCATAATGAATTAGTGGATTGAAAAGGGTGCAGAAGAAGTCATTATTACACATGGTGCATGCCAGTGATGACATTATTATATGCCAGAAAGTAATTATGGTTTCAAAATTATTCAACACGATTTATTGAAAGAGAAAAAGTATTCAAACATGAAATTATGAGAATTTTTATTTTAACAAAAAAAAAAATTAAATATGTCTTTGTTGAGCTTGAAACCCAATTTTGACAATACAAACTCGGTATTTATTGGATTACATAATTTGCTATAGCTTAGGAGCTAACATAATCATAATACGATCAATTACCATACTCTTCCCACAAATGATCGACCAATGTTTTTATTTTGTAATGTTTGTAATATTTTTATTTCGTAGTATCTGTAATGTTTTTTCATTTAGTAGTGTTTCTAATGCAATTTTAAATTATTATTATGTCAATTTATTAGCTATTCTATTTCATAATATAATGTCTAATTTTAAATTTTAAAGATTACATATAAACTAAATAAATAATACTATAATTAATATTTAAATGTGTATTATGTGAAAATAAAATAATTGTCATAATTTTAATATTAATATATTAAATCTATATAATAAAAAATATTACAAATAAACATAATAAACACGCTATAATTAATTTAACACACTACATAAAAAATATTACAAACAAACATAATAAACACACTACAATACATAATATATAATTTAATATATATTAAAAAAGGAGGATTATTTTAATATTTACCGTAAAATATGAGATACCCCAAATATGGGGTGATGCGTAACAAAATACACACACTCTAGAGCAAGTGCACTCTATCACTCAAGTAATATATAGTAAGTAGAGTATCATTCCCTCAGACACTACTTATGCAAATTCCTAAACGCAAACGGGTTTTCTATAAATCTAGGTGAAAGGATATTATATTTGTGATTTTTTATGTGTAAATTAAATCTATTACTAAGGAAGACTTAAATTAAAATAACTATAGCTAAGATTAAAATTCAAATGAGTCGAATTGATGGTGAGATTAACTAAGGCATACGGCTTTACCTAGCATTCATTCTAGCAATTTCCTCAAGTTATGTAATTGAACTTATTAAATTCTCAAGATAGCAAATTCCAAAAAACAATTAACACCGGTTAGGGCTGCTAACTCTAATTCTAAACCTAAATACTTAAACTGCTTCGGTCTTAAGCAATAGTTTAGAAAGTATTAAGGATACGAAAACCTAGCACAAACTAGTGAGCCACAAAGCAATGGTCATGCATTTATCATATTATGAAATTTCGTTAATTCAGTCCTTTGGTCAATTATGAATTAACTAAAAGCAATGAAATTGATGATCACGCATTCAAAGCATTAAGCACTCATAACACCATCCATGAAAAGAAATAATTACCAATTGTAGTAAACTCAAGAAAATTACATAGAAATTCCGCTAAACTTCACCATAGCCTTAGCTATGGTGGAATTAGTTCATAACTAAATTATAAACAAATAAAAAGATTGCAAGAAATATGATAAAAGAGAGTGGAGAATAAAACTACAGAGATGTCAAATCCAATGGTAGCGTGCGAAGAGAAATCAATGAAGAACAGATGTTGGAACCTTCAAACCCTAGCTTTTTCTTCCACTCAATGGTGAAGAACGTTCTTGCCTTGAAAGAAAGATAGAAAAGACTAAAAAAAAATAATTCTAAAACTAATGCTGAAAATCTCCTCCTGAAACCTAAAAACTAAAAAGGAAAGAATAGTAATAATAGTATATTTCAACTCTCTTTTGGGGAAACCAATAAAAGAAATACTCCCACTAGGAATAGGAGTAAACAAAACAAGGAAAATATCCCAGCCACAAGCTTTGACTCCTCTTCCATAAGTCAAACCCGCAGCTCCTTTTAGGCCCACAAAAAATGCTGGCCCAAATTACTATTTCAGCTTCAAAACTCCAAAATCAACATTCCCTAAGGTATGGTCATGTCTTAGGACTGCTCCAAGCTAATTTCACTCTTTTTTCATGCACTTTTAGTTCCATTTTCCTTTTTGAGGTCCTAACAAAGAAAATAGCTCAAAGGAAGTAAAATACACCTTAAATGGAATAAAAACAACTCGATTAAAGCACAAAAACCAAGGCAAAATAACCATATAAAATACACTTTTTTTTTTTGTTTGTTCCAGTTGAAGGTGAGTTCCATTGAGATCTGTGGCCGGTCGCCGCTGCATCATCCTTCTGGTGGTTTGTATTCTGTACGTCTCTTTCTGAACTTCACCTCTCTTTGAATCTCTTCTCTCTCTTTGCAGAATTAGGTTTCCAGCAAATTATGTTTGGCGTTCTTCTTGTGTTTGGGTTGTTCTCTTTGCAGATCTATGGTTCTGCCAATCAGTGATGTACTTCTAGGAATTTATGTTTAGAGATCTTACCAGACAGTTTCATTTGTTCCTTCCTTCTTCACATCTTTGCTTCTTTAATCTTACTAGGTATATAGTTTCTTTCTCAATTAATAATCGATTACTATTTGGATTTATGTCTTTATGATCCTGCTTTACTAAGATGAATGGCGAACCGAGCTTGCTCTCCAAAGACGAGTAAGGTATCACTCAACCCTAAAAATCCAAATCATTGGAAGCAGGGTCATTTAGCGAAATAATCCTGCTTTACTAAGATGAACGATGAGCCTAGCTCGATCCCCAACGAGCATAGTATCAATTAACTTGAAAAATCCAAATCATTAAAAGTAGGGACATTCAACACAACGATCTCACTTTCTTAAGATGAATGGTGAACCTAACTCAATCCCTAGCAAGCAAAGGCACCACTCAGCCTAATAAGTCCAAACGTGGAGGACAATGATGTTCAGTGAAGCACACCTGATCTCCATATTAACTCGGATTCGACTCGGCAATCGTAAGGTCAGTCCTCTATTCCTTTTTGTTCACTGTGCTCCCTATTGTGTACTTAAATTCACCTAAAAAAATCCGACGAAGACTTGATAAAGGCCGAATTTAATTACACGAGGGACAGCCTGTGAGCATGGATTTTTGTCCGACCTCTATAATGATGATTCCTGATTATCCTTTATTTGAAATTACTCGAAACATGGCCCGAGGAGCAAAGAAATAACTGTAACTCGTGTCAAGACAAACCGAAAATCGCCAAAAATTGAAATAGGGATTGTCATCATTACAAGTTGGCTGTACGCCCAATTTAGAAGGAGGCATGGCCTAACTTTTAAGGGTTAAGTTATAGAAGAGAGATACTTAAAATGGATACAACTGTGACTTCAAGATGAGCCGTACGGCTCAAAAGATAGGCCACATGGCTTAATTTGAAGGGCAGATGGGCCATATGGCCCATCTGTTAAATAATTAGGTAGCCAAATTACCCATTTGCACAGAATAAAAAATGATTTCTTAAGAAGTTGATGTCATATACGGGAGAAGGGGATGTATTACAGGTTTTTAAGGCAAAATTCAGGATAACAAATAAAAAAACGATCACACTTACCAAAAGGATTGATTCCCACGACCCTTCTCTCCTTTGCTTCTTCAAGTTTCTCATTGTCTTGCAACTTAAGACCAAACACCTCCATTTCCATATTATTCAATGTCCAAACTCAACCATTTCAAACATAAAACCACATTTCCACATGTAAACCACCTCAGTTTGAGGCTATATACGACTGCATTTTGATTTCCCGGTGAGTTTCGGCTCGTATTCACGAGTTACACCGGTCTAAAGCTCCAAGGAATGGATTCGGATTATTTCCCAAAAATCTGGATAAACAAGCAAAAGGTAATCACTGAGAGGCCATAAAATCCTATCTCTCTATTCCTACATTATTTGATTTGTCTGTGCTGCGCTAAAACGAAAAGTCATTTGCTGTAAATTTCAAGAACAAGGTTGTACGACCCATTTTTTGGGTTGCACGACCCATCTTTGGGATGAATTGAGCCGCATGGCTCATCTTAGCCCATGAGCCATGCGCCCAAATCTTTCTCCATTTTCTGTGAATTTTAATTTTACGAATCCGGGGCGAAAATCTCCGATTTCCAGTATAATCAATTGATAGACCCCCAATGGATCATGACATTCAAAATGAGAAAACCTCAGAATGAATTTCTACGTTTTAAAATCACAAAAATAAAATGTTTCATATCGTTAGATCTAGATCACGAGATCCATATCTAACCCATTTTCTAGCCCTAGCGATTCTAGAAATTCATTTCATTATATAACATTCATTTATATTATTATTCATCATGCATACATTTTTCATAAAATTGGTTTTTGGTGTTTATGCACTTTGTTGGCCTAGATTTAATTTTGGAGAGTTTTTCAGGACCCGCACGAAAGAGGTTTTCAATAAATCTTTAGATAAGCGACTCATATTTTCCATGAGAAATAATAAATACAAAATTGACAAAATTATTTTTCAAAGCCGTTTTCCTCATATACAAAAATACAAGGCATTTATAAAATTGTTTTCCAGGTCTAATTGGGTAAACCTACCGGGTTTTCCCTGATTATCCCCTAAATGCATGCCCACGAGCTATTTGGATATCCCATTCTTTCATATCTGAGTCCAATGTGCTTATATTTATCTGTATCACTAATCTTTGTTTTGTAGGTAGAAGTATGTTAGGTTAGATGAATGTTAGCTTTCTATTTTTAGATATCTCATGTAATTAGGTAATTGTACCATCATCCCATTTTAATCAAATGTATCACCTAGGATAGTTTATTCGATTTGGTTGTAATAATTTTATTTTTCGAATTTATTTATCACTTTCTGAATTTATTTATGGCTTTCTGTGTGAGCATATAGCAAATCTATAGGGTTGAATACTGAATAGGGAATAAAATAACAAAAGATGCAAAATTGGTATAGTTAAAGCTATTTCACAATAAAGTAGAAATAAGTGATTTGTCCGGACTAGAATCTCTATCTTAAGGGTATAGGAATCCCTATCGGGCTTGGCTATACCATAATTTCCCGATAAGAGCTGAGCCGGGTGGCGACTCCTGTTAACCTTTAAGGCACGAGAAATTATTTTCGTACATTCCTTCGTTTTGCGTTAATATTTTTCAAACCCGAAAACCATGTTTTCTAAAAATATCCAAGAAAACCCCCGGCCCAGTCTCGTAACTGCCCGTACCTTCAAAAAAGGATCGTACCTCAGCAAGCTTTTTTTTGTAAGAAATGAAATGATAAATCATATGTACTTTATTTATACAGATTAAAATTACATGAGAGTTTACAACATTCAAACTTGAATCTCTATTAGAATTTTTGGGAAGATCAAGAAAAGATGAGTCATATTTAGAGGATAAAATTAATTTCAAATTACATATGTTTAATATACTTTCATTGTTAAACAATGTAAGCTTTAAAACCAGTTAAATGCAAGGTGCTTTCTTTCATTAAACGTTCAAACAAGATAACTTTGTTTATGCATTTTGACATAACAATATAAGCACATTGAAATAAAACATCAAACTTTATTGATGAATTCAACAAGAGTACATTTGAAAAAATTGATTCTCAAAATGGTATATATTCCACACAGAACCAGACCTGTCATGAGTCGTTCCTTTTGGATTTTCCAACTGATAATTTTTTCTCAAATGTCTTAATTTTTGCCTAGGCTGCCCTTTTTAGGTTTTCAACCTAGCAGACAGTTCTTTTCTTTTTCATTTTTTCTCTTTTATTTTACACATGATAAAGCTTCAAGCGATCTTGGTTAATCAGATCCATAAATTCATTTCCATCCATATCCATGATTCTGACACCACCTTTTAATAGCACTTTCTTTACAACATACGGACCTTCCCATTTTGGCTTAAACTTTCCTCGAAAATCAACAATCGTGGGTCTTAACTGCTTCAAAACTGGATCTCTAGCTTTCAACTATTTTTTTGGGATACTTCACTTGCTGATTATAAGTTTTAGCCATTCTACGATGATACATCTGTAAATGATCTAATGCTTTCAACCTTTTCTCATCTACAATTGCTAACTGCTCATATCTAGCTTGAATCCATTCAATTCCCAGCAATTAGGCCTTTAAAGCTATTCTAAGTGACTTGAGCTCTACCTCAACTAGAAACACTAAAGAACATGGCGTTTCTCCCGTTGGTGTTCTAACACTGGTTCTATAACCCTAGAGAGCATATGGCAACTTCCCATCCCAATCTCTATAAGTGATTACCATTTTTGACAGAATCTTCTTTATTGACTTGTTAGCTGCTTCCACTATACCATTAGCTTGTGGTCTATATGGAGAAGTCTATGTTGTTTAATGCCATGTTCTATAAATAATGCAGCTGTTACCCCTTGAAACTCTACCCCATTGTCGGTCACTACATGATGAGGAACTCCATATCAAGCAAAGATGTTTTTCTAGATAAACTTAGCCATTTTCTTAGCTGTCACACCACTGAATGATTCTGCTTCAACCCATTTCGAAAAGTAATCAACTGCTACCCAGTCTCATTATCTTTTTGGCCAAACCTATTCCATTCATATGAGGTCCATATGATCCCAAATGTACTAGTTGTATCATTGTTTCTACTTCTTGTTTGTTAAACACCTCAAAAGAACTCCATTCACTGTTCTTTTATATAGCTTATCTTCAAAAATTCTGAACTAGTTGGCTAACCTTCTTTGTGAATCCTTATCAATAGAATTAGCTCCTTCAGGATATTTTCCCTCTTTCATATACTAGTAAATGTCAAAGAACCATGGCTTTTCTTTAGCTGTCAACTCCATCACTTCTTGAACATCAAAGCATGGTTGTTTACAAAATAACTATAACGAGAGGTTGTATTTGTGTTCTTTCTGGATTCTCCCACATAGAAGACAATGTTGCTAGTGCATTAGCCATTTTATTCTCTTCCCTGGGAGCATGTTTGAATTCACACTGGCCAAATAAATCTTTTCTGTATTGCAACAATTCTAAGTAAGGCCTTAGGGCTTCTTCTTTCACATCCCATTCACCTTGAGCTTGCCTAATCACCAAAAGTGAATCTCCAACGATCAATGCATCATTTTCCCCTAGTGACAAAAGAGCTTCCATTCCAAATAAGCATGCTTCATACTTTGCTCTGTTTTGCGTTATGAAAAAGTCTAATCTTTTTGACAATGGAATAACCTCACCATCTGGCTTTGCTATAATTATCCCAATTCCAGTACCTTTTCTGTTTACATCACTGTCAAAGCACATAATCCACCTTTTCACTTCTACCATAGCTAGCTATTCATCAGGGCTAGATTCTCTACATAATCTGATTCCAAAGGTTGATTTTTTAGAAATGCTGCTATAGTTCGTCCCTTGATGACTTTCCTAGTGACATACTCAATATCAAATTCTGATAAGAGTAACAACCATCTAGATAATTTTCCAAACAACATCGGTGCTTCATACAAATACTTCATTGGATCGACTTTAGCTATTGCTTGTACTTTATACGATTGGAAATAATGCCTCAACTTCTTCATTAGCCAAACCATTGCTACACATGTCTTCTCTACCATTGTATATTTCTAGCAACTTTTTCCTAAGATAATAAATAGGGTACTCCTTTCCATCCTACTCTTGTGCTATCATTGCCCCTATTAAGGAATCTTTAATTGCCAAATACAAAATTAGAGGTTTTCCTGGAACTAGTGGACTCAAAATTGGAGGATTTACTAGATAATCTTTAATCTTTTCAAATGCCAACTGACATCTATCATTGCATACAATCGACTGCTTTTTCTTCAACAACTTAAAAATTGGTTCATAAATTGAAGTTAACAATGCTATAAACCTACTGACATACTGCAGAGAACCCAGAAATGACCAAACTTCTTTCTCTATTTTTAGAGCTGGCATATCCCGAATAGCCTTGATTTTATCTGGATCCATTTCAATTCTCCTCTGACTAACCACATGGCTGAGTAGCTTTCCTGATGTGACCCTAAATATGTATTTTTTGGGATTAAGTCTGAGATTATACTCTTTAATGCGTGTTAGAAATCTATCCAGGATAACAAGGTGCTCTTCCTGGGTCATCGATTTAACAAGCATATCATCAACGTAGACCTCCACTTCTTTATGAATCATATCGAACAATAAAGTTGTGACAGCCCTCTGATAGGTAGCTCCAGTGTTCTTCAATCCAAATGGCATTACTCGATAACAGAAAATACCCCATTTTGTAATAAATGATGTCTTCACTTTATTAGTTATGTCCATCAAGATCTAATTATACCTTGAAAATCCATCCATAAATAAGTATGTCACTGCTTTAGCTGCACTGTCAATCAAAACATCAATGTTAGGCAATTAAAAATCATCTTTTGGACAAGCCTTATTCAGATCCCTGTAATCCACACATACTCTAACTCTTCCATCTTTCTTGAGTACTGGAACAATGTTGTCTAGCCATTCTATATACTCCACCACTTCGAGAAATTTATCTTCAATCTATTTAGCCACTTCTTCTTTTATCAGTGTAGCCCATTCTAGTCTCACCCTCCTCAGCTTCTGCTTTACTAGTTTGAATTTTGGATCCGTTGGAATCTTATGCACTGCTATTTCTGTGTCAACCTTTGACATGTCTTTATATGTTAAAGCAAAAGCTTTAATCTGTTTTTGCAATACTTTTGTCAATTCTCTCTCTTCTTTGGGGCTTAGATCATGTGAAATAGATACCATTTTGGGTTTTTCATCTGTACTTATATTAATTTCATACAATGCAGTATCATGAATGCTATATATGCTTAATGCTGATTCAACTGCGTGCACATAACTATCAGGATAAACATCACACAAATAAGTAAATTGAGACTTTATTGCATTAAACTTGTTAAAAAGTACATCGTTTACATTGAAAAATGGATGAAACAGATACAACAAAGTCATTCTCATCCTCCACAAGTGAAGGGCCTTTCAATTCTTCATCTTCCTTGACATTCAACTTCAAAATGTTATCCAGATAAGTAGCTATTTTAGACTTTTGTTCTGCAGAAAGATTTGTCTTTTCAACTTTGGCCAATTGTGCTTTGGCTTTGATCATGATTTCTACAATTTCAAAAACTATAGAATCAAGTTTCCTTAGTCATCAGCTTCTTCTTATATCTTTTCTTGGTCTTCACAAAAGCATTGTTCAGGGAAACAGTCAATGCCTTTGATATCACTTCTACAGCTTCATCACAGATCTTCTTTTCAACTTCTTCCTTGGATACTTCTTTCTCAGCATAGCTTACTTTCTTCTTAATCTCTAACACATTCGTTGACTTCTCTAATAATTTCTTATGAGAGATAGTAGGCTTGAAAACTATCTCTTCCTCTATCACTAGTGTAATTGGTGCTTCTTGAATTTTCTTAAAATTAACTACATTTAAGAATATTTCAAAACCTGGCCACACTTCATCCCCAACTTTTATGGGCTCAACTTGCCCCTTGTACAACTTTTCACCAGCTTTGATAAATGGTTTCATCATGAACTTACCATTCTTCCCTTTCTTCTGATTCTGCTTTTCATATGCTTCAGCTTTATAGCCTAATCCGAACTGTCTTGGCTTTCCAGACTTAATATTGAACTCCGACACTTAGCCCTGGTACAAACTTTTGCTTACACAGGTAGTTGGATAACCGCTTAGGATATAATTCTTATATATAACCATTGAAGCATCTGTAACCTCTTCTTCATTAATCATGGTGACTTAGAATCTGCCAAATTGTGGAGCCTCTTCATTCACAGTAGTAATCATTAACTGAGAATCTGCTTCAACTGTCACAACTCTATCACCCACAGGGAATTTTATCGTCTAATGTAATGTAGAAGGAACTCTACCCAACGAATGAAACCTAGGCCTTCCCAATAGCAAGGAGAATGTTACAGGACTATCAATTACTATAAAAGTGACCATTGACTTAACCGGTTCTACTTCCACCTCAGCCTCAAAAGTGCCAATAACAGTTCATTTTGAATCATCATAAGCCCTAATCACAATTGAAGACTTCTTCAAAGCTTCTTGACTTAAGCCTAGATACGACAACATTTTCAACAGATAAATATTCAAAGTCGATCCATCATCTACCATTACACATGGCATAATTTTGTCCATTATGTTAGCTTTCACGTAGATGGCTTTGTTGTGGGCTTTTCCTCCATCCAGAAGATCTTTCTCAGAGAATACAATATCAGGGTAACCAGAATTAACCCTATCCAACAAAAACCACATTGCTTCTGGAGATGTTATTGGAGAAACTTCAATTCAAACAACTTTTTCACTAATGCTACTCTGTGCTCCTTTGAAACCAATAACAGATGCCACAGACTAGCCTGAGCTAGAGTCTTCTTTAACTATGATATGGCTAAATCTTCCTTCTCAACTTCTTTCAGAGGTGATGCACTACTTGATATAGTCACTAGGGCTTTATCTTTTTGTTGAATAACTGGTGGCTTAACTAATTCACCTCCATCATACTCTTCATATTCATTATCCGAATCTAGATCATTCAGACTCACAAGCTTTACAACTTTCTATTCTGTTGACTTCCCACTTTCTGATTCTACTTTGACTTCACTAGCTACCACGGATTGTACACTGGGATTAGCTTGTAAAATCTTAGCAAAAACAAACTTAGATGGTAACCCTGACTGCACCATGTTAACTTATTTTCAAACTTTGGCAACAGATTAGTCTTGGTGATGGGCTTTGCTGGCCCTTGTAATCTGCCTTTGTTTGTTAACTTCTGGATAGCATCTCTTAACTTGTAATAGTTATTGGTTCTGTGACCAATAACAACATGGTATGTATAGAAGTTATCCCTATATGCATCAATTGGTTTTTCAAATGGCTTTAGAGAATTCAACAAACCTCCATCTCTGGACAAAGATAAAATACAAGGAAAGATGCCTTGACTTTTGAGATTTCTTTCTTGATTACCCTGCTGTTGTGATACTGCAGCCGCTTCTACCTACTTCACTTCTGATGATGGCTCACTTTTACTTACTGAATGAGAACCAGTTCCACTGCCTGACCTAGCTATGGTTGTCGATCTATACACAAAACTGAACCTAGATCTTCTGCCACCTCTGTGACTTGCAGCCTTTTCCTCTTCATCTCTTTCGAATTTCATTGCCATGTTGTACACCTCACTAAGCTCACTAAAGGTGTGAAACTTCATGTTATTTCTATACACATCTCTGTTGGGATTTTTCACCGAAAATCACCCGATAAAAGCGGAAGAATGCAGTGATTTCCTCAAATGCGTGCCTAGGAGTAATTGAAGTGGAAATAAAAAACATAAAATTTTAACCAGAAGAGAATCAATTCTCACCAGGAATATCTCTTCTAGAGATGGCTGCAGAAATCAAAGGAGACTTCCTCCACGTTCCCGTATATGAACGGCTTTGGAACTCAACCCGTGCTAGCGTCAGAATCGATTGGAAGAGAGGAAGGGGCTGCTGCAATATTTCGGCTACTGCAAGTGTATTGGCCTAATTTTCTTTCTAGGTTTTAAGACCTAGTTGGCCGAAATTCCCTTAGGGAATTTTAGGCCCAATTCCATTGAATTTCATGTGGGCTTTTCTCCTCTTTAAGCCCATGTCTGATTTAATTCTTTCGGTCCGATTTAATTTCAAATTTAATTTCAATTCAACATGTATGCTATCATATTATACCATATAATATATTGCATACATTTAAATTAAAATTAAATTGACCAATTAATTTAACCGAGAAATTAAATTAGACTTTCATGAAATCAAATACATGTAAACCTATACATGTAAGATTATTTCCACCTAGGAAATAATCTCATAAATTAATTCATTGAATTAATTATGAGAAGGTCAATACAAATATTAATTTTATTATTTTGATCAATCCAATTGATCTATATAAGCTAATTAATATAATCCTCTCTATCCGGTGCGTATACTCCAAGTATACCGATGATCCCTTTAGTTCGAGTTCAGACGTTCAATGTGTACGATCCTGTGGGCCCATCTTGTCTTTGGCCTACAGACTACAGGCGGGCTCTAGCAAGCCACTACAGCCCCCAATTAAGATGGAGATAGCAGTCCAACTGTAATCATAACCCTGTAGTTTAAAGTTGTATATCCCATGACATTGATATCGGTGTCCAACACAGAGGCATGGATTGATCACCCTCTTTTGTGTCCGGACATTTACTTGATCCCGAATGTACTGATGCTCACAAATGAATTCCAACTTGTTTGGGTGTGGCCACACTCTTATCAGTCACATTCATTAAGAGGCCGTTGATATCTTCTCAGTGGACTACTGAATGACATATCCTTTCTACATATCCATAGTACTGCCATGCTCAGTGACATACCTGAATGTACCCATACTTGGCACCCTTTTACAGGCCCTTTAGGCATACACCAAAGTATGCCATTTCACATGCAGCACCATTATATGGTCAGGTCAAAGGATCCATACAAGTACTACACGAGAATCGCTTGTGATGCTTTACCATGTGGATTTCTCGTTTAGTGGATTTATCCAGTACCATGCCCCTTTTGCATGTACCCATTAACTTGGTTGACATCCCATGTCCAATGACCGGTAAGACACCACCATACAACCAAGCTAATGATAGTCTCTAGTTCCATTCATTCCCATGACTGGAACAGACTACGGATCTCTTTATAGTCATATCGTTTTCCTTATCCATGGTCTTACTGCCAAGTGTATGACACTTGTCAACATGGATATGGATATATCCATTGGATACTCTATTTAATATACAGCATAAGATATATAATAAACAGATTAATGGCTTTATTCAATAACACAAAATGTATAATACATAAATCCAATAAATGTACAATACAAATACAAGGTCCAATGCCTCGGGACTAGGGCATATATAACAATCTCTACTTCCATTTATCAAAATCTAAATCAAATCATCTTCATCTGGGTGATTCTTCAGCAAAATCATCTTGTTCATCCACATTTGATAGTACTCATCAAAGGATTCATTCAGTTTCTACTTAATTCTTTCTAAATCATACAGCTTCACCTGGATCTTGGTGTTGAAACTGTAGTATTTGATGAATGCAGCTAACAAAGCTTATCAGTTTGACTGTATATCATTAGACAATGAACTGTACAAAGGCAATGCCTCTTCGTCAACTGTGGTTAGAAAGAAATTAATCAATTACTACTTTGTAGCACCTGCTGTCAACATCACTCCAGTATATAGATTCATATAAGCTACTGGAGAACTGATACCCTTGTATGAATGAATCTTTGGCACTTGAAACCCAATAGGAAAAAGTTTTGATGCCTTTGTTAATCATGGCATCCATATTCACACCTTTCTTGGACTTCATACTGATATTAGCCCTCTTCTTTAATTCAGAGACTACTTCATCAAGCTCTATGCATTTCACCTTCACTTTCTTCTCCATTGTAGCTTCAATTTCTTGCAACTTCTCCTTTCCAGGTCTAGTAACACTGCCTTCACCACCTTCTCTCACAACAGCCCACATCTCTTCTTTCAGAATATCACAGAAATCCTGAGACTTCAGGAAATCCTTTAGGATATCAGAAATATTATGTGTTTGGTTTGCCATCTCAACTTCCTTAACTGATTCTATTTCACTCTCTATCTTAACTATCATAGACTCTTCCTCAACCCTTGTAGACTGAGCTTCCTTCCTACTCTGATCTAGCTTCTTTCTTAATAGACTCCCCAACTGAAGCTTCTTTCTTTTTAACCTCTTACCCAGTTTCCTTTTCCACATATGTTCTATTTCAAATCAAACATGAAACATTAGAGATGATTCATGATTCATGATTGGGATAATGACGTGACAAAGAACAAATAAATGAATGAATGTATGTATGTATATATATATATAGGATGGAGTGAAATGTTATGAAATTTGGTTGAAAATACATGATATATATGCGTATCATGTACGGGGCTTTGACTAAATGAGATTTGTTTGAATATACATGATAATGTGTACCATGTACAGGGTTCTGGATAAATGATCAAAATAAATTCATTTGGGGTTTTGTGATGAATGTATAGAGCTAAGCTTATACGGGATTTTAGGTATGTGTATAAAGCTGGTCTTATACGAGGCTTGGATTAGTGTATAAAGTTGGTCTTTTATGGGGCTTTGAATTAGTGTATAGAGCTGGTCTTATACAGGGCTTTCGATTATTGTATAGAGCTGATCTTATACGGGGCTTTGGATTAATGTATAGCGCTCGTCTTATATGGGGCTTTGGATATGTGTATGGAGCTGGTCTTATACGAGGTTTTGTATAAATGTGAATTTGAGTGTAAATGGACAGCATTTCAGTGTATTTTGGGGATTTACGGTTTTTCGGTGATTTAGGGATTTAGGGGTTTGGAGATTTAGCGATTTGGGGATTTTTAGAGATTTAGAGATTTTAGAATTTAGCAATTTCAGGATTTGGCAATTTTAAGATTTAGCAATTTCGAGATTTGGCAATTTGGTGACTTTGGAAATTTGGTGTTTAAAAATTTAGCAGTTTTGGAAATTTGGCGATTTGGGGATCTTGGTAATTTGGAATTTGGGGATTTTGGAAATTTGGTAGTTTGAAAATTTAGCGATTTTGGAAATTTGGGGGAACTGGAAATTTAACGATTTTGGCAATTTAGGGATTTGGGGATTTTGGTAATTTGAAATTGGGGATTTTGGTAATTTGGAATTTGGAGATTTGGGACTTGGTAATTTGGGGTTTTGTGATTTTGGGGTTTTGCCTGTTTAACGATTTTGTGATGAAATGAAATTATGTAAATGCACAAATGGATGCAAATCTAAATGGTTTGTGAAAATGCAAAATATGCAAATTCTTGCACACGGAACAAACATTAGAACATGCCTAAATATGCACTCCCTTCCGACCTTATTTCTCCACATTTGGTCTACACAAATCTTTCCTAGTTGGTTCTCTTTATCATCAACGGGGAATAATAAAGGTCTCTAAACAGGTTAATGCAATTTGCATTTTGGTTTCCTAAGGGAAGTAACCATGGTTGTTTAATATGGGCCAAGTAAAAAAGTCTCAGGTTCACATTAAGGTTCCCATAGTAGAATATACTCCTCACTTCTCCCCTGTCAAGGGTACAAACGAAGGGATTCCTACGAAGCTATGAGTGATGTACCATTTCGGTGCCCCTAAGACCTGGTAGAACTTAGGCGACACTTTTAATAGCACATCGGGGTTTAAAAGGATACCTGAAAAGTGTATGTTCAAAGTGTTTCTAAGTGATATGCAAATAAAAGACATTGATATAAAAGTGTCAAAACATTTTGAATTAAGAATTTTTGGTGTTTGTCAATTTTGATTTTGAAAAATCAAAAACAAAAAATCCCAAATAGAGTCGCCACTATGAGTGGACGATTCTTAAAAAGACAGGCCTCACAATTGAGTTGGGAAGATTTCAATTAGGGCTTCATGAAAATAGGGTTTTATAGTGAGAAAGTAAACAAACTCGAATGCTCTCACTAAAGTGACAAGAATCGCCATCCAGCTCAGCTCAACAGGGAAAATTACAGTACAACCGAGACGAGCTATGAATCGCTATACCTTTAGTCTGAGATTCGGGTTCTGACAACTTACCTATTTCTTATCAATTCAAAATATGTATAATAGTTTATATCGATACCTTTTATATTTTCTGCAGTTCATTTTTATCTTGATATTTAACCGATGCTCACACACGAGATACAAATACTGAAAGTATACAGACCAATCAAATGACTATCCTAGGGGATAAAATTGTATAAAAGGGATTTGGGGTACAAAATAATCTATATACAAATGTCTAAAAATGAAAAGCTAAACATTCATCTTACCTAACATACATCTACCTGTAAAACAAAGTTAATATAGATAAGTATATATACACATAGGACTCATACAGACTCAGAATTAGGGATTTAGATAGCTCGGGACTTGAAAATAGGAAAATCAGGAAAATCGATAAATTACCCGATTTGACCTAGAAAACATTTTGAAACACAGTTTTGATAGGACTGGAAATTCATTTGAAAATCAATTTGTCCAGTTTAATATATATGCATACAGAAATGGGCCAATTTTTAAGAAACCGTATTTCTATTGTTGAACTTATTTACAAAAAATTAATATAGAAATTAAATACAGAATATAAATCTAGGTCAAAATTATATGCAAAAAATAAAAAAGATTCATAAAAATCAATTTTGTAATTAAAACTACAATCGTGCAGGTGTAACAGCAACAACCATGCAGCAATTAAAAACACCCGTACAGCTCTAGTTTTAAAGGAATCAGAAAAAATATTGAAAATTCAAAATCACTGAATCTGAAAATGAATTACAACCATACGACTATAGTGCAACAGCCGTGCGGCTCTCGTAATAGCCGTACGGCTCTGGTTCGCCAAAAAAGCAGAAAAATAGAGCAAAATTCAAAAGAATGAAATACACAACAAATCAACCCAGAAAGCTGTAAATAAGTTTAAGGCCTCTCAAAATTACCTTTTAGATGTCTCTCCAGGGTTCAATTTGACAGAATACCAATTCTTGAAGCTTGAATTCGGATTTGAATTGAAATTGAACTTTGAAATCCAAACCTTGAAATCCTCCAATTTAGCTCCAATTCTAGTGATTCCAATGATTAATAAGTCTCTAAAGGCTTGATTTTGGTTTGGAATAATGAATTTAGTGACTAATTTGAGTGAATTATAGTTCTGATTGTTTGGATTTGAAACTTTGAGAATTTGGTTCTCTTTTTTCTTTCTTTCTTACTTAATTCTCATGTTAATTGTTGTTTTGTTAACTTGATCTCCTTCAATCCAAAATGGCTGTAATTAGAAGAAACAAGTGGAATTTTGGTTGTCACTCCCATTTGTGCAGATGTCGAGTAACAGCCTTGCGACTATTGCAATGGTCATACGGCTGTTGAGTTCAGTAGCCCTAATTCTTTAAATTCTTCCCGGTTTCAAGTTTAATCAAATCCGAATCTTTGCTTCTTGAATCGACTCTCATAATGAACAACAAGGATATATGACATTCAGTATTCTATCATCATTAAGATTGGGAAAACTCGATGCTCACACCATTAAGGCTGCAAGTACATTTAGTATTATTTTAATCTTAGGTCTAGTTTTGTCTTTGAGAGTGCTATAAATACTCCCTTGTCTTTAGTAGTTGGGAGCTATTAAAAAAATATACTCAACTTTTCTATCTTATTCTAACTCTAATTTCCTAATTAATAGTAGTAGTGATTTCTCTTTAATTTCATTTTTATCTTTATTTTTTTTATTGTTGATGCTGCTTATGGGTAATGAGTAAGCCTCTTTAAGCAGGCTTGAGCTAGCTCAGTTGGCAGTTGTAAGTATCTTTTTCTCCTTCCTTATTATGAGTATATTTCTATGATTATTGTTTTAAGGTATGCTTCTCTTTAAATGAGACTGATCACCTTATATATTAGTAGTTGTGATGAGACCAATAGGAGATTCATAACTATGGAAATGCCATGAAACACATGTATGTTTATTGCTGAAGAAATTCAAGTAGAATGCATGATAGGAGTTTTTATCATTAGATAAAATGCTTACAAAGGCTTAATACATGATTAAGTAGTCTTTTGCTGAAGAAATTTGATTAGGATGTTTGTTGTAGAATCCACATGTCCGAAGGTTCCTAGTGTGGTGATTTGAGAGTAAGAGATCCTAGATTTATGTATTGTAACCCTGCTTATAATGTTTAAGGAGAAAAATGTCACTGGATCTACTAGATCTACTTGGTTTGAGTTTGCTGCCATTTTTGTTATTGTTGTTATCTACATTTTTATGCTCAGCAATCTTGACTCTATTGATATTTGGTTAAATTTAGCTTGTTAATTGTTGTCTTAGTTAGTTTTATCTTGAAATCATTATTTTTAGTGTGAAAGATATCATATTTGCGTATTTACTTGGAAATTTAAGATTGTTTGGACTGATACCTGAGGAAACAATACTCAAACTCGCTGTTCATATTACAATCAACCTAATGTGTTTACTAGTGTCACAAAAGGTGATGAACACCATGGTTTTAGAAACCGGATTGAATTAACCGAGTAGACTAGTTTTGATAAACCAGAGTGAATCCATCGAGTATACTAGTTTTGATCTGAACCAGAGATTAATTTTTACCAAAATTGCAATTGACCCGATGATCAATTTTTTGAAAACATTGAGTACTTGATCTTTTCATTTCAATATTATTAGCCTCAAACTCGACCTATATTTTGCATATGTATAATACGCTTTGTTTAGTGACTAAACTGTGAAAAAAACATTCCTATATAATTTAAAAATTGAATGGTTTTATAGCTTGAAACTATAAAATGGACATTTCCAGCAAATATTCTTATCTAAACAATTTTCTGAAATTGTATTTAATATTATTGGTCATGTCACTTAATAGTGCTTATTACATAGACATAAAATAAAATCGAGTTTAGGGCTAATAATATTAAAATAAAAAGAATGTGTTTAAAAAATTAATTAGGGGACCAATTACAGTTTTGATAAAAGATCAGGAAGCTCAGGATGTGTTTTTCCTTAAAAAAATTTAAATTGTTACTAAGGCACATGAATAAAAGAAGATTAATCGTTAACTCATATTTTAAGCTACAGATTATCTTTCACAATATGCATATATATATTGTGTAAAGTCTTTCTTTAACGATGTGGGATAGGATTTCATATGGGAATAGAATATAAAACTTGAGAAGTGAGGAAGGCAACTCAAATTTTGCAATGTGGCATTGGACTAAGAGAAGAACTATTAATTGAGAAACTCTGGGTTGGTTTGCCGATGAAATTGAAAGCCTATCTGTAAGCGCCGGAATTTTCCGTCTTTAAAAAAAAAAATTTGCAGCGGTGTCACATGACTGTAATATACAGTCGTGCCACTGTAATTAGATTACAGTCGTACGACTGTAATCTCGGGGCAGGTGCAGAAGCCCATACCTCTGCAGCACAAAAATAGAGGAGAGAGGAGGAGCAATTAATGCTCCGCCCCTTACAGCAAGAAAGCAGGAAAGATAAAGAGAAGGAAAAGAGGGAAAAGGAGGGGATTGGACACTTGATTTCTGGTGTTCAAAGAGAGAGAATTGGGAGTAAAAGGAAAGAAAAGAAAAAATACCAAACAAAGAGCATTCTTTTTCTCTTCTTTTTCTTCTGAATTCTTGAGTGTTTAAGTTTAAAATCTGTTAGACATCAATAGGTTAACAACTTAACACTCCAAATTCAATCAATCTCGAACTAAAAAAATATCAGAATCCCTAACATTTGGAGATTTTGGACCCAAACTTCTCAACCTTGATTCAAGAGGAAAAAGTGCAAATTTGAGTGGATTGGTGCGACGTCAGGGGTCAATCATACTGTGGATTAGCGCCAAAAAGGTGAACACTCTTCATTCCCTCTAGTTTTCATGCTTTCTGGGTGAATTGGTGTGTTTTTGTGCATTTTTGTTCACTTTTTGCGTTTTCTGTTTCTGGAAATAAAGAACAGCCGTACGACTGTTCTTGAGTTGGTGAACAGTCGTACGAGTGTTCTTGATTTCCCTCAATTTCTCAGTTTTATTTTGAATGATTTTGGCAAAATCCTGAAATTGGAGGATTTACAGTCGCACGACTGTAATTACAGTCGTACGACTACAGTTACAATCGCACGACTGTAATGCTCATCCAAGGGCAGAATTTCCTGAATAATCCCTAAAAATTTCTAAAAATCCCTAAAAATTCAGAAAACCAGAAAATCATCAAAATGAATTTTGTTATGTGCATTTACTATCTTAGATTTAATTTTCAGTACATCTGCATTTAGAACAATACCACGACGGGGATCCGATTCTCCCGAAAACCGACCCACCTCACATGCTAAAATTAAAGTAAACCGAAAAATAAATCGTTTTCAAAATGATTTTCTCACAAAACCAAAATATAGGGACGTTTCAAAATGTTTTCTAGGTCTAATTGGGCCGGCTAGCCAAGCTGACCCGGTTATTCCCCTAATTGCATGTTCCCAATTTCTAAATTCCTAATTCTGTATTAGTTGAGTCCTATTTATAGCGTGTCGTGTATTGTGCTAACCCTCTATTTTGCAGCTTTTTATTTTTATTTTTGATGTATTTAATAGATTTATTCATGTTTCCTAGGCGATTGTATTTTTTTAGATAAATCATGTATTTTAGGCGATTGTAAAGTGAGGACGAGAGTTTTTATTTTTTATTCAATTAGGTTGTATAATCGGCCTTTATTATTTTTTGTATATTTTGAATGTATGATTTAATTTCCCACAATTTATTTCCTGCATTTTGTTTTAGCATCGGATAATTAAAGTAAATAAATTGGAGTTAGAGAAAGATAATAAAGCGAATTAAATATGGTAATATAAATTGTGAAGTGAAAGCAAGCTAGAGGTTAAGTAAGTTATTTTCCCGGACCCTAAATCTCTAGATTAGGTACATCAGTCTGTCCTGGGTAGGGAGCTGTACCGGAATTCCCGGATGAGCTAATCCGGGTGGCGACTCTGTCACTGATCTCGGGATTTAAGTTTCGAGGTATTTAAGTTAAAAACGGGAAAATGTTTTCTACAAAAGAATTTCCAAGTTAAATCCATAATTTTCTAACTTAAGATAAACAAAACCCGTTTTCCAAAAATCAAACCAAATAATCTATAATAATCTTCTTTTTCCCCGGTTCGCTTCGCCGCGTCCAGTTTTAAAAAGGTCGTTCACTCACACAATCCTTTTTTGGTGGAATGCCTACATATTATTTTAGCACTATTTTTATTCATCCAAATTGATTTTATAATTTAAAACTTTTCCAACGCTTTAGTCGTGAGTTACATATATTAGCTTTACATAAATTAATATATTGCTAAAATTACAAAATGAATAAATTGATATTTGATGAGTAATTGAAAATATAAATATGTGCATCTAGTCATGCTTATGAATATTATTAAGTTTATAAAGTATGACGACATAGAGGGACTAGTAAGGAGAAATGATTCAATCTTTTGAATTATGACACCAAAAAATATGATAAAGTCTTTTGTTAAGACTAATTATAGGAATAAAAATTGCATACTATTTAACCATTTTTCACGAAAACTAAGGTGATCCAATTAATCTTAGATGTGGCTCTAATGTTTCTAAGCCACAAGAAAGTCTCAAGCAAAGAATATGGAGTGAGATAGGAAGAAATAGAAGAAAGGCATAATAAGAGGGACTATTAATGTCGTGTTTTATAGCTTTTTAGATGATTTTTAATGCCTTTTTTTATACCTTTTCATATTACTTCCCTTAATTCTTTTTAACTTTTTAGTTACTCGTACCAACTTAAAATCTACTACTTAAGCCTTCAACATTGAGTAGTTTATATACCAAAATGAATACATCACAATATAAACGAGTGATTTGTCAAAATGATTCATTTAACCCCTTAATCACAACAGGAATGCAAGCAGCTACCATGCTAGTAATTTCCCACGTCTTTCACCTTATCTTAATACCATCCGGACAACCTGGACCCATTGCAAATATTATTGTAAGTATGTTTTTACTCTTTTATCTAAAAAGACCATATTATGAGTTATTTATTTCAATGTAAACTTTCATTTAAGAAATCATGTGAATTTACATATATCATTTTTCTCATTTTGCGTTTATCAGGCAGGATTGGTGCTGGGTCCTTCACTATTGTGTCGTATCAAACAACTTAAGGAATTCTTTATCATGTCATCATCGTTAGATTACTATCAGCTATTAACATTCACTTTTCGCGTATTTTTTATGTTTATGATTGGTCTAGATGCAGATCTTCCCTACATTAAGAGAAACTTACGCTTAGCAAGCAATATTGCATATGGTGGTATGATCATATGCACGTTCTTTGGAGCGGCTTTTGCTTTTCTTATTCTCCATGTACTAAGATTCCAATACAATAAATGGATATTGATTATGACCATACCACTAATCATAGCAAACTCAGCTTCTCCTATTGTGATTCGATTAGCAGCTGAATTGAAAATTGACACGGCGAATGTAGGGAGACTAGGAATAACCTCATCCTTAGTGAATGAAATGTCATGTGTCTTAATATATTGTGCTTACATTTCTGTTCGATCTTGGACAATGTTTGGACATGGGGTTCTTAGCCTTTTCTTAATTCTAATACTTATTATCCTTAATAAGTATTTGTGTATTTGGTTTAACAAGAGGAATCCAAACCAAAAGTATGTTTCAAACTCAGAGGTTCTTATTGTTTTCATATTGGTCATAGGGCTTGCATTCATTATTGAATCTTATGGTTACCTAAGTACACTTGCTTGTTTCTTTCTGGGTTTGATGTTTCCTAAAGAAGGAAAAACAACTCGAACTTTGACACGTAAACTCACTTATGCTGTTCATAACTTCATGCTTCCCATTTACTTTGGTTTTATTGGATTCCAATTCGATGTGGCGTATTTTACAAATCTTGAGAATGTTATTATGATCGGACTTATGATCTTGTTAAGCACTGGAGGCAAAATTGTTGGGACTTTAATTGCGTGCCATTATGCTAAAGTTCCAAGAAATGAAGGTATCATCCTTGCTTTCATACTCAACTTGAAGGGCCATACAGAACTTATTATGCTTGAGCTAATACCAAAATTCATTGTAAGTTTTCCCTTTAATATTTCATTATATTTTCTACGAGTTTGGTTGAAATTGGCTATGAACTCATTAAATAGCTTAATTCATCTTCTTATTTTAATAACACTTGAATACCTTTTTCATATAAGAATGGGGTATAACTTAGTAAAGTTTAAAATATTAAATAAGAACGCAAATCAAAACCAACATATGTGAATACTATATACAATATGATATATCAGTTTCTAATATTTTCATCACCATTTATATTAAATGTATCTTGTTAATATATTTTAAAAGTAAAATATAGAAGTTTTAAGATGTAATGATTTATCTAAATAACAAAATAAATGTATGCATAAAAATTGAAATTTGCAAATAATATATGCTTGAATTAGAAAAACATGGATATTGTTAAGGAATCAATAAACCCAAAAGCTTTAGCTAATGTGTAAGGTCTAAGAATAAGTTTTATTATTATCTCTAAAACACCTCAACATGAAAATGGCCATTAGGCTCGAAGTGTGTACAATAGGTTCATCATACCATGTGTTGAAATTCCATTAATAAATGGATTGCTAGAATTTGAACCGTTTAAATTTAAGTCTAAGAAACACTAAAATCATGCCAAGAAGCTAATTAACCTAAAAGACTAAGCCAATATATAAGGTCTTAAAATAACATTTATTATTATTATTTTCTCCGACAAATATTATATATAATTCCTATTTTACATATTATCATCTCTTCCTAGAATTAATTATTCTCAATTGGGTTGTTATAACAGGCATGGTGGAACAAAAGACTTCATAGTTTGGTGGTAATTGTAGTGGTTCTTGATACAATAATTGCAGGAATAGTGGTGGTATTTTTGTTGAGAACACAAGATGATTACTTTGCACACAAACATACATCCTTAGAATCAAATGGTACAGAAAGTGAGCTTCGAATTTTATCGTGTGTATATAATTCTCGTCATATTTCTTCTACAGTTGGGCTTATATCGTCTATGGCAGGTCTTAATACTACACCCATCACCCCTTACTTAATACACTTAGTAGAACTCCCTAGGAAACATACGAAAACCAAATTAATGTATCACCAACTTCAAGATGGTGATCAATTTAGTGACGAAGAAGAATATGGTGGAAATGATGTTTTAGAGATCAATGACGCGGTTGATTCATTTGCTATAGATACTCAAATTTCAATCCACCAAAGTAAAGTTGTATCATCCTATGCAAGAATGTATGAGGATGTATGTAGTAAAGCAGAGGATTACCGGGTATCTATTATATTAATTCATTTGCATAAGCACCAAAGAATTGATGAAAGGTTGGAAACTGGAAAGGAAGGGATTAAACAAAGTAATCAAATGGTTCTTCGTTATGCTCCATGTACCGTAGGGATATTGGTTGATAGAGGGCATACTGGATTTAAGAGACCCAGACCAGATTCAATACAACATGTAGCAACTATATTCTTTGGAGGTGCGGATGATCGAGAAGCATTAGCATATAGCAAAACAATAATGATGCATCCTTACATTAAGTTGACAATTATTCGTTTTGTTCCAACAACATCAAATGAACAACTTCGTACTTGGGATATTGACAAATCACATAAAAATGATGAAGTTTTGTTGTCAATAACTGATTTTGAAGCTGAGAATGCAAAGGATGATGCATCTGTGGAGGAATTTTTGAAGAGGTAATTTTTAGAACTAAAAATATGATTTTAATGTCAAAACTATGAGCATAAAGGTAAAACTACAAATATAACCATTTTTCTATTAAATAAAACAGGTAAAACTTTTATACTTTTATGAATAAGGCCCCTAATTAATTATTTTACCATATCACCCCATAATATTTTTTACATCAATTAGCCCTACAACAATTTTCTATTGGGATTATGCTACACATTCCATCAAGGGTGCATGAATGGGTTTTAAAAAGTTGATTTAGAGTATTTTTGACATGACGAAGTACGAAAACAATAGCTCATATTTTTAATAGATTGATTTTATATGTTAAGTGCCCAATCAATAAAAATTCTTTCAAGATTATGCTCCACATCCTATCTAATATAATCCAAGTCAACAGCCCAAAATATCATTCACATGTCTTTGATAAAATTAAGAGCACGAATACATGTAAATTATTAAGGGGCGAATTAATGTTGAAAGTCATAATCAAGGGCTTAATATGGTAAAATAATTAAATGATGGTCTTATACATAAAAAAAAAATTTATAAATACTTTGTTTTAATAAAGAAATATTGTAAGTACTTTGTTTTTATACATGTATAGCTATAACAAATATAAATTTGTTTATCAGGTATGTGAAGTCTATGGGAGTTGCATACATGGAGAAGAATGTTAATTCACAAGACCAAATAACTACAAGTTTAAACGAATTTGGAGAAAAATTTTCATTGATTATATTAGGAAAAGGAAAAAGGGGGCATTGTTCAATCCTAGATGGTTTAAATAATTGGGGAGAATGTCCCGAGCTTGGAGCAATTGGAGATCTTTTGGCTTCTTCAAAATCAAATATTACTAGTTCAGTTTTAGTTATTCAACAACATAGTAAGCATATGAATAAAGAAGTAGAGGGTTAGTTAAAATTTTTTTCATAATATTTACGTATATGTAATTGCAAAATCTAACTTGTTAGTAAAACAAAATCTAATTGTTAAATTTGTTTGTATATTATTGGATGAAAAAAGAAAATTTAAAACTTTAAATATATTTCATTTTAACTACATAAATACAACTTTACAAACTATTTCTTAAAATTATTATAAACTAAAATGGCAAAGAAGTCCTTAAATTATGCTTCAATCATTTGTCATTACTATTTTTCGAGATACTTTTCCTAGAAGCATCTCGAAGCGATATGTTGAATAGATCTTTCCATACATTATTTAAGAGCATAAACCATTAAAGGAATGTGAAGATATGTTGCTTAAAACAAAACTAACGGTCCCAAATAGGCTAGCTACAGTACTAGAGAAGGGTGAACAGTACTGTATACCGAATAAAATTTTTGTAAAAAATTCTTTTTGCTTGAAAAACAATTGTCTTTTAATAAACACAAGTTTTATAAAAATGCGAAAATAGTAAAACTTGTGAATATAAATATGTTAGACTAAATAAAAAGGTTTTCAAATAATAATACTATTAAAATAAATTGCAGAAAATTAAATAGCAATAAATGTAAAGAGTGTAGGGATAGAGAATTAGAGACATTGAGATTTATATTGGTTCGAATCAACCAGTCTACGTCCAGTCCTCAAGCCAACCACAACAAGCATGTGTTACTTTTTCGAGTTCAAGTAACAAACTCAATACTTTTGCAGGCTAAGTATCAAATTTCTACCGTTAGTTTTTCTGAGCTTAAGTAACAAAACTCTATCGATGCTTTTTCAAGCTCAAGTACCAAACTTAATCGATATTTTTTACAAGCTCAAATACCAAACTTCTCCGGTATTTTTTACAAACTCAAATACCAAACTTCTCCGACGCTTTTTCTAAGCTCAAGCACCAAACTTTTACAAACTTTGTTAATCACACTATCAACAAAGCAAACCCCCTCACACAAATCCCTTAAAATGAATATTTGAAAGAATGAACAAGGATGAAGCTTTTTCTCTCTTAATTGCTCTTTGAAGGAATTGTGGAAGACTTAAAAGTAGCTTTTATATTGTGTGAATTTTGGTAAGTCTCCCACTTTGACAATTTCAATTCTTCTTGTTTATATAGGACTTAGAGAAGCTCATCAGGAGGTGAAGTAGCCGTTTAACATAGCTCCTGAAGAGATTATGGCCATTGCATTGAGGTCTTGATGGTACACCAGCAGTTGGAGCTTCTGAACAAGATTTGTGGCTGTTGCTTGTAAATCATAAGGAGAACTAGCCATTTCAAGCAGCCTCTGAATGAATAATAGTTGTTGTAGTCTCTTATAAAGATTTGTGCTTCTTGAAGCTAACATGACTTTTTAGAGTTGATGACTCTTGTAGCTCTTGAAGCCCTTTCTTTTCTTGAAAAGATAATGTAGCCGTTGGAGATATGAAGATCATGAAACGAAAAAAGGTTGTTATCTTATAAGCAAGCTTGTCATATATAACACTTTTTGATCTCTTGATGTTTTATCAAAATTCAAGACTTGTTAGTATTCTTTGTGAAGTAGCTTCATCTTTTTCACAGAGACATATTTTACTTCTTTATTAACTACAACATAATTGTAATAATATTCAAGTAAATATGATTAGCTTTTATCCTATATGTCAACTCTTCATTTAGTTATGATCATCAAAACTCGATTCAACAAAAACATAAATTGTAAATCAGAATGGAACTATCTGAAAGAATGTATACTTTTTGATATTTTCTTATTACATCATATTGATTAGAAAGCTTGGAAGTGCATGTAGATTTAGTTAAAGTGGTGATCATTCTCTTTTCTATAAGAAAGTTAGTAAAATTTGGATCTTAAGTGGATTAAGAATGAGATGAAACCATCAAAATGACAGATTTAATGATAGTAGTGTTATGAATCTTAAGGTGTATTTTTCTTTGTGATTTATAACTTAATTTTTAAGGATTGCACACGTATGTTGTAGCCAGGCTGGATTACACATTTTCTTAAGACTGAATTATTGAGCATGCACATGTACAAGAAAATGAATAAAGTAATAAACACATTTGATATTATAGGATCTTATTTCATAAAGTTGTGATAGTATTGATGTTCTAGTTGTAACCAAACTTGTTGACAACATGTCCTTTAGGGTAAAATTATTAAGCATACATACTGATTAAAGATTGAATAATAAACTAGATCTAAGTTCAGACTACAAACCACTTTATTAAGAACTACAAGAATTATTGATATGTGAGATGCAAAAAAGCTAGATCACACATTATCTTTAGCTTAAAATTATTAAGCTGTAATAACAAATTTTCAAATTTTCAATATTCTTTAAATGAAAGATTTGTAAACAAAGACTTATTAGGATGTGAGATATCCTTCAGATTTTAGTTGTATTCATGTTGGAAAAAGTAATATCTTTATTTTGAATTTGTTGAGCATGCATATGCATTACATGGTTGAGAATACAGTAAGATACACATTTTTAATTTGCATGTTACTTTATCAGTATTTTGCAAATGAAAAATATATCGACAAATGTTATTGGAATGTAGGATATCTTTGAGGTTTGAGCTATACCCAAGGTGGAAAAAGCAATATCATACATAATATTGAAATTATGTAGCATGCATATGTAGTCAAAATCAAATGTAACATAGAACATTACTTTTATTAATAATAAATCAAACACATTGCAACAACCATAATGGAGAACTACATTGAAAACAAACTAAACACATTATAATAACACTAATAAAGGCATATTGTGAGAACAAGATTTTCATCCCTCGATTTCAATGATGAACAATCAACTTGGTGCTTCCATAACTGTAATGGTCAAAATCAACTCAAGATCAAGACTTCGATTTGTTCAACTTCAGTTTCAAGATCGATGACGGACCAGATGAGTGTTGATGCCAAAACAACACCCGTACGATTATTGTGCAACTGTCGTATGGGTGTTAATTAATTCCGCAAACTTAGATTTTATGCAAATTTTAGGGGATTTAGTCATGGGTATTTAAGGTTGATTTCTAGAGAGAGAAAAGGGGGATTCAAACCAGAAAAAAAGGAAAAGCTTTAGAGAGAAAAAAGAGAAGAAGAGAAGGAAGAGAGAAACCAAGCCATTCTTCCTTACTTTTCTTCCCATTTTTCTTTTGGTTAAAATCTATAGAAATCTTAGGGAATCCATGAGTAAACGAATTTAATAGGCTTTAGAGACTAATTTATTCACTAAATCTGTAACATTTTGGAGCCTTTTTGGTGAATTTGGAGCTTGAAGCTCAAGGCGGTAATTCCAACCAATTGGAGTCAATATTGATGTGATTGTCAACCCTCTAAGTAGTGGATTCACGCTACAAGGGTAAAAATTCAAGAAACTCAAATCTTTTGCATTGTCTTTATGGTTTTGTGCATCATTTCATCTCAAACTTTCTTCCCTTGTTTTCTATTTTTTTTGGTATATTGTGATTTCAAAGATAACATCATTTCATCTCAAATTTACACGGGTATCATTACAGCCGCATGACTATGGATCCATGCCCACACAACTATGGGTTGAAATCCTAAGATAATAGTTAAACTATCCAAATTCAAATCTATGCCTTCTAGGTTTAATTCCTGAGGCAACACCAGCACGGGTATCACAACACCTGCACAGGTATTGATTAATACTTGCATAGGTGGTGTTTCAGGATTAGAACCCATTTCAATCATTCTATGCATTTCATAGCATTTTGGCCTTAAACTTATTATTGAAAGCATATAATAGATCAGAATAATGATAGAGATCCCAAGCTCTTGAAAACTAACTCACATTACATGTTAAAAGAAATAAACCGACAAAAATCATTTTCAAAACTGTTTTCTCCAACACAAAATATATGAACATTTTCTTTCCAAGTCTAGTCGGTGGCCTTAAACTTATTACTGAAAGCATGTAATAGATCATAATAACGATAGAGATCCCGAGCTCTTGAAAACTAACTCACATTACATGTTAAAAGAAATAGACCAGCAAAAGCATTTTCAAAATCGTTTTCTCCAACACAAAATATATGAACAGTTTCTTTCCAAGTCTAGTTAGTGAAACCTGCCGGGTGTCCCCAACTATCCCATAAATGCATGATCTCGAATCATCTATTTCCTGATTCTGTCATACTTGAGTCCTATATGCTATGATTTGTGCTCTAACCTCTATTTTGCAGGTTCAGATGTATGTTAGGATAGATGAATATCTAGGATTTTCATTTTACAACTAGATATTCATGTATTATAGGCGATTGTTCCCTAATCCCTTTTTATACAAATGTATCCTCTTAGGATAGATTTTTGTGATTTGGCTCGTAATAATTAATTAATTTACTGCTTTATGGATGTTTTGTATGCACGCTGCATTATCTAATAAAATCAACTTCAGATGTTATAAAATTCTATCAATAGAATGTTATAGGCAATTTTGATTAGACTATAAGTAAGTGACTTA
Organism: Euphorbia tirucalli; assembly: GCA_039660915.1. Lineage (NCBI taxonomy): Eukaryota > Viridiplantae > Streptophyta > Magnoliopsida > Malpighiales > Euphorbiaceae > Euphorbia > Euphorbia tirucalli. The sequence continues at coordinate 18,621,709 of CM077633.1, read as the reverse complement.
TCCGGACCTTTGATCTCTGAGAGGTGTAGTAGTTGCCACTTGGTTTGGCTATACCCTAATTTCCTGATAAAGGTGAACTGGTTGGCGACTCCTATATCTTCCCGAGACCAAGCATCTAAAATCTTTCCTTATTCCACAAAATGAATTTCAAGCATCCAAAAATCTCGGTCACTTCGTCACGTCCACCTTAATTGAAAAATGTCATCGGCTCACATATACATTAACTTTAAGCCAAACACATTTGCTAAAATACACTATGTTACATCAAACATTAAGTGCATAATAATGTTACCAATTTTATTAATGATTGTGTTATTGACCTAAATGCTTTACCAAAGCATTTTGAAGTTTATAATGTGGTACTTTATCCGTAAGTTACCTATGTCATTGAAGGAAGTTAGCAAAATATGTCTCTTCATCCATTACCTTTTATAGTTGCTAGTTGTTCATATCTTATCGGTTCCACAATTGGTGCATTTAAATCATGTTCATCTTTAATAATTATACTACATAAAATGATGCACATTTTCATAATATCGTAGAGCAATTTTTAGTCTGAATTATGCACCGGGCTTACAAAAATGCCAGATCGTGTTTCCTTTAAGTTTGAGGCTCACAAAACATTTGAACATTTGTAGACCATTTTGGGTAAATGTCATCATCTAAGTAATAACCCATATTTTATTACTTTCCTTGAATAACATAATTAGATGCAGGAGCAATACCATTAAGAAGATCAAAAAATAAATGAGATTGTTCTAAAATATTAATATCATTATTACTGCATGGCAAACCAAAATACGCATGTTATATGCACGAATCATAATTAGTGGCTGCTTCCAAAATAATAATTGGTGTTCCAAAATGTCATCAATACTATCTAGCCTAGGCGGTCGTATAATTTTTCCATCTCCAATGCATACAATCCATAATATCTAACATTCTTGGAAAACCATGTCATTTAACAATATGCAACAACTTTGGTATGTTGTTAGCATTAGGTGATCTAAGATATCTATCTGAGAAGTTTCAACAATAGCACGACAAAATCACTTCAATCTTTCAATTACAATTGACTTACCTATTTTAACATATTCATCTATCATATGAGTGGATATCTCATATGCTTGGATTCAAAACACAACTGATGTTTTTTGTATTGTCAAAAGTCCAAGTCCTAGAAGCATCGCATCATCGTTGGAAGTACACATCATGAGCTTTTGCTGCTTCAGTGATGCAAAGGAAAAGATTGCGAAACATACAAAATCATTGATAAAAATATTTCTCATTGTATATTTGATCACCATTGAAATAATCTTCATGGATTTGCTTATCTGCTTCACAATTGCAAATGACACCTTCATGACCTGTTTTGGATCATTTATGTCTTGATTGATGGCTTTAATGATCTAAGGAGTATTCCAAAAAACTTGTTATTATTATGCATCACTTGACATACAGTAGATATAAGCAAACTGCGGTGCTTTTCTATTGATGAACTCGTTGAATAATCTTCACCTGCATAATAGTAAGCCATTATGAGCTAAAAAAGAGAAAATAATTTCAAGAAGAGTTTGAGTAAGAGAATACTTAATGAAACTAGTGCAAAACTTAGGTTAATTTTATTAGTGCATGTTCTAGTCCCAAGGCATTGTATCTCAATTTATATTACTATACATTGTGTTACTAATAAAAAAAAAACATAATTTGTTTTATTAATTTCTTATGAAACTAATAGTAATAAAGTATCCATTTATTGTGTTTGTACTCATGAATGTCAATAAAATTCTTCGGGCAGTAAGACCATGAGTAGGGAATCAAACGCACTTATAAAACTATCCCTAGTCTGTTAGAATTATGGGAACGATAATAACCAAAGACTAGCATATGGTTTGATAGTATGATGGTGTCTTATTGACCATTAGACATGAATTATCAATCAAGGACATGGGTATATGTTAGGTTACATGTACTATATCGATCTGCTATTGAGAACATCACATGGTCCTTATGTCATAGGTGGTTCTCAAGTAGTACTTGTATTGGATCCTTAGACTTGATATGTAGGGATTCATCTCGAAAATCAAATAAAATGGCAGCGGAAGCCTTTTCAATTTTCTAACATCCAAATGCCAGGAACTTATGTAGATGAAATAAAAATAATTTTATCAGGAATTAAGAATATAATTCTCACCTTACGCGTCTCTTTTAGAGACTGCTAAAGAATCAAAGCAGATCCTCTCCACTCTCACCTACACGAACGGCTATCGAACGAGGACTCTGCTAGCATTGGATCAAGTAGAGCTCTCCTTCCTTTAACAGTTTTTTTTGAAAATCCAAGTCCAAGAAGAGAAGGAGGGGGGCATAATTTTTCTAAAAATTTAGGGTTGGAATTTTTCTTTCTTAAGTGAGCATTTATACTTCACTCGAAACTATGTCTAATTAATTACTTTAGGTTAAATTTTAATTTCCAATTGATGTAATTTTATATGTATAAATTAAATCATACCATATGATATAATTTATGTCATGCCAATTAAATGCAATTGGCTTATTAAAATTAACCCCTAATAATTATTGAGACTTAACATAAGAAATAATATATATATATATATATATATATATAAATATATATATATATATATATATATATATAATTTTCATCTAAGAAATTAATTCATCGAATTAATTCTATGACGTAATCAATTCTCATTAATTAAATTATTTTGATTAATCCAATTAAGCTATAATTTAATCAATTACCTTCCCCGCTTGTCAATATGCTCTAAGCATATTAGTGATTCGTTAACTGCTTGTTCAGACGTTCAATGTGTATGATCATGTGGGTCCATCTTTATGTTAGTAGTAGTCCCATGGCCTATAGACTGTAAAAGGACTCTAGCAATCCATTACAGCCCCCCAATTAAGATGGGAATTGCAGTCTAATGGAAATCAAAACCATGTAGTATAACTTATATGTCCTTTGTCATTGGCATTGTTGGGATTTTTCATAGAAAATCAACCGATTAAAGTGGAAGCTCGCATTGATTTTCTCAAATTCGTGACCTAGGAGTAATTGAAATGGAAATCAAAACATAAAATCAAAAAATCAAGAATGAGATTCTCACGTTTCAATGTCTCTTCTAGAGACGGTTGCATAAACCGAGATTGATTTCCTCCACGCTCACTTACACGAACGTCTATCGAGTAGAACCTATGCTAGCGGCGGATCAAAAGAGGAGAGCCAAATGGTTGGCCGAAAATTTCAGCATATATTTTTCTCTTATGGCCAAAAATCTCATTAATGAGAATTAATGTTTGGCTCAAATCAAGGCCTTGATTTAAGGCTTTGGTTTAATTAGCTTTTAAGTTGGGATTTAATGCCATAAATCCTTTAATCCAAATTAATTATTATGGGCAAAATTAAATGTAATTCTATTTTAATTTTCATGCATGTATTTATATAAAATCATATTATATAATGTATATGTCATTAAATTAAAATTGATTTGCCAATTAAATTGGCCCAATTAATTAATTGAGATTCAACTTAAATCAAAATACATATAAGCCTATGTATGTATTTTATTTCCACCTGAAAATAAATTCTCAATTAATACATATCAATTAAATTATATTGATCAATCCAATTGATCTATAAATTAATTAATTAATATTTATCTCTCCAGTCTGTATACTCCAAGTATACGGGCAATCCGACAAGTTCAAACTCAGACATTCTATGTGTATAATCCTGTGGGCCTGCCTTTATGTTGGCAGTGGGCCCAAGGCCCACAGACTGTGGGCGGGCTCTAGCAAGCCATTACAGCCCCCAATTAAGACGGAGATAGCAGTCTAACGGAAGTCTTAACCCTGTAGTTAAACTTATATAGCCCATGTCATTGATATCAGTGTCCAACACGGAGGCATGGTGTCATCACCCTTTTTTGTGTCTGGACATTTACTTCATCCTAAATGAATTGATGCTTACAAACAAGTTCCAACTTGTTTGGGTATGGCCACTCTTATCAGTTGCATTCATCAAGAGGCCGGTGATATCTTCTTAGTGGTTCACTGAGTGACATTCCCTTCTACATGTTCATAGTCTTGCCATGCTCATTGGCACACCCAAACATACCCATACTTGGCACCCTGTTACCGGCCGTTTAGGTATACACCAAAATGTGTCACTTCACATGCAAGACCATAACATGGTCAGGTCAAAGTATCCATATAAGTACTACACGAGAATCACTTGTGATACTATACCATGTGGATTTCTCGTTTAGTGGATCTATCCAGTACCATGCCCTTTGCATGTACCCATAAACTCCGTTGACATTCCATGTCCAATAGCCAATAAGACACCGCTACATAACCAAGTTTATGATAGTCTTTGGTTCCTTTCATTCTTATGACTGGAACAGACTACAGATGTTTTCATGGTCATATCTTTTACCCTATCCATGGTCTTACTGCCAAGTGCATGACACTTGTCAACATGGATATGGATATGTCCATTAGATACTCTATTTATAATATTGCACAAGGTATATAATAAATAGATTAATTCCTTTATTCATTAACAAAAATGTATAATACATAAATTTCATTACAAGATACAAAATGTATGATACAAAACAAGGACCAATGCCTTAGGACTAGGGCATTCCCAATAGATCTTGGAGTCTAGCACGGAGGTATGGTTTCATTACCCTCTTTTGTGCCCGGACTTTTACTTGATACCAAGTGAACTGATGCTCTCAAATAAGATCCAGCTTGTTTAGGTATTGTGAGCATGGGTTTTTCCCGACCTCTGTGATGAGAGCTCCTTTGTTACTTGTGGAATGGAAAGACTTGAATCAGACTTGGAAATGCCCAGAATGTCACCCGGAGTATCTCAAACGTCCTAAAAACTAAACCATCCATAATCCGAAATTCCAGAAAAGGTCTCCCGAGCTGTTTCTAGGGTTTAGAGTGCGCGTCCGATTTTCAAAATTCTGCCCTCGGCTCCCATTAGAACCACACGGTTCTAGACTAGAGCCGTACGGCTCTAGTGGTCAAAACAAGTTGCTCTGCAAAGCAGAGCAACTTGTCTTGACAGAAGAAAAAAGGGGGTGAAAAGTTAGAGATGGGAAGCGACAGATTGATTGATTGAAATAAGTATGAGAGAGAGATATAAAAGAAAGGAGAAAAAAAACCTGAGGAGAGAAGGGATTTTTAGCTCTGAAAAGAGAAAAAGAAAAGGAAAGAAACAGAGAAAAAGAGAGATAGAGGCCATGAGTTTGAGGGACCAAGAAGGAACCAAAAACCAAAAACAAATCCCACAACCTTTGCTCATTGCTTGGGGATCGTTTCGGATTCGTTTCGGCTTGTTTCAGATCATCATGGTTTTTGGCCAGTTGAGTTTCCAGGACACATTTCAAGCTTTCAATCCGTTTCTTGACGTTCAAAGCATCAAAACAACATCAAGGTAAACTTTGAGAGGCCTTAAACCTGTTTGCATTGCTTTTCCCGTGCGTTTTCTTTGTTTTACAACTTTGAGAATCGGATTGCCTGAATAGAGACGTACGGCTATGCTCCTCATAAACATAGTCTCATGGTTATGTTCATGATGAACAGAGTTCCTCATAAACACAGTTGCACAGTTATGTTCATGATGAACAGAGCCGCCCGGCTCTGTTCTGCAGGGACACATTCCCGGTTTCTCCCGATCGGCCGAAAACAATCCGTTATCCATTTTAAGCATTCTGTTGTGATCTTTTTTGGCCCAAATCCATCCGTATGTCATCAAATTTTGGTTTCGGATTTCTGTACGTATGGATATTAAGGTTTTCAGTGTTTCCTGGGTTTATTTTCTGAGTTTCGGGGTTGTTTCATCCGAATCGGGTCCATAGTCCAGCATTAGCGGACCCCCGAATCTCACAAAGTCCCTAGGAAATATTGAAAACGAACAAAACAGTATTTTCACAAATATTTTTGGTGTGTTTACTACTTTTGGACCCTAGATGGATGTTGAAAACTAGGAAAGCCCGCACAAACGGAACCCGGTGTTCCGGGATAATAGACCCACAAAAGTGGAAATTTACATAAAACCGAGCCAAACAATTTTCTAAAATCGTTGTCAGCACAAAAATCTATAGGGCGTTTTAAAACCGTTTTCCAGGTCTAAGCGATCTGACCGGTCGGGTCAACTCTGTTACCCCCTAAATGTTGGAAATGCCCTAGTCCCGAGGCATTGGTCCTTGTATTTGTACTATACATTTATTGAATTTATGTGTTGTACTCATTTGTATTATTAATAAAGGCATCAATTCATTTATTATATCTATCTTGTGCAATATATTAAATGAAGTATCCGATGGACATATCTATATCCATGACGACAATTGTCATGCACTAAGCAGTAAGACCATAGATAGGGTAAATGATATGACCATAAATAGATCCGTAGTCTGTTCCAGTCATGGGAATGAATGGAACAACAGACTATCATTAACCTGGTTGTATGGCGGTGTCTTACCGGTCATTGGACATGGAATGTTAACCGAGTTAATGGGTACATGCCTGGAAGCATGGTACTGGATAGATCCACTAAACGAGTAATCCACATGGTATGGTATCACAATAGATTCTCGTGTAGTACTTGTATGGATCCTTTGACCTGACCATATGATGGTGTTACATGTGAAGTCGCATACTTAGGGGTACACCTAAAGGGCCTGTAATAGGGTGCCAAGTATGGGTGCTTTCAGGTATGTCACTGAACATGGTAATACTATGGATATGCAGAAGGGATTTGTCACTCAGTAACCAACTGAGAAGATATCACCGGCCACTTGATGAATGTGACTGATAAGAGTGTGGCCACACCCAAACGAGTTGGAACTTGTTTGTGAGCATCAGTACATTCGGGATCAAGTTAATGTCCGGACACAAAAGAGGGTGATCAATCCATGCCTCTGTGTTGGACACCGATATCAATGACATGGGATGTACAAGTTTAAACTACAGTGTTATGATATCAGTTAGACTGCCATCTCCATCTTAATTGGGGGCTGCAGTGGCTTGCTAGAGCCCAACTGCAGTCTGCGGGCCAAAGGCCTGCTGCCAACATAAAGATGGGCCCACAGGATCGTACACATAGAACGATAGAATGCAGACTTAAGGAATCACATGTATACTTGGAGTATACACAATGGAGGGAGAAGTGTGTATATATTAATTATATTATAAAGATCAATTGGATTGGTCATAATAATAATAAAATTAATATATTCAATTGGCTCTTCATAATTAATTGGATTAATTATGAAATTATTTCCTAGGTGGAAATATTCATATGTATGGGTTTACATATGATTTTATTTTGTGTAGATTTAATTTTAATTTGATGGATTAAATTAATTGTCAAACTAATTTTAATTTAGATGTAAATAATATATTACTTGGAGTAATATATTAAATACATGGGTATATTAAAATTGGGCTTGAAATTAATTTAAACCAGAATAATTAAAATTAGACTGTGCCTAAATTAAAACATGGAAGCCCGCACAGAATAGACAGGAGCCAAGATGGGCCTGAATTCCCCTAAGGAATTCGGCCAACCCTAGGTATAAATAGCTAGGGTTAGAAATTTCGGCCAACACAAGTTTTGAGCCTCCTAGCCGAAATTTTCCTAGCCCTCTCCTCTCTATTGTTTTGTTTTTCCGACGCTAGCACGGGTTGCATTCGTTAAGCGTTCGTGTACGTGAGAGTGGAGGGATTCTACATTGAATTCTGCAGTCATCATCCATCTCTAGAAAGAGATTTTTCTGGTAAGAAATTTAATCCCTTTCTATTTAATTTAAGTTTTTCAATTTCCACTTCAATTGCTCCTGGGACTGGATTTGAGGAAATCACCGCGTTCTTCCGCTTTTATCGGGTGATTTCCGGTGACAAATCCCAACAGTGGTATCAGAGCCAGCTTTTGATCCGTGGAAATTGATTAATTTGGTTGAATCCCTATTTTGAAATTGGATGTTTTTTTATTGGGATTCTTTGTATGGGTTTTATGATTTTTCCCATATGTTTTAATACAATGAAAATTAATATTGCATATTGGTTTATGTTGTTTTAATTTTATTGTATTATTGGAATTCTTGGTGAATTGCTTTGTGGATGGATGGTGATTTTTTTTTATTTAATTCTGTTTTTAATAATAAAAAAAAAAATCTGCCTCCCGGGGTGCGGGGCTGCCTGCGGCGGAATCGCCGCCGGCCGCTGCAGCGTACCCGGGGCGGATGAACACCCTTTGTAATTTTCCATTTGTAATTTTGTTACTTTTGTAATTTTGTTTTTTGCCCTTTACCGGGCTCTGTTGATGTAATTTTTATCAAAGGAAATGAAATTCATCTTTTGCTCAGCCAGTACTCTATCTTCTTGCGTACAGTTTTTATTACCTTACTTCGACTGATTTTCCTTTGAAAAATATCTTCGTTCTGCTTGCCTTCATTTATTTATGACTGGTTCATCTCATGAGATTTTATGCATCCGGTTATGACCGGCTCCTATGATGGGAGTTGTATAATGGACGTATATCCGGTTATGACCGGCTCCTCTGATGGGAGTTGTATAATGAATGTATTATGACCGGCTCCTCTGATGGGAGTTGTATAATGAACGTATATCCGGTTATGACCGGCTCCTCTGATGGGAGTTTTTATAAGACCATATGACTTGAACGATGCTTTCATTGATCTTTTTCAGTACATCTTACAGATATAGGTGCTGCCTCATTAAAAACCCGGCTATGGAAAAACCCAGTGGGAAAATAATCCATTAGCGGGAAAAAAGAGTGCAGCCCAGTGTTTCCCTTAGTTGCTTTTAGGCGGGAAGTATTGCCTTAGATTGGCGATATTCCATGTCCGTGGGACATCTTTTCCATCCAGGCTTTGAAGTTTGTAAGTTGCTGGTCCGAGTGCCGCTGGCACTTTGTACGGCCCTTCCCATTTTGCGCCAAGCTTTCCTTTCCCTTCCTTGGTTTGTGACGCAGCAGAGTCTTTTAGGACTAAATCTCCCTCTTTGAGTGTTACCATCTTCACCTTTCTATCGTGGTAACGGGCCACTTTGTTTTTGTAAGCCGCCATCAGGATATGAGCCCTTTCTCTTCTTTCCTCCAGGGAGTCCAGATGGTACTTCAGGTTGACGTGATTCTGGGCTTCAGTATAGTAGAGCACTCGGTCACTGGGGGCACCGATTTCAACTGGAACCACTACTTCAACGCCGTAAACCAGGGCGAACGGTGTTTCTCCAGTCGGTCGTCTTGGGGTAGTTCTGTAGGCCCACAATACGTTGTTTAGTTCGTCGATCCAGGCGCCTTTGTGGCTTTCCAGCCTCTTTTTGATGCCGTCACTTATAGTCCGGTTGGTGACTTCTGTCTGCCCGTTGCTTTGAGGGTGCGCTACCGAAGAAAAACTTTGTGTGATCTTGAGCCCCTTGCAGGATTCTCTGAATTTGCTAGAAGTGAATTGGGTACCGTTGTCAGATATTATTTTGTGAGGTATCCCAAATCGTGTGATGATGTGATCCCAGACAAAGGAGATGATCCTTTCCGGTGTGATGGCCTGAGTTGCTTCCGCTTCGACCCATTTGCTGAAATGGTCTATTGCGACCATAATGAACTTCCTCTGCCGACTGGCCTCAGGCATGGGTCCTAGTATGTCAATGCCCCATGTAGAGAACGGCCACCCGGTTAATATCGACTTTTGCCCGGCTGCGGGCAGGTGGGACTTCTTTGAGTGGATCTGGCACTGGTAGCATCTCCTGACATAATCCGCGGCGTCCGCCTCCATGGTTTCCCAGAAGTAACCCTGCAACTTCGCCTTTCTTACTAGCATTTGCCCAGCTTGGTGTGCTCTGCAAACTCCCTCATGAAGTTCCCTGAGGACATAATCCCCTTCTTCAGCGGTGATGCATTTTAACCATATGTCTGTGGAGGATTTTTTGTAGAGTTTGCCATCGATTACTGCATATCGCTGGGACTTTCTGGAGATTTTTGTAGCCTCTCCTTTATCTTCAGGTAGGTTTCCTTCAACAAGGTATCTTAGTATGGGCTCCATCCACCCCCTTTCCTTCTTCTCCACCGTCAGGGCTTCCTCTGCCTCAATGACAGGCTTGCTTTGGACTTCATACGGGCAATTCAAGAGTTGCCAATCCCTAGCGCTGGCTGCAGCTTTGGCGAGCCTGTCTGCTTCAACATTTTCTTTCCTGGATATGTTTTCCACTCTCCATGTGGTGCCTTTTCCTTCGAGGACTTCGAGCAAGCTTCGTACCTTTTGTAGGTACCTGGACATGCAAGGATCTTTAGTTTCAAAGTTTTTATTGATTTGGTTTGAAACTAACCTAGAATCGCTCAGCAGCTTCACTCTGTCTGGGGCGATTTCTCAGATGAGTTCTAGCCCTTTGATTATGGCTTCATACTCCGCGGCATTATTGGTGGCTGGAAAGGCAAACTTTGTGGCGTAAGATAGCCTTATTTTCTCGGGTCCTTCGACATGCACCCCAATTCCTGCTCCTTCCTGAGATGAGGCCCCGTCCACGTACACTTTCCACTCTTCTGCTTTCAGTACTTGGCTCGGCTCTAACCCTGTAAATTCCACCACGAAGTCTACTAGGACCTGTGCTTTCAATGCCGGCCGAGGTTCGAACCGAATGTCAAATTCACTGAGTCTGATGGCCCATTCAGCCAAACGGCCTGAAGTATCTGGTCTCTGGGCACTTTCTTCAACGGAAAATTTGTCCTTACAATCATCGTGTGGGCTTGGAAGTAGGGCCTTAACCTGACGGAAGCCAAGACTACTGCCAAGGCCAGCTTTTCTATCCTTGGATACCTGATCTCTGCTCCCCTTAGTACTTTGCTAGTGTAGTATACAGGGTGCTGTTGGCCTTCTTCTTCTCTGATCATCACTGAGCCCACTGCTTCATCCGTCGCTGCTAGATACAAATACAACGTTTCGCCTGGAATTGGCCGACTCAATAGCGGCGGGGTTCCTAAGAAGTTTTTAATCCGGTCGAAGGCTTCTTGGCATTCGTCGTCCCAGTCAAACTTTTGACCTTTCTTGATTGCCTTGTAGAAAGGCAGACATTTTTTGGCTGAGAAGGAAATGAACCTCCCGAGTGCATTGAGGCGGTCATTGAGGCATTGGACTTCATTCACCGTTCTCGGGGGCACCATGTCCAAAATTGCCTTCATCTTCTCTGGATTCGCCTCTACCCCTCTCTGCGAGATCATGAAACCCAGGAACTTTCCTCCTCGTACTCCGAATACGCAATTTTCTGGGTTAAGCTTGAGGCGGTATCTCTGTAGTATCTTAAAGGCCTCCTGAATGTGACCGGCGTGATTCTCCTCATCCTTACTCTTGATGATCATATCATCAATGTACACCTCGATCGTCCGTCCGATCTGGTCTTTGAACATGTGGTTAACCAGCCGTTGATACGTTGCTCCTGCATTCTTCAAGCCGAATGGCATCACTTTGTAGCAGTAGGTGCCTTCATGTGTGATGAAAGTGGTCTTTTCCTCATCTTTTGGGTCCATTGGAATCTGGTGGTACCCTGACTTGGCATCCAAAAATGAGTACATGGCATGTCCAGCTGTGGAGTCGACTAGCTGGTCTATACTGGGCAAAGGGTAGCTGTCCTTCGGGCAGGCTTTGTTTAAGTCGGTGAAGTCCACACACATACGCCACGTCCCATTCGGCTTCTTCACCAGTACCACATTGGCTAACCATTCGGAGTAGCGCACCTTTCTGATGTGCCCTGCTTCCAGTAACTTGTTTATCTCTGCCTCGATCGCTTTTTGTTGCTCCGGGGCATGTTTCCTTCTTCTTTGCGCCACTGGTTTTGTAGCGGGGTCTATGTTTAGGCTGTGCTTTGCCACTTCAGGTAAAACCCCAATAATGTCACTCGTGTTCCAGGCGAAGGTCTTCTGTTCTTCTTGGAGCACTGCTGAGATTGCTTGCTTTAGTTCAGGTTTCAGACCCTTGGCCATCTGGATCGATCGTTCTGGTCCCACCACCAGGGTTTCAAGTTCATCCACCCTCTCAGCCCTCTCCTTCTTCTCTGACTTCTCTGACTCCTATCCGGCCTCTTCTGTTCTCAGAGAAGCTAAGTAGGTTTTTTGGGCCACCTGTTGGCTTCCTCTAGCCACTGTTACCCCCTTTGCCGTCGGTATTTGGAGGGCCAAGTATCGAATGGATAGGATCGCTTCTGACTCCACCAGGAAGGGTCTTCCCAAGATCATGTTGTATGCAAGCGGGCTGTCGATGATCATAAAATTCTCTTCAGATCTCCAGGTGTGCGCTGTGTTACCTACTTCCAGGGCGAGAGTTACCTGCCCTACTACAATGACCGAATGGCCACTCAGACCGACCAATGGGGAATGTACAGGCTGGATTCGGCTCTTGTGAATGTTCAGTTGGCGGGCCGCCTCTCTGGTGATAATGTTGACTGAGCTGCCAGTGTCCACCAGGATCCGCTTCACCGTGTACCCTTCTACCAAGGCCTCAATGACCAAGGCGTCGGCGTGATGCGCCTGTACGCCATTATGGTAGGAGAAAGAATGATTCAAACTGTCAACTTTTCTTGGATTGGCCGGCGGATGCGCCGAGAATCTGGCCCTTTTACTGGGCGACCCCAACTCCGGTCCTCCAGCTATTACCAGGACCACCCCTTTTGACTTTTTGGTTGGTCTCTGCTCCTCATCACACCCATCCCTCTGTTCTTTATCCTTATGTGTGCTGCGTGTGATGCCTTCTACGAATCTGCTGAACTTTCCTGCCTTGATCAGTAGGTCCACTTCGGCCGCAAGGACTCAGCAATTGTCCGTGTGGTGGCCTTTTGCTCTGTGAAATTTGCAATAGGCCTCTTTATCACTGCCCATTATTTGGCCGGGCTTCGTGTGAGGATACCGAATGCTCTTTGCGTCGGGGCTTCTTTGTATGGCGACTAGCACCTCACTGAGTCGGGCATTCAGCGGCGCGAACCTTGAGCGATCATTGGGGCGGTCCCTATGGAGGCGGTCCCTGTGATCTCTTCTCTGGGGCCTTTCATCAAACCGGACGCCCTTGTCCTTTTCACTACTGAAGCCGGGTCTTCTATTCTTTGCTGGCATGTCGATCTCGTCAATTTCCACCATGCTTTTGGCGAGGGCTATCATTTGGGTCAGCTCCCTAGGCTTTCTTATGATGATCTCTCCTCTAAGCCTCTCGTTTGTGGTGTTCTTGATCATCGCCTCCTTGGCCGTGCTGAAGTCCAGATTTCTGACCTCTAAGCAGGCAAGGTTGAACCGATCGATGAATGATCTCAGAGATTCTCCTGGTTTTTGGACGACCACGTGGAGAGTGCGACTGGCTGCCCCAGTCGGTATTGACCCCATAAAGTTCTTGCAAAACTCCTGCCTCAATCGATCCCAGCTGTCAATTGTTCCCGGTTCTAAGGACTCGAACCAATAAGCTGCTGCTCCTATTAACGTGGTGGGGAATAGGCGGCATACTAGTCCTTCTGTAGCACTTGCTATGTCCATCCGGTTCTTAAAGTTCCTGGCATGGACCCTGGGGTCCGTGTCACCCCGGTAGCTGTCAAAGGTCGGCTGCTTAAACCGGTGGTCGATTGGTTGGTTGAGGATTCTCGTCGAGAAGGGAGATTCCCCGCTTTCCATCAGGGGCCCTTGGTAAGGTATTGCAAAAGTGCTCAACGCCTTTTTAAACATGGCCATGAATCTGGGGTCATCCGTGGGTTCTGCACCCAAGGAGGATGGTGTTGGAGGAGGCGGTGTATTTGCGTTGCTTGGAATGTTTGCAGCGGGTGTGTTATAGGGGATGGCTGAGCTGTTGCCAACACCGTATGCGGTGGGGAAATTAGGTGTTTGCGGTGGAGCCGGCATCTGGTATGAATGTGGAGTATTCGGCAAATATGGGTGGGGTACTCCGTACCATGAGTTAGGAAGTGAGTTAGGAAATAACACCTGGGATCCCACGCTCCCTGAGGCAGCCATATTGGGACTTACCTGCATAGCGGCCTGCTGGTCTCCTACTGGTGCTGGCAGCCAGCAAAACGCAGGGAAATATCCTCCTGCGTGAGGTCCACCAATCATTCTGCTACTTCCCCCAATGGACTGAGCCGTGCCTTGTCCTGACCCCTCCAGTCTCATGCCAGGAATCCCATGCTCGGGGGCGGGGAAAAGGGCGCGAGCAACGCTTGGGTGTGAGACTGATTCTGGTAATGTGTGCACTATAGGAGGGGGAGTGCTGCCGCTCAGCGAGAGTCCTGTTATGCTCTGTTCCTGCATCTGGAGGATAGCTCGACGGAAGTCGTTCTGGTCGGCCGGCGTCATTCCGTAGTTTTTGGCAATCCGATCGAAAACTGCGTTGGCAGAGTTGCCACTGTCACCTGAGATGGTGGCGAAGGTGTGAGACAAACTTGGGGTCACGATCATGGCAGATGAGGGTATCATAATCTCTGAGAGTGCTGGTATTACTCCTCCCTGAGAAGGAAGGACTGTGGAAATTGCGTCTGAAGCTGTTGGTCCCGATGACATTGTCTCGTCCAGCGGTTCCACGCTCACCGCACCAATTTGATGGCTCCGAAAGGAAATTGAATTCCACGCAGTCTTCGCGGGGCGTAAGGCCGCCTGGTCTACCCGGAAAGCTGAGTACCTGGGAAACAGAAAGGTTGAGGACCGGGTGACCTCCGGGTCCACTCCGATGCCAAAGTCAGAAAATCTGGAGAATGAGAAATAGGAGAATAAAGATAGTATGTTGAGAGGAAAGATACCTGGGGAGCCCCTCATCTTCCCTTTTATAGGGGGTTAATCCGCGTGGCCTTGTCAGGCCGTTATGTATGGTGTATTCTCATTAGCTTGGTGTGGTCCCCCCACCTGTCATAGCTGTGCGGCAGACTCACCCTGTTCTTGTCTCCGTGGCGCTCACACTGCGTCTGACCTCTGTGGCGTCCACCCTGCTCTTGTCCCCGCGGCACCTATTTCTGGTACAACATCCTGCCCTTACACGTGTACAGTGGGAATCTGCTTATCTGTCCTTTGGGTTAGAAAACTCAACAAGGCGCAAGTTGTTTCAGCCGGTATTTCTCAGGATCCGACCTACAACGGAGCCGGTCTTATCCTAGGTGACCGAGTGCTGGATGGACTACTGGGGAGTTGATGTATGCGGTGACGCGGTGAGAAGCCGTGTGGTTCACGCGGTCAGTTTTATGGCTCCATGTTATCAATACTCATAGGCAATTCCTATATATTCTCATTCCTTGTAACCGTCTTATGCAGCTCTCGTATGTTTCTTGCTGCCATACAGAGCAAGCCCATGAAATTGAAGAAGGTATGACTAAAGTGAAAAAATTTGGAATATTATACAACTATTTTTCCTCTTAATTTTTCGCTAATCTCCCCGAAAATGACTGAATACCATAAGGTAAAAGTCACATAATCTGAAGAAGAAGAAAAAAAAAAAAAATTCAAAGACCATGCTATTAAATATTAAAAATCGACACAAGAGACAAAGGAATATCGTTAAAGATGCACATTGAAAGGATTAACTGTAATAACTACTGATAAAACTAAAGGACTAAAAAGAGAAGACACTATTTACAATTGAATTGCAATTCTATACTGTTTGGGAGAATTCTCCGTTACATTAATGTAATGGATATTATCATCGATGTTTTTGTTAAATAATATCTTGTATTGGGTATGGATTTTTGTATTCTGTATTTTGTATTATTAATTATTTGGATTTTTTTTTATACAAAAAGACCTTGTATTAACTAGAGAATTATATAATATTTTCATATTAAACAATTAAATTGCGTTTATTTGAAACTTTTAACATCAAATGACTATTGAAAATAAAAGAGATTTTAAATTTTTTGATGTTTTGTAATCAAAATAATACAACCTACAAAAAACTAAAATAAACTATTGCAATTTAAAAACAAATGATGGAAATCAGAATTATAAAGATGAAAGACAAACACAAACAAAACCATAATGCTTAAATTTGTACTTCATTCCGTCTTTCTTATATGATTTTTTAAGATTATTGATTTATTCTTTTTTATATGATATTTTCTGTTATATCTGTATTTTTGGTAAAAAAATTTCTCAAATTTATCTTTATTTAGAAGTTATGCATATAATCAATAATTAAATCATAATCATTATTAAGAAAGAGAATTTTGAGATGAAAATAAAGTTCTAGGGAAAAGTACTAAAGGAAAAATATTCATTTTAGTAATCCAATTAACACTCATTTATTTTGGAGGACAATCTTAAATGAGCAAATGCGTGAATATTAAATTGCTAGATTTATATTATGTAATTGAGTGGTAGTTAAAGCTTATTTTCCTCTTGCAATCATCTCTTTAGTAGTTGTTGATGATAAGTTGATAACTTCTATCACGACAAGAAACATGAATTTTGACAGCAAAAATTGTCAAAAAAATATAAAAATTCCTGCCGTAGTTTTAGGTAACAAACTGCAACAAAAACTTGATTTAAGTATTGATGTCATTAATACATATATGATAAGAACTTTTAAATAAAGCTAATATCAGCTTTATACCAACAAAATATGTTTTGTTTCAAATTTTTGCAAATTTTTTCTATACAATGTAACATTTTTTTTTTTATAGTGCTTTCATATTCTTTACTTTTTAAGTACATTTTTCACGTTTTTTTTTAATAACTTTCCCACCTCAAGAAATTCATCATTTACATGATCAACATATTATTATTAGGGAAAAGTACATAAAAAGGCTTTGTGGTTTGAAAGTTTTGCAACTAAAAGGTTGTGTTTTAAATTTTTACAAATGCATCCCTTGTGATATGCTCCGTTAACAACTAAAGATTTACATCCCTTAGTCGTTAAGTACGAGGATATTTTCATCTTTTCATATTTTTTAAGGGTTATTTTCGTATTTATCTCTTCTTTATCCCTATCATTCCATTTTCTCATCTCTGCAAATGGTGTGGTTTCATTCAACATGAAATCCATTTGGGTTCCTTTTTTCTATGTAATGAAGGAGAATATAGAAAAAAAAAAACAATGATTCAATATATCCAGACTTTCATTCTTTGTTTGCTGAGCAATTTTTAACAACCAGTCTAACAAAATCACAAAAAATTGAAAGTTATATTTTTCGAACTAATAGCCGGTTTTAATATCTATTTTTGAGGTGTTTCTTTTGTTGTTTGGCACCAAACCATAAAAAAAAAAAAAAAAAAAAAAAAAAAGAAAAAAAAAAAAGAGGAAGTGCTGGTAAGGTTAAGTAATATTGTTGATACATATATATTTTTTGTAGAAAAAAAGTTTAGGTAAGGTAGGTCTACTCACTTCCAAGATTAGAGCAATCCACTGATCTCGATAAGGGGTTCACAGATCACTTACCAACAAAGGCTAAATTTTGATGGAGTAGGGAATTGAACCCCAAACCTATCAAGTAGGGTTCAAATCTTTACCATTCGAACCAATCCGTGTTGGCAAAATTGTTGATAGATATTTTAGGAAAAAAATTGTTGTTTTCGATTACCAAACAGTTGTGTTGTACATGAAAAATACTCTTTTATAACTAATATATATATTAATCATAATTAGCTTTAAAATTAAACTCTTTCGCGGCCTCATAACTATTCACTAATTAATTGGAGTGCTGACCTTTTACCTAATAAACTTGAGAGTTTCTTTTTTATAATAACAATCAAATATATTTTTTTAGATAATATTAAGCAAATCAATTAAACCAACACTGTAAAACCAATTCACATAACGGGTATTTTTTTTTTTTCAACCACAGATATTGTAATAAAGTTATCTTATTACAATTTTATTTTTATAATTGATTTATTAATTAATTTAAAACGTGTCCGTATTAGTCATTTTATACTCTAAAATTAAAACTTTATTATAGTTTTAACAAATACTAATTAATAAATCAACAACAACAAACGATAAATAGCAACAGCAAAAAGTAACAAAACACCAAAGAATGTTAAGTTGTTATTTCAAAGATGTACAAGCAACTTTGAGTCAGTTCTATTATTAACAGGTTTACCATCCAATTTATTTTTCTCCGCAATTACACCCGTATCTGTGGCCATAGATATTAAGGTACGTAATATAGGCAGATCTTGGGTGTGATTTTGATTCGGATTAGATTTTGAATTTTACAATCCGCGAGATTGCAATCGCAATCCCAATCATGAAGTTGATCTTGATGCAGATCCTGAAGTGATGCTTATGATTGAGGTTACGAAGAATACGAAGAAGAACAGGAGGATAAGGAGTATAATGGCTGCAGTTTTGAAGGGCAGGGATAGAAAGGAAGAAGAAAAGGTAGGGTAAGAGAGGTGGAGAAAAATAAATGTTATCATAACCATATGGGACATTAAACCGGTGAAACTACTGGTACGTGGTACAACCAGTTCAACCGGGTTTTACTGGTGGTTATACCGGATTATTATTTTTTGAAAAAAAAATTATTTAAAAAATAAATAAACTTATAAATTCATCAAACACAAGTTTCAAATATTTAATACTCAAAATAACTTCATGAAATATCCTAAAACTTTATCAATTTTAAATATTAATGATAATCGATTAAATTTTAAAATTTGGAAAATTTTGTTTTGAAATCGAATCGAACCGAACCAGAATCAAACCGAACTAGTTCAGTTCGGTTCAATTTAAACCAAATGTATATTGGTTTGATTTTGGTTTTTATAATTTTCTATATTTGGTTTTTGATTAATCGAACCGAATCAAAAACCAAACATAGAAAATTATAAAAACCGGTTTTTGACCGGTTCACTGGTTTATTGATTTCCACTGGTCGAGTTGGTCATCTCTGGTTTTTTATCAAACCGCTGATTTTAATCAAACCGACTTGATCCATGGCCGGTTCGCAGTAAAACCGGTAGAACCGGCCTGTCCGGTCCGGTTTTCACAACTTTGAGAAAAATAGAATAGAGGACGAAAAATAATAATAATAAAAATTATACTCTCTCAGTTCCAATTTGATAGAGTACATTTCAATTTTGGTTCATCACAAATTATAGAGAATTTTCCTTTTATAAATAATTAGTTATTTCTAATATTTCCAATATATCTTTATTTGTTATGCATAATAATCAACAAAATATATTAAAATTTATCTTGAAATTATAAATATTCTACCATTCCAATATAAATTTAATTGGAAATTGTAATAATTCAATGTTCAACCATTTATATCAAGAAGTTGAATGATGATATATTAGGAAAATTACGAGAAAAAATTATCTTCCAACTATTTTACCTATATTTTCTTAATCTACGTATATATCCAAAATACTTTATCAAATTAAGACGGAGGAAGTATATAATTATAATTTGTTAAATAAATAAATAAATCTTTACAAAAATACCCTTTGAGTTCCTTTAAATGTTAACCAAGTGGACCACAACAAGTAGTGTGTTTGTAAAAATTTAAAACATAGCACTTGATTTGCAAAATCTTTAAATCACAAGGCCTTTTTTGTTGTTTTTGGTACTTTCCCTTATTATTATGATGTCTAATATCGAGAAATTTTATAATTTATCCGATTTATATTGACCATTCCAATAAAAAATTAATACATTTATATATTTTATTTTTTAGATATATTTTCTAGTTTTTCAATGCTCATTTTGAGTATTAATTTATTTTTTATTTAAAGGGTGATTGTATGGAGGGTGGAAAATGCTTTCATCAAGAGCCCTGTTAGGGGATTATTTTTGGGTAGGGGGAATTACCCAACTTGATCGCATTGTTGGTTCTCATTGTTGTCAGTTAAATCAATGAAATATGAGTTGAAAACCGGAAAAAAAAAAAAAAAAATTTTTTGATGCAAATAATTATCCCTGCAAACATGGACTGAGCCCGAGGAATATTGCAAAGTTAATACTTCATTGCTTGCAAAGGTGTCCAAAAGTAATTTTCTTTCAAGCCGAGTTCTCTCATTACTAGTTCCACACACAACTAAATTCCTTCGACTGATGATCTCTCAACCATGGTTTCTTAAGATGTTCCTTGCGTTGTTGCCTTTTATACTGTGGTTTAGTTGACAATTTATACTATATTTGTGATAAGAGCTCTTAGATTTGATTTCTATTATTTAAATACATCTACGAGGTTCTAAGAAGCATTTAATTACGACTTCTAAACCTAATTATATATTATATAGTTCACACTAAAAAAAGAATTTACCTTTCATTCCGAAAAAATTTAGGGGGAGGAAGAATATCTTTAATCTAAAGATAAGACCCCAAAGTAATTTACGAGAGGACTTACTTATTATTCCACTAACAAGAACTCCAACAACATTCAAATTTCGAACCCAAGTGAGGAATCTATAAGTCGCTTCCTTACCACTAAACCATGTATATTTTGAGATTACATATATTCTTAGTTATAAGTTCAAAAAATTAAATCTCAAATATATATATAAAGGTTAAGAATTCCCATATTTTACATGTTAATCCCAATCAGTACAAATGCGACTTCATCCATCGTCTAAACTGGACTTTAAATTGGATGTTTCATCATGTATTTATATAACAGCGAGAATTTGAATGAAATATATAACACAAAATTCACAATTAGTTTTAAAAAAAGCATTAATATTTTAATGCAAACCTCATAAAAAAAAGTATTTGAAATAAATAGTTAAGTACATCCTATAAAATATCTTTCTTGGTTACAGCTAACTGCCCTGTAAGTAAAAAAGAAAATAGAAGAGACTCATAACAGTAATAGCATGGAAGAATCTGGCTTCATTAGTTAATTAAAACAATAGCTTTGTCCCGGACGAAGGGCGGCCGCTCAGGCGGTGGCTGGTGAATCACCAATGAAGAAGTTCTTGAGGTCAACAAGAAAATCTTGATGATAATTATCATAAAAGACATGAGCCAGTTTGCAGTAAAAGTCATGATTACCAATTTGTGCTTTCTTGAACAAGTTCCAATCATGGAGGAATTCTTGATACGTGTATTCATCACGGCCGTCCAATCGTTCTCTCATCTTGTTCACAAAACCTGCTTCTTCTTCTTCAACTGAAAACTGCTCTTTCTTCATCCTCTATTGCCTGCCGGAGTTTGAGCTTACGGTTGGTTTCTTGAATTCTCGGTGCTTATGAGATTAGAGAGAGTAATTAGAATGGGGTAATTTATATAGGAAATTTAGGAATTGGATTCCTAAAAGGATTATGATTTTCTTTTTTAGTGGAAAATAAATAATAAAGAAAAAAGATGTTTATGCTATGATATGCTATTTTGGAATTATCATCAATCAACGTATATTAGTATTACTATTTTGGATGCGTGACTTTCTTTCCACCGTTTCTTCTCAAAAACTTGTTTGTTTCACATTATTTATTTTTCATTTTCAAAATTAAAAAACATTGAATAATTAACTTTTTTTAATATAATTAATTTCACAGTATTACTTACTATTTTAAATAAGATGTTAATTTAAAATATATTATCGGGTCATGAGATGGATAAATGAGATGGATATGCTCCTCTTTCTCTCTAAGAGTCTAAAGAGAGAGAATCAAACCTCCATTGTTATTGTTTTGAGGAGAAATGTGTGAACTAATCTACATCTGACATTTTTCTCCAACTTCAATACAAAATTGTCTTAGTTTAGACTTGCTAATATACAATACGATTTTGATAAATTTTTTTTCCCATTGGTTCGTTCATCATATGTTCTTAGTTAAAGATACATGTCGATCTTTGCATCGTAGATACTTAAATCTATATCTTTTAAGCAAAATTTATCCATATTTGCAAAACTGCTTAGTATTATGCAGTATGTTAGAGTCCTTATGGCTGTGGATCTCTGATAATACAAGATAAAGCTTAGCAAAATGTAGATTGTAATGTTGTTTTATTGTCTTTTATCATACCTTGTGTATTTTCTCTTGTTCCTATAGTATGTTTTTCTTATCTCTCATTATGATGAGATTGTATTATTTTGATTATGTTACGAGAAATTGTTTGATTTATCTAGTTTTTATTACCGATATATAAATTTTTATGCATTCCACATTTCAAAATATATGAAATTTTCCATTTTCATAAAAAAAATATTACCAATGAAAAAATTAACATGAGACATTCAATCATTTTTTAATTAATACCTCAATTTTTTATAAAAGGAAAAAAACATCATGAATTGTTTGAACTTTTGTTTATTTTGTAATTTATCTCCTGATTAATTTTTTTAACACATAATTATATGATATCATCCGCTTTACATTTAACGTTCCTGTCTAGCATGTGGATTATAGTTTTCATTAACTAACATGTGGCATGATTTTTTAAGAGACATGAGACCGCATAAGAAATATGGTTAAAATCCATAGTTATGGAACATCTGCATTGGAAATATATTTCAAATCCCTTTAATGAAATTCAAATTCTTCAAATTCTCTTAAAAAATCATGCAACACGTAAGTTAAAACCATTAATTGTGATTTTTTTTTTTAATTTTGAAATTGGTCGGTATTAATGAATAAATGACACAAATAAACATAATAGAATTTTGATTAATTTTACTTTTCAACTGGTTTTCTCAAAAGCCAAAATTTCTTAAATTTCTAATAGATTATTTAAACATTGATTGAAAGATCTAAGATCGAATGAAGTTTACTCGTATAAATTGAACAAATTTTTTCATGGACATTATTAATTTAGGTTTCTCCTCTCAATCGTGTAGTCTAGATTAATCCAAAATTATTATGAATTAAGATTAAAGAATGTTAAATGAATAATTCTTGATATTTCATATTATATTACATAACTTCAGAACTTACTTCTAAGTAACCAAAATAGAACTTACTTCAAATAGGTGGCTAACAATTTAAGATACAGTTTCAATTCAATATAAGATACATGCGTGCATATCTAGTTTCGTCCTGGTGGTATGCGCAGCTCTCTTTAAATAGGAGGTCCAACATTCGAGTCTCCATGAGAAAATATATTACACTCTTAAGAATAAAAATTGGAAAAAAAAATCAATATAAGATATATATATATATATATATATATATATATATATATATATATATATATATATATATATATATGGAAAAATAAACACTCTCAGTCTAAAATACTCTAATAACTAAAATACGTAACAAATTGAACATTATAAAAGAAAGTAACAAAATTAAACCCATCACAAAAAATAAAAAAAATAAAAATGATATCTTGGCATTCTTTAAAAAAAGTTGTTGTTAGGTCCTAACTTTTAAGCAGATAGATGGATGTGCCAGAATATATAATAGATTTTCACTTTTGTTTAGATAATTTACTTTAAATTTTCTTTTTCTTCTATTTTTTTTTTCTAGGAAAAAAAAAAATCTACATAATAGTCCTCTTTATGAATAATATCTACAATTATTATAATGAACCATGAAAATATAAACATCCTAACATAATATCTATGCAAGATATATCATCTTAATTAAGAATTCAGAAATATTGGGCTAAGCTATATGATTTATCCAATTGGGTTACTTCCAAATTACATGACATATTTAAATTTAAATAAGTTGAAGTATTACTAACAACTAAAATATTTAAAAAAAAAAAAATTGACTCCTTTAATTCTTCCCCCTCCGGCCAAGGGATCATAGGGACTAAAATATAATTTATATAAAAAAAAAGGTCTCAAAATTTACCTTAAGGGCTAAATTGAAAATTATCACTACAAATTATTATAAATTTATAAAAATTTAAACAATACTCAAAATAAATATGAAATTACATGGAGGGCTATGGCAGATGTATTCTATAGTTTCTCGGTGATCAACAATCCATGTTGCTGGTTTGTGCATTTTTGTTCTATTGCCATTATATATATATAGTTTTGTTTATTTTATTTCTTTGTTTAACCTTTTTTTTCTTTTTCTATTTGGATTTAGTAATTATCAATATTTTGTTAAATACTTGGGGTTCTTCCATGAAAATTTCTAAAAAATTTTAAAATTACACCATTGACCCAAAAAAAAAAAACTAAATATAATTGAAATTTTTTAGTTTCTAATATTACAAACCTATACCATATAACCAATTTTAAGTGAAAAATTAAAAAATTTATGAAAAAAATATGAAAATACGAAAGCTGAGAAGAAAAAAAAATTATAATCCTA
Source organism: Euphorbia tirucalli (assembly GCA_039660915.1). NCBI lineage: Eukaryota > Viridiplantae > Streptophyta > Magnoliopsida > Malpighiales > Euphorbiaceae > Euphorbia > Euphorbia tirucalli. The sequence continues at coordinate 18,597,480 of CM077633.1, read as the reverse complement.
AAAGTTTCAGTTAAAGCCCAAATAAGAATGGACTAAAGATAAGCAAATTGAGGCCGGGCCTATTGAATGGTACAAGCTCTAGTGTTCTACTACCCTGGGTTCTGTAAACCTCGCATATAACTTCGATTCCGCTTACGTTTCTCCTATTTTTGTTCTTTTTCTGCGCTGCTCTCTCTTCTTTTATTCCCTTCTGTTCTGGCGCTTACGCCTCACACTCCATAACCTGAACCCAATGAGTTCAGTGGCTGTAAAATTCGCTTACTCATTTAGACTCTCATCTTCTACTTTTCCATTCTCTGCTCCAGGTAATTCTTCTCTCCTTGCATGTTACCTTTTTCGCTATTAATGAACTTCTGAGTACAATTTATGCTTACCCATTCTGAATGATTTTTCAAAATGGAATTGAGGGGGGCAACTTTTGTTTTTGATTCAAATTTTCATCCTCTTGTTCCTTGACGAATTTTGTCAAACACTTTGTGAGTGCTTCAGTAGTGAAGTAGTTATGACTCGTGGAATATTATGAAATGCGTTTTTTTTTTTTTCCTTTTATTACACTAGTGGGTTTGCAACGAAGCTTGAGGTCGTGGTACTCTACTGATTCATTTAATGGAGGGAATAGTAACGAGACAGATGAACAATATGATGACTTTCTTGGTGAGAAGGCTGATTTGCAACTGCAAGGTGTGGATCCCAGGAAAGGTTGGGGATTTCGCGGTGTCCATAAGGTATTTGATGTCAAACGAACTAATCTTGACGTTTGTAATTTCTCAGTGATTTGGGCTAGAAACAATATTGCTTGCCAATGTAGATAAGTTAAAATTGGAGTAAGTTGAATTGTTGATGATTTTTTAATTGCTGTTAGATTCAATTGGTAATGATGATTATGCACAGGCAATAATTTGTGGGAAGGTTGGGAAAGCTCCTGAGCAGAAGATTTTGAGGAATGGCCGAACAGTAACCATATTTACTGTTGGAACTGGAGGGATGTTTGACCAAAGACTTGTAGGATCAAAAGACTTGCCAAAACCAGCTCAGTGGCATCGAATTGCTGTACACAATGATCAGCTTGGTGCTTATGCTGTTCAACAACTTGCCAAAAGGTATGCGTCTGTTAGGCTTAATACATTGCCCCCCAAAGTTGGACTCAATCATTCACTGTCATCCTGAACTTAGCAAACGTCTCCCTTAACATGGCAAAATCGACCAGTTAGCCCCCTTGATATCCCAGTTAACCCCTCAATCCGACTTTATCTTCACACGCCTAAAAGTCTACTCTCCCTACCACGTCAGATTGGGGAGTTTATATGGGTTGGTTTTGCCAACTTCAAGGACAAACTGGTCATTTGCAAAGTTTAGGGTGACAGTAGAAGATTGAGGCCAATTTTAGGAAGCAACTGATGTATTAGGCCTTTTCGTTTTAAATTAAATCAACTTTGATTGTGATAGTAAAAAGGAAAAGGAAGCTAAACTTTCTTTTGTAATTTTAATGGTGCAGTAGTTCAGTGTATGTGGAGGGTGACATTGAGACTAGAGTTTACAATGACAGTATCAGCGGTGAAGTTAAAAGCATCCCAGAGATTTGTGTTCGTCGTGATGGTATGTTCCTTTTGTCTCCCACTTGCCCTCTCTATTGTTACCCTTTTTTCTACTTTTACAGAAGGACTCTACCTGTAAGTCTGGTTTTACAGGTTTGTGGTAGTGTTAGTTGACTGACTTGACTACCACCATACCAATTATAAGGTGATGGTTGATCAAATAGCTATTAAGTAATTTCGAAAATCATTGCCAAATGTTAGCTCTTTTGGTGTCAAATATATCATTATTTTACTTTTTATTCATTGATGGAAACACAAGTGTGCTTATTTTATATTCATGTCAATACTTGGGGGTTTCAATCGTGTGGGCTGATTTAATTTGTTCTGTTTCGTTCTTTCACTGCTCCCATGGGCTAGTGAATTTGGAATAAATAAATATTTTGATTCTCAAAGTGTTTGACATGGTTTTGTGACTACCTTGAATTACACTCGCTCTTAAGTTCTTTAGGTGTAATGTGGAAGAGTTTATTGGGGATATATATGTGCTTCTCTCATAAATATAGATGATCTTGTCACTAGATTACATAGCTATTAATTATTTGTATATTGCATGATGTACTGCTAAACTCTCTTGTGTTGCCCTTCTTTGCCCCCTTGCAGGTAAAGTTCGCCATATAACCAGTGGAAATCGCTTGGATGATATATCCTTCGACGATCTGAGTAAGTATTCTCTTCTTGCTGTTGTTCTCTGGATGATGACTGAACTTATGGTGCTAAGATAATGCTCAAGGAATATTACACATTTCTCTCGGGTATTCATTTTTCTTTTGTTTTCTGATATTGCGAAATAACTGTTTTTTTTGCAGAAGAGGGATTGTTTAGCTGAAAGTTGTTACATTGCAGAATTCTGTTTCTTGGAAAGCTATTGCAGTTTGATCCTTTAACTTCAGTAAGACAAATATAAGTGTGACAAATTGGTTTAAATGTTTCAGGGATTCTATCTCTATTTCAGTAAATGTTCGGTCCCTTTTTTTACGGCTGTCTGTGACTCTGTGTGGTAGGGTGAGGAAGATTATGCAATTTCATTTCTATTTGGTCCACTTTGGCAAATTTATAAGTAATAGTTCTCCTTACAGGTATGCCAATATATTTCTAATTAAGTATGATATAACGGATGATGATGCATTTGAGAACCCTAAGTTCATGTTATTTATATGACTAGTTGTTTATGTTATATATATATGACTAGTTGTTTTCCCCTATGTAGCCTGGATTGTCTTGAACCTGATATTCTGGACATATTGTACCAATACATGGAAGTGACAAAATTGAGATATGAAATTCTAAATCTGGGGAAGTTGATCATGAGATAAAATGATTTCTATTCTAAATAGAAAGCACAATATGTTTTCTGTATTAGTTCATAAATTATCCTTAGATTTTTACTTGAACATTTGTGGAGAGAAACCCTGAAAATAATTGTACATTACAATTTATCATGTAATACCAAGCTTCAGTCACAAATTACAAAAAGAGCCCAGGATATGAAACATATTGTATAAATTCTGTTATGTCCTTGAATTTTCAACTAATAGGTGTCTTACTCTAACACTAACATTGAGTTCTCTAATCTCAGTCTTATATTTGTTCCAACTTTTATTATTAATTACATGGAGATGAAAAATTACTATTGAGTTCTTCTGATGGTAGGGTTGACTCGTTCCATCCAATATATGAAAAGTAGCTTTTATGGATTACAATTTGGTTAGAATTAGTCTCATGAAACTAGCTTTTATGCATGGATAGTATATATGTATGAACTAGTCTCCTATTTAGCTTGGCGTTGTACCTTCGTGTCTTCAACATGTGTAGGAATCGATGCTGATTGACTGATCTTTTTATTCAGCATATTGCCAAAACCTCCTAAAAGGTTTAGCTCAGTGTTTAAGATATCTTGGAGGGGACAGGGATGGTAACGGGCCTTTGGTATTGCTGGGGAAATAGATAGGGATGGGGATAATGATTGGGGCTGAGATAAGAATGAAAGAGTTAGGATAAGATAAAAATATGTAAGTTGGGATTTGTTAATTTATGTTTGTTATAAAACAATACAATTTACTTTGTCACCTTTATATATTTATTTCACTCTTTTACATGAAGAATAACTTAGTCTTTTACACCATTAAAATTTTATCTTCATTTCTATAACTGTCCGCCTCGGTATAAGATGATAGAGATAAGAGAGGGATTTATCTCTGTCTCATAGGATAGAGGGGATATCTAACCCATCTCTCTATCTCTTTAAACAAACAATATGTAAAAGAATTAAAAAAGGATTAATCTCATTTGTTATTTGGATAGAAAATAGTTGGCTAGAATGGAATGGAAAGAAAATCATGTTTTCGAAGTGAAAATGACAAATTTAATGGTGTGTCACACTTAATTAATGTAGTTAATTTAATGTACTTCTATGTAGTGACCATTTTTGTTGGCATCATTTTCGGAAACTAAAAAGAAATAGTATGGTAGTTTTATATTAGATATTTTTCTTAATGCTAATTAAGGGAAGTTGGTGTATTTCTCATCCTTCCATCTACCATTATTCAACTAAAAATAATTGTAATGTAATACTTGCAAAAACTATAGAAGCAATCCTCTCAGAGAAGCCAAGTAGAGTCACATCAACTTTATAGAAAAATTGCAAGAGAGCTTCAAATTTTGCATAAGGAGAATGTGGAAGTGATGGTGAGTGTTGAAGGACTATTTCAGATATAGCATTGATGATTAAATATAATTATATATTCATTTTCAACATTAATGTGCTTCTGATTTTATTTTATCTTCATTAATTATTCTATTAATAGGAATATTTACATATTCATCAAAGAAAATATATCTACATACATATTTAGAATTGTACTTTACAAGAGTTTATTATTATATTTAATAATTAAACAAAATATTTAAAATAATTAATGTAAGTCCCGTGTGAAGGTCATGGGTACACGTCTTTTTTTTTTTTTTTTTTTATCAATAATGAAACATTGTATTAAGAACTAAGCTCAATTACATCAAATTCGATACAAGGCAGAACGACCGAGGGAACCTCCTCAATGAAAAGAACTGGACCGAAATTACATCTACCCCAATGGGCTAAATAATGAGCAACCTTATTTGCAAGACGACGTTCAAAGATAAAGACTACTTTATCTAGTAAAGCGAACACGTCTAGTACTATAAACAAACAACATGTTTTTTAGAATTTTGCTGACTTGGCATTATGAAATGGCTCTCATTTCCGATATGTAGATTTGTGTTGTTTAATTTTACGTTTGTTTTTAAGCCTATTTTAATTAATTTAATACTTTTTGTTGCAATCTTAGAATGTTTCAGATTAATCATATGAATTTTTGTTCTATATATATGCACACACACTAAGAGATGAGCTACCAATGGTTCTTTAAATGTAATGAGAAAACTAATTGGGTTCTTAGATTCCAAATTTCCTCTAGCATGACAATCTTTTAGAAGAGTGTCAATGTGTGTGATGCAAGAATGAAAAATTTATAAATTGTATTAGAAAACTCAAGAAGAATTGAATCAGTTACAATTAAAAAAATAAAAACATTATAAAAAAAAATAATCGAGCTATAAACATGCTAAGTATTGTGAAAAAATTTTAGAATACTCCTGTATTATGATACTCTTTAAAAATACATTAACAAAAAGAATTGTTACATGCATTTTTAGTAAATATTCTGTAAAATCTCTTAGTATTTAGTCAAAAATATACTTTAATCACTCGAAATAATAAACTATTAGTTTAAACTAAATTTATATTCATAGATTCTCATTTCTATTTCCATTATATTATAAACATAAGGTATACCAAACAACGCTAGACTAGTATTATTAATCATTATTAAAATACTAGTTTTTCATATATAATGGTGTTAGTTATATTTATATTTTAATGCACGGAACTAAAAGTATAGCAATATATAAAAAATAATGCTTTTTAAAACAATAGAATACCAATATCTAAAATTTGTTTTAAACAAAGTAAAAAAATAAACAAATGTACGAAAAATATGTGTGATTTTGAATAAGTGAAAACCCCTAAAAAAATATTTTGAGAAAATTTCTCAAAACTAAAAGCATATTTAAAATTTTTAAAATTCGGTGGTGATGGGTTTGGGCTTGGGCTTGGGCTTGGGCTGTTCTGGAGAGATTAAATAGAAGTTGGAAAATTGTTATTTAAATTGCCGGATCGAGAATTTTGCTGCCTCCTTTTTTTTGCAAAACCCTAGTTGTGTAGGCGTCCTGCGCTGTTCTTCTTCTTCGAGCGGTATGTTCATTTCAGTCGAACCTCATATTTCTTCTCTTTTTTCTCTCATGGATTGTTAGTGCACTCTTTGATTTTCTGGAAATCGAGCTATTGCAGCTGCTTATTAGATTTGATAATTTTGGGGATAAAGATCAAATTTGATACTTCTTCGATTCAATCTCTTTTTCAGTTGTTGTTTTAGTTTTTGTCGTTTTCTTTATGTAAGTAAACATTCAAGTGAACAAATCAAGCTACTACTGTTGGTTAATTGTTGTTTTTACTCTTATTGTCGTTTACATTTTTTACGTTTACAATTTCGCTCTGTTTTTGAAATTTAAACTTCTGATAATTCATCTAGTTTAGCTAGCTTTCACTAGATTTAGAGGTTGGGTACCTAGTAACTTAGAATATCATTTATAATTTGGTATTTGTATTACTTTATTTGGGTTCTACTTTTGTTGATAAATTTTCCTTCCTCTTGGTTTTGTTCTACATTTATTCTGGAAACTTTTTCCATCTTTGGGCTGGCTGGTTTTGTAGTATTATTATCAGATCATAATATTTGATATGACTTTCTAGTCTCATTATAAGTCCAATGAGTGACGCTTCTTGAATTTGTTAGCAGCAAAGATGGTGAGAGTTAGTGTTTTGAATGATGCTCTGAAGTCCATGTACAATGCTGAAAAGCGAGGGAAGCGCCAAGTCATGATCAGGCCTTCCTCGAAAGTGATCATCAAGTTTCTACTTGTGATGCAAAAGCACGGTATCTGTTCATTTTATCACTTTTGTTTTGCTTTTCACTCTTCTTGCAAAAGATTAATAGAGTTGTGTCTGATTTATGATCATGTTAATGTTTTTATGTAGGATACATTGGCGAGTTTGAGTACGTTGATGATCACAGGTCTGGCAAAATTGTGGTCGAACTAAATGGGAGGTTGAACAAATGTGGTGTTATCAGCCCTCGTTTTGACATTGGTGTCAAGGAGATTGAAGGATGGACTGCAAGGTTGCTTCCCTCGAGACAGGTTAGGAAATGAATCTAGATACACTTCTGAAATGTCAAACATATTGTTTATTTGTGGCTAAGCAATTATGTTGGTCTTTCAGTTAATATTGTGTCGATTTCAATACATCTTTGGCTCTGTATATGCATCTTGATATATGAATTTGCTGCATTTTTGTGTACATTAGTTAGTTTTGATCCATCCAGTTGATCAGAGTCGATCTGGGCCTTTGACACCTTTAATTGTGTAAAATTGCAGTTTGGTTACATAGTGTTGACAACTTCTGCCGGCATTATGGACCATGAAGAGGCCAGAAGAAAAAATGTTGGTGGAAAAGTACTTGGTTTCTTTTATTAAACTCATCATATTCTTCCTTTCGTTTTGTTTGGTTGCGAAAATCTTATCATGCATTTGAGGAGCTTTTTGTAACAGCTTTTGGTCTTGATTACAGTAGGACTGAGATGTACACCTTATTTAATTTAGGTGTTGTTTTTTGCTTCAAAGGATTTATGTTTATTGTTGGTTACTATAATTGCAGAAAAATTTGATTATGATATTGATGGAAATGAAATATGCTCCTTGGAGATGTGTATTCTTGTTTGGCTGTATTAATTTCTCATTAGACAATGATTTGCACAAAAGGGCCTATATTAGTTAAGAACAAGTCTTATTTTACTTTGATTTCAATGGTGCAATTTGCATGATCCAAAAGTTTATTATTTCCATGCCATTGTCAAGTAACATAGAAAGGATTCCTTAAAGGTGGGTGGTGGGTATTTAAGATTTTATCTGTATAATTGAAACATTAGAGTCGCAAAATAATTTAGTGGTTTTAGAACTCTCTCTAACTATACAGTAATAATTCAGATTATCAATTATTTCCAAACAGAAACAAACAATTCTTTTCTTTATTTCTCTTTCTTATTTTTTTATTTTTTATTTTTTTTATCTTTTTTCAGTCCAAAAGGAAAGTGGACCTGAAACTCACAAGCAGCAATTTTCACTTGCAGAAGTTCTTGTGTGTTGAATAAATTGAGTTGATTAGATAAACCGTGTCGTTTAGGTAAACATGTTACGCTATTACACCTAATATGTTTAATGGTATTCATATAAAAAGCAACTAAAAGTTAAATATGAAATATGAATTAAGTTAATAGTATGTGTTGAGAAAAATAAAAACCTTGCCTGCAGGTATGCTTGTACCAAATATGTAATGGAAGAATAATTTTGTGCAACCTTTATCATCTAATTAGTTAGGCTAATGCATGATTTGTTTGTGGTTAAAAAAAAGGCACCATAATATGCAGCACAAGTGTAACAAACCATATCAAAGTTGCCCTTTTCTGACACAGTTGAGTAATCTAACTAGGAAATAACAAAAATTGAACAAGAAAAGCAAGTCAATGGTTTCGGTTTTGTAAGGCAGGTTCAGTACCAAGAAAAGCTTTGACTGTGAGATAGACTTCGTCCGATCATTGTACAATGTGAACACAGCAAACTAAACTTGAGCTCTACCTCTTTACTTTCAGATTCGCCTAGTCTAAGGCTCAGTAAAAAATGCACAAGCCATCAATTACAAGTTGAGCTCAATGTCGTCTAATATTTAACAAGTCTAAAAAATTTCTGAGAGGCAGATCTGTCCCTAGTACTGCAGTCCTCACAGCTGTTCTATGATTACTAGTATCTGAAAAAAGAACTTGAAAAGGCTGAAATTTAACATGAAAAACATGTTATTGACGCTAAAAAGTAGTACAGTCAAAAAAAGAATCTAGCATCCCATGTACTTCAAATCATCAATATAGATATATACAAAGATTGAAACTCCTACTCATCTATTTTTCTCACAAATTTGAACCAAAGTACTTCAAATATTGAACTACATAGAACTTCAACAACAACCACATTTGAACCTAACAAATCAGATACTTTGCTAAAAAGCATATGGGAAAAACGCTAAATTCGCTTGAATGGCCAATTCCAGGAAGGTAACATGTGATATTTGTAAACAATTTGCCCATATCTTTATGGTTAAACCAATTGACAATTGTGAAAACCGACAAGAAATAGATGACTAGAAGGCAGGAAGAAGTAGAACGTTCAGAATTGAATATCAAGCAATGATGTACCTGGATCTCCCTGGATGCCATAGTGATTCAATAACTGCAAGATCTTTCAAGTAATGAACATAAGATAAGATTTGAAAAAGAAAAGAAAAATATGTACCTTAGACCTCATTTTCACCCAACCAAAGCCAAACTTCAAAAGCATTTTTGTAGGTTTTTACACATCACAAGCACAAGTACACAATTTACAGAAATGTAATTCAAAGGAGGACATAAGTTAACTAAAAATTAACTTCCACTTTCATATTCGTACTGATTTCTTATGAACAGCCAGCATTCTCCAGCAATTGCCCCATGTTGTTCTTATATTCTTTAAACTGCAATCAACCAAATACAAACCATTCACTCAAACAGGCACTAGACATGTATGTATATACCTGAGTAATATAAGACTGCAAATTAATGAATATCTTATGTCAGTCTCACCTGTTCTAAAATCTCTCCACATTTACAAACTATCTCTTCAACTTTAGCAGCACCAGTTTCTTTTACCACATTTGCTTTTGATGTAATGGAATCGACCTATTAATTAAGAAAAAGAAGCTCAGGTATAAAATAAATTTACAATATAGACTTATTTAGCATAATTCAAACTTGAAATTACAATAACCTCTGAGACTACAGCTTCCACTTTACTTTGCCTCGCTTGGAGGTCATGCCTCCTAGATTCTACTTCCAAGTTGACATTATTGTATTCTTTAGCAGCATCTTCACACTTCAAATCTCTCTCTCTCTCAGCTACCTTTCGTTGTTCATCCAATTGTTGTGCTAGTGAAAATAGGGGAACCTATAGTTAGAGCTCTTCATTTTCTTAAGATATAAAGCATGAGAGAAACTACCTTTTGCTTGCCGTTCGACCAATTTGGCATCCAGTGACTTATCCAACACTCTATCATCACTCAACTTACTTTTCAGAGCCTTGTAGTCCTTCTCAATGGATTTGGCGGAATTTACCTATTAAAGCAAATATTACAAAATTCAAGTTTTTGGCCAAACATTACATAATAAAAACAATCAGAAGCTACTTTGTCGAAAAGGAAGATACGATTGTACAGAAGGATATAACTTTTTAGAAGATCAATCAAAACTGTTCAGGTTATTGTAAGTCAAACGAAATGGTTTTAAACATGCTCATAAATTGGAACCTCAAAACTAAAATAAAGAAATAATAAAAAAAAATGAGAAGGAGCAGGAACCTATGCACTGACCTGTTCATAAATAGCCTGCATCTGATTCAAGTGCTTTGACATTTTCTTGAAAGTCTGAGATAATTCATGCCAGGTTTACTCATTGAGTTGCTCTCTCAAATAAATTTATATAGAATGTTAAATTTTCTATCATGCATAGCATAACTGAAAATCAAAATTTAAAATTCAACAGAAGAGAATGAAATTAATATCTTAGTGAATTAATCAAACAACAGCGATATTTTAAGATATTCTGAGGGGCACACGCATGTCTGAATATATTAATCATAGATCACAGGATCATAATCACACTTATAGAATAACTATCATACAAATGGAAAACCATAGGACAGTGGAAATTCTTAATGAAATGATGAATTGTAGACTACATAATTATAGCAAGTATTTCAAACCCACAAATAATTATACCCTACACGGTATGAATTTTATCTACTGCAATGATTTTACTCATTTATAGATAATCATTATGTTATTAATAATAAAACTCGTGAATTAAAATTCAGACCATTCATTTCAAAATAATACCTATGCAAACACATCCAAACAAGACGTGAGAAGTGACTTCTTATCTATCCACATAGTGATCAAGACTTCTCGGCAGGTAGACATTAACAATACATAATGCAAAAAAAAAAAAAGGGGGGGGGGATTTTGCATAAAAGACGGCTGTAAAATTTTATTTGCAAACTCTATTTAAACCAGCTAGCCTGCAAATCAATGATCATATATGGTAAAAGAACACTTTATAACAAAATACCTTTGAATTCAGACCATTCATTTCAAAATAATACCTATGCAAACACATACAAACAAGACGTGAGAAGTGACTTCTTATCTATCCGCATAGTGATCAAGACTTCTCGGCAGTTACACATTACCAATAGAGTTTGTAAAATTTTATTTGCAAACTCTATTTAGACCAGCTAGCCTGCAAATCAATGATCATATATGGTAAAAGAACACTTTATAACAAAATACCTTTGAATAAACCTCCAAAATCGAAGTCTTTTCCTGAAAGTACTGCATTGCTAATCTTTCTGCATCCTTTGCCCCTTCACGAATTGCTTTCCTCTCCTCCAGAGCTTTCTTTCAGCACACATGAGAAAAATATTCACAAGGAAAGCAAAGAGAACAACTGAAGCGAGTCAACTACGAAAGCTCCATAAAGCCACTAATTCATTTAATTGATTTTTTAAGTTGAAGGAAAAACAAAAAACAAATGAAAATTCTGCAAAAGAAGAAAACGGGAAAAAAAAACTCAACAGAATATTAAGTGGTTGAATATATGTAGCTGACTAGCTGTAGCAAGAAGGAAACGAACGACCCCTTATTAATAGGTTGTTAATTCTAAATCATTAAAATATGCATGAAAGTATGACACCCATGCATGGCCTTCCACATATCAAACTTAAGCAATAAACAACTTTGGTGGGCCAGTAGTGAGCCTCTAACCAAGAAGCACAAAGTTGAGAGGACTGACCAAGCTGGTGAGAAAGAAGGAAAGGAAAAACAATGGCAACTTTGTGAAGCTAATGCCAGTTCCCAATTGGCACTTAAGAAAACCAAGTGCTGTTTCACATCAAGTGCAGTGCACAAAATAATAGCCATCGTTGTGCAAAAGCTAACAATTTATTCCAAACTTTGCAAAAAAAAAAAAAAACATTCAGGGGAAGTGAAGAAAAAGAAACTAGAACTGCTTTTCAGTTTTTTATTTGAAGGACTAACTATCAAAGGTGGAAGAATCAGTAGGAAATGTTGGAATGCACATTTTTTGTTCCTGAAGGAATTCATTCTGATGTAACAGTATATTGATAGATACTTAAGCCTTACAAGAAGCGTTCAGTTTAGAGATTAATAAAAGTAAACAAATGCAAATGGAACTCAATAGTTATTAATAATAAAATGGGGAGCTGAGGCTGCCATGTGGCATGAATATATGCTCTTAAAACACCACATTCCAAATAATAAAAATCGCTTTTCAATTTATCTTGACTGGTATATGTATTATCATTATTAAATTTACATAATAATGTGAAGTATATCGTCCAATCTAGGTCATGATCCAAAGTCTCTTCTTTGAAATCTAGTAAGGCAGCTTCCCAATAGAAGACTATCACAATTAATGCAGACATGCTTCTCTTTTCTGTTAACTATTAATCTATCTTGTCTTCTTAATTTGAAGTTTTACATTTGTTCAGGCTCTTTTAAAAGAATAATTTTCATTAACACACTGGAAAAAACATAATGAAGGAATTTCTCTCAGAGTTCCACCATGTAAAAACTCACCATGCAGCATGTAGCATCAAGTAATTCCCCAAATAACAGAAACTATAAATGAGTGTAGCCCATCCTATAAGTGTAGCATTACAGCAAGTCATAATCAAACTGCTATTTTGGATTGACAAGACATTGCAACAGTTCAAAGTTTATTTCACAATATCAATGTAAATCAAGCTTTCAATTTGCAGATGCCTATAGCCTGTATAGTTAGAGACACTGAGTCAGCATAATAATTTCTCAAATGAACCATAAAGCGAATGAGAGGTACCTGCAACTTATCAGGTGACTGAACAACTTTTGAACGCAAGTTAGCATTTTCTTGGACACTTTGTACTAGGTCAAATTCTGCTTTTGAAATCTGTGAAGGTAAAAGCAAAGATAAGATGTCAAGAATAGCAGATGTAAGAGGTTAATTAAAGAAAATAAATTCTAATTTCTTGAAAAGACACAAAGTTACAGAATGACGATAAACAATGTTCTTTGATAATATCAGCCTAACTCTAAACAAGTAATGAAGAAATATCAACCATAATTGTATCTTGTATGAGGATTGTCCAAGACATGAGCAAGCCGCAATACACAATTTCAATACTGAACAAGCTTGACAGGAAAACTATATCACGAGTAATAAGACCTTAAGAGATGAAATTATAGACCAATAGAATAAAAAAAAAAAAAATCCAATTGATTCAGGAACACTGAACTAACTAGAATTCTGCAACCCAAACTCATGTCACAGCTAGGTATCATATTCAACATTCAAAGTTATCTGCGATACAAGAGTTCATATCCTCTAGGTCAACCGCAATTTCAAATCCACAACTTACCTACCCCTCTCTTGAATGAGAGAAACTGAAAATAAAAAACTAAGATAGATAACTCAAAAGACCAAAGCCAATTTCTCAGAATAAGATGTGACTACATAACTTTAGCGAACTCGAGCTATATGAGATGGTAGTCAAATTCATACCTCACCATCCATTGCCTTGCTGTTCTCCTTCAACTTCTTCAAAGAAGTGGCAAGTGACTTCTGATGCTGGTTGAGGCCTGTAAGCGTCTGCTGCAAATCTTTAACTTTTGCATCTAGCTCTTGAACAAGTGGCAATTCATTCTCTCTTGCAACGTTATAATCTGCAATCTCTGTATTCAACTGCAATAGAAAAGGCTCAGCCAAACAACTTCTCTATACATTGCACATTACATTTATGTTTGATTACCTGTGAAATCTTATCCTCCCATTCTTGTCGCTGCTCATCAAGAAGCGTGAGTTCGTCTAATTTTGACTGAAGTGAATTCACTTTTGTCTCTCTGATGAAAACCAGAGAATTACTCACCGTTAATGAACAATAAATTAAAATAACAAAAGAATGACATGCTCAATTCTGATACTAAACCATTAACATCATTATAATGCATTCACTAAAGTTCCAAAATGGGCTTATTCGAAAGTTCCACAAAGCAGTTTAAGCCAATATTTAATGTCGCAACAACTCATACAAATATAAGCTCCTTTTTTTGTCACTATGTAAAGAAATAATAAGAAACAGTTCAACCAAAATAGACATGCAAGAGGCATTTGAAGTAGAACACTTCACAAATCAAACTCCAAACTGACTGAAAAATTTCAAAGAAAAATGAATCGGAAGAAGTCAAGTAATAATGAAACATACCTGTGTAGAATGAAATTGAGAATTGCACTGAGAAATATCTCAGTTCTGTCGCCTTGTGGCCTCAAAATATCTTTGAGGGTAAATTTCAACGGGCAATCAACCAATTGGACCATCTCTCTTATTCTAATAAACATATTCATGGTCTTAACAGATTCCGCATGATAATCTGGGTTCTCAAGCTGCTCCAGAGCAGAAAATTCCACTTGCCCGTAATCTTCTCTGCAAAATATCAGAAAACATGTCAGAAGTGAAGAAAAACGCAGTATTTGAAAAAGAGAGCAAAGGGAAGAAGCGATACTCGGTGAGAAGATTAAGATGGATGAGAAGTCGGGCATAGAGATCGGAGATGAAATCAAGATTAGGGTTCTTGAGATCGTTGTCGGTTATGGAGGCAATCTCTGTCTCTGCAAAAATGGTGATTATTTCTACACGAGACAATCTAGGGAAAGCGAAATTCGACATTTCAATTTCGATTTCAGAATGATGAATCTGAAGAAGAATCGAACCGTCTTTAGCTCCAGAAACAAGATTGATTTTGAGAGGTTGTTTTCCCGCCCAAACTGGATATATTTGATATTTCACTTGTCCTAATAAATTTCATGAATGGCCCTCTAGCCGAGATACTTTTAGCAGTTTTGTACCTATACTTGTCCTTTTTTTTTTTTTTTTTTTTTTTTTTTTTTTTTTGTCACATAAAGTTTTAATTGAATGCAATTTTACATGATATATATAATTGCAGAGCTACAATTTCTAGATACTTTGAATGTTGGATAAAAATCTTTTATGATATATAAATTTTCACCTTACTCATATGATGATATATGAATTTCAAAATTGAATAAAAAAATAGATCAATTGCTTACATAAAAATCAAAACAACTATTGACCATAAAAAATTACTTTTGATCATGTTGATAACATGTTACAAATAATACGTCAGCCCTATTAAATTTTTATTTTCCACATTTTGCCATTTCTTACTTCATCACCTCTTTTTTCTTTCATCTTCATTCTTGACTAAATCAAACAATATCTTCCGATCCGACTAATATTTTCGCTACCATCGCACCATATTCAACCCATGGATGATAATATTAATATCCAAATCAGAAATTCCACGCCACATATATATTATTCGGATGCAACAAATACTAATTTTCATTTTTATATATACTTAAAAGGAAAAATGTCACCCTATCCATTTGAGATGGCAAATACAAAACTATTAAAAATTTTATAAACATAATCCTGTTAGAAATTACTCTATTATGAATTTCACTCCCCATTGGTGCCAAAACAATATTTTTGGGTCTTAAATCTTCATTTTCTGTATTTGATTTTTTTTTTTATAAATGCATATATTCATTTCATTGAAGAAAAAAATAAATAAATTTTCACAAAAATCCAGGCTAAAGCTGGTACAAAATCCATAATAAAATAGTTCAGGAAAAAAGTAAATAATTTTGTGAAAGAAAACATTTTAAATGAAGTAATTGTTCCTTTCAAAGATCCTTTTAAAACTAAACTCAACAATTTGAAAGTCGTACTGATTATTGTTTGAAGTCTCAGACGATGAGCGTTACTAGCTGCTTGGTTTCTAATACTCTAAAGCTAAAAAGTCCAAAACTTTTACTGCTACACAACTGCTGCTCCTTTTCCCAACTCAAAATCATCCATGCCCATATGATAAGAACCCATACAATCTTCGATGTCTTTGTAGCTAGTCGCTTAATTGCCTTGAGCATTGAAAATAACTTGCTACATTACGCTTCACAAGTTTTTCACCAAATCCCAAACCCTAATCTCTTCATTTTCAATGCATTTATCAGGGGTTATTCTGGAAGCAAAACTCCGGATCACTCTTTTCATTTTTACATCCAATCACAACGGCTAGGTGTATTTCCTGATAATCTTACTTACCCCTTTTTAGTCAAAGCTTGTGCTCAGTTAGAATCTTTGGAAATGGGAATTCAAGCTCATGGCCATGTAATTAGGCATGGATTTGATAAGGATGTTTATGTGCAAAGTTCACTTGTTCATATGTATGCTAATGTTGGGGATATAGAGGCTGCTAGTTATATCTTTAGGACAATGTCTAGGTTAGATGTTGTTTCTTGGACTTCAATGGTTGCTGGTTATAGTAAAACAGGGGATGTTGATTCCGCACGCAAGTTGTTCGATGAAATGCCTGAGAAGAACTTGGTCACATGGAGTATAATGATCAGCGGTTATGCAAGGAATAATTTATTCGATAAGGCCATAGAATTGTATCACATCCTTCGATCAGAGGGTATTCGAGCAAATGAGACAGTGATGGTTAGTGTGATATCTTCATGTGCTCATTTAGGTGCACTTGAAGAAGGACAAAACGCACATAATTATATTGTGAGAAATAAGATTCATGTCAATTTAATACTTGGTACAGCTTTAGTAGATATGTATGCAAGATGTGGAAGTATGGATAAAGCTGTTGAGGTTTTTGAGGCCGTTATGGAGAGGGATGCATTAAGTTGGACAGCCCTTATTGCTGGATTTGCAATGCATGGTCATGCAGAAAAAGCACTGAAATACTTCTCAGAAATGATGAAGGCAGAGGTAACCCCGAGAGACATAACCTTTACTGCTGTTTTAACTGCGTGTAGTCACCGCGGAATGATGAAAAGAGGGATGGAGATATTCGAAAGCATGAAAAGAGATTATGGCGTTGAGCCTAGGTTGGAACACTATGGATGCATAGTCGATCTGCTCGGACGTGCAGGGAAGTTAGCAGAAGCAGAAAAATTTATCCTTGAAATGCCGGTGAAGCCTAATGCACCAATCTGGGGAGCATTACTTGGGGCTTGTCGAACATACAAAAATGCAGAAATAGCAGAAAGAGTTGGGAAGATTTTGATAGAGTTACACCCAGAACACAGCGGCTATTATGTGTTGCTTTCAAATGTTTATGCTCGCACTAACAGATGGGAAGATGTCGAAAGCATGAGACAGATAATGAAGGAAAGAGGAGTCAAGAAACTTCCTGGATATAGTCTGATTGAGATAGATGGGAAAGTTCATAACTTTACAATAGGAGACAAAACACACCCTGAAATAGAGAAGATCGAAAGAATGTGGGAAGAGATTCTTAGGAAGATCAGACCAGTTGGATATACTGGAAGTACTTGTGATGCATTGTTTGATATAGATGACGAGGAAAAAGAAAATTCCCTGCACAGGCACAGTGAGAAACTTGCTATAGCATATGGGATAATGAGGACAAAATCTCATTCGACTATTCGGATAGTGAAGAACTTGAGAGTATGTGAGGATTGCCATACGGCTACTAAGCTGATTTCCAAGGTTTATGAACGAGAGTTGATTGTGAGAGACCGGAATAGGTTCCATCATTTTAAAGGAGGAATCTGTTCTTGTGCAGATTACTGGTGAGATCTAAGAAGTGAAGCAGTTTCCATCATACTACTTGATTTGATACTTTCCTGCAGAAGAAAAATTGCATGTTAAGCTGTGAGATGGATTTTGACAGCCATGACTTCTATTGGTTATGAGCACCTGTGAGGAATCATATATTATTCAAGAGTAATATGTCTTTTCTTCTTTCTTTATATATATATATATATATATATATATATATATATATATATTAGCAATGTTTATAAATGTACTGCGGTATACTATACAATTGTTGAACCAATTGTAAGTGATGAGTTGATTAGCGAACAAGACGGGTATATCATTATGGCAAAGGTTGTAACACAGCCTTCAACTGGCTTAACTTCCTCTTCTGTTCAAATTGGTTTTGCTACTCGAAATGTTGTTGGTCCAATGGTCAAAAGGAAGACCCCATCAGAACTTAGAGTAAGTTCTGAAATCATGATCTCCTATGTATTGTGTTTTGTCACCTTTTATGTTACTTGTTCGTGTCATTGCCATGTTACTTGTTCCTGTCATTGCCTCTTAGATCAATTGAAACAAAATTGGATGGTTAGCTTGACCCAGAGATCACGTTTCACTTGGTTCGCTTGGAAACTTCTATGCACGATGTTACATAGTGCTTGTTGACTTGCAGGGAGAGCAACTGAAACGGACAAATGTTGTAGAGATTATAGATGAATCTCCAAGCCCTTTATGTGGTTTGACGAAGTGAGTTATCTCCTGAATGCTCTTTGTTCCCTTTCTTTTAGTGGCTCATTTAGTTAACATTCTGATGCATTCTCTCCAGAGTCACAGTAATACTAGTGATAATGGAAGAGACCATATTTACCCAGGAATCCAAGATATATTGAAACCTGTATGGATGAAGCATATCCCCCCAGAAAGTCCAGGCTCAGGGTGCTTTCTGTGAAGGAAAATCCAAAGGTTGTTATGTGCACCAGTTGAGGAGATCTGTTATTGTGATACTAATTGTCTAAATGTTATACAGTTTATTACAGAGAAAATTGCTTTATTGATTTTCTCAATTCACATTTGAATACAAGCAGGAAAATATATTGACTGAGCGGACAAACAACAAGAAGATATCTCTGTGCTTTCAAATTTAGCTACAAAGAGACGAATCTCATGGTATGAATTGTAGAACTATATCTTATCTTAGCATACTCTTTCTTTATCTTTTTTTTTTCTTCACTGGTTTTGTTCTACTGTTTCTTCCTTGTAGTTCAGAGAACTCTGCTGCTTTGTGTAAAGTTTCTGAAGAGAGTAAGGTGGAAGCTCATCCAACTATGGAAATGTGTAACCAAAGTATATTTCGAAGTGTTACTGAACTTTAATGAAATGGTGAAAGATCATCTGGCTTGGCTGTTGTTGATATGGTATAATCTAATAATAGTTCTTGTTACTAATAATTTAGTTACATATTATATGAAATAGAAAAAAAAAAAACACCTTTTTTTATAGGATAAAGCATTAAAAGGTCTAGTTGCCCATGAACTCCTTGCAAGTTCTGGTTTAGCTGCAGAAACTTCCAGTGAATTTGGTGATCATACACTTCGTTCAGCCACATTCTTCTCTGAATGCCTTTGACCAGGCCAAAAGGCTCCTCTAGATTTTACTTTGAAAACGAAAATGCTGGTGTCATCCTCTTGCACGTTGAATTGGTGAGTATGTTGCTATATCTAAGCTAACATATTCCTTGTTAGTCTGTTTTTCTATATGCACTTTGGGAGAAAAGATTTGATTTATAAAGTAGTTAATTGGTCTCCTGCCTTATGATAGTGTTGTAGGCTTGTAGCCACACAGGCGGCGTATTTTCCCTGTTGAATGAATTATTAGTCATTGTTTGTTTTCCTGCTGATGTACTTGTAATGGAATCTGCAAAACTAAATTACATGTATGTACTCTTCATTAAATGAATATTTGACACTTAAGCCAATATGTTGGCTTTGAGAACTGTAGACTACCGCTTAAAATCTAGAAAGTCTTGCTGAGCAGTAATGAGATATTAGTTTAGTAAAAGAAAATTGACCATGTCAATGATTCTGAGTTGCACTGACTGAAGATTCCCACATTGTTACGTCATTGATTAAGATGTCTTTCAGGTTGCATTACGGGTTCTGTTTTCGAGCTCAATATTTCTTGCATTTATGCATCATTTGCTCTAACTCTTGACATGTTTCCTTCCTTTCAGCTGTGGTTGTTGCACATGAAAACAACACTTAGAAGCCTGTTATGAACCCGGGTTGGATCATGTTTTACGTAATGGTTAGTTTTCCTTCCAATTTTTGCCTCTTCTTCAGTTGTGAATGTTGGGTTCGTTCTCAGGGTATGCAGGTTTCTATATTCTTTTTCTTACTAATTCATACCATTTTTATGATTTTTAATTAGTCATTTGGTTTGTCTGCTACTGGAAATGGTTCAATAGTTTTTGCGTTTCGTTTTGCATTGGAGATAGAGAATGGTTTTGTGGCTGGGTATGTTCTGGGAGTCTGCAAATCTATATTTATGGTTTATGCGATTCGTTTTGGATTGGAGATGGAAATGGGTATGCGGTTGGGGTTTGTCGATGGAGTATGAAAGCAAGTTTATGTTTTCTGTTCTATCTATATATATAACAATTATACCCTTTTTTTCTCTGATTTTACTTTATTTCAAGCATTACAGATGAAGGCTGAGGTGTTCCTGGATTTGTTCTTTTCAAATGGCGCTTTCAGTTTAATCTATACTTTCTGCAGAAGAAGTGGAGATAAAGGTAATTTGCTGTATAATCCGTTGGAAATATCACATCAAAATGCATCTTTTGTCATCTATATTTATTGAATATCATGAGTATGGTAGAGATCCTATTTTGCAAGTCTATACATCTTTAGCTGGTATTCTGAAATTGTGTTGAGTTTGAGAATATGCCTTAGTCCTTTTTTTTATTTATTGGTCTCATTATTTTATATGTTCTCCATTGGTTTTTAATTCCCTCCAATTTTATAAAATTTACTCCTACCTCAGTACATAGTCATGCTAAATTTTTGACATTTTCATGGTGAGTTAATGTTTGAGTTGAAATTATATTCGTTTGCAGTAGGTTTATCTTTATTTATATCTTTTTATTCCTTCTCTTGCCTATACTCAACCCTTTTTAATAAAATTAGCAAGTCCTCAAGATTTGTAGTTTGCATAACACTTTTTCTAAAAAATGTTATCTAAGTTCATATATTTCATGTTACAGCTTTGTTTATAAAGGCAATTATGCTAGAGTTGGGTGTATGGATGGGAATTTGATGTCCAATCATCTCATGAAGCTACGTTGAATATCTCTTTAACTATGCACTAACTTATACCTTTTCAATAATGCTTTCTTATTCATAGAATGAAGTCCAACCAAAGCAAGAAGCTATATGGGAATAGAACTTCACTCTAATCACTCTTTACATTGTTTTTCTTTTTTTAGTTCAATTATGTTTTGTACTTTAAGAAAGCTTAAATCTATATTGATGCTGGGAATTCCAAGTGTTGTTTATTTTTCAAAACTCTATACTTCTTATTAGCTTTAATTTGCATTGCTTTATGTAATTTAGTTTAAAATTTTATGGTTTAATTTTTAGCTAATTATCTGATTATGAAACAATTTTCTAATGATACAAAGCAACGCGAGGGTTCGTCCCATATATATTAGGACATTGAGAGAAGAGCATTCCATACTGACTTAGTTTAGAACACTACTTTTTTAGTATGGAATCTTTTTGTAATTAATATAAATGTTTTTAGTTTTGGAAACAAAATAATTGCTATTATTAAGGATATCTTCAATATTATAAGGATGCAACAATATTATTAACATATTTTTATAAATGCCCCATTTAGAGATTATTTTATGAAATAAAAAAATTAATATGTTTATGGTAAATATTATTTGAGTAAACAATTTTTTTCTTATTTTTTTCACTCAATATTTTTTATGAGATTTAACGTGATACATTATTATCACGTGTTTTAGCTATCTAATTTATATATTTATGCATTTTGTCTCCATTTTGCGTTTTAGGCTCATTCCAGTTGATTTATGTCTATTATGTACTCATACCTGCAAAATCAGCGAATAAGAGCTTATTTGCCGATGGATAATTTGGAAACATTTGATGGATGCTTGAGTTTATCCAGAATTGTTGTTGGATCTCTTTTTTTTTTCCTTTTTTTTTTTTTTATCAGGACTTAAGGATGAAGATGAAAGAAGAAAGGGGTGAAGAAGCAAGAAGTAGTAAAATGTGGAAAAAAAAAAAGTTAATAGGGATGACGTGTCATTTGTAACATGTTATGAACACGATCAAAAGTAATTTTTTACGGTCAATAGTCGTTTTAATTTTTATGTAAGCAATTGATATACTTTTTTATTTAATTTTGAAGTTAATGTACCATTATTTTAGTAGGGTAAAAGTTCATATACCACAAAAAAATTTTATCCGACACTCAAAGTATCAAGAAATTGTAGTTCTGTAATTATATATATCATGTAAAATTGTATTCAATTAAAACTTGATGTGACAAAAAAAAAAAAAAAAATGAAGGAGAAGTAGAAGTATAGGTACAAAACTGCGAAAAGTATCTCGGTTAGAGGGCCATTTATGAAATTTATTAGGACAAGTGAAATATCAAATATATCCAGTTTGGGCGGGACAACAACTTCTCAAAATCAATTGTATTTCTGCAGCTGAAGACGGTTCGATTCTTCTTCAGATTCAGAAGCTAAACTTCATCATTCTGAAATCGAAATTGAGATGTCAAATTTCGCTTTCCTCTAGTTTGTCTCGTGTAGAAATAATCACCATTTTGACAAAGATTGCCTCTATAACCGACAAGGTTATTGATTTCATCTCCGATCTCTATGCCCAACTTCTCATCCATCTTAATCTTCTCACTGAGTATCGCTTCTTCTCTTTGCTCTTTTTTTTCAAGTATTGCGTTTTTCTTTACTTCTGACATGTTTTCTGATTTTTTTTTTCTTCAATGAAATGAATATATGCATTTATAAAAAAAAAAATAAAAAATAAAAAATAAAAAATAAATCAAATACAGAAAATGAAGATTTAAGACCCAAAAATATTGTTTTGGCACCAATGAGGAGTAAAATTCATAATAGAGTAATTTCTAACAGGATTATGTTTATAAAATTTTTAACAGTTTTGTATTTGCCATCTCAAATGGATAGGGTGACATTTTTCCTTTTAAGTATATATAAAAATGAAAATTGGTATTTGTTGCATCTGAATAATATATATGTGACGTGGAATTTCTGATTGACATATTAATAGCTTTCTTTTTTCTTTCTATTAATATATTAGTATAATTCGATGGGCCATATTTTATCAAATCTTTATAAAATCTAATATTGACCTCTAAATTATAATTATAATTAAATTAATGCAACTTCCAATAAAAATTAATCCAAATAAACAAATAAAGGCAAAACCCATAACTTTAGCAATTATATTTTATCATATTAACTTGGTAATAATTGATTTTTTGTTGTTACTAACTGTTTAGTCGAGATTGTGCATGCTTCAAATGTCTTTTAAACATGTGTGGGCAATTGACAATTGAATTACTTTTAATGAAATGGAAAATCACAATCGCGATAAACTGTTAATGAATAATAAATAATTAATCCAGAAATTAATTCATAAAATAAAGATTATTTATATTTGTACTGTGCCGTAAGAAATTATGAGTAATGAAATAATTAATGTTGCGGATAAAAAATGAATGGCTTAATTCGGTAGAATATTAAAAAAAAAAAAAAATGGAAAGTTGAGGTTTTTGTTAACAAAATAATAGATAAGGAATGATGCGGAAGTAGAGATAAAGACAAATTCCAATCCATGACTCCCACCAAACAACTGTCGGCCCTCTAAAGTCTGGTTTATGGTTTATGATTTATGTTTTTGGTTTCTTTTAATCATTGTCAATTTGGTTATGCCCAATATAAAATTGTTCCTCTTATTAATGGATTTTATTATCCGCTTATAGCTTGATTAACATCAATGTGTTTTCCTACATTTGTTTTGTAATATATGTATATGCATTATGAATAAAAATTACTGTTTTACTTGCTAGTTAGATCCGGTTTATCTGGAACTGGAAGTTGATTCGGTCAAATTTAACCTTGGTTAAATCCGTTTTGACGGTAGTTTTTCACTAGCTGAGCTCTAATAGTTTTATTGGTTTAGTGACCGATCCGGTTCTAAAAACTATTGATAAAAATTATTTTGAGAATACGTTGATTAAAATTATGCATATAAAATATATTTTTAAAAGATTTGGATGATACTGAGCTGAGTCATTGGATAAGATTGATGGTTAAAAAAATCAACATAATTACATGACTTATAATTAGTTGTTAAGCCAAGACATATAAAATCTTCTTTTGAAGAAGATCAAATCTTTATAGACCTCTACATTATGATTAAATCAATGTGACCCCTACCATATTATTTAATCCCTTAAACCCGAATGATGGATAAATCAAATCTTTATAAAATCTAATATTGACCTTAAAATTATTTAATCCCTTCATTTGTTTTCTAACTTTTCAGGTTTTTTTTTTTTGGTCTTCAAACGGACTTGTTAACAAAAAAAAGGAAAAAAAAAAAAAAAAAAAATCCATCTTTGGACTTCGTTTTAAATTATTATTTGTAGTTCTTTCACTTCAAGTTAAATAAGAATTTTTGCTTACATTACAGGCATACCGATTTTGATTGGTTTTGGATTTCAATTTTATTTATGTTAATGGAGTCCATAGTAGTTTGCCCTTTTGCATTGCATAGCGACCGGTTGTTCAATTTTTTTTCTTAATATGTTAAATTTCAATATATATATATATATATATATTTCTTCTTTCCTTTTTTAACAAAAATTATAGTACATTTCTCTAAATAAAGAGAAATTATATTTTTCAAACTGTTAGCGACGGTTTTTATAAAAAATCTATAGGCTAATTCCAACCTCGGGCTTTCTGAGAGCGTGTTAAGGGAGCAGATTCCCAAATGATTTTTTTATAATTTTTCTAACTTCTAATCAAATGTTTATGCAAAAGGTTCAAGGATTGAAAAACCTTCTTGCATTCCTAACTTCATTACAAAAGTTTAACTAACTTTGTAATGCACCAGGACGACTCAAAGAATTAAAAATATGTTTTATATTTCATTGATTGAAAAGTTTGATTACAAGAATGGACACAAAGCTGAAAATTACAACGAAATAAATAAAAATAAATAAGCTAAAACTAGAACCTCAAAACTTGGAGAATCTTGAACCGTAATTTGATGAACTTTGTAACCAAATTGGAGTACTTGCCGATAGAGGATTAGAGCCAGTGAAATGGGTTGGAAATTTGTAGCAAGAAGTAGAATTAGACAGAAATTTGAGAAGAAAAGAATAGAAGAGGAGATTTGAGCAATTGAAATTTGAGAAGATATAAGAGAAATCGGAGGAATTAGAAGCTTCAGAGGAAAGTAAAAGAAGAAGAAGAAGGATAGGGTAATGAGAAAAAGATAAAATTGCAGAGAATGTTAGAGAAACGAGAGGCATGGGGTGTTGATTTTTGGTGTATTGGTTGTGTCTTGCAACTGCAACAAACTCTATCGATAGTGCAAATTTCCTTTGATTTTTATTTCTCCATTCTTCATTCCACCTTTGCGCGGCTTTAGGTGTAAGAAAAGCGTGCAAATAAGTGGTACAACAACTGAAAAATCAGTTAATGGAATTATACCACGTTTTTTTTATTGCATGCGCAGTTCGAAGAGTTTTACCATTTCCTATCTTGATATAGCTCTGTTTTGAGTAATCAAGATACCCTTGAACTCGTGAGATCTCGTAGAAATAGAAAACATAATCCGCAAAACATGAAACGACCATATCCCATTCTAAAAAATTAGAAACATAAATCTATTCAGAAACCTGAAAATGAGAACTTTGACAAATTACACATCTAGTTTCTCTCCTTTAAAACTTTTTCTAATTATCTTTTTTTTTTTTTTTTTGAAATTTATTTGGGAAACATAAAATTCCTAAAATAATTATTTTCAAAGTATGAAAATAATTAAAATAAAAATTTATTTACCCCAACACAAATTAATAAAAATTTTCTGAAATAATGATGTTTCATTTTATTTAAAATTTATTACCATCATACCAATTTTCAGTATGCATGCTTTCTAAAAAAAAAATATTTGATAATTAAAGTACTGGTGATAATTTAGTATTAACGAACCTCATTGAGATGCCATAGCAAATACGTACTGTAGAGATTATTTTTTAGGAAAAAAATATTCGAAAAATTTACCATTTTTTGAATATTTCTATTATTCTTTCAACAATGACATGTTTCAGTAACAAAATGTTCATAATTTATAGAACTAAGTTTTGAATCAAATTGGGTTAGATAGAGCTTTACTAATGTACGAGCAACTTATTTGCAAAACGAGACAGAAAATGAAAATCACATCATAAACAGAACATGAAATAATTAGATACCACAATTCATGAAATCAAGCAAACAGTACACACACATATATGTTATTACAAGATGAAATCAATATATTAATTAAAAAAAAAATGTAAAGTTAGGATGGAGGGATGATAATGGAGTTCATGCTGATGTTAGATTTGAAGAGCTGTTCAAGTTGTGGTGTGACATCCAGAGAAATTTGTGATATTATTGGTGAGAGAGCCGTCCATACTGACTTTTTGGTAGCTAACTCCTCAATAATAGGCCTGCAAAAATATTATTAAAAAAACAAAACAAAACAAAAACATTATATTTTATATATTAAGTATAATTCTATGTGCCATATAATATCTAATATTGACCTGCAAACCATAATTAAATTAATGCAACTTCCAATGATAACTAATACTCACTCCAAACAAATAAAGGCAAAACCCATAACCAAAACTTTTATTATTTTGTGTACAATTGCTTCACATTAATTATTTTAGCATATTGAGTTCTTATAATAATCAACTTTTGACATTAATTGCACCAACCAGTACTAAATGTTTCATCGCTATCATGCTTTACATCTTGTCAAAGAAACATGAACGGCAGACTCAGATTACTTTTTGACAGAATACAAAGCCGATTCACAACAAAACTATTAACGAGTACATTAGTTAATATAAAAAAAATCAATCCAACAAAAAAACCTGATCAATTTTGTTTGTGCGCCACTGTTAGATACTTAAAAAACCATTCACACATCTTTGATTAAATTTGAAGCTCGATTGTGATGTAATTACGAGTAATAAACAAACTAATGTTGAGAGATTGTAATGTGGTTAGGGAACTTCGTGATTTTCACTATCGCTTGATTAACAAATTCGTATGATTGGTGATATCTTAAACACCCAATGATTTGAAATTAATGAATTAGAAATTTTGAGTTGAAAGACGCATTTAATAAAAAGAAAAAAGGAATGATGCAGCAGTACCTAGTAGAAGTAGAGATAGAGACAAACTCCAATCCATGAGTCCCAGCAATTATAGAAAGAGAGAAGAATCTAGGCACCAAAAACAAGTGTCCACCTTCTAATTCACCATTTAAAACTTGCTTACCATTAATCCCCACAATTTGTACCTCTCCACTCCCTTCAACAACATAAACAAGTCTACTGTCTCCATTAGCACTATAAGAAGGTGAAAACATTGCATTTTTATCCAATTTCACATGTCCAACACTTAATCCAGCTTCCCCAATAAATGGGAATTTATCCACACTCACTATCTTCATAATCCCACCATTTTCAACCTCAACATCACCTGCTGCACCCTCAATATTGTAAACCAATTTCTTCTCATAATCATAATCAGGATTAGGCATCTTAATTTCCTGATTAAGCTTGATTAAGAGGGAACCAGTTTGGGTTTTGGCAAGCTTATTTGCATCTTCTAAATTGAGATTACAAGCTCTGCTTATGAATTGAGATGAGAATCCTCCCAAGTTGCCTAAAATTCCTGATAAAAAGAAGTAGGTGAATTGGCCAGGAACATAGGATTTGGAAGTTTCACCTAAGAAAATAATGGACAATTGAGAATCTCCATTGTTAAACCACCATGAAACACTTCCAATTGGGACAGGTATTACATCTCCTTTCTTAAGCTTTAATACTATCTCTTTTGATGTGTTTGGAAGTATCACTCCTACTAATCCTTCGCTTCCTGCATGCAATAATAATTCATTAACATGTCTTGTGAATCAAACTGTAATTGTGTTGGAGAAGAGGAAAATAATAAAAATAAAAAGCTTGCCTTGAAGAACAAAACCAATCTTGGAGGAATCAGCATAGTGGGGAAGAGCAAAACCACGAGGCTGAAGCAGTAGTTTGCCTGCTCCAACATTTGTTTCTGCTAACTCACTACTTGACCATGCCTCATATGTCCCTTCTTCTCCCTCATATGCTTTCACTTGCGCAAATTTTGGGGATAACTCCATTTCCATTTTGGACAACTACGCTTAATACAAAGACTATATATAGTGACAAAGCCAAGTCAATAAATAGCTCGATTGCTTGTACCAACAAATAAAAAATGAATTGCTTGCCAGCTGATTGTTATTTAATTAAACTAGTTTGGCGGTGTTGTCGCCTGACAGAGCAGTGTATTTAGGAACACGTGATCGATCGTTATGCGTGTAGTTTTGAAGGTTGGATGTAACCGTTGACGATTATTAATAAGGTATTTGTTGTAAGTTTTATCTGATATTAAAGTTCGATGGTCTAATAATATTTCTAAAATCTTTAAAAAATCTGACTAGTATTATAAAATGAAGAATTATTTACAAGTTTTATGAGTAAAAGTTATTTAATAAAAAATTATGTTCCACGTTTGTCTTCTAACTTCTAAAAATATGATTGATATTTTAATAATCGCTTTATTAATAGCATAGAAAAATAAAAAGTTAAATAATTAAAACATTTTTAAGGTTTAAATAAATATATCACTCTCTTCTTATATTTTGTATTCGTCATCTTATGACCTTCCTTTATTTATTATTATTTCATTTTCTATCAAAATTTATAATGTGATGTATAATCATGCGCTTATATTATCACTTCTAATGTTCTATATTCAAACTATTCTTGAATAGACTGCTTTAATGTTTATTTTCATAATGCAACCACAATTAAAGGATATGAAAATTGTCTCATAATAAGTGAAAAAAACTGATTTTGTGACAGATGGTCTTACAAAATCAACATTAGAGATAATAAATAAGGTTAATTTTAGTTATAAATATTAGAAACATTAACAATTTTGAAAGAAAAATAATTAATAATAAATGGAGAAAGATGAAAGTGTGACAAAAATAAATTTTAAAAAGATATAAATTAAATCGTTAAAACATAAAAAAAGTAATAAAGTATTTAAACAAATCCTCAGAAAATTATAATTATTTACCTTAAATAAAATCATAGACCTAATGTTAGGGTTATAGCAGGTTGACCCCTTTCTTTTTTTCATTAATGCTATTTATCAGTTTGTTCAGTTTGTTTTGCCTCGGCTTTAAAAAAAATCCCATCCAAAACGACGTTGTTTTGCCTGGGATTAAGAAAAAAAAAAAAAAAAGACAAATGCAAAACCACCATTGCAATTCATAATTTCATTCGACAATTTTTTAAAAACTTAGTCCTTCCCGCTACCTCCT
This sequence comes from Euphorbia tirucalli, assembly GCA_039660915.1. Lineage (NCBI taxonomy): Eukaryota > Viridiplantae > Streptophyta > Magnoliopsida > Malpighiales > Euphorbiaceae > Euphorbia > Euphorbia tirucalli. The sequence continues at coordinate 18,568,208 of CM077633.1, read as the reverse complement.
CCGTTGTCCAGTCGCTCTCTGTGGTCTGCCGCTCTCCACCATTCGCCGCTCTTCCTTCGTCCGCCGTTCTCTGCGACTCAACTCTTCAATTAGGTAAGTCTCAATTTCAAAATTTTAGGGATTTTAATTTGGAATTAGAGATTTCGCAAATTAAATGATGAATTAGGGATTTACCAATTGAAGTTGTTATTTGGATTAATTTGATTATGCTGTTATTGAATTGAATTGAAGTAATTTTAGGTTTGTTGGCCGGTCGGAGATTTTTGATCGCCTATAAGAAAATTTTTACCCTCTATCTGTCAATTTCTGGCACCACCACTGGAACCAGTGGTTCATAAAATATTAAAATGTATAACTTTTCATTTCTTTGTGAATCGAAATCAATCAACCACGTCGAATACAAACTTCAATTGTATCTCCACTTTAGGGAGATACACTGTTGAGGTACACTTGCTTCCTGCTAAAATGTTATTTTCTTTAGTAATTTGCTCCATTACTTTATGCATGAATATTATTTAGTACTATATATGATTCCAAATTTGTTCAAATTTAAAAAGGTTCATTTATTCAGGCTTTCTCCCCAATTTCAATTGACAAAGTTTTCTATTAATTAAACCTTCCTTGTGTGGTGAAATTTTAGAATATTACTAGACCAGCTCCTTAAAAATAAATAGGTAAAAGAGTTATGCTATAATTAAAACAGTAATGAAGCTGTAACAATAGCAACAATAATAAAAACCAAATGATAGAGGATTGAAATATATTCAATTAAATTAAAATATAATTGTAATAAAATAAAGTATGAAATAAAGAACAGGTTGGGTTAGTTATGCTTCTGTCTGGATGAACATGAATGTTGCAATCTTAAAGTTTTGAACAGATTCAAACTTGAAAAGCACATAATGATTTCCAGATAGAATCAATTCGACCAAATAATTTATGTTGCAACCACCCATAGAATAGAATAGTATCATCAAGGTACGAAGAGGAAAATAACTCAACCGTCATGCATTTATTAGAAAGTCTGCTCATTTATATATATGCAGACATGAAAGTGCAAATTGTAATAGACATGTTGAGCACATATTTGAGGAATTCATGGAGAAAATGTCAAAGTCAAACTCTAGTTTATTCTTCATCAGATTAAACAAAGGAGTAATTGCTGTTTCCATCTATTCTGCATATGCAAGCAAATATTGAAGTACTTAAGTTGTAAACTTTGGCACTGTCCAACTGTTTGAAATTTATGGAAGTTTCTCCATTCCAAATCTGCACAACCACATACATACAAGTCTTATCAGATGCATAATATGCAAAATTTTGACTTGTGTGTCTCTGCATTCAAATTTACAATTGAAATCAACATGAGATATCAAGGCAGAGTGGAAGACTCACCTTTACTATCCTTTGGAATGCCAGGCTTTCCTGTGATATTGCTGGGTATTTCACCATGGCTTCCCGTGAGCATGTGTGACTCCAACAAATTGCATCAGTGTGATGCAAGCAAAGAAACCAATGCTAGTTGAGTATATCAGCCAAGGCTTGAAACTGGAGAAAAGAAAATGTTCATGACTGTCAGACTCAGAAGAGAGAAGTAGCTTCTTTACATATTAAATTATTAACAAAGCCATGAAACCTTATGCATACCATGACCTTTTCTACAAAAATCCAAATACCATTAGGTTTATGAACTTCGTTTTTATGATTCTTAAAATGGAAGAAGAGATTTCAACTGCAAAACACTCGCTTTAGGAATAATACCTTTTCTTATTGGAAACCTCTATATGTTCTGATCCGTGTCGAAGATAACGAAAAAGGATAAGATGGACCAGACATCTCTTGTCAGTCACCTTCTATTCTTTTTCAACAGGTTCCTTGTGGATCAAAGATTTAAAAGAGAGCAAAAGAAAATCACTACATTGATTGTAAAATAACAGTAACACAAAGAAGAAAGCATATCAGGAACATTGCAATTAAATTGATGTATCAGGAACATTGCAACTGACAATTAGCCAGCAACTGATAGGCATACCTGACTGTAAGTCATAACATAGGCTTGCTCATTGAATAATGATAAGAATTTCAAATAACTAGTAGCAATATCCACACCAAAAATAGATGAAACCAGAAATACTTCTATGAATGAATTAGAGTGATATCGATTCCAATAGAACAGTAACAAGAAAGAAGAAAGATAACTGGGTTACACTCAAAATGACCAAACCTTCACAGGGACATAGCCCCCACATCCACTGCTATAGACACGGACCGCAAATTAGCAATTTTTAACACACCCCCTTCCTCCCCACAGGACAGCTTATTTAATATCTAGTGGTACCACTACTGCTAACATGCCACTGACAAACAAAACAGCTCAACAACACACAACACACTAATTTCTGTTTCTCCTTCTGTAAACCCTCCATACTCTCGGCCCATGGTTCAGTTGATCCATGACTGGGCCTTTATCTTGGCCTTGGGTCTCATTGCTAACTCTAACATTGCCGTCCAGATGAAGATCATTCTTGTCCTCAAGACTGAAGTCTGGGAATTGGGTTTTGATGCTCAACTGCCCCCTTGGCGAGCATATTTGTGCAAGTCCACGGATGCCAACTTGTCAAACAAGTGGTCACCAAAATGGGCGTCCTTCTCTTTCTCTTCTCCATTCTTTTTCCTTTTTTTTTTCTCCTTCTATTTCAAAAAAAAAAAAAAAAAAAGAGAAAAATTGAAATTTGGACCCCACTTTATAAAGAGAGAATACATATTAGTAAAAAAAATTTGGCCAAATTTTATTTAAATAACTGTTATATTTTCACTATGGAGCCTTTTCTTTTTTATTTTCTTTGTTTTGTTTCATTACTTCAAAGCTTTAATATACTTGATACCAATTAGATAATTATCATATTACTTTTATTAACTAACTTGAGTTTGAATTCTTAAATATTTTATATCTTAAGTTATTATGTTTAAATTTATATATTTTAGAATTTGGTATAAATTAAAATAATTGAATTGAACTAATTAGAATAAATTTTAAATTGATAGTATAAGTATATATAAAATTCCAAATGTTTTATTTAGTTTCAGAATGATATTTTAAAATTGGCACATTATAATTTTAAATTTAAAAATGATAGATAAATTTAGAAATTATAGTTAATTACAATGATCGAAATAAGTTCATTGATAAAATTATTATGTATAATGTACAATATGGATAAATGGGTAATTAGCTAAAAACAGAATTTGGAAACGGCCTTGCATAATATAATATGAGATGATTGATTAAAATGAGCATTTATGTTGAGAAAAAGATTTTTCACATAGAAAAATTTATTTTAGGTATCATGCATGTTGCATCAAGCCTCCTCAAATATTACATCCTAGTTACATCATTGCGTATAATTAACTCGATTAGATTATTATAAGTATATATGTAGGTAACAAAAAAAAGGGTCATGTTTGAGAAATAATATATAATTCTAAAGACCAAATATAGAAGAAGAGTTATTTCAGAATAGATTTCATATTTGTTATTGGTTACAGGGTGTATTTTAAAAAATGAGGTATAGGTATAGAGGTGAAAAATTAATTCAAAAAAGAAAGAGTTAATTGCCTTTTTTAGTGAGTAATTAGGTAATACACATTTGGATGTGATTAAAGGTCATAGCCTAGTCCTTTCATTAGTTTTCTACACGTATTAACTTTACGTCCTGAATTTCATTTTCAAAAACCAATTAACATAAATTAATGGACATTATTGGATTAATCAAAATTAGGAATCAAATGGAGCAAAAATACAAAGATTTCCATGAAGAAGTTAACGTCATATGCGTTTGTCCAAATGTGCAGAACGGTGTGATACATGATTTTGAATCTTTTGTAGCCATGGATTTGAAGAAAATTACCGGCCATGGGTTTGAGTATACCTCAAAATATCTGCTATCCGTACCCGTTTATATATACTATACATGATAGATTCAATAAAATCCTGTGGATGATCCGGGTCCGCGTTGCTACTCTGACCGGATCCAATACTGCTCCTGCAAGATAGAAACGGTGAGACATAGGTAATCTCTGGGGTATACTCTGATGCCTAAGTTAATACGCCTGTGTGTGTTAAGAGTACTTTTTAGAGAATTGAGAGTAGAATTGAATGAATTTTTACCTCATACAGAACACCCTCTTTTTATAGGAGGGATGGTAGAGTTGGATTGGCATTGGAAGAGCTTACCAATCCTTCGGATCAATCCTCATGTGTCCACTTGGGTGGTGTTCTTGCTCTAGTAAAACACGGGGGGTGGATTCCTAATTAGACACCACCTCTTCTCCTAGGATTTCTCCGCGGATTAAGGAAGCTTAATCCGAATCTGTTCAGGGGAGGTTAGGATCCGGATGTGGAGTCCGGCTTCTTTAACCGGGTGAGAGGATCCGGGTCCGGACTACCAGACTGAACCGGATGGTACCGAACCGGATGTCATCAGAAGTCCCCCCCCCCCAAGTCTGAAGTAAACCCTTTAGGGTTTAACACCTAAAACCCTGCCTAGGAACGCGTGCTCACCCACTGCCTGCCACGTACTGTGTAGCTGTAGAGACGCGACCTTTGATTTAACTTAATTTTCAAATGCTGCAACCATTCGATTTCCTACCAGTAGGGTATTTAATTCGCTAATTTCAGCTCTGGGCGTCATTCTGAGTTCCTAGCATTCTCATTTCTTAAAACCAGTAAGTACTCTCTTCCTTCTTCTGCTACTTTTCTGTTTTTCTTCTGTTCTTAGTTCTAGGGTGAACTGCTTGCTTGTTGAGTTATGGGTTCTTCGAGTTATTCGTGGACTTCTAGCACTGCTTCCCGCCCTGTATCCCCTTCTGTGGAGGTGGATTCTGACGCCACCAGGCTTTCTACATCGGAGTCTTCTGAGAGAACTCGCTCTGTCGGAGAGACTAGTGCACCAGTCTACCTCCCTGAGTCATCTCAGGTGGCCAGGAGTGTCTTAGGGAGAACCCTTACCCCTAGGATATCAGAAATGGCCTCTTCCATCGCTTTCCATGAGATAAATCAGTTGGCTTCTGACTACCCCTGGTTAGAAGCCTGTGAGTGCCTCATCCCTGCTTCCAACCAAAGGGTTCATCTTCCCCCGCCCGGTTATTTCTCCATCTATCTTCACCATGTAGTGGGCGGGTTCACCTACCCGCTCCCGGAGGAGATCTGTTCTATCTTGAACCGGTATGGGATATGTCCGGCCCAGCTGCACCCGAATGTGATGGAAGATGTGTACGCCACGTATTAGTTATGCTGTATCCTCAGCATCCAACTGACCGGTGCCCTCTTCCGGCACATCGCCACTCCGGTTCTGCGAAACACCAACAGCGACCATCTCACCATGGCTAAGGGGCCTCTCTTCCGGTTTTTTTCTGGTCGTACCTCTTCGGTTAAGGGGTTCAAGGGTTTATTTTTCTTCATAAAGTTGAAGGAAAATGTTCCAACTTTCCCCACCACCTGGTCTTTCCGGTCTGCAAGCGAGATGCGGGGGAGAAAGATAAGCTCTCACCCCAGGAACAGGCCCACCTGGATCTGCTGATGGCGGTTTCGACTCAGTACTGGAAGCTTCAGTATGCCACAAGGGCTTACCGCCAAGGGTTGCCACTGGCAGCGCTTGATGACCGGACCGGTCTCCATGTGTTCTTTAATGATCCCTTAGAGGGCCGAGGTATTTATTTACTTATTTTTGTATTTTCCCTCTGTGGCAGGGATGTCACTTGCTGATACTGTTGCAGCCTTGCGTGCCCGAAGGAGCGGATCGAAAGCGTCAACTGCCGCACCCGCACCCGTCCCAACCATCTCTTCTGCTGGTCCAGATCCTGCCGCTATTCCCGGCGCGAGTGTGGAACCTGCTCCGGGAAATAAGAAGAGGCCCGGCGTTCCTGCATCTGGATCAGATAAAGGGAAGAAGACCCGAGTGGTATGTTCGCTCTCTCTTTTTTTTAGGTGACATTGGGTTGTGCTCACTTCTTGTTTCGCAGGAGGTAGCTGTGAGCGGACGACGCGTTTTCGACGGGACGCGGGACTCCCTTTCGGAAGGGGCGCCTCGATCTCGGGCGGAACCCTCCCTCGCGTGGGGTTTTTGATTTGGAAATTCATTTTTGGAAAAACGGATTATTTCGAAAAAGAATCGAGACCTAAATCTCGATAAAAAGTATAGGAGTCGCCACCCGGCTCAGCTCGACCGGGAATTTATAGTGTAGCTGAACCAAAGTGGGAACTGCCACACTTTTCAGAGATTCGGGTCCGGACAAGTCCTTTATTTCGTGTCTAATTTAAATATTATTGTCAATGTTCTAGTTACGACACTTTAAGTAGCTAAAGGATTATTTTTATTAAAAGAATACACGCAGCGCGCATACAGGATAATAATACAAAATATAAAGTAAAAAGAATAAATATTTAAGGGCTTACAACCAAATTGAAAGGAAAATAAAACTCTCGTCTCACGGATACAATGGCCTAGGATACACGAGAATCTAAAGAAAATTTACAACCGCCTAAATACACGATTTAATTCTATTAAATACAAATAAAAAGAAAATTAAAATAAAATAAAAGCTGCAAAACAAAGGTTAGCACAATTTATACGGCACGCCACAAGTAGGACTCAAGTAGACAGAAATATGGAATTAGGATTCGGGGTCATGCAATTGGGGGTAACCGGGTCGGCCCGGTCGGCCGGCCCGGTCAGACCTGGAAAACCATTTTTGAAACGTCCCTGTATTTTTGGTTTTGTGAGAAAAATCATTTTTGAAAACAATTTCTTCAGTTTATTATAATTAAGCATGCGAAGTGGGTCGGTTTTCGGGAGAACCGGGTCTCCGTCGTTGAATTGTTCTAAATGCAATTTTACTAAAAAAAATAAATCTAAAGTCGTGATGCGCACAACAAAATTCATTTTGATGATTTTTGAGGGTTTTCCAAATTTTTCTGATTTTATGAAATTTTTTTGATTTTTATGAAATTTTTCGAATTTTTGGAATTTTATTTGGAATTTTAGGGATTTTTTAGGGATTTCTGTCCCTGGCCGCGAGCTACAGTCGTGCGACTGTAGCCCTGGTTTGGGCAGAAATCGCTAAAAAAAACCCTAAAACAAAACCCTAATACTGAAGAAGCAAAGACAGTCGTACGACTGTAGTGTGTTTGGCACGACTGTATTGACAGTCGTGCCCCTGTTCTTATTTCAAGAACAGTCGTACCACTGTTCTTACTTTTCCAGAAATGAAAATGCAAAAACTTGAAGAAAAATGCACCAAACACAAATCAAATCACCCAGAAAGCTGGAAAATGAGATAAGTTAAAGGTTGTTTACCTCCTTGGTGGTGATCCACAGCTGGAATGACCCCTGGCTACGCACCAATCCACGTGAATTTGCACTTTTTTCCCAAAAAGTCAAGGTTTCAAGAATGTCCAAATAACTCCAGAAAAGTCACAGATTTGTGTTTGTTTTTGGTCCGAGATGATTTAATTTGTTAGTGTGATTGTTAACCTAAGATGTCTAATTCGTTTCAGAGATTAAAAACAAGAAATCAAGGAGAAAATGTGAGAAGAAAGTAAGCTCTTTCACTTCTCTCTCTTTCTCTCTCTAAAATTCTGATCTCTTGCTCAAAAAATCCAAAAGTCCCTAAAATCTGCTTTTTCTTTTCTTTTATACCCTACTAGCCCGGAAATCTTGAGCATTAAATGCTCAAGATTTCCCTTCTTTTTTAAGTCAAAGAAGTATAGGCTGGAACCTGCCCCCCGAAAGTACAGTCGTACGACTGTACTTACACTACAGTCGTACGACTGTAGTGAATTCCCACGAATGTATTATACAGTCATGGGTCAACGGTCAACGGCCCCATTTTTTTTTTTTTAAATAAAATTTCGTGTTCACAGTAGCGCCTGACTTTTCTGGTTTGGTGGGCACCGACAGCTCGATACGGGATATCTTAATCTCAAAGTTTGGCAAGGATGCTAGTCTGGCTGACCCCCTGGTACAGCTGGAACTGAGCAACGGGATGTACCTCCCTGCTGACTCCTCCCGGATGAGAAATTTGACGAACCGGACCATCGGGACTCGAGTCCTGAGCAAGTTGTACACGGTAAGTCCTGAACTTTTTCCCTCATCTTCTGGCTGTGTCTAATTGTCTCAGCCTCTCAGGTTTGAAGAATTCACTTTATTTTTTCTAAAGCTTTTATTGATAGTATTGGGAATGTGATTGGTGCCTCTCCGTAATAATTTCTTTTAACAAGGTTATTGATTATATTCTAGAGTTTACCTCATTGGTGTAGTTTAGGTGGACTTTTGTCAAATTCCTCCGTCTGCGTCGCTCTCAAACCCTAGCCACTAAATTCCCAAGCTAAAACGTCGCCATCATCACGGTGGTTAGTGCCATCCTCACAAGCGAACAACATGTTGTTCTTGTCCATGTAGCAGCCTCCAATGCATCACCAACAGGCCACGTCAATTTCAGAAACTTCATGCCATTTTCGCTCGCCGTTTTACTAGAATCTTTCTGTTTTTTTGTTTTTAGTGTAATTAATTCATAAGCTTAATTGGATTTTTCGTCCAACCCCAGAGCAAGGCTCGGTTTTTTTAAAAAAAATAAAATCTCTGTAAAACTTGATTAACTGGGGATTAAAATCGAAATGGATAAGTACAAAAATAAATTCCCTCTATTAACCATTTACAAAATGATATCTATCGTGTAAATTTTTTCAAAATAAATCATGGTTTCATAATACTAATAAATAGTTTATTATTAAATATATTCTTTAAAAACTTATTTATCCTATAATAGATCATAATATTGAAATTTAAAATTTTCGTTGAATGTTTATAATTTTAATAATTAATAATTTTAAAAAAATAAAAAATTCATAAAAAATTATAAAATGATTAGAAAATTTTCAAATTTCTGAAACTTAATGGAAATTTATTTAATAATGTGTATAAATTATTAAAATGTTAAATAATAGACAATATTAAGTTTTGCACGGAAATTATGTTAAGAATCTAAAGTTTACACCGTTAACTTGATGTCTATGCTAAACTTAATTTTTTGCACTGTTTATTATCTAAATATTATATACATATTATTTAACAATATATTACAAAGGTTTAAATTTTTTTAGGCTTTTTTCTATTTTTTGTAATTTTTTTCTATTTTTCTCATTATTAATTAAAAAAATACATGCACTTTCCAAAAATTTATAAACTTTGTCGCTAGGATTCATTGTAATTGAATCAACTAACATGGGAAATTTCAGGTGAAAATTTCGAAGGATAAATGAGTTTTTAGAGAATATATTGAATGATAAACTACTTTTATTAATTTTAAACTAGAGATACTATTTTATAAATGACCAAAACCACATAATTTATTTTTGTACTTATCCCAAATCGAAACCATATTTTCATGTTTAATGAACCATATCTTTTCTTATTCTCTTCTGAAAAAGGTCAAAAGAGAATATGTGGCAAAAAAAAAAAAAAAAGAAGACTTTCATTTTCGTTTTTTCTCTATCTAATCTAATCTCATTCATTGTTTAATAGAGATAGGTAGGGGTGTACAAAATCAACCCAACCCGATGAATTTAACCAACCCAATCCAATCCAACCCATATATTCTTTGTCTTAATGGTTATTCATGGGGTTGGATTGGATTGAGTTGAATGAAATGGAAAAAGTAATTGGGTTGGGTTGGATTGGATTGGGTTGGATTCGAATTAACCGTCACATATAAAATTCAATTTTTTCCCTTTGAAAATTTTCACTTCTTTGTACTATTTTTCATCAATATTCAATTAAAAACATTGCACTATCCATTTAATTAAGTTATAACATCGATAATAGTGATGAAAAAAATTAGGAAAATATCAACCCTCTTGTTTTTAATATATATATTTGGTTGACTTATATATATATATTATATATGATCAAATTTCAACTGTCGAGATTAATTTATAAAGAAATTACATGAAACAAAATTTCTTACACATGAGTTACTTGGAATTTTATCTAATTGTATATGTACAGAATTGGATTCGGCTTAATCTCTCCAATTACAAACAAAAATGTTTAGTTGAGTTTTTTTTTTTTGGAATTTAGCAGAGGTTTAATTTCATCTATGCCCCCGAAATTTAGTTTCTAATATGAAATCCCTTAAACATTGTAAATGTCAATAGTGGTGCTGCTCTTATATACATCAAATATCATCAAATTCTTTTTTTTATATATATAATTAGAAGAGTCACTCTTAAAACTTTCAAAGAAAACATGATGTGTTATAAAGTACTGGCTAAATTGGATGTGAGATTCTTGATTATAATAGCTCATGAGCTAAATGTTGTAAATCTATAATTTACATATCATCAAAAAATATTATGGATCAATGGTCAAATAAAAATAATTTATATTATTTGATGAATTTTAAATAATAAAATAAAAATTTGTGAGAACAGTAAAAAAAATTGAAATTTGTGATACAATTATTATTTTGAACAATTGGTACATGTATTAACAAATAATTAACAATTAATATGGACAAAAATAATAAAAAAGGAATTACAAAGAAAACATTATCAAGCAATGTCATCTCTAAATTTTGAGAAATCTCATAGTAGACCGTTCCAATAAAACAATAACACGTAAGTAACATGCGCATTGAGAAAATGAAAAACATTTATGTATTAGTATTTCATTAGAAAAATCCACGTGGATTACGTTGATCATATAATTTATCATTTTTTCTTAATCCATGAATTATTTGTTATTTGTGTACCAATTATTATTTGATGAATTTTAAATAATAAAAAAAAAATTGTGAGAACAGTAAAAAAAAGTTGAAATTTGTGATACAATTATTATTTTCATGTATTATTTGATGAATTCAAAGTAGGGAAGCATATATCCTATTCCATCTAGTAAATTATGTAATTGTATGAATAATATTCAACCTAACCCAACTCAACCCAACCCAATCCTGTGTGAGTATTCATGGGTTGGGTAGATTTTTAACAACCAACCCATGGATTGCTTTTATAATTGGGTTGGGTTGGGTTATCACCCAAATACTATTGGGCCATTCATTGAACAGCCCTAGAGATAGGATTTCCAGGGTTTCAAATTTCCGATTTTGAAACAAATTTATCGAAATTGAAAATCATGTTTCCGGTTTTAATACAAAACAAATAGTTTTCAATTTTGAGTCCTGTTAAATAAGCTTTACAGAATAATCTATGGGTATTATTTATCACCACAGCATCATCAAACAACAAAATCCAGCTTGTTAAATTTTTTTTTTTTTTTTTTGAATTATAATTTATACAAACTTTTAGGAATTTCGTTTTTAGACACTTATCCCTATTTTTTAATTGCTTATCCCAGCCATTTAATCAAGGCAAAATACATACGTTGCGCTTGAGTTATCTCTAGATTTTGCTAGAGTTTTCATTAGGTTTTGTTACAGTTTTTTTACGTTTTTGGCATATGCAGTTTTTTTTCTTTTAGATTTTCTATGAAATTTGCTAGGTTTTGTTGGTTTTTATTCGACAGTTTTTCTATTTTCTTCATCGGATTAGGATTACTGCTTTTCTGTAATGGTTTTTTTTATAGATTTTCTTTATTTATTTATACTTTTGATGGCAATGAAGAATGTCCGAAATCTGTAATAATTAACTTTGATGGACCGGATTATAGTCTTATGATAGGTTAGAATGACGATAAAATCGGAGCAAGGTGAGTTAGTAGATTTATGGCTGCAAATTGAAGATGTTTTCAAGTATCTCTGCCCGACTATAGGAGGCGTCCTAACCATCAAGCTATTAGTTTCCGTGAAGCATTAAGTTGGATTAAGTTTTTAAGACTTAAATTCAATTTTATTAGAGTTTGTTAGTAATATTTTATGATTGACCTCACTACTAATTTGACACCCTTAGCTATTATGTTAGAACTATTTAACCTTTTTTTTTTTTAAAACTAGTCTACGAATATAAGAGTTCATACACAAAGTTGCTTTATATTAAAACCCCAAATTCTTTTTTTATGAAATATACGATTGTTTTGTCATTAATTTTTAAAATATATTAAGTATATATTTTTCTGTTTTGACAGTATTAGTATAAATTACATATATTTTTCTCGTATGGGTTTGTAGTATCCATTGCATGTGACATAATTTTTTACATAGAGATAAAACTAAATCGGATGTATGGTTTACATCTATAGCTATTGTATGACTACATAGGAGCTATAATTCAAATCTGTCAAGTGAATTTTATAACTTTTTACTTTTTCAAAAATTATGATACGTGTTAATTAATAGATACATCAACTATATAAGATAAAAATGTGAAGGATGAAGCTCATATTATCACAGTAGAAAGATGATGAAAGGTATTTAAAAAATTGATTAGGGTTAGTTCAGAGGTCGAGAAACACGTAAAGCTGATGAATTGATAGCTGCAGTAATGATTTTGAATTAAAAACAGTTTAAGTAATAATTACAAATACTTGACCAAAGCTAACTCAAATCAGTGACAGACATTTTCTAGCTTCTCTTCACTTGCGGTGAAGGATCTTACCAAATACAACTCGATATATCATCCAGCTTCACCTTCGCAGTATCTCACCAATGGCGACTCCCTATCCAGAACCCATCTCTCCTACCAAGACGCGTATAGGCTGGATAGGAATCGGAGTAATGGGAGCTGCTATGGCTTCTCGTCTTCTCTCAGCGGGCTATTCTCTGACCATCTACGCTCGATCGCCTGCCAAAGCCGTTGACTTGCAGTCTAAGGGCGCAGTTCTTGCTAGCTCCCCATTCGATGTTGCCAAGTGTAGCGATATCGTCTTCACTATGGTGGGACACCCATCAGATGTTCGATCAATTGTCTTAGAGAGCCGAGGCAAAGGCATTCTTGCAGGGCTTAATCCTGGGGGTGTTTTAATCGATACAACTAGTAGTCATCCTGCTCTCGCCCGGGAAATATTCGCCGCTGCTCAAGCGAAAGGTTGTTGGTCTGTTGATTCTCCGGTTTCTGGTGGGGATGTTGGTGCCAGAGATGGGAAGTTGGCAATATTTGCTGGCGGACATGAGTCTGTTGTTAAGTGGTTATCACCAGTATATGAAATATTGGGAAAAGTTACTTACATGGGTTCGGCGGGGTATGGACAGAGTTGCAAGATAGCTAATCAGATTGTGGTGGGAGCTAATTTGTTGGGGTTGAGTGAAGGGCTGGTGTTTGCAGAGAAGGCAGGACTGGATGTGAAGAAATGGATGGATGCAGTAAGGGGAGGGGCAGCAGGTTCAATGGTGATGGAATATCTTGGGGAGAGAATGATAGGGAGAGACTTTCGGCCTGGTGGGTTTGCTGAGTATATGGTGAAGGATATGGGAATGGGTGTGGATGTAGTGGAAGAGAGTGAAGCTGAGAAAGAGAGTGAAGCTGAGAAAGTCCCAGTGTTGCCTGGTGCTGCTTTAGGTAAGCAGTTGTTCGCTGCAATGGTGGCAAATGGTGATGGGCATCTAGGGACGCAAGGTCTTGTTACTGTGATAGAAAGACTCAATGGCAAGTAAGTCTTCTCTGTGTCATTGGATTAATAACTGTGAAGACGCGTTTAAATTGAATTGTTTTAGCTAGACCCGCTGTATGGGTGCACTAAGATGTTTGCTAGAAAGACTGATGTGTCTTGACCTAAGAAGTGCTGTTCGATGCAAACAAATTAACGAAGCTTGTCTATATGTAAATGCTCTCATGATCAGCGGGTTTTACATGAACTACAAGATTGAAGTATCAAATTGGTGTTTGGGTTATGAAGTAAGGAATGATCTCTATTGTAGTATGACTGAACATTGTAAAAGGCTTGACTATGTGGTATGTAATGATTCATATGTTTTGTACCTTTGTGAAAACAAACCTATGAGTTTACTTACTGTTGTTCAATCAAAACTCAACTCCACTAAGCCTTAGTCTCAAACTAGTTCGGGCTGAATCAGCTGAGTGAAATATTATCGCACATTTCACTGCAGGATGAGCTCAACATACATCTCTGTTTGTTTTTGTCAATACAACTTGAGTAATGAATAAAATTGTTCATTTAATTATGATGATTGGATATTGGAATATTTATTTTATCCAACCTTACAATCAATGTACTTTATATGTCTTCTAGTAGGAAGAGCATAATTTTTAGCTGTGTTATTAACCAGACTGTTGTTTTTGTAATCTATACTCCATCTCCAACTATATAATGTTAATGTAATTTTCCTCTACAAGATTTTTGCTCAAGTTTTTCATATTTCCCAGCAACTTGCAGATGAATGGCATGGGTCAAATCCTTCATGTCACATCCTTACTCTGATAGATTTATTAAGTTAAATTTTCAAAGTTCATGTGAACTAAATGAAACTGAATATAGTTATATATATTATAAATCGTTATGGAGATTTTGATTAAGGTAGTAAAGTAAATGGTAATATTTTAATTATTGGTGGTAAAAAAAAGTGGTGAATTGCCAAAGTTTTGGGGTGATAAAAATAAGAGTATATAAATTAACATGTAAGTTTGAAAAGGGGGTTCTGGAATCTTGACCATTCTTCGTCTACTTTTAATGAACCTAAGTCCTCCTATTCGAGCCTTATGAACCTTCTTGAGTGGGAATATGAGAGAAAAACTACAAAAGAAAGAAGAAGATGAGATAGAAGAAGGTCGAAAAGAAGCTAATGATTTCGGATAGAACTAACTTGTGTTGCTCTATGAATTTCAGCTGCCGTTACATAAATAGGAATATTTGAAGTTGGCTACAGTCGGAAGGGAAGAAGTGAAGCCACAAGAAAGGCATGATGGACGTGATGCTGGAATTTACATGCATATTAATTCTAAGAGGAAAAAGATCAAATAGAGTAAATTTCAGGTGTGTTATGTGGAATTGATTGGAAAATAAGGTGATAAGATGTGAGAAGTAGCAATTTTATGTATGCTTATGCTTTATTTACATTTCAATCTTATTATACGCTACTATTAGGTGAATGCAATTTTCATTGTGAACTTGCTAAAGTGAAGTTATCTTTTTATTACTCTGTAAATTCTGGATCATCTATTAAACTTATAGAAAAAATTCTGACGTGGGTGTGTGATAAAAAAATGCAGTGCTCTATGATTCTGATATTTTTGTATACTTTGTAATTCGTTTGCTTGCTTGGTCTTTCAAAATGCAGTTACATAAATTATGTTGGTTGAGTTAATGTTTAGTGGGTTTTATAGTTTATGGCAAGATGCAGAAATGTGATAAATTTTGTGTTTGTGTTTAAGGAAAAAGATTCATGGTAAGTTTAATCATTATCTTACTTTTCTTATGTGGTACACGAAGGGAAGTTTAATATGTTAAATAATATATAAAACAGGAAGGCATTCTAGTGACAAGAGTGTAGGTAGAATGATATGTTTGATTGTTTCACCACACTTTGAAATGGAAGGTAATTTTCTGCATTTTCACAATCTTTATTAGATAACTGGGAACGTTTCCAGAAGAATAGGGATTGAACCATACATCGCTGGAATGATATGGATTTCTAGTTTCTGCAGAATTTCACGGTCTGTACTATCACTTCTGCAGAGTGAGATATTTAAGTTTTTGTACGCAAAGGTCTAGCTGTTCATACAATCAAGTGACGAAAATGTAAGAATCTGCTGGGAATTATCCACAGCAAATTTAGATACATGTTACATATGGATGGGAAGGTATGGCTGTCTAGGATGACCAGAATTTCATGGAATCTGGACATTATTTTTTCTAAGATAAATATGACTTGTTGAGTGCAGAGAGGCCAAGCTGCTAGCTGAAATAAAGAGCAGTGAATCATGTCTTCTGTATTTTAATTTCTAGCTTTTCGGATTGTAAGGAATTTTAGAATATTAATCAAGGATGAGAAATTTGTCCTTTACATACAGTAATTGTATGATGTATTGGTGATGATACTATGGATCCACCCTATTCCTGTAGTGTAGGGGATTGGGTGATTCAGATTTTGACGTCCTCTTTTTCTAGTAAATTTTTGTGGCTAGTAACATGTTTGTATGTAATTCTGTAGAGCAGCTTCATATTTATTGATTCACTAAGGTATTCACATATGGAATTCTCACATTTCAATGGTTCTCTTCTTTGAGGTCTGTTGGTGTATAAGATCATCCTGTAATGTGATGGGCATATGAACTAGTTGTTTCCCTTGATTCTGCGAGTACAACAAAAAGAAAAGAGAAAAATGACAGCCAAATTGAGAAAAAATTTAAAAACAAAAACGTGGAGTCCTTGGTAATCACTTTTCAATTACAGGAAGATATTGCCATTTGTGTTGGTAGTCTGAACTCATGAATTTATTGGCTTTACACATGGATGATGTGGTGTGTAGGCATATCCTGTTGCTTTACATGAAAAATTGATAATATTTGTTGCTTTATAATTTAGGTCTAACTTCAATTCCTTCAATTACTAGCCCTCCTTTCAATTGACAACCCTTAATTTCCATCACAATCATCTTCACCTCTTCATCACATTCACCTGTGAAAAACTCACCCAGCTCAATTTCATTCCACATATCATCACTTTTCCTTGAAATTGGACTGCATGTATTTTTCAGCATTTGTGTTTGTTTTGTTGGCTGTCTCCAATTTTTGCAATGGAGATAAGTCATCCTTGATGATACTTGGTTTCCCACTTCAACTGATGTTTCTGAGGGTATTGAATCAAGCCCATATGCCCGATTGCAGATTTTCATTTTTAGATAAGCTCCATATTTTGTGTTTGGTGATAGCATTTGAGTTCTGATTTTGCCTTGGATTTCTAACCACCATGTTGTTATGAGCACAGCTACCTCCGAAAATCTGTGGATAAAATGAACCATGTTCAGGTTTCATAACCTTTGTTTCAATTTTAAGCGAGTTAGTTGTGCTCTCTCTCTCTCTCTCTCTCTCTCTCTATATATATATATAGTATCTTATCATGAACCTATTGCAAGGAAAATTAAAGGGATAGATAGGAGGGGGTAAGAGAAAGAGAACAACCTTGATTCAGTTGAAGGTACCCAGGTCCAATGTGTTGGGACATCACTCCACGTGATGGTAAGTTCTCTTGCTGAAAGCATATAGATAATTTTCCCAGATGTTTTCTCTAACTTGAAGCTCTGAAGTAAACAAGAAATATATTAAATAAAGTTCATTTCATGACATATTTCTCCTTATTTACTTTGTTGTCGAGCTCGCTCAATATTTTACTTTGATCATTTATAAATCTATACATTGAATTCTTAGAATGCTTCACCTCACTGAGCCTTGGATCAAAGAGTAAATGTGTACGTTTATGAATAGTGAAGGGTTCAAAGTGCATGTTGATATGTGGAAATAAGATAGTTTAGGGGCCTTAAGATGCTTTAATCCTTTGAGTTCTACTTGGACAAAGCATCTATAGAGCTGGTGAAGTGATTTTTCTTTATAGGTCGATTTAAATTTAAGTTCTTGGTAAATTGCACATTATTTGATCTTGACTGTGTAATGATAAATGCAAGTGAAGAAGATAGACTGTACCTTGCTACCACCATCAATGAGAAGTGAATTGCAGAGTAGAAGAAAAAGCTCTTTCTTTGAAGAGTAGGTCAACGGGGTATCCAATCTTGGAAGAATGTCAATATAATTGGATGGAAGAAACCTTTCCCAAACAGTATCAGACTCCATAGCTGATCGAAAGGCGGATGATACCGACGACAATCTGCACACGTCAATCGGAGATGTGAAGGAGAGAATTGAAGACAGACAACCTTCAGGTAACATAGTACCGGACCTTAATCCTCTGCTTTTGATGCTTGTTCTTGACATGAAATGTTCTATCTGAAACTATATACTATTATGAATATATATCCTGAAAGCTTACTATTATGGATAATTATATAAAGGTTTCAAGTTTCAATATAATATAGTGATAAAGTAAAAGGTCAAATTGATCCAAAAAATAAAAAAAGTATAAGGTCATATTAACACAAAATGGTAACATAAACCGCTTCTTAAGAAGCAACTGATGTCATTATCAAATCATGTTGACAACATGATGTCGCCATTATAGGTTGTAAGAAAGCATTTGTGAATGGAAAAATTGAAGCCAGCTTATTAATTTTAGCCAATGTTATCAAAATTGGACCGGATCGACCATTTCTACTGGTTCAATTGCAAACCAATTATTAATCCGGTCGGCTTGATATAAAGTATCAACTTTGGAGATTACTGACACTAACTAGTTTAATCACCAGTCAAACCACGGAACTAGACTAGTTGAACTATGGGTTGAATAATATTTTTAATAAAATTAATTAATATTTGAAAACAAAATAAAGATTCGGTTGAACCGTGAATCCGATTAAATTTTAATAACTTGATTTCAGCATTAATTTGATATTAATGTGGCCATTCCGTTCCTTTTACTCAACTTCTTCTTTTTAATTTTTTGTTAATCGCCTAGACATTGTATATGAGATTTGATAATGACTATGTTGAAAGGGTCTTTGATTAATATGGCATATTTGAAAATTAGGGTGAATAAATAATTTAAACTTTCCTCATATTTTTCAGAAATAATCCATTTTGGTTTCACATCTCATGGATGTTTAGATAAGATAATTTCAGATTTGATAATCACTATGTCTAAAGGGTCTTTGAATTATATGGCATATTTAAAAGTTAAGAGTAAATAATTTAAACTTTCCTCACTTGAAAATAATGCATTTTGTTTGTAATCTCATCACATCTTATGGCTGTTTAATAAGATATTTTCACATTAAAAGTTGTTTGATCCACAATTCTTATAAAATAATTTAAAAAGATTTCGGGTTATTTTAATTTCTTAAACTATATTTCAGAACTTCTGTTATTGATAACACCACTAATAAGTTTCAACCTAAATAAAATCTCATTTAATGGGACAAATTAAAATATTTAACTTAAAATTTAAAATTAAATATTATTAATAATATAATAGTTGAAAATTTTATGAGAAATGCATACAATGAGTGATATTTATAATAGTTTTATATTATGATTTTTTTTAAAATTTTGTTATTATACCTTTAAAATATGATAATGTTTTTTAGCTTATTTTATTTCAAGTACCTGTCGGATAACTCTAATAATGTCTGCATTTGTCATATTTAATACTTATTTATGTATTTAATTTTTAAATAGATCTCAGGTTTAAATCTTTTGAATAGAAAAAACAGTTATTAGGAGAGTTTCAACTCCTATAAAAAAGTATATCTCAGCTCAAATCCAAATCCAACTCAGACAAAAAAAAAAAAAAACGGTTTTTTGTCGAAATATTTCCTAAGGTTATGAAATACATGTGTTTTGGTGTTCAAATACATTTAAGCCTATTAAATTATCATTAAGTAAAATTCAAATTAAAAAAACTTAATAAAACAAAAGCATTTTTATGGAAAAGTTAAAAAGCTGGCAATTTGTTTTGCGGATCTGATTTAATCCAAATTTGACTTTGTTTGGGTATGAATAGTCACGTGGCCAACTTGCATTTCCTTACATATTAATATGACTAACAAATTTAGAGTTTGTGCATAATTTATTCATTTATTATCTTGTGCATTTTTAATTTGACTTTGAATACATTTTTGCAAATGTAAAAATTGGTGGGTGATGTTCCTTTTCTCCTATCTAGACTTGCCACAAACTAACTCTATTGAGGGAAAATAGATGGGTCAGATTGATAGAAATGTTTATACATCATTGCGTCCTCTTCATTTTCTTGTTTATCATAAATACTTTTTAGGAGATATTTGATTTAAAATTTTGAAATTAAAATCGAAATAAAAATGATAAGAAATCAGTATTGGAATAACCATTTCCTAAATCTATTTGGCTTACTGTCGGCAAAAATTCAAAATTGAATTTCAAATCATCACTCACAACTGTTAGAGTGTATTATGTGTACATATGTATTTATGTTTTATTGTATTATTGGGTTATGTATACTTGGGCTCAACTATCTCAGGCCCACTTTTCACTTGTATAAATACTCCATTATTAATGAAATTACATAAGGGTTCACACAATCTTTATGGTATCAGAGCTAGAGAAAGAAAATTTTTTTTTTTAAAACCCTAACTTCCTCTTCACGTGAACATGTCCACCGGCGTTCCTGCTGCCTCCATTCCGCCGCCGACCATGGCAGGGCCGGCGCCCCCTTCCTCCATCTCGGTTGCCTCTCTTCCTTTGTCCCTACCGGTGAAGCAATCAACCTCCAAGAATTACTAGGGTTGCAAAACCTTGGATTAAATAATGTGATTTCAGCCCTGCCCTCCACCTCCGTCGTTCCAGCAGCAGCCCCCATTGGTCCTCCGTCCAATCTTCAATTGCCGGCCAATCCCATCATCGCTCCCAATCTCTCCGGTATGGTTTCTACCAAACTTGATTCGGGTAATTTTATGATTTGGAAAGCGAAGTTTATGAGTGTATTAAGGGGTTCTAGATTGGCCAACCATATTGATTCTAATGCTCCTGTTCCTGTTAAATATTTGGGTGATGGTTCTTTAAATCCGGTTTATGAGTCTTGGGAACAAAAGGATCAGCAAGTGTTAAGTTGGATCCTCACTACTGTGTCTGATAATTTATTACCACAAATTATTCTTGCTGAAACAGCAGCAAGTGCTTGGGAAAAATTGGTTAAGGTGTATTCTTGTGGTTCTCGCTCACAAATTAGACATTTGAGGGCTGAATTGATGAGTATTGAAAGGGGTAATGATGATATAACTACATATATGTTAAAAGCTAAGAGTATTCATGACAAATTGAGTTCTTTGGGTCATGTCATGAGTGAAGATGATCTTGTTGATGCTGTTCTTGCTGGTCTTGGTGATGCTTATGAGACTTTTAAATGTGTTATGGAAGCTAAATTAGAGTCTCTTAAATTTGATGATGTATTTGGATTATTGTTGAGTGCTGAGAAAAAGCTCAAGCGAAATTCTGTAGCCAAGTCCGTCCCCCCTATAGCCCTTGCGGCATCTCGAGTTGCTGGTCAGCAGCAACGGCATGGAGGAGGCGGCGGGCGTGGTCACCGTGGTGGAGGGCGCAGCGGCAGAGGTGGTGGCCGCGGGTATAGGGGCCAAAATTTCCAGCAGCAGTCCCATTTTTCAGTGCAGCCCCATACCTTCCAAAATTTTCAGCCCCCGCCTCATAATTTTATTCCGCCTCCTCCTGGTAGTTTTCCGCCACCTGTCAACAACTCCGAATACTCTCAGCATGCTGTTTGTCATAATTGTAGGGGCTTGGGTCATCTTGCTAGAAATTGTCCCTCACCAAAATTCACCAAAGGACCTAGCTCCAACATTGCCACCACTTCCACCAATGTTCAACCTTGGATTGTAGACTCTGGTGCATCTCATCACCTCACTTCGGACCTGGGAAACCTCAACATCCACTCCGAGTACTCCGGCCCTGAAGAAGTGACTATTGGTAATGGTTCTAAACTTAAAATCTCCCCATGTTGGTAATTCCACAATGTCCTTTGGTAATCATTCTTATAATTTTAGAGACATTCTTTATGTTCCGCAATCTTCAAATAATTTATTATCTGTTTATGCTCTCACTAATTCTAATCTTGTTTCTGTTGAATTTTTCTCTAATTATTTTGTTATCAAGGATTTGGAAACGGGGAAGATCAAGTTCAAAGGCCGGAGTGATAATGGGCTATACTCTTTGTGTTTGTCAGCTTCCGACTTATTTTCTGTTAATTTAGCTAGCTTATCTACTTGGCATGATCGATTAGGACATCCTTCTTTTCCAATTGTGAAACGTTTGTTACATTCAAATAAAATAAAAGTTTCAGATGATTCTCATTCTTTGTGTTCTTCTTGTTCAGTTTCCAAGAGTCATAAATTGCCCTTTAATTTATCTAATTCTGTCACATGGCCCCCTTGAATTAATTTGTGCTGATGTTTGGGGGCCGGCTCCTGTTGTGTCAGTTGATGGTTTTTCGCTATTATGTTCTTTTTTTGGATCATTACAGCAAGTACTCTTAGGTTTATTTTTTGAAAAATAAATCTGATGTGATAATATCGAGGCTACTTATCTCACTGTGAATCCCATCTACCACCAACGGAGTAAACATCTTGAAGTTGATTTTTTCTTTGTTCGTGATTGGGTCTCCAAAGGTCTTCTTCAAGTGTCGTATGTTCCCACTCAAGATCAAGTTGCAGACATTCTAACCAAACCCTTGTCCAAAGATCGCTTCCTTCCATTCCGTCGCAAGTTGAGCATTTGTTCAACTCCATGCTCAAATTGAGGGCGGGTGTTAGAGTGTATTATGTGTACATATGTATTTATGTTTTATTGTATTATTGGGTTATGTATACTTGGGCTCAACTATCTCAGGCCCACTTCTCACTTGTATAAATACTCCATTATTAATGAAATTACATAAGGGTTCACACAATCCTTAACAACAACTGAGATTAACAAAACAAGTAAAAAGAAAAAAAAACATATGAATTAAGATCAACAAACTCTGTGTTTTTGGTAAACTAAATCACAACAACTTCGAAAAAAAAACCCATGAGAGCATTTTTTGCTCTCATATCTGCTCATATCCTGTTCAACAAAAACGATTTCCGATCTCCCATGGTATCATTCTAGCATGAAGCATGAGATGGAAAAATCAAGAGAAGAAAGAGAAATAGAAGAGAGAGAAGTGGAGGATGCAGCGAAAGAGAATGAAATTCAGTGGTTCTCAAAGAAACACCATAAAGAAAATCAACTAAACTTGAAACTTGCAATTCTACGTGATGAGAGAAGGCAGAGAGATGAGAGAGAGAATGGGTAAGAAGAAATGAGGGGGCGGATGGAAGCAAAGAAGAGAGGTAGTGAAAGAAGGAAACCTAAAAAGTAAGGGTTGAGACAAAACTACATCATCTTGAGTGAATGTCAAAAGTAAAAAATGCCCAACAATGCCGGCTTCACCGTAAAGCCACTCAAGCGAGGGTTTTAGGCTCCGTAATTTTGAAGGTGCCAAAAAAATGTATTTGAATATTCTATTATATATATATATATATATATATATATATCCAAATTAAAGTTAATAATATTTTATACTAATAATTTAACATGCCATCAACTACTAATTTTGAAAATTCTTTGAAATATAATAGTAGTTCGGATATTGATTGTCTAGATTTATTTTCAGAATTAGAAATTTTAAGAGAAATTATACATAAAGAAAATAAGACTCTAATTGAATACTCAATTACATTAAAACTTAATATTTTTCCAAATTCATATATTGCATGTAGAATAATATTAATCATTCTCCTAACTGTTACTTCAGCAGAAATAATTTTTTTAAAATTAAATTAATAAAAAATTAATTAAAATCAGCCATGTCATAGAAAAGATTAAATGGAATAGCAATTTTGTCAATTCAGAAAAATTTATTACAATAAATTAATTCAGAAAATTTCATTAAGGAGTTTGCATCAAAAGAAGATAGAGAAGTAAATTTCGTATAGACAAAAAAGTTAGAATACAATTTTATAATATTATAATTTTCAAAATGCCTCAATTTGAAAATTCGCTTTACACCTCCTTCAATTTGAGACGGTCGTGGGTGAATGCTAAAGAAAAATTGAAAGGGCAGGAAAATTAATTGTCATAGGCCGCCTTAAAATTAGTTCAATTTTGGTGCAAGAGTCATTCCCCATGGGTCCATGGAGGTTTGGGCTAGAAAGAACCCAAAAATGCCTAAGGAGAAAGCTGATTTGGTAAAGTCATCCAGAACTGTCTCTAGAAGGATCCATAAGTGACTCAAACATTCACCAACCGAATTTCCATTGTTAGAAGAATCCGTATCCGTTACAAAACCTAATTTGGACGCCAGAAGCTTCTGGTTCATTCCAGATCTGTAGGGAAACCACCAAAAATGTCCTTAGAAGCTTCCAAACCGCCTCAAACAGATATTTATGCATTATTTAGTAGAATATGCTAGGAATATTCCAAATGAATATGAGTCACACCTTAAGGAGGTGGAATGGCTATAAATAGACCTTAGGACTAATTTGTATAATACATCTAAGAATTGTAAACATTCTTTGAGTAACAAAAGCTTTCTCTTTAGTTGTAAGCTTTGTTCTCTTTACCATTTATTTAGCTTAAGCATTCTTGCTTAGCATTTGCAAGGCTGACTAGCATAGCAATTGAAGGTTTTGTTCGCTAGTTCCGCACGTCTCAACTAGTAAAGAGTTGCATACATGACAGTTGGTATTAGAGTTTGGTTCGAGAATGATAAGTGGTGACGAGGGAAGCAATCATACTGGAATTGAGTCGGGTGCTGCTGCCACACACGTGGTGGAAGAAAAAAGGACCAAGGCTAAAAGGAGTCAGTCAAAGTCAAGGGATCCGATGGGCGATACCTTGCCAGACTTCAACAGTTGACTAGCAAAAGTGGAGCTTGCTATAGTCGGAGGCCAAGATTAATACCTCGACAAGTTTGAAGAGGTCGAAAGGTGCCTGGAGGAACTCGAGGGAGATAAGCTTCGGAAGGAGGTGCTGAACAATCTAAACAAAGTCACCGCTAAAGGTGAAAACAGTGTTAAAGCCTTGGAAGGTGTCTTCCGTTCTGAGTTATCATCACTTAGGTAAGACTTTGAAAGGGTCCTTGCCGAGTTGGCTATAAAAATGAGAGAGCTTGGGGAGACGAACGAGGAGCTAGCCTTTTGCAAAAAGGCTATTGCAAATGGAGCTACTTCATCGAATTATTCTAGCCCTCAACGGCTAGATGTGCCGAAACCTAAGGCTTACAGTGGCACGAGGAATGCAAAGGACATCGACAATTTCCTTTGGAGTTTGGAGAAATATTTCAAGGCTTATCCATAGTGAACGATGTCCAAATGATAGACACCATTTCACTTTACCTCTAAGACACTATTGTAGTATGGTGGAGAACGAAAGAGCTAGACATCCAAAATTATTTGCACTATTGGCACCTGGAATGACTTTAAAAGGGAACTTAAGGCCCAATTCTATCCTAAGGCTGGCAAATTAGAGAGAGGGCCAAGTTGAGGCATCTCAAGCAAAGAGGAAGTATCTGTGAGTACATTAATGAATTTTCTAAGATCCTTTTGGAGCTCCTTGGGTATCCTCAAGAAGAGGCATTCTACCTCTTCCTAAAGGAAATCCAACCATAGGCAAGGATGGAGATTTAATATAGGAATGTTACTGATCTCTCCACAACCATTGCTATTGTCGATTCGTT
This sequence comes from Euphorbia tirucalli, assembly GCA_039660915.1. NCBI lineage: Eukaryota > Viridiplantae > Streptophyta > Magnoliopsida > Malpighiales > Euphorbiaceae > Euphorbia > Euphorbia tirucalli. The sequence continues at coordinate 18,542,886 of CM077633.1, read as the reverse complement.
AATCGAGTACAACAAATCTTAGAAGCCCAAGTCTAACCAAGACAAGGGCAACAATAGCAAAAGTGGGGGAGCCAATAGTTCTAAGCCCAACAATAACAAGTCTAAAGATGGCAGGCCACCCAAGAGGAAGGACAAGAATAGTGGATACAAGCTGCTTAAATGCTTCTTTTGTGAAGGACCGCATAAGGCAAGGGACTCTCCCACGAAGGCTAAGCTGTATGCCTTAGTTAAAGAAAGGGAACAACAAGATTCATGATACAAGGATGGTATCCTTGCAACTTCTTAGCGCAACCAAGGCCAAGGTGGAAATGCCTAAGAACGAAAAGAAGGACCGATTGTTCATAAAAGCTAAGGTAGGGAACAATTTCATCAAGGCATCAGTAGACATTGGAGATACCAATAACTTCCTCGAAGCAAAGGAGACTAACGGGTTGGGCATTCATTACACAAAGGAAAGCAGATGGTTGAATGCTGTCAACTCCACACCTAAGGCAATCCATGGCATAGTTAAAGAAGTTCATATGATTTTAGGTATGTGGACTGGAATAATGAACTTTTCAATTTTACCCATGGATGACTACCCAATTGCACTTGGTATGGAGTTTATGGACCAAGTGGAACTCGTGCTTATTCCTTTCGTCGATGCAATATGCATCTTGGAGAAAGACAATGCATGTATGGTGTCATTGGCTTGAGAGAGTCCACTAAAGACTAAGCAACTCTCAGCCATGCAAGTTTTCAAGGGCTTGAAGAGGGACGAGTCCACATTCCTTGTGGCTATGTAGGAGGATTTGGATAAGGAAACTATCCAAGAGACACCCAAGGTGATTGTGAATGTCTTGGAGGAATTCAAAGATGTAATGCCACCTGAATTGCCAAAGAAACTTCCCCCAGAAAGGGAAGTGGATCATAAGATCGAATTGATACCGGGTGCCACACCACCTATGGCACCTCCTGAGCTTAAGGAATTAAGGAGGCAATTGAAGGAAATATTGGATGCAGGATAATTCAACCATCAAAGTCACCTTATGGGGGCACCAGTTCTATTTCTAAAGAAGCATGATGGGTCGTTGCGGTTATGCATCGACTATAGGGCGCTTAACAAAGTGACTGTGAAGAACAAATATCCTATACCCTTTATTGCGGATTTGTTTGACCAACTTGGAGAAGCAAGATGGTTCACTAAGCTGGATTTGCGATCGGGTTATTACCAAATGAGGGTTGCCAAGGGGGATGTCCTGAAGACCGTATACAGTACAAGGTTGGTTTTTAGGAATTCTTAGTCATGCCTTTTAGCCTAACAAATGCTCTTGCTATATTTTGCACATTGATGAATCAAGTACTTCAATCGTTCTTGGACAAGCTTGTCGTAGTATATCTCGATGATATAGTGATGTATAGAACACGTACACCACCTACGACAAGTTTTCCAAGTGCTAAGGTAGAATGAGTTATACGTTAAAAAGGAGAAATATGCCTTTGCCCAAAGAGAGGTTCCATTTTTGGGACATATTGTGGGAGGAGGCAAGATTCATATAGATAAAGCAAATATCCAAACAATCATAAATTAGGAACCATCAAAGAAGGTAACCGAACTAAGGTCGTTCTTAGGCCTTGCCAGTCATTATCGAAGCTTCATCAAGAACTACTCATCCTTGGCATCCCTTCTGACAAACCTATTGAAGAAGAATCATGCATGGGGTTGGGATGAGAAGTGCCAAGCCATATTTAAAGGCGTTAAGAGAACCATGACCAAAGAACCTGTCTTGGCGCTACCCAATCATAAGAAGGCATATGAAGTACATATCGATGCCTCTGATTTTTCCATTGGGGGAGTTCTTATGCAAGAGGGACATCCAATCGCATATGAAAGTAGGAAGTTGAACAAAACTGAGCGCCGCTATATGGTCAAAGAGAAAGAGATGAAAGTCATTGTTCATTACTTACGCTATGGAGACATTACTTACTAGGGTGTAAGTTCGTGGTAAAGATGGACAACGTAGCTATTAGCTACTTCCTCAATCAAAAGAAGCTCACGCCTAAGAAGATGAGATGGCAAGCTTTCTTGGCGGAGTTCGATTTTGTTATGGAACATAAGCCAAGCAAGAGTAACCTAGTGGCAGATGCCTTAAGTAGGAAGGTGAGCAAACTACCATTACCTAACCTAATTTCTTTTTAGCATCCAACATTAAGGAAGGGATGGAGCACGACCCGTATGCCAAGAGTCTGGAAGAATTGGCAAAGAATAGGAAGACTCGTTGGTTTTGGCTTGAGGATGGGATGCTGTTTACTAAGGGCAACCACCTTTTTGCAACAAAGTGGCAAGACTTAAGGAGGACAATCATCAAGGAGTGCCGTGACTCCAAATGGGTGGGACATCAAGACGTACATCACACGTTAGCACTTATTGAGCATACTTATTATTGGCCTTAAATGCTGATGTGGAGCTTTATGTGAAGACTTGTCTTGTGTGTCAACAAGACAAGGTAGAACAAGATAGACCTGCTGGCCTACTATAGCCCTTGCTAATCCCTTAAAGGCCTTGGGAGAGCATTTCGATGGGCTTTGTCACTTATCTATCCAAGTCCAAGGGATATAGTAACATCATGGTAAGGAATTTTCACTTGTGCCTACTAAGTTCAATGCTGAAGATGCTACTAGGCTATTTTGAAATATATGGTCAAGTATTGAGGCATCCCAAAGTCCATCATGAGTGATCGAGACACTTGCTTCACTGGCCGCTTTTGGATAAAATTGTTCAAGCTATTGGGGTCTAAACTCAACCTCTCCACTAGATTTCACCCCCAAACGGATGGACAAAATGAGAGGGTGAATGCCTTGTTGGAGTTATTTTTAAGACACTATGTGGGTGCTAACCAAAAGGATTGGGCCAAGTTGCTAGACATCGCCAATTCTCCTATAACCTGTAGAAGAGTGAATCATCGGGAGCTAGTCCATTCAAGATCACCATAGGACAACAACCTACAACGTCCCAAGATCTTGTTGTTGGCTACAAAGGTCAAAGCCCCACTGCATTCAAGTTTGCCAAGGGATGGCAAGAAAAAAAGGAGATAGCACGCTCCTCCTTATCCAAAGCTGCCAAGAAGATGAAGAAATAGGCTGACACAAAGAGGCACCACTTAGAGTTCGAAGAAGAAGACTTGGTGATGGTGAAACTTCTTCCCCATCAAACCATAAGGTTTGCCAAGTTGCATAAGGGGCTAATAAGGTGTTATGAGGGCCCATTTCCAATTGAAAAGAAGTTGGCTTACCGACTCAAATTACCAACACACTTGGAGATGCATCTGGTGTTCCATGTGAGCTACTTAAAACCTTATCACAAGGATAAGAAGTATCCTAGCTGAAGCGAGTCGAAAAGGTAACCAACTACCGTAACGACTCTACATGAGCACGAGGTCGAAGAGATACTATCTCACCGAAAGATCAAACTGAGGGGCTCACATCCAAGTTACGTAGAATAATTTGTCAAATGGAAGGGACTATCAAATAGTGAGGCAAGTTAGGAACATAAGCTCTCGCTATGGAATATCGAGATAAGATCAAGGCATATCACCAAGAAGCAACGAGGATGTTGCCCGATTAAGTGGGGGAGAATGTCATGGGCCGCCGTAAAATTAGTCCAATTTTGGTGCAAGAGTCATTCCCTATAGGCCTATGGAGGTTTGGGCTAGAAAGAGCCCAAAAATGCCTAAGGAGAAAGATGATTTAGTGTGGAAGTCCAGAATCGTCTCTAGAAGGATCCGGAAGTGACTCAAACGTTCACCAACAGAATTTCCATTCACTGGAAGAATTCGGATCCGTTACAAAACCCGATTTGGACGTTGGAAGCTTCTGGTCCATTCCAGATCCTTAGGGAAACCCCTAGAAACGTTCATACAATATAACAAATGCTAGATTTAACAACAAAAAAATTGGCAGCAAAATTCATTTTGCTGCCAAAGCCAAAGAGCACATTTAGCATTAAAAATCCAATAGTTGCTGAAAAGAAACACATTTAGCAGCAAAATTATATTAATTTTTTTTGTTGCAAATATCTATGGCCACAACTAATTTTTTTTGCTACTAAATATGTTTTTTGGCAGCAACTTTTGGATATTGCTGTCAAAGAGCACATTTACCAATAAAAATCCAATAGTTGCTGCCCAAAAACATATTTAGCAGCAAAAAAATCAGTTGTTGCATGTTGCTGCTACAAAGTTGTGGTTGTAAATATTTGCAATAAAAAAATTGATATAATTTTGCAGCGAAATGTGTTTTTTAGCAGTAACTATTGGATTTTTGCTGCTAAAAGTACTCTTTGGCAGCAAAATTCATTTTACTGCTACTTTTTTTGCTGCTAAATCTAATATTTGTTGTAGTGCTAGAAGCTTCCAAACCGCCTCAAGTAGATATTTTATGCATTATTGAGTAGAATATGCTAGGAATATTTCAAATGTATATGAGCCGCACCTTAAGGAGGTGGAATGGCTATAAATACACCTCATGACTCATTTGTATAATACATCAAAGAATTGTAAATACTCTTTGAGTAATAAAAGTTTTCTCTTTAGTTGTAAGCTTTGTTCTCTTTGTTCACTTTACCATTTATTTAGCTTAAGCATTTGCAAGGCTGACTAGCATAGCAACTGAAGGTTCTCCTTGCTAATGCTGCACGTCTCAACTAGTGAAGTGTTGTGTACGTGACATAATACACAGTGTTAAAACTGAATTGAAGTTGGTACTATTTGGTATATATATATATATTACTAAAGTGACTACAATAGTTTTCTGGCTAGGTCTAGATCGATATAAACATTCATTTATTTGAAATTTGACTAATGCTACATCGTATTTACTATGAATGCGGCGGCAACACACGATGAGCTATTGAGCTTATGAAAAGCTAGAGATTTATGATTCAATTCCAACTTTAATACATATGTGAGAAGGGACAAGAATTTTAAGCTTCAACACAATTGTATATAGTATTTTTATTAACTCTAAATTAATGAACCAAAATACATCTATATATATATAAAATGAAAACTGTAATTGATTTACAATAAATAATCGAATTAACTAAATTTTAATTTTTAGTAATTTGTGGTAGAAGATAAAAGCAGAAACAAGACAATTTACACCAACAACCAAAAGCAAAAAAGCCAATGTTCCATTTTTTTTGTTATTTTACATAAGATACCATCAATAATATCTATCTATAATACCATTACATAATTATTTGTCTCTTAAACCACATATTTTAACTTTTGCAGGGATTTCTTGAAGTATACAAATAAGTTATTTTAATTAAGGAATTTGTATTAAAAAAAAAAAAAAGCAAAAAGAAAATCAAGTTTTTGCCATGAAGTTTATTAAGTTTTTGGACAAGAAAATTAGAGTGGGTGAGACTCTAGTTGTGAAATGAAATTACTCATAATGCTCCTATTGCTTTACTTGATTAACAAAAGACTAATTGATTACACGTTGGTTAGAATTGCTAGTTGATTTTAGTTAATGTATTTTATGTTCTGCTGCCTCTTGGAAATAGCAATAATATCTAGCTTTCTTTGATGAATTTTGTTATATTATACTCAATATGTCATAAAGAAAAATTAATTATATTGTTAAAATGACTAATTTATTGTAATTCTCCTCTCCTACAAATAGTTGCTGCACCGAGGTGGTGAGGTTGCTACTCTTGTTGCTGATTCTTATTCAAACTCAAATAATTTTTTACATATCGATGTAGCAATCAAAACCCGGTGATGATAACAACCTTCCAGCCTTGGTTTGAAAAAGTTGAAAGCCATGCATATTTTGATGGTTGGATGAGACTGCGTCCATCGAAAGGGTAAGATGAATAGGGGTACACAAAAAAAACTGAAAACCAGGAAACCGAACCGAAACCGAGCTAAAAATATAGTTAACCGAAACCGATGGACTAGTGTATAGTTTTTATATTTAGAAATTAACGGTTACAGTTACGGTTTAGGTTTTTACACCGAAAGTCCATGTGGACTCGCGGTTAACCGACTTTTTACAAATATTTTTCTTAAAAAATTATGTGTGTGTGTGTGTGTGTGTGTATAGGTAATATGAATAATAAGTGAAACATTTGGGCCTTTGATGTTATTTTACTTCCTTACTATACAACACTAAGTAGTTTCGGCCACTCCCTTCCAATCCTATCTCCTGTCAATTCTTAATTTCACACTCACTGAAAAACGAACAACGAAGAGCATTTCATTAATTAATGTTTGATCTTGCACAACAATTTTTATGTTTGGTTTAATGTTTTAATTATTGGAGTTTATAGTTAAAATGTTATTTTAATTAATAATTAAGACTATGGTTTGTAATTTTATATTTTTATTTGACATTTGAGATTTATGGTCTATTATTTGAGGTTTCAAATATTATAAATTTAGCAAAATCATAATGTATATTTCGTAAATGGTTAACCGATCGAAACTAATGGTTAACCGACTAATAGTTAACTGAATTTAATGGACAATGTATGGTTAGTGAATTAAGAAAAAACCTTTCAAATGGTTAACCGTTTGTAAAAGTCCACATGTACTGGTTAATCGACCGTGTGTACCCTTAAAGATGAAGCAGCAAAGCATTACATAAGCAGTTGTGGCTAATACAAGAGTGGAGTTGAATTAATCCCTCGCTTCTAGCATTTAATGAAGGACAACTAAATGCAAAGGGGTGTGTTTCTATCCTCATCAGGATCTTTCTTCATCAAACACTCCGCTACATCGAACCGCACAGTTTTAAAGCAATTTCTCCATCTATTTTCTTCATGCGCATAACATTATGTCGTCTGCCCTGCTTGCACATCTACAACATAAGATGATAATGATGGTGATGATGATGATGACTGTTCGATTAAGAATTTAACAATTTCGACACATCCTAGAATCTTATTTCCTCCTTTACTGTCAATGTTTCTTCAGATCCTGTAGCTGTATGTTAGCACCGGATCCACAATATTTCTTCTTGGAGAAAAGATTTATAATATTTCAACAGTAATAAAACACACAATTTGTGTGTTTTTACTTTTCCTCTTTTTATAACTAGGGGATTATATACTTCATATGTATTTTTGAGTTCTTTCATTAGGTAACCATATTTGAATCAAAGTCGAGTTGTTTTTCCAAAGACAAATTCGAATATTTTAAGAAGGAAACACGACTTCCCTTACCCTATTTATTAATTAAAGACCAAAACAATGTGTATCATGACTAATTTTGAAATGGATGTCTTAATAACTCCATTTTCCCTCTTTATTGGCCAAATATTATATTAGTCTTTGCTTTTACTATATATCTGAAGATGCCCACCTTTGCATATTGGTTAACCAAAACTAATACACTAAGTAACGGCTTTTCAATTTAAAAGCTATAGGGTTAAGTGAAGCCGAAAAATTAATTGATTATGTATTTATTACATGAATATAAACAGGAGTGAGCAAAACAGAACTAAAATCCAAACCGATCCAATCCGATCCAATATATAATTTGGTTTAGTTCGGATTGTAATTTTCAAGTAATTTAATTTTTAGATTGGGTTGGTTCGGTCTTAAACCTAATAAAAAGTTTTTATTCATAGACTAGTTAACCTACTATGTGCACCCTATTATTATTGGGAAATTGTCAGTTTTACCCTAAATAATAACTTTATTTCAAGCCGTACGTTTAACAATTTACTCAATTACCTTTTTTCTTTAAATTCTTTTTTTTAATACTTAATACTTATATTTTTTTTCTTTTTTACGTTCTTTTTTCTTACAAAGGGAAAATGGCAGATAGAGAAACCCAATTAATACCACCATCAGCAATAAGTCAACCGTAGTTCAATTGAAGTAATAAAGAACTGATTTAGACATTTAATCAAACACCAAATCAATAATAATAGTTCATGAAAGATCGCAAGAAATAAAACTGAAGTCAACCATTGCCTACTTTGCATTTTTCATGTACTGCATTTTTCCACAACCAAACAAAATCTACTGCATTTTTCCACAACCAAACAAAATCTACTGCATTTTACTCAACCAAACATTTAATCTACTGCATTTTACTCAACCAAACATTTAATCTACTGCATTTTTCATGTACTGCATTTTTCCACAACCAAACATTTAATCTACTGCATTTTTCCACAACCAAACAAAATCTACTGCATTTTACTCAACCAAACAAAATCTACTGCATTTTACTCAACCAAACATTTAATCTACTGCATTTTTCATGTACTGCATTTTTCCACAACCAAACATTTAATCTACTGAAAGCCCAGATGGCCCTTTCCACCCAAAAATCCACATTTTCAAGATTCTGATTTTACATTGTTATAAATTATTATACACTTCTTATATAATATTATACATTATTTATACATTGTTTATATACTTTATACATTGTTTATACACTGTTTATACCTTAGTTATACCTTAATTATACCTTAGTTATACCTTAATTATACATTATTTTTACATTGTTTATACACTACTTATACATTGTTATACACTATACACTTCTTATACAATGTTATATGTTTATACACATATTATACATTGTTATACACTCTTTATACACTGTTTATACATTGTTTATGCACTGTTATACATTATTTATACATTGTTTATACATTGTTTATACATTATACACTGTTTATACATTGTTTATATATTATTTATACACTGTTTATACACTTCTTATACACTGTTATACACTACTTATACACTGTTATACACTACTTATACATTGTTATACATTATACACTTTTAATTTTAAACTGCATTTTAATTTTACCTTTTGACTGCATTTTAATTTTAAACTGCATCTGCATTTTCATACTGCATTTTAGGACTGCAATTGTAGGACTGCATCTGCACTTTAGGTCTGCATTTCAATTTTGGGACTGCATCTGTACTTTAAAACTGCATTTTAGTATTGCAATTTTGTGACTGCATCTGCACTTGAGGACTGCATTTTAGGACTGCAATTTTGGGACTGCATCTGCACTTTATGACTGCATTTTAGGACTGCAATTTTGGGACTGCATTTTAGGACTGCAATTTTGGGACTGTATTTTAGGACTGCAAGTTTGGGACTGCAATTTTGGGACTGCATTTTACGATTGCAGTTTTGGGACTGCACTTATATTGTTATACACTGTTATACATTGGTTATACACTGTTTATACACTTCTTATACACTGTTTTTATACTTGTTATACATTGTTATACACTTCTTATACACTGTTATACACTTTTTATACACTGTTTATACATTGTTTAGACATTGTTTATACATTATTTATACACTGTTTATACACTTCTTATACACTGTTATACACTTTTTATACACTGTTTATACATTGTTTAGACATTGTTTATACATTATTTATACATTGTTATACATTGTTTATACATTATACACTATTTATACCTTGTTTATACATTATTTATACACTGTTATACATTGTTTATACACTTCTTATACACTATTATACATTGCTTATACATTGTTTATACACTACTTATACACTACTTATACATTGTTATACATTATACACTTCTTATACGATGTTATATGTTTATACACTTATTATACATTGTTATACACTCTTTATACACTATTTATACATTATTTATACACTGTTATACATTGTTTATACATTATACACTGTTTATACATTATTTATACACTTCTTATACATTGTTATACACTCTTTATACACTGTTTATATATTGTTTATACATTATTTATATACTGTTATACATTGTTTATACATTATACACTGTTTATACATTGTTTATACATTATTTATACACCGTTATATATTGTTTATACACTTCTTATATATTGTTATACATTATTATACACTTCTTATATATTTTTATATATTATTTATACATCGTTTATATACTTTATACATTATTTATACACTATTTATACCTTAGTTATACCTTAATTATACCTTAGTTATACCTTAATTATACATTATTTATACATTATTTATACACTACTTATACATTGTTATACATTATACACTTCTTATACAATGTTATATGTTTATACACTTATTATACATTGTTATACACTCTTTATACACTGTTTATACACTTCTTATACATTGTTATACATTATTATACACATCTTATATATTATTATACATTATTTATACATCGTTTATACACTTTATACATTGTTTATACACTCTTTATACCTTAGTTATACCTTAAGATACCTTAATTATACCTTAAGATACACTATTCTAGTGATTATACCTTAGTTATTCCTTATTTATACCATATTTATACCCTAAGGTATATTATTATATTGATTATACATTAGTTATACCTTAAAATACACTATTACAGTGATTATACATTAGTTATACCTTAGTTATACCTTAAGATACACTATTACATTGATTATATATTAGTTATATCTTAATTATACATTAAGATACACTATTACAGTGTTTATACCTTAGTTATACCTTAATTATACATTAGTTATACATTAAGATACACTATTACAGTGATTATACTTTAATTATACATTAAGATACGCTATTACAGTGTTTATACCTTAGTTATACCTTAAGTATAATCACTATTACAGTGATTATACTTTAGTTATACCTTAATTATACCTTAGTTATACCTTAACATACAAAGGCATAATTAGTTATACTTTAGTGAAAAAAATATGTCGGAAAAAGTATATATATATGGACTTTGTTTCGAAGATAAAAAAAAATAAAAAAAACTTTCTAAAGTCGGATGACAAAAAAATAAACGGATTGAGAGATAAATACAAAATTAGATTTAAAATTATAAAAAAGGAGAGAGAAACGTGGACAAATTAGAGGATGTATTTTGGAGATTATGATTTTTTACTTTTGTTGTTTTTTGGGCAAAATTCACGTAAAACAGGAATAAGTTTTTTAGGTATTTTTGAAATTTTGGAAAGTTTTTTATGTATTTATGTAAACTTTTGATTTGTATGTAAAAAAGTTATATATTGTCAAAAGGTAAGTATTTATGTAAAAACCCCATTATTATTTCTCGTTGTTAAAGGGCCCATGTAATTTATATGGTTCACAAAATATGAAATTGACCGGTAATAAATCTTTACTAATGTCATAGAAGTAGCTATTGACTTTAATGATGCATGGTGAATTATTGATATTTCATAAGGTTGTATGTGACAATTGCAGCACCAACAAAGTCTTTGTTTTTTTATTGTTTTTTAACTGTAAGACATGTCTTTTTTTTATCCAAAAAAAAAAAAAAAAACATTTATCAACTTCTAAATGTGGGAAACTAAAATAATTTTTTTTATTGAAATATATGGTTGAAAATAGACTAGAGAATGGAGTCCATTAAAATGAAAAAAATTTAAAAAAAATTAAAAAAAACAAGAAGAAGCATAATTATGTAAAACTCACTAAGTGAGCATAGTAAGCAACGAAAAGAACAAAAACAAAACCTTGTTGCAGTCGTCAATGGCGGATCTACAATGCAGATATTCCCATTCTGAATGCCTAATAAAACTGCAAGCCTTAATTCCTGTGCCTTCCATTGTCATTGAATTGAAGAAAAATGGTGGAAGCAGGAGGAGATTCAAATGGGAATTGGGGAAGAGAGAGTGTAATGGTAGTAATGGATGGAAATAAAAACAAAGCAGGAAACATGGATGCACTTGATTGGGCTCTCAAACATGTGGTTCGCCGGCGAGACACTGTTATTGTTCTCGGAGTCTCCACCGATTTTGGAAGGAAGAATTCTTGCTTTCCTTTGAATATGGGCATTACCATCTCTGGAATCTGTATACTCTTTCTTTCTTATTTTCATTTTCGGAATTCAATATATAAAAATTTAATTAAAGATGTGAATTAGGCTACTTAAATTTTAATTAATTAAACTACAATTATAGGGGAAAGATTGGAGTTGTCGATGAGCCAAGGGCAAGGAGAAAATAGACCTAGAGAGCTTGGAGAAGAAATTGAGAGGAAAAAGGAACAATACCAGAATAATCTCCAACCCTTCTACCGTCAGTGCAAGAAAAATGAGGTTTTTTTTTTTTTATATTTAATCTCTTCTTCTAATTACACTTTTAATAACACTTATGTCCAATTAATATTGAAATATTATTAATTATGAAGGTGAATATGGAAGTTAAGCTTGCTTTTGGATTTTGTATTGTGGAAGTGACTGTCAAACAAGCTCAAAAGTCCAATCCTCGTTGGATTGTATTAGACAGGTACTCTTCCATTTTATGATAACCTGATAATAATTTTATTTTAGGGATTATATCATAAGTAAGGTGAGGCAATTCGTGTGAATTATCAGATTAGTGTCTAATGACTCAATCTAAACATTCTTATGAGTCAACCTAAAAATATTGGTATCGGGTCATTCTAGTTTTAGGCCAAACACTATACCAAAAATGTTAGATTTGACCGCAACTAATTCTGTAGGCAAAAGCTCATTTAGTTATAATTTCCAAAAGTTGCTTCCATATGTAAATCCATGGCAAAAAAAATTATATCATTTTTGTTGTCAAACACATATGACAGCATAATTTTTTAGTGTCAAATCTTATACATTTTATAGTGAAACTTTATTTAACTTCCAATTTGCTAAGTTATGTGTAGTTTTATCAATAATATTAGAGTAGCATGTAAAAATATGAGAGCATAATAGTAATTTCAAATATTGGTAGCATTTTTCGCTTTCAAGGGGAACTCAAATACAATTAGGAAATTGTTACTATCAGCTCAATCTAAATTCGATTAAACACCTATTTAATAAAATATTATTGTACTGTTTTTGTGTTGGGTTTGTATCGTGTTGGCAGATAGTGTGTAAGTGGAATATTAACATGTATGCAGCTATTTAAAGAAACACAAGGTGAGTATACTTACACAAGTAGGATGCAACATTGCTGTAATGAAGGGAAAAGATTTTGCTACTTTGACACCAGCAAAAGCTCCTCTTCCTCCTCCTGCAAATTATTCACCCAATCAAATTGATCATTTCCAACAACCTGATGATGAAAATCAAGAAACTGGAATCAGATGTGTTCAAATTGAAGATCAGTCTTATGCAAAACCTCAGATTCCTTTTTGGTATCCATTGTCCTGGCGATGCGGGTATCCTCGAGCATTTTCACTGGCGGAGATCGAACAGATAACGAGTGGATTTGCAGAAGAAAATATGATTGGAGACATGGATAATGTCAAGGTCTATGAAGGTATTGTTGAGGGAACTCCAGTTCTTCTGAGGACGTTTTTGGGAAATGATGATCGATTTTGGACAATGCTGAAGATCCTTTCAAGAGTTCGCCACAGGAATATATCAAACCTTGTTGGATACTGCTGCACAGGGTCCTGTGCTTTCATGCTTTTTGATTATCCCTGCTTGGGCACTCTTGCATCTATCATGCGAGGTATTACTGGCTCCCGATTTTGATTCTTAGCGTATGCTAGCTGTAATTTACATAACCGCTTAAATTTGTTTTTTCTTTTTAGATGATGAATCTGCCGCGAGGGACTTGCCATGGAAAGCGAGGTGGTACATTGCAGTGGAAATAGGCGGAAGTTTACGCTATCTTCACGAGGAATGTGTTGAAGGAGGAGCTATTGTTCACCTCTCTGTTTGTTCTGATCACGTTGTTTTCTCGAACGGTTGGTCTACTATGGCAAGTATCTGAATCAAATATCTATTAATCTTTGAAGATTTTTCATTCACCTTCATGACTGACTTTTTCGGTTTTTATGTTGTTATTCAAGCTTACCAACTTCATAACGGCAAGATGGCTTAAGGATGGAGATTCAGAATCCAAGTAAGAAATCCCGTTTGCATATGTAGCAAGAAGCATAGATTTTACTCTAAAGCTGATGAAAGAAGAAGAATAGAAATAGTATAAAGTATTTCTTTTATTTTGTGTGGTTGAAGCAGCACAAATATGAAGGAAGATGAAGGGTGTTCTCTCGATGTACACAATTACGGAACGTTTCTCATTGAGCTCATAAGCGGAAAGAGTGCTGCTATTTTCGCGGAAGAGAATGGAGGAGAGAGCTTGATTCAATGGGTACTTAAGCACGCTAAACATATTTTCCTTGTTAATAAGTATGAAATTTCCAAGTAGAAGCACTAATTATCTGGTATTCTAATCAAAATATAGGCATTGCCACTCCTAGAAAACGGTCTAATAAGCGAGGTATTAGATCCTAGAATGGAAGGTATCAATGATATTAGGGTGATTCATATGGTGAAGGCTGCATTGCTTTGCTTGAAAAATGATAACAAGGTTTCTATGAGTGAGGTGAGCTTTGTTATTTGGATTTAAATGCATTTTATAACAGAGTTAGTTTCTGATATTGATTAATTTTATGCAGGTCTTAGCTGTGGTTAGAGGTGATCAGCTTGCACTGGCTAAATGCTAATATTCCTTCATATAAGCACAAATGAAACTGAGAATAATTGTCTTGCAAATCATTAATGGCGAGCTATCGACTCGATAACTCGGAACAAAAATGACTTGCTTGATGACCTGTTAATTGTAAAGAGATCAATAATGTGTGGAACTATGTAACCTTTTTGGAAGAATTAGGAAAAAAGATTTGGCAAGTTTACCAGCATAGGACTTGGATTTTCACATGACTAGTTGTGTAAATGAAAGGACATTCACATCCTTTTAGTATTAAAATAACTTCCTTTCTATTTCATTCAGCATTCAACCAACTAAATTGTTTAATTAAGAAATAGGACCATTTTCGTTCTTTATTTGGGTTATGGTTCAACAATTGGAAAAACTACCAGAAGAAAAAAGAAAAATCTAGCATAAACAAAAATTTGAAAGTGGATAAATTTGGCCACTATTAAGGTATTAAACGGACCGGATCAGCTGGTTTGATTGGTTCAACTGTGAATAGACCATTAAGGTATTCGGTTTGATGTAAGTGCTGTTTTAATACCAAACCAATTAAACCGTTGATTGAACAACTAATTGAAAATATTTTGAATAAAACCAAATAAAAAAATATGAAAAAAATAAAAATTCAGTTGAACCCGACTAAACCAGTCTAATCGTATACCGGTAGCTTTATTTGGTCCGGTTTCAATAATATTGGTTTGAACGTTGAAGAGCCTTCCAGTACCTATGTATACTCTTTCAAGGTTGGCCCAAGAAATGAAAAGTTAATCTCCAGCTTGTAAAAATTTAATCTCTTTTCGTAGACCGTCTATAAATTCCAATGTAAACTCGCATCAAAATCTATCGTTTATTCTTGGAAATCGATAGGCCTACCCTTTTAGTAGACCTTTCCTTGAATTTAATAATTATTAATCAAATTATGGTTTTAATTAGTCAAAGAATCATATGAAGTGGCCAAGACAGTTAAACCCATAGAGAGTTTCAATTGCCATCTTTAGTTTCAGTTTCTTGAATCCAATTTCTAACGTAAAGTAAACTACTTAATCTGCCATACATACATATTTTGTGACTAACAAGATTGGGGGTTTCCTTTGCAACCATCTAAAACTGATGACGTGGGAAACTAGTCCACTTGTAAGACATTCAGATGATTAATTAAGTTGCCTTCTAGATCTACAATTCTGCAATTTAAAAGAGCATATATCCAGAAGTGAAACATCAAATTCAAGAATTTGAAAATGATGACTGATGAATTCCCTCATTTCTTGGTTCCATATTCATCCGCCTTGGCGGAGTTTTCCTTCTCCTTTATCCATTATATGATCATAACCACTTTAGCAGTTGCAATTTGGTATTTCGCTATCCGGTCGAACCATGTGTATCTACTAGACTTCATCTGCTATCTGCCAGCGAATAACCTGCGTACCCCGATCACAAACTTCATAGAACATCTTATTATCTGCGGCGCCTTCACTAAAGAGGGTATTGCGTTTCAAGAAAAAGTTCTGCATAGATCAGGAGTTGGAGATGAAGCTTGCTTCCCTTTGGCACTTCATCAGCTACCAACTGATTCCAATTATACTTCATCGCGGAACGAAGTGGAAGAAGTTGTCTTCACTATCGTCAAGGATCTTCTTGCTAAACACAAAATAAATCCTAAAAGCATCGACATTCTGATATCAAACTGCAGCCTGTATTGTCCTATGCCATCCATTACCGCGATGATCATAAACAAGTTTGGATTCAGAAGCAACATAAAGAGCATTAGCCTAGGCGGAATGGGGTGCAGTGCTGGACTTTTGTCGATAAGTTTGGCAAAAGAACTTCTCAAAGTTCATCATAATTCATTGGCTTTAGTTCTAAGTATGGAAGCCGTAACTCCCAATGGTTACCAAGGCGACATCAAATCCATGTTGGTCGCCAATACGATATTTCGAATGGGCGGAGTGGCTATCCTGTTGTCAAACAAGAAGCAAGACAAGAGGAAAGCACGCTACCAGCTACAGCACCTAGTCCGAACGCACATTGGATCCAATGACCAAGCATACTCCTCTGTCTATCAACAAACGGATGATTACGGGTTTACGGGGGTGTCCCTTTCAAGGGCACTTCTGCATTCTGCAGGCCATGCTTTGAGGACTAATATATCAGAGTTGGGGCCACTCACATTGCCTTTCTCTGAGCAGCTCCAATATGGGTGGTCGTTAATTAGGCGGAAGGTTTGGGCTGCAGCAAGAAAAAATGAGATGTATGTGCCCAAGTTCAAGAAAGCTTTTGAGCATTTCTGCATTCATGCTGGAGGAAGGGCAATAATTGATGCCGTAGAGAGTAACCTCAAGCTGCACAAGGAAGATGGAGAAGCTTCAAGGATGACATTGTATAGATTTGGTAACACTTCATCTTCTTCTATTTGGTATGAACTAAGCTACCTGGAAGCCAAGGGTAAGGTGAAGAAAGGTGACCGAATTTGGCAAATAGCCTTTGGCAGTGGCTTCAAGTGTAACAGTGCAGTTTGGAAATCAATTTCCAATATCAAACCAGATAAAACAAACGTTTGGTCAGATAGAATTCACTTGTATCCTGTAGAGTTGCCAAATATGCCTTGACAAGATGCAACTTCGGTACTACCAGGGTCTTCTAATGTGTTCCTAATGCCTAATGGCATCTAGAGCTAAACTATCATATATAAGATTAGTCTCTACTCTCTGAAAAATATTCCTCTTTTTCTCGCAATAATCTGTTTGATTAGTTGGTGAAACTGAACTAAGGTCTCTACTGATCATTGTCCAATATGCTCATCTCTGTTAATGGTCTGCAGCTATTCTACAAAAAAGTGAACAGCAAAGTGTTTTCCCATTAACTACCTCACTGCATAACTCTACAACTGAAATTTTTCAACCTAAAGTACTATTGAAAAAAGCAACAATTACAGAACAATTGGAAATAGTATTAAATGCTTAGCCTTGAACCTATTTTTACCAGCTACACTGTAGCCTTCTGTTTTGAATGGAATGAAATACTCTCACCCAGCTCAACATATACCTCGGGCCATTCTTGCTTCTCCTTTTTATGCTCTCATCAGATGAGCTACTGCTCCAACCCCGACAATGAACAACTTAGAGACAAAGTAACTGACGGACATGAAGCAAAATTTCTCTCTGTACTTCGATTCTGCAAATCAACTTATTCTGGTGGACAGAAGCCATTTTTCCAACTAATCATTTTGGATGAATTTTGCTTCTATTTACCGTGGCAAAAAGGAATGCTCTTCGCAACTTTCTCCTATAAAAGCTGAACCAGAAATCAACAATAATGTAACACCAACAAAAAGAGTGTAATGAATTGACATGTAATTCAACTTCAGCTAGGTTACAGAAATGCAAAATCATGAAATATATACTTAATAATCAATCTTTTTCTCAAACCAAAGTACTTTCAGTCTATGCATAGAGACCTATGCGCATAGAACAAAACTGACATGGAAAAAAGGGGATATGCTATTTTCACTTATTTTTGTGCCAACTTTGCCCCTCCTCTTTATTCTTTCCCTTTTAATTCGTCAGGGTTTTTTAAGTAATTGTATTAATACGCTCTATTTGACGGTGTACATGCTCCTCTTTCCCTTTGTTATGAACTCAACAATCAAATTGAACAAATTAAGGCCTTCTGCCCTAGAAATTGGCCTTTGTATCAGCTTGTGAAGTTTAATTATCTTTCTTTGTTGATACAGGGTCAAAATCAACAGATTCCTTTTCTCTCAATCCCTCTCTGCATAAGGTGATTTGCAGACAGTAGCTGCAACAGCAACCTCAAAAAGACACCAAAATAGATGGAATCATCAGTCCCACTGTGATATTAGGTATTAGAGCATATCAGATGATCACTAACTTAGGTATTAAATTAAAGTAGCTCAAACTAGATCAATAAAAAATAATAAATAACGGAACCTCAACTAATATTCAGACTGAAATATGTCATAGATACAGTTCTAAGGATGAACACCAAAAATTTAAATACCTGGAATTCTTCAAGTTTCAAACTCACCTATCCTTTATCTAGTGAGATTTCAGGGCTTTTGACGTTATGTGTTGCCTGGACAAGATCTCAGCAACAAGCTGGCGACCAAATAAGTTAGAATTCTTAAGAATCAAGTTTCGCGTTGAAGAATCAACAACATAACCTTGGCCAGGCATCCACTGTAGCAATTGGAGAAGCAAGTCCTTCTTTTCAGGTTCTGCGATATAACGTGAGATAGCCGTCTGAAATACTTCCTGAAAAAGAAATTGAAGAAAACTTAAAAATACTACAAAATAGCTTTTAAAAGGCTAAGAGTGCAAAAAGGTAACACTTAGATTACAAAGGTAAATTCCTCATTCAACCCTTGGGACTTGATGCAGTCTAGCAAGTATATTGAGCAATTAAAGGCTAGTTTTCTCAAATTACTTATCACAAGCAAAACTTTTTCCCTATCAGCCATTTTGCTGCATATTCATGCAATGATTTTAACAGCTAACTTTTAGGGAATTGTGAGTACTAAGAAACCTTTATCCAGTCTGTCTATGTGTGCACTTTATGCATATGTATGTTAATAATGCACTTATGTATGTACGTCCAAGTGTGCATAGTTGATTTGTTCTAGCCCAAGTCACAATGTAATAACATAGAAGAGAAACCTGCTGATAGAAAGAGTAAAAGAAGGTGCTCTATAGCTTTTTCCCTTTGCCAGTGGTGAATCCATTTTGTCTATCATGCTTTACAATTTAGATGATATGACGATAAGCCAAAGAAAAAACATTCTAGAATGCAGCATTCAGGCACCTGGCATCAATTCATAGCAGAATCACTAAACTAACAATCTAGAATCTTAACATTCAAGCACCAGACATCAATCGATAGCAGAATAGCTAAAACTAACTTTAACATGGATCCAATCAATCAAAGGCATCTGCAAGATGGACAGTGTGGTATTCTGACTTCACTGAGACTGTAAAAATCAAGATTCAGGAAGATTGGAATCTTATTGTGTGCTATAAGATCTCCTTCCACAGATGACTTTAAATCACGCCATATTATCATCCAAATTGCATATCTTGGTACCAGGGTTATTTACATTAATAAAAGTTGCAGCCATTCTGCAATCCTCACTACCAAACTTGTGTTGTGAGTTCCCATAATATTGCCCATGAATAAAACCATAATGATTATGAACACAAATGATTAAGTAAAAGCAATTCACTTGTTAAACAACTAATCAGAAATGGATTCATGCAAGTCTATCAGTGTTAACCTGATCAATCTTGTACCCAGAAACATGAATAGCTTTCATAACATCATTTATCAGATTGATATTCCCCAGCTTCATAAATGCATTTGCAAACTTCTTTATAGCAGCTTGAGAGATCGAATCAGCATTATCCTGACAAGAAAAGTTTAATCGAACAATGAAACTCAGGAGGAAAACATATATCAGATACTCAAAAGGAGAACAATCAACAGTACAAGGACGAAAAATGTGGAATAAGAAGCAAACAAGCACCAAGTGTTTAAGGTGGAAAACAAGGGTAAAAAAACTGTCATGACGAATTGCGAATGTAATATTTGGAACTACTGATTAGGCAGTATTAGATATTATGAGAAAAAAAATTCCATGCTGAAAAACACCAGGCCCTAAGAAATTCAAATTACATTAGCACAAGGAAAGAAATCACAGATCTAAACAACCAAGGAACATCAAACACACCTTTCAGCCATAAACACAGCCAAGCTGAACAGGAACATTTTTGTTCAGCTCAACACACCCAAAATCAAAGCTATCATACAGCCTGGATTATAACTGTCAACAGCTATAGGATCCCTCCATTGGCAAAAGTTCTTTGGGTGACTTACTTGATTGCTTCGTACATGATATTTGGTATCCTTTTTTCCTCCAGAGCCCAAACACATATTATAGAGCCTTTTTACTATTTACCACAAGAGAATAAACCATACCTTGACTACAACATACGCGTCCTTGAGAAGCTGTCCAGCGATAAGTATGTGCAGAATCTTCTCATGCAGGGATTTGCACATTGTCCTCTTTCCATATCTCAATATAGTATAAACAGAAAAGGCTTCTGCATGGGCTTTGGTTTTACCAAGATGAAAAATCAACGAGGAACAAAGCTCCTAAAAATAACATAATGTCAGATGCTTTGAACTCATAATCCTTGTTTTTCAGATCTGAAATCTAAATGAAAAGGTCAAAACCAGTATCTAAATAGATGAACCAATATTAAAGATAACAAAACGATGCATTCTTCTGACTTTTACATGGTATTACAAGCCAAATGTAGCGATACAAGTTATTTCTGAATCAATTGGAAAGTGCAAAAATATTTTGCTGATACATGTTAATGCCACAAAAGCTTATTACTTTACACTCTTGAAAAACAAGCTTCCCTGAACTTCCATCATCATCCTACTTCAGCATTCAGTGCTAAAAGTCAATTACAGTTCATGCAATAAAAGACAGGGCAAAAAAACTAAGGGTCATCCTTAGTCTTTCATGAAACTTATAAATAATTCTCAGACACGGAACTCTTTGCTCATCTTGGAAGTCTCTCTCCTAGTCACTAAGAAAGAGTTAAAAAAACACGTTTCAAGCCACCCAAAGTTCTTGCAAATAGGAGTAAACAATTCTGATGTTTTCCTGAAAAGGTCCCTAGCAAAGAAGAATATCAGTCCTCCCTTGTCTTCCTAGAAGCTATATAAAGCTGCTTCTTATGTTACATCATAAACTTATAAAATGTAGATGGGGCAACATGTCATTGATGGATGCCACTTGTGGATGTCCATGATTATGAGTGCAATACAAACACAACTAT
This sequence comes from Euphorbia tirucalli, assembly GCA_039660915.1. Lineage (NCBI taxonomy): Eukaryota > Viridiplantae > Streptophyta > Magnoliopsida > Malpighiales > Euphorbiaceae > Euphorbia > Euphorbia tirucalli. The sequence goes on along the minus strand of CM077633.1, from coordinate 18,521,558 downwards.
GAGAGACTTCCATGTATTAGAAAAGAAAGGAAACAAATATATAATGAAAGCCTCTTCAAAGCTTTCAAAGAGTAATCATACCTCTTCTGGCTTGTGGCCTTTCCTATGCATGTCCTCCATTGTGCGGTAAGCAAGCAGATATAACTTCTGCTTAAGGAAATATTTAACTAGGATATGGAAAGTATTATAATTAGGACTAACTGCTAGTTCATCCATTTTTTTCATTGTCTGCATCACATTCTCCATGTCCCCTGCTCTGCAGTAGGCACAGAGCATTGTATTTAATATAACCACATCATATTTTTCATATTTGGCCTCAAAATCCTTAGCCAGTTGCTTTGCCTCTTCCAAAAGCCCTCCTCGGCAATATGCCAAAATCATGATACTGTGAGCATATCCATCTACAAGTGGCAAAAAGATCAAATCTTATACCTTAAAGAAAGAACGAAAACTACAGCTTGCAGGTCTAGAACAGTAAAAGTAGGTCAAAAAGCTCACTATGAAAGTAGAAAAATCACTGAATAAAATGAGAGACAAAAGTTATAGAGTTGTACACATATAACAGACGATAATTCTAGCATGCAATTTCCAGTCATTATCGCAATAATGACATCAACCGTATTTTCTAAGTGAAGCAGAATTTCAACAAGTTTTATCGAGCAAGATGAAAAAAGCAAAAATATTTCATGATCCCAAAGCCAAATAATTTAAAACCCCAGCAACTTCGATAATTTCTTAATTTTATGCATGAACAAAAAATTCTCAGCTTGGCATTCAATTTACAGAAGTAAATGCTACATGGAACATAAATTATAACAGATAGTGTGGAAATGTCCTATTAAGTTTAGAAGGCTCAAAGAGATATACCAGATTTAACACCTTTTTCCTTCATTTCGTAGAAAACAGATCTTGCTTCATTTACATGCCCAGACTTTGCAAGTCCATCCATCAATAAACAGTAGGGCATCTGTAAAGTCATTTCATATGATTAGTTAAGCACAAAAAAGGGAAATACACGTATATGAGTAGCTAATTCAAAAAACTGATACTGAATCAGTACATATAAACACAGATTCACAATGCATTTGTCACTTTCACGGATCGAATAAGCTCCATTAACAATGACAAATTAACATAAGCTTGGCAACTCTTAAGTCATTAAATTCAATAGTGATTTACCAAAAAAAAAAAAAAAACCTTTCAATTACGATTTACAGAAAGTTGAATATAAGTATGATAGTCGAAACTAAAAAAAGGATCTTTCATCAGTATACATAAACATAGAAACATGAAGAAAAAGTTCATTTGTCACTTTGACAATAAGCATCAATGAATAAGATGCACCGAAAAATCATCATAAGCACAGCAATTTTTATGTCAATAATTCATTATTAATATGTCATACATATACTAGATAGTCAGAACTTCCCTTCAAATGCTTGCATTTTCCACCCAAATATACCAAATCTTCCTAAAAGATGGCATCAACTATAAATTTGTGGAGACTTCTATGGCCTTCCATCACGGGGTGAAATGGGGCTGCAAACTTACACAAACATGATATTCTCAATTCAGCTTACCTCATCTTCTGCAAAGCCCAAACCCTCCAATTTAACTAGTAGCTCTCTGGATTTTTCAAATAAGCCTCCTCTAACATAAACCTTTAACAACGTTGTCCATATCACCTGGAATCATTTCAATGCAATTCAGGAACATCAACCAATGATCTCAAAAATATATATATATATATATATATATTAAAGAAAAGAAGAAGAAAAGAATCAATGAACCAATGGATGTCTGTATGTTAAATGAGCGAAAACCACAAATTCAATATGACTCAACTTATGAATTAGCTAGACATAACTTAAGCTTCAAATGAATTTTAAGCACATCACATTGGCTTCTAGGTCAAAGCTTTTGATATAAGAGTGATTTGGTGATGGTATAAACCAAAATAGAAAAATGAAAATGTATACACGGCACAAAGGATAACAATAATTATAGTGACTTCAAAAAAGTAATTTTGGTTAAAGTTCTCAATCATCTATGAGAATAGAACTACGGTAGAGGAAAGATATTTCAATACTTGTTTCACATAAAGCATTGGCATCTATCACAATAATGTTTATAATCCATCCACCAATTTTAGCACCACCAGGTAAGTCTATCCAAATTGGATGACAAGGTTAAATAACCTAATGGTGAGGTTGCATGCAAAAATGGTCGTTAGAACCAAAGCAGAGGACAAATGATGAGAATCAAGAAGATAGCAACTTTTGCTGTTCTTTCTTCAAAACATAATTGCCATTTTAAATTTTCAGAACATCCAATTGAAATGTGTATAAACCAGTAAAAGTAATGAAATATGATCTAAGAGGCCTTTTCCTTGCCAAATAATTGTTCTCACAAGCTCTCCTAAGATTCAGACACCTATCAGTCTGTAGAATTAGAACCAAACCCGGATAGGCTTCCCATATTTGGAGGAACAAATATAGAAACCACCGAATATATTGCACACTGAAGAACATCATTCATAAATAGTGACAAGATAAACAAGACACAAACCTTATTTGGTACTAACCCTGACAATTTCAATTCTTGCACCAACTCCTCAGCCTTCTTGTAATTTCCGTCAGAAGAATAAGCATTCAGTAATGAGCTATAATGATAGAGATTAGGCAAATGACCTTCGTTTTTCATCTGATCAAAATAACTCTGTGCTTCTTCACAGTGGTTATTTGAAGCACAAACTGCCAAAAGTGTCCCATACATCACACTGTCCATCTGTAGTCCATTGTACTTGAGTTCTTGAACAAAGTCCAATGCCTTAGAATAGCCATTTTTTTGTTTAATGCAACCTGTAAGAAGCTAAAGATCACCAAAGACACCAGTGATGAAGAGGAGTGAAAGCAGTCATATGTTTTATTTTCCTACTACACTAAGTGCTATTGAAACAAGCAAATAGTTTAGCTTTAAGTAAGAAGCAAACTTAATGAAAGAAGTTTCAAAATTTATCCCAAACTGCAAACTCTAGCAATAGCATTATAGATGACATATAAAAATTCATAATTTCTACACACATTTAGAGGCACTTTTTATATGAATTTGTCAAACAAAATTACTACTGGAACACTTTGTTACTTTGGCCTCACTTCACTTTTCATTGTCCCAACACATAGACTGATTCCTCTGTAAGATTGAAGTCAATTCCTCTATTATGCCTCTATTTAGCGTGCATTGTTATAAAAAAATGAACGAATATATTAAGTTGTACCAGTTGTAATGACAATTATACACTGCTTGTAGCCAACTCTAAGATATTAAATGCCATGATCCTTGCAATGTTAATGTACCATTTCCTAGATATCTAATTTAGTTATGAACCATTTATATTAATATGGGCAGTATAAAAAAAATGCACTCTTTAACTACATTAACTAAGTATTTAATTTCTGTAAAAATAAATGTAGTCAATTGTTTTTGGAAAGAGAATATATTTTTCATACATCAAGGGTTTTTTTAACCTGATATCTAAAAAAGCTTCAAAATTTTTATAGAAGAATATGGTAAGTCTATTTGAGGGTGACCATTAGTACAATGGTAATTTCCTCCTTTGTGGCCAGAAAATCATAGGCTGAAGGGAAGTGCCTCCTTGCATGGCTAGTTAGGCCACATTCAATAGGCCACCTTTCATTAACCCTGGCAAGCAGTGAACATAATGAACTATGGATGCCCTTAATAAGCTACAAATTGCAGAATAGATTTTATTGCAATATAATGTTCCTGACAAACAAAAGTCAGCTCTTCTACAAGTCTCCAAACAAAAGTTAAATGGAGTCCTAGGGTAAAAAAGCGGCAATGAACTTGAATTGTTGATACATATTGCGTCCCAGATTAGGTGCCTTCTATTATCAAAACCATACCAAAAAAAAAAAAAAATGGTGTATAAAGTAGTAGAAGTGAATTTAACATACCGTACTATATGTAATAGCATCAGGCGTTAGACCATTGTGTTTCATCTTATGAAACAGTTTAACACTGCTATCAAACTTGGCAGTCCGAACCAAGCAACTAAGGAGAGCATTACATATGAAGACATTACTTTTGATTGATTCATCTGGGATCGCATTATAGATTTCTAGTGCCTTTTTAGCATTGAGGCTTTTTCCCATGAACTTTATGTAACTGCTATAGGAAGACGCACTTATTTTACTATGCAGTTGCATCCAATCAAAGAGCTGCAATAATTTCAAAGTAAAGCAAAATGAGTATTATATTATGATAACCATTGAAATACACAACATTGTGATGTGAAAATATGATGTTACAGAAACTGACCCAATCCATTTAATTTAATATTACTTTTGGTATTAGAACAATAATTTTACCAATACCTGAGTGTAATGGTAATTCACAATTATTTACAAAGACCATCATCATATAGCAAGGCCACTACAATAACAATGATTTAAACTTACTTAAATGATTATTAAATCTTAAGATTAGTCTGAAACTCATTTTCTAAGACATACATTTGGACATCACATTTATAGGAATGCACTTCAAAAACTCGCAAATAGAGTTCAAAATCAACACCATTTAAAATGAAATGGATAAGCAACTAAGGAATACGGTTTATTGAAATTGACAAACCGAAGAAACAGATTGAGCACAGTAGGTGTTAACTGTTAAGCATATCATCAAATCAGAGATAATTAAACATGCAAATCACGGACACATAACATACCAGACACTCCAGATATTAAGTGGATAGAAAAAACAGTTTGCATGTGAAAGTGAAGTACCACATTTTTTTAGTTATAGCACCTGAGAAAGATCCTGCCATCTGCTCTGCTTCCCGAAATTCCGCAAAATGACATTCAAGTCTTGCACCTTCAGTATGCCTCCTAATCTTAAGTGGAATAAAAGAAAGATATCTTCAGCCATAAAAATCTACTTGAACCATCTGCTGAATTGGGTAACTATAATAATTTAAGAAGCAAGTGATCAACAGAATATCGCCAGTGGGAGCGCTACCCCATCTTTTAGCCCAGAGCCCACCATGCCTCCAAATAATCAAAAATTTAAAATCAATAAGCAGACTTTCCTATAAAGTCATATTCCTTCTCATTTTGGCTACGGAAGAATTTCCTAAAAGTCCAATATGAGGGCCATTTCCTTTCAAAAATCAGTTTAGACTCTAAAAGCCAGGTTGGTATGTGTAACTACAAATACCATGGTATATTACGAAAATACATATTTAATAAATGAAGAACATGATTTCTTAAATCCTGTCTACTCTAGTCAAAACAATAAATTTATTGTTCGAAATTGAAACGAAAGCATCACAATCCGCACAGCAGACAGTAGTAGTACACATGAAAGCATCCAACTTTTGCCACTATCACCCAAACCCAGTCTATAGACATAGACAACAATAATCTAGTCCATCAACACTTACAAGATTTCCAAATTCAATTTTAGTGTCATGGTTTAAATAACGCAAATCGTACATATGCAGATATATGGACAATCACCAATAGAAAACCAGTCAAATAAATCGCACCCCTAAAAGTGAAGATACAAGAAAGAAAGAAGACCTCTGAAGAGCGGAGTCCAAATCAGGAGACTCTTGAACCTCGAGAATGGCAGCTTGTCTGGCCAAGTAGGACTTGGAGTGACGCCTTTGTGAAGGAAAGTGAGAAGTTGAGGAGGTCGGCGATGAAAGAGACGGAGGCTCATTCGGATTTCGATGGAGAAGCGGATTTGCTGTAGTTGGTGCAGCAGCAGAAATGCGTCGAGAATTCTTTGTGCTAGCGGCGGAGAAGGCGGGAGAGGGAGAAGAAAGAATGAAGGGAAAAGACGAGGGTTTTGGGGAAGTAAGGTTATAGTAAAACCCAGTACCAGTAACTGATAACTCCATTTGTGCTCTGAATAGCTTTACAGAGAGCTAATCCTTCTCTGCTCTATGATTCCCCCAAATTGTACGGATTACCTATTTATCTTCAATCAAATGGTTTGCTACGGATATTGATGGGTTAATTAATTATCTTTGAATAATAAAAAGAATAAATTTTTTTTTTTCTAAAGCGTGAACTGTCTAACGATTTTTAGTAAAGTAATCAAGGGCCATTAATCAACATAAGCCATCATAAGTCTTAAAATATTACTTGAGAAAAAGAATACAGCGAGTAGGGATGCCAACGGGGTAGGACATCTACAGGTAAGGACGATATCCGTTCCATTTCCGTTTCATTACCCGCAGGTATTAAATTTTAAATCTCATTCCTGTCCCATGAAATTTCCGGGTACCCGTTAATTACCCGTACCTGCGAAAATTACCCGTTTAAAATTAAAAAATCATAAAAATATATCTAGAATTCTATACTAATCAATCATAAAATTATAAAAAAATATTCATAAACACACTTTAATATATTGCAATTCAAAAATAACAAACATAATTTTAACCAATAATTCATATCCAAATTTGAAAGTTCTAAAAAAATTAAAAAAATCATAAATCCTTAATTAAAAAAATTACATAAGAAGCAGTATTTCGAACTTCCATAACATTCTTCCCTTCAATAAGAACGAGAGGAGCTGGATTCGACTCCTACCAGCTACTATACCTAAAAAAAATTTAATTTTTTTTATAAACTATATATATAAACGGATACGGGTAGCAGGTACCCTGAGGGGTAAACCCGTACCCGTCCCATACCCTTTTATACCGGGTTCGGATAGTCCCATTAGAGTCGGGTAGTCCCGGATTTCACGGATATCCATACTCATTGCCATCCCTAATAGCGAGGAAAAACCTTGACTATTGTTACTGAACAAAGTAAGTAAACTTTTGTCCTTTACAACGTTGATTTACACATTCTTTAAGCGATTTTAACCTCTTACCCTTTCTATGGGTTCCTATTCAACTGTTCTCTTCTTCACCTGTACACTTCGGCGACTTCTTCCTCTACTTTCCCTATCTCCTCTTCGTTTTTCCCATGCTTATCCTCCTCCATTTACTCAACTGAGCAATCGCGTCCTTCTTCTTCCTCCACTTTCTCCATTTTTCTGTCACCCTCTCTTCTTCTCCACCTCTTGCTTCTCCATTCTTTTTTATTCCTAGACCTAGACTCAATCGAAGTTGATTGCAGCTTGATCCAGCATCAGAAGAAACCACGAGGAGTTCAGGTGAAGGACAGCGTGTGGCTTTTTCGGCGACAGATAGCTAGCTATCGTATTTGATTTTTTTTTTTTAGTTGTACAGGATATAGGTGAAATTGATTTGAGATTTAGTTGTAATTCAGGGTTTTGAAATATATATATTGCTTTCCCCCACATGGCTATGTATATAAAGTGCAGATATGCTTATTTGAAGCTTAAAAGCACATAATCAGCGTCATTTTTTAGCAGATAATGTCATACTTTACCTTGTATTAAAGATTCATTGTAGTTTGAAGAGTGTGTAGATCGGTCAGTAGACAAAAAGAGGACCAATTAAAAAGGAAAGAAAGGAAAGTCAGCCAATTGATTATATTATAGTGCTTCTTTTGTTGTTTTCGATTGTGATATTCCTTCAATTTTCAAACGCTACAACTATGTTTTCGTTTGTGATATTCCTTCAATTTTCAAACGCTACAACTATCAAACTTAAATTAAAATAAATTTTTGTTTAGATTCAAGCATTTTAACCGCTCTTTGTTCGACCCTACGTAGGTCGTTCAGGTAGCTGAAAGGGCTGCTCTTCAATCAAGTGGACAAAACTGTGGCGGTGAGAGATTTTTGGACATATATTCTTCATTTGTTAGTGAAATTACTAAAATATTAAATCGATTAGCTGTAAGTACTTTTTAGATGTTTAGAACCCTTCTGCTGAATTTCAACATTGTCTATTGTTGAATTAATATATGTTTCTTGCCTTAATTAATTGATCATTAACTGTCATAGATATGTATCAAAAGTAGCTCTTCACTCTGTCAAACTTTGCTACAATGATATGCTTGTAGTTAGTTATTTTCAGAAAATTAATTAGTGATTATTTCTCTCTACATAATTTACATGGTATTAGTTTATCACAAGTTGATAGTATTTAAGTTATCTATTAGGTTATCGTTCTTTGCAATTCTTTTCTATTCATATGAACTTTATATTTTCTAGCATAAATGAACAATGGATTTGCAATTATATTATAATGTTAATGGCTTTGACTATAGAAAATTTCAAAATTATATTTGAATTTTAGTTTTTGATGTTCGTGGAAGGTGTACTGATTGCACTTTTTTTTTCTCTGTATTTGCAAATTTAGTGCCAAACTTATTACAGATCACTTATATTTCTCAAATTTTTTTTAATTTCTTGTTTAATAACATATAATAAAGTATATAGAAATATGAGAAACTGACTGTGAAAGAGTGATGGAACTTTCTTCCTATATTTTCCCATTTATTAGGACTTCAATACTCAATAGCACTTAATTTTGTTGGACAGATGTATGAAAAATAAATTGGATGAGATTAAAAACATATTTTTATTGTTGTTTGTTCTTAATTTTTATTTGATAGAGTTGAATCGAAACTAATAATTCGTTGTTTTACTGCACTGTCTGAAAAGTTTTACTACACTCTGGTTTTGATTGAATTTTTCATACATTCATCCTTGATCACATGGTAATACTGCTTAATTCCAAAATTGCATTCATACTATGATCCAATTTCCTGCTTGTCTATTTATCTCTTGTTAACATATGTGGTTCTACATGCTTTCATGGTCGATGATACTGTAATACACATCTGCATGTTGGTTCTGATTTTCAGTTTTGACATGATTAGCTAAAGATGTGATCAATATTATTTACTGCAGTTGTTTATATATATAGGGGTATTAGCTCGTGGTCAGTTGAGATTCTGCATTAGTTGTAGGCTATAATAGTTTGTGACTCTAGTGGATGACCTTCTGTGCATGTAACTGGTTTTCATATCTAATAATGTGGCTGATCATATTACTCATTGGACAGTGGAGTTAAATAGAAATAAATAAAGCAAGTCAACACACAAGCTGCAATCATCCATGTAACTCATATAAGAGAAGTATGGATTTCTCATGCAACTGTAAGCTAGCATCATTCTGAAGTGCATCCTCACTCTCCATTGGGCTTTAGTCCTATTCTATTAAAGACTCATCATTGGATTACCATTATTATAGTGACTATAGTAGTAAGGTCTTGTGCATAAAAATGTGTACTTTGGAAGTAACTGTTGGGATTCATCATCGGAATAATAACGTGGCGCAGCGGAAAATACGCGGTTTAAAATTTTATAGAATCCACCTATCGTGTCCGATTACCATTGATTAAAATAAAAACAATTTGAATAAAGAGAGATTAACTCACTGGATTAGTCTCTTCTAAAGACTGCTGCATAATCGTTTCTTAAAACTGCGATCTCCAAAGTCCGATGCACGACCAACTATCGAACGGGAACCAGTGCTAGCCGAAGAAACGGAAGGAATGGAAAATTAATTGCTGTAAATTGTGGCTGTTTTTGGGGCTGCAATGGGGCTGAAATTTCCAGCAATTAATTTAGGTTAGGGTTAGCGTTTTCTTCCTTAAGTGTGCCCTTATATAGATACCTTGTCTAATTGGGTTCTAATTACGTTAATTAAACCCAAACCCACTAGAATTATAATTACATAAATAAAATTTAATTACAAAGTATATACTGTGTAATTTAATTCCATTTGGCTAAATTTAATTACCCCTAAATAAAATTAAATCACACTTAAGTAAATAGAATACATGTATTTAATTTTCCTACTTAGGAAAATTATTTAATTAATTGTTTACTTTATGTAATTCAATTAATTGATAAATTAATTAATTATATTATGTAAACTTATTAATTAAATTAAATCAACCCAATGTTAATTAATTACCTTGACACCGAATGTCAACTAATTAATTAACGCATTCCTTACAATGTACATTACATGCACAATTTCTATAAGTTCCGGCTCAGTTGATCCATGTGCACGATCCTATGGATTTGTCTTTATGTTGGCAGTAGGCCCAAGGCCCACAAACTGTAACTAGGTTTTAGCAAACCATTACAGCCCCTAATTAAGACAGAGATGCAGTAGTCTATTAAAGACACTGACCCAGTAGTAATCTCACAGTGTCCTTTGCCAAACGATGTTGATATGAATAAACAAGAGGCATGGTGTCCGTCATCCTCTTCTACTTTTTATTATATTTCTTGATCTTGAGTTGACTGATTAATCAAATAAGTAACCAACTTACTTGGGTATGACCATACACTTATCAGTCCCACTCATCAAGTGGCCAGTGATATCATCTAGGTGTTACCCGAGTGGCAATTCCATCACTTCATCATCAATATCAATATGTTCACCGGTCCACCCAATCATACCCTTATTTAGCATGCTTTTACAACCCTGTTAGGCATATGTCAAAGTGAACCGGATTCCATATTGATACTATAATGAAATCTGGTCTGAGGACAAAAGAGACCTTCTCAAGAAAGACCTATGACGCGACAACCATGTGACTTTCTTGTGCGGATCGATCCAGTCCCATATCAACGATATGTACCTATATTCATGACTGACTATACAAGTACTATGGCTAGTTAAGAACTGCCATACTGTCATTGAATATACAAGTCTGTGGTTCTATTCGTTTCCACAATTAGAATAGACCTAGGATAGGTTTTATGATTATCAATCAATGGATACTTTGCTCATATTATATCACAAAATATAAATGAAATAGATTAATTGCCTTTATTAATGTGACACAAATAATATATTCATACAATGAGTCTTAATATATAATACAAAATACAAGAATCCAATGCCCTAATAACTAGGGCACACCAACAGTAACTAAATGATAACTTAGTATAATGGCCGTCAAGGGTAATCCTTGTTCATCAAATCCTTAGCTAGCTGCTAGCCAAAATATCTCCAGGCCACTCTTTTAAGTTTATATTCTTTAACACTTAATGAAAAATAACTACGAGAACTGTTTCTTTTAGCAAACAACTTCTAGGCTATTGATATGCCCTTTTCTTTGTCTTACTTGTTACTTTGTGGTCATCGTAGACATAATTTATGTACCAATATATACTCTGATTGGGTTACTCCCCTCAGCGAAAATTTTGAAGAAATATGCATTATGCTGGAGTTGACCGTGATGTTGCATATATAACAGCTATCAAGGTATGAAACTTTCTTTTCCTTGCTTTTGGATGGTAATCTTACTTTAAGCCTTTGGTTGCTATTGCGATTTCTAGTGGAAATTTATCATGGTCTTTGGGTTCACAAGTTTGTGTGGAAAGTTGAGGCTGACATTTCCGTTGTTTACGGAGATGAAATGATGCCAAATAAAACTGACTTTAGAAAGTATTTAGGAGGTTCTTTTTCTTCATTCAACCATGGTGCTTGTACTAGAAAATTTCATATTTTAGTTTACTTAAAGATATCTTAAAATTGATAAACTGAAAAATGGGTTGCTATGGTGATTTTCTACAGTTCCTTTTCTGTGTTTTCACAATAGTTATAATGGGTAGCTTTGCTTTATTGAGTTGTGGTAATGCATCACTTGTAATAATTGCAGTAGCTTAGCTTTATTTACTTGTGTTAAAGCATCACTTGTAATGCCATTGAAATTTTTTGCTTGCTACCCCTGCTCTAATGGAATGTTTACTTGTATTCTTTTGTTAGGACTCAAAATGTAAATTTATTTCTACAAGATGATTAGAGTTATAAGAATGTAATGTTTAATATGGTATTGATTCTATTAGGGAGCTCTCTTCAATCCAAATTTAACTTATTTTTCTAAGATAAATTTTACCGACAGCCTTTCATTGGAAATTCATAATTAGTTCGTCGGCAATTAGTGAAGAAGTTGGAAATGAAAAATTGTTTAGCCCCACGACGTTAGTGGGTAATGCTGAATTGTTAGTCAATTAGTTAGCCACTATCTAGTTGCTAACTTTTAGCGACAAGTGGGTTAGCTATGCGCAAAAATAATTGATGATGATATATAGGCTCCAAGTACGATGAGCTGATACAATAGCCATGTCAAGGTCGGTCTCTTGTCGAAACTCTAAGGCTCAAGTTAGGTCATGAAAATATTAAGAGGATGATTAATGATAAAGTGATAGAAAGAGTATTACGTTGTTGGTTACCCTAGATAAAATGGAGGATTGTGCCTTGTATTTTTTAGATATGACAAGAAATGTTAATGTACTCTTTAATCAACTAATAGATAGTAAATGATTGGGCACACGCATCATTCAGTCCATACTATGAGTCCCTTCATAGCAATAACAAAAACTACAAAAAATTATTTATTTTCAATTTTATTATAGAAAATCAATAGATTTAATTCCAAAATTTAAAAAAGTTAACTTCACCTCTTAATAAAAAATTAATTTGAATTTGAATTTTTATCACTTTTTTAAAATGATTAATAGAAATAAATACTTCACAAAAATTAAGCTAATGTACTCTTTGCTCAACTATTAGGTAGTAAAAAAATTAGGTTTCACGTAAAATCTTTAAATACTACGGAATTAATATAATGTTAGACATATTTTACGTAAAGTGATACCTAATTCTTGTAATATTATTACTTTATGTTGCCTATAAGATTGGACTCTAGCAAGTGCACTAGGTCAATTGTAGTACGTAGGCAAGACCAAGAATCGTTCTCATAGGGATCTGAGCGAACAACCTCAATTTCTCATGCAAACAGGCAGATCTAAATTATTTTTACAAATTAAATGAAGATTTAAAGTAAAATAACTAAGAAAACTAAACAGTTTCCAGCATTAAGTCCAAGATAGCAAAGAATAAAATAACAACAGCAATAATAAGAAAGCAGCAAACCCAAACCAACCATAGCAAGCAGTTTCAGCACATTCCTTCTCCTTAACCATTATAAGCAGGGTTACAGAACATAGATCTAGGGTTTCAGCAATAGACTACTTAGTCATGCATTAAGATCTAACAAGCATTTTATGAAAGATAAAAACCCCTAGCATGCAGTCTATTCGAATTTTTTCAACAATAAACCTGCATGTATTTCAAGGTATTTCCATGGTTAAGAATCTCCTTTCGGTCTCATCCTAACCACTAGCACATGAGGTGATCAATCTCATGGAAAATAAAGCACACCAAGAAACAAGCATCATACACACAATGCTCATAATTAACAAGGAGAGGGAGTACTTACTATTGCCATCCGAACTGGCTCAAGCCTGCTTAAAACGGACTACTCACTATGCATGAGCAGCTTCAGCAGAAAAGGAATAAGAAGAAAATAAAAATAAAGAGAAATTATATTAAACTAGAGAAAATAGAATACAAGAAAATGAACCAAGAGTTAAGAGCTCCAAAAAGCTCTCTACAACTAGATTCAAGGAAGGTATATATAGCACTCCCTAAAAGACTAAAATGCCCTAAGGATTAAAATAATAAAAATTATGCTTAGCATTGTGGCTTAATCTTAACCACACAAATTAAAAAAAAAGGTTCAACAACTAAAGTTTGGTCAGATTTGCAAGAAAAATCTTCTAAAAAGTCAAATATCTACTTTTAAGACAAGACACAATTCCTTTTCCTCCTGTTAGCGGATGACCTTTTTAAAACGGGACACGGCGAAGCAGACAGGGGAAAAAGAGATAGATTGGATTTTTGGATTATTTTGGAAAACGGGTTTTATTTATCTTGAGTTAGAAAATTGCGGATTTAATTTGGAAATTCTTTTGTAGAAAACATTTTTCCGTTTTTAACTTAAAGACCTCGAAACTTAAATCCCGAGATCTGTGACAGAGTCACCACTCGGATCAGCTCATCCTGGAATTCTAGTACAGCTCCCTACCAAGGACAGACTGTTGTACCTAATCCAGAGGTTTAGGGTTCGGGCAAATAACTTACTTAACTCTAGCTTGCTTTCACTTTACAGTTTATATTACCATATTTAGTTTGCTTTATTATCTTTTCCTAATCCCAATTTGTTTATTTTAATTATCCGATGCTAAAACAAATGTAGGAAATTAATTGCAGAAAAATTAAATCATACATTCAAAACATACAAAAAAAAAAATAATAGAGGCCGATTATACAACCCAATTGAATAAAAAAGGAAAAAACTCTCAACCTCACTTTTACAATCGCCTAAAATACACGATTTAACTAAAAATTACAATCGCCTAGAATTCACGGATAAATCTATCAAATACATCAAAAATAAAAATAAAAAGCTGCAAAATAGAGGGTTAGCACAATATACGGCACGCCACAAATAGGACTAAAATAGATAGATTTGGGAATTTAGAAATTGGGAGGCATGCATTTAGGGGGATAACCGGGTCGGCTCGGCTAGTCGGCCGATTAGACCTGGAAAACATTTTGAAACGTCCCTGTATTTTTTATTTTGTGAGAAAATCATTTTGAAAATAATTTATTTTCCAGTTTAATTTAATTTTAGCATATAAGGTGGGTCGGTTTTCGGGAGAATCGGGTCTCCGTCTTTGTATTGTTCTAAATGCAAATAAATCGAAAATTAAATCTAAGGTCGTGAATGCACACAACAAAATTCATTTTTTGTGATTTTGAGTTTTCTGAATTTTTATGGGTTTTTAGAAATTTTTAGGGATTATTCTGGAAATTCTGCCACTGGACGAGTATTACAGTTGTGCGATTGTAATTACGGTCGTACGACTGTAACAGTCGTGCGAATGTAAATCCTCCAATTTTAGGATTTCGCCAAAATTATTCAAAATAAAACTGAGAAATTAATGGAAATTAAGAACACTCGTACGACTGTGACTGTTCATCAACTCAAGAACAGTCGTACGGCTGTTCTTGATTTCCAGAAACAGAAAACACAAAAGTGGAATAAAATGCACAATAACACACCAAGTCACCCAGAAAGCATGAAAAGTAGAGGGAATAAGGAGTGTTTACTTCTTTAGCGCTTATCCACCGTAGGATTGACCCCTGGCATAGCACCAATCCACTTAAATTTGCTCTTTTCCTCTTGAATTGAAGTTGGGAAGTTTAGGTCCAAAATCTCCAAAATGCTTGGGATTCTTAGGGTTTCTAGGCCGAAATTTAATTTGTTTAGAGAGTCAGATTATTAACTTATTGATTTCTAATAGATTTTTAATCCAAACCTTAAGATTTAATAAGAAAAAGAGTAGAAAAAGAATGCTTGAAGTTGTGTAATTCCTTTTCCTCCCTTTTTCTCCCAAATCTCTCCAAATTCTCTCTCTCTAAAAAACCAGAAATCAAGTGTCCAAAAGTCCCCTTTTCTTCTCCTTTTTCCCTTTCTTATTGCTGACTTTGCTTCCTTCAAAATCGGACATTAATTGCCCTGAAATCCTTCTCACTTTCTTATGTCATGGGTATGGTCTTCTGCACCTGCTCCAACGTTATAGTCATACAACTGTAATTTAATTACATTCGCACAACTATATGTTACAGTCGTGTGACACACGTGATTTTTTTTTAAGGATGGATGGAAAATTCCGGCGCTTTAATTCCAATAAAACTCCATTTAATTCCAATTAATACCTGAAATTATTAGTATAATTATCACTTATCAAATATCTACATACTTGAACATTGCTTGTCCTCAAGCAACAAGAAAAGAAAAAGAAAAGAAAACACTAAAAACACTTGAGAACGAAATAGAAACGACACTTGAAACACTTAATAAGGGCAGAAGCTGCAGCAATTACTTTAAACTTTGAATCAACACAATGATCACGAGGAAAATATAAAGCTTAAGAAAACTAAATATCAAGCCCACACAAGCAAGAAGCTTCAACTTTAAAAACAAGCTAAGACAAAGGATTAGACTGCTTAAATCAACAATTCAGCAAACTTTCAAACCAACTTGCCCCACCAAAAGATGCCACTGAATCACTCTAATTGCAATAGGGTAAAGCTTTTTAAGATCACTCATCAGTTTGCACAACAACCATTAGACCATATGCTTGATAATTGGTCTCATCGCCACCACTTTATATTGAATAGCATACACAATCAAAAGGACTTTACAAACAGGGTATTAACTTGGTGAGGGTTGGGGGTATGTCAAAGGATACATTTAGGCAAAAAGAATTACCAAAGAAATATAATAAATGCATGAACAAGTTGAAGATTAAAAAACTAATAATCTAATAATCCAGGATCTAATTCTTATGTAGAAATCATTGATTTCTAAACAGTATTAACGGAAGCGTACCTGGTTCCATGATCACAGCAATCTCTTGTTTGAATCCGGGTATCTGATCTTCGGGTTGATTTATAATTCCTCTTGAGGCTCAAGGAAGGATGGGGTTTTCTCTGAGTTTAAGGAATATTTGTTTTCCTTAGGAAATTACACTCAACCAGGGACCATAACCCCTATTTATAAAGAGTTGGTATAAATTCCTAATTAAGCCCATCATAAATTAGTTTTATACCCTGGGTTTTTACACTTATTATAAATTGACCCATACTTCTTTTCATAAAATGACATGGCCCTAATAAATTAATTAGATCACTTTAATTGGGCCTTTAACCTAATTATAATTATAAATACACGATCCAAAATCGCCAATGCACAAAAGTCTATGTGCCCAAATATCGGTAATGCGTTATATACATATTATAAAGCCCATAAAATCCTAACAATCTCCCACTTGGACTTTATAAGCATGTATTCACGCATTATGCTTTATAATCGTATATATATTTATCATTAATTATCCATAGTCGTTCGAACAAATTACTCATACTTCGTCATTTTAAACCAATCCTGTCCATTAGTACATTAGCACAAGGATCAAGGGGGTTTTGGTTGCCAATATATGATACAACTAAACCCAACATGGTCACATATAATAACATAACTAAATGACCTGGATCAAGTGTGGAAGTGTAGCATGGAAATTACATGTGATGTGATTAGTACATGCCTATTTCCAACTGGTCCAACCTTAACCATATGAGATCAAATAACATTCAGAGTGGAAAATCAAAAACTGAATACTTTATTTAAACTAAATTGTCATGACATTGATAAAATAAAGTAATAAACTTAATTGTGTGTCTGAGACTCCCACTGAACCTAAAAATCCTCTAACAATCTAACACCCATACGGGGTATATGTTCGAGAAATAACTTAGGTACCAATGCTTTAGTCAGTGGATCCGCAAGCATGGAGCTTGTACCTATATGCTCAACACTAATCTGACCTCTCTGAACTCTTTCTTTAACAACAAGGAACTTTATTTCTATGTGTTTAGAATTTGACAAACTCCTGTTGTTATTGGCATAAAGGACTGCGGCCCTATTGTGACAGTATACCCTAAGTGGTCTTTCAACACCATCAACTATTCGCAATCCAGTAGCAAAATTTCATAGCCAAATAGCATGATTG
This sequence comes from Euphorbia tirucalli, assembly GCA_039660915.1. Classification (NCBI taxonomy): domain Eukaryota; kingdom Viridiplantae; phylum Streptophyta; class Magnoliopsida; order Malpighiales; family Euphorbiaceae; genus Euphorbia; species Euphorbia tirucalli. Next base: position 18,504,096 of record CM077633.1, on the reverse strand, counting down.
GATGCTTGATAGCATGCCACAAACTCTGATTCCATAGTGGAAGAGGTTACAAGTGATTGCTTTACACTCTTCCAGGATATTGCTCCATCAGCAAGCAAGAAAATACATCCTGATGTTGATCTACGGCTATCTTTACATCCTCCATGATCAGAATCAGAATACCCAATGATCTCCAACTGATTTGATCTCCTATACATGAGCATGTGATTCTTTATTCCTTGTAAGTATCGCAATAATTTCTTGGCTGCTGTCCAATGTTCTTTACCCGGATTGCTCAAGTATCTGCCTAGTACTCCGACAATGAATGCAATGTCTAGACGAGTATAGACCTGTGCATACATTAAACTGTCAACCATAGAGGCATAAGGAAAATTTTGCATTTCCCTTTTTTGCATGTCATTCTTAGGGCATTGATCGAGGCAGAACTTGTCTCCTTTAGTCACAGGAGTATTAATGGGATTACAATCTTGCATGCCAAACCTTTTTAATATCTTATCGATGTAAGCCTTTTGTGACAAACCCAAAATACCCTGAGAACGATCTCGATGTATTTGGATACCTAATACAAAAGATGCATCACCAATATCTTTCATCTCAAAATGTTTTGAAAGAAATTTCTTAGTCTCATGCAACAATCTTACATCATTGGTGGCTAGCAAAATATCATCCACATATAGGATCAGGAAGATAAAATTACTTCCATAGAACTTTTGGTACACACAATCTTCAACAGCGTTAGCTTCAAAACCAAAAGATAACACTACTTTATGAAATTTGTGATACCACTGACGAGAAGCTTGTTTGAGCCCATAGATGGATTTCTTTAATTTGCAGACTAAATGCTTTGAGTCTTTAGAATCTAAGCATTCAGGTTGCACCATATAAATCATTTCCTCAAGGTCACCATTGAGAAACGCTGTCTTAACATCCATCTGATGCAACTCAAGATCATAATGTGCCATAATTGTCCTAAAAGAGTCTTTCGATGAAACTGGAGAGAAAGTCTCTTTGTAGTCAATTTCTTCCCTTTGAGTGAATCCTTTAGCGACTAGACGAACTTTATGCCTGACTGGTTTACCCTCTACATCCTTTTTGGTTGTAAATATTAATTTGTGACCAATTGGTTTTGCACCTTCAGGCAAAGGGACAAGCTCCCACACGTCATTATCTTTCATGGATTTCATCTCATCATTCATAGCATCGATCCATGATTGAGCATTGGGACTTTTAATGGCCTGACGGAGGTTGATTGGATCATTTTCCTCTATTCCACTGTCTGTCTCATACTCTTGGAGAAAGACGGTGTAGTCATCTAGAATCGTATTTCTCTTTTCCCTAGTGGATCTCCTAAGTGGCACTGGTTCTTGAGGTTGTTGAGCTTGCATTTCCTGAATATTTTGTTGATTTTGATTAGGGGAATGTTCAATATTGTCTTCAGGTGCTAAATTTGCTTGTTGATCAAAACTAGGAATAAGGACCTGATCATGATCAATAGCAACTGTAGGAAGAGAAATTACCTCTTCTTCAAAGACAAAATCTCGGGTCTTCTTTTCCCTCCCAAGCTCAATATCCTTAAGAAAATGAGCATTTCCCGTCTTGAAAAACGTTCTTCCTTTAGGATCATAAAACTTAAAACCCCGTGATCTTTCAGAGCATCCAACAAAATAACAACTAACGGTCCTAAAGTCCAATTTTTTTTCATTAGGCTTGTAAGGCCTTGCTTCAGCTGGACACCCCAGATATGTAAATGTTTCAGGATAGGTTTCTTCCCAGTCCACAACTCATAAGGGGTTTTGTTAGTAGCTTTTATTGGAACTCTATTAAGAATGTAGACTGCAGTTTTCAGTGCATCTCCCCAGAGTGAGTCTGGTAGTGTTGTACGACTTATCATACTTCTCACCATATCCTTAAGGGTCCTATTTCATCTCTCAGCTACCCTATTCATTGCCGGGTTACCTGGCATAGTATACTAAGGGACGATCCCACAGTCCTCTAGGAATTTGGCAAAAGGCCCTAGATGTTGTTCACCTGAACCGTTATACCTTCCATAGTATTCACCACCACGGTCGGATCTGACTTGCTTTATTGTTTTCCCGAGTTGATTTTCAACCTCAGCCTTAAAATTTTTGAAAACGTCCAAAGCTTGAAACTTCTCATGTATCAAGTATAGGTAGCCATAACGAGAGTAATCATCTATGAATGTTCTGAAGTATTGTTGACTGTTACACGAGGGTGTGGGGAACGGTCCACAAATGTCTGTATGTATTAGTTCTAAGACGCCCTCAGCTCTCTTGGCTCCTAACTTTCTCTTGTTTGTTTGTTTACCCTTAATGCACTCAACACAGATTTCATTACTTGAGGTGTCAAGTTCATTAAGTATCCCGTTTGACACTAGCCTTTCAATTCTCTGTTTAGAGATGTGTCCTAATCACTTATGCCATAACGTTAATGAATTCTTATTAGTTAACTTTCGTTTAGTGCCACGTGAATTAACATGAAGGTTTTCATTATATAAGGTAACCGAATCAAGCAAATATAGGTTATCAAAACTAGATAAAGTACTGGTTCCAATGCATTTATTATCCAAATAAAGACAACATCGTCTGTTTCCAAATGAATAAACATAACCTTCTTTGTCCAAAACAGAAATAGAAATCAAATTCCGTCTAAAAGACGCTACAACATGTGTCTCAAATAAATCCAAATAAAAACCAGAATTAAGCAATAACCTAAATGTTGCTATAGCCTCAACCTCTACCGAATTGCCATTCCCCATATAGATGAATCTTTCAAAATCACTTGGTTTTCAGCAGTGCAGGCAACCCTGCATTGATATACTTAAGTGAGTAGTAGCACCAGAATCTAACCACCAAGTATTTTTTGGCACTGAAACTAAATTAACCTCAGAACAAACAAGAGCAAGAGATGTACCTTTTTTCACGTGCCAGGCATGATACTTAGCATATTCTTTTTCCATATAAGAAGGGTTTTTACAAAAGAAGCAACCTTGTTCAGGTACTTTTTGCTTCTTCTTTTGTGGTTCCTTAACTGCAATCTTTTTGCCTTTCCTTTTCTTATTGTCTTTAAGAAGACAATGCCAAATGAGCACTTTCCACCTTGTGATGCCCCAGCCTTTCTTCCTCTTGCACAAGGTGAGAAATGAGCTCATTAAGAGTCCATTTATCCTTTTGGCAATTGTAGCTCACCTCAAATTGACTGAATTTAGGAGGAAGAGAGATCAAAACCAAATACACGAGCAATTCTTCTAAAAGCTCTAAATTGAGTGTTTTCAATTTTGAAGCCAAATGAGACATCTCAAGAATGTACTCCCTTATGTTCCTATTACCTTTATACTCCATGGAAACAAGCTGTCGTAAAACGCTAGTTGTTTCTGCCTTTTCACTTTTGGCAAAGCGCTCTTCAAGCACTTCCAGGAACCTTTTGGCATTAGTCTCCTCAGACATAGCGCCCAGGAAAGTCTTAGGGATGGCTTGCTTCATGATCATTAGACTCATGCGATTGGAGCGCTCCCACTGAGCCATTTCCCTCTGTTGTTTAGAGGTACTCTCATCTGAAAGCTCAACAGGATGCTCCTCCCTAAGTGCAAGTTCCAGATCCATGCATCCTAGAGCAATTAAAACCTTATTTTTCCAAAGCTTAAAGTTGGCTCCATTTAGTACCGGAATGCTATTCATATTAGCAGATATTGTAGCAGCAGTAATAGAATTAACTGTGTAGAGAACAGAAGAATAAAATCACAGTAAGCTCATAAGAGTGATTGATCATAATCATAAATAACACCCATTACAAGAAAATCGTTACATCATTAAGTCTAGTCTTTGGACAGAGAGTTAATTTGTAAGTGATTTACTTCATGTAGTAAACAAACACTGATAATAAAATCCAATCAAGTGTTAGGCCTTTCTTTGAACCGACTTAACACTCACAACGGACACCTAATAATCATCACTAGTTTATCACTAGATTTATATGTAAATTTCTGCCAAACAATAATAACCTTCCTTTGGGCCGGATATTATCCGCATGAAAAACACACACATAAAGACAAAACATCTTAGTAACTTAAAATAAAAAAATCTTAGACAGGAGAGGATACTTTGGTAACATGCTACTTCAATTTACCGATTCAAATTACTAGACATGCTTAATATTATAAATGAAACGAAATAATCACTCAACCAAAATTCAAATTAACCATATAATTTGACATCATAACATACTTTAATCACATAATTATTCCTAAATAAATCATAAAGAAACAAAGAAAATAAACAAAACAATATAAAAGGACCAATTATGTAATTATAATAAATTAGTGACTAAATCTGTAATAAAAAAAATTAAAGACAAAAAATAGGAGTATTTTTACTTCAGGGGCTAAAATGGTAAAATTCCATCAAAAAAATAATAATAATAATGATATCCAGGAAAGAAAATTTTTTTTTCTTCTTTATCTTCCTGGATGGCGGCGGCTAGGGTTGAAACCCTAACTGCCGCCACAGCCCTGACGACCGGACGGAATAGGCATCGATCAGCCTCCCAAATCACCGGCAACAAACCCACAGTAACCTCATGGCTCTGTGCGATAGAGAGCAGCGAAGGATTGATGGGTTTCACCGCCGCCGAAAAACCGACGCCTCCTGCCACCGCCATGACCCAGACGCCGACTGATTCCCGCCGCCGCTCACCCCGCTGAAAACTGACGAAGCCATATGCCAGTGAAGGGGAAGCCGTTACACGGTGGGAAGATCATCGATCGATCCAGTTGCTGGGTTGCAAAAATTTTTTTTTTCTAAAAGATTGATTTCCAAAAAAATTTATGCCCAAAAAAATCCAAAATCAAAAGACAATTGATTTCAATTCAATAACCCAACAATCCAAAATCAATTTCAATTTCCAGAATCTATAAAACAATAGATCCTCACAACAATATCATCAGATATCCAAAATACATATAATCATGGAAAAACCAACAATTCATAAAACCAATAATTCCACAATAAGACAAGCTCTGATACCACATGTAGATTAAAAAACTAATAATCTAATAATCCAGGATCTAATTCTTATGTAGAAATCATTGATTTCTAAACAGTATTAATGGAAGCGTACCTGGTTCCATGATCACAGCAATCTCTTGCTTGAATCCTGGTATCTGATCTTCGGGTTGATTTGTAATTCCTCTTGAGGCTCAGAGAAGGATGGGGTTTTCTCTGAGTTTAAGGAATATGTGTTTTCCTTAGGAAATTACACTCAACCAGGAACCATAACCCCTATTTATAAAGAGTTGATATAAATTCCTAATTAAGCCCATCATAAATTAGTTTTATACCTTGGGTTTCTACACTTATTATAAATTGACCCACACTTCTTTTTATAAAATGACATGGCCTTAATAAATTAATTAGATCACTTTAATTGGGCCTTTAACCTAATTATAATTATAAATACATGATCCAAAATCGACAATGCACAGACGTCTATATACCCAAATATCGGTAATGCGTTATATACATATTATAAAGTCCATAAAATCCTAACACAAGTAGCCTCAAAAATTGCAGCATCACGAAAACTCAAGCAATCCAAACATAGATTTGGAATGGGTTGCACAAGAAAAGATATAACATGGAAAAGCACAAGAAATTCAAGCAATAATAACAAGAAAATATGAAGCATAAAGTGTCAGGCAATCAAGGACATTATTTAGAGTTTTTTTTTTAAGAGAAATTAATTATAGCAAGCAATCTCAGATACTAAGATTGACTTGCAAAGTTGAATTTTGATTCATACAATACAACAGGCTCAACAAATGATGAAACTTGATGATTTCAAAGAACGATTAAAGATTTGAAAGAAATTTGGAAGAATTGATTCTATCTTTGATAATTTTATTTGAATTTTCAAACTAACACTGCTGGAAACAAGGAAATTTCAGAATTCTTATGATTTTTTAAGGGATAAAGCTTTAAGCAACAAATAAATTGCTTGAAAATTAAGAAAGCAAGAATTCAACAACACAACAATTGATCAACTACTTGATCAAAATGAGAAAATGAATTTCTTTGGAAAATTCTTAGGTAAATTTGGGGAAAACATAAAGTGAAAAGATTAAGGGAAAACAATTTTGTGGGTTAACAATAAGAAACAAGCTAAGGTTCAACTTGGGTTAACTAACATGAGGGAAAACATATGAACTGGGTGGTTGTTTAAGCTAAACGGGTTAAAACCTAGTGCCTTTATCATATCATGCATGCGAATAATCATGTGGTCTTGACAAGGACTAACCAAACCAAGTTCTAGCTAAGATTAACTATGCAAGCTCACTCAGCAAGGAAATTGAGCAAATAAAATTGATTCAAAGGGTTTAAAGATTAGGAAATGAAAATCAATTTAATGGGTTGAATCAAAGAAAGAATAAACAGGCTCAAATCCTTGTATTGAAAAAGGTTAAAATTATTTGCAGTAGATCTTAAGCAAGCTAAAAAGTTGATAAAAGCATTAAAATCCTAAGTCCAAGAATTCTTAATTAGTTTATGCAAGCTACGAATGTAAATCTAACATCATGCTTTCAAACTCAATGCATTCTACAAATGATCATATACGAATCAAACATTCAAAAGCTTTTGCTTGGCTGCCACAAAACACTAAAAAAAACACAAATCGAAAAAAATTTAACAAATTTTTACAAGAACAGAAAACAAACAGAAACAAACAACCTAACAGGTTGCTTAAAAATAAAACAGAAACAGAAAAATAAAACACAAAACTTGAGGACTTGTAACATTTTTTCAAGAATGACATTCAACAAAGCTACAATAATTTTCATCATCAATAATCATCAATTTCAGGCATTAATTGCATTTCAGGCTATTCATCAATCAAACAGAATTTACCCTTCCCATCCCCATACTTAAAACTTATATTGCCCTCAATGCAACAATCCAATAAATAAACACAAACCAATAGAAAGAAAGGAAAAGATATTACTGGGCAGGGCATGGAATTTGAAATTACAAGGGCTGAGGGAGACAAAACATACTAGAGAGTGAGAGGAAAAGAATTACAAATAGTTACTTTTTAGGCTACTGGGAGGACTGCTGGTCCTCCTCGGTTGGAATGGTCTTGTCACTAGGCTGTGGAGTGCTCTTTTTAAGGGCAGTGGAGGTCGCTTGCTTAATGGGGCGAGGAGTAGACTCAGAACTAACTTCTTGCTCCAGTTTTGCTTCCAGCTGAGTTACTTTTTTCTTCAGTTGTTTAATTTCTTTTTGCATCCCTTCCATCTTGAAGGTATCATCCTTCCTCTTCGCCATCAGATCATCAATCGAAAGCACAAGGGTTTCTATAGAGATATGCGAACGTCTCTTATAAAAAGCAGCCTTATCAGTAACCTCCTCCACCTCAGGAGTATTCAAACCTTCAGTTTTCTCTCTCTCATCTAACTTTCTCTTCTTTTTCAGTTGTTCATCATCAATCTTAATCACCTTCTTTCCTTCTCAAGTAGTTTGCAACATCTTTTCTTTAATGTCCCCTTCATGGTAAAGATACCATTTTGTTACAACCTTCCTTGCCATATTGATCTACCTCAGCTTACTATAATCGATGGGAGCAGGCTTGCATTCCATGGTCAAGTGGGTATCATCAAAATTTTAGCAGCCTTTGCAATTTTAGTGATGTAAGAGCCATATATGATCTTCGTATTGGTCTTGCTAGGGAGGGTCAGAATGTAGTCCACAAACCACGTTCCAATGTTCATCTTCCTGCCTCTCACCATGCACCATAAGGCAAACAGGTCCTGCTTAGGCATATGGGACTGATTAGCACGGGCAAAGATGGAACCAGTAATCAACTTCTGCAGAATACGATGGGTGTAAGAGACCAAGTTACTGGAATTGCTATCTTGGGAAGAATAGTTAGGTTGCCCGATGTTTTCCTCCCAAAAAGCAATAGCATCGAAATCAACAGGGTAGTCAATCAAGGCATTCTCAAATTCTTTAGAATTGATGGTTTCATCATCAGCAGCACCAACGTATTTGTTGAACTCATTCAAAGAAAGGGATTGGCCTTTACCCATAACTCGAAATTGAAACTTCTTTTGGTTGTTAGGGTTTTTGATTTTAGGATCACTGGTGAATGTGCAAAGAAACTCCAAAGTAAGTTCCTTACAGGCAAGTTCATGGACTTCCAGAAATTGTTCAAATCCTCCAGCCTAGATCAACTCTCTAATATCTTCATCTAGTTGCAATGCAAAAAGAATAGACCAATAAATGATGCATGAATGAGTGAGAGGTAGATTCTCAAAGACTTGAAATCGTTGCTGCTCATCATCATAAAAAGTCAGCATCTTCTTGAAAATTTGTTCTTTCGTGAGAGAACCAACACTGTTTGAAGAAGGCAGGGTGGGCTTAGACATTGTTGAAGGAGCGGCTGCATTAGCTTAGACTGTGGCAGCGCTGGGCTTAGTGGCTGAACGCTTGACTCCTCTAGGCATGGCTAAGAAGATAATTCTGTAAAGAGAAGAAAGGAATGGAAAAGGAAAGGTTGAGAGATAATTGCTACAATGGTAGAAGTTTGAAAAGAAAAGAGTTCTTAAAAAGGAAGAAGAAGACGGTTAGGGCGAGAAAGAGGGGAAAGTTGGACAGTTTTCCAATTTAAAATTCAAAAATTAAAACCTAGAAAACTACCATTAAAGAAAGAAAACCATTGGAATTGGGCAGCTAAAGGGAAAAGACAGAAGTTTGGGGGCTAATTTTGACATGTGTTAAATCCCTATACTTATCTCTTTTCCATAATCCATGCTTCCATCAATTACCCCTTTACCAACTCCTCATGATTTGACAAGAGAGAGAGAAAATTACATCCCTTAACTTTTTGTTTCTTCGTAATTAAAATAATTAAATTTGGATTTGGTAAGATTGAGTCTTCTTAAGTCAAGTAGTCAGATTGATAGGTTGAAAAAGAACTTACCTAACCAGTTTTGAAACAATAAAATAATTGAGTGGTTGCAAAAATTATGATTCTTTAAAAATTGCAAAAATCAAAATTAAGTATAAGATGCAACACAAGCATGAAAAATTAATTTATAAATTAAAAATTCAAACTGCATGTTGCCATCCCCATACTCGTCAGGTTGCTTGAGTACCTACAAAAAGAATAAGCAGACTATTAGAAGAGATATATACACCAAAAAGATTACTAAATAAAATATTTACAAAGTAAGAGAATTGGTGATTGCCCAATAAATTGCTCCAATTGGTGTTTGAAGCTGACACCAATTTCTTTTTGAGGTTGCTTATGGTGGTTCAAAGTATTGAGTGCTATTAACAACCTTGAGGGTTTCATGAGCGAGATACAGCTTTAATCTTTGACCGTTCACTTTGAAGATTTCACCTTTATCACTTGTAATTTCAATAGAACCATGAGGAAATACTTTAGCAACTGAGTAAGGTCCAGACCATATTGATCTGAGCTTGCCTGGAAATAATTTCAGTCTTGAGTTATACAAAAGAACACGTTGTCTAGGATAAAAATCCTTGTTTTGAATTCTTTGATCATGCCATTTTTTCATTTTCTCTTTATAGTTCGTAGCATTCTCGTATGCAAACAATCTGAATTCTTCAAGTAGAGGTGGCCAAATTAAACCTAAACCGGACGAACCAGACCAGACAGGATCGGGGTCAAAACCGGTCAAATCCTGAACCAGACCGGACCGGTGGTTTAGAAGAAAAGAAGGTTAAGGGTTAGGGTCGATCAACCCTTGACCCTTGGAACCAATGGTTCAACCAGCGATTCTAAACTGCCAGCTGAACCAGCGGTTCAACCCTTATATTTTAACATATTTTAACATGTTTAACATATTTCTTTCTTTTTTTTTAACATGTTTAACTTCTTTCACTTGATTTTCTTTTTAAAGGAGTAAGAGAAATAAATGGTGTATTTGTACAAGTTATATTCTTGTAATAATTTATATATTATGCAAATTATTAAGTGTAAAACAAAAAATGTAAGTTGTTTTTCATATTTGGAAAATTATATTTTTTTTGTTGTGTATATTAATAATTTATCGAGAAATGTCTACATCAAAACCACACAAATTGAATTCTAAATGTTTATTCAAAAGGGTTGAACCTGAACAAAACTGAACCTAAACCTGGTCAAACCCTGGTCAAACCTTGAACCTAAACCAGACTAGACCGAACCGGCGGTTCAACTCTTTTGAAGGTTAAGGTTCAGGTTCAAGGATTTCTTGAACCTGAAACGGTGATTCATGAACCTTGGCCATGTATATCTTCAAGCTCATTCAACTACAACCTTCTCTGTTCACCAGTAGCTTGCCTGTCAAAATTGAGATATGCAAGAGCCCATAAAGCTTAAAATTCTAATTCGATAGGTAACTGGCAGGCTTTGCCATAGAGCAATGTAAATGATGACATCCCAATGGGAGTCTTAAAGGCTGTTTAATAAGCCCATAGAGCATTATCAAGCTTATTGGACCAATCTCTCTTAGAATTGCTCACTGTTTTCTCAAGAATACGCTTAATCTCTCGATTTGAGATTTCAGCCTGCCCACTAATTTATGGGTGGTAAGCTGTAGCTATTCTATGAGTGACTCCAAATTTCTTAAATAGCCTCTCAAACTGAGCATTACAGAAATATGTACCTTGATCGCTTATAATTGCTCCAAGTACACCGAATTGAAAAACAACTTCTTAAGAAACCTTACAACAACATTAGCATAATTGGTAGGACTAGCAATTGCTTCTACCCACTTGCTTACATAGTAAACAGCAACTAAAATGTACTTGTTATTGTAAGAACTCGGAAACAGACCTATAAAATCAATACATCATACATCAAAAATTTCACAAACAACAATGTTATGTAAGGGCATGGCATTCTTGGTAGAAATGTTACTTGAGCGTTGACTTCATTACACTTTAAAACAAACCTATGAGCATCCTCGAAGATTGTGGGCCAAAGGAAACCACATTCCAATACCTTTGAAGCTGTTCGGGTAGCACCAAAATGACCTCTTGCTTCTTTGGTATGACACATTATTAAGATTGCTTGAACTTCATCTTGGGAGACATATAACCTTATAATCTGATCTGCACACAATCTAAAAAAGAAAGGTTCCTCCCAAAAATAGTACTTAACATCTGAAAAGAATTTTTTATTTTGATGATAAAAAAGATAACAAGGCACTATACCACAAGCAAGATAGTTAGCTAAGTCAGTGAACCAAGGGATAGAATTTACCAAATAAAGTTGCTTATCTAGCAATAAGTCAACAATCTCAGGTTACTCGATAAGGTTGCTTTCTGGAATTTTAGACAAATGGTCAGCAGCCACATTTTCTGATCCTTTCTTATCTTTGATTTCGAGATCAAACTCTTGCAGTAATAAGAGCCATCGGATGACACAAGGTTTCACATCTTTCTTTGCAAGCAAGTATTTTAAAGCCGTGTGATCTGTGAAAACCGTCACTTTGGATAACACCAAGTAAGATCTGAACTTGTCGAATGTATACACCACTGCAAGTAAATCTTTCTCCGTTATGGTGTAATTTTGTTGAGCTTCTAAAAGAGTTCTGCTTGCATAATAAATTGGCCAAAAATGCTTCTTAATTCTCTGTCCTAAGACTACTCTAATACAAGTATCACTTGCATCACATATTAGCTCAAAGGGAAAATCCCAATTAGGAGCAATCAAGATTGGTGAATTGATCAATCTTGCTTTAAGTTTGTCAAATGCCTTCAAACAATCTGTATTGAACTGGAAATCAACATCCTTGTGTAAAAGAGCTGTGAACGGTAGCAATCTTAGAAAAGTCTTTAATGAACCTCCTATAAAAGTCAGCATATCCAAGAAAGCTTCAGACTTTCTTGACTGATGTAGGAGCAGCCAACTTCTTAATTACTTCAACATTGGCTCGATCAACTTTAATTCCTTTTTTAGATATCTTACGGACAAGGACAATGCCTTTATTGACCATAAAATGGCATTTTTCCTAATTCGACACTAGGTTTGTCTCTTTACAATGAACTAAAATAGCTTCAAGGTTGCTTAAGCAGGACTGAAAAGTCTTGCCATAAACTAAAAAATCATCCATGAAAATCTCCATGCTCTTTTCTACCATGTCATGAAAAATTGACACCATGCACCTTTGGAAGGTTGCTGGGACATTGCATAGACCAAAAGGCATGCGTATGTACCATACGGGCAAGTAAAAGTTGTCTTTTCTTGGTCTTGGGGATGAATTGGAATTTGATTATATCCCCAATAACCATAAAGAAAGCAATAAAAAGCATAGTCCAAAAGTCTCTCAAGCATTTGATCTATGAATGGAAAAGGAAAATGATCTTTCCTTGTTGCATCATTAAGCTTGCGGTAATCAATACAAACTCTGAAACCAGTGACTGTTCTTGTGCAAATAAGCTAATTCTTATCATTCTAAACAACAGTCATTCCACCTTTCTTAGGAACAACTTGAACCAGGCTAGTCCAGATACTATCTGAAATTGGGTAGATAATTTCAACGTCAAGCAGTTTGATTACTTCTTTCTTAACAACTTCCTTCATTTTTGGATTCAGTCTCCGATGAGGTTGCACGGTTGGTTTATGATCTTCCTACATTAAGATGTGATGAACATAAATAGAAGGGCTAATCCCTTTAATGTCTAAGATTGTCCACGCCATTGCTTCTTTATTATTCTTTAAGATGTTAAGCAATTGCTTTTTTTGATCCAGTGTAAGTTTAGAAGATATGATCACTGGAAGATTGCTTGGGGGGTCTAAGAAAGCATATTTAAGATGTGGAGGTAAAGTTTTGAGTTTTAAAATGGGTGGTTCTTTAATTAAAGGTTTTAGAGGTAATGTGGGTGTATGATCAAGAGGTTTAACAAACTGTCTACTTCCTGAGATTGGTGGACAACCAGTTTCTCTTTCAATTTCTTGCTCCATAATTTCCTCTCTTCAATGAATTCTTCTTTTTCAAAACTTTCCTGCATGAAAAATGGATTCAAATTAAGATCAGTTGTATCCATGAAAAAACAAGTATCATCACAAGAAGAAGGATATTTCATTACTTTATTCATCTTAAAAATAACTTCTTCATCATGGACTTTTAAAATGAGTTTTCCATTATGAACATCTATAAAAGCGCAACTAGTAGCCAGAAATGGTCTACCTAAAATGATTGGAACATGAAAATACTTATCCATATCCATAATAAGAAAGTTAACAGGTAAGATGAATTTTCCTACTTTCACTAAAACATCCTCAACAATGCCTCTAGGGTATCTAATAGATTTGTTAGCAAGCTAAATAGACACTAGTAGGTTGGGGTTCTCCTAGTCCAAGTTGTTTATAAATATGATATGGTATAAAATTAATGCTTACACATAAGTCACACAATGCATTGTCAATGTTAAGATTGCCTATAGAGCAGGGTATAGAAAAACTCCCTAGGTCTTTTACCTTTTTGGGCAAAGGTTGCTTGCATTGTAGAATAGATAAAGAGTCACGATTAAGCTGCACCATTGACACATTCTCTAACTTCTTTTTGTTTGCCAACAATTCTTTCAAAAACTTCACGTACATAGGCATTTGTGAAAGAGCTTTCGCAAAAGGAATGTTTATGTGAAGCTTCTTAAAAACTTTAAGAAACTTATCAAATTGCTTAGCCATCTCATGTTGCTTAGCTCTTTGAGGACAAGGAATCTTCGGTTGATACGCTGGAGTAGTTTACGTGACTGGAAAAGGATTGCTTTGAACAGGGTCTAACATTACTGGTGTATAAACAAGTTTCTTGTGAACAATATCAGATTGAACTTGAGATTGCTTCACTTTATCTGCAGATTGATCATTATTCTGAATAGGTTATGTTTGAACAACTTCAGGTTGCTTGATCACTTCCTTTGCTTTCTTACCTGCATTTTCATCAACATCAACAACTACCATTTTGTTAGTTCCTTCAACAGTCTTACCAGTCCTAAGTGTGATTGCTTTGCATTCCTCTCTAGGATTTAGTTCAATGTTGCTTGGAAAGACTCCTTTGTTCTTTGGTGTAACAATCATAGTAAGTTATTAGAACTAAGTCTCCAAGTTCTTTATAGAAAACTGAGCATGCTTCATGAACTACATCATCATCTCTTTCATCTCATCAAACTCAGATTTCTTGGGTTCACGAGATGGTCCAACTTATTGAAAATTCTACTGAGTTTCCTGATGTTGTTGAAAATTGCCTTGAGGTTGCTGAAAAGGAACTTGAGATTGCTTTCTAGGTTGCTGATTCCACCAAAAATTGGATGATTCTGCCAACCAGGATTGTATGTGTTGGAAAATGGATTGTTCTACCTTTGATTGTTCCCTATGAAATCATATTGCTCTTGATTAAGTGGTCCTTCATAATCAATGTTTCTATGATTGCCATTACAGAAATCACAAGATAACTATGCATTTGAGATTGCTGAAACATTCTGCTTAGTCAATTACCTTAAAATTAGGTCCACCTTGTCTGATAATTTCGAAACAGCTTCATATTCACCTTGCCTTGTTCTATCTTCACTCACTACATGTCATTTATAGCTAGTATTGACCAGCCTCTTGATAATCTCATAAAGTTCTTTCGGAGCAAGCTCCTTCAGATCACTATTGGATACTGATTCGATTTGGAGCTTGTAAGCATTGGTTAATCCATTGTAGAAGTTTTGGATTTATATCCACATTGGAATTTCATGATTAGGCACTTTCCTCAAAAGATCTTTACATCTCTCCCATGCCTCAGAAAAGATTCATCAAATTGCTGGGAAAAATGAGTAACCTCATTTCTCAACTTGATTGCCTGCCTGGGTGGAAAATATTTCGTCAAGAAAGCTCGGGCCATTTCATCCCAGGTTGTGACTGAACCAGGTTGTAGATTTTTAAGCCAGCTTTTAGCTTTATCCCTCAAGGAAAAACGAAAAGTTTTAAGTTTTATGACATCATCCGAAACTCCATAATTATTATAAAAAGTATTACACATAGTCACAAAATTCTTGAATGTGTGAATTTGGATCTTCTTTCGGTAATCCTCCAAACTGAACAGCTGCTTGGAGCATTTGTATCATTAAGGCTTTGATCTCAAAGAGATTGTTCCCTTCGTCGAGTATCATAATGCATGAAGGGTGTCCCTCGATCAATGGTCTCGAATACTCTTTAAGTCTCTACATCTGGGGATTTGGATTAATTTCCCCTACACCCTCTTGTGGTCCATTTTCATCTTGGATTAGGTTGTTTAAGGTTTGCCATCCTCTGCCTTCGCCTTACTCCCTGGCTGCACCACTTCTTCATTTACAAGTCCCTTCAATTTCAAGATCTATAGAAAGCAATGGTAAGCCAGTTCTTTGCATACAACAGAAGACGGCTTAGGCACAAATTATTGCACAGGCTGAACACACAAGACTAAAACTAGTAATTTACTGAAAAATTAAAATTTTCCGCAACCGATTCCCAGCAACAGCGCCAAAAAGTTGTTACCTATAAAATTGGATTCTAGCAAGTGCACTAGGTCAATTGTAGTATGTAGGCAAGACCAAGTATCGTTCTCATAGGGATCTGAGCGAACAACCTCAATTTCTCATGCAAATAGGCAGATCTAAATTCTTTTACAAATTAAATGAAGATTTAAAGTAAAGTAACTAAGTAAACTAAACAGTTTCTAGCATTAAGTCCAAGATAGCAAAGAATAAAATAACAACAGCAATAATTAGAAAGCAGCACACCCAAACCAAGGATAGCAAGCAGTTTCAACACATTCCTTCTCCTTACCCATTATAAGCAGGGTACAAAATATAGATCTAGGGTTTCTCGCTCTCGAATCACCACACTAGGAACCTCTAGACATGTGGATACTATGACGGATAGCCTAATCGAATCTCTTCAGCAATAGACTACTTAGTCATGCATTAAGATCTAGCAAGCATTTTATGAAAGATAAAAAATCCTAGCATGCAGTTTACTCGAATTTCTTCAGCAATAAACATGCATGTGTTTCAAGGCATTTTCATGGTTAAGAATCTCCTTTCGATCTCATCTTAACCACTAGCATATGAGGTGATCAATCTCATGGAAAACAAAGTACACTAAGAAACAATCATCATACATATAATGCTCATAATAAACAAGGAGAGAGAGTACTTACTACTGCCAGCCGAGCTGGCTCAAGCCTACTTAAAACGGACTACTCATTATGCATGAGTAGCCTCAGCAGAAAAGGAATAAGAAGAAAATAAAAATGAAGAGAAATTATATTAAACTAGATAAAATAGAATACAAGAAAATGAACCAAGAGTTAAGAGTTCCAAAAAGCTCTCTACAACTAAAACCAAGGGAGGTATATATAACACTCCCCAAAAGACTAAAATGCCCTAAGGATTAAAATAATAAAAATTGTACTTAGCATTGTAGCTTAATCTTAACCGCACAAATAAAATAATAAAAAGAAATAATTACTTCATGAAAAATATTTTCATTTTATGAAAATACAATAATTTAGTAATATTTTTCCGTATGAAGATGAAAAATTTCGCAAATTACAAAAAATAGCAGAAAATTAGGTTTCACGTAAAAGTTTTCAATTCTACAGAATCCATGTAATACTAGACATATTTACGTGAAGTGATAACCAATTCTCATAATATTATTAATTTACAGAAAAATCTTTAATTTCACAAAAAATGAATGGAAACTACTGAAATATAAAAGAATAAATATTTCATAAGAAATATTTTAATTGTACGAAAATGTGATAATTGAGTAATATTTTTCCGTATAAAGATAAAAAAAATCCGCATATTACAAAAAAATATGGAAAAATTAGGTTCACATAAAACCTTTAAACTCTATATAATCCATGTAATGCTAGACATACTTTATGTAAAGTGATACCTAATTCTTGTAATATTATTACTTTACCAAAAAAATCTTCAACTTCATAAATAATGAATGAAAATTGCTGAAATATAAAGGAATAATTACTTTTGCGAAAAATACTTTCATTTTAAGAAAATACAATAATTTAGTAATATTTTTCTGTATGAAGATGAAATATTCCGTAAAGTACAAAAAAAAGTAGAAACTTAGGTTTCATGTAAAAGCTTTCAAATATAAAATTAGGTTTCACGTAAAAGCTTTCAAATCTATGGAATCCATGTGATGCTAGACATATTTTACGTGAAACGATACCCAATTCTCGTAATATTATTAATTTACAGAAAAAATTTTAATTTTGGGAAAAATGAATGGTAACTACTGAAATATAAAAAAATAAATACTTTGCAAGAAATATTTTAATTGTACAAAAATGTTATAATTGAGTAATTTTTTTCCATATGAATATGAAAAATTCCGCATATTATAAAAAAATATAGAAAAATTAGGTTTCGTGTAAAACCTTTAAATTCTACGGAATCCATATAAAGTTAGACATATTTTATATGAAGTGATACCCAATTCTCGTAATATTATTAATTTACAAAAAAATTTTCAACTTCGTGAAAAATGATATGCAAACTTCTGAAATATACAAGAATTTTGCGAGAAATATTTCAATTGTACGAGAATATAAAAATTGAGTAGTAGTTTTCCGTATAAAGATGAAAAATTCCGCATATTATAAAAAACAGTAGAAAAATTGAGTCTTACGCAAAACATTTAAATTCTATGGAAATCATGTAATGCTAGACATATTTTATGTGAAGTGATACCCAATTCTCGTAAAATTATTACTTTACAGAAAAATCTTCAATTTCGCGAAAAGTGAATAGAAACTACTAAAATATAAAAGAATAAATACTTTGTGAGAAATATTTTAATTGTACGAGAATATAATAATTGAGTAGTAGTTTTCCGTATAAAGATAAAAAGTTCTGCATATTACAAAAAATTATAGAAAAATTAGGTTTCACATAAAATCTTTAAATTCTACGGAATCCATGTAATGTTAAACATATTTTACGTGAAACGATACTTAATTCTTGTAATTATTACTTTATAAGAAATTCTTTAATTTTGCGAAAAATCAATAGAAACTACTGAAATATATTTATTTTCATTTTATTTGCGTAAAATGAATATAATACATCGTTTTGGTAACCTGTGATATTTTCTTTAACATGTTCCAACAAAACAACCATAGAATTTATTGTTACTGAAATCACCTGATTATTGCGGGCTGAATATTATACTATATATTAAAACTCCTGAAAGGATTTGCTTCCATTGACAATTTTTTTTTCCAATTTCGAACAATATTACCCTTCAAAATTGGTTTTTCAAATATGTCCTTACTCATTTTTCTTATTTCCTGTTTTGTCCTGTCAGAAATTTAAATGCTTTTTTTTTTAACATGGTTTCATTTCTTTGGCTTCTTTCTCTCCTTTCTCTTTTCAATATCTCCCATCCTTTCTCCCTTTTCATCTATGTGGAAACCCTTATTGATTTCGCTATCTCTCCCTTCTTTTTGGTGGTTTGTTACGCTAAAATCTGTGGCCGACCACTGCTGCACCATCCTTTCCTGTGGTTTGTGCTCAATCGTCTCTGCTAAGTTGTATGGTGAGTTGCTTACTTGAGATGGGAGACTGATTTCAACTTTCTGTTTCTTCTTTTCCTTTTTCTCTCTCTTATTTCACTTCTCTTTATTTTGCAGGAAGAAATCTCGCTCAAGACTTCTATTTTGTTTGGAGATATTTTATAGGTTTCGGTTATGATTCGGTTCACCGGTATTTCAGGTAATTTGCAGTTTCTTTCTTAATCCTTCATCTATAGTCTTTTGATTTTGACAATTACATGCACCTGTATTTTGCTAGGTTGAGTAGCAATCTACTCTAACTTCTACAAAGCTCAATGACAAAGGATCCTCTTAAGGCTAGAGTTGATAAGTAGACAGGCCAATGCCTATGGTTGATGCTCGAGTCCGGCAACTCAGAGATCAGTTTATCAAGGCAGAGGTGTACTTGACCATTCCTGCCATAAAGATCAATGACCGGTTTCTCATTTTTGTTGTCTGTTTTTCTCTCCTCGCTTCTCACTCTCTCTACTATTTCTTTTTCTCTTTTGTTTGCAGCAAGAAAGCTATCTATTAATTCTATTTTTTCTGTTTCATACGATTTGTGCTGAAGAGATTAGGCACATGTTGTGGATATATCTGTTGTCCTTTATGCTGCGTTCTTAACTATGGCTTCTTTTCTCTTATAATCTACGCCGATCAACTATTTCTTAAGAAAAACACCATGGATCTCCTTTTTCCTAAGATCTGTGCAAGTATTTTGCAATTTCTTAGTGCACAGTGAACGGATTTTGTGTGCATCTCTTTTAATTTACTTTTTCTTCCGTGGGCTGTTGAGGTTTTAACCCACAGTCATTGTTGTTCGGGGCTTGAATTATAACAATCAAATGATAAATTATAGAAAAAAGAGAATAGAAAAAAGAATTAAAGTAGTCTTTGATCAAATTATGTGCATATACAGTAACTACCTCTGTCAAGTCTTACTTTTAAAAATAAAATCAAAGTGATAAATCTGATATTTATCAGTCGGATTAGAAATCTTAATTAGTTCGTTGGAGAATGGTTGGATTTGCTTCCGATGATGATGATTCTTCTTTTTATCAATTTGTTTTATTTCTTCAATATGCTCTTGCCATAATTAATTAATTAATTGTGTCTTTTGTAATCTAAACTAATTAATTAATAATTAAGTGCAAGCATAATAACGTGGTTGTTTGAGGCAGGGGAGAGTGAGTGTTTAGTGATAATGTTGTGGACTTATTGTGCCTTGTTTTAATTGTTGTAGTTTCTTTTTTTTTTTTTTTAGGTAGGGGGTTGTGTTCTTATTCTCATTTTTTTTACAGTTGACTACTCTTTCATTATATATTGTTTAAAAAGTATGAATTTTTGACATTTCTCTCTTTTGCTATGAATGATTCGGCATGTAATAACTGCTAATTGAACATGCTAATTTTGTGCGATTGACATTATAGTTGCTTCAGTTGAGTTCTTTTTAACGTTTAATCATATGTTGTCGTCAATGTTTTGCTAGAGTTATAATATCTACCCTTGCAGATTTCCAAGGATCTTTTTGTATAGGATCATTTTTTAACATCTCTTGGTAGCCTTCAATTTTTACAAGTGTTTTTTTTTTCCTTTCACATGTTTGAAATATTTGTGAGTGGACGACGCGTTTTCGACGGGACGTGGGACTCCCTTTCGGAATGGGGCGCCTCGATCTCGGGTGGGCCCTTCCCTCGCGTGGGGTTTTTATAAATGGAAATCCGGGTTTTGGAAAATAAACAGAATTAATGCATAAAAGAACCGAGACCTAAGTCTTGATGAATATTGTAGAGTCGCCACCTGGCTCAGCTCAACCGGGAAATTCTTATGTAGCTAAACCGGACGAACGGTCGCTACACTATCCAGAGATTAGGGTCTGGACAAGTCTCTTATTTCGTGTCTAATTAAAATAAATATTGCTAATGTTCTCGAATGGTATTTCAAAATCTAAAGTCAATTTTATTGAATAAAAAAAAGCATACAGCGTGCATACAAAAATATAATACAAAAACAAAGAAAAATAAATATTAATTGGCTTACAACCAAATCGAATAGAAAAATAAAAGCACTCGCCTCACTGATACAACCGCCTAGAATACACCAGAATCTAAAAATAATTACAATCGCCTAAATACATGATTAATTCTATTAAAATACAAATAAAATCAAAAATAAATATGAAAAGCTGCAAAACAAAGGTTAGCACAATTTATATAGCACACCACAAGTTGGACTCAAGCTCGACAGAACGGTAAATCAGGAATCGAGGGCATGCATTAAGGGGATAACCGGATTGGCTTGGCTAGCCGGCCCGATTAGACCTGGAAAACATTTTGAAACGTCCCTGTATTTTTGGTTTTGTGGGAAAATCATTTTGAAAACAATTTTTCCGGTTTACATGCATTTTTACATATTAAGTGGGTCAGTTTTCGGGAGAACTGGGTCTCCGTCGTGGCATTGTTCTAAATGTAATTTTACTGAAAATTGAATCTATGGTCGTGAATACACACAACAAAATTCATTTTTGATGATTCTCTAATTTTTATGATTTTTATGGATTTTTGGAAATTTTTGGGGATAAAAACAGAAATTCTGGTTCTGGAAAATAAGTTACAGTCGTGCGACTATAGCTATAGTCGTACGACTGTAAACTACAGTCGTGCGACTGTAAATATTCTAGGGTTAGAATCCTGCTGAAATTTATTCGAAATAAACTAGAAAAAGGGGCTGGAAATCATGAACACTCGTACGACTACAATTACAGTCGTATGACTGTTCATCAAATCCACTGTTCTTGATTTCCAGAAATAGAGGCACAAAAACAGAGCAAAAATGCACAAAATACACTTCAATCACCCAGAAAGCAAGAAAAAGTGAAAGGAAATGAGTGCTTACCTTCTTTAGAAGCCCATCCAAGTCGATTAGACCCCTGGCGTCACTCCGATCCACAAGAACTTGTAATTTTTCCTTGAATTTTGGGTTGAAAACTTTGTGTCTCAAAATCCTCAATTGTCAAGGTTCCTTGCGGTTTTGGTCCGAAATTTGAGTTTGTTAGCAAGGTCAGATTGTTCCTTTATCAGTTTAACAAGCCTCTTGTGTTAGCTTTACGATTTTTTTCAAAGAAACAGATATGTTTGCTTTTTTTTTTTCTCTCTTTTTTTCTTTCTTTCTTTCCTTCTTTTTTTCTCTCTAAAATCTCTCTCCAAAAACCACTCACCAGATCATCTCCCTTTCCCAAATCTCCCCCCTTTCCTTTTATATCTAATCTCGCCGCCTGATCCTGCTGCTTGATTTTGCTGCAAAGGGGCGGGCATTAATTGCCCTTCCCTTTACAGCCTGCAATCCCTGCTACTGGTATACGCAAGTGGACGTTACAGTCGTACGACTGTAATATTTTTAAGTACAGTCGCACGACTGTAACACATTGACTCGACTGTATATTACAGTCATGTGAAATCTGCTCTCTTTTTTTTTTAATCCGGCGCTTACAATATGCTACAAATTATACTATTTCTGCTTTAACTCATTGAAAATTACTATCTTTACTGCATTTCTGCTTTTTTTTTTTACTGTCTTACATACATCCTTGAATTGTAAATCATTAGCTCAGGTTTTACATAAATTATGTGCATGTACAGTAACTACCTCTTACAAGTTAACTTTTTAAAAATCAAATCAAAATG
Source organism: Euphorbia tirucalli (assembly GCA_039660915.1). Lineage (NCBI taxonomy): Eukaryota > Viridiplantae > Streptophyta > Magnoliopsida > Malpighiales > Euphorbiaceae > Euphorbia > Euphorbia tirucalli. Next base: position 18,481,803 of record CM077633.1, on the reverse strand, counting down.
ATAAATTTGATATTTATCAGTCACTTCTTCTCATGTTTTGGTTGTTCTCTTTGCAGATCTATGGTTCTAATAATCTTTAATGAACATTTTGGAATATATGTTTATAGATCTTCCTAAGCAGTTTCATTTCTTTCTTTGTTCATTACAACTCTACTTCTTCAATCTTACTAGGTATGTAGTCCTCTCTTCCTACACAAGTTTGATAATTTGGAACTCATAATTAATTGAGTGATTAATCTGTTAAGTAGGGGGTGGTTGAAATGGAGGATGTAATTAAAGAGCCTGTTTTGGATATTGATGGTGTTGATGCAAATAATCCACTTGCAGTTGTTGATTATATTGAAGAGTTATGCTTCTTACAGTAAAATGAAGGAAAAAACTCAACTTTAAAATGCAGCTTCTATAAAGATTCATCCTTTCTTTCTCGATTAATTAATTTGGTGATATAATTTTAATTTCTTACACAAAGACCATTCTTTTTGTTTCCTTTCAAATTCCATGTTCAAAAATTCAGCTTTAAAAAAAAGGAAGAAACAGAGCAATGGACAAAATTGGACATAAAACTATTATTTTATGTCCTTATTTCTTACTTCTTACATTTCAATTTATTAATTTTTCTTTTGTGGTTTACTGATCTTGGAATACATCAACAGGGCCTCTACCTCTTGCAACTGTCATTTCTAACTCAATATCTAATGTATAGTGAGATTTTTTTTATATATCTTTTGTTGTTGAATTAGTTACTGATGTTTATTCCATTGTTTTTTGCACAGCTGATGGTAGAGAAACTTCAAGTTTTTTGAAGTAGTTACTGCTTGGGAACTCAGTAGCATGTTATCACAAAAATCTTAGTGCTTAGTTGATGTGTTTTGGTCCTGAAGGCAACAAGGGCATTTGGTAATTGTGTAAGGATGTTTAAGGGCTGAAGTTATGTATTTGTCTCTATATATAGTATAATATGAACTTTTAATTATAGTTTTTATTAGCTTATGATGTTATGTAATATAAATATTAAAATTATGTACTTCAGTCCCATCCTATTAGGATATGTAATTCTATCTTTATATTATGAATGAAATTGCTATTTGGTGTTATTTCTATGTTCTTTTCAGACTATTCCTTCAAGGGAAATATAAATCTAGATCAATTTTATCTATTCTCGAAATGAACTACCAAAACAACACCAAATAACAATGGGACTAAAGTTTATAGCTTTGTAAGAATTTTATAACAAAAATGTGCCACAATTTTAATAATCTACTAATAATAATTTTCTTTATGTATGAAGGTAATTAACACTAATTACTTGCAAAAAATGGATTCTTCAGATTCAAATTTTGCTTGTTGTCTATAATTTGTAGACGAGGTAAGATTCCATTTATACTTCATTGTTACATTTTGTTTCATTTGGTGAAATTTTTACTTATAACAATATCAATTATATGCTACTTACAAATGAGAAACTAATTAGAAAAAAAAAGGCCAAATACATAAATACCCCCTTGAACTTGTTCAAAAATGCCTACTGTTCCCCTGAACTTTTAAAATGTCCTAATGCCCCCATGAACTTTTAAAAAGTGACCTAGTTTGCCCCATTGCTGCCACGTGTCACTCAATTATTGGTTGTCTCATGTTTGACTTTTCAAAGTAAACTTTGGTTTTTATGTGACTTAGGAAGCAAACTGGCCCAATTTTAAGAAATTCAGGGGGGCATTAGAACACTTTTATGAAGTTCAAGGGGGCATTAGGATATTTTCAAAGTTCAGGGGTCAGTAAGCGTTTTTGGCTAAGTTCAAGGTGGTATCTATATATTTGGTAAAAAAAAAAATTTGAAATGGGGGTTCTAATTTTCAATCATTTAATTAGTGAATAATTAATAATTAGGTTGCTTTGTTCTTAATGACTAGTTTTACTATTCTATATCTCTACGTATTGCATTTGCACCAAATAACAATGGGACTAGGTAATTAATTTTATAAAAATGTTATAATAAATATATGCTAAAGTTTTTATCATCAAATAATCATAGTTTTGTTTAACTTAAAGAAGCTAATGACTCAGTTGGTTTTCATTCTATAATTGACTATTGAGACAGCTTAGAATCATAATAGAAAAAGGTTTTATATAAATTATAATTCTTTATCACAATTCTAGATGATATTTTAATTATGATTAAATAGAAGCTTTATTTTTACATTGGGCTTATTTGTATTTCTACCAATGTATCTTAATTTTTAATCATTTATGTGAATTAAATGAAATGATTTTTATTATACAATTAGAATTATATGGTTGGCAATTAAAAAATAGGAATTGTTTTTTTTTTATAAGTTGACTTTTCCCTTCCCTTTTTTCTTGAACTTCTATTTATTATACTGTCATTTTATTTAAGATAAAAAAATACCAAATTTGTTTTATTACTATATTATTGGTTTATAGTTCACTTTTTTGATTCATTTCTTCATCAGGTTTATTATGCATTTTAGCACATTTAAGAACATTAGAATTTATTATGCATCTTAGCACATTTAAGATGTTAGAGAAAATGAAACTTAATTTGATACTATATTAGATAGCTTTTATCGCTCCTATTTATGGTTTAGCTATATGCTACTTACAAATGAGAAACTAATTAGGAAAAAAAATGAAATGAGAGTTCTAATTTTCAATCATTTAATTAGTGAATAATTAATAAAAAAAATCACAAGTTCTTAGGTATGGTTGTGTTATTAATTAGATTGCTTTGTTCTTGATGACTATTTTGTACTATTTCATATCTCTACGGATTGCATTTGCACCAAATAACAATAGGACTAAGTAATTAGTTTTATAAAAATATTATAATAAATGCATGCCAAAGTTTTTGTCGTCTAATAATCGTAGGATTTTTTTTTTTTACTTAAAGAAGGTAATCAATCCATTGGTTTTCATTTTGATATTGAGACAGCTTAAAATAATAATAGAAAATGTTTTAATATAAATTATAACTCTTTATCACAATTCTAGGTGGCATGTCAATTATAATTAAATAGAAGATTTATGTTTACATTAGGTAGGGTTGTCAAACGGGTGACGGGGACCCGTCCCCGTTGGTGGCCTGCCCGGACGGGGACGGGGAATCCCCGATTAAAATCCCCATGGGGTGGGGACGGGGACGAATTTGTCCCCGTTTATTAATCGGGGACGGGGATGGTAATACCCCTACCCGCCCAGCGGGCCCCCGTCCCCATCCCCGTTTAAAGCCCGCGGGGATCCTCGATAAAATATCCGAATCCCCGTGTTAATTTATTTATTTAATATTATATTATATGCTAAAGTAATTAATAAAATGTTTAATTGTTGTGGATTCTAATTTGGAGAGCAAAGAGAACATAGCCCACATAACAATCCGCGGCCCAATTGATAATTTAATAAAAGTTATTTGCCCCCCCAAACCCATTCCTTCTTCCATTGCTTCTCTCATTTGTCAATTGGAAATTTAACAAAATTTGAAACTTATGAATTTTATATTGCTAATTTGCTAGGTTTCAATTGGAAATTTGGCATGAAAATGAAGATTGGAATTGGAGAAAGGGTCCAAGTTAATGATGTTATTTTATGTATAATTATTAATTATATATTAATGTATTTGAGAATTGAGTTTTAAGAATTTTATGTTTGTATTTTAATGTATATTTGGATAAATTTGAGGGTAAAAATTGAAATTTTACAGAGTTTTTTTATAAAATATTAAATTAGCTAAACGGGGACAGGGATCCCCGCGGGAACCCGATTCCCCACTGGAGACGGGGATGGGATAGATTTTTATCCCCGATTAATAAACGGGGAGGGGACGGGGATCCCCGATTAATTTGAGGACGGGGATGGGGAATACAATCCCCGTCCCGCCCCACCCCATTTACAACCCTAACATTAGGTTGAGTTGTACTCTCTGCTAATGTATGTTTACGTCGATAAGATATGAAAATGTGAATCAATATGCTAATAGAAGATTTAGTGATTTATTAGGTTGATTTGTACTTTCTGTTAATGCATGTTCACCTCAATAACATATGAAAAATTGCATCACCATGCTAATAGTCCAGTCAATTTAAATATTTGGTCTTTCATCTTCGCCTTAGGATACTCACAAAATTTAAAATATCTGAGAAATGGAAACTTATACCAAATAAATTCCTTTTTCTTTCCTCATGCATTAATTGGTTATTTTTTCAAATATTTTTAGGTTGCTATTGGTAGAAGATTTAGTAAATCTTAATATCTATGTTCAAAAGTTACTTTCCATTAACTTATTTATTTGAAATTGATTAACTTTTTAATTATAGATTAAAAAGCTAATTTTAATTTGAATTTATTGTTCGTTTTCTGTGGTTGAAAAATTAAAAAGAGAAGTTGCTCTTTTCTATTTTGTTTTCCTTATATTAATTCTACATTGATTTATAAGTTGACTTTCTCTACCCTTTCTTCTTGAACTTCAATTTATTTCACATGTCATTTTTTTAAGATCTATAAGGAAAATAAAATCCAAACTTCATACCACATTAAATTTGTATTTATGTGAGATTAAATGAAATGATGTTTAATATACAATCAGAACTATATGGTTGCCAATTAAAAAAAATACCAATTCCTTTTATTACTATATTACTGGTTTATAGTTGACTTTTTAGGTTCATTCCGTTCATCATGTTTATTATGCATTTTAGCACATTTAAGAACATCAGGATTTATTTTGCATCTTAGCACATTTAAAATGTTAGAAAAAACAAAATCTAATTTGATACTATATTAAATAGCTTTTATCTCTTCTACTTATGGTTTAGCTCCTATTATTAATATGTTATTTAACACTTTTCTCTCTTTTCCCTTTTACATTGCTATATAATTATATTCTCATTTCTTTTCTAATGTATCACTACTTCTCTCTTTTCTTGCCCCATCGGTTAGTTTTCCTTCTCCAAGTTTTTCTTTATTTGGTTTAGCTTTTAGTTTGTACTTTTTGAAAGCAAGAATTGTTGTGTGTGCAAGTATATACTTTGACTGCTGAAACTGTTAAGGTACATTGTTATATTGCCCTCATACATTTTTTTTATCCTTTTGACATAATTCTTTGTTAACTTTTTACTTTTGCATTCCTTACTTTCAGCTGCTACTCTTGGATTGTTCTTCTTCTTATCAAGGTAATGCAAAATATTCCTTTACTAAATACAAATTTGCAAGTCATTGCATATTCTTAGACCTTCTCTTTATAATTTATGTTCAATTTGACAGAAAAAAGTGCTGCAAACCACTATAAGTTCTTTGAAAATTAACAAACTGTTTATTTTCCAGATGGTTGAAATTGAATTGCCGTTGCGTTCTATTTTATGTGAGATTGTGAAAAAATTAAAGATATCAAATACTGAGTCGTTAACAAAGAGTAAAAAAAAAAGATCTCTATTGCTGCTGTATCACCCTACCTTCATGGACTTGCAATGATGAATTATTACCTTCTGTTGATATCTATGGTTTTAGTGTAATAGATTTTGATGATGCAAAAAATGTTGTTGCCTCTAGGACCTATGAATACCTTAGGCTTACCTATGGACTAGAAATTGTAGATTTCAGTTCCCACGAGATTGACGAGTTCTGTACAAAAAATAGACTTCTTAGAGAGCAATAAGTGAGAGGAGATTTGAGTTTAACCTCCATATCTCAAAAATATGAAAAGCTGAAGTAAATGTACAACAAGGCTCTTGAAATATTGCAATCCATTACAACAATTGGAAACTATTTTAACCTGGCTGATTATCTAAATAATGATTTGTGATTCGGTATTATAAAACAGTATGTTTAACTGTAATGTTTTAATTTCATAAGTCTTTGAAGCAGTTTAATTTTTTTTTTCATTGTTTGTTCTTCTTTTATTTTAAAAATTAGAATTGTTGTCTCATATTGATTTCACCCACACTGTTATAATGCCTTATGCTATGAAAGTAGATTATTAATATAGCAAATTACCCTTTCTTACCAGATGCATAGGTTTCGGCTTTCAATTGAAGCCATACTTTGATTTGCACTGATCCAAATGGATTTACCCCCTCCGATTGTTGAACATGTTATAAATATCATGTTACATTTATATATACAGATAGTCAAGGCCTCGAACATCCCATGCATGTTGTCCAGTATAGTTCACAAAGCTCTATAAATGCAAAAAACAAATGTTGCAATTGTGCTATCAAATTACTACAACGCCTCTATGATATCAATATCAAAGATTTTAATGTAGATCGTGCTGAGTCAGCTCGGTCCACTTACCTCGAACAACTTGAAGATTACAAAAATGTTATATTTAACCCGCAAAAACAAATTTGGATTGACTATCACGAATTAAAGAAAAAATACAATATTGTTGTTAGCCTTCTTAGTAATTTAATGATGTAACTACAAAATTCAAAAATTTACTTAATTAATTGTAATTGTTTGTTATGGATTTATTCTAATAGTACTCTTCATGGTTTATTTGTTTTTCCAATTTTATTCAGTTACAAAATGGATTAATCAAGTTCCAATAAGAGTAATAACAGAAAAAGAAAATGTGATTCCCTAAACTCAAATTTCCTCATGCTAATTCGTAATCCTCTCCAATTGACTACAACTTCCACACTGATAACTATACCATTGGATCTTGAATATCACCCTTGGAAACTTGCAAAACATAAAAAAAAATTCCTCCATATATCATTCTTCCTCCTCATAATCAACTTATAAACCTTCATTTGAAAAAAACACGTGTCCTCAACAAGCGGAAGCAAATACTGAAATAATATTGGTTGACATTCCTATTCAATTAGATGAAAATTTTTACCAACTGTATTCAAATGAAGACTACATTCGAAGTAAGCTAATATTCTTTTCCTACTCATTTTATATTTTCTTTGTTAGAAATTACTTTACTAATTGATTTTAAAAAAATTATTTGTCCAAAATGCGGATGTAGAAATTTCAAATTTTGGCACCCCTAATCAAGAATGCCCTTATTGTGGGGCTTTCTTTTGGTGCCAAGACGCTTTTAAACAAAAAGCTTTATTTTTGAGATTTGAATACAACAAATACTGTAAAAAAAGAATAATTTTATTACCAAAATATAAAAAACCTCCTATTCTTCTTCAAAAATTATTAATAAAGCAACCTCCTTTCAAATCAAGAAAATTTTTAGAAAACATTAGGACATATAATTCTATTTTTTCTTTCACATCAATAGGAGCAAAAATTGATTATGATATTAATAAATCTAATGGACCATATGTATTTTGCCTTTGCGGTCAAGATTATCATTTGATGGGTTCCTTATTACTACCAATGAATGAAAAGCCAAAATTTGCACAATTATATGTTTATGACAACGACACTTAAAATGAAATTGGCAATCGATTATCTTGTTTGAAAAATAGCGAACAAGAAAATACTATTGACATATAATTAGAGAACTTTTTGATATGTTTAATGAGCATAATGAATTGGTAAAAGTATTTCGAATGGCAAATCAAAAAGTCCATGTTGAAAATGTCTCACCTTTTAGATTATGATTAATTGCTAAACATTTGATAGAAAACAAACAATATGAATTACCACAATCTTCAGAAATAGCAGTTTTAATAGTATGAGACTTCGATTTATATGACATGTCAAGAGATAACATAGTTGAACAAAGATAATTCTTTAAAACGTATAAACATTTTACATCCAAGTTTGATGGCTATGCAATACCCTATTCTTTTGCCTTATGGCAAAAATGGTTATCATCCAGATATTAATTATGTTAGTTCTTCAAATAAAAATAATATAAAAAGAAAATCTATCACTATACTAGAATACTATTCTTATAGACTACATGAAAGAGTAAAATATGAGCGAGCAAAATATGAGCAAACTTTATTTTATGGAGGTCAGTTATTTCAATAATGTATAGTAGATGTATGTACATGTATAGAACAAAGCCGTTTTGATTTTTTAAGACGAAATCAAACATTGTTAAGATCTGAAATTTATTTTGGATTACGTGATGCTTTTTTTAGAGGTGACAATGATGGTTTTCAAATAGGCAAATCTATTATTTTGCCTTCTACATACAGTGGTGGGCCTAAGTATATGCTAGAAAATTATCATGATGCTATGAATATAACTAAATTTTATAAAAATCTAAATCTATTTATAACTTTTACATGTAACCCCTTATGGTCAGAAATTATCGAAACTATAAAATATCCACATGTTCATAATACAGAAAATCGACCAGATATTGTTACAAGAGTTTTTAGGATGAAAATAGAAAGTTTAATTAAAGATTTTAAAGACAAAAAAATATTTTGGAGAAATTATTGCATTATTATATACAGTTGAATTTCGAAAGCAAGGATTATCACATATACATTGTTTACTATAGACACAAGAAAAACATAAATAATCGTCCATAGCAGAAATTGATTCATATATATCTGCAAAATTATCAGATCCCAATATAGATCCTATTGCATTTAAATATGTATCAAAATTTATGATTTATGGCCCATGTGGATTAATTAATCCAAAAAGTCCTTGCATAAAAAATAATAAATGTTCTAAATTTTATCAAAAAAAAATTCACAATACTACTATAGTTGACGAAAATGGATTTCCTTCTTTTAAGAGAAAAAATAGTAAAGTAGTTCTAAAAAAAGTGATTTACCAATCGACAATCGTTTCGTTGTTCCCTACAACAGAAACTTAATAGTTCACAATCAAGCTCACTTCAATGACGAATCATGTTGTCATTCAAATTTAGTAAACTATTTATTTAAATATATAAACAAAGGTACAGATAGAGTAAGAGCAGTTATTGAACAAGATAATTCTACTAATAATGAAATAAACCAAAGAGATAATGTGATACGAGATGAAATAAAAAAACTATTTGGATTGCTGTTGTATCTCACCGTGTGAGGCATGTTGGAGAATATTTGAATTTCATATACACCATGGAGAGCCTTCAATAGAAAGATTATGTATTCATTTACCCTATCAAAATATTGTATTGTACCGAGAAAACCAAAGCTTAAATCATATAGTTAATCATTCATTAGCGCATAAAACAATGTTAACTGAATGGTTGTACACTAATAACATATCAAAAGAAGCTCGCACATTAACTTATATGGAGTTTCCTACTGATAGGTTGTCAACCCGTCAAAGTTTTATTTAAAATCTCTTATTCCTTATACTGAGTAGTATAGCAAGAACGGGGTCGAACCATAGGGATTAATACAGGTATATTTATTTGCAAAAAGACAGAAAATAGATTGGATTGAAATTGTTTCACAATAAAAATAAATGATGTGATTTGTGAATTTACAGAATGTAAATTAAAACAGAATAAATCAATAGAAAGAACAACTAGCCGAGATACTTTTCAGTTTAATTCCGTAATTCAATCACAGACACCAAAAATCCAATTCAATTATCCAAATAGATAGAGTTATAGTTAGAGGTGAAACGCACTCAATAACCAATCTTTTCTTAATTTATCGATAGTTCTGGGAAACGCTCGAATAAACTACTTCCCTATCCAATAGATAATCTCCAAGAAACCTCTAAAAAGAATTAACCTATGGCAGCATTAATCACAAAAAGACCTCTATCTTAGTTAATGAAATCGGAAACACCGTAAATCATAAAGACTAAATTATTCAATTCCGTTAACTTTACACAAAGCTAACTTGCCACTACAATAGAACAACAATCACGGATTTATTATTCTATTAAGCAATATGCAGTAAAATCAATCAATTAACTGGCCAAATTAATTTGATTAAATCAACAGCAATAGAACAATTTACAGTGCAGGAATTGAACAAATATTCAAATAAAAGAATACAATTAAAACATAAGTCTCATGAATCAAATTGAATTAAACTTCCAAGTACCTCAACTAGAAGAAAGTTTAGCTACTCATAACTAAACAAAATCTACAGAAAAATTCTCCAGAAAACGCGTAACTTCCTCTCCTCTTTAGCTCTTGTGTTTCAATTCAAAAACACTCCCTTTCTTTCCCCCTTTTGTTCTTTTTATAGTCTTCCCTTTTTAAGACCTAATTAGGAGTCTAGAGTTAGCCTCCTTAAACAAAAGACCTGCCCAATATTCAAGTGTAAGCAATGGGCCCCTTAACTGAATGAAGAGAATTTCGGCCCACCAAAATTGAAGTGCCCAAATTAACACAAAAAGTCAACAGAGGAAGGTTGACCCGCAGGGCCCGAGCATGCTATAGAAAAACTCAGCTAACTTCTCTAATACAGCTCCGATTTGAGCGATTCAAGATGCTATGGAAAGCTAACGGATAGGCGCACAATCTTGTAGAATAAATCTGGAACTAAAACTAGGGGTGGCAACGGTGCGGGTGCGGGTGCGGGGGTGCATTCCCCACTCCGCCCCCAATGATTGCGGGGCCGGTTTCGGTGATTTCCCATTTAACATTTCGGGGATTTTTTCACCCCCATCCCCGCCCAGCGCGGGTGCCTACGGGTTTCGGTGAATCCCCGCCCGCCCATATCCAATAAATAAAATAAATTAATATTATTTTAATAACCATTTTAACAATCAATAACCAAAACACAAATTCTACCACATTACAAATGTGGTTTAACATTAAATATTCAAAGTACAAAATATATCCAATATAACAAATATTTAAGTTCCAAGTGAACTTTCTTTGAACAACTTGAAATTGAAGTCCAGTTATTTAAGAGCTAGGACTTGGTTTTGTTGTGATTCGTATTTTCATCATCTTATAAGAATAAAAGTAAATATTAGATGCATAGAATAATAAATAAAAAAACTAAATATCAAAAGTTAAAAACTACCTGAAGAACATCCATATCTTTGTTCATGTTCCACAACAATGAATCCATAACTGATTTAGAATCTAAAAACACAAGTATTCATTATATTAAAACATTTAATACATAACTTTGAAGTAAAGTAAATTAATAAGTAACCATTTATAAGTATAATACCTTTTACTTCAACTTCTAACCAACTTTGAGTGCACATCAATGCTTTTACCATCTCAGAATTAAGACTGCTACGAGACTCACTTATAACTCTACCACCTGTACTAAAAGCTGACTCTAAAGCCACAGTTGACATGGGAATTGCAAAAATATCCCTAGCAATTCATCGCAACATAGGGAACTTGAGGCAATTTTTCTACCAACCAAGTAAATCAAATTCTTCTTTCCTTGGTAAAAAACGCTCCTCCAAATAATGATCAAGTTCAACCCCAACATTTTCAATAGATTGTTCAAAAGCAGCAACAAATTGTTCAAAGCTGCATATTTCTCCATCTCTTTAAACTTGGTGAGTTGGCGATAATTCATTATTTTTTTGCGATAATTAGCTTGACCTAATTAGGAATTAATTAACCTTTCTTTATATAAATATAAAGAATGGAAAGTCAGATGGGTGGAGACCATCCCCGCGCCCACGCCCGTTTAAGTACTGGGGGTAAAAAAATCCCCACCCCCATCCCCGTGGGAGATAATATCGGTTATTCCCTGCGCCCGCAGGTTCAGATCCCCACGGTTTTCGGGTAATCCCCGCCCTATTGCCACCCCTAACTAAAACAGCCTCTAACTCTTCCGAAAGTCCAGCTGAAGTTTAGTCTCTAACAACTCCTCTTCTAGCAGCCTTCCTAATTAGCCAAAATCTACTACTAAACACCTAAAAGAGATTAATAACACAAATAAGAATAAATAAAATAAAAAAAACTAACTAATCAAGTAAATAATAAAAATAATACTAAAAATGCAAAAATAACTAAGAAAACAAGTTAAAATGGACCTAAATATGCCTATGCGAATATGAGTTATCACCTACCAAATGGGTATGGGATTCTAAAAATAAAATATGGTTACGACGTAAAAGAGGGTATAGCCTTGGAAGAATAGCTTATGTAAACCCATGTGCTAGAGAATTATATCATCTAAGAATGCTTCTTAATGTTGTAAAAGGACCTAAATCATTCAATGATATTAAAACGGTTAACGGTACACTTCACAAAACCTTTCGCTCAGCATGTGGTCCATACGACTTAATAGGAAATGATGATGAATGGATAGATGCTATGAAAGACTGTTCTCTTATAAGTAGCGCCAAATAGTTATGACATTTGTTTGTTATTATAGTTATTTTTTGTGAAGTAGCTAATCCAAATAAATTATTTGAACAATTCATTAAAAATTTATCTGAAGACATTGTATATGATTCGCATAAAAATCTTAACATCCCTATTACTTTTATAACAATTGACTATATAAAAAATTACGTTCTATTAGAATTAGAAAAACTCTTTAATCGAAATGACTACTCATTATCAAATTTTAACTTACCTTGACCTCGATCATCCTATGAATCCATGAATAGAAACAAACTTATACATGAAGAATTATGTTACAGTGTATTAGAACTAAAACAATAACATGAAGAAGGAGTAAAAAAAATTAAATGAAGATCAATGAAGAAGGAGTAAAAAAATTAGATGAAGATCAATGTCGAATTTATGATGCTATTATGCTTTCAATCGAAAAAAAATAAGGGAAAAGCTTTTTTCATTTATGATTATGGTGGTATAGGCAAAACATATTTATATGAAACAATTATTGCTAAATTAAGATCAGAACTTAAAATTTTCTTAGTTGTAGCTTCCTCAGGTATCGCTTCATTACTTTTACTAAGAGAATGTACAACACATTCAAGATTCAAAATTCCTTTAGACATAAGTAATTATTCAACATGTAACATTAAAAAAAATACAAATCTTGCAGAACTAATAATACTTGCATCGATTATCATTTAGGATGAAGCACTCATGAATCATCGCTTTACATTTGAAGCAGTGGATAGATCACTAAAAGATATAATGTCTTCCCTTAATCCTAATAACAAAGAACTCCTTTTCGGAGGAAAGAACATAATTTTAGGAAGAGATTTCAGACAAATTTTACCTGTAATATCCAATGGTTCTAAAGAGGAAATTTTATATACTTTTATATCAAATTCTTATCTATGGGAAAATTTTATCTAAGTGTCAATATGAGACTTCGATACGATAATAGTACTTTTAATTTTCAGAATTATACTTCTTTTGCTCGTTGGTTATTAGCAGTTGATGATGGATCTACCCTTACAAAAACATTAGAAAAAATAGATGCAGAAAAAAATTGGATTGAAATTCCAAATTCATTGATAATAAAACCTGTAGACGAGCCTATGATTGCTACAATAAGAGAAACTTATCTAGACTTTTTAAACCAATATAAGTATTATAAATATTTAACTACAAGACCTATTATCACACCTAAAAACAAAATAGTAAATAAAATAAATAACTTTATATTAGATTTAGTACCAGAAGAACCACGTATATATTATAGTAAAGACTCTATATATCTACGTCCTCTTCAAACTTAGAAGAATTACAAACTTTATACCTGTTAGAATATCTTAACACAATCAATCCTAATGGTTATACACAACACCAATTATTACTAAAAATTAATACTCCAATTATGTTGTTGCATAATATAAATTCGTCTATAGGGTTATGTAATGGCACAAGATTAGTAATACTATAGTTAGGTGAAAGAATAATAGAAGTACAAATTTTAAGCGAATCTTTTATTGGAGAAAAAGTATTTATACCTAGAATTACGCTTAATTATACAGATCCAAAATTTCCTTTTATTTTACAATGACATCAATTCCCTATTAAAATCAGTTATTCTATGACAATAAATAAAAGTTAAGGTCAAACTATTAAAAAAGTTGGTCTATATCTGAATGAACCTGTATTTACACATAGCCAACTTTATGTAGCATTATCTAAAGTTACAAGTGAAAAAGGAATACGTGTAGTTATAGAGAATTCTTATTTAGAAACAGAAAATAAAATTCAATATTACACAAAAAATATTTTTTACAATGAAATATTTGAAAGTTTACAGTCTTTTTGCAATTCGACTGTCCAAATATATATGTATGTGTGTGTGCGCATCACCCCTTTTAATGAAATAGTTACTAGAATAAATAAGTTTATATTAAATTTATTCCCAAAAGAACCACATATATATTATAGCAAAGACTCAATATGTCCTTCATCTACAAACATAGAAGAATTACAAACCTTACACCCCTTAGAACTTCTTAGCGCAATCAATCCTTATGGTTACCCACAACACGAACTACAATTAAAAATTAACACACTGATTATGTTATTATGTAATATAGACCCATCTATTGGGTTATGTAATGACACAAGATTATAATTCTTCAGTTAGGTAACAAAATCATAGAAGCCTGAATTTTAAACGAGTCTTTTACAGGAGAAAAATTTTTTATTCCTAGAATTATTCTTAACTACACAAACCCAAATTTCCTTTTATCTTACAAAGACGATGGTTCCCCATTAGAGTTAGTTATTCTATGATAATAAATAAAAGTCAAGGTCAAACTCTTAAACAAGTAGGCCTTTATCTAAACGAACCTTTATGTTGCGCTCTCAAGAGTTACAAGCTGGCCATAAAACTATAAATTTATGTTGCTAAGTTTTTGAAAATTTATGAAATGCTATTTTAAGAAAGAAACTCTAAATTTTAAATTTTTATTCGGTTTATATTTTTATGTTTCTTTGTCTTTTTTGTAGGTCGAAGATGAAGTACACTGCAATATCAATGATAAACAAAGAAACAAAAATCGTTGCTATTAAAGTTAGATTATTAAGATGTTTGGACTTTATCAATCCAAGAAACTAAAGCCACGTATTTAGCTTTGAATTTTTACTGATAGATGAGAAGGTGAAAAATTGTTTCTACTATAAGTATTTTACATAATTATTTACAAAAAAAAAAAAAAAAAAAAAAAAATCATTACTACGTAACCATAACCTATACAAGGGGCAACATCTGTAGAAAACGTAGACACATTTCGACCTATGATGATAGAAGGAAATATATATCATATATCAGGCTTCATTGTGATTCAAGATCTAACTAAATATAAATGCAGTAATCATCATTTTCATTCGAGACATGTAATGCCAACGTCAAGAAAATAGAAGAACTTAATAATGATATTCCTTATGAGAAATTCAATTTCCTTAGCTTTGAAGATCTAGAACAACGAGCAGAGCTTACAGATTATCTATGCGGTATTATTGTATTTATTTAATAAATCTTATAAAAATATCTAGAGAGTTATTCTTCATTAAAATGTGTTACTGCATTAATTATCATCATATGCTTATAGGTTGGTGGTTGACATTAGATTTCTTGAGCAACTCCGAATTTATGATGTAGTGAAAAAAAGGCGGACTATTCACATAACAAATTCCAGGTTCGCTTAAGCACATTTTTACATGCACCTTAGTTATGCCTTTTGTTTTAATTCTATTTATATTATATTTATAACAATAGTGGAAAACAAATGGAAGTGTTGCTATGGGAGACAACAACCAAAAAATTCCCCAAAAATGAAATCCTTCTGAATGCCAGCACCAAACTAGTTGTTTTGGTTTTCGTCGGTATGATTCCTAAATCTTTCAAGGGTAAGTGTTTCTTAAAAACAATCAATTGACTAATATATAGCCATGCTTATATATAAGTTTTCTAATTCATTTACTTTTTTTAGATGGCTTTTCCCTTAATAGTTCAGCTGGAATAAAAATGTATATCAACCTACCACTTGATGAGATCACTACTTTCTTGAAAGAGTAAATTTTAAATTATTTGAAATTAATTAGGCCTAATTGTTTCAAAATTGATATTTGCCTTTCTTCTTTATCCCAGAATTTCTCCTCCCTTCCCAAAGCTGAAAAATTTTGAAAATAGACTAAGAGAAGTCGTTGACATTGAAACAGAAAAAATGACCAGTAGAAAAACGATATCAGAACTCTTGCAAGTTGAAATTCATACAAATAAGGTTTGATTCTTTTAAATTTTAAAACCTTATTAAGAGATTTTCTAATTTATTGTCTTACATTAGGATATCAAATTCACATGTAAGGCAAAGATCAAAGAAATTGATGCATCTGATGATTGGTGGTACAGAGCATGTCCTGATTGCAATAGTGGAATTCAAGTTACAAAGGACCAAATTTGGTGCAAAAATCATAGATTCATAGAGAAAATGCCTTTGCCCATGGTAACAACTAATTAAATTTATTTAGCATCTTTATTTACTACTTGCTTTTCGGCCGAATACATAGCTACCCCTTTGAACTTGGCCAAAAACGCCTACTGCCCCCCTAAACTTTGAAAATGTCCTAATGCCCCCTTAAACTTCTTAAAAGTATTCTAATGCCCCCCCTGAATTTCTTAAAATTGGCCTAGTTTTCCTCCTAAGTCCTACAAAACCATAGTTTGCTTTGAAAAGTCAAACATGAGACAACCAATAATTGAGTGACACGTGGCAGCAAGGGGGCAAACTGGGTCATTTTTTCAAAGTTCAGAGGGACAATAGGCCTTTTTGGACAAGTTCAGGGGGTATCTATATATTTGGTCTTGCTTTTTCACAACACTGCATTTTGACTTTCTTGCAGGTACAGGTTAAGAATGACCATGGAAGATAAAACTGGAACTATTCTGTTTATTGTTTTTGGACATATTGCTAAGGAACTTATTGAAGTAAAAGCACACACTTTGGCTTCTGCTTTTAGAAAATACCATGAAATTCCTTCATCAATGGCCCAAATATATGGAGCACAAAATATTCCAAATTCAGTTGAGCAATGCAATTGAAGATCCTTCACAGATTTTATTTAAAGTGTTTTACATGTTCAAGGAAGATTATGAAATTCCAAAAAAAGAGATTCCTAGCCCAGTTTCTGCTCCAACAAGCCATTTGAAATATTTAACCTCCATCAATGCAATTGCCACTGTAGCACGTCGTCCATTGGATTTCAAAGATGATTCACTTCCAATATACTATGTAAGAAGCAAAAAATTGGGTAATTCAACATTTTACCATTATTCTATTAAAGGAGAATTGAATATTTCTTTTCCTCTTTCTTGAACTATATTCTCAGAATATTTATAAATTATCGCTTATAAAATATTTTACGAAATTTGTATTATGCTACATTATTCATTCAATTGATAAAATAAAAGTTGTTCCGAAACAACGGGAGGGTAATATTTCTAGTTATTTCTAAAATAGATAAATTTTAGAGGGAGGTCATTCAACATATAGGTTTTAGGCTGTGTTGGTTTTTTAAGAATAGATGTAAAAACGTAAAAGCAAAGCTAGTTTCCCCTTTACTTTTGAAACATGTCTAAGGGCCAGTTTGGGATAGCTCACAGTAGCCTCGAAAGCAGCTTTCAGCCAAAGCATAAGGAACGTTACTTTGGCAGAAAGCTGCTTTTGGAGTTGCAGAAAGCTACATTAAGGGGGTGGTATTCGATTAAGACTTTTATAGACTTTTTTTAAGTGAATGACTTTTATAGACTTTAATGACTTTCAGTGACTTTTAAAATCTTGCAGAGAATTTTTAAAAGTATTGATGACTTTCAAAAAGTTTATTTCATAGACTTTTAAAGACTTTTATAGACTTTTAAATACTTTTATAGACTTTTAACAACTTTTATAGACTTATTAAAAAATACTTATGATCTCCATGTATGCAATGATAATACACCACATAAATGACCATAACAATCGCCAAACATAAAATATAAAATAGTAACATAAAAATTGAATAGTAATGTTAATTAAAAAATTGTAATTTCGCTCTAAATTTCTAATATTCATCATCATTCATATGTTCAACATTATTCCACATGTCAGTTGCAATGCTAGCTCTCCATTCATTAGCATCATTTCTTTGTTGCTCTTGTGTTCCAACAAATGGTTCAAAATCTTCTTCTTCATTAATTGACATTGGTGTATATGAATTAGTTTCACTATTTTGTTCAATTGGAAACTCATCTGATCGACACTCCTTTCTAAGAAAATTATGCAATCCTGCACAAGCCAATACTAGCTCTGTTTGTGTGTCAAACTGAAATGGGGGAGCTGTTTTAAAGATGGTAAATCTTGATTTGAAAATACCAAATAACCTCTCAACTGTATTTCTCAGAGAAGCATGGCGAAGATTAAATAACTCATTTGCATCTTCAGGATGTCGACCTTGCCCATTAAAATCCTGTAGATGATAGCGAACACCTCGAAATGGAGCTAAAAATCGTCTTCGATTTGGAAATCCACAATCCACCAAAAAATATTTACCTAATACATGTAATACATTAAATTAAAAAATAAAAGGCGATATAACAATAGATATAAATTATAAATTACCTTGAGGCACTTTAAGTCCATTATTCCTTGATAAAGCATCATTTAATACTTTTGAATCATGTGCAGATCCTTCCCACCCACTAAGAACATAAATGAATTCCAAATCAAAATTGCAAGCTGCCAATACATTCTGTGAGATTGTTCCATGACGATTACGATAACTACTTTTATCCCGACCAATCACCATAGCAGGAATATGTGTACCATCAATTGCCCCAACACAATCCTAAAAATATAAAATATGATTTTTTATTCCAATCAATCAAACAAGCAGGGAAAAATATAATTTTTGGGAAAAAAAATTATAATGTACTTACTTTAAAATAAGGAAAAAATCTTGTACTCTCTCTGATTTTTTGTGGAACTGCAGAACTTGGTTTGACCATAAAATCAACTGCAATTCTGTTTAATGCTCTCAAAACTTTTTTAAAATTTTGACTGACTGTGAAATGTGATCGATCAAATGTGTCGCATACTACACCATATCTAACATTTTGTCCGACAATGAGTAGAAAAGAAGCAAGCATTTCTTCAATTGAAATGAAGCGTGTATCCTCTAAGAGTGTTTTTTCTCTAATAATTTTGCATAGCTTGAGAAACACATTGGGAAACATTCTATAAACTTTCCGAAAGTGTGCTGGATCATCGCTCAAAACTTTTTGAATATAATTATACCCAACAGAAGTTATTGGTCGCCTTGTTAATGGATATTGGACACGCTTTTGTGACATAATATTTGTAAGCTCCTCTAGAGCACATAAAATAGCTTGAAGTTTCACCAATACAAAACGAATAATTTCATACCGTTTTCTCCTTGTGTTTTCTTCTTCTAGCTCTTCTTCTTCTTCTTCTCCACTCATTTCTTCATTATCCAACACATAAGCTCCAGACATGTTTTAATATTTAAAATAAAACCTGAAAAAATAATAAAAATTTGTATATTTAAAATTCATAAATGAACAATATAATTTAGCTCACAATAAACACATGAATTTCCATAAAATCATACCATTATCCATAAAAATAAAATGACAATATCCATAATAGTTATAAGAAACTCAAAACTAAAAAAAAAAAAAAAATATAAATCACGATCATTATCCACAAAATAGAATGACAACGACAATAACAGTTATAGATCCCCTAACATAAAATATTAAATGATAACACTATAATAATTCATAAGTAATAAATTCCCATCGCTCTTCAGGAGTCATTTTTCTTAACTGGGCCTTCTTTGCTGCAGTACAAAAATACTTAGCTGCCTTGTAACGAGCACGTTTATCCAAGTTCGGTATTTCCTTAATAAGATCCCAACTATCATCTTCCTCACCATCAATTACTTTACTCATAGTTCCTTTTAACTCTTCAACAAAGTGAGACAGTTTATTCAAAATATCAGATTGAGTACTACTGGACTCGGAAGATGTAACTTTTCCTTCAAACTCACATCGATTTCGTTTATTGGATGCTGGAGGAATTTCTTGGCTCATGTTTCTAGAATGCAATGGTGAAGTAGAGTTTGTGTGGGCTGGAGAATGACAAAATGAATCTTCTGTAATATTTTCTCTGAATGTTGCAGTATTATGATCATAAACCAATGTATCGAAAGCTGATTCAGTATTCTCTTGTTCCTCATATGTTCTTGCATCAGTACTTTCTCCTAAACCAATTGCATGTGTTCCAATAGCAGTTCCACTTCCAATTGCAATTCTGAGGTCTTCGTAGTCTCCAAAAGTATCCGTGCGATAGTACTTATGGTTTGGATGAGCCTATTTAAGATAAAAAGTAATTAATTAGTGTGTATATATATATAACTACAAATATTGAAATCAGTTTGATGAAAAAGTACCTTTAAATAATCATCCCATACTTCATCAGGAGCAGTGAATTTCTAAGTCATAGAATCATATCCGAATCCAGAGCTACAACGTAGAAGATTACAATAGTTGTTGTATCTTTGTTTGAACCACTTTAGTCGACTTAGATATTGAGAATATTTTTTATCACATTTTAGTTTTGCATTTAGAACAGGGAGTATCTTTTTTTCAACAGTGCCTTTACTTAATAGACCATTACTGTCACGCCAACCTCGCTTTGCAGCATCAACCATGAGTTTTAGTAACTCGGTGCTCTCTTCAGCAGTCCAAAGTTTATATTCAACTTTTCCTTTACTTTTACCTTTTCCATTACATGCATCTTCCATTTTGTAATACTAATATATAACATAATAACAAAATGTAAGCAACTCCTATATTGCAAGAACAAAAAGTAACAAAAGAGATGTTGATGAACACAATACTAGAAATTGAATGCACTAGATAACAAAAAATGAAAATATCGAGATCATATGGCCTAGATATCATGTAACTCTATTCCAAAGCAAATCAACATAATCTCAAAACAAACCTTTCCATGAATATTGAAATATTGAATAACTATGAAATAACTATGAAATATTGAATGTTTTTCCCATGAATCATGCATACTCTAAGTTCTCTTGTGAACTATGCCATAAATTGATTAGTTTCATGTCAAAAGAATGCTTGAGGTAATGTATGTGCTAGTGAGTACCTGTAACACACAGACATGGAACGAATCGGGTATTTGGGGCGGTCAAGTTAATTGAGCGATTAATAGGATGTGAATATTTAATGAATGATGTGAAAACATGGAGTTGTGGAGACAAATTATGTGAATGACAAAAGTTAAGAATACAGCAATTAAATATACTAGAATTAGAGCAATTTGAATGACAATTTAAAACATTTTTGTAATTTCCAATAAATATTTATAATACTGTTTTCACTTTTCTAAGTCGTGTTTTTCCTTTTCTACACCAGCATGTTTTATTTTTACTGGCGTCAAATTTTATTAGACCTTAACATCAAATTAAACCAATGTATATTTGTAATTTTGAAAAA
This sequence comes from Euphorbia tirucalli, assembly GCA_039660915.1. Lineage (NCBI taxonomy): Eukaryota > Viridiplantae > Streptophyta > Magnoliopsida > Malpighiales > Euphorbiaceae > Euphorbia > Euphorbia tirucalli. The sequence continues at coordinate 18,460,516 of CM077633.1, read as the reverse complement.
GTTAAACCAAATTTTGTTTTTAGAGGTATACATAGTATTATGAATTTATTTCAATTGCCTAAATAAAATTGCCTAATTATAAACGGTACTTCGTAATCAATTAGGCCTATATGTACTTGCAAAGAATCACTTAACCAAAAAAACAAAAAAAAAAGTGGAATAATTACTGGCTGCAACACATGTACCCAGCAAACCTATTTCCATTCCTTTGAATTGCATATTAGTTTATTATTTTGTTAGAATAATTTTGTATCCTTGTCATAATATTAAGATTTTAAAAGGAAGACCATGCATACTTTAGAAAAATAGGAAATATGGTAATGACGTTTGTAATTATACCATAAGAGAGATGGAGTGAAAACAAAAGAAAAAGAGTGCCATAAATCATAATTCATAAGCTATGGGCTGAAGGGCGATCTGGGCCCCTGAATAAAATTAGGGAAGTCAATTAGCCTCCTACTTTGCCAAAATGGCCAATTTAGCACCTCACTTCCCAAATCATCCCCATTTAAGCTCCTCAATCCCCAAATCATCTCCAAAAGAAATGTGACACGAATTGGACGGAATGAGTGAGAGGGGCTAAATTGGAGACAATTTGGGGATTGATGGGGTAATTTGGGGATGATTTGGGGAGTGAGCGACTAAATTTCAATTTTGGAATTTTAGGGGCCTAATTGACCTCCCCAATTTTGTTTAGGGGCCCGAATGGTCCTTAAGCCTATAATATGCTACAGTTAAGTCCATCAGAAGCAAACAACTCAATGAATATTAGGCATATATGATTACTTCAAAAGAGATGGGCCCAAAAAGAAAAAGGAATAATTGTTCAATCAGAAGTAGTTAGTAACGTAAGAGTGCACTACTTCGACTAAGAAACAGCTTTCTTCTTCAAATATCCTAGATTCATGTATTCACATCTTCCCCACACAGAGAAATCAAATGCCATCTGAATGACTATTGTACAACCTCACTGAAATTACTAAAATGCTATAACAATTCAGCAAAATAAAATGAAAACCAAAAAATAAAGTAAAAAGGGAGTTTCACACCAAATTGAGATGTAAAAAATTCATTATTACTGACTTTCTTTTTTCAGTCCCCTTGTAAAAAAAAATTGAATAAAAATGAGACAAAAGGGAGTTGCTGTTGCTGCTTCTTATCTCCCCTAGTTTACCCTCATTCAAGAGCCCAAGAATATCAGTGAGGTTGGAAGGAAAAATGTTCCTTTCTATATGTTTATTGATAAAGAGACAGAGGTATATATGAAGAATTCTAGTGTACTGGATAGCAATATGAAGATTGGATTATGGAGGATTATTGTTGTCCACAATATTCCTAACGCTGATTCAAGAAGTAATGGAAAGGTTTGTTTTGTTTTTTCTTTCTTAGCTTTCCTAGATATGAAATAACTTAAATTTACAGCAACAACATAATCTCAAATTTACAGCCACAACAACAACTCAAAGGGAAAAGAGACAGAAAACCTCACCGGTGATGTGGATTGGCGGAGAACTGGAGAAATTAGCGATGGTGGGGCAGTAAGCGTTGGTCTTCCTATGTATGCCAGCAATAGGAATGTCGCATGTGATTGTTGAAAATCTGTTCATATATTTATTTAATTAAAGCATGAAATAAACTGCCATAATCCAACAATTGCTGCTGTTTCATAACTGGAACCAATTGTGTTGCTTTGTTAATCTAATTGCTTCATGACTGAATTAAATAATCAATTTGAAATAGAAATAACACAGCTATACAGTAATTAAAATAGAAATAAGAAATTGATCAATTAAAGATCCTTAATTGGAAGCCATTGAGATAGTAATCTGCATGCAGGGAATACATTTCCATCCTTGTCATCAAATGGTCTCTAAGAGGCAAAGCATTTATGATAGGAACATACATTGAAATCTCATTTCAACAATTCCCCGAGAGAATTATAGTGAAGCTCTTATTTGGTTAGACCTCGCATGATTACTGCATTGCCCAAAACCAAACAAACAGCTTCGTTTCCTTTTCCATGCTGTGCATAAGCAGTTCTCAAGGAATTCCATGAAACTAAAGTGTCTTTGGGTCGTTGCATTGAATACCCTGAAAGACCAGCCTACATCCCCACATTTAGCATACACTGAAATAGGAGCATTACCTAGAAAACATCTCAAACGAAACCCTCATGTCATAACATAAGCATGAACCTATTTTCCAAGTCTAAAAGCCGAAATGCTTGCACAAATACTTAGAATAAGATAAAGGGTGCACCCATTTGGCCTCAATTCAGATATCAAAAGATCAGAGACTTGGTCTAAGCCTTGCTCTAGCAGCCCATTCAATAAGAATCCAAAAATAATGGCATTCTGGGAGATCATATTATTAATTATACACTATCATTTTACTTGTCAAAAGATGTACTATAAAATTTCCTGTACTGAAGCCCCTTAAATGCAGAGCACATTTGAAATATATACCAGTTTTCTTTATGTAAAAAAAGAAAAGAAAAAACAAACAAACAAAATTAATTAATTAATTAATAGCAATGTATTTCATTAATATTGAAAGAAAAGTCTTGATAAAATTGTGGACCTAATCAAACATCAGCACAGCAGCATAATCTTCCCAACGTCATTTAAATAGGTAAATAGAAGTCTTTTGAAGTAAATTTAATAGAAGTCTTTTGAACGTAAATTTGACTATCCAATTGGCTATAAATATATCAACTACTTGTAATTAAACATGCAATTCATTCATCACACACTCAGAGTTAATTACCAATCTCATTTCAACAATTCCCAGTATTCTTCTTTCTCTCCCTTCATGAAAGTAAACATTTATGAGAGAAGAGGGCTCCACCACCTTTAATCCAAGATATGCTTAAATATAATGGCTGGCTCATCACCTAATTGCTTAATAGTTACAGTAAAATAAAGCAAGTAGTTCGTTTTCCTATTGAATCCAGCACCCAATTTATCTTGAGAAAAATAATTAGGAGATCAATCTATCATGACATGTCATATAAACAATCATAATCATAACAATAATAAAAGAGAAGGACATGCACAGATTGAGAGAGGATGAGGGAGCAACAGAGATTTCTGCAAATCAATACAGGAACGAACCATTGAATAAAAAGAGAATAAACCTCAATGAGGAAATTAATAAAAAGATTACAACCATTGAATTAGGGATTTGGGATTTGGCCCCCCAAATCAGAGAGATGAATACAGGAACGAACCTGCTGGAAGCAAGGCGTAAAAATGGGCCTTCCTTTGAAGCTTTGGCTCCTGCTGTTGAACGGCGGAGTGGCAGCGTCGTAGCTAGCCGTCGATTTTGGTGAAGAGGACGATGACTCCCTTCTTTTTCTTTTCACGTTAAAACGTCTTCCTTTTCTTTTCACAATAAAAAGTCTTTGGTTTCTTTTCCATTAAAAAGTCTTTCGTAGGGATGCAAGACTTTTTTCAAGGGATTTTCTATTATATTTTGTTAAAAAAGTCTATAAAAGTAATTCTCATTAATTTTGAATGACTTTTTGAATACAGGATGATTTTTAAAGACTCTTAAAAAGTCATAATCGAATACCTGATGACTTTTAAAGACTCTTAAAAAGTCATAATTGAATACCTGATGACTTTTAAAGACTCCTAAAAAGTCGTAATTGAATACCTCCGGATTTTAAAAGTCATTAAAAGTCATTAAAAGTCTTGATCCAATACACCCCTGTAAATATACAATTGGTAAAAGTCAGATTGTATTAAGTAAAGTATTAGAATAATATTTAAAACTATTTTTAAAGAAAGCAATAAAACGTAATTTTTCCTCAGAGGACTCTCACTGGCAACCGTGTAATCCTATTCACCGTCTTAAATCTAGATTCCTAGTTCGGTCAGGATTTAGGCAGCTCTATATACGCTGCAATAAACCCTAGACCGGAACTTTATCATCTCCACGTCCAAAAAATCTCAATTAACCTCAAAATAACCCAACTTTACGAACTAAGATCGTTCTTCATCGTTCCCATCCCGAATCCAACTTCTCAGTTCTGTCTCTGTCTCAGGCTGTCTATCCAATAATGTTTATAGAGACGACAGATGTTGCTACAACCTCGCCGGACAATAATTACATGGAAGTTTTAAAGACAATGGACCGTCATCAGATTTTGGAGGTCTTTTCCGATGGCTTTTGCTTGCATTGTCAGGCTCTTTTGCAGACTCGCATTCATAATCTTTTCAATGGTGAGATGCCTCACTGTTTGTTTCTTCTTCTTTTCTATCTGAATTTCTTGTATTAGGCTTTTTTTATGCATTTTTGTGGGTAAATTATGGATTATTTATTGTTCGTTTTGAACTCATTCATTTGGTTTCTTATTTAAGATTAGTTTTTAAGCTCTTTCAATATTGGGAATTTGAATTTGTATGAATGCAGGATTGCAATTTACCTTCCTGGACGGAAAAAAAAATTGTTATAGTCTGTCTACCTTTAATTTTTTATTCCAATGAATTATACTAGTCTATAGATGATGTGTGGAAATCAATTTTTGTAATTAATATTTGTAATTCTGGTATGTTTACAGGAACTCTTTGTTTCTGTACTTGTAAGGAAACTTTGAATGCAGTATGAAGGGCTTGCCTTTTTCTCCCTTTGGTATAAAGTTTACAGCTTTCTCTTTGCTTTGTATCATTGAGTTATTTGGTGTTGCTCTTTGAATGGGTTCTGTTTGGACAGGCTTCTGGCTTCACTAGTTTCTTTTTTACCTCTCAGTTTCCCTTAAAGGCATGTATTAGTTTCCTGATGTAAAAGAATATTGTTGATGTTTCTCACATTACTTTTCTCTTCTTTTACCCGTTTTCCAGGAAAAAATAGTAAGGTTCTGGTGTCCGACGATATGAACGAATCACTGCCTGCAGATGTGACAAGCATTTCTATATCAGATGATAATTTGGAATCTCAGTCCTCTGAACACAAAAAGTCTGTCTTGAGCTCTAATGGAACACCTAAATCTGATTATGCTACAAGAGTAACAAGGAAATCTGCTCATTCCTCACCTGCATCGATGAATAACTATCATAATTTTGGTGGTACTTCTGAAATATTATTGAATGATGGCCTCTCGAATGTGTCATCTATGGTGGACAATGGTTTATCAGAAGAGCAAAAGGAGCAGATTAGGTTTTCAAATGTTGGCAGGAATAAGAATTTTGTCTGTGTTGAGAGGGTAAATGGCAAATCAACCAATATTCTTGAAGGGCTTGAGCTCCATACGAAGGTCTTTAACGCTGAAGAGCAGAAGAAAATAGTTGAATGTGTCTACAATCTACAGAGCATTGGCCGGAAAGGGCAACTTAGAGGTATGTATGTAACGAATTTCAAAACCTATATTAGTCTACACAATATTCAAGTTGTATTACTGGCATATCCCTTCACAAAACAACAAAGTACTAACTTTAGCCACTTGATTTCACTTCATGAAAATGACTTGTTTGTATGAAATAATTTGAAGATTTGCCATATTATAGTTTGGTTGATATTTGAAGTCTCCTTGTTATACGTGGTTAATATTTTAAGAAAGTAATAACTGTTCTGTTATGCAAAGAGATCTAGTTTTACTCCTTTTTAGAACTAATATGCAAAGCCATAATAGATATAGTCACAAGTTTCATTTCGGTTTCTAGAGCGGAAAAATCAGTCTTTTCTTAGTTAATCTTCAAGGTTGCTTACCTTGTCTTTGACGCTCATATTGACTCTCTCTTTTTCTAATTGACATATTACAGAGCGCACGTATTCAGAGCCTAAAAAGTGGATGCGTGGTAAAGGGCGTGTCACAATGCAATTTGGATGCTGCTACAACTATGCAGTGGTAATTTTCTACACTACGCTGTCCTTCAACCTTATTGTTACTCCTAAATTGGATATGAAATGAACAGCGTTTATTCCTTTTGTAACACTGCAGGACCAAAATGGGAATCCTCCCGGTATAATTAGAGATGAAGAAGTCGATCCTCTGCCACCTATTTTCAAGCAAATGATCAAGAGAATGATTCGGTGGCATGTTTTACCTCCGACATGCATTCCTAACAGCTGCATCGTGAATATATACGACGAAGGGGATTGCATTCCTCCACACATTGATCATCACGACTTCGTTCGACCTTTTTGCACTGTCTCGTTCTTGACTGAAAGCAACATTCTTTTTGGTTCAAATTTGAAGATTGTCGGTCCAGGCGAGTTCTCTGGGCCTGCCTCCATACCTCTGCCTGTCGGGTACATTTCTGCATCTTATAAATATCCTTCCAACATTTTATTCAGTGATGCCTCTGAACTTGTAGCCGCCTATACATTGCAGATCTGTCCTCATTCTAAATGGAAATGGTGCAGACGTCGCAAAGCATTGCATTCCAGGAGTCCCAGCAAAAAGGTAAATCCCGACGGTCACAGCTCATTCAACATAAAAATGTGAACTTTCTGTCTCTTGATACTGATTGCTGGTTAACTTTCCCTGTTGTAGGATTTCCATTACTTTCAGAAAAATGAATGATAGAAAATTGCCATACAAGTTTTCGCCTGATCCCGAACTGTTGGGAATTAGGCCTCTTGCATCTTCATCATCGAATAAGTCGCCATATCAGCAAAACCTGCAGCCTCAGAAGCTGCTTGATTATCATTCTGCTGCCAAGTCACTGGTCCAGCAAAACGGTAAACTGACAACAGAAAAGGAATCTGAAAGTTGTGTCACAAGTAATTCCTCCTTTATAATTGGCAAAGATGATTTTCCTCCACTTGGCGGTTCAAATTTTTCGAGCCGTTCTAGAGCTAATAAATCAGGATCAAAAAAATAATTATGTTAGCCTCTGATTTATCCCCAATTTATCAAAACAATAATTTCTTCAACCATTTATCACTAATCATGTAATTGTTTGAGTATTAGTTGTATTGGTTAGAGCTCATATATAATAAGTTTGCATTTTATGTAGAAACCATAGAATAAGCAGAAATAAATTTGGGTAAATTATACTTATGGTATACAAACTTTAACATTTTTCATAGTTTGTTATATAGATTTCATTTTGTCCCGAAGAAATACATAAACTTAATGGTGATATAATATTGTGATACATATGACCGGCCTTTACAGGTTAACCACTGAAAAAGATGATGTGGCATGGGTTAACTAACTATTTGACCAAATTTTTCACCTAGCTGTTATTTAAATTAGATAAAATTAATTTATAATTGAGTAATAGAAATCTCAAAAACAGTTGGTCAAATAGTTAGCCAATCCACAGTGGGATGTAAATTACTTTTAGGGGATTTTACATAAATACGATAGTTTTGGCCCTCTATTTCTTTTTTACGTGAAACGGAAATCTTTGCTGAAACATCTTAAAAACTTTTTAAAATTTCAAAATTATGTGATTTAATCATTTCTATATTACGTGATTTTTTCCAAAAAAAAAAAAAAAATCATAACAAATAATCGAAATCTCCAAAATACCTTCATTCTCACAGAAATCACAAATCATAGCAATAGCAAATTGCAGCCATTGCCTAAATCACAGAAATTGCAACAATGGTTGAAATCCAAATCACAAACTCTCCACAACTGCTTCATTGATACAATCAAAGACAGTGCTGCATCATAAAACATAAAAAATCGGTCACAGACATGGAAGAAAATCACAATTATACTTAATTATAATGGAAATTGGACTGAAGAACATAGATTCATAGAAATCGCAAAAATAATTGGACTGAAGAACATAGATTCATAGAAATCGCAAAAATCTCTCCACCACTGCCTCACTAATTCAAACAAACACACTGCTGAAACACAAACATTATCGATCACAGACATATGGAATAACTAAGGTATAGTAAGAGTATCAAATGTATAACAAAGTTATAACAATTGTACAAAGGTATAACTAAGATATAATAAGAGTATCAAAATAATTAAGATATAACAGTTGTACAAAGGTATAACTAACGTTTAATTAGTATATCAGAAACTAAAATAAGTGTATCTTAAGGTATAACTAAGGTATAATTAGTGTGTTAGTGTATGAGATTGTATAACTAAGGTATAAATAAGGTATAACTAAGGTATAATCTATGAATCTTAAGATATAAACAATGTCTAATGTATACCTAACCTAAATAACTATATCTTAAGGTATAACTAAGATATAATTAGTGTGTCAGTGAATCAGATGGTACAATTAAGATAAAACTAAGGTATAATCTATAAATCTTAAGGTATAAACAAGGTCTAAAGTATACCTAACCTAAATAACTGTATCAAACTATAAAAAAAAATTATATAGAATGTATATGATAATATTATGCAGATTTCATACAAAAATAACAACAGAACCACACCAGTACCAAATAGAATACAATCAGAGTATCAGTAAGGTATAAACAAGGTATCAAAGCATAAATAAGGTATAATCAATGAATTAAAATGTATAATCAGAGAATCAGAAGGTATAATTAGTGTAAAAGTGTATCAGTAAGTAGAATAAAGGTATAATCACTGTATCAGAAGCTGTAAATAAGATATAACTAAGATATAATAGTTGTACAAATGTATAAATAAGGTATAATCAGTGTATCAAAACATATAACTAATGTATAATCAGTGTATCAGTAGGAATAAACGAATGTAAAACAAAGGTATAAACAAGGGTAAAACAAAGGTATAACTAAAGTCTAACAGTTATACGCTGATTATACTTATTGGTAGAATGACTATAGACTGATTATACCCTAATACCTTGATACAATTACTTATTGAAAAAATTCATTCAAACCACCACCAAAGAAAATATGATACTATACTTTTATTAATTATACCTTTTCAAACATGGCGATTAAGTACCCTTAGCTTAACTACATTAGACAGTTCATTTTCGTATTTACTCACAAACTTCAATGCAATACTCTGCACAAAATGATACAAGAAATCCATAACCAAAATTAAACAAAGTATTTCAAAGAAAGTCTTTGCCTAAAAAGATAAAAGGAGTCCACAACCAAAAACAAAAGAGCATTTATACAAAGATTATATGAATAAGAAGATGAAGTTTGCAATGCAGTTAAGATAACTTTACCTAATGGTCATGTTTCGAAAGTCCAATTAAAAAAAGAAAATGATCATATATTCTTTGGTGGTGGTTTGAATGAATTCTTTCAACAAGTAACTGTATCAAGATATAATTAAGGTATAACCAATGTATCATTAAGTGTAGTAATGAATAAATAAGGTATAACTAATGTGTAACAATTATACAAAAGTATAACTAAGGTATAATTACTGTGTCAGTATATCAGATGATATAACTAAGGTATAATCAGTGAATAAGTAAGTATAACTAAGGTATCAATTAGGTATAATTGTATCAGTAAATATAACTAAAGTATAATTAGTGTATCTTAAAGTATAACTAAGGTATAATCATTGTATCAATAAGTATAACTAAAGTAAAAACTAGATACACTAAGATATAAAAAAGGTATAACTAAGGTAAAATCAATGTATCAACATATCTAAGGTATAACTAATGTAAAACTAGTGAATCAGTAACTATAAGGCATTAACAGAGTATCAAAAGGTATACACAAGCTATAATCAATAACTTATCAAAACAAAGTAACATAAACATATAATCAAGGTATCCAAAAAAACTATAACTAGTATATGCTCTATTAGAAACAAAATTCTAACAATCTTTCACCATTTTTGTATCAGAAACAAAAATAAACACACAATCTAAACTGCATGTAATAAAAAATAAAAAGATGAATACAGAAACTGAATAAACACAAAAATGAAAACGAAAAATGGAGATCGAAAACATCTGATCATCTCTCAAATGCAGAAACTGAAGATGAAGAAAAAAGTAACATCGACAACACCAGTAAAACCACGATCAATGATGGAGTACGTGAAGAAGAGAATACGAAAAGGTATAAAAAATTTTTAAAAAAAAAACATAAAAAAGAAAAATCGCAAGCGGAAATCTTAGAAAAGAAATTAATTAAAAAAAAAGTAAATAATAAAATGCAAGCTGTAGATACCCGATTTTGTCCGAATTAATTTTATCATTTTTAATACGCGTAATTTATCAATTAACAAGTATATTTTTATTTTTATTGAGATTTTGCCAAATTTAAATTACTAACAAAAGGGCACACAAGAGAAATTAAATGGGCTTTTATTAAAATAGGCCTTTTATAATACAAAAATAAGAATAAATAACTAAATTAAAAAAAAATAAAATAAAAATATAGATTAAGGGCAGAATGGGCAGAATCCATCAGTACAAAGTATGGCCAAAACACAGTAAGGCAAAATACGGAAAAGGGGGGCAAGATTTACGGCTGACACAGCCAATTTCAAGGGACTAGAATCCTTTTCTTTGGTTTCAAACCAAATGGGACAAAAAAAAAAAAAATCAAACTAAAACCAGTCTAGTTTCTACAGTGGTTTTTCTTGCCTATAATAGGCAGCTCAATAAGGGAGAAGAGGAGGATTTTTTTTCCAGATAGAAAAAAGAAAACCCAGCCTTTTTCTCATCCATTCCAATCTCTGCTCCACTTAGTTTTTCTTCCTCCAAAAGCCTCCAAAAAAATAGACATGCAACCAGAAGAGTATTTATTCAGCATTCAATATATTAGAGTATCAAGTAAGTCTATTAACACTTAGTATTTATTTCCAGCAGACAATTAAATTTTATTACCTTTCTCTTCATTTCTGAACAAATAATTTTCTAGAATCATTTCATAAATAGCATTTATTCTATATTTACCATATTAAGGTCACTAATGGAGCTAGGGGTCATGTGATGGCCACAGCTCACATTAGTGACCATAATAAAAGAATCATGTTCTTATAAGTTGTAGATTCAAGGAGAATGACTCTAATAAAGAGGGCTCAAAAGTTTTCTTCTTATTAAATCATAAGAACTCATATGATTTTCTATGTTCTGTCTCAAAAACACTATAAAAATGCCTCACATTCTACCTCCAAATCTTAAGGTTAAAACCATAAGCTTCAACTAAAAAAAAAACACAATTTCAAGAAAGAAACCACATAGTCTAACACAAAGATGGTGGCTGAATGCAAGAATCACTTTTTTCCAATGTTCAGAAACTAAGAGAAACAGAAAATCATAGGGTTAAAGGATGTCTTTCTTAAGGCCTCTTCATCATTGCCCCTTTTCAAGCATGACCTTTCACAAACAAAAATCAATCAAATAAAACAACACATCATAGGAACAGTTTTTTTTCTCACAATGCCTAACAGAGGCCAATTATCAGAATTAAAGGCTCAATATTAACTTAGCAATACAATAGGGTCACAGTCCATTGCATGTCCATTTCTTTATTTAAGTCTGAACATCAAATAGAATACGTAAAAAGGCCTTTCAAACACATATAATTAGAATATGATAATCACTATAAATCCACCCAAGCATTAGTAAACAGATCAGAATTTCTTTTTTTTATGCATCCCGTATCATCTTAAAGGAAAGGTTTAGTAACTTAGCTGAGTGCATTAAAATTGGATTTAGCTTTGAAACCCTTAAACCCTGCAAATAATAAACTCATATCAGAAATTAAACAATAAAAATAAACAATACTAAAAAAACCAGAAACAGAGAAATCTTTCCTTTCTTTCTTTTACACGGATGAATGCAAAATAGAGAGGGAGTGTGCAAAAACACAGAGCGAGTACAGATCGACGGTGAGGACAAGAGTGAACAGAGAGAGCAGATCGACGGAGAGCAAGAGTGAACGGAGAGAGCAGATCGACGACAAGGACAAGAGTGAACGGAGAGAGCAGATCGACGAAAAGAAAGAGAGAACAGAGAGAGCAGATCGATGGAAAGAAAGAGAGAACGGAGGGAGCAGATCGACAGAGAGAAAGAGAGAACGGAGAGAACAGATCGATGGAGAGAAAGAGAGAATGGAAAGAACAAAAACAGAGAGAAAAAACGAGAGGAGAGCGGCCGGCGAAGAGTGAAATCGAAAGAGAGAAAACCACCGGTGACTGAAAGAGAGGGAGGAGGCAGCCAGCGTAGAGGTAAGGTTTTAAGGGTTTGAAGAGAGAAAAATGGGTGAGGCAGCTGGTAGTGAGAAGTGAACTCTAGGGTTTGGAATGAAAGAGATGGCTTTTATCTGGTGGGTAATAACCCTTGGGTAGGAATTCCGAGTTGGGTTCGGTTTAGGGCCTATTTGCTGGGTTTAAAAGATTTGGTTTAAGATTATATGGTTTAGGTCTTTTCTTTTTGGGCCTAAAAAGGAATGGGCTAAAACTAATTGAATTAAGAATCATTGTGGCCCAACCAAAAAATTAAGTCTCGTATCTTATTTTTGTTTAATTTCTATGCTATTACACCTGTAGATTTTGTTAGAAATTAATTAAAAGTTTGGGTTTATAAAAATTTGAAATTTCTAAAAGTAAAGCAATTTAACAAAAAAAATAGAATTTTTATATGCATAATTTTAGATATTTAATTTCACGACCATGCTATGGTTGTGTAATTTAAGTTTAATGTATATTAATGCGATTAACACCGTATTATGACCAAGTTTTGTAATGTCATCAACTTTATTACAAATGAGCTTTAAATTCCATTTTAATAAAAAGTGATATAAAATCCGTTATGGCGTTTATTGTAAGCATGAATGTATGATCTACATAATTATATAGATATTTCACATATTTGTTGTATTTATGTTATATGTTATACGTGTATATTTTGCATCCATGTCGTGGATGTAAAATACGTTTTTTTTTTATTAAAATACTAACTCAATATTTTTTTTTATTTTATGTCCATCTCATGGATATGAATAAATAAAAGTTAATCAAAATATAATATTATTACGAATATACATTCAGCTAATATATAGTTTTTTTTATATATCCGTGTACGGATAAAAAAATGAAAATGAAAGAAATGCATTCCACGAGGATAATTTACGACTTTTAGTGCCAATTATGGGAGGGGTAGGGTGATTTTTATCTTCCCTACACGTAATTAGCAAACGAACCCATATAAATCTCTGGTTATTTAAGGTGTCCAATCGGACCAAAACTCGATTGGTGGTGACTTTATAAAATTTTGTTATCAATCAGATATCGCAATAAATTATTACATGAATAATCATAAAAAACCGAATTAAATAAAATTAAACCAAAATTAAGATTTTCCGCTAGTCGGTCTGGGTCCGACAGTTGGCGACTCTGCTAGGGACACTTGCTAGGCTAATTTTATGTTGTAAATTATCTTGTGGATGTATTAATTCAAATGGTGAATATTATTATTTTGATATTATATATATTTATCATGCATACACCCAACACTATCACACACATACTAAAAGGTCATGTTATGATCTTACCCTATTTTAGGATCGTAGGAGAGAACAAAGTACGGATGCCGCCATGAGAAATCTGGTTAAGCTCCCGAAACGTTCTCAACTTAGGTTGCTGTCTTATTAGCCATGCTATGGCCTCAGTAAAATGGCAACTTAAGGACCTTAAAACATATTCTCGTATCCACCTAGTAGAATTAGCCTAAAACCCTCCAATAGTTACCACCTTCAAAAGCAAAAGGAGCAAACCCTAGGGTTCATAATTTGTATATGTTGATGAAAGTTTAATTTAAAGTAAGAATGGGTGAAATATTTTATGTTGTTTGTAAACATCATCATTATCCCCTCATTAAAATTATAAGGTATAATAATTAAATTTTCAGGAATGGAAAATCAACTTGAAAACCTTCCCAGGAATGTCCAACTTCCTCACGATATTATTCGTGACATTTTAAAGAGGACTTTGGACCTGCGAGCTATAAAAATGGTAGTCAGTCTGCAAACTATTCTCCTTCGCCAACACGGGATGCAAGAGACCCCACTGAGATTCTTGGATTGGCACCCCACCTACCCGCACCTCAACTGCCTTTATCTTGGCGCAGATCACGTGACTAAATTTATGAAAGAAGCACTCACAATGCTGTTGTATCTTGCCTGTACTGGAAGAGTAGGACTCATTCTTGACAAGGCATGGTTGACTCAATGCATCCACCAATGGATGGAAAATCTTGAAACAGATAGTTATTTCACTATATGGTTGATCCACTTCGCAGACTTAAACGAATGGCTTCAAATTTTTCAGGAGTCGCCTGATCTACCATATGGGTTTTACATCTTTACAATAATGGAAACTTTGATCATGGAAGAGGACGGGGTAAATAACACGTATCAATACTTTTTCACGTTAGAAAACAGTTTCAAGGAAAACCCCATGATTGACCCAATCAAGAATAAGACCGAATGGTTGGCTGTCAAAGATGATCTGATCAGAGCAAATAATATGGATAGAGCTAACATCCCTCCAGGACTTTTAGACCCCGCAAATTATCACCCTGATGGAAGGATCAAGATTAGCCTTGGAATACTCCCTCGATCAACCGTTCTCATGTATGCCAAAGTGGAGGCGAATTTTTATCGTCTTCCTGAGTTCATGGAAGTTGAAATACAAGAATTTCAAGCTGCTATGGAAATAGAAGATCGGAGAGAGATTTTTCCTATTTTAAATCCGGTTAACCTTGAAGATGAAGGACAAAGGATGGTTGAAGAATGGGAAATCGATGATGAGAGTGAAGACTCTGAGGTTGAATTTGATTGGAGAATGATGGACGTTGAAGGAGAGAATGATGACTTAGATAATGAATGGGATGAATATTTGAACTGGGAACCAATGGAAGTCGAAGAAGAAGATAGTGACGTAGAGAAGGAATTGGATAGGCGTTTGCATCGGGGACAGGTAATAGTTGAAAATGGGGAAGCTGACTCTGAAGGACTGATAGAAGCTGCTGAACAAGATAACAGTGAAATGTCACAAGAAGGACAAAATGTAGAGATAAGGGAGTCCGTCGACGAAGCCAAACAATGCCAAGTTCTGCAAATCAAAGAAAGCCTAGACAATCCATTGGTGGGTATGGAAGAGTGGGTAAATAAAGGAGTGGGGTCTTCAGGAAATGATCAGAGCGACAAAGAATCTGATGAAAAATCTCCAAGCAAGTCCTTCAAGTGAAAATTTATCTACCAAGGGATGTAGGTTTTAGGATTTTCTTTCTTTTTTTAGAGTAAAGTAGGAAATGATTGTTTGTAAAGATAATCTTTTGTTATGATATGTTATTGTACCATTGGAAGTGTGATCTTTTCAATGTTTCATGGTAGATCTGTATAAAATAGCATATGGTAGTCTCTTTTTGTAAGATAAAATATGTAAGGGATTGTTGTCTAAATATTCTGAAGGTAATCCCTTAACTATTTTGTCAATATAGGACTTTGTAAAGGCATCGACCCCTATTTTGTAATCCCTTGGACAATGTAATATTTTGGAAGGTTAATGGACAAATTTGTTTTGAGAATTTAATTATTGTATCTATAATTTTATATTGAGGGGACTCAAATCATGCATTAATAGGATATATACCCTAAATATATGTTTGTTATGGAACATGTTTATTTGCCTGAAAATGATACTTACGTGTTTACCTTTTTGTTTTGAATGCATAACACAGAGAATTTAATAAAATCTCAATGGCTTCCCCGGAGTATGAAATCCATGACGAAGCTCAGGCGCGGGAGTGGTCTTCGGAAAGCCAAATCAAGTATGGAGACAGCGTCATGACCGGACCTGCTGCTGCAATACCCATTTTGTCAGGGGTAGAAATCACACAAAATAATTTGGAAGAGATAAAGAAGGCCTTTGAAATGTTGCCAAATAATAGAAGGGTAGCCTTCTCCAGGGAATATGGGAAGATTGCATATCTAATGTATTTGCCAACACATCATACATTATTAAAGGCGTTGATCCACTTCTGGGATCCAAGTTATAAATGTTTCAATATTGGAGGAATTGACATGACTCCTACCTTGGAGGAGTATCACCAGCTGTTGGATATCCCGTTTAGCCAAAAGAACAGACTTTTCAGTTATGATAAGCAAGAAAAAGCTAAGAAGCAGCTAGCTTATGTCTGTGGGTTGCAAGCTAAAGATGTTGCAGAATGGGAAGAGAACCAGTACTTCAGCTTAGTGCCAATGATAAACTTTGCCGTCAGTAATATTGACAACGATAAGGGCTTGAAGATGCTAGCAATGATGATATATGGCACAGTGCTATTCCTGAGGCAGATTGGGAAAATTGACCCTAAAGTCATTATTTACTTTGCCAAGGTTGTGCAGAACGAAAAAAAGGGTGGCAGAAACTTTCCGGTCTCTGGATAATTGCAGAAGGCAAGGAAGTGGGTAATTTGAAGGATGTGCACCACTCTTGTGCATATGGGCATTAAGTCATTTCCAACTCCCAGAAAATTTCTCTTTCTCAAGGATCACTTATGGAAAAAGATACAATGCTGGCAAAAATTATATTGTTGACTTCGGGAGCGTTAGCTGGCCAAAGAAGTACCCTTCAAAAAGAAAATGGATTAGATTTCTCCAGAATCCAGATGAGCAGAGCATTAAATGGGTAGTAGACTGGTTTGATGGAAGTATAGCAGTTTATAAATGTGGCATATTCATTTGGGTACCATTGCTTGGCCCATGGGGAGGAACAGGATACGCCCCATATCTTGTTAGGAGACAATACGGAGCACAGCAGTTTATACCTGCCACAGCTGGTCTGGATCAAGTGAATTTCACTTATGGAGAACCACGAGTCAAAGAGCGAGTTAAAGCTATAATTGAAGCTTGGGGAGAAATAAGATTCGTGAACAACAAAGATTCAAATGGAGGAGTTAGTGAGGAGTATCTCGTCTGGCGTCAACAAAGAGTCAATGGTGTCGTGCTTGAAAGAAAAAGCGATGATGCCGAACAAGAAGCAGCGATACATACAGAGGGTACGGTTATGATGGAGGAAGAAAATGTCGACTTTCAGAACCAAGTGATGAAAATAGAATTAGAAGAATTGAAGATGAGGAATGCTGCTCTGGAAAGAGAGAAGCTAATAATGGAAGTAGAGAAGTATGATTTAATGCAAAGACTTCAAGTTCAGTCAAATGAGGAAAAAGTAAAATTTCAAGCATACAACGATGAAATTCATCAGTGGAGGAGCGCATATCAACAAAGTCAAGAGCATGCAAACCAGTTGTGGCAATAATTTCAGCAAAAGGAGGTATTTTACCAAGAACAAATAGCTGCTAAGGAGGAAAATATAAGAAACGCCTGGGGAAATTTTCAAGCAGCAGCAGGAAGAGCACGCTCAATTGCAATCGAATTGCAGTCATTGAATGATGAGCTTGAGGTGTCTCCCTTTGTTAGTGAACACATAACAGGATATCTGGGAAAGCTCATTAGGGAGATGGAGCTTTATGGAAAACTCGGATGAAGATTGAGATTTTATTAAAAGACCTGTGCCATGTAGACAGCAATAGTAGTAGTATTAGTTGTTGCATTTCATACTTTGTAATCATTAGGTCGGTAGCATTTATCGAAAGTTCTACTTGCTCTTAGGAAATAGTTTGTTAATGTATTTGTTTGAATGATGTGTTTTAATGATATTAGCATGTGCGTTTGAATTATGTTTTATTTTCCTTTTTTTAAAAAAAAAAAAGTAAAAACTCTTTTTTTTCTCTTTCTTCTTTTCTTCAATTATCTCCTTTAAAAATATAAAAGTGGTAAAAAACTAAAATATACCTTTTTCTTTAAAATTAGAGCATTTGGATACGACGCCTAGCGACAAGATCATTTCCTACTGGCTCATCCATACGGAACTAGGTCAAAAACAAGAATCATGAATGAGCATAGTCAAGAAGAAATGCGAAGGGATATGGAATTGCTGAAGGAGCAGATGACCGAAATGCTAAGTATGAAGGATCAGTTGGCTCAGCTCATGGCATCTATAAAAAGTAAACACACGCTCGAAAGCCCAGAAATGCCGTCTTACCAAGAAACAAGTCAATATACCCCTTCTGGGTCTCATTCTCAACACCAAAAGAATGAAGGGAAAATAGACAAGAGATTCATTCTTATTGATTCTAAAGAAAAAGAGCAAGAAGAGCATGTGACCCCGGATTTAGACGATCCAAAAGTAATGGCAGAATTAAGAAAGGCATCGGCTGAATTAGTAAACAAAAAGGTTGGTCTATTAGAAGAAAGGTTAAAGGCGATCGAAGGTTTTAATGGAACAACTGATGCTACTCACTTGTGTTTAGTCCCTGGAGTCACGATCCCATATAAATTCAAGTCGCCCGAATTTGAGAAATATAATGGTACAGCTTGTCCTCAGAGTCATTTGATTATGTACTGTAGTAGAATGGCTGCGCATGCTGACAATGATAAACTTTTAATGCACGTCTTACAAGAAAGTCTTAAGGGACCTGCTTTAAGATGGTACATGCAGTTGGACCGCACCCACATCCGAAGGTGGAAAGATTTGGCAGATGAATTCTTGAAACAGTACAAACATAACATGGATATGGCTCCAAATAGGGAAGACTTGAGATCTATGGAAAAGAAAGATACGGAGACATTTAAAGAGTATGCTAAAAAATAGAGAGATAAGACGGCCCAAGTCAATCTGCCATTAACCGAAAAGGAGATGATATCTACCTTTTTGGACACATTAAGGCCTCCATTTTATAGTATGATGCTCGCCAATACTAAAACAAGTTTTTCCGATTTTGTCATGGCTCGAGAAAGAATTGAGCAGGGAATTAAGAAAGGAAGGCTTGAAAGTCCTCCACAAGATAAATTCGCCTTCTGGAAAAATGGAGCAGGAAAGAAAAAGGAAGAGGAAACACACGCTGTCCAAGCTTATACGCTTAGCTTCTCTTATCCTCAAAATGGATTTGTTACTCATGCAACGGGAAGTACTCAACCAACGCAAGGAGCCATAACTAATAGGGCCAACCAGAGTACTCGTCCAAAGAAAGAATCATTTGATCCCATTCCGATCCGGTATTCAGAATTATACCCTCTGTTATTGCAAGCAGGCCGAGTATGCCCTTGTCCTTTGGAACCATTGACACCACCTTATCCAAAATGGTATGATCCTAAAGTAAAGTGTGAATATCATGCTGGGATTTCTGGGCATTCCATAGACAATTGCACGGGCTTCAAAAAGAAAGTACAGCAATTGATAAAAGCTGGTTGGATTGATTTTAACCAAAAACCAGATGTGAAAACCAACCCATTACCAAATCATGAAACTAAAGGAGTAAATGCAGTAATAGAGGAAGATTTTTGTTTAATAAAAACCAAGGTTGATGAAATAATCATGCCTATGGAGCAATTATATGGTATTATGTGGAAAGTTGGATTAATTCAAAAAAGGTCTCATGATTCTAGGGTATGTCTTGTCAATATCATCAAGAAAGGGTTGATCACATGATTGGGGAATGTGAACAATTTAAGTAAAAAGTTCAGGAATACATGGATACTAAGTTTTTAGTTTTTGGAAATTCAAATGAAGAAGTAGAAGAAGTCAATATGATGCAAGGAAATAGGCCACCTAAACCATTGGTAATCGACTATGTGTTGAAGAAGGATAATACAGCTGAGGCTCTTGAATCATCTTTTATGACGAAATTGATCATTTAAGCTCTAAAGCCTTTTCCTTTCAAAGATACTAAAGCTGTTCCATGGAAATATGAAAGCACTTTGTCACTTGGAAACAGCAATATAAATCAGGCAGAACATCATGAGGATATTTCTGGACTACTGGGAATGACAAGAAGTGGTAGATGTTTTAGCTCGAATGAAGTTGAAGAAAGACATCGAGAAGCAATGGAAAGGCGAAGGAAGGGTAAACTAAAAGAAGGAGAAAGGATCAACGACTTCTTAGGAGAAGGACCAGACGTGCTAGAAGAAATTCCAGTAAAGAAGAATCCAATACCTGACCAAGAAGCTTGTGAGTTCCTAAAATTGGTAAAACAAAGCGAATACAAGATAATTAAGCAATTAAATCGGACTCCTGCCCGCATATCATTATTATCATTAATCCTATCCTCAGAATCCCATCGCAAGGCATTATTGAAAATCTTGAATCAGGCTTACGTTTGTCATGACATATCTGTGGAAAACTTGAATAATATTGTGGGAAATGTGGTCTCTTCCAACTATCTCACATTCAACGATGATGAGATACCTCATGAAGGAACAGGTCACATCAAGGCCTTACATATTTCAGTCAAGTGTAAAGATTACTCGATAGCAAAGGTTTTAATCGATAATGGCTCAGCACTTAACATCATGCCAAGATCTACCTTGGCCAAGTTGCCAATTGATGGTTCATATATCAAGCCGAGCAATGTTATTGTTCGAGCCTTCGATGGGACGAGAAGGGAAGTTATAGGCGATGTAGAGTTGCCAATCCAAATAGGGCCGATAACTTTTAATATTCCTTTCCAAGTCATAGATATATACCCAGCCTATAGCATGTTGCTTGGAAGACCTTGGATCCATACTTAGGGTGTAGTCCCTTCTTCTTTACATTAGAAAGTTAAGTTCATCATAGAAGGGAAATTGATAAAGGTGTCAGGAGAAGAAGACTTGTTGATTAGTAAATGCCCGTCCATTCCCTACATTGAAGTTGCAGAGGAAGTAGTTGAAAGTTCGTTCCAAACCTTTGAAATTGCAAATGCAACATATACTACTGAGGGGCCATGTTTCTTCACTCCTAGACCTTCACGGGCATCTCTAATGATGGCCAAAGAAATGATAGCAGGTTGCTATCAAATAACTAAGGGCTTAGGAAAGGAGGGACAAGGAATGATTAAGTTTTTGGATCCACAACCTAACCATTTTCGGGTGGGTCTAGGATATAAGCCAACCAAAGGGGACAAATGGAGAATTCGGCAGGAAAGAAAGGAAAAGCGACACGCTAGGTTAGAAGGTAGAGAGATCAATGAAGAGGGAAATCTATTTCCTTCCATAAAGGATGTCTTTTGGAGCAAAGAAAAGTTCATATTAAATCAGAACTTGACAGTAGACGTTGAAGATACGGTTGCAGTAACAAATGAAGAGGAAGAAGGACCGGAATCAATAAATTGGATTCACATCTGTAATAGGGAATTGGGCAATTGGAAAGTCTATGATCTTCCCATAGAAATGTAATAGTAACTACTAGTTTTTGCTAAATGGGCATTTCATTTCCAATGTTAAATGAATGACTATGTTTAATAAAATGCAACTTTTTTAAAAAAAAACAATCTTCTTAATTATTCTTTCATGTTATAATTTTTATTTCCTTCTTTCTTCTTCCTTTTTACTTTTCTTCACATTGTATATTCAGGAAGGATGATGAAAAACTTGACAATATTGATAATCATGAATCCATATGCAATTTTAACCATCTAGTGTACGATGTCGATTCTGATGAGGAGTCAGAAGAAGAATTTCCTCCTGAATTTGAAAAAATGGTAGAAGAAAAAGAAAATACCTTAGAACCCTAGGATGAGGTGGTTGAAACTATCAATGTGGGGACTGAGGAAAAACCCAACGAGGTTAGGATAAATGGATCTTTGAATTACGACCTAAAAAAGAGGCTCATTGACCTACTAAGGGATACAAAGATGTGTTTGCATGGTCATATCAAGATATGCCGGGATTGAATACAGATATCGTGGTACATAAGCTGCCTTTAAAGCCCGATGCTAAGCCAGTCAAACAGAAACTTAGAAAAATGAAACCGGAAATGCTCTTGAAAATAAAGGATGAGGTGAAAAAGCAATTCGATGCTGGGTTTTTAGAAGTCTCAAACTATCCAGAATGGGTGGCTAATATAGTTCCAATACCTAAGAAAGATGGGAAAGTTCGGATGTGTGTGGATTACAGAGATCTAAACCGTGCGAGCCCAAAGGATAATTTCCCCTTGCCTCATATAGATGTGTTGGTTGATAACACTGCAGGATATCATATGCTCTCCTTAATGGATGGATTCTCTGGATATAATCAAATTTTGATGGATCTATTAGATAAAGAAAAGACAACCTTCATAACGATGTGGGGAACATTCTGTTATAAGGTCATGCCTTTTGGATTGAAGAATGCGGGGGCAACTTACCAAAGAGCAATGGTAACCCTTTTTCATGACATGATGCATAAAGAAATGGAGGTATATGTGGATGACATGGTTGCTAAATCCAAAAGAGATGAGGATCATGTAGAAGTCTTGAGGAAGGTTTTCAATCGACTTTGAAAATATAGATTTCGATTAAATCCTTCCAAAAGTGTGTTCGGTATTACCTCAGGAAAGTTATTGGGATTCATGGTGAGCAGAAGAGGAATTGAGATAGATCTAAATAAAATCAAAGCAATTACTGAAATGACACCTCCAAAAACAGAAAAAGAAGTAACAGGTTTCCTAGGAAGATTGAACTACATAGCTAGATTCATTTCCCAACTAACAGCCACATGTGAACCAATTTTCAAATTGCTCTGAAAGAACAATCCTTGCAAGTGGAACAAGGAATGCCAAGAGGCTTTTGACAGAATTAAAGAATATTTGCAACATCCACCTGTTCTTCAACCTCCGAACCCAGATAGGCCCTTACTATTGTATTTGACAGTACACGAAAATTCCATGGGGGCACTCTTGGCACAACATAACGAGATGGGTAGGAAAGAGCACGCCATTTATTACATCAGTAAGAAGTTTACTGATTGTGAAGTAAAATATTCATCCCTGGAAAAGACATGTGCAGCGTTGGCTTGGGCAGCCTATAAACTGAGACATTACATGTTAAACAACACCACTCATCTAATTTCTAAAATGGACCCGATCAAATTTATCTTTGAAAAACCAGCATTAACTGGAAGAATGGCTAAATGGCAAGTCATGCTATTTGAATATGACATTACCTATGTCACTCAAAAGGCAATAAAAGGATCCGTGATTGCAGGATTTTTGGCCGATTGCCCCTGCGCAAATAATCAAGTAATGGATATGGCTTTCCCGGACGGAGATATTATCACTCTTGAAGTAGATGAAGAATTAATAGATACATGGATCATGAAATTTGATGGAGCATCGAATGCTCTAGGACACGGGATTGGAGTAGTGTTAATATCTCCAAAAGGGAAACATTTCCCAATCACCGCAAAGCTATGCTTTCAATGCACTAATAACATGGCTGAATATGAAGCATGCGCTCTTGGTCTTCGAGCCGCCCTAGAAATGGAAATACCAAAGTTAAAAGTCTACGGGGATTCAGCATTGGTTATTAATCAGCTAAAAGGAGAATGGAAAACTCGGGATGCCAAACTCATTCCATATCAAGAATATATTTTTGCAATAGCTGAAAATTTCCAGTCCGTCGAATTTGAGCACATGTCCCGATGTGAGAATCAAATAGCAGACGCATTGGCGACTCTGGCTTCGGCTTTTGATATAGAAAGATGCTAGGAAATGTCACCTATCGAAATTGAATTGCAAAAGACACAGGCTTATTGCGGCAATGTGGAACAAGAGCCCGATGGAAAACCATGGTACTATGATATCAAGAGATACATTAAAGAGGGAATTTACCCACCGGGGGCATCAAGTACAGATAAAAGAACCATGCGAAGATTGGCGATGAATTTCTTTTTAAGCGGGGAAGCTTTGTACAAGAGGTATTATGACACTACGCTATGCCGATGTATTGATTATCCTCAAAATCAAAGGTTAATGGAGGAAATACATGAAGGATTTTGCGGTACTCATCTCGGGGGATATGCCTTGGCCAGAAAGATACTAAGGATGGGGTATTATTGGTTAAAAATAGAGTCTGATTGCATTAGGTATGTCCAGAAATGTCACAAATGTCAGGTTTATGCAAATAACATAAATGCTCCTTCTAAACCACTGCACGTGATGGCATCACCATGGCCATTTTCGATTTGGGGAATAGATGTGATTGGACCGATTGAACCAAAAGCTTCAAATGGACATCGTTTTATTTTGGTCGCAATAGATTATTTCACCAAATGGGTGGAGGCCATCTCGTATGCTAATGTGACCTCTGCAGTGGTGATAAAATTCATAAAAAATAATATCATTTGTAGATATGGTCTACCGGAGCGCATTATTACGGATAATGCCAAGAACTTCAACAGTAAAAGCATGGAGGAGATGTGTGCGCAATTCAAGATTAAACATCACAATTCTACACCTTATAGACCAAAAATGAATGGAGACGTTGAAGCCGCCAACAAGAATATTAAGAAAATAGTGCAGAAAATGGCATTGACATGCAAAGACTGGCATGAAAAACTCCCTTTTGCTTTACACGGGTACAGAACCACTATCCGAACCTCAACTGGAGCAACCCTTTTTTCCCCGGTCTATGGAATGGAAGCAGTTATACATATAGAGGTGGAAATTCCTTCCTTAAGGATTATTATAGATGCGAACTTAGAGGAAACTGAATGGGTTCAAAAAAGGTATGACCAGTTGAACTTCATCGAAGAAAGACGTTTGACAGCATTATGTCATGGTCAACTATACCAAAGAAGAATGATTAAGTCATACGGAAAGAAGGTAAGACTTAGGCAATTCAACGAGGGAGATTTGGTACTCAGAAAGATCATATTAAGGCATCAAGACCTGCGAGGAAAATGGGCTCCTAAGTATGAAGGTCCTTATGTTGTTAAGAAGGCATTTTCTGGGGGAGCATTAATATTAGCAGATATGGATGGGAAGGATTTACCAAACCCTGTAAACTTAGATTCTGTTAAAAGATACTATGTATGAATGTACTCATGGTTATCAATAAAAAATGTTTTTGTTGTCCCAGCCGAAAAACAATTTTATTTTTAAATCTTTGCGCATGCATAATATTAAATGAGTAATTACATTCGGCATTGGAAACTAATAAACCATTGACATGAATATTCTTGCTATTACTGAACAGGGAATCATGAGACAGACCATTGTGGATGGTACCAAAAAAAAAGGGGGGGGGGAAGAGAAGAAGCCTTTATAAGGAATTCATAATGTCTCACTTGCTCACACCTTGTTAAAAGGATAAGGACCAGGCTCTTGAAGTATGAAAATGTCTATTCTAAAGAGATAACATTGGAAACGTAGTCGGAACGACTTGTGAAGTAGGCAAAATTTCAAACAAAGTCGACTACTTTATATAAAATCTACAAACCACTTGAGAAAAAAGACGAGCTTTCCCAAAGGGAAATAGAAAAATAAAAATATGTAAGCAATTTCCATATCCAAAATGACAGGGTACTCGCCCAGCATTGGTGGTTCTTATTTAGCACGAAGTTCGGGATGGATAGCCTAACAAAGGAATGAAGTCATTGCTAGGATTTCTATCCAATGTTCTACAGTTTTTAATCACTCGATTCAATCATAGAATAATCAATTTTTGAAAAATTATATAGTTTTGATTATTAGAAAAAACCAATCTTGTGCGTGAAATTTGACTGTGAAGCGGTCAATTTCGAGAGAAATTTGATACATGTTTGATTATGAGAAAATCAATCTGGTTTTTTTTTTATTGTGATCTGATTATGTGAAAATCGATCTTGTGATTGAAATTTGACTGTGAAGCGGTCAATTTCGAGAAAAATTTGATACAGGTTTGATTATGAGAAAATCAATCTGGTTTTTTTGATGGTGATCTGATTACGTGAAAATCGATCTTGTGCATGAAATTTGACTGTGAAGCGGTCAATTTCGAGAGAAATTTGATACAGGTTTGATTATGAGAAAATCAATCTGGTTTTTTTTTATTATTGTGATCTGATTACGTGAAAATCGATCTTGTGCGTGAAATTTGACTGTGAAGCGGTCAATTTCGAGAGAAATTTGATACAGGTTTGATTATGAGAAAATCAATCTGGTTTTTTTTACGGTGATCTGATTACGTGAAAATCGATCTTGTGCGTGAAATTTGACTGTGAAGCGGTCAATTTCGATGGGAATTTGATACAGGTTTGATTATGAGAAAATCAATCTGGTTTTTTTTGTTGTGATCTGATTACGTGAAAATCGATCTTGTGTGTGAAATTTGACTGTGAAGCGGTCAATTTCGAGAGAAATTTGATACAGGTTTGATTATGAGAAAATCAATCTGGTTTTTTTTTTTATTGTGATCTGATTACGTGAAAATCGATCTCGATTTCAAAAATTAGAACGCAAAATGAGTAATTTTAATGATGTGCGGTTACATGAAAATCAACTTTATTCTTAAAATTAGCTCATGAAATGATTAATTTCAATAAAATTTGATACACCTTGATCACGTGAAGATCAATTTCGTTCTCAAAATTCAGTTGCGGACCAATTGGTTCCGGTAGCTTGATATTGGCTCGATTGCGTACGTTTTCCTTTGAAGTTTGATCACAAGGAATAATGTCACGCTAGCTTACCTAGACAACCAGCGGGGAATATAAATCCAATTTTTATTATTATAATATAAGATAAGATTATTATAATAAAACATGTTTTGAAATTAAAAATCATATTCTTGGTTTTGTTAAAAAAAAAAAGAGGTTTTTAATGGCTATGCTATAGTCGTTTGATGACAAAATTGACAAAAGCGGCTATCTGGTACTACTTTGTATAACTTTAAATTCTTAAAGATATACAAAGGGGGGCAACTGTAGATACCCGATTTTGTCCGAATTAATTTTATCATTTTTAATACGCTTAATTTATCAATTAACAAGTATATTTTTATTTTTATTGAGATTTTGCCAATTTTAAAAATTTAAATTACTAACAAAAGGGCACAAAAGAGAAATTAAATGGGCTTTTATTAAAATAGACCTTTTATAATACAAAAATAAGAATAAATAACTAAATTAAAAAAAATAAAATAAAAATACAGATTAAGGGCAGAATGGGCAGAATCCATCAGTGCAAAGTATGGCCAAAAGTATGGCCAAAACACAGAAAGGCAAAATACAGAAAAGGGGGGCAAGATTTACGGCTGACACAGCCAATTTCAAGGGACTAGAATCCTTTTCTTTGGTTTCAAACCAAATGGGACAAAAAAAAAATCAAACTAAAACCAGTCTAGTTTCTACAGTGGTTTTTCTTGCCTATAATAGGCAGCTCAATAAGGGAGAAGAGGAGGATTTTTTTTCCAGACAAAAAAGAAAACCCAGCCTTTTTCTCATCCATTCCAATCTCTGCTCCACTTAGTTTTTCCTCCTCCAAAAGCCTCCAAAAAAATAAACCTGCAACCAGAAGAGTATTTATTCAGCATTCAGCATATTAGAGTATCACGTAAGTCTATTAACACTTAGTATTTATTTCCAGCAGACAATTAAATTTTATTACCTTTCTCTTCATTTCTGAACAAATAATTTTCTAGAATCATTTCATAAATAGCATTTATTTTATATTTACCATATTAAGGTCACTAATGGAGCTAAGCGTCATGTGATGGCCACAGCTCACATTAGTGACCATAATAAAAGAATCATGTTCTTATAAGTTGTAGATTCAAGGAGAATGACTCTAATAAAGAGGGCTCAGAAGTTTTCTTCTTATTAAATCATAAGAACTCATATGATTTTCTATGTTCTGTCTCAAAAACACTATAAAAATGCCTCACATTCTACCTCCAAATCTTAAGGTTAAAACCATAAGCTTCAACTAAAAAAAAAACACAATTTCAAGAAAGAAACCACATAGTCTAACACAAAGATGGTGGCTGAATGCAAGAATCACTTTTTTCCAATGTTCAGAAACTAAGAGAAACAGAAAATCATAGGGTTAAAGGATGTCTTCCTTAAGGCCTCTTCATCATTGCCCCTTTTCAAGCATGACCTTTCACAAACAAAAATCAATCAAATAAAACAACACATCATAGGAATAGTTTTTTTTTCTCACAATGCCTAACAGAGGCCAATTATCAGAATTAAAGACTCAATATTAACTTAGCAATACAATAGGGTCACAGTCCATTGCATGTCCATTTCTTTATTTAAGTCTGAACATCAAATAGAATACGTAAAAAGGCCTTTCAAACACATATAATCAGAATATGATAATCACTATAAATCCACCCAAGCATTAGTAAACAGATCAGAATTTCTTTTTTTTATGCATCCCATATCATCTTAAAAGAAAGGTTTAGTAACTTAGCTGAGTGCATCAAAATTGGATTTAGCTTTGAAACCCTTAAACCCTGCAAATAATAAACTCATATCAGAAATTAAACAATAAAAACAAACAATAATAAAAAAAAAAAACAGAAACAGAGAAATCTTTCCTTTCTTTCTTTTACACGGATGAATGCAAAATAGAGAGGGAGTGTGCGAAAACACAGAGCGAGTACAGATCGATGGCGAGGACAAGAGTGAATAGAGAGAGCAGATCGACGGAGAGCAAGAGTGAACGGAGAGAGCAGATCGACGACGAGGACAAGAGTGAACGGAGAGAGCAGATCGACGGAACGAAAGAGAGAACGGAGAGAGCAGATCGACGGAAAGAAAGAGAGAACGGAGGGAGCAGATCGACGGAGAGAAAGAGAGAACGGAGAGAACAGATCGACGGAGAGAAAGAGAGAATGGAAAGAACAGAAACAGAGAGAAAAAGCGAGAGGAGAGCGGTCGGCGAAGAGTGAAATCGAAAGAGAGAAAACCACCGGTGACTGAAAGAGAGGGAGGAGGCGGCCAGCGTAGAGGTAAGGTTTTAAGGGTTTGAAGAGAGAAAAATGGGTGAGGCAGCTGGTAGTGAGAAGTGAACTCTAGGGTTTGGAATGAAAGAGATGGCTTTTATATGGTGGGTAATAACCCTTGGTTCCGGGTTGGGTTCGATTTAGGGCCTAGTTGCTGGGTTTAAAAGATTTGGTTTAAGATTATATGGTTTAGGTCTTTTCTTTTTGGGCCTAAAAAGGAATGGGCTGAAACTAATTGAATTAAGAATCACTTGTGGCCCAACCAAAAAATTAAGTCTCTTATCTTATTTTTGCTTAATTTCTATGCTATTACACTTGTAGATTTTGTTAGAAATTAATTAAAAGTTTGGGTTTATAAAAATTTGAAATTTCTAAAAGTAAAGCAATTTAACAAAAAAAAAAATAGAATTTTTATATGCATAATTTTAGAGATTTAATTTCACGACCATGCTATGGTTGTGTAATTTAAGTTTAATGTATATTAATGCGATTAACACCGTATTATGACCAAGTTTTGTAATGTCATCAACTTTATTACAAATGAGCTTTAAATTCCATTTTAATAAAAAGTGATATAAAATCCGTTATGGCGTTTATTGTAAGCATGAATGTATGATCTACATAATTATATAGATATTTCACATATTTGTTGTATTTATGTTATATGTTATACGTGTGTATTTTGCATCCATGTCATGGATGTAAAATACGTTTTTTTTTTATTAAAATACTAACTCAATATTTTTTTTATTTTATGTCCATGTCATGGATATGAATAAATAAAAGTTAATCAAAATATAATATTATTACGAATATATATTCAGCTAATATATAGTTTTTTTTTATATATCCGTGTACGGATAAAAAAATGAAAATGAAAGAAATGCATCCCACGAGGATAATTTATGACTTTTAGTACCAATTATGGGCGGGGTAGGGTGATTTTTATCTTCCCTACACGTAATTAGCAAACGAACCCATATAAATCTCTGGTTATTTAAGGTGTCGAATCGGACCAAAACTCGATTGGTGGCGACTCTATAAAATTTTGTTATCAATCAGATATCGCAATAAATTATTACATGAATAATCATAAAAAACCGAATTAAATAAAATTAAACCAAAATTAAGATTTTCCGCCGGTCGGTCTGGGTCCGACACAAGCCACAAAATAAACAAAAAACAAGGATACTTTTGACAATCTCCCTTAATTTTATCTAATTGAATAACAGTGGAATTAAAAAATTGGTCAAATAGTTAGTCAATCTGTGCCATAACAGCTTTGTTAGTTAACTTGTAAAATGTGTATCACAATGTTAGGTCATCACTAAATTCGTGTATTTTTCTGTAGTAAAATAAAATAGATGTATTATAATGTGAAGTGTAATTTACCCAAATCTGTGAAAACGTTAAAATCTGTATACCATGAGTGTAATTTACCCAAATAAATTTCCATTTCCTCTCCTTCGTATATATTTGAAGTGTGTGTATGAACAAACTATGCGTATACATTTGGTACCTTAATATTAAATTAATTATGGAAATAATTTCATTAATAAATATTGGGTTGAGTGAAAATGTTGTGCAATTGTTTGAGCTAGATTTTGACTTTAATTTCGGGCAAATGGTAATTGAGAGATGACCATCGATTGAATTCACTTCAAAAAAATAAATAAATAATTATGGAACTAATTTAGTTGGTACACTTTCAAAAGCAAATCAATAAATTAAAGGTAAAAGGTAATTTTAAGTCTTTGAATATTCAGTTTTTCTTTCAAATTTATCTTATTTAAGTTTTTGAAATTTTATAATTTGAAGCTTTTTAAGAAACTTCTATCGCGCACCTTATATATTTTTTAGGTGACGAAAAAAAAAAAATAAATAAATAAAATAAAATAAAATAAAAATTTGCTATGGTTCTCTAAATATCAGAAATACCACAAAGTTGTTATAAATTTTTATTCCTAACACAAAATTCTTCATAATTTTTTTTTTTTTTTCTCTTGTTCCTTTAATTGAAATTCACCAAATTCATTCCCTGTAAATTCTACATAGAAGTTAAAATCATCAATTTTTTAACTCTTGAAATCAAATAAAAGAAACAAAAATTTATTTTTTCTCGGAAGAATACAATCTTTAAAATACTTAAAAAAGCGCAAACGCAAATATGAAGAGATAAAATGTTACAATCTAAAGTATTTTCCATAATGATAAATAGTGGGTTGTATGTCTATTTTTACGTACGTTAGAAAATTTTATATATATATATTTATTTATTTTTTAGTTACTTTCTTTTACTTAATTTGAAATTATTCACTTACGCTTTATACCTTCCAATTAAAATAAATTAGGATACTACAACTCGAAGTCAAAATATTTGCATTTCTAATTATAATAATTTTCCATTTTGGATAAAGTCTTTGTGGATTTTTACGTAATCCCACGTCCTTAAAAACAAATCTTAAACTCATCTATCGTTTACATTCTTACAACTCCATTTAAATATCTACTTATCAAACATAATTTTTTAAAATATTATGGGTATCGACTTTTAATTAAATTAAGCGATAATTAATGTCCACTTTGACAAATATAATTTTTAATGGAAAAAAAAAAAGAAAAAAGAAAAAAGAGAAAGCATAATATTCCTTTACATGGTGTAAAAGAACAAAGAATAAGATTCATTTTCCATAGCTCACCACTTTGAATTAATGCAAAGAAAACTATCTAATTCCTCCCACAAACCAAATTTAATCTAATGGTTTTTCTTTATTATTACCATTGTACTTTTATTTTTATATTGCTGAGAATAAAGGAATTTCAGCTTCCAATAACAAAAAGATGTACATTATTATTATTATTATTATTATTTTTTTTTTTTTTCTTTTTAAAAACTTTAACTAACAATAAGAAAATAGATATACTAATTAAAGAAAAAAGATACGCAAATTATATATATAATACAAGAAATATTAGATTTGATAACAAAAAAAATTCAATATCTAAAAATTGCCGTCATCTATATATATATATATATACAAAGTTTTTTATTAAACTCGACAATAGCGTGCATTAAGATTCTCAGCAAGGTGGCGATTTCGACATGCTAGGAGAAACACCCCCGTTTCAACCAAGAAAAGTGTGTTTTGGTCTGTATAAGACTTGTGGGTATTTTTAGTCCTATATAAAAGCATGTAAGGATGCTTGTGAGTACTATTAAGTGTAAAATTAACACTTCAGAGTTGGAAAAACATTTGGAAATATAATTATGTAGAAAAATTTTTGAATTTTTGAGTTTTAATAATTTTCTTGTAAATTGTTGCTGGTGTTTTAATAATAAACTCTTCTTTTCCCATAAAACATACTTATATAGAATCAACCAAATCACATAAATTGTTTTATGTTATTTTTTTTTTTATTATTTATTTAATTTGTATGATAGGCAAATCATAATCTTTTAACATATCCGTCAAAATTTAGCATTTATTAATAGGCAATTTATATCGAAGTAGATGGTTTATCTTGACCTTATAAATAGATAAATTTATTTTTATCTAAACTTTTTCCTATAAAAATATAGTAATTATACATTTATGGCAAACAAAGCAATAGCATAAACTGCATAGTGGATCGGGGAACTAAGAAAAAGCTTTTTTTTTTTTTTTTTTTTAATTACGAACATGCATATATACAATATTCATCTTTTATTTTAGTTTATTTTATTTTGTTTTGTTGTTTTCAAAAAGAGATTTGTTTATTTTATATAATAAGTACGAAAGAACAGTATTTCCTTTTACTTCAGAGTCAAAACATTTTAATTTTAATTATTATATATTCGTTGTAGTTGATGCTAATTTTGAATTTCTGATCATTAAATATAAAGATATATAGAGGGTAATGTCACATGTTTAAATTCCCATCATATTTTATTATAAGAGTTCAAATTCAGCTACCTAACATTCTTCCGGACTAACATGCATACATAATTTTTTTTCCAATCAGTTTTATAAACTTGGCTTTAGTAAAATAAATATTATCAAATAAAATTTTATTTAATTATTCAATTAGTCATTTTGAAAATAATTACTCGAATAGTTTCACCTCTATAAAAGAGTCTAATTTAGATTCAACTTGATGGTTCAGATAAAAAAAACTAAATCATTTTGAGAGTTGAAATACAAACTCCTTTAACTTTTCTCACCAATTATTTTTTGAAAAGGCTTTTCAAGTTTATTATGTTTAATTTTTAAAGTAGCTTTTTCTAAGATTATACACCAAGATTTAGATTATGTGAATTTAACTATACATGTTAGTATTGTTGTAAAGTATGGAAAGATAGATATAAATCAAGGAAAAATGACCACATTGATATGGTATTGGTATTTTACATTAGGAATAATTTGGGTAAAGAATACCTTACCGACCAAACCAACCTAAATCAAACTTTAACATTTAATTAATTAATATATGAACCATTATTAATTATTAATTAATTAAAAAAAAAAACCATGCAGAATCTACATGTAGTGTGTGAGCTGTTCCGTCTTCAGCCCCACTCCCTCCACCATTTGTGCCTTTCTTTTCTTATCCCATACTTTTTATTTTTTATTTTTTAATAAAAGACATATCTTAATAAAAAATAAATAAATAGATACAACTCAGAAGCAGACTTGCCCATCTCCTGCAATTTAATCATGGAGTGGGGCCCGGAAATATTGATCCAACCGTTGTCAATTGATTTTCATGTTAAATTTTTAATTATTCAGACCAAAAATATCTCAAATTTAATCATCAAATATATGATTCCGTATTTTTGTATTTTTTTTTTATTTTGTTGTTGTTATTATTATGATTATTCCTACCTTATGTAAGGGTTCCAGATATTTTCATTTATAAATGAGTGTTTGTGTTTTAAATTTTTAATGTTTTTGTTTAATTAAGAAATATTTTAATTGCTATTTGACTCTAAATTATATAAATTTCAACCAAAATATATTTTTTTTTTCTAGTAAATGATGCAATGGATATTCATTTTGTTTCTTTTACATCAAATTATCGTTGTGAGGCCTTGTTAAATAATCATATTTTTATATATAATTAATTTAATGGAATTTGTAACATATTTGATTAAAATGGAAACAAGAAAGAAGAAAAAGAAAGGGATAATGTCTTTATATCTTTTAGTAGATGAGATGTCGAAACAACAGTAACAACAAGAAGAAGAAGCTCTATATATGCTAAAAATTGGAGAGTTAGTTAGATTGCTAATTTAAGTATATATTTATAAACTATCATCATCTATATATTTATTTTATTGCAGTTTTTATTATTATTTTTTTTTTTTTTTTGGCTCATTCTTCACAGATGTTCTTTAAATCTACCAAATTTCTATGAGTTGAACTACTCATGTGACGAATTTATTTTAACATTTTTTTTTTTATTTATTCTTACTTTTTTTTTTATGTTTACCATATCCATTATTTGCAACAATATGATTCAGTTAGTTTTCATTATTTTCCTCACAGATTCCATTTTAATTGAAAAATTAATTATTTTGAATTTTTTTTATTCTGCCTATTGTGTACCTCTTTTTTTTATGAAAATAACACATCAATTATCAAGAAAAGGCATGAGCAATTACAATACTAACGAAATATGAATAATTCGTTCAAATTTTTCTGTGTGTCGAAGAATTAGCAACTCATGCAAGAGTATAAGTAACCTTATTCACCACTTCAATTTGTTTAATTCTGTGAAAGAGTAATATATAGTCAAATTTGAGCATATGAATTTTCTTTTTCCATGCTTAATTTTTGAAAATATACTTTGGTAATTTCTATTATTTCTTTTTTGAAAATGGTATATTATGCCTAAATTGATAAATACATTTGATACATTACATATAATTTTTACTTAATTTATCTAATATGTTTGATCCTATTTTCTATAAAACACAATATTATTGATCTACTAAAATTAAATTCAAGTTTCATTAAAACAAAACTAATTAAAATTGCAGTAAATAAATTTTAAGTTATTCTGCTTTTAATGTTTCAATAGTCAAGATTAAAAAAATCATGTGAACTAATGAAAATATAATAGTCGAAAACATAATAATTTTTTTTGAAAATAAGATTTTTCAAATAATAATAATATTAATAAGTACTTTACTAATTTCGTATTGTGTTTTTGAATTGCTCCTTGAGTTAGTATTATCTAACTCTAAATGAATAAAATAAATATAACAGGGATGACTTTTTTAGCTTCAAAGTACTTTATTAATTTGTCAAAAAAATTGTATATTCATATGAAGATTTTTGTTAATTAATAAATTCAATAGTTAATTTAATTTTTATTTTATGCTTAATTTATATACATTAAAATAATTAAATTATTTATTTAAACGATAATAGTAACAAAATTATGCATCACATGCATCGCACGGCATACACCTAGTTATGATAACGAATGATAATATACAATAAAAAAAGCTCTTATATCATTTTCATAATTGAGTCATTAACTATAAACTCCTTATATAAGTACTTGTTAATTACATGAAAGTCCCTTTTCAAGTTTCAATAAGAAGCTACCTTACAAATCAATTTTATCACGTAATTATCTCAATAAACAATAACAAAAGAATATGTCACTTTATTTCATTATCAGTTTAGTTTCTCTTCAATTATTAAAACAAACTAAAATTTAAATTGTTAACATATTTATGTAAACAAAACCCTAACCCCAAAACGTACCTTAGGGGTTATGATTGTGTTAACAGTATAAGGAGCAGTATATTCGCATCTCGCATAGCCAAACAATAAGAGATTCCAACACACCTCCCTTACACCCAGATCTATCTGGATACGTGAAGTTCATGGGTGGCCTAATATCGAGATTGATCCAACATTGTATCTATAACTCTGATATCATGCAAAACAAGGACCTAACTAACCCCAAAAGATACTTCAGGAAGTTAGGACTATCTGAACAATACAAGGAGCAATATACTCCCATAACCAAACAATATGGGATTCCAACAATTTGGTCTTTACCATCGAGTTGTATTTGAGTTTGAGTCGGAAAAAAACTTTAGAGAAATAAATATCTCTCAATTCAGATATTCTCAATGAAATAATCATGTTTCACAGTTAAATCTCATCATCCTTATATGCAGATGTATTTAGTAGAATTCAAATCATAGTTTCTTGTCACAAATCCAGCTTGCAATGCCAAATGAGTTACCACTAATATATATATATATATATATAAAGTTGACATCTTATTAATTGAATTGATATTATTTTCAAGTTTAAATTTTGATATAGAAAAATACTATAGTATAAGAAGAAAAAAAAAAAAAAGTAGAAAACCAAAATATTGGTAATGCTGGAAGATTCTTTTTTTTTTTTTTTCAATCATGTTATGTTTTAAATAATTTTATTAGAGACTTAATCCCACTTAAAACTTTTACCCTTTCACAAATTTATGTAATTAGAATCAAACTCGAAAAACTTCTTCACAGACAGAATAAGAATTGTTGATAAAATCACAACAGCTTGCGGACACTTGATCATGGAGTTTACTAAGAGAAACTAATGTAGTAATATTTTACTATATGAATTAGCCTTAATTAAAATTTTTGGCATGAAAGCACCAATTTTCATCCTTTATAGTCTAAAGCGATTGGAATTATAAAAAAAAGGGCAGGATTTTTTGGAAAATAAATACACATATCATTCGGTATTTAAGGTATATAGAATCAATTGATACGCCAAAGACACTAAAATACCATTCTATTAATGTTTATGAATTGTAAAATTACTTTTGTTGATATTTTTGGAAAAAAAAAAACTATACTTATAAACATAAATAGTTCAAACCAGTTGCTTTAGTAAAAATTGAACTCCATAATTAATTTTACAAATTCA
Organism: Euphorbia tirucalli; assembly: GCA_039660915.1. Lineage (NCBI taxonomy): Eukaryota > Viridiplantae > Streptophyta > Magnoliopsida > Malpighiales > Euphorbiaceae > Euphorbia > Euphorbia tirucalli. The sequence goes on along the minus strand of CM077633.1, from coordinate 18,423,948 downwards.
GTTTAACCATAGAAAAACATAGTATTTAAACAAATTAAAATGCTAATAAAGTAATGAAGAAGATGAAAAGGCTAAAGCAATTAAAAAAAAAAAAAAAAAAAGAAAAGAAAAGAAAAGAAAAAGAAGCAGATGGTGGGTGTGGGTGTGGCATCGAACTGAAGGCTGAATCCGACCAAAACAAATTCAATAAAAAGAATTAAAAGTCTGCCAATCAGACAAAAACATAAGAAACATTTTAATTTTACAGTAACATGTGATTGGGAATTCAACTTTCAAGATGGAATTTCAACTTGTACGTGGCATCTGAACTCCCCTGTGGTTGACACGTGGCAAAGATTCTTGAGAGCAGGTTTATGGGTTGCTCTCTTCTTCCTATGTCTGTCTCTCTTACACTCTTCTTTTTTAGCTGAAAAATGACATAAGATGATGGTGAAAGGGAACTTCATGCATGGGCAACTAGCTTGGGATTTTGCTTTTCCGTTACTAATAACTCAATCCCAATTTCTCTTTTCTTTTTCGTACTGACCCATACCAAACTATGAAGGGAGAAGGTCAAGTTCATTAGGAGACAAGATTTATACCCTTTTTCTTCCTTCTCTCGCTTCTTTCTGGGTGTCTTCCGCTGTTTCCCTTCCAATTTATTCGAGGGTTGTTCTTCTTTTTCTACGACTTCACTTACTTCCAAGCTGGATTTCTTTTTTGTCTGCTTCAGGTAAATTTTATCATTCCATTACGTGATTTTTCTTTTGTGTATATTGATGAGGATTGTTTTCATTTGAAGCTCAAGTTTCAATCTTTTTTTAATATTTGAATCAATTTTCGTTGTCGGTTTGTCTTCTTATTCTTCTTAGTTTCATTCTTCTGGGTGTTTGTTTCTTAGTTTTTTAATTGGTAAAGGGGAAGAATTTCGAATGCAAATACGAGAATTAGCTTTTTAGGATTTGGGACTAACATATTGAAACATTGGATGGTGTATTATTAATTCCTTCTAGATGAATCCAGATGGATTGTTGTCATCTAATTAATGGAATTACTTTCTGGGATAGAAATGATAAGCAATTAGGGCAGTGATCCATTGAACTCCATTTCATTGAATGGAGAATCATATTCCTCGTCTGACCTATGAATAATGAGGAATAAACTGGCCATTTGACATAGAATAAAAGAATCAACTCATCAGTAATTAACATGCTAAGACCATCTCTATGATATGGAATAAGATTAATTCTAATTGATATTTAATTGGGAACGGAGTATATGAACAGCTAAAAATTTAGAGTCATGTTGAAACTATCATTTTTTTAATAAGCATGAAAAAACTTTATGTAGGTTCAGAGACGAAATTTCTGATGGTGGTCTTACAACTGTTATTAAAAATGGAGGATGCTGAAAGGTATTGCTCTTGTTGGCAAATCGTTCTTCATATCTCTGGTATTTCTTTGAATGCAGCAGATTATAGCTTATTCTAGTTAACATGAGCTTTTTATGATCTCAGGCCTGATAGGACCCTATCCAATGGAGATGTCTATGTTGGAGATTTTAAGGGAGTGCTTCCCCATGGAAAAGGGAAGTATACATGGACAGATGGAACAGTATATGAAGGTGACTGGGAAGAGGGTAAAATGACGGGAAAAGGACAGATAATTTGGTCATCAGGAGCAAAATATGAAGGTGATTTCTCTGGTGGTCACCTTCACGGAATTGGCACCTTTACAGGACCTGATGGTTCCGTATACAGAGGGGCCTGGAGAATGAATATACAGCATGGGCTTGGAAGGAAGCAGTATGCAAATTCAGATATTTATGAAGGTTCATGGAAGGAAGGTGTACATGAAGGCAGCGGGAGGTATTCTTGGAATAGTGGGAATACATACATTGGATATTGGAAAGCCGGAAGAATGAATGGAAGAGGGGTTATGAAATGGGCAAATGGTGATATTTATGATGGCTTTTGGTTAAATGGTTTAAGAAATGGTTCTGGAGTTTATAAGTTTGAAGATGGAGGATATTACTTTGGAACCTGGAGTAAGGGCCTGAAAGACGGAAAAGGAACATTCTACCCTGCCGGAGCAAAAATTCCATCTTTAAGGAAATGGTGTAGTTTAGAAGCCTATGGGGAGAGTGGACGAAGTTCGTTGTCTCATAGCTCTTCATTAAATTCAGAACAAGGCAGTGTCCCAAAAGCCAGTGTCATGCGCAGTCTTTCTGAGAAGATATCCATTAATGGAGTGTTAAGAAATTCAGGTAGAATATCTCACAGAGCTGCATCATTAGATGAAAATTGGAGAACTGGTGACTCTGCTCGTGAATTAATATCTTGTGCATCATCATCTGTTCGCTCCCAAGCCTCTGACAATAGTCAAAGAGAGGTGCAGGATAAAAGAACTGTGGCTTATGAAAGAGAATATGTGCAAGGAGTTTTGGTCAAAGAGAGAATAATAACAGCAGAATCATCACGCAAAACTAAACAGAAAAATAAATTTCAAGTCAAAGAAGAAAAAAAGAAGTCATGCGTGGATTTTTTCGACCGCCGCCAGAGTTATTATCTTATGCTTAATTTGCAACTTGGTATCAGGTAATGGATAGACAATGTCTGTGGTCTTGTAGCATTCTATTGCCTTGTTTTCCCGGTCAGTAGGTTCTATATTATCTGGTCCCTCAACAAAACTTCATCATCGTCAAATACTTGTATCTATTATGCCATGGAAATTTTTTCTCTGAGAGACAATCTCATAAGTCGTTATAGTTTTGCAATCTTATTTTGTATCGGTTTGAACATAGAAGTTTGTTTTACTATTTTGGCTTTTGACTCTGTTGATGTCTTTTTCTGGTATTTGTCTTTCTAACTTACCTCTTAAACTTTTCTACATTTTGAAATACTTCATTTGAAGCTTGCAGATATACTGTTGGAAAGATTACCCCTGTGCCTAGGCGTGAAGTTCGAAACTCTGACTTTGGAGATCGAGCTAGAATAAGCATGTATTTTCCAAAAAAGGGTTCCCAGTTTACACCTCCACATTATTCAATTGACTTCTATTGGAAGGATTACTGTCCTATGGTCTTCAGGTACTTTCACTTCTTATGCTTTACCATATGGTATGTAAAGAAAGTAATATAGCCACATGCATGTAAATGTTCTCAGGAACAGAGAGTCCTGTTTCTTCGGATTTGATCTCAAATGTCTACCTCTGCATACTGTGAAGTGGTGCTTTTTGTTTTTTCTGGCTGAAAAACTTCCAGAAACCATCTTTAAGATGTTTATCAGTACGTGTGCTGTGTGATGTTTTTCTCAAGTTTTCATAATTGATTGAAATTTCATTGTAGTGCTAAAAATATGCTCTAATTAACATAGCAAGGTGGCTGGAGTACTGCTCAGAAATGAGAAATGTGTTTGCATGAGTCGAGGAACATTTAACCCTCGAACTATTGAATTTGGCTTCCTTATTCTGGTAAGCGTGTGTACAAGTGATCTTCATAGGTAAAAAACCCCAGTATATTGAAGGGAAAGAGATTAAATCAATGGATATGATGCCATGACATTTTTCTTGTATGGTTTGTGTGTGGTTAGGATAAAATGGTAGTTTTTCAACTTGAGACCTCCGACCTCCATTTTGTAGAGGTGCAGCTAATTGGTAGTTTGTCAAATATGTGTTCGACTAACCGTGCTCTTTCTCTCTCTCTCGCTTCGAACCCGTGCACAGGTTGCTAGATATGCCTTGCAGCTCCCATTTACATTTTGTAGGAATGCATCTGCTGTGACTCTTCAAGTGAATAATGTCATAGAGATGTTGATTTATAGATTAAAAAAACATGAATCAGGAGAGACAATGTAACCTTTGGCTCCTACTGAATTTGTTCTTGGATGAAGATATCTTCTCAATCCCTCCGAAAGCTTGGATAGGTTCAAACTTAGATTAATCAACTATCAAGAGATAATATCCTGTTGCTGGTTCAGGATTCTTAAATTTCTGATCGATTGTGTTATTCAAACAGATTCTCACTCTGCTATATACTCCCAAAATATTTGATTACCATCACCTGCTTTGATTTTTGAATGGAAGGTAGATTTTATATCGTGTCGGATGAAAATTTTTTCTTTTCTGAATTCTATAAGAATGTTAGAGATTCTTTTATGTAGTCATGTTAACCATATGTGAAAAAATAGCAGCAAGGAAGGATATGGGTACATCGATACATAATGTACTGTCTATATCTTTCCTTCTTGTCTCCTTTGTCCTACCGTTTTCTCTCAAATGGTGTCATTAGCATTCAGTCTTCTCTTAGTTTGATTTTTCATGTGCTTGCTTTTAGATGGTGAACTGTACTTTTTGATGATAAGAGGATTTATGTTCCTTGTGTTGTTGGCACTTTTTTTTTCCAGTTCCTTTGGCTATGATGGCAATAAGACTTGGATGAGTATATTTACATGCTTTAAAGTACCATCATTTAGTTATATCTAGTTTCTAATTCTATGTGTATGTCTTGTATTTTAATTCCATACAAAATTCAAATCGTTTCTCATTCATAAATTAGAAATTAGCATATATAAACTTTTGGATTGAAATGATTTTGGACATGACTGTAATTTTCAGATAACTTTCTGAATATCTATAGGATCACAATTTCAGGAATCTAAGGGAAATGTTCAAGTTAGATGCAGCTGAGTACATGATGTCAATCTGTGGTGATGATGGGCTGAGAGATTTTTCTTCTCCAGGGAAAAGTGGCAGTATCTTCTACCTTTCTCATGATGACAGATTTGTGATTAAAACATTGAAGAAATCTGAACTCAAGGTCCGACCCCATATAAATCTTTGCACAACAATGTGTAATTATATATAAAGTTCTCAACTGTAATTATCCATTGGAAAGCGCAGGAGTTAAAAAATAACCATGAAAAATTGCTCTTACACTGTACAACCTTATAACTATTTGTTTGCTTGCATTTCTCTCTTTTTTTTTTTTTTTCATAATTTCCCTTATAACTAATCTTGTAGTATGAATGCAGAGACTCCTTTTTTCTTATGGATTAATTATCTAGTTTTTGTTGTCAAGGTACTCCCGAATGGATGAAGAATATTTATACATTCTTTTTCTTCTGTGCAGTTCTTTCTCAAGATGCTCCCTAACTATTATGACCATGTAGGAAAGCATGAAAATACTCTAATAACGAAGTTTTTCGGTGTCCACAGAATAAAATTAAGAGGTGGAAGAAAGGTACATCAAAGATCATGCTCCATGTAGTCTGAATTACTTTCTGCTATCCATATATGTCTATGCCAGTGAGGCTTTTGATCTTTTCTTTTTTATGTTTATATTTATCTTCTAATTATAGGTACGCTTTGTGGTCATGGGGAATATGTTTTGCACAGAATTGAGAATTCATAAACGCTATGATCTGAAGGGATCAACTCAAGGACGAATCACAGATGCAGATAAAATTGAAGCTAATACCACCTTAAAAGATCTTGATCTTTCATATGAATTTCTCATGGACAAGATGTTGCGAGAGTCCCTCTTTAAGTATGTCTATTCTTTGCTCTTCTATTTTCTAATTTGCTTCATTGTAGCAAATGTCATGCTTATATTGGTTTAAACTTCTTGTGAGCAGCTTAATTCAAGTTTGGTATGGGCTGCGGTTTTGACAGTTTGAAACCTTAAAAACTACTCAAAATGAACTTTATTACATGGAGTTGGTCCATTCATTGTCTTCACCATAGAATTGAGCTCTATAACTGATAGGAAAATAAGTGCTTATTGTTGGAAAGTATTTTTCACCTTTGAAGATGTTTAGGTCCAGAATCAACGCATCAATGTTACTCTTTGACCTCTTCTCTCTCCTTTACATGCTGTTCTTTTGTACATCTCTTTATGGTGGAAGCATAGAGATAACAACACTAGTAAAAACTGGAGTGACCTCAAATGCATAAAAGTAGCCTTTTTTCGTCATTTTTAAGTTTTTGTTTGAGTCAATATGCCTTTATAATTATATGTAGAATTCTTTCTCTTTGTGCAGGCAACTATCTGAGGATTGCATGTTCTTACAATCTCAACAAATAATTGATTATAGCCTTCTCTTGGGGTTACATTTTAGAGCACCAGAGCAGTTGAAGGCAATATTAGAATCTGCTGACTCAATGCCAAGTCCTGAGAATTTGCCTTCTGATGTGGGTAAGTATCCCACCCAATAATACAACTGGTTTCATATATTCATTTAATTTTTACTTTTGTGTAGACTTGTGTAAGTGCCTACCATCTGTTCACTCAGTTTAATGACTGCTTCGTATTATTCATGTATTTGCCACAGTTTGGTCTCTATTATTCCTTGTGAGCATGCATGCGTAGTTTGTTCAAAACTCTCCAGTCCAGGTCTGTCCACTGTATGAGTTGATGCGCCAGAATATTTTTTATGGCAGTGGTTTTGTTAAATTACCAAGATACTGCTCTTATCCAGAGAGCATTAGAGATGCATGATTTGAATTGGAAATTTGGTTTGGATAAATGTAGGGAGTGGATTCTGCATGCTACTATCATCTTCTATGCTGTTGTTGTTTGCATTAGTTTGGGCGCTATTGAGAAAATTATGCAATCGGATCGCAAATTTGCTTTAAATTAAAAGAGTGGATGCACATGATACTGTCTTCCTGGTTGTTTTCATATGTAAATTTGGGATAGTTTTGTAATTTGCAATGATTAATACAATTTAGAAGTGGGTGGCCATCTACTTGTACAGTGATATATGAGCTATGTATGCGGGAGAAAAATCTTTTATGTGTGGCATCCATGGAGCGGGGAAGAAGGAAGGGAAAGAAAAAAAAAAGAAAGAAGAGTAACCTCCTAAGTTAGAGGAAATATCATTTTGTTGATTTTCTCCTCAGTTTGAGGAATTTACATATTTACATCCTACCAAAGAAAACCAGCATTCTAACCTACTATAGTTGCATTGCCCATTAGAGTCATTTATAGAAAAAAATGACAAGGGTACTCCCTTAATTATTACCTACTCTTGAGTCAAGAAGATTGTGATGATAAGAATTAGGAGGCTGTGTAGTAAAGAAGTAGATGGTGGGTTTAGAAGGATATCAGTGTCAATATGAACTCTTTTTGACAACCTTTGTGTTAATACATTCGTATATAGCACTTAGTTCGACACTATTAAATGTCACCTGATCCGTAGAGAGACTGGAGTACAGGAATGCATTTTCACTCTAACATTGTGATTAGTATTGGAAGGAGGATCTCACAGTTTTAACCACATGTGCGGATATTTGTATTGGAGGAAATCTTTCTTGTAGCCTTGTTTCCAACATTTAACCTAGCACCTTTGAATTTGCAGGAGGTAGTTGACAGCAACATCTTTGAAATTGCTCCTTGATTCATAAATTATAATATAGTTGAGTGACAGACTGTTATCTGGATCTGTTTCCTTTTTTATTTCAAAGCCCCCTGTTAAAGCTTTGTTAGTTAGTTTCTGAAACTGAAGTTCTTTAAAGAAGAAAATATTTTTCATCATTGTCCACTTTGGTTATGAAAATACCTATACGGCATTAGGGCATACTTGTACAGCTTCTTGAAGATACAAATTAGTGTTTCGGCCTGCAGTCTTTTCGAATCACATTTTCCTGCAAAAAGTTATAAACATCCTGCAAGTACTCTTGTGTTGCTTTTTCCAGGTGTAAGTTCACAAGGGGAGCCCCTTATTCCAGCTGGGTTGCTCCTAGTTACCCATGAACCCAGTTCTGTGAACACGGCACCGGGTCCTCATATAAGGGGAAATACATTGAGAGCATATTCTGTTGGAGCAAAGGAAGTTGATCTCTTACTTCCCGGTACCGCAAGGTAACCTTTCTGAATTTGTCCTAAAATACAACAGTTTGAGAATGACATTAATGGTAATTGCTACCGAGTTCAAACATATTTATAATTTTAAGCTGCACTAATTTGTTCATCACATTTCCTGTATGACATAGTTAAAACTATTCATCTAGCATAAGGATTTAACTGCTAACAAGTTGCAGTGTACAATCAGGTTGCGAGTACAGTTGGGCGTGAACATGCCAGCTCAAGCTAGTCGCAAACTTCGACAGGAGGTTGATTCAATGGAGGTTGAACTTTTCGAGGTGTACGACGTTGTCCTTTACATGGGCATAATTGATATATTGCAGGAATACAATGCGAGAAAGAAAGTTGAGCACGCGTGCAAGTCATTGAAGTTTGATCCATTGTCGATTTCAGCTGTTGAACCGAAGCTGTATGCAGATCGATTCCTGAAGTTCTTGCAGCAGAAAGTTTTCCCTGAACAGCCATGAAAACGATTAAAGATTTTCTTTCATTTTTGTGCTCCTTTTAATTGGTAACATTTTCCCTTGTATTCAATGATCTCTCTGTATACGTACCTTTGTCAGTCATTATACAAAATTCTTTTTACAATCCTTAATTTGTTTGTAAATTGGTAACATGTGTTAATAAATGTGCCCTTCTATCTCTTAATGTGTAATAATTTCCAATGATGAACTTTATATAGATAATGCACTGTTAGAGTTGTTTAATTCATAACTCAGTTAACAAAGCATGCTGAGTTTGTGGTGAGAGGAGGAGAGTGATTCAGGTTTACTAAATACATATGCAAAACATTAAGGGATGAGGGATCTTAATTGTGATTAAATCTTGAACATGATTATAGTTCGGACGAAGATACCAATGTTCCAATGAGGATACCTTGTATTATAATTGCATAATCGGAGATTGACTAATAGAAATTTGGTAGATTCAGCTTTTCAACATTATTCCCAATATTCGAATAGAATGTAGCAAATTTTCAATAGATCCATAAATTAACGTCCGCATATGCAATTTCGATACGACAACATCTAAACAACATTTGACACAAATATCAGGTACTAAATTCATTGCTCCCGGAAAAAAAAAAATAATACCTCAACCAATTCAACCAAACAACTTATTTTTTCACTGCGAATTAATTAATTTATCCCAAGTAATACAAACTAATCAATTACAAGAAAGAAAATCAAAATCTAGAAATCAAAAGCCTAAGAACAAAATTATTGGTCAGCAGCTCATGGGAGGAAGATCAGAAGTGATGACCCGAGGAGAGGTTTTCTTGAAAGTCCGACTACCAAAAAGCAAAAAACCAAGAGTATGACCAGCAATCGCCGCCAAGAAAACACCACCATTAAAAGACATAACAGCCAACATAACCATATATGCTAAGCCAACCCTTACGGCATGCATAAAAGTCTGGATTAAACCAGCAGCGAAATGGGATGAACCAGATTTAACGATTTGAGAATGAGAAAGAAATTCAACAAGAAAGGAAAGAAGAAAAACAAGAAATAAAGCTAAAACATACATTCCACCACTAGTTCCAGGCCAACCGGAGAAGAGAATTAGGGCATTTTTTCCCCAATAGAATGTCATGTGCATCATCATCTTATGATGAGGTGGCATTGCTCCTGTGCTGTTGTGGGTGTTGTTCATTCCAGGCATGTCATGATTACCATGATCCATGGTAATGGCCAAGAAACGGTGGTGGAGGAGTTTTTTTTTTTTTTTTTGGTTCAAAATAACAACAATAATAGAATTACAGTGATATAGAGGAGTGTAGGGTGTGTAGAGTTTGAAAGGGAGGATGAGTCTTGTGAAGGATAAGAGTTATACAAGACGTCACGTATTCTCCTAGGATGTCAACCGCATGTATATACTTTCACCTAAATAATGGCCAACGCTTTAAATTTCACACACATGTAATTTACAAATATGATTTTGTAATTTACACATCCACAAATATGATTTTGTGCGTAATTTCCTCAAATCGGAATGTGAAGTAAGAAAATTGGTTGCAACGAATTAGGGATTTGAGACAACATAAAATCGAAAGGAATTTATTTATATTTAAAATAAAATCAAATAACTAATATAATAACATAACTTCTTGATAAAACGGAATTTGATATTTATTGATATAGTGGTTTGGCTTCACCTATTTTGATTTATAGGTTGATTTAGTTGTATATAGTTCCATAAATATGATTTTATGCGTAATTTCCTCCATTTTGTTCAAGGCAAGAAGAATTTTTTTTTTTTTTTTTTTTTTTGGGTTTCTCCGATATATTAATTGCCTTTTTGCCCTTTGATACTTTAATTTAGCTCTTCTTCACCTTGAATTGTTATAATTCAACCTATTTGGCCCCTAATTTATTGTAATGAAATACATTTGGCTCCCGACTCAATTTAGAACATTTGGTTCTTTTGGTAAAAAGGTATGTGGCCCAATTTAGACATTTTGCGCAATTTAAGCACACAAGTATAAAGTCATCTAAATTACAAGTTTTTCATTTTGGGCAATTTCAATGTCATTTAGACATAAGAGTAGAACGACATCAAAATTGGATTAACTAAGTTAAAATGCAATAAGTTAAAAGGAAAATAGCCAAATTAAAAGATCAAAGGGTACTTGTTACTCATCCTACATTGCCCGAGTTTATAAGGCCGGGTACTACCCGAGGTCTTCCTTTTTGTTAGCTACCTTAGGTTCCAAACCTAGCTTTTCTGGCATAGTTTACTTGCTACATAAGAGGCTATTCGAAATGGTATGGGATGGAGAATTGGAAATGGTTGTCGAGTAAACATTTTTAGGATCCTTGGCTTATCATTGATGGCAAAATTTTGAGTTTAGACAGATGGTAGTTGGGTCAGGAAGATCCAAAAGTTGCTTGTCTTCTTAATGATGCAGGGAGATGGAATTTAGAAGTTCTTAATGCTCTCTTGCCGCCGGAAGTGACTTCTCGAATTGTCCAGCTCCCTTGGCCTTTCCGGTAGATTGTGGAATATATTCCTTTTTACACTACAACAAAAGGGGCCTATAGCGACATATTTTTTTGCGACGCAAATAAAATGTGTTACCATATTCCAGAATTTACCAACGCATTTTTATTTGTATCGATTTTCATTATTACTTAAGGACCTTATTATTTTGTCATTTATTTTAAAAATTTAGCTATGCTTTTAGCAAAATTATCGACATTTTTTTTCAAGTTAAAAACATTTTGAATTTTGTATCGATAAAAATATCCCAATATTTTTCACATTAAGAAACTTTTTATTTTTGTCATTATATATATAAATTCAGCGACACTTTTGTATTTCTGTCGATTCTTACTATCATTTAATGACGCTTTTCACTTTATGTTGTATTTAGAAAAATAATTTGACGACAATCTTTAAAAAAGCATCGGTGTTTTCTAATGTTAATTACTGTTTAAATTTTGTGTTGATATATATATATATATATATATATATATATATATATTGTATTTTCTGATTTAGAGACATTTTTATTTTTGTAAGAATTTTTATTAGTTGCGTGAGAAAAATAAAAAAAGTAACTGATATGTATTCAAATAAGGACACTTTGATATTATGTTGCGATATAGGATCCATTCTAAATTAGAATATAAAATTATATTGGATCTATTCTAAATTAGAATATGTAATTGGGACATTATTGAATTTGTAGCTATTTATTAATCATATATATGATTTGCATACCTATCATGATTTTCTTTTAATATATACATAAAGTGAGATAAAATATATTAATAAAATATGAGACAAAAATAAAATCTAAAGATTTGCATATCAATATATATAGAGGTGGCCAAATTAAACCTGAACTGACCGAATCGGACCAGGTCAAAAACGGTCGAACCCTGACCGGATAGGACCAGAACCGGACCGACAGTTCAGAAAAAAAGAAGTTTAAGGATCAGGATCGATCAACCCCTGACCCTTTGAACCGATAGTTCAACCCTTAGGTTTAATCAAGGGTTGAACTGGCAGTTCAACTCTTGGCTGAACCACAGCTCTTTTCTCATTTGAGAAAAGAGCTAGAGCATCTTGGGCTCTTTTAAAAGTATTTAACTTCTTTCACTTGATTTTCTTTTTAAAGGGATAAGATAAATAAATGGTGTAATTGTACAAGTTATATTTTTGTAATAATTTGTATATTATGTAAATTATTAATTGTAAAATAAAAAATGTAAATTGCTTTTCATATTTGAGAAATTATATTATTTTGTTACGTATATTAATAATTTATCGAGAAATGTCTACATTGAAACCACACGCAAATTGAATTAAAAATGTTTATTCAAAAGGGTTGAACCTGAACCGAACCGAACCTGAACCAGATCAAATCCTGATCAAACCTTGAACCTGAATCGGTCCAGTCCGAACCATTAGTTGAATCCTTTTGAAGGTTAAGGTTCAAGTTCAATGATTTCTTGAACCTGAACAGGAGGTCCATGAACCTTGGCCATGTATAAATATACATAAGACAAAAAAAAAAAAAAAAAAAAAAAAAAAACAATTGATTAACAACTATTAATATAATAATAAAAGAAGAAATCATAAATCTAAATAGGGAGAAATTATACATAATTTTAATTAAATTGGTAGAAATTATGATGATAATGATAATGATAAATTTTAATTTATATATAACTAGATATTTATCCTTTTTTACATATCGATGTTTCTTTATCAACAATTTGACAAAATTTTGGAATTCCCTCCAAAATTACTAATTACCTCCAACTTTTTCCTCCTTTTTTTTTTATCTACGCCATTAACTTCCATTAATTGGACAAGATTGTTTATGGACTCCACCAATTCCACTAAATCAGAAGGTATTTCTATGTTTTGATTTTTTTTTTTTTTTTTGTTGCCAATCTCTTTTAATTACAATTTCCGTAAAAAAAAAAAAATTCTTTTAATTACGTATTACTTTTTAACTTTAATTTTTTGGATTATGATTGTAAAACTAATTTCAACAGATAAACATGGTAAAAAGGAATCGAAAGGCGTTCATATTAGTACCCAACAAGGACCGAGCGAGTCGAATTTAGTGGAAACAAATATTCCGAACGTAGACAGTGATGAGACTCAAGCACTTAGCGATTATGAATTAAGTGACTTTCAAACAATTTTACCTAATGTAGAAAGTGAGATCCAATCCCCTGACAATCATCAATCAAATGACAATCACGGGCAAGAAGATGATCCACAGGGCACTCAAGCTATGTAGAAATTAGAGGTAGTATTTTATCATTTTACTATTAATTATTTCATATTTTTATTGTTTGTCTATAGTGGATATGAAACTGTGATTCAGATTATTTATGGTCATAATGCCTATGTTATTTATCTATATGTATTTTTTCATTGTTAATATATGATCAAGGAATGATTTGAAAGAAACGTGGATCTACTCGAGCTATGGATGTTTGGACCTTACCCGAAGGACAAAAAATTATTTTTAATTGCAATAATCTAGGGAACCAATTAAAAAGGGGGGCGGTATTTTGGGGGGATGGCTAGGCACTGTTGCTAGAAAGAAGGAATTTTGGTCTGTTGAATATTCGGATTGAAGGTATATGCCTCGTCATTGCAAAGAGGATTTACTCACTTTGCCAAAGGTATTAAACATGCTAAACCATTGATATTGTTTTGTCTAATCAAATAAATTATAATATCTATGATTTTCATTTATATATATATATCTGAAATTTTTTTATGGAAAAAATGATTGTAGAAATATTTTGAACTTTCTAATAATGAGAATTTGGAAAGATGGATATTAGCATCCATAGCATCTAAGTGGAGAAATTATAAGCATGAATTAAAATCTAAACGTTTTCAACCCAATAAAACTCAAGAAAAAATAGAAAACTCATTTCCAGATGTGGTATTTCCGAATCAATGGAAGAAACTTGTGGAATATTGGTTTACAGAAAAAGCACAGGTGACATATATAACTGATGCATATCTATATATTTGAAGAATCAATTGACTAGTTTTGAATTTTTTTTTTTTTTTTTTTTTTTTTTTTTGTATAGATGCTCTCAGAAAAAGGCAAAAAAGCAAAATCTAATAATATAACATTGCATACCTCAGGTTCAATGGGTTTTGCAAGAAAAAAAGATGAATATATAAGTTTTATTTAATTTTGTGGTTCCTAATTTTTAGTTTAAGTTTATGTGACTACCACTTAATTAAACCTTATAACAGGAGGTTGAGCATGGAAAAAAGTTGGGGCAAATTGAGTTTTTTAGAATTGCTCATAAAAGGAAAAATAGAAGTTTTGTCAATGCTCAGACACAAGAGCTTGTGGTAAATATTTATTCACATTCAAATGTTGATATTGCTAATTTATAAATGTAATAATATCTATTGACTACTTTATAATAATAAAATAGGAGAAAGCTACCAACATTGTTGCAGAACGGACTTCAACTGTTGAATATTGAGGATGAAGTATACAATGAAATGATTCGAAAAGATCAATATGGTCGAATTAGAGGTTATAGACTTGGAGTTAATAGTGCACAATTATTTGGACCTGATTCTCAGCCTAGGAAAAAGCGTCATCATGATGTTATGGAACTTCAAAAGCATCTTGATGAAATCCATGAAAATTATAACAAAATTGTTTGCTTGAAAGAAGATAACGAAGACAAGATGACAGAAATGAAGAATCACTATGAAATTGAGATATCAAAAATGAAGATTGATCAAGAATTTAAAATATGGAAGAATTAAAAAGAAATTTGAACAATGTCAACTCTAAATTATCTCGCTATGATACCTTTATTTCTGGGGTTAGTAATTTATAATTGATTAACTATTCTTGTGATATATATTAACATTATGTGACCATGATTTTAACAATAATTTGAATTTACTTTCTTTTTTAGGTCCAAATTCATCATACAAATTCACAAACTTTTCATGTGGTGTCAAGGAAATGAAGTTTACCAAGAAATCAAGCGTAGCATTAAATTTTTTATCATAGTAATTTTATTATGATGTTTTCTTTTATCAATAACTTTGGTTGCTTTAAGTAATTATCGTTTATTGAATAAATTTAGTTAATTGTCAAGTTTTTTTATTTTTTTATTTTTGTCAAATTTAAGTAGATTTTTGCTTTGCATTATAATTTAAGTATATTCATTGAATCTCACATGGAATGACAATTATAAACTCATTTTACATTACATAAATTCATCCGTTTAACAAATAAAAAAAGATTAGTGGGCAATTCAATATATTTGTCTTTTAATTTTAGTTTGATTTTATAAGATATTCTTATATCATTATATATATTGGTATCATGTAAACTAAAATTAAAAGCTGAAAATGAGTTTCTTGAAAAAAAAATCAAATGGGTAATTAAGGCAAATTAATGTATTATACATTATATAATAAATTTTTAATATTAATTAATGGATATCCCCATAGGTGATCCTAATGGTAAAATGAATTTATAATATATATATTTGATTATCTTTTTCTCCCTTTTTTATAATAACTGGTTATCCTCAAATTAATACAAGTTAATAAATTACATATATTTTATCAAAAATTAAAAAATAAATTTAAATATACAATACAATAATTACTTGAGTCGCCAATTCAAAAAGGCTTTGTGATTCCTAATTGATAAAGCAATAATAAACTATTACTTAGTAAAAAAACTAATTAGAAACTCTAGCGTACAAAAGAAATAAAGAGTATTATACGGATTAAAAGAAAAGAAAAGTATTATATGGATTAAAAGAATTAGTAAAACAAATCAAATCTTGACGTCCAATTGGATTCATGACGTCCATGGCCTTTTCATTGTCAAATCTTGTTACTATGCTCTTATGCATGGGTATAATCCTTTCTCTCCAGAAATTAATAGCTTCAATTGGAATAAGCTTTGGAGTCTCAACATTCCGCTGAAAATCAAGTTGTTTGCTTGAAGAAGTTTCATGGAAATTATCCCGACCAATGCAATTTTAGCTGATAGAGGTACGGATGTTGTTCATTCTTGTCAACTTTGCATGGCGGGAGCTGAATCTATTTCTCATGCCTTATTTAATCATCGTTATGCTAAGCAATTATGGGTAAGAACCAAATTTTCTAATTGGATTTGCAACACTGATGCAATTCGGCATTATATTCAATAATTTGGATGGGAATGATTTGGGCATGTTTATTTCAATTGCTTGGAAAGTTTGGCACTGTAGAAATACTTGGGTCTGGGATAAAAAGCCGACTCCTGATGTTTTGGTAATTGATCAAATTTATTCATTTGTCTCCTCTTGTGTTCTTTTCGCTCAAGCACTACTGCAAGGGCTACTGTGGTTGTGGATCGTTGGAAACTTCCTCCACTTTACTTTGTAAAGTGCAATTTCGACGCTTCCGTTTCCATTCAAGGTTGGATAAGTGTGGGTTGTGTGTTTCGTGATCATAGAGGTCTCTTCTTGGGCTGTCATTTTAGTCGTTTCATGAGTATTGCAGATCTGTCTCTGATTGAAGCTTTAAGTTGCAGAGAGGCTCTTAATTGGTTGGCTTTCCTTCCGTGCAAACAATTAATTATTGGAGGAGATGCCCAGACTATTTTTCTTCAACTTCAAAGGGTCAAGCAACAACATTCTGTCACTCCTCCATCTCTAGTAGCTATGGTGATAGAAGATTGTATTTTCATGCGTAATGTTTTCTCTTTTATGCACTTTTCCTTTGTGAAAAGAGAAGCTATAAGGTTACTCATGCTCTCGCTAGTGAGAGTATTCAAGTTCCTTTTCCTTGTTGTTTTTTCTTAGAACTCCCTCCTAGTTGTATCACTACTTTATTATCTCAATATCAAATGCAATGATTCCATTTTCAGTCCAAAAAAAAAGATCAAAGGGTAAAAGAAAGTGGTGCATAAGACATGAACAGAAAGATTGTTTATGCCTTTTGTTGAGTGAAATGTTGAACCAAAAGATAAGATTCAAAAAAGCTTAGGAACATATAAAATATCTTTAAGATGAAAATCGAGAAATAGATACTCAATCTTATTACGAAGAATAATAAGAAAAAAAAAATGGAGAAGAATAGTGACTAAAACAAAACTTCAACAGAATGCAGCAGCACTCTACACTGACCGTCGATTTTCCTCGTCAAGATAGCACATTTGTTTTCTTTTTTTTTTTTTTTTTTTTTTTTTCTCTTCTAATTTTTTTATTTAAATATTTAAACTAGGAGTATGGTAAAATCCCAGTATTTTCAGTGCTGTAATTTCATTCCTAAAGGAAAATACGTCAAAAAATAAAAATAAAAAATATCAAGAGGAAAATAATGCCCCAATATGAATCTTTAGTCTTTTATCATTTTTTTTTTTTTTTTTGCTTAGCTTTATAATTAATTTCATCATTCGAGTATTAATTAGTTTATAATATTTGATTCATGCATCTAAATATACTTATTATATACTTATACAACATAGATATATATTAGGTAAAACACGTTGCTAACTCTCTAAATTTTTATGAATTTTGTAATTGGTCATTTATCATTTTTTTTAACACATTGAATATATGATTTTCATGTTTTGATAGTATTAACTCCAAATTTGATATTTTTATCTCACGTGAGGTACAGTATTTTGTTAACTAGCACGTGATATAATTTTTAAATAAAAAGATTATCATGTACCCAATTTATTAAAAAAAAAAATTGATTAGGAAACCAATTGTAAAATACATTAAAGGTTAAGAGTAGTTAGAATGTGATTTGAATTAAATAACTCCACATCAATAGATGAAAGTAACAAATGGTCATAAGTGATAGATGGAAGAAAACAAAAAAGCATAAGTTGACATAATAAATAATAATTGGTTGACATTTTTGTTGAATAATTGAAATGTTGGAAAGGTGGAGAAGTGTGATCAGTTACATGGCAGTGCTTTGAATGCTGATTTCACTTGATGCAAAGACAAAATCGTATTAAATTCAATCGGTTACATAACTCACCTAATTTCAGCAGTTGCTCAACCAATATTTTTATTATGTGTGAATTATGGATATCATCTCTGTCCTTGTAATTTATTATGTACATCAACATTACTCCTAATTCTCGAACTATAACTAATATCTACATTTCATCAATTATATAAAACATATAATTAAATGAATAGGATCTTTAGATTTGCTAAAACTAATTAACTAACTTAAGATGGGTTTTTCTCTTGTGATTGAAACTAGTAAAACAAACAATGTTAGAATTAATATGATGTTGATAGGAAAAAGCAATCTTACTTGGTTCAATATGTAAGCCCAATTAAGCTCCTCACTAACTAAAGTCTTCATTATAATTTTTTTTGTTAACTCAATTAACATTGATTTATCCACATTAGTGCTTTAACATCTTTGAATCAATTAAACATCATTCATGTGTTAGCGGACTCCATATATTTCTTGCTAATTATCTCTTACATTAAATCCATTATTGAAGCCATCACATACAATCCCATTAGTCAAGTAAATTAACTTTTTCAAAATTTTTATTAATAACCACATGAATTTAGCATAAAACCTAAATGTCAACATAATTGACAAGTAAACTAAAAATTGTGTTAGTAAATGATTAGATTCTCAATTGCTTTATTTAATAAGTTCAAGGTGAAAATTGCTTTTTTTTTTTTTTTTTTTTTTTTTTTTTTTTTTTTTTTTTTGCATTGGGTATTTTGAAACCTTATTCCTTATTCCTAAAACAAAGTGATTAGGATATCTAGATTTCCAAAAACAAACACCCCTTTATACACTCATCGAATCATGCAACTTATTTTCTTGGACTATTAGTCCTCCCTTGTTGATTAAAAATTGGATAAACAATTACAGTCATCCCAAGCTTTAATCAAATATGTCAATATATCTATTTTCAATTTATTTATCAAATTTATATCTCCCTAAATTTAGCCTTTATCACAATATAATTTCTAACATGATATATATTAATGAACAAAATCGACTACTTTTTTATATTTTAAAATGTCCTAGTTCAAGTTCTCTTAAAAAAGATCCATTTAATGAGTTTTTTTTTTTTTTTTTAATGCAACCATAATATGAAGGTTAAAAGAATATCTCATAATATAACAATGTGATAAAGGATCTTACAAAATCAATCCGACAATGCTAATTTACCTAAAAAAAACCTAAAAATATATGCTATGTCAACCATTTAAAAAAAAAAAAAAAACAAGAATAATAAATGGATGCGATAATAACATGATAAAGGTAAAATACAGCAAAATACAAATTAAATATGTGAAAATAGTGAGATACAGATCTATCTAACCAAACCGAGACATTATAATTAACCTTTAAACATTTCTTAGAAAAAGAAAAACACAATGTCATTATCAATAAACCAATATATCACGGATTCTGGATCATATTTAGATCAGTTTGTTGTGTATGATAAATGTGGTCAGAGTAAATTGGTACTATTTTCAACATGTTTGCACCAGTATTTGCAGAAACTTGAAAGGGTATCTGTGTAAGATTATAAAATCGTCCGATGGGAATAATAATTAGGTAATAATTAGGAGCAAAAAGGGACAAAAAAAAAGGCCTAGAAAACTTAGCTCTACTGTTCAAATTTTACAAAAAATGAGACTGATGCTGCACAAAGTTTCAAGCTTTTTTAATTATTATAATACTTTGCGGATTTTGAAGGATTTTCAGTCCCTTTTTCAAGCGTTTTTTTTCTTAAAAAAAAAAGTGAGAAAGAAATAAAAACTAGCATTTAAGCCAACATGAGCAAGAAAGAGAGGCCAATGGCTATATAGATCTGTTGGGAAAGTTAAGCTGAGCAAGATTCTTAAGAAAATTACTAACTGAAAAAAACCCAATTAATTAATACTATTTTCTTGATTGTGCAATTTCTGTCACTTAGAGAAAATAATTGTAAGTTTGGTCAACCTAAAAACGGTAAAAACAAAAATTATGAGAAGTTTCTGTTACAAATTTGGTTAAAATAAGAACATACAGATTGAAAAAAAAAAAAGACAGAAAATGAAAAGAGATAATGAAGGCATACCATATTTGCCAGCTCAGGAAGTTGATGTTGTTGAGAAAAATAAAGGATTTGGTTGACGGGAATGAAGCCTGGTCCGAGATCACATAGGACTGATCTCAATTAAAAAAGAAAAAAAGAAAATATTCAACCTTTTTTATGACCTCGAGCCAAACAACATTCCAATCAACCTTAACCTCTGAAATTAAATCCATGGCGGAGGAGGAGAATGGTGTGTATATATTGAGGGGAATGAAGGCTGGTCCAGAGCTTTCTTCTTATTATTTTTGGAATGCCAACATTCCCTTCAATAACAGCCATTAATACTAAATATCTCATAGGATCCTAAAAACCCTAATTCTTAATGAGACACAGAGAGAGAGAGAGAGAGAGAGTTGAAAAACCCTATTAGTATTTGGGTGTTTTTATAGAGATTGAAGGGAGGTTAATTTCATTCGCGTTTTCTCTTGTCCCACTCCTTCATCTAGCGCGTGCGCTTTACTTTCACCACTACTTGTTCACGTCACTATACCAACATCACCCTACCTAATAACATATTTACCTTATTATTACGCATACAATCTTTGTTACTCAATTTCTTTCATCTTTCCTTAAAAAAAAAAAAAAAAAAAAAAAAAAAAAAAAAAACACTTTCTTCAATCTACTTGTACAAGTTCAATTTTTACTTACACAAATGGTCCTAATGTATGTCAGGAGTACACTACTTCCAACTAATCAGAAATGACACATTATAACGTCCTGAGAGTACACCAGTAACGGTCAATTAAACGACACTATAATTTTTTACTGCCAAAAGAAAATAAGGTAGGAGAGAGTGACACAATGAGTGGACTGATACAAATTTTCATCCTTCATTTGTTTTTGAAGGATTATAAGGAGGAAGAATGGATAATTTCTCATTCATCCTGCTTCACTTTAACCCACAATTTTAAGGGATTTTTTAGTAAATACATTTTAATTAAAAATAAAAATTGTGAGGTTTTTTTTTTATAAAATTGTAACTATTATATATAGTGTTTTTTAACATAATCATTTTGTTAATAGATAATCTTTTACATAATTTATATTTGTTTAGTAATAAATTAAATTTGTCATTTCTAGCTCTCATTAGTTTGAATTATATATCCAACATAACGTTTCAAAAGGTTTAAAGCGAGTTCTTCAGTTGAGCTTTTTGAAAAGTATACCACCATCAAAAGTACCTTGAATTTTTTTTCTTTGTATAGAATTTATTTTTCTAGTTTTTTTTAATACAAGCTCTTTAACTAAGTTTTCATAATCAACTTCTACTTGTAAATCCTTTTGCAATTGATAAAATTATTAGTCCATTTAATTTTTCATGTGACATGATTGATCTTATTAAGATATTTATTTGTTAGTTTTAGGTTAAAAACTTCTTTTTGTGGAAGTATCTTATATACAAAATACCCATTTGAAAAAAAAATAATAATAATCTTTTAATGTAATTGAGTATATTCAAAATACTTTGTCCCTCATTCTTCGAGAATGAGAAAGATTTTTTTCAAGTTTAAATTTGTTCATTTTGAATTTGGGCTCTCCTACTTCATTTTTATTTATTTCTTTTTATTATTTTTTTTTTTAAATTTCTATGTGTATTCCCTTTTGTCATTCCCTATAGATTTGATCTTGTATAATCTGACCCATTTTCTTGTTAAGCGAAGGGTACAAAGTAAATCAAATTGATTTTTAGATCAAAAGTACTATGTAAATTCTTTGGATTTTTTTCTCTTTTATTTTAATAAATTTTCATGATAAAGACAATTTATTTTAATTTTTCTTATCTAGTGACTTGAAATTGGAATTGTCATGTATTTTAAATTGATCAAATCTCATTGCAGAAACGAAATGATTTTATCTACTACCTATTTATGAGAAATATTAGTTTTCACTTTAAGCCTCCCGTTTTGAAAAAGATATCCTTTAATCACTAAAAATATAGAGTTTTTTTTTTTTTCTTTTTTATGATTATATTTATTGTCTTAGTGATATAAGAAATGAATATGATATATAGTTATACATAATTCTACTATAATTAATCAAAATAACAATAATAATTTTCACAATTATCAATCAGAAAACTTAAAAATTAAACATACAAAAGTGTTGAACCATTTTGGAAATTATGTATGATTATGATTGAGATAAAATGCTTCAAAGTAGGAAGTAGAGAGGAAACAGAAATAAATAAATAAAAAGGATAAAAATGGAGAATGGAAAAGCATTGAATAGTGGGACCCAGGGAGAGACACAATCATGTGTTGATGATGAAGTTGAAAGAAGAGCCGGGCGGAATACCGAGTCAGCATCTCTGACCTTGTTTTCAGTTTGACTCTTACGTTGACCCTTTAATTTAATGCTTTTCAATTTCAATTCAATTAGGTAATTCCAAATTGACAACTCATACGATTTTCTTTTCTCCTTTTTTTTTTTAATTTTTTTTCCCCCTATATATCAAATTCCTACAATTCACACCGCATGAACTTCCATGCAACTTGTTCCTTTCAACTCAATTCATAATTAATTCAACCAATTTGTAATATAAGAGAAAAAAAAATTACAAGTAAGATTGTACATGACATAAATATAATATGCAATATGAATTTTCATCAATAAATTGTTATAAAGTCTATTTGGAAACTTCTATAGGTCATGCTGGTAATAATGTTTAACTGTTGGTATATTTTCATAAAAATTCTCTTTTTTTTTTTTTTTATTTATCAAAGTTTAATATATAACTTTTTGTATTCAATAATCAACATCTTTTATACTTTAAATAAAGTTAAATATGATAAACCATGGATTGATAATGTAAAATAATACATAGAAAAAAACAAAATGAAAAACCTAAAACGGCATATGATTAAAAAAAAAAATGGGAGTAATTTGGCTAACAGAATTCTGGATTGAAGAACTATTTTGAGAGAAATAAAACTTAAATCCAGCATAATAAATTTTTAAAAAACACACTAATTGTTTCAGAGCAACTGGTTAACCCAGGAAAAAAAAAATACAGATGGTTGAAAAAGGAATTGAAGGAATCAAATTCCACCAGTGCCCCACCAAAAAAAAAAAAAAACAATAAATAAGTGATGTGAACCATTCATTTGAAATTTCACATCAAGCCCTCTATCTCTATTCCTATTAATAAATAATATTACGAAGACTCTCATGAAATACTGAGACATCAACACTCAATTTTTCAACCAATTTATTTGTATCTTACATGTGAGAAATCACATCGACTTCACGGAATTGACTATACCATACCCTATTATGTGACTATACTATAATTTTCCACAATCACCCCAAATTTAAATACAAATTTGCTCCCTCACAAAATACATTAAATAAACAAGCAACAATATTTATTTCGATTTTACAATTTTTTTTTTAAAAAAAAATTTAATTAATTAATTTATCTATGAAAGAAAATAATTTGAATAGTACAACACCTATTTCACCATTCAGCTTGTGTTTAATTTGACTTTTCAAGTCACCCATTTAAACGTCCAGATCATAGAATTTTTAACCCTAAACTAGTGTGATCTCCAAATTTAGACGAAACCAGACTCGATCAATTTGAAATTCAATCTCAATTAAACCCAATCCAAGCAGTATGAAGTCCAATTGCAATTGAACCCGACGGACAGGCATGTCGAGTTTCTTTGATATCTAGAGACTCGATCTTAGGCAGGGTAGGTAATTTACTTGCCATTCACTGACCTATCAAAACCATCATTACAGGGACAAAGCCAGGTTAAACAACAATGCTAAGGCCATTTTAAGATCCTCGAACTACAAAAAGCAAACACTTACAATTTATGGGAAAGAATTTAGGTTCTTCGATCACTCATTTTGAGCCAAGCGCAAATGACAACTTTGGCCGGGACTTGTTCTTGCCCAATAATTTTATCTGGTTCTTACGTTCTTCCTCCTCTTGCTGTTTCTTCCTTCTCATTGCTTCTTCTTTTTGTCGTTGCAGTTCTTCTAGTTCACGATATCGTTCCTCCTCTCTTCGTTGCTGCTCTAGAGCTTCCCTTCTCTGAGCCTCTTCCACCCTCCTCTGGTTCTCTTCAAGCATCTTTTCCAGCTCTTCTTTTTCCTTCCGAGCTTGCTCCTGCATAGCAAGAAGAAAGCGAACAAAATAAGCGATATGCTACAGACAGATTCTTCATCACAAATGTCACAAAAACGGCAACCAGATTCACAAAAGGATTTACCTCTTTTTTCCTAGCCTCAATAAGAGCAGCTTCTTTCTCCTTCTCAAGTTGAATGGCAACTTCATTGTGAAGTTCTTTCCTACCCTCCTCCAATCGTCTTTGTATTTCCAGTTTAATGTCCTCAGAATTTAAGCTCTCTTCAACTTTCCTCTGAATAGCTGCTTCTACTCGCTTTGCTGTCTCTTCTTCTATAAGTTTCAGTTCTGCTTCCTGCTGGCGCCTGAGAAATTAAATCAAGTTAGTCCAGAAAATGGTCATTCATCGCAGTGTTGAAATTTCTGTCCTTTTCTCGACCTTCCTCGGATCCACAAAAAAGTAGAACTATAACAACATATGACATTTGAAGCTCCTTTCCTTTTTCTTTTGAGATAAATTCTCCATTTATTTTTAACTATTAGAAATTGCAAACTGACCTTCAGAATGACAAAGGTACTACAATTATGCTTATGCATCATGATGAACTACAGCATACCTCTAACCGAATCCAGATCCAAACAAATGAGTATCAAAACTGGTGAACAGTAGATAAACGAAGCATCCAATTTCATCATCAAATATAACAAGTTGAACTATAGCAGTATCTCCCTTCAGAAAAGCCTGTAGAGAAGAATGTCAAGTAATCTGCTGCAGCTTTAAAACTAATCACCGAAATACTTTAATCCTTGCACCAGAATACAATTTTCAATAGGAACATCTCTATATGTTTTTTTTTTATCATTTTTTCTCAGTGATCACAATCCATGGTGCTAAAGAATTGATAAAAGCCAGTTTCTACTCTTAAGAAAGACATAAAGAGCATTAGTGATGCAGCTATGCAAGTTAGCTTGAGCGTCAAAAATTACTATACAGAAGGTTTTTCAGTGTGCTAAAAGGCAATGTATACAAAATTCAAAGGTCAAAATTGAATAACCATTTCAAATGAATATAATTGCTCCAGGGTTACAAAACTAGAAACTATCATCTCGATACAGTTCATGCACAGTTGAATTCCACAAGGCACCTCATTTATTGAATAAACTCCAACGCATCTAGTCATTTCTTTTAATTGTTCAACATTGTTGATGTAGTCAAGGCATTATAGGGATAAGCCAAAATGAAAAAGTTCCAACCAAGAAAATAAAATATTAATCCTGTAGTGAAGAGGAATAAAGTATTTCTAGACAAAGCTATACAAATCAAATTCGCCCCTCACTGGGAAGCATAAGTGTTTTGCTATGTAGCACTAGATATGGCATGGCAGCTTACCCAAAATAAAAAAAATAATAATAATAAAGATATGGCATAGTTAGCACTTTCATCACAGCGCTCAGAAGCCCAGTTTTGACAACTTTCTAAATTGTGATATGTGTGTCTGTGTGAGTGCAAATGAAAGACTATGAAGGTATATTGCTTACTCTATTGAAGAAGTGTTTTTTCCCCATAATAAATGGGCAATTTAGCCATTAGACACATTTTGAACAAGGAACCATAACAAATAAAAAATTCAAATTCCCATATATCTTGTTTAATTAGAAAAGAAGTGTTTTTTTAAATAATAAATGGGTATTTTAGCCATAAGAACACAGACAAAAATTAGATTCAGGCATTAAAGTAATGCATAGTGGCATGATGCTAAAGAAGCAATGAATTCTGGGATGTCGATTAGAAGAAACTAGCATCCAATCATAGAAAATTTACAAAAAACTTCAGGATTCCTATAGAAATGAGCTATAGCAATGCAATATCTTTCTTCAACTTTACTAGTATCAAGATGGAAAAAAAAAAAGCAATATCATTGATAATGCAGATGATGAAGCACATACATAAGTATTAAGGTAAGTAGCAAACATTAACTTTACGATCTTCAGTTGAAAGGGAGTGAAGACAGGACAGAGGTCTTGCAGCTAATGGAACACACATAAAAGCAGACAGAACTCAGAAGTCAGAAATAACTAGTCTTGTTATTATTTTCTCCTGGCCAAGCTACTGCAATTAACAATAAAAGTTGCATGTTTCAACACAAGATACATGTATGATCACCTCCTTTTTTGTTTACCCTTTTTATTTGTTATCTAATTGGACCATCCCTAATAATTGACATGGAGACCCCACTGGGAAAATAGTATTCTTTACATAAAATGCCAGAACTTATTATGATAATGCCCAAACCAATATTACTGAGATCCCCAAGTATGCATTCTCAACAACTAAGTAAAATCTTAAAGACAAAGACAACCAAATGAAACACAATTCTCTTTACTCAAAATCTGAACCAACAGAAAGGAAATAGAAATATAAAAATGCTCTAAGCTGAAAAATACTGTGGCAGATTTATCATATACCTCTTCTTCTCCTCTTCATCTTCCTTTCTCAACTTTTCACTAACAATTTTTCGCTCCACTGACCCAAGACTTGGAGTAGAAGATTTATGAGCAGGAGACAATGAGGAACTAGGACTTCTTCGCCTCTTATAACGTTTTGGGGAAGGACTTCTACGACGCCTTGGAGTTGGAGAACGACTTTTACGGCGTCGTGGAGAAATAGAACGACTTCTTCGTCTGTTTAAAAGAAATAAATTATTGAGCAACAACAACAAGGCGTGGATGATTAAGGTCCATACAATTCTGAGCCCTTTCCACCATTTAGTGCAATTAAAATAGAAGCAATACAGTTACCTCAGACATTGATAAGAATAAGCATGGTGCTCCACCTTTTATCACACGAAGAAGCTAAAATCACAATCGCACAATGAATTGGACACCCCATCACCTGCTCACTTCTCATCCCACATGATGAAGAAAAAACGAGCTTTTTTAATTTTTTCATAGAGAGTATTAATCCTATGGCACTCCTTATACTTTTCTACTTATTTCATACAGAGTTAATCCTATGGAATTCGTTATACTTTTCTCCAAAAAATTATATTTTACAGCTCTCTACCTTTTCATGCAAATGGCAAGTTCCCCAACAGCAGATGCCCATTGAAATACTGATATTGATTATCAGTCAAGAAACACAAATACCACAATTTTCAGAAAAACGCAAGAGGACTCGAACATTAAATGAGGGTTGCCATAGATTAATTTTGTGTTGTAAAAAATAAAAAATGAAACCCAAGTAAACAATGGAGTCATCCATTTACATCCACTAAAGAAGTAAAAAAAGAAGCCAAATAGCAGCTCTGGAATGCTCTCACTAAATTGCTTGCTGAACTTTGAAATAGGAAATGAATTGTCAATTTCACCACGCGAATCTTATAATCACCAATAAAGCCATATGCTTTGGGTAGTCTAGAAAGAGGTTTTGATTGATCAAAAAGAAGAATCTACTTCAACCAGTATTTCCCTTAGGCACACACTTGGAAAGGGTAGACAATTAGATAGATCTTTAGGTGTTATATCTATTTTCCTATGAAAATTTCCAGCTCAGGAGAACTTTCTAAACACTTATATTTAGAAACCTAAAAGAAAACAATTATAAAAACTCATCAAGATACAAAAACCATATTCCCATTATGCAAAATTCCATCAATAGTGCCTTAAGTTAGCATTCAAGTTAACAAAAGCTTCTCATTTATTTATAAAAAAAAAAAAAAAAAAAACCTCCATCCACAGATATATCCACATGCTAATGAGAGAATTATAAAAAGAAATAAGGATAAAAAAAAAATCAAAGAATTAATGGAGAAGGATAAGATGAGTACAGATCAGGTTGAACAATTTATATTTCCAATTGGCAAACAAGTACAAGAGTCTCAATCTTCCTTACATTCCTTGAGGATAAAATAGATCAACATAATAGCAAGAGCATTAACGGGATCACCTGCTATAAGAGTAGGACGAATAAGGAGATCTGCTCCTATCCCTTCGACTCCTCCTGCTATATCTGTGCCCCACTGGGGATGGGGATTGCCTTCGCCTATATGATGGCGACCGCGAGAGCGATCGTGACAAATCCCTAGGCATTTTTTATAGACTTGAGTGTAAAAAGAAGTATCTATACTCCAGCTTAAAACTACTCAATATCAAGCTGCAAGCACAACAAAGCAGCTTCTGTCCTGCAAAACAAATATAATTCAATCCATTATTTCATAAAACTTCATTCTTCGCAAAGTTTTCATTAACAAATCTAACTTATAAAAATTTTGTAAAGTTAAAAAGAAAATGAAGTAACTAGCATAAAAAAAAAAAAAAAAAAATCAAGTTTCAAATGTTTTGACATTATACACCACATTACAGCAGTAAGCGTAACAGCTCCAAAAAGCATTTTCAACTAATTTAGTCAATCATTGTGGGAAAATTAACAGCTAAGAAACATATATATATATAAAGGTTCCAACAACAACGAACTGCCATAACCAGCAGATGAAATAATAGCTACGTAAATCCATTTGTCGATGTTAAAAGCAGCAAAAATCTCCAATCGCAGTACATGACTTAGAAATTAAGTTGAAATCCAATACAGATATTCATCAATTTCATTGTAAAACAAAAGTATTACGATAAAAAAAATTGACGAGCTATCATCAAGAAAGAGCTGAGCTTAAATATACCAGTCGGGAAACAAAATCTCATCAAAAAGACAAACTTGGTGATCCTTTCACGAGATCAGTTTCTCAATCCCTAGAGGTAGAAGCAAATGGATGAGAGAAATACCAAAACCCTAGATAAGATTGAAACTGGAAAATTGAAGAAGAAAAGAAAAGTCAACAGATTATCAGAAAGAAGTCCGTACCCGAATTCCAGGTTGCGATTGATTTAGAAGCTCCTCCTTCCTCATAAATCCCTAATTCATCCAAATACAATAACCTCTTTTGCTTCTTCCACCATAAATTAATAGTAATAGTTAACATTAACCATGATTCTATACATAAAAAATAATAGTAATAGTTTTTATCACCCAAAAAAAAAAAAATAGTAATAATAATTTAAAAATAATAGTACTAATTTTAATCAAAAAAATATAATAATAGTATTAATATAATTAGAGAAAGACAGTAGTTTTTTTTTCTTATAATAATGATATTTACTGACTTATTATAGGGAAAAATAGAATGAGTTTGTTTATTAAAAATTAATCTCCAACCAATTATTCATACCTTTGGTGTAATTTCCCTCTATTTTAGTGTTTCCACAATGAATTTAATCTAGCCATCAACTCTAATTTTAACACCAAAAAATTAACTTTATGTATTTTTTTTTCCACAACAATTTTACTTTTATTTATTTTGTTATCTTTTCATTGAGTACTACTAAATCCGTTCCCCAGAAAATTCACAAAGGTGTTAAAATTACTAATATTTTAATTCAGATTAAAGAGAATCAAATAATTTTTTTTTTAAT
This sequence comes from Euphorbia tirucalli, assembly GCA_039660915.1. Classification (NCBI taxonomy): domain Eukaryota; kingdom Viridiplantae; phylum Streptophyta; class Magnoliopsida; order Malpighiales; family Euphorbiaceae; genus Euphorbia; species Euphorbia tirucalli. The sequence goes on along the minus strand of CM077633.1, from coordinate 18,394,462 downwards.
TCACGCACCAAATCTAAAAATATTGATGATTTAGCATTCAAGTGATATTTTTTAAAAACAGATTTGATTAATTCTGACCAAAAAGATAAAAATAAAATAAAAGTCAAGGTATGATGAATTTTACATTAAAATTTAAAATTTTACGATAATTATGTTTCATTTCTAATAGTTATAGTATCGAGGATATAATTAACTCAAAAATAAAAAGCAATCTATCCATTGGTTCTCGTTGTAGATAATGTTGCATAATATTAATAGCTCTATTATAATAGTTTTATTATTTTAAAACCAAAATGCATTTTAAGGACCTTGATTTTTTTTTTTTAATTATTTCCATATTAAGCTCTTTACTTTTCAATTTAACATATTAAACTTATAATAGATTGTGATAACATTTTAATGCACCACTTTTCTGAAAAACTAGCTATGACTAGCATTCACTTTATATGCATTTAAAATTTTATTTTTAATAAGTTGAAAATGATTTTTTATATTTCTAATGAAAATGTAAAAAAATAAAAAAAATTTCAACTTCTAACATAAATGAAACAAGTCATGCTATTTAAAATGAGTTTAATGATCCCAACTGATTTTTATTGTAATTAGAAATTTAATTGTATAATTATAATTTGTCGAGACTTAATGTAAAGATCAAGAGGTAGTAAAAAAATCAGGGCTTGCAGATTTTTTTTTCCCCTATTTAAAAAGCTTTTGAAATGAATTCATAGAAAATAACTAAAATCCGATTTACCTAATTTCAGTAATGTATTTATTTAAAGCCATTATCTGTAAAATACTTATTATTATTTGTTATAGTTCATCATATTATTTGGAGGGCACATTGTCGATGCGAGAAATTGTATAATACGCTTGACATACTAAGTCATTCGTGTATCAAACTAATAAAATCATACAATATAACATATTTTAAAGTCTATGTTAATAAATTAGACTCTAAGATTTATAGGTTAAGGTCTAGGGCTTTATTTTAGTATTTAGAATTTTATTTAAATAATCAACTATTAAATAAATAATTAGTTATTTACACTTTGTCGTTTTTCCATTAGTTGAGTTGTGAGTTGTCACCATTTTATCGACTTGGCACGTAAATGGCCTAGTGTATTAAGCGTATTCCATATAGTACAACTAATTCAGTCACAAAATTTTGAAAACTGCTTGATTACGTGACCTAGATATACCTGTATATTTAGACAAAAATTAGTAGAAATTTTATCACTTTAACCTATTTGATAAACTCGAAAATATATATTGAAAAAATAATGAAGTGTTGAAGAATAAAAATGATGAAACTATAGAATACCAGAGTTATTTGATGATCAATTGATTAATCTAGATATGCGAAATTTCTTCAAAATATAAACAATATATATCTAAGAAAATTGGTGATATAAATATATTCAAAGAATATATAAATATTTTTTTATTTATACAATACTATTGTCGATAATATTAACCTTAAAATTTTAATTTAAATATTTTAACTTCTTAAATTAAATAATTTTTTTATTAGATAAATTTTAAATTAAGTTACCAAATACTAGGTGTGGTAATTGATCGCCTTATATTATTAAATGTATTCAACATGATATTATATACGAATATATAAAAACAATAACATGACATCCATATCAAACTGTCGTGTTGAAATTTCTACCTCCACCGAATACATTAAAACTAATAAATATTTAATCTGTTAAATTCTATATATATATATATACGTAAAATTGCTAATAATCCCCCAAAATAATGATAATTATTGCAAATAGCGCAATTACTATTCGGAAGGGGCCAGAGCCACAGAAGTCAAGCCTTCTCCACTTTCCACTAACATTCAACATCAATCATCATTTCACCCAACCAAAATAAAAAATTAAAATTAAAATTAACAGGAATACATGAAATCAATCTATTGTGCTAATTTGAGAACTAATAAAATTTCCATGATAAATATAAACACAAATCAGTTATTTGGAACAAAATTCCAGATCTTAAACAATATTATTTTAACAAGAACAATTAAGCAGTACGATGGATGGGTTTTTTTTTTTTTTTAGGCATTTAAGAGGGATGAACCTTGTTAGAAGAAATTCCCTTCCAAGCTGATTTCATAGAAGCAGTAGCAGAATTAACAGCAGCTTCAATATACTTTTTAGAAGCAACTGTTGCAGCTTTTTCCATCATCTTCCCCATTTTTCTCGCGCTTTCGCCCTTTTTTTCGAGGCTCTCTAATTCCTCCTTCGCCATTCTTTCCATTTCCTCTTCGAATCTTTTGAATTCATCCATGGCGCTTTCCATAACCGAATCTAGATAATCCTCTGCTGCTTCCAGTTCTCTTTCCGATTCTTTCAATTCATTTTCCTGCTCCAATTCCATGGCCGCCCATGATTTGTAAGCTTCGATCTCGAATAATTTCATTAGATCTTCGATTGTCGATGGATCGAAGCTCTTGTCTTGTAGTGCTTGATCGGATAAAAAGGTGAATTGAGAGATGAGAGCTTCCATTGGTGCTTGGAAGTTCAAAGATGAAGTAGAGAGAGTAGTGAGTGGTGATGAATAAAATAAGGCTGGTGGGTTTAGAATCATGTAAATGGAAGAAAACGGTACATTTGTTGTGTGCCTCTATTTTGGAAAAAGTAGGCAACCAACGTTTACATTCACAATTTTCCATTTTTTACTATTTTAACAAACGGGTTTAATAATCTGATTGTTTGTTTTGGAAAGTTCATGATGTATTTTAGAGTTTATGGTTACAAAATTAGCCTATGGAGGTTACATTTCGAGCTTTATAATTTTATTTAAATAATCAACTATTAACTAAATAATTAATTTATTATATTGTGTTATTATTTTATTAATTGATGCGTGTCTTGTAATAATGCTATTGATATGGCACATAAATAATATAGTGTATCAAGCATATTTTATAAAATCTTAGGAAATAATTTATTTTACTAAGAAAGTAATTAAGAAAAAGGAGAATCCAATCGGGTTCAACGAGTGAAATTGAGACTTAAACCGGTTTACCACCTTTTTTTTAACTAAAAAAATTATCATTGTATTAATTATGAATTGAGAATGTCCAAAATAATGCTAGGGAAAATAAAGAAGGGCAAATTAGGAAAAAAAAATTGTGGGTTTTTTTTTATTAAAAAATAAGGATTGTGTTTTACAATGTTAGCAAAAAAAAAAAAAACTAATATTTTTCCATTAAAAATGATAATATAGCGGAAGATATTTTTTATTTTTCAACATACCAATAATTTATGCATATTATTTAAGAATTTTATATCAAGATTTGAATAGTATTTTTTCAATTTGTTATGATTTTTTAAAATTTATTATCATTATTTAATTTAGAAAAATATTTTGGCTTTTCAAAAATTTTCAAAATTTATCATTAATGTTTATTGTATTTTTATTAACCAACTTGAAAATTTTGAGTTCAAAATGAATAATAATACCCTATGTAATGTCATGATTTAATTTTAGTTATTCTTTTTTTTTTTTTTGTTAATATTTGAGAACAAAATCCTCAATTTTAAAAAATAAAAAATAAAAACTCCACAATCATTTATTTAAAAAAAAAAAAAAAGTTGAAACCACAAACTGGTTAAGCCAATTGTGAATGGTCTTTTTATTTTTATTATAATTAAATGTGAAAAATATATCACTTTAATTATTTCATTTTCTTCGTTTCACCATTAATTTTACTGAAGGGCTGGAACTCCTATCTACTTCCGTTAACATATAATCAATCAAATAAATTAAGCTTTAATTTTAGTTATGTACTCAATCTTATATTATGGTATTCAGTTTTTTACATGAATAGTCAAATTTAAATTAAAATGTTTTGATAACAATAAAACTAAATCCACACCGATAATAGAAGTTATAGAGTACATTTAGTACATCATATTATTTGTGTCAAGTCAATAGCATTATAAAAAGTTACATTTCAACCGATAGAAAAATGATATGGTGTAATTAAGTAATTAATAATTAATTTTTTAAATAAAAGTCTACATCTTAAAATATAAAACCTAAATACCTTTAAAATATATGATATGACGTAATTTTATTGATTTGATACACGAATAACGTATCTTCACATATTTATCCTATAATTTCACACCGATAACAATTAAAATTGAGAGATTCTCATAAGGAAATAGTGGGATACTTAATGCACTTATAAGTAATTAATTTGGGGAAAGCATAGAATACCCCAATCCAAAAAGTAAAGATTTTTGGTGGCCAAATTGGAACGTTGGAGAAAGTTATAGAAATAACTTTTGGTATTATATTATTATTTTATTTGATAGAATAAGGATGAGTTTTGTTATCTCTCAACTTCACATCACATCACAGGCACAGCAGGGAATAATTGGAGTGTTAGTGGACATTAAGAAGCCCACCTTTTGATCTTCTCAACAAATGCATTTTTTGTTTTTGTATGTATGTATTTTTAGTATCTAATTTCCATTTAAAACCCTTCAATTTATTTGTTTCTAAATTCATTTTTTGATCTTTGGTTCTAAATAATTGTATCAATTTGCTTTCTCACTTTATTTGCATCGGTTTTTCTTTTTCATCTAATGGGAGAGTATTTTGTTATTAAAATCTCTTTTCTTGGAGTATTTAGATTTCAGAGAGTTCTTCTTTTGTTTCTGTTATATACTCTGTCCGCATAAGCGATGCAGCATGTGGTTTAATTCGATGTAAAGCGAAAAACCTTATTAGAGCTTTATATGTCGCAAATCCTCTTGAAAGAGAGGGGTGCCTTCAGGAACACGGGCACAGGTAGTGCATGGATGTTGTCAGCTCATATCATAAGGTGTTGGGTTAAGTCCCGCAACGAGCACAACACTCATGTTTAATTGCCACCGTTGAGTTTGGAACCCTAAGCAGACTGCCGGTGATAAGCCGAAGGAAGGTGAGGATGACATCAAGTCATCATGCCCCTTATGTCCCCGGCGACATATGTGCTACAATGGTTGGGACAAAGGGTCGCGATCTCGTGAGGGTGAGCTAATTCCAAAAACCCGTCCTTAGTTCAGATGCATGTTGCTACTAGAAAATTATGGGTGGTATTCAATTGAGACTTTTTATAGACTTTTTTTAGTGAATTTTCTTTTATAGACTTTGATGAGTTTCAGTAACTTTTAACGACTTTTAGAGAATTTTTTAAAGCATTAATGACTTTTAAAAAGTTTATTCTATAGATGTTTATAAATTTTTAATGATTTTTATAGACTTATTAAAATGCTAAAATATAATAATATTCATATGTGCAATGATAACACACCAAAAAATAAATAATCACAAAAATCTCCAAACATGAAAAGTTAAAACACAATTATCTCAATGAATATCGAATGCTATACAGCTTCAAAGGCTCAAAGCTCCAAAAACAATTTGCAACAATAAACAAAAACATTGAGTAGATTGAGCCTAAAAGCTACTGAACTATATAAAACTATTGCATTCCAGTGTAAGCAGTTAAATATGGAGCAACCTACTTACTTGAGTAATGAAGTATCAAATAGAATTTACAGAAGTTCACTAAGAGAATATCTTATTCAAAAGAGTAGACTATCAGAGCATAAATTATAAAGGTAATCTATTTAAACAAAGTACAAACCCATCTCGAACAATAAAAATATCTCAAAATGCATACCTATTTTAATTCCATCTCAAACCAACAAATTTCACCATAAAAAAAGATTTACGCCAGACTTAAGGTTGCTTTACTTGCGGTTGATCAATTTCAAGGAGTTTGTTTTCTAGATTCAGCAAAACAAAGGATGGAGAAAGAGACTAGACAAATATCTCGTTAAAAGAATAGTAGGCAGCTTGGAAAGGAGGTGCAACGGAACGAAGCAGCGGCAACAAGAGAGCAGCCAACTAGCAACGGGAAGAGGGGATTGGGTGGCAGTTTCCGGCGGAGATACGATGGAGGAGAGAGCGCAGGCAGAGAAAGAGGGAGGAGAGCAGAGAGAGAGGGGCAGTGAAGGAATGAGGATTAAGAAAATTCATGATTGAGAGTGAAAATAAAAAGTCTTTCAATCAATGTGCATGACTTTTTTTAATTGTATTTTGTGTTAAAAATTGTGAAAAATTATATAAAAGTTATTGTCATAAATTGTTAATGACTTTTTGAATATAGGAGTACTTTTACAAACATTATAGAAGTCTTAATTGAATACCTGATGACTTTTAAAGATTTTTAGAAAGTTTTAATTGAATACTTGACAACTTTTAAATACTCCTAACAAGTTTTAATTAAATACCAATAGATTTTAAAAGTTTTTAAAAGTCTATAAAAGTCTTAATTAAATACGCTTCACTTACTCTCTCTTTATTTGTATGCGTTTTCTTTTTCATAGAAAGGATATTTTTTCATGATATAATAGTTTCGGATATAATATAACAATCATCTTTTCAGTAGAAAAAAATACTAGGTATATGTAAAATTTTAAAAATTTATATATAAATATGTATATATATACATTCATACATTTAATTTTAAGTTAAAATATTTAAACACTTCAATTTTATTTGTTTAAATATTTTTTCAGTTGAAATTTGGATTTGAATGTTTTTATTTTATATTTACATAGTTATATATAGGTTTTGAAGTGGATAATACATAAAGTCATCAATGATTAACGGTCAAAATATAAGTAGACCGGTTGAAATAATATATTAATTAAGTTTGATGAACTGATAGATAAATATTTTATTGATTGATTGATTAACCCTTAACGGTGTGTACGTAGCCATTTCCACTATATTGGAATCGACTTTTTCTTTTGACAGAAAGGTCACATTTCATTGGTAAGCATAGACATTACAAATAAGGTTCAAGAAAAGGAGGGTATAAATGCCAAACTTCCAAATGTGACGAATAATCTAATGCCTATGCAAGAACATGCGCCACAAAATTCACAGACCTGAATATGGAAAAACTAACTCATTGAACTCTCCTACCAACATACGATAATAATCCAAAACTAAACCAACCGGAATCGACAAAAAACAATCGAGGCCAATCACCACATTTATCACATCCAACTCCACTATCACCCTATCAAATTAATTTGCCTTCAACCAACTAAGAGCTTCACGACAACTTAAAACTTCCGTTTGCTCCAGATCTACACAATGTGGAGAGGAAGAACTATAGACAGCAATAAAAGCATCATTACCATTGCGAACAATACAACCATGGGCGCATCGAAGCCCATTATGGAAGAAGCTAGCATTAATATGCTGCACTTTACCAAAGATATGTATGAGAGTAGGAGACCACCGCTACCCTGCCGAAATGGTCAGAAAACCTGCTGCCGACTTGGATACCAACATCTGAGCTGCTTGCCACTCATGTAAAAAAGCCAGCTCATATGTCACAGAGTCGTCCTCTTGACCCGCGTGGTGCTTGGGCACTTGCAACGTTTATTGTGCTAAGCAAGCCTTTTTATTGTGTGAGCGAAGGAATAAGGTGGGCACTTGGATGTTTTAGAGGACTTAGAAATATATTTGAGAAGATACAATGGTTTGGGAATGTGAGAGTAATTTTATTACTCAATTAAACACTCAACCAATACACCAAAGTATCTTACAACTCTTTTGGAATTCCTTGAATTCCTTACACTTATGAGATTCTTGAGATTCTTTAGGTTGGTTTACAAATGAGGGGGTGAGGCCTATTTATAGGCATTCCGCCTCCTTAACATGTGGTTAATATTTATTTGGAATATTCTTGGCATATTCCATGATTTTTATACTTAAAATATATTAAATTATAGGTGGGGACGTTTCCAGCACCATTAGAGGCGGTTTACAGGCTTCTAGAGGCAATCCACAAAGTTACCAATGGATCTGGCACGGTCTGGCCGTTTCTGGAAGCTTCTGGCGGATTCTGGAACCGAACAGCTACCGAATTTCCGTAGCTAACGCGCTGCGTGCTGAGCTGGGCTATTCTGCATGCTGGGCTGGGCTGCTTGCGCGCTGGCTGGGCCTGTTTTGCGGCAGCCCGCATTTTCCACCCCAAACTTCCATTTTCCTTCAACTTTTGCCGCATAACCACCCCTTCTTTGGCCTAATAATTATTTATTTGGCCTAAGGGCTTTGGGTTTGGTGCATTTGGCCCCTTGTGGCCATTTTCCCCTCATTTTGGCCACGTAAATCCCTTATATGCGAGTGTCATTGCGCATATGCAACAATGACTCGCGTAGCAATATTGGCGAGGCGTGACACCATGCCTATTAGCTTAAGAAGAAACTCTGAATTTGGCCTCCCAAATTAAAGCATTTCTTGGTGCCCAAATTGCAAAAGCACTGCTGTTGCTTTTTCAACAATAAAACTCTCCTGCCATATCAACCATGCCCACCACTCATCAATACATGTGATTGAAATTCGCCATCCTTGAGCAAAAATCCCTTCCCAAACATCTCTGAGGATTCTCTACAAAACGGACAAAGAGTAGCGAGTTAGGAGGTGTGTGAGCACGGGGTTTGTCTCGACCTCTATGATGAGAATTCTTGTGTTACCTGTGGACCAAACGGACTTGAATTGGACCTGAAAATGATGGAATGTTGCCTGGAGTCCCTCGGACGTCCTGAAAACCAAGCTATCCGTGATCCGAAATCCCCAAAAAGGTCTCCTGTGTGATTTCTAGGGTTTACGGTGCATGTTGGACTTTCGAAAATTTTGCCTCGGCTCTAGTGGGCAAGACAAGTTGCCTTGCAAAACAAAGCAACTTGTCTCGCCAGTTGAAGTATGGGCAGATTCAGAAAAGGTAAGGCGGCCATTTAATGTTGAAATGATACGTGAGAGGAGGGTATAAAAAGAGAAAATCAAATCAGAGAAAGGAGGAGGCTTTTGAATCTTAAAAGAAAAAAAGAAAAGGAGAAGAAAAAAAAAGAAGCAGAGAAAGAGAGAAAAGTGGTGAACCAAAAAACACAAGGACTAAGACCCAAAATAAATTCCTAAACATTGGTGGCAAGTTACTTAATCTTTGCACATTGATTGGGGATCACTTCAGATTCGTTTCGGATTGTTATAGTTTTCGGCCGATTGAGTTCCTAGGAAGAATTCCGAGCTTTCAATCCATTCTTTGGACGTTTAAAGCATTCAAACACACCAAGATAAACTCTGAGAGGCCTTAAACCTTTTTGCATTGTCTTTTCTGTGTGTTTTTTTCGTTTTTGCAAATTTCAGAACCGGATTGCCCGAATAGAGCCGTACGGCTGTTCTTCAGGGACAGACTTCCGGTTTGTCCCGATCAGCCGAAAACAGTCCGATTTCCATTTTGTGCATTCTGCTGCGATCATTTTCGGCCCAAATCCATCCGTATGCCATAAAATTTTGGTTTTTAGATTTCTGTACGTATGGATATCGGGGTTTTCATTTTATTCGGGATTTTATCTCTTGAGTTTCGGGGTGGTTTTATCCGAATCGGATCGATAGTTCAGCATCTGCGAACCCCCGAACTCTATAAAATCCCCGGAAAATATTGAAAACAGGTAAAATAATATTTCACAAATGTTTTTGGTGTGTTTATTACATTTTGAACCCTAAATGAAATGTATATTTAGGAACCCACACGAACGGAACCCCGAGTTCCGGGATAACCGACCCACAAAAATGGAAATTTGCATGAAACCGAGCCAAATGGTTTTCCAAAATTGATTTTTCAGCACAAAAATCCACAGGGCGTTTTGAAACCGTTTTCCAGGTCTAACTGGTGCGACCGGTCGGGTCGACCCGGTTACCCCCTAAATGCATGCCACTGCTTCCCAAATCCCAATTCTGTCCTGATTTGAGTCCTATTTGTGTTTAAGATTTAGACTGTGCTAACTAATCCATTTTGCAGCATTTATTTTTATTTTTACTTTATTTAATAGATTAATTCGTGTAATTAGGTGGTTGTATTATTTTTAGATCCTCGTGTACCTAGGCATTTGTAAAAGTGAGGACGAGAGTTTTTATATTTTATTCAATTTGGTTGTATAATCGGCTTCTATTATTCTTTTGTATATTTGTGTGGATGGTTTAATTTCCTGCAATTTTATTTTATGCATTTTTGCCTTAGCATCGAGTTAATAAAGTAAACAAATTGGGTTAGAGAAAGATAATAAATTGAATAAATGTGGTTTTATAAATAATAAACGAATACAAGCTCGAGGTCAAGTAGGTAAGTTGCCCGAACTCTGAATCTCTGGATTAGGTACAGTAGTCTACGCTTGGTAGAGAGCTGTACCGGAATTTTCCGGATGAGCTGATCCGGGTGGCATTATAATTATTTCTCAATGCTATTCTAATCTCTATGTTACAAGTGTTCCATTGCTAATAAATTTTTACGAGGAGATTAAAAAAAGAAAAAAAGAAAAAAAAATCTCATATTATTAACCACCAAAATAGTTGAAAGTATATATTACAAGTTGTCAGAAATATTGGCCATGTCGAGCCAATCCATTTTTATTCAAATGGAGAACTACTTTTGCAGTTAATTTAAGGAGTATGAGAAGTTAATCAATAACTACTTTTTACCCTCCCGCCCCAAAAAAAAAAACAATACATTTACTAGAAGAGTTTTGGGAGCTCTTCTTCGGTTTGAATATAGCTTGGAATCGTGGATTACGCCAAGTCATTATGGAATTGGACTCTGCAATTACTATCAGTTTCATGAAGAATGGTTTGATTTGCCCTCACCCCCATCAATGGCTCATTCGACAATGTTTGCCTTTTTGTAGTCGAAATTGGACTGTCAGAGAAGGTAATTGAGCAGCTGACTGGTTGGCGAATTTCACAGGATTCTACCCCATTGGTCTTCACGAGTGTGTTGTGCCTCCTGTAGACGTTCAGAGTATGCTGACTGAAGATGCTTTTGGCGGTGCTCGCCAAAAAATGAATCGGTCTTAATTGTTTTTGTTGCTTCTTTTGTTTCGGGTTTTTCCCTTCCAGTAGAATTTTTTTTAAAAAAAAAAACTTTTTACCCTCCAAGAAAAAAAAAAATATATATTTTGTAGAATATAAATTTACAAAGTATTTTCTACAAGAGAATGTTCAATCTTGGTAACTCATCTTTTAGACGAATCCATTTTTCTCTCATTGGATTAAAGATAAACTTACAAACCATAAAATGTATTTATATTGTGTATTTAAATTTATAATTGGTTTATTTCGATTGATGTGGTTATGAAGAATTTAATCCATACTGCACATTCTTGGAGATGATTAATTTAGTATGAATTATTTAAAATCAACAAAAACATAATTTTAATTTTACCATATTTCTCTTATCAAACACCTGTTTGTTTAATAAAGAGGGTAAACTTTTTGACTTTAGAGTATGTATATGTTGTTCAATATGACTATTGAATTCATCACCTCAAAGTCCATACTCTTTATATATATATATAAATATTCATCCAAGAAGAGAATGTGGACAAAATTTTGGAAAAATAACTATATTGAAAAAGAAAAGATGGTTTATCAACACTTCATCTATTTGTTCACATAATTTCAAAATATTAAAATAGTATAATTTACATGTGAACCATCTTTGGGAAACCAACAGACTTATAATAGCAAATTCATTAAAACTAAAATTAAAATTATTCATCTTAATGTTACTGAGATTTTATAACAATCTTTTTATTCATTTATTTGTTTTACTAGCATTTATAAAATTTATCCAATTTACAGTGATCTTACAAAGGAAAAAAAATGGAAACAAAGTGAAAGTCTTAGGCTGTTCTGTATCGGAAGCTTCAAATCGCAAAATCATTTCCACAGAGACGGAGGGAGAATGGGGCTAAATGCTAAGATGCACCGGGAGATGGTGGTGGTGCAGTTACTGTTAACGCTATGGATTTGGGGAAATATTCGAACGAGCGAAGGGATATGGTTAAGTCTGCCGTCGACGGGTACGAAGTGCGTGTCCGAGGAACTCCATTCCAACGTTGTCGTTTTAGGTGATTATGTTGTCGTTTCCAATGATCAGGCTTCCCTCCCCACCATCTCTATCAAGGTCCAATCTTTCCCCCTTTTTATATTAATTTTTTTTTTTTTACAATGTGTCTATGTATATAATGGATCACTGAAGCTTCAGGGGATTGCATTATTGGTTTCTCCGAATTGGGTTTCCTTTATACGAGATTAGGAATTTAGGTCTAGTTTTTATTTTGCATATGTGTTTTATGTGTTAGAGATTTTTTGTGATTACTTAACTTTCATGAACTTGAAGAGTGAGACAATCAAGCTTTAGAATCTGGGCTAATGATAGTGATATTACTGAGATGGGAATCTTCCCTGGAATCCCATGAAGAATCTCAATGGTAGTTTCTATTTATATGCTTTATGTTATGAATTTCTCTGCCGGATTGGAGGGAAACAAGTTGCAATTGAGGGATACTGATTTGCTTGTTGAGAAACACCCCCCGCCCTTTATTTTAATGGATGTTGAGAAAGGGTTGAGTGGGATTGTGTTACTCAGAAATCAGAACATTGCCAAACGAACATAGATGGTGAAGAAGAAATCTAAAGGAAAGAATTCCAATTGATGGCTTGACATACAAGCACGGGGGTTATTATTTGGAGAAGTCGAATATGGCAGTATTGTGTTGCTAATCTGAATAGAGATGCTTCTAAAATAGGTTTTTAGAGTTTTGTTTCCAGGAGTTTAAGTCACCTAGAAGAATTTGCAAATTCTGTTGGAGAAAATATAATAATTTTCCAGTGAAGGTGAGCATAAAAGAAGGAAAGAAGAAATAAAATCTTAATGAAGCAATTGTCAATCTCTCAAACAATTCATCAGTACCTATACTTCCAATGTTAGGTGAGATGCAATAAAAGAATGAAAGTCCTATATTCTTGTATAGCAAAGGAAATGCTAAGTTGACTACTTCTCTCTGGAGCTACTGGATTGTTTTCTCCTGTGTGGGATTGATATTTTGGATTTTCTGATGATAATTTAAATGTTTTGTATATAGGGGAAATCTGGAATTGAACTCGTTAAAGTTGGGGAGTAAAACCTTAGCGAGCAAATATGCAAATGTAAGAATTTTTTAGCAACCAACTTCTTATGTCAATTTGTTTTCATTTTTAGGTTACTTCACCATATGGGAACAATCTTCACCAGCAGGAAAATGTGACTCATGGTCAATTTGCATTCACAAGTCAAGAGTCCGGCAACTATCTGGCATGTTTTTGGGTGACTAGCCATTCTTCAGCAACTGGAGATGTGAGTATTAACATTGATTGGAAATCTGGAATTGCTGCTAAAGATTGGGAATCAGTTGCAAGGAAAGAGAAGCTTGAGGTAAGCACTCTAGTCTAATATCCATTATATTCCCTTAACCTTACAGATATGTAAAGGAGATGAACGTATGCAGACATATCTGGAATGAAGGTTTTTGTATTCGTTTTTATCCTTCATTTGATAAGTTAAGAATGAAAAATAGAATTAGGTCGAAGGAAAATATCGAAGATCCATGTGACCCTAAGGTCCGTAAGCAGTTTTATTATCTAATTCTAATCCCGCAAGTAATATGGGGCTTGAAGCATGTACAAATAGAAGGCCTCTACCTTGTGCTGAAATTCAATCATGGGCTTGCTAGGACTTGAAATCTAGACCTTTTAGTTTTGGAGGATCTGGTACCATTTATCAAATATCCATTTAATCTAAAAGCTTAAATTGATGGGTTCCAAAAATAGTTTTTATTATGTCTGTCAAATGCTAAGGCTAGGATTGTTGTTCTAGTCGATCTCTAGTCTGTCAGTTTTTAGGCAAAACTTGTAATCTAGAGGCAATGGCAGCTTGGGGGGAATAAAATTTCCGAAACTAAATTTTACTGAATCTTAATCCTGTTTATATTTTTCTTTATATTAATTCTGTATGCAGGGTGTTGAACTTGAGCTGAGGAAACTTGAAGGAGCAGTGGAGGCCATACATGAGAACCTAATGTATCTCAGAACCAGGTATTCCGACTGAACACTTAAATAACCTTTTATTATTTAACCTGACATTTCCATTTGCAAAAATAATCTGTAACCTGAGTGTGAACAACTATTAAGAACTTTCTTTTGATTAACCGAACAACTTGTTATACTTGCAGAGAAGCAGAATTGAGAAGCGTAAGCGAGACAACAAATGCTAGAGTAGCGTGGTATAGTATAATTTCGTTGGGCATCTGCATCACAGTCTCAGTTCTGCAGTTATGGTACTTGAAGCATTTCTTCCGAAAGAAGAAGCTTATATAGGTTGTCCTAATCAAAATGTTCTTCCTATTTTGGTAAAGAGGAAATTCAAGAACTTTTTTCTTTTCATTTTGTCCTTGTACGTTTAACAGCAAATTATTTTAATATCATGAATAGATTACTGTTTTCACACAAGGTTATTCTATTCAATTTTTGCCTGGTACCATTACATCAAAAAATTACCATTGTATACTTGGATCAACTAATATGTCTGTACCAACTCTTGGAAAGGGTAGTATACCTTATGGATATGGAAATTTCAGGAATTAACTAGTGATTACAGCTTCAGAATGATAGACTAAAGATTTCCTGTGTTTAACTGAAAATCTTAATCCATCCTGGAATCAAATCCATCTTCTTGTAGAGAAAATTCGATTCTTGTAAATCTACAAAGGTAGTGATGTGAATAACACTCAAGCAGGGCCAAAGAAAGCAGAATTAAACTCCTTTAAGCAAAAGTAAAATCCAGCATCTAACCCAAAAATATTTAGTTGGAATTGAGGAATCCTACAATTCATCATTTATAATTAAGCATGGTTATGTCAATCGTTAAAGAATGACCAAGTTATCAATTAAATAAGTGGTCAAAACTGTTAATCCTTGAAAAAAGAAAGAATGATGTGAATCAACATCATAAAATTAAGGGAGTGACTGCCTTGCCAGAGCCAGTCACAACAATAGCTTTTATTCTATTCGAACAATTTTCCTATTCATCCGCTGGAACCTGCAAATCTCATCAAAGAAATCATCTGAACTGCTATGGCTGCTCTTCATCTGAAGAATCCTTATTATCATTGATTTCATACTCCTTCCATATTTCAACAGTGACTCCAGGGTGCTCATTTTCTGTTCTGCATTTAATGGTGATCGGACTGTTACCACCACCTCCTCTAGACAAGGAATTACAAAGCCTGATTCCACCTGCAACATGTGAAATTACATCTCCATTACCACCTGGCAACTTTGTGAATTCAGTAAAAGTAGTAATAGGTTTTAAAATCATTGTAATAAATGCATCAGCTCACATTTTTCAGGCTGTTCTTCTGGCAGAGGGCAGCAAACATAGCGCCATGAATATCAAACTTTTGTAGCTTGGGATGGCTATTAAAAAACTCAACGAAGTCAATTTCCGGAAAGGGCTGAAGGGCATCAAAATCCCCTGTGAATTCCACCTTCATGAATAGCTGCTTCACCTCACTTGCCAACTGCAGTATTTTGCTTATTGCATCCCAACACCACTGGACACCTCTAACGGACAGGATTTCCAAAGCTGCGAGTTTACCAAAATCTACCATGTATACCCTACCTAAAAGCATTTCAAAAAGTTCCAATTCAACTGCATTAATTTCAATCATCTTTTGGTTTTTCACTTTTCACAAATTAAAATGAAAACTGAAAAGCTTACCAGCATTGTTGGAAATTGAAAGTTTACTTAAGTAGTTGGTCTCACGAACCCGAATCCAACTACAACCTTGAACCTCCAGCCATTGAATTTTTGGACAACTAAGGGTAAGTGAGCAGTTACCCAAACCATAGAAGTCCAGCCTACATTGCTCCAGATGTGGCAACTCAATTGAAATAGATCTTACACCTTCACAGCCAAGCAGCAGCAAGTTTTTCAAATTAGCACATGCTCCTAAGGCGGCAAGTAACGCAGGATCTTCCAGTCTAGCACCAACTATTTCAAGGCTCTGAAGTTTCGGGAATGCATCCCACTTGGGAGAGTTTACCATCAGGACACCCCATAGCTTCAAGGTCTCCAAATTCTTCGCAACACTAATACATTCCAACTTTGAGGGGCTTTCAATGCAAGTTTGGCATTCGGCTAGATTGTCCATTCTAAGTTCAAGATGTGTAAGCGATGAACCTGCAAGCAATAGCCATGAGGCAAGGCCTGTGCTAGTGAATGGGCTATATACAACAAGCTTATCTAATTGGACGATTGAAGATATCATCTTCCCCACAATGCTATCTGGGTGATCAATGCCAGTGTGGTTATCGAAGGAGTTCCGGGGAAAGTAAAGGCTCCTGAGGTAAGGCAAAGAGTCCTTCCATCGCTTGGATACGCAGCTACAAACTGCCACGTCCTTGGCATTGTCCATGTGTGACAAAATGTACTGAACAATTGCATCCGGAAGAGACTCCATTCTGCAAAAAGCCATCAACAGAGTTAATTTAATCAGTAAATTTTATTCCTAATACAAAAGGCTGAATCTAAAACCCTAGCAGAAAATAAAATTATACTGATTCAAAAAAATTGACCTTTAAATCTAAGTGCTCTAATCAGTTTCCTTGTTCTTATTCTACGTATAGCTTTATTGCTTCGAGAAAAAAACAAACAAGCAAACTTCAATAGCTAAATCATCGGGGGGAAAGAACAAACAATTCGCTAGCTTTATAATGTTACAATTCATTCTTCCAATTGAGACCTATATAGGGAAGGAACTCAGTAATTTATGCCTTGTACACATGCAATTACTGTTAATGATATCCCCTAATTCTAACGCTAAAAAGATTGGATACTTTACTGGACCAGTAATGCCGATGTTAGAGATCCGAAATCAAAATAAAACCACCACAATGGCTTGCCCAGCAATAATTCACAAGTCTTCTTCCCAAATTTTAACCAGCAAAACAGAACCCAATCGCCAATGCAGTTGTATTCACTCAAATCAATGAAATTCTCACAAGTTTAATCAAGAACCCATATGCCCAAATCTTCAATTCAAATAAAAGCTTCAAGGACAGGACAGGGCAAAAAAACGAAGATTGATACAAACCCAAAATGAGATTTCAAGAACTATTAATCTTAAAATTGACCCGAATGAGCATTGCCCACATACAAATACCCATTTAAAGCTTCACTTCCACACACTGAATCTGAATGAATATTAAGCATCGATTAAATATAAGCAAAAAACGGAAGCAAAAGAAGGGAAAGGTCGGAGAGAGCTTACAAATTAAGAATTAGAATGTGGGATAAATGATTAGATCTGAGCTAGAAGAGTAATCAGTAATGCAATAGAATTATAAATCTTCAAACAGAAGCGAAGCAGAAATGTTCCGAAATCTATAAATATAAGAAAGAGAGAGTGAGGAGCAGAAGGGGGGCGCGCTTGTAATTGGAAGCTTTGAGCGTTTTTTCAAAATTTGAAAGCCCTATCAAACGGTATAAACCACCTACTTACTTCCTAAAATCGCCCGCTTCACTTTCAAATTTTTGAATTTTTTTTTTTTTTTTTTTTTTACCGTTCTAATTAATTCTACTTTTTAAAATTGGAAATAAAGGGGCATTATTCTCTGTGTCCCATCCTTCTCATAAGTAGCATGTGGTTGAGTTCTTTTGGTTCTGATCATGTCTTAAGCTGAATTTCTTCTGTGGAGCCCACAGATCGGATGGTGTAGGTCTGTTGTTATAGTTATGAGTGATTCGACGTAGGTAAATCAAGGAGTATGTTGAGCCGACAATACCTGACTCGTATGCAAGTGGGGCTTGCATCAAATGGGACCAACTAAATAAATATTTTTAAATCAATTATCTTTTCTGTATTATGGATAATAATCAATAGAATATGGGGAAGGAAAATATTCTCTTTTTTTTTTTTTTTAAACTAGTAGTTGCATTTCTCTCTTACCTTCATCTTATGATATTATTCTACTTGAGGACAAATTTTCGTTCTTATATCAATAAAATTATTTAATTTTAAATTTTATTTCAACAAAATAATTATCAATTTTTCCAACAAAATGTATTGGATAAGTGATTTTACAAGTTTGCCCTTGAAATATGTTTCGGTTTTTCTATGAAATTAAACGTGTCAGTAATTTTATGGAAAAATTACAAAAATAAATGTGTTAAACTAATCGTTAAACGATTGTAAAACCTATATAGGATGAAATAGCTTTTTTTTTTTAATCAATAAAAGACCTTGTATAAACTGTCAAAGCGACTAAATCAGACTCAATACAAGGAATGATAAACGAGGGAAAATCCTCAACTAGAATGATAGGGTGGGTGTTTTTATAACCCCATTTGGCTAGACTATAAGCTATAGAATTAGCCTTTTTATCCTCATGAGAAAAGGAGATCAACTCAAAACACCTTTTAAGTACAAGAATATCCTTCAAAACTAAACCTAAATAACCAAATAAGATTGAAGACCCAATACAGGCATCCACCACCCCACTACAATCCGATGCAACCATTAATCTCCTAAAACCTGCGTGATAGGCAAAATCCAAACCAATCGAGACACTCAAAAGTTCAGCATGCAGAACAGACAAACAATTGTTAATCAGAGCATTTACGGACAACAGAACACTGCCTTTGTTATCTCGGATCACAAAACCAACAAAGCATTTACAGTAGATCTCATCAGTCGCTACATCGATGTGCAGTTTGAAGAGATCAGCACCTGGCGAAGACAGCACCTGACGATCGAGCACAACAACATTCAACAAGGCACTACCATTGCTGTAACTTGCTGCCATATTTTCTACCAAAGAGATCAGTCTCTTTAAATCCAATCTCGCTTCACCATGCATAACTCTATTGTGTTCAAACCACAGAGTCCACACAACTGCTAAGTTTCGTAATTAAAACCGTTAAAAGAATTACATTATTAAATAAGAACAATGCCGAATTGAAGCAAATACTTGAACTTGAATTTAAATTTTACAGACTTTGAAATTGAAATTGCAAGAAACTTCTAACAACAAAGCTACGATTGAAATTGCAAGAATATTTCTTCCACTACAAAGATCCACTATTTTATACATGTTTCAACTTCGAGAGAATATATTTCATTTTATATATTATTGTAAGTCATCATCTCTTTACTTCTTAAGATTAATTCCCACCATCTAAAGAAATCAGTTCTTACTACTTGTATGCTAACTTACATAAACTATCTAATAATTAACTGATGACATCTAGACATTGTGATGCCGGGTCTGCCATCCGGTCATTGTAATGTCGAGTCTTCTGTCTGGTCCTCTGGTAGGCATGTGGCAGAGTATAGAGATTGGATCAGGGCCATGTTGCCCCCTCTTGAAGGAAAATCCTAGAGGACGAGTGATAGGGTTCCTGTTTGCACCCTCTTGAAGGAAAATCCTAGAGGACGGGTGATAGGGTTCCTGTTGGAGTCTATTTACTGTGTTATGATTGAAGAAGGACTCAATGTTCCATATGGAGTCTAGCCTGAAAGTCTTTTAGTTTGACTAGGATAAGGGCTTTGGGATGTTCCTAATCCAAAGCCAACTCTACCACTGGCCTTATATAAGGAGGGAGCATAAAGGTAAACATCAACCAAACTAAATCAAGCTAATATAGCTAGAGATTAATATAATCAAGCTTGACTTGAGCATCAGAGCATAACCCAAAGGTTACTGGTGTCTTATCTCTTTTAATTTGCAGGAACATAGCCAGATCCGGCCAAGTACGACTCAAGCCCGGATTTTAAGAGGGATTTATACAAAATCCATCATTTGGTACGGGGAGCGTGGATCGAATTGAACAATGACTTCATTAGGTTCCGCTAGTATAATAGCTTCAGAGGCCACCACAGATGGCTCTCTCATAACCATAATAGCCCCATCATTAACGGTACTGAACTTATTGGTGTCCTCCGAAGTGGCGGTGACTAACCGCATCGCAAGTGCCCTCAGCCCTGTCGACGCTAGAGACCTCAGGTAGGCAATTCTTTAAATCCAGAATTTCATCATGGTAGGACCATCCATCAGTAGTAGCATATCCCTCTTGATCATGGGCATGGCAGGTGGCCTGGGGTCAGGAGCAGCCATGACTCTCTTCCCGCCCCCTCAACCTGAGAAAGACCAGACGACCCACTTTTACTTTTCCTAGGGGTACAAGGTAGATAAATCAGCCAAATCTAGTGTTCGTGAGGTACAGAGAATCCCAATAGGAATACCAGCAATCGCTGACAATGGGAACGCCATCTAATCCATCAGCCTTTCAGCAATGTCACAAGCAAGACTCCCCAGCTATCAGACCTTGATTCAGACACCTCCTCCTAGCTACCACCTTACCCACGGGTATATATTGGGGCCACCACCAACATCGACGGTAGCGCCCGTGCCAGAAGGAGCAGATGACCTAAAGATGATGTCAATATTCAAGCATTACTTCTCTCGGTTCTCAGTCCAGATCGAGGAACCTTTAGTAGAAAGCGGCGGATCTTACTTCACAAACCGAATTCTGGAAATGCCATGTGACCCAAAGTTCAAACAGCTCAACTTCGAGAATTATAACGGAAAAACCAATCCTTATATCCACTCAAGAAATTACAAAAAACGGATGGAGATAGTAGGGGCAAGTAAAGGACTGATGTGCAGACTCTTCTCATCAATACTAGTGGGCCTAGCTTCCTACTAGTTCAAAATGCTAGAGCCAGCTTCAATCAATAGCAGGGAACAGTTGAGAGGACAATTCTACACGAAGTTCTATGGATCTGTGCCACAGGAGCTTCCAGCAGGACTTTATATGATGTGAAGCAATGGTAAGGGGAATGCCTCAGGGACTTTATGGACCGATTTAATTTGGCAACAGTAGAGATCCGGAAGTTGGACTTCTAAACAGTGCTAGAGGCATTAATAGCCAACACCACCAACGAGCGATTACGGGCTGACCTAGTCCTGAGGAAACCCCAAAACATAACTCAGATGATCTCTATGGCCAAAACCTCCATTGAGGTGGATGAGGTAGGAACGCCGGTCAGAAACCACAAGGAACCGGAAAGAAAAATGGAGGATAGAAGGACCAAGAAGGATAGAAGGGATTCCAGACCATCTAGAGGGTTCATCCCTTTAAACCGGCCACTTAGTGAAGTATTGGTGGTATTCGAAAAAAGCTCTGACAAGAAGGGTCTATCATACCTTGAGGCAAGGAGAGGACAAACAATAGACGAAGATAAAAATGATTATTGCAAGTACCATCGGGTGAACGGCCATGATACGGACAAATGTATACATTTGGTGGAAGACATCGAGGAACTGATAAAAAAAGGCAAACTCCAAAAATTTGTAGATAAGAAAGTAAGCAGGGAAGAACCAAAAGAACAAGATTCAGAAAGAAGTAAGCCTGGCAATAAGACGAAGGGTGTGGTAATGGTAATTGCCAGAGGAGATCCTCCAAGCAAAAAAGCTAGAAGAGCCAAGGAAGCAGGAGAAGACTGTAAACTCAAACTACCACTCGTAACTGGAAGCCAGGTGTAGCCAGGACATTCGGACGCCTTAGTTATGAAAGCAGAAATGGAGGGATATACAGTCAAACTTATATTGGTAGACACGAGAAGTTCTACCAATATCATCATAAGGCATGCGGTAGAAAAACTGAAAGTCACCCCAAGCCGGATCCATCCGGTGCATACACCGCTGGTCGGACTAAGTGGCCATATTGTTCCAGTTGTGTGGTAGGTTACACTAGACCTTGAAGTTAGAAACGAGAAATATATCTAGAGAGCCAAAGTGGACTTTACAATTATAGAATCCCCAATGGCGTATAACGCGATATTGGGAAGATCGTTCCTATCAAAGTCAGAGGCATTGTTGTCCATCCGGTACCTAACGCTGCATATACCAACCCCTGCAGGATGGCCAATGGCAAGAGAAAGCCAGTAAGTAGCCTAAAGAACGTACTTGGCATCCCTGCAACCCGAAAGAACTGATTCGAAAAACGAAAAAAGAAAGGCAAAACTAGTGGATGAGCTGGAAACACTAACAATAGCATCGAGTAAGTATATCCAGATCTCCAAGGAGCTTAATAATGCTCTCAAAGAACAGACAGTTCAAGTAATAAAAGAAGAGCAAAATATTTTTTCTTAGAAAATCAGTGACATCCCTAGAAAATCAGTGACATCGAGGGGGTACCATCAGAGATCATAAAACTCTCTCTCAATATTACCCGGAAGTAACCCCGATAATTCAAAAGAAACGAAAGTATGCACCCGAAAGGCAAAGAGCAGTAGAGGAGGAAATCCAGAAACTGATGGATGCAGGCCATATAAGGGAAGTTCACTACCTGAAATGGCTAGTAAACGTGGTAATGGTAAAAAAACTAAATGGGAAGTGGCATATATGCATCGATTTCACAGACCTTAATAAAGCATGTCCCAAAGACAGTTACCCGCTACCAAACATAGATCAGTTGGTAGACTCCACGGCAGGATACGCAGTGTATTCATGCCTCGACGCGGCATCCAAATATCATCAAATTCCCATGGACCAAGCTGACCAGGAGAAAACATCCTTCATCACTCATAAAAGGACATACTGTTATCAGGTCATGCCTTTCAGATTGAAGAACGCAGGGGCAACTTACCAAACACTAGTAAATAATATGTTTAAGGAACAGATTGGAAAAATAATTAAAGTATATGTAGATGACATGATCGTCAAGAGCCGCACCTCAGCCAAACACCCTAGAGATCTTAGAGAGATATTCTCCATCCTTCAAAAGTACAGACTCAAGGTCAACCCGGAGAAATGCATATTCAGGGTGAGAAGGCTAAAATTCTTAGGATTTATGATCTCACAGAGAGGAATTGAAGCGAACTCAGAAAAGATAAAAACCGTGTTGGAAATGACCCCTCCCAAGACATTAAACGAGATCCAGAAGTTGAATGGCGGGATTATAGACCTGGGAAGATTCATTTCCTTTTCCGCAAGAGATGCATGCTTTTTTACAAAGCGCTGAAGAAGTCAGAGCCTTCAAATGGGAAAAAGAGTGCCATGAAGTGTTCAATCAAATAAAGCAGTTCCTAGTCTCTCCCTCGGTGCTTAGCAGGCCAATCGAGGGAGAGAAACTATACCTATACTTGGCCGCCATCGATGAGGCTGTAAGATCAGTTCTTATGAGGGAGGAAGAGGGACAACAGTTCCTAGTGTATTATACAAGCAAGGTG
Source organism: Euphorbia tirucalli (assembly GCA_039660915.1). Classification (NCBI taxonomy): domain Eukaryota; kingdom Viridiplantae; phylum Streptophyta; class Magnoliopsida; order Malpighiales; family Euphorbiaceae; genus Euphorbia; species Euphorbia tirucalli. The sequence goes on along the minus strand of CM077633.1, from coordinate 18,371,255 downwards.
GTCAAAGGAGCAGAGACTATATACTCGAGTATCGAGAAGCTAGTGCTGGCCCTGCTGTCAGCAACTAACAGGCTGCTGCCGTACTCCAAGCCTACACAATCATAGTCAGAATCAGATTCCCACTAAAAAAGGTGCTACAAAGACCAGAGACATCAGGAAGACTCGCTGAATAGGCGATACGCCTAGGAGAATTTAACATTCGGTTCGAGCCCAAGCAGGCCTTGAAATCTCAAGTCCTAGCAGACTTCGTAATAGAATTCACAGGTTAGAACCAGACTCAGCACCACCTTCGGAAGAGTGAGACATTTTCATGGATGAGGCATTCTCATAGGAAAGGGTGGGAGTCAGAATATACATTCGAGGACCGAACCGGATTCGGTTGCACCATGCAATAAAATTGGATTTCCTTACCACCAATAATGCGGCGGAGTATGAAGCCATGACAAAAGGGTTAGAACTGGTTAAAGAAATAGGACCAGAAAAAGTTCGAATACTTAGTGACTTCAGGCTGGTATCCAACCAAGTAAACAAACACTTCGAAGTTAGAGACCTATCCATGAGCAGATATTTGGAGAAAGTCCAAGTGTTACTAAAAGAAATTGAGCTCCAAGGAATAGTTTGGAAGATAGAGAATATACCCCGAGACGCAAACAACATAGCGGATGAACTCACTAGGGCCATTTCCGACCAAGTAAAATGGCAGCACTTATACTGCCCGTATAAAGTGCAATCCCACTCGAGTACCGAGTAGTTGGAAACTTTGATAGTAAGTGAGGACAAGCCGTACTTGATAAAACCTATCATGGACTTTCTTAAAGAAGGCAAGTTACCGGAGAGAGAAACAGAGGTAAGCCAAATCTCGAGAAAATCCGCTAGATATGCAATCATCGGAGGGCAGCTCTACCGAAAGTCATTTAGTCGCCCGTGGTTAAAGTACATCTCAACAGAGGAGGGAAATTACATACTGAGAGAACTCCATAAAGGGATATGCGGGTCCCATCAAGTAGCTCTAGTTATAGTCCAAAAAGTGATGCTAAAAGGATATTTTTGGGAAGCGATGAAAAAGGATGCAGACTCTTATGTCACAGCATGCCACCATTGCCAGGTACACACTAAAAAGACAAATCAGCCCCAGCATAACAGAGGTTGATTCTAACTGCATGGCCCTTTTTCACTTGGGGAATAGATCTAGTTAGCCGGATGCTGAAAGCAAGTAGGCAACAGAAATGGTTGATCGTATTGATAGATCATTTTACCAAGTGGGTGGAAGCTGAAGCCATTTCCATAATCACTTTTAAGAAAACGATAAGCTTTATACAAGAGTACATTCTTAGCAGATTCGGCACACCAAAAGCCATCATCACAGACAATGGTATTTTACCGAATTTTGCAAAGGCTTCCACATTAGTCACAAGTGCAGATCGGTAGCTCATCCTCAGAGTAACAGTATGACTAAGGTCATGAACCGAATGTTGTGTGAAAAAATCAAAAAGAGGCTGGAAAAGCATAAGGGGGCATGGGCAGAGGAGCTCAACAGCATTCTCTGGGCATACCGCACCACTCCAAGATAAGTGACTGGAGAAACGCCCTCCGCCCTAACTTACGGTACAGAGACCGAAATTCCAGTAGAGATAGGTTCTCCTAGTGACAGGTGTTGGGATTTGTCACCGGAAATCACCAGATTAAAGTGGAAGAAAGCAATGATTTCCTCAAATCCGTGCCCAGGAGCAATTAAGATGGAAATTGGAAAATCAAAATTTTAATCACAAGAGATAAATCTCTTACCCGGAATATCTCTACAAGAGATGGATGCAGACTGTAGGAATCAATCTAGAAACCCTCCTTGTTCACGTACACGAACGCCTAACGAACACCGCCCGTGCTAGCGTCGGAAAACACGAAGATCCGGGAGAGTGGCTTGGAAAATTTCGGCTAGTGTTGCTCCCCCATGGTGGCCAAAATCCCTAGGTCATAAAACCCTAGGTTGGCCGAAATTCCTAAAGGGAATTTGGCCCAACTTAGCTCATTCATTTGTGTGGGCTTCCTTCTTTTAATTCTGGCCCAATCTTATTTCAATTAGTCTGGTTTAAATTAATTTCAAGCCCAACTTTAATATACCCATGTATTTAATATATTACACCAAGTAATATATTATTTACATTTAAATTAAAATTAGTTTGACCAATTAATTTAATCCATCAAATTAAAATTAGATCTTCACAAAATAAAATCATATGTAAACCTATACATACGAATATTTCCACCTAGGAAATTATCTCATAATTAATCCAATTAATTATGAAGAGCCAATCAAATATTAATTTCATTATTATGATCAATCCAATTAATCTTTATAATATAATTAATATATACCTCTCTCTCCAGAGTGTATACTCCAAGCATACATGTGATTCCTTAAGTCAGTGTTCAGTCGCTCAGTGTGTACGATCCCGTGGGCCCATCTTTTTGTTGGCAGTGGGCCTGTGGCTCACAGACTGCAGTTGGGCTCTAGCAAGCCACTGTAGCCCCCAATTAAGATGGAGATGGCAGTCTAACTGTTATCATAACCCTGTAGTTTAAACTTGTACATCCCATTTCATTGATATCGGTGTCCAACATAGAGGCATGGATTGATCACCCTCTTTTGTGTTCGGACATTTACTTGATCCCGAATATACTAATGTTCACAAACAAGTTCCAACTTGTTTGGGTGTGGCCACACTCTTATCAGTCACATTCATCGAGAGGCCAGTGATATCTTTCCAGTGGACTACTGAGTGACAATCCCTTCTGCATATCCATAGCATTACCATGCTAAGTGACATACCCGAAAGTACCCATACTTGGCACCCTATTACAGGCCCTTTAGGCGTACCCCTAAGTATGTGACCTCACATGCAACACCATCATATGGTCAGGTCAAAGGATCCATACAAGTACTACACGAGAATCACTTGTGATACTATACCATGTGGATTTCTCGTTTAGTGGATCTATCCAGTACCATGCTTTTTACATGTACCCATTAACTTGATTGACATTCCATGTCCAAGACCGGTAAGACACCGCCATACAACCAGGTTAATGATAGTCTCCCATTCCATTCATTCCCATGATTGGAATAGACTACGGATCGATTTATGGTCATATCGTCTACCCTATCCATGGTCTTACTGACAAGTGCTTGACACTGGTCATCATGGATATGGATATGTCCATTGGATACTTCATTTAATACATGAATTAATGCCTTTATTAATAACACAAATAAGTATAATACATAAATCCAATAAATGTATGATACAAATACAAGGACCAATGCCTCGGGACTAGGGCATATCCAACAACAGGGTGGTATACTATAATGAGGCTCAAAATAACATCAATATCTGTTTCCATTTGGACTCACTAGAGGAGAGACATGACTGGGCCTTTATTCTCATGGCTGCTTATAAGAACAGGATAGTAAGGTATCACGACAGGAGAGTCAAAACAATGGCTTTTCAGACGAGAGATCTGGTACTTTGAGATACGAAGGCTTCATAGGTACGGGGAAGGTAAAGGAAAGTTAGCAGTGTGATGGGAGGGGCCCTACCAAGTCGAAAAGATCCTAGGTCCAACAACCTACAAGCCAAGTTCGGTTGGATGGAAAAGAGATTTGACGCACATGGAACTCGAGAGCCCTCAGGAAATATCATCAGAATTGAACTCTCATATTGTATATGTTGCACTCTTTTTCCTCATCAACAGTTTTTCCCACATGGTTTTCCTTGTTGAGGTTTTTTAACAAGGCAACTCATTAGAGCATTATAGTTTTGTATCATTTTCGGCTTTATAACAATAACAATTCGCCTTCAAATGTATTATTCAAGTTGTCCGATTTTATGTTATTCCCTTTCGGATAAGTTAAAGCATTACTATCTCTAGGACAATCGGCTCTAAAAAGGGTTAAAAAAGACCCGGAGTAAATAACCATGCATCTTAAGCTGGTCAAAATAGAAAATAATATTTGCATTAATGCCCCACAGAAGGAGAATGTTAATTACATTTAGCCAACATTACAAAAAAGGCCGTGATTACTCTTCGGGATGTGGCGCATCCAACAGACCCGCCTCCATTTCATTTGGTCCTGATGTTACCAAAGTAATAGTTGCAGGATCCGTCTTAGGGGGGGCATGGTCTTCACCTTTTGGCAGAGGGGAAGAAAACAGGGAAAGATCTACCTCCTAGGGAAAATCATCATTGATCTCCTCAAAAGAGACATCTGGATATGCCTTTGCACACTTCTAAAGGATACAGTGGCCGTATAGTAGGGCCAGTCGCCTGTACCTCAAGGTCTTCTCCTTCAGCCATTCCTCCCCTACAACCAGATCCTTTAGATGGTTCTCTCTTTCCTTCCTAAAGTAACCTCAGAGGCGGCCCAAGACTACTTCAAAGCAGTAATCTCAGCCTTGGCCGCATCTAAGGCCTTCTGTTGTTCCTCATTTTCCTCGTGGCATCGACAAGTGCTTTCTCCATTTTCTTCCTCTCCAACACCCCTACCAGATGCTGTCTGTAGATATAGTCCACCTTCTCCACCCACTTCAACTTCTCGTAGAGGAATGGGATAGCCTGTAAAAATAGGAGGCATCACTTAATTATTCTAAAAGCATGAGTAAGGGTTCGAAGGGACTTACGGTATAGAGCTTGCTCAGGACTTGGGTTCTGATGGTACGGTTGCTCAGACCGTCCATCCGGACCACGTCAGCCGTTAGATACATCATGGTGCTTAATTCTAGTTGCATTAGTGGTCTGCTAGACTTGCTCTTTCCCTAAACTTTGACAGCAGAATCTCTTTTATGGTGGGACCATCATCGAAGGAGGGCTGACTGAAATCCGTAACCATATCCTGCAAATAAGGCTGATCATTAACCCTATGTCATGTGAAAGTGGCAGGCCCTTGTCCATGATGGAAGCTATAGTGACGACTCTTTTTTTTTACTTCGGGGAACATGTTCGGTGCTCCTGCCAGGGATTTTGACCTGATTTAAAGGGTGCGGTGTAGATGTGGGAGGAACCGGAGGTGCAACGATAGCTGTGGTCATAGCCCGGGATCCTCTTTTCTGGCTTTTCAATGCTGTAATAGTATCAACAAGTGACATCCCTGCAAAAAATGTGAAGTACAAAATGAGTAAATGAAAAATAGTACATCGATGTTCCTCTAAGGGGTCATTAAAGAAACCTGAAAGTCCCGTGCGATTGTCCAGTGCGGCTAAGGGTAGCTTTAGGTGAAGGGCCTAAACCGGGTATGGGAGTTTCCAATATTTGGTAGAGACGAAGCTCAGTAGCTCCAGATCCATCCTTTCTTGAGGGGAAAGTTGGTCTTTCGCCCCCTTCATCTAGGCAGTGCTTTGGAAAGACCAGGCAGTGGGGAATGCAAAAGCATCGTCTTTGGGTCTGATAAAAAAAAGAGTTTTTTTTAAAGCCTTTGACTGATGAGGTACGACTGGTGAAAAACCGGAAGTCAAGACCTTTTGCCAGTGTGAGCTGATCGCTGTTGGTGTTCCGAAGGACTTGAGTGGCAATGTGTCGGAACATAGCTCTGGTCATGCAGATGCTGAGATTGCAGCACAACTAGTATAACGCGCATATGTCATCGATGATGTTAGGATGTAGTTGCACCAGACACATGTTGTACCAGTTTAGTATGATGTAAATCTCTTTCAGCAAAGGGTAAGTGAATCCACCCTCGATATGATGAAGATATATGAAGAAGAAGCCTTCAGGGGGTTGATGGACTCTCTAGTTTGGTGAAGGTTGAAGCCACTCACAGGTCTCCAACCATGTGTGGGAGGTCTAAAGTCGGTGTATCTCCCCTTTTGTAATAGAGGATGGCAAATCTGCAATTCGAGGGGATAGGGTTTTTTCCTTCATGACTCTAGCTGTTTGGCATGTGGAAATGTGGTGCGTTGGTGCATTGGTTTCTCCAGCGGACGACATTCTTGTTGAGGATTCCGACAAGGATAGCCTTACGATGTCGGAGTCTACCTCCACTGGGGGAGATGGAGGGGCGGTGATCAGTGCTTGAGGACGAAGTATAGTTAGGGGATTCCATGGTTTTCAGTGGGTTTTTTCAGGTGTAAAGGTAGTTTTCCTTACAAGGAAAATGTAAAACAAACCAGAAAGGAAATTGCAAAGGAAAAGAGGAGGAACTTATTGATTTTCGCTTGGGAGGAGTTGAATAGAAGGCGGTTGGAAGGTGACGCCTGTAGGAGCCAAATGAGCCAATTAATAGTGTTCTGGGGGGAAAAGGAAATGTTGTAACCTTTTGAAAACTGACAGGATGGCCAAAAGTCACAACTTTTCAGCTACCAGGCACGTGGCAAGAAGTTAGCAGGTGCACTGCTCAAGGCAGGGGTTTTTGGGAAGTTGAAACCTAAAGAGTTTAACGGACTGGCGAAGGACTTCTGATGACATCCGGACATTATGATGCCCAGTCTGCCATCCGATCATTGTAATGTTGGGTCTTCCGGCCAGATCTCTAGTACGCATGTGGCGGATTATGGAGACTGGATCCTGGCCATGTTGCTCCCTCCTGAAGGAAAATCCTAGAGAAGGGGTGATAGAGTTCCTGTTGGAGTCTATCTACTGTGTTATGATTGAAGAAGGACTCAATGTTCCATACAGAGTCTAGGCTAAAAGTCTTTTAGTTTGACTAGAATAAGGGCTTTGGGATGTTCCTAGTCCAAAGCCAACTCTACCACTGGCCTAATATAAGGAGAGAGCGTAGAGGTAAACATCAATTGACCTAAATCAAGCTAATATAGTCAGAGATTAATATAATCAAAGCTGACTTGAACATCGGAGCATAACCCGAAGGTTACCGGTATCTCATCTCTTTTGTTTTGCAAGAACATAGCTAGATCCGGCCCAGTACGACTCAAGCCCGGATCTCAAGAGTTAATTGATTAATCGATATACTAAATTAATCAATTTTCCTAAGGTGTTTGGTTGGTGAAAATTGTAATAGGGAATCAGAATGAGAATGATTATTTCATTTCTCTTTGTTTGGCTTTATAATTATTGACTTTGAAATGGGAGATCGATTCCCCAACAATGGGAATCATAATTCCCACTCCTTTCTCTGTTTATCAAACTTAATGTCTTCATTTGTTTATTTAAAAAGGAAAACAAAAATTCCACCTTTTTTTTATTTAATCCAAATTCGCCCTTGATTTTTGGCACATCTTTTTTTTTTTAACAGGAAACAAAAAAGAAACAAAGAAACAAGCTTAATCAGATATTAATCTAGGAAAGGCCACACAATAGAGGCTTCATAAGCTTCGAGACTCTAAGAGGTACTTGGTCAGCAATAGTAACCAAATAGATATATCCTTTTTTATGTCAATTCTGATTCCTGAATAAACTAAACAAAGCTATCAAATGGGAATTTCAATTTTTATTCCCTATCATCCCAATTACAATTTCAAAGTTTGAACTAAATACCCGTTTAAGAATAATTTTAAATGATAATTCCACCGCACACTAATTATAGGTGTAATGGAGTAACTGCTAACCAGTGACGAAGACATTCTTTACCCCACTGAAACTAAAAAAAATGTATAAAATAATTTATATTTACAAATTTATAACAATGAACTCATTAATTTATTCCATAAAAAAACTCATTGACTTTAGGGGTGAGCATCGATTAGTCCAGTAACCAAACCGATTCGAACGAAATTTTGGTTAACTAAACTGAACTTTCTTATATTTTCAAAACCAAATTGAGCTGAAGTTATGAAATAATTGAACCAAAATTTTTCGGTTAAGTTCGTTTGCTAACCGATTAATAATCAAAATTCATTACTTTGAAAAAAGTGATAAAAAAAAGAAAAAAATGCATGATAAAATGTAAAATAAATATAAAAAGTGAAATATTAATACATTAATATTGAATATGGTAGATAAATAAATAAAGTTATAAAAAATAAAATAATTATTATATAAACACATATAAAACCAAATTTTTTGGCAAATAAAATAAAATAAATATTACTAGATTCCTTCATTTATTTAAAAAGGAAAACAAAAATTCCACCTTTTTTGTTTAATCCAAATTCGCCCTTGATTTTTGGCACATCTTTTTTTTATTATTATTATTAAAGGAAACAAAAAAGAAACAAAGAAACAACCCTAATCAGATATTAATCTAGAAAAGGCCACACCAATAGCATCATCAACACCTCTTTCGGAGGTTTCATAAGCTTCGAGACTTTAAGAGGTGCTTGGTCAGCAATAGTAACCGAATCGATATATCCTTTTTTTTATGTCAATTCTGATTCCTGAATAAACCAAACAAAGCTATCAAATTGGAATTTCAATTTTTATCCCCTATCATCCCAATTACAATTTCAAAATTTGAACTAAATGCCTCGTTTAAGAATAATTTTAAATTATAATTTGACCGCACACTAATTATGGGTGTAACAGAGTGGCTGCTAACCAATGGCGAAAATATTCTTTACCCCACTGAAATTAAAAAAATTGTATAAAATAATTTATATTTACAAATTTATAACAATGAACTCATTAATTTATTGCATAAAAAAACTCATTAACTTTAGGGGTGAGCATCGATTAGTCCAGTAACCAAACCGATTCGAACTAAATTTTGGTTAACTGAACTGAACTTTCTTATATTTTCAAAACCAAATTGAGCCGAAGTTATGAAATAATTGAACCAAAATTTTTCGGTTAAGTTCAATTGCTAACCCATTAATAATCAAAATTCATTACTTTGAATAAAAGTTATAAAAAAAAATACATGATAAAATGTAAAATAACTATAAAAACTGAAATATTAATACATTAATATTAACTATAGTAGATAAATAAATAAAGTTATAAAAAATAAAATAAATATTATATAAACACATAAAAAAAAGTATTTTAGTATTATAATTAAATTTGGATTTGGTTTCAGTGTAGGCAAATTTTTTTGGCAAAAAATCAAAACGATAACTGAAAATTGAGCTTTTTTTAAATGAAAACCGCACTGAACCATAATAGTTAAATAACTTAACCAAATTTTTTTATTGTTTCGGTTGGATTTTTAGTTATGATCATATTATGCTCAACCCCAATGAATGGACTCCATTTTTTAGTATTACTTCAAATCGAGATTTTTTTTTGGTTGTATTTTATTGAGCTTACCATATATATACTTTTTAATATTGATTGTTGAAGCTAGCTGTGCATATATTTGATTGTTGAATTGTTTTATTCAAAGCCCAGAAAAATGTTTGATGCAGAGTATTTAAAAATATATTTTACAATAAACAAGTGGCAAAAAAAATTTCTAAAAAAATTATTAATGTATTTTTTTTTTTTTTTTTAACAAACTCAACCTATATTACTAACCGAGCTACAAACTACAATAAATAACCGCACTCCAAGTAAAAAATATGAAACAAAACATTCATCTTGCAACCCGACTTTCTAATCTCTTTCTCTCCATCTTCTCAAATTATTTGAAACAAGGAATCTCCTACTATGCCCTTTGGGAAGAAACAAATCTATTTATCTAATTCTTACTCACTGTCCAACGTTGCAATTCAAGGCTTAATGAACGAATTTGATCAATTGAATATGCATAAATCTTTTCAAACAAGAAAATCAAATTAATAGCTTGTTTTCGTGATTATTTGGACAAGGTGAGTTACTGAATCCTATCCCCCAGTACTTTATGAATGTTTTTGAATTGGGTGAGTCAACATCTGTACTATTGCAATCCAGTAGACCCATCAGAATGACTCTGTTCCGGACTTAGTTACAGTTAAGGCTCTTCACCCGTCTCTATGAATGTATTTAGTGGAAATCGAACATGATTCTCTTCCTACAAACTCAGCATGCGTTGCCGACTGAGCTACAACCTGTAGATAAAGTTGTATTGTTAATAACTGTTTATTGTATAGATGCATTTTTAACAATTACTAAAAGCTATATACTTTTAGAGTTTGTAATTTTTAAAACACAGTAACTCAAATATCATGCTTTCAGAAAATTGATCATCTTCTTCACTTCGTCTGAAACCAAAGAGTCAGTTGACTAGTTTGATAATGGCTAATTCTAGAATTATTGAATATGTCAAGGATGTTATAGCTCAGCTACATTCAATCAAAGACAAACTTGTTAGCCCTAGAAGAAATCAACAGCAATGAACATTAAATAATACTCTTGAGTGTGCAGATGATGTAGGTTGGGAGCTCGAATTCTATTAATGGACTGCTGCAATTCTGATTGTCATATCATTTCTATGGAATGAAAAACTTTTACTTCATGATAGATGTCTAGTACAATTTAAATACAAAATAGGGATCTAATGATAAACTGCTTTGAGAACAAAAAGTCAAATTCAAACTCATTAATTATAATTGACTCAAGTGATTTATTCAACTTTAACTGTTCCAACATAAAGGAAAAGAAATATCATGATCACACCCAAAGGATTAGAAAAGTAAAATAAGCCTTGTTACACTTGTTCACTTCAGTCCTTTTGGGGTATGGAATTTCCTCCGTATTCTAGCTGCAAAAACCACAACCAGAACATAAATTTGGTCGATCATATGGCCGACAAATCGAAAATAGGCATGCCTCCAAGAAGTTTTGATTAGTATAGGTGCCCAAATCCCCCAAAATCCAGCAATGAAGCCAATTACCATACTGAAATAGAAAGAAGGTATTTCAAATCCATGCTCTTCTACTGCTTCATTGCTTCTGTCGTTGCCTTTTGAGTCCTCATGGATACAATTTGGATCCTCATATGATGCTTCAGAGCATTTATTTGAAAGCGGACGTCCACAAAGGTTCTTATTCTCTAGATATGGAGTTTCACCAAATGAATCAAGCTGAATACCAGAAGGAATTGGTCCTGACAACTTGTTATTTGACAAATCTAAAAATGAAAGGAAATACATTTCAATGGTGCTGGTTGGAATGTCACATGAAAGTTGATTCCATGATAAATCAAGAGACTCCAATCTTTTCAAGTCACCAATGTTGCGTGGGATAATCCCGGTCAAACTATTTCTAGACAGATTCAAGGACAGCAACCCAGCTAGGCTTGTAACTTCATCAGGAATTTCTCCAGTTAGACTATTTGATGATAAGTCTATTACCTTCAAAAGTACAAGTAATTGAGCATAGTTAAATGCATAGCTTTTCATTTTCAAGATCAAATTCTCTGTGTATGCAGAATCAGGATCATAAATATAAGAGCGTACACTTTCCGGATCAGCCATAGCTTTGAAATTATCAATGCATCGTGGAATATCTCCAGATAAATGATTTGAAGACAGATCCAAGATCTTTAGAGATTGCAGTTGGCAAAGCTGCAGAGGAATATTCCCGTTGAAAGAATTTGAACGCAAGTTGAGAATCATCAAGTTTGACAAATGTCCTCCAATCCAGTCAGGTATAGCTCCAAATAGCGCATTTTCTCCAAAATCAAGTACAAACAAACTTGTGCAGTACTTTAAGGATGAAGGAATTTCCCCAGAGAGAGCATTATCATTAAATCTCAATGTGTTGAGTTGTACAAGATGCCCAATTGATTCAGGTATTTTTCCAGACAGGTTATTGCTTGCTAAATTTAATATCATCAAATTTTGTCCATAAGTCCAACAGTCTGGAACCTGTCCTGACAGAAGGTTTTGTGACAGGTCCAAATATCTTAAAGAATTATTTTCCTTAACAATGTCACATAAATGGAAGATTGATCCTGAAAAAGAGTTATTGGCTAGAATCACTTTACTCATGTGGGGAGGGAGAAGAGGAAATGGACCTGAAAATTTATTTGAACGTAAATCTATAGCTGAAAGTTGATGTTTGGATGAAATATCTGGAATGGTTCCTCTCAGACAGTTAGAAGAAAGATTCACACGCCTAATCCCTGAAGGAAGATCCCAAAACCAATCAGGCACAACATCAGAAATTTTACAATCTGAGATGTCAATGGAAGAAAATTTCTTTTGACTATGTAGCCATTGTGGAAAGCTTGGCCCAGCTTGGCAAGAATGCAAACCTATGCTCTCCAGCTGAAATGGGGGAAGCCAGTTTGAGCTAATCTTCAGAGCCAAATGGTTCCCGGAAAAGTCTAATACTCGCAAGCCACTGAAATTTAATAAATGATCATCAGTAACAATACCCTCCAAGGAATTCCAAGAAACACTGAGGACATTCAATTTGGAGAGGTAGGGGAGAACTTCCGGTAAAGTTCCATTCAAATGATTGTGAGAAAGATCTAATTCTCTCAATGGTGAATACTTCACAGGCCGGTTTTGTTCAAAGATCATGCCCAAACATGTAGGTATAGGTCCTTCAAGATTATTCTCTGACAGGTCAAGTTTAACCAGAGAAGTCATGCTGCCAAAAGCTTCAGGAATGGAACCATGTAAGTTATTTCTTTTGAGAATTAGGTACTCAAGAGAATGGCCTATCTCAAACAGCCAGTCAGGTATTTTACCATTAAGACTATTGAATGAAAGATCAAGCATCTTTAGAGAAGTAAAATTGACAAGTGGAAGAGATTGAGGTAGGTTGTTAAGTTTACAAGCAAAAAAACTTAGCTCTGTGAGAGAAGAAAGCATATTAATAGCATCCAACCAATTTGCTGAAGTACTAAGATCAACACCGCCCAAATCGAGAAACTTCAAAGAAGAAAGACCATAAAGCCAATTAAGGTCATTTGCTTTCAAAGAGTATCCATTACCACTCATATCAAGTGAGATTAAGCCTGAGAGGTTTCCAATCTGATAAGGAATGGACCCCTTGAAATTGACATGAGATAAATTGAGATATTTCAAGTTAGACAAGGAACCAACAAATTCAGGAATGTGCATCTGGCGGAAATCATTGAAGCTCAAGTCTAGATAAGTCAAATACTGCAAGTGAACCAAAGTTTCCCTCAACTCACCTTGCAGCTGCAGAGAAGATTCACTGGAGTGAAGATCAAGAGAGATGACATGGCCTGTGGTATTGCTGCAACCAACTCCTTTCCATTTACAGCAATCTTCATTAAGAATCCATGAAGAAAAACGAATTGAAGGACCTATAAAACCTTCCTTAAACACCAGAAGAGCTTGTCTTTCGCTGTCAATGCACCCAACGTCCAGTGGTGCAGCCCCAACATCCATCACAGTGAATGACAATCCAATGAATAATATGACCCCAAATTCACAAAATTTGGTCCCCATGATCAACACTAAAGATTGAGGAACTGAAAAGCAAGACGTATTGACTCCAAATGGAAGACTTCACACAAATTTAACATTTCTACACTATAATAGAAGTCGTGCAGTGATTTTCGAAGAAATTCAGCCTCAAACAATAGTCAAAATTCAGCCTCAAACAATAGTCAAAATTCAGCCTCAAACAATAGTCAAAATTTATATAATATAGTCATAAAAGATGAGAATTTATTATATTTCAATATTTTATAACCATAAAAGTTAGTTTGAATCCATATATATATTCCTTTCCTGTTGACTAAAGAAGGAAATTATATTGAAAACCAAAATCAGTCATCACAATTGAGAAAGAACTGAATAGCCTCAAAAATAGGAGGAAACAAACCTAAAGCAAAGTTGAAACTGTGAATGGCGAAGCCTAAATCTCTCCACCAGCATCTGTATGCAAGAAATCTACTGGCCTCTGAAGAGCTTTTATGGAAGAAAGCCTGAGCCAAATTTGCATCGACGAAAACCATCTGCACTGAAGACAAACCAGCATCGAAGTTGCATTCATCCACTGTATTTCCATAAAAAATGTTAAACCAAAATTAGTTTTAATCTATAAATTTATTACATCAAAGCAGGTGCCATCGGAGTGGACATGCCGGAGTGGTTATCGGGCATGACTAGAAATCATGTGGGCTCTGCCCGCGCAGGTTCGAATCCTGCTGTTCACGACTTTTTTCCTATGCCCTTTTTTTAGGATAAATTGCGCCCAAGCTCCTTCAACTTTCAATTCCTAACATCTAAGCCATAGTAAAATTTTATTTTATAATACCAAAACCCATCAAACTTTAATTTGGCTTTCAACTTTTTTTCCTTGTCAAGTCATCAAAAAAGAACTCAACCCATTTCCAATACAAAGAATCTTTCTAAAGTTTATTTAGATGGTCTCACATTATTGTACTATATTAATAATATCGTTATTTTCCTTTTCAAAAGTTAATTTCCATTGTTTTAATATAAAAAGAAAAATAAAGGCAAACAACGTTTTTTGCCAAGAAAACCTATTTAATGGCAAAAGAGGAATTTTTTAGTGTCAGAGAACCCCATTAGAAATAATCTTAAATTCTATATTTTGTAGAGTTTATATTTGTGTAAACTTTTTCCAGATTTTTCAGACGAATGGAATCTATTCAACTTCAGCTCTATGAGTAATTAAGTGTTCATTTTATTATTTCTTTATTAGTATTTTTGCGTAGAGTGTTAATTTGTAATAAACCTAATAAGTTCTCTGATAGATAACAAGGGATTCAAGGCAAAATCAATAATCTTAAATATCATAAATCTTGTGAACATGTATACAAGGCAATAAAATCAATCATCTTAAATACCAAAAATCCTATTATTTTGCTGAGTTTTACTCAAGGCAACGAAATCATTCTCTTAAATACAAAACCTTATTTTCAAATTGTAATAACCTCACCTTATCAGGTCAATTACACCATGGTTCCTTGTTATTGAAAAAACAATAAAATTATAATACTTTTTTTTTTTAAAAAAAAAAAACAAAGGAAAACAAAACAAAAAACATTAAAAGAAACTACTCTGAAATCATTTTAGGAAAGAAGACTCCAATATAATCATCTTGTATCAGCTTAGAAATCTTGGACAGAGGCGCTAACAACTTATTATAACCTATAGGAGCATTGTGAGCAATCTTAGAAAGGCAATTTGCAACTCTATTTTGCTATCGGAAAGCATGATCAACTTTAGTTTATTCATCGTATTTTAATTTTTATTGTTCTTTTAACTAAAACAAAACTTAAAAACTTAAAATATATATGTCGACTAACTAGTGTAATATATAAAAGTATAAAGACTAATAAATTATACACACAAGATTAGCATTGATAAGAAATTAAATAACTTATATTAATTAACAAGTTGATTTTAGCAATATTTCAAAAAAAAAAAAGAAAAGGAAGAGAAATAAAATATTATTTAAATTTATCTTTTTTTTTTTTTTTTTTTTCAATTTAAAAACTAGAATAGGCAAAGAGAAAGAAAACGAAAAGATAATGATGAATTGAATTATCACAATAATCGCCACATTATATACAACTTCACAAGTAAATTAACTAGGTACATAGAGGTGTCTACTACTTGCATATAGCTATCCATTTGTCCAAAACTAGTACATGCTGGAATCTTTATAGAATTTGGTTCTTACTTTCACATTTCTTATCCCATCCTATCCCATCCCATTTCTAACTAACAACTTTCCATATACATTCTATTGCCCTCTTTATATTATATCTATACTTGTCCTTTTTTTCAATATCAATCCAAATCTCCTTTAGCAACACCAACCCATGACACCTGTGGCGAATTTAAAACCGAAACTCTAAAAATGTCGTAGACAATAAATAATATTTGGAACATTACCCCACCTACATGTCAAAGAAAACTCCAACTATCAAGAATGCACCGATCATTTTGTTACCTCGACTACATGTAGATCTGTACTCCTATATGAGATTAACCATATGATTTATATAGTAATAAATAATCTTTTTTTAATAATAATAATAAATATATGATTTATCAAGTTACTATGTTACCCATTTCATTTGGATTGTATACCAAAAAATATTATCATACAAACTTGTTTGTAGTAATAATTAGGGATTAAAATTTCTTTGTGTATGGTACTTTTAGAGTCTTGTAGAAATATTTCTAATTGAGATGCTGTATACTTTATATATTATATACTATTTGTTACCATAGGCAAAAATCAGAAGCTGATACTTTGAGGGCGAAAACGTGCTCCTTCACCATTGTCTATAGAAATAACACTGACAAACATTCATACTAAAAGTGTTTTTTGGCGGTTCGGAGAAAACATCCGTATCAGCTAGCGCCGCCGCTGTTTATAACATGTGAATGGATAGCTTATATATATATATATAATTTCTTGAAAGTTAAAAGTAATCACGAGTTCAAGTATTATCTTCAAAATTTCACATGCAAGACTAATTACATATAGTCAGCAAAAGATAATGAAAAAGATATTCCCAACTACTTAATCCCGTGTGTGCTGCAATAACAATCAAATCATATACGCAATATAAATGGTGAAGCATGCCTGCCTGCCTGCTTAATCTTGATTAGGTAAAAAGAAAAGTATTAACATTTTTATGTCGTGAAAAACTTAGCCTCTAATATTCATTATAAGCTAATAAAACAAAATCTTGATCCTCTCTGTGTTATCGATGGATCAAGATTTTTGACACTTTGGTCAAACAAGAGAGCTTATGTTCAACAAATTTTAACGTTCACGTTCCACATAAATACAACCATTTTTATTTATTAAACCTTTAATTACAAAAATATCATCTCGTTAACGCTCAATTCTCACTCTTCTTTCCTATCTTCCTTTTCATAACTTATACTATTTTTCTTCTTTATCACTTTTTCCATCACAAGGATTGAGTTTTAGGACCAGTTTGGGACAGCTTTTTACAGCTCTCAGCTAAAACAAAGGAAACTTTATTTTGGCTGAAAGCTGCGTAACCTCAAATGCAGAATTGGTAATAGTCAGATTGTATTCAGGAAAATACTGAAAAACATTTAAAATTACTTTTAAAGAAAGTAATGAAACCTAACTTTACATGACAACAATTTCAAACTGATCCTTAATTTTTGGAATGACTTAAAAGTTTATTGACACGGCCAATCTCTTATTTAACCAAGACGTGAGAGAATTCGAATTGAATCCATTATTGATTATTACGAACTAGAAAAAATTGCACATCACCCGTCATACAACATATTACATTAAATTTTCAATTAATTATAATTATATTCATTTAATTTTTAATTGATAAAATTATTAAATGCAGCCATTAAGTTTGATTAAAAGCAGATGACCCATTTTTTTAATTAAATTGATTAATGATATAATGTCGTTTAGATAATTTATATCCCAATTAAATTTTCTCACCCACATTAGGAATCAAATTTGTTCATAGCTTAGGAGATTACGTATGCTTAGCACTAAAATTAACTTAATTAAATTTTTTCATTTCTTTTTTAAATAGCAAACAAATGAATAATTTTTGTATTTTTGTCTTGTTAATATATATATATATATATATATATATATATATATATATATATATATATATATATATATATTTTGTTGAAGTGATCCCAATGTTCACAAAATAGTGGTGGGAAAGCACGTGTTAGCCTGGGTTTGCTTCCTAAGTACTAAACAAAAAATAATAATTAAGTAGTGATGAGTAGTACTAATTGAAGGAAAAAGAGAAAGAGATAAAGAAAGTCTCCACCCAACATTTTGAATTTTAATTCCTAATAGCACCAACACATTAACAAACTTATCTTAATTACTTTCATTAATCATTCCTAATTTAATTCTAAATTCCAACCTTTTTTTTTTTTTCCACCTTTTTGTTAATATATGCTCTCCCTTTCACCTTTGCTTCTCCTCAACGTTGGGTAGCCTAATATATCCCACTACTTCTATATTCCAACCTTTCTTTTTCCTTTTTAAACAATTTATCTTTCTGTTTTATGATAAATTCTATTGCCTACTCTGTATACCATATTGTCCACGCAATAAACCAATAAATTAAAATACAATCTAATATTTTTTTAATTAATAAAATAACAATATCATGTAGTTGATTATTTTTTTTTCTTCTTACACATCTGGTTATGTCTCGATAGTAAGTTTATTTTTTTCCCATAAAAAGTTTATGTAACTAGATACTACGCTCTTAAAAAAATGATAACTATAAAAAATATTTATTTTTTTATTAATTAATGATTTAATAAATATTTTAAATTAATTATACATGTTACTTCCTCCGTTTATGATTATATAATTTTTAGATAGAGTTCATCAATCTAATCATTTTTACATAACGAATTATATTATCTATTTGTCAACAATTATTTTTTAAAATTTGCTATTATTCAAACTAAAAGAAATATTTAAAGCAAACAATTATATAGGGTAGAATTAGCAATTTTGACATTTTTTGTAATAATTTTATTTGGAAAAAATTAAAAATGAATCAGTAATTTTAATAATTTATTTATCTAAATAAAAATTTTTAAACAATATATGAAAAATGGATAATACTATGTATTAATTAAAAAGTTAAAGGTGAAATTAATTTATAGGTCTTCTGGTACATGAATCCGCTGAGGATTTTAAAGCTTTTTGTGCTATCGATAGTCAATAAACATGATATTATCTGCACCGATTATTTCAAAACGTGTAGGCGCTGGATTTGATCAATGGTTATCAACTTTCCACGTCAGTTTTCGGTGTTTCGTTAGGGTGGACGTGAAGCAGAGAATGCAGAGAGAGAAGAGGAGAAGTAGGAGTGTGGAGTGATGAATAAGAGAAAAGGAATAGAAAAAACGAGAAAAGAATTGCAATTTATTAATATTCAATATTTAATGCACAGACCCAAAATGCCCACCATTACCACTTGTCTCTCATCTTCTCGTTTTTGAACCTTCCTTTTTCTACAGTACAAAAATTTTAGATACTCAGACGAAGAGAGAAGAGGAACAAGTTGTACAGATACACTTATTCCTCACCTAGTTCCAGATGCTCTTACAATGGGGAAACAACTTCAGCAAAATCTGCATCAACAGCAGACCCATCATCACACTGGAAATACACCATCCGCTCTTTTCTGCCAAAGATGTTCGATGGGACTATCAACGATTTTGAACCAGTTTAGTTTTAGGTGTTTTTTCGTTTTGATTCTCACTTTATCTCTGTTTGTCTCTGTGATCTTCTGGATCCTACCTCACCGTACAGTTCAAATTGATAGTTTTGACGCTAAAGATTCAATTAAACTCAGTGGTAACTGTCCTACCCTTTAATTTTTGCTTCTCTTCTTCTTCTTCTCCTTTTTTCTGTTAATTTTGGGGATTTTGGGTGTACTTCTTTTACCTGTTTTAGGTTGTACAACTGGGTTAATTGATTTTATTTCTTATTTCGTGTAATTGTGAAATTGAGATTCTATGACTATTCGTTTTACTGCTGTTATCTTCAACTGATGGATGCGTAACCTTTCTTTGCGTTGTGCTCTGGTTCATCTTTTTATTTGTATTGCCAGCCAACATGTGTTGTTGTCAGTTGGCGGTTATGTCGTGCTTGTAATATTGTGGGTTTGCAGTTTTTCTGCCTTTTCCAATCATTGATTAGGGATTTCTAATGTTTGTGGATATTAACCTTGCTTCTTTTTTGGAGTTTCTGATAAATAAACTCGCTTCTAGTTTTAGTAAGACTGACTTTGATGATAGCACTATCCATTGTACTTTGATACTTTAGAAAAATGGCTTTCACTGTATTCTATTGTAATTATGCTGACTTACTAAATTTTTGAGGGAGCTTTGGTTAAATTAGTGTGTTAACCATAATGCATGTATTTTGATTCTTGGGCCTGTGCAAGTTTCCTTTCTTTTTCTTTTCTGTGAACTGCTTAAGACTTCCTTTGCTTCAAGCTTCAAACAAAATGAGATGGAAGAAACAGATTATACCATGGGTGAAGCTGACAAAGACCCTTGTTATACAGAAATGATAAAACGAATGGAGAGAGCCAGATATGATGTAAATGGTCTCTTTTCTTTTTTCTGTTTGATATCTCTCAGGCAGAATTGTATTCAATTCGCTAAGATTGTGTTTGTGACTTCAGAATATGCCCCCTATTCGTATGCCTGAAATATTGCTTTAAAGTGTTATATGGCCTATTTCGACATTTAGCAGCTGGCATGTTATTGTTGCTAAGTTATTATGTATTTCTCTAGACTGTGATTCCTTCTTATTAGTTAGTTTACCTCATGATTAATGATTTCTCCCTTTTGGAGCACCACACAAGTTTCTTAATGTTTTAATTACTCTGAAACAACTTAGATCAGTAAATTTCCGACTTAGTCTAGGAAGAATTATGTGATAGAAATTTTTGGAAGCTATGCATTTTCAATGAGGATAATTTATTTTCTTTCCTTTCAGATTCTTATCTGTTAATTTGTGAGTTTATTTCCCCAATGATGCTTATAGAATCTATTTTTTGTTTTCAGCTTCAGTGCAAGTATACTTCAGGCTTCAAAAGCCAGCTTCCGAACTTGTTCCACTTATTGGAAGATTAGAATATGATATCAATGACGAAATAGGCGTGCCAAGTGCCAAGGTCCTTTTCCAAAAGTTTCAGTAGATTATGTATTGTTACTTCTTGTCCTGAAACATAAGTTGAAACTAAAATCTTTTTCTTCTTAACAGGTGACTATCTTGTCCATGCATGCATCTGGTGCTTCTAACTGGACGGATGTGGTGTTTGGTGTTGTTCCTGACCCAATTAATGTTCCAATACATCAAGTGTATTTAAGTGTGCTGAGGTCGTCTTTAGTTGATGTGTTCCTTGGTGAATCTAATCTGACTCTGACATCGTTATTTGGGCAGCCGTCTTTATTTGAGATTTTGAAGTTTCCTGGAGGGATTACTGTGGTTCCAGTGCCATATGTTTCACTTTGGCAGTTTCACCACATCTTCTTTAGTTTTACACTCAATAATTCCATAGCTGAAGTACTGGATAATCTCTCTGAGTTTAGGCAGCAGTTGAAAGCTGGTTTGAATCTGAGATCTTATGAGGTATTAAATCTTTATCTTTTTTCATGTTTTAGTTAGAAGTTGGTTTTATGATCATATGAACATTAACATTATGATATGCTTTAGAATTGGTTCTCTTTAGTGCTTAACAATCTGACAACACTTTGGCCGATATAAATTATTTGACAATAATTTCTCATATAAAAATCTTAAGAACTTCGTCAAGTAAATTGAAGATGTCAGAATTGTAGAGATTTTTTAATTTAGCAATAATGATCTTGTCTGTCAGGTGGCATTACATCTATGATCTGTAGTGTACTCTTTACATATTTCAAATGTTTAAAAATCAAATGAAAATTGAAATGATCTTTTACTCTAGGGTTCGTGATAAACAATTTTAAAATACATGTTCTGGAGTAATTTCTCCATTCAAGTTCGTTTATAGCAAAATCTTAATTACTTCATCTAGGAAAAAAAATACTTGAAATGTAGGCGTTTCTTGAATGATCACAAATTATCGAGTCAATGTTTGGCTGCTATAGTAGGTAACAACCCTTGGAACAAATTTTGAACCGACATTGTGTTTTGAATTTGAGATATCTCCAAATTTTTAGACGATCAGTTTACTGACCTGATGGTAACTGTGTTTATGTGTAGCCATTTATATGTTTAGGACGAGCATGTGATACTGTTGTCTAATACCTTGTTTATGACCCTTTTATTCAGTATGTAGTTGTGCAAATATCAAATGATGATGGCTCTACCGTAGATTTCCCAGTGTCTGTTCGGGCTTCATTCATATCAGATTTGGGGAGCATTCTGCCACAGAGATTGCAACAGTTGGCTCAAACAATCAGCAATTCTCACTCAAAGAATCTTGGCCTTGATAACTCTGTTTTCGGTAAAGTAAAAAGTGTTAGTTTATCAACATATTTGAAACGTTCGCTTCATCCAGAACCTCCAACTCCTTCACCAGCTCCAGCTCCATCTCCTGAGCTCAATGATTTTGCTGAACCACCAATCTCTCCATCGCTCCCTCCAGCATACTCTCCATCCGGTGACAGCCATTCTCCTATAGAAAGCCCGAGAAGCGAGCCTCACCATACTTTACCTCCTGTATATTCTCCTGCACCTTCTGTTGTAACGGCTGATCCTCCTAGTCCTTGTGGACACCATGGTTCTTCTATATCTCCATCACCATCTCATTCCACTGGCCGAAGGCCTTCAGTATCTCCAACTCCATCGCCATCTCATTCTAGCGATAGTCCTTACTTGCGTCCCGTCAGTCCCCATATGCCTCCAGTTGGGTCTCCTTTGCCTCACGGGTCCACTCCAAAGGAAGGCCCAGTATCTCAACTTCTTGCCCCTTCCCTGCCAGCTCCATCTCCAACATGTAAGTTGCATCTGCTAAAAATTTATCAACACCAATGTCAACATTTTTTGTACTCTGATATTTTTTTCTTTCAGTTTGATAGTTTCTTTTGGGTAATAATTAGTGTAAAGATCAGGATTACGGCTAAATTTGATTTGAAATTTTGATTGATTTTCTCCTCTGGCATGACACATCTCTTACGCAAGAGCTCGAAGAGGATGAGTTCGTTATTTAGGAATCCTTCTCTCAAATGTGTGAAATTGCTTGTTTAGTTGTGAACAGGGAGAAACTGAGTCCTATTCTCTCGATAAGAATTATGCATTTGATTAGTTATGTTTCTGCTCCTGTCTGGTTGGTTTAATAATGATCGTGTAAGGTAGCCTATGAAACTAAGTAGTAATGCAAGATTACCGTCCATCCGTAGATGGATTGGAAGGGGGACCCAAAGGGAATCCCCGGATCCTGGGTTTGAAACCCAGCACCCTCTCAAACTTTGTCTTAAAAAAAAAAAAAGAAAGTAATGCAAGATTAGTGGTCATCTGGTTAGCCTTTTTTTGGGCTCTAGATGAATTTTCTTTTCCGCTTTGCCTTGCTCCCCACTACCCAAAAAAAGAATTAAAAAAAAAATGCGCACACAAAAATTATATTAAGATAGAGATTGATGAAATCTTGGAATAGAAAGATCCAATAGTGCCTATGCTTCATGTCTATACAGTATGATCTGACAAACTTTGACTTGATAGTGAGATCAATTGACTTAAATTGTGCTCTTGACTATTGTGTAGTTACTTGATTAAATTTTGCAGCTTCGGCAGTGGTTCCTTTCTGCTCGAGAATCTGGTGGTTGGGGTTTTCTGGACTTGTGATCTTTCATTTTCTTTATTGCAAACATTGACAATACTTCTCACAATCATACAACTTGGATAATTTCTGAGGCACATTTAAAGGTGTTTGATACCCAGTTTTGTTCGGGCGAGGATGGTGTAAAGTTCACCATAGTTTTCTTTTTCTTCAGAAAAAAATTGACATACATGTAAAGGAACCGAAGATGAATCACAGGTCAAAGCCAAGAAGGTGGCAGGCCTCTTATTCTTCTTCTGGACGGGACCAATACCGACCCATCAAGAAACAACATTGTATTTGCAGATTCAAGATGAAGAACCAGTTCCCTGATAGAAATGTTTCAAGTGTAAAGCATATTATAATTTTAACTTCTGCAATGCAAATGTTAATTATAGGTATAATGCACAGAAGCTATTGTCTTATAATATCTCTGGATAAATAGAAGGGAAAGTAGAAAAACAATACAAAACAAAAAAAACACGTGTTTGCCGGATTTGCAAACTTAGTTTCATGTTTTAAAAGTTGGCGAACTCAGTTCTACGGTTGTACCGTTTGATAAATAGAGTTTTCCAACCAATGGACTCAAAATTGTTTCAACCTTTGAATTTTGAATTGTAATTTTGCATATTGATTTATACGAATATAATGGACTTTACTAATGGAATTCTGAAGTTTTTTAAAAATGCAAGTACTTTTCTAATTAAATAATGTAAAAATTTGGAAAAAATGGTAACAAAAGAAAAGAAAAGAAAAGAATTATTATCATAAAATATGTAGCTCCTGATGAAGAAAAGAAAAGAATTATCATCATAAAATATTTATATCTTGATGAAAAAATTCTTAAATAATAGGATAAATAGAAGAATATTCTTGCATTAACCTAATGATTATGTTAAACTCAATATTTTTTATAATTTAGTATCTGAATAGTTTATTTATGTTATTTAAGAATTTTCAATCAAAATTTGAATATCATTTTTGCCATTTGATTTTTTTTTTCCTACATTTTTCTGTTATTTAATTAAAAAAGACTTACATTTTTTTAAAATTTAAAGTTTCATTGTAAATATTCACTATATTAACTAATGTGTAAAATTTTAGCTAAAATTCCGAAAGGTCGGACAATTTTTAGGGTCATGTGTTGAATGAAAGACTTTATTTACTATTTGCTAATAAATAACATCTCAAAACTTTTTTTTTATCAAACTTTTAAAATACAAATTTGTGTTTACAAAACCTACAAACAAACCATTATTTTTTTTATTTTTTATTTTTTTTTGGACTTTCCCCTAAATAGAATACATGTTGACATCAATTTTGGCTTGTTGAGATGCTGCACCAAATCAAAATTGTGAATTTCCCTACCTACAAATTTGGGATTAAATTGAACTATTACAACTAACTAATAATGACACATCAACTTCTTCAACTCCCTCACGACCATTTTAAAAAGAAGTTAAAAATCATATTTTCTGTTTGTTGAGCTGAACACCAAAACTCAGATTAAGGATACCAGGCTGACACTGCCAAATAATCATGAAAATACTCAGTTTGATGATTAAGAGCAATTTACAGAATTTAATTATTTTAATAAATATTCACAACATTACATAATTCTTTTTTTCTTCTGTTTATATTTACATTTCTTTTTCTTTCTCATTTTTACATCTATTGCTTTTATTTCTATGCTTCTCAAACTTCATTTGGTTTTAATTGCTAACAGAATGTTGTTTCCATCCTGAAGAAATCTGCAGCAAATAAATTGTACAATTTTAATTAAGATACAAAAAAGAAAACAAACATTTATATACATTATTTTTAAGTAAACATACCTCATTTTTGGTTCAATAAATGATGATGTCAGCAGTGAATTTATTTGAAAAAAATGAAATAGAAATACCTGCCAATCTAATTAAGCAATAATTAAATAAGAGTGATATGCAGGGAATTTAGCAGCAGTAGGCGTAGCAACCCAATGACTATAAAATGAACCAACAACGCCACCACGAATTAGCTGCAACCAAAGTTCACACCTCATTTTATTTCAATTTCTTTAACAATTCAAATTGCCTTTCATATAAATATTTTGTACTAGTGCTTTGCAACTTAAGTAAATAATTTACTTACTTGAATAATAACAATAAAATTAACACGTGAATGAAAAATTTACATGATTAGTAGATTATATCTTAGCCAACGGTATGGAGGGATAACCATTAATTTTGAGGTTAAGATTCTTTTTCTTTCTTTTATTAAATTTTGAGGTTAAGATTTATTTGAGAAACTAAAATCCGACTCGATAAAGAAATTAAATAATTTCTAATTTTTAAAAAACTACTATTATTTTATATAGATTTGTAAATATCGATATATATAGAAAATATATGTGAAAAACATTTATAAAAAAATTCATAAAAATAATTGAATATAAGTCATAAATATTCTAATAACAAGTCACAAAATATTGTAAATATATTGAAAATAATAATGGCTTGTAAAATAGTTTGTTAAAAAGACTTGCATATGTTAGCTTGTCTTATCCCACATTGTTAATCAACAAAAAAAAGCTTTTTAGGTGTATATTGTATTAAGACCTTACAAAGCCCAATATGTTGTTGGTAGTGGTTTCATAAATTATACTAGGCACCCGTTAGGTAAGTCTAAGGGTCTGTTTGGTTATGCTGTTTACTGTTGGTAAATAATCGTTTTTTTTTTTTCCTCCAAAACATCTAATAATAGCTGTTTGATAGTCCTAATTAAATACTTAGGATCTGTTGTTTGAAACATAAAAAAGCAAATAACAACTGTTCAGAAGAAACCAAACACCCACTAAGCCTCATTTGTCATATTTTTTTTTTAAAAGAATAAGCTTACTAACAAAAGCAAAAATAATTTTTCTCCTTATTTTAACAAATTAAAAAAAAAAAGCCATTTTAGGCTAAACCTAGTTTTGGATGGGCTGATCAAACTCTCAGGTTTTTCCAGTTCAAATCGGTCAAGCCTATTTTTAGTCCAAAATGGTTTTAATTTCAATATTAAACCAACCGTACCGCATACCAATTTCCGGTTATATTGTTCCAACCGGTTAATAACATTGCAGAACAGCCTACTGTTACCTTCACAAAACCTTAATTTATTTAATTTTACTTTTTTTAAAAAAAGGATTATACCGTCCTAATTTATAGAAAAATTCCGTTGATATATATTTGAAAAATGATAATACTAAGCAAACATTTGTACTATAAAACATTAACCCCGTTTTGTACAATAAAATTGATTCTGCTGATAATTTGTAATGGGAAATTTGGCCTTTATCCTACCATCTAAACCTCTACGTCCTTTAAAAAACAGAAATTCCATGACTTGCAAAATCATGAATTTTCAGGTCACTTAAGTATTATAATATATATATATATATATAATTAAAACAACAAATAGAAGAATCATAGTCAATAAGAGAAACAAAGAATTTCAGGAATTGCATAAACTTTTTGAAAAGTACACCACAAACAACCAAATAAAATAAAATAATAGAAAGACGAAATTCCAAACTCACCTCTGCCCCCTGAATATTCAACTCTATTCTCCAACAATTCAACATATCTCTGCCTCCAACCTGAAAATACTCTTACTGGCCACATTGATACCAACTGATTTCTCACCCAATTTGCAGTACTCCACAGCTCTTCAAACCCAAACGACTCACCGTTTTCCTGCCTCAGATACTCCTCAAATTCATCTCGCACAACATACCGGCAAACCGGACAAGTATTATGCAAGTTCAGCCATGGAATTATGCAGTCTGAATGATACAAATGCTTGCAAGCCAATTCTCTAACTTCCTCACCAATCTCAAACTCTTCCTTACAAACCGGACAATGCGTGTCCTTCATCAAATGTTGTTGTGTAATATTCACTGTTGGCAATGCTTCTATTGCTGAGGCAGCCGCGGGCGGCGGCCCTGGCTGCTCAGCTATTGCATTTTCATCATCATTATTATTATTATTATGAACTCTCTGATTGGGTATCTCTTGGCGAGGTGGAGGGTGATGAAACTCCAGGGTAATCCAGGGAGAGTCACCGCTCCCTGAATCCCAATGAGTACTTATTCCTGATCTTTCAAACTCGAGGTTTGGTTGCCATTGTGGTGGGGTTAGCATTAGGGCTAACGAGTCGAGCAGTCTTGTTGTGCGAGAAGGCTCCAGCTCCAGGGGTTGAAAGGCGAGGCGAGGCCTTGAGAAGTCTAGCTCATGATTTAGTATGGTAAAACAATGCGGGCAGAAGTTTTCATTTGGGTTTATGAAAGTGAACCTTGATGTTCTTCTACAAGTTTGGCACCAGAAGTAATGAGAAGTTCTCATTCGTCTGTTTCCATTGACTGTAATCCGTGGCCGATGGATCAACGACATAATTAAATTGGATTGTGTTTTGAAGAAGAAGAAGAAACTGTGGAAAGTGTTTATATATATAAGATGGAGTAGTATGTAATGTGAGAGAAAGAAAAGGATGGCTTTAACAAGTAGAAGAAGCGATTCTTTTTCCACTATTTTTCATCGTCTCTTAATTTTGATTCGCAGTTTCCTTCTTTGTCTTGTATGCAAAGCTAAGGATGATTTGAAAATGTAGTATAGAGGGTAGGTTGGTTTTGGTCAGAATTATGACTTGTTATAAATGGATTTAATTAGAAATTAATCGGCTAGTTGATCAAAACTAGGAACTTGTTCAGCAGGTTTTGTTGAGGATTCTTTATTTGGATGATTTTAGATTTCAAGGCATGAAATTCAAAGTTCAAGACATGTTACTGAGATTTGACTTGTCAACAGGGAGTCAAATATTAATTCGACCAAAATGTTATCATATTAATTTAATCTTTAATAATTCTATAACATAAAGAAAGTTTAGAGGCCGCACATATGTATTGACATTATTATATCTAATTTCTATTACATAAATTTGCTGCCACTTTTGAAGATTCCATTTTAAATTACAATAATAAAAAAAACTGATTGATTAGGTAATAAAAAGAATACAATTCTTTCAGACAACAAAGACCACCTCGGCGTGTTAAAACGGATATAGTCAGGTACGTTTATGGGTTAGGCTTGACATTGCATCTAAAGTCTATGTTCCCATATGTATTTTAGGCAAAAGTAAAAATAAATAAATAAATAATTTCTGATTTGCCAATTTTACATAGTGTTTAAAAGTTGCCAAAAAGAGGTATTAGTTTTTTTCTACCACCAAACAAATATTTCTTAATTAGCAAACAAAATTCTCTAATTGATACGAATATAATTAACATTGACAACGCAGTTCTAAAACTTTTGAAAAATGCAAGCATTTTTTGAATTAAGTAATAAAAAATGATACAAAAATCACAAAAAATAGAAAAATGACAAAAAAAAGTTAAAATCTTGAAAGAAAATTCTTAAATAACGTTGCTAAACTATTCAAATGTTAAATGATAATAAAAAGTTAAGTTTAACAATGTGAACACTGATATGTTTGACACGATCTCCATCCAAACCTCAACATTTTCTTTCATTTATCCTCTTAATATTTTGCCCATGTTATTTACGAAATTCCCAGCAAGACACGAATATTTTCTGGTAATAATTCCATATTTTTTGTATTTTTTTTATAACTTTTTTGCATTATTCAATTATA
This sequence comes from Euphorbia tirucalli, assembly GCA_039660915.1. Classification (NCBI taxonomy): domain Eukaryota; kingdom Viridiplantae; phylum Streptophyta; class Magnoliopsida; order Malpighiales; family Euphorbiaceae; genus Euphorbia; species Euphorbia tirucalli. The sequence continues at coordinate 18,342,505 of CM077633.1, read as the reverse complement.
AAAATTCATACACTTCTTGAAAATTTTCAGAGCTTCATTCTCAAGGTTCATCATTTTCATATCAATCAACATGCAAAATTTTAGCTCAAATTTCAAAACATAAGAAAGTTTGTAGAAGGTGTGGTGGATGAAGGCTTTTATTTGTCAAACATGCAACCACATATCCGAGTTTGCCAACTTTAAAAATACGGACATGCGTTTGCAAATCCGGCAAATTACATGTGTTTTTTTTTTGTACTTTTCTCCATATTTTATATGCTTTTATATTTATTGAGCATTATTTTTGCGTTTTTGCTTAATTTTTCATAGGATAAGTATGGTATAGGTGTGGTAAAAGTGTAATACTCTGCCGGAAAGGAAACAGTAATAGTATTTGTGTATTATGACTTAATAAGTGTGTTATTTACAAGGTTAAATGCATTTTTTAAGCAAAAAATATAGGGAAGCAGTCGGTCAATAATTTTTTGCATCGGATCTAATCGACTGGCTTTGGATGCTTTCGATCTTGGTCGTGGGTCCGTATAACAGCTGTCACACTATGAGTGGGGCACTAGTACACGTCAGCATTTAGCTACAAAAGCTCGTAAATTAGGAATAAAATTGCTTCGATTTAGAACCATAGGAATTTAATGGAGTTTTTCCAAATGTTGCCGTAAAACTCAAATTCCCCAATAACATTAAGCTCATTTTGGTATATCATAATCATACCAAAATTAAAAAGAAAAAGAAACGGGTGGTCAAGTCAGAAAGTCTTGATCGAGATTCTTCTCTAATTAATCAAAATAGTGAATTTTTATTGGCCAAATTAAATAAAAAGTAATTCTAGATGCTTATTTTATACATCAATTGCGTCTTTTCTCTCATGACCTTTGGAAAAAAATTTTGGATACAAAAATAATCAAATGATTATGTTGATAGATTCGAGGCTTGACCTATTATAATTCAGCATATTGTTGAGCCTTGACTTATTACAATTGAGCATATTTGATCCCGTACCTATTTCAATTAAGAATATTTGGTGCAATTTTTCTTTTTTATTTTTTTTTTTTAAAAAAAATATTTAACACAATTTAGACATACAAGTATAATACTATCCAAATTATAAACTTCTCATCTTCACAAATTTCATTTTAATTTAGACATATAAATAGAACTACGTCTAAATTGGTATGATATAATTGGAATGCTATAAGTCAAGGTAAAAAATGACAATCTATATATAAGATTAGAAGTAAATTTGATGGATGTAATGGTAAACTGGTAATATCACATAGGAAGGAAGAGACCTACGGGTAGCATTGTAACGAGTTTGAAAGGACGTTGAAACTGAAACGAAGCCGTTTTAGTCAAGGCACATATAAATATTAGGTAAAATCAGCCGCCGTGTGTTGACCAGCCGGATCGGTTCAACTCACCCGAGTTAACACAGTTAACTCGTTCGATTTCGGATTGGGTTTGTGTTTGTCCCTTTGTGGGCGGCTATCCACCCATCAAAACCCCACCCATCTCCTTCTCCTCTTTCACTCTCGCTCTCTCTAAACCAGAGCCCTCGGTTTCCAGAGAGAGAGGCGAATTCCATGAAATAATTCTGGTTTTATCATACAAAAAGGGAAGGAATTTTATCGGTTACAAAACAGGAATAGCTTTCGCCCAAAAAGATGTCTCATTTCGTTTTCCACACTGCCCAAATCCCATCCTCCACCACCGCCGCTAAGACTTTGCCTTTGAAGCCTACTATCCCTCCGATTCCTCAATTATGTCCACGGCAGCAGTTGCCGCCTCCCCAGCTGTTGGCTTCGAAGGTGCGGAAGAATTTGGCTGTTAAATGCTCGTCTCCGTCGATAATCGATGGCAGCGACTCTGTCGCAAGTCTGGAGCGGTGCTTTCTTGCGCCGGATGCTACACCGGGGAATTTAAGTTCAAGTTCCAATGGGGAGTTTGGTCCTGTGATGAAGGGAAAATATGGTGCCTTTGGTGCTGTTACACTGGAGAAAGGGAAACTTGATTTAACGCAGAAAGAGTCCAAGGTCAGCCCTGAGGTGAGTAAATTTCTTGGTTAAAACTTGATTTGAGCATTTTCTTGAGTACTACTAGTTTCCAAGAACTAAACTTTTGCAGTCAATTAATAAGTGCCATAACTTGAGTTCTTTAGTTGTTTGTAGAATTGACTTGTTATGGGCGATTGCAATAAGAAGTTCAATTCTGCGAAGTTTTGGTTTTTGTTGAATTCTGTGACTTGGCCCTTCTATTGTTCTGAAATTCAGAAACTATTAGTGATATGGTTATTGGTCGAACTGGTGTTTAGAGATTACTTAGTGCATTATGAGAGACTTCTGATTAACTTCTCGCTTTTCTGTTATGGACTTCGAGTTGTTTTCGAGGATTAAGTGTTTTCGGTGATTAGTAGTATTAACACAGAATAGGGCACATGCATTACTTATAGTTCTTTTTCATTTAATTTCTTTATCGAACAAGTAAAACAAGCAAAGATAAGTTGGTGTTGTGATTGATGGAGCTGGCCTCTGTTGGTTATTTGACATGGGGCCACTAATGTTATCTGTGATATTTAATCCATGAGGTTTAATTTTATGGAAGGGAGGTGTTTGATATATACCGTGGAATTTTTGAGATGATGATGGACATATCTATGTGTAGATAAATGTTAGAGAAATTATCTCCTACATTTGCTTTTCAATTGCCTGTAAAACTATAAGCTAAAGCTAAGCCTATGCTTAATTAGCTTCTCTTTTCTAATCCTAATATTTGGCAAAAGAAGAGTGTGGCCTGAACATATCCTTCAAAAAAACAGCAGCCCATCATAATTATTTGTAATCACATTTTAATGCTGGCTCTCCATTGTGCTATTTAATCAACAATAAATCAACTTTTACTGCTTTGTCTAGCAATTATATTGGACTCTCCTGCTCTATCTTTATCCTTGTTGGGCTTTTGTGTGTACATTTTTTAAGCATCAAAGTTAAGTAAAGAAGAAAGAACATACTTACCAATGAATACCCAAATTTTTGGCCCCATTCACTTCTCTTGCCTATTCAACAACGATTCAACTGGACTTCTTAGTTACATAGTTGGATTTCCATTTGATCTCCAAGATTGAAAGATTTTTCCGGAGTGCCTTAATCTATTGAAAATTGCAGGTTGCCCTTGGGGGAGGTGGTGGAGATATTGGCAAAAAGATCAATCATGGTGGAGGAGATGGAGGTGATGATGATGGTGATGATGACGACTATTTTGATGACTTTGATGATGGTGATGAGGGAGATGAGGGTGGACTTTTCAGGAGAAGAAAAGTTTTTGAAGAGGTTGGAATTCTAGTATATGGTCAAGAGACTCATACACACACAAACACACACCACATGTACATTTGTAGTAATTTTATACATCCTGATTTATGGTTTTTTCTGTTGTCAGCTATTTGATAAAAAATTTGTAGATGCTGTTTTGAATGAGTGGCAGAAAACGATGATGGATTTACCTGCTGGTTTCCGCCAAGCATATGAGATGGTAAATTATTAGGCTTATCATCACTCATCACACTTTTACTGCAATTCTATTACTAACTATTGAGTCTGATGTTTTTTTTTTTTTTCAGGGTTTGGTAAGCTCAGCTCAAATGGTAAAGTTCCTTTCAATAAATGCAAGACCAACCACTACTAGGTTTATCTCCAGAACCCTTCCTCAAGCAATATCTAGGGCTTTCATTGGAAGGTAATCCTGTTTTTCTTGCAAATGACTATTTGACATCTTCCATATTAACAAGGAGATTAATGAAGTTTCAGCCTTTCCTTCGTATTGTAAGCAAAATATAGGAAAGTGTGGGTAGATGATATGGCACAAACCTTCCTTCAGACCAGCAATTGCCAAAATAGAATTTGTGTTTCAGTTGGAACAATGTAATCTTATTTTTTTCTCTTTACGGTGATCCTTCTGGTTCAAATTTGAGAAATTGTACAGCCTACTATTGTGCTCAAAATTTTATTCTTGTAGGTTTTGTTTTGAACTGTTATTTCTTTCTTGTCCTCTGGGCAAATACACAATTATATATTTTCATTTATTTGTCCTAGGTGTATAATTAGAGTAAAGGCAATAGAAAATGTTAGGGTCATTATAAGCTATTTTGTCAAATTCAGGATCTTATAGAAATTAACTTTGTAGGTAATAAAAGATTACATGTTTATTTGCATGTGTTGCAAGATAAAATAAAAAAGAACATTGAAGAGCTATCTAGACTTTTGAGATAATGAGATGGAATAGAGAGCGATTCTTAAATTGTAATACTGCTAATCTAAGTTTTGTTCATTGGTGCCAACGACTAGGGCAGCAATGCTGTTCTAGTTTTATGGCTGAACCAAGGTAAGTGTAAAATATTGCATTTGGTGGTTGGAAGGGGAGGATGCCCATATAACTAGTCTCTCTGATCCAGTGTCTGTTAGAATTCCTTAATTAGAGGTTTTCATACGTTCTAAAATCTGAAATATTGGTTATTTGAATGAGATAGTGTTACCATTCAAATTTATTTAACTTGTTATTGTGCGGGACATAATGCTTATGCGATTCGCTGTTTTTGGGGTGTGCTTCCATGTATTGTTTTTGAAAAACTTGTTGATTGGTGCTAATTTTACTTTTCTGCCATAAACGTCGATTGACTGTGATGGAGTAAAAATAGTTCAAAATTTTGATAATGTGGTTTTCTGTTTTACAGGATGATTGCGGATCCCGCCTTCTTGTATAGACTACTTTTAGAGCAGGCTGCAACAATTGGTTGCTCTGTTTGGTGGGAGGTGAAAAACCGTAAGGATAGGTATTCTCATTTCCTTAAATGTCAGTGGAAGTCTATTTAATTGCTTATGTGACATTGAACTAACGAGTAATTTATTTGTAAATACAGAATTAAACAGGAATGGGATCTGGCCCTTGTGAATGTACTTACAGCATCTGCTTGTAATGCCATTGTTGTCTGGTCACTAGCTCCTTCTCGTTCGTATGGAAACACATTCCGGTTTGATTTGCAAAATACATTGCAAAAGCTTCCAAACAACATATTTGAAAAGAGTTACCCACTTAGAGAATTCGATTTGCAAAAGAGAGTCCACTCTTTCTTCTACAAGGCTGCAGAATTGTCTGTGGTTGGACTAACTGCCGGGGCAATACAGGGTCAATTATCAAATATGTTGGCTGGTAAAAAGAAAGATAGGTAAGATTTGGTTATAATAACACTTATTCGCAATCGTCTTTACATACTTGCCGCTGTACTTTTCATATACAATTATATATTTTCGACAAAAAATTGAATCTTTTGCCAAAATTCACCCGGGGTCTACTGATTGAATACTGGAACTGATTGAACTTGTTTGGTAGGTTGTCTGTTACGGTGCCACCTGTGAGTCACTATGCGCGTGGATATGGTGCTTTTCTTGGACTATATGCAAACATGAGATATCAGCTATTATGTGGAGCTGATAGAGCATTGTTCAGCCATTTTGATGTTATTGGAGTGGCACTGGCTTTTAGTACAGCTTTGAGGTTCGTTCTTCTGATTTTTTTTTTTTTTTTTTTTATGAATATTTAAGATTATAATATATTATTTGTCAGACATTGTTGTACAAGCGCCCTGCACCAGAAGTTGGCTTCTGGTAGGTTGTTCAGATGACCTCCAGTTCCAAGTCATTCTGGGTTGGTTTTGTGGTGAAAACGTTCTCAACACATCGTAGTGTCCGGTCAGTGTCATCTCTAACCGCCAATTGAATGGCAAAAAGGAAAATGCAACTGAAGTGAATTAAAATTGCCTCCCTCCCGCATTATAGTTGCATTTCCTCTGTTGAGGACTCCTCCATGGTGATTTAGGATTTCCTTGGAGTTTGTGCTTCCATCTATCTTGCCCAGTTTTTGTCTGTTTATGTTGCATGAAAACTTTGATTTTGAATGGAAACTGCAAGTCTAATAAACTTGTACTTATTGTTTTGGATCGCATATCTGTAATTTAAGAAAATTGGAAACTCGTTTCTTAAAAATAATGCATTTCCAGAAGAAAAACCTGGCTTTTAGTTCATCAAGATGATTACATCATATTAAATCTATAATTATTTTTTCTTTCTAAATCATCTCTTTCAAGCTCTCAAAATGAAAAGAAAACGAACCTGTCTTCCCTCTTACTAACTTTGTATGTAATATGTTTGGTTATCACATGCCCCTATATTGTTATTTCACGTTTCTCCTCGTCTCCTCCTCCTAAATCTTTTACCTACACTGTCTCCCAGTTTCTGTTTGACTTTCTGTTCAACATACTTGAAGTCATCAGACTACTTCAGTCGCTGATGTGTGCATCATACGGTGCTGTTGATGTGTTGATTTGTATATGCGACTCCAAGAATCATTGTCCACCAACTTTTTGGGTTTTGGTGATAGATATTGATGATGAGCATTTTGTTAGGAAGTTAGACGGCTTGTTCTATTTGTGTAAAAATTCAAATGGGTTTATTGTCAATGTAAATGCAGGATATTGAATGTTCAAATTGGAGAGTCATCGAGGTTGGCTTGGATAGGGGCAGAAGCAGATCCTCTGGCTCATTCAGATAGCCTTCTCAAGGCTTACAGCAGGCCTGCTGAGGATGTAGCTTCTTCTTCTTCACCTTCAAAATGGTTTATATCAAAGAAAACTCTTGTTTCTGGTCTGGGGCTCCTCGGCATCAAACAAGGAAATGCCGATTCCCCTGATGGGGAAACGTCGGCTCCAAAGGCTCGTAGAAAGAGGGTAGTTCGTAAAAAGGTTGCTGCAAGTTCATCATAATAGGTCAATTGATGTAATTATACTTTGATCATCCAATTTTGTTACCCACTAGATTGTATGAACTTCTTCATCATTTTGAGGATTAAAAATAGTTGGAATCCAAGTGAATTCCTCACAAATCCTACAAAACGCAAAGCTTTAGACAAGATGGCCCTGCATCTAAGATCATCAACTGAGAAAATTGAAGGGGACGGAGATACATGTTCAATTCATTTTGTTCTAGTTTGATTATTCAGTGTTTGTAATGCAGTTTTTCATACACTGATAGCTGACTGCAGAAGTTTAACTTTAAGCTAACATTTCGTTTTTGTTTCTTTTTTTTTTTTTTTTTTTTTTTTTTTTTTTTTTACTGTAACTCTTATGTGGGCAGTGGGTAGTGATGAATGTCATTGATGAAAGTATAGATGTGTAGATTTATTTATAAATCAGGGCAAGGCTTAATATTTCAATTTGAATAAAGGCTTAATGCGTAAAAATATCAAAAGGTAGAGACGTCATATGCTTTAAGATTGTATGTGATACTAGTGGTTCCAGCAGCTGCATTAGACCTAAGGATTTCAATTCCTTAAAAGTTATAAAATCTCCACTCTGAAAAATAATTTACGAATTTCGAATGCTTGAGCCTTTGGACTTCTATGAATTTGACCCCTTTTTTTTATTCCGATACTATTAGATTCAAAGTTGATTTATTTGTCTTACATGGATGATAAATTGTTAACTGATAGGTGATATAATCGTAGTGAGAAATAGAAGACTATCTAGTTTATTGGAGGAATATAAATCGTATTTTTTTATGCAGACGTGTTATAGTTACATATGTAAACCATATTTATTATTAGTCTTATATTTTTATATAAATTGTTCACGCACTAGTTAACGAATATTACAGCTCATGCGAGACAAATGTATTGAGTTTAAAACTAATACCATCAAAATAAAAAAATCATGTGCTCAATATGTTGAAAAAATAATGTCCTCGCCTATGTATTCATTCAAAAGAAATTAAAATATAGAATCAAAATGAATAAAGATTACATATTTTCATTCATACTTCAATGCTTCTATGATTGTCCTTTGTTTGCATTGGCACTGAATTTTCATTTTAATTTGGATTTGATTGAACGATGAGATCAAATAAAATAAAATAATAATAACAGTAAAAGATATATAATCGTTATGTTTCTGTTTTTGGAAATAGAGAATCCGCAACCCCCAACTTCTGTCCACAACAAAACGATAACTTAACATCCATTTCCACAACCTCTGCCCGCTCTTCCCATCTCCGTCCTCCACCCACCTCCGCCCAAGGCGGCGCTTCTGCCCCAATATGAGCCAAATCCTCTCCACTCTCCAATTCTGGTTTGTAACTCACCCAAAAATCCTTCACTTCTCATGGTTACCCGGCCAAACTTTAGCCTCCACTCCACAATTCCTCTCTCTCTCAGTCCTCACCTACCTTTCTCTCACTTTCCTCCTCTCCTACACCGTCCCCCGTCCGATAGTCGGACCTCACGTTCTCAAACCCATCACAGCCCTCCATAGTCTCACCCTTTTCCTCCTATCTCTAATCATGGCCGTTGGTTGCATCCTCTCCATCATCTACCATACACCTCATCTCCACCACATCATTTGCTTCCCTCTCCATACCCCACCAACTGGGCCCCTCTTTTTCTGGGCCTACATTTTCTACCTATCGAAAATCCTTGAATTCGTTGACACCATCTTGATTATCCTTAGTAATTCAATCCAACGCCTCACCTTCCTCCATGTGTACCATCACGCAACGGTGGTGATCATGTGTTACTTGTGGCTTTCCACATCCCAGTCTTTGTTCCCTGTGGCTTTGGTGACGAATGCGATTGTGCATGTGATAATGTACTGCTACTATCTATCGTGCGCAATGGGTGTGCGGCCCAGATGGAAAAGATTAGTGACGGATTGTCAAATTGTTCAATTCGGGTTCAGTTTTTGGATATCAGGTTTGATGGTTTATTACCATTTTACTGGATCCGGGTGCTCCGGGATTAATGGATGGTGCTTTAATGCTGTTTTTAATGCTTCGCTTTTGGCTCTTTTTGTTGATTTTCATCGAAAGAGTTATGCCAAGAGGAGAGACAGAGATGCTCGTCCACATGATAAACGGCTATGATTTATTGCCTTCATTTTTTTTTTAATTATGATTTTCAATTATTCAAAGTGCAATTAGCTTTAGTTGTTTTGTCTTTGTAACCGTACGATTGAATAATATGATGGAATATTGATTTTACTGACTGGTTAGTAGATTTGATGTTTTTGAACTATTCTATCGATTGTGTAAATGATAATATACATCATATAAATACCAATCTAAATCCGTTTTGTTTCTCATGATTATGTTAATTATGGTCGTGAATATGTTTTGGTTCTGTAAGAGTTTTAGAGAACTAAACCCTATTAATTTTTTTTGAAACGATCCCATTTTACTATTACATAGATAGACCTGTCCCTAGGCCCAAGGGTCCACCCAAGCCCAGACTCTAAGGATCGAGCTTGGGCAGTCAAAATTGATATAGATCCGTCCAAGCCTAAACCCGTAAAAGCCCGTAAAAAATAGGACTGGGTTTAGGTTGTTTATTAATAAGGCAGATCGATCTGAACCCAATCCGTATATTAATAAAAAAATAAAAAAATATAATTATATATATATATATATAATTAATAAAATATATAATTAAAATAATAATATTAATAAAAAGTTAAAGATGAAATCCAAAAAAACTCTTTTTCTTAATTTCACGTTGTGCTCACCACTTCTTCTCCATCTCTCTATCGCTCTCTGCTTAATCTCTCCACCTCCTCCACTCACTGCCAGTCCGTCCACCACAGCCTCCACCGCCAGTCCGCCTTTTACCGGCTTTAAGTCCTTTGTTTTTTCATATTGTTCAGCTTCAATTTTTCCACTTAGTTCCATCTAGAGCCACTGTTCTTTCGTTTCTTAATCGGCCTTAAACCTTCGTTTTTCAAATTGTTCAGCTTCATTTTTTCCATTTAGTTTCGTCCACAGCCACTTCAACTAGAATTCGATGTTTTTCTCTTCGATTCGTCATTCTCTGTGCACCGGTATCGAGTTCCAGGTTTGTCTCTCTGCTGATCTCATTGCATATTTAATTGAGTTCTTTTCAGCTTTGGTTCTTTTATCTCTACAAATCCTCCTTGATCGACGCATGTGAGATGTATTTTATTAATTAGAAGAATGAACAAATTAACGAATTGTAATTTTCAGTTCTTAATTTGATGAAGCTGAACAAATAGGCTCACTTTGTTTTTTTTTTCATTGAATTGGTTTTCACAAATCTCTCATTTGTTGCTTTGAAGCCATCTAATTTGTTATCTATTTATTGCTTTATTAATTACGTTTATGTCATTATTGAATATTCTAGTTCCTTGAAATCTGATGCTTAATACATGAACCGAATTAAAACTGTGATAATAATAATTAGATTAAGATGTTTTCTTTATTTCATTGTTTTGAAGGTTCAAGTAATCAAATTCTCATTCTTTTTTCCATTGTTTAGGATGGTTGAATTTCCAATGTGCAACGATAAGACTCCCGAAACAACTGTTGTTTCTATTGCTCCATCTGATGCATCTACTGCTGCTGTTAATGCTTCTATGAAACGAACAATGGATACAGAAAATACATCAGCAAATGACACTGCTGGTGAGACTAAATTGAAGTGTTCAAAGAGAACATCAAAAGTTTGGGAAGATTTTACTCTTACAGATGATAATGCTAAAGCTATTTGCAAACAATATAAGCGTACTCTTTCCGCTATAACTACAAGTGGCACTTCACATTTGAGTTGAGATTTAGTTCTTTGTAAAAAAAGGTCAACACTGATATAAAAAGTACTTAGTTGGTTTTGATTCAACTTAAGGAGGCCAAAATACTCTTAGGACTTATAAGTATGATGCTAATGAATTGCGCAAATGCATTTGTTTGTTCATTGTAAAAGGTAATCATGCATTTTCTATGGTTGAAGAGAGGGGTTTTAGGATTATGTTGTCAAGAGCTAATCCTCAATTCAATCCATTTAGTAGGCATATTTTAAAGCGAGAGATTATGCATTTCTATAATAGTGAGAAGAGAAAGTTGTAGAAATGCTTATGGGCGCATATGCATAACTACTGATAATTGGAGGTGTGAGCACTCTGGAGATGAATACATTTGTGTCTTTGCTTATTTTTTAGATAATAATTGGAGATTGCACAAGAAAATTATTCATTTAGGGAATTGACACCACCATTTTTAGGTAGAAGTATTACTGATGAAACTTTCTCGACTTTAGTGGAATGGAATATTCAAAGTAAGGTTCTCATAGTCACAGCAGATAATGCAAGCTACAATGATGTTATGATGAAAAGTCTTAAAGAGCGTCTTGTAGGAAAGAAGTTTCTAATTAGAGATGGTGATTTTTTCCACGTAGGATGTTGTGCACACATACTAATTTGATTGTTCAATCAGGTTTGACAATAATTAGGGATCCTTTAGATAAAATTCATGATATGGTGAAATTTATCTATAGGTCTCCTATTAGAGCAAAGAATTTTTTTTATCTTACCAAAAAGAACTTTGATTTGGAGACAACGAGGAAATTTAGGCTTGACATGCCTGTTAAATGGAACCCAACATTTAAAATGATTGATCATGTGTTGTATTTCAAGGATGTACTTGTTTCTTTTTCTGAACGGGAACATGGCATAAATGTATTTGCTCTTTGGAGTTCTGAATGGAATGATTTAGCTTTGATTCATAAGTTTTTGAATGTCTTTTAAGATGTGACTTGTATTTTTTCTGCTGTGAAAAATCCAACTGTAAATTTTTATTTTCTTGGTGTATGGTTGGTACAAAAAGCTTTGTTGGAAGTTGCTCAAGGTGAACATAGTGTATTGGGTGATATTGTGATTCCTATGCAAGCTAAGTTTGATAAGTATTGTTTTGAGTTCATTGAGGTTTTGTGTGTTGCTACATTGTTAGATCCTCGATACAAAGAGAAATTTTTGCTTTATTGTTATAGCAAGATTTATGGAAATTGATAAGGTCGGTTTTTGACCTTATCTTTTAGGCAATTTCGTGGTTTGAACGGTAATTTTTAGAGTCTTTTGTGTGAATGTTTGTGTGGTTTTTGAATATTTTGTGATTTTTATGTTTTGGATAGATTTTTATAACTTTTAGTATTTTTCGTGTTTTCTAGGGTTGTTTTTGTAATTTTTGATAATTTGTCGTTTTTATGGTCCGTGGGGTTGGTGCGGTTATGTTTCTTTATGCTTGTTTTGGACAGGTATTATGACCCGGACCGGAAGTTGGAGCATCGGCGGCGAAGAAGAGTTCGAAATGCTGAAAATCAGGGTGGCACGGCGTGCCACAATTAGGGCACGGCGTGCCAACAGGAGCAGTCCAGTGGAGTGGCACGAAAACGTGCCACTCAGATCAGCGTGGCGTGCCAACCCCAAAATCACACGGCACGGCGTGCCAACTCCAGTAGCACGGCGTGCCGCCTTCAATTCTGCACAGCACGGCGTGCCGAGCCCCGAAACCTGCTGTTGCCCTACTTTCATCTCTTCTTTTTCCTGGTTTTAACCTAGCCGTATAAATAGGTTATTTTCCATGTTTGAAAGGATCTTCTTTCCAGTCTTTTTGAGTGAGAGCAGAAACTTGTAGTGAGGTTTTTGAGCTTGAATTATTTGATTTCTTTGAGTTTTGAACCATCGATTGGTTGTAGTTTTGCATAGAATCTTCCCCTTTTGCGACGTTCTTGGTTCCGACTTGAGTTCGTCTATAGAGGTACACCCCAAGCATCTTCACACCGTCGGAATCCGGTTAATCGAACCAAAAGGGCATAAGTTTTTCTTCTTCTCTTTTGTAATTTGATTAAGTTAGGTTTGATTCCGCAAATCGATTATGTTTGGTTGTAAACACTGAATTCGTTCATCTTTCTTGATTAATACAATTGTTGCAAGTTAATTTCAATTTTTATTCCTTTTCTTTATGTAATTTCTTTAATGAATGTCTAGTCTCATAAGATCTTAATTTATTAAAGTTCATATTTGTGGCATTACCTAGATTGACACCTAGGAAACCATTAGTATTGACGACACTGTGGAACTTACGTGCCCCTATTTTCTGAGCTTTAGAATTAGACCGCCTCTAAATAAGGGAAACCGGCTAAGGACCTAAAAGATCTAGATACGCTAGGTTGTATTATCGAAAGAGCATAATTAAGGGTTAATTGTTGAGTTAAATTCATCTTTTGTAATTAATTGATAAAGCCATCCCCATTAGCATTCATAGGTCGGTAAACCGCCAATTGATAACACAAAACTCAAGTGCAAAGTAAGCTGGAATAGATCAACTAGGAGTAGGATAGTTTAGTTGTTAATATAATCAACCCAAAACTGCGTTCCGCCTAGGACACGCAAGGAACCCGAGTAGTTTAGTGTTTGCAGAATATTCTTTTCTCTGTGGGATCGATACCTGGATCAACCAGAATTATTACTTGTCAACGATAGGTACACTGCCTTAGTTGTGCGTTTCTAGGTTTAGTTTTACTGCTACGCCTAGGACCCATCAAGTTTTTGGCGCCGTTGCCGGGGAAATTTATTTTTCTGCATCATTAAGCCAAAGGTCTATTTGCTGATCTAGGCAACATTTCTGTGCATATAGTTAAATAACTTTTCTTTTCTGTGAATATTTGTTGCAATTTAGTTTTCTTTAATTTCTGTGTGTGTGTGTTTCTAGCTTATGCGAACCCGCTCTCAGCATCCTGAGCTCTTACCTTATAACCCTGAAATTGAACGTTTGTGTAGCAGGAACCGTAGAGTACGCCAAGAGCAGATTGTTCAAATGGAACATCAGCAACATGATGACGAGGAGAGACAACTCCGGGAAAGAGTTGAGCAAGAGCAACTCCGGCGAGAGCGGGAGGAGTTTGATAGAAGAAGGGGTGGTGATAGAGATAACATGGTCATGACTGACCTAATGGCTCCACATCGGCCCCGGAACAGATCCGGAGTGGTTATCCCAGCCATCACTGCTAATCAATTCGAGTTGAAGTCCAGTATGATCCATTTGATCCAAGGGAACGGACTATTCAGTGGCGGAATAAGTGACAACCCCATTGATCACTTAGACCGGATCCTCATGGTGGCCGATACAGTCCGAATCGGTGGGGTGCCCCAAGATGCTGTGCGGTTGAAGCTGTTTCCCTTTTCACTATGCGGGGGAGCAATGGAATGGTACAAATCCTTGAGGCCCGGATCAGTGACATCATGGGACCAATTGGAAGAGCAATTCTTAGCATACTACTTCCCACCATCAAAGACGGTTCAGCTAAGGAACAAGATCATGGGATTCCAGCAATTTGGGACGGAGACTCTTAATGAAGCTTGGCAGAGATTTCAACGGTTATTGCGGAACTGCCCCCACCATGACATGCCGCGTTTCACTCAGGTAAGCACGTTTTATCATGGTTTGACACCAGCTAACCGTCCCATTATTGATTCTTCTGCAGGTGGGGACATTTTTAAGAAGACTGCTACACAAGCCGAGGAGTTGATTGCGGAGCTGGCTAGAAAGAGTACCTTGTGGCAGTCGGACACGCCAACAAGGAATGAGGTTCGAGCTGCAGATTTGGGACGCCAAGATGCAGCTATGGACCATGTAAACAAGAAGTTGGACCTGTTGATGTCCCGCCTGAACTTAAATGGGCTACAATACCAACCGGTGTTGTGTGTATCATGTGGAGTGGAGCATCCCGGGCAAGATTGTGAATTGGGCGACCCATTCGCCCAATCATCCGAAAACGTAAGTTTTGTGGGAGGAAACCAAAGGTACAATAACTCTAACTCTTATCCACAAAGCTTCAATAATAATAATAATTACGGAAGAAGGTATCAACACTCGAACATGTCCTATAGTAACAACCAAAATGTGTTGAGACCTCCTTCCAGATTCCATTACGAGCACCGTGAGCAGGGGTTAGGTAAGGCCCCATTTATTCCTAATGATCAATCTCCACAGCAGCCTCAACAGTCTAAGCAAGATGAGACGGTTTTGTCATTACTAAAAGACATCTCGTCTTGGCTTGCTGAGAATGAAGCGTACTGTAGGGATTTGGGTAAGCAGGTGGCTCAATTGAGTAGGGAGAGGCAGGAAAGACCTCAAGGAGCACTTCCGAGTAGAACTGAACAAAACCCTAAGGGTAATCAACGGGAGACAGCTCAAGCTATAACCCTACGAAGTGGTAGGCAAGTGGAGGACCGGGTGCAAAACGCTGATATTCCATCCCAACCTACCGAGGTAAGTGAAAAGTCGGGAGAGGTAAGCAACCCCGACTCGATTTCTGAACCCGAACCTAGCATAAATGAAAAAGGGAAAATTCCTAACCCAGTGAGAGCCTATGTGCCTAAACTTCCTCATCCTCAAAGGGAGAAGAAAGATAAACTGTGGCAGAAATATTCCAAATTCCTGGAAATCTTTAAGAAGTTAGAATTTAATTTGCCATTGATTGAGGCTCTCCAAGAGATGCCTTCTTATGCTAAATTCTTTAAAGAACTTCTTGCAGGGAAACGAAAGCTAGGTGAGAACGAAGTAGTGGTTTTAACAGAGGAATGTTCGGCAATTATCACTAACAAACTTCCACCCAAGCTCAAAGATAAGGGCAGTTTTACTATCCCATGCCGGATAGGGAACTTGGAGATCGCCAATGCCCTATGCGACTTGGGTGCAAGTATAAATCTGATGCCTCTATCGTTTTTCAGGAGACTCGGACTGGGAGACCCAAAGCCAACCAATATGACCCTCCAATTGGCGGATAGATCTCTCACGAGACCAAAGGGGGTGGTCGAGGACGTGCTAGTAAAAGTGGATAAATTTATCTTCCCCGTGGACTTCGTGGTGATGGATATGGAGGAAGATAGCGCGGTGCCCCTTTTGCTTGGAAGGCCATTTCTTGCAACCGGTAGGACTCTGATAGATGTCCAGGAAGGTAAGATTATTCTTAGGTTGCACAATGAGGAGGTAAGTTTCAACGTCTATAACTCAATGAATTATCCATTAGATGTTGAAAGTTGTAATTTTGTAGACTCTTTTTGCCCTATTGATGCTTATGTGATAGAAAAGAGTTTCAACTAAGGGGAGTTGGAGCTCTTGTCCGATTTCCGATTGAAACTCTTTCCGGGCAAACTGAGAAGTCGATGGACGAGACCGTTTACCGTGCATAAGGTTTCCCCTTCCGGGATGGTGGAAATTGAAACCCCGGAGGGAATTCAACAAGTAAACGGGCACCGGTTGAAGCCCTACGTCAGCGAAGGAATAAAGGAGGAGAAGCAAGTCTTACTCCTTCGCGATGTGTAATGCTAAATCATGGACGTAGGAGTCGCGCTATTCCGACTATAAACATAGCACTGAGGTACGTATACCTCCCGTGTACATTAGTTTTCACGTTAATATGTTTTTGTGTGTAGGATTAGGTACTTAAGCAAGTTAATCGAAAATCGTAATCAAAATGTGGAAAAAAAAGCAACAGTTGGCAGAATTCAGGGCGGCACGCCGTGTCACTAAGCAGCACACCGTGCCAAAGTGAAATTGGGTGTAGCACGTGGCGTGCCAAAGTGGCACGAAATCGTGCCAGGCTGCTGTTCCGGAAGAAAATTGTGCATAAGTAGACAGCACGCCGTGCCAAGAGGATGGTATGCAGGGCGGCACGACGTGTCACTTCAGCACACCCGCGTGCCGTTGTTCTGTTCCACAAGAGGTTTGTGCATAAAATGGAGCACGCCGTGCCACATTCAGCATGCCGTGCCAATCACAGGTCTGAAGGGCGGCACGACGTGCCAACATGGCACGCCAATGTGCCGTCCCTCTGTTCCTAAAGTGAGTTGTGAGAAAAAAGACCAGCACACCATGTCAAAACATCAGCACGCCGTGCCACATATTCAAGTTTCAAGGCAGCACACCGTGCCAAGACAGCACGCCGGCTTGCCATCACGCTGTTTCCAGGTACGTGTTTTTGACCCGCTCAGCACGCCGTGCTGAGTGTTTGGCACGGCGTGCCGAGCGTTTAAATTTTGAATTCCAAGGGTTATTCCACTGCCTATTTAATGCTCTTTCCACCTTCCCCCCTTCTCATAACCGACTTCTTCTTCTTCTTCTCCTTCCTCTCTCTCACTTTCTCTCACCCTCTCACTTTCTCTCTCCCCTTTTCACTCTCTCTCTCTAGAATCCATTCTCTCCTTCTCCTTCTCTATTCTTCTTCTTCTTCCTTCCTTTCTCTCCTTCTCCCTATCCCCTCTTACTCTCCTTTCCTTCTTCTTCTTCTTCTTCTCCATCTCACCCCTTTTCCTCCACTATTTTGCCCTAGGATTTTATTTTGCTTCAATTTCCTTAAAACCAGGTATGAATTCTTACTTTATTCTTTCTTTTATTTATTATTATTATTATTGTTGTTCTTTTCCTCATTTTGGTTTTGATGGTTTGACTGCTTAATAGGGTTTTATTTTACTTTCTTTTTCTTTTTTGTGGTTTGTATCTTTGACAGTAGATGTTCTTTGGCTTTGTGTTCTTTTGTTTTTGATTTTTGTTTTATTTTTATGGTTATGCAATTGTAAGATGAAGAAGAAAACCGTCGCCGATCGGAGACACGGTTCGTCTAGCCGGCCCATGGAACCGTCACCGAAGCCGGTGCCACGTGACGAACTGCCCACCGTACAATTGATGGCCCCGCTGACAAATCTCTCAAGGAAATACAAATGTCATTTTCCTTTACTTTCAGATGATGAAGGTAAGAAGTACAAAACTTTATTCCCTTTAGAGAGCACTCCCTTTCGCACTTTCGATTGGCAATTTCTCTTTGTACAAGATAGGTCGGAGGCAGTAAAAGCTAAATTGACTAGTTTAGGGTGGTACGAATTTGTGAAATCTAATCCTCCAGTCTTTAGGGAGTTAAACCTAGAATTCTACTCCACCTTGAGTTTTAAAACCAACCCGGATACGGGCCTTAGAAGCATGACCTTCCGCCTCTTTGGTACTGAGAGGACTTTGGATATTGATGGCCTTCGGGCTTGCATAGGGATTGACGGGAATGGTTATAAATGGCCCGAAAATTTGGATGCCAAGAAATTTTGGCGCTTGATAGGGCAAGGGGTTGCCAAAACTTCCCAAATCCATGACCCTATTTTGCAATTAGTTCATAAATTTGTATGTTTTAATTTTTCGGGAAAAACTGAGAGCAACCGGGTTAATGCATTTGAACTGTTGATCCTGTGGCATGTGCATAGTGAGATTAAGGTGCATTTGGGCTTCTTTGTCATGGAAGCTTTATACAATCACCACAACCGAGCTAAGTCCGAACTAGGGTTAGGACATATTGTGACTTGTATTGCATGTTTTTTTCATAGTAATACTTGTTATAGGAACCTCGATAGCATTCTTCCCAAGAAGCTTTCGAAGGGAATCTTGTCTTGTTCCCAGGTTGGGGCAGCTGCAGGTCCTTCAAGTGCAGGAGGTTCAAGTCGGGGAAAGGCCCCTATGGAAGTAGACGAGGAGGAAGAGAGTGAGGAAGCTGAGGACAGCGAGGAGGACGCGGAGAATGTATCGGTGGGAGTAGATTTTATGGGGCGGATTGAAGGACGGCTGGATGGCATAATTGAGCAATTGGAAGGCTTAACCGTCCATCAGGTTCTGCTTAAGCAGCGGCTGAACACGCTCCTTGATCGGCAAGCAGCTCAGCTCGCCAACGTCGAGGCGTTCGCCTCTCGCTTCTGTGCCGCCCGAGGGTGGCCGTACTCGCCGCCACCACCACCAGCTCCCGATATGTGAGGTAACCCTTTTCCTTTCCCATTTAGTTTGCTTCTTCTTCCATTGCACTTTTGGAAGTAAGTGCAATCTAAGTGTGGGGTGGGTAAAGGGACTTCTCCCTTTCTTTTTCTTCTTCTTATATTGCATTTTTTTGATTGTTTGTTTCGCATGTTTGTTGGTGTTTGTAGGTGTTTTTGCATGATTGGATGTTTTGCATTGGTTTTTGGTTAGATTTAGGCTTTACTTTTCAATGCATGTGAAGTTGGTTTTGGTTGTTTTTGGTTTGTTAGTATTTTTAGGTTGCTTGTGTGTCAATTACCATTTGAATAACATTGCTTAATCTACCCTAAAACCTAAGTCTCTGTGCTTGGATTGATAGCAATTGGCTAGGGATATTAGGAGTTGTTTGCAAGTCATTAGCTTGTTTGTGCGTGGTTTGTGATTCTTGATGGTAACCATTGGTTAGATTTGTCATTTAGGTTGCATTAGGGAATTAATCCTCTACCCCTACTTGCATGATTGAGCTAGGATTACGCCTTGGAACATTGGTTGAGTCACACGACCTAGCATACAACCCCTAATACACTTGTGAGAATTTGAGCCTTTAGAACCATTTCACATCGGTTCTATTTCTTTGTGAGGCTAAAAACAATCGTGGCACACTAGATCGTAGAACCCGGTGTTGTTTTGCACTTGGCATCGAGAGCTTAATATGTGGAGACCCTTAGGATTAACCCCTTGACTTAAATAACCCTAACCCTAACTACTAATTCATCCCTTAGATCACCCATAGCCACTAAATTAACCTTTTTGACTTAAAAAAACCTTCACCAAGCCAACTCTATAATCCTAACTTTTTACCATTCACTTTGATTTTCCTTTCTCACCCTCCTCTCCTAAATCAAGTAATTGGCTAAGTTGTTCATTCATTTTGGGGTCAATCACCATTTGCATTTCAACTCTTTCATATCTAGTCCTATGGAAAAATTGTGTTAAAAAAAAAAAAATCCAAATAGAGTCAATGTGTTTGTTCGGTTTCTTTTTGTAAAATTCGGAGTTTGTAAACGCCTGTCTTGGTTGTCCGGTTTGCATCTTTAAGCCTGTATTTGTGTTCCATGTCTTGTAATTTTTCATTGGTTGAATAAAGGATTAGGGCGATCATCTAATTGCCTTGACCCATGTCTTGTAATTTTTTTTGTTTTTCTCTCTTTTTCTCATTAAGTTGTGTTTCGGCCATTGGGTGTGGATAAGGCCTTCTTGTTGTCAAGTTAATTTCAAAAAAAAAAAAATATATTTAGTAAAGCAAACACTCTTAGGACTAGCTTTGAGTTGAAAGTCGCATGACCCGTCTTTAGTACTTAGTCAATTTGTACATTTTACTTGATTTGTAGGAGTTGTATGCCTAAAATTTCCCTTATCAAACCTACCCTAAGCCGTAACATTACAAGCCCCAGGTTCTCTGATTTTGCTCCTTGACCAATGACTTCACCGGGATTGCCATTAGTTCGTTATATGATGTGTGCCATTGTTTGTTTTTGTGTGCTCATCCGCCTTGCCTTGAACTTGAGCGTTGGAGTGACATCTTGTGAGGTGCTTTGTGGTCGTATAAACTCTGTTTGTTCCTCGCCCTTTGACTAGCTAAATTGTGTTGGGTTTGGGTATTGAGTGGTTTTGAACCTGGTGCACCTAATGTCATTTCGAAGGTGATGCTTTACTTTCTTGAGTTTATGAATTTCGTGCGGTTAAACCCTTAGTTGGATTTGCAAGTGAAATCGAGCAAGTTTACTCCTTTGTCTTTAGTTGATTTGCTTGAGGACAAGCAAGACTTTAAGTGTGGGGTGGTTGATAAGGTCGGTTTTTGACCTTATCTTTTAGGCAATTTCATGGTTTGAACGGCAATTTTTAGAGTCTTTTGTGTGAATGTTTATGTGGTTTTTGAATATTTTGTGATTTTTATGTTTTGGATAGATTTTTATAACTTTTAGTATTTTTCGTGTTTTCTAGGGTTGTTTTTGTAATTTTTGATAATTTGTCGTTTTTATGGTCCGTGGGGTTGGTGCGGTTATGTTTCTTTATGCTTGTTTTGGACAGGTATTATGACCCGGACCGGAAGTTGGAGCATCGGCGGCGAAGAAGAGTTCGAAGTGCTGAAAATCAGGGTGGCACGGCGTGCCACAATTAGGGCACGGCGTGCCAACAGGAGCAGTCCAGTGGAGTGGCACGAAAACGTGCCATTCAGATCAGCGTGGCGTGCCAACCCCAAATTCACACGGCACGGCGTGCAAACTCCAGCAGCACGGCGTGCCGCCTTCAATTCTGCACAGCACGGCGTGCCGCTTCCACCAGCACGGCGTGCCTAGCCCCGAAACCTGCTGTTGCCCTACTTTCATCTCTTCTTTTTCCTGGTTTTAACCTAGCCGTATAAATAGGTTATTTTCTATGTTTGAAAGGATCTTCTTTCCAGTCTTTTTGAGTGAGAGCAGAAACTTGTAGTGAGGTTTTTGAGCTTGAACTATTTGATTTCTTTGAGTTTTGAACCATCGATTGGTTGTAGTTTTGCATAGAATCTTCCCTTTTTGCGACGTTCTTGGTTCCGACTTGAGTTCGTCTATAGAGGTACACCCCAAGCATCTTCGCACCGTCGGAATCCGGTTAATCGGACCAAAAGGGCATAAGTTTTTCTTCTTCTCTTTTGTAATTTGATTAAGTTAGGTTTGATTCCGCAAATCGATTATGTTTGGTTGTAAACACTGAATTCGTTCATCTTTCTTGATTAATACAATTGTTGCAAGTTAATTTCAATTTTTATTCCTTTTCTTTATGTAATTTCTTTAATGAATGTCTAGTCTCATAAGATCTTAATTTATTAAAGTTCATATTTGTGGCATTACCTAGATTGACACCTAGGAAACCATTAGTATTGACGACACTGTGGAACTTACGTGCCCCTATTTTCTGAGCTTTAGAATTAGACCGCCTCTAAACAAGGGAAACCGGCTAAGGACCTTAATGATCTAGATACGCTAGGTTGTATTATCGAAAGAGCATAATTAAGGGTTAATTGTTGAGTTAAATTCATCTTTTGTAATTAATTGATAAAGCCATCCCCATTAGCATTCATAGGTCGGTAAACTGCCAATTGATAACACAAAACTCAAGTGCAAAGTAAGCTGGAATAGATCAACTAGGAGTAGGATAGTTTAGTTGTTAATATAATCAACCCAAAACTGCGTTCCGCCTAGGACACGCAAGGAACCCGAGTAGTTTAGTGTTTGCAGAATATTCTTTTCTCTGTGGGATCGATACCTGGATCAACCAGAATCATTACTTGTCAACGATAGGTACACTGCCTTAGTTGTGTGTTTCTAGGTTTAGTTTTACTGCTACGCCTAGGACCCATCAAGTTTTTGATGAGCAGGCTCGTAGTTATGTGGCCAAAGTTGTGCATGATTTGCATTCTTTTTTTGAGGTATATAAGAATTCTACGGGTAAGAGAATAATTAAGGGGTCTTCTACTAGTTCTACTAGTATTAGGACTATGATTGGTGGGAAATCAAGTTTGGTTTGTAGTGATTATGCTTAATTTATGTGTGATGGAGTGGAGAAATCTGAATTGGATCTGTATTTGGCGGAGCCTCCTTTCAAATTGGAAAAAGACATAGATGTTTTAGATTTTTGGAGTAGATATTCAGTTAGGTATCCAGAACTTTCTAGAATGGCTCAAGATATTTTGTCGATTCCTGTTAGTACTATTGCTTCAGAGTCCACTTTTAGCACATCCAGCAAAGTTATAACAAGTACTCGGAGTTCATTGAATTCGGAAATAGTTCAAGTTCTTATGAGTTTGAGGGATTCGCTCAAAGCTCAAGGTATATTTGTATGTTTTTTATTTTTTCAATTGATATGTGTTGCAAAGTGTAGAATCTGACTTTGGGATTCTTTCTTTGTAGATGATGATGATTTCATACATGAAGATTCAGATATTTCAAGTGAAGTTGAAGATGATGTGATAAACATTAATTGAAGATAAGGTGAAATTATGTAGTGAAATTATGTTTTTTGTGGAATTATGGAATTATGTTTTTTTTTGTGGAATTATGGAATTTTGTGTTTTGTGGAATTATGTTTGTTTTTTTTATGTTTGTGGAATTATGTTGTTTTGGATGTTATGTTTTATTTTTATTATTGTATAAGCCCGAGCCCAGCCCAGCCCGAGCTCGAAAAAATTTTAGACGGGCTGGGCTGGGCTGGGCTTGGGCTAAACATTTTTAGGTAAAAGCCCGTAAGGCCCAGCCCAGCCCGGCCCATGAACAGGTCTACACATGTGTGATCTCTTTTGCTCAGACTTCTGATGCACAAAGAATCATTAAAAGTATAGCTTAACCTTTCACGTATTATCACTGTTTATATCATAGGAATGGACAAAGGGATGACCCCCACAGTGAGCTTACAAGGTTTATGCAATTAGGTTGTCCTATTGAACCGAGATCTTGGGATCTCCAGTCAACAGGGTTGGGCTTTCCTTCACATAGAACCTTAAACATTCTGGGCTTAAGTCTCATTCTTCTATATGCCTTTTCAACTTGATCTTGGTTTAACCCTTTGGTTAGTGAATCCGCAATGTTATCCTTTGAACTTACAAAGTCAACAGAGATAACTCCAGTTGAGATTAGTTGTTTAACGGTGTTATGTCGATGACGTATGTGCGTCGACTTACCCTTATACTTTATGCTCTTTTAATTGCTGCTTGATTATCACAACGTATACATATTACAGGCATAAGCTTTGGCCATTCAGGAATATTCTCTAAGAAGTGTCGGAGCCATTCAGCTTCTTCTCTAATTTTATCAAGAGCTACAAACTCAGATCCATGGTGGATCTAATTATGATTGTTTGTCTCGAGGATTTCCAGGATATTGCTCCTACTTCTAGAGTGAACACATATCCACCAGTACTTTTGGAATTCTTGATGTTGCTATCCAACTCGCATCAGAGTATCCTTCTAATATAACAAGGTCTCTTGTATAGTGTAATTCGTAATCACGAGTATATAGCAAATACCTTAGTACCCTGACAATAGCTTTCCAATGGATTTTCCCCTGGATTATCTGTGAATCTGCTTAAACTGCTAACAGTGAAAGTAATATCAGGTCTTGTAAAATTCAAGAGGTACATCAAACTACCTATTACCTTTGTGTATTCCACTTGGTTAGCACTTTCACCTTTATTTTTAGACAAATGTTGGCTAATATCTATCGAAGTTCTAGCTATACCATAATCATCCTTACTAAACTTTCCAAGTATCTTGTCCACATAGTGTGACTCAGTTAGAAAGAGATTGTTAGGTGAACATTTAACTTGGATGCCCAAAATCATATCCGCTAGTCCCATATCTTTCATGTGAAACCTTAAGTTCAACATATCCTTGGTACTCTTTACCATTTTTTCATTGCTTCCCACAATGAGTATGTCACCAACATACAAACACAAAATAACATATCCTCAAACTTTGACATACACACATTTGTCACACTTATTTATTTGATAACCATTTGCCATCATAACATCATCAAACTTTTTGTGCCATTGTTTTGGTGCTTGATTTAATCCATATAAAGCCTTCACCAATTTATAGACTTTCCTTTCTTGACCTGGAGCTATACGACCCTCGGGTTGCTCCATATAGATTTTCTCTTCAAGATCTCCATTTAGAAAGGCTATTTTTAGATCCATTTGATGTACATCAAGATTCCGCAAAGCAGTAATTACCGGTAACATCCTAATGGAAGTTATTCTTGACACGGAAGAATATGAATCAAAGTAATCAAGGCCTTCCTTTTGTCTATAACCTTTTATAACTAATGTGGCCTTATACTTATCAATTGATCCATCTGCTTTCAATTTTCGTTTGAAAATCCATTTACAACTTAATGGTTTTATTCCCGGAGGAAGATCCACTAATTCCCTAGTATGGTTATGCATGATGGAATCAATTTCACTTCTTATGGCTTCTTTCCATAAAAGACTTTCGATGGAACTTACAGCTTCTCTGTAGTTCTGAGGTTCAGCCTCTAGCATATAGGTTAGAAAATATGGTCCAAAAGATTTTTCCACCCTTTCCATTTTACTTCTTCTAAGCTCTACCTCTTTCTCTACTTCTGTCTCAACCTCTTGTTGAAGGTCTTGACCATTTTCTTCAATCTCTTATTGAATATCTTTAATGTTTTCCTTAGTTGTTTCTCGAGGTCGTTTGTATCTTGATCCATCCTCATTAGTCTTACATGGGAAAACATTTTCAAAGAATGAAGCATTCTTTGATTCTATAATAGTATTCTTATGAATCTCAGGATTTTTAGATTCATGCACAACAAACCTATATGCATTGTTGTTATGCGCATACCCAATGAAAATACAATCCACCATCTTTGCACCTATTTCCATTTTCTTTGGCAATAGAGCCATTACCTTAGCAAGACACCCTCACACTTTTAAGTAGTTATAGGAAGGTTTTCTTCCTTTCCATAACTCATAGGGAGTCTTACCTTGTTTCTTACAGGGCACCTTATGTAAAAGGTAATTAGCTGACAAAACAGCTTCCTCCCATATGTTTTGTGGTAACCCAGACCTGTTTAGCATCACGTTCATCATTTCCTTTAATGTATGATTTTTGCATTTTGCTTTAATGTGTGATCTTTGCGTTTTGCTACTTCGTTAGATTGAGGAGAATAAGGTGGTGTTACCTCGTTAATAATTCCATATTGGGAGCAAAATTCACCAAATGGTTCAATATATTCGCCACCACGATCACTTCTTACCACCTTATTCTTTTTATTAAGTTGGTTTTCTACTTCCTGCTTATAAAGAACAAATTTCTCTAAAGCTTCATTTTTACTTTTAAGCAAATATACATAGCAATATTTTGTACTATCATCAATAAAGGTAATAAAATATTTATTGCCTCATCTAGTTTGTACAAACTTCAAATCACAAATATCACTATGTATAAAATCAAGTGGTTTTGTATTCCTTTCAACTGTATAGAATGAAGACTTTGTTAATTTTTATCTCAACACAAATTTCACATTTATGTTTATTGTCTATTTGGAATGAGAGAATATGATTTAAGTTAATTAATCTCCGCAAAGTAACATAATTAATATGTCTAAGTCTACCATGCCATAAATCAAATGACTCAATGATATAAACAGAAAAAATGTTATTCTTATTCATTGAATTGGACTTACAAGAAATTGCATTAAATTTCCACATTCCATTAGACTTATATCCCTTTCCCACATACACTCCCTTTTTTGACAAAATAAACTTTTGGGACTTAAATACCATCTTAAAGCCATATGCACTTAAGAGGCTACCAGACACAAGATTCTTCCGAATGCCAGGCACATATAGAATATTTTGTAATTTTACTTCTTTTCCAGAAGTCATCTTCAATATTACATTACCTTTCCCCTTGATTTTAGAAGTAGCAGCATTGCCTATATATAACTTCTCTCCGTTCTTAGTAAGAGTTAGTTCAACAAAAGACTCCTTGTCAGAACAGATGCGTCGAGTGGCATCGGTGTCTAGCCACCATTCTTTTGGATTTGAGTCAACTATGTTGACTTCGGAGATCACATCACACAAGTCAATCTCGGAGACGTTTTGTGCAATAGCTTCTACATCATTATCCTCGTTTGATTTAACTTTCTTCGGCAATCTGCAATCAGATGACTTGTGCTCCATCTTATTGCAATTGAAGCATTTTCCATTAAACTTGGGTTTCTTGGAAACACCTCCTTTTGGTCCTAACTTAGACCCAGCTGGTTGTTTGCCTTTCTTGGATTTTTTCTTGACCTCCACCACATGAGCCCTTGCCACATATTGATTGGCAACCTTGGAGAACTTTTTCTCCCAGCCTTTATTGTCTTCCTCTATTTAGAGTCGGACAATAAGCTCCTCAACAGTCATTTCCTTTCGTTTATGCTTAAAGTTATTTTTAAAGCCATTCCATCCGGGTGGTAATTTTTCAATTATTGCAGCCACTTGAAATAACTCACTTATTACCATCCTTTCAGCTAGGATCCCGTGGATGATAAGTTGCAGTTCTTGCACTTGACTCATGATAGTTTTAGAATCATTCATATTATAATTCATATATTGGCCCACAAAAAATTACTTACCGCCCGCATCTTCTGATTTATATTTTCGGTCTAAAGACTCCCACAATTCTTTTGCCATTTTCTTTTCAGTGTACACATTATATAGTGTATCAGTCAAGCAGTTTAAAATCAAACCCTTGCAAAGAGTATCTGAATGAGTCTAAGCAATTAGGATGGCAAGATCTACTATACCCTCTCCAGCATTGGGAGTATCCTTCTACACAAATCGCTGAAAATTCAACGCAGTCAAGTAGAAAAACATCTTTTGCTGCCATGTCTTGAAATTCACACCAGTGAATTTCTAAGGTCTTTCAATATGACCTAAATTAGATACTGGTAACGTTGGGTGTGAACCCAAACCAGACCCTGAGCCGTGCCCCAAAGTAGGCCTAGAAACAATAGGTGTAACCAATAATGCTTGAAACAATAGAACCAATCGGAACAGAATTAATAGGTCCAGTAGCAATAGGACCAATCGGAGCAAAAACAATAGGACCATGTTGTCCATTGCTCTTAGCCATTTTGTCCACCGATAGGGACCTATAGACCATTCTGGAACCAATCTCTTACTTACATGGGGTCAATTCAGCCATTTCTATCATATTGCAACAAAATAAGTTAACAAACAATTTCATAAAATATGCAAGGAAAAATATAATCTAATAAAATTAATTAGGCCAAAATTAATTAATTTCTTCAAATTAATTAACTTTTCCAATATATATATATGTCCCTTTTTTTTAATTTGTCCAAAATTCCATAAAAGTCATTCAATAATCCTTTTGCTACGGTAGTATAAAGTTAAGTTAATCCAAGCAACGGTACCCTGTTCGTCTTTTAAGGAATATAATAATTGATTTTGTCTTAAGATTGTTAGAAAATATATAAATGTGAGTATTAAATAATTATATTCCAATATAAGAGTAAACAGGATATAAATAAAATTTATATTAACTTGAGATTACCGAAATAAAAATATAGAATAAATAACAAACTTTTAACCTTAACTGTAGTATGAATCTACTGAGAAAGGGATTCTGTTGAGGCCGAATCAGTTTTCTTAAGACAAAATTCGCCCCGTGTATGGAAGACTGTCTCTCAGGATACAACAACAGACGTTTGTCGAACTCAACCGAGTGCAAAAACTATCATAATCTTTGTAGGTTAAATACCAATAGGCTAAAGAATATTTAAGAAAAATATAATTCTTTACTATTTCTCCAACACACTTCAAAAGAAAAAATAAGGAGGTTTATATAGAAATTAGGAAGAGTTAAAAAAAATAATTTCACTAATTAAATAAAATTAATTAAAAAAAATTATATGTCAAAGTGGTCTGCGAAGTGGCAGATGACTTGACCCAAACAATCAATTTGGGAGGACCATCATGCCCTCCCAATAATTCATAATATATATATATATTTTAAAATCAAAATTTCAACACATAACAGTTTGGCAGCTTTGAGTATGAGCGCTGATGCTATAAATGATTATTTAAATCATGTGCATTTCTAGTCTTGCACATGTACTGGCAATGAGACGAGTTTCGTATTATCTTATTAGTTTTCAAAATTTTTACCTGATAATTTGCTTAAAATATAGAAAATTAATGCTGTGACTCAATTATAGTATGTACCAATTAGGATATTGTTTCCATGTTTTAAGTATTCATAATTTTATATTTTTGAAAGACTTTTTTTCCTCCAAACATACGAATAGGCTAAATTACCCAAGCGATAGGTACATAAACATTTTATGCATTTGCAATATTTTAAGCAAAAATCCTTGAGTATCCTAGACTACTAGACTAAGTGATTTTTTTTTTTAAATAAGGCGCTTCACCTATAACAAAAAGTAAAATCTTCTTTAATTCTTCAAAACTTCTGTTACAAAAACCCCTAACACTCCTCTCCATCCCAAATAAAATAAACTCCATCTCCACCCATCTCTCTCAATAACCAACAAAATCTAATCCAAGAAATTTATGTAGGTAGAAGATCTGTCAGTGATCGACAACAGTTCAAGTATTTACTGAAAGCATTAACTTTGAGGTAATTTTTTTGAAGAGAAACTTAGCTCTTCTTTTTGTTAATTAGTTTATGGATGGCTATATCATGTTTTTCTTATTAGTTAATTTTTGTTATCAATGTTATAAATTTGTCAATTTTGAAGTTTATAAATTTTGTTAAATTTTGAGGTTTAGGGCATGAATGGTGAAAAATGGTTGATCATTATTCATGCTAATTGTGCACTAATTGTTGATATATCTGAGATTGAATCCTTGAGTGCATACCAATTTTGATATACTTACTTGTAATCTTTTGTGTTGAATACCTTATTATAAGATTTAAAATTGTTGTATTTGTTCTAGAATCATTATATGATTTGCTATCTATTCATGCTACTATGAACTAACTTTTGGAATATTTGAGATTCATTCCTTGCCTGCATAGTAAGTTGAAACATTACTTGTAACATTTTGCCTTGAATATGTTTTACCATAACTTGAATTCAAAAGTAAACTAATTATGAGATTGCATTTTCAGACACAAAAAAATGTTTACATGGCTAAAATAGGTCAAAAAAAAGCATTAAGAAGTGATGTAAAGGTTAGTTCAAGTCTAGCTAGACTTGATTATAATGATGTATGATTTACAAGTTAAGAAAATAGTGTATGAGAGGAAGAAGAGTCATTCCATGGTTGTTGGAAAAATGATTGATGTAACATTGATGATGAACTTCATATCATTGAAGCATTCAAAACATTATGATGGCATCATATTTTGAGATTATCGGGTACTTATTATCCTGATTTGGCAAAACAGTTCTATGCCAATATTACCCGAAAAGGAGATAAAAATTTGTTTGAGATCACAACCAGGGTAAAAAGGGGAAAAACAGTTATTAGTAATTAGGTCATTGAAATTTTTTTAAAACCTCTAGATAAGGGGGATGGTATTTCAATGTGGAAGACAAAAGTTCTATTTGACAACAATTGGATACTTGATGGTGCTTTGAAGGAGCTTAACATACCTTGGAGTGCAACAAGAGTGATAAACGACAAGCAATACTAGCTAAAAGTTCACCAGTTAGAGAACGAGTGATCATTTACCTATTAAGCTATAATGTCCTGCCTCGTTTAAGTGCACAAAATGAGATACGATACAGTGATTTCTATCTCCTTTACAAGATGGTACGTGGATTAGAAAATGATGTGGACGAGCATTCGTGAAGTAGTTCGGTCAAAAAAGCCTAACAAATTTTTTCTTTTTCCTAGTTCTCATTAGTTAACTTATAGTTACTAAATGAATTAATGTTTCTGGAGAATTAGCAATACAAACTCCTAACCAAGATATACTTAATGAAGAAAACATGGATAATTTGAATTTTGTAAAAGTGAAAAAGCAGTGGTAGTGAAAAAGAAATGGAGAGAATGGCAACACAGAACGCAATTTACTAAAAGAAGGTTGTAGAACGCTAACCTAAAATGCGATTACGCTTCTACCATTCAACGATGAAGCAGTTGGAACTCGGTGATGGAAATTCGATGATCTGAATTTGAAACCCTAATTGGCAAGATAAATAATTTATTAGTCGTGACTTTTTACCTAACACACTAGTTCTTGTATTATCTAAAATACATTATGAGGTCCCTATCTTTTGTCTCATCTAACAGTTTAGTAATTATCATTAAAAACTAACAAAAATAATTACATTTATGGTCCTCTAACTATTGGAAATGAAATATAATTGCTATAAAACTTTAATTATAATACAAAACTCTTCATAATTTGATTATTATTGTTATTTTGGCCAAAGCTCATCAAATCAATTTATTGAAAATATCACTTGAGTTCCAAATAATTAATTTTTTTACACTTGGAGCATGAATGACTGAAAATTTTATGACAATTATATTCCATTTCTAATAGTTAGAGGCTCGTGAATGTAACTATATTTGTTGATTTTTTTAATGGCGAGAACTAAACTATTCAATATAACAAAAGATGAGCACCTTATAATGTAATTTGGATAATACATAGACTGATTAGTTTGTTAGGTAAAAGGTTAAACACTAATTAATTTTTTACCCATTAAAAAAGGTTACAAATGAAAGAAAAAAAGTTGATGGGCAAAAGAGAAAAAAGAAGCTAAAGGGACAATTCTGTATATTTTTCCATTGGGATTATACAAATAAACAAGGGCAATAAAGTAATTTCACATCACAAGACGTCTTACGCCTCCTTTTTTAGTCTTCTTCTACCTCTCGTCGTCTTCAATCACTGGTTCCACCTATTTCCCTCTTCTTGTTCAACTATAAATTAATCACAATCCAAACACGCACCTCTCCCTCTCTAAATTTCGCACATGACCCCTACTGCAGGTATTTGTGCAACAGCCTATTCATGCCCTCCTCCCACTGCATGCACTTGGGGACTCCACCTATTATGTACTAATATAAATTTAACACAAGAAATTTTTCACTGGATAATTTTCCTAAAATATAGAAAATTAATGTTTTGACTCATATTATGGTTTATACCAATTAGGATTTTATTTCCACGTTTCAGGAAAGAGTTTAATATGGAATTGAAGTGTGGATTAATTGAAAGATTTTTCTAATACTTTGTAACCAGTGATATTTACATAAATATTTGTTGCAGTTGCAATATATTTTAAGCAAAATGATACATATTTCACTAATGACATGTTTATAGTACAACAAAATGACATGTTTATATGTTTATAGTACAACAGTGCTGTTCGAAAATGATACAGTTGTCGGACACTGACGATAATTAATTTTTTTTTTTTTTTTAGGAAAAACAAATGATAAAAGATAAAATTATTTAGAGCACTATAACATAATTATTAATGATCCGGACAGTAAAACATAAAATCAAAGTCTTCTCATAAATTGCTGTTCAATTCATCCATAATTTATTGTTTAATAATTCTAATGCAACTTTTTATGGGAAAAAAAATAATAAAGGAAGAAGATTTAACGAAAAATGTGTCTTTTTTTTTTTTTTTTTTTTTTTGAGTAATCATTGTTAGTAGGTATTGGATAGGGGTTGTATGATCATTAATTATCAAACCTAATAAGTTTACTAATTAAATTCTTGAAAATGATTTTATCAGAATATATATCTTTCCTTTTATTCAATTCACCACATAAAGTTGTAACAGATAATTGAGTATGTTATAGTTAATAGCTATATATCGTCCAAAGCAGAGAAGATATTTTATAAGAATAACAATTTTAAATTCTCACCCATCTAAATACATTACTTTTACATATCTAATTTACGCTTTATTATCTTCTACCGTGGTTTCATTGTAACCTTCTTTTTTTAGTTTTTGTACTATTTTTCTTTAAAATAATGATGTGACAAGTATTAAAAGATATCTCAAATTTTAAATTAATTTAAATAATTTAAATTCCCTCATGTTTAATCAAATAAACTATTATATATTAAAATACATCCTCGTTTTTTATTATATATCGTTTAAGGTTGTTCATAAAAATCAATAAATTATTAACTACATAATTAAAATGACTAATTTACCTTTAATATCTCTCTTCTAAACCTCTACTTTCCGTGCTAAAATTATTCTTTATTCTTAATTAGCAAGGCTTAATGTAAGAGCGTTTGCATCTATTATTGAATATCTTTCCTACTTTAAATAAGGACAAATATAATAAAATATTATTAAAAGTACATGATAATGTAAACGTCAAATAAAAAGAATAAAATAAAAATTCTAAAACGTCGTGTAATAAAAAAAAATGAGAGAATACTATATATCCTTTATTTCATCTCGAGATAAACTCCTCTTGTCAGTTTTGACTTTGAGGGTAATATTATTCATTAAATACATATCAAATACTCATATTACTTTATTTATTACTTTAGCAAGATGTTCTTCTCGATGCTTTCTTACTCAAAATTTTTTTTAATTACTTTTTCAAGAGAAATTTTACAGTGAACCGGGTCTATGTGGACTGTTCCAATGAAAAATTGACAAGTAAGTAATATGAGCATTAGGAAAATAAAAAACACTTATGTGTCAGTTTTAGATTGGAAAGGTCCATATGGACCGAAGCCATTGTATAATTTCACATTTTTTAATTCTTAATAAACATATTTGAACTTGACAACCACACAAATAACAAAGATTAAAAATATGAAATGTTCATTAAATAGAAATTTAATTTCCCAGTTGACTTTTTATAATCTCAAATTAAGAAATTAATTTTGAGGAAAAATTTCTTTTTTGAGTCAGGAAGAGATGGAAAGAAGAAGGAGAAGAAGATAGTATTTGACGTGCATGTATTTTATAATTAACAGACAAATATCCTCAAAATTTGAATATATAATGAGTATTTGACATGTACTTCACAATCAACCAGTGATGATCTTTGGGCTTGTTTGTAATTCAGTCATATTGGTTGCTAACATCTTCGATTTATTTAGTAATATGCTAATTTTGGTTGTGGATTTACTGAAGATAACTGATGGCATTTATCAATTCTTCAACATGAATAGATATCTGATGGCTCTGAAAGGAAATTGAACTCCACGCGGTCTTCGCGGGGCGTAAGGCCGCCTGGTCTAGCCGAAAAGCCGTGTACCTGGGAAACAGAAAGGTTGAGGACCGGGTGACCTCCGGGTCCACTCCGATGCCAAAGTCAGAAAATCTGGAGAATGGGAAATAGGAAAATAAAGATAGTATATTGAGAGAAAGATACCTGGGGAGTCCCTCACCTTCCCTTTTATAGGGGGTTAATCCGCGTGGCCTTGTCAGGCCGTTATGTACGGTATATTCTCATTGGCTGGGTGTGGTCCCCCCTCCTGTCATAGCTGTGCAGCGGACTCACCCTGTTCTTGTCTCCGTGGTGCTCACACTGCGCCTGACCTCTGTGGCATCCACCCTGCTCTTGTCCCCGCGGCACCTATTTCTGGTACAACATCCTGCCCTTACACTTGTACAGTGGGAATCTGCTTATCTGTCCTTTGGGTTAGAAAACTTAACAAGGCGCAAGTTGTTTCAGTCGGCATTTCTCAGGATCCGACCTACAACGGAGCCGGTCTTATACTGGGTGACCGAATGCTGGATGGACTACTGGGGAGTTGACGTATGCGGTGACGCGGTGAGAAGCCGTGTGGTTCACGCGGTCAGTTTTATGGCTCCATGCTATCAGGAGTCCCTCCCTGGTGAGAGGAAAATCCTTTTAAGGGTTTGTCATTATGATTCTCTGGCGGTTGGTTTGAGTGGCTCAAGGTGACTCTTGGGATACCCTATGTTAGGATGACATGTGTCCTCTTACTGAAACGGCGTCAGGGAGTGTCTTTTCACCTGCCCCCTTTCGTCCCCCTTTAAAAAGGGGTTTGGGGTGCTCTTCTCTCCATTTTGAAATTTCTTCTGTAATCTTCCTCTAGGATTCTCGCGATTTCTGGTTTGTTTCTTGAATCCACGGCCTTCGTCCGATTTTCGACTCTTAGCTTCCAGTAAGTCTTCTTTCCTTTGCTGGTTTGCGTTTTTGATTTTTAAGTCTTCTTTCCTTTGCTGCTTTGCTTTCCTGGGTATTTTATTTCTGGGCTGCGTTTTTAGGTTGCTCATCTTGCCTGTGTTGGGATTTTTCACCGGAAATCACCCGATAAAAGCGGAAGAACGCGGTGATTTCCTCAAATCCAGTCCCAGGAGCAATTGAAGTGGAAATTGAAAAACATAAAATTAAATAGAAAGAGATTAAAATTTCATACCAGAAAAATCTCTTTCAGAGACGGATGATGACTGCAGAACTCAATTTAGAATTCCTCCGCTCTCACGTACACGAACGCTTGGCAAATGCAACCCGTGCTAGCGATGGAAAAGCAAAAACCAAGGAGAGGAGAGGCTAGAGAATTCGGCTATGAGTGGTTTAGCTTAGCTTGGCCGAATTCTTCTAACCCTAGGTATTTATACCTAGGGTTGGCCGAATTCCATAAGGAATTCTGGCCCATCTTGGCTCCACTTTATTTTGCGCGGGCTTCCATGTTTTAATTTAGGCCCAGTCTAATTTTAATTAATTTGGTTCAAATTAATTCAAGCCCAATTTTAATATACCCATGTATTTAATATATTACTCCAAGTAATATATTATTTACATCCAAATTAAAATTGGTTTGACATTTAATTTAATCCATCAAATTAAAATTAACTCTGCACAAAATAAAATCATATGTAAACCCATACATATGAATATTTCCACCTAGGAAATAATTTCGTAATTAATCCAATTAATTATGAAGAGCCAATTGAATATATTAATTTTATTATTATGACCAATCCAATTGATCTTTATAATATAATTAATATATACACACCTTTCCCTCCAATGTGTATACTCCAAGTATACATGCTATTCCTTAAGTCTGCATTCTATCGTTCTATGTGTACGATCCTGTGGGCCCATCTTTATGTTGGCAGCGGGCCTTTGGCCCGCAGACTGCAGTTGGGCTCTAGCAAGCCACTGCAGCCCCCAATTAAGATGGAGATGGCAGTCCAACTGATATCATAACCCTGTAGTTAGACTTGTACATCCCATGTCATTGATATCGGTGTCCAACACAGAGGCATGGATTGATCACCCTCTTTTGTGTTCAGACATTAACTTGATCCCGAATGTACTGATGCTCACAAACAAGTACCAACTTGTTTGGGTGTGGCCACACTCTTATCAGTCACATTCATCAAGAGGCCGGTGATATCTTCTCAGTTGGTTACTGAGTGACAAATCCCTTCTGCATATCCATAGTATTACCATGTTCAGTGACATACCCGAAAGCACCCATACTTGGCACCCTATTACAGGCCCTTTAGGCGTACCCCTAAGTATGCGACATCACATGTAACACCATCATATGGTCAGGTCAAAGGATCCATACAAGTACTACACGAGAATCCATTGTGATACCATACCATGTGGATTACTCGTTCAGTGGATCTATCCAGTACCATGCACCCAGGCATGTACCCATTAACTTGGTTGACATTCCATGTCCAATGACCGGTAAGACACCGCCATACAACCAGGTTAATGATAGTCTGTTGTTCCATTCATTCCCATGACTGGAACAGACTACGGATCTATTCATGGTCATATCGTTAACCCTATCCATGGTCTTACTGCTAAGTGCATGACACTAGTCGTCATGGATATGGATATGTCCATTGGATACTTCATTTACTATACTGCACAAGATAAATGTAATAAATGAATTGATGCCTTTATTACTGACACAAATAAGTACAATACATGAATCCAATAAATGCACAGTACAAATACAAGGACCAATGCCTCGGGACTAGGGCATTTCCAACAATCTCCCACTTGCACTAGTTCCAACTAGGCATGGGCCTAATCCCTATAGATCTAGTATGACCCTCATGCTTGGGCTGGGCCAGCGCCTTGGTCAATGGATCTGCGACATTATCCTCGATGTCCACTCTGTGCAATGCAATGTCACCTCTCTCCGCGATTTCTCGTATGAGGTGAAACTTTCTGAGCACGTGCTTTGTGTTCTTATGTGACCGGGGCTCCTTAGCTTGTGCGACGGCCCCATTGTTGTCACAGAAGATATCGACTGGGTCCTGGATAGTTGGCACTACTCCCAACTCAGTGATAAACTTCTTCATCCACACAGCTTCCTTAGCTGCATCACACGCAGCGATGTACTCAGCTTCTGTTGTAGAGTCCGCTATGGTTGGTTGCTTTGAACTCCTCCAGCTTACAGCACCACCATTCAGCAAGAATACATACCCTGACTGCGATTGGTACTCATCTTGGTCTGTCTGGAAGCTTGCATCAGTATACCCAGTAACTGATAGCACTTCCTGACCACCATACACCAAGAAGCTGTCCTTAGTCCGGTTAAGGTACTTGAGGATTGCTTTGACAGCTTTCCAGTGATCCTCCCCGGGATCCTGCTGGTATCGGCTCGTCATACTCAGTGCAAAGGCGACATCAGGTCTCGTACACAACATAGAGTACATGATTGATCCAATAGCCGAGGCGTATGGAACCAATTTCATGTTCTCCCTGTCCTCCCTTGTTTTAGGACAGTTCTTCTTACTAAGTTTCAGCCCATGGCCCATTGGCAAGAAACCTTTCTTGGCCCGGTCCATGCTGAATCTTTTCAGAACTTTGTCAATGTACGAAGCCTGACTTAGGCCCAGAAGCCGATTTGATCTATCCCTATAGATCCTGATCCCTAGGATCATCTCAGCTTCGCCTAAGTCCTTCATTGCGAAGCACTTACTCAGCCACTGCTTTACCCCTTGCAGTGTAGGTATGTCACTTCCAATAAGTAGGATGTCGTCTACATACAGTACCAAAAATGTGACAATGCTCCCACTAGTCCTCTTTTACACACAAGGCTCATCCAGATTCTGTATGAAGCCATATTCCTTTATAGCCTCATTGAATCTTAGATTCCAACTCCGGGATGCTTGCTTCAGTCCATAAATGGACCTTTGAAGTTTGCATACCCTTCCCGGATACTTAGGATCGACAAAACCCTCAGGTTGTGTCATGTACACATCCTCGAGTAGCTTTCCGTTAAGGAAAGCGGTTTTGACATCCATTTGCCATACCTCATAGTCATACCATGCGGCTATGGCCAGTAGTATCCTGATGGATTTGAGCATGGCTACTGGTGAGAAAGTTTCATCATAGTCTATCCCATGGACTTGTCTGAAACCTTTCGCAACCAGACGCCCCTTGAAGGTATTATCAGCTTTTAGCTTATAGCACCACTTGCAACCTATTACCTTAGCACCCGGAGGTGGATCAACCAAGTTCCAAACTTGGTTATCGTACATAGATTGCATTTCTGCCTCCATGGCTTTACGCCAATTCGCAGACTGTGGGCTAGCCATAGCCTCTTGGTAGGTTTTGGGTTCTTCTTCATCCCAGATGAGAAGAGTTTGATCATCGGTGACGAGGAAACCATACCTCTCCGGTTCCCGACGATCCCTACCAGACCTTCTAGGTTCTTGTGTGGCCTGGGTCGATGCCTCCACTTGTGGAAGCTCCACCTGAGCCTCCGAGCTATCCTCTTCAGGTGCTTGTGGACCTTGAACTTCCCTGAGTTCAACGTTGCTCCCACTATCTTTCTTGGAAAGGAACTCCTTTTCCAGAAAGACCCCCTTCCTTGCCACGAACACCTTGTTCTCGGCGGGGTTGTAGAAGTAATACCCTTTGGTTTCCCTAGGGTAGCCCATAAACAGGCATTTATCGGTTTTGGGCTCCAGCTTGCCACTAGTCAATTTCTTGACATGTGCCTCGCACCCCCAAATCCTTAGGAAAGACACATTGGGCTCCTTGCCCGTCCATATCTGATATGGGGTCTTTTCCACTGCCTTAGTCGGAGTATTGTTTAAAATGAGAGCTGCTGTCTCGAGGGCGTGTCCCCAGAAACTAATTGGGAGAGTTGCTTGACTCATCATTGAGCGGACCATGTCCAACAAGGTCCTATTCCTCCGTTCGGACACCCCATTCCATTGTGGTGTTCAGGGAGGAGTGAGCTGCGGAACTATTCCATGCTCTCTCAAGTATGAGTCAAACTCTAGGCTCATATACTCACCGCCTCGGTCCGACCGAAGGGCTTTGATATTCCTGCCTAGCTGGTTCTGTACCTCGTTCCTAAATTCCTTGCACCTATCAAGGGTCTCGGACTTGTGTTTCATCAGATAGACGTAGCCATATCTGCTGAAATCATCCGTGAACGTGACGAAGTACAGATGCCCACCTCTGGTCGCTGCGCTCATAGGTCCACATACATCTGAATGTATTAGGTCCAACAAGCCAGTGGCCCTTTCAGCCCTTTTGCTAAAAGGCGCCTTTGTCATCTTGCCTCTTAAACATGATTCGCATGTATCAATTGACTCCAAGTCAAATGACCCTAGGACTCCAGCTTTGTGAAGCCTAGCTATGCGCTTCTCGTTTATATGGCCAAGGCGACAATGCCATAGATAGACTGGATTAAGTTCGTTTGGCTTAACCCTTTTCGTGTTTATGTTATAGATGTGATTGGTTTCATTTAAGTCCAGGACATACAGGCCATTATTCAATAGAGCATCTCCATAAAATAACCCCTCTCTAGATATTGAAATTCGACCATTTATAATAGAAAATTCAAATCCAGACATGTCCAACATTGATACAGAAATAATATTCCTGCACATAGCAGGTACAAAGTAACAATGTTCCAAAATTAAAACCAATCCGCTGGGCATCACTAGGTGGTATTCGCCGATCTCTATGGCAGCAACCCTTGCTCCATTCCCGACCCGCAAGTCCACCTCACCCGATCCCAGCAACCTTCTGTTCTTAAGTCCCTGCACATTGCAACAAATGTGAGAACCACATCCAGTATCCAATACCCAGGATGTTGAAACAGTAAGGTTAATATCTATAACATAAATACCTGAAGAGGACGCACCTTGGCCCCTTCTCTGCTCTCCCATCAGCTTGGGACACGATCTCTTCCAATGGCCCGCCTGTCTGCACCCGAAACAGACGTCCTCAGGACCTGCCTTCTGATGGCCTTTGGGTTGGGCCTTGGCCTTCTTGGCTTTGGCCTTCTTGGCCTTGGCCTTGGCCTTTTCCTTGGCCTTACCCTTAGCAAGAGGAGCGTTCCCCTTGTTAACCAACAGCACCGGCGGAGTCTTCTTGATCGACTGCTCAGTAAGCTTAAGCATCCCATGCAGCTCACTGACAGTGCGGTTCATCCCTTGCATGTTATAGTTTAGGATGAACTGATCATAAGAATCCGGTAAGGACGCCAGGATCGTGTCCACCGCCAACTCTTGAGAGATAGGCGATCCGAGACGGGCCAAAGTATCCAAATAGCCCTTCATCTTGAGCACGTGAGCACTCACAGATGTCCCGGCCCCCTTCTTACAAGAGTGGAATGCCTTATTGGTCAGGTACCTTTCCTGACGAGCTTGCTCCTGAAACATCTCATTGAGAGTTGTTATCATAGCATAGGCTTGATGGTCCATAAACTGTTTTTGCAGTTCGGGGACCATGCACGCCAACATAAGGCACGTCACATCCCGGTTGTCCTTGACGTGCGCCTCGTATTCCGCTAGCTGTGCAGCTGTCGGATTACGTCCCTGAGGCGCAGCCGGCACAGGCCTTTCCAGCACATACTCTTTCGACTCTTGTCTTAGAACTATCCTCAAGTTCCTAGACCAGTCTAAAAAGTTAGGACCGGAAAGCTTGTCCTTCTCAAGAATCGATCGCAGTGATAAGGTATTAGTGTTTGCCATTTGGGTGTTTCTACACAGAAAAACATTTAGAGTGTTAATAAAGGGCTTTACTTTGTTGATCCCATATAAAATTAATAATGAATCAAGTTATTAATTTAACCGAGTTGTTGGGCTCATGGGCCGAGATCCATATTTCATTAAGATATAGCCAAACGAGGGTTTGGTACAACTACACCTTAACTATTTAGGTAGGAACGCCGTCCAATCCCAACCTAGGGACTCTCGGTTTGATGGGCTTGTTGGCACTTACCCATCTGTGCTTAGGGCCAGGAGAATCCTACTACCCACGCTAAGTCAAAACCTCCATCCAAGTGTTAGAGTATCCCATACTCTAACCCAGTACAAAGTGACAATACTCCAGTGCATCCTGCGAGGGCATGGTCTACAACTGGCCTATTCCCACCTCGATTCGGTTTTGAATGAGGGAAGCACTTTTAAGCGACTTAGTAATTTCCATTTGGTTATTAGATTCAATTATAACGGCTTACATACATAAAGCGGGTGAATGAGCTAAATGTAACATACATTCATACATGCAAAAGAATATATAAATGATTAAATAAAATAAAATGGACTGCTATGGGCCTATATTACATCCTAATATAATTCTAGTAAACCTATACTAGAAATACATATTAGGTGGGCCTCCTCCTTCTCCTTCTGGGCTTGCACCTCCATTTGGGCTTGCACCTCCAATTGGGCTCATCACTCCATGGGCTTCTTCTTTTACAAATTTTACAATATTTAACTTAAATAAAATAAAATTACATTAAAAGAAAACGACACGCAGGCCGTATTTACCCAAAAGAAAAATACAACCCATCTCGTAAAAGGCCCAATAGCATCCAATCATACATTCATTCAACCATACATATGCATCCAATACATACAATTCAAAAGCATGTCAAAATGCATGATTTAAGCCCATTTAAATTATGTCAAAGCCATTATTCGGAAATCGCCAATTTTGGCCAACCATGGTTCTAACCCTTAACGGGCTTTGGGCCTCCAGCCCAGGCAGTCCAACTGCTCCCACTGGAATTGGGAAACCATGGGTCCAATTTAGCCGTCCGAGTAATTGTGCCAAAATTACCCGAACCAATTTCCATTAACCACATTAATTTCCAAATTAATGTCACATGAACGAAATTAAAATTCATCCAAGAAACCATGCGCATTTAAATTGCATAAATTTAAACACACGAATTTTAAAACCAATTAAAATTTCAAAACTGGGCCCCGGACCTAAAACCCGCAAAATCCAAAAACAGGGCCCGGCCCGCTGCAGCTAGGGCAACAGAGTTGCCCTAGCAGCAGCAGCGGCGCAGCAGCAGCGGCGCAGCCGCCTAGCGGCTGCCCGCTGCTGCCGCGCGGCAGCCACTGCCCAGCAGTGGCTGCCGCCTGCAGCGGCACTGCCGCTGTGCAGTGGCCGCCCAGCGGCCACTGCCCAGCAGCAGCTGCTGCCACGCCTCCCGCCGCGTGCGGCGGCCTCCGGCGGCGATTCCGCCGCCGGCAGCCCCGCCGCCGGGAGGCCGATTTTTTTTTTTTTACAGAATTAAATCAAATAAAATATCCAATCAATCACCATCCAAAACAATTCACCAAGAATCACAAAATACACAATAAAATTAAACTAACATAAACCTATATGCAAATTTAATTTTCATTGCATAAAACATATGGGAAAAATCATAAAACCCATACCAAGAATCCCAATCAAAAACATCCAATTTCAAAACAGGGATTCAACCAAATTAATCAATTTCCACGGATCAAAAGCCCGCTCTGATACCACTGTTGGGATTTTTCACCGGAAATCACCCGATAAAAGCGGAAGAACGCGGTGATTTCCTCAAATCCAGTCCCAGGAGCAATTGAAGTGGAAATTGAAAAACATAAAATTAAATAGAAAGAGATTAAAATTTCATACCAGAAAAATCTCTTTCAGAGACGGATGATGACTGCAGAACTCAATTTAGAATTCCTCCGCTCTCACGTACACGAACGCTTGGCAAATGCAACCCGTGCTAGCGATGGAAAAGCAAAAACCAAGGAGAGGAGAGGCTAGAGAATTCGGCTATGAGTGGTTTAGCTTAGCTTGGCCGAATTCTTCTAACCCTAGGTATTTATACCTAGGGTTGGCCGAATTCCATAAGGAATTCTGGCCCATCTTGGCTCCACTTTATTTTGCGCGGGCTTCCATGTTTTAATTTAGGCCCAGTCTAATTTTAATTAATTTGGTTCAAATTAATTCAAGCCCAATTTTAATATACCCATGTATTTAATATATTACTCCAAGTAATATATTATTTACATCCAAATTAAAATTGGTTTGACATTTAATTTAATCCATTAAATTAAAATTAACTCTGTACAAAATAAAATCATATGTAAACCCATACATATGAATATTTCCACCTAGGAAATAATTTCGTAATTAATCCAATTAATTATGAAGAGCCAATTGAATATATTAATTTTATTATTATGACCAATCCAATTGATCTTTATAATATAATTAATATATACACACCTCTCCCTCCAATGTGTATACTCCAAGTATACATGCTATTCCTTAAGTCTGCATTCTATCGTTCTATGTGTACGATCCTGTGGGCCCATCTTTATGTTGGCAGAGGGCCTTTGGCCCGCAGACTGCAGTTGGGCTCTAGCAAGCCACTGCAGCCCCCAATTAAGATGGAGATGGCAGTCCAACTGATATCATAACCCTGTAGTTAGACTTGTACATCCCATGTCATTGATATCGGTGTCCAACACAGAGGCATGGATTGATCACCCTCTTTTGTGTTCAGACATTAACTTGATCCCGAATGTACTGATGCTCACAAACAAGTACCAACTTGTTTGGGTGTGGCCACACTCTTATCAGTCACATTCATCAAGAGGCCGGTGATATCTTCTCAGTTGGTTACTGAGTGACAAATCCCTTCTGCATATCCATAGTATTACCATGTTCAGTGACATACCCGAAAGCACCCATACTTGGCACCCTATTACAGGCCCTTTAGGCGTACCCCTAAGTACGCGACATCACATGTAACACCATCATATGGTCAGGTCAAAGGATCCATACAAGTACTACATGAGAATCCATTGTGATACCATACCATGTGGATTACTCGTTCAGTGGATCTATCCAGTACCATGCACCCAGGCATGTACCCATTAACTTGGTTGACATTCCATGTCCAATGACCGGTAAGACACCGCCATACAACCAGGTTAATGATAGTCTGTTGTTCCATTCATTCCCATGACTGGAACAGACTACGGATCTATTCATGGTCATATCGTTAACCCTATCCATGGTCTTACTGCTAAGTGCATGACACTAGTCGTCATGGATATGGATATGTCCATTGGATACTTCATTTACTATACTGCACAAGATAAATGTAATAAATGAATTGATG
This sequence comes from Euphorbia tirucalli, assembly GCA_039660915.1. NCBI lineage: Eukaryota > Viridiplantae > Streptophyta > Magnoliopsida > Malpighiales > Euphorbiaceae > Euphorbia > Euphorbia tirucalli. The sequence continues at coordinate 18,298,948 of CM077633.1, read as the reverse complement.
CCTTTATTAATGACACAAATAAGTACAATACATGAATCCAATAAATGCACAGTACAAATACAAGGACCAATGCCTCGGGACTAGGGCATTTCCAACAGCCTGTTCATCGTTTCTGTTTATTTTTGTTGCCATGAGTTCATCCGTAACTCTTAGTGACTTAGGGTCATCTGCTAGTGATAAGTCTGGGGAGCTGGTGAATTCCAGAAACCGCCCCAGTAGGGTAGATAAGGGTAAACGGGGCTTTAACTTTATAACAGCCGGTTCAAAGCCGGTTCAAAGCCTCCTAGATCCTACTGACCCCGCTGATTACCTGATACTCGCTACTCCAAACTTGCCTAGCCCGCCTTCTTCTTCGGGGAATGAGTACCGTCTCACCACCTCCTCGGATTCTAGCTCTCCTCCTGCTTCACCACCCCCTACCCTAGGTGAGGAGGCGGGCACATCTGTCCAGCCTCCGATGCCTGCTGAACCACCTGCTGAGGGGCCCATCCTGGTGGATTCTTCTTCCGCTGAAGTCCCTCCACCCGGTCCCAGTAGGACTGGAGCCAGGCGGATGACTCCTCGTATTGAGGACATGGTCGCTGAGACCCACGAGGAGCACATCCGGTTGTGCAAGCAGTTTTACCCTTGGCTGCGCAAGTGCGAGGTGATGCTTCCGTCATCAAACCAGCGGGTTCATAGGCCTCCACCAAGCTATTTCTCTATCTACATGGACCAGATTAGTTCTGGCTTCTCCTATCCTCTTCCACCCGGCATCAGCGAAATCCTGCAGGTCTGAGGCTTCTGCCCGGCCCAAATTCATCCCAACGCTTGGGGGGATATCTGCGCCACCTTCTGGCTGTGCGAAAATTTAGGCTTCGAGTTGACTGCCGCCTTCTTCCGCAAGGTGGCCACTCCTAAATTGAACTCTGCTGAGGACCACTACCAACTATCCAAGAAGACGGACTTCTATATTTTCCAGAAGCGGATATCCTCTTTGAAGCGCTTTAACTACTTCTTTTTCTTCATTAAAATAAAAGAGGGCCACGATGCGTTCCCCGTGAAGTGGTCCTTTAATGGAGCAGGGAGGGCCCAGCAACGCCTAACGCCGGGTGAGAAGACGTTCTTGGAGGAGTTCAGGACTTTGGCTCCCAATAAGTGGACCTGGCAAGTTGCTGTGGACGCTTATTTGGAAAAAGTTAGGCTGGTAGAGTGGGAGGGGTTTGGCTTTACGTATCATCCGGGTCCTGTTACTGTCAGAAAAGGTACCCCTTTTATTCTGCTTAGCTATTTTTACTTCTATTTTCAGGCATGAATAAAGCTGACATCCTTGACCGCATTGTAGCGGCGAAGAAGAAGAAGATTCAGAAGGAGCCGCGTCCTGCCCCCACTGAGATTCCGTCGGATGCTGGGGGTGAAGCTAAGGGGCCCAGCCCTCCTAAGGCACCAAAAAGAAAGAGGGCTATTGTGGCCGATTCGGAGCCATCTCCTTGCCCTGTAAGTTTCTGGCTTCGAATTTCCCTATATATATATATATATATTTTTTTTTTTTTTATTGTTATGTTTCCCTGGCTAGGGTCCCGAGGCTGCTACCGCCTCCTCCGGGCCGTCTGCTCCTTCCTTGCCCTGGATGCGGAAGAGGAGCAGCCGGCATACAAGGATAATAGATACCTCGGCTCAGGACGAGTTCAGAGCCGGGTTTGTGTTGCCGGGTGACCAGGAGGAGTACTCCAAGATAAGTGACTACACGGTGGCCTCCTTATGCCTGCTGGACCTGACTTCTGTAAGTATCCTAGTGAGCCCTGCGAACGTTTTCTCCCTTCTTCTTTTACTTATTCAGTTTATCATTTTGCAGGGGATTTCTAGGGCGGTAGATTTGGCTGCCCGCCTCTCCAAGACAGCTCAACTGGAGAAAAGGCTTAAGGAAGTCCAGGCGTCCCTGGACACTGAGAAGAGCAGGGCCTGGTCGCAGGGTCAAGAGCTCAACCGCCTGCAGAAGGAACTGGAGGCGGAGCGGGCGGCTAAGGAGGCTCTGAAGCAACAGCTGGATGCGCGGGAGGAGCAACTCAAGGAGGAGAAAGCCGGGCGCAAGCAGGACTTGGACAAGTGTGAGTCCGTCTTGTTTGACGTAACCAACCAACTGGTGCTCCTTGGACAGCTGTTTGGTTAGCGTGTCTTGGCCGCTTGCCAAGCTGTCTATCCGGATTTGGCTGTTGATCTCGACTCCATTGAATTCCCACGCCACGACGAGTTGCCTGCCGAGGAACATGGAGGGGAGGAGGCTAATGCCGGATCGCAGGCCGATGTTGAAGTGCAGCCGGAGGACAGCGTTCCCGGGGAGGATGAACATTTTTTTTTTGCCCTTTACCGGGTCTCTGCTGATGTACTTTTTTTTTTTTGCTAAAGAAATAAAATTGCCCTTTCATTCAGCCAGCGTTCCATCTTTTGCATATAGTTTTTATTATTTCGCTTTGACTGATTTTCCTTTGAAATATCTCTATTAAGATTTCTCTGTTCTGTCTGCCTTCATCTCGTTATGAGATTTTTATAATGAACATATATCCGGTTATAGCCGGCTCCTCTGATGGGAGTTTTTATAATGGGCATATATGTCCGGTGATGACCGGCTCCTCTGATGGGAGTTGTATAATGAACATATACCCGGTTATAACCGGCTCCTTTGATGGGAGTTGTATAATGAGCATATATATCTGGTTATAACCGACTCCTCTGATGGGAGTATTTATAAGACTGTATGACTTGAACGATGCTTTCATTGACTTTTTTCAGTACATCTTACAGATATAGGTGCTGCCTCATTAAAAACCCGGCTATGGAAAAACCCAGTGGGAAAAAATCCATTAGCGGGAAAAAAGAGTGCAGCCCAGTGTTTCCCTTAGTTGCTTTTAGGCGGGAGTATTGCCTTAGATTGGCGATATTCCATGTCCGTGGGACATCTTTTCCATCCAGGCTTTGAAGTTTGTAAGTTGCTGGTCCGAGTGCCGCCGCCACTTTGTACGGCCCTTCCCATTTTGTGTCAAGCTTTCCTTTCCCTTCCTTGGCTTGTGACGCAGTAGAGTCTTTTAGGACTAGATCTCCCTCTTTGAGTGTTACCATCTTCACCTTTCTATCATGGTAACGGGCCACTTTGTTTTGTAAGCCGCCATCAGGATATAGGCCCTTTCTCTTCTTTCCTCCAGGGAGTCCAGGTGGTACTTCAGGTTGACGTGATTCTGGGCTTTAGTGTAGTAGAGCACTCGGTCACTGGGGGCACCAATTTCAACTGGAACCACTGCTTCAATGCCGTAAACCAGGGCGAATGGTGTTTCTCCAGTCGGTCGTCTTAGGGTAGTTCTGTAAGCCCATAATACGTTGTTTAGTTCGTCGATCCAGGCGCCTTTGTGGCTTTCCAGCCTCTTTTTGATGCCGTCACTTATAGTCCGGTTGGTGACTTCTGTCTGCCCGTTGCTTTGAGGGTGCGCTACCGAAGAAAAATTTTGTGTGATTTTGAGCCCCTTGCAGAATTCTCTGAATTTGCTAGAAGTGAATTGGGTACCGTTGTCAGATATTATTTTGTGAGGTATCCCAAATCGTGTGATGATGTGATCCCAGACAAAGGAGATGACCCTTTCCTATGTGATGGCCTGAGTTGCTTCCGCTTCGACCCATTTGCTGAAATGGTCTATTGCGACCATGATGAACTTCCTCTGCCGACTGGCCTCAGGCATGGGTCCTAGTATGTCAATGCCCCATGTAGAGAAGGGCCACCCGGTTAATATCGACTTTTGCTCGGCTGCGGGCAGGTGGGATTTCTTTGAGTGGATCTGGCACTGGTGGCACCTCCTGACATAATCCGCGGCGTCCGCCTCCATGGTTTCCTAGAAGTAACCCTGCAACTTCGCCTTTCTTACTAGCGTTTGCCCGGCTTGGTGTGCTCCACAAACTCCCTCATGAAGTTCCCTGAGGACATAATCCCCTTCTTCGGCGGTGATGCATTTTAACCATGTGTCTGTGAAGGATTTTTTGTAGAGCTCGCCATCAATTACTGCATATCGCTGGGATTTTCTAGAGATTTTTGTAGCCTCTCCTTTATCTTCGGGTAGGTTTCCTTTAACAAGGTATCGTAGTATAGGCTCCATCCACCCCCTTTCCTTCTTCTCCACCGTCAGGGCTTCCTCTACTTCAATGACAGGTTTGGTTTGGACTTCATACTGGTAATTCGAGAGTTGCCAATCCCTAGCGCTGGCTGTAGCTTTGGCGAGCCTGTCCGCGTCAACATTTTCTTTTCTGGATATGTTTTCTACTCTCCATGTGGTGCCTTTTCCTTCGATGGCTTCGAGCAAGCTTCATACCTTTTGTAGGTACCTGGACATGCAAGGATCTTTAGTTTCAAAATTTTTATTGATTTGGTTTGAAACTAACCTGGAATCGCTCAACAGCTTCACTCGGTCTGGGGTGATTTCCCGGATGAGTTCCAGCCCTTTGATTATGGCTTCATATTCCGTGGCATTGTTGGTGGCTGGAAAGGCTAACTTTATGGCGTAAGATATTCTTATTTTCTCGGGTCCTTCGACATGCACCCCGATTCCTGCTCCTTCCTGAGATGAGGCCTCGTCCACGTACACTTTCCACTCTTCTGCTTTCAGTACTTGACTTGGCTCTAACTCCACGAATTCCACCACGAAATCTACCAGGACCTGGGCTTTCAGTGCCGGCCGTGGTTCGAACTGAATGTCAAATTCACTGAGTCTGATGGCCCACTCAGCCAAGCGGCCTGAGGTATCTGGTCTTTGGAGCACTTTCTTCAACGGGAAGTTTGTCCTCACAATCATCGTGTGGGCTTGGAAGTAGGGCCTTAACCTGACGGAAGCTGAGACTACTGCCAAGGCCAGCTTTTCTATCTTTGGATACCTGAGCTCTGCTCCCATCAGTACTTTGCTAGTGTAGTATACAGGATGCTGTTGGCCTTCTTCTTCTCTAATCATCACTGAGCCCACTGCTTCATCCGTCGCTGCTAGATACAAATACAGCGTTTTGCCTGGAACGGGCCGACTCAATAGCGGCGGGGTTCCCAAGAAGTTTTTAATCCGGTCGAAGGCTTCTTTGCATTCGCGGTCCCAATCAAATTTTTGACCTTTCTTGATTGCCTTGTAGAAAGGCAGACATTTTTTGGCTGAGAAGGAAATGAACCTCCCGAGTGCATTGAGGCGACCATTGAGGCGTTGGACTTCATTCACCGTTTTCGGGAGCACCATGTCCAAAATTACCTTGATCTTCTCTGGATTCGCCTCTACCCCTCTCTGTGAGATCATGAACCCCAGGAACTTTCCTCATCGTACTCCGAATACGCACTTTTCTGGGTTAAGCTTGAGGCGGTATCTCTGTAGTATCTTGAAGGCCTCCTGAATGTCCCCGGCGTGACTCTCCTCATCCTTGCTCTTGATGATCATATCATCAATGTACACCTCGATCATCCGCCCGATCTGGTCTTTGAACATGTGGTTAACCAGCCGTTGGTATGTTGCTCCCGCATTCTTCAAGCCGAATGGCATTACTTTGTAGCAGTAGGTGCCTTCATGTGTGATGAAAGTGGTCTTTTCCTCGTCTTTTGGGTCCATTGGAATCTGGTGGTTCCCTGACTTGGCATCCAAAAATGAGTACATGGCATGTCCAGCTGTGGAGTCGACTAGCTGGTCAATACTGGGCAAGGGGTAGCTGTCCTTCGGGCAGGCTTTGTTTAAGTCGGTGAAGTCCACACACATACACCACGTCCCATTCGGCTTCTTCACCAGTACCACATTGGCTAACCATTCGGAGTACCGTACCTTTCTGATGTGCCCTGCTTCTAGTAACTTGTTTATCTCTGCCTCGATCGCTTTTTATCGCTCCGAGGCATGTTTCTATCTCTTCTGCGCCACTGGTTTCGTAGCAGGGTCTATGTTTAGGCTGTGCTTTGCCACTTCAGGTAAGACCCCAATAATGTCACTTGTGTTCCAGGCGAAGGTCTCCTGTTCTTCTTGGAGCACTGTTGAGATTGCTTGCTTTAGTTCAGGTTTCAGATCCTTGGCCATCTGAATCGATCGTCCTGGTCCCACCACCAGGGTTTCAAGTTCGTCCACCGGCTCAGCCCTTTCCTTCTTCTCTGACTTCTCTGACTCCCATCCTGCCTCTTTTGTTCTCAGAGAAGCTAAGTAGGTTTTTTGGGCCGCCTGTTGGCTTCCTCTAGCCACTGCTACCCCCTTTGCAGTCGGTATTTGGAGAGCCAAGTACCGGATGGATAGGACTGCTTCTGACTCCACCAGGAAGGGTCTTCCCAAGATCATGTTATATGCAAGCGGGCTGTCGACGATCACAAAATTCTCTTCAGATCGCCAGGTGTGCGCTGTGTCGCCTACTTCCAGGGCGAGAGTTACCTGCCCCACTACAGTGACCGAATGGCCACTCAGACCGACCAGTGGGGAATGTACTGGCTGGATTCGGTTCTTGTGAATGTTCAGTTGGCGGGCCGCCTCTCTGGTGATAATGTTGATTGAGCTGCTAGTGTCCACTAGGATCCGCTTCACCGTGTACCCCTCTACCAAGGCCTCAATGACTAAGGCGTCGGCGTGATGCGCCTGTATGCCAATATGGAGGGAGAAAGAATGATTCAAACTGTCAACTTTTCTTGGATTGGCCGGCTGATGCGCCGAGAATCTGGCCTTTTTACTAGGCGACCCCAACTACGGTCCTCCAGCTATCACCAGGACCACCCCTTTTGATTTTTTGGTTGGTCTCTGCTCATCATCACACCCATCCCTCTGTTATTTATCCTTGTGTGCATTGCGTGTGATGCCTTCTACGAATCTGCTGAATTGTCCCGCCTTGATCAGTAGGTCCACTTCGGCTGCCAGGACTCGGTAATCGTCCGTGTGGTGGCCTTTTGCTCTGTGGAATTTGTAATAGGCCTCTTTGTTACTGCCCATTGTTTGGTCGGGCTTCGTTTGAGGATACCGAATGCTCTTTGCGTCGAGGCTTCTTTGTATGGCGATTAGCACCTCACTGAGTGGGGCATTCAGTGGCGCGAATCTTGAGCGATCGTTGGGGCGGTCCCGGCGGAGGCGGTCCCCGTGATCCCGTTTCTGGGGCCTTTCATCAAACTGGACGCCCTTGTCCTTCTCATTATTGAAGCCAGATCTTCTATTCTTCGCTGGCATGTCGATCTCGTCAATTTCCACCATGCTTTTGGCGAGGGCTATCATCTGGGTCAGCTCCCTAGGCTTTCTTGTGATGATTTCTCCTCTAAGTCTCTCGTTCGTGGTGTTCTTGATCATCGCCTCCTTGGCCGTGCTGAAGTCTAGATTTCTGACCTCTAAGCAGGCAAGGTTGAATCGGTCGATGAATGATCTCAGAGATTCTCCCGTTTTTTGGACGACCTCATGGAGAGTGCGACTGGCCGCCCCAGTCGGTATTGACCCCATAAAGTTCTTGCAAAACTCCTGCCTCAATCGATCCCAGCCGTCAATCGTTCCTGGTTCTAAGGACTCAAACCAATAAGCGGCTGCTCCTATTAACGTGGTGGGGAATAGGCGGCATACCAGTCCTTCTGTGGCACCTGCTATGTCGATCCGGTTCTTAAAGTTCCTGGCATGGACCTTGGGGTCCGTGTCACCCCTGTAGCTGTCAAAGGTCGGCTGCTTAAACCGGTGGTCGATTGGTTAGTTGAGGATTCTCGCAGAGAAGGGAGATTCCCCGCCTTCCATCAGGGGCTCTTGATAAGGTATTGCAAAAGTGCTCAACGCCTTTTTAAACATGGCCATGAATCTGGGGTCATCCGTGGGTTCTGTACCCAAGGAGGATGGTGTCGGAGGGGGCGGTGTATTTGCGTCGCTTGGAATGGTTGTAGCGAGTGTGTTATATGGGATGGCTGAGCTGTTGCCAACACCACATGTGGTGAGGAAATTAGGTGTTTGCAGTGGAGCCGGCATCTGGTACGAATGTGGAGTATTCGGCAAATATGGGTGGGGTACTCCATACCATGAGTTAGGAAGTGAGTTAGGATACAACACCTGGGAACCCATGCTCCCTGAGGCAGCCATATTGGGATTTACCTGCATAACGGCCTGCTGGTCTCCTACTGGTGTTGGCAGCCAGCCAAAAGCAGGGAAATATCCTCCTGCGTGAGGTCCTCCAATCATTCCGCTACTTCCCCTGATGGACTGAGCCGTGCCCTGTCCTGACCCCTCCAGTCTCATGCCAGGAATCCCATGCTCGGGGGCGGGAAAAAGGGCTCGAGCAACACTTGGGTGTGCAACTGATTCTGGTAGTGTATGCACTATAGGAGGGGGAGCGCTGCCACTCAGCGAGAGTCCTATTAAGCTCTGTTCCTGCATCTGGAGGATAGCTCAACGAAAGTCGTTTTGGTCGGCCGGCGTCATCCCGTAGTTCTTGGCAATCCGATCGAAAACTGCACTGGCAGAGTTGCCACTGTCACCTGAGATGGTGGCGAAGGTGTGAGACGAACTTAGGGCCACGATCATGGCAGATGAGGGCATCATAATCTCTGAGAGTGCTGGTATTACTCCTCCCTGAGAAGGAAGGACTGTAGAAATTGCGTCTGAGGCTGTTGGTCCCGATGACATTGTCTCGTCCAGCGGGTCCACGCTCACCGCACCAATTTGATGGCTCCGAAAGGAAATTGAACTCCACGCGGTTTTCGCGGGGCGTAAGGCCGCCTGGTCTAGCCGGAAAGCCGTGTACCTGGGAAACAGAAAGGTTGAGGATCGGGTGACCTCCGGGTCCACTCCGATGCCAAAGTCAGAAAATCTGGAGAATGGGAAATAGGAAAATAAAGATAGTATATTGAGAGAAAGATAGCTGGGGAGTCCCTCACCTTCCCTTTTATAGGGGGTTAATCTGCATGGCCTTGTCAGGCCGTTATGTACGGTATATTCTCATTGGCTGGGTGTGGTCCCCCCTCCTGTCATAGCTGTGCGGCGGACTCACCCTGTTCTTGTCTCCGTGGTGCTCACACTGCGCCTGACCTCTGTGGCATCCACCCTGCTCTTGTCCCCGCAGCACCTATTTCTGGTACAATATCCCGCCCTTACACGTGTACAGTGGGAATCTGCTTATCTGTCCTTTGGGTTAGAAAACTTAACAAGGCGCAAGTTGTTTCAGTCGGCATTTCTCAGGATCCGACCTACAACGGAGCCGGTCTTATACTGGGTGACCGAATGCTGGATGGACTACTGGGGAGTTGATGTATGCGGTGACGCGGTGAGAAGCCGTGTGGTTCACGCGGTCAGTTTTATGGCTCCATGCTATCAATATCCTACAACATTTGTGATGATCATCCTTGGCACACCTTGAATACCACAACTCATCCTTTGACTGAATTAGAATTTATATCCATTAAAAATCTATGCTTCTCTTTTAAAAACCTAACTTCCTCTATTTGATGTTTGATATTTCAATCGAAACCTAACTTCATCTTTAATGGATTGTGGTTGACGAGAATTCATAGCCGTGAATCTCCAGTCGAAAAAGAATATCAGATTGATGAGAATTCAAAAACCCTAATCGAAAATCAAATCTGAAATTGAGTTTTTTTTTTTTTTTTTTTTTTGTGCACTTAAGCTGCAAAATACAAATTCATTTCTAAATAGGAGACTGAAATACAAAGATAGGAACTTTATAAGATTCTAGTTCACATTCTTCGTCTACAGCAGCAAAAATTAGGTATTAAGCCAAAAAAAAAAAAGGCAAACCCAATTCAACTAGAAATTATGACAATATTAATTCTAAAAAAGTTGTTGGTTTGAGGTTAATCTATGTCTGCGTGGATGATTTTAAACCAAACGGCATGTTCCCAAAGTAAGGACACCGAGTTGATATGTTGATGTTAATAATAGGTTTTACAATTTCAATGTACAACTTGCACAAGAGTATTATCCCTGCTGTAGTGCAAATGGAGCAATATTTCATCTGCATTATGGTACGTCACCATAATCATTCCTTTCTCATTGAGTGTTGACAAAAAATATTAAGATTCACACAATTAAATCAATTATTCAAAAGAAGTTTTAACAAGTGAATGAATGAAAAGCGACCCAATGTGATAAAAAACGATTATTAATTAAAAGATTGAATAGATTTCTTATTGATTGAGAGTGATAACTAACTGAAATATTAAATCTTGTTCTGCAATTAACTATGAGATCGTAGGAAAACTAATCGTGAAAATTGACTTTTCTATATACATATAAAAAAAATTGGCAAACCTTATTAAACTTCATGCAATCAAGAAGAGTATCCTTACATGATATCTCTACCAGGTATATCGTAATTGTATTCCACATTTAGTTAAAGAAGCATAAATAATATTTTGGATTGTTGAATATAATTATTTTTACCTTTTGGAGCATGAAAACAACCGAGCATATATATTATTGGGAAATGGTACAAAAAATCAAAAATCTAATGTAAGCTCCTTATATAAATAGAAAAAGAAATCAAAAGATAAGGAGTGTACTATCGCCCAACTTTGGTAACGTCAAGTGATGCAATCAATCAAACTATTGGTATAAAGATTAAAAGAAAAAAAAATAACTGAAACGTGGTCAATTGTGAAAATGATGTGGAGTTTACATCTGGAGATCGTTCGACAACTTCACCGATGGCTATAGGAATACTCACTGGCCAGGGGTGTCAATTTTAGACATAATACGATAACATGATACGACACGATATTATTTTTTACGGGTTTGGATTTGGGTTTAACGGGTTTGGTTCATAAATGGGTCAACACGTTTATGACACGAAATAAATGGGTTGTAAATAGGTCAACCCGCATAACCCGTTTGTTTTTTTAATATTTTACTAGTCACTAAGAAGGGCATATATAAATAAGAATTGAAAAGAAAAAACCATAATTCCAATTCCATCACATATTCACATTATTGCCGCTGACTTAAAGACTAAATCTCTAATCTTCATTTTCCATCCATCGTGTTTAGGGATGTTTTATTAATGATTTTGCAGTTTTAGTAGCAAATTAGCAATGTTTAGCTAGGTTTTAATATTTATAATCGGATCGCTAAACGGGTCGTGTTGTACATGGGTGTATCATATAATTGATTTTTTTTATTAATTGTGTCAAACGAGTCGTGTCGTGTTACCCGTTTGTTAAACAGGTCGTGTTCGTGTTTCATTTAATCGTGTCGAAATTAAATAGGTTGTATTCGTGTCAACCTTAAACGTGTCAACAGAATACATCAACACGACACGAACACGACCCGTGAACATGAATTGCCACCCCTATCACTGGCCATGGCAAGGATAAGGCGTTAATCACGGTGGAGACTTTTGGAGATGTTAAGGAATGAATCCCACATCGGAAATCTATAAGATCAAAGAATAGTATATAACTGATGTAGATTGGACCTTAACACAAAAACAATTGGTTTGTTTTAAGGCTCAATCTACTCCACATATATACCACTCACTCTTCATTCTCATTTATTTTCGATGTGGGCCCTAACATCTCCAACACTCATTCTCAAGTGCAACTGAGCGTGGATCAGTTGTCACTATATAAGTAATGTAAATTGGACCTTAACATAAAACCAATTGGTTTGTGTTAAGGCTTAATCTACTCCACATATATACCACTCTTCATTATCATTTATTTTCGATGCAGGATTCCCCAACATCTTCAACACTCCCCTTCAAGTGCAACTGGACCTGGATCAGTTGTCACTTGTCAAATATTCCTCGGCCTCTCTCTTTTAAGGACTAAGGTCATCAACAGGTCTAGTTTTCTCCACTAGACCAAACTCCACCAGGACTTCAAATACGGATCCAGGATCTTTTCGGCTGTCAGACCTTCTTCTACTCTGATACCACGAAGAGATTTCGTGGACCTTCAGAGTACTAGGCTAGACTTGATGAGTGAGCATATAAGTGGGGTTGAGCCCATGAGAGACAATAGGTTTGTTGAATGAAACTATAGAATCCATGGATAAGAGATCCGTTAATTGGTAAGCAATGTTAAGGAATAAGAGGAGACAAATCTTGGACAAGATTTTTCAAAGTGGAGGGACACTTGTCGCAATTGGATTATATCACTCATCGCACGTGGCATCCTAGTCATATCGATGGATTCAGTGAGTCAATCCTCTTAGGGAGTGTTTGGTATAGCAATTTTATACCATAGAATGAGAATGCTTGATTCCCTTTAATGATGGTTGTTAGTTTAAATTTAACCTAGTAATGGGAATGTGATTCCCCTTTATATAGGAATCAATGATTCCCCTACCCCCTCCCATCAATCAATTTGATTCCACTCCCACTATCTTTTGTAACTTCTTTTTTTTTTTTTCTTTTATAATTTTTCCCGCGTTTTTGTCACATGTTGATAAATTTGCAGTATAACATAGATTTAGGTGGCTTTCTCTTTATTTGGAGTACTTTACATCAAATCCGCTCTAATTGTTCATTCTTTAGCCCATTAATTTGAATTGCTCTTATTTCATTAATCTTTCAATCTATTGTCAATACAAATTGAAAAAGTCTTATATAAATCTATGAAGCTTTTTTATGCGGATGAACTCATTACATATATATATAGAATTTTTAATAGTATTTTATGTCATAAGCATATTTTTTTTAATTTGCTAAAAGATTGTTCAAATAAAATCATTTTAAAAATATATTATATTTCAATTAACGTAAAAGGAAAAAAAAAATAAATGGGAGTTCATTCCGATACAGCACCAAACCAAACAGAATTAATCAATGATGATTCTAATTCCGATTCCGTATCATTTCCATTCAAATTCCGTATCATTCCGATTCCGATTCCAAAGTTTACACCAAACGCCTCCTGAGTATTTAGAATTCAATGTCAGGATTAATTTGGTGCTAATTTAGATGTTGGGGCAAAATCTGAATTTTGTACAAACCTCAAAGGTGTTTTTGTACCATTCTTGGATAATAATCGGTCTGCAGGTTAGAATATTATTTACGAGCTTTTGAAAAACGTGGAATACAATTGGAACAAGCTGTTTGTGAGTGATTAGTTAATATTGAAATTAATTAATCTCAAATCTTATGTGTTAAATAGTGAAGTTGAAAATTTAATGTAATGAAATAATTTATTAGGAGCCCGCATACATAAAAATAAAAAAAAATAAAAATTTGAGAATTCAATATTGTAAAATAATAATTCAAATTTGTATGTATAAAACAGTTGGAGTTTAGAACCTTTAAAGAAAAATTATAGTATAAGCCGGGAGTATATTACTCCCGGCAATCAAAATATGACACATCAACATAATCAATATTGATAAAACATGTTTTGATTATATTGATATGTTATTATATTGTATGTTATATTTTGATTAGCCGGGAGTAATCTACTGCTAATTTATAATAGAATGTGTCACCTCTAAGATAGTATATATCTTTCCTTCCATAAATGGACCAAATACAAATATGGAATATGGATAGACAAGCGGCCAGATCGTTGTCAAATTAAGAAGCATGTCAATGAGACAGGTAGTCACCATACGATACATAAATCCTTTCATCCATAAATATTTTTTTATTAAATATTCATTTCTAAATCATTGACCATTTCTATTTATACAATTTAATTCATAACAATAAACTAATATTTAAGGTATCATGTCACTAATAATACTGCTAACTGCTGCTTCCATCCTTAAGATAAATCAATTTCAAAACTAAAACAAAGTACCAATGAAATTATTCTTTTGTTTTTAGTATGCTATTTTATATATATATATATATATCATATCTTTTAATTAGTAATAGAAAATGATAATAAATAATAAAATTGTGCCGACATTTTGGAAATTTCAGATATTATGTTCAAAAATAGATGTTGATCATTTTTTTTAAATTAAATGTTTAATTATTTATGAGGTTATTTTAAATAATTGAATCTCATGTGGTCCTCTAACAATGCATTGTTAACATTTTTGGTGCTATTTATTATTCCTCCTGTTAAAAAAAATTTTTTTTATTTTGGTGTATTTTAAATTATAGTCCGTTTTAATTTTATATATTGTAGTCGAATTTTTATTTTCTTAATATGCTCATATTTAATGCAGACAATGTAAAAGAAAAATTAATAGACAAATAAATTAATTAATTGTCTCCATATTTTTCTTTTAAATGCTTTTTTACTTCTTTATCTTCTTCTCTTCACATCCATCTTCACCATTCCTTTCTCCTCCTCTTTTTGGTGTTTTTTTTTATTTTTTCTTTTTTCCCCTTGAAATAATCTTGCTTCTGGTATTTTCTTTAATTCAATTTCAAAATTGTCTTTCTCAATGTAGATCTGTTGTTGTGCAACGAATCCAATAGTTTTTTCAATGAGTTGGTTTTCATTTGTTCATTACTAACGATTTAAGAAGATTTTTACATCGTAGGTACCTAGATTTATCGTTTATTTTACACGGTAAAATGAAGTTTTTATAGTTGTTGATCTCCAATAAAGTATAGTGAAACTTAACAAAATTTACATTGCAATGTTATTTTGTTATTTTTATTATTTTATTTTATGCACTTTCTCTTGTCTTGGTGTAAAGTTTTTATTAGCTATTTTACAAGGTAAGTATGTGTTATTCTGATTATTATAGAAAATTGTTTAATTTAGTGGGTCTAGCATATGAATTTAACCATTCATTCAACGACATGCCACGACATTTTATCTAAATTACATCAGACCAATAAAGGATATCTTTGGAACAAATATTTGAGTTTTACTTAATTATATGATTAAACTTATATATGGCCCAGGTTTATGAACCACCGGTTCAGGTTCAAGAAATAATTGAACCTAAATCTTAACCTTTAAAAAGATTGAACCGTCAATTCAGACCGGACCGGTTGATTTAAGGTTTGACTAGGGTTTGACCCAGTTCAGATTCAGTTGGGTTCAGATTCAATCCTTTTGAATAAATATTTGGAATTCAATTTGCATGTGATTTCGATGTAGATAATTCTCAATAAATTATTAATATACGTAACAAAATAATATAATTTCTCAAATATGAAAAATAACTTGTACAAATACACCATTTATTTCTCTTACACTTTTAAAAAGAAAATTAAGTGAAAGATGTTGAACCGCCGGTTCAAATGGTTAGAGATTGATCGACCCTGACCCTTAACCTTCTTTTCTTCTGAACCGTCAGTCCGATTCTGGTTCTGGTCTGGTTCAAGATTTGACAGGTTTTGACCCGGTCCAGTCCAGTTCGACCGATTCAGGTTCAATTTGACCACCTCTGATTAAACTGGTCCAATACCTTAACCACCTAAACCTATTAGTGTTCATTAGCACTCAAACTAATTATTACCAAATTTTATCTAAGGATCAAAATATATATATGTTTGTATATTTTTTTTTTTTTTTTTTGTTTTTCTCCCATAAATTCACTTATCAAATCTTTTATGATCGATAAATGATTTCTAGAGTCCCAAAAAATGATTGACTTTTTGTTTTTTGTTTTTTGTTTTTTGTTTTTTTTTTTTTTTTTTTTTTTGTTTTTTATCATGATTGACTTTTAATTAAGCCTAATACGTTCAGGGTAGGTTAAGATTGAAAACAACAATTCATTAAAACAGCCTAATACATTTCTTATTCTTTTCTCTCTCTCTCTCTCTTTTTTTTTACTTTACATTTTTTTACAAATCATTACTTAAATATTCATCTCTCATATTGTAGAGTGATTTTTGTAAACTTTAAAATTTTATTTTGAAATATGAAAGATATATAAATATAATAACCGTTTAACAAAAAAATTTAAGTCGATAGGTAAGATTTAATAATAATTTTTATAATTATATTTGACACTCTTCTATATGCGAATAGCTATTGGGCTTGAAGTAGGTAATACCAGGGAACCATTTAACTCAAAAATTTAATCTGATAGGTAAGGTCCGATAACATGTTTTATTATTATCTTTGATACTCTCTCGCACGTGAATGCTTCTTTGGCTTAAAGTGTGTACAACATAGGTACACTCTACTATGGTTGAAATTTAATCAACAAATAGAGCAATAAAGATTCGAACCATTGACCTTTAAGATTAAATGACTGACTCAAAAGTTTAAACTGATAGAAAAGCCCAATAATAGTTTTTATTATTATCGCTAACACAACATTGACCCACTCTACTATCTATTGATAAATTACCACTAAACGGAGTTGACACGATTTAAACCTTTGACCTTTAAATGCTCCACTACCATGTCATAGAATTTTTTAATCCTAAAATTTAAACTAATAGGTAAAGTCAAAGTAATAGCTTTAATTTTATCATTATATTTGACAAGTAGTTCTATATATTCAAAATTTTATCTAAAAAATTATAAGGTGCATATATGTATACATTTTTATTTGAATTTGTTTGTCTGAATATTTTTTCTTTATCTTTTTCTTGCAATAATTATATATATATAATTGGTGAACATTTAGAATTTAACAATGGAACTTAAATTCGTTTAGTTGAAATATATATAAAATTGGTTCAGATCGACATGAGTAGTTGGCCTCAAATAAATTAAGTATTTAAAGAAAGATAGAAAACTGATCATATTCTCATTAATACCTCTAGCTATAGAAGAACAAAAATTATATTTTGTTCTTCGTACACACTGGTCCGAGACTGTTAAAATTACAACACATTAACACTATTATTGATGTGTTATTACAATGTAAACCGGAACGAAATTGTCAGAATTCAAGAAACCCTCACTCCATTAATTTTTTTTTTTAATACTATTAATGGATGCATGTTCAGAGACGAAATTGACCCCTGCATGGATGAAAAGTGTATTCCAATTCAGAAATATGTATATATATATATGGTCCACATGTATGTAAATATTAATTTCATCTGAAAAACAGCTTCCGAATTCAGACATTCTCAGAGTTCGTAAGAATCTAAATGGTAGAGTAATAAAATAATTTCTATTTACTTTAATTTCTCTGGTTGATCATAATTTACTAATTTTTTTTTTTTTTTTTTCATGTAGAAGAGAACACAGGAATTAATTTATTGCTGATTTTGTAGGACTAGCTAGGACGAGATGGGATAAATTGAGGTTGAAAACAACATTTCAGCTTCAAATGAATCCAGACAAAAATAGAATGAAATGGTTGAAATTGAAAACATCAATCACTTTTACTTTAACTTTGGTTTATTTTCTTTTCTTTTCCTTTTTTTTTTTTTTCAATGTATGTTACAAACATATGGTACTATTACTGCTGTGAAGCCATGAAGTGAAAAACATTAATATTCAAGGCATTAAATAATTTTATTTGTGTCATATATAATTAATTTGAATATTTTAAGAAAACAAAAATATCATCGAGGAAAACCAAATAGATCTAGAACTTGTGTGTGTAATTGAATTGTTTTTCTTTTTTTTTTTTTTGGGTAAAAAAAAAAAAAAAAACTGAGCAATCATAAGTTCTACTTAACTAGGTGCACATGCCTTTAAATGCTTGTCATTTTCATTAACCAGTTGCAAAACCAACTTAATCGCCTTTAATTCTAGAAAATATCTGCAGGTTCAATTTTTAGGTTGAATGCCCTTACACATATATGTCTAAAACTTAAATACTACCAACCCCATTCTTAAATATCTCTAATGTGTTTGGATATTTTCCAACTCTGAGGATGTTTACAATCGATTTTTCCTCTAAAAGTTAGCTAATATCTCCCACATTACAACAAATTAGCAATAAAAACTCTTCATTACAAAAATTGATGCATTGTCTGCTATAAAATTGTTATTGTGCATTTTTTTGTACTGGCATAATTAAGGTTTCAACTCCGACAAATAATATAAATGTTATTCTTGGACTTTATATATCAATTTAAGCTCTCTCTCTCTATATATATATAATACCTCTAAAACAAAGAGATTGAGAATACAAACCCTGATAATATATAGGGTTTATTCAGGCGCGAAAACAAATCATTTTCCTTAATGGGTTGAAAATAAAAGCTTAAGTAAAAGCATAAAATTAATTTAAAGGCCCTTTGTACCATATTTAGTTTTGCACTTATGATTTCAAATATTATGAAAGAAAAAATTCAAAAGATAATTTTTTTATAGGCTGGTAACAACTCAGTCGTAACTCCAACCTTGAATTTATAGTTTAAATTTCAGCACATGACACAATAAATGACTATGTTGCACACGCTTTATGCCATTTGAATATTTGTGTGTAGGAATATATTAGAGATAATATGAATATTATTCGTAGACTTTATTTATCTAATGATAATAAAAGTTATTTTTGAGTCTTACTTATCATTTTAAACTTTTTAGGCTAAATAGTTTCACGACATTGTATCAGTATCTCTTAAGATCAAGTGGTCTATAATTTAAATCCTGATATTCTCGTATTGTTCGAATTTCAATACATGGTAGAGTGAATTTATAGTCTACCAAAGGACATCTATATGTTAAGTGTGATGGAAACAATAACAATAATAAAAGCCGAAACCTTAATTATCCATTATCAATTTAAGTTTTAGCCCAAATATTCCAAGAAATTATCAACTTAATCTTTTAATTTATCTCGGTCGAATCAATTTAATCTTTTAGGTTTGTGATTAAGACAATTAAATTTCAGCGTCAGATTGACAACGTTAATAAAAACTTTTGACATAAAATTAGTAATAACTAGGTCTAGATTTGACAATCAGAGTAGTTAACAACATTAACGAAAGATTTTTAATTAACATAAAATTAGTAGTAATGATTAGGTCTAGAAATTAATTTGCCATTAAGTACAGAGCAGTAAAAAAAGTTTGGTTAAAGTAGTAAATGGAAATAAATATAGAAGGGGCAGATCCTGCATGAGAAAAAGTCTGCACGAAGGCAGATCATTAAAAACTTCTCTTCATTATTTTCACATCCCCATTTCCTCTCAAAAATCCTCCTCCTCCTCCGCCACCGCGACCGCGGCTATGGAGATATACAAAACCATCAGGCATCTTGTGCTAGACTACCTTCTCAAATTACCTGGTCTCAACCTCCTCGTCCCATTGCTAGTTAATCATCCAAAAATCCACAACTTTGAATGGAAACAAGGCCAAACTCCAGCTTCATCCCCTCTTTTCCTCGCCCTAGTAGTTATCTCCTATCTCTCATTCACTCTCCTCGTCCCCCGGACCGCCAGCTACCCCTCCTTTGCCATCAACCCTCGTTTGCTAAGAAAAATCTCCGCCGTTCATAACTTGATCATCCTCACCGTCTCCTTGCTCATGGCGGTCGGCGGAGCTCTCTCCATAGTCAATCTCTCACCGGATTGGGACTCGGTTGTCTGCTTCCCTATAAATACCCCACCAAAAGGACCTCTCTTTTTTTGGGCTTATGTATTTTATTTATCAAAAATATTTGAATTTATGGATACCCTTTTGATCATTTTAGGTAACTCAAAGAGAAGGTTGACTTTCCTCCATATTTATCATCATTCGACGGTGGTTGTGATGTGTTATATTTCTTTGAATACATCACAGTCTATGTTCCCTGGAGTACTTATGACAAATGCCATTGTTCATGTCATCATGTATTTCTACTACTTCCTTTGTACCATTGGAATACGTCCAACGTGGAAAAAGTTCGTCACGGATTGTCAGATTTGGCAATTCTTCTCGAGCTTTGCAATCATGGCTTGCATATTCTACTACCATTTTACCGGTCCGGGTTGCTCTGGGATCGTTGGTTGGTGCTTTGATGCGGTTTATATCGCTTCTCTTTTGGTTTTGTTCCTTGATTTTCACTCTAAGAATTACTCCAAGGAGGATCTCAAAGCAAAATTAATCTAGATAAAAATTACAGCTTTTATCAGTTCCGATAGGATAAACCATCTTCTTCTTTTTCTTCTCTTAAATCTGTCTTTGATTATTAATTAATGTGTGTGGCTGTTATGAGGGAAGAATTGCCCCCAAGGCAGAAAAGTGCGAATTTCGAGGCATGCAACTAAACATATTTATGTTTATGTCTAGTTAAATACATGGTCCAAAATTCGCACTTGTCTTCTCTCGTACCAAATACACCCTGGCTGTGACGAGTGGTGATTTCGGCATGCACGATGTTAACACAGTGTAAATGAGTGTTGAAGAATTTGGAAGTGTAATTTTCAACGCTTGTTTGGATATGTGAAAAAGCATATGTGCAGAAAGAAATCGCTATCTTGTTTTTATTATTTTTCCTTTAATTTGGAGTGGTTTCAAAGCAAATATTGGTCAAAATGTGAAGGTATTAAATATTTTAAGGGTGACACTTTGGTTCTGTTGTTTCTGTATTTGAGTGCATACATATATGCAATTAGGTATCAAAAATAAAGGTAATTAGTGTTGTTGTTGTAAAAATGGAAATGCGAGGACTCTGTCACTTTTTTTATGTTTGTTGATACTGTACGTTATTGAGGGAATAATAATGATATATTAAGGGAAAAAAAAAAAAAAAAAAAAAAGAGAATATATGTTTTTTTTTTTTTGCCATTTAATAAGAATTCCTACGTTATTATTATA
The DNA here is from genome assembly GCA_039660915.1 of Euphorbia tirucalli. Lineage (NCBI taxonomy): Eukaryota > Viridiplantae > Streptophyta > Magnoliopsida > Malpighiales > Euphorbiaceae > Euphorbia > Euphorbia tirucalli. The sequence goes on along the minus strand of CM077633.1, from coordinate 18,278,404 downwards.
TATTTGTGAGAAAGAGCTGTTGTGCCCAAGCCCAGAAACAAAACGACTACGTTCTCACCACATGAGATAACTCTGCGCCATCAAAATCATCCACAAGTATCCTTATTGCTCTTTCTTTTCAACTCCAACGTACATTTATTTGGTCAAGTTTTATAATCCGAAAATTATATTACTTTCATTTTATTATCTAGTTTTGATGTGAAGAAGAGAAAGGAAATGAAAAATTTTATTTATTCTCAAAAATTACAAGTAAGTAAAAGAGCTATTAAGCTCTTTATATACACAGAAGTAAAAGAGGGAAAATTAGTTTCATCAAACTAACTAATCATCTCACAACTAATTAACCATAGTTAATTAACCCCTTTCATCATTAACCAAAGTTAATGTGATCCGGTTAAGTAACCACAATTAGTTAGTTGTATAATATGATTTCTCAACATTCCCCCCTCAAGTTTGAAGTTGGACCACGCCAAGCTTGGACAATGTAGGAATCATTTGAGCTCGAGCAAGCTGTTTGGTGAAAATATCAGCAGGCTGTACTGAGGTTGATACATGTGGGGTAACAAGAAAACCATATTCAATGTAGCTGCGAACGAAGTGTACATCAATATCAAAGTGTTTTGTCTTCTCATGAGCAATCGGATTTGCTGCAATTGAAATGGCTGAAGTATTATCATAGTACAAAGACAATGGTAAGGAGAGAGGAATATGGAATTCTTTCAACAGAAAAGTCACCCATTTAAGTTCACAAGCTGTAGTAGCAAGGCTGCGATACTCAGCTTCTGCAGAGGACCTTGAAACTGTTGCTTGCTTCTTGGATTTCCAGGAAATTAAAGCATGCCCCAAGGTAAGACAATGACCAATAATGGATTTTCTGGTTTGTTTGCACACTGCCCAATCTGCATCACTATATCCACGCAAGGTAAGATCATTTTGAACTGGATAGAATAAACCAAACTGTTTGGTACCTTTCAAGTATCTAACAATATGCAAGGCAGCATCCATATGATGATCCATCGGTTCTGACATGAACTGACTAAGTTGCTGGGTTGGAAAAGCTATATCAGGCCGGGTAAAGCCTAAGTATAACAATCGACCAATCAATCTTCGATAAGAATTAGGGTCAAATAATTTCTGACTCTAAATATGAGGCTGAAACCTAGTAGGTAGAGGAGAAGATGCCACATGTGCTGTTGTCATTTCTGTATCTGTCAATAAATCTATTATATATTTAGTCTGAGATAACAGAATACCAGTAGAAGATCGAGCAACTTCGATGCCCAAAAAATATTTTACTACTCCTAGATCTTTGATTGTAAATTGAGCATGTAGATACTCCTTAGTAGCAATAATCAATGCTTCTGAAGTACCTGTGATAAGCAAGTGATCAACATATAGAATTATAGCCAAGAAATGACCATCCACTGATTTTGTATATAAACAATGATCATGAGCAGAGCGATTAAAACCATAAGCCTGTAGCTTGGAAGACATCTCTTTATTTCATTGTCGCCCTGCCTGTTTTAAGCCATATAAAGACTTAATCAATCTACACACCTGCCCTGCTCGAGCCTTTGTATATCCTTCTGGTGGTACCATGTAGAGTTCCTCCTCAATAAAGCCATAAAGGTAAGCATTATTGATATCAATCTGATGGATGGGCTATGTTTTAGCTGCTGCAATGGCTAAGAAAAGTCTGACTGTCACCAATCTTGCCACAGGAGAGAAAGAGTCTGTGTAATCAAGCCCCTGCATCTGATTAAAACCTTTAGCAACCAATCGAGCTTTCAATGTATCAACACTACCATCTTACTTATATTTGATTCGAAATACCCATTTAGAAGCAATAGGACGTTTGTTAGATGGCAAGTCACATAAAATCCAGGTATCATTCTGTTCAAAAGCATGCAACTCATGATTCATAGCATCTACCCATGCAGGTTGTTGACTAGCCTCTTTGTAATTCTTTAGTTCATGAACAGCTGTAATATTACTTAAGAAGGCCTAATGTTGAAGAGAAAAATTAGGTAACAAACCTGGAATATCAACAAATGGTTGTACTTAAACATTGGAAACAAAATCATTTAACCAACTTGGTTGTCGTAATTCTCTACCAGTGCGGGACACTGAGAGTGGTTGATAGACAGGTAAAATAGCATCAGTGGAAACCTGTGGCTCATTATCAGAGAATATGTGAGAAGAAAACAAATTATCAGAGAAAACCACCCCATCCTTCTTAAAAGGAAATGTTTCTTCATGAAAAACAACATCTCGTGAGACTGTTAACACTTGGGAATCACAATTAAGAACTAAGAACCCTTTTTGGCCCGGTTTATAACCCAAGAAGACTGCTTTATAGGCCCGAACATCAAATTTAACTTTATTGGGTTTGACATTAGAAATGTAACATAAACAGCCAAAGGGTTTCAAGTGAGTATAATCTGGATCCTTTTTGTGTAATCTGAAAAAAGGTGTAGTCCAATTCAGACTCTCAACAGACAACAAGTTAATAATATGGGTAGCTTGTAAAATAGCTTCACCCCAAAACACAGTAGACAACCCAGACTGAAAGAGTAATGCTTGAGCCATGTCAAGTAAATGCCTATGCTTACGTTCTGCAATCCCATTTTGCTGAGGGGTATAAGGACAGGTTTTCTGATGTATTATTCATAGGGATTGAAACAAAGTTTGACATCTATTATTTAAAAACTCAGTCCCATTGTCACTACGAACCGCTTTGACAGAAACATTAAACTGAGTAGTAATCATAAGGAAAAACTGTTGTAAAGCATGAACAACTTCAGATTTAGCAGCTAATAAAATTGTCCATAATGCCCGAGAGAAATCATCTACAATAATAAGGATGTACTTGGCTCTTGAAGTAGACTGACTATAGTATCGTCCCCATAAGTCTATATGTATTAAATCAAAAATAGCATCAGAAATAATGGTGCTTTTAGGAAAAGCTAACCTGTGTTGCTTAGCCAAAGGACAAATGTCACAAGGAACATTGATTTCTGTGCATTGAATAGCAGAAATATGCTATAATTTCTTCCAAGAAGTATGACCAAGTTTAAAGTGCCATAACATGTCCTTAGAAACAACATTATTACATACAAAATCCTTTTGTAAAACAGAATTACAAGAATTGGTATTGAAAAATTGTGGCTGAAAAGACTGCTTTGTCAACGTATACAACCCTTCTTGAAGGAAACCCACTGCCAAAATCTGTTTAGTCTTCAGGTCCTGTAGGACACATTTATCAGGGTAGAACACAACTGTTATGTTTACATCCCGTAACAATTGTCCCACTGATAACAAATTGAACTTGAATGAAGGAACATAAATAACATCATATAAACTGAAATGAGATGTAAAGCAAACAGTTCCCTTATGTGTAATTGTTTGTTGACTCCCATCAGGTAAATGTACCATTTGTGGATGCAATAAGGGTTCTAACTGAACAAATGAATTATCATAGGCACACAGATGTGAAGATGTTCCTGAGTCTATAATCCATGACTCATCAATTGCAACAGGATTTTGAGTTAAGAATACTTGCAAATCCAGAAAATTGAGCAACATTTGCTGTAACACTAGAAGTGGAGCTTGCTTGATTCTTTAAGTACTTCTGAACCTCATTCTGAATAAGCTGCTTCATGTAATCTGGTTCCTCTTCTGATAGTTGTGACTGAGTACCTTGAGCCAAATGAGCATGTGCCTGTTTTCTTCCTCCACCCCTGGATACAGTTTTATTAGATGATTTATACCAATTAGGATAACCAATTATCTTGAAACAAGTTTCTCTTGTGTGCCTTGGTCGATTGCAAAGTGTACAGAACAGATTATCCTTGTCAGCAACAGTCTCATTATGCTTCTTATGGCCTTCTGATTGGTTGTTGTAAGAAAAATGTTGAGCCTGTTGCATTGGTTAATTGAAAAATAGGTATGCCATTATGAGTTTTCTGTTTTTCTTCAACATTGAACTTCTATCATTTAATCCCATTAAAAAATGCATTAGGTGGTCAGATTCAACCATTTGTATTATTTTCTGTGTCATTTCTCCACAATTGCACACAGGGATGGGATAAAGATCAGCAAGATCAGCCCATAATTTCTTTAATTTTGTAAAATAGAGACTTACAGACAGGTCACCTTGAACAACTCCTGTTAACTCTCTTTTAATTTGATAAATCAATGGTCCAATTGATTCAGCAAATCGCTGTTCTAGTTCTTTCCACAGTTCTCTTGCGGTTTGGGCATAAAGAAAGGAATCAGCCAAATCTATCGAAATCGAACCAATTAACCATGAAAGGACCATATTATCACACTTTTTCCATCTTTTGTAATTCTTAGAATCGACAGGTGGTTCTAAATCATCACGTAAGACGAAATCAATTTTATCTTTTCCAGAAAGTCCTATTTTCACTGCCCTAATCCAGGAAAGATAATTGGTTGTAGTGAGTGGGGAACTTACTAGAGTCATTCCTGGATTGTCAGAATTTCGTAGCTCCATTATCGCACCATCTTCATCAATTTCATCCTCCAAATCTTCATTGTTGTTTGCTTGCTCTGGATTCATGTCTTCCCCTTGAAGAACCTAGAATCCCGAACGAGCTCCTTTCTTTCTCACCATTGTGGAATTGATTTGTTAAGAAACCTAATTGTGGAAAACTTTGAAGCTGATGAAACTCAGCTCTGATACCATGTGAAGAAGAGAAAGGAAATGAAAAGTTTTATTTATTCTCAAAAATTACAAGTAAGTAAAAGAGCTATTAAGCTCTTTATATACACAGAAGTAAAAGAAGAAAAATTAGTTTCAAATTAGTTTCAACAAACTAACTAATCATGTAACAACTAATTAACCATAGCTAATTAACCCCTTTCATCATTAACCAAAGTTAATGTGATCCGGTTAAGTAACCACAATTAGTTAGTTGTATAATATAATTTCTCAACAAATATTAAAACAATGTTTAAACAAATTTTGATATTACGATATTTATTTGAGATATGTTTAAATATCATAAATATATAATTTTAAATGAAATTGAGATGAGTTCAAATATAATACTTTCTATGTCCTAAAAAGATAATCTATATCTTCATTTTGATGCGTCTCAAATTAGTGTCCAGTTATTTTGTTTTAGACTATAGTTAAATAATTAATATTTTTATACCCATGTTTAGTGTACTTTGACTTTCACATATAGAAATATATTAATATTTACTTGGAAATATAATTAAAATTGCCCAATAATATTAAGTTTATATAGTAATATATAAAGAAATTAATGGAGAAAAATATATTAACTATATTTGTTTAGAAAACATGAATAGTTTTATCATAATTTTAGTGAATTAGGGATCATAGATAGTATAATTTTATCCGTTGACATTTGTAGTTTGAGTTGATGGTATTGATACTGGTAACTTAATGTATTAATTGTCCAAAATTAGCTTAAAATTATCTTAAAACTATCAGATATAGTAACACTTTAATGCTTAATAATTCAAAATACAACTTGTAAGTTAATTAATTAGGAAAAGGCCCTTTTAAATCTTCTAATAACTGAAAACGAGTCAGCAGCAGATATATCTCTGCATGATTTCCACTGTGAACTACAATCAACTTCCTCTTAATTAATTAATCAATTAAGATAATTAAGAGGAATGAATAGTGAGGCAGGTGAGAAAAGTAGTTGAAAAATAGTAGTAAATAGGTACCGACAATCAATTGAGAAGGAATTTTCATGAGACAGCGCTAGCTTTTATTAAGGCCTACATGCGGATTTACTTGAACACTACGTTGAACTAGTTCATGAGGTCCACATATTTACTTGTGTGCTTCCCACACCGTCAAACTCTTTTTTTCTTTTCTTTTATTTTATTTTTTAAACTTCCCATTCATTTTTAAGGGTATGTTAAAGGACACTAGCTCGAACCCGAATCCCTCAATGTATCATTCCAATATAAGAAATTAGTTAACACTAGATAAGAAAAGCGGCTGAGAGTCGCCTCTCGGCAGCGGCAAGCTTAAGTGTTCAGGTACTGGCTACTCCTAGTCTAGTTCGTGGTTTCCTCTCTCTACCTAGTGGGGTGGTCAAGTGTAACATGGATGCTGCAATTTTTTGAGGTTCAGGCCAAATTAGTCTTAGTTGGATAGCTACGGTATCAGATGCTAGTTTAGTTGTATCTGTAAGGAATAAAGGTTGTTTAGGAGTCTTAATTTTGTATTCCTCTTTTGATTAGGATTCCTTATTAATCAAAGTTTCTTGTATGTATATAAACCACGTTATGTTAAAAATACAAGTATCATTTACACCCTAATTACATGGTATCAGAGCAAAACGTAGGGTTTTTAAGTCATGTCCATCGAAAATTCCTCCTCCAACAGCTGTTCGTATGTCTCCTCCTATAGCAGTAATGGTGTTCCTGCCATATCAATTCCTCACAATATCCAATCCTAATTAATTGTAATTCCTTCACTTCCTTTCTAACTAGGCTATTTATGGTAAAGAAGCTCTATTACGATTAAAGGACAATATTAAACACTTAAAATTAATTAAATTAATTAACTTTGATAATATTATTTAAAACTTTAAATTAAATCAAAATTTTAAATTCAACATAACTAATTACAATACGCAAAATAATTTTATAAAAATTATTTATGTATTCTTTAAATATTTTTATATTACCATTTCTCATAAAAATATTTATAGAATGAATTTTTATATTTTAAAAAATTTCATATCTTTAAATTTAGTATTTTATTTTTATTATTTATTAAACAACTTAACCATTCATTGATTTCAACTTTTATAACATCCAACACTAAAAATTTAATATTAACTTTTACCAAACAATCACTAAGAACTTGTTGATAACCATTACAAGCACTTAAAATTAACATACGCTAAGTATTATCTATTATATATATTAAAAGTGGATACATCTTACTGAGTTGTCATTTTTTAGTTTTTTTCTAAATTATTAATAATTAATTTTATTTAACTTTTAAAGATTTTGTTAGTTAAATATTTAATTTATTTAAAATTTAAAATTTAAAATTAATTAAAAATGTTTCTGATAAGTATTTGAATTTATACAAAATTAATATTATGGCATGACATGGAAATAAATTCCACTATTTTGATTTGTTAGCTATTGGATTTTTATTTCTTCTATTAGCTGCTTTTTTTTTTTTTAATTTCTTCGGGGCTTCTCCTAATTTTGGAGAATTATTAAAATCTAAAATAATTATAATTTCCTTTATTTAGTTTTTTATTTTACAATTTCTTTTTTTAGTTTTTTATTTTACAATTTCTTTCTCCTCCTAATTTTGAGTTAATTAATAATTATTATTAATTTAAAGTAAATTTCAATTATTTAGTTAATGTTAACATGTAATAAATTATCCTAAACTTTTTTAAAGGAAACGTTTTCCAATCTCCCTCAAAAACCCAACAACTTCAATTTTCAAAATCTCATTCTATCTTTTTCTTCTCCATTTGTCATATGACGATTTTCACTCTCCTCAATTACATGTTAATGTTAACATGTAATAAATTATCTTAAACTTTTTTAAAAGAAACGTTTTCCAATCTCCCTCAAAAACCCAACAACTTCAATTTTCAAAATCTCATTTTATCTTTTTCTTCTCCATTTGTCATATGACGATTTTCCCTCTCCTCAATTTTCATTTCTATTGCAGCTTGCTTCTTTGCTTTAGACTCGACATCTGTAGTAATGGTTTTCAATTTCATTCTACCTTTACCAAGCTGCTTAGTAACATCTCAAAAAGTCTTCTTGTGGTCTGATGCGACATTCTCGATGTTTAGTTAGGTAAAACCTAGGCTCTATTCTAAATTTTTTCAATTTCTATTTTTGGGAAATCGCTTTTTTGATTGAATTGTTTCTTATGTTTTTCTTCCTTGCGTAATTCGCATCCCGTTGATTTAATGGTTTATGTCTTCTTTTCTTCTCTTTTTGCAGCGTTGGTAAGAAATTCTTTACCTTTTCCTTATTTTCTTCGCCTAACGTGATTGCTTTTGGCCATTTTTTCATGCATATAATTAAATTTTTCTAATTTATGTTGACTTTGTGGCAATAATTGCTTCCCTATTTGCAATTTACGGATGCCATTAAATTAGAAGTAAGCCTTCACTAACTCAATTCAGTACATTTTTGTCTTAATTGTCTATGTTTATGCTCCAATTCATAATTTCTTTTTCATTATATTTTGTCCTTGGCCACCAATTTTCTTCTCTTCATCCAGTTGAAATTATTTTACTAGATGTTTACTGATTTAGAAAGTGCAACATCAACAATAAAGAAAGGAAAGTTAGGCATATTGGCATTATTCTTACTTTAGTTAATTTTAGTGTTTTCCTATTTCGTTTGTTTTATTGACAGTTTGCTATTCTTCTCAATTGAGTTATATTTTTTCTAATAAAATTGATAAATATGGCTCTGGTGAGTCACATTCACGCAAATTGTATTTGTCAGTGGATGAAATATAAAATTTGTATTCATTTATTTGTATTTATTTCATTTCATTGTTATATTTAATTTATAAAGGCAACAATATTGGTCATGATGCAGTATGGAGAGAAATTGAACTTTCAAGTTTGGGTTGTAGAACACAGAGGTGCTTAGAGAATTAAAATATGCATGGACAAATTAACCTTTTTTAAATAAAAAAATGAATTAACACTAATGAAACGTCAAATAGCAACAGTTAAAAAATATGGATAGTGTGATATTAATTTATAGCTGACAAATTGACATGTTTAAAGTTTTACTTATCCCAATCAAAACAAACAAATTATGAGAGAAAAGTTACCAAAAGTTAAAATAAAATTGAATGAATTCAAATTCAACAAATATTTTTAAATTTTAGATTACGACTAAAGAAAATGGATTATACTCATAATATTTCTACAAGAATCTTTACTATATTTTCTTATATTTAAAATATTATATATATTTTGTAAAATATTAAATTACTACTATAAAGTTTCTACTAATGAATGGATAGTTCATGTTTAAAAAAACCTATAAATATCGAGTAATGTTAAATTATACTATAAAATTATTATATATGTAATTTCTATCTATTCAAAAATATAATATTAAACAAGAACGATTAAAACAATAATAAAGATATGTTTTTTTTAGAAATAGCAATAAAGAACATGTTATCTTTACATTGGACGGGTATTAGGCTAGTATATATATATATTTAAGTTGATTTGATAACTACCAACTACTCAAAGTATTAAATTGAGTAACTGAAGACTTTCAACTTAAAATTATGATGTACTACAAGAATAGGATGAGAACTTTTTCTCAATTTTATATTTCGTTCTCGCACTATTCTAGGAAAAAGGGTCTCCAACATGTCTAAGATAGTACGAGAACGGAACCCACACGCGGTTTAATGTTAAAGACCTTACAGAGGGTAATATCTTGAAAATTTTGGTCCCTACACGCATCAATGATAATTTGATAAAATGCTCAACTTACCAAATTGAAAAATGGTAAAAGTGGAAATGAAATGGTTAATGAGGTTGACCAATTCTATATGGTTTCTCTTTCCACCATAATTGACTGCTGTAGTCCCAAAATCGCCACCCAACTACCTCCACCTACGTCTCTTCTTCTTCTTTATTGCTACATCAAAGATTGATGCCTTTGCTATCCATCTCTACATGGATTTATAATTTCTTTGAATCATTCAATTTTATCATCACTCCAGCGGTGCTATCATATATATTCCCTCCCTTTTATATATATATATATATATATAAAATTTATGATAGTTATTAAAATGATTAATTTACTTTAACACTCATTTTCTAAAACTTTATATTTCATATAAAAACTCTTTTTTTTTTAATTATTATATTTAATTATAAAATCATTTAGGTTAATGTTAGACCTTTCGCTTAACATAAATAAGGTTAAAATCGAGAAAAAAATTAAAAAAAAAATACATAGATACATGATGATGATATGAAAGGAAAAGTATGAAAACAAACCTTGTGGTTTGACCGGTTTGTAAATAAAGGGCTATGTTTCAAAATGGTATAAAAATATGACATGTGGTTTGACGATTTTGCAAATAAATGGTTTATCATCCAATATATTAATCTAAAACTCTCCTATCCTTCAAAATTTCATCTGAAATTTTTCAAATTTGTTGATTAAAGTACAATGGACCCTAGTGTGGAAGTTTGAAATTTTTCAGATATTGGGTATATTTTTATTAATTAATAATACAAAAAAAATCATAAAAAATATAAAAATTGCCAAAAAAATTTAAAATTTGGAAGTTTGGTAATTAAAATACAATGCACTTTATTGTGAAAGTTTGAAGTTTTTTTCAGAATGTAATTATATTTTTGTTAATTAATAACGCAAAAAAATAAAAATAAAAAATCATAGAAGATATAAAAAAATTCAAAATTTAGAAGTTTGTTAATTAAAATACAATGCACATTGTTGTGAAAGCTTGAAGTTTTTTTCAGAATGTAATTATATTTTTATTAATTAATAATGAAAAAAATAATAGAAAATATAAAAATTGCCAAAAAAATTCAAAATTCAAAATTTGGAGGTTTGTTAATAAACAATGCACTTTTTTGTGAAAGCTTGAAGTTTTTTTCAGAATGTAATTATATTTTTATTAATTAATAATGCAAAAAAAAAAAAAAAGAAAAATTATTGACAAATATCTGAATAAATAAACATATTATATAATAACTTTACAATAAGTTTTAAAAATTTGGATATTGTTTGACAATTTTTTCATTTTTTTATGATTTTTTTTTTTTGCATCATTAATTGATAAAATATACCCAATTCCCAAAAATTTCCAAACTTTCACACCAAAATCTATTATATTTTAATCAACAAATTTTCAAAATTTCAGGTGAAATTTTGAAGAATAAGAGAGTTTTGGGGAAATGTATTGGATGATAAACTCTTGATTTGTAAAATCGTAAAACTACATGTCATGCTTTTGTACCGTTTTTAAACATAGCTCTTGATCTGCAGATCGACCAAATCACATGATTTTTTTTTTTTTTTTTTACTTTTCCCTAATATAAAAATGTAAAAACGAACAAATTAATTCATAAATATAAATCTTAAAAGTAAAATACGAGAATATATAGAAAGAATGAAATTGAAAAAATTACACAAGTAGAGAAATGAAAGGAGATTTATTGAATGTGACCTACGTATAATGTTTGAAGCAGTTGGTTTACAAATTACAAGAGAATGTTTACTAAAACTGACACTCTACTCCTTTAAACAAATTTAGCAAAGATTTCTGTCGAGACGTTGCCCCTTCCCCAACCAAACTCAATAAAATTACCAATTTCTTTCCCAAAAACTTATTCTTCTTCTTCCTTTTTTTTTTTTTTTTTAATTTTTATTTTTATTTTGCAATATTTTGATTTTTTTTTTCTCCCCTCTGATATTTTTTATGCGTTTTTCTTCATTCAATTTTCATTTATTTATTTTTTGTTACTTTTTATTGTCTTTGTCTTTTGTTCCAATTCGTTTTTTATATGTATCGAAAAATTTTAGAATACTTTAGGAGTATATACTCCCATAATTATAAAATATTATTTATGTTTTTTTATTAGACCCTAAAAAGGAAAGCAGCAACCCTTTTTGTTAATATATCTTACGGGAGTATCATATACCGGGAGTATTCTAAAATTTTTCTATATGCATCTGCGTTTTTTTTTTTTTTTTAGCGTTTAGCATCACCAAGTTATTGCCTAGTGATAGGTGATATCAAGGTACAATAACTGTTTTTCCTAGAATTTTACCAAAATAATGAGATTTTCGATATCTAAAGAAATTAATTTTATTGCATGATAACATAAATTGCGGGATTTATGGTATTTCAAATAATTCATTTCGTTGGTTTGTGGTATTATATAGGTTCAACAATATCATAAAATTAATAATTTATGATTTTATATTATTTTGTAACATTGATTGTGCAATTTATTACTTGAAAATACTGGTATAAGCTTGTGATAAGAAGATATCACCACCGTTTTCACTAAAATAATGATTTTTTTTTTTAGTTAAAAGAATTAATTTACTACCATATTACATTGATTGTGCAATTTATGGTATTTAAAAGAATTGATTTTGTTGTCTTCGTGCCTTTTATAGTTTAGTAATTTTATTAAGAATTTATAAAATCAGTTATTTTATTGACTTGTAATAGCATTGATTAAGCAATTTTACTTCCTTATAATACCAATTACGCAATTTTATTGTCTTAGAATATGGGTATCATCTTGTGATATTAAAGTATTATCACTGCAAACAATTATTTATTGTCTTGTATGTCAGTTCCCCTGATTATTAGTATTTAAAAGAACTGATTTTGCCATGATTATTTGTTCCCTTGTATAGTATTTGTATCTTAGGAATATTGAAAACTTCTATTTTAGGATTGATTTTGCTGATTTTTATTGTTATGAAAAGAATCAGCGCATTTGGCATTTCCGTAGGAATCTATCAAAATATTGAGTTCTTGCTAAAAAGTTCTGAAAATTAAACCTTTACATACATAACAATGTGGAGTTTCTGTTGTTCTCCTATCGGATTAATTATTGATGATTGTGTTTTTCTTTTGTTTCTTTTAATTCTTGTAAGTTGAGGAAGCAAGTAAATCATCATGATCTTACTAAACTAGTTCTTGTTAGGGAAAATCCTTGTATTACTTGTAATTAATTTCCAATAGAGACAAATGATGTACTTCCATAATACAATCACTATATTTTTTTAGTGAAAAATAAATTATCTGCCAATCAATGCAAGAAAGTAATAAATGGTGGTTTGATATTTGAAACATTGGATAGAGACTAGAGTTACAAAAGAATTTAACATCGAAGATGTAGGCAAAACCAATGGGAATTAAATTGCAGAGATAGAAGGCAACAGAACACATTAACATTACGTTGATCTTAGGTAGATAAATGCAAGATGTGTACATACTATAGCTAGTTGTTCATGAAGTGATTTGTTGGGACATCCATGGCTAATCAATTATATATATTCAAGTAAATTTGAAAATGACACTGTTAATTAAAACCCTCCCTTTAATTACATGACTTTGTCAGACAGGTTTTAAGGTGGATATTTAATGCTCTCACTCACTAAATATATTAATTCGCATATTACGAATGCAACTTATAAAACGGTATTTCTTTCCGGAAAAAAAAAAAAAAAAGGGTATTCCTCGTGGGTAATGACATGGGTTTGAAATTACAGATGATATTACTGAATTGATTTCACTTAATTCCAAAAATAGGACTTGAATCACTTTAAAACCAGATATCACACACCCTTAAAAAAAATGAAAATTATAAAACTAAAATTTGTCTACAATTCTAAATTCGAGTGCTATGTAAAAAATCATTGAACTACATTGTACTCGAAGTTAAATTTGGTATTTCTGGTTATTTTCGTTGAGATTTTTATATACATTTTATTATCCACTAAGCTCGTAACTTGTAGTGAACAACGTCTTTATAGCTGATTATCCTTTGTAGTCTTATTTTTTAGCGATGAAAAAAAAAAAAAAAAAAACTATACAACTTGAATCAAAACCAAAGCAAATATTGGTATCAAACCAAATAAATTAAACAATATCCTACAATAATTGAAATAACAAAAACTCACCATATTAGTGAAAGAATACAAAGTTGTCACCTGTGTACACGAGATAAAATAATAAAAACAACAAAACCACACTCCAGCCTACGATTTGCATGTTAAGTTTCACTATAATTATTGATCGGAGATTCTTCACAGCCATAATAACTCCAACGTACCGCATAAACCATGAGTAGATATAGACATATCTTACATGGAAGTTATGATTTGGGTACTATGATATAAAGATCTCTATGAATCTTTGACTATAAATAGATGATGACCAACCCATTGATAGAAAACAATCGGAATTGTATTTTCCAGTAACATATCTACAATTAAGGAAGACAATTTTGAAGCTAAAACTGAAGGAGACACCAAATGTACACTATTTCAAGCCCAAAAAAAAAAAAGAAGAACAAAACACACTAGAAAAGGGAGAATAAAGAAAGGAGGAAGATTAGAATGAGTACGAAGAGGAGGAGGGTCCTCTTCAAAGATGAAGAATTAAAGAAATTTTTTTGGCGATGACTAAGATTCTGTGTTCTCTTTAGGAAAAGATGCACTAATATTAGTGTACAATATACATTAAGCCCATAAATATATTCATTTATTTGATTCTCAGGTCCCCCTAGCGAAATAAATGAATATATTTATGGGCTTAATACCACATCCAATCCAATCGCTTAAGAATTTTTTAGCAAAAGCCAAACATTTTACAGCATTCTTCCTCTTTTACTACACATGTGTATCTTTGCTACAATATTAGGAAAATATGAAAATCAAGATACTGAGGAACCAAGCTTTTTATAGCTTTTTGGGGCTTGGACTTGATTGATGCTTATTTGAATTGAAGTGGTATCTAAATCTTGAGGAATTATAGTCATGCAAAAGGTTGTTCTTTAACCTATACCCACGCTTTTCCTCAATTCTATAACTGAATCAAATATTTCTTATGATTGTATGGATGAAGAAGAAGAATGAAAATAAAGGAAGAAAAAATTTTGATTTGCCATATATCTTCCTCACCAAGCTTTGATGGGTCCGTGTTGAAGTAGGGAGTGATTTGTGTCCCAAGGACATTGTGATTTATTTTTTGTTATTAATAAATACGTTTTGTATTTTTTATATATATATATATTGCAATGTTAATCATATAATAATATCCACAACGGACTAATAGTTATTTTAAATGTCTTTAGTCGGTCATTATTGTGGGAACAATAATGATTTAAGACTAGTATGAGAGTTGATCGATGATTATGAGATGATCATATGTGTGGAAATATAATTCAGAATCATGAGTACAAGTTGGAGATGTTGTACTTAACTGATCCACTATGAGATCACTCCATGAGTAAGTTTCATAAGTGATATTTATAATAATTGTGTCATTGAATATTTAGACTAGAGGTGGCAAAGCGACACGTGATCCGCCGACACGGCACGAACCCAACACGGTTTCTTCGGGTTTGGGTTTAGCTTAGTAGGTCATGGGTCATTTTCGGGTCGACCCGAATATGACACGTTAAATTTCAGGTCGTGTTTTGGGTCAACCTAATAACCCGAAAATGACCCGAAAAATTATTACAATTTTGCCCTTATGAGATTTTAGGGTTTGATTGAGAGTTCACACATTAAAACTCTAAATTTTATCTCTGCCTATCTAGTTGCTCCTTTCCTTGCCCCTCTTCTTCTCCTCCTCTGCTTGTTCATTCTTGTCGCCCGTTTCTTTCCATATGTCGATCTTGTCGGATCTCCTGCCTCTTCTTCTCTCCTAATCATTCATCACGCCTCTCCTCTCTTGCCTCTCTTTCTTCTCCTCCCTGTTGGGATTTTTCACCAGAAATCACCCGATTGAGTACGGAAGAACGCGGTGATTTCCTCAAATCCGTGCCCAGGAGCAATTGAAATGGAAATTGCAAAACATAAAGTTTTCAAACAAGAGATTAAACTCTTACCCGGATAATCTCTTTAAGAGATGGCTGCAGAAATCAACTTAGATTCCCTCCTCGTTCACGTACACGAATGCCTCTTGAACACAACCCGTGCTAGTGTCGGAAATTACAAACTTTGGAGAGGGAGAGGGTGAGAATTTCGGCTAGGCTCTCTTGGCTTAGTGTTGGCCAAAATACCTAAGGTTATTTTAACCCTAGGTGGCCGAAATTATCCTTGAGAATTTTGGCCCAATTGGCTCACCTTATGTGGGCTTCCTTTTCTTGTCTTGAGGCCCAAATCTATTTTAATTTATTTGGTTTAAATTGATTTCAAACCCAACTTTAATTTTAATATGTATTTAATATCTTACACCATGTAACATATTATTTACATTTAATTAAAATTGGTTTGACTAATTAATTTAATCCATGAAATTAAAATTAGATCTTCACAAAATAAATTCATATGTAAACCTATACATATGAATATTTCCACCTAGGAAATAATCTCATAAATTAATCCAATTAATTATGAGAACGCCAATCAAATATTAATTTTATTATCATGATCAATCCAATTGATCTTTATAATATAATTAATATAATCCTTTCTCTCCAGAGTGTAAACTCCAAGTATACAGGTAATTCCTTAAGTCTGTGTTCAGTCGCTCAATGTGTACGATCCCGTGGGCCCATCTTTATGTTGGTAGTGGGCATATAGCCCACAGACTGTAGGCGGGCTCTAGCAAGCCACTGCAGCCCCCAATTAAGATGGAGATAGCAGTCCAACTGTAATAATAACCCTGTAGTTTGAACTTGTATATCCCATGTCATTGATATCAATGTCCAACACAGAGGCATGGATTGATCACCCTCTCTTGTGTCCGGACATTTACTTGATCCCGAATGTACTGATACTCACAAACAAGTTCCAACTTGTTTGGGTGTGGCTACACTCTTATCAGTTACATTCATCAAGAGGCCAATGATATCTTCTTAGTGGAATACTGAATGACAAATCCCTTCTGCATATCCATAGTATTGCCATGCTAAGTGACATACCTGAAAGTACCCATACTTGGCACCCTATTACAGGCCCTTTAGGCGTACCCCTAAGTATGCGACCTCGCATGCAACACCATCATATGGTCAAGTCAAAGGATCCATACAAGTACTATGCGAGAATCACTTGTGATACTACACCATGTGGATTTCTTGTTTAGTGGATCTATCCAGTACCATGCCCCTTTTGCATGTACCCATTAGCTTTGTTGACATCCCATGTCCAATGACCGGTAAGACACCGCCAAACAACCAGGTTAATGATAGTCTCTAGTTCCATTCATTCCCATGACAGGAACAGACTACGGATCTCTTTATGGTCATATCGTTTACCCTGTCTATGGTCTTACTGCCAAGTGCATGACACTTGTCATCATGGATATGGATATGTCTATTGGATACTTCATTTAAGATATTGCACAAGATATATATAATAAATGAATTAATGCCTTTATTAATAACACAAAATGTGTATAATACATAAATCCAATAAATATATAATACAAATATAAGGTCCAATACCTCGGGACTAGGGCATATCCAACACTCCCCTGCTTCTTCTTTCCTGTCTCGATCTCCGCTGATCTCGATCTCTGTTGATCTCGGATCTCCTCCGATCTCCTAATCTTTCACGCCTCTCCTGCTTGTTCTCCTCGCCTATCTCTTGCTTCTTCTTCTCTCCTTTGTCATCGAAAGATTCTACTTCAAAGAGGTAAGTTCTTGTTTTTCCCCTTCCTTTTGTTATAAGTTCTTCCCCTTCCTTTTGTTCAAAGATTCTGTTTGTTTGATATGTGTTTTGTACCTTTTCTGTTGACCATATATGTTGTGTGTTCTGTTTACTCTATATATTGTATGTTGTAACAATATAAAATTGCAATTTTTATTTTTGCTTTTCAGACTTGAACAAGGAAGAATGGATTGAAGATGTTATGAATTTGGACAAGGAAGAACATGCATTTGATTCTAGTTCTGTCCAGGTGGATTAATGGATTGTAATCTACTATGTTTTGGTTTAATGGATTGTAAAACTTATTGTTTATATTTACTTTGAATTTGATGGATTGTAGTTTATCAAGCTTAGTCTTGAATTTGCTGTATGAAGATTTTTAGGTTTCAATTTGTGATTTATTATGTTTTTGGGTCACAGGTTAGGTCAGGTTAGCAGGTTGGGTCGTGTTTTAATTAACCTGTTTAATGTTCTCGTATCGTGTCCTATTACCCGAGTTTTTTAGGAGGTCGTGTTTGGGTTTGTCTCTTTGACCCAAAAAATTTTCAGGTCGTGTTCGTGTTTGGGATTTTCGACACGAACCCGAAAGTTGACCCGAGCCGAACACGACCTGATGACACGAATTGCTACCCCTAATTTAGACCTGAGGTTGCCATAAATTCCTGCATAAGGAATACTATGATTTGACATAATCAAACATTATCTTTAACTAGATGATCATAAAAGTTGTGATTGGGCTTTAACAAAATCATGTAGCGGAAAATGAGTGTCAAATATGATATTTTTCATCTTTGGAGCCCTTGAAAAATAGATTGAGAAATACACAATTGTGCTCAAATTGATAAATAAGAGCATTAGTTCAATTTGTTTTATTTGTGTACTTGAAAATGAAGAAACAATATGATTGAAAAATATAAGAGTGACACTGATCATGCCTTGTATTAAATATAGATTTCACACATGAACTATAGAATATGTTAAATTTTGTGGATCAATGATCCATATGTGAATTGAGTAGTTATAATGCCTTACTAGAGAATGCATATGACTTGTTGGATAAAATTAGTTTTTATCTTACTTCCGGTTTCATATGAACCTTCATTTTCATACACACAGAATGATTTATGATGAACAATCACTGTCCAGGTTCTTTGAAGTTGTCTGCTAAAACTTCACTTATTAATAATTAGATGTTTTTTTTCCTATGAAGAAGTATCTGCCGTAGCCCGAATTTATTGACATATTTGATACAAGTTTTTATTGCTTTTCATGGCTATAAGTAGCCAAGTAAAGCTTCATTTTGTTTATTTGTCAACTAATATGAAATTGTCATTGGAAACAATTTGGTGTGTTAGAGATAATTAAGATCAGTTGACTGTGTAAATTTTTTCTGGATGTAGATTTTTTGTTGGGATTGAATAAGGACAAGCATCGACAAGGCTAGCATTAATGAAAAAAAGAATAAAAGAAAAGATCAATTAGGAATATAAGCACTCGAATGATATTGTAAATCTCCAGTTTATTTCTTAATTAGATATTCTTTGATTATTTTATCGTGGACGTTGGTAGTATTAACGACACACGTTAAATTTGTATATTCAATCGCTTTTTTAGCTTATTTTATTCTTCATTTACCCACTAAACTCCAGAAAGTTAATTTTAATTGAAAGATAATTTACTGTTCGTCATCCTAAAACCATCACTACAGTTAATTAATTGATGACTAATTTTTACTTTTATTTTTTTTATTTTTTTATTTTTTAAGTTTGGACTTTAAACATCAAATGAAAGACAAAAATAACGAAATGGGCTCAAAGCCCAAAAAGTGCAATAACTGGCCCAACAGTTTTAGGGTTTACGTCCGTGAAAAAAACAACACATATAAGCGCCTCTTTGATTGGGGAAGCCTCCTGCTCCCTCGTCTCTGCTCTGCGTTTCCACAAAGAAGATCGCAGAGGTAAGTACCGGCAGCTAAATCATGGTCCACGTTTCGTTCTATCGCAACTGTAAGTTGTTTTTTCCATTCTCCATTTATCAATTTTCTGGTTTCATTTTTCGTTATCTGCTTGTTGATGATTTTCTGCCTTTTCTCATTGTTGCTGTGCTGTTAAGTTGTGCTTTCTACTGTGTATAATTTTACTTCTCTGTTTGCTTGGATCTTGTTTTACCATGCTCTGTTTGTTCTGCTTTCTTGTTTAGCTGATTGGTTTTGGTACGAATTCTTTTATTGTTCTTTTTCTAAGTGCTACTACATGTTAAAATTTGAAAGAATGGGTAAAGTAGAAGAAAATGCCGGTTAAAATTTGAATTCATGTATAAGTCATGTAGCCACTGGATGAATCAAGGTGAATGAACTTTATTTGTGTATCTCATAGTCAATGTCTGGCTATATAATAGGATTTCTTTTTCTTTTTTATTTTTATTTTTTTTGCTTTCAGAATGTTGAAGGCAGATGATGTTGATGGTTAGTTGAAAATTGGATTTTTTTTTTCTGGATTGAGAAAATAATGTTTTTGTGATTTTATCCGTGTTTAATTTTCAATTTCATCTGATTGTGAGACAAGGTTTAGCAATGACTGCATTCTTTTATAATTTGATGAACCAAGTCTATGTTTCTTTTTAATAGATGGGAAAACCTTTAAGAAACCAAGACGTCCCTATGAGAAGGAGCGTTTGGATGCTGAGCTAAAGCTTGTTGGAGAATATGGACTACGTTGTAAGAGAGAGCTTTGGAGGGTTCAGTATGCATTGAGTCGCATTCGTAATGCAGCAAGAATGCTTCTGACCCTTGATGAGAAAAACCCGCGACGAATTTTTGAGGGTGAAGCTCTTCTGAGAAGGATGAATAGGTATGGACTTTTGGATGAAAGCCAAAACAAGCTGGATTATGTTTTGGCCCTAACTGTGGAAAACTTTCTCGAGCGCCGTCTTCAAACTCTTGTTTTCAAGTCTGGTATGGCCAAGTCGATTCACCATGCCAGGGTGCTTATTAGGCAAAGGCACATTAGGTACTATTACTCTACTTTTTTACTTCTTGTTGCAATATGTTATTATGTTGTATGCATGTAGGATTTTCACTGAAAAATATATTTATGCTTCTTTTAGGGCATTATATTTTTAAGTTTATTTGAGTACATGATGAATTTGATTGTGGTGAGGCCCTTTTCATCCAATTCAGTTTTGCAGAGGTTATGTTTCTTTTTTTCCTTTGCAGTGTTGATATTTAAAGATTCTGTTATTGTCTATAAAGTTTTCTACAAGCACTTTGTATTGGGAGTTATTCTTTTCCTTGTTGAAAGCTTTAGGGGTACATTATAAATATACTTGAGCTTCTTTTATGGGAAATTTTATTTCTTTTGAGGTTCTGTAAACTTGCAGCTAGCGTTGCATGATTCAAAGTGCGTCATGAACTTGTTAATATCAACTATTTATGTTTCAGCTATAAGAATTGTATGGATAGTTGTTTATTTATCTTTAAACTTTCACCATTAAATGAAATTTTGGGTAAATTTTCTAATCTCTCTATCTGTATGATAATGCTCAGTAGCATTTAAATTGTGGATTCATCACGTTGTGAATAGTATGAGCATTATCTATGCCCATAAACAACTTGGTAATTCGTTACTATTTGAGTGATTAAGCTTTTTGTGATGTGGGGTCCTGTCAGTTGGTTCTTTATAGAGGGTATTGCTATATAGAAGCAGAACTTTTGTTGTCATTTCTGTATCATGGTTGTTGCTTCCTACTAATATATGATGTCCTAGTAGGGTTGGGAGACAGGTGGTGAACATTCCTTCATTCATGGTGAGGGTGGACTCACAAAAGCACATTGATTTTTCGCTTACAAGTCCATTCGGAGGTGGCCGACCTGGAAGAGTGAAGAGAAGGAACCAAAGGGCTGCTAGCAAGAAGGGTGCTGGTGGTGATGGAGAGGACGAAGATGAAGAGTGAGCTCTCTGACTGTTCTGGAGAGTTAACAGGTTTTGTTTTGTAGTAACCTAGGAAGTATTACTGCCTAAGGGTTTGTTCTAGCACATTTGATAGCTTCAATTTGAGATGGTATCTTTATGTTTGAAGAGATATGGATATGGTCGTTTTTTAATTATTGTCGCTGGAATATATATGAGAACTAAAATCACATCTTTCAAGTTATTTTGAACTACTTTTGCCTGCGGACACATTAAAGAAATGGAAGACGGAGGAACTGAATAGTTAATCAACAAAATTAAATAATTTATTAGTCCCAACTCATTACGCTAGTTAATTATCCACATGTATATCTTAAGTTATTTAAATTTTGTCTCAATAAATTCTTCAATCCTTTTGTTTATTATTTTTACATATGAAACTATAAATTATCTTTAATTATAAGTACTAAATTCATTTTTTGAGTTTCAAAATTTTATTAAAGCATTTTTAGTAAAAGATTTTGTAGTATATATGAACGCCTATATATATTAATCATAAAACATAAAAAATATTATTATTTATTTATTATAAAATATGTATTACTATTTTTTATTGATTTAATATAAAATTTACATAATAAATGTTATTATAGATCTTGATTATTTTTTAAAAATGGTATTTTCTATTTATTAAATGTATTCATAAGGTGTATTATAAATAAAAAGTCTAAATTTTTAATTTTATATTGTTTTATTCCAAATTTTATATTTTTTAAAATATTTTTTATTTAGTTATTTTAATAAAATAAGCTTTATCTCTATGGAATTTAGTTTATAATTATATAAAATTTATTAAATTATTAATGAATTTATATTAGTAATATTAGGATTATGTCATGAGATAATATATAAAATAAAAAAATAATATGTTTTATTATTATAAATAAAATAAAGAATCAAACAGTCGATATTGTTGTTATAATTTGACCATTAACTTTCTAAAAAGATTAAATAGTTGATGATAATAAAGTTTATGGATTATATGATTATTAGAAAAACCTATTAATATAATAGGTAAAAATATAAAAACTAATAATTTTTTTTTTTCAATCATACAATTAAGAAAGATAAGAAAATTTTCACTTTTATAAAATTTTGAAATTTTATTTGCTTTTTTTGAGAATGAAAATTCAATTTAATTACCTATGAAGAAAAAAGTAGAAAAAATGTGATTTCACGTATCTGCAAATGTGATATTTTATGTTGCAAATTACCCTTTGATGACCTGACACATCACGGGACAAATTGTATAAATTATTATTATTATGATTATTATTATTATTATGGTCTTTTTTACTATATGCACTATATATTCCTCTATTTGCAAATTGCTGAATGAAAATTTTTTATATTATACTAATATTTTTACTCTAAAAAGTAAAATAAATAGAAGAAAAAACCTCTGCTCAATCTGCGAGTTTTCAATATAGAATTAGATTTGATATTTATAATTTTATTGATTAGACGATCATAACAAACTATAGAAGCACAAGAGTCTTTCTGTTTATTATTATTTTAATTTGAATATACCTAAAATGCCGAAAATTGATAAACATAATTTTGTTGATTTGAAGAAGTGAAAAATTATTAAAAAAAAACACCACCACTGTGGTTCTACTCGTTAACAAATTGATGATTTTTTTTTTTTTGGTCAATAAATGGACATGTGGTTTAAAAAATTAGTAAAAAAACGACAACTAACATAAAATCATAACATAGTAAATAATTTTTTTTATTTAGTTTGGACTAAAGTTTTTCAAATTGGTTAATAAAATATAATACGTCTTAACAATAAAGTTTGAACTTTTTTAGAAGTGGAAATATTTTTCTAAATTAAATAATGATGCCAAATATATAGATACCCTGAACTCAGTGGCGAATCCAGGACATCAACTTCGGAGGGGTAAAAATTTCCCTAAAAATTTTCCGGCCGGTGATCAAAAAATTCCGGCCAGCGATTAAAAATTTCCGACCGGTCAACAAACCCATAATTAATTCAATTTAATTCAATAACGACACAATTAATTCCATTCAATAGCAATATATTACAATCCCTAAATTAGAATCCCTAAATAACTAAACCCCTAATTCATCTATTTATCATATTAATGAAAAGAAAAAAAAAATTGATTCAAATAATAGTAAAATAATAAAATGCTAACATATTATTTACAATTCCTAATCCTAATTTAACATTATAACAATCTCAATTAATCTAATTGTGTTTGTAAAATCTCAATTCAATTTAGAGTTTGAAATATAAAATATTTAGGAATTGAAAAATAAAAATTACCTAATTGAAGAGAGAGCCGGCAGACGCAGACTGACGGAGAGGAGGAGCGTGACTAGGCGACGGCGGCTTGGACGGAGGAGGTAGTGGCGGAGGAGGTTGGTTGGGTGGTGGTGGAAATTTGAAACAGAGAAAGAATGAAGAAAAGAGGGAGCTGCTGGGTCGAGGGATACACAACACAATTTGTTTTATTTTTTTTTTCCAGCCGTTTTTGCCTGGAATTTTTTTTTTAAACCCCAGACGTCGTTTTACCTGGGAAAAAAAAAAAAAGAGGACGAAAGCCCTCCTCTGGTTTTGGGGGGGCAAATCTGCCTCCCCAAAACTAGAGTTCTTCGTCGTTGGCTGCCGGTAACACCCCTACTAGGGGTGTTTTCCAGCGGCCGGGGGGTCAACGGCCTACCCGTGCCCCCCCTCCCTCCGCCCCTGCATGAACTTGTCCAAAAACGCCTGCTGTCCCCTTGAACTTTTAAAATGCCTTAATGTCCTCTTAAACTTTGAAAAAGTAATCCAGTTTGCCCCCTTATTGCCACATGTCACTCAATTATTAGTTGTCTCATGTTTGACTTTTTAAAGCAAACTCTAGTTTTTATGGGATTTAGGGGATAAACTGGACCAATTTTAAGAAATTCAGGATAGGTATTAGGATATTTTAAAAGTTCAGGGGGCAGTAGGCGTTTTTAACCAAGTTTAGGGGTATCTATGTATTTTAAATGTACAAACGCACCATATGTCATATCATCAGTTTAATAAAAAACTGTTAGTTATCCTTTTTTTTTAATTAAATTTTGAAATCACATGTCTTTTTTCTTTTTTTTACAAAAAAAAAAAAACATAATCTTCAATTTATTCGTAAGTAAAACTATATAATTGATTTTTGAAGTTTTAAATCAATACTATTCACACAAATACTACTGATTAATATAAAATATTAAATAAATTTGAGCAAATTTATTTATATATAAATTCATATACTTTCTATTTTCTCTAATTTTTATTAAAGAAACTTTAAAATTTATTTAAAATATTAAATATATTTTTACAGATTCAAACAATATTCTAAAATTTTCAAATGAGACACATGTTGAAGGATTCTTAGATGATTTGACATATTTCACATTATCAAATTATACTTATTTTAGTCAATAAGATATTATAAAATAAATCTAAATATTTATGAAATGATATTTTAAGTATGGAAATAATTGTATTTAAAAAAATAATTTCAACTAATTTTAAAAAAATTTTGTTCCATCATTAACGTTGACTTCTATTATAAACATTATAATTTTTGTTATGTATTAAAAAAAAAAAAGCTATAGAAAGAAGAGTCAGAGCAGAGTAGGGCAGAGCCGGATAGTAAGCATTCATTCATTCACTCTTTATCTCATCTTCTTCACTTCTTCTGCAACGCACTTCACCGTTAATTCCATTTCCACAATGCTTGAGAAGTGGAGCCTTTACGAAGCCTACAATGAACTGCACGGCTTGGCTCAGGAGCTTCACACTCCATTCGACGCTCCCGCTCTTTTAGTCGTCGGCCACCAAACTGACGGTAAGAGCGCTCTTGTTGAGGCTCTTATGGGTTTCCAATTCAATCATGTCGGCGGCGGTACTAAGACTCGTCGCCCTATTACTCTCCATATGAAGTATGATCCTCAATGTGAGACTCCTGTTTGCCTTCTTGTCTCCGATGATGATCCCACCTTCGTCCAAGAGAAGTCCCTTTCCGAAATTCAGGTTCTTCTTAATATTTTTTTTTTTATTTCTCATAATTCTGCTTCAATGCCGTGAAATTGGACGTATGATTGTTGCTGCTGCTGCTGTCTTCAAGCTTAATTTTGTTTTGAACATGATTTTTTGTAGGCATTCATTGAATCGGAGAATATGAGGTTAGAGCGTGAACCATATCAATTCTCTGCAAAGGAAATAATTATAAGGGTGGAGTATAAATACTGTCCCAATCTTACGATTATTGATACTCCTGGACTCATTGCTCCAGCCCCTGGTCGAAAAAATCAAGCATTACAGGTTCCATAAGAATTTTGATGTGTTGCAAATTTGTTCCATTCCAACTTAACTTCTTATTTTGATGATCATCGTGACCGGGAACTTATGCAGAGTCAAGCTCGGGCAGTGGAGTCCCTTGTGCGAGCCAAAATGCAGCATAAGGAGTTCATTATTTTATGTCTTGAAGATTGTAGTGACTGGAGTAATGCTACAACTCGTAGAGTAGTAATGCAAGTATGTATTTTTCTGTTTTTCTAATTGCACAATGCATATGCTATTCTCAGTTTTATTCTAATGCAAGTATGGATTTAGATAAGAATGTGAACATAGTGTTTGTTTTAACTCCTTACGAAGCTTACACTTAGAGAGGGCCATTTGCTTTTCCACTTAGGACAGTGAAATTTGTATATGGGTTGAATAATAGAACTGAGAAATAATGTTGGAGCAATAATTAAATTATGGAATATTCAAGAAAACCCGGACATGCATGTGCAAAAGGTAGTATCTTATTACATGCATTCGGACAAAAGGAGCTGTAAGTTGCATTAATATTTAATCAAACTGATGGAGAAGCTATATTAGGAATGGTACTACTCTAACATCTTCCAAAAGTTTTTAATTTTTTTTTTCTTTTTCTGTTTGTTGTGATGTTGTGAACAGATTGATCCAGAGCTTTCAAGGACTGTTATTATCTCAACCAAACTTGATACTAAAATCCCCCAGTTTGCCCGGTCATCAGATGTAGAAGTCTTCCTTTCACCACCCAAGCACGCACTTGATGGATTCATATTGGGGGACTGTCCCTTTTTCACATCTGTGCCTTCTGGAAGAGTTGGTGCTGGTCACGATTCTGTTTACAGATCAAACAATGAGTTTCAGCTGGTTTGTTCTTCCAACTATCTAAACTTTTGTTATTGCATTTTATTCACACATAATTGTTATAACATCATAATTCCTATTACGTCAATTACTGTTCCAATTTATAATCATCACTAAAACACGGTATCTGCTGCTTGCTGCATCAACTCCATGGTAAATATGAAAAAGTAATTGAAAAATCTTCAACTGTGCTACACATAGTAATTGGAAGCGAAGAAAACAAACATTTCAATCACTGGATATGTATTAAGAACACGGGAGGTCTGATGCTAGAGAAAACAAGGTCACTTTGAAGAACCAAAATCTAGTTTATAGAACCTCATCATTTGCTTTTTTAATGGAACCATTCTTCATTTTTACAATGGCGTCTTCTAAGCAAGGTATTTATCACAAGAAAAATTGCATTCAGATTTAGTCAACCATGTCATATTCTTTGATACATTTTTTAGGCTCTCTACTAACTATAGTTCACACATTTCAATCCCCAGGGGAAAAAAAAGAGCGAAAGAAGGTGGGAACTTAGAATAACCCTTTTGAATTAGATAACAAGCTTAATAGAAGGATTAAACTTGTCTGCTGGCATAGAGAGAGAAAGTAGTGTGTCTTGTAGATCGTAAGAACAATTGAAGGATAACTCTGCAACCAATATCATTACAATTTCGAATCTAATTATTTGTATTCATATATTGGGGATGTCGATTATTGTTTATAGTATATTTTAATGGTAAAGTGATTCTGTTTATTTTTGAAGTCAAAGGCTGACTAATAAACTTATGCATATTAAAATTATGTGCTAAACATTGTGGAGCATGACATGCAATGTATATAATTAGTGAATTAGTCTAAATTCACATTTAATAGTTAAAGTTCTTGATACAGGCCATATCCTCAAGAGAAATAGAAGATGTTGCATCTTTGGAGGAAAAGCTAGGTCGTCGGTTATCAACTCAAGAAAGGAGTAGAATAGGTGTCAGCAAACTAAGATCCTTCTTGGAAGAATTGCTACAGAAAAGGTGAACTCTCTGTTCATTTACTTTCGTTTATCGTTTTCTCTCATTATATGTTTTTAATCATTCTTCATTTACAATGTAAGACCAAAATTGATTGTCACGGGCATGTCAGGTATATGGACAGTGTTCCTTTGATTATTCCACTTCTTGAAAAGGAGTCCCGCAGTGCAACAAGGAAGCTTAATGATATAATTAAGGAACTCAGGTTTGTTGTTTAAAGTATGCTGTACGTTACAACTTGAGGCAAATTATATGGGTTTTAGTGTTGCTTTCTCTCTCTTAATAAAATGAAAAACAAATTTAGAAAGATAGAGAAAGATGTTTATGAAGAAGATTTCCCCATACTCTGACAATTTGGTGTCTAACTGTCCTTATTAGGCTACAAATTCCAACAATAATGAGTGATCTGAGATGTGTTTGAAAATTAGATGTGGTAAAGGACTAGGTGGCCTGAGCATCCTCAATCATAACTCTAAACTATGAGCATTAGAGTAGACATGTAATATAATTTTCTGCCATCTCTCATGATAAGCGCCCCCCAAAAATACTTACCAAAATCAAGAGAGCACATATTCTATGAGAGTGGACAAACTTCTGGAGACAATTTATAATTGTCAAATTTTTTTACCTCGTGCACAGAGATGAGTGAGAATAAATAGTGAGGAAAAAGAAACATGACAGAAAGCAGTATGTTTGCTACTTCCAAGTCTTGTGTGTTTTTTTCGCCCATCTATGTGTTACCTTAATGTATGAGTATGCAAGAAAGCCTAAGATAGCAACGTACCCACCATTGGTCAGTAAAATTTATTCTGTTGCAATGTGGCGAAGCCACCTGCACCCTTCATATGTCTTCTTCAGGGCTTGAATGAAACATTGGATTTACTGTGCCCAAGGGGTTCTGGATCATAAGGGGCAAGCCATACACTTCTTCCCTCCACATAATCATTCCTCCTTAAAACTTCTAAGCGTACTATATCTTCTTTAAGTGTAATCCCATATTCAACAGGAAAAGACATCCTCCAACTGTCCAGTAAAGCAAAATCCTATCTGTAGTTAAAAAATAACTGTTTCCCAGAAACTTGACCAAGTAATTGGAAAAGATAAAAGTAACTCTTATATTTTATGCTCTTAATTTTTTTTAAGTGGTGAGGAATTTAGGTAAGCTGGTTAACTTTTTAATTTCCATCATGTGTATGTACCAGTTTGTTATCTTATTGTCAGACTTCATGATATTCTTTCCTAAGTATGCAGCACTTTGGATGAAGTTAAACTGAAGGAAAAGGGGAGACAATTTCATGACCTATTCCTAAACAAGGTTTCACTCAATAGTTGTTATCTTTTCTCCTTTTTTACTGGCATTGATGACTTACTCTGCTGCTCCCCCCTCCATCACTTTTTTACATATTATATCTTTCATTTTTTTTGCTGCAAATATCTGATTGTCTTTTATGGCTTGGTCTAATTGTTTGGCTGAGAGAGAGATCATGGCATGTATTTAGGGAATTGCATAATAACTTCGGGTTTAATAAATGTAGTGATATTGTATGTGGTACATTCATAGAGGATATGAACTTTTTTTTTTTTTAATTCTCTTGTTTATTAGTGCTGACTAAAATATGTTTTACATACGCAGTTGTCATTGCTGTTAAAAGGGACAGTTGTTGCACCTCCAGATAAATTTGGTAAATCATTTGATATTGCTTGTCCTTAGTATATGGTAATATTTTCATACTATGATGTCACTATTTTCAGAAGTCAACTTAATCTATTTAAAATTTTATTTCGTCTTTCTTTCATTGTTGTTGGCGGTGTTTAAGGTTGTCTACATGGTTAATTCACAGACTGTTATGTCTGTTTTAGGTGAAACACTACTGGATGAGAGAACTAATGGAGGGGCATTTATTAGTTCAGATGGTCTTCAGTTTCCACCCAAGCTAATTCCGGTAAGTTGGTTTGTGAACTCAGTTTTTTGTTGTTTTGCACACATTGCATTAGTTTGTAAAGCAATGTCTTTGTAACATTTGTAGAATGCATCTTATGACAAAGCAAGCTAAAAGCTTTGCCTCTCTACAAATTGATTACTTTGGGCTATATGCATATTTTATAGTTTTTCTGGGATGGGCAGGGTTGCAGATTTCAGACCTGATATCAGGTTGTTTGTTTATCATTAAGACTGTATTTGCTGTTTGTGAGATCTTTGGCATTTAACCTTTTTGCTTTTTGAGTCTACATGCTAGTCGGATTAGGAATAACACAAGTTACTGTATATTTTCTATTGGTATTTGGCTTTGACATATGTAAACCTCTTTTAACTGTCAATCAATTGGTTGAAGAGTATTTTCATCTGGTTTGGGTATGTGTCATGCTGTAAAAGGCATAAAAGTCCGAGAAAATAAGTAATTACTTTGATTTATTCTTCATTAGGAAAATGATTCTTTCTTGTAAACTTTGTTATGCTTTAGGCTTATTAGTTTTGTATGAGTATCTTGTGGCAGTTTTAATAGACTGTCATAAAAGCAAATGAAATCATGATTATATGTTGGCATGAAGTTCAACCTTTTAGAAATTATCTTTTTGTATAGAATGCAGGCATGCGTCTTTATGGTGGAGCACAATATCATCGAGCCATGGCAGAATTTCGTTTTGTTGCAGGAGGAGTCAAGTGCCCTCAAATTACTCGTGAAGAAATTGTAAATGCTTGTGGGGTTGAAGATATCCATGACGGAACTAACTACTCCAGGTATTCATGGAATTTTTTGACAGAACCATGCATGTGTCATGCTACTTATTTCTAGGTAGGAGAACTCTTCCCTTTTCCACTTATCTAGATTCCAATCTTCTTTTGTTTTCATGTCTTATGGATCTCAGGACGGCATGTGTTATAGCTGTTGCAAAGGCTCGAGATACTTTTGAACCTTTTCTTCATCAGGTTATGCTCAACATATTCTTTTAACTATATATAGTGTGTGTGACATGGTTTTTTTTTTTATTTTTTATGCTTCACTTCTTATCCAAATACTTTCTTCCTTATTTGGTAAAGTTTCTGTTATTTCAAAAAGGGACATTGCATCGATACTGTGGGTCTGAAACAGAAATTATGAGCAATTTGAAATTAGATGTTAATGTGTTACGGCTATAGAAACTACTGAAAAATATTGTTGATTTTATCAGTTATCTCTACAGAATTAATTATTCATTGTCACAAAAGGAATAGTTCTACAATGAAGATTTGACAGATTTACAGTAACATTTGATTTCCTTCTTTTTGCTTTCTTGCTAGAAGCTGTTAATTATTGACTTCATATCTTATCTTTATTCAGTACATTTTTATGCTGTAGTTTTTCTGTATTCACTATGTAATTTATTTGTATCTGTTTTCCAAATCCTGTGTGCTTCTCTTATGGTCTTTCTTCTTCTCATTTCTACGGATTTTTTTTATTAGACATCCTGATGCCTGTCCTCGGACTTTTCCAAGTATGTTTCCTTCATTAATATGGTAAAATGTGGGAGTTATCTGTGTCGAGACAAAATATACTCATTGGACCCCACTTTTCTGGAAATCAGTTTTATGGCCACCAAATTTTGAAATTTCATATACTTTCTTTCATTTGGTTAAATCACCATACTCTGTGGCCTATTACCTGTGTTAAATAGACAACCCTTTGTTTATGAGTTTTCTAGAAGAAACTACTCTTTAGTTCAAAAAATTGGGACTACAGTTTTCGATATATGGAACTGAAGAATTGAAATTATATTTGTGCTTAGATACCAAAGTGTTTATTACTTTACTAGGAAATTAACCTGTAAATGTAATTTAAAATTCAAACTCTATATGATATAGTAGTATGCTAAGACCCTCATGTATGGAGTAGCATGTGATTTGATTTCATTGTTATACATGATTGTAGACTGAAATTGCCCAACAGAGAATTATTCTGAGGGGAACATCTTATTCATACTAGTTTTATATTCTGTCAAATGAAATTTTTATACATTTACTTCTAAGCTTCCATACAGATTTGTTTATATTCACTGTCTATTTCAAATTTTTGGAATTTCATCATATAAGCATTGACTACAGATCTGACTACTGTCTCTTTTACTGGCACAGTTGGGTAATAGGCTCTTGTACATTCTGAAGAGATTACTTCCTATCTCTGTTTATCTTCTTCAGGTATGGTTTTTATTTGAAGGTTCTTTTACTTATTTTCTGAACTGTGATTATATTCATTTACAACCGATTTGTGACAGAAAGATGGTGAGTATCTGAGTGGTCATGATATATTCCTTAGGCGGGTCGCTTCTGCCTTCAACAATTTTGCAGAATCTACTGAAAGAGCATGCCGCGAGAAGTAATTGCTTGCCTCTAATCCAGTAGCTTCTTCCTATCTTTGTTCAACATGTGATGTTGCTTTTTCTCTTTTTCTCTTTGACTTCCATTAATACATATCCTTCTTAATGTGCTGAGTGTTCTTCGTTGTGGTTATTTGCATTTTTGTTGTTACAGATTTTTAGACGTGAATGAATCCATGTTTAGAGGTTTCTTAGCATCCTGTATAAATGTGATTGTAAATGGGAAGCAGAATTTCACAATTAAATTTCTGGTTTTCTGCAGCTATGTCTATCCTCCCTTTACTTGTCATGCTCCTGTAGGTTATTATCATGTTTTCAGGTTGTGGATCTAACAATCCTTTTTGAGCTTGTAATGACAAATTTGTCTCACTGGTCAACTGTAAAGGTGCATCAGATGTTATTGTTTAGAGGAATGTCATTGCATTTTTTTTTTTTTTTTTTCATCTTGCGTGCATGCTCTGATATTCAGCAGAGAATGCACCATCTTTCTTATTTTCAGCATAAGATGTTTCTTATTGTTATTTAGTATTGTTACTATTATTTGGTGGAATGAGATGTGCCTTACCATAGTTTTATTTAACAACACTCTTGGATATCTTATTCTAATTCTCTTTAATATCTGCTGCAGATGTTTGGAGGATTTAATGAGCACCACACGTTATGTGACTTGGTCCCTCCACAATAAGGTTAGAAACATATGGCATATATGGACTAATCCTTAGATTGACACCTTAGAAGCCAACGCGGTATGGGGAAAGGACATGAGGTTTGACAGGCATTCTGCCGAACAACATAGACATATACACCAAATTATATGTTCTTTGCAAACGAAGAACATTATTTTATGAATCCTCACTAAAACTGTCCATGTATTATTTTTCAAATATATGATTTATGCAGCATCATGAGATTTCTGGTTGCCACTTTGGCTCATGGAACAGGATTTTGCAGCGTCTACATAGTCGATTTCCTCGCTCATTTATTTTAATATATACTTTTAGTAATGATCAAGAAAGCTGAGCTGTTGCCTTTTGAACATTGTGGAACTTCATGTGGCGCTTAATATTCAGAAATTTCTCTTTGGTGTTTATTTTGTAAGAATTTGATTATCATCTTTCTTTGATTTCGCACTTGCAGAAAGAATACACAATCTTGTGCAATTTTATTTTCGGATAAGGTGACATATTAGGCTATACATCCATTGACATTTTGTTTGTGTAGTTTGACAAATCTCTAGTTACCTATGTGGATCATGGATACTTATTTTTTAGTGTTGATATATTGTTTTCTTCATTATATTTGTAGTTTGACAAATCTCTAGTTACCTATGTGGATCATGGATACTTGTTTTTTAGTGTTGATTTATTGTTTTCTTTATTATATTCTTGTTTTGTTTTATTAAAAATAGAACATGCTTCAGCTGCTGGAAAAAGTGAAATGCCAGCTGATTTTTTTGGTATCAAACATTCATACACAAATTTTTTATGCAGTCTTGTTTTGGTTGCACAATTTGACTTGGTTTCCCTATTTTCATTTCAATCTACAGAATCGGGCTGGATTACGCCAGTTCTTGGACTCCTTTGGTGGAACAGAGCAGTCTGCTGCAGCTGGTAATTCTGTATCAGCTGGTCTCAGCCAAGATTCGCCATTGGGCTTGGTTGCCAGTGATAAGCATGAGAATAAACCACGAGCAGAAGTCAAGCTGAGTCATGTGGCCTCAGGCATCGACTCAGGCTCTTCTATTCAGACAGCAGATACAAGACTTGCTGATCTTCTAGATAACACACTCTGGAATCGGAGACTTGCACCTTCATCTGAGAGGATTGTTTATGGTCTAGTGCAACAGATATTTAATGGCATAAGAGAGTATTTCTTGGCCTCTGCTGAATTGAAGGTTTGAGCATCTTCCACGGTTACTTTAATTGATTTACGAGAAAAGAATACTTGCTAGTTGATATTCCCTGTTAAAAGTTTGCAGTTCACTATTAGTTTAGTCCAAATTCACAGTTTGCACTTGCCTTGCAGTTCAACTGTTTTCTATTAATGCCGGTTATAGACAAGTTGCCTGCACTCCTCCGGCAGGACCTAGATTCTGCATTTGAAGATGATTTGGATAATGTTTTTGACATCACCAATTTACGTCATTCACTGGACCAACAGAAGCGAGCAACAGAAATCGAGCTCAAAAGGGTATTCTTTTTTCTTTAAATTTTTCCTCTCTGTTTTCTGTTCAATGCAAAACCATTAGTCTTGACGTATTTTTAAGTTTCTAAATTAAAGCGATCATTGTTACACAGATTAAGAGGCTCAAAGATAAATTTAGGTTAATATATGAACAGCTGAATATGCATCAAGTTAAGGCTTTCCCTCCTAGCGACTCTGAACTAAAAGCCACACCGAAGAAAGGCAGCCATGTGAGTTAATTCAGCGTTGCCTTCTTTGGTTGTTATTTTCCTCAGAAGAGCAATGATCAGAAATTCTTTAAGAGCCATCCATCTACAGCCAAATGCTTCGTGCTATATTATAATGTGTGTTAATTGGAAATATATCAGAAGCTTTTTTAGTGATTTGTTGTGATAGGTATGTAGCTGCATATATGTTCAAACAATGTCTCATACAAATTGTGTTCATGGTCGCATTTTGTCATGAGCTGTGTAGTACGTGGATTTTAACATTCAGGTCAGTTGTGAAATTGTGTAAGGATATGGATAAAGAATTATTAGACAGGATTAATCTATGATGTTTCCTTGTCTCCATTTGAGGTCTTCTTTAGTGGGATTACAACCAAAATACAAATTTTTTAGGTACATTTATTTGTCCATTTATAATGTTAATTTGTTAAAATTTGTCGTTTAATTATTTTTTTTTTTTTAATTGGAAATTTTATGTGGATCAGGTGGTAATGGGTAGGGGTGGCAATTCGTGTAGGTGGGTCGTGTTCGTGTCCTGTCGAATTCGGGTTCGTGTTTCAGTGAACAAAACCCAAACCCGACCCAAAAATTTTCGTGTCATAATCGAGTTAACCCAATCGTGTTCGTGTCAGTTTCGTGTCGTGTTTTCGAGTTACATGCAAAAATATTATAAAGGAAATATTAAAAATTTTAAATATTTATGCCGTATCTAAATTAACAATTTAACCCTTGTCGACCTAAAATATTGATCCAAAACCTATTTTACAAATCTTAATGCTATATTTTTTATTTTGGATTATATCTTGTTCGCATTTATGTGTCATTTTACTATATCTATTAAGAATGACTTGTAAAATTATTGAAAAGTTGTTTTGTATTTGTGAGTTATATATATTATATTACATTTCTTAATGGTGACATGTAAAAATATAGGAAAATATAATAATAAATTTTAAATATTCGTGTCATTTTCGGGTTAGCAGGTCAACCCTAACCCAACACAAAAATTATTGTGTCACTTTCGTGTCAACCCAAAAATGACCCATTACCTGTTTAATCAAACCCAAACCCACTAAATTCGTGTCGGGTTCGTGTCGTGTCAGCAGGTCGTGTACATAATTGCCACCTCTAGTAATGGGTGCTTGTAACTTTATTTGGGATGAGAATGGTAGTCTAAGTGAATTCTTAAACAAGTTGGGTCGGATGGATGATTTTTGTGGGTATCTGCTCCATTGCGATACCTATTTCCAGGCACCAGCCCAAGACAAATACGTGATGTGGTTCAATTAGCAACGTAGGTTGAGTTTGTGGAAGGATATATTAATTTGAACCCTACTAAATATATTTGTAGGGAATGATGATGAGTCTTGACCATGACCAAATCCCGAATAGGATTATCATTAACTTAGTCGATAGGACTCATCCCAATGTTGTTTCTTCTCTAAACGGAGAATGCTTTTTGGGAGTTGGTTTACTTGTAGGGCAAGGAAGGAGATACAAGTAGAACCCTATTATTTTGAGATACGAAGTTTAGTACCAAGATAATTGAAAAAAGAAAAAGAAAAAAAAAGGAAGATTCATTGATTGGAGTACAGAATTATTTAGGAAGGTAGGAAGGTATTCGATGATGATGAACTCTTAATTATTAAAAGTATTTAGTGTTTATAAAGTAAAAATGATGTGAAATCCCTCAAATTAGGAGTTTAATTTTGTATTCCAACGTTGCTTGAATTGACTCTCAAATGCATATTTGTATTTTTCCTTTACCTGTAGAGTTAAGTTATCTCATTCGTAGCTATAGTCAAGTCATGTATTTTAGAACTTCACTAGCAAAACTAAAATAAGTTCACTTAAGGATTGACAAGAGAGAGAATTAACTAATTAATTAAAGAAAAATAAGAGATAAATGAGTGGGGGAAGGTATCAATTGGTTGGGTATGTAATTAAGCAAAGAACTTTGAATGGTGTCAAATGTTGAGAAGATTCACTCCCATGAACACGTATTCTTCCAATTCCTTTCACACTTGTCCATATATAAACAACTTCACTAATGTTATACTAATTATTACTTCTCCAAATAAAAACAAAAATGCCTCAAAACCTCACTTTCAGTCTTGCTTTGTTCTTCATCTTCATTGCTCTTGCTACAGGTAACTCTTTTTTTTAGCTTTCACCCTTGTCTACATATATACCATAATTCAGATTGCATCCTACTCGTATTTTATTTTGGTTTTTAAACACACATATTTGATGGATTAATTTGCAGAACAGCACTGGCATATTATAATTTATATTACTAATCAATAATAAGCCTTATTAATACCCTCTCTGTTTCACAATAGTTATCATGTGCTAAACAGTTCTTTTTATATCAAATTGTTTGTCATTTTATAAAGTTAAGAAGCCATTTTGATAATTCTTTCAAGTATATTCCTATACTTATTGTTTGATTACAATCAAATTGCAAAGAAATCTTGTGTTTCAAAGAGTATTTATAGGGAAATTTTAGACAAACAATACTGTAATTAAGATTTTTTTTTTTTTTTAAATCTATGCAACAAAAAAATTTAGAAGACAACTACTGTAAGATGATGAGAGTAATTAACAAAGTTTCAGGGGACTACTACGTCTTAATTTACTATTGTTAGGATTATTGATACTAGATTGTTTCAACCTTGACAAATTTAAAAGAAAAAAAAAAGTAATTTTTGTCACTAAAATATTTTCTTTTGTTAAAAGGGCATGTTTGAAGTATTTTTGATAACTCAATAAAAATAAGGTCAATTTATGCTTTAACATGTTGGATAGGACAAAATTCCACAACAAGTACAAAAACTTTCACCTTGTACAACAACTGCAAAGACACAATATGGCCTGGAATAATAACAAAAGGTAATGACGATGGTGGGAATGGCTTTGCCCTAAAGCCAGGCCAAACCGCCTTCTACAACGCCAAGACCGGCTGGAGTGGCAGGATATGGGCTCGAACCGGCTGCAATTTCGACAAAGACGGGACCGGATCATGCGAAACAGGCAGTTGTGGAACCTCTCTAAATTGTTCAGGGCCAAGTACCCCACCAAACACAATTGCTGAATTCACACTCGGCGAGACCGACTTCTTTGATGTTAGCCTTGTGGATGGATTTAATGTGCCTATAGCTGTTTTGCCTCTCAACAGCAAAGGAAACTGTAGTGTTGCTGGTTGTGATCGAGATTTGAGACAGAATTGCCCGTCACAGCTCTCCGTTACGTCCAACAAGACTGGGAAAGTGATTGCCTGCAGAAGCGCGTGCGATGTGTTCAACACGGATGAGTTGTGTTGTAGAGGAGCATACGGAGATCCAGTAGCTTGTGTACCTTCAAATTATTCCAGAACTTTTAAGCAAGCATGCCCTGCTGCATCTAGCTATGCATATGATAGAGATGAAACAAGTATTATAACATGTTCTGCATCAGATTACGTTGTCAGCTTCTGTGCATCAAGGTACATTTTTAGTCGAATATTTTTGGAAAAAATCTGATATTTCCTAACGTTTTACACGTTTTTAATGTTGCCCTTAACATTTTCGGCCAAGAACTCTTTTTCTCAAGTAAAGTTGGATGAAAATTATCGGCAAATCAAAACATGTCACAATTGGGTTTTCATTGCATAGCCTCAAAAAGACAACCGAACTACACAACCGAACTACGCAAAATTGAAAAACGTAAAAAAAATGTTACGAGTTAATTTGAGTTTTTACAAAAATGTTACCTTGACCCGAAAATTACAAAATTTGTGTTGCAGGAATCAAAATTTTTGCTCTTACCATGATAACAAGGTTGTATGCAATACATCATATAGCGGGTGTAAAGCAGTAATTCCTCAAGGATGGTGGATTCTGATGGTCACATTGGCTTTGGCACTTATGTTGCAGATCAAGATTTAGCAATTGCAGTGATTCTGTATAGTGTGTGCTTCTCATTTTTGAAAACGGCAAATTGCAGATTTCCTATTTCTTGTATTTTATTTTTTCACATGTAAAAATTTGTTGCTCCATAATATCTTCTTTCTTTAATCTATATGAGAATTGTTGATTGCTTCCATACAAATATGAAAAATCCAAGAGAAAATTAGCCTTCACAAATGGGATGTAATCCAAAAGGTGGTTTTTGATAAATAAAACACGCTCGGATCCAGAAAACGTAAAAATGAACTTTTTCAGCCAGTGTCCTATTATCCAATTGCCCCTTTAGTCCCTGTTATTTCAAAGTTGTCCTTTTAGTCCCTGTCTTATACGAAACCATACCCAACAGGACCACAATTGATCTTTTTGCCCTATGGATGAAGTAAAGCTAAAGGCCAAAAGGATCAATTTTGGTCCAATTAGGTATCGTTTCGTATAGGACCAAGAGCAAAACAACAACTATGAAACAACAGGGGCTAAAAGGGCAATTGGTTGATAGAACAAGTGCCGAAAAGGACATTTTGCCTCTAGAAAACCGATATCTGAACATGAACAAGAAGATTGGCCTAAGAATTGAAATCCAAAAGGGAAAAGATTAGATGATGAAAGAAATACAACCTCAAACCAAGAAAAATGGTCCACTTCACAACAATTTCTTTCAATCAATTTATGTATGAAACTTCCCTTCAAGTAAGAATAAAGAAAACTGAAGGCGGCACATGAATCTCCATTTAAAATGAGCACAGATTAAATGAAGTACATGGTTATTTGTCGGTAAAATAAAAAATCAACAGGGTTATAATTTACATAAATTACAAGAATCCATCACGTTGAAGGACATACCTATTCAGGCAAATGCAACTGAAATAAAT
Organism: Euphorbia tirucalli; assembly: GCA_039660915.1. NCBI lineage: Eukaryota > Viridiplantae > Streptophyta > Magnoliopsida > Malpighiales > Euphorbiaceae > Euphorbia > Euphorbia tirucalli. The sequence goes on along the minus strand of CM077633.1, from coordinate 18,239,249 downwards.
ATTGACCGATTGAGTTTGAACAATTTCAATTTTCCATCCTTCAATGTGTATACGCTCACTAGAAGTTCACACCTGAACAGCAGCAACTCCACGGTGGTACACAAGCACTGGAAAGTTACTGTACAGTGACAAACTGAAAAAATTTAAAACAAGAAGAATGTCAATCATATGTTAACCCAGATGAGATGTCCAAGTAGTGTAGAAAAGCTTTGCTATGAATTTACCTTGACCTTTGATTGGCTGGTAACCGGTATTCAGTTGACAATCACAAGATTCAGGAGGGAATTGAATTGACGGACAGTATGCTGTTTTATGTGCAATAAATGACATTCTAGCTTCATATGAAGCGTATTTACAACAGATAGGAAGTTCTCCCACCCCTCCCTTAATTTTCTGCTCATGTACAAACAATAGACTCAAGGAAATTAGTATTCACTTTAGGTTTGTGTGTGGCAAATAGTCCGAGGTTTGCTACTACCCTAACTTTCTTCTGATTGTTTGCTCTCAATTTTTCTTTTTTGATTTTCTGATGTTAACTCATCACTTTCATAAGGTAACACAACTACAGGGGCTGCAGGCACTGTTTCCCACCGCTCTTTCAGAAAGGTTATGAATTTCTTAACCATTTTCCTGCGGAACTCAAGCTCCCGAGTGAAGAGATCAAAAAGAAGAAAGGCAGCCACATACTTGAATGGGACAAGGAGAAGAACTGAGGAAGCAGCTAACAACACCATTGCAATTTCAGTCGTTATCTGATGAAAAATTCAAAATTTACAGTTAGATATTTAACCTGATATATAGCAAAGTTTTAGAAAACAACTGAAAATTAATACGGTTATATCTGACACAGGAGAAAGAACCAAATAAAAACACAATTAGAATCTCTGCCCAAACCTCTGAATCTATTCATCAATGGAATCCTTCAACTCTACCAATCTGCAAAAATAGATGATAAAATGCCACAGGCAACTTGAATATCAAACATTCTCGAGGGAATACTTCTTGCTAATTTTATAGGTGAATCAGGCGCATTGAAGTCTAATAGACAGGGTATCTTAGAGTGGAATATCAGAGAACTGATAGAGAAACAAACAAAAGAATCAGGCAGAAACAAAGGCAAGGAATTTGAGCAAGACAAGCAGAACAAGAATATACCGAAAGGTAATTGATAGAGTTCACATATGGAGGTCCTTAGTCCATATAAGCAGCTTTCAAGCAACACAAGTTATCTAATGCTTGCCACATGAACTGAAATTCCATTCCAAATCATTGTTTGTTCGTAGACTTTTCCATGGTGGGAATTCAAACTAGGCCTTTTCTAGCTGAGGCTAAAACTATGCTATGATATCAAACAGCATTTCTTCTCACATCAAAATTTTATTGCACAAATAAGGGGCTTTAAAAGGAATCAAATCGCCCAACAACTCTTACTGTTTGCATATTTTGAAAGTTCTTCTCAAAGAGGCATGACAAAATACCTGAGGCTGACCAGAAAGAACAATTGTTCGGATCTTTAAAAGGGTGACATTGAGATTCTGGAGATAATTTTCCACATCACGCATAGCATCTTTTACAGCTATGATCTTTTGAATAGTATTTGAAGGTGGTTGGTCCCGGATGGTGATTTTTCCAAAACATCGGCCCAAGCGGCCTTGCTCTTTAAGCCCCTTTATTGTCAGCATTCCAGTAGCCAAAACCATCAACATCATTGGAAACACATATGGCAGCAAATTTCTGAAATACAAAGTCATTCTTCAAGCTTAGACTCTAGTATGATCATAGATAAAAAAAGGAGCAAGAATAATTAATGCAAGAAGAGTGAAAGTTAGATGTAATTGACTGCAATCTGAAAAGAGACAGAAAATGGAAAACAGAAAGGACATAAGAGTTGAAAATTCTTCACTGCTATAATGCCAATATAAAATTTCATATCAGTCAATTACTGTAGATTTTTTTTAAGAAGGAAAAAAAATTAAATTGATAATACACATTTAATAAAACAGGTTAGTACGTGTTGATGCCGTGATGTTATTTTTTGCTGTTTGTACCAATTGATTACAATGTTCCCTCTAATAATTGTTTAAAGCAAGAACCTGCCTCAAAATAACTGAGTATGCAAATGCAAGAAAAGAGATGGTTAGATGTGGCTCCTCCCAATGTCTGAGTCTTTCAAAATTCCTTGCAGTAATAGCCAGGGGAAGCATCAGTTCCTGCATCAACGCGGAATTCAATTTTGTTACACATGAAAAAAATAATAGCAATAATATAAACAATAAAGTACTATAAATCTCTCTCTCTTCTCTTCAAAAAAGTACTATAAATCTCTAACTGTCAATCCACCGGTTCAGATCAATGTTGGAATCAATAAATAGATGGGAAAACTATTCAGAAGAAGAGAAATCTAGTAGGAGAAATAAACAGCAATCCAACCTTAAAAAGATCAATGTTACTTGGTATCCCTTTTAGCATTGCAGCATCAATTGTTGCCTGAGTTTTCTCCACGACCTGAAATTTTTCTTTGCATATCCTTGCTGCCCTCTCTACAAGCGTCATATCTGCCACAACAAGATTCTTACTCAGCACAATCCCTTGCTTTATTGGAGAGGTCTTCCAGAAGTTAATGGAAGCATTCGAAGCCCAAGATGGGGATCTCATCCACTTCTGTAAGTAAACACTGCCATCTATGTCAAATACATGATTGCTAACTTCTAATAATTCATCAGATGGTGTTGCTACTCTCAACGGTTGATACTTTGCCTCCATGGATTTTTTCACTAAAGGTCCACCCCAGTAATTTACAGCAAGAGTTTGGTAAACAATGTCTCCATAGGGTGATTTTTGCAAATATGAGAACTGAACAAGTTTAATAGGATCATCAAGTAACTTCCGCATAAATTGAAGGGTCTGAAGTCTAGCAATGCTATTAATGGCACTAGCTGCAGCCCTTCTCTTTCCTTTTTGGGCACCGTAGACTTGAAATATTGAATGGTCACCATCTTCAGGTCCAAACTGTTTTACAAACTTGTGTAAGGATATGACTTCAGTTATAAATGCATGCCAGGCATCTCTTCGTGAGTCGGATCCCAAGTCAACAAACTCTAGCACCCATGTCTCAGATCTGATAAAAACAAATTTAAAATTGACATGTAAATACATAAGCAAGAAATTAGGACATTTTAAGTTGATAACAGTTAAACAGACTGGATCTATTAAACTAAAACAAAAACCGCGAGCCATGAGAAGCACAATGAGTAGGTAAGCCAAAACAGAAGCAGAGATCAGATAAGTGAATTTCATCTAGAGAAATAATAGCATTCACAAGCCATTCGACAATCAACATTCGTCTTGTCATTTTATTTTTGCCCTCATTATTAAGAGCCTTCACAAGCAATAATACCCAAAAAAAAAAAAAGAAAAAAAATAACAAACTTCTCAAAACTTCAGTCATACACCCGCATTCGTGTTAATATAACTTGAAGAATTTGAGTTAACTTACATGCACTTGGATAATACAATCTAAACAAAGGCTAGAAATCTTTCCACAAAACAATTAGAACTTCCCATGGGCTATTTTCGTGAATTTACTCTTTGAATAAATGGAAGCTAATTGGAAAATTTATTCCATATTTGTGTCTTGAATACTAAAAAATCAGGCTAATATCTTAACCTTTCCTCAATCCACATTTTCTTCTTTTTGGTTTTGACAAACTGTCCTTTGTACTCTTTTTGGACAATTTCATCCAAGGGTTACTGACAACTTTTTCCGGCAAGAATATAGTAATAATGGTTGAAATAATCAGCTTGCATCATGATTTCTATTGGTCAAGAACCAGCATCGCCTTATTCTAGCAAATCACATATGTTCACTTGTTTTTTTTTTTTTTTTTTTTAACAGAAGCCATATTCACTATAATATAAGGTATTAAATTCCATTTGGCAAGGTTACAAGAAAAGTAACCAACTGATATACATGCAACATTAAAGAGAACTCATGAATTCATTTATTTTTATATATAAATATATAAATATGATTTCCCAATCGAATAAATCTCCAGAGAGTAGAACAGCTTGGGAAATATACTCACTTGGTGGCAGATGAAATAGAAACTGCAGAATCAAAAAGTGCAGAGCCCAAAGGTCCAACTTTTGTTTTCTCCACGTGTAATTCGTCCCTAGTAAGATCGAACCTTTTAGCATCTTTCTTTCCACGCAAATCTACTGCCTGCAAGCAAGACATGATTAGCTATGTAAGAGAAAAAACTTCCATAACACAAGTTGCGATATATATTTGCTACAAATATACACATTTAATGAGTTTGCTCATACTATTCCAAACTCACTTGAAGAATTTACATAGAGAGAAACGATCTTTCCAATGAATTTACAATCAGGCGAAAATTTGTTTGTCAGGTCCGAGAACATATTTCAGTTTTAAACTATAGTTGGCAAAAAGGTGCTATGCATATGAAGAAGGATGCTGCTATATACAAATGGCTAGATTTCAAAATTTCAACAGTTCCATAACAGGTTAGTTAAGCAATTGAGACAAAAAGTAACCATACTACTTATAATCAAACAGAGGAAACTATGACAAATGTACATGATAGAAAACTCAGATGTACATGACTTAAGACTATAATTTGCATTCATTAACAATAACACAAATAATCCATATTTATGTGACCTAGCATAGTAACCTTCATAATAGCATACTGAAATATTTACAGAAGGAATCAGGACGAATAGCAAAAACAAAAAAGGAAAAAGAAAAAGAAAAAAAAAAGAAGACTTAGTATTAAGATTAGACTATGTGATGCTTTAGCAATTAAAAATAGTAACATATTCTTCCAAGTGCAATCAAATTAATAATAAGAACCGAGCGAACAAAATAAGTCCCATAGTCCTATCATGCATACTATATTTGAGCATGACAGAAAAACTTATAGAACAAAGACTTGAAAAACAGGTTTATGTGGACTAAGGTCCTAGGAATTTGAGCCAGATCAAAAGCCATGAAATTATTGTAAGAAAATATCATAAAATGACATATTCATGTCGAACCGCTGATCCAGGTCTGAGCTTTGACATTGATATAAACTCTCATCTTCACAAGTGAAGAGCCAATAAGCAACATTCTGAAGAAACAAGCATCATATATTCACAAACCATGGGACATTAAGAACTGAAAGCAAGGATGACTTGTTTCAAGCCCTAATTATCTGCGCAGAACACGATATCCATATAACATCACAAAGATGTCTAATGAGTTACACGATCTGGATGCTTTAAACAATTTAATATATATCACAATGGTAACCTGTGGTTATACCAATCCATTCATTACTTTATTAGTTAACATTTCTTAACAAATATTATTACGTAATAATATCGACTCGATGGAGGGAAAAGCAGAAAGAAAGAAAAGATCCTACATTCTTAACTCCTTCAAAACCAGCTATACAAGGAGAATACTATATGGTGGGGGGGAAGATTTAACTCTGAATCTAGAACTACTTTGGAAGGAATGAATACCTCAAAATAAAGAGCTTTGTCTGTTAAAATGACCTTTCCTGGCCATGCCATGTTGTTCTCCCATTTTAGAACAGGACGCTTTCTGCCGGAACCAATGCATAAAATCTGCTCTTCCGAAATACTAGGATATTCACGAGCCTGGTAGGATCTCCGGCCTTCATGCACTCTACACTAAGATCAGTACGAACTGAGCTCCCCAAATATGTGAGAAGAAAATAATATGTTTATTAACTATGGCAATCAATGATGTGAGGAGAGCAGAGGAAGTTAATTGAACATAAGAAACAAGAGAGAGGATTATAGGACCTTCCAAAAGTAATCACTGTTTTCCCAAAGAAAGTTGAGCATAAACAAGGTAAAAGACTTAATATGTCACAGAAACAGCACGATGCACTTGAAAATCATCAAAATCTGAAATTGTAGTCTACCAAAAGAGTAAAGACTAAGTACCCCATAGAATAATATCCCAAATATTTATTTCATATATGTCAACAATCTCCATCATATCCTCTATCTTTTGGTCAATTGAATCCTCTTTCACAGGAATTACCACTACATAGGAAAATTGCTTGTTAGCAACTCAAAAGCCAAAAAAGTTTTAACAATCTGTATTGCCGTCCATATTTATTTTGGGGCAATAAAAGAAAATAATTCTTATATCACATTCCATTTGAAAACATCACAAGATTACAAGTCAAAAATCTAGTATAATTCAGAGGGAATCAGGACGCTCACTTGAGAAGTTCATCGATATAAGTTAACCACAAGCCCAAAGAGATTCCTTGTTCATTCCCAGTTAGAGCCCTGAAAAGATTGTGTGCTGTGGAGTGATCAGCCACACCTGAAACTGCTGGAGCAATGCGTACAAAAGCCTCTTCTCCTACAAGCTTTCCCTTACATTCAAAAAGAAAAAAGGGGCCACAAAAGTTTATTTTTTTCCATCCGTTACTCTTAACATCTCTTTTCAAAACATGTTAAAGTGAAGAATGGACCTTCCAGTATCTCAAAATTACAAATAGTATCAATAAAAGAAGAATAATTGGGACAAAGAGGCAGGCACCCACTGATCTTTATTCCATCCCTCTCTCTCTCTTTCTCTCTCAGTAACTTACACACAAAAGACATCAAGAAAGAGACATAACTTGGATAAAGATGTAACAATCACTAATCATTATTCATGTCCTCTTTCTCTCTCACTCCTCCTACTCCCACTCCACAAACATCCCCGCCAAAGAATAAAAAGGAAAAGAAAAAAAAGGATAAATCATTAGGATGCTATCAAATTAAGTTTAGTTGGTTGTGTTGACTCCAAATTAGCCGACAAACAGATACAGACGAGAAACATGTCCTGCATCAGTTTCACTTCTCCTATTAATCTTAAAGAAACTTTGACAAAATAGTTGGCCAATATCACTGTGTAAGTTCGGGTTTACCATACTGAAGCCTAAACAAACTTTTTTGTTTCCTTTCATTTCCATGACTTAATGAAAATATAAAGCTGATTTTCAAATGTCACCCTTTAGAACTCCTAATGAGTATTATGTATAATTCACTAGCACTCACAATGAGAACAGCAATAAAGTAAGTTTTAGGCAAAATGTCATTAAAGATGTGATAGGAGCACTCCTGTGACATCCCAAGAATCCAACAGAAGAATATTCACCTTGCACTTGATGTTTCTACTAACAACAAAGCTAATGTCATAAACACTTAATTCGTATCCATAATGCAATATTGCATCCATCAAGACCAACAAATGATATGATTTATCTTTCCATTTTGAAAAGGCAATATTCTTTAATGAAATTAATATAAAAAATACTAACAATAAATAGAATTTAATATTCATTATGCCACTAGCACTGTCTTAAAAAAATGGTGAGCATGAGACAACAAACCTGAAGAGAAGCCTTTTCAGAACCATCTTCCTTGCGGTAAGGATTCTCCCATGCAAGCATTGTTATGAAAATTAGTTGCTGGAATGCTGGTTCCTGCAATGAATCATGCTTGTTTCGTTATGGAGTATGTTTAAAGACCAACGAAATTTCAAATAAAATGTCCAACTTTAAGGTGAACAAGTTATCAAAGATACATAGAAACGAAAAAGAAAAAAAAAAAAGCAGATTCATATAGATAGAAGCCTGCAACACTAAACATTTCAAGAACATGATAATACAAGTGCAAAAACCGCTTACAAAACTAAGATCATCTAACCTTTAGGCAGGGATGGATTACAGAGCTATCCCTTGACAAGAATCTAAAGCAGCAGTACTCCACCAAATTGCGGGCATCATTATAAACAGGTTCAGCAACAATGGCCTTAAAAATCTTCTGCATTTTAGAACCAGTCAATCCATTCATCCTGCAGATCTTATTCCAGGAGTCAAATCAAAATTCTGCGATTAGTTTTAAAGCCAGGAATTACACATCACAGTGAAAGAAAGAATTGGAATGACAGATATAGAGAACAATCATTCTAGAACTTCACCCTTTATGTGTTTCCTTACATCAAGGACCATGATTTACAGAAATATCTCTGTTTCTCAACTTTACTTTCTTTATCATGCTTAACCCCTTCTTTGATAGATAATTGCAGAATGAGAGCCAGGCCTCAGATAATTCTTTGAACAGGCCTAGAGTCTTGAGGGTTGACACAAGGTTAAACAAAGGAGAGAAGGAGAGAGAAGAATAGTACAGCTGGATGAAGTTAGTCATGTAGTTTTCCTGCTAGGGGTACTGAGCTGGAGGGAACCAGGGGTATTGTTGAGGTACTACAAATAGCTGGCTAGTTAGTTACATGAGGTAGGATGTTTGCATTGGCTTTATGATAGGCTTTGCAGCTCCTTAGCAGAAAAGGAATTTCAGTCATTCAAGGTGGGTCTGGGAAACATTTCAGACCTAATTCTGTCTTTGTTTTACTTTTTGCTTGAGTATCATTATGTTGTTTTGTTTCCATTATTTCCTTCTATATTTTTATAAGGCTCGAATCCAGTTGCTGTTGTTTTAGTTCTTGTTTGGCTACATTCTTATTATTTTTCATCAACTTATGTATTAGTTCTCTTTTAGTGTACCAAACTATTCTGACAAAGGAATTTTCATTATACACATAAAAATAATTTCATCATATTACAACAAGAATTACCATATTGATGCTTTTACCTGCTGAATTGCTCAATCGATACTATCGCAGCAAATGAGAGAACTCCATTAGGAGTGCTACTATGAATAGTTTGTTCTGCCATAAATATTTCCTCCAGCTCCGGAGCATCAAATGAATTACCAGGATCAGGCTTTCCACCATGGCCAGATTTTACCAGTGGTATACTCACTTCATTTATAAAATCCTGGGTCTTTGACAGCCACAAACTGAATCTTTCTTGCACCACTTCTGTCAAGATATAAAAGTTTCACAGACAGATAATAGGCACAGAGAAAAATCCGAAAAACTCCGGATTTTGAATAAGAAAAAGTTATAAAGCATACAAAATCTGTCCACAGATCCACCCATAAACATATAAACAGGTATGGATTAAGGACACCATATGGGCAGCCGAATATACTTATATCTACGATGAAGACTATCTAAATATACATTTTACTCTAATTTGCTTTAACAGAAAAACTAGATTAACATTTAGCTTCAAAATTCTCAATATTTCATGGGGAAATATCAGTTATTGGAATCTATTTGCTTCACAATTGAAAGATTGGTTGTTAATTAAGTCCATTATTAGACTTAATTTAACTATGGCAACCACAATAACACACTATTTAGATCATTAAATTCCACAAGAGAGTATTACTTGTCTTTGTTGCTTTAAAATAAAAGAAAGAAAAATCTTACTAGCATCAATATCTTGAAGCTTCCATTTGTTGTCAGGAGACTGACCCACAACCTTAAACTTCAACCTGCGCCTAGAGAAATTGAATGGGGAGTAGCCAAACTTGCAAAAATCCCCTTGAAACAAAACCAAAGAACTGGGTTTAGCTGGTAATGAATTAAAGTGAGTAACTTGGAATTTCGAAAGCATCTTAATTCCCTAATTTCCCCTTTGGATACCCAAGATCAGAACTTTAAGCACATTAACTAATTGTTGGAAGAATGTTAAAGAAAGACAGAACTAAAAAGGAGAAGCAAAAAAAGAAAAAGCAAGCAATAGGAGTGGAAGAGGGTTGGCCCATGTGTTGTTTAATTGGGTTTTTTAGTCATATACGGCTGGACATTCTGTGATCCTCGCAAAATTAAATAAACCAAAATTTGATTCTCTTGAATTTGATTTTTGGTACTCAATGAATTGGTTAACAAAGAAGAGATACTTAAACGTATGTATGACGATGACAAATTCATGTTATAAAGACAATAATGCTTTGTCGCTATGGATAATAGGTGACTGTCATTTGTACAATAACTGTCAAATACAAATATTATTTTACTTGAGGAGTGGCCTTTCCATGCATTATAGTTCCTCAGTTCACCCTCTTAATTTTTCTTATCAAACTTTAGATTTTTTTTTTTTTTTTTTTTTTTTTTTCATCAAAAGAAGAAAGACGTCTTTCACTATTTAAATAAAAATATTATTTCGCTTATTTCTTCTTTTTATCATACAATTTTTTAAAAATTTTACGAATTTTTTTAATTCTTTATTTCTACTATTTAATTCATGATTTTCTCACCGTCCCTATAAATTACTCCCTCCGTTTTTTATTATATGATATTTTAGGTTTTTCATTTTGTTCTTTTTTTATTTTACACTTTACATTACTAATATATTTTTTTATCATATTTTATCATATTTGCCCTTATTTAAAATATAAGAGAGGTTCATTATTTAATGCAAAAAGTACTATATTAAGCTTTGATAATTAAGAAGAGAGAGAATTTTTGCATAGAAAATAGAGTTTTAGGAAAGAAGAATTGAGGATAAATTAGTCATTTTAGTAACCTAATTAATACTTCGTTGGTTTCAGTGAATAATCTTAAACATCATATAATAAAAAACGGAAGGAGTAATATTTATTCAAAATATGTTTAAGAATGAAACGGTTGTTAGAAAATATTTATGCAGCGAGTTATTTCTAAAAACTGAAAAAATAAATTTAATATTTTTTTATTGTGAGAGAATAAATTTGATATTAATCAGTTTTTAACATGTCTTTTTAATTTAATTTCGATTAAAAAAAATCCACATTATTTTTTACTCTATCAGTACTAAAAAGATGCTCCATCTTAGTGTATAATTCAGTTATTTTAAAAGTTTTAGTTAAATTTTTAGTGTTTTAACCACAAATATTTTATGCATATTAAATTTTCGCTTTCAATCCCAAAATCAAATTCACAATATATAGAAATCTACTAATTGATAAGTTTTTCCAACAAAAAAAACCTCAGAACAAACAAACCATAATTATTCGAAATCCCATAAATTTCCCCCCCAGTTTCAGCCTCTTTTACCTTTTTTTAGCAAACCAACATTAATATTTTTGCATTGAGTAAGAGTACTTGGAGGATCGAATCAACAAAAATAACCCACATTCAGTCACTGAAACTTTATATTTAGTGCACTCAAAGAACCTTCTCTCGTTGTATTAATTCATGAAACTCTAAGCATGGATGCTTCTCCACATTGGCATATCGGAGCAGAGAATTTGGGAGAAGAGAAATTGGCCTCAAAATCGTAATCTATTTTCACCATTACAGTGATAATCAAAGAAATAAGAAACCAAGAAGTTATAGAAGTAAAAAATAGAAGCAAAATAAAATTAAAGAGGAAGAAGGAATATGGACCTAGAAGGAGAGAAGAAATATGCAAATTAGAGTGAGGAGAGACAGAGTAAGAAAAAAGAGATAATTTCTTTATTATAACATTTAGGAATATATTACCATCCTTGATCGGAAAAATTTATCCCAAAAGCATTGACATTTTTCACTCCTACGTGTCATATGACACATCAATGCTTAAGGGTTTAAAAGTATTATTTTAAATTAGATGGCTGATTAAATATGTCGTTAAAATAATTGAGGGGCCAAATGGCTTAAAAATCAAAGTTTATGAGGGTGGATGATGTATTTGGCCAGAAATATATTATAATAGGGAGCAGTAACCATAATTAACGGCTGCGGAAGCTATCAATGCAGTGGAACGACAGAAGGCCACTGCTTCTGCTAAAACTTCAACCATAATAAAAATGGCCTTATCTTCTTCTCCTTCAAACTCTCTCGCAATCCTCACCGCCTCTCATTTTTCCAGTAACGCCCCTACCCCGAGGCTCACCCCCACAGCCACCGCATCTCTAATTTACTCTTCTTCTTCTTCCACCACCAACAAACTCAATTCCTTGTACCTTTCAACCCCTAATAACTCTAGCTTTGATAAATGGAAGGCTAAAGTTTCATTCTTTCCTGCTTTTCTGAAAAAGGGAAAGGATGCTAGTGTTATCAAGGAAGAGCTTCTTGACGCCATTGCTCCTCTTGATCGCGGGGCTGAGGCCTCTCCTGAAGATCAGCAGAACGTTGATCAGGTTCGTGTCTGTTTCCCCTCTTTTTACCTGAAATTGAGCACAACTCCAATTCCACAGTCCTCACTTGGAATTACAACTTGACCCCAATCCCTTGGGGATTCTAAATATTGAAATCGTTACATTGGTTAAATTCCTAAGTTCTGACAGTTTTCAGCGTTTGTTTCAACAGATAGCCCGCGAACTTGAAGCAGTTAACCCTACAAAGGAGCCACTCAAATCCGATTTGATAAATGGAAAGTGGGAGCTTATTTACACTACTTCACCATCCATTTTGCAGACCAAGGTTAGCTAGCTCAATCATCGTGGAATTTTAATTTTCAATGCATGATTTTTGAGAGGCTAGATGAAGCAGGGCAAGTCATTAAACGGCCTTGCATTTCACGATGGAGCTGTTGGAAATATAGCATTGGACAATTGATTTTTTGTCAACTTTGAGTGTAAATATTTAACGGAAATGTTACGTTTTGAATAACATGGAATATGTCAATGTATTCTACGTAACACGAGCTTTCCAACGATATATTATACGCTCAAAACGGATTAGAGGTGAATGAGAAATTGAAGTTCAAAGTGGGCTTAATGGAATGGTGAAGGAATGGAGAAATTGGATGAAAAATCCCATATCCCACATGGGTTATGAAGGAAGGGAGAGTTGTGTTTATAAGCTTTGGCACTTTATGGGCTTGTAAGAATTATAAGCACAGAGGCTCTCTCTCGGGCGCGCAGGGGGGTGCAAATCCAACGTTCCGGGCTTGCCTTCCAAAGGCCCAATGCACGACGTGGGCGACGCGAATGCTGCTCCGAAATCGGCCAGCCCGCGCACGGCCCATTTTTAATTCGGCCCGATAATTTTTTCTCCCTTAAAGATCCATTCAAATTCCTAACAGCTTGTAACATCTCTATTAATTTTGTAACAGCAAAATTAATATGGATTAAACACCTTTAATGATCAATAACGAGGCTTACAGGAGCTTGTTTGATACCAAATCTATTGTGATTACAATTGAAACTGTGCTTTTAGAACTTATTTTTGAAATACAATGCAAATAAAAAAGGCAATGTGGTCATGGATTATAGGATGGAAGATACATGTCTTATCTTGTTTTAGGGAATAATGTTCTAAGAGAGTGTTGTTGTCGATATATGGTCCCTGCTCTTTCATTTTTAAAATTTTTGGCAAAATTTGACCATTGATAGGAGCTTGTATTTGAGTAGTTTATCACATACGCTTTAGTTAAACAATGTCCTCCAACTCTGTAATAATGTGTCTGTTTGCAGGCTATAAGGATCAGATTAAAGTTATGGGCCGAATGTGTCAGAATTGAAATAGAGGGACCAAAATATAGGGTCAAACTTTGCATTTTCAGATTCTGCAGAATAATTTATGATTGTGATTAAGTTTTTTCTTCCTATTTTGAGAATCAATTTTTATTAGTATTTTGTGTGCTACGATGATTATGTCTTTTCATGTACTCTTGTTCACTGATATTGTCATACAGTTAAAAATGGCACATAGTTTTCTACTTTCATTTAACGGCCAGGACATGTGAGAAATAAGATAATCCATCAACAATTGTTGTTTTGATTTATTGTTACCAGTTGTTTTCCTGTACAAATTGATAATACATGAACATGATGTTGAACAGAGACCCAAATTTTTAAGATCCAGAACAAACTATCAAGCAATTAACGTGGACAAACTGAGGGCTCAGAACATGGAATCTGGGCCATTCTTCAATCAGGTAAGTTTTCCAGTTAATTGCATCAGTATCTTATTCCAAAAGATAGTCCCTCCAAATTCGTTTGGATTATGAATCTGTGGAACAATTTAATTGTTTCTTGGAGGCTTCTGTTCTATGTGCCCTCCCTTGTTTCTCTCCGACTCTGTTAATTGCTATGATAATCATCAGTATTGTCATGTTTCCGCTTGGGAATTGGCTTGTCAATTTGATGTTCATGTTTTGTAGGTAACTGCAGATTTAACACCTTTGAATTCCAGAAAGGTGGCTGTAAAATTCGACTTCTTCAAAATTGGTGGTCTGGCAAGTATTCTTCATCTTATCCCTAACTGTGGTGCTTGTGTTGGGTTTTTCTTTTCTTAATTTTTTTTTCCTTCCAAAAAAGTTACCAATAAATTGCATTGTCATTTGAGTTGGTAATAACTTTGTATTTAAGCAACTGATCGTGAAACCATATCTATGCACATATTACTATAAGCTGTCATCAAGGACAAAAATGTTTTCCCCTTTCCGCGAATGAATTTTTGCACAGGGGGAACAAAGTTCAAATTGTAAAGAAAATAATAATGAATTACCATCGGTTAATATGCCTTTTCTACATATAGAGCAACCAATATAGCATATCAGCGTATACATTTGGAACTCTTAATGTTTACTTGGATGGAGTGAATAACTGATTTTATTATGTTTTACAGATACCAGTAAAAGCACCTGATACAGCCGTTGGTGAGTTGGAAATTACGTATTTGGATGAAGAACTAAGGTCAGTCTGAGATTTCTGCTTGTGTGCAGTTGAAATTGGAGCTTTTCCATTTTATTTCATGCATAACCAACAATACTTTAAGGCAATAATACTTTTCATAACTTGCTGAGGATGAGGAGAAGGATTTCGATGTGCCAATATTGAAGAAGTCGACAGAATCTTCTGCATTATGATGTCATTAATTGCATTACATTTGCATGAGAGAAACTGAAGTTGTTTGTTTTAACAAGTGTTTTTAGCCCTCCTTTAGTATCACCATGTTACAACTTTGCTCAACTGAACAAAATCCAACTAATCCAACTAACGTACGTGCTTCACAAGGTCCAAACGTATTTTTCAGTCCTTGAAGTTTCTAATTCATTAAGTCCTTGAACTTTTATTTTGATTTAATTGAGTCCTTTTGGAGCATGAAAGTTCACTTATTTTGAAATGGTTGTCTGCATAAAAAGAGGGTCAAGTTAAATAAAACAAAAAAATTCAAGGCAGTTCAAAAAATTGTGTATTGTAATTCTGTGTGTACTTGGATGAGCTGCCTCAAATTCTGTTGCAATTGGATGGTTGAAGTGTTGTGTTTGAATTGTAAATGAACAGGATTTCGAGAGGTGACAAAGGCAACCTTTTCATCTTGAAAATGATTGATCCCTCTTACCGTATCCCTGTCTGAAGTTTTTGTGACTCAATTTTATGGTCTTTGATTACCCATTTCTTCAGGCATCCATGACTCTGACTCTTTCACTTATATGTACATATGTAAATTTTGTTGTATTATGCAATTTTCAGAAATTTACCAATTGGAACATGTATTTTGTTTATAGGAGAAATAAAATAAGAATCGTACTCTTGTTTGATCATGGTAATTTGCTTGCCCTCACTTTCTAATTCACAGCTTAAGATATTATAACGACTTCTCCAACTATATTGGCATATATTTATTGGTTGTAGGAGCGACTCCTCGACTTTGATTTTGGTTAAAAGTTCAAGGAAAGGTGCCAGTTTATTATAGTTGAAGACGAAGGTATAACTGGGCATTGAAGGATAAAATTGAATCAAAATTAGAGTTGAGAGGTATGTGAATAAAATCAGAGTCATTATGTATAAAACACGTGCCTCAAAAACTTGAATTAATTATTGGAAAGCTATTTTCCATGCTCATTTATCACCCTAAACCCTAAAATATATTTATGTGACGTGATTTTATTGGTTTCGTACACGGATGACATGATGTGTGAGGTGTATTCTATAATTTCTCAATTCAAAATAACAACTCGCACGTAGAGATAATTAGTTGGGAAGAAATGGAGGAACCACGTAAGGATAGATATATATGAAAAATGATGTAAAGTGAAAAAGGGGAAAGATGGATACAAAATACTAATTCTGAGAAAAAAATATGTATGAGATTAGTCATAGTTATGAAAATCGGATCGGACCGGCTGGTCGGACCGGATTTGACTGGAACCGGAGGTCAGACTGATCGGTTTCTATCTGGTTCACTTTGGTCAACAACCGGTTAATTTTTGGTCGGACGGGCCGGTCGAATCGGAAAACTGGTCGGTTTTCTGGTTCTACCAGACTTTTTTTTTTTTTTTATATTATTTGAATATAAAATTTAAGTTATTATTTTGAGGTGTTGTTAATTAAAATAAAATATAGTTTGTATTTTTGAATTAAATTGACATTTAATTGTCACTATAAAAACTATATTTCATAAATTGAGTTTTTTCAATTATTATATTGTGTTTGAAATGTTTAAACTTAAAGAATTATAATAAAAATGTTCAAATTTTCATAAATTATAAATATAAAAATAAAAATATTTTAATATTTTATTAAATCCGGTTTGATTCCGGTTTATTCTGGTTTAATCCAAAATCTATGAATCCATTTCTTTACCGGTTCGATGACCAGTCCGGGTATGAAAACCATGATATTAGTAATTAAATGTTAAGTATTAATTTGGTATAATCCAACCTAAAATTAAAATAATTGTGTAATTTGATAAACATGTGTTATAAAAAGGGTGTCATTGTTTTCAAAAAATAGGGTGTTTAGATTAGGATGAGCAGACAATAGATGGGGAAATTGCAGTCCACTTTTCTTTTTTCTTTCATCTTTGCTTTACTTCGAAAGGCGCTGCACTTTCTTCTTCCTTAAGCTTCTGTTATTTAAATAAGAAAAAAATAAAAATAAATACGAATTTTCATTTAAATCTCACAATTTGAATTAACGCTTTTTTCATTGGTTTGCCATTTGAATTTTAAAGGGCCATAATAATGAGGAAATCTTTCAAACTTAAATCACACATTGAGCCAAACATAATATTTAGGATCAATTTGGGATAACTTTCAGCCAAATTATGAAGAACCTTATTTTGGCTGAAAGCTGCTTTTCGGGCTGTAAAAAGCAGTTTCAAATGTACAATTAGTAAAAGCCAGATTGTATTCAGAAAAGTATTTGAAAAACACTTAAAACTACTTTTTTAAGAAAGCAATGAAACATAACTTTTCCTGACAGCACTTTCACTAACAGCAATCCCAAACTGATCCGTAGTATAAAATAAAATATTATTTACCAATTATTATAAATAAACCATTTTGTATTTTTCATCAAATAAATTGAAATTTTTGTAACGAAAAGTTCTTTTTTTAGCAAGACCTATCACTTTGTATTACCATTGAATTCAATTAATTGAAAAAAGTCTCACAAAAGAAACTATTAGACAGAAGTTTCCATTTTTTTTTCTTCTGACTGTCGGCCTCAAAAGACAAACAAAACACAAACGAACGGCCTGCACCTAATTCTTTCTCCCTCCAAAACCACAAATTCAATTAAACAAAACCACTTCCATTAATTATATTAAAACATTAAATTCCAAAAACCCAACCACTTACTTCCATCATTAATGACATCTTAAATTGCTGCTTTGTTAGTAAGTGTATTTACTAATTTCCTGATTACATTTTTCGTTAATTTTTAAGTCATGTTTTTCGCCAACAAAACAAACAAAACCTCTCGTTCGTCTTCTTCTTCGCCATTTTCAATGGCTCCTTCCCTCTCCTCTCTTCTCTTCTCTCACTCTCAATCAACTGCCTCTTCTCATTTCCCTTCTCTTAATCCCAATCCACATCTCACCCACCGCTACTCTCTAATTCCTCAACGCCCCCAGTCTCTATCTCATTTCATCAGAAATTCCTCTTCTTCTTCTTCCAATAACAATAAAATCACTCACCCGCCGCCTCCGCAACCGCCGCCGCCGGAGAAGAAATCATTTGCGCTTGTCACGGGGGAGCTTTTCTTGGGAATTGCGTCCAGGTTGTTAAAAAGTGGCACCCGGAATACAAATGGGAGCTTTTCTTCTTCGGGGATTTCGCTGTTTGAGAAATCGAATGGGAAAGCAAATGGAAATGGGAGTGTGGATTATGAAGAGAGAATTGGGGCCGTTATGGAGGATGAAATTGAGCCTGATGTGATATGGGAACAGAGGGTTAAGGATATTGAGGCTGAGAAGGAACGGCGTCTCATTACTAGTCCTGGGTTTAGTTTTTCTGCTGCTGGATTGTTGTTTCCTTATCATCTTGGCGTTGCTCAATTGCTCATTGAGAAGGGCTACATTAAGGTTGTTTTCTTTGTTTTGTCGTTCTCAATTCTTGTTGTATAGTATCAATTTATTATCTTCATTCGTTAAAGGTAATAGCTATAAAATAGTTTATTTAGATTTTTTTTTTTTTTTGCTGAAGTTTTGACGTTCTATGCTGATAGGATTTTTTTCTTGAAGTCTTTTGTTGTGTACAAGTTCCACAATTTTCTATTCATGATAATTGGTTCTCTGAGATGATATTAATTCAGAGTATTAGAGTAGAATTGAATTTTTGGTTTGTCAAGAGGTTCCATTTACAGACAGTATCAATACCAGGAAAATTTCTTTACTTCTAAATTCGAGTGTACTTGTTTTGAGCTATTTCAGGTTTTTGTGTGTGTATAACAAGTGTCCTTTTGAGTATTTATGTTCTTGATTTTTTTTTTTATTATAATGTGGTTTCCCTGAATGTTATTTTAATTCGTTTAGTTTGAGGAATATATAATCTTATCTTGGAAAGTTGCAGGTATTACATCATCTGGATGGCTTGTGCTTTCTACTCTATTAACAATATTGTAATTTGGAATCATCTCCAACGATGCGTTGAGCTTTTTCAGTCATTCCGTTCATGCATCCATCATAGATGAAACCTTATGCTCTAGTTATGGAGTTGACCAAGTTCCAGTATTGGAAATTTGTAGTTCAGAACAGTTTTTGAACAACATATAGTCTTTTGCTAAATGTTCATACTGCATGGTGAAAAGACTATGAAGTAAGATGGATGGAAGAAAAATATTATTTATGTCAAGTAAAAGTTTCTTATTATATATATATATTTTTTTAAATTCTTTTAAAAATTTCTATTTATCCTACTAGAAAGTTTGGTAATTTGTTAAACTTACATGTCAATCATAATAAGTTCGTTGGTGTTGTCTTATCAAGTTTTTCAATTGTTTCATTTTTGTGTCCCAATGTCAACTTATTCATATGTGGATACTTTCCCTCCAATTCCACTTGATTAGGAACTGCTACTTATTCCTTTTCAATTGATAAATACTCATTGCGAACAGCTGAATGTGAAAAGAAAAACAAAAAAGAATTGGCTCTCATTAACAAATTTTAAAAATCTTCAGATACTTATATTTTCTGTACCTTGACACAGGAAACCACACCATTAGCTGGTTCTTCTGCTGGTGCAATAGTCTGTGCAGTGATTGCCTCTGGAGCTAGCATGCAGGAAGCTCTACAGGTTACTAAAGTACTTGCTGAAGATTGTCGGCAAAGAGGGACCGCATTTAGGCTTGGGGTAAATTTCTTAATATTACTGAATTCATGTAGCTTGGTGCTGAAACTTCTTCCAATGGCTACTAACACAGTGCACTTCTCATACTAAAATTAGCATCTTCATCAGGATTAGGCATGTGTGGCATGTAATGTTAAAAAGAAATGGATTCATGGTTTGCTTTTATGGTAGAAAGAGGAATTCTAGTTCTTGCTATGTCTGTGTGTTTATGACTCCTGTACATTTGTATTGGCTGCAAGCAGTTGAAAAAGAAGAACAAACAGGGTTTATATATATATATATATATATATATATATAAAGAGAAGAGATTTTCGTTTGATTCATTCTTTCTTTTTGACAGAAATAATAAACAAGGTTTTCTTGTATAATTTCAGGAAGAGAAGATATTTTCCTTTGATTTTTTCTTTTTTCTGGGCAGGCTGTTCTTCGAGATGTTTTAGAAAAGTTCCTGCCAGATGATGCTCATATTAGGTCCAATGGGAGGGTTCGTGGTAAGTAAGATTGCCACTGATTTTTCTTTGACTTTGCTTTGCTTTTGGCATTGTTTGCTAGCATTGTCAAACAGATTTGTTTCTGCCTGAATACTTCTTAATATGGTTATAGTGTTGATTAGATGAAGTTTGTTCTGAGGTAGAGTTGATGGCAAAGTGTGTACTCAAAAGGTGGAAAAAGTTAAATGGGTATGGGAAAACAATTTATAGAAGCCAGCTTAAACTTTTAGGTCAATTGGTTCCTTGACATGATATATAAAAGATACTAAGCTTTTGGATCAAATGGTTCCTATAGTATATTTTTGCTTTCGATTTTCATTTTCTTCATGTGGAAACTATACACGATGATCTCCATGGCTAGGATAGACAGCTTATTTGCAATTTGGAGTTTTTGTTATTAAATCTATGGTGTGAATTTATACTTAGTATTCTGTTTATGCCTTTCATGGTTAGAGAACTTGAGTGCAGAGCATGTGTATTTGGATGTCTGATTTTATATAATGCACGTGCACTGTGTTAATATAGTCTGTCTTGTAACAGTTGCTGTTACTCAGCTTTTGTGGAGGCCCAGGGGTTTGCTTGTGGATCAATTTGACTCCAAAGAAGATCTCATAAATGCAGTTTTCACTTCTTCCTTTATTCCAGGGTGAATAGTTTCTCTATATTTCTGCCTTGAGAGTTGAGACTACTTGTATATTCTCCTCAACATTATTGATTTAAAAGTATACCTGACTATATGTGAAAATTGCAGATACCTCGCACCTAGACCTGCAACAATGTTTAGAAATCGACTTTGCATTGATGGTGGTTTGACATTGTTTATTCCACCAACTTCTGCTGCTCAAACGGTAATCACTCAAGATATTACTTCTCAGTATGCATTGATCAATTTGAAGCCTTGTTTACTGTCACTTTCTGGGATATTTGAGAATTGAATTGTGCTTATTAGTCAAGGAGGAGATACATATACAATTGTGTGATGCTAAAGTAGGTAAAATCATTAATTTGAAAGCCTTGTAATGCTCCTGTAATACAACCTAGAATGTATCACTGTATCAGCTGTGCAATTCTATAATGCTCTCCCCTAAAACTGGAGCAGGAGCATAGATATTCATCATGCCGGCTTGTCACGAATTTAATTGACCTGAATGCCATTGAAAGGTTTTCTTAAAATGCCTCCTTGCTGTTGACGAGTCTTACCTTTGGCTGTATAGATTAGGCTTTGAGTGCCACATGTGGCCCATGCACATTGATTCCGGTGACCAGATTTTGGGTACTGACTGATCGACACTAGTACATTCTTCTTTCGGTGGCAGTGAGAAAAGAAAAAAAAAAAAAGAAGAAAAGAAATGCTCTCTGAGGAGAAATTGAGTCTCTGATGTCATGTTACTTCAGGGATATTTGAGAATTAAATTGTGTATTTGAATCAAGGAGATACATTCGTACATACATACATACATACACACACAGAGCTGTGTGATTCTAAACTAGGAAACATCCTCTAATTTCTCCCTTATTACAGCCTAGTATGTAACAGCTATACATTTCTGTGACATTTGACTTTCTGATTTACTTTTGTAGTCCATTGTCCAGTGCCGAGTAATGCTTGTTGGAGTAAACGTATTTTAGAGGTGTATGGTAAACAGCCATAGGTCATTTTCGAGATTTTGGTTTTCTAGAATACTGTTATTTTCCTGCTTGTTGGATTACTGCACATTCTTGTAGCTTTTCGTTCTCTTTGATTTAGGTCAAATGATTATCGGTAACCTGTTACTTGGTTAGTAAACTGTACATGTTCATATGAAGTACGGTATTCACTATTCACATAAAATACGAATAAGTGTTGCAATTTTCTCGATGGGAGTGTTTGGACTGATCTGAATTGCATTGACAATATCATGTATGCTATGTCTAACGGCCAAAGACTTAGCACTTTGTGACATTGCTCTTAGCTAATTAGTTTGAACGTTTCAAAACAAAATGGTCTGTGCCTGATTGCTTACCATTTTGCAGGTTCGTGTTTGTGCTTTCCCAGCTAGTAGACTGGGGCTTCAAGGAATTGGGATAAGTCCAGACTGCAATCCGGAAAATAGGAGTGGTCCTAGAGAGGTAAAAATCGGCTGTGAGATTTCATTTTGTGAAATTCTGCATCTTTTTAGATAAGGGATTAAAAATGTTTCAATCAATCAATGCAGCTTTTCAACTGGGCGTTGGAGCCAGCAGGAGATGATGTTCTTGACAGGCTCTTTGAGCTAGGATACATGGACGCGGCTGTGTGGGCTGAACAGAACCCAGTTGACCAATTAGTTAAAGATGAAAGCCCTGCAGCTGAAAACAGCATTGCAAAATCGTAAAAGAGTGCGTTGTAAAGGGTTTACTCCAAGCTTCATGATCCATGACTAGACTCATGGCCATCTTTGAATCTTCTACATGATAGCAAAATTAGGCAGGTAAGTTGTCACCTTGATTAGATGAAGATAGTACTGGATTTGCAGGATATGATACTCAACACATATATCTTTATCAGAAAATTGTACAGTAAAAAAAAAACCTTATGTAAGGCATATATTACAAACAGAAAAATCAGAAAAAGCAAAAGCTGTAAAGTTCAAGAATTTTGAAATGACTAATAAATTAAGAATATGTGATATTTTGGTAATTGTTCTTGTAACGTTTTCATCTTCAAATCATCTTTTTATTGTTAATAATTATTTTTGAAATTAATAATTTAAAATGAAAAATGTAATGTAATGAAATGTTGCATGCACATATAGGTTCGCTTTTTCATTATTTCTTGGTATTTAAATTACGGGAAATTATACAATGGACCCGGTCCGTGTGAACCTTCCTAATGAAAAATTAACACATAAGTTTTTTTTACTTTTCCAATGCTAATATTGCTTACGTGTCAGTTTTTTATTGGAACGGTCCATATAGACCCGCTCTACTATAAAATTTCTCTTAAATTACATTCACAATCTATTAATTAGCATGCATGCCTCAATAATGAGAATTATTATACGTGGATACGAAGATTGACTGGCAGATGCCAGGTGTTACTGCAAAAAACAAATCCTAATGATAGAATAGAATATATATATATATAGGTGGAAAAGTAGGTAATGCAATTATAATTCAAACATAACGTGAATAAACCTGCAACCGAATTCCAATTGTAAATATGAAAATTGGAGTTGAAGAGGTGAGTTGACAAAGTTACAAAAGTGTGAGTGGGAGACAATTACAGCCCATTTTGCATTCCACCTTTTACAGCAAGTCAAAAAGTAAATTGAAAGTGCAAGTGAATCCCATCACACGCAACAGGTAGCGAGAGTTTTTTTGGAATTCCGTGTGAAATCAAGAATGAAGAATACAATCATTAGTCAGCTTCGTAATGTTTTGTTGCGGTCCGGTATTTGTGGTGCCCACATCATGTGGATGTACGCCGTACTTGTTTAGAGTTGAATTTGCAACCCTACGCATGTAAGAGCATCTTGATTAGTTAAAACTTAACCACCTTAACAAATATTCCAACTTCTATATTTATTTTCTCATAAGAAAATTCATTTACAGCTAGCTTACTTTGAATAGTAATTTCTTATTTATTGTTTATCTGTTTTGGACATATTATATACCGTTGGTGAGATCTCATTGCGTAGAATATGATGACATAATTTATGTTATTTAAATTACAATCTATCTGTAAAATAATTAAGCCCAAAATTAATAAATAATCACATTCAATTATATAAATTTTTCGGCATTTCTATCATCTTTACCATACAAAAACATTTCTCGACATCATTGTATTTTATTCAAGTGAGAGTCAATATAAAATATTATTTGTGGATCTTGTCATCTTAAGTTTGTAGCCAAATTATTTTATAACATGGTATTGAAACATCAATAAGATTAAATAGTTAAGCATTAATTGGAATCTGAAAAGAATATTTAAAAATGAAATTTCTAATACATACAAAACAAACTGGATTTTTTTTTTTTTTTTTAATGAAAGTTAGAAGGGTCTATTTCTAAACCACAAAAGGGTAAGCTTATACAAGCGACAAAATATGAATAAGATGATAGATGAAGTTGGGCTCCAATCCATAATGATGAAAAGAAACGCCCACTTTGTATATATTTGAATATCCAAGTGATCGTACAACCACCATGCACGCTCATGCACCCTCTATCTTTCTACATAAACCTACTCTTTCTTGACATTCAACACTCAACCCATCTCTCCCTTAGTTCTCTTTTCTTCAACCTTCTATTAGGGTTTGTCAGGGGCGTTGTTGCAGAGCCATTTTGGCATTCTGTCCACCTCCATGTCAATTCATTATTTGGAGGCGGCCAGCATGTCAAACTGGCTCTGTAAATTTCTCCATGACAAACCCTCTCAGATCTTTAATGTCATTCTCTTTTCTCACTACTTTATTACGAGTTAGCAATTATAAACAAATATCCTTCTCTTCTTCCTTTTTCTTGCTTCATGGTGTAAAAAATCATACACAGATACACTGATATTATGCCACATATATCTTTGCTAACGATCCGGTCCCGAGAAGGCTAGTGTCGATGTAGAAAACCTAAGCCCGAAGCAACCCTGAAGGATGACGATAGGGACATGAATGAACTAATCCCACGTTGGAAATGAAAGGAAGTGATTGAGCTATATTATACATGTAAACGAGTTATGAGTCCTATGGAATGAGACTTGGTCCAACATTTGGCCACTCAATACTCCGTCAGATACCCACATGTCCATCCTTGCAAAACTCAAGACCCCAAAATATCTTTTGAAGCTAGTTAGACCCAAAATTTTAGCATTGGGGCATCCATTCTGGTATGTTAAAAAGATACTCCATTTTTCCAAAAAATTTCCCTTGTTAGCGTGAAATCCTTGTATGCATGGGTGGATGAATTTAATTCTCACAGGGTTTTAGTTCATCATGCGGTTTCCAGGTTAGTTAATTAATGAATGGCCATCATTGACTCAGATATGCATCAGTGGTCTGATAATACATAAAATTATTTACAATATTGTTTTAATGGACATCATTAATGTGCTACAGCAAGTCAACTAAGAACAAGAAAAGCAACCAGAAATGTGAATGAATTAGTCTAACTTTTTTACATATGTTATGGACTTTAACTTTGTAAATATTGTAATGATGACATGAAAGTGGGTTTGTCACGTTAAAGCATATATATATGATATCTGGTATTAAACATGTTGTGCTTTTTAGTTGGGTCTTAGTGCGGCCATCACATTGCATGTTTGGGCTTTGGATTCCACAAACCATTATATATGCATTATGCTTGTCTATTCCTATTACATAATTTATTAAACATATTGCATACACACACATATATTATATTCAAATTTCATAAAGATATCAATAGTTTAAAGTTTATTTGTTATAAGTGCATGTATAGGCAGATGACGAGCCGACACAAAGTTATAGAGATACTAAAGGAGATGGGGAGTTGAAATAGCTAAAGGGAGAAATTTTATAATGGGTTTGGTCCATTCCAATGAAAAATTAATATATATGTACTGTTTAATTTTTCGATATAGTTTTTAGCTTTTAATTACTTATTTTATCTACGTGTTTGTTTTTCATTGGAATGGTCTATGTGGACGAAGTCTATATATTATAAAATCGCTCTACTAAATATGCTAAAGCAACTCTCTTTGGACGAAATAATCCCAATTTTATGGGCAAAGAAGTTCACTCCTTGCCTAGGGGATCAATGGTTTGTATAATATTAGAGGTGAAAAGGCATAAGACTCACAAAAGAGTCTTTTAGCTTCAAGTCAAATTTTTGAGTTCCATGATAAGAATGATATAAGAGGTTTTTTTTATTATTATTAATAAAAGTTTAGAGGAGAGATATCTCTAATATAGGATTCGAGATAGTCTTAGGACCACAAAGATACTATGCTTTAAATCCAAAATAATCAATCAATATTGTTACAAAATGTTATTTCTCATCTAACATTATTGTTCATTAGCACTGTCATTACAAAAAATGTTAGATTTGGCACCAAAAAGTTTGCAAACTCATTTGGCAACAAAATCTAAAAATTGCTGGCATAACTATATCAATGACAAGAAAATTGTACCAAATTCTCTTCCCAAACACATACCATCACATATTTATTGCTGTACAAATGTAATAGAATTAAATATAAATAAAAAAGATTATAAGAATTTATATAAAAAATATTTTCCAAACAAAAGTTGATTGTGCGTAAAAGAAAATAAAAATTCCATAGAAAGAGAAAGAAAAGTTAAACAAAGTTAAATGGATTAGCAAAACACATAAGGTTGAAAGAAAACAAATTGATATTTTTGTGTACTTTGAAAAGGAAATAATTTGTGTACATTAAAATAGAGAGAAAAGCTCCAATTTGGAGTCAAACAACTTTTTATTTAAGTATGGAAATCTTGCTTTTATTATTTAGAGAAAGAGGTATACATACAGATGTACAGTAATATATTAATTACAACAAATCTTATGGAAATCCTATTCAACCATTCAAACACTTGGTTACAACAAAAAGATTATAGGCATCAAAGTTTGTGTAATGTACAATCACTATTACTTTTAAGCTCCTAAAAGCTAGCGGGTTTTGTTTAAAACACCTATAAAAAGTTAAACCAAACTCTCTCTAAATATAATGATTCACCATTATCGATCGAGTTTGACACACTATGCATTAGCTCAAAGCTCAAGACCTGTCACATAATAAATAGCCAAAATTTTACTAATAATTGATAACTTTTGGTTTGTTAGTAAATTTTCTTTTTTTTTTTTTACTAAAAAAAAATGGTACATTGAGATAGATTTTGCTTGATAAAAGTAACATTACCTATTTTTTTCTCCTCTTTACCCTATAAATAAAATTTAACATTATAATTATCTAAGTCTAGTATTACAATACTATTTATATGGACAACGATAGAAATTCTAGGATCTTAACAGATATCATTAGTAAATTTGTAAAAGTAATATTTATATTTTTGAAAGTATAATATTTGAATACATAAAATCATTGGATGACTAGGCATGAAGTTGGAGTTGATGAGTATTGGAGGAACGGTTCGCATTAAGGTTCCTTCCAAAGTTGTGTTGGACTACAATAGGCTTTGTATGTGGGCTACGCGTCGGCCCAATCCATTATAATAATTTATATTTGGTTCTAGAAGACTTTTATTTCAGATTTTCAGAAAAGACTTTGTGTACAATAGAATAGGATTTTAAAGGCATACCTAGGTGGTAAGGCCGTCTTAGTTTCAGATTTTATTGAAATAAGATATTACAAACTTAATTAAAAACATGAATATTATAATTTTTTTCATTTAAATCATGATTTTCCTCTTAACATTATTAATTTTTGTTGTTCAAAATTTTCTACATTCATGATAAAGGGCACTGTAGTAGATTTGAATACATATATACTGTCAATAGTTTTCGAATATTTGGTTGGATGCCAACTTAACAATTTAAGTATTGCCTTAATTAAAATGCTACTTTAGTATATCTCCCATTTTGCATGGATGCTAACTGATGGAATTATAATTTGATTTGAATAACGAGGAAGATCTCCCTATTCATCTGTATCATATACCACATTTAATTAATTTCCAGTCAAGCAAAATGCATTGTATTTACTTAGTAACGGCCCGACTGAAACAGAAAAGAAATCTGCTCCTGATGTTGCATTAATATAAAATATTCATAGTAATTGGATAATAAAGAATTGAATTATTAGCAATTAAGGTCATGAAGAACAAGTTGTTTATAAAGGACTGACATGGTTGGTTAATAATCAACAAAAGAATTAAGTAGTTAATAAGAAAAATTAAGGAATTAAGGATGGAAATTAAAAGCAGGGTTGCAGTAGCAGTGACAGTGATGGTGTTTTCAATTGTGTTAGCTGATGCCACAAACTACGTTGTGGGAGATGGGTTTGGTTGGAGTATAACTACAAATATACAAGTTTGGCCCAGAGGCAAACAATTTTATGCTGGCGACACTCTCGGTCACTACTTACCTATTTTTAATTTTTCTATCATCTAAAATTACTTATAATTTATGCAATTTCTATAAGTCAAACCCTAAATAGACATTCTACAACGGGGTCCAAATAGGTCAATTTTTATACGGGAAAAATGATCTTTTTGGAATTTGATCATTCACCCTAAACGTATTTAAATTTCACATTTGGAAACTGACATTTGGAAATTTGGTCTTTTCTATACGAAATTTCCCATATTGAAATCGACTCAAGTGTACTACATTTACAATAGATTATCCCCTAAGTGTATCAGATTTCTATAAGTCGGTTTCCAAATATGTAATTTCAATACATTAGCACCTAAATAAACATTTGGTGGATAAATTAAAAAAAAAAAAAGTCAATTTTTTCATTTTAATTAGATGAATGTTGGTTGCAGAATTCAAGTATGATGAGCAAGTATCGGATGTGAGAGTGGTAAAAAAGGGTGAATTTGAGAAATGTACAGTTTCAGAAGCAGACCCAACATATGAATCTGGAGATGATAAAATTGCTCTTAATTTTGGAGCTAATTACTTCAGCACTTCTAATGCTGATGATTGTCAAGCTGGTTTGAAGTTAGCCATTAATGCCACCTCAAGGCCCCCACTTAATCGATTCATTCTCCCCTAATTATGTTTTTCTGTCTTTTAATTTTGGTTTAGTACTGTAATTCAACCCACAATTTCCATGATAATATCATCACTTGCTATTGCTTTTCTACTCTCAACTACTCCACCAATTTCATATCATCTGTTAATCAATTTCCACTTCTCTCTATAATTCCTTTTTGTAAGTCACCATCATTAACAATTCTAATAAATTTCCAAAGTTAGAAAAAAGAAATAACCTTTCAAAGAATATTTATTGCTAGTAATTCGTCCGACAATCATATATATATCGCAATACTACATTAATTTTAGCTTCTTTTTTCTTTTCTGCTAAATGCCATTAATCTGTTAGTAATTTTAAAAATACATCTAGTCCAATATATAAATATATATAAAATAATAAATTATTTAGTCATATATATATAGGTTAATGGATAAAATTTAGAATAATTTAACCACACTATGTTATTTGTACACCAAGCCAATAAACACTATGTTATTTGTACACCAAGCCAATAAATTGGCCTTTAAGATTTATTTTAAGGTTTAATTTTATTTAAAAAATTAATTATTAAATAAATAAATACCTAATTACAAACTGATATTAATCTATTTGTTGAAATATGATTTGTATAATGAACGGATTGATGTGACTTGCTTGGCATATAGTAAAATTTTGTTAGGTTAACAAAAATGCATCTCAAATATTGTCATTATTTTGTAAAATATATTATTCATTATTATAATATATATAAGGATATATGTAGGCAAAGGCCAAAGGCAGTGCTACATAGAATTACAAAATTAGGTAGGTGAAATTAATCTCACAAGAACACACACCAGTGATTCTCTTCAATATTATTACATATTATAATAAAAACTGAAAAAAAGGAAAAGAAGAAAAAGGAAAATAAGCTAGACAGCAGTAACGGCGATTTTCATGGCAGCAGAACAGTGGCCAGGAATGGAGCAGATGAAGAAGTTCTGACCCTTGAGAAGCTTGATTCTGTCCTTACCTGAGCTGTAAACTTTGGCCCCTTTTGGAGCTGTGCATGAGTTGTAACCTGCTTTGTTTACTGCTACCACATTATGCGCTGCTGGGCTGTAATTGAACACTGCAGAGTGCACCCCATTCATTATCTTTTTGTTATTTTAACTAACCCATTTATAGTTTAATACTCTATTCATCACACTTTGCTTCTATATATATATATTTTTTTCTCTAGATTTTATTACTAGGTATTTTTCAGTCTATAAAGATGCAAACGTATTTCCTTTGACTCAATTCATTTGTTATTTGTTATTTTCGCATGGAAAATAAAATTTTGGAAAAGAGATATTGAAAGTATATCAATCATTTTAATTATATAATTAAACGACATAAATAAATAAATAAATATACAAACCATCACACATGCACAATATATATTGTAAGAGAAATAATATAAATTAATACGATTCATAGGCTTTATCTTTTATATTAAGCTCCAAGTTGGAAATAGAGGAGAATAAAACATAGCATAAAAATAGTAGTGTAGAATGAGAAGATAATTAGTTTTGTGTTACATTGATCCAATCCCACGTTTATGCTCACTCGTACAATCAAACATAACATAACACTTTTAAAGTTCACGGAGTCTTTAATGTATGCTTAGCCTTTTGAAATATTCCTTGACATAGAAAAGTATACCTCGTTTTACTATTTTATGAGTAGTTTTAAATTACAAAATTATTTTTTGTTGAAGTTTCTAAAAACCTGTAATTGTAGCCCTTCAAGACAATAAAAAGCTAGAAAGTATGAATGCTTCAGATAACCGAAAATAAAACCCAAAAAAAGAGAAATTAAAAGCAAAGGGAAGAAAGAGTAGATACCAAGAATATCACCAGCTCTAAAGCGTTTTCCTTTAGGCCAAGCAGCAACATTGAAAGTCCAACCTTTTGAATCTCCAACTGTGTATACAGCAGCACTAGCCATTTCAAATTGGATCAAATACAGAAAAATCATGCCCAAAATTGCACTGCTTCTTCCCTGACCCATAATTAATTTTCTTACTAAGCACTAGCTGAAACCCAAAATGAGAAATGAGATGAAATGAAGGATAGGATGCAAGGGAGTGAAGAGCAAGTGGGAATTTAATAGCGAGTGGGGTGAGGAGAAAGTGGGGTCTATTCTATTCAAGACAGTGTGACACACATACATATGGGTTTGGTCAGTCTCTTAATTACTTTGTCCTTCAAAATAATAATATTTAAAATGTGCAGACAACATTGAAAAATCAAATTAAACTTCTCAGTTTTTCAAAGTCTCTCCAAATTCCAACTTTAGCGGTGACACTATTTATTTCAGGGAGTAATATTTTTTCAATAATTATATCAAAAAATACCTTATATTCTGAATCTTTTAAAAATATTCTTAAAATTATGACAAATTCTTGTTACATGGTCCAAGCTTTTTTCAATTATTCTATCTTATTATCTATCATCTTTTATTATTTAAACATCATTTTTTTATTTATCTCTTAAACCGTTCACTTTCTCGATATTCTGGTTTACAAAGTTTTTTTTTTTTAATCTTCGAATTAATATCTATATGTATATATTTTTTCTGATTTTTTTTATCGTCAAAATTATATCAGAAATGTCTCAGAAATACATTTTTGATACTAATCTAATATATTTTTTATACTCCTCTGATACATTTTTGATACATTTCTGATACTTTATGTACCGTGTTATGCATTAATTCCATAACAATAAAAGAAATCAGTTTAGGTGATTCCTCACTACAAATAAAACACGTGGAATTAATGCATAAAACACAGTACGCAAAGTATTAGAAATGTATCAGAAAATATTGACAAACAGACATTGATACAATATACTTTATTCTATTGCTCATTTTCATATAGGCATTTTTAGGATTGTTTTAGTATATTTTTGGCTTACTTTATGCATTTTTTTAATTTAGGTTTTAGTGTTTATTTGGTCAATTGTTATCTTTTATCTATTTGCTCTTATTTAGTTGTATTTTTCTCTTTTAGGTGTTAACTAGGATATTTTTTTATTAAATGGGAATTCTGATTGAGGAAGGATTATTGGAATCAGAACTTTGGCTATATTTTCGAGATAGTTGGAGGCTGTTTTAGCTTCAGAGTTACTCTGCAAAGTTGTGTGCCTGTTTGTTAACTTTTCAACGCATCTTGAATCACCCCTATCGGAGTTGTATCGAAAAAGTTAGCATGGGTTTTCTGCAATCAGTCCTGATCCTGCAAGTCAAACCTGTTGTGCTAACTTTTTCTCCTGTAATTTGTGTCTTCTTAATCCATTTAGGAGACTTGGGTTAGGGATATTTTGGAGAATTCCTGTTTAATTAGGATTTGATAAGTTAGGAGTTTTAATTGGGAATGGTTAGAGTTTCCGGGGAGTTTTGGAGTTCTAGGTTAGTTGTCTTCTTATAGGGTTAGAAAATTGTCTCTCCCATATAAGGAGCTTTTGTTTTCAGTATAGGGAAACCGAACTTAGTTTTAATTCTGCGTTTTTTGGAGATGAATTCCAGTGGTGAAGTGAAAGTGACAAAGCGAAGGAATTCGACGAAGGCGTCTACACCAATCTTGAAGTTTTTCTTCTCTTCTCTATGTTTTTATTTCTTATCTCTTATTTTTGCTTTTTAGATATTATGTGTAGCTAAATTATTTTATCTAGGATATTGATTTAGTACAACTTTATGCTTTAATAAAATTATTCTAGTTTCCTTACTTTATTCGTGCAAATTTTATTATCTTGCTTAATGTTTGCTTTTGCTTGATTACCAATTGCATGTTTATAGATTAAAAAAGCATAGAGTACCGGGAGGGAATAGTTTTGAAATTGGACTTAAGATAATAGAATCATAAGTTTAGATTTGTACGGAAGTAATATAATTTGTACTTGTGTGGAGTTTTTCGGATGATTCCTGCTTAGTGAGTTAATTTTATGTTATTCATCACTAATGGGAGATAAGGTTAGTGATATATTTTTAGTATTGATAATATATCTTGGGAGAGAGTATTATTAACTTGAAATCATTCTCCATTGCATCAGTAATTAAATTTTTTGAATATACAATATATTGATTAGGCTAAGAGTTGTATGAAATCAATATCCCAGATGTTTTCTTTTATTGAATTTTCTCTACTTATTTTTATTGCTTTTATTGTCTTTAGATTTAATTCTCAGTTTAATATAAATCAAATCATTATTTGTTGTTTGCTTAGTTAATAGTTTTTATGAATTAGTTAGTAATTAGTAAACAATACTTGTGGGAACGATCTCTACTTACACTTTATTACTTGATACGATTTTGTGCACCTGCAAATTCTCACATCACCTTCATAACAAAAAAAAAAGAAAAAAAAAAAAAAGTAGTTTAGTTCCCCACTATAGATAAAATCATTTTGATACAATTTTGTACATTTCTGATACAATTATGATACATTTCTGATACAAATCTCATACATTTTTGGAAATACGAAAAAAAAACTTAAAAATGTATCAGAAATGTATTAGAATTGTATTAAAGATACATTTTTTATACTTTCTGATACATTTCTGATATATTTCCTATACTTTGTGTACTGTGTTATGCATTAATTCTATAACAATAAAAGAAATCAATTTAGGTGATTTCTCACTACAAATAAAACATGTAGAATTAATATATAAAACATAATATGCAAAGTGTCATAATTGTATCAGAAAATATTGACAAACAAACATTGATATAATATATTTTATCCTATATTTTTTTTTATGGTTAGTTTTTATTTAGCTTTTATAACAATAATAATAATAATAAAAAAAAACCAGTTTAGTTCCTCACTACAAATAAAATCATTTTTGATATATTGCTGATACATTTCTGATACATTTCTGGAAATCCGAAAAAAAAATCTGAAAAAATATATACATATGGATCTTATTTCGAAGAGAAAAAAAGATAATAAAAATATTCTAAAGTGGCGTGGCAAAAAAATTAGCTAATTAAGATATAGATGACAAAATTAAGATTAAAAATATAAAAGAAGAGAACGAATCGTATGGTGGAAAAGGAAGTGCGTAAAAAATTGATGTATTTTTGATAATTTCCCTTTATTTTATTATCGTAGAAAGTTATGGTAGCCATAAAAAAAATATTATTGCATGCTGCTGCAATAAAGTTATAACCGTAGATATTGGCAAATGAAATTTAATAGTATAATTTTGTTATTAAACGTGCTTTTTAGCATTAATTTTTGAATAAATAAATCTTTTAATAGCAAAATGTTCAATCTGACATTTTTTATAGTAAATTCTTGATCTATGATAAAAATAATTAGCATAAATTTATATACAGGGAATGAAAATATTTTAAAAGCTAAAAAAGAAAATTCATTTTTAGAATGCGAAGCTATTTTCATAAGCCTTAAATTAAAACTAAAATTAAAATTAAAATTAAAATCACTTTGTCTCATTTTTTTTTTTTTTTTTTGAGAGGAAAGAAGGAAAATAAATTATTTTTCTTCAAGATATACATCTTCCCTTTCCGTAAACAATTTTTTAACTAACGTAAATTGTTTTATTTTAGTATACAAAGGTGAGAGATATATAAGTATTATTTATACATTTTTGTCTACGTTTTGTCTCTTACCCTAACAATTCTACCTTCTACTTATTTGGGTATATAATTAACAGGCTTCAATTTAAATGCATTAGTAGATGTACCTAAACATTGAAATAAGAAAAGTGATGGTCGCAACCACATTTATGTATTCAAAATTAATCTTTTTATACAATAACTTTTCCTCGTTCAAAACAAAAATCACAACTACAAACATTACTATATAACAAGTTAACACGATCACATGGATATTTTTTTGTTAAAAACCATTTCAATGTTTCTTGAATATGTCACATAAAAAATAATTACCACTAAAGATTGATTAGTGGTTTGTGTCTTGATATAAGTCAATTAGTTTTGTATTATAAGGATCCAACTACAAATACCTGTTTACCCGTATAATCAAAGTTCAACCTCTAGAAAAAACAATTTTCCTACTGTTGAGAAAAAAAAAAATTACACTTTTTCTTGTTTATCTCTAACTCTTGTCTTAACTTCATGATTATTTTTGCCGATTATTTATGTCTACTAGCGTACCTAACACGAAGCAATCCATTGTCTTTTTTTTTATTATTCTCTTCTTTCGTCAGTTAATTTTATCTAGTTAAATCTCAGTTGACTATTTAATTTTCAATTCTGAGTGATTTTTTTATTCTTCACAAAGCCATATATAATTGATCAGAAGAAGAATCTCGTCACTAGAACTTTTGATTGCAGTAATCAGGCTAAACAACAACCCACCAAGTCCCTATTAATTGTCAATAATTTGGACTCTATGGACACCCCCCCTACTTTCAACAATGCTTGGGTAAATTTTCAACCAAAAAATAAAGTGGGCCCACTCTCAAATTCTCCACATTTAATGACTGAATAATATTTAAGGGAGGTATGTAGATTACATATTTCTTATTCTGAAAATTAACAAATTCGAAGAAAAAGGGTAAAAAGAGGATGTACTAAAGTGGATTTTCCTATGCAGGAGTTATCCACTACTGGGTAGTTGGATATTGACCTCCAATCTTCTGTACCCAACAAATGAGTGATAGTTTGTAAACTCATTTACAAGAATTGTGAAGTCACACTAGGTGAAGCTTTAACAAATCATTTGGTTGTTTTTGAGGTTCTAAGATGGAAAGAAGACAACAAAGAACTTGAATGTGAAACCAGTTTAGCTCTATGCTTAGAAAGGTCAACTACAAAAGCTATATCCCTCGTAATCTATTTGGTGGAAATGTAAAGAAAGTGAAAGTAACCTACATCTTATTTCATTGACGTTGAGAAAGCTTAGGATAGAGTATGAATAGAGGTTCTTTAGTAGGTATTTGGGGGTAAATTACACCTATGGTATACAAACTTTATCTAATTTCACAGTATGGTATACAGATTTCATTTTTACTGAACAAAATACATGAACTTAGTGGTTACCTGACATTAAAGTACATATAACCTGTAATCAAAGGTAAAGTAAAAAAAATTGGGGTAAATTACACATATGGTACACAGACTTTATCTAATTTCACAGTATAATACACAGACTTCATTTTTACTCAACAAAATACATGAACTTAGTGATGACTTACTATTGTGGTCTAATTCACTGGTAAATAACCGGTCAACGTGCCACGTCAGCGCTTTGACCCTTATTATCACCTGAAAAGGCCCATTTGTCCAACTCTAATGGAATCCACGGCGTATAATCCAAGTTTAGGACTGGTAAAGGCGGTGATTGTGGCGTTTCTGGTCAGAGGAGGCTGTGGGTATGATGAAATTGTGGCGGCTGTATTGGTTGAAAAAGAAGG
The DNA here is from genome assembly GCA_039660915.1 of Euphorbia tirucalli. Lineage (NCBI taxonomy): Eukaryota > Viridiplantae > Streptophyta > Magnoliopsida > Malpighiales > Euphorbiaceae > Euphorbia > Euphorbia tirucalli. The sequence goes on along the minus strand of CM077633.1, from coordinate 18,203,212 downwards.
GACTGTGATTCGGCAAATTCGGAGGAAAAATGAGAGAAGGGCAAATGGGTTTTTTCAAGCGATAAGAAAGGTCAAAACGTTGACGCTGTAAGTTGGCCGATCATTTACTGGTGATTTAGACCATAATGGTAGGCCACCACTAAGTTCATGTATTTTGTTAAGTAAAAATAAAGTCTGTGTACCATACAGTAAAATTAGATAAAATCTGTGTACCATAGTTGTAACTTACCACAATTTTTCTTACTTTACCGTTGATTACAGGTTATATGTACTTTAATGTCAGGTCACCAAAAAGTTCATGTATTTTGTTGAGTAAAAATGAAATCTGTGTACCATATTGTGAAATTAGATAAATTCTGTGTACCATAACTGTAAGTTACCCTATATATCGGAGAAGACATATATTCCTGGAGATAAGTATAAATGCAATCAAAGACATGTATAATGGGAGTAAACACAGGTGCTAGAACCCCGAACCCAGAATCAATGGAAGCTATATAACCCATTGGATTACATCAAGGATCTGTTTCCAGTCCGTAACTTTTTACCTTAGAAAGTGAAATACCGTAGAAGACAAAGGCTTCAAGCAAAATATAGACAACGTTGAATGTATGCATTGTAAGTCTGAAAATAGTTGATAGTTCATGACTAATGTAGATGCTCAAGTATTTCTTTTCCGGCTACTGATACTTTCTTGTTCATTAGAAAGGATCTATATCCATGGTCTTGGAAATATACTATAAGATGTAACTCATAGGATTAAAGCATAATGGTTGAAACACAGAGGTGAAACAAGATGCTGTAGGATAGAAACGTAATACTATTCAAAGAAAAATGATATGAGAGTGAATTTTCGGCAATAAGACAAAATATTGACAAAACAAGCCTAACAAAGATGCAGATGTTGAGATCGATAACTACTGAGAATGTAGAGATGTAACAATTGACACCACTATCCTAAAATTTGGATCCAACCATTCATGTTTTGAATGTCTTGGAGAGTGGAACAAAACCTGAGGCTGTAGATTATGAAGAAAGTATGATACCCATATTGTATCAACAAAGCTTCATACTTCTAGAGGTCAAGAGGCTATAGACTACTGCTCTCTTTCAGGTCATCAGATATTAACACTAAAGCACAAATATCTTGAATTGTTATTTAAGGCATCATTCATTCTTTTAAGGAAGAGGTTAGTTTCAAAAACGCAACCTTTAATCCCAGACTTGGAAGCATGGAATGACAAACAACCACTTAACTTGAACAATTCATCTCCTGTTTAAGAATCTTCACGGCTTCCATAACCCCATCCTGCAAATAATAAAAATAAAATCTGGAAGTAAGGCGCGTTCATACTATCACATTATGCACTGGTCTAGGCACAGTAACCTCGAGCTTTCAAAATAACTAGACAAATATTCTTCTCTCTTTAAGCATAACCAAGTGTGAACCTAAACAAAACCCAACAAATTTTCGATAGACAAACTTGGCACTCATCTTTGTAAGACCCACCTGTCAAGCCTGCCCAAATATTTGGAAAATACATGTAACATAGGTTTTTTTTTTTTTTTAAATTCATCTGCACTCGGACAGAATTAGAGTCCATATTTACAGGTACGATTCGACTTGGGCTTAAGTGGGGCAATGTGGGCCTAAAGCCCAAACCAATCCAGCCAAACTGTTGATCAGTTTTCATATTCAGCAACCATATACAAGTAGCGGAATAAGTTGGCAACTTATCACTTCCAAAAAGCGGTGAATATAAAATAGTCTTGATGATAGCATGTTGCAATGCAAAGAGGAAGAGAACATTTGAAGACGTTTTTGGAACTCTTTAACGATCATTTTCACTAGCCCAATACTTGTCGGAACATTTTGAAATCAAATAATTGAGAAAACTAGAAAATAGATGGAGCTTTGATCATGACATAGCAACAGCATCACCCCTATTTCATGGATAAATACAACTGATACTATAAGTACAAGGAAATTACCTCAAGAGCGATCCTCTCAGCAATTTCTACAGCATGTGCTTTTATTTTAGTAGATAATGCATCATTTATGGCTTTTGTTAGCATGTTTGCAGCTACTCTGATGATCATGTCATCCGGTTTATCTGGAACCAGATGGACTCTTTTTACTGGTTCTGGAGCAACTCCAAGCCAACTCATCTTCTCAGCCCAGTAGAACTGATCCAACATAAATGGACATATTACCTGCCATCAGATATATTGATTATTGATGATCATGCTAATTGATTTGATAAAGTTTGAGAGAAAAACTAATAAGTACCGACCAAGTCAACATGCGAGTGAGCACAAATTTTCATTTTACCTACAGTAAATATATAAAGAAATATGCATTGTGGTTTGATTATTTATTACATTACTGCAAATGAAGTGTATAATTATTTTAAACACAGCATTTGAAGAGTTAGAAAATCCTATTAATCACCAAAAATGAAGAAAAGGATTTTAACCTGTACTACTGAATGATCTAGCACAGCTTAGAGATATTCAATGCATTGGATGGAAATCTAGTGAACATCACACAGACGTTTGCAGCAAAGATCTTTTTCCTGGTATTAAGCTTTTCATATGTCTTCCTAATATTTTAAAGTAAAATGTTGCTTATCTCTTTAAAATGCCATCTATAAAAGCATGCCCATCCAGACCATGAAACTTTTGGGGGGAAAAATCCTAACATTGCATGAGATGTACAGCAACAAAGATAAAGATACATAGGGTTTGGTTTGCAACAAACCTGAGGAATTCCTGCACTGAGTGCTGCAGCAGTGGATCCACTAATGTATCAGTGAAGACAAGTGAATCATGATGCATAATGTACTTCTATTTTAATATCAGAACAAAGTAAAATTAAGTAGTCACCTTCCCCCATGATGAATTGCAGCCACACACTTCGGGAAAAGCCAATTGTATGGTATCATACTGGTTTGCAAAAGAATAAGATGTCATGTTCACAGAGACAATCAGTTACTTGCAAAGTGAACTTATGGAGAGAGGATGTTAGTGCCTCTTTTCTCCTGAGAATCAATTTTGTGGCATGGGGTTTCTTCTTGAAACCCATCCAAGATGCTTACCGGTCATTTATATATGGCTTGGTAGGTCGGACCCCAAGCAAGTCATTTTGAAAAGCAGATGCAAGAATACATAATGCAACGAAGGTTATCAGGGTCTTCTATAGAATCTAGGGTTCTCTATGAATTTGAATACTTACCCAATGTCTTAGTGGGCTTGAAACATGATCCAGTGCAACACTGAAAGCGTTGCTATCTAAATAAAAAAGACAATCTATCCAAACACTACCAACCCATTCCCCCTCATCTGCCTCCTCTCTTTCCCATACATGTCCAGTAATTTTTTTCAAATTTGACGGTAAAAACCGGTTCAAACATGAGGTTTCTCAAATCTTTTTATTTTCTTGAGTTTGACTACTCATCACCTTGCATTTTATCAGAATAGCTGTAAGACAAACCACTTTCACTATCTGCATGCTTATTTTTAAGTCCTAAACCATCGAAGTAGTATCGCATGGAAGTTCTATGATGTTACATAGCATCACTAGGTCTAGGCTTTTACTCTTGTCCGAATGGGTCTCCGATAAGGCAGTCTGTCATACAATAAAAGACTGCATTTATCCTTAAGTAATATAACCGAAAAGAATAGATGAGTCTGAATCAACGTTCGCATTTCCCAATTATACTTGTTAAACTAGTGAATGTAGTTTAGTCGCTAAAAATTAAGTTCTCCTGACGTTGCAGATATTTCACATAGTTCTTAGAAAATTGTCCTCCAAACAAATGTCAATCTACACTGGTCAAGTTAGGGTACTGGAAAATACTTACCCAGGAAAACAAAAAAGGCGACCATCAAAGAGACAGATCCCCTCTTCACTGTACTGCTTATCATCCACTGACGGAGTTTCAGTAGCAGAAACTCTGACAGCATTATCTAAAGGTTCATAACCAGAAGTGAAAAGGATAAATCTGAAATTTGTAATCTCCAAGACAGTTTGAATGACCCGAATGAATGCGTGAGGATGCTTCAAAAAGCCCATGCTGCAAAAGGCAAAGAGAAGCAAAGTATATGAGAAGATAGACAATGGCATTTTAATTAATTAGAACACAATTCATGCTAGGCTGTCCAGTTGGTCGAATAATGTCCAAAATCCAAGCTACATTTTTTTGTTAGCTCCCTTGACAAAATATTGTTCAACATGTTTTTCGTAGACAATGACAGTTACAGTACTTGCCTTCCAGCAGAACTTATCCCAAGAAAAACAGGTGGTACTGATGCCTTCAGAAAACATTCTAACTTGACATGAGCTGCACAAAGCCCACCTCTTGTTCCAGAAATCCTAGTCCCACGAGGAAAAGGTGCAGAAAGTTCTCCACACGTTTTACATGAAAACTGCCATTCATCAGGCAGGAACCAAAATCCAGAAATACGGACATTTGGTGGCCAGTAATCTGCACCAATTAGCAAAATCATAGTGATAGAAACAAATCCTCGATCATCATAGTGGTATACATTTTATCAGAAGTTTAAGAAATGCAAAGGTCGCTCCATTGCTACATAAGAGATATCATCGAAAGGCTAAATGAATAGATTAAAAAGCAAAGGAAAGCAGGTGAAGAAAATGGGCTCTTTCTCTCTCTCTCTCTCTACAACTACTTTGTTGTCTGTACGAGTGTGTATGCCTATATGTCGGGAAAAAATAAGTAGCTTGTAGGTGGGATGAGCCAAAAAAAAAAAAAATTGTTCAGAAGTGCAAGAAGAACTGGGAAGAAGATTATATTCCATAATTTAATCACAGATGCATATACAAACTAATCCTGGGTTATACGAGGAATCTGTATATTAACAGCTCATAACACTCTCCCTCGAGGGAAAAAAGAAGTCACCTGGGCATTCAACAACTTCTTTGCTGAACCCATACCTGTTCCAGATGCATTAAACTATTAGAAATAGCTATCTGTCAATGCTCAAATTGTTTAATTAGTAATGGAAATGGGATTTTCAGACTAATGCAACCAAATCACAGGAAGGCTTGTCACAATAAGATGATCACTCAGCAATGTTTAGTTCAATTCATCACTTCTTATTACTTTCTTGCTTTAACTGGGATGACTTGCTTCAGTAGTCTATCTTTATGATTTTGGATGAAATTTTGAGCCCAATAGAACATATAAAAGATCATGTTTTTTTTTTTTTTTTTTTTTTTTATCTTGTCACATACAGACGAAATTCTTTAGGTATTCAGAATACGTTCAAAAAGCATGACTTACAAGAGAAGGGGAGACAGCGGCCACTCATGCCAAGTCGGAAGACCTGTTACTGGATCCTGCATTCATTCAGTGAATCAGGAATTTAAAATGAGCCTAATACATCTGAAACACATTAACAAAGTATCAATTCAACTTGTCAATTACTAGGAAGTAGCTTATCATAATAAATCTAGCTAATGATAATAAAAGCAAGTAGGAATTATAACATTTAAGAGCACCAACAGTAAGAGGGCAAGGGCTCAGATTTAGATCATCACTTCTCCATGATCCCCAATTTTCAGTAAAAAGTGGCCACATCCAATGAATCACATCTTTCCAGCAAACCTATTTGCAAAAAGAGAAGTATAATAATCATAACATTCACAAACTGCACATGGAATGACAATATAAATACAATAAAAGTATTGATAAATACAAATTACTCTTTGATTGTTAACAAGACTTCATGATCCACCAGCTTCTCTTGACCAGTTCTACTATTAAGAGAGATTTTTACAGAGACAAGTTGAAAATACCTTGTTACTGGGAGCTTCTTGAAGATATTCATAAAGAACAGGAAACTCTCTTTTAAATTGACACTCGAATGACAAAGGTGCACTGCAAGTATATGGAGAAAAGAATGACCAATAAAACAAAAGCCCAAAAAAATAACATTGAATTGAATGTTGATGTCAACTAAAATACACCAGGCAATCAATATGATCTCCTTAACAATTCAAGAAAAATAACAAACGAATTTCAGTGTTTAACTAAAATAAGGAAAAGAAGAAATGAATTATATGGACATGTACTAAAGTTTGAGACAAATCATTCAGAGAATCCAGTTATTTAAGATTGTTATCTAACGCCACCTGTATGGAATCACATAAGGAGCAGCAACAACACAACGAACACGAAAAAGTTCTGCAAGGCACCACCCTTCCTGGACCAGTATCCAGAGAAAACTACTTATCAATTAGGTGATACTTTGACAAATGCAACCAAACATATCGCAGCCATAATTTCAAGCATTGAAAGAATTTTGAGTACCAATGCAAAAAAATTAATCACAATAAAATCACCCTCTACTGTTGGTCTACATCCAAAAATCCCTTCAACAGCAGACTGGCATTCTTGCCTATGTTCTCTGGAGATTATCCTTTTGTGATGTGAAAAAGCTGATTCTGTTGACTCTATAAAAAAAATTATACACTGGAATCAGAAAAGATAACATATATAATGGTTAATTATTTTAGTAATAATTTCAATCCCAATCCCATAATTGTAGTCCTCTTTAATTGAAATTGTAAAAACTAAACCTGCCAAATCATGATTCTCACAAACAGGAAGAACAGGTGGAGATTTAATAGGAAGAAAAGTGACATGTCGATCTTCCAAGTGAGACCTTAAGCTCTGCAAAAACAGTCAGCAGACTGTAACATCAGCATTTCCATACAAAAATATGTTGATTATAGATAATATATTAACATGATCGTGAAAATCCAGAGAGAGATGGAAGAGAAAGAAGGTAAGGGAAGAGACTTGTTTTTTCCTTTTCCCCAAGAAAGAAAGGTACATATCGGTAATGTTGCATTCTCTGAACAAAATAAATAGGGAAAGAAACATAAAGAGCTGGAACACAAAATCAACAAAATCCCCCAGTTCAGATCTAACATCAACCAATAATTTTGTGGTGAGTCCATTATAGTCCCTTCTCAAGCTTAAGAGAAATTTTTTTTGTTTCTCTGATTTCCCTCAAGTGGCCAGTTACAAACAAGAATTATAAAACAATCAAGAAGTGAAGACAATATATTTTTTTCTACATTGTATTATGTATTACAACAAAAAATAATTTTCACGAGCTTCTCAGTAAATCACTTGATCAAAATCATTAGAAATATTTTAACAAGGTCAGTCAAATTCATCTCAAGAATAGTGAGGTTGCCAGTTCAAACTCAGTTGAATCCTTGAACATAACCAAAACAAAGTTGAAGAATTTGGAACTTTGAAGAGGAATGTGAAGCAAACCTCATGAGCTGAATGTGTTAAAAGAATCACGCGGTATTGTTTCTGATCACAAGCAAAAGCTGCAGCAATGGCCTGGAAAGATAAGCTGTAGTTACATAGCAAGCCAATAAATCAAAGTGGAAGGAAAAGTAAATTATGCCCTTTCATTGGGTAAGTAAAGCAGCAAAATTCCCACTTATACAAACCCCTCCAAAATCCTATACCAAAGTAATTTAACTACGCGCTCAAACGAGCTTGATTTACGGAGTGATAGGCACAATCATACACTTATCGAGATGAAATTTATAAATTGAATTTGAGGAATCATCGAAATATACCACATGTTATAGTCAAAGAGAAGCGAAGAAATGTATTCTCTGAATCCAGATGGAAGCATAAATAGTTAAAGTTGAGTGCTTACAGCAATCGGATAAACATCTCCTTTAGTACCAAAAGCCATGAACAGAGCCACAGGTACACTACTCTCCGTCTCCATTGTGATTTGTGAAAACTTTACTGCCTTTGAACTTTGAAGTTGGGGAGCTTTATATGGGAACCCGAATCTGGTACTGGACCAAACCAAAACCGGCTTGGATCCGACGAATAACCTTTCATTTTGGCTTACAATTTTTACATCAATAAAAATGGAATCAAAATTATTTTTGTACACTATTTTTTCTTTTATAATTATTGAATCACCTTTTTTCCTTAATTCATAATTTTTATATATGTTTTCTTACATAAATCTCATTGAAACTATAAAAAATTACTTAAATTCGTAATTCAACTATGTCCACATTTCTCTCTTCTCTTTTTATAATTTTAATTTAATTTTGTATTTATCTCTCAATCCGTTTATTTTTTTTGTTGTGCAACTTTAGAAAGTTTCTTTTTTTTTTTTTTTCTTCGAAATGAGATCCATATGTATATATTGTTTTCATATATATTTTTTTCACTAAGGTATAACTAATCATACATTTGTATCTTAAGGTATAACTCAAGTATAATCACTCTAATAATGTATTTTAAGTTATAATTAATGTATCCCAATAAAACTTTCATTTATTCAAAAAAAAAAAAAAAAAAAACTGAATAAAATATTTATCCAATGAAGCCAAATATCAATTTCTTCTTTAATATATTTTTTTTGGTCTGACCCTTCTTTAATCATTAATATTAATACACCATGACCATGAGACATATTTATTCACTACCGGAAAATGCTTATTTGACGTTTAAATATACCAATTTAAGACATATGTCCAAATTAAAATTATTTACTTGTAGTTAGACATACAGATTTAAAGTTCTTTTCCATAGCGGAGAAAGATACTATAAGAAAAAAAAAACTGAAACTGATATACTTTTTCAGTGATTTGAATTGTTATACAGAATTCAATGAATAGATTTTTCTTTCAGATAAAATTTCGTGAAATCCAAAGAAAATGATGAATTGGATTTCAACTCAATATTAGTACTGTACTTTAGCATGTTCATCCACCTTTTGAAAAATAAAATTTATTGCGCCAAATTCCGAAATTTAAAATAAATTATTATTGTGATAGAAATAGTAAAATTTTGTATACCATTATAGCCTAATTAAATAAAAACTTTTTATTCATCAGGTTATCAAACAATTAAACATGAAACACGGTAAATACCAACACTAACAATAAAATTTGTTGCTAATAATAATGGAGACGGGAAGGAGGGAACTAGTGGCTCTGTTAGTCATCAGGTTTGGGTATTTCCGGTTGGGCTGACAACGCTTGGAAATATGACAATGTAATTTTCTTTTCCAACTTTTGCACATCCTTAATTAACACAAAACAACATTAACCTCTAAAAATGATGTATTATAACAAATTCAGAATAAAAAATGAGATAAATAAGTCTATGAAAAATCGAATCTAGCTAGTTTGACTAAATTTAAGTCCTACAAGCACATTTGTTATTGAAAAAGAAACTCAACATAAAAAAATACTGAATGAATAAAATGTGAAACTAATACTATCTTTTGGACTGATGTACAGGGGGATTCGTTATGCTAACAAAAATCACAAATAATATGCATATATTTTGGTGTCTCAATACCTTCATAAAAAAAAAAAAAAAAAAACATTAGGTTGAAAAAATTACAAAGCAAAACTTCCTCTGTATCATTCAAAAACAATTCTCACAAACTGTGATTCTCATCTCATTGCCAGTATTTGCACCTTTTCTTATACCCCATTTTTTTCATATGAATAGCATTAACATGATTATAAAATATATTGAAAGAACATGCTATAAATCTTGCCAATTTATAAAGTTTCAGGCAATATAAGCCCATACTAGCTGATAGCTATCTATGGCTGGTTTCAGCTGCAGAGTCATCTTTGTTGTACTTTTCCATGAGTTGAGAAATCTGATTTTGAAACTCTTTCTCCAGCTCAAGCAACTCCTCTCTGCATCTCTTCATTACCAGATCTTTTTTCCCTTCAAGGTTTGCTACCAGCTTCTTCCTCTCCTCTTCAAATTCTTCAATTTCTTTCTCTTGTAGCCTTTTCATCAAACTCTCATCTTCCATCCTGTTCCCAATCAAATTAATTCAGATAAAAAAGAACAACCATTAAGTTATTTAACATTTGATAATTCCGGAAGGATGTAGAATTACCGGCTTGAATTTGGCTGCTCGATATTCGCCCACCTTGTCTGCCGTAACTTCTCAAAATTATCTTCCTTTTCATCTATAGCTTGATGGATAATTTTGAGTTGTTCCTTGAAAAATTCATCTTGGGAATCCAACTGGGAACGAATGAATCAACACAGATCAGCTCACAACCTTTCATTGACTTTTTTTGTCCAGAAATCATCTTATAAAGCAACAATAAAATCAATTTTCCAGTTGGAAAGTTTTACCTCCTCCTTGTTCTGTTTAAGCAGCGCCACAGTTCGCTGCCTCATATCACGATTATTTACAGAAGCTTTGTGCAGTTTCTGACTCAACGTAATTACAGTTTCGGCTAGGACCTGAACATGCTTTTGCTTCCTTTCATATTCTTCTTTGCAATGAATATTCTCATTCATTTGATTTATATGTGTCTCAACTACTTCCTGATGTGACCTCATCTCAAATTTCAGCTTCAACTTCCCTATTCAATTACAAAGAGAGTTAATAAATTATCACCAAGAGGTAAAATCACAAGTTTTAGCATATATTATTCGTATCTCATAGAGACATAGAGAGGACCTTGACAATGCTGGTTGAAATCATTCATATCTTCTTTTGAAGCCATGTATCCGAAGAGTTGACGCCTCCCAGCTATGAAGCGCGGCACTTTATTACTAACCCAAGCATCCCTGCCTCTCCCTTGCTCTTTCAGGTGATTGCCGAGACGTTCAGCCTCATAATAGCCAGCAGCTGAGTCGTCAAAAATCAGAACACTTATCCCTCTATGCCCTTTCGGACCATAAGCATGTCGGGCCTTCCTCGCAGCAAATGAGTGGAAGTGATCCAGAAGTTCTTGATTTCCCATTCCAATCCACTAATGAATTATTGCAAAACAATTATTTCAGTGGAACCAAATTTCAGAAAATTCTAAAAGCAAAGAAAAGAGAAACATGTGTGTACCTTTCCATTTTCCATTAGCTCGCATCTTGTGTTAACAATTACAACTGTTGGAGGCCAAACTATTTGATGATCTGTGACGTTCTCGTTTAGACCTTCCCATCTACCAGTAGCTACACCAATTGGAGCAATCACAATTCGCCTCCTATGCCCCTCCTCATTCAAAACATCAGCAAACAGACGATGGAGCTTCACCCTTCTTGTCTTTATTGTTGTGGCATGATGCATAAGGGGCGCCAAGCCTCTATAGCAGTCAATGGCTCCACGCCCCCCTTTACAGACAGGGCAATGCCACTTTTTTGCTATTGAGTTTAGTGCCTCAACAGCAAGGTTATCCATATGAACAAAGAATGCCCTGAACCTCTTATTTGTCTTGCGGCTCTCGTGGCTCATATCACTTCTTTCTAACTCTAAATCACAATCTGAAAGATCGTCGTCATCACTGCTTCCAAACACCACTTCATCATCGTCATCCTCATACTCATTCTCCTTAATCTTTTCCTTATGTTTCTGCATCAAATTGGGGCGTTTCCAAGCACTTGGAGTAGACTCATATGAATCCCAGCCTTGTGCAGATTTCGCAGCCACATTTTTACTACAGAAATTAGCTTGGCCAAAGCCAGAGGCTTTTCTGTATACATTCCCCAGCTGGGGAAATTGGTCATTGTTATCCTCAGTGATTTTTGTCATGACCTTCTTCCCCTTGCTTGAAGTTGTCTTAGAATTGAACCTACCCTGTATACTAACCGATCCAATAAAAATAAGTAACATCAGTTAATCCTTTTCTCAAACAAACTACAACTGACCAATTTGGATTCAACCAGACAATCCCACCTTTACATTAACAAAATTCTGAACCAATATGAAAGAGGCATCTAATCATACAACTTATGAACACTAACCTCTAAAAACAATTGATAACCACCTTAAGAACCAGATAAAAGCATAGCCGCTAATAGAGGAATCAAGAAACAAAGAAAGAGGCATCGATACTATATTTCAATGGTAGCAAAAGAAACAGATAAAGTTTATAGAAATTGTGAAAGAGAATTTTGAAAATGCAGGATATGTACCTGAAAATTAAATTTGGGGGATATATCAGAATCAGATGAACATAACTCAGCCACCGAAGATAACAAAATCATTTAGAAATAGAGTTGCCATTGAAATTGAACAGCCAGTGCCACTAATTTATAAGAAGACAAAAACAAGCTAACAGAGAAGAAAGCTCCTCGCTTTATGATCAAATTGAGAAGATGAATCAGATTTTTCTCTAATTTTTGCTGGAATAAGGTGTAACTCGTAATGAATGAATGAATTCCGTATTTTCAGGAATTCAGTTGAAACAATGTCTTGCTATTCATATGTAATTCCTTGTTTTTATGTTTGATAAAGAAAATCATTTTATGAATTTAATTTCATGCCAATTTATCAAAATAATTGAAATATATAAATGAATTCTATAAAATTATTATATTAACTTTGGGCTCTGTTTCTTTGAAGAATATTTTTTTTAGGGAATTATTTATTTATAAAATTTAGTTTTTTGTCTAATCTTTTTAATATATTTTTAATATATTTTGTACAGTAATCGTCAAAATACACCGAATTACCTTTAAATTATAAATATTTTTATCAATTTAATATAAATTTTATTAAAAATTGTAAATCAATAAGGATATATTTTAATGTTTATGCCGTGATAATTTATCTATTAGCTTCGATGGGTTTTTTTACCGTAATTTTCCATTTTCATTAGTAAGATTCTCAAAGGTTACCCTTAGGATGTAAACGGGGTGGGGGTTAATAATCTCATCCCTGTTTTCTGGCTAGACGGGGATCACGTAAATAGGAACAATCCTAACCCTCATCCTCGGTGATGTCGAAGAATGGGTTCCCTGTAGGAATCACCGTTCCCGTTAAGACAATTTCTTTTTTTTTTTTGGTAAAAATAAAATTTAGTTTTGAATTCATAGGTTTTTGAAATTTAACAGAATATTGACAAACATACATAATCTAAATAAATATCTAATTAAGTCCATAAACACATTAAACAATCAACATAAAACCCTTTCAAATTACATTTCAATTCTCAAATAGATAGACATAAAAAAAGAATTACAGTTCAATATATATAAGATAATATGTTTTATCTTCGATAAATCACAATTATTTATATAAGATAAATATATAAACTATATATGTAATAATATAAATAATTAGAAGTAGAGATTTAACGAAAATATTTTTGGGGATTCCCATGAGGACTAAACGAGGAGGCCTACAGCGAAGAGAGGTAATCTCATCCCCTTTGCCGGTGAATATTTGGGAATAAATTTGTCCCTATTCTGGCCCTTCGAAGATCCTAAACGGAGAATCCGTATCCCCCTTCGTACACAACACCGACGAGGACAGGTCCTCACATCCTTGTCGACAACCATCGTGAACCTTTGAAAAAAAAAAGCTGACTAATTAAGAGATTGAACTTGTAGATGGTTGGCAGTTACAACATGAATTAAGATACCTAATTGTCTATCTAAAATCTTCTAAATTAGTTGTAGGCAGGCAACTCAAACTAAATTGGATTAAAGTTCTATTTAGCCCTTCAATATGTTATAAATATTAAACATTCAGTATTTAACTTTTTTATTTTTTGAAAATAAATGTAGTTGTGACATTTATTTTTCTTTCATAACTTGACCCATGTTTGATAGTTAAAAAATGACTTAAATTATGCATTAAACACTTTTTTTTTAAGCTTGTGCAATAACAATATTTAAAAGTTTCAATTAAATCAAAATATCATTTAATTTAATAACCCAAAATATTTGACTTAAAATTTTAAATTGAATACTATCAATATATTTAAAAACAAAAAAAATTCAATACTTTATTTTTTGTATTTATCAAACAATTTTATCATTTAATAGTTTCAGCATTTATAAGATTCAACATTTAAAATACAGCGTTTAATTTTTCAGCACTTAATTTTACAGTTTTACCAAATACCACTTTAAACTCTTATTACATTGAGTACAACCATGTGAGATTCACATAATGTTAAAAAATGCATTCATAATTGTCCAATAACGAGTCAATGATAGTTTCAGCATTCATAATTCAGTATTTAAAATTCAACGCTTAATTTTAATGATTTGCTCACAAATCATACACATTTAAATTATGTTCAATAAGAACTAAATGTTTATAAAATAAAAAGTGATGAGCCTAAATATTTAATACAAATTATATATGAAGACCAGGCCCAAAAATAAAACTTTCCCCCAATGCATTATCATATTTATATTTTAAATAATTGAACTAAGATGCAATGATAATATTTCATTATAGATCTATATGTTAGAAACCTCTCATTCTCTACCAAGTTATCACTTGAAATAATAATTACAATAAATACATAAATTCATTAGTTAATAAAACAGAGAGCGTAATTATAAAACGTACCTTTTGGCTTTCCATTTGTTCACTCCTATTTTTTTTTTCCCTCTTTTGGACACTTTTTTTTTTAATAATTATTTGGATATCAAGACCGATATAACAAATAAATAAATTTGATACCAAAATTAATAAAAATCTTTAAAAAAACATATTGGTATAAAAAAATCAATTTTTTACATATTCAATCATATATCCCTTAAATTGCTTAACTAATTAACCAAAATTATTTAAAATATAATAGATATGTGCGCGAAACAGATTATATAATAGAGAAGCTGACTGTGATGAAGAATGCGATTGTTAAGGAAATTTATAATCCGAAAAATAGGGTTTTACTGATTACGTAGACCCCATTAAATTAAAAATAAATTTTAATGTAATTTAACAAAACCTTTTGAAAAAAAAAAAAGAAAAGAAAAACCTTTTGAAAAAAATAAAACAAAATTAATTACAAAAATAACAATATCTATGAGGTCTTAATTTAGTATCTAAGGTACGACAAAGATATCACTATGTACTGATTTGTAAATTGCAAAAATATTTTCCCTAATATTTCTAAAATACTAACATTAATCTTTCTGTTAAAGACCTTCGGTCATGGTCAATGCATTTTATTAAAACGATCATTTTAGATCTATTTACTCGAAAGGATTATAGCGTTGGAGATTTTGTTGCAATTGTTATCCTGCAATGATGGATATATCGACAATGGCTGAATTTTCTTCAAGTTACATATTATAGTCTTAGTTTTTATTTTTTTGTTTCTACCATTTGTAGATTTATTTTTACCCTTTGTGGTCTTTTTTTCCCGTTTGTGAAATTCCTTATCTAGGTTTAGTCTAGATTATGATGAGAATTTTTTCCTTTTTTCTTTGATGTATTATTTTCCTTATTGAATAATATATACTTTATTATAAAAAAAATGTAAACAGCTCAATTTTAATTAGCTTTTGATAGTACCACGTCATAAAAATGACCGCGTGGATCACACGGCTCATTACCATGTCCTGATGACACTAAATCATAAAAGTGACCTCACGGATCACGTGGCACATTCCTATGTCCATGCGGCTCATAGAATTTGCACTTCACCTGGTATTTAAGAAATAGGCTGGGTGGAGGCGCCAAACGGGTCACATGAGTGTCATGTGACTAAGTTGAGATACATGTCAAGAAAAGACAGAAGCTTGGGATGAGCCGGTCTCAGCCATACACGAGTAGGGGCACGATCCTGAACCCAGATCAACAGGATAAGGACAGGTACATAGTAGGCTTGGCCCTTAAGCACGCGGAGAAGGGGATCAGGAGAAACCCATGCCAAAGCAATGAGAGGAGATCATACATAACGGTTTGACAAGGCCATGCATCCCATGATGGTATAAAAGGAACATTATGAACCCCTACATGTATCTCATTCTCTCCTCTCCTTTACTTTCCTCTCTTTTCAGATTCGATTTCTGACTTAAGCATCGGAGTAGACCCATTAGTCACTCGGTGTTCTTATGCATTTGGCTGCAGTTACTTGGTCAATTCTCTGGTCCAGATGGTCATTTGGACTCTCAAAGAACCGCGTGGAGACACATTTTCTGACTTAAGCATCGGAGTAGACCCATTGGTCACCTGGTGTTCTTATGCATTTGGCTGTAGTTACTCGGTCAATTCTCTGGTCTACACGGTCATTCGGACTCTCAAAGAACCGTGTGGAGACACATTTTCACCGAAGTCATCAATTGGTGTGGTGAGCGTGGACCCATTGGGCAACAATGTCATCGGGTTCAACGGCTTCAGACGTTATTTCAGCAAGTTTTCCTCCTCAAGTAGGAATCTCATCATTCCTAGAGGCAGCAACGCCATTACCACTAATGGCTACAGCCTTTGGCTCTTCAAGCATTGTCACAACAACTTTAGGAGGGGGTAGTAGCTCTACTGGTACTGTTTTTGATCGGATTGTTAGAAGATATGGAATGAGCCTAACAGACTAAACTGACTTCAGACGTGCGGTTTTGCAAATACAGGATCAAGGCATGGTGGGTTCCATGATGAGTAATAGAACCCCTTTATCCATAGTAAATACTCTATCAGAAACTATCTCCAACACAATCATGGTTAGAGCCTTGTTCCCAGCAACAAAGACTAGAGCGGTCACGTCAAAGTCTGAAAGACTAATGCAGAGCACATTGAACCCACTAGGCTTTGGTGCGGTTAGCATAAGGGATGTTGGGGGATTTTGATGCATAATAAATACACACACTATAGAAGCAAGTGCACTTCATCGCTCAAGGTATATATAGTAAGTACAGTATCGATCCCATGAGGACTACTTATGCTAATCTTAAACACAGTCAGATTTCTATTAATCTAGGAGGAGAGAATAGTATATCTTTGATTTTGTTTTATATCTAGGATTAAAACTAAGGAAAGCAATTAATTAAATGAAAGAAAATTGAACAGATAAGAAAATTGAACACATAAATTCGATAGGAAGGCTAACTAAGGCAGCTGGTTTCACTTAACACTAACCCTAGTAATATTTTAAGTTATGCAACTATTTCGATTAAATTCCAAGTTGCGATTTCCATAAATAATCAATATCGGTTAGGGCTATAGATTCTAATTTTTAACCTAAGCACTTAAACCTCTCAGTTCTAAGCAATTAAGCAAGAGAGTATTAAGTTTAAGAAATCATAACACTAGCTAATGAGCCATAAGAGCAATGGTCATGCAAAAGTTGCGTTGTATGATTCCGTTAATTTAGTCCTTTGGTCAATTATAAATCAACTATGAATATTGAAATTGATGGTCACGCATCCAAAGCATTAAGCATACACAACATAATCATTGGAAAATAATATGAATTAAATTGCATTAAACTATAAAATAATTACATAGAACAATTGCTAAGATCCACCATAGCCTTAGCTATGGTGGAATTAGTTCATAACTAAACTAATTACACACAAGAAAATCAAGGAAAACATGGTAAAGAGAAAGTTTAGAGAAAACTAGAGTCAAGATAGATGATGGAAGGGTGTACGAATCATTGATGCTGAAGGATGAAGTGCTCCTCTAAACCTAGCTCCAAACACGTTCTCCCAATAGCAAAAAAAAAAAAAAAGACTAAAAAAAAAAATGATTGCCTGACTAAAGCTGAATATTTTTCTTTTAACCCTTCCAAAACTAAAAAGGAAAAAAAGTGTTGTGGTAAAAGTATAATACAACTCTTAAAAAGAGAAACTACCAAAAGAGACACTCCCATTAGGAATAAGAGTCAATAAATAGAGAAAAATATCCCATCAAAAGACTTTAACTTCTTTCTCATGAGTCAAACCCGCAGCTCTTCTTTGGCCCATCACAAATGCAGGCCCAAACCACCAATTCAGCCTCAAAAGTCCAAAATCAGCACCTCCTAAGGCATGACCATGCCTGAGGACTATTCTTGGACTGCTTCAAGCTAGATCCTTCCCTTTTTCATGCACTTTTAGCTCAATTTTCCTCTTTAAGAACCTATAAGAGAAAATAGCACAAAGGGAAGTAAAATATGTCTTAAATGAATAAAAACAACTCGATTAAAGCACAAAACCAAGGCAAATTATGTATATAAAATATACTTATCAACTTCCCCACACTTAAATTGTTGTCCTCAAGCAAACAGAATATCTCCAACTCCAGAAAACAAATAAAGAAAACTAAAGATCAAATAAACAATTTCCAATTTTTAAAGATTCAAAACATCACAAACTACAACCTTACTTTCATCCACAAATCAAGCATACTCCATCAATAAGTATGTCACAAAAAATTTGGCATTTAACCCCAATCTTATGTATGCAAAGCAACTTAATTAACCACTAGAATATGATTTGTATCACTAAAAGAGTAAATTTCTTGGACACCTTGGTGCATCAAGTTAAATAAAACATCAAGTCACTTCCCAATCAATCACATAAATAAAGATCAATAGGACTTTAGAATTCACACAATTTTCTTAGGGTGCACCGCGATACACTGATTGATTTGATTTAATTAACTTTACAACTTTCGACCTTACTTGAGATATTACTTAGCCTTTCCGAATAGATAACAAAGATGGAGCAAACACAATGCACCCGACTTACTCAACTAAGCACATCCAATCAAGCGGCTACTAGTACTATTCATAACTTCACCTCAAAAGCGAAGCCAGCAGAATAAATTTTCAAGTTAATATTTGACTTTTCATCAATTCCCATTAAGCACAAACAATAAATTCCATTACCCTAAGATTAACTTAAAATAAAGCACACAGTTTGCCTATTTAATCTCTTTACTTATGCTCAATCAAAAAGAAGCTTCCTAGAAAGTCTATATCTAAAAGTGATACATCTCAACCCCAGAGTCTATTTTATCACAAAGATGCCAATCAACTGAGGCTTCACGCTGCATTTAATGTAAACATCCCAATTAACAAGCATACCTAACCTATAAATATGTAAAAGAGAGTTTATGTGTTTTTTTTTGGAAAATTTTGAAACAAAAAACATTGCTTTGAGGAGTTGGATATTATTAAGTTGCAAGTCACAAACACAGGACCACAGAAAATGAACTTAAGCAGCTCAAAAGGAATGACATCATCAAAAATTAATTTACAACTCAATATTTACAATTCCCCTTCCCCACACTTAAAACATACATTGTCCCCAATGTATACTAACCAACAATATCCAACTAAAAAGAATAGAACAAAAGAACTCCCCTGGTTATCGAAGGCGAAAGTCTAAGCACTATTACGGAGAAGGCAGAAAAGGAGGATCATGTCCTTGAAGGCGAAACTGTTTAGTAATATTCTTCTCATTGCAGGCGCCTTGGTGAACCAATTGCTCAACAAAGAATAAATTGCCTGCAAATCAACCACATTAGATTTGATGGGCACCATAGGGAAGTCGAACTAGAAGCTATAGTAGGTGCACGTACTTGAGTCCGTCCCTTAGGTTCCTGCGAAACAAGCGTGACTACCCACCTCCAATAGCCATCATCATGAAACAAAAACAAGTGGCATGTTTTTCAAACAAGTGAAGTCTAGTGGTTCTATCGGAGAAGCAATATGCAAACTAGTGCTAGCCAAATCAATTAAGTGTGCGTTCTCAGCAATGCGAGTAATGATGGAACCCAAAATCAAATTTCAACTAGAGTTAATGGTGGACTAAAACTGACTTGCAATCCAATAGCCTAAATTTACTTTTACCTTATGCACCATACACCACAAGAAAAACAACTCAGCCTTGTTACAAATGTTGGAACTGTCTTTCCTACTAGAAAAAGAATAAGCCAAAAACCAATGAATGTATTGATGCACAGGTTTAACCAAATCTCAGGACTTAGAATGAGTAGTATCAAAAGAGGCACGCTCCCTAGATAGCTCTCTCCATGCTTTAGTCGAATCAAATTCCATAGGATAATCAATGGCAGAACAACGATATGCATTGCTCTTAGCAAACTCCTCATCAATAAAACCACATGCTAAGTTAAATTCAGTAATGGACTGCCGAAATTCCCTAGCCATTAATCTATATGCAATTATGTTCAAAGTATCAATACTAAACACACCAATTTTCATGAATTCAAATGCAGTATAAAATTCTCGAATCAATTCAATAAAACCAGGGCAATTAATAGCAAAAAATGATGTCCACCCAATATTTGCAACCAGGGAATTAAAGTCATCAGTAAAACCAAACTTTTCTAACACCACATCATCAATACACTTGCAAGGAATAATTAACCTAGTTTTAACTAGTTCATAATGTTTCATCAAAGATTTAGAAGAAAATTTCAGATTACCATTTAAATGGTGCTCAGGAACAACAACAAAGGTACCTTTGGGTACTCGGGAATGCCCTCGAGATACCTTAACCGGTGCTTGTTGTATCGAAGAAGTGTGGTCAAATGGTTGTTCCGGCTTGGAAGGATGATCTGGTGAAGGAGGGGACGAGACAACAACTTTATTCGTTGGGCTGGATCTCCGAGTTTGTTTTGTAGGTAAAAAGGTAGAGGAATGGTTAGAGGTGGCTGTTCGCTTTGAGTTCTTCTGAGAAGTAGGAGTTGTCAGTGAGTGAAGGGCGCCAGAGATGGAAACCTCTGGCGGGTCACTGGGTGATGCGGCGGTGGTTAGGGTTGGGGAAAAAGGAGGTGGTAGTGCGATGGACGTCGACAAAGTAGCGTTCACGTCATTGGAGGACGTGATAGAGGATTGGGTTACCGTGTTCTGCGTCGGAGCAGGCTCAGGTTCTTGAGCATTGGAAACTTTTAGCGTTCAATGGGCAGCAGGCTTCTTCTGTACCATGGCATCAGCTGTTAGTGATGATGGCGGTGTTGGGCAAGAAAGCGATGGAGGAAACCAGTGATGGGTATCAGATTCCGGCGGTGGTTGGCAGTGGCAGTAAGGAAGATTGGCAGTGGCTGTGACAAAAAGAAGGGAAGTTAGGGTATAGGTAGGAGAAATAAAAATCTTAACTATTTATATTTTTGATTTTTTTTATTAAAAAAATGAGAAAAATCTCCTTTCCACCTAAATGAAGTAGTAGCCCTCTTCGCCTAAGCTATGCCCATAGCTAAAGAAAAGTTTGTCAATAAAGAAGTAGGAGCCCTCTTTGACTAAGCAATGCCCATAACTAAAGAGAATCTCGATACCAAAAGAAACAGGGCCCTCTTCGCCTAAGCTATGCCCATAACTAAAGAAAATTTTAGCAATATAAAACCAAAAACCCTTTTTGACTAACCAATGCCCACAACTTAGAATAGTTTCAGCTCTACACTTTCAACTATAAAGTTCTAGCTTTTTTTTAGAAAGAAATAATAAATAAGAAAAACATTGAAATAATTAATAACAAAATTAAACTAAGTTGGGTTGCCTCCCAAGATCGCTAATTTATAGTCAATTTAGCTTGAGTCCTCCTAGTTTAATTTGGATCTTAGAGAAAAATGGTGACCGCATGAGCTTCATAGTCACCAAAATTGTAGAACTTTCGTCGTTGACCATTTACTTTAAATGGAGGCTCGTCACCCCGCTTAATTTCAACCACCCCAGATGGAAAAACATTGGTAATTTCAAAAGGGCCCGACCACTTACTCCTTAATTTTCTGGGAAAAAGTCAAAGGCAAGAATTAAATAGCAACACCTTATCCCCTACATTGAACACGTGCCTAAGTAATCGTTTATCATGCCATTGCTTGGTCTTTTCCTTATAAATTTTTACGTTCTCACACAAACTAAGATGAAATTCTTCTAATTCATTGAGTTGCAAAAGTCGCTTCTCACCTACAACCTACATATCAAAATTTAAAAATTTAAGCGTCCAATATGCCTTGTGCTCCAATTCAATGGGCAAATGACATGCTTTCCCGAAAACTAAACAGTAAGGGGATATACCAATCGGTGTTTTAAATGCAGTGTGATATGCCCATAACGCATCGTCTAGTTTAAGTGACCAATCTTTCCTCTTTCTCTAGTATGCTTTTAAGTTCCCTATTCGAAATTTCTACTTGTCCACTTGTCTGTGGGTGATATGGTGTAGCTACTTTATGGGTGACACCATATTTGCTTAATAATTGGTCAAATTGTTTGTTGCAAAAATAGGTTCCTCCATCACTAATAATTGCCTTAGGGGTTCCAAAACGAGTGAAAATATTCTCCTTAAGGAATTTAATCACCACCCTAGCATCACGGCAAAGCTACAGCTTCTACCCATTTAGACACATAGTCTACAGCTACAAGTATGTATTCATTATTGTAGGACTTAGGGAACGGTCCCATGAAGTCGATACCCCAAACATAAAAAAGTTCACAACTTAAGATTCCATTTTCAGGCATCTCATGTCTACGAGAAATACTACGAGTTTGTTGACATGCACCACAAGACTTAACAAAATTAAAAGCATCTTAAAACAGAGTCGGCCAATAAAAGCCGCATTGCATGACTTTAGCCGTGGTCCTTGTAGGACCTAGATGACGACCAGGCTCCTTTATGTAACAGAGAGTTGAGATAGGGGTTACCTCTTCATCGGGTACACAATGACGAATCATATTATCTCCACAGATCTTAAACAAATATGGGTCTTCCCATAAGTAATGTCTCGCATCCAAGAAGAACTTACATTTCTGTTGGTAAGAAAGACCAGGGGGAACGATGTTACCTGCTAGGAAGTTAGCAAAATCCGCATACCATGGATATGAGGAAACTGCTATAAGCCTTTCATCAGGAAAGACTTCCTTAATCTCATCACTAGTCTAAGCCTCTCTCGCCTCAAAGTCCAGCCGAGCAAGATGATCGGCAACAACATTTTCCCTCCCCTTCTTATCTCGTATTTCAGTGGCGAACTCTTGAAGTAGGAGGATCCATCAAATTAACCTTAGCTTAGCATCCTGTTTTGCTAGCAAATACTTAATAACAGCATGGTCAGTGTAAACAACAACCTTAGATAACATCAAATAGGAGTGAAATTTATCAATATAAACAAAACAACAAGTAATTCCTTCTCAGTCATAATATAATTTTGTTGTGCCTCATTCAAAGTCCTACTAGCATAATAAATAGGCTGAAAAATTTTGTCTAATCGTTGACCTAGACATGCTCTTATAGCTACATTGCTGGCATCACACATCAACTCAAAGGGTAGTGTCCAATTCGGACTTATCATAATCGGTGCTTTCATCAGTCTTTCCTTCAAATCATTAAAAGCATGCAAACATTCATCGGAGAAATTGAAAATAGCATCTTTCAACAATAATTGGGACAAAGGCTTAGCAATTTTAGAAAAATCTTTTATAAAACGCCTATAAAAGCCTGCATGACCTAAGAAGCTACGCACCAACTTGATAGTGGTAGGTGGTGGCAATTTAGCAATCACCTCCACCTTGGCCAAATCGACCTTAATACCCTTCTTAGACACCTTATGAAGCATTCCCTCACCGTGAATTAGCATTTTTCCCAGCTAAGTGCTAAATTTGTGTCTTCACACCTTTTCAATACAAGGTTAAGATTATGCAGACAATTATCAAATGTAGATCCAAAGACAGAAAAATAATCCATGAAAATCTCTATGAAATCTCCAATCATATTAGAAAAAATAGTTGTCATACATCTCTGAAATGTGGCAGGTGCATTACACAACCCGAACGGCATATGTTTATATGCAAAAGTACCATATGGACAAGTGAAAGTGGTTTTCTCTTGATCCAATGAATCTACAGGTATTTGCATATAGCCAAACAGACCATCTAAACAATAATAAAACTCATGCCCTGCCATTTGCTCTAACATTTGGTTAATAAATGGTACTGGAAAATGGTCTTTTCTGGTGGCCTTATTCAGCTTCCTATAGTCTATGCACATACGCCAACCAGTGACTTTCTTTATAGGAATCAGTTCCTACTTGTCATTTTCCATCACAGTGGTTCCACCCTTTTTCGGTACCGCCTGAACTGGGCTCACTCACAGACTATCAGAGATGGGATAGATAATACTTGCATCCAACAGTTTGATCATCTCAGCTTTTACCACCTCTTTCATATTCGGGTTCAACCGTCGTTGAGGTTACACCGTGGATTTCACCTGCTCTTCCACGAAAATCCGGTGCATGCACAGGGAAGGGATGATTCCCTTAATATCTGAAATTTACCATCAGAATGCTCCTTTATTGCTCCTAAGCACTTTTATTAGTTTGTTCTCCATGTGACCTGTCAAAGACGAAGAAATTACTACATGCAAAGAAGATGGGGGATTTAGAAACACATATTTGAGATGGAAGGGTAAGGGTTTTAGTTATAGAATAAGGGCTTCTTCAAGTGAAGGCTTTGCTCTAGGTTTATCCTCACGATCCAGACCCTTATAATGGTCTTTTGCCCACAAGCAATCTTCCATATTATTACTGAAAGAATCACAGATTGCTTGCACTTCCTGATCAACCAGCCCCTCTTTGTCATCTGACCTTACACAATAGAGGCTAATCATAGCCTTCCTAAGTGGGTCGGAGAACTGCATCTCCTAGAAAACACCTTCCACATAATCATCAGTAGAATTAAGAAAATTAATACTCCCATGATCATTGCAAGGGTATTTAAGCGAATTATAAACATTAAAAACTACGTCATCCTGCAACCGCAGAATTAACTTCCCTTGTTAAACATCAATCAATATTCTACTAGTTGCTAAGAAGGGCATACCCAACAAAATAGGGACCATGTCATCTTCTGCCATGTCAATAACCACAAAATCAACCGGAAAGATGAACTTGTCGACTTTAACTAGTACGTCCTCCACTATCCCCTTTGGATGAGCGATTGACCAATCAGCTAGCTAAAGGGTCATGTTAGTCGGCTTTGGGTCTCCTAGTCCTAACTTTCTCAAAATAGACAAAGGCATTAAGTTTATACTAGCACCTAAATCGCATAATGCCCTTTTAAAAGTACAATTGCCAACAGTACAAGGGATAGAGAAACTCCCTAGATCCTTAAACTTAGGAGGTAGCTTATTAAGAATAATGGATGAACACTCTTCGGTAATAGCAACTATTTCATTGTCCTCTATCTTCCTTTTCTTTGACAATATAACCTTCAAGAATTTAGCATAAATAGGCATCTGTTCTAAAGCTTCAGCAAAAGGTATGTTAATATGCAATTTCTTAAAAATCTCTAGGAATTTAGAGTACTGTTGATCTTGCTTTTCCTTTTTTAACCTTTGGGGAAAAGGTAATTTAGGCACATATGGTTTAATTACAAGATCAACAAACAGTTTAGGATATACAAAATTATCAAGTTTATAGTTAGAATCACGTACCTCTTTCGGTTCCTTACCTGCTTGCAGAGGTGGAGATGGTTGCTTAGGAGGTTGAGTTTCCACTTGTTTTCCACTCCTAAGAATAATAGCTTGAGCTTGCTCCCTCAGGTTTGCTTCAGTACTACTAGGACGAGCACCAAGAGGTCTTTCTGATGTACCTCTATTCAACTGAGTTACTTGAGTACCCAAATCTCTGCAATATGCCTCATTGTTTACTAGGCGAGTCTGAATGTCCTTCAGAATAGACAAAACTAGATCAACAGGTGGAGGATTCTACCTGAGGGCCTATTGAGCTTTTTGGTGGTGCTGGCCTCTTTGCTCATTCACATTGAACCCAGGTGGAGGTTTTAGCATGTTCTGCTGATTCGAATAAGAAAAATTAGGATGATTCCTCTATCCTAGATTATATGTGTTACTATAGGGGTTATTTTGAAACCTGCTTTGATTAGTCCCTATATAGCTCACATTAGTAGTGTCTTCTTTTAACGGATTACCCAGCTGGCATTCAAGACTCTGATGATCCCCTCCATAATTTCTGCACACAAAGACCTGTGCAACTGAGCTTAGCTATAACTGGATCACTTGCCTTGGTTTCTGTGGCAAAAGTGCCTTGCCTCCTCCCACTTGGCTTCTCAGCTTGCCACTGAGCACTTTTCTTGGCCAGCTCATTCACTAGCTCATAAGCTTCCCCTTGTGTCTTTTTAAAAATGTTACCACCTGCAGCTGAATCAATGGTGGCACAATTGGTAGGGGTTAAACCATTGTAGAAGGTGCTCACTTGCTACCATTTAGGAAGGTCATGGTGAGGACAATTCCGTAGTAGCTTCCAGAATCTCTCCTAGGCTATGAATAAGGTTTTCGAGTCAAATTGCCTGAAGAAGGTGATCTCATTCCTTAATATCGCTGTCTTGGATGGCGGGAAGTAATATGATAGAAACTCCTTTTCCAACTCATCCGAAGTTTTGATTGACCCTAGCTCCAGAGACTTAACCAATCCTGTAACATCCCGAAATTTTATATGTAAATTTTGATTTCTAATATTGTCTTTAATATTACTATGATTAATTTATATATATATAAAGAATAAATCCTCAAAATTTATTTATTATTTATCCCATTAATTATTTGAGGGAATTATAATAAAAATGAAATAATAAAAAAAAGGAATTAAAAGTTATGTGGCGGAATTTAGAAATTAAAAAATATATTACTTAAGGGCAAAATAGTAATTTTATAGAAAAGATATTTTTATGAAAAAAAATATATAAAGAAAATAGGGGAAGAAAGAGCAGGGAAAAAACAGGGGACGAATGCTCTGGACATTTTGTCTAGAGCATATATATATATATATATATATATATATATATATATATATATATATATATATATATATATATATATATATATATATATATATATATATAAACTTGATAATTCGATATTTTGCCATCTGATCGTGATGAAATTTTAGGTACGTGTTCAGAACTAAGTGAATTTCAATATGTATGGTTAAGATTTTACTTTGAGGTCAATATGATAGTATATTTGGAAATGAAATTTTAGAGTATTTTTGTAAATTAATTCGAAAGTTGAAGTGATATGAGAATAAAATTAGTATTTTTGGACTCCTAGCAGTACTGTGAATCTAGTGGTATTCTCCGTTTGAATTATAGGTATTATTTCGGTGATTGAAATATTTTTATATTGGTCTATAAATTATTTGGAATAATATTAATTTTTGGAGTTTTTGATGATTTTGAGTAGATTATTTTATATGAATTATTGAAGTATTTGGAGTTGAATTAATTATATTATTTGTTAGAAAATTAGTTTAAGTGAGATTTATATGTGAAGAAAATGTGAAAATTTCTAGGTGAAACCCCTCATCCCTAATTTGATTGATTATAATTTGGGAGCTAATTTATTAGTGTTTGATTCGCTTATCTCTCTCTATCTATCTCTAAATTGAGTTAATTGGTTTACATTTACATTTTGAGAGAATATATCATGTAACTGTTTTGTGATTTTTTTTATTTTTCATTAAAATTAAAATTTCGGAGTTTAAGAAATTTTATTTGGGGATCGCAAATAATTACTTTTCGATACTTTTATTAGCCATCAAATTAATTTCTTAAGAAATAGAACATATGGTTTAATATCATTTAGATATGGATTTAGTGAGCTTACTGTATATGTTTTGATTATTGATTGTTGTTCATTGAAGCTGAAGTTGTATTTGGGTATAATTAGTTAGATAGTTTACTACCACTGATATTGAAACTTTGTCTCATTATTATTGATAAAATTTATAGAGCAATTATATAAATGTTTAAGCCTACATTTAAAAGATAAATCACTATATTAGCTGGCAGCACATGCACATGCAATTTGTAGCTGTTGAATTTTCAAATTTGCTAGAAATGTGTTTGAAGCAATATGTAATATTTTGGTAGTTTCTTGGTATTTTGTGAATGCTTGCATACCTTGTTTATGGGTAGTAATTTATTATGATTGATACTTGTGTATGTAAATAGCAATAGAACAACATTTTATTGAGATTCATTGATGTAATTAAATAGATTGAGAAGAAAATTAGGTCCTATAGGATATGGAGAACTACGTGGCTTTGATTTCCAAATCGGAATTTAGGGTACGTAGGAAGCTTGATAATAAATAGTTATCAAGTCCAAGCCAAATAAGTATATTAAATTAGATAGATTATATTTAATTTTATTGATGCATTGATATAAGATAATTCTATATTAGGATTTGAAGATTTATGACAACGAGGAATTTATTTGGATATTAAGGAAATTGTTGGGTGGTTCGAGAGATGTTAGAAGGAGTATAAAGGTTATAATATTTTGGAGTTGGGTGTCACAAATCCAGAGCTCTGCCCTTCAGAGAAAATGGAAAGAGCTTCGTCCGAATAGAATCAGCTGAGACACCTTCCTGCCTGAAAGTGTCGGCATGCATAAAAAATTTATCTAGATGATCATTTGGATTTTCACCAGGCTCTCCCTCAAATTCACCACAATGCTTGATCAATTGCAACATCCCAGTATTAATTTGAAAACTCGTCACATATATTGGTGGAACAATGATGCTAGAATTGTTTTGATGTCTATGTGGAGCCAAAAGTTCCATGATTGGACGATCATTCTGCTGCCTCCTTTCCTCAGCTAACCGAGCTTGTCTTTGCTCTTCTATCTCTATGGCTTGCTTTCGTTCCTCACGCCTCTGTTTTCGGTTCCTACAACAAGTTTTTTCAATTTCAGGGTCAATAGGTAAAGGAATAATACCACTGCTTCTACTCAGCATGCACAACCAATAAAATAAAAGAAAAAGAAAAAGAAAAACCTAGATCAACAAAAACCTTTTAATCTAGTATTGCATACAAATTAGTTCCTGGGCAACGGTGCTAAAAACTTGATGCGTAATAAATACACACACTATAAAAGCAAGTGCATTTCATCGCTTAAGTAATATATAGTAAGTAGAGTATCGATCCCACAAGGACTAATTATGCTAATCCAAAATACAGTCGGATTTCTATTAATCTAGGCAGAGAGAATAATATATCTTTGATTTTGTTTTATATATAAGATTAAAACTAAGGAAAGAAATTAATTAAATGAGAGGAAATTGAACAGATAAATTCAATGGGAAGGCTAACTAAGGCGGTTAGTTTCACTTAACACTAACCCCAGTAATCTTTTAAGTTACACAACGAATACGATTAAATTCCAAGATGGCGATTTCCATAAATAATCAATACCAGTTAGGGCTATCGATTATGATTCTTAATCTAAACACTTAAACCTCTCAGTTCTAAGCAATTAAGCAAGAAAGCATTAAGTCTAAGAAATCCTAGCACTAGCTAGTGAGCCACAAGAGTAATGGTCATGCAAAAGTTGTGTTTTAAGATTCCGTTAAGCAGTCCTTTGGTCAATTATAAATCAACTATGAACATTGGAATTGATGGTCACGCATCCAAAGCATTAAAGCATACACAACAGAATCATTGGAAAATAATACGAATTAAATTGCATTAAACTATAAAATAATTACATGGAACAATTGTAAGATCCATCATAGCCTTAGCTATGGTGGAATTAGTTCATAACTAAACTAATTATACACAAGAAAATTAAGCATACACAACACAATCATTGGAAAATAATACGAATTAAATTGCATTAAACTATAAAATAATTACATGAAACAATTGCTAAGATCCATCATAGCCTTAGATATGATGGAATTAGTTCATAACTAAACTAATTATACACAAGAAAATTAAGGAAAACATGGTAAAGAGAAAGTTTAGAGTAACTAGAGTTGAGATGGATAACGAAAGGGTGTACGAATTGTTGATACGGAAGGATGAAGTGCTCCTTTAAACCTAGCTCCAAACACGTTCTCTCAATAGCTAAAAAAATAGAAAAAAGACTAAAAAAAAATTGATTGCCTGACTAAAGCTGAATATTTTTCTTTTAACCCTTCCAAAACTAAAAAGGAAAAAGAGTTGTGGTAAAAGTATAATACAACTCTTAAAAAGAGAAACTACCAAAAGAGACACTACCATTAGGAATAAGAGTCAATAAATACAGAAAAATATCCCAATAAAAGACTTTAACTTCTTTCCCATGAGTCAGGCATGGACTGTTCCTGGATTGCTTCAAGCTAGATCCTTCCATTTTTCTTACACTTCTAGCTCCATTTTCCTCTTTACGGTCCTATAAGAGAAAATAGCACAAAGGAAGTAAAATATGCCTTAAATGAATAAAAACAACTCGATTAAAGCACAAAACCAAGGAAAAATATGTATATAAAATAAACTTATTAGATCTCAGGTGGGTGTCACTTAACCTGTTTGCAGCTGGATTCCAACGCCGGTAGGAGATCGGTTCTCGATGGCCCAGATAAGCTCTACTATGATGACCCCAGGAAGCAACGGTCTCTAAACACTTATTCCAAGTGGTTATTATGGGCAACCAATGGCATATTTACCCTTCCCTGGCACAAATCAACCTTATCCCTCCCAGATGCATACACTATCCCACCACCCAACCCTTTCACTCCATATGGATTTTATAACAATACACCCGTCCCTTTCACTGCTCCTCCTCCCCCTACACCATCTCCAGCTAATCTTGAGCTCACTGATGACCCCAAATTCATGGCCATGTTCAAAAAGACACTAAGCACATTTGCCATACCCTATCAAGAACCCTTAATGGAGAATGGAGAATTTCGCTTTTCAGCCAGGATACTCAACCAACCCATTGACCATAAATTCAAACAACCAACTTTTGAGAGTTATAGGGGTGACACGGACCCTCGTGTCCATGCGAGAAATTTTAAAAATCGGATGGACATTGCAGGAGCAATTGAAGGGTTAGTTCGCCGGTTATTCCCCACAACCTTAATAGGGGCGGCTGCCTACTGGTTTGAATCCTTAGATTCAGGAATGATTGACAGTTAGGATCAACTCAGATAGGAGTTTTGCAAAAACTTTATGGCCTCTATAATTGAACCAGAAAGGTCAGTCCGCATCGCCAAAGAATTAAATCCTGAGCTGAAACAAGAGATCACAATAGTGCTCAAGGAAGAACAGGAGACTTTCGCTTGGTCCACCACCGATATCATTGGAGTTTTACCCGAAGTGATGAAACATAGCCTGCATATAGATCCCGCCACTAAGCCTGTGGCTTAGAAAAAGAAATTTGGTATTTAAGACTAATGCATGAATTTCGACACATATAAATAAGGTAAGTTGGTAAGTTTATTGTCCTACCATCTAAGTCTTATTTAGTCAACTATTTTGTTAAGTGTACATTACCTTTTAAAACTTACCAATTTAATTGCATGCCTTTCAACCATTTTGTTGCCTAAAATACATTGATAAAAAAAAAAAAAAAAATCTGTGAATTAAATCAAAATGAATAAGTTTCAAAAAGTTGTTCTATAAGTTCTTGTCCTTATATATATATATATATATATATATATATATATATATATATATGAAAGGCATGGAATTAAATTGGTAACTTCTAAATGGTAATGTACAACTTAACAAAATAGTTGACTAAATAAGACTATGGTAGGACAATAAACTTACCAACTTACCAAATTTATATGGATCGAAATTCGTGCATTAGTCTTAAAGTACCAAATTTCTATTTATATATTTATATCACTAAATTGTTTTAAAGAAATGTAATTAAATTGGATTAATTTAATTGGATGTATACAACTTTAGTTGACTAGTCTAGAGATATTTCTATCGAAGAAGCAAATATATATATATATATATATAAAAGTATGTATATACTCCTTTTCTTTTAAATAAAAATATAGATGTACACTAAGGTTGTAGGCTGGGGAAAAACATTTAAAAAGAAGTTTAATGTAGATTGTATGCTAAGTTGTAGCCAAGTCAAGCTAAATTGGATAGAAGCCCTATTTGGTTATTGACTTTGATATATATTTAATAGATTTAGGTTTTGACTTTTGACTTTTGAATATTTGGGTTTTTACAGTTTATTTTTATCGAATAAGGTTTTATTGGTAGTAATCACGTACCATTACATGGTCTTCGATTTTTATAAATAAATAAAATAAAAAATAAAAGAAAAATGTTAAATGTAACTGAAATTAAAAATAAAAAAGTTACCTCTTAGGCTTTTGGTTTTGCGTTTTTTCACCCTACTCATAAGAACATTTCAAATGTAATAAGTTACTGTTATGGCAAAAAAAAAAAAAAGTGTTCTTCACTTAATGTCCAACTTTAGACAGATAGCAATAACAAAAATAAGCTTAAATTAAATTTCAAATAAAGAAGATGATTTGAAATATAAACATATATTTACAAAAATTATTCTTTTAAAAAAGTAATATAGGGTATTCATCAAACTCTTAGCTTTTTTCTTTTTCTTTTTCTTTTTTTTTTCTTTTTTCTTTTTTTTTTTTTTTTTTTTTTTTTTTGGTGTATATGTAAGGAAGAATTTTGTTGAAACTAACTCAAAATACCTTCAACAAACCACTACAAGCCTTCCATGACAAAACAGAAAAAAAAAAAAAATTTTTTTTGTTAGAAAAAAATAAAAAAAATAAAAAAATCCATTGTTGAAGTAAAACTGACTTCATAAACATCATTACACATAAATATTACAGATAGCTATTAGAGGAGTCTCAAACTCATCATGAAGGCCTATAGGTAGAGAACTACCTAATTGGGCATCCAATTCCCGACACGTTTTTCTCTTAGAACAATTGAATAATCCAAATATTCCAATAGCTCGATTAATTCAAGTATGCTCTTGAAAAAAAAAAAAAAAAAAAAAAAAAAATTAAACACCACATAATTCGGATGCCATCTCTGAACTTCAGTTATCGTACTTCGAGTAAGAGTTAACGAGTTAACTTCAAGATCACTCTTTTGTAATCCTAATCCCACACTCTTTTAGAAGCAAAAAATTGACTTCAAGTTTTAGCAAAAGAAAATCTAAAATCCATCCGAATTAGGGAATCTGACAACCTACATTAATCGTCAAATTGAATTCAACAAATAAATATTATTGAAAATGTAACAGTAGTTTAGATTTGCTAAAAGGAGATCATAGTTTAGATCTATATTCGATTCAAACAAATAAACATAAGAAAAATGGATGTTGTTTTTGCAATCAATGTAAAGTAGTCTATATTATTGAAAAGAAATAGTATGGTCAATAATGCGATTTTAAACGAATTTATAATCCGATCGAGTAATAG
Source organism: Euphorbia tirucalli (assembly GCA_039660915.1). Lineage (NCBI taxonomy): Eukaryota > Viridiplantae > Streptophyta > Magnoliopsida > Malpighiales > Euphorbiaceae > Euphorbia > Euphorbia tirucalli. Next base: position 18,170,264 of record CM077633.1, on the reverse strand, counting down.
TAAATATTAACGTGGACCCCTTTCAAATTAAAAACTAAAATTTAATTAGCATTTACGGCCATATTAATAATATAAATAGATCAAACATATACGCGGCCCCTTCAATTTTAATTTTTGAACCGGTTGGTTCCCTTAACTATTTTATCGATCTATCTAACCCCTCATTTAAAGGTAAAATACATACGTAGCCCCTTCAATTTTTATTTTTGAGCCGTTTGACCCCCTCAACTATTTTAACGACCTATCTAACCCCTTATCTAAAAGCCAAGTACATACGCAGCCCCTTCAACTTTTATTTTTGAGCCGCTTGACCCCCTCAACTATTTTAGCGACCTATCTAACCCCTCATCTATTTTAAACTGCTATTTTTAGACATTTGAATACTGATGTGTCGTATTTCTTCCTCTTCTTGAGTTTAATTAATTGTTGGGAAATCTTCACTTTATAATAGTTTGTAATATTAATTAGATAGAAGATAGTTTCCAGCGTGTGTCCTACATGTCTTTAGTGTCGGACGCGTGTAATGCATGGTACTCTGTTGTGTCTGATTATGTTTACTCAAAAGTTTAAAAATATCACTTTAAAAAAGATGAGGGGTTAGATAGGTCGTTAAAATAGTTGAGGGGGGTCAAGCGGCTCAAAAATTAAAGTTGAAGGGGCCACGTATGTGTTTGGCCAACATAAATATAAGAAAAGAATAGAGTATGTGATTTCACATTTTTTCAAGTAAATAATTGTGTTTTTTTTTTTTAATTGTAAAAAAGACCAAATTTAATTCACTAATAATGTTAGATTTTGCTAGTGTGACACATTGACTTTTATTGGCTTATATAACATGTTGATTTAATTGGAAGTTCAACCGAATTTTTATGTTTTTAGAAAAATATTATTTATATACTATTATTATCATGTATGTTAGGAATAATTTTGATGTGATCTCTAAATATATATACATGTATATATATTCATGGAGAGAAAATTAATTATTATTTTAGCATATATTTAATGTATTTTTCATTTCTTTAATTAAAATCTATCAAAATAAAGATAACCATAAAAATATAAAAGAAAAAAAGATTTTTCTATTATTCATAACACATGGACGTCGTAAACCTAAAGCACAACCCAAAACTAATGGAATAAATATATTATTTTTACACCATAATTACTATAATCTCCTAACCTAGCCTTTTTTCTACTTCTTTTCAATGGCCATCCAACTTCACCAACTAGATTACCACTTCTTCAAACCACTCACCGCATTGAAGATCAGTGAGCAATTTCCAGAAGACATTTTTTTTTTCTGTTTTTCTTTTTCTCTTGTTCAATGGAGGACAAAGAAAGAAACATGAGTTTTTCTTTAATTGCAGAATAATGGTGTGAACAACCGTGAAGGTTGCGACCGAAAGGAGATGCAAAATAATTTTAGGGTTAAAAAACATTTTTCAGCAAAAACGACGTAGTATATATTAATTGAGGAGCAAACAGGGTTTTAACCAGTCCCAGTTTTCTTTTGAACCGCTTTTTTTTGTATTAAACCGACTGGATCTACAGTCGGTTTGCAGTCAAATCGATCAAACTGGCTGGCATAGTTCAGTTTTGATAATATTGTGAAAATGTATCTTGTGTTTGCTTTGTATAAAAAAAGATTTTTGATAACATGGACAAAATTGATGACATGGCAAGGGGTATTTTGGTCCAAAATTTTATTTTATCTATTTATTTAGATTATGTTTGATAAAACTGAAAATTAAGTGTTGAAAAATTAAACACTGAATTTAATTTCTGAATACTATAAATGCTGAAACTATTATATGTGATAAACACCAAAATAAAGCGTTGAATTCGAAAAAACTACTGATAATATTCAACTTAAAATTTCAAGTCAAATATTTTGACTTATTAGATTATGTGATTTTTTGACTTCACTGAAATTGTTAAGTGGTGTTGTCAAATAAACTTAAATTAATAAGGACTCAAAATATTAATTTTAAGTGTTGAATTTGGTTATCAAACATTCCATTAAATAAATACATTTTTGTATTAATATTTTTATCTCTCTCCTTACTCTCTCCACACTCTCTATCCTCCCTTTCTTACTCTCTGTTCTCTCTTTCTTACTCTCTTTCTCCTTGTTTCTCTATTTTCCTTCCACTTTCTCTCTACCCATTCACTCTTCTAGAAAAGTAAAAAAATCGTATACTTGCCCAAATATGACAAAAAATCTACCCAATAGATGTGGATAACGCAACAATATTTTAGCAATGGTGATGCCGGAGATGCAATTGAGAATGGTTCCAAAATGCTCAGATCAAAACAGACAAATTAAACCAAATCTAACAAGAATGAACCAATAATTGTAGAAACTTGAACCAATAAGTGCATAAAATTAGTTCATATACAAGATCTCAACTCAATACACAAATTTGACTAGGGGTGTCCAAATATGGGTGTTATTATTAGGGAAATTTAGAGAAATACGTCTATTTGCAACTATTATCACAAAATTACGTTAGGCGCTAAAAATCCCAAAATTACGCCGCAAACATGAAATATTTGTAAAATGTACTCATCCAAATATTCCTCAATTATACCAACTATAAAAGAAACATAACAGATAAGAGTTTCAAAAATTCCAAATTACTTCAATTCTCCAAGCTGCGATCTCTCTCACATCGCAGTCTGTCCGCCATCTTGATCTGTCTCCAATTGAAATCTCTCTACCATCGCGATCTCTCTCCCTTTCATTGACCGGCTCAAACAACTGCAACGAACAAACAAAACTCAAAATCCATTCCTACTGCAATTCTACTCCACTACAATGGCAAATGGAATGAAGAAAATAGATATATAAACTATAGAGTAAGTGGAGTTCTAGTACCAATAACTTCCACATTCTATGAATTCAAATACATAATCATAGAGAACATCAACGTTGATCAAAACAAAGACATACAAATACAATTCTAGGAAACAGACGAATATCCACCAATGCAAGTCAACAATGAAATGACAATCCGATTCTATCTACAGCTTAAAACTCAAAGCAACAATCTCATGAAAAATCCTTTGTGCATTACAACCACACAAAGAAATAATAGTTCAGACAGGTAATATTATCACATAAACTGTATCTCAAATGTATCACAAAGTTAAAAATGATTTAAGCACATACATATTATTGAAAGTATCACAAAAAGTAAAAGTATCCCAAAAGTATTAAAAAAGTATCAGAAAAATATCACCAGAGTTATGAAAAAAGCATCAGAATTGTATCAAACTTGTAAGCGCTGGAATTTTTCATCCCTAAAAAAAATGCATGTGTCACACGACTGTAATATATAGTTGTACGACTGTAACTAAAAATTACAGTCGTACGACTGTAACGTCGGAGCAGGTGCAGAAGCCTATACCTCTGCAGCAAAAAAAGAGAAGAAAAGAAGGAGCAATTAATGCTCGGGGATGGGCAGCAAGGCAGCAGGAATAAGAAGGAAAAAGAGAGGAGATTGAGGGACTTTTGGCTCTTGGCTTAAAATCAGAGAGAGAGAATTGGGAAAAAGGGAAGAAAAAGGAAAAAACCTCAAGCTAAAAAACTTCTTTTTCTCTTCTTTTTCTTGGAAATTCTCAAGTGATTAAGTTTAAAATCTGTTAGACAACAATAGGTTAATAACTTAACACTTTAAATTAAATCAATCTCGAACTAGAAACCTTAAGAATCCCTAGCATTTTGGAGATTTTGGGCCCACCCTTCTCAACCTTGACTCAAGGAGAAAAAAGCGATTTTAAGTGGATTGGTGCGTTGCTAGGGGTCATTCCTATGGTGGATTAGCGCCAAAGAGGTAAACACAATTCATTCCCTCTTTTTCTCATGCTTTCTGGATGATTGGATGTGATTTGGTGCATTTTATTTCAATTTTTGCGTCTTCTGTTTCTGGAAATCAAGAACAGTCGTGCGACTGTTCTTGAGTTGATGAACAGTAGTACGACAGTAAATACAGTCGTACGAGTGTTCTTGATTTCCTTCCACTTCTCAGTTTTATTTTGAATAATTTTGGCGAAATCCTGAAATCGGGTGATTTACAGTCGCACGACTGTAATTACAGTCGTACGACCGTAATCACAGTCGCACGACTGTAATGCTCATCTGGGTTCAGAATTTCCAGAATAATCCCTAAAAATTTCTAAAAATCCATAAAAATTCAGAAAATCAGAAAATCATCAAAAATGAATTTTGTTGTGTGCATTCAAGACCTTAGATTTAATTTTCAGTGTAATTGCATTTAGAACAATGCCACGACGGAGACGTAATTCTCTCGAAAACCGACCCATCTCACATGTTAAAATTAAATTAAACCGGAAAATAAATTGTTTTCAAAATGATTTTCTCACAAAACCAAAATACAGGGACGTATCAAAATGTTTTCCAGGTCTAATCGGGCCGGCTAGCCGATCCAACCCGGTTATCCCCCTAAAAGCATGTCCCCAACTTCTAAATTCCCCATTCTGTCATGTTTAAATCCTATTTGTGGTGTGCCGTAAATTGTGCTAACCCTCTGTTTTGTAGCTTTTTATTTTTATTTTTATTTTGAATGTATTTAATAGATAAATTCGTATATTTTAGGTGATTGTAAATTTTTAGACTTTCGTGTATTTTAGGCGGTTGTAAAGGTGAGGTTGAGAGTTTTTATTTTTGTTCGATTGGGTTGGAAGCCTTTTAATTATTTACTACTTTACTTCTATTTTTATTATACGTGTATGCGCGCTTTATGCTTAATTTAATGCAATAAAATTGACTTTAGAATTTTAAAATACCATACTTGAACATTGGCCAATTTTTATTTTGATTAGATACGAAATAGGGGACTTGTCCGGACCTAGATCTCTGGATAGTGTGGCGGCCTTTCGTCCGGTTCAGCTACACTGAAATTTCTTAGTTGAGCTGAGCTGGGTGGCGACTCCTACACTATGCATCGAGACTTAGGTCTCGATTCTTTTATGAAACCACTTAATTTTCTAAAAACAAATTTTCATTACAAAAACCCCACACGAGGGATGGGTCCGCCCGAAATCGAGGCGCCCCTTCAGAAAGGGAGTCCGCGTTCTGTCGAAAACGTCGTCCGCTCATAGTGGCGACTCCGCTGGGGAATTCCTACAAAAGTTTTTCTTAAAAACTTAAAAGAATTTGACAAGCCCTGAAAAGTGTCTAATCAAAATAAGGTGGATGATTCTTGTTTGGTATTTTATCTTGCATTTCTTAGTTAGACATTTTTGCATTAGGTTAAGTATCCCTTTTTAGCCTGGTGAATTGTTGAAGTGTCGCCTTTGTTCCTCATGGTCTTAGGGGCACGGATACGAAACACCACCCATAGCCTAGTACGAACCCCTTCGTTCGGACCCTTGAGTGGGGAGAAGTGAGGAGTATATCTTGCTATGGGAACTTTGATTTTAACCCGACTTGGACCGAACTCATATAGGCAACCTTAGTTGGATTCCCCTAGCACACCAAAATGAATTATGTGAATAAAATAAAATCGCACCTTCATGATCCCCGGTTGATGATCGAAGAGAACCCCACCTAGAACTTGGTTAGAATTTTCAAGACTGACCACCCTTGGAGAAACAAGGTTGGAAGAATTCGTTTCGTGTGCTACGTGTTACACGTCTCTCGATATTTCACAACATACCATAATCACCATTTTCCATTACATGACATACCATTCACAAAGCATTTGTGTGATAACTAACCCACATTTTTATGCAGCCATTTGCATTTTATTTTCGTGTGAAAACATTAAACCATCCGTATGTCATACATACTAACCATTATTTTTGCAGCCATAGCATTATATTTGTGTGTTGGCATTTTCGTATAGCATACATAACATCATCTTATATGTCATGCATCCTAACCACGTTTTTATGCAGCCATTTGCATTTTGTGTGACATAAGCATTCATATCATTTTAGTTAAATTATGGATATTCCAAGGACGCCCATCATGATCATATCATTCCATCATATATAGGGTATCCCAAAATGCCCGTATTCTGCCAATGCACCGGATTGCATTCAGGCATTCCACCAAATTATCTCATTTAATAGAGACCACAATGGTCCTAGGTTTACTTTCGTCTGACAATCCACACGATGCATCGCATGACATCATACCCATTCATCACAAATATCATATAACACCGTGGTCCACATCAGATCATTTCATGACATTATTACATCATTCAAGGTACTCCACGAGTGCCGGATTAGTATGCATATAGGGGCATTTCATAACATCCCAAATCATGAAAGGTATTCCCCGAACGCCGAGCCTCTGTCCGTGTCTCCTGTTGCACGTGACTTTCTTACAACACCATTTCATATCATACGCCCTAAAAGTATCAGAACTCTGTCCAAGGGACAGTCCCATGTGACCATTTCATATCATCTCAGACCTTAAAAGCGTCGAAACTCTATCCATGTGTCGGCACACATGTGACCATATCACAAAAATCATTAGGTGCTTTAAAGGCGCCGAACCTTTACCCGTGTGGTCTTAGGTGTTCTTGGAATGTCCGAAAAAATAAGAAATAGAATAATAAGTGGAAATCACTTTCATCATCATTTCATGCACGACATCACTCCATTCATTCTTCATAAGTATTTTCAATGTCTCACTCTTCATAGCATCATTCCATTCACTCATGTCCTTAAACATCTCCCATATAATGTCGAGCAGAATAAACTGGAGCGACCTTGGACGAGATCTCAGGCTTCGAGGGCTGTTGGGGAACGAAGAGTAGTTGAAACAGAAGGTGATTCTGATTCTGGGGAAGAAGTAGAGATGAATAATCCTACACCAAGTCTTACTGATGCTTTCAAGGATTTCCTAAGGTCACAGGATTTTCGTGATATGCTGAGGGAGGAAATACGGCCTGTAGTGACAGAAGCTGGGGAAACTGGCGGAAGTAGGACCGGAAAGGAGAAAGAGGCCAAATCGTCCCAGCAAGGTGGTGACATGTCGGTTAGTTTAGAAAAGCTGCAGGAGATGGAAGTAGCCATGGAAGAGAAAATGAAGGCCAAGTACTCTGAACTTGACGAAGCAGTGGCTGAACTGAAGAAAGGGGCCAACATCAGCCTGGGCTCCAAAAGAGGGGTGGATGTAGATGCGATGATCAACAAGGGCATTGAGACCTTTCCCATTGGATTTCAACTACCTATAGTCCCTTCCTACAAGGGGATTGGCTCACTGGAGGCCCATATGAACCTTTATGTCAGAATCATGTTGACTGCGAGCACCACCAAAGAACAGCTGGTCAACTTCTTCCCAACCACACTGGAAGGGGGAGCCCTGAATTGCTACAACTCTTTGTCTGAAGATGTGCAGTCAGACTGGGAGGCCTTGTCAGTGTTATTCATCAAATGCTACAGCTTCAACACCAAGATCCAGGTGAAGCTGTATGATCTGGAAAGGGTTAAGCAACAACAGAATGAATCCTTTGACGCCTATTACCAGAGATGGATGAACAAAATGATTTTGCTAAAGAACCGCCCCGACGAAGATGAACTGATTCAGAAGTTGATCGATGGGAGTAGGGACATCTTCCGAAACAACATGAAATTCCATTCCTTTAGTGAGCTTAGTGAAGTGTATAGCATGGCCATGAAAATCGAGAGGGATGAAGAAGAAAAGGCAGTAAACCAAAAGCATGGCAGGAGCTCTGGGTATGGTCTTGGGTATCAACCAGCGACTTCCACTAGATCAGGCAGCGGATCTAGTTTTGGATCTATGGACAAAGGTGGGCAATCCTCAGAAGACAAGCCAACTGAAGTTGCCGTTGTGTCCCTGCAACAAGGCAGCCAAGAGGGAAATGTACAAAATCAAGGCCTGTCCCCTTGGACTCTTTCTTTGGCTAAGATTTTCACGAAATACAGGAACGGTGGCCTCTTGAATTCTCTGAAGCAGTTCAAAAAGTAGGCTGAGATGGACAAGGGAAATTTCTGTTCCTATCACGTGATAGTGGGTCACTACATGAATGACTGCAAGCAATTACTGAGAGCTGTCCGACAATTGATCGCTGAAGGAAAAATTATGGAACCACCTTTGAAGCCTAGTGTTAAGAACAATCCATTGCCCAGCTTCGACTGACCCAGGCGTTCAAGCTATTTAAGGAGATGACGCGGCAGCAAAAGAAGACCCTCTGTATGTGGAGGATGATAACTATCTTAATGTATCTGCTTTTGTTTTCTTCTCTATTTTGTGAACAATTCAGCCCATAAGGCGTTTAATGTTATGCAATTTGATTCCGGTTACTTGGGTGATATTTTCTGGATGGAATACTGTGCATGCTACAAACATTCATTTAATGTCTTTAGCATACATGACGTATCATTACATGAAATGAATTTAAAAATGGATGAAGACTTCACGTCTGAAAAGAAACAAAATAGAGAGAAAACACCCAAAAGAGCATAACAAACCTTGCCCGATCCTATCACGGCATGATTAGGGATCGACGAAGAAGTTACCAAATGCCAGACTCCAAGGGATTTAAGGGTGAAATCAGTTGAGCAGAAACTCCATGGATCCAGATCAGATGAAGAGGGGAAACCACAGAAGAAGAAGCTGATGCCGCCTAGAAAACAAGACTATTCGTGGTAAATAGACATCAGTTCACAGACCTAACTGTCAACCACCTAACGTGGATGAAAACGGAGTCGACCATATGTCATAGCCCCTAAAAAAAAATGTACGCCCAAATTTATAAGAACACACCTACACGATACAGAGTTCTGTGTTCCGGCATGACCAAGAAGAGATTATAGTTTCAAGAGGCAACGTCGCATGTGTTCCAGAATAAAAGGCTAGAGCATCGATTGTCAACTCCAAAGTCATCCACGAGACGATGGGGTGATGGGAGCAGCAAATAGATCTCTCGAAGGAATTCTATTAGGAGAGATCGATACGTTATTATTCGCCTTGCAAAGACGTTGCACTGGCATCAGAGCACTCACCAGGGGGGTGCCGTAGTCATCGGCCTTCAAGGTGAAAACAGTTCTACCAGGGAGAAAAGAGATCAAGCTGTCGACCCCATCAACCCGGACGGGCTAAAAAAAAAGAGTTCGGTGGACCGAAAACCAAAAAGGCGGTCCACTCAAAATTTAGGACGATGCGTTGAACACCACCAGGTGGAAAATCTGCAAAGACCAGTTGGTGGCAGCCCTGAATTCGATCAAAACAGATACCATTGCTGATTCTATTATTAATTTCATTTCATCTATGATGTGCATTATGCTAAAACATTATCAATGAATGAATGAATAAATGAATGCCTTGCTCTGTTCATTTAAATGTCCCAATCCTAATTGGAATTGAATTCACATCATGCATCATACGTGGTTGCACACTTTTCTCTTACATGCGTTACACTAAAAAAAAAAAAGCCCGCTGAGGTGAAAACCGAAAAGGTGCCTCAGGAAAAAATTAGAGCGGCTCGCTATGTTGAAAACCTGTATTGGGCAGTTTAGGCAAAAGTTAGAGCATCCTTGAAAAAAAAAGAGAAAGAAGCTCACTGAGGCGAAACCCGAAAAGGTGCCTCAGGCAAAAGTTAGAGCAGCTCGCTGAACTGAAAACCCACATCGGGCAGTTCAAGCAAAATTTAGAGCATGTCCAGATTCATCATTCCTAGGGATAGAAGGACGAGTGACTTTCGTCATTCCCCATCGAAGATCCCTTCTACCATTTCTCAGCAGGATCCTCTATACTATTCTCCAGCGGAATCATCACAAAGAACGCCACCACTTTCTCTTCAACTGTTATCGGACTTCCCTAACAGCCATTGCATATCTTCGCATATCCCCAGTGGGAGTGCAAGAATCACATCACATAAAGGATATGCTCTCCAGCTAGATCAACCATAAGCATGAGGTACCTTCCTTAACCAGAGGCGCGATCCAATCTCCCCAACAGGGGCATGACATTTCAAGGCTGGACGAATAGCGAGAAATGCATTTCCCAGTGTCATTTATGCATGCACATATTGAAACATGCACACACAAGCATTCAAAACATATGCACACATGCATACATGCATCTCAACCAATCCAGGTATGGGTACTTTCCATCATCGTCGGGCTGTCCTAGATCAAGACCACTCTCAAAGCAGAAATAGTTCAACATTGGGGCATTCACCAGGTCTCCAGGGACAAGTCAAAGCCGTATGGGCTCAAAGCTCAACACCTCGAATTCCCAGGGGCAAAGTTATCCGACCGTATTTATTCTTGATCGAAGGGGCAAAAATTTTTCCTTCCAAAATTATCGATCAAGGAATAAATACTTATTCTTAATCTAATTCCAAAATTATCACTTCTAAAAGTCCAACCTCTCAAGCTTGATTTTGAATCCTTGAAATTCCTTCAAGCCTGGTTCATAATCCTTGACAAAACCTCCTCAAGCGTGATTTTGAATCCTTGAAACTCCTTCAAGCCTGGTTCATAATCCTTGATAAACCTCTCAAGTTTGATTTTAAATCCTTGAAATTCCTTCAAGCCTGGTTCATAATCCTTGACAAAACCTCCTCAAGCATGATTTTGAATCCTTGAAAATCTTTCAAGCATGGTTCATAATCCTTGACAAACCTACTCAAGCTTGATTTTGATTCCTTGAAATTCCTTCAAGCCTGGTTCATAATCCTTGGCAAAACCTCCTCAAGTGTGATTTTGAATCCTTGAAAATCCTTCAAGCATGGTTCATAATCCTTGACAAACCTACTCAAGCTTGATTTTGAATCCTTGAAACTCCTTCAAGCCTGGTTCGTAATCCTTGACAAAACCTCCTCCAGCGTGATTTTGAATCCTTGAAACTCCTTCAAGCCTAGTTCATAATCCTTGATAAACCTTTCAAGTTTGATTTTGAATCCTTGAAATTCCTTCAAGCCTGGTTCATAATCCTTAACAAAACCTCCTCCATCGTAATTTTGAATCCTTGAAACTCCTTCAAGCCTGGTTCATAATGCTTGACAAACCTCTTAAGTTTGATTTTGAATCCTTGAATTCCTTCAAGCCTGGTTCATAATCCTTGACAAACCGCTTCAAGTGTGATTTTGGATCCTTGAAACCTCTTCAAGCCCGATTCTTAATCCTTGAAAACCGTCCAAGTTAGATTTCAGATTCCTGAAAACCAATTCAAGCGAGACCCTAGATCTTTAAAGCCAATTCTAATCCCGCCTTCCACCTTCCTTGCCTCCGGTAACCTAAACCCGGTATCGGCTTATTTCATCCACCTTCCTTGCCTCGGGTAACCTAGACCCGGTATCGACTTATTTCATCATCAACTCTGCCTCGGGTAACCTAAACCTGGTATCGGCTTATTCCATCCAATCAATTCAATGCATCACCACGGCAGTGATGCTTCAGCAACCCAGTTGCATGTTTTATTTCCTGTGTTTACGGCGCTTCAATTCGCGCTCTCAAATTCATCACCTCAGGTATTCTAGACGTAGAGTTGGGTGTCAAATTTGACCACGTGAGGGGCAGCTGTAAGTGCCGGAATTTTCCATCCCTAAAAAAAATGTATGTGTCACACAACTGTAATATATAGTCGTGTGACTATAATTAAAAATTACAGTCGTATGACTGTAACGTCGGAGCAGGTGCAGAAGCCCATACCTTTGCAGCAGAAAAAAGAGAAGAAAAGAAGGAGCAATTAATGCTCGGGGATGGGCAGCAAGGCAGCATGAATAAGAAGGAAAAAGAGAGGAGATTGAGGGACTTTTGGCTCTTGGCTTAAAATCAGAGAGAGAGAATTTGGAAAAAGGGAAGAAAAAGGAACAAAACTCAAGCTAAAAAACTTCTTTTTCTCTTCTTTTTCTTGGAAATTCTCAAGTGATTAAGTTTAAAATCTGTTAGACAACAATAGGTTAATAACTTAACACTCTAAATTCAATCAATCTCGGACTAGAAACCTCAAGAATCCCTAGCATTTTGGAGATTTTGGGCCCAACCTTCTCAACCTTGACTCAAGGAGAAAAAGAGCGATTTTAAGTGGATTGGTGCGTTGCCAGGGGTCATTCCTATGGTGGATCAGCGCCAAAGAGGTAAACACACTTCATTCCCACTTTCTCTCATGCTTTCTGGGTGATTGGATGTGATTTGGTGCATTTTATTTCAATTTTTGCGTCTTCTGTTTCTAGAAGTCAAGAACAGTCGTGCGACTGTTCTTGAGTTGATGAACAGTCATACGACTGTAAATACAGTTGTACGAGTGTTCTTGATTTCCTTTCACTTCTCAATTTTATTTTGAATAATTTTGGCGAAATCTTGAAATCGGGTGATTTACAGTCGCACGACTATAATGCTCATTTGGGTTTAGAATTTCCAAAATAATCCCTAAAAATTTCTAAAATTCATAAAAATTCAGAAAATCAGAAAATCATCAAAATGAATTTTGTTGTGTGCATTCACGACCTTAGATTTAATTTCTAGTGTAATTGCATTTAGAACAATGCTACGACATAGACCCAATTCTCCCGAAAATCGACCCACCTCACATGTTAAAATTAAATTAAACCAGAAAATAAATTGTTTTCAAAATGATTTTCTCACAAAACCAAAATACAGGGACATTTCAAAATGTTTTCCAGGTCTAATCGGGCCGGCTAGCCCAGCCAACCCGGTTATCCCCCTAAAAGCATGCCCCCAACTTCTAAATTCCCCATTCTGTCATGTTTAAGTCCTATTTGTGGCTTGCTGTAAATTGTGCTAACCCTTTGTTTTGCAGCTTTTTATTTTTATTTTTATGTTGAATGTATATAATAGATAAATTCGTGTATTTTAGGCGATTGTAAATTTTTAGACTTTCGTGTATTCTAGGCGGTTGTAAAGGTGAGGTTGAGAGTTTTTATTTTTGTTCGATTGGATTGTAAGTCATTTAATTATTTACTACTTTACTTCTGTTTTTATTATACATGTATGCGCGCTGTATGCTTAATTTAATGCAATAAAATTGACTTTAGAATTTTAAAATACCATACTTGAACATTGGCCAATTTTTATTTTGATTAGACACGAAATAGAGGACTTGTCCAAACCTAGATCTTTGGATAGTGTGGCGGCCGTTCGTCCGGTTCAGCTACACTGAAATTTCCCAGTTGAGCTGAGCCGGGTAACGACTCCTACACTATGCATCGAGACTTAGGTCTCGATTCTTTTATGAAACCAATTAATTTTCTAAAAACAAAGTTTCATTATAAAAACCCCACGCGAGGGAGGGGTTCTCCCGAAATCGAGGCGCACCCTCCGAAAGGGAGTCCGCGTTCCGTCGAAAACGTCATCTGCTCACAAAACTTTTATCATAATTGTATCAAAATTATATCACAAATGTATCAAAATGCATCAAAAAGGTATCCTAAATGTATCAGAAAAGTATAACACACAACTCTTTGTGCAGTTTAATAGCATAAAAATATATCACAAACTTATCAAAAGGTAATTCTTTTTACAGCTCATTGTGTAGCTATAATGCCAAACACAGTAGAACATGAACAACTAGAAATAGAAATGCAAGAATCTCAGTATACAATAGTGTACAACCAAGAAGAAGAAGGTGATCACCAACTTTACATAAAAAACATTAAAGCCTGTTGGTGTGTCCTGGTTCTTAGGGCATTGGATTCTTGTATTTTGTGTTATACATTTAGAATGTTTGTATAAATGCATCATTTGTGTCACATTAATTAAGCCATTTAATCTATTCCATTTTTGTCTTGTGCTATAACATGAATAGAGTATCCATTGATTGATAATCATAAAACATATCCTAAGTCTATTAATCGTGGGAACGAATAGAATTACAGAATTGTATATTCGATGACTATGTGTTGGATATGCCCTAGTCCTGAGGAATTGGTCCTTGTATTTGTATTATACATTTATACTTTGATACAAGATTTATGTATTATACAATTTGTGTCATTAAATAAAGTCATTAATCTGTTTATTATATTTCTTATACTATGTTTTAAATAGAGTATCCGATGGACATATCCATATACATGTTGACAAGTGTCATGCACTTGGCAGTAAGACCATGGATAGGGGAACGATATGACCATAAAGTCATCTGTAGTCTGTTCCAGTCATGGGAATGAATGGAACCAAAGACTATCATTAGCCTAGTTGTGTGGCAGTGTGTTAACGGCCATTGGACATGATATGTTAACTAAGTTAAGAGGTACATGCAAAAGGGCATGGTATTGGATAGATTCACTAAACGAGAAATCCACATGGTATAGTATCACAAGTGATTCTCGTGTAGTACTTGTATGGATCCTTTGACCTGACCATATCATGGTGCTGCATGTGAAGTGGCATACTTTAGTGTATGCCTAAAGGGCCTGTAATAGGGTGCCAAGTATAGGAACATTCGGGTGTGTCAGTGAACATGGCAATGCTATGGATATGTAGAAGGGAATGTCACTCAGTAGTCCATTGAGAAGATATCACTAGCCTCTTGATGAATGCAACTGATAAGAGTGTGGCCATACCCAAATAAGTTAGAACTTGTTTGTAAGCATCAGTTCATTCTGGATCAAGTAAATGTCCTAACACAAAAGAGGGTGATCAATCTATGCCTTTGTGTTGGACACCGATATCAATGACATGGGATATACAAGTTTAAACTACAGGGTAACAATTTCAGTTAGACTGCTATCTCCATCTTAATTGGGGGCTACAGTGGCTTGCTAGAGCCTGCATGCAGTCTGTGGACCATAGGCCTAATGCCAACATAAAGACGGGCGCACAGGATTGTACACATTGAATGTTTGAGCTTGAACTAAAAGGATCAATTGTATACTTGGAGTATACACGCTGGAGAGAGAGGATTCGTTAATTATATTATATAGATCGATTGGATTGATCAAAATAATATAATTAATATTTGTATTGGCTTTCTTATTATTAATTCAATTAATTAATTTATGAGATTATTTCCTAGGTGGAAATATTTTACACGTATAGGTTTACATGGGTTTAATTTTATGAAAGTCTAATTTAATTCCTTGGTTAAATTAATTGGTCAAATTAATTTTAATTTAAATGTATGTAATATATTATATGGTATAATATATAAACATACATGTTAGATTGAAATTACATTTACAATTAAATTGGACCAAAAGAATTAATACGGACCTGGGCTTAAAAGGGTGAAAGCCCACATAAATAAAATTCCCCAAGGGAATTCGACCATCTAGGGTTAAATTCCTTAGAATATTTCGGCCAAAAACAAGTGGAACAACAGTTTAATTCCAGCCACCAAATTCTCTCTTCCGGTCGGTCAAATCGCTAGCACGGGTTTGAGTTCGATAGCCGTTCGTGTTCGAGAACGTGGAGGAAGTGTATTTTTATTTCTGCAGCCATCTCTTGTAGAGATATTACGGGTGAGAATCTAATCTTCCTCATCTTTATTTTGGTTTTCGATTTCCATTTCAATTGCTTTTGGCCATAGATTTGAGAAAATCAACGCGTTCTTCCGCTTTATCGGTTGATTTTTTGGTGAAAATTCCTTCAATATGGTAATTCTTAACTAGCCATAGTGCTTGTGAAGTCGGTCATGAATATAGGTACATGTCGTTGACATGGGACTGGATCGATCTGCACAAGAAAGCTGCATGGTTGTCGTGTCATATGTCTTTCTTGAGTAGGTCTCTTTTGTTCTCAGACCAGATTTCATTATAGTATTAATATGGAATCCGGTTCACTTTGACATACGCCTAACAGGTCTGTAAAAGGATTCTAAATATGGCTATAATTGGGTGGATAGGTGAACATATTGATATTGATAATGAAGTGATGGAATTGCCACTCACGTAACACCGAGATGATATCACTAACCACTTGATGAGTGGGACTGATAAGTGTATGACCATACCCAAACAAGTTGGTTTCTTATTTGATTAATCTGTTTAACTCAAGATCAAGAAATATAATAAATAGCAGAAGAGAATGACGGACACCGTGCCTCTTGTTTATTCATGTCGATGTCATTTGGCAAAGGACACTGTGAGATTGCTACCGGGTGAGTGTCTTCTAAAGATTGTTGTATCCCTGTCTTAATTGGGGATTGTAACAGTTTGCTAGAATCCATTTATAGTCTGTGGGCCTTGGACCTACTGCCAATATAAAGACAAACCCATAGGATCATGCATATAGATCAACTGAGCTCGAACTTATAGAAATTGTACATGTAATGTACATTGGAAGGAATGCGTTAATTAATTAGTTGACATTCGGCATCAAGGTAATTAATTAACATTGGTTTGATTTAATTTAATTAATAAGTTTACATAATATAATTAATTAATTAATCAATTAATTGAATTGCATAAAGTAGACAATTAATTAAATAATTTTCCCAAGTAGGAAAATTAAATACATGAATTGTATTTTCTCAAGTGTGATTTAATTTTATTTAGGGGTAATTAAATTTAGCCAAATAGAATTAAATTATACAGTATAAACTTTTTAATTAAAGTTTATTTATATAATTATAATCATAGTGGGCTTGAGTTTAATTAACCTAATTAAAATCCAATTAGACAAGGAGTTTATATAAGGCACACTTTAGGAGGAAAATCAACCCTAACCCTAGAGTTATTTGTGAAATTTCGGCCAGCCTAAATATAGTAGCCCCGATAGCCAAAATTTCAACAATAATCCTTCAATCCTTCTACTTCTTCGACTAGCACCGGTTCCTGCTCGATAGTTGATCGTGCACCGGATTGTGGATATCATTTCCACTTAAACATTTGATTCTGCAGCAGTCTCTAGAAGAGACGGATTTGGTAAGTGAATCTCTCTTGATTCAAATTGTTTTTATTTCAATCAATGGTAATTAGACACGATTAGGTGGTTCTAGGAAATTTTAATGGTGTAAATTCCCCTGCACCACTTTATTTTTCTGATGCCGAATCCCAACAATAATGTAGTAAATATACAAATAACAAACAGTAGAACAAGATGATGAAGAAGAAAACAACATTTCAAATCAAACAACATTTCAAATCTTGGAGTAGGCACTGTACAAACTAGACCGATCTACAAAAACAAGGACACATTAAAAGAAGCCATTGCTCATGCAATTCAACAAATTTTCCAGTACAAGGTGAATAAATCATGTCCAAGATAGTACTACCTCAACTACATCGATGACAGATGCACATGGATATTCAGAGCTTCTAAAAAGGGTAAAACAAAAAGATTTGTAATAAGGAAATACAATGAGCAATACACATGCAACATCGATGAGGGAAATAGTGAAAAGAGACAAGCATCAAGCAGTTTCATTACATATATGATCAAGAACAAGTTTCTGAGACTGAAGAGAATATACATAGCTTAAGATATAGAACATGATAGGAGAGACCAAATTGGAGCAGAAATAGATTACCAGAAAGCTTGGAAATCAAAAGAAGAGGCACTTAAAATCATAAAAGGAACACCATCAGAATCATACAAAAATCTACCAAGTTACTTCTACGTGCTCAAAAACACAAATCCAGGAATAATAATTAACCTTGAAATAAGAGGAAATAGATTCCTATACCTCTTTGTATCTATGGAAGCATCAATACGAGGTTGGTAGCATTGCAACACTACAGACCAGTTGTAGTTGTTGATGCCACATTCCTACAAATATGGTACAACGAAACATTAATCTTATCATGCACACAAGATGCCTCGGGTAAAGGAAACTATTCAATAATAACACACTTCTATTCTATTTTAATTCCGATACATGTCTGATACATTCATGATACAATTCTAATATATTTCTAATATAATTCTGTTTCATTGTATCATTTATGTATAAAAAAAGTATCAACAAAGTATCAAAAGAGTATTAATAAAGTATCAGCTAAGAAACAAAAGTAAAAAAAAAAAAGGACAACTAACATAAAACTATGCTATGAATATGCAGAAAAGATCTTCCCACTTGCATATGCAGTAGTTGATACAAAAAATGATGAATCTTAAGAGTGGTTCTTCAACCAATTTAAACAAGTGCATAGCCAAAGAACATGTATGACCATAGTTTCAGACAGATACAAAAGCATCGAAAAAGCTTCCAAATTTGTGTTCCTAGAATGTGTGTGTCCATTCTACCTGCTCCAAAACCTCAAGACCAGATACAAAAATAACATACCTGACATGACAAAGTACTACAACCTAGCATCAAGAGTATACATAGTAAAAAAGTTTGACAAGTACATGTCTGAATTGCAGAAAATAAACAAAAACATTTTGGGATACCTCTAAGATGCTGGATACAAAAAATGGAGCAGTGTACTTTCACCAAACAAAAGATATAATAGTCTTACAACAAACATAGCAGAATCAATAAACTCAATCAACAGAGTAGCAAAAGGACTACCAATCACAACATTTGTGGAGTACCTCAGAAGCATGATCCAGGATCTGTTTTATAGAAACTGAAATATTGCCCTAGCAATAATCACAGAACTAACACAAAAGCATGAACAAAGAATAAGAAAGAACTACATTCCAGCATTGAAAATGGAGGTAAACATAGAAAAACAACAATAACAACACAATTGTGTTATGTTTTGCTTCTGATACATTTTAGAAACAATTCTGATACATTCCATATACATGTCTGATACCTTTATGATACTTTCTTTTTAGTTATGTGGTATCATTATATGAGAAATATAATAAAAGTATAAGAAATGTATCATAATTATATCAAAAATGTATTAGAAAAGTATCAAACACAACTCATACATTTCTCATACAATAATAAAACATTATACAAAACATAATTCATGCTTGATACATTTGTGATACAATTTGATGACTAACAGAAACAAAACATAAAAAAATAGGTAAAACCGTCAGCAAGTCACCTAGCAACAGTCTCAAAAGATGGCAATAAACTACACAATTAACATGAAAGAAAAGACATGTACTTGCAATTTATTCCAAATAGATGAGATCCCCCGTGCACATGCCCTTGTATACATAAGGAAATTCCACCTCAGAACCTATGACTAATTCTCAGAATACTACAAAAAAGAAAAGATATTGGACACGTATAAAGGAACAATATATCCAATACCATCAAAAGACACATGGGACATACTTAAAGAAATTAGAGATTAACAACTCTAACCACTAGAAGAAAAACATAAATTAGGATGACCAAGGACACGGAGATCTAGACCAGCTTGGGAAAGAAAAACAACAAAGAGACTAAAATGCAGAACATGTAGAGAAAGAGGGCACAAAGGAGAACATGTGGAGGAAAAACACAAAATTAATGTAATTTCACATTACAAATAGCATAATAACAGATACTGTAGAAAATATAAAACAAATTCCTAATTCAATAAAAAAAAGTCATTCAAACAAAATGAGCCCTTGTATATCTTTAACCTAAATCGTATCAAAGAAAATACATCTAATGTGTGTGTGTGTGTATTTATATATAAACTAGACCTTTATCAACAAAAAACTATTCTACATTGTACAATACTGCCTTACAAAAAAAATCACTATATAAAACAAATTCCTAATTCAATAAAACAAAAAAAAGTCATTCAAACAAATTAAGCCTTTATATATCTTTAACCTGAATTGTATCAAAGAAAATACATCCAATGTGTGTGTGTGTGTGTGTGTATATATATAAACTAGACCTTTATCAACAAAAACTGTTCTAAAATGTATAATACTGCCTTACAAAAAAAAAATCACTTTCGATTTAGCATCTTAGTATACTCAGTATCACTCTCTAGCCCTTATTCAGCCTTCATCAATCCATGATTATATAAGCTAATGGCCAACCTGAACCTATAAGCTTTCACTATAAAAGGATTAGGGAACTCCCTTTGCTCTATGGGATATTCCATAAAAGACAAATAAAAGATTCCATAATCACTAAAAAATAAAAAAATAAATCATCATTTCCATGTTAAGAAATGTATGAGATTTGTATCGAGAATGATTTAAGAATGTATCAGGAATGTATCAGACAAATATCATACCGCTTAGTCTGCTGAGGTACATTATCAACAACCACAACAAAAAGTGGATGGAGAGGATCCTTCCTAAAGTATTCTCTAGAGTCAAGAATGTCAGATCTCGAAGCAAATATCTCAAACTTCTCTATGAAATAGGTAATCAGGGTTGCATACTCATCAATACAGTCATATGTAGTATAAAAACCAGTCCTCTCCTTCATGGAATCATAGATACACAGCTTCTAATCCAAAAACACAAACCTTCCTAACACCCAATGATTTTGATTCCTATGAATTGGGAAAAAAAACATCCAACTCACTCCATGGCTTGCCATAACAAACACCATAACCAAATATAAAGTTGGTAATTGTATTAGTAAGTTGTAACTTCTCATTACCCTCATCAGTATGTAAAACATCTTTCACAACAGTAAAAAGATATTTCACCTTCTGGTTAGAGTGCTAGTGAATCTCAAAGTGATACTGTTGCCCTAAAATTGTGCACTAGCAAGTGTACTAGGTCAATTGTAGTAGTGGCTAGACAAGTGTCGATCCCACAGGGAATAAGGGAAAACTAAAACATTTCCTAATAAATTGTTAGGTGAGACTTTCCAAGTAATCAACAATACAAATTTAAATAAACTGAAACAAATGTAAAGCATACAAAATAACATAAGAAGACTGCTTAAACAGGAGATGACAGACAACAATAAAAGCACAAACTTCCACCAGTTAGACAGGCAATCTCGAGGTATCTTTCTCTAACATTTATTATGAATATATAAAGGACGTCGATCTGAGGTTTCTTGGCCTCTTCCCACCAAGCTTATCTCTCGATCTCACTTGGATTCTATGACTACCCAACTAAGCTTATCTCTTAACCTCACCTAGCCTAGGTATTCATGCATTAAGTCAAGCAAGCATTCTATCATAAATAAAAACCCTTAGCACACCCCCATTCTCCTCTCGGTCGCATGGTAAGTGCGTGTGTGCATGATTTTCCATATTCCCAAATCTCCTCTCGGTCTCATTAGGAATACTAGGCATACAACGGGGCCCCATCATATTTTCTCTTCTTTATAAATACTTCACCACACAATCATCTAAGCATAATATGCATAACAAACACGAGAAAGACTTCCCAAGATCACCAGACTAAGCTGGCTTCAGCCTGCTGGGAAACTATTTGCAACACATAATTAACATAAAACGAGATTGCTTAACCAAAAGACTTGAAAGAAGAAGAAGAAAATCAAAATTAAAGTAAGGAAAATAGTGGTAGTTGAAGAACAATCAATGCTCTCCCCCTCTGAACAGTAAACTATAAATAGCCCCCAAAAGAAAATAAAATAATCCACCTAGAGCCTTGTTCCAAGATTAAACTAATAACAAAAAAATGTCAACCACAAATATAATGGCTTCCTCAAGAAGCCAAGGACAAGTCTGGGATTTCCACAAAAATAAATATCTCCTCCTCACTCTGGGCCGCACCTCTCCCTTTAATTCCGGCCCGTCCAAGCTGCAGCCCAATCCAACTCTTTTATTTCTTTTCTTCTTCTTGAGTTTTCCAATTTCCAGCAGTCTTCCTGAATCAGCGCTTAAGACCTGGAAAAACTCAATATTAGCTATGAATCCTCTCTTCTCAAAGGAATTTTACTAATTAGGCTGCTGAATTCTTACATAATTGACTGGTAATATTTTCACTTATCAAGAACCCCCACACTTGAACATTGCTTGTCCTCAAGCAATCCAAAAATAAAACAGAAAGAGAAAAGAAGTAAAGGAAAACTTTGAAAGAAAACACAATTTAACTTATTTTAAGCAGCAACCAATAATCAATCCATCACCCTCAAACACAAGATTCTTATGCAAAACACTAAAATTGAGAATACCAAATCAATCAAAGCATTCTTAAGAGACCTGACTTAGCTTCATAAACATCATAAGACAGCAAGACCAAACCTTAAATTTCAGCGAGCTAGCAAGAGATTAGACTAGAATTTGCCTTTCTAAAAGATTTCACTCTCATTTTAGTGTTTGGGCGATTTGAATAAGAACTCTCAGTAGCAACACACATTGGCCTTAAACTAAAAACTTAAGCAAACATCCTATCGCTACCACCTAATTAGACACATGCACAATCAAAAGGTCTTTTACAAGGGTTGTAATGTAAGGCTTAGGTTAGGGGTGGGAATAAACAGGCTTTTTAGGTTAAAGGAATACCATACCAATCAACACCATGCAACAACAAGCAATTTACTCCAAAAAAACTTAAGCAACCTAGGATAAAAAAGGACAGGAAACTCAAATATCAAAATGCAAAATCAGGATTTTCAAGAATTTTAAGCACAAGAAGGAATATGAACATCTTAGCACAGATTTTTACCACTGAATAAATTTTTTTTTTGAAAGAAGAAGAAGAAAATTAAGAAATTAGAACAAAATAGCTGGACGCAATCAGTTGATGAAATAATACTTGGCAAAATCGATCTTGCTTGCATTTTTGAAATTCAAGCAATACGAAAGAAGAGAAAATTTTAACTGCCTTTTGGCGAAAATTAGGCGAAAAGTTGCAACTGAACTTTAAAGGAATAATTAACATGAAAGCATCTGTTTATGTCCACATGAATTTTTGAAAAAAAAATGATGCAAAAGTTCAATTAAAGTAGATTACTTGCTATTCGAAAACAACTTGATTCTGTTATGGCATTCCTAGGGTTTTTTGGACAACATAGTGCGAATTGGCTTAAGGAAAAACACAATGGGTTGAACAGAGAAAATAGTCTTAAAGGCTCAAAGGGGCTCAAAAAAATAGGAAGAGAAATGTTAGGGAAGCTTTTTGGATTTAAGAAACAGAGATGGGCAATAAATGCCTTAATCATTTTGCACATGCGAAAAACCTTATGGTTTTGACAAAGATAATCCACTAAGCTTTAGCTTAAAACTCAATATGCATGCCCTTTCTACAAGGAATTCGGGTAAGATTTTATATCCAAGAAAACAGGCTCAAAAACCTTACGGAGAAATATAGGGTTAATGCAAATTGGCCTAACTCAGGCTATCAAGGTGAAAAAAATTTTAAGGTCTTGAAGTCCTAAACTGCTTAATCAACTAAAACCAAAATTTCTAAAATTTTTTCTAATCAACAGGCAATCAGTTTTAAGTGCTTTACACAGATTTCCTGCATCCTTAGGATCAAAAAATTTCACTGGTTGCTAACTCAAGAAAACATAGAGAAATCGAAAAATTTAGACAAATTTTTGCATGAAACCAATAGAACTAAGAAAACTAATCACAAAAGTTCGTAAAACCACACATTGAACTTTATAAGTTCACACATAACATAGAAAACTAAAGACTACTTAGAACATCAATTGTTCAGGCAGGGATTCCTAATCAGTAGACCAGTAATTACCAAACAATTAACCAGCAATCATGCATTCCCAAATCATCAGCAATTAGTTTAAAATTCATAAGGTAGCTTTTCTCCCCCACACTTAAGACATGCTTTGTCCTCAAAGCATCAAATGCATGCAATAAATTCAAATTAAGGCAAAAGAAACCACCTACTTCATGGCACAGAAAAATTATTAAGAGAGGGCTTTTGGAAAGAAGCATACCAGAGTTGGAAGAGGAGGAGAAGGAGAACACATCACTCAGCAAGCTTAGAGGAGACCTGCTCCTCTTCTTCTTCTTATGCATCCTAGATTTCTTCATCCGTTGAGGCTTCATCACCCTCCTCTTCAGGGATTTCTAACAGCAGCTTCTGGACCTCCTTGGGCTGAGTAGGCATTTTAAGCTCTTTCTGCACTTCCTCAATTGTTTCAGAATTCTCATCCTGCTTCTCTAGCTTTGCTTCAAGGAGAGCAATCTTGTTTTCCAGGAGAGCAATTCTGGCCTTGTCTTCAATCTGCCTGACCCACAGGTAATCAATCAGGTTTACCAATTCAGCCATAGACATTTTTGAAATTCTTTCAAATTGCTTCAGCTTCTCTTAATCATTCAGAGTCAGGTCCTCAATGATATGTGGCTGGTGGGAAGTGGAGGAACGGGTGAATGGCCTTCTTCGCTTTGCTGAGGGCTCAGAAGGCTGCTTGGATGCAGACTTGGCTTCTTTCTTCATCTCAAGTTCCTTTTCCAGTTGGAAAGCATCATCCCATAGCATCCATTTTCCTGCTACCTTCTTACAAACCCCCATCTGATTCAAGTTAACAAATTCAAACGGCGCATGATGGCATTCAAAGGCCAGACCTTCTTCAAAAAACTCAGTCAGACAGGCTTTAGCAATTCTGGTCATATACGACCCACAGAGTATTTTTCCTTACGGTTTAATACTGTCAATATAATGAGCAAACCAAGTCCCCACATTCATCCTCTTTCCTTCAATCATGCACCAAAGAGCAAAAAGATCCTGATTGGGAACATGTGACTTGTTGTTCCTTCCAAAAACTGAGCTGGCAATAAACTTTTGAAGGATCTTGTGACTATACTTTTTGATGTAAGAGGCGGAGGAAGATGTTGATGAATACTCACTCCTGTTAGTGAGTTCCTTCCAAAACTCTATTGGGTTGAATTCCAGTGCGAAGTCAGTGTAGGCTTGAGCAAATTCCTCAGACTCAAGAAAAGCAGTATTTGCTACCCCCAAATATTGGTTGAGTTCAATCAAAGAGCAGGTTTTCCTCTTTCCCATCACTCTGAAGCTACACTTTCTCTGATCATCCATCTCAGTAATCTCTGGGTTAAGGGTGAATGTGCTAAGGAACTCCAGTGTCAGTTCTCTGAAGGCCGGTTCCTCAATCTGCGCATAAAACTCGAAACCCCCATTGGCTAACAACTGACGGATTTCACTATCAAGGCCTAGGGTTGACAGGGCATTCCAATCAAATGTTCTTGAGGGTGCAAAGGTCAAGCCCTTGAATTGCTCACACCTTTCATTCTCCTTGTCGGCGAAAGTTTGCATTTTCGCTAGCATCTTTTCCACGGTTGTGGTTTCAGAACCGGTGGGTTGAACACTGACGGAGGAAGAGGAGGGCTTTGAGCAGGAAGCACTTGGTGCATGCTTCGCAGCTTTCTTTTCCCTGGCCATAATCACAAATCAAGGAATGAAAGAAAAAGAAAGTTTGAAGATAGATTAAGAAAATACAAGAGACTAGAGAGAGAAAAACAGAGGTAATGCAATAGGGAAGAGGAAGGGTTTTAAAAACGGAAAAGAGAAGGGGGAACAGTTACTCAATTTAATTTTCAAAGTGAAACTGCCACAAGTTAGGGAGGAGGGAAACATGGCGTCTGAGCGGGAGAGAGAGAGGGGTAAAAAGTGTGGCTGAAAAGATTTTACACATTTTCCAAAAAACTCACCTTTTTGATTCTAATAATTACTCCCTTTTTCCAAAAGAAAAAAAATTCTTGCGGTTAAAAAGAATAATAAATAAAGGCAAGTATGGATTTTAACAAAAAGAGAAAACAAATTTCAATTTGATGTTACTACCCATACTCACTCCAGTTGCAGCCCTGCAAAAAGAAATAGGATTTCAAGATTACTAACTACATGTAAAAAAATAAAATAAAAGAGGGGTTAGAGATTTTCAAACAAAATTGCTTCAATTATGTGTTTGAAGCGGACACCGAGCAATCTTAGATTGCTCAGGGTGGTCCAAGGTATTAGAGACTTCCAACACCACATGATGATTCCTGCGCGAGATAGGGTTTTAATCTCTAACCATTAATTTTAAAAATTTCACCATTTTGATTCATTATTTCAACTGTCCCATGTGAAAAAACTTGGTTCACAATAAGTGGTCCAGTCCACCTTGATTTAAGCTTTCTCGGAAACAATCTTAGCTTTGAATTATACAGCAAGACTTTCTGACTCTTGTAGAAAGTTTTCTCCTGAATTCTCTTGTCATGACATTTTTTTATTTTCTCTTTGTAATTGATGGCATTTTCATAACTGAATAGCTTGAACTCTTCCAACTCATTCAACTGCAATTTCCTTTTTTCTCCTATCAAATTCCTGTCGAAATTCAAATATGTTAGAGCCCATAAAGCCTTAAATTCTAATTCAACAGGTAAGTGACACGCTTTTCCATACAACAATCTAAAAGGCGACATCCCAATCGGTGTCTTGTAAGCTGTACGATATGCCCAAAGAGCAGTATCAAGCTTTCTTGACTAGTCCTTCCTAGAATTGTTAACAGTTTTCTTAAGAATTCTCTTGATTTCTCTATTAGAAATCTCAACCTGCCCACTGGTCTGTGGGTGGTAAGGTGTAGCAATTCTTGTTGTATATGCCCTAGTCCTGAGGCATTGGTCCTTGTATTTGTATTATACATTTATTGGATTTATGTATTATACTCATTTGTGTTATTAATAAAGGCATCAATTCATTTATTATATTTGTCTTGCGCAATATATTAAATGAAGTATCCAATGGACATATCTATATCCATGATGACAAGTGTCATGCACTTGGCAGTAAGACCATGGATAGGGTAAACGATATGACCATAAATAGATCCGTAGTCTGTTCCAGTCATGGGAATGAATGGAACAAGAGACTGTCATTAACCTGGTTGTATGGCTGTGTCTTACCGGTCATTGGACATAGAATGTCAACCAAGTTAATGGGTACATGCCTGGGAGCATGGTACTGGATAGATCCACTAAACGAGTAATCCACATGGTATAGTATCACAAGTGATTCTCGTGTAGTACTTGTATGGATCCTTTGACCTGACCATATGATGGTGTTACATGTGAAGTCACATGCTTAGGGGTATGCCTAAAAGGCCTGTAATAGGGTGCCAAGTATGGGTACTTTCGGGTATGTCACTGAGCATGGTAATACTATGGATATGCAGAAGGGATTTGTCACTCAGTAGCCCAGTGAGAAGATATCACCGGCCTCTTGATGAATGTGACTGATAAGAGTGTGGCCACACCCAAACAAGTTGGAACTTGTTTGTGAGCTTCAGTACATTCGGGATCAAGTTAATGTCCGAACACAAAAGAGGGTGATCAATCCATTCCTCTGTGTTGGACACCGATATCAATGACATGGGATGTACAAGTTTAAACTACAGGGTCATGATAACAGTTAGACTGCCATCTCCATCTTAATTGGGGGCTGCAGTGGCTTGCTAGAGCCCAACTGCAGTTTGCGGGCCAAAGGCCCGCTGCCAACATAAAGATGGGCCTACAGGATCGTACACATAGAACGACTGAATGCAGACTTAAGGAATCACGTGTGTACTTTGAGTATACACTATGGAAAGAGAGGTGTATATATATTAATTATATTATAAAGATCAATTGGATTGATCCTAATAATAAAATTAATATATGTTCGATTGGCTCTTCATAATTAATTGGATTAATTATGAAATTATTTCCTAGGTGGAAATATTCATGTGTATAGGTTTACATATGATTTTATTTTGTGAAGATTTAATTTTAATTCGATGGATTAAATTAATTGGTCAAACTAATTTTAATTTAAATGTAAATAATATATTACTTGGAGTAATATATTAAATACATGGGTAAATTAAAATTAGGCTCGAAATTAATTTAAACCAGAATAATTAAAATTAGACTGGGCCCAAATTAAAACAAGGAAGCCCGCACAGAATGGAATGGAGCCAAGCTGGGCCTGAATTCCCCTAGGGGAATTCGGCCACCCTAGATATAAAACCTAGGGTGATTATTTCGGCCCCTAACCCTAACACACAAGCTAGGCTAAATTCCTAGCCTCCTCTCTTCCATTGTTTCGTTTTTCCGACGCTAGCACGGGTTGCATTCGTTAGGCGTTCGTGTACAAAAACGAGGAGGTAATCTGCTTTGGTTTCTGCAGTCTTCATCCATCTCTTGAAAGAGATTTTCTGGTAAGAAAATTAATCTCTTACTATTTATTTTAAAGTTTTTCAATTTCCATTTCAATTGCTCCTGGGGCCGGATTTGTGGAAATCACCGCGTTCTTCCGCTTTTATCGGGTGATATCCGGTGAAAAATCCCAACAATTCTATGAGTGACCCCATACTTAGTAAGAAGCCTTTCAAATTGGTTATTACAGAACTGAGTACCTTGATCACTGATTATAGCTCTAGGAACGCCAAATCTTGTACATAATTTCTTCAGAAACCTTACCACAACCTGAGCATCATTTGTAGGACTTGCAATGGCTTTAACCCACTTACTCACATAATCCACAGCAACCAATATATATTTGTTACCATGTGAGCTTGGGAAAGGTCCCATAAAATCAATACCCCAAACATCAAAGACTTCACAAACAATAATATTATGTAGAGGCATGGCATTTTTGGTAGAGATATTACCTGTTCTTTGACATTCATTACACTCCAACACAAACCTATGGGAATCCTTAAAAATTGAAGGCCAAAAGAATCCACACTCTAGAACGTTTGAGGCTGTTCGGTTTGCACCAAAGTGATCTCCAGCTTCTTGAGTATGACACATTGACAAGATTGCTGGGACTTCTTCTTGTGAAGCACATCTTCTAATAATCTGATCTGCACATAACTTAAAAAGAAAAGGTTCCTCCCAAAAATAATATTTTACATCCGAAAGGAATTTCTTTCTTTGGTGAGAAGATAAAGATTGAGGTATAATTCCACAGGCTAAATAATTTGCAATATCAGTAAACGAAGGTATAGAATCAACAATGTCAGGTTGCTCATCGAGGTTGCTTAATGGAATCCTGGAAAGATGGTCTGCAGCCACGTTCTCTGAACCCTTCATGTCTTTGATCTCAATATCAAATTCTTGAAGAAGTAGGAGCCATCATATGAGGTGAGGTTTCGCATCCTTCTTTGCCAACAAGTATTTCAATGTTGCATGATCAGTAAAAACAGTGATCTTCGATAAAACCAAGTAAGATCTGAATTTATCAAAAGCATAAACAACAGCAAGCAATTCTTTTTCTGTAGTGGTGAATTCTGTTGTGTTTCTATCAAGGTTTTGCTTGCATAGTATATGGGGTAGAAATGCTTATCTCTCCTTTGTCCTAGCACAGCTCCGATGCAAGTGTCACTTGCATCACACATAAGCTTGAATGGAAGACTCCAGTCAGGGGCAATAAGAATTGGAGCATTTACCAATTTCACCTTGAGAGTTTCAAAAGCATTTTCACAAGCTTCATCAAAACAGAATTAAACATCCTTGTGCAAAAGGGCTGTTAATGTCTGGGCAATTTTCGAGAAATCTTTCATAAATCTTCTGTAAAAACCAGCGTGTCCAAGAAAATTCGAATTTCTTTAACAGAAGTAGGAGCAGCTAGCTTCTCAATAACTTCTACCTTTGCTTTATCAACCTCCATTCCTCTTGAAGAGATTTTGTGGCCGAGAACAATGCCTTCATCAACCATGAAGTGGCATTTTTCCCAATTCAATACAAGATTGGTCTCTTTGCACTTGGTTAGGACTGTTTCAAGATTATTAAGACAGGATTGGAAAGTCTCGCCATATACTGAGAAATCATCCATGAAGATTTCCACTGTCTTTTCGACCATGTCATGGAAAATTGCCATCATGCATCTCTGGAAGGTTGCTGGAGCATTACACAATCCGAATGGCATCCTTCTACAGGTATAGGTGCCATATGGACATGTAAATGTTGTCTTCTCTTGATCTTGGGGATGAATAGGAATCTGATTGTACCCTGAATATCCATCAAGAAAATAATAGAATGCATAACCTAAAAGTCTTTCCAGCATCTGGTCAATGAATGGTAATGGAAAATGATCTTTTCGTGTAGCATCATTAAGCTTTCGGTAGTCAATGCAAACTCTCCATCCAGTAACTGTTCTTATGGGAATGAGTTCATTTTGCTCATTTTGAATAACAGTAATCCCACCTTTCTTGGGGACTACCTGAACAGGGCTTATCCACACTGAATCAGAAATGGGGTAGATAATTCCTGCATCCAGTAGCTTAATTACCTCCTTTTTCACAACTTCCTTCATGTTGGGATTTAGTCTCCTTTGAGGTTGTATAACAGGCTTATGATCTTCCTCCATTAGAATACGATGGATACAAATAGAAGGACTAATGCCTTTTATATCCGAGATTGTCCAGGCCATTGCTTCCTTGTTCTTTCTCAAGACGCAAAGTAATTGAGTTTTCTGCTCAAGGGTAAGTTTTGAAGAAATAATTACAGGCAGATTGCTTCGTGGATCAAGGAAGGCATATTCTAAATGAGAGGGTAATGGTTTCAAGTCTAGTGTATGAGGCTCTTCAATGGAAGGTTTAGAATGCAGTGTGGGTGTATAGTTTAAAGGTTCAATGAATTGCCTGCTTCCTAAGACTGCTGGACATCCGATTTCAGCTTCAATTTGCTTTTCCATATCTTCATCTTCATTCTCAAAATCTGTTTCCTCAAATTCCTGCATGAAAAATGGGTTTAAATTGACATCAGTAGCATCAATAAAATAACAATGGTCATCACAAGCAGGAGGGTATTTCATGGCTTCATTCATCTTAAAAACTACTTCCTCATAATGAATTTTCAAGATCAGCTTACCATTATGCACATCAATTAATGCACGACCTGTTGCTAAAAAGGGTCTTCCTAGAATAATAGGAACATGCAGGTCTTCATCCATATCCATCACAATGAAATCAACATGCAATATAAATTTTCCTATCTTAACCACAACATCTTCAATTATTCCCCTAGGATATCTCACGATTCTATCAGCAATTGTATGGAAACCCTAATAGGCTGAGGTTCTCCTAGCCCTAATTGTTTATAGATGTAATATGGCATGAGATTAATGCTTGCTCCTAAATCACACAATGCATTTTCAATATTAAGGTTACCAATAGAGCAAGGTATAGAAAAACTCCCTGGATCTTTGATCTTGGCTGCTAAAGGTTGCTTGCTCTGAAGGATTGATGAGCAATCTCTGTTGAGTTGCACCATTGCTACATTCTCCAACTTCTTTTTGTTATTAAGAAGTTCCTTTAAGAATCTCACATATAGGGGCATCTGTGCAAGTGCTTCCGCAAAGGGTATGTTGATATGAAGCTTCTTAAAGACCTTCAGAAACTTGTCAAACTGCTTGGCCATGTCATGTTGCTTAGCTCTTTGTGGATAAGGTATCCTTGGTTGATAAGCAGGTACAGGTTGCCCATTTTGAATAGAGTTTGAGGTTGCTTGGTTCTGCTCTGATTGAGCATTCTCTGGCTGCACTTGAGATTGCTTATCTGCGTCAGAAGGTTGCTCAGTGATGTGAGCAATTTTAGGTTGCTCATTCTTTTTAACGACCTTTTCTTCTGAGTCTTTGTTTTTGTCCACAATGTTCATCTTGTGAGGTTGCTCAACATTCTTACCACTTCTCAAAGTAATAGCTTTGCACTCTTCTCTCGGATTGGTTTCAGTATTGCTTGGAATTACCCCTTTGTTCTTTGGAGTGACAATATTTGTAAGTTGCTGGAGCTGAGTTTCCATGTTCCTCATATAAGCTTGAGTCTGCTTCATAAACTGCGACATCATTTCCTTCATCTCCTCAACCTCCGATTTCTTAGATGCATATGATGGTCCGGCTTGTTGAACATGACTGGGCTGTTGATGAGGTTGGAAATTACTGTGAGGCTGCTGGAAAGGTATATGAGTTTGCTTGCCAGGTTGTTGGTTCCAAGAGAAATTAGGGTGATTGCGCCATCCTGGATTATACATGTTAGAAAATGGATTGTTCTGCCTTGGATTGTTTCTAATATAATCACATTGCTCCTGATTGAGTGAGATATCATAATCAATGCTTCTATGATCATTTCCACAGAATTCACACGATATCTTTGAACTTGAAATGGCTGAGATATTCTGCTTGGCTAACTGTTTAAGGATCAGATCTACTTTGTCAGAGAGCTTGGCAACAGCATTTGATTCAGCAGTCTTTTCTCGATCCTCACGTGTTGAATGCCACTTGTAACTAGTGTTGACCAATCTTTCAACCAATTCATAAAGCTCTTCTGGTGCCAGTTCTTTTGGGTCTCCATTTGCAGCTGACTCAATTTGAATCTTATATTCATTTGTTAAACCATTGTAGAAATTCTGAATCTGCATCCACATAGGAAATCCATGGTTTGGTACTTTTCTCAGGAGCTCTTTGTATCTTTCCCAGGCTTCTGACAGAGATTGATCACGTTGCTGATAAAAATGAGTAACCTCATTTCTTAACCTGATTGCTTGTCTGGGCGGAAAATACTTAGTCAGAAAGACTTGAGCCATTTCATCCCTAGTTGTAACTGAACTTGGTTGAAGATTCTTTAACCAACTTTTAGCCTTATCCCTTAGTGAAAAAGGGAAAAGCTTTAATCGTATCATATCATCTGAGACTCCCCAGTTCGTACGAAAAGTATTGCACATAGTCACAAAATCTTGGATGTGAGCATTTGGATCTTCTCCGGGCAATCCTCCAAACTGAACAGCAGCTTGAAGCATTTGAATCATATAGGCTTTGATCTCAAAGACGTTGTCCCCTTCATTGGGTATCACGATGCAAAAAGAGTCTCGCTCAGTGATAGGTCTCGAATATTCCTTAAGTCTCTGCCTTGAACTTCTCCCTCTCCTTCTGGTGGTGGAGGTGGCAAGTTTTGATCGGCCATTCGCTGTCTCCTTCTGGCTCTTCTGACAGCTCCACTCCTTCTCCTACAACTCCTTTCGATCTCTGGATCTATAGGAATTAGAGGGATTCTTGTTCTTCGCATGCACCAGGAGATTGCTTAAACAGAGAATTTCTGCACAAAACACTAAACACCAAATCAAGCACACAAATTTATAGGAAATCTTTAAAAATTTTCAACCGTTACTCCCCGGCAACGGTGCCAAAAATTTGTTGCCCTAAAATTG
Source organism: Euphorbia tirucalli (assembly GCA_039660915.1). Taxonomy (NCBI): domain Eukaryota; kingdom Viridiplantae; phylum Streptophyta; class Magnoliopsida; order Malpighiales; family Euphorbiaceae; genus Euphorbia; species Euphorbia tirucalli. The sequence continues at coordinate 18,137,361 of CM077633.1, read as the reverse complement.
TGCACTAGCAAGTGTACTAGGTCAATTGTAGTAGGGGTGAGACAAGTGTTGATCCCACAGGGAATAAGGGAAAACTAAAAGATTTCCTAATAAATTGTTAGGTGAGATTTTCCAAGTAATCACCAATACAAATTTAAATAAACTGAAATAAGTGTAAAGCATACAAGAAAACATTAGAAGACTACTTAAACAGGAGATGACAGACAATAATAAAAGCACAGACTTCCACCAGTTAGATAGGCAATCTCGAGGTATCTTTCTCTAGCTTTTATTATGAATATATAAAGGACGTAGATCTGAGGTTTCTTACCCTCTTCCCACCAAGCTTATCTCTCGACCTCACTTGGATTCTATGACCTCACTTGGATTCTATGACTACCTAACTAAGCTTATCTCTCGACCTCACCTAGCCTAGGTATTCATGTATTAAGTCAAGCAAGCATTCCATCATAAATAGAAACCCTTAGCACACCCCCATTCTCCTCTCGGTCGCATGGTAAGTGTGTGTGTGCGTGATTTTCCATATTCCCAAATCTCCTCTCGGTCTCATTAGGAATACTAGGCATACAACGGGGACCCATCATATTTTCTCTTCTTTATAAATATTTCACCACACAATCATCTAAGCATAATATGCATAACAAACACGAGAAAGACTTCCCAAGATCACCAGACTAAGCTGGCTTCAGCCTAATGGGAAACTACTCACAGCACATAATTAACATAAAACGAGATTGCTTAACCAGAAGACTTGAAAGAAGAAGAAGAAAATTAAAATTAAAGTAAGGAAACTAGTGGTAGTTGAAGAACAATCAATGCTCTCCCCCCTCTGAACTGCAAACTATAAATAGCCCCCAAAAGAAAATAAAATAATCCACCTAGAGCCTTGTTCCAAGATTAAACTAATAACAAAAAAATGTGAACCATAAATACAATGGCTTCCTCAAGAAGCCAAGGACAAGTCTGGGATTTCCACAAAAATAAATATCTCCTCCTCAATCTGGGCCGCGCCTCTCCCTTTAATTCTGGCCCGTCCAAGCTGCAGCCCAATCCAACTCTTTTATTTCTTTTCTTCTTCTTGAGTTTTCCAATTTCCAGCAGTCTTCTTGAATCAGCGCTTAAGACCTGGAAAAACTCAATATTAGCTTTGAATCCTCTCTTCTCAAAGGAATTTACTAATTAAGCTGCTGAATTCTTGCATAATTGACTGGTAATATTTTCACTTATCAGATACTTTTCGAATACTTGCCCTTTTTCCTTAAATAATAAAACACAAAATCTATGTGCTACAAAAACACAAAAAATAAAAAAAGAGAAAACAAAATCAAAATCAAAAATATAATTATCACAAAAACTACAAATAAAAAAGTATAATGAAAATACAAAAAAAAGAACAAATACATATAGCTTTAGATAGAAGCTCCCCTGGTGTATAAAAGAAAGTCTTGCAGTCAATAGAATAAATTCCTAAATCCAACGATGGATTTAGAGTGTTCTCCGTTGGTCTATGTACATCTTATTCAATTTCTGACTGAAACAAAAACCAAAAAAACAACATAAGAAAACAAAAAACAAAAAAACATAAAAAAGGTTCAAACTAATTATCTCCTGACAGCCAACTTCTTCTTAATAATAAATTTATGGAATGAAGCCACCTTCGAAGTACTTGGATATTCCCCCAACTGAGCAAAAGTATCTAAAGGACACATCCCAACCAGAATTGTCTTAACAAAAAGAGCCTTTGGCACAGATTCGAAAGAAGGAGTATAAGGTGAGCTCAACACACGACCAGCTCTCTTCTCTCGCTTCAAAAAATGGTCTGCCTTATCAGCACCAACAACAATGACCTCATCTTCACTCACATCCTATAACAAAAAAAGTAAAAAAAAAAAAAATCAAAACCAGCTTTCGAAAAAAAAAAAACGCACATAATGTGACAACTTCTATCTCTTAATAGTATCAAATTCAATTTTATCCAAAAGAACAGGATTAATAAAATCTAAAAAGCAACTAGTAGAATCCTGAAGGTATATAAAAAGTATCAACAAAATAAAAAATAGTATCAAAAGGGTATCATAATAGTATAAACAAAGAATACAGAAAAGTAAACTGTAATACCCCAACTTAATTGTGCTATAACTAGCCAATTAATTTGTTTGCATGCATATATGATTATATATATTTAAAGGAGTTAATTATAATTTTATAAACTTTAGAGAAGATTTGAAATTTAAACAATAAGGAGGTTCCAAACATGAAATTTGCCAATATTAGTTCAAATAAAAGAACCGATGATCGTGTATCATCAGCCTTTCTTCTCCATCTCTTTCAATTCATTTTTCATTTTCTATTCTCTAACTTCAATCCTCAAATTCTCTCTTGTTTCTTATCCATTTTTTGCAATCTTTATACCGAAACGAAGCTCTCAACATGCACTACAAAGTCTATATAAGTTTAGGAAGGAGAAATTGAGTTTTTAGAGAGATATTAAATGCAGAAAATTCTTGTTGTATTGTGGTTCATTTGATTCAGCAGCTTCAGATATTGTTTTGCAATCCGACGAATCGACGCTGGAAATGGACTCAGAGGGCTAGAAAACCTTTAGGTAGGCTGGTAATAGGAGAATGCAAGAGTGTTTTTCAATGATCGGGACCTTTGTCGGTAAATTTCTAATTTCTTTGATATATATATATATATTCAATTGTGGTTATATACATATTGTGAACATACTTCCTTGTGAGCAGCATCATGACCTTGTGCGCCCAGGTATTATCTGGTTTATGGGATGTGAATATGTTGACGATATGGACTATAGGAAGCTCAGTTGAGTTATTCTCGGGCTAATTGATATGACAGACTTGGAATTAAGTGAGGCTAGGTATGGGTTTGGTTGAGTTATTCTCGGTCCCCCAGTTATTGGATTTAAAAGAGCCCGATGGCTATGTACATTATGATATGTTGGGTATTGAGGTTTAGGGTCCATAACGTATGGAAACCACTTATTGATATATTGATTTATTATTTGTTTTACAGGATTCATGTGTGTGAATACTTGTATAATTTATATACATATGCAAAGTATTGGGTGACTAGATGAATGCTAAATTATTCATGCATCGCATATAATTAATTCACCAAGGGAGTTCTGACTCCCTAAATTTTTCCGGTGACTAGAAGTGAGTTGTAGTTAAAGACCTTCCTTCAAGCGTCACAATTATCTTTATTACTTAGGTTTATTATTAATCGTATTTAATGTATTAAATTCTAGATCATAGTACCATATCAAGGATTATGTTTCATGTTGTGTATGTTAAATGGTTTTAATGTGACACATATGATTGTTGGAGATTGTGCCCTAAGGCCAATATTGGATTATGTAATTTGACTTCTAAGATTAATCTAGTGTAGATTAATATTATCATTTATGTTTGTATGTTAGCATTTATGATAAGTATCCATGAATAAATCGTGTTATTCTAAATATCCCTAGTCGATTGTTATTATGGGAATAATAACAAACTAAGACTAGTGTGAGTGATAATGGATATTCATAAGATGAATATAGTGTATACAGATACAGATTATACTCACGGGTAATATGTTAGAGAACATGTTACTGGAGACCCACTATGAGATCAAGTTCATGGTCATGTGTCACAACTGATCTTGATTATAGTAGTGTCATTAGCTGATTCCTTTGACCTGAGGTCACCATTGATTCCGGGATGAACTCATGTTGTGCTTTGACGCAGTCAAACGCTGCTTGTAACAGAGTAGTTATAAAGGCTGTGATTGGGTACAATATGACTCATGCTTTGGGATGTGAGTGACAGATATGGGATTTTGTCCCTCTCTATCAAGAGAGCGATATCACTGGGCCCCTCGATAAGTAAGACTGTTAAATGCATGGCCGTGCTCAAATAATTGATAAAGTATCAATTGATTTGTCAAAACAGTTTACTTTGAGATCGAGAAAGCATATGATTAATTATATAAGATTGACAAGTGTACCATGTCTTAGATTAATCATGATATCAAAGAGACAAAAGGGAATATGACACGTGCTATAAATAGGTAATGGATCATTCCAATCATGTTAATTGGGTACTCATAAAGGCTTGCTAGAGTCCGCTTATGACCTATAAGGATATTATGGTAATCTCCTTATTGCCAATTAATATGAACCTATGGGGTCACACACAAAGAGCAAAATGAAGTTCATCTTTTCGGGTATAAATTATTATTGGATAATAATTTATGAATGAGAAAGAGAATAAATATATATAGTGATATATATTTATATATGTATATAAATATTAATATGATTAATATTGCATAAAGTATGCTACATATTATAATTCAATTATATAGAGATATAATTAATTATAGTATCAAATATACATATGTGTATGATGGAGAATGGAATTAATTTAATATTAATTGAGAATTAATATTAAATTGTGTGGGTTAATTTATAATTATAACTAATAAGGGTATTAAGTTATAATTATAATTAAGTTTAAAGGATATATAAAAGGAAGTTTTATAACCTAAAAACCCTAACCCTAGCCATCATCAAGCGAAGCAGATTTTTCCAGCAGCCACAATGTGTGCCAGCCGAAATCTCCTCTTCTCCATCTCCCAAAAGTTTTCGAAACTTTGGCTTTTTCATTCGAAGAAATCGTTCTTCAATCCCGGCGCTAGCACGCGGTGAATGAATTGCTCCGTGTGGATCAACCGTAGAGGGAAGCTACTTTGGTTCCTAATTGATTCAAAACCTACAAAGAATTAAGGTAATTCTTTAACCCTCCTTCCAATTCAATGCAATGTACATGGGTCCTTGGTGGGGATTAATCCTTTTATTTCCGCTGCGTATTGTTTTTGTGCGATTAAATCCCCAACAGTGGTATCAGAGCCACTTGTGCATTGGTTGAATTGGATTTGTTATTTTGATTAGATCAAAATTGCATGTTAGGGTTATATGTTCTTGATTTAGGGTTCAATGTTATTGTGAATAACATGTTTAAAATTTGATTTTAATGTGAATCATTGTGAATGATTTGGTTGTAATTGTTTTGAATCAAAAAAAGGGGTGAAATTTTGGATTCAGCATGTTGGCACGCCGGCGTGCCAACAGGAAATCGTTCCTGGATGCTTGAGTTCAGAATGGTGGCACGCGGGCGTGCCGATTTGGCACAGCGTGCCAACCTGAAAATTTTGCATATGGCACGACGTGCTGGGCCTTTACACGCCGTGCCAACTGGAAACCGTTTCCAGTGTTGCGACCAGAATGGCGGCACGCCGGCGTGCCACCCTTGGCAGGGCGTGCCACCTGGGAATTTTCAGAGGGGGCTGTTTTTTGCGCGAAAAATTTTTTTGCCTGCGGCGCTTGCTTCGCAACAGGGGCTACCGCCCCCGTACCCCCGTCCAACTCAGCAGCGAGTTGGATCACTGGAAGTTGGGTTTGGTGTTTTTCGTTTATGTGTGGAAATTGTTTCTACACATTTACGATTTTCAAATCAATTACTCTAAATACAATAGGATTGTATTTTACCCTTTATGAACCCTAAATCTTGTAGATATAAAATTATTGTGATAATTTTATGCATGGTGTTTTGGTATGGTTTTGGACCCTTGGATTTTTTTTTGTTTTTCTTTTGGTTTTGGTGAATGTAAGGTTTTATAAATACGGCCTGCGAGTCGTTTGTATTTATGTAATTTTTTTTTTAGATAAATTGTATAGGATGCAATTTATTGTTTGTAAATTTTATTTTACTAGAAAATTGTATAGGATACAATTTTGTAAAATATGTAAATCCATGAGATGGTGCCAAGGAACAAAGACGTGAAGACGGATCCAAGGGGTGCGGCTGTGCTGTGACCATGCGATGGTTACAACCACCTAGGAAATGACCTGTTGAATTTCATATTGGCCTATGAAAATCAATGTAGATAAAACCATACCATAACACGGTTTTGAGTCTTATGCATGTTATATTTATTTTATGCCATAAGATGCCATGTTAATAAATATTGATGCATGTTAGAAATTATTTTGCATAATGATGCAAATATTTATATACATGTGCAAATGCATGCCTTGTATCATTTAGATGCCATGTGATGCCATGCTAGATTGCATGCTTAACATATGTATGACATAGGATGCCATGCTAATTAGTATTAACAAATGTATGTTTAATATTAATGCCATGAATTGTATGAGATACAATTTAATCACAGGATTTTATAAACCCTAAATAAACTTAAGAAGTTTATATTTGCCACCCAATTACGTATAACACTAGTCAAGTACTACGTTCGCATCATGGTAGCCACGCCAAAGCGGGTACGCATGTTGTGACCTTAGCGAAGCGATAATATGAGAAATGGTGATTCTCATTGTGTTGTAATTGGTTTAACAAAGGGTTAATCAAAACGGTGTTTGAGCCCGAGGCAAAGATGAGATGAGTAACATACAATAAAATATGATATATGATATCATGCATCTCATAAATTAGAAGAGTTGCATAATGATGCAATTGGCAAAGAAGTGCACATCCAAAATATGTAAATGGTTTAAAGCATGATTTTGAGTCTTTGCTTACCGAAATTATATTTAATCATAGGGACATGCCAAAGCAGTGCTATGGTTAAGTATGGATTTTGGATCTTCACCCACTTGAATATTTTAAAGGGTTTTATAATTTAAGTGGGAGCATTTAAATAAAAATCTTTACACGCTTTATTATAGTTATGATTGCTATTACCATGATCTCGATTGTTATTGAACTTTGAGAATTGTTCTCAAATCAAAAGGAATCATATGTTCTCAATAATCCTTTTGCCCAATGAACCACTAGCAATTGTAACACGAGTATAAAAGATGCTTACTTGAAGCATCGAAGGGACTCTGTTTAAAATTTATTATCTTACACTTGCCACCAATTCTTCCGCACGTGGAAGTTTTACTTGAGGTATATGATACATCACAAATGGAAATGTTCCATCAGTTAGTGAGCAAGAAAAGATAAGTGTTTGAGGCAACAATTTCTCATTGGCCTCCAAAAGGCATTAAGATGTGATCTTGAATTCATTAGTTGATAGTCATTGGTGATGAACTATCATTTGAATGACATGGGGAAAATTGTGAATTAGTTGCATAGGATACAAAAGAATGTTAAGTTATCCATAAAGGATAAGCCCGCCTCGAATTGTGTGCTTATGGTTCAAAAGGAAAAGGATAAAAGGAAGGTCGAAAAGCATAAAGACCGAAAGGTTCGGGTGAAACATGTTTTAAAGGCCAAAGCTGTTGGCATAGAGAGATCTCCAAAAGAAGGGTGTTGCCATTTCTAGAATGAATCGTTCATTAGAATGGAAATAGTAAACTCTGTTTGGAGAACTATAAGAAGATGAAAGGCAGTAAGACTGCTACCTTAAGTATTTATTAACTATTCTACTCTTGTTTCTATATCAAAAGGTATTAGATACCGTTGTGAATCTCATATTAGTAGAATATGATGAATCGCAATTTGAATAGAAACCTTATGAAGGTGAAAGGTAGAATGCGAATAGGCAAGAGAAGCAAAGGTTGTTACTCAAAGGTTATGAACTTTTACATGTGAGTTACGAACTCTTGTTGCCTATTGAACTTGTTGGCTTGAGTAAACAAATGTTGTTTATTTTATAATTGTGAATTATAAACTTTATAAAGACATGATTATGAAATGTAGATTTACATAATTGTCTTTATATGTGGAGCCCATCTGTAACATAAATACTGTAAGGATCGAATCAAATAGTTTGATTAAACCTATTTTGGCAATGTTGTCTTGGAGACATAAGCAAAGTCGCATTACGAAACTCCATGAGAATGGACTTTTGGATTCATGAGATTATGAATCATCTTGAATCATGCGAATGTTGTTTATTGTAAAAGATGATAAAGTGGTTCTTTGCTAAAAAGTAGTTAAAGAATAATCGATTTATTAAGCATTATACATGTGGATGTATATGAATTATAAATCAACTGCTAAAGGAGGTTTTAATACTTCATTACTTTTATGGAGCTTTTCACTAGATAAGAGTATCTAATGAAACACGAGTTTGGAACTTTTGAAGTGTTCAAAAGCTTGTAAAAGGAGTATGAAGTATCTTGACAAGATAGTAAAGTCACTTAGATATGATCCAAGTGGTGAACATTTGAGTCAAGATTTTGACAATCGTCTTAGAGATTGTGGGACTGTCTCACAATTGACTCCTCCAAGTACGCCACAAAGTATGTTGTGTCGAAAAGGGAGTAGTGGAACTCTATACAGATATAGTTCAATCTATGATGAAGTCAAGTTGATCATCGTTTTCTCGAAAATATGCCATTAAAGCAGCTGTGTATATTGTTCCGTCTAAAACAATTCATGAATCAACATATGAGATATGGTTGGGTAAGAGACCCAAGTTGTTTCATTGAATAAGTTTAGGGCTGTAAAGCTTATTTCGAATAAGTTGGCACCTAAATTTAAATGTCGTATTGTGGATTACTCAAAAGGAAAGTAGGAGTTGTTACTCCTGTGTTTCTTTGGGATACAAAGTAGTTGTAGCTAGAAATGGTTACCCCTTGAAAAGGGAGTTAATTTCTAGAAGAGTTAGTGGGAGTAAAGTACACCTACAAAACTCGTAATTCACAAAGTGACATTAACGTTGAAGAGGAACATGGAAATGGTTTCATGATCATTGTTGAAATTACACAAGTCCAATGAAAGTCTAGTAGAATACGACATGAATAGGAGAGATATGGATTTCTCAAAATCATGATGTAGTTTTACTAGATTGGAATAAGTCTTCTTTTATGAAGAAGCAATGTTAGATTTTGAATCTAATAAGTGACTTGATGCTACAAAGGTTGAAGATAAGCCCATGTCTGACAATCAAAGTATAGACTTTGATAAATCTTTTAGAAGATGCATATGCAATGGTTGCAAGTGAGTTTTCAAATTGAAAACCGACATGGATGGTGATCTTCAAACTTATAAAGCACGACTAGTGACTATAAGGATACGAACAAATTCATAGTAGGACTATGATGAAATCCTCTTTAGTCATTAATCATGATCAAGTCATATTGAGTTCTTGTTGCCATATCCCCATAATATGATTATAAAATATGGCAAATGGATATCAAAATCTATTTTTACGTGAAAACATGATTGAGGATGTGTACGTGACACAACCCAAAGTTTTGAGCATCCAAAGAATTCAAATAGCGTATGCAAGTTTTCAAAGATTCTCATAAGGATCGAAACATGCATCAAATAGTTGGAATCATAGTTTTGATAAAGAAATCAAATGGTTTGATTTTATCAAAAGGATGATGAATCTTGTGTTTCAAAAGGATCAGTGGGAGCATATCGGTATTCCTAATGCTATATGTGGATGACATATGGCTTGTTGGAAATAACATTCTTACCTTGCAAGAATTAAAATCTTGGCTAAGAAAGTAATTTCGGTTAATGTTATAAGCATGACTGCCTGTATTCTTGAAATTGGAATCTATACATATAGATCTAAAAGAATGTTTTAGCTTAAGTCAAAGCATTGAAAGCGTTCAATGTAAAAGACTTAATAGAAGCTTGCTTATGTTAACTGTGTAAATAGTTGCACATATACAACTGATTGCAATTAGTTGCAATATATCAGTTGAGATCTAGTATTCTCTTAAAAAGAGATGTTATGATTTTGAAAGGTTCAAAATAAAACGATATAGCTAAATATCTATAATAGTAGTCAAAGTATATTGTTACATATGATGTAAAGGAAATTTTGGATGAAGAAGTTCATCACAAAATGTTGTGTTTTGTTCTAAGCATTGCTTATCCTGTGAGACTATTGTAGGGACAATAGTTCAATGCGTAAGAACCTTGTATGACACAAGCATATACTTAGGCGTTTTTCACTAATTTAGAGAGGCTGTCTCTAAAGAGAGAGTGAAAATGTGTAAAGTAACAACGGAAGCGAAAATTAATAATTCACTGACAAAGACTCCTGCACGAGTGAATACATGAAAGTCATGTAGGTCAATGGGTATAAGATACATGTATGATTGGCCATAGTGCAAGTGGGAGATTGTTGGAGATTGTGCCCTAAGGCCAATATTGGATTATGTAATTTGACTTCTAAGATTAATCTAGTGTAGATTAATATTATCATTTATGTTTGTATGTTAGCATTTATGATAAGTATCCATGAATAAATCGTGTTATTCTAAATATCCCTAGTCGATTGTTATTATGGGAATAATAACAAACTAAGACTAGTGTGAGTGATAATGGATATTCATAAGATGAATATAGTGTATACAGATACAGATTATACTCACGGGTAATATGTTAGAGAACATGTTACTGGAGACCCACTATGAGATCAAGTTCATGGTCATGTGTCACAACTGATCTTGATTATAGTAGTGTCATTAGCTGATTCCTTTGACCTGAGGTCACCATTGATTCCGGGATGAACTCATGTTGTGCTTTGACGCAGTCAAACGCTGCTTGTAACAGAGTAGTTATAAAGGCTGTGATTGGGTACAATATGACTCATGCTTTGGGATGTGAGTGACAGATATGGGATTTTGTCCCTCTCTATCAAGAGAGCGATATCACTGGGCCCCTCGATAAGTAAGACTGTTAAATGCATGGCCGTGCTCAAATAATTGATAAAGTATCAATTGATTTGTCAAAACAGTTTACTTTGAGATCGAGAAAGCATATGATTAATTATATAAGATTGACAAGTGTACCATGTCTTAGATTAATCATGATATCAAAGAGACAAAAGGGAATATGACACGTGCTATAAATAGGTAATGGATCATTCCAATCATGTTAATTGGGTACTCATAAAGGCTTGCTAGAGTCCGCTTATGACCTATAAGGATATTATGGTAATCTCCTTATTGCCAATTAATATGAACCTATGGGGTCACACACAAAGAGCAAAATGAAGTTCATCTTTTCGGGTATAAATTATTATTGGATAATAATTTATGAATGAGAAAGAGAATAAATATATATAGTGATATATATTTATATATGTATATAAATATTAATATGATTAATATTGCATAAAGTATGCTACATATTATAATTCAATTATATAGAGATATAATTAATTATAGTATCAAATATACATATGTGTATGATGGAGAATGGAATTAATTTAATATTAATTGAGAATTAATATTAAATTGTGTGGGTTAATTTATAATTATAACTAATAAGGGTATTAAGTTATAATTATAATTAAGTTTAAAGGATATATAAAAGGAAGTTTTATAACCTAAAAACCCTAACCCTAGCCATCATCAAGCGAAGCAGATTTTTCCAGCAGCCACAATGTGTGCCAGCCGAAATCTCCTCTTCTCCATCTCCCAAAAGTTTTTGAAACTTTGGCTTTTTCATTCGAAGAAATCGTTCTTCAATCCCGGCGCTAGCACGCGGTGAATGAATTGCTCCGTGTGGATCAACCGTAGAGGGAAGCTACTTTGGTTCCTAATTGATTCAAAACCTACAAAGAATTAAGGTAATTCTTTAACCCTCCTTCCAATTCAATGCAATGTACATGGGTCCTTGGTGGGGATTAATCCTTTTATTTCCGCTGCGTATTGTTTTTGTGCGATTAAATCCCCAACAATGATGAATTTGATTATTGTATAATTGTGTATTTAATATTGATTATGGTTTTAAGGCTTGTTACGGGTTCCGGTATCCTTACCCGTTCCTTAGCGCCGTTCACGGTTCGAGGGATGGGTTGTGACATAAACACTAAAGAATCATAAAAACACCAACAGTTAAAAAAACATATTGCTTCCTTAAGCTTTCCAAGAGCAGCCACAACTTCATACTCATAATTATCAACAACAACAACTTCTTTGATAATCGTACTACCAGCTTCAGAAGTCACTTCATCATCCAGAACAGATTTTACAACATTAGAAGCTACACCAACTACACCACTGAATTCAGTTATACAGTTAAATGTGAAAACTGGATTGACATCACCCTCTCTCTGATTAGCATTAGGAACAACTCCTTCAACACGTAAATGTTCAGTAGCACCATCAACGACATCATGCTTATCATTAGAAACATCATCTAAACCATCAACCTTATCACCATTCTGCTCCTCAGAATCCTTCTCTTTTTCATATCCCTTCTCATTCTCATCTTCCTTCTCCTCCTCCCTTTGATCTTCCTTCTCGTTCTCCTCCTCATTTACCTCCTTGTTAACATCATCCCCCTTCTCTTCCTCCTCATCCTCCTCCCCCTTAACTTCTTTATCCTCTTCATCCTCCCCCCCCCTCAACTTCTTCGTCCTCCTTATCCTCTTCCTGATCATCATCATCATCATCATCATCATCATCATCATCATCATTATCTTTACTATCAGAAGAACCAGACTCACCACTAAAAACCACTTATTTTAAAACACAAAATGTATTAGCAATGTATCATAATTGTATCAAAATTGTATCATAGTTGTATCAGTAAATATATCAGAAATATATCAAAAAATGTTTCACAAATGTATCACAAAATGTATTAGAATTGTATCACAAAAGTATCAGAGTTGTATAAGAAATACATCAGACATGTATAATAAGCAAAAAAGAAAAAAAAACTTTTTGCACCACTAGACCTCACAGCTTCTTGCAAAACATATAAAGAAAACAACAATAAATACAAAACACATTATAAAAACAACCAAGAAAAAATACAAAAAATAAATGGCATTTACAAATTTATCCAAATGTTGGCTAATAGAATTGAGCATTCCAACAATAGAAATATGAGAAGACTCAACATATGCTCGGAAAGAAACTATCTCAGCTAATAAACCAGCCTCACCAGAAGACTGTTTCCCAGCATCAGTATTCTTATTCCCAACATTAGTCTTCGTAGACTTCCTCTCTCCACCAACCTTAGCAACAACATTTTTACCCTTACTTTTGGAGTGAAAATCCCCTAAGTCCAGCTTCTCAAACTCTTCAGTAGATGCCTCTAAATCCTTTAAACCCAACTAAAGAAAAAAAAGAAAAGTAAAAATAACAATAATAACAAACATAATAACAACAAACATAAAAATAAAGATAGAAAAATAAGAGATATAAGAACATACACTTGTAGCTGATCTTGAGTGAATAAAAAAATCCAATGTAGCACTCTGAAACTGCTTATGAAAAACCTTCCATTTATATATCCCAGGGATGAAAGAAATCTTCCTAACCCTACTGCAAATAACACCATTACATCCAGGACACCCTTTGTAAAACCAAATCTGAAAAAACAAAGGATAGCCCTCCAATTGATAGTAGCCAAGACGAGTGCTTGAAATACCAATTTTCTTCAAATGATAAAGGTTTTATCAAACACTATAGAACCCCAACTATGCTTTGCATAGTCACCAAACTCAACCAAATCAATATGCTCCTTTGACACAGGATGCTCTAGATCTAAATCCAGCAAAAAAAAAAAACACTCCAAAAAGTACAATAGAGCAATCTTAAAACAGTCCTCATCAGATTTAAACTTCCCTTTCTTCAAAACAAAGATCAAATCATGTATGTACACCTTAAACTTTCGAGGAAAATAGAGTTCCACCAACCTAGAACCAACCCCACTATAATGAACCTCGAAACCCTCCTCGCTATGCATCTTTGTTCCAGATATCAACATAAAATCTTAAACTCCAAAATGAACCTCCTTCCCGTTCACCTCAATCAACATAAAATCATTCTCTCCCTTAGATATCTCTCTAAGTAAAAGAGAATGCAACAACTGTTTGCACACCTTAGTATCAAGCAAATCCAAAAAATAACAAAAAATGCTACTCCTAAACATACCAATAACTTTCTTAGGCAAATGCAACTTCAAAAATTGAATAACATCAGGATTAGAAAACACATAGACCCTAGCTTGCCAATGCTCATCCACGTTATACACAAGTTCACCAACCTTGAGAGATATTACAAACAAGTATCAAAAAAATATTAGAAATGTATCAGAAATGTGTCAAAGTCACAGAAAATTATAAGAACAAAAACACATCAGAAAAGTATAAAAAAATGTATCAAAGTCCTAAAAAAGTATTAGAATAACAAAACAACATACAAAATGTATCAAAAAAGTATCACAACTGTATCAAAGCCACAAAAATTGTCAGAAATAATAAAACATACAAAATGTGTCATAAAAGTATCAGTACAAAAAAAAAAAAAAGCACACACAAACAAAATAAAGAATAAAATGACAAAAAAAGTATCACAATTAAAAAAATCAAATACAACACAGAATATTGCTAAAAATTAGACAAAAAAAAAAAAAAAAAAAACATACACACACACACACACATAAAACAGTTATCAACAAAGTATCAATAAGCAAACCAAACAAAAAGTATGAAAAGAGCATCAACAAACAAAATAATAAGACATGCGTCAATTGAATACCTAAAATCTCCTAGTAAGTAGTTCTCTCTTGACTTCCTTCCTGGTCCTCTTTCAAGAAGCCTTCTTACTTTTATGACTCTTAAGCTCACTAGAAACCCTCTAGTACTAGAGGCTTTAACCGACCTCAACTTAGAAATGAGAATATCATTATCACCATTAGAGCCAGATCTCTTCCTCTTTGCCATTTTTAAACTAAAGTCAAACACAGAAAAACCTGAATACAAGATCAAACAACAAAATCAAAATCAAGCCCAAAAACAAGAAGATGAAGAATTACCTCAAATGAAGAACAACAAATATGAAGCAGAGAAAAGCAAATGAACGTCACTTAACAAATGTAGAAGAACAATTGTGAAGAAATGTGTAAAAACAACGAAGTGAAATTGTGCACAGAACAGTTGTGGTGCACAAGTATGAAACAAAAGCAAAAATACGTATTCAAAAAGGTCGTTGGCATATATAGAAACATTGTTCAAAAAAGAGCGTAACATTAAAAAGGTATGAGCATACACACAAAATAAAACTTGATTTTGGGGTAAATTTGGTAATGTCCCTTATTATTGGGTTTCAATCAACTCATGTAAGGAAATTCTATAGAGGGGTTGATGGATTATTATGGATTCTGTCAATTTCTTAGATGGATTGAATTAGATGAATTATATGGGTTATAATGGACTGGATAACTCTTTTTTCTTCCTCTTTTCTAATATTGTTTCTTCTTTTTTGGTAACTCTTTTTTTTTTTAAGGTTCCAGTAACACATATAATTCTTATTTCTTTTAGATAAACAATAATTTTTTTTTTTTTTTTTTTTTTTTTATAATGTAAATTGAAGTTGACTTAATTAAAATCTCAATAACTAGATATAATTGTTCTCAAGTGCCAGAATTCATAGTTTTTTGTTCAGTTAGTTTAGAAATGAAATAAAGCATATTAGCGGAACATTGTAGTTGCTTAGTGTCACTATCCCACATCTGGTAAGGAGACAAGTTCAAAATGTTGCAAGTCTAATGTTATAACCAATGTAACAATACAAGGCAGCTGAAAATAATTAAATAAGTGTATCCTTCAATAATTTGCCTATTTAAGAGCGTTCTTTAAATAAATTTTTAGACTAAAATAATCCTTGTCATGTCATAATATTAGTTACACCATTTGGAGTAATCACAATTCCCCTCCTATGCCCCTCCTCATTCAAAACATCAACAAACAGACGATGGAGCTTCACCTTTCTTGTCTTTATTGTTGTGGCATGATGCATAATGGGGCGCCAAGCCTTTGTAGCAGTCAACGGCTCCACGCCCCCCTTTACAGACAGGGCAATGCCACTTTTTTGCTGTTGAATTTAGAGCCTCAACAGCAAGGTTATCCATATCAGCAAAGAATGCCCTGAACCTCTTATTCGTCTTCCGGCTCTCATGGCTCATATCACTTCTTTCTAAATCTAAATCACAATCTGAAAAATCATCTTCCTCACTGCTTCCAAACACCACTTCATCATCATCATCATTCTCATACTCATTCTCCTCAATCTTTTCCTTATGTTTCTGCATCAAATTTGGGCGTTTCCAAGCACTTGGAGTAGACTCATATGAATCCCAGCCTTGTACAGATTTCGCAGTCACATTTTTACTACAGAAATTAGCTTGGCCAAAGCCAGAGGCTTTTCTATATACATTCCCCAGCTGGGAAAATTGGTCATTGTTATCCTCAGTGATTTTTGTCATGACCTTCTTCCCCTTGCTTGAAGCAGTCTTAGAATTGAACCTACCCTGTATAGTTACCAATCCAATAAAAATAAGTTACATCAGTTATCCTTTTCTCAAACAAACTACAACTGATCAATTTGTATTCAACCGAACAATCCCACCTCTACATTAACAAAATTCTGAACCAATTTGAAAGAGGCATTTAATCATACAACTTATGAACACTATGGGAAAGAACAACTAAAAACAATTGATAACCATCTTAAAGCATAGCCGTTAGTAGAGGAATCAAGAAACAAAGAAAGAAGCTTCAATACTGTATTTCAAAGGAAAAAAGTTTACAGAAATTGTGAAAGGGAATTTTGAAAATGCAGGAATTGTACCTGAAAATTACATTCAGGTGATATATCAGAATCAGGTGAGCATAAATCAGTCACCGAAGATAAAAAAAAAATCATTTAGAAATAGAGTTGCCATTGAAATTGAACAGCCAGTGCCACTAATTTATAAGAAGATAAAACAAGTGGGGCTAACGGAGAAGAAAGGTCCTGACTTAGGGCCAGTTTGGGCTGCAGAAAGCAGCTTTCAGTGAAAGCATGAGAAGCCTTACTTTGGCTGAAACCTGCTTTTAGGGCTGCAGAAACCAGCCTCAAATGCACAATTGGTAAAAGTCGGATTGTATTAAGGAAAGTACTGGAAAAACACTTAAAACTACTTTTAAAGAAAGCAATGAAACCTAGTTTTTCCTAACAGCACTTTCACTAACAGCAATCCCAAATTGGCACTTAATCAAATTGAGAAGATGATTCAAATTTTTCTTTAAGTTTTGCTAGAATGACGCGTAACTCTTAATGAATGGATGGATGAATGAAATCCTTATTTTCAGGAATCCTTATTTTCTTGCTATTCATTTGTAATTCCTAATTTTTATGTTTGATAAAGAAGATCATATTAAACATTTAGCTTTTAACTTTTTTATTTAGTTGTGACATTTATTTATTTATTTATTTTTATAACTAAATTCATGTTTGATAACTAAAAGGGCTTAAATTAATGGATTAAGCTCTTATTTTTTTAAACTTATATTATAACAGTATTTAAAAGTTTCAATTAAGTTAAAAAATAATTTAATCGAATAAGCCAAAATATTTGACTTAAAATTTTAAGTTGAATACTATTAGGGGTGGCAATGGGGCAGAGATTACCCGAAAACCGTGGTGATCCGAACCGGCGGGCGCAGGGAATACCCGATATTATCCCCCACGGGGATGGGGGTGGGGATTATTTTACCCCCAGTACTTAAACGGGAGTGGGGGCGGGGAGTACTATACCCGCTCCGTGGGGATCCCCGCCCCGCTCCCAAATAAATCCCTGTATATAAATAAATATATATATATATATATATATATATATATATATATATATATATATATATATATATATATATATTAATTCCTATTTAGTGCCAAGTCCATCTCTGTTTTTCTTAAATGATTGCACTTCAATTTCAAGTTTTTCAAAGAAAGTTCACTTGGAACTTAAATATTTGTAATATTGGATATATTTTGTAATTTGGATATTTAATGTTAAACCACATTTGTAATGTGTTAGAATTTGTATTTTGGATATTGAATGTTAAAATGGTTATTAAAATAATGAAATATTAATTTATTTTATTTATTGGATATGGACGGGGATTCACCGATACCCGTATACACTCACGCGGCGCGGAAATGGGGATGAAAAGTCCTCCAAATGTTAAATGGAGGATCACCGAAACTGCCCCCGCAATGATTGGGGGCGGAGTTGGGAATGCACTCCCACCCCCGCACCCGCACTGTTGCCACCCCTACTCTTGCTTTTTTTTTTTTTTTTTTTTCAATTTTAATGATTCAAATATGCTACATGCATGAGACCCTTTATATAAGCATAGAATATTAATGTACTTTATTTTATTCCATATATATCATAAGATCATAAAATTAAAGATTTTCCATGATTTTCTTTTTTTTTTTTTCTTTTAATTACTTATTATTAACTTATATACATTTGTAACTTAATTTGCTTAAAATTTTATTCCTTGAAACCGTTTAGATATGCATAGGTTATTCCTCTGAAAATTGGAAATAAAATATTCTCATAATGTGGTATTTTGTATTGAGCACGCATATCCAATTAAGTGCCATAATTATGTTCATCCACATTTGCTTAATTATCGTTTTGTTTACGGTAATTTCTACTTTGAATTCACTCAATATTTTAAATTTTCTTCATTTTAACAAAGTAATATGAATAATTGTCTTAAGAATGTTAGAAGTAGTAAACTCAAATGCAATTTATATAAGTAAATTGCATATTACAAAATACAGAATTCAAAAAAATTGAAGAACAGAAAGTAAGACTTAGAAATACTTTTCAACCTTAACAACCAAAGAAACAATAGAGTTGATGCATGAAATAACAGTCTCCTTAAGACAATTATCTGCCTGTAGTGGCGATTTGTCTTTCAGGATACAACAACTCTCAAAGGCGAACTCAACTATGCGGAGCGGACTATCACCGAAAAAAAAAACAAAAACGACAGTCTATTTAGAAAGAATCAGATTACAGAGAAGGAGGAGGAAAGGAATTTCGAATTTCTCTGGTATCTCTGTAACTGATGGAAAGCAAGAAGAGATATGCATAAGGATGATTAATAGCTTAGAATTAAATGACATTAAATTGAATTAATTCTCTTATTAAGAGAATTTATTTTACAGTTATATTTTTTATTCAGAAGAAAACTGCAAATATGAAGAGGCTCAAAATATCTGGAGAAAATTAGTCGGACCGGAGCAAAAATTAGGCAAGCCTGTTGTGGCTCATTTCGGTTCGGCATTCACAATGCCGATGTCGTGCAGGTGCGCATTGGGCTTTTGAAGGCTCGGGGCAAGGATTTGCAACCTCCCTCCCTCGCGCTCGTGCCCGCAAAAGAGAGCCTTTTGGCTTACACAAGCTAACACCTTACAAAAGTGTGTTTCAATATAAATACATTTTCCTCTTTATTTTTTTCCCATGTGGGATAAGTTAACATGAGCCAATATTTCTCCAAATATTCCATTTCATTAGGCTAACTTTGAGCAGCAATTTCTCATTCACTACTTGTCCGTTTTGGATAAATTATATACCGTTGGAAAGCCACATTACGTACTATACAATGACACTAATCATTTGATTTAATATGCTTCCTTTCCATAATATAATTTGTCCCGAAGTTGACAAATAGTCACCAATACATAACCCAATATTTGTCAAATTTCCAACAATCCCCCACATGAATGAAATTGATTGATGAAAAGAAAGATTAAAATCGAAGTGGTGATAGTAAACTACAGTCGATATTTGTATAGGATAGATAGGCATCGACCCTTGAACCTTCCCTTGTGCTAGTATATTTACTTTTATTGGCTGATTAGTACACGCCATGTCCTTGAACTATTCTGCCGTTTGTGTAAACAATGATATACCTCACACAAATACCAACATAACACAGTTTTGGTTCTCATGGTTATGTCCATTATGGTCATGGATATCTCCTGGTTTTGCAAGAGTTTCAGATAACTAAGCCCCATTAGTTTCTTTTGAAGCGACCCCACTTCACTCTCACATAGGTGATCTCTTTTGCTCAAACTTGATGTACAAAGAATCATTAAAAGCATAGCTTAACCTTTTCACATTTCATCACTGTTTACATCATAGGAATGGACAAGGGTTTGACCCCTACAGTGACCTCACAAGGTCTATGCAATTATGTTGTTCCATTGAACCTAAATCTTAGGATCTCCAGTCAACAAGGTTGGGTTTTCCTTAACATAGCGCCTTAAATATTCATGGACTTTAGTCCCATTCCCCTCAATGTCTTTTCAACTTGATCTCGATTTAACCCTTTGGTTAGCGGATCCGCAGTGTTATCCTTTGACCCTACAAAGTCAATAGAGATAACTCCCGTTGAGATAAGTTGTCTAACGGTATTATGACGTCAACACATGTGTCTCAACTTACCGTCGTATATAACGTTATATGCTCTTTCAATCGCTGCTTGATTATCGCAATGTGTACAAATTGCGAGCACAGGCTTTGGCCATTCTGGAATATCTTCTAAGAAATTTCGTAGCCATTCAGCTTCCTCTTTGGTTTTATCCAAGGCTACAAACTCAGCTTCCATAGTGGATCTAGTTATAATCGTTTGCCTTAAGGATTTCTAGGACATTACTCCTCCTCCTAGAGTGAATATGTACCCACTTGTACCTTTAGAATTCTTGATGTCAGCTATCCAACTGGCATCAGAATATGCTTCTACTACCACAGGTTCTCTCGTATAGTGTAAACCATAATTACGAGTATATCACAAATACCTTAGTATTCTCACGATAGCTACCCAATGAATCTTTCTGTTGGATATGCCCTAGTCCCGAGGCATTAGTCCTTGTCTTTGTATCATACATTTGTACATTAATGTGAACTTCATGTATTATACAATTTGATCAATCTATTTACTATATGTCTTGTGCAATATTTTAAATAGAGTATCCCATGGACATATCCATATCCATGTTGTCAAGTGTGAGGCACTTGGCAATAAGACTATGGATAGGGAAAACGATATGGCCATAAAGTCATCCGTAGTCTGTTCCAATCATGGGAATGAATGGAACTAAAGACTATCATTAGCCTGGTTGTATGGCGGTGTCTTACCGGTCATAGAACATGGAATGTCAACCAGGTGAATGGGTACATGCAAAAAGGGGCATGGTACTGGATTGATCCACTTAACGGGAATCTACATGGTATAGTATCACAAATGATTCTCGCGTAGTACTTGCATAAGTCCTTTGACCGGACCATATGATGGTGCTGCATATGAAGTGGCACACTTTGGTGTACGCCTAACGGGCCTGTAAAAAGGTGCCAAGTATGGGTACGTTTAGGTGTGTCAGTGAGCATGGCAGTACTATGGATATGCAGAAGGGAATGTCACTCAGTACTTTACTGAGACGATATCACTGGCCTCTTGATGAATGTTACTGATAAGAGTGTGGCCACACCCAAACAAGATGAGATCTTGTTTGTGAGTATCAGTTCATTTGGGATCAAGTAATGTCCGAACACATATAGAGGGTGATCAACCATGCCTCTGTGTTTGACACCGATATCAGTGACATGGGACATACAAGTTCAACTACAGGGTTACGGTGACAGTTTGACTGCTTTCTCCGTCTTAATTGGGGGCTACAGTGGCTTGCTAGAGCCCGCCTGTAGTCTGTGGGCCTTGGCCCACTGCCAACATAAAGACGGGCCCATTGGATCGTACACATTGAACGTCTGGACTTTAACTAGTCGGATTAAGTGTGTACTTGGAGTATACACGTTTGAAGAGAGAGAGATTTATTAATTATATTCTAGGTCAATTAGATTGATCAAAAGAATATAATTAATATTTATTTTTGGCATTCTCTTAATTAATTCAATGAATTAATTTATGAGATAATTTCCTAGGTGGAAATATTTATACATGTATAGGTTTACATGTATCTCATCTTATATGTGTCTAATTTAATTCCTTGATGAATTTGATGTGTCAAATTAATTGTAATTTAGATGTATGTAACATATTATATGGTACAATATACTTACATACATGTTGAATTACAATGGTATTTGAAATCAAATAGGAACCAAAGAATAAGTGGACTAGGGCTTGAAATGGTAAGCCCGCTTCTTCATCATGTGTTGGCCGAAATTCTTAGTGGATTTAAGGCAAGAATGATGAATATTTAAGATGAGAAGAATGAGTCATTGTGGGACATAAGGTAATGATCAAATGGGTGAGTCATGGTGGACTTTGAGTTAGTAAAGTTGGACTTTACCAACTTGGATATTTGTTGGTCATTATGACTAAAGACAAGTGTCTCCCATCTCCTTTCCACCTCTTGGCCGAATCTTCATGTCTTTAGACAAGGGAGATGACTCATTCTTTAGCCAAAATGTAATGAGTGAAAGTGGTGAGTCATTGTTGACTTTGTGGTGGGTCATTGTTGACTTTGCTTTCTTGGATATTTTTTGCCTCTTGGTGAGAGATATAAGACTAATATGATTCAACCATTTCACTCTAACCAAGTTCTCTTGGCTGCCATCTCTTCCTCTCTTCTTGAATTTTCCGAGTTGCTAGCACGGGTTTCAGTCCGAGAGCCGTTCGTGTACGCATCGGTGGAGGAAATCTATACTTGATTTCTGCAGTCTTCTTCTATCTCTTTAGAGATTTCTTGGTAAGACTTTTATACTCCTCCTTTGTGTTTTGTTTTTGATTTTCACTACTTAAGCTCCCGGGACCCGGATTCAAGGAAATCGACGCGTGTTTCCGCACTTAGTCGGTCGGTTTCCCATGATGAATCCCAGCACTTTCCTATATTACTCGTATATCTGCTTAAACTACTTACAGTGTAAGCAATGTCAGGTCTTGTACAACTCAAAAGGTACATTAGACTACCTATAACCCTAGAGATTCCAATTGGTCTATGCCTTCACCTTTGTTTTTGGACAAATGTTGACTAATGTCTAACAGAGTTTTGGCTATGCAAGTATCATCTTTGTTAAACTTATCAAATATCTTGTCCATGTAGTGTGACTGAGTTAAAATGAGACCGTTAGGTGAACGTTTAACTTGGATGCCTAAAATCACGTCCGCCAGTGCCGTATCTTTCATGTCAAATATGGAATTTAACATGTTCTTGGTATTCTTTACATCTTCTCATTGCTTCCCACAATGAGTATGTCATCAACATACAAGCATAGGATAATATATCCTTCACTTATAGTTTTGACATAAATACATTTGTCACACTCGTTGATACGATAGCCACTAGCCATTATGGCATCATCAAAATTTTTATGCCATTGTTTTGGTGCTTGCTTTAAACCGTATAAAGACTTCACCAATTTACAGACTTTCCTTTCTTGACCTGGAACTACACAACCTTCAGGTAATTCCATGTGGATTTCTTCTTCAAGATCTCCATTCAGAAAAGCTGTCTTCACATCCATTTGATGTACCTCAAGATTCCGTAGCCGGCAATTGCAAGTACCATCCTAATGGATGTTATTCTTTACATTGAAGAATAAGTATCAAAGTAGTCAATGTCTTCCTTTTGTCTATAACCTTTTATAACCAAACGGGCCTTGTACTTATTAATTGTTCCATTGGCTTTCAATTTCCGTTTGAAAATCCATTTAGAACTTAGTAGTTTAGTTCTGGGAGGAAGATCCACTAATTCCCAAGTATGATTTTGCAAAATGGAATCAATCTCACTCCTTATGGCTTCTTTCCATAAAGGACTTTTTGTTGAACTTACAGCTTCTTTGTAAGTTTGTAGTTCAGCCTCTAACATGTAGGTTAGAAAATCTGGACTAAAAGATTTTTCCATCCTTGCCCTTTTAGTTCTTCAAGGCTCAACCTCTATATTCGTCTCATCCTCTACTTGAAGATCTTGAACATTCTCTTCAACCTCTTATTGAAGTTCTTCACCATTCTTGACTTTGTCATATTGACCATGTTGACTGTCGTCCTCAACAGTCTCACGAGGCTGTTTAGATCCTGACCCCACATTGTTTTGTTTGCATGGAAACTCGTTTT
Organism: Euphorbia tirucalli; assembly: GCA_039660915.1. Classification (NCBI taxonomy): domain Eukaryota; kingdom Viridiplantae; phylum Streptophyta; class Magnoliopsida; order Malpighiales; family Euphorbiaceae; genus Euphorbia; species Euphorbia tirucalli. The sequence continues at coordinate 18,113,484 of CM077633.1, read as the reverse complement.
CAAAGAATGAGGCATCCTTTAACTCCGTGAATGTATTCTTGTGTACTTCCGGGTTTTTAGATTCATGCATAAGAAACCGATACGTGTTGTTGTGTTCCGCATATCCAATGAAAATACATTCCATTGTCTTTGGACATATTTTCATTCTCTTAGGTAATGGGGCCATTACCTTTGCAAGACACCCCCACACTTTCAAGTAATTACAAGAAGGATTTCTACCTTTCCATAATTCATAAGGGGTTTTATCTTGTTTCTTACGAGGTACCTTGTTTAAAAGGTAATTTGTTGACAACACAGCATCCCCCCATATGCTTTGTGGTAACCCAAAACTAGTTAGCATCACATTCATCATTTCCTTTAAGGTACGATTCTTGCGTTCACTGTTAGATTAAGGAGAGTATGGCAGTGTTACTTTGTGAATAATACCATGTTGGGAGCAAAACTCACCAAATGGTGCAACATATTCACCACAACGATCACTTCTTACCACCTTAATCTTTTTATTAAGTTGGTTTTCTACTTCTTGCTTATAGAGAACAAATTTCTCTAAAGCCTCATCTTTGCTTTTAAGCAAATACACATAACAGTATTTTGTGCTATCATCTATTAAGGTAATAATATATTTATTTCCTCCCCTTGATTGAACAAACTTTAAGTCACAAATATCTGTGTGTATAAGATCAAGTGGTTCTGAATTTCTTTCAACAAAATGAAATGAAGATCTTGTCAATTTTGTCTCTACCCAAATTCCACATTTATGGTTTTTATCAATTTGAAACATGGGGATATGATTCAAGTTAATTAAACATCATACGTGTCAAAATTAACATGTCCAAGTCTACTATGCCATAAATTAGAAGACTTAATAATATAAGCAGAAGAAACGTTATTCTCATTCATTTCAATTGAATTTGATTTACAAGAGATACAATTAAATTTGAATATCCCATTACATTCATATCCCTTGCCCACATACATACCCCTTTTAGACAAAATAAATTTCTGAGACTTAAAAACCATCTTGAAGCCATGTGAGCTCAAGAGCCTCCCAGAAACCAAATTCTTCCTTATTTCTAGAACATACAAGACATTTTGTAGCTTCACTTCTTTCCTAGAAGTCATTTTCAGAATGACAGTTCCATGTCCCTTGATATTTGAAGTAGCAAAATTGCCCATGTAGAGATTCTCTCCTTTCTTTGTAAGGGTCAATCCAAGAAACGACCCTTTATCACAGCAAATGTGGCGAGTAGCACCAGTATCAAGCCACCATTCTCTTGGGTTCGAATCAACTAGGTTGACTTCAGAAATCACTGCACACAGATCGATTTCAGACACATCCTTAGCGATTTCTTCCACAGCATTTGCCTCTTTTTTGTTGACCCTTTTCGGTATCCTACAATCAGAGGACTTGTGCCCAATTTTGTTGCAATTGAAGCATTTCCCATTAAACTTTGGTTTCTTGGAAATTCCCCCTTTAGGTCGCAATTTGGACTTAGATCCAGTAGGCTGTTTACCCTTCTTGGGGTCTTTATTCACCTCCACAACATTGGCTCTAGCCATAGCTTGATTAGCAGCAACTGAAGATTTCCTCTCTGATCTTCTATTGTCTTCCTCAATACGAACTCAGACAATCAGATCCTCAACAGACATCTCTTTCCGTTTAGACTTGAGATCGTTTTTGAAATCACTCCAACTAGGTGGCAATTTCTTAATGATTACAGCCACTGGAAAGGTTTCACTATTCTCTATCCTTTCAGCTTGCATCCCATGGATCAAAAGCTGGATTTCTTACATTGACTCACAACAGATTTGGAATCAATCATTTTGTAATTAAGGAATTGGCCTACTAAGTATTTCTTAGCACCAGAATCCTCATTTTTGTACTTCCTATCTAAGGAATCCCTTAATTCCTTTGCAGTTCATTTAACAATGTAAACCTCATGCAAATTAGGAACTAATCCATTCAGAATGTGGTTTTTGTAAACGAAATCCAAATGATTCCAAACATCAACAGTTAACTGAATAGAAGCATCCACCACTCCTTCAGGTACAACAGGAGGATCTTCTTTCAGCAATCTATGATTTTGCATGCTAGTCAAGTTGAAAAGCATTTTCTGTTGCTACATTTTAAAATTCACTTCGTTAAATTTTTCTGGTCTTTCAAGCACTGTTACTGGGTATGAACCCGAACCAGCTACATGATCGTTAGGCATAACAAGCCCAGAATCATTAGGACCATTTTGTCCATTTTGGATATTCTGGCTTTAAACCCGAAATCTTTATCTCGATGCACTCGCCCCTTAGCCAAATTGTCTGTGAAGAAGTTTTGCTCTCTAGGGCAGTAGGAGAATGAATAAGATTGAAGCAATAATAAGTAGTTATCTACTTCATTGAAAATTGAAGCAAGCTTCCATAATATTAGAGAAGAGGGATTCTTTAGCCATATGTAACAGATCCAATTCGAATAAGATTTCTACATTCTGAGATTGGAGAAAGGAAATGGAAATTTGAAGGGCTTAACAAACTGCATAGACCTCTACAAAGTTAGAATCTTTATTCCCAATGGTTGAATAGAGCTTACCTAACTATTATAGTTACGAAGAACACCATCAACACCCGCTGGCCCCAGATTCCTAAAGGACAATTCATCAGTATTCCATTTTAGCTTACTTGAAGGAGGTGGAACCTATAAATAAAACATTGATGACTTCTTAGGATGAGAGCCCCAATTATTGACATCTGGGATCAAACTAAGTTCAGATGAGGACAATGAGCTGAAGATATCTTTAGCTCTAATCCAATAGAATGCCCGAGAGAAAATGAGCTGAAGATAATGGCATTCCTTTCAAGAAAATGGTCTAACAAGCCGCCATAAAAATAAACATTCACATTCTTGATTTTAAATACCCATGAACTAATCCCATCCACAACAATATAAACTAGGAAACGAATTGGGTAGGATTGCGGAGCGACCCCACCACTTGATCAGATTATCCATATAAAAGAAACAGTTGGACAGAGAACTAATAAATGATCCCAAACTTCCTCTCCTTCACTGCAAAAAACGCAGTAACAACTCCCAAAGTGGATTAGCCCTCTCTATAAAAGATTGAGCTTGGTACTCACTCTATCTTGCAATGTCATCCGTATAAAAATCTCAACTTTTGGTGGAGCAAGTCCCATCCATAGAGTAGGGAGAATCGAATTCGACTTAATGAAAGAAGATTGAATTGCAGTGCATGCAGATTTCGAAGAATAGACCTCTTTAGGATCAAATTTCCAAATCAAATGGCCACATCTATGAGAAGATTAACAAACTCATTAAAGGAGAGACGAGAGATTCTCATAACTAATAATTTCTGGATTTCGAAGCAATCTATGCCATTGTAAGGACTAAAACCAAACACCATTATCCCAATGCCCATAATTCCTTACATTAGAATCTTTATTGACAGAAATCCGAAAAAGATGAGGAAATTTATCTTTAAGAGGTAACTCCCTAGTCCAAATATCATTCCAAAATTAGCACTCATCCCCCACACACACCACATATTTAATCCCATTGCTCAAACAAGTAAGAGATTTACATTTCGAGATATCAAACCAAATAGCATACATATTAGACGCAAAGATTGCAATAGGGAGACAAGTGGCCTGTGAGTAGTATTTCCCAATAACATCCTTTTTCCATAGTCCAAAAACGCCAAACATTTAAACAAAAGACTGAAATTTTTTTAACCCATGGAACCTATACCAAGTCCACCAAGTCGCTTTGATCTTTCATTTGTTTCCCAATTGACCCAACCAGTTTTGCTACGTTCCTCACTACCACCCAAAAGAGCCGTTTCGTGGTCGACTTCGAGGAGTTTAGACAGAGTTGTACACAAACTAGGAATAATACAAGAGAATTTTTTTAGCCCAAGTATACAACATTGTTGAAATAAATTGATTCATAATTAACAGCTCATTTAGCACTTAGACTTGGTCTTTGGTTGTTGAAGTCTTGTTCCTTAATTTACTGATAGTTAGTTAATAAGATCATGGTTGATTTAGTGGCTAAAATATCGATATTCAGTTTGTTATGTCAGCTGTAATTTGTTTCTTGTATGCCTAAAAATTGGCCTCTCTACTATTGAAATATATGGGCAAGTTTAAATCAAAACACTTGTGTTATTTATCTTTTTCTATTCTCTGCTTTGTTCCTACATTTTTGGTATCAGAGCACAGCTTGAGAGTGAGTAGAAAGTAAACATATGAGTTGAGTGAAACACTAAGAGAAATGTAGATGGGCACTAATAGCAATGCCATAGGTTTAACACAATCACTCATTCCCATTTTCAAAGGTGAAGGATATGAATTTTGGAGTATTCGTATGAAAACTCTACTTCACGCTTAAGATCTTTGGGACTTGGTAGAAAATGGGTACCACAACTTTGATGACTCTAATGATGAAGACAGAATGCGGGAAATTGGGAAGAACGATTCAAAGGTGTTGGAAATCATTCAACAAGGAATCCATGACAACGTTTTTTCACGAATTGCAGCAGCAACGACCTTGAAGCAAGCCCAGTCTATTTTGCAGAAGGAGTTTCAAGGAGATTCAAAGGTCCTTGTGGTGAAATTACAATCACTTAGGAGTGATTTTGAGACCTGGATGATGAAGAATGGAGAGTCGATTGCTATTTTTTATCAAGAGCAATGGCAATAGTCAGTCAAATGCGATCCTATGGCGAACGAATCACATATCAGACCATTGTTGAAAAGGTGCTTAGAAGTTTAACTGAAAATTTTTTATCATGTGGTAGCTGCTATAGAAGAATCTAAGGATTTGTCAGTTTTTACATTTGACAAATTGATGGGGTCTCTTAAAGCTCATAAGTCACGAATCAATCGATCACTGGAAAAGAGCGATGAAAAAGCATTTCAGGTGAAAGAAGCAGCAACCAAATTTAAAAAAGGTGATCATTCAGTAGGTTGGGGCCGAGGAAGGGGAGGATTTTGTGGCAGAGGTCAAGGCCAAGGGTGATCTGATTGGCAAAGAGGCAATAAGAGCAATCTTCGATGCTATCACTGCAAGAATTACGGACACATCCAAGCTGATTGTTGGTTCAAGGAGAAACAAATGAACTTTGCTGAAGAAGATGATGAAGGAAGTAACTTGTTCATGGCCAAAGTAGATGCAGCTGATGTTTCTAATGATGTCCGGTTTGTGGACAGCGGTTGTTCAAATCATATGTGTGGCTTGAAAGAAAAGTTCAAAGAACTTGATGAATCTCACAAGATAAGTGTCAGGCTTGGTGACAATAAGGCAATTCGGGTTGAAGGAAAAGGCATTGTAGTAGTAAGGACTCGCAACGGTAACACAAAACTTATATCTGATGTTTACTTTGTTCCCAATTTGGCCCATAATTTGTTAAATGTTGGGCAATTGATGGGTAATGGGCATTCAATTTTATTTGATGATGGGTCATGTATAATCAAAAATAAGAAATCCAAGCAAATTATTGCAGGTATTCTCATGACAGAGAACAAAATGTTTCCACTTGAAGTTTCAAATGTGGAGAATTATGCTCTTGTTGCTAATAAGACATGCGGTGAGTTAAAGTTATGGCATTTGCGATACGGACATCTGAATTACAGAGGTTTGAAGGTATTAAGTCAAAAAGGTATGGTTCTTGGATTGCCTAAAATAAATTCTTTTGACTTATGTGAGGGCTGTATCTATGGAAAACAACAAAGGCATTCATTTCCTGTTGGCATGTCTTGGAGGGCCTCAAAATGTCTTGAATTAATACATGCTGATTTATGTGGGCCTATGAATACAGAATCATTTGGTGGAAGTCGATATTTTCTGATGTTTAAGATGATTATAGTCGTATGAGTTGGGTCTATTTTCTGAAATATAAATCGGAAGTACTTGATGTTGGATATGCCCTAGTCCCAAGGCATTGGACCTTGTATTTGTATTGTACATTTATTGGATTTATGTATTATACATTTTGTGTCATTAAATAAAGGCATTAATCTATTTATTATATATCTTATGCTGTATTTTAAATAGAGTATCCAATGGACATATCCATATCCATGTTGAGAAGTGTCATGCACTTGGCAGTAAGACCATGGAGAGGGAAAATGACATGACCATAAAGAGATCTGTAGTATGCTCCAATCATGGGAATGAATGGAACTAGAGACTATCATTAACCTGGTTGTATGGCGATGTCTTACCGGTCATTGGACATGGGATGTCAACCAAGTTAATGGGTACATGCAAAAAGGGCATGGTACTGGATAGATCCACTAAACGAGAAATCCACATGGTAAAGTATAATAAGTGATTCTCATGTAGTACTTGTATGGATCCTTTGACCTGACCATATGATGGTGCTACATGTGAAGTGACATACTTTGGTGTATGCCTAAAGGGCTTGTAAAAGGGTGCCAATTATGGGTATGTTTGGGTATGTCACTGAGCATGGCAGTACTATGCATATGTAGAAGGGAAATGTCACTCAGTAGTCCACTGAGAAGATATCACCGGCCTCTTGATGAATGCAACTGATAAGAGCGTGGCTACACCCAAACAAGTTGGAACTTGTTTATGAGCATCAGTTCATTTGAGATCAAGTAAATGTCCGGACACAAAAGAGGGTGATCAATCCATGCCTCTATGTTGGACACCGATATCAATGACATGGGATATACAAGTTTAAACTACAGGATCATGATTACAGTTGGACTGCTATCTCCATCTTAATTGGGGACTGCAGTGGCTTGCTAGAGCCTGCCTGCAGTCTGTGGGCCAAAGGCCCACTGCCAACATAAAGATGGGCCCATAGGATCATACACATTGAACGTCTGAACTCGAACTAAAGGGATCACCAGCATACTTGGAGTATACACACAGGAGAGAGGAGATTGTATTAATTATATTATATAGATCAATGGGATTGATCAAAATAATAAAAATTAATATTTGTATTGGCCTTCTCATAATTAATTCAATGAATTAATTTATGAGATTATTTCCTAGGTGGAAATAATTTTATATGTATAGGTTTACATGTATTTGATTTCATGAAAGTCTAATTCAATTTCTCGGTTAAATTAATTGATCAAATTAATTTTAATTTAAAAGTATGTAATATATTATATGGTATAATATGATAGAATACATGTTGAATTGAAATTAAATTTGAAATTAAATCGGACCGAAAGAATTAAATCAGACATGGGCTTAAAGAGGAGAAAAGCCCGCATGAAATTAAATGAAAATTGGGCCTAAAATTCCCAAAGGGAATTTCGGCCATCTAGGTTAAAACCTAAAGAAAAAGTTTCGGCTATAATAAATAAAGTGCAGCCGAAAATTGCAGCAGAAAAATTCCTCTCTTCGGATCGATTCCGATGCTAGCACGGGTTGAGTTCCAAAGCTGTTCGTGTACGGGAACGTGGAGGAAGTCTCTTTTGATTTCTGCAGCCATCTCTAGAAGAGATATTCTTGGTGAGAATCGAATTTCTTTTTCAATTTTAATGTCTTTAGTTTCCACCTCAATTGCTCCTAGGCACGGATTTGAGGAAATCACCATATTCTTTCGTTTCTAATCAGGTGATTTCTGGTGAAAAATCCCAACATTTGGAAATTTCAGGAAGTTCAAGGCATGGTTGAGAAGCAAATCAATGCCAACATTAAAATTCTTCGCACAGATAGGGGCAGTGAGTTTTGTTCTAATGTTTTTGACAAATTTTGAGAAGAAAGTGGCATTCGCAGGGAATTGACAGCACCCTATACATTTGAGCAAAATGGTGTGGCGGAGCGAAAAAATGGCACAGTGGTTGAAATGGCAAGAAGTTTATTAAAAGCAAAGGATCTGATGAATAGTTTTTGGGAAGAAGCATTTGCAACTGCTATATATTTGTTAAATATATCTCCAACCAAGGCTATTCTTGATTGCACTCCACGTGAAGTTTGGCAAGGAGCGAAACCCAGGGTGAGCCACTTGAAAGTTTTCGGTTGTATAACCTATGTTTTGGTAAATTCTCAATTTTGTTCTAACTTGATGAAAAATCTGAGAAATGCATTTTCATTGGGTATTCTTCTCAATCTAAAGCATATCGGCTATATAACCCTCTTAGTGGCAAAGTGATCATTAGCAAGAATGTGATTTTTGATGAAAATGCAAGATGGAATTGGAAAGTCAACTGTGATGATTCACAAATTCAATTTCTAGCAAACCCAACTTTCAATGAATCTAGCCTCACAAACTCCACAAATAATAGTCCCACAAATTCACCAAATACTAGCCTTGCAAGTCCATCAAATATCAGCTCCTCATCTAATGAAACACCTCCCAAAAAATAGAGACCACTTGTAGAAATTTATGAGACCTGCACATTTGCTTTAATGGTTTCAAACCCACTCAGTTACAAAGAAGCAGTAGAAAGAGATGAATGGCGCAAGGCAATGGAGGAGGAACTGATAGCAATTAGAAAAAATGACACTTGGAAGCTTACTGATCTGCCTGAAGATAAAAATGAAATTGGATTGAAGTGGGTGTTCAAGACAAAATATAACTCAGATGGTAGTATACAAAAACACAAGGCTCGATTGGTGGCGAAGGGCTACTCACAGCAGCAAGGTATTGATTTCGAAGATACATTCTCTCCTGTTGCTCGTTTTGAGACAGTGAGAACATTTTTGGCATTAGATGCACATTCATGCTGGCCAGTTTATCATTTTGATGTTAAGTCAGCGTTTCTAAATGGAGAATTGGAGGAAGAAGTATATGTAGTGCAGCCTGAAGGTTTCATTATTCAAGGAGCAGAAGGTAAGGTGTACAAATTAAAAAAGGTATTGCACGGGCTGAAGCAAGCTCCACGCGTATGGTATAGCAAGATTGACTCATTTTTCTAGCAAAATGGGTTTAAAAGGAGTGAAAATGAGTCTACATGATATTGTAAGATGTCAAGTTGCAACGAATTCTTACTTGTTTGCCTTTATGTTGATGACATAATTTACATGGGTTCATCTCATTCTATCATTTTTGAATTCAAAATGAGTATGATGAAAACATTTGACATGACAGATTTAGGCTTGCTGCATTATTTTCTTGGATTAGACATTAAACAAGGAGAAGATGGAGTGTTTATATCTCAACGGAAGTATGTAGGGGTGACCAAAACACGGTTCAGTTTTTGAACTGAACTGAACCAAACCGAACTAAAAGTAGAAGAAAAATAGAAACCAAAACCAAACCAAAGTTCATATAGTTCGGTTTGGTTATGGTTTTGTTCAGTTGAAACCAAATCAACAAAAATTTCAATTTTTTTAATTTTTATTATCATTATTTTTTATAAATTACATGTAAAGTATTGCTTAAAAAGGATTTATATTACATATATATTACTAAAATCTCATAAATACAAACTATATAATAATATATTTATATACTATACCAAATAAAATTTATTTATATACATATACATATTTTTAAAAAATATTTTTTCATATTACGGTTTAGTTCGGTTCGGTTTCGGTTTTTCAATAAAAACCGAAAATCAAACCAAAAACCAAATTATTATATTTTACAAAACCAAAACCAAACCAAATAGAGTTTGGTTCGGTTTGGTTTTTGGTTCGTGGTTTGGTTTTGCTCACCCCTAGAAGTATGCAGAAGATCTTCTCAAACAGTTTAAAATGTCAAATTGCAATATGGCTGTTACACCAATGAATGTTACTGAAAAGTTTCAACTTGAAGATGGTTCGGGGAAAGCAAATGCAAAAGTTTAGAAGCCTAGTTGGTGGTTTAATTTATGTAACTCATACTCGACTCGATATTGCGTTTTCTGTTTGTACGATTTCCAGGTTCATGCATAATCCAACCAAACAACATTTCGGTGCTGCCAAGAGGATTTTGCGTTGCATAGCTAGAACAACCAATTATGGAATTTGGTACTCTAATGTTTCTGATTTCAAATTGATTGGCTTCACAGACAGTGACTGGGCTGGCTCATTAGATGATAGAAGAAGCCCATCAGGCTGTGTATTTAGTGTGGGTTCAGGAGCCATAACATGGAGTTCCAAAAAACAAGGAGTCATAGCTCTTCCCTCCACTGAAGCAAAGTATGTTGCAGCAACTTCTTCTACTTGTCAAGCAATCTGGCTCAGGCGATTACTTACTGATATGAAACAAGAACAAAAGGAGGCAACTGAGATTTTTTGTGACAATAGATCGACAATTTCAAATGCCCGGAATCCAGCAATGCATGGTAGAACAAAACACATCGACATTCGGTTTCATTTCATAAGAGATTTAGTTGGAGATGGTTTGATAACCCTTAATTTCTGCAGTACCCATAAGCAATTGGCAGACACCACAATGTGGGATCCTAAAAATTCTCGGCAATGATATATATTAATTGATTGATTGATACTTTCGCTTATTTTTAAAAAATATTAGAATAACGATCAATGGGAATAGGTGTCAGATAAATGGATTTTGTGGAATAAAAAGAGGAAAATTAATGGAAAAAAAAATACAAAAATAATGTCAATTCTAAATAAATAAATAAAGCAAACTTAATTAACATACAAAACTGTGAAACGAAAAAGAGAAGTAATGAAAATAAGCTAACAGATAAATTTAAAAATCCACTGTAAAAAAGAAATAGATAAGGGGTACATTTAAATAAAGAAAAAACAAATATAAACATTTTAGGTACAGAATATGAGTAAAGTTATTTAATGAAACAAATATGGAATGTGAATGAAATTAAAAGGCATTAATTTACATAGAATTCTTTTTTGAGAAAAAAGAAGTGCAATTGTTAATATTTGTTCATGCATGGAAATAAAACCAAAGGCAGTAAAACATATGAATGCACCGTTTCGTATTATACATCAAAAAAAGAAATTATTATTATTATTTTGTTTCCAAATGTAGAGGTAAATCATGCATATAAAAAGGCTTTGAAGAAACATGATCTGAACCAATCAAGAGTAAGCAGGCATAAAGTTAAACAAAATGGCAGTGATTAGCAGAATTGGATTTGTTATGGTTTTGCTGATGATTTTAGGCATCTGTCTTGCTGATCGATTTCCACTTCCTCCAACAACAGAAAATTCTGGTCTTCCTCAAGCAACCAAAAATATTATTTTTCCCTTTCCTCCGTCAACGGAAAATCCTGGTATTTCTCCAGTAACTAGAAACTTCAATTTAAAATTTACTCCGGTGTTTCCTCCATCAACAGAAGATCCTGGTGTTCCTCCAGCAACTAAAAGTTTGAATGTTAAATTTACTCCGGTGTTTCCTCCATCAACAGAAGATCCTGGTGTTCCTCCAGTAACTAAAAGTTTGAAATTTAAATTCCCTCCGGTGTTTCCCCCATCAACAGAAGATCCTGGTGTTCCTCCAGCAACTAAAAGTTTGAAATTTAAATTCCCTCCGGAGTTTCCCCCATCAACAGAAGATCCTGGTGTTCCTCCAGCAACTAAAAGTTTCAATTTTAAATTCCCTCCGGTGTTTCCCCCATCAACAGAAGATCCTGGTGTTCCTCCAGCACCTAAAAGTTTGAAATTTAAATTCCCTCCGGTGTTTCCCCCATCAATAGAAGATTTTGGTGTTCCTCCAGCAGCTAAAAGTTTCAATTTTAAATTCCCTCCAGTGTTTCCCCCATCAACAGAAGATCCTGGTGTTCCTCCAGCAACTAAAAGTTTGAAATTTAAATTCCCTCTGGTGTTTCCCCCATCAACAGAAGATCTTGTTGTTCCTCCAGCAACTAAAAGTTTCAATTTTAAATTCCCTCCTGTGTTTCCCCCATCAACGGAAGACCCTGGTGTTCCCCCATCAGGCAGAAAATTAAGTTTTGGAAAATGACTATAAGTACCAATTCCTCCAACTGGTCCTAACTTCTACTATATAGTGCAACATCACCAACTCAAATTCATTGAAATGATTTAATTAGTTATAAATAAATTATTGTTACTGCTCCCTTTTCTAATAAATTAGTTAATTGTTTCCACTATAACCAGGAGGGACCATATTACATAACATCATTACAACTAAATTTATATCTTTTCTTTTCTAGTATTATTTTATTCAGACTCATTAACCATTTATTTTTAGTATTTTTATTTTTTTAAGGAACTTCCCAATTTTATTTAGTTACATGTTTATCCATATTTTACTGTGTACAAATTAATTCAATTAATAAATATAAGTTATATTAATCAAATTTAATAATATCTAGAAAATTATGAGTAAAATTAGGGTGGATTAACATAAATTAATTGGAAAATAAAATAAACAATAGCCTTCTTCAATTCTCTTCCCAAAACATATCTATGCGAAAGCTTCAAAACAGCCACGACTTAAAAATTTTGTAGGGGCAATAAGGACGCAGAAGCAAGACGATTCTTTACCGAGATATTTGCAGTCTATTAAAAGAATATCGTCCAGATATTTGTAGTCTATTAATTGCGTTCTTAACCTTTATTCCATCTAGAAGAAAATTTTTCACTCTACTATCAATATTATTGAATTGAATTAAACAAGAAGAAGGGATAATTCTCTTGTAGATATCTGAAATTATTGGTTTTTGGTCCGCCCATGACATTTTGGAATGACAGCGACTAAACTGTAATTATGTGTAAATTACAGAGACCAAATGTGTAATTTGGTCCGACTCTATATATAGATGGAAGTTGGGATTTCCACTATAAATAGAGAAGAAGTTTCTCTATTTCATTATAATAACGATGGGAGAATCGTAGAGATTCCCTTCTAGATCCGGGGAAAACGTCCCTAGCGATAAACACTACATACTTCTTCGTTCGCCGGAAGAATTAACAGAGATAGCCCGTACTCAGTGTATTCATACACTCGTAGGAAAAGCAACCAGAACGATCCGGTTTCTAGTGTAGATCAAATCCATTCCATAAAAGAGTTTCCGCTGCATATAAATTGTAAGTCGGTTTATTTATTCTGTTTATGGAATTCTGACTTCATTGGTATCAGAGCTGAAAGGTTTATACATTGATGTGTTCGAATCTAGTTTTCTGGTATTCCATGAATGATTGATGTGTTCAAATCTTGATTTCAGGAATTCCGTGAATTAAAATAAGTTTTCTCCGTTATGAATACGTGTTTATTCATTTAAATACATATTTGTTCGTTTTGATACGGATTTATATTGATATCCGTGTCAAAATGATTACGTAAATATTGAAATCTGATGTTCCATGAATAAGAATATGTTTTTTGTTCATTTGGATTTGTTTTTGTTCGTTTTGATACGGATTTGCATTGTTATCCGTGTCAAAATGATACCGTATTAGATCCAACAGTACAAACTGTCAAAATTTTTTGTCAGAATCTCAAAAATCCGATCACACCACTGAATTCAGCACAAAAAATCAAGTCGGAATGTCAAATTTCACGGCCAACGAAGGCTCGGAAGGCAGGGCGTAAACCTCACGCTATTGCCACTGGAGTTTGTTTCCAACGCGGTTGGGAGAAGTTGGTATGAGGGACACATGGCACAACGCTATTAGGTGATTTTTCTGACGGTTGAAAAGTCCAACCAATCAAGTGTCAACACGTGTACAAAGTCAACCGTTTTTTAAACGATCAACTGCCACTTGTCAGACACGTGGACCAATAGAATGTCGCCACGTGTCAAAACAGTTGGGATTTGTGATACGTTAGAATGACACGTCATCACATTGGACCAATAGAGGGGGGGGTGATGCCACGTGGCAGGTCAGTGCCACATCAGTATACCACGTCATCAGCCACGTCATCCGTTGATCCAATCAGGTGATGACACATGGCTTGTGTGCCACGTCAGCACGAATCACATGTTGCCACGTGTCACGTGAGTCAGCAAACCCTATGGAGCGCGTGAAGGCGCGTGAAGGCGCGTGGAGGCGTGTGTAACAGAAGTAGACGGCGCGTGGTGGCGTCCGACGTCCAAATTTCGTCAAATTTTTTCCAGAATTAAAATTTACATTTTTCTTCAATTTTTGGTATATTTTGATGAATTTTTGGAATTTATTTGATATTTTTAAACTAAATTTACTAGTATTTATTGTGTATAAATGCTTAATTTATGTTTAATAAATTCAAGAAAATTCAGTATATTTATTGTGTATTTATATACTGAATTTTGGTTGATCATAACAAGTTTTTGTTATTTCTATATGTGTTATAGAAATGGTAATTTTCCCAAAAAAGGCAAAAATAATCCAGTCTCAGGAGGAGGCAAGGACTCTACAAAAAATTGTAAATAAGCTTTTCTCTAAACTGTATCCTCCGTTAGAAAAAGAGGATATTGTTGGAGTTATGGAGCGGTTTAATGCGTTAAGCCATGAAATCCAAGAGCTTGTCTAGAAAGGAGGATTTTCCTCTGGAATTGATCAATTAAAAATGTTAAAATTTGCAAAAAAGGCTTTTCGTGAAAAGCACTTTAAGAAAATTCTGTTCTTGACAAACTGGTGGACTCCATTGAAGGATTAGTTCCTGAACAGAATTATGGATCCCAATGCAAAGTATTTGTGTTGAACTTGGCTAAAACAGGGAGCTAAGTTATCTCATAATCCTAGAACCATGTTACTTAGAAGTAACAAGTTGGTTCGTCGCCCATGTCTGGATGCTGATATTGAGGGTGTTGAGAGCATGCCTTTGGATCTCTACTATAAGTTAGTAGAGATGATCCTAGTCACCTCAAAAGAAATTGAGATAGTTCAACTCGATAAAAATGAAGATTGAGCTCTTCATTTTTCACTTTTTCTCTTGCTGATTTCGTTTTTCAATTTTGTATTGAAGGGCTTTGTGCTAAAGTTTTTATTGTGGTGGTAATTTTTAACTAAATGTTGGATATTTTTATGGTATGATAAAATGTTTATTTGTTAAACATTGCTATTTTGGTTATTTGTTTTAGTAATTTTTAATTTATTTATTTTGAGATTATAACTAGGTGTTATATTACTCATTAGTTTTATACTTAAGAGAAGTATAAATGTTAAATAAATTAAAATATAATCTAAAACAAATCTAAATATATATTTATTATTGGAAATTTAAACCTAATATGGTGTTTGTATTAGCCTATGTAAATGGTGACTCGATGCATTGCGCATGGATGTTCGATTTTACGTGAAACAAACACTATTTTTAGTTTTAAATGATCTTATAATAAATATGGTGTATCGCTTACTTATTAGTGCTACTTTGTCTTTAATGGTTTTTCAATTGCTGCTTCAAAAGCAATAGTTGCTTAACTAAATAAGGACCTTCGTTTGAACGGTGACAATTATAAAGTTTGGGCTATGATAGTCTAATACATAATTGAAGAGCAAGAGGCTCTTGACACTCTGGAGAGAATAATGGTTCCTCCTGCAGAGGGTAACACCGCCCAAACAAAGAGGGACCTTGAGGGTTATCAAGCTTGGAAGAGGAAGAACTCATCTGCCCGCATCACTATGCTTAGTGTGATGAATGATGATATCGTGAAAAGGTTTCACGTATAAAACACATGCTTAGTGCTATTTATGCTCTCGAGGAGCAGAAAGTTCAAGCTGTGATACGTTCTTTGCCGAATGGGTGGGAGCATATGAAGTTGCAACTCACTCATGTCAACGACATTAAGGCCTTTGATGATGTTGTTCATCATCTTGAACTGGAAGAGGACCGTATGGCCTCCCTTAATGTGAAATCTGAGGTTCACATGGCTAGTTCAAGTCATGGTCTGAAGTCCAAGGAGAGGAACAAGAGGTTCTTCAAGAAGAAGGCAAAGAGAACGGTAGGCAGTGTTCCAGTTCAAAAGAAGGGCAAGAAAGATTTTAACATTTCTAGGGTGAAATGTTACAATCGCAGACAGAAGGGGTATTTTGCAAATGATTGCACAGATCCTAAGGTAAATGTTACCGAAGTGTATAAGTGTTATACATTTGTTTCAAGTTTTATTTTCCAAACTGAATCTCGTCCTTTGTGAATCATAGACTCAGGAGCAACAGACCACGTAACAAAGGATCAAGATTCTTTTGTTGAGTTCCGTAGTGTTCCACGGGGATCAAGGTGAATATACGTGAGAAACAACTCTAAAGAGGAAGTCTTAGGGACGGGCTGTTGTCAGGTGGTCTTAAATAGTGGTCGACCTCTGTTTCTTGAAGATGTCCTCTATGCTCCTAGAATTCGAAGGAACTTGATATTTGTTTCTACCCTCATGAATTTGGGATTCATGTCATCTTTTGAATTGAACAATTTTAGTCTCTTTATGAACAATATCTGCTTTGGTGGTGGACATTTTTGGATGGTTTTATTGTTTTGGATTTGGATCCAAATTATGTGTGTCGTAATAGTTTTTCCTTTACTGTTAACTCATCTGTGGATAATGTTAGCATTTCAAAAATGTGACATGCGAGACTTAGTCACATTGGTCAACATCGTTTAGTACGATTGGCTAAAGCAAGTTTGTTGGCTGATTTATCAAAAGTAGATCTCCCAACTTGTGAAAGCTACTTAAAACGAAAGATGACAAGAAAACCATTTGGTAAAGCTACGCGAGCTGACCAACCATTGCAACTAATCCATTCTGACATCTGTGGCCCAATGAATGTTCAGGCAAGGCATGGTACGTACTATTTCATTACATTCATAGACGCCTATACAAAGTATGGTCATGTCTATTTGATTGCACATAAATCTGAAGCATTAGCATGTTTCAAACGATTTATGGCTCTAGTTGAAAATCAATTAGAGAAGAGAATCAAAGCTTTAAGAACCGATCAGGGAAGAGAGTACCTCTCTGAGGAATTTAAAGTTTTATGTGATGAAAAAGGTATTGCACATTAGTTGACAATACCTAGGACTCCACAACAAAATGGAGTAACAAAAAGAAGAAACCGAACCCTCTTAGAGATGGTGAGGTCTATGATGGCTGAAGCCAATTTGCCTATCTCCTTTTGGGGAGACGCACTATTGACTGTCACATATGTACTCAATAGAGTACCTTCTAAGTCCGTTGAAACCACGCCTTGTGAATTGTGGACGAGCCGCAAGCCCAATTTGAACCATTTACGACCAAAGGATGTGCTACCTATGTTCGTCATACATCTAGCAAGCATGGCAAGCTAGGCCCAAGAGGCAAGAAAGGTATCTTTATAAGATATCTTGATCTTTCCAAAGGATATGTTCTAGTGCGAGAGAATGAGAATGGTCGAATAACAGAATTTGAGTCACGAGATGTCACATTCTTAGAGAATGAATTTCCTAAGCTGGGAGAAGTGGATAAGGAATTCACTTTCTTTGAAACTCAAGAGTCTGAAACTTCAGGATCGCTCAATCTGAGTGGGAGGAATGAAGTTGAAGACGTAAGGGAAAGGGAAGGGAATGATGTTTTTCAACCTTCACAAGCGGATTTGATAATCCTGACCCTGACTTGAGTGGTCTTGGTTTGAGTAGGAGTCTTGTTCCAAATTCAAGTGTGAATATGGATATAGATCCCAGTGGGAGTGGTCCCGGTGGGAGTTCTGCCCAACACCTTGATGAATATATGAGATTTGTTTATCAAGAAACAGAACCTCTAAGACGATCACAGAGGGGAAATATTCCGCAACACTGTCATTTAGTTGATAGCGAAGCTCTCTCGATCGTAGCTCAAATTGAAGATATTCCAAATAACATAAGGGAGTTATTAGAATCCCCAGCGAAAGAAGAATGGATTAAAGGAATGGAAAGTGAAATGGAGTCAATGAGGATCAACAAAGTTTGGGAACTAGTTGATCTGCCCAAAGGGCATAAAGCAATTGGGAATAAGTGGGTACATATGATAAAGCGATCAGTGGATGGGAAACCTTTCCAGACTAAGAGTCGGTTGGTTGCGAAGGGGTTTACACAACAGGAGGAATTGACTATCAGGAGACTTTTTCACCTGTTGTCCGTTTTGCGTCTATAAGAATAGTACTTGTTTTTGTAGCATGTATGGACCTTGAATTACATCAAATGGATGTAAAGACTGTGTTCTTAAATGGTGAACTGAACAAAGAAATCTATATGGTTTCATTGTCCAAGGACCAGAACATAAGGTTTGTAAGTTGAAAAGATCAATTTATGGCCTTAAGCAGTCTTCAAGACAATGGTATTTTCCATGAAGCAATTATATCAATGCAATTTAAGGTGATTAATGCAGAATCGTGTGTCTACATTAAGCGTGAAAATGGAGGGAAGTTTGTCATTCTAACGTTATACGTTGACGATATTTTGTTAGCAGGAAATGACACTTCCTTACTCAAAAAAGTAAAGACTTAGTTGTTTTCTAACTTTGAGATGAAGGATCTAGGAGAAGCTAATTACATTCTTGGGGTTAAGATCTCCAGAGATTGATCTAAGAGATTATTGGCTCTTTCACAAGAGACGTATATCAATAAGATCTTAGAATGGTTTAGTATGGCTCACTGTGATCCCGATCCAACCCCTATTGCATGAGGTACGGAACTTGATGAGTGCATTTTATGCATGAAATCTGTCTTTGTTAATGGGCTCTAATTGATATATTTTTAGTTAACTTAGGCAGATTTACTTCATTTTGTGTAATTACTCGTGCTAGGGACTCTGGAGTTGAAAATGAGCTTAAAGAGGCTTATTTGGGAGCTTGGAGTGTCATGAAGTTGGATCTTGAAGGCTTAACCCATGGGCATGGCTTATGGAGTGCTGTTTATGATGAAAATGCGCCTAGGAGACTGTTTTGCATAAGCCATGATCATGGCTTATAGGGAGCTACGAATTTGAAGAACTTTTGTGGGATTAGAAGACTTTTTATTTTAATTTAAGTTTATTTAATTCAGCCCTTTATGAAAAACTTTTGGGGAATATTTTATTTTATTTATTTCCATTATAGCTCTAATTAGATTTTCCTACAAAAATCTTAATTAGAGTTATTTCCTATTTAGAAGTCTTTCCTTAGTAGCTTAGGTTTAAATAGGGTTAGGTCTTTTGTTTTTGGGGGATTCTCTTCTTCAATTTTCTGTAACGTGATTCTTTCTACAGCAGACTTTTTTTTCCTTTTCTTCCTTGAACGTGTTCTCTCTTCATGGAGAACTAAAACTTTAATCTCTAGCTAGTGGGCAATTCAGTCTTGTAACGTCTAACTGTGAGATCATTTGTTCTTTCTTTCTTCTTTAATTCAAGTAATCGATTCTCTTCTATTTTTACTACTTTTGCATGATTTAATTAAGTTCTTGATTTAATTATTTACATGTTATTGCTCTGCTAGTTAAGTAATTGAATACGTAATTGTTTAATTCACTTAACCTAGGTAGCAAATAATACGATTAATTACGGACAAGTTTTAATTCGTGTTATGGATGAAATCGATATGCTTTAAATAATCCCGCTTGGGTGATTATTGAGTAGAATTAGTGTCTCTTTCGTTTGTTAAAGCTTTTAATTGAATTAAATTCCGAAGCTTATTCGGAACTGTTTGATTAATTAGGGATAATTAACGAGCTTCTCTTGGTTATTTATTCCATAAGAAGAGATTAGGCGATTCATGCTTTATGATTGCTATAGCCAATTTATTTGAATGTATTGGAGTTATCTTTTGTGTTTGATCGATGATCAGTTGGATTGATTTAAGACTCGAATTCGCCTTCTAGCTGGAGTTCATCTCAGATAGATTTTTACCCAATTGATTTATTTCTCTTAATTTGGTTATTTTAATTGCAATTCTTAAACACCCCCTTTTTTACTTTTATTGTTTAACTTTTGAAGAAATAATCAACCAATCCCTGTGAATTCGACCCTGCTCCATCTGTACTACAAAATTTTGTGTCCAAGAGTAGGAATTTATTTTTGGTGTGTTCGGCACGCATCAGAACTGAATGCAAGTATGTGTCCCATGACTCCAGAAGAGACTAAAAGGATGGAGAGAATTCTTTATAGGTTTACTATTGGTAGCTTGATGTACGCTATGATTTGTACACTACCTGATATAGGTTTTGCGGTGGGTCTCGCAAACTGTTATCAGGCTAATCCAGGTTTGAAGCATTGGGCAGCAGTGAAAAGGATATTGAGATATTTGAAGGGGACTTCAAATTATTCCCTTTATTAGCAAGAAAAGGATATGCAATTAAAGGGATACACAGATGCTGATCACGAAATTGATAAAGACGGGAGGAAGTCCATGTCTGGGTATATTTTAATTCTAGGAAATGGTGCAATTTCCTGGTGTAGCAAGAAACAAACTTGCGTGGCATTATCAACTATGAAGTCGGTATATGTAACTGCAGCAGCTGCAGTACAAGAAGCGGTTTGGTTAAAATGCTTCATAGATCTTTTGGATCTATTGCCTAAAAGGAAATATACGACTATCTAATCCGGCAGCACTGCATCGATAGCTTATTCCAAGAATACTTGTTATCATGGAAAAAGCAAGATATCGATATAAAAATATCATTTTGTTAAAGACAAAATAGCACAGGGAGAAATAAGTTTAGTACATGTTCCAACTGGTGATATGATTGCAGATTCGTTAACGAAGCCAATAGCTCCAAATATTTTTTAGTAAACACATTTTGGAATTTGGTCTTCGTAGGTTATAGGAACATGTTGTTGTTTTTGAACTATTATAATAACTTTGGCAAATTCTATTGGAATAGAATGTGAGTTATTTGTTGTGTTCAAATTCATTCACTATTTAAAGCGATACACATAGAACTATTGAGTATAGTTCAGTATGTTGGCGAAATGTCATCTACTCACATGGATGAATCTTTTACTATGAAATGTGTGTTCATAGGTAAAAGTGGGAGTGTGAGGTACTCCATATGTGATATTTTGCGTAATATCATCATTTCATTGATACCGAAAGTTGTCCTGTGAAAGGCTTAAAAGTAGACAAGAGGTCTTGATACATGAGTTGTATTCGGAGACTGAATGCTTTCGCATAGTGTTCATGAAACATACGTCCTGCGTGGATTAACACTATGGCATATTTTAGTAATATGTGTAAAAGTCGACCAAGGGATGAAAGGAAGAAAATTGATCTCAACTTTCCTAATGTGAGACCCAAATGAGACTATGAGTTTCAAGTTCACCCTTAAAGACTCTTGTAAATAACAAGAAGGGTATGTCTGATGATTAACTTGATTGGAACTCTAAACCAGGCTTTGTTAGCTATGAATGGGCATATAAGGACCAGTCAGATAAGCATTAGACATATGGCGGAAGGTTATTTATAGAGAGGAAGTACATTTTCAGTAACATGTCACTTAGTAATCATATAACACTCGAGCTCAATACTTTTTCATGGAAAAGGAATGTAGTGTATATGAATGTTTTCGTGAGATCAAAAGTGAGTCGAAAACTAGTGATCATGGAAAATGTACTAGGGGGAAGTCGCGTTAAGCTAAAGGTGGAACAATGAAGGAGAGCTTCAAAGGTTTGACCGTTACGTTGACTGGTCGTGTGATTTTGCCGAACAAGAACTAAAAGAAGTATGTGTGTTCAATCGCAATGAAAGTGTGTTTTGTCATGTGCGAGTGGGAGATGTTGGTTTTTGGTCCGCCCATGACATTTTGGAATGGCAGGGACTAAACTGTAATTATGTGTAGATTACAGGGACCAAATATGTAATTTGGTCCGACCCTATATATAGATGAAAGTTGGGATTTCCACTATAAATAGAGAAGAAGTTTCTCTATTTCATTATAATAATGATGGGAGAATTGTAGAGATTCCCTTCTAGATCCGGGGAAAACGTCCCTAGTGATAAACACGACATACTTCTTCGTTCGTCGGAAGAATTCACGGAGATAGCTCGTACTCAGTGTATTCATATACTCGTAGGAAAGGCAATCAGAACGATCCAGTTTCTCGTGTAGATCAAATCCATTCCATAAAAGAGTTTCCGCTTCATATAAATTGTAAGTCCGTTTATTTATTCTGTTTATGGAATTCTGACTTCAGAAATAATCAAGTATTGAATATTGAGCTTCATCTAAAGAAGATTTATTTTCTTATTTCCATAATTTTTTTATTGCGATGATTATAAAACAGTTGGATTGATCATCTTCATTAATTAAACTAAACTTAAAGGGATACAGCTTAATCTTAAGTTCAAAAAAGTATATATTATAGAGAATATAATAGCACAAAAACCTTGAGTTTTGAAAATAGAAAATTAAAGGGGAAAAAAAAAAAAAAGAACCGTAATTAATTAATTAATTTTTTTTTTCATTTTATTACAACTAATTGACGGGAAGTTTGAGGAAAATACATTAAAGAATGAGAAAGGAAATGGATAACTCCATTTGTTAGTGTTTGGTTGAACAAAAAATAGAGTTGGAAATGGGAATCACATTCCCTACTCCATCCGAAGAAATGAAATTTGTTTCCCATGAAATCAATTATTTACTTCACTCCAATGATCCTATCCCATTTATCCACGTTTCTCCAAATTTTTTCACTAATCTAGTTAATTTGTAACATGTTGCAATTTCAGTTCACAGTCTATTTGGTTCAGCTGTTAGCTAATAGTTATTGTTATTGCTGTTAGCTGTTTGCTGTTTATATTAGTTGTTTGCTGTTGCAGTAAGTTGTTAGCTAATTAATGATAATGTTTGGTAAATTTATGATCAACTGTTGTTGTTAAGATGTAAAAAAACTAATATAGACATATATTTTATACCAATATACAATAATTATAAAAAAATAAAAATATTACACAAATATTAGTAAAAATGATTTGATTATCTAAAAATACTTTTAACTCATTATACACTTCAAAAATTATTATTTCCAATAAATAGCAAGTTCATAAGTGTACAAAAATAATTTAAATTCTAATTTTATTTACGTAAAATGCATCAAAATAATATGTGTTTAATCTTGGACTAAATTAATATATATATATATATATATATATATATATATATATATATATATATATATTAAGAAAAAAACATGTGAAACTAACCTAAATAAATTTATTTGAAGAATTGATCTCGCTTAATTTTTCAATATTTATAGACATGAAAAAAATTTCATTAAAAATATCTACGTATTTATGTAAAAGTATAATTTATTATTTTGGAAAGGTTAAATTTGTAAAAACCAAATAGTTGTAAAAAGTTTTTTTTTTTATGAAAAGATCTAAAAATGAGTTTTTTGTGAAAAGATTTTTTTTTTTCCTGTAAAACAACTAAAATATGTTGTTTAATAAATCTAACCAAATACTAGATTTTCTGCTTTTCGAGGTAAAAAGCTAAAAGTTATTTCGAAAAGCAGAAACAAACACCTCTTCATGTTAAACCACATGTAAATTTCCTATTTCTACTTTTTATATATAAAAGTCTTTATTTATTTTCCTACAATAAAAAATAAGTTTTTTATACTCTTCGTAAAAACACAATTGAAAAATCTTTCATAGCTCATCCAAAAAAAATAAAAATAAAAAAAATCTGTCACAGCGACGTTTTGTAAAATTAACATTATTAAACAAAATATATAGCAGTATTATAATATTAGTAAGTTTTATTTTGGAAGAAGTTAAAATCGAATTTTGTTAGATGATGTAAAGAAATTTACACAAAAATATAATCTGATTTCGGACACAACCAAACAAGTAGAAAATAGTGATTCTAATTCAAACGTAACCAAATAAGAACAAAAAATAGTGTTTAGGTGTTTCCAATTTTGATTGCCTACCATTCTGACTCCGATTCCAATTGCGATTCGGAAACAAATTAATGAGCCCATACACGTTAATTAAAGTGAAGAAGGGATAAATGATAGTTAACGAAGAATAAATAAACAAAAGATGTTGTTTATAGGTGCTAACTTTGTTAAATTTTGACAAACAGGCTATTAGAGAGCAAAAAAAGCTTCAATTGAATGAACTAGAGGAGTTTAGGCTATTTGCCTTTGACAATGCCATGAATTATATATAAAAAAAAAAAGACCAAAGCATGGCATGATAAGAGGATTGCAAATAAGGAATTTCATCCAAGGCAGCTTATTCTGTTATATAATTCACATTTGAGACTGTTCCCTGGAAAATTAATGTTAA
Source organism: Euphorbia tirucalli (assembly GCA_039660915.1). Classification (NCBI taxonomy): domain Eukaryota; kingdom Viridiplantae; phylum Streptophyta; class Magnoliopsida; order Malpighiales; family Euphorbiaceae; genus Euphorbia; species Euphorbia tirucalli. The sequence continues at coordinate 18,089,418 of CM077633.1, read as the reverse complement.
GGTGGTTTGGCCTTTTTATAGTGGTCATGGTGTTCCCTCATGGAGTGGTGGAAATCTCAAATTCTAGCAATGAAATATTCAAAGTGAATGGGCAGAGGCTTAAGCCCTATCTCGCCCATGAGTCTCAAGGAGTGATTGAAAGCACTCAATGCTTTAAACCTCCATAAGCAGAGGGAACAAGGTGTTCGCTTCAAACACCAATTGAAGCATGTTGGGTTTTCCCAACCTCTCGATCTCTCTCCTCTTAGACCTTTATCTTCTAGCTTGTTAATTCTCTCCTTTGCTTATTCTGGTATGCTTATGTCCTTACCTCCTTAGGATGTTGCCATGTGGGTAAATTGGTTTTAGTTTATTGTTGTTCCATATGAGTTATTTGTTCATCAAAGATTGTACTTCAGTTTAAGGATGGGAGAGTGAGTTCCCTTTTGTGAATTACTTGGTATTGTTGAAAGTAGAAATCCTCTGGTTTGGCATGTGTTTGTTGTCCGATTGAAACTAGTTGTTATTGTTTTCTACTAAATTTTTTTGTGTTTTTCTATAGGAACAGGTTATTCTGTCTATGGAAATAGCCTGTTTCAGTGTAAAAATTTGTGTTCAATTTTGTTGTATTTTGTTTCTTGTTTAAATGTTAGTAATTGTGAAAGTTTTAAGCAACTAAGTAAGTTAATCTTGAATGAGTTGTGTTTGATTTGACTAAATTTCTAAAGATTGGAATTTGAGCAATAGATGGGCATAATTGTTTGCTTAGGCTAAGAAGACTTTGTAGGATGCTAAGATCTTAAGTTGTTCTTTAAATTATTAGTTTGATTAATCCATTTGCAAATTAGGCTCTTAAAGTGAGACTTGAGCCTAATGTTGTGCAATTTTATCATTTGAATTGCTTAAATTATTCTTTTTAAGTGGACTTGCATTTGTAAATTGAGCTAGAACTTGCTTTGTTGTCTAATTGAGGTTTGATAAAGGCATTGGGTGCAGCCCTTTTTAACTTAAAAAGTCACCCTTTGTTTCATAATTTTATCCCTCATTGTAGTTTAGCCAAGTTGAGCCCCATCCTTTTCTTTGTTTTAACCTTCTAATTGTTAGCCTTAATCTTTCACTTCGATTTCCCAAAAATCCCTTGAGTTTGCCAATTGCATAAAATGTTTTTTTTTTTATTGAGCAAAAGTTTAAATTTAATTTGGTTATTGCTATTTTGTGTTACCTCTCTCTTTGATAAAAAAAATAAAAAAAGAAAAATAAAATTATAGTTTATTAAAAGTGATCTTTTCCCTTGTTTTGATCACTAGTTGTTCCTAAGTTCCTTATCTTTTTGACAAATATTGCATTATTGTCCTTCATCGTGAAATTATTTAGAAGAGTTTGAGTGTTTGTATCTTTCTTTGTTAAAGCTAGAAGGCTATTCCTTCTTAGAGCTTGTAGTTGTTCTGTTGAATGTTTAGTTCATTGTTCTGTTTTTGTTCTTTCTTGTTAATAAGTTTGCATTTTTTTTCTTCAAATTCTTTATCTTTTAAGAAATGCTTTAACACTACTTGTTCTTCAGTAAAACTTTGCTCATAATTTGCATTGGTATTCTCTTTTACCCTAAATGTATCCTTTTTCCATACCCCCAACCCTAACCAATATTATATCCATAATAAAGTCCTTTTAATTTTGTTTGTTTGCAACCAAGGTAGTGGAGATAGGACCAATTAGCAAGCCATGGTCTCTTTTTGCATTTGTTAAATTGATTAAGTGTACTAAACATTAACCCCAATCACTTTTGAGAAATTATTTGTGAATCCTTTATATTGTGAAGCAAGTGGTTTGAGTTTTGCTAACTTTCTAAGGTTTGAAGTTTGATCTTAGTCTCCTAAATCGTTTTCAAGGTTGATGTTTTTCTCTTGTGTGTTGTTTAATGTCCATTTTTGCATGATTTTATGATTTTGGTCTGTTAAATTCAATTTCCAGGATTGAGAACCTTGCTAAGCTACTGCTCTTGTGTTTTAAGTTTGTTCAGATTGTTCCTCTCCTTGTTCTACTTGTTTAAAACTTTTGTTGGTTGTTCCTTCTCTTGTTTCTTCTGTTTTTGGTCTTGTTTTGCTTGGGGACAAGGAAATTGCCAAGTATGGGAGAATTTGATAATTAGATTTAATACCATATAATTTAGACCTAAAAATATTTAATTAGAGCTAAAATGAATTATTTTATATGGAAAATGCTTAAAAAGTGAAATTTTATAGGTCTTGATACATTGGAACTCTAAATGGGTAGAAATATGGGCTTTAAGGTGCAAAAAATCTGAAAAAGGTAGCTGCAATGGACAAAAACTGTAGGGAACAATGTAAAAGCAGGCAAAACACTCAAGTTATTGCTTAAAATATCTTTGCACATGAGATAAAAGCACAAATGTCTTTTGAATAGTTGTGGGAAGCAGAAAGGCCATCCTTGGACATGCAAAAAGTTAAAACCTGCTAAAGAAAGCTTCTTTAGTTAAAACAACCTGTTTTCAGCCCCCAATTCCTTTGCAAAGTCAACTCAAGTGCCGGCAAGGTGGAGGGCATATTCAAATTGATCACCAGCTATATTAAAGTCTTGTCCCATTTTTATTTAATCCTAGAATCATGAGGTTAGGATGTAATCTTGTTTTTAGCTTTTGAGCAGTTGTTTCGGGATCTATTTTGCAACCTTAGTAGCCAAGTATTGCTATTTATTCTTCTCTTTTGTGGGTTGTTAGCATAATTAACTCTATTAATTTTTTAGCCTCTTCCCTCATCTTAATTTCTGTAAAAACTCTTAGTTCCTTAGTATTAATGAAGTATATTTCGATCATGAAGTGTGAGTAGTTTCCTTTTGCAAGCTTGGCCAGGTTGGCCTAGCTGTAGTAAACTCTCTTTCTCATTTATTTCATGAATGACACATTTGTTGGATGTTTAATGATACTTTTAATGCTTTATGAGATTAATCAACTCATTGTTAGTGGTTTAAATACAACGAGACTTTGCTTAAATCATGTATATATCATTAAACACCTGTATGCCGTGGTTGGAGACAAGATTAGCTGCATGTTAGGGGTTTTTATCTTCGTTGTAAAATTCTTATTTGTATTTAATGCTTAAAAATGATGTCTATGCAAGGAGATTTGGTAGAATAGTTTTTATAGAATTTCTTGTGCAAGGAGACTTGGCTTAAGTGATACATAAGTAAAAGATACCCTAGTCCTATGTGTTTTAATATCATTCATGTTTGTAAGTTGAGATTGAGTGCCGAACAACTTGTTCCAGACTGAACCAATCTTGTGTTTTTAATATTATTTGTGAAAATCATCACTTTACATTTTTACTGCTAGATCTGCTGTTTGCATTTAATTTTTACACTTCTTCTATTATCTTTAGCTATAAACATTTTAAAAAGAATCATTAAAACTCAATCCTGCCTGTTCTTCGAGAGTTTTGTTATTTTCACACCTTTGCAATCCTTGAGGACGATAATCTGGACTTTCCACTTATTACTTGCGGACCTAGTGCACTCGCTAGTGTCATTTTAGGGACAACAAGCCTTTTTATATTTTTATATTTTTTTTTAACTAGTAGCTCACAAGTCATTTGCATATGAGATTTCTAATGGTTATTCAATTTAATTAAAAATTATTTCATAAATTTATACATATTAGTTTTGAACCTATATATATAATTAGGCTGGATAAAGTGTAATACCCATATCCATCGTGTCATTTTCATTAGAATAAAAAATTTCAAAAACTCAACTATATATAGAGAGATGAATACAAAAGTTGTCCCTATTTTGGGAATGGGGCTGAGGAGTGGTAATGGCTTCACCTCATAAGACTTCCACCCCGTTACCTTTAGACCTTAAGTCTCGTTGTCCCTCATAGCTATTCCTAAAAAGTCTTTTATATATTTTTAGGTAAAAATTAAATTAATAAAAAATATGGCATAAAAACGTGATTTGAAGATTTTGTCCTTTACCACGTCAACTGAGTAACGGACGTTTCTTAATTTTTCACTTTTTGGTAACAAAGTGAAACCACAGTAATTTTTATTTTTTTCTTGCAAAAAGTCAGACTTCTAGGACTTATTTGTAAATGCGTGTAACCACTTGAATTTTTTTGTTATTATTTCTAAAAAATACATATAACAAAAATATGAAAATACACATTGATATTTGAAAATAAACTTAATATTATTGATTAAAAGATTAAGACATCCAACAAAGCTGCCATTAATCTACATAACTAAAATTCTCATAAACTCAATTTAATACTTTAAGTGATTAGATACGAAAGGCGGTATCAATTTTTGACACAACAATACAATTCACAAAGGTAACTCAATTAACAAGACACATGTGACATAATTATCATTTTTGTTACCTTTATATCAAATATAATTAATAAGGCATGTATAAATAACATATCATAATTATGATCCGACAAGCAAAATTGACACCTCTTTCTTATACTTTTCCATGAGTTGAGATAATGCTTCAGAACCAAAGCCGCCTTCTCTTCATAACTTGCTACTAGTTTCTTCACATTAAGTAACTTAAACATTTGATACTTCTACAAGGATTTAGTATTTCCTCCATGAATCATTTTTGGTGGAAAGATATATTTTTGCCTTTGGTGTTTTTATCTATTGTTTTTGGTCTTTATATATAAATTATCCCTAGCCTTTCAACATAAGAGGAAAAGATCTGAATTCGAAACTCTTTTTTCGAGCTCAAGCAACTGCTCTCTACATCTCTTCATTGCCAAATCCCTCTTCTCTTTAAGCTTCTGCCTCTCTTCTTCAGCCTTTTCTTTCTCTTTTAGGCTGTTAATGAAACTAACATCTTCCATCCTGTAATCAAATAATTCAGATAAAAAAAATAACAACGATTAAGTTATTCAACATTTGATAGAGGATGTAGAATTACCGGCTTGAACCACTTTCGCTGGAAACATATGCATTTGGCTCCTCGATTTTTGCCCACCTTGTCTGCTGTAACTTTTCAAAATTATCTTCTTCTTCATCTACAGCTTGATGGATAACTTTGAGTTGTTCCTTGAAAAATTCGTCTTGATGAAAGGAGGGGACAATTTGTTCCTGAAAACAAATGCATTAATACAGGTCAGATAACAACCTTCATTCATTTGTCTGTCCGCAAATCCGCTTATACTTAATTAAGAACCAAAGCAATTTCACAGTTGGAAAATTTTACCTTTTCTTTGCTTTGTTCAAGCAGTAATATTGTTCGCTGCCTCATGTTGCAATCACTTACTGATGTTTGCTGCAGTTTTTCATCCATGTCTTCTTTTGAAGCCAAGTATCCGCAGAGTTGACGCCTCCTAGCTACAAAGCATGGCACTTTATTACTAAACCGGGCATCTCTGCCTCTTCTTTGCTCTTTGGGACCATACAGATGCTGAGCCTTCCGTTCTTCCAATGATTTGAAATGGTCCAGATGTTCTCCATTTCCCATTCCAATCCACTGATACAGAAGAAAATTAGTTATTAATCCTACTCATATTCTAGCATAAACAAATAGATTGAATCCCTACGAAAACAAAGAAAAGAAAAACATGGGCTACCTTTCCATTTTTCATCTGCTCAAATTTTGTATTCACAATTACAACCATTGAAGGCCAAAGTATTTGATGATCTTTGACATTCTCGTTTAGACCTTCCAATCTACGCGCCTCCTCATTCAAAATTTCAGAAAACAGATGGTGTAGCTTCGCCCTTCTTGTCTTTATTGTCAAGGCATGATGCATGGTGGGCGCCAAGCCTCTACGCCAGTCAATGTCTCCAGGCCACATTGTTGTTGTTGAATTTAAAGCCTCAACAGCAAGTGTATCCATTTGGCCAAAGGACCCCCTCAACCTCTTGTTTCTCTTGCGGCTCCTGTGGCTCTTGTCACTTTTTTGTAACTTTGCAGACACGACTTCTTCTTCATCATTGTCATTGCTAGAGCCTTTTCTGTATACATTCCCCAGGTGGGGAAATTGATCATTGTCATTATCGATGATTTGTGTCATTATCTTCTTTCCCTATATATATATAAGTAAACTACAACTATCAGTTCCATGTATAATTATCTATTTATCAAACAAAAAACAACTAACAGCTCAGAGTAAACTTAAAATCTCACCTTTGTTTTGAACCATTTCTTTGAAGATGTATGCTGGGATTCAGTAATCATAAAGGCAAGACTCCGTTTTCACTTCATGCAACATTTAAGCACAATGAACTAATTGTGAACTGTTTCAATTAAAAACTTCGAAAATGTAAAACTATAAGAGAGTTTAAATAAATTGTGAAAGGGAAATTCGAAAATGTAGACTGAAGATGACAATTACATTACTTGTTGGGCAAGAATGAAATTGGATGGCCATTGAACAACCAGTGCCATGTATTTATACTAGAAAACAAGTGGGAACATCCTATAAAATATTAATATTATTGAAAGATTATCATTATCATTATTTTTTTTCCACAATATTAAAAAAAAATTAACTAAAATATAAACTTAAATAGGTGCTAGAAAACTCTTTTTATGACATCTAACATCTCTCTTTTATTTTATACATTTTTAGTAATTAGATATTTTTTAATTGTTGTATATGACTAGATAATAAAATATTATTTTTTCGATTATAACATATATATATATATATATATATATATATATATATAATTATGTTTAATGATGGTAAGTTGGTGTGAATATATATAGTAAGTTGGTATATATATATTTATATGGTAAGTTGGTAAGTTATACACACCAATTTACTATATTCATTTTGATTTAGCTGACATATGTTTTTTTTAATCATTGCATTTTAGTCAATAAATTGTTTGAAAGGCATGTGATTAAATTGCAATGTTTTTAAAAATTAACAAAATAGTCGAGTAATTAAGACAAATATGGTAGGACAATAACTTACCAACTTACCTTATATATATTTACTTGGATATAATTCATGCATTAGTGTTAAATACTAAACTTTTATTTATTTATTTATTTATATCACTAAATTGTTTGAAAGGTAAGTAATTAAATTGCATTATTTTAATTGGATGTACACAACTTTAGTTGACTAATTAAGACACATAGATATAGTAGGACAAGAACTTACCATAAAATGACAGATTTTTTATCAATGAATTTTAGGCAATAAAATGGTTGAAAGGCATGCAATTAAATTTGTAAGTTTTGAAAGGATTGTAATTAAATTGGATGTATACAACTTTAGTTGACTAATTTAGAGATATTTACAAAAATTATTCTTTAAAAACGTAGGATAGGGTTTTCATCAAACTCTTTGGTTTTTTTTTTTTTTTTTTTTTTTTTTTTTTTTTTTTTTTGTGTATGGAAGGAAGAATTTTGTTGAAACTAAGTCAAAGTACCTTCACCAAACCAATACAAGCCTTCATGACCAAACTAACTTCATAAACATCATTAAACATAAATATCACGGATACCTATTAGAGGAGTCTCAAACTCATCATGGAGGCCTATAGGTAGAGAACTACGTAATCGGCCAACCAATTCCTGACATTAGAATGAATGAATAATTCAAGTATACTCTTGAAAAAAATTTTAAAAACCACATAATTCGGATCCCATCTCTCAACTTCCTTTATCATATTTCGTGTAAGAGTTAACAAATCAACTTCAAGATCATTCTTTTGTAGTCCTAATCCCACACTATTTTTAGAAGCAAAAAATTGACTTCAAGTTTTAGCAAACAAAGTCTAAGCATTTGCCGAAATGCACACCAAAACCACATAATCACATACCTTAATCATTGCACAAAACACCTCAAGATGTAGCGATACCCAGGCTCCATTTCAAACATCCATCATTATTCACCTTCATCGATACATACATCTAAATTGAGGAATCTAACAACCTAAAGATTTTAGGTTAGAGAGAATTAGATTTTGGGGCTCTCAATCAATCTGAATGAGAGTTAGGGTTTTACTATTTATAGTATGTATGGAATACAATTGGATAATTACACATTAAGCCTACACTACCCAAATATATACAAATAGATACATAATTACAATTGGTTACTTTATCACTCCCCCTCAAGTTGAGCTGGGGTGGAAACCACAGCCAACTTGTCCCGAAGTAACTGGAAACAATTTCTGGATAAGAGTTTGGTGAGAATATCAACAGCTTTATAATCCGTGGAGATATATCGAACAGTGAGATGCTTGGCAGTAACCCGTTCTCTGACAAAGTAGAAGTCCAATTCAAGATGCTTAGTTCGAGTATGAAAAACTGGATTAGCAGTAAGATAGGTAGCACTAAGATTGTCACACCACAAGGTAGGAGCCTCCCGCAATGGAAAACCAATCTCAAGTAAGAGCATTTCAAGCTAGGAGAGTTCAGAGGTAGTAGTAGCAAGAGCCCTGTATTCGGCCTCAGTAGACGAACGTGACACCGTCCGTTGCTTGCGGGAAGCCCAAGAAATCAAATTCGTGCCATGGAAGGCACCAAAACCAGAAGTGGAGCACCTATCATCAATACCTCCCCCCCAATCCGAATCAGAAAAGACATGTAAGGCCATAGCACGTTGTGGCTGAAACCTCAAACCAAAGGCAGCAGTGGCCTTTAAATACCGGAGAATACGCTTAAGGGCCTACCAGTGCAAGGAAGTTCGATTGTGCATGAACTGAGCGACTTTGTGAACAGTAAAGGCGATATCCGGGCAGGTAAAAGTAAGATACTACAACCCCCCAACAAGACTACGTTAGAGAGAAATATCATCAACTATCGAATCACCATGTATAGATAACTTGTCATTAGAACTCGCTGGAGTAGCCACGGGTTTGGAGTCAAGCATTCTGGCCCGGGCTAGGAGGTCATGAATGTACCTCCTTTGCAACAAATACATACATGTGGGCTGACGAACAATTTCAATGCCAAGAAAGTATTTCGCTGGACCAAGGTTTTTAATGGCGAATTGGGACTGCAAGTTGCGGATGAGAGTGGCAGCATGAGAGGAGTCATTGCCCAAAATTAGTAAATCATCCACATAGATGAGACAGAATAAAACAATAGAACCTTGCCACAGAAAATAAAGTGAGACATCAACCCGAGAACACTGAAAACCAAATGCAATAAGAGCTTGGGTAAGACGCCTATGCCACATTCGACGAGCCTGTTTCAAGCCATATAAAGGTTTCCGAAGTCTACAAACAAGAGTGGGGTACATCTGATCAACAAAACCAACAGGTTGAGTCATGAAAACCGGCTCATCCAACTCACCATGCAAGAATGCATTTGAGACATCCAAGTGTGTAACAAACCAATCAAAGGAAACAGCCAGAGATAACAAAAGCCGAATAGTGGCAGGTTTAACTACCCGACTGAAAGTATCCTGAAAATCCATACTCGGACGCTGGTGAAAGCCTTTAGCAACAAGTCGCACCTTGTAGCGCTCAACAGAACCATCCGCCTTCAATTTAGTCTTGAAAACCCACTTACAACCAATAACATTATGGGCCCGGGAAGGTGGTACAATCTCCCATGTACAATTGGAGATAAGAGCAGAGAACTCATCGGCCATGGCCTGCCGCCAATGAGGGCTCTTGACAGCATCACTGTAACATGTTGGCTCCGGAGGAAGAGTGGAGGTGAAGAACAACCTTGGAGGTAATTTACCAATCATCTGGCGTGTAACCATACGCCTCTCAGGGACTGGATGTGGTGCCTTTTGTTTGCTATTGGGTACAGCAGCAGTGGATGTAGTAGAGGTGTCATAATTTTGCAAGTCAACAACCAAAGGAATACCAGGGGAAGGGGGATGTGGAGGTGAGGTCGGTAGAGGTGAAGGAATGGTGGGTGATAGTGGGTTAGAGGGAGGCATAAGCACTTTCAGTTTAAGCCAGGCTTCGCGAGCCGTTTTCACACCAATAACTTGAGGAAGAATAGATAGAGAAATTGAGTTAAGTAACCAGCTTAATACCTGCTGATCCTGATTATTCCAGAGAAGATAGGCCGGATTGGGGCTGCCGTCGGCCATGCGCTCTGCAGGGATTGGAGGCGTTCCATCAGCATGATTAACAAGATCACATCCGGCAAGCATTGGTACAATAAGAGTCTTCCATAGTACATAATTAACAGAGTCCAATTTCAGAGGTAATTGGTGAGAGAAGGATGGCGTGACACCCGCCATAGAGGAGGACGTGAGGGCTGGAACGATGGAAGAATTGATTGCATCTACCAAGGCTAAATCGGTCGACATACTGAAGAACAAAAAAACAGAGATCGATGGAAGAGAGAGTGATCGACGGTGAAAAAAAAAGACGAGCAGAGGGATCGCTAGAGAGAGGTCGGCAGTGAAGCCCTTATAGATGTGATACCATAAAGAGTTTTAGGTTAGAGAGAATTAGATTTTGGGGCTCTCAATCAAACTGAATGAGAGTTAGGGTTTTACTATATATAGTATATATGGAATACAATTGGATAATTACACATTGAGCCTACACTACCCAAATATATACAAATAGATACATAATTACAATTTGTTACTCTATCACAACCTACATTAATCGTCAAATTAAAGTCAACAAAGAAATATTATTGAAAATATAATAGTAGTTTAGATCTGCTAAAAGGAGATCATAGTTTAGATCAATATGCGATTTAAACAAACAAACATAAGAAAAATGGATCTCTGTTTTTGCTCTCAATGCAAAGTAGTCTATATAATTGAAAAGAAACAATATGGTTGATAATGCGATTTAAACGAGAATTTATAATCCGATTGAGGAATGGTAACAATTAATGTGGATCCCTTTCAAATTAAAAATGAAATTTAATTAGCATTTAGGGTCGTATTAAGAATATAAATATAATAAAAGAATAAAGCATGTGATGTCGCATATTTTCAAGTGGAGAATTGTTTTGTTTTTTATTGTAAAAAAGACCAAATTGAATTCACCAATAATGTTAGACTTTGCTAGTGTGATACATCGACTTTCATTAGTGAATGTAGTACATTGATTTATTAATTTTACTAATGTGTCATGTAAGCTGACTTTGTTAATTGGACACATAACTTGATGATATATCAATTAAAACGTGAGTAGAATATAATCCCCTTATAGTCGAATTCAATTTTTTTTTTTTAATGTAAATTACATCGTCTCTTTTGGAACAATAAAAATAAAACATTCATCAATTTATAAATACATGAAACCAAATGACTTTTATGTGCCCTACAAAAAATATATAAGTGTTAGTCTTCAAAACAAACGTAAAAAAATAACATGATTTTGAATATGATGTTAATCACATACAGTTTAATCACAACTATAAAATGACTAGTTATAGTTCTTAGGAATTGGAATGGATGACGTATAAATTAAACAAGTTTGATATGTGAAAAAAATCAATTATATGTAATTACAAGACACAATATTTTTGTAGTTCAGCCAATTATGTCAATACAAGAAAACACGGCATTAGCGACTGCAAAAGTGGTTGATAAATGGTCGCTAAATTGAATTAGCAACCAACTTTTTGACTTTAGCGGCCACACACCATGTACTGGCTTGTTGCTAGAACACACTAACTACCCAATCTCTAAGTCAGTGACCGGTCTTTTTAGCATTAGCAACTGCATCGTTAGTCATTAAATTGTTTTTATATTTCCAATCTGTTGACTTTTTGGTGATGGACTGTTGAGAAATCATATTATACAACTAACTAATTGTGGTTACTTAACCGGATCACATTAACTTTGGTTAATGATGAAAGGGGTTAATTAACTATGGTTAATTAGTTGTTAGATTATTAGTTAGTTTGTTGAAACTAATTTTCCCTCTTTTACTTCTGTGTATATAAAGAGCTTAATAGCTCTTTTACTTACTTGTAATTTTTGAGAATAAATAAAACTTTTCATTTTCTTTCTCTTCTTCACATGGTATCAGAGCTGAGTTTCATCAGCTTCAAAGTTTTCCGCAATTAGGTTTCTTAACAAATCAATTCCACGATGGTAAGAAAGAAAGGAGCTCGTCCGGGATTCCAGGTTCTTCAAGGGGAAGACATGAATCCAGAGCAAGCAAACAACAATGAAGATTTGGAGGATGAAAGCGATGAAGATGGTGCGATAATGGAGCTATGAAATTCTGACAATCCAAGAATGACTCTGGTAAGTTCCCCACTCACTACAACCAATTTATCTTTCATGGATTAGGGCAGTGAAAATAGGACTTTCTGCAAAAGATAAAATTGATTTCGTCTTACGTGATGATTTAGAACCACCTGTTGATTCTAAGAATTACAAAAGATGGAAAAAGTGTGATAATATGGTCCTTTCATGGTTAATTGGTTCGATTTCGAAAGATTTGGCTGATTCCTTTCTTTATGCCCAAACCACGAAAGAACTGTGGAAAGAACCAGAACAGCGATTTGGTGAATCAAATGGACCATTGATTTATCAAATTAAAAGAGAGTTAACAGGAGTTGTTCAAGGTGACCTGTCTGTAAGTCTCTATTTTACAAAATTAAAGAAATTATGGGCTGATCTTGCTGATCTTTATCCCATCCCTATGTGCAATTGTGGAGAAATGACATAGAAGATAATACAAATGGTTGAATCTGACCACCTAATGTAGTTTTTAATGGGAGTAAATGATAGCTATGATTCCATCAGAGACCAGATTTTAATGCTCGATCCTTTACCTTCTATCAACAAAGCTTATTCCATGATTCAAAAAATAGAAAAACAGAAGTTCAATGTTGAAGAAAAACAGAAAACTCATAATGGCATACCTGGTTTTCAATTAACCAATGCAACAACAGCATCGGCTCAACATTTTTCTTACAAAAACCAATCAAAAGGCCATAAGAAGCATAATGAGACTGTTGCTGACAAGGATAATCTGTTTTGTATACTTTGTAATCGACCAAGGCACACAAGAGAAACTTGTTTCAAGATAATTGGTTATCCTGACTGGTATAAATCATCTAATAAAACTGTATCCAGGGGTGGATGAAGAAAACAGGCACATGCTCATTTGGCTCAAGGTACTCAGTCACAACTACCAAAAGAGGAACCAGATTACATGAAGCAGCTTATTCAGAATGAGGTTCAGAAGTATTTAAAGAATCAAGCAAGCTCAACTCCTAGTGTTACAGCAAATCTTGCTTAATTTTCTGGATTTGCAGGTAATGTTTTCTTAACTCAAAATCCTATTGCAATTGATGAGTCATGGATTATAGACTCAGGAGCATCTTCACATATGTGTGCCTATGATAATTCATTTGTTCAGTTAGAACCCTTATTGCATCCACAAATGGTACATTTACCTGATGGGAGTCAACAAACAATTACACATAAGGGAACTGTTTGCTTTACATCTCATTTCAGTTTATATGATGTGCTTTATGTTCCTTCATTCAAGTTCAATTTGTTATCAGTGGGACAATTGTTACGGGATGTAAACATAACAGTTGTGTTCTACCCTGATATATGTGTCCTACAGGACCTGAAGACTAAACAAATTTTGGCAGTGGGTTTCCTTCAAGAAGGGTTGTATAAGTTGACAAAGCAGTCTTTTCAGCCATAATTTTTCAATACCAATTCTTGTAATTCTGTTTTACAAAAGGATGTTGTATGTAATAATGTTGTTTCTAAGGACATGTTATGGCACTTTAAACTTGGTCATACTTCTTGGAAGAACTTACAGCATATTTCTGCTATTAAATGCACAGAAATCAATGTTCCTTGTGACATTTGTCCTTTGGCTAAGCAACACAGGTTAGCTTTTCCTAAAAGCACCACTATTTCTGATGCTATTTTTTACTTAATACATATAGATTTATAGGGACCATACCATATTCAGTCTACTTCAGGAGCCAAGTACATCCTTACTATTGTAGATGATTTCTCTTGGGCATTATGGACAATTTTATTAGCTGCTAAATCTGAAGTCGTTCATGCTTTACAGCAGTTTTTCCCCATGATTACTACTCAGTTTAATGTTTCTGTCAAAGTGGTTCGTAGTGACAATGGGACTGAGTTTTTAAATAATAGCTGTCAAACTTTGTTTCAATCCCTAGGAATAATACATCAGAAAACCTGTCCTTATACCCCTCAGCAAAATGGGATTGCAGAACGTAAGCATAGGCATTTACTTGACATGGCTCGAGCATTACTCTTTTAATTTGGGTTGTCTACTGTGTATTGGGGTGAAGCTATTTTACAAGCTACCCATATTATCAACTTATTGCCTGTTGAGAGTCTGAATTGGACTACACCTTTTTTCAGATTACATAAAAAGGATCCAGATTATACTCACTTGAAACCCTTTGGTTGTTTATGTTACATTTCTAATGTCAAACCCAATAAAGATAAATTTGATGTTCGGGCCTATAAAGCACTCTTCTTGGGTTATAAATCGGGCCAAAAAGGGTTCTTAGTTCTTAATTGTGATTCCCAAGCGTTAACAGTCTCACGAGATGTTGTTTTTCATGAAGAAACATTTCCTTTTAAGAAGGAGGGGGTGGTTTTCTCTGATAATTTGTTTTCTTCTCACATATTCTCTGATAATAAGCCATAGGTTTCCACTGATGTTGTTTTACCTGTCTATCAACCACTTTCAATGTCCCGCACTGGTAGAGAATTACGACAACCAAGTTGGTTAAATGATTTTTTTTCCAATGTTCAAGTATAGCCATCTGTTGATATTCTAGGTTTGTTACCTAATTTTTCTCTTCAACATCAGGCCTTCTTAAGTAATATTATAGCTGTTCATGAACCAAAGAATTACAAAGAGGCTACTCAACAACCTGCATGGGTAGATGCTATGAATCATGAGTTGCATGCTCTTGAACAGAATGATACCTGGATTTTATGTGACTTGCCATCTAACAAACGTCCTATTGCTTCTAAAAGGGTATTTTGAATCAAATATAAGCAAGATGGTAGTGTTGATAGATTGAAAGCTCGATTGGTTGCTAAAGGTTTTAATCAGATGCAGGGGCTTGATTACACAGACTCTTTCTCTCCTGTGGCAAGATTGGTGACAGTCAGACTTTTCTTAGCTATTGCAGCAGCTAAAACATGGCCCATGCATCAGATTGATATCAATAATGCTTACCTTCATGGCTTTATTGAGGAGGAACTCTACATGGTACCACCAGAGAGATATACAAAAGCTCGAGCAGGGCAGGTGTGTAGATTGATCAAGTCTTTATATGGCTTAAAACAGGCAGGGCGACAATGGAATAAAGTAATGTCTTCCAAGCTATAGGCTTATGGTTTTAATCGTTCTGCTCATGATCATTGTTCATATACCAAATCAGTGGATGGTCATTTCTTGGCTATAATTCTATATGTTGATGACTTGCTTATCACAGGTACTTCAGAAGCATTGATTATTGCTATTAAGGAGTATCTACATGCTTAATTTACAATCAAAGATCTAGGAGCAGCAAAATATTTTTTGGGCATCGAAGTTGCTCGATCTTCTACTGGTATTCTGTTATTTCAGACTAAATATATAACAGATTTATTGACAGATACAAAATGACAATAGTACATGTGGCATCTTCTCCTCTACCTACTGGGTTTCAGCCTCATATTCAGAGTCTGAAATTATCTTACCCTAATTCTTATCGAAGATTGATTGGTCGATTGTTATACTTGGGTTTTACCCGGCCTGATATAGCTTTTCCAACCCAGCAACTCAGTCAATTCATGTCAGAACCGATGGATCATCACATGGATGCTGCCTTGCATATTGTTAGATACTTGAAAGGTACCAAATAGTTTGGTTTATTCTATCCAGTTCAAAATGATCTTACCTTGCGTGGATATAGTGATGCAGATTGGGCAGTGTGTAAACAAACTAGAAAATCCATTACTGGTTATTGTCTTACCTTGGGGCATGCTTTAATTTCCTGGAAATCCAAGAAGCAAGCAACAGTTTGAAGGTCCTCTGCAGAAGCTGAGTATCACAGCCTTGCTACTACAGCTTGTGAACTTAAATGGGTGACTTTTCTGTTGAAAGAATTCCATATTCCTATCTCCTTGCCGTTGTCTTTGTACTGTGATAATACTTCAGCCATTTCAATTGCAGCAAATCCGATTACTCATGAGAAGACAAAACACTTTGATATTGATGTACACTTCTTTCGCAGCTACATTGAAGATGGTTTTCTTGTTACCCCACATTTATCAACCTCAGTACAGCCTGCTGATATTTTCACCAAACAGCTTGCTCGAGCTCAAATGATTCCTACATTGTCTAAGCTTGGGTTGAGGGGGGAATGTTGAGAAATCATATTGTACAACTAACTAATTGTGGTTACTTAACCGGATCACATTAACTTTGGTTAATGATGAAAGGGGTTAATTAACTATGGTTAATTAGTTGTTAGATGATTAGCTAGTTTGTTGAAACTAATTTGAAACTAATTTTCCCTCTTTTACTTCTGTGTATATAAAGAGCTTAATAGCTCTTTTACTTGTAATTTTTTAGAACAAATAAAACTTTTCATTTTCTTTCTCTTCTTCACATGGACTAGCGACGATTTTTATTCAGTAATTAAATTAACAAAAAATTATAAAAAGCATATTGTGGTTTACTGCATTTGTAAAATAAGGACGATGGTTTTTTTTTTTTTTGGTTAAAAAGCAATGTTATCAAAACCAGACTAGACAATGAATCGACAAGACTATTGATTTATGGTTGAACCGGTTCAACTGGATTTAATTGGAAGTTCAACCAGATTTTTATTTTCTTAGAAGAATATTATTTATATACTATTATTATTATTATAAATGTTAGGAATAATTTTGATGTGATCTCTAAATATATATACATGTATATATATATTCATAGAGAGAAAATTAATTATTATTTTGACATATACTTAATATATTTTTCATTTCTCTAATTAAAATCTATCAAAATAAAAACAAAACATAAAAATATAAAAGAAAAAAAAAGATTTTTCTATAATTCATAACAAATTGGCTGTGTAAACCCAAAAACCAACCAAAAACTAATGGAATAAATAGATTATTTCTACACCATAATTAATAGAATATCCTAACCCTAGCCTTTTTTCTATTTCTCTTCACTGACCATACAACTTCAACCAGATTTCCACTTCTTCGAACCACTCGCCGCATAGAAGATCAATGAGCAGTTTTCAGAAGACATTTTTTTTTTCTCTTTTTCTTTGGTTGCAGAATAATGGTGTGCATTGTGAAGGTGAAGATTGAGAGGAGACGCAAATCGGATTTTAGGGTTACAAAAAAAAAATTTTTCAGCAAAAACGACGGAGTATAAATTAATTCAGGGGTAAACTAAAGAGACTCCGTGGGCCTTGAGAGTGCTATGCTTGACTAGATGAGTGAGTACATAAGTGGGGTTGAGCCCATGTAACATAAAACCAATTGGTTTATGTTAAGGTCCAATCTACACCACTCATATATTACTCTTTGCTCTTATATATTTCCGATGTGGGATTCATTACTCAACATCTCCAACACTCTCCCTCAAATGCAACTGGGCCTGGACCAGTTGTCACTTGTCAAACATTACTTGGCCTATCTCCTTTGAGACCCAAGGTTATAACGGGTCTAGTTTTCACTACTAGCCCAAACTCCATCAGGACTTTAAACACGAGCCCAAGATCTTTTCGATTGCTAGGCCTTCTTCTACTCTGATACCATGAGGAGACTCCGTGGGCCTTAAGAGTGTTGGGCTTGACTGAATGAGTGAGCAGATAAGTGGGGTTGAGCCCATGTAACACAAAGACCAATTGGCTTTTGTTAAGGCCCAATCTACACCACTCATATACTACTCTTTGATCTTATATATTTCCGATGTGGGATACATTCTTCAATATCTCTAACATAAACCGAGTTCTAACCGAGTCTTTTTTTTTTCTGAATCGCCTTTTTTGTATGTATCTTGTGTTTGCGTTGTATAAATTTCTAAACGCTAATTCTTTCTAAAAGCCTAAACTCCAGCAGGTCAAGTCCAAAATTTGAAACGACAGGGATTAAAAAGATAGTTGATTTAATAATAAAAAGAGATAAAAAAGCCTTTTTACCTATTTGAAAATGAATTCCACAAAACTGTAACGAATTGATCATATGAAACTAAACAAAACAGACCATATAAAAGAAAATTCATTTTTTTAAAAAAATAAATGTATTGAGTGGAAATTACATGAAAACAATTATAAATAGTATGAATCGAGTCATGGACATTTTATTGATAATTAATCATATTTCTCAATCAAAGATTGGTTGATTAATTGGAGCAGATGGAGTAGAGGGAGGAAGTGATCCTTTTGGTAGCATCCCGAAATTCAATTTACGTAAGTTACAAACTAAAGGAGCGTTATATGGACCTGGACTAATTGGTCCTCTTAGTAGTACCCCAAAATTCTCTCTCTTTTTTTTTTTTTTTTTTTCACAACTGACCCTTCGGCAAAACAAATGCCTAAAATAATTAGCAAAACCACCAGTTTCATTCCTTTTTTGCTAACCTCACCCATTTTCCTTCTCTTGATTTTTTTTTTTTTTTTTTTTTCAATTTTAATGATTCAAATATGCTACATGCATGAGACCCTTTATATAAGCATAGAATATTAATGTACTTTATTTTATTCCATATATATCATAAGATCATGAAATTAAAGATTTTCCATGATTTTCTTTTTTTCTTTTAATTACTTATTATTAACTTATATACATTTGTAACTTAATTTGCTTGAAATTTTATTCCTTGAAACCGTTTAGATATGCGTAGGTTATTCCTCTGAAAATTGGAAATAAACTATTCTCATAATGTGGTATTTTGTATTGAGCTCGCATATCCAATTAAGTGCCATAATTATTTTCATCCACATTTGCTTAATTATCGTTTTGTTTACGGTAATTTCTACTTTGAATTCACTCAATATTTTAAATTTTCTTCATTTTAACAAAGTAATACGAATAATTGTCTTAAAAATGTTAGAAGCAGTAAACTCAAATACAATTTATATAAGTAAATTGCATATTACAAAATACAGAATTCAAATAAATTGAAGAACAGAAAGTAAGACCTAGAAATACTTTTCAACCTTAACAACCAAAGAAACAATAGAGTTGAGGCATGAAATCACAGTCTCCTTAAGACAATTATCTGCCCGTAGTGGCGATTTGTCTTTCAGGATACAACACCTCTCAAAGGCGAACTCAACTGTGCGAAGCGGACTATCACCGAAAAAGAAGAAAAACGATAGCCTATTTAGAAAGAATCAGATTGCAGAGAAGGAGGAGGAAAGGAATTTCGAATTTCTATGGTATCTCTGCAACTGATGGAGAGCAACAAGAAATATGCAGAAGGATGATTAATAGCTTAGAATTAAATGACATTAAATTGAATTAATTCTCTTATTAAGAGAATTTATTTTGCAGTTATATTTTTTATTCAAAATAAAACTGCAAATATGAAGAGGCTCAAAATATCTGGAGAAAATTAGTCGGACTGGAGCAAAAATTAAGCAGACCTGTTGTGGCTCATTTCGGTTCGGCATTCGCGACGCCAATGTCGTGCAGGTGCGCATTGGGCTTTTGAAGGCTTGGGGCAAGGATTTGCAACCTCCCTCCCTCGCGCGCGTGTGTGCAAAAGAGAGCCTTTTGGCTTACACAAGCTAACACCTTACAAAAAGTGTGTTTCAATATAAACACATTTTCCTCTTTATTTTTTTCCCATGTGGGATAAGTTAACATGAGCCAATATTTCTCCGAATATTCCATTTCATTAAGCTAACTTTGAGCAACAATTTCTCATTCACTACTTATCCGTTTTGGATAAATTATATACCGTTGGAAAGCTCACGTTACGTACTATACATTGACATTAATCATTTGATTTAATATGGTTCCTTTTCATAATATAATTTGGCCCGAAGTTGACAAATAGTCACCAATACATAACCCAATATTTGTCAAATTTCCAACAATCCCCCACATGAATGAAATTGATTAACGAAAAGAAAGATTAAAATCGAAGTGGTGATAGTAAACTACAGTCGATACTTGCATAGGATAGGTAGACATCGACCTTGAACCTTCCCTTGTGCTAGTATGTTTACTTTTACTGGCTGACTAGTACACGCGGTGTCCTTGAACTATTCTGTCGTTTGTGTAAACGATGATATACCTCACACAAATACCAACATAACACAGTTTTGGTTCTCATGGTTATGTCCATTATGGTCATGGATATCTCCTAGTTCTGCAAGAGTTTCAGATAAGTAAGCCCCATTAGTTTCTTTTGAAGCAACCCCACTTCACTCTCACATAGGTGATCTCTTTTGCTCAAACTTGATGTACAAAGAATCATTAAAAGCATAGCTTAACCTTTTCACATTTTATCAACTGTTTACATCATAGGAATGGACAAGGGTTTGACCCTTACAGTGACCTCACAAGGTCTATGCAATTATGTTGTTCCATTGAACCTAAATCTTGGGATCTCCAGTCAACAAGGTTGGGTTTTCCTTCACATAGTGCCTTAAATATTCATGGGCTTTAGTCCCATTCCCCTCAATGTCTTTTCAACTTGATCTCGATTTAACCCTTAGGTTAGCGGATCCGCAGTGTTATCCTTTGACCCTACAAAGTCAATAGAGATAACTCCCGTTGAGATCAGTTGTCTAACGGTATTATGATGTCAACACATGTGTCTCAACTTATCGTCGTATATAACGTTATATGCTCTTTCAATCGCTGCTTGATTATCGCAATGTGTACAAATTGCGAGCACAGGCTTTTGCCATTCTGGAATATCTTCTAAGAAATTTCATAGCCATTCAGCTTCCTCTTCGGTTTTATCCAAGGCTACAAACTCAGCTTCCATAGTGGATCTAGTTATAATCGTTTGCCTTGAGGATTTCTAGGACATTGCTCCTCCTCCTAGAGTGAACATGTGCCCACTTGTACCTTTAGAATTCTTAATGTCAGCTATCCAACTGGCATCAGAATATGCTTCTAGTACCACAGGTTCTCTCGTATAGTGCAAACCATAATTACGAGTATATCGCAAATACCTTAGTATTCTAACGATAGCTACCCAATGAATCTTTCCTGTATTGCTCGTATATTTGCTTAAACTACTTATAGTATAAGCAATGTCAGGTCTTGTAGAACTCGAAAGGTACATCAAACTACCTATAACCCTAGCATATTCCAATTGGTCTATGCCTTCACCTTTGTTTTTGGACAAATGTTGACTAATGTCTAACAGAGTTTTGGCTATGACAGTATCATCTTTGTTAAACTTATCAAGTATCTTGTCCACGTAGTGTGACTGAGTTAAAATGAGACCGTTAGGTGAACGTTGAACTTGGATGCCTAAAATCACGTCCGCCAGTCCTGTATCTTTCATGTCAAATCTGGAATTTAACATGTTCTTGGTATTCTTTACATCTTCTCATTGCTTCCCACAATGAGTATGTCATCAACATACAAGCATAGGATAACATATCCTTTACTTGTAGTTTTGACATAAATACATTTGTCACACTCGTTGACACGATAACCACTAGCCATCATGGCATCATCAAACTTTTTGTGCCATTGTTTTGGTGCTTGCTTTAAACCGTATAAAGACTTCACCAATTTATAGACTTTCCTTTCTTGACCTGGAACTACACAACCTTCAGGTAATTCCATGTAGATTTCTTCTTCAAGATCTCCATTCAGAAAAGCTATCTTCACATCCATTTGATGTACCTCAAGATTCCATAGACAGAAATTGCAAGTACCATCTAATGGATGTTATTCATGACATTGAAGAATAAGTATCAAAGTAGTTAAGGTCTTCCTTTTGTCTATAACCTTTTATAACCAAACGGGCCTTGTACTTATCAATTGTTCCATTGGCTTTCAATTTCCATTTGAAAATCCATTAAGAACTTAGTGGTTTAATTCCGGGAGGAAGATCCACTAATTCCCAAGTATGATTTTGCAAAATGGAATCAATCTCACTCCTTATGGCTTCTTTCCATAAAGGACTTTTTGTTGAACTTACAGCTTCTTTGTAAGTTTGTGGTTCAGCTTCTAACATGTAGGTTAGAAAATCTGGACCAAAAGATTTTTCCATCCTTGCCCTTTTACTTCTTCGAGGCTCAACCTCTATATTCGTCTCATCCTCTACTTGAAGATCTTGAACATTCTCTTCAACCTCTTATTGAAGTTCTTCACCATTCTCGACTTTGTCATGTTGACCATGTTGACTGTCGTCCTCAACAGTCTTACGAGACTGTTTAGATCCTGACCCCACATTGTTTTATTTGCATGGAAACTCGTTTTCAAAGAACGAGTCATCCTTTGACTCCGTGATTGTATTCTTGTGTACTTCCGGGTTTTTAGATTCATGCATAAGAAACTGATACACATTACTGTGTTCCGCATATCCAATGAAAATACAATCCATTGTCTTTGGACATATTTTCATTCTCTTAGGTAATGGGGCCATTACCTTTGCAAGACACCCCCCCACACTTTCAAGTAACTATAAGAAGGATTTCTACCTTTCCATAATTCATAAGGGGTTTTATCTTGTTTCTTATGGGGTACCTTGTTTAAAAGGTAATTTACTGACAACACAGCATCCCCCCATATGTTTTGTGGTAACCCAAAACTAGTTAGCATCACATTCATCATTTCCTTTAAGGTACGATTCTTGCGTTCACCGTTAGATTAAGGAGAGTATGGCGGTGTTACTTTGTGAATAATACCATGTTGGGAGCAAAACTCACCAAATGGTGCAACATATTCACCACCACGATCACTTCTTACCACCTTAATCTTTTTATTAAGTTGGTTTTCTACTTCTTACTTATAGAGAACAAATTTCTCTAAAGCCTCATCTTTTCTTTTAAGCAAATACACATAACAGTATTTTGTGCTATCATCTATGAAGGTAATAAAATATTTATTTCCTCCTTGATTGAACAAACTTTAAGTCATAAAGTATCTGTGTGTATAAGATCAAGTGGTTCTGAATTTCTTTCAACAAAATGAAATGAAGATCTTGTCAATTTTGTCTCTACCCAAATTCCACATTTATGGTTTTTATCAATTTGAAAGATGGGGATATGATTCAAGTTAATTAAACATCGCAACGTGTCAAAATTAACATGTCCAAGTCTACTATGCCATAAATTAGAAGACTCAATAATATAAGCAGAAGAAATGTTATTCTCATTCATTTCAATTGAATTTGATTTACAAGAGATACAATTAAATTTGAACATCCCATTACATTCATATCCCTTGCCCATATACATACCCCTTTTAGACAAAATAAATTTCTGAGACTTAAAAACCATCTTGAAGCCATGTGAGCTCAAGAGGCTCCCAGAAACCAACTTCTTCCTCATTTCTAGAACATACAAGACATTTGTAGCTTCACTTCTTTCCTAGAAGTCATTTTCAGAATGACAGTTCCATGTCCCTTGATCTTTGAAGTAGCAAAATTGCCCATGTAGAGATTCTCTCCTTTCTTTATAAGGGTCAATCCAAGAAAAGACCCTTTATCATAGCAAATGTGGCGAGTAGCACCAGTATCAAGCCACCATTCTCTTGGGTTCGAGTCAACTAGGTTGACTTCAGAAATCACTGCACACATATCGATGTCAGACACATCCTTAGCGATTTCTTGCATAGCATTTGCCTCTTTTTTGTTGACCCTTTTTGGTATCCTACAATCAGAGGACTTGTGTCCCATTTTGTTGCAATTGAAGCATTTCCCATTAAACTTTGGTTTCTTGGAAATTCCCCCTTTAGGTCCCAATTTGGACTTAGATCCAGTAGGTTGTTTGCCCTTCTTGGGGTCTTTCTTGACCTCCACAACATTGGCTCTAGCCATAGCTTGATTAGCAGCAACTAAAGATTTCCTCTCTGATCTTCTATTGTCTTCCTCAATACGAACTCAGATAATCAGATCCTCAACAGACATCTCTTTCCGTTTATACTTGAGATCGCTTTTGAAATCACTCCAACTAGGTGGCAATTTCTTAATGATTACAGCCACTTGGAAGGTTTCACTAGTCTCCATCCTTTCAACTTGCATCCCATGGATCAAAAGCTGGATTTCTTACACTTGACTCACAACAGATTTGGAATCAATCATTTTGTAATTAAGGAATTGGCCTACTAGGTATTTCTTAGCACCAGAAGCCTCAGTTTTGTACTTCCTATCTAAGGAGTCCCTTAACTCCTTTGTAGTTCATTTAATAGTGTAAACCTCATGCAAATCAGGAACTAATCCATTCAGAATGTGGTTTCTGTAAAGGAAATCCAAATGATTCCAACCATTAACAGTTAACTGAATAGAAGCATCCACCACTCCTTCGCGTACAACATGAGGATCTTCTTTCAGCAATCTATGATTTTGCATGCTAGTCAAGTTGAAAAGCATTTTCTGTTGCCACATCTTAAAATTCACTTCGTTAAATTTTTCTGGTCTTTCAAGCACTATTACTGGGTATGAACCCGAACCAGCTACAGGACCGTTAGGCATAACAAGCCCAGAATCATTAGGACCATTTTGTCCATTTTGGTTATTCTGGCCTTAAACAGTTTCAAAACCATTGCCTCCAATAGGTGGGACATATCAGTCATTTTTCAATCTGAAATTTCAAATAAACAAAGTTAGTGAAATTCCAGAATCAACAAATCAAACACAGAAAATGAATCACAAATAAGAACTGTTAATATAGAGCAACAAATGTTCGAACAGTCTAAAAGAATCCAGTAAAAGGTCCAAAGAATTTCTCCAAATGTCAAGGTATTAAATATCAAGAATGTCAAGTTATTAAATATCCAGAATGTTAAGATAATCATGTAAAACTTAACAAAGTACTACGAATAATTGTCTTAAGAATGTTAGAAGCAGTAAGCTCAAATACAATTTATATAAGTAAATTGCAGATTACGAAATACAGAATTCAAATAAATTGAAGAACAGAAAGTAAGACCTAGAAATACTTTTCAACCTTAACAACCAAAGAAACAGTAAAGTTGAAGCCTGAAATCACAGTCTTCTTAAGATAATTATCTGCCTGTAGTGGCGATTTGTCTCCCAAGATACAACAACTCTCAAAGGAGAATTTTATTGCAGCTGTCGGAGTGTCCGTAAGTGAAGTGATATGTAAATCTTTTGTGGCCTTGAAGCTTTAAGTGGCTTTTGGTTAAAAATAACTCTCTCACCCTAAACTTTTGTGACAATGAAAAATAAAAAATCAAATAAGGTATATATAGTTAAAAGAGCGTATATATGGATCCTCAATGGGCATTTTAACCAAACAAAAAAAAAAAAAAAAAAAAAAATACACACCAGATTTTAGAAATACACTCCTAAAATAACAAAGACGTGCCAAATCTCTAAATAATAGAGAAATTAAATACAAACATTTTTAAAGCTTATGTAATTTCTAGAATACTAAAATTAAATAGCCAATAAGGAATCAAAGCGAATAAAATATCTTGATTGCCATAAATCGCAAAATCATCGTTATAACAACACTGATGGTGATGTCGTGGTAATATCTTAATTAGTAAATCTTTTTTATGTGTATTTTTGTCTTTATCCTTTTTTTTTTTTTAATTACGTACATATCTACTAATTTTTAAATATATATCATTATATTTTGGTGAATTTCTATGGTGAAAACAGTTGTGATATATAAATAATATAAGAGCTTTTTGTGTTAGTAATCTAAATATTAACATAATAAGAAAGAAAAAGATTGAACAAAGATACTTTATTTTTGAGTTAGTAAAATATTATAAATTTATTAAAACCGTTGTTAGGTGTCATTACAAATTTTTATTTTTATTTTCTTTATTTTTTATTTTTTTTGTTATTACATCTTAAATTATCTTAAATTTGTGTCATTCTGATCAATAACCTCAAAGGACAAGGGCAAGAAAGAATGTTCCAACCTAACACAAGATACAAGGAATAGGTGAATTTTTACCAATCGTCTCACTGTGCACTAGGACTACAGTGGTCTGTACCGTTAAATGATTGAGACATAATTAATTGTGACAATGTATCGATCATCGAACTGTGCGGATCACTGTGGTCCCTTTCAACAATAGAACTTTTCCCAATAGTCTCCCGGATTTCAAGTTTGTACCATAAATGCCACTAAATCTTGTTTTGTAATAGGCAATAGAGCTTGCACTACCCTAACCCCAAAAAGGAATAAAACTATACAATAAAACTGAAACTTAGTAGAAGAAACGAACAAAATTAAAACAGAATTGATTACATACAAAACTTAATCAGCCCACATAACCACCCGTCGAGGTAAGGCACATCTGCCCAAGCATCCAAAATTTCTACAAACATTGCAGCATCAACTGAAAAAACAACAGATAGGTAGAAAGGTTATCAGCAGAACAATAAAATAAATCCATAAAACATATTCAGATCAATCATAAAATCTCAGAGCCAAGCCACAAAATCTTTATCTCGATGCACTCGCCCCTTAGCCAAATTGTCTGTGAAGAAGTTTTGCTCTCTAGGGCAGTGGGAGAATGAATAAGATTGAAGCAATAATAAGTAGTTATCTACTTCATTGAAAATTGAAGCAAGCTTCCACAATCTTGGAGAAGAGGGATTCTTTAGCCATATGTAACAGATCCAATTCGAATAAGATTTCTACATTCTGAGATTGGAGAAAGGAAATGGAAATTCGAAGGGCTTTACAAACTGCATAGACCTCTACAAAGTTAGAATCTTTATTCCCAATGGTTGAATAGAACTTACAAATTACCAAACCATTATAGTTACGAAGAACACCATCAACACCCGCTGGTCCCGGATTCCCAAAGGACAATTCATTAGTATTCCATTTTAGCTTACTTGAAGGAGGTGGAACCCATAAATAAAACATTGATGACTTCTTGGGATGAGAGCCCCAATTATTGACATCTGGGATCAAACTAAGTTCAGATGAGGGCAATGAGCTGAAGATATTTTTAGCTCTAATCCAATAGAATGCCCGAGAGAAGATGAGCTGAAGAATGAGAGTCTTATTTGTTACATTTCGTTGAAGATAATGGCATTCCTTTCAAGAAAATGGTCTAACAAGCTGCCATAAAAATAAACATTCACATTGATTTTTGATGAAATATATAGAGCATAAACATAGAATTTCATAAAAGGAATACTGCAAATGCTGTACCTGTGACTCACTATAATTGAAGAACAATATAATGCCTATTTATAGGCTTACAATGCTATCTAAAGCATAACAACTAAATCAAATTTGAATTTAAAAAACTAATATTTTATTTTTCTAACAAACTTGATGAATATCTAAGATATGATTACAGATTTTGCAATCAAATTCCAACACTCCCTCTTGATTCAAAATCTGCAAACTTTTGTTTAGCTTTTTGAATCTTGCTGAAACACTTATTCTTGACTTTGTAGCTGAAAAAAGCATTGGATATAATTATGGGTCATGGGTCATTTTTGTGGGTCATGGTTCATTGTTGTGGGTCATTTTATGGGTCATAGTTATAGATATGGGTCATGGGCATGGTATGGGTCATAGTTATGGGTTGTTGGCATGAGTCATCGGTATAAGTCATTGGCATGGATCATGTCACAGTTTTGAGACTTGCCGGTCTCTTCAAAATAATATTACAGTTTTGAGACATGTCGGTCTCTTCAAAATAATATTACAGTTTTGAGACATGTCGGTCTCTTCAAAATAATATTACAGTTTTGAGACATGTCGGTCTCTTCAAAATAATGTATCTTCATTTTGCAGCTTTTCTTCATCAACACATGCTTGCATCACTTAATGTGCTTTGTTCTTGCAAACTTTCTGATCTTTATTTTTTTGGATCACTCACAGGTCCCTCAAGAAGATAGCTCTGATACCATGATGAAATATATAGAGCATAAACATAGAATTTCATAAAAGGAATACTGCAAATGCTGTACCTGTGACTCACTATAATTGAAGAACAATATAATGCCTATTTATAGGCTTACAATGCTATCTAAAGCATAACAACTAAATCAAATTTGAATTTAAAAAACTAATATTTTATTTTTCTAACAAACTTGATGAATATCTAAGATATGATTACAGATTTTGCAATCAAATTCCAACAATTTTAAATACCCATGAACTAATCCCATCCAACAACAATATAAACTAGGAAACGAATTGGGTAGGATTGCGGAGCGACCCCACCACTTTATCAGATTATCCATATAAAAGAAACAGTTGGACAGAGAACTAATAAATGGTCCAAAACTTCCTCTCCTTCACCGCAAAAAACGAAGGAACAATTCCCAAAGTGGATTATCCCTCTCTTTAAAAGATTGAGCTTGGTACTCACTCTATCTTGCAAAGTCATCCACATAAAAATCTCAACTTTTGGTGGAGCAAGTCCCATCCATACAGTAGGGAGAATCGAGACTGAAAGAAGATTGAATTGCAGTGCACGCAGATTTCAAAGAATAGACCCCTTTAGGATCAAATTTCCAAATCAAACGGCCACAGCTATGAGAAGATAAAACAAACTAAGAGATTCTCATAACTAAGTATTTCTGGATTTCGAAGCAATCTATGCCATTGTAAGGACTAAAACCAAACACCATTATCCCAATGCCCACAATTCCTTACATTAGAATCTTTATTGACAGAAATCCGAAAAAGATGAGGAAATTTATCTTTAAGAGGTAACTCCCCAGCCCAAATATCATTCCAAAATAAGCACTCATCCCCCATACACACCACATATTTAATCCCATTGCTCAAACAAGTAAGAGATTTACATTTCGAGATATCAAACCAAAGAGCAGACATATTAGACGCAGAGATTGCAATAGGGAGAGAAGTGGCCTGTGAGTAGTATTTCCCAATAATAAACTTTTTCCATAGTCGGAAAACGCCAAACATTTAAACAAAAGACTGAAATTTTTTTGACCCATGGAACCTATACCAAGTCCACCCAGTCGCTTTGATCTTTCATTGGTTTCCCAATTGACCCAACCAGTTTTGCTACGTTCCTCACTACCACCCAAAAGAGCCGTTTCTTGGTCGAGTTCGAGGAGTTTAGACAGAGTTGTACACAAACTTGGAATAATACAAGAGAATTTTTTTGGCCCAAGTATACAACATTGTTGAAATAAATTGATTCATAATTGACAGCTCATTTAGCACTTAGACTTGGTCTTTGGTTGTTGAAGTCTTGTTCCTTAATTTACTGATAGTTAGTTAATAAGATCATGGTTGATTTAGTGGCTAAAATATCGATATTCAGTTTGTTATGTCAGCTGTAATTTGTTTCTTGTATGCCTATAAATTGGCCTCTCTACTATTGAAATATATGGGCAAGTTTAAATCAAAACACTTGTGTTATTTATCTTTTTCTATTCTCTGCTTTGTTCCTACATTTTTGGTATCAGAGCACAGCTTGAGAGTGAGTAGAAAGTAAACATGTGAGTTGAGTGAAACACTAAGAGAAATGCAAATGGGTATTAATGGCAATGCCATCGATTTAACACAATCACTCATTCCCATTTTCAAAGGTGAAGGATATGAATTTTGAGTATTCATATGAAAACTGATGCAGCGGAAGAAATCAATATTGATGATACAAATTGAAAGGGGTTGTTGATTCTAAGAATACCCAAACCCGAACAACTACTAAAGTCCGTTGATCGCGCAGGATGCCGGAAATTAGTCTTCTACTAATTGAATTTCGCAAAATTCACAAAAGCAGGTTAAAGGAAATAATTTCGAATTTTTATTGAAAAACCAAAACTGCTTACAATTGAGAAATAAAAGCCTATTTATAGGCAAACTATCCTAATGTAATAAAACGTCTAAACAATAAAAACTTCTAAATAGTCTAAACTTCCTAATTAAAAAAAATACTAAATAAATTAAAATACAAACAAAATAGGAATCCTTATCAATTTAGGATCCTTACAATAAAATCTATTCCTAATCCAAATTATAAAATAATTACAATTAAAATAAAGATATAATCCAAAATATATCTTTAATTTCTTTCCACAACAAGTAGTTGTTTCCAAATTGAATTGGAGATCCTTTTTATTATTTGTAGCCCACATCAAAAACTCTACTTCGCTCTCAAGTTCTTTGGGACTTGGTAGAAAAAGGGTGCCACGACTTTGATGACTCTGATGATGAAGACAGAATGCGGGAAATCCAGAAGAACGATTTAAAGGCGTTGGTAATCATTCAACAAGGAGTCCATGACAACGTTTTTTTCACGAATTGCAGCAGCAACGACCACGAAGCAAGCCTAGTCTATTTTGCAGAAGGAGTTTCAAGGAGATTCAAAGGTCCTTGTGGTGAAATTGCAATCACTCAGGCATGATTTTAAGACCTTGATGATGAAGAATGGAGAGTCCATTGCTGATTTTTTTATCAAGAGTAATGGCAATAGTCAGTCAAATGCGATCCTATGGTGAACGAATCACAGATTAGACCATTGTTGAAATGGTGCTTAGAAGTTTGACTAAAAAATTTGATCATGTGGTAGCTACTATAGAAGAATCTAAGGATTTGTCAATTTTTACATTTAACGAATTGATGGGGTCTCTTAAAGCTCATGAGTCACAAATCAATCGATCATTGGAAAAGAGCGATGAAAAAGCATGTCAGGTGAAAAAGGCAGCAACTAAATTTGAAGTGGGTGATCATTCAACAGGTCGGGGCCGAGGAAGAGGAGGATTTCATGTCAGAGGTCAAGGCCGAGGGCGATTTGATTGGCAAAGAGGCAACAAGAGCAATCTTCAATGCTATCACTGCAAGAATTACGGACACATCCAAGCTGATTGTTGGTTCAAGGAGAAACAAATGAACTTTGCTGAAGAAGATGACGAAGGAAGTAACTTGTTCATGGCTGAAGTAGATGCAGCTGATGTTTCTAATGATGTCTGGTTTGTGGACAACGGTTGTTCAAATCATATGTGTGGCATGAAAGAAAAGTTCAAAGAAATTGATGAAT
Organism: Euphorbia tirucalli; assembly: GCA_039660915.1. Taxonomy (NCBI): domain Eukaryota; kingdom Viridiplantae; phylum Streptophyta; class Magnoliopsida; order Malpighiales; family Euphorbiaceae; genus Euphorbia; species Euphorbia tirucalli. Next base: position 18,058,379 of record CM077633.1, on the reverse strand, counting down.
CTCACAAGATAAGTGTCAGGCTTGGTGACAATAAGGTAATTCAGGTTGAAGGAAAAGGCATTGTAGTAGTAAAGACTCGTAACTGTAACACAAAACTTATCCCTGATGTTTACTTTGTTCCCAATTTGGCCTATAATTTGTTAAGTGTTAGGCAATTGATGGGGAATGGGCATTCAATTTATTTGATGATGGGTCATGTATAATCAAAGATAAGAAATCCAGGCAAATTATTGCAAGTATTCTCATGACAGAGAACAAAATGTTTCCACTTGGAGTTTCAAATGTGGAGAATTATGCTCTTGTTACTAATAAGACATACGGTGAATCAAAGTTAGGCATTTGCGATATGGACATCTGAATTACAGATGTTTGAAGGTATTAAGTCAAAAAGGTATGGTTCTTGGATTGCCTAAAATAAATTCTTTTGAGTTATGTGAGGGCTGTATCTATGGAAAATAACAAAGGCATTCATTTCCTGTTGGCATGACTTGGAGGGCCTCAAAATGTCTTGAATTAATACATGCTGATTTATGTGGGCCTATGAATACAAAATTATTTGGTGGAAGTCGATATTTTCTGATGTTTACAGATGATTATAGTCATATAAGTTGGGTCTACTTTTTGAAATATAAATCGGAAGCATTTGATGTTGGATATGCCCTAGTCCTGAGGCATTAGACCTTGTTTTTGTATTGTACATTTATTGGATTTATGTATTATACATTTTTTGTCATTAAATAAAGGCATTGATCTATTATTATATATCTTGTGCTGTATTTTAAATAGAGTATCCAATGGACATATCCATATCCACGTTGACAAGTGTCATGCACTTGGTAGTAAGACCATGGATAGGGAAAACGATATGAACATAAATCCGTAGTCTGTTCCAGTCATAGGAAAGAATGGAACTATAGACTATCATTAACCTAGTTATATGGTAGTGTCTTACCAGTCATTGGACATGGGATGTCAACCAAGTTAATGGGTACATGCATAAGGGGCATGATACTGGATAGATCCACTAAACGAGAAATCCACATGGTAAAGTATAACAAGTGATTCTCGTATAGTACTTGTATGGATCCTTTGACCTGACCATATGATGGTGCTGCATGTGAAGTGGCATACTTTGGTGTACGCCTAAAGGGCCTGTAAAAGGGTGCCAAGTATGGGTACATTCGGGCATGTCACTGAGCATGGCAGTACTATGGACATGCCGAAGGGAAATGTCACTCAGTAGTCCACTCAGAAGATATCATCGGCGTCTTGATGAATGCAACTGATAAGAGTGTGGCCGCACCCAAACAAGTTGGAACTTGTTTGTGAGCATCAGTTCATTTGGGATCAAGTAAATGTTCGGACACAAAAGAGGGTGATCAATCCATGCCTCTGTGTTGGACACCAATATCAATGATATGGAATATACAAGTTTAAAATACAGGATTATTATTACAGTTGGACCGCTATCTCCATCTTAATTGGGGGCTACAATGGCTTGCTAGAGCCCGCCTGCAATCTGTGGGCCAAAGGCCCACTGCCAACATAAAGATGCGGCCACAAAATCGTACACATTGAACGTCTGAACTCGAACTAAAGGGATCACCAGTATACTTGGAGTATACGCACAGGAGAGAGAGGATTGTATTAATTATATTATATAGATCAATTGGATTGATCAAAATAATAAAAATTAATATTTGTATTTGCCTTCTCATACTTAATTCAATGAATTAATTTATAAGATTATTTCCTAGGTGGAAATAATTTTACATGTATAGGTTTACATGTATTTGATTTCATGAAAGTCTAATTTAATTTCTCGATTAAATTAATTGATCAAATTAATTTTAATTTAAATATATGTAATATATTGTATGGTATAATAAGATAGCATACATGGTGAATTGAAATTAAATTTGAAATTAAATCGGACCGAAAGAATTAAATCGGATATGGGCTTAAAGAGGAGAAAAGCCTGCATGAAATTAAATGGAAATTGGGCCTAAAATTCCCAAAGGGAATTTCGGCCATCTAGGTTAAAACCTTGAGAAAAAGTTTCGGCCATAATAAAAAAAGTGCAGCCGAAAATTGCAGTAGAAAAATTCCTCTCTTCCGATCGATTCCGACGCTAGCACGGGTTGAGTTCCGAAGCCGTTCCTGTACGGGAACATGGAGGAAGTCTCCTTTGATTTCTACAGTCATCTCTAGAAGAGATATTCTTGGTGAGAATCAAATCTCTTCTTTTTCAATTTTAATGTTTTTAATTTCCACCTCAATTATTCCTGTGCACGGATTTGAGGAAATCACCGTGTTCTTCCGTTTTTAATCGGGTGATTTCCGGTGAAAAATCCCAACATTTGAAAATTTCAGGAAGTTGGCAATGGTTGAGAAGCAAATTCATGCCAACATTAAAATTCTTTGCACAGATAAGGGTAATGAGTTTTGTTCTAATGTTTTTGACAAATTTTATGATGAAAGTGGCATTCGCAAGGAATTGACCGCACCCTATACACTCGAGCAAAATGATGTGGCGGAGAGAAAAAATCACACGGTGGTTGAAATGGCAAGAAGTTCATTGAAAGCAAAGGATCTGCCGAATAGTTTTTGGGGAGAAACAATTGCAACTGCTGTATATTTGTTAAATATATCTCCAACCAAGGCTGTTCTTGAACGCACTCCACGTGAAGTTTGGCGAGGAGTGAAACCCACGGTGAGCCACTTGAAAGTTTTCGGTTGTATAGCCTATGTTTTGGTAAAATCTCAATTTCGTTCTAAACTTGATGAAAAATCTGAGAAATGCATTTTCATTGGGTATTCTTCTCAATCTAAACCATATCAGCTATATAACCCTCTTAATGGCAAAGTGATCATTAGCAGGAATGTGATTTTTGATGAAAATGCAAGATGGAATTGGAAAGTCAACTGTGACGATTCATAAATTCAATTTCCAGAAAACCTAACTTTCAATGAATCTAGCCTCACAAACTCCACAAATAATAGTCCCACAAATTCACCAAATACTAGCCCTACAAGTCCATCAAATATCAGCTCCTCATCTGATGACATACCTCCCAAAAATTACAGACCACTTGTAGAAATTTATGAGACCTGCACATTTGCTTTAATGGTTTCAGACCCACTCAATTACGAAAAAGCAGCAGAAAGAGATGAATGGCGCAAGGCAATGGAGGAGGAACTGATAGCAATAAAAAAAAAGGACACTTGGAAGCTTGCTGGTCTGCCTGAAGATAAAAATGCAATTGGATTGAAGTGGGTGTTCAAGACAAAATATAACTCAGATGGTAGTATACAAAAACACAAGGCTCGATCAATTTGATGTTAAGTCAGTGTTGCTAAATGGAGAATTGGAGGAAGAAGTATATTTAGTGCAACCTGAAGGTTTCATTGCTCAAGGAGCAGAAGGTAAGGTGTACAAATTAAAAAAAGGCATTGTACGGGCTGAAGCAAGCTCCACGCGCATGGTACAACAGGACTGACTCATTTTTCCAACAAAATAGGCTTAAAAGGAGTGAAAATGAGCCTACATTATATTGTAAGAAGTCAAGTTGCAATGAATTCTTACTTGTTTGCCTTTATGTTGATGACATAATTTACATGGGTTCATCTCATTCTATCATTTCTGAATTCAAAATGAGTATGATGAAAACATTTGAGATGACATATTTAGGCTTGCTGCATTATTTTCTTGGATTAGAGATTAAACAAGGAGAAGATGGAGTGTTTATATCTCAACGGAAGTATGTAGGGGTAAGCAAAACACGGTTCGGTTCAAAAACCAAACCGAACCAAACCAAACCGAAAACAAAGTAGAAGAAAAATAGAAACCAAAACCAAACCAAAGTTCATATAGTTCGGTTCGGTTGAAACCAAATCAATAAAAATTTCAATTTTTTAATTTTTATTATCAGTATTTTTTATAAATTACATGTAAAGTATTGGTTAAAAAGGATTTATATTACATGTATATTACTAAAATCTCATAAATACAAACTATATAATAATATATTTATATACTATACCAAATAAAGTTTATTTATATACATATACATATTTTAAAAAAATATTTTTTCATATTACGGTTCGGTTTCAGTTTTTCAATAAAAACTGAAATCAAACCAAAAACCAAATTATTATATTTTACAAAACTAAAACCAAACCAAATAGAGTTTGGTTCAGTTCGGTTTTTCAGTCTCGGTTCGGTTTGGTTTTTGGTTCGTGGTTTGGTTTTGCTCACCCCTAGAAGTATGCAGAAGATGTTCTCAAACAGTTTAAAATGTCAAATTGCATATGGCTGTTACACCAATGAATGTTAATGAAAAGTTTCAACTTGAAGATGGTTCGGGGAAAGCAGATGCAAAGAAGTTTAGAAGCCTAGTTGGTGGTTTAATTTATGTAACTCATACTCGACCCGATATTGCGTTTTCTGTTAGTACGATTTCCAAGTTCATGCATAATCCAACTAAACAACATTTCGGTGCTACCAAGAGGATTTTACGTTGCATAGCTAGAACAACCAATTATGGAATTTGGTACTCTAATGTTTCTTATTTCAAATTGATAAGCTTCACAGACAATGACTGGGCTGGCTTATTAGATGATCGAAGAAGCACATCAGGCTGTGTATTTAGTGTGTGTTCAGGAGCCATAACATGGAGTTCCAAAAAACAAGGAGTCACAGCTCTTTCCTCCACTGAAGCAGAGTATGTTGCAGCAACTTCTTCTACTTGTCAAGCAATCTGGCTCAGGCAATTACTTACTGATATGAAACAAGAACAAAAGGAGGCAACAGAGATTTTTTGTGACAATAGATCGACAATTTCAAATGCCCGGAATCCAGCAATGCATGGTAGAACAAAACACATTGACATTCGGTTTCATTTCATAAGAGATTTAGTTGGAGATGGTTTGATAACCCTTAATTTCTGCAGTACTCATGAGCAATTAGCAGACATATTTACAAAGTCACTCTCAAGTGAAAAGCATGTAAGACTCAGAAATCAACTTGGTGTTTGCACTTATGAATCAAGAGGGGATGTTGAAATAAATTGATTCATAATTGATAGCTCATTTAGCACTTAGACTTGGTCTTTGGTTGTTGAAATCTTGTTCCTTAATTTACTGATAGTTAGTTAATAAGATCATGGTTGATTTAGTGGCTAAAATATCATTGCCTTTGTTCGATTGGGTTGTCTCTATTTTTGGTGTTTTTTGCATGGAAAAGTTATCAAACAATGTGGAACAGCAGGAGAATATATAAGCATGAATGAGCTAGCAAATGAGTTTGAGACGTTCTCTGTTGTTGACCATAATGGGCAAGCGGTTATGGTCCTTCCGACTGAGGAGGCGGATGCAAATAGATTGGATCTTCGTTGGCAATTGTGGGTCGCTTTACTGGAATGGGAATGAACAAGGAAGCTATGAAACAGACTATCGCTTCAATATGGCAGCCAGGGCATGGGATGTTTATTGATGAAGTCGAGGGGGAGCGTTTTATGTTTCAGTTCTCGCATAAGGCGGATGTTCGTCGGGTGGTAACGGGAGGTCCGTGGACGTTTAACAATCATTTACTAATTTTTGAGCGATTGAAAGAAGATGATGACCTTATGGTGGTTGAACTTAATAGCCTGTCCATTTGGGTTCAAATCCACAACCTCACACCAGGATTTAGGTCTGAAAAGATTCTTAAGGGCATTGGCCACTTCTTGGGAGGTTTTCTTGAGTCTGATAGTAACAATTTCTTGGGTAACTGGAGGAATTATCTACAGATTCGAGTGAGATTGGATGTGAGTAAACCAATTGCCCAGAACTTAAAGCTGTCTGTTATGGGTAAAGAAAGGAGCCAGGTGGAGGTTCAGTTCAGGTATGAACGGCTGCCGACATTTTGCCTTAGTTGTGGGATAATAGGTCACGGGGAGCATTTTTTCCCCGATGCTTTCAAGTCAGTGGACGGAATGATAACCAGGACATATTCACCGGACATTCGAGCCAAAGGCCAGAATAGTCAGATTCTGACGATTGGGGAACGATGGCTCAGAAGTGAGCCATTACATATGGCAGTTGCACAAAATAAGGGATATGGAGGGACCCACTTGTCAGATATGGAAGGAGTAGATTTTCAAACTGATGTTGGGCCAAACAAATTAGCCACTAATGGCGTGAATCAAGGGGTTTTGAATGGGCAAGGATTTAATTTGGCAGAAAATCAAGGAGAATCTATGGGAGACGTGATTACTGAGAATAATGGTAACTTGGGTACTACTGGTCTAATAGTAAGAGAAGCTAAAAGAAGCCGGGCCGAGCCAAGTGAGATCTAGGGAATAGTTGGCCCATCAGAAATGGAGGTGGTTGTGATTCCAAAAAGCTTATCAGAGGCGGGTCCTGCAGGCTAGGCCCTCCTTCAGCAATGAGTTGCCTGTGCTGGAACTGTCGCGGGCTGGGTAACCCGGCGACGGTTCGGTTGTTAACGGGCTTGGTCCGTGAATGGAAGCCCGATTTTATTTTTCTCATTGAAACTTTTTCTAATCATTCCAAAATAGAAGCTTTAAAAAATAATTTAAGATATGATGGTTGTTTTGCTGTAAGTAATTTGGGCCATAGTGGGGGCCTGGGTGTTATTTGGAAGTCAAAGGAGTCGGCCCACCTAATTGGACACTCAAGTCATCATATTGACTTGGAGATAAAGCTGAATGTGGAGGACCCTTATAGGATGACTCTATTCTATGGATATGCTGATAGAGGGCAGCGATGGAAATCTTGGCATCTGCTACGTGATTTAGAGCAGATCTCATCTTTGCCTTGGGTTGTGATGGGGGACTTCAACGAGATCCTATACAGCAGTGAGAAGAGGGGACGTGTCCCACACCCAAAGAGATTAATGAATGATTTTAGAGCAGCTTTAAATGATTGTGCTCTTGAAGATTTAGGTTGGTGTGGCCATCCATTCACTTGGGAGAAATGGAGAGGGGAACCAAATTGGGTAGAAGAAAGGCTAGATCGTGCCCTTTGTACGAATTGGTGGAGGGAGAGGTTTGGGTTGGCGAAGCTGGCACACCTGGCTCAGACGACGTCAGACCACGTTCCAATCATCCTGGAGATTTTTTGCTACCAACCGAGGAGGAGGAGCAATCGATTCCGATTTGAAAACGCTGGTGCTATGAGAAGGATTGCCAACGTATTATTGCTACAAGCTGGGGAGCCATCGTGAATCAGCCTATCTTGGGCAAATTAGAGAATTGCGGGAAGGCTTTAGATGTTTAGGGACAAAAAATTAGATTTCAATTGAAGCGGGAAATTCACAAAACCAAACAGCTTATAAGGAGACTCAAAGGAGCAAGAAACGCATCTGAAATTACTAATCTTGTGTTGGTTGAATAACAGTTGCAGTCTTTACTTTTGCAGGAAGAGCTATACTGGAAACAAAGGGCAAAGTTGCATTAGGTAAAGACAGGGGATACTAACACTAGAGCTTTCCATAGAATGGCTAATGCAAGAAGAAGAAAGATGGTGATCACGAGGCTTGCTTCAGATGATGGGGTTAGCCTAAGAGATAGGCAGGGTATGGAGAACGAGGTGAAGAATTATTTCCAGCAGCTTTTCAGTGGCAAGGAAGGAGATATGGAACCCATTTTGAGTTGTGTCCAACGGAAAGTCACGGAAGATCATAACGTTGATCTTTTGCGGCCCTTGACTGCAGAAGAGGTTTAAACAGCAGTGTTTTCTATGCACCCAGAAAAGGCAGCTGGAGTTGATGGTTTCAGTCCTGGTTTCTATCAAAAGTACTGGGGAATAAAGAACTTGGTTCTGTAATAAAGAACTACCAGAAGGGTTGAACGACACTACTATTGTTCTGCTTCCGAAAAAGAGTGAGCCGGAGAAGATTTCAGAATTTAGATCAATATCTCTGTGCAATGTCATCTATAAAGTGTTGGCAAAGGTGTTGGCTAATCAACTCAGAACAATTCTGCCGGAAGTTATATCCGAGAGTCAAAATGCTTTTGTTCCAAACAGGCATATCACGGACAGTGTAGTGATTGCTTACGAGGTTCATCATTACCTCAAAAGGCAGAAAGCCTCTCGTAAAGGATCAGTGGCTCTCAAGTTGGATATCTCAAAAGCCTACGACAAGCTTGAATGGAGGTTTATTGAAGGTATGCTTTGCAGGCTTGGTTTTTGTAATGAGTGGATTAATCTGATGGCTCTTTGTATTGAATCAGTCTGTTATAATGTGCTTGTTAATGATGAGCTAGTTGGACCAATCATTCCATCTAGGGGCATTAGACAAGGTGATCCGTTGTCCCCCTTGTTGGTGTGCCCTAGTTCTTAGGGCATTGGATTCTTGTACTTTGTATTATACATTAAAAGTCATGTATGAATACATTATTTGTGTCACATTAATAAAGGCAATTAATCTATTTCATTTATATCTTGTGCTATAATATGAGCAGAGTATCCATTGATTGATAATCATAAAACCTATCCCAGGTCTGTTCTAATCGTGGGAACGAATAGAACCACAGACTTGTATATTCGATGACTGTATGGTAGTTCTTAACTAGCCATAGTACTTGTATAGTCAGTCATGAATATAGGTACATGTCATTGACATGGGACTGGATCGATCCGCACAAGAAAGCCACATGGTCATCATGTCATAGGTCTTTCTTGAGTAGGTCTCTTTTGTCCTCAGACCAGATTTTATTATAATATCAATATGGAATCTGGTTCACTTTGACATACGCCTAACAGGTCTGTAAAAGGATGCTAAATACGGGTATGATTGGGTGGACCGGTGAACATGTTGATATTGATGATGAAGTAATGGAATTGCCACTCGGGTGACACCGAGATGATATCATTGGCCACTTGATGAGTGGGACTGATAAGTGTATGGCCATACCCAAATAAGTTGGTTGCTTATTTGATTAATCAGTCAACTCAAGATCAAGAAATATAATAAACAATAGAAGAGGATGACAGACACCATGCCTCTTGTTTATTCATATCGATATCGTTAGGCAAAGGACACTATGAGATTACTACCGGGTGAGTGTCTTCTAAAGACTGCTGCATCTCTGTCTTAATTGGGGGCTGTAATGGTTTGCTAGAACCCACTTACAGTCTGTGGGCTTGGGCCTACTGCCAACATAAAGACAGACCCATAGGATCGTGCACATAGATCAACTGAGCTGGAACTTATAGAAATTGTACATGTAATGTACATTGGAAGGAATGCGTTAATTAATTAGTTGACATTCGGTGTCAAGGTAATTAATTGACATTGGGTTGAATTTAATTTAATTAATAAGTTTACATAATGTAATTAATTAATTTATCAATTAATTGAATTACATAAACTAAACAATTAATTAAATAATTTTCCTAAGTAGGAAAATTAAATACATGTATTGTATTAACTTAAGTGTGATTTAATTTTATTTAGGGGTAATTAAATTTAGCCAAATGGAATTAAATTACATAGTATATACTTTTTAATTAAAGTTTATTTATGTAATTATAATCCTAGTGGGCTTGGGTTTAATTAACCTAATTAAAACCCAATTAGACAAGGTGTCTATATAAGGGCACACTTAAGGAAGAAAAACCTAATTCAACTCTAATTAATTGCTGAAAATTTCAGCCACCAACAGCAGCCCCAAAACAGGCGAAAATCCCAGCATTAAATCTCCATTCCTTCGCGTCTTCGGCTAGCACCGGTTCCCGCTCAATAGTTGGTCGTGCACCGAACTTTGGAGATCGCAGTTTCAAGTAAAGATTCTGCAGCAGTCTCTAGAAGAGACGAATCCAGTGAGTTAATCTCTCTTGATTCAAATTGTTTTATTCTAATCAATGGTAATTGGACACGATAGGTGGATTCTAGGAAATTTTAAACGGTGTATTTTCCGCTGCGCCACGTTATTTTTCCAATGACGAATCCCAACACCCCTATATATTTATATTATGTGCAGAGGGATTCTCATCTCTAATTGAGAATCAAAGTTCTAGAGGCCTTATACATGGATGTACGGTGGCTAGAAGAGCTCCAGATATGTCCTGTTTATTCTTTGCCGATGATACTTATTTGTTCTTCAGAGCATCGATGCAGGAGTGTTCGCGGATTAAAGAGATGTTAGACATGTGTAAGGAAGCGTCTGGGCAGGGGGTTAATTTCAGCAAATCCAATGCCACTTTTGGTTCAGGAGTTCATCAAGATATGAGATCTAACTTGTGCAGTATGCTTGGAGTCAGGGAGGTAGAAAGCGATGGTACCTATTTGGGGCAACCTGTCTCTGTTGGTAGGAAGAAGAAAGTTGTGTTTGCTTATATCAAGGACAGGATTGTTAAAAGAACCAAATCCTGGTGCATTCAGCCTTTATCATGGGCAGGTAAAGAAATAATGATCAAAACCGTCTTACAATCTATTCCATCCTATGTTATGCAGTTGTTCTTACTCCCCTTGGATTTGTGTGATGAAATTGAGAAAACCTTGAATGGTTTTTGGTGGGGTCAGGGTGATGGAGGCAAGGGAATCAGATGGTTCAAATGTGACAACCTGTGTAGAAGAAAGAATGAGGGAGGAATGGGTTTTCGGAAAATACATGAGTTTAATGTGGCTATGTTGGCTAAGCAAGGTTGGCGGATTTTACAGGAACCTGGTTGCTTGATGGCCCGTATTTTGAAAGCTCGTTATTTCAAGGATACTTCCTTTTTCCAAGCTTCCCTAGGGGATAATCCATCATTTATCTGGAGGAGTATTCTTCAGGCCTCAGGTCTGCTGAAATCAAGTTGTCGTTGGAGAATTGGAAATGGCAGGAATGTGAAGGTTTGGGGGATGCCGTGGCTTATTTCGCCGTCTCAACCTTGTATTCAGTCTCCTTTGGTTGAGGGGTTAGAGAATTTGATGGTGGCAGATATTATGGACAGCTCAGGTTGCGCCTGGGACTTTCAAAAACTTCATAACCTGCTGTCGGAGGAAGATGTTGCAGGGGTCTTACAGGTTCCGTTGAGCTCAATAGGGGGAGAGGACTTGATTTATTGGTTCCCAGATAAGAAGGGCATGTATTTTGTTAGGAGTGGATATAGTCTGCTCCGGTCTGCTATCCAAGATCTTCATATTCCTCAGGAAGAACCGGGGATGTGGAAGTCGTTATGGCAGATTAAAGCTCCTCTAAAATGTCTGAATTTGATTTTGCGTGTCGTTCGGAATTGTATACCTACAATGGAAGCCCTTCAACGCAGACATATTCAAACTAACGGTCAGTGCCTTTTTTGTAATAACCATTTAGAAACTGCTCTTCATGTTTTCGTTTCTTGCCCCTTTGCTAAGGAAGTGTGGCTGCGTTCTGGGGTTGGTTTTTATCTTGGTAATTCGAGTAACATGAAGGAGTGGTTACTGTTAGTCTTTAATTTGATGCCTCGCTCCAATTGGGGTAAGATGGTGGCTATTATTTGGGGTCTTTGGCAGCACCGTAACAAGGTCTTATGGGAGAGAATTAGGCCAAATGGCTGGGTTGTTGTTCGCGAGTGTCTGTCCTTTCTTTCTAGCTGGTTGGAGGCAAACAAGGATGATCCCAAGCTGCAGACATTTCATAGCCCAGAAATGGACCAGACCTACTGTTGCTTGGCTGAAATGTAATGTAGATGGAGCTATTTTTGGTGATTCAGCTTCTATCAGTGCAGCCTTTCGTGATTCTTCAGGTAGAATGTCAGCTGCTTTTGTTCTCCCTAAGCTCAAGGTAGTCCGTCCAAATTTGGTTGAGGCGTTGGGTGTCAAAGAGGCTCTGAGCTGGATTCGTGACAAGAACTTGCAATATGTGATGGTAGAATCGGACTGTCTTCGGGTGGTTAATGCCATAAGTATGCAAGAAGCTGATCGTTCTTTCTTTGGTACTATTATTGGTGACTGTTTACATTTTTTATCAACTTTAGTACATGTAAAAGTTGTCCATGTTAAGAGGTCTGCGAACATGGCTGCCCATACTCTGGCTAGGGCGGCCATTTCTATGTCAAATTTCCATGTATGGAGAGGTGTGTGAACATGGCTGCCCATACTCTGGTTGGAGGCAAACAAGGATGATCCCAAGCTGCAGACATTTCATAGCCCAGAAATGGACCAGACCTACTGTTGCTTGGCTGAAATGTAATGTAGATGGAGCTATTTTTGGTGATTCAGCTTCTATCAGTGCAGTCTTTCGTGATTCTTCAGGTAGAATGTCAGCTGCTTTTGTTCTCCCTAAGCTCAAGGTAGTCTGTCCAAATTTGGTTGAGACGTTGGGTGTCAAAGAGGCTCTGAGCTGGATTCGTGACAAGAACTTGCAATATGTGATGGTAGAATCGGACTGTCTTCGGGTGGTTAATGCTATAAGTATGCAAGAAGCTGATCGTTCTTCTTTTGGTACTATTATTGGTGACTGTTTACATTTTTTATCAACTTTAGTACATGTAAAAGTTGTCCATGTTAAGAGGTTTGCGAACATGGCTGCCCATACTCTGGCTAGGGCGGCCATTTCTATGTCAGATTCCATGTATGGGATTCAATCCCTCCTCAGTGTATTCAAGCCATTTTGGCTGCTGATTTAGTTTAATAAAGCTTGCTTTAATTTTCATAAAAAAAAAAAAAAAAAAAAAAAAAAAAAAATTGAATTGGGAAGGACACCACGGTCAATTTGTTACTTAGGCAATGGAAATACGCCTTGGGTAGCCTCTTAGTCCAGACATTAGTAATTAATTGGATCAGTTGAGTAAAGAAACTGAACACGCAACTTACCCATATGCACAAAATTTCGGACAAAATGAAAATCAATCCCATGCATGTGTTTACTACGGCTATGAAAAACAAGATTAAGAGTGAGGTATGTTGTACCAATAGAATTACAAATGACCTTTCATACTTGATTAATGTGGCTATTGAAGTGCCGATTCCAGATTCTCAACAAAAGATTAAAATGTAAGTGTGTGAACTTGGCACACGTGTATGCAATGTGGGTGCCTAAAAATTCTCAGCAATTATATATATTAATTGATTGATTGATACTTTCGCTTATTTTTAAAAAATATTAGAATAACGATCAATGGGAATAGGTGTCAGATAAATGGCTTTTGTGGAATAAAAAGAGGAAAAGTAATGGGAAAAAAAAAAGAAATATAAAAATAATGTCAATTCTAAATAAATAAATAAAGCAAACTTAAATAACATACAAAACTGTGAAACGAAAAAGAGAAGTAATGAAAATAAGCTAACAGATAAATTTAAAAATCCACTGTAAAAAAGAAATAGATAAGGGGTACATTTAAATAAAGAAAAAACAAATATAAGCATTTTAGGTACAGAATATGAATAAAGTTATTTAATGAAACAAATATAGAATGTGAATGAAATTAAAAGACATTAATTTACATAGAATTCTTTTTTGAGAAAAAAGAAGTGCAATTGTTAATATTTGTTCATGCATGGAAATAAAACCAAAGGCAGTAAAACATATGAATGCACCGTTTCGTATTATACATCAAAACAAGAAATTATTATTATTATTTTGTTTCCAAATGTAGAGGTAAATCATGCATATAAAAAGGCTTCGAAGAAACATGATCTGAACCAATCAAGAGTAAGAAGGCATAAAATTAAACAAAATGGCAGTGATTAGAAGAATTGGATTTGTTATGGTTTTGCTGATGATTTTAGGCATCTGTCTTGCTGATCGATTTCCACTTCCTCCGTCAATGGAAAATCCTGGTGTTCCTCCAGCAACTAAAAGTTTGAATTTTAAATTTCCTCCGGTGTTTCCCCCATCAACAGAAGATCCTGGTGTTCCTCCAGCAACTAAAAGTTTGAAATTTAAATTTCCTCCGGTGTTTCCCCCATCAACAGAAGATCCTGGTGTTCCTCCAGTAACTAAAAGTTTGAAATTTAAATTCCCTCCGGTATTTCCCCCATCAATAGAAGATCCTGGTGTTCCTCCAGCAACTAAAAGTTTGAAATTTAAATTCCCTCCGGTGTTTCCCCCATCAACAGATGGTGTTCCTTCAGCAACTAAAAGTTTCAATTTTAAATTCACTCCGGTGTTTCCCCCATCAACAGAAGATCCTGGTGTTCCTCCAGCAACTAAAAGTTTGAAATTTAAATTCCCTCCGGTGTTTCCCCCATTAACAGATGGTGTTCCTTCAGCAACTAAAAGTTTCAATTTTAAATTCACTCCGGTGTTTCCCCCATCAACAGAAGATCCTGGTGTTCCTCCAGCAACTAAAAGTTTGAAATTTAAATTCCCTTCGGTGTTTCCCCCATCAACAGAAGATCTTGGTGTTCCTCCAGCAGCTAAAAATTTCAATTTTAAATTCCCTCCGGTGTTTCCCCCATCAACGGAAGACCCTGGTGTTCCCCCATCAGGCAGAAAATTAAGTTTTGGAAAACCACTATAAGTACCAATTCCTCCAACTGGTCCTAGCTTCTACTGTATAATGCAACATCACGAACTCAAATTTATTGAAATGATTTAATTATTTATAAATAAATTATTGTTACTGCTCCCTTTTCTAATAAATTAGTTAATTGTTTCCACTATAACCAGGAGGGACCATATTACATAACATCATTACAACAAAATTTATATCTTTTCTTTTCTAGTATTATTTTATTCAGAACCATTCATTTTTAGTATTTTTATTTTTTTAAGGAACTTCCCAATTTTATTTAGTTACATGTTTATCCATATTTTACTGTGTACAAATTAATTCAATTAATAAATATAAGTTATATTAATCAAATTTAATAATATATAGAAAATTATGAGTAAAATTAGGGTGGATTAACATAAATTAATTGGAAAATAAAGTAAACAATAGCCTTCTTCAATTCTCTTCCCAAAACATATCTATGTGAAAGCTTCAAAACAGCCATGACTTAAAAATTTTGTAGGGGCAATAAGGACGCAGAAGCAAGACGATTCTTTACCGAGATATTTGCATTCTATTAAAAGAATATCGTCCAGATATTTATAGTCTATTAATTGCGTTCTTAATCTTTTATCCATCTAGAAGAAATTTTTCACTCTACTGTCAATATTATTGAATTGATAATTCTCTTGTAGATATCTGAAATAATCAAGTATTGAATATTGAGCTTCATCTAAAGAAGATTTATTTTCTTATTTCCATAATTTTTTTATTGCGATGATTATAAAACAGTTGGATTGATCATCTTCATTAATTAAACTAAACTTAGAGGGATACAGCTTTATCTTAAGTTCAAAAAAGTATATATTATAGAGAATATAATACCACAAAAAACTTGAGTTTTGAAAATAGAAAATTAAAGGGCGAAAAAAAATAAAGAACCGTAATTAATTAATTTTTTTTTTCATTTTATTACAACTAATTGACGGGAAGTTTGGTTTGAGGAAAATACATTAAAGAATGAGAAAGGAAATGGATAACTCCATTTGTTAGTGTTTGGTTGAACAAAATAGAGTTGGAAATGGGAATCACATTCCCTACTCCATCCGAAGAAATGAAATTTGTTTCCCATGAAATCAATTATTTATTTCACTCCAATGATCCTATCCCATTTATCCACGTTTCTCCAAATTTTTTCACTAATCTAGTTAATTTGTAACATGTTGCAATTTCGGTTCATAGTCTATTTGGTTCAGCTGTTAGCTAATAGCTATTGTTGTTGCTGTTAGCTGTTTGCTGTTTATATTAGTTGTTTGCTGTTGTAGTAAGTTGTTTGCTAATTGATGATAATGTTTGATAAATTTATGATCAACTGTTGTTATTAAGATGTAAAAAAACTAATATAGACATATATTTTGTACCAATTACAATAATTATAAAAAAATAAAAATATTACACGAATATTAGTAAAAATGATTTGATAATCTAAAAATACTTTTAACTCATTATACACTTCAAAAATTATTATTTCCAATAAATAGCAACTTCATAAGTGTACAAAAATAATTTAAATTCTAATTTCATTTACGTAAAATGCATCAAAATAATATGTGTTTAAACTTGGACTAAATTAATATATATACAAATTAAGAAAAAAACATGTGAAACTAACCTAAATAAATTTATTTGAAGAACTGATCTCGCTTATTTTTTCAATATTTATAGACATGAAAAAAATTTCATTAAAAATATCTACGTATTTATATAAAAGTATAATTTATTATTTTGGAAAGGTTAAATTTGTAAAAACCAAATAATTGTAAAAAGTATTTTCTATGAAAAGATCTCAAAATGAGTTTTTCGTGAAAAGATTTTTTTTTTTTCTTGTAAAACAACTGAAATCTATTGTTTAATAAATCTAACCAAACCCTAGATTTTCTGCTTTTCGAGGTAGAAAGCTAAAAGTTATTTCGAAAAACAGAAACAAACACCCCTTAATGTTAAGCCACATGTAAATTTCCTATTTCTACTTTTTATATATCAAAGTCATTATTTATTTTCCTACAATAAAAAATAATTTTTTTATACTCTTCGTTAAAGCACAATTGAAAAATCTTTCATGGCTCATCCAAAAAAAATAAAAATAAAAAAAATCTGTCACAGCTACGTTTTGTAAAATTAACATTATTAAACAAAATATATAGCAGTTTTATAATATTCGTAAGTTTTATTTTGGAAAAAGTTAAAAACGAATTTTGTTTCATGATGTAAAGAAATTTACACAAAAATATAATCTGATTCCGGACACAACCAAACAAGTAAAAAATAATGATTCTGATTACTTACAAAAAATTTAAGGGGAGGAGGTGGGGTCATGTTAGTCTAAATTTTAATTTCCAAATTTATGTGATTTTATTGGTGTAATTGTCTAATTTTGGGTAATTTATTGAAGTTTATGCCTAATTGGATTTCAAGGAGCGTAATTGCAAATTTATGCAATCTTTAGACATTGAAGATGGAAATTGGAGATTGCGAAGGACTGAAAAGGAGATTTCAAAGGAGCATTCAAAAATTGTGAAAGACCATCAACACCTATATTTAATCTCCACCGTTTGATTGAATTAAAATCACATCTGACCAAAATCATCATCTTTTCCCATCGTGATTCACAATTTTTGGCAGCAACTGACCTATTTAATCACCCAAGAAAAGACCATCTCTCACCTTCAGCAATTGTCATCTTCCTAATCAAATCCATTATTTTTCCATCCAACTCTCTCAATTCAGAGGATCTGGAAGAATTATTCAAATGACACCTATCCTTTTCCAAGCTGTTTTTGTCTTTGAGCCAGCAAATGGCCATTTCCAAGTTGCAAAATCAGCTTTTATAAATGAAGGTTCCTTTTGTGATATGAGGAGGATGATACACAGAGATTTGATTTTTAGGTTTTCATTATTTCTTTCCCTTTCATTTCTACAGAGAAAGTTGATTTTAATTTCAGTTAAGATAGTCAAATTTGTTGAGTGAAGAGTGAGCAATTTGGGTTATTCATCTTGGAGGAGTTATCTCATTCTTCATTTGGTGTTTTCCCCCTTTTTCTCTACTTTATTTTTCTGCAGAAAGTAGACCAATTCTCAATTGTAATTTCATTTATTTCAAGTAATGAAGATGCATTGTTCTTTCTGAAAACTATTGAGGCAACTTGAGTTTGTATCGATAATAAGGGTATATATACAAGTGAGAACCCCAACCCTACATGGACTATAATATACTTGTACAATGTGTGAAAATACAAAATTGATCCTCAATATTAATCCTCTATCTCTATCACCCACCCTTAATTTGAACCGGAGTAGAACAAAGGCTCAAATTGTCTCCACGAAGCAAGAACCGGTCCTTTAACATTGGCTTGGTGAGAACATCACTACCTGGTCTGAGGTAGGGATGTACTGAATTGTGAGTAGACTATTGGAAACTCTATCTCTGACAGAAAAGAAATCAACTTCAATATGCTTGCTTCTGTTATGAAAGATCGGATTAGCCGTCAAGTAAGTGGCGGAAATATTATCACACCAAAGTTACGGGGCTCGTGGTAGGCGGAAACCAATTTCTTGTAACAAGATTTGGAGCCAGTCGATTGCAGAAGCACCCGTAGCCAAGGCACGATATTCAGCTTCAGTGGACGATATAGCAACAGAATTTTGTTTCTTAGAGCTCTAGGAAATTGGGTTTCAGCCAAGGTAAACAACATATCTTGTTGTGGATTTTCAATCATCTAAGTTGCGTGCCCAATCAGCATTAGTAAATCCTTGTAGAACAGTTTTAGAATTTCAGCGAAGAAAAATACCATGACTCCGTGTATGATTGTAATACCCCGAATTAATTACCTTGTGAATATCCATACAGAGTGTTTAGATGCATATATGGTTATATATATTTAAGTGAGTTAATGAGAAATTATAAAAGTTTAAGGATGAATTGGAAAATTATCAAATAAGGAGGGATCATAGCGGATATTTTTCTTCTTCTTCTTCTTCTTCTTCTTCTTCTTCTTTCTTTTCTTTCTTTATTTCATTTTACATTTCAAACTTCAACTCTCAAATTCTCCCTCAATTCTCATCCGTTTTTCGCAAACTTTATACCGAAACGAAGCTCTCAACACGTACTACAATCCTATGTACGTTTTAGGAGGAGAAATTAAGTGTTGAGAGAGAGATTAAAGCTTGAAATTTCGTGCTAATTGCTGTTCCGCACGATTCACTACCTTCCGTCCAAAATTTCGAAAATCTGACCCCGGAAATGAACTCAGGAGGCCGGAAAACCTTTGGATAGGTTAAGAATCGGAACATGCAAGCTTGATTTTCCGGTGATCGGAGCTTCGTCGGTAAATTTCTAATTTCTCCGATTTCTTGAGTTTTAGTAGGAATTAGAGTAATGTAATGGTATATTTAGACTCCTGAGATTATAATCTAGCTGATGGTATGAATCGTTTTCACATAGGGCAAGTTCGAAATTTTCTGGCGACGGATTCCGGCGACGGGCAGTAATTCCGGCGAGGTACATTAGGTACTTGAAAAATATTCCTAGTCTTATTTGGAGAAAAATTAATTCTTGGACCTTGCCCAAATTCCTTAAGTTTTAAATTTTATTAATTTTAGAAATCTATTAGTTGATTAATTAAAAAGAAAATAGTTGTTAAATTCTTGGTTTATGAATGATATAATTATGTTAGTGGAATGAATTAATTGAGAATGTTATTAGGAAGAGAATATTTGATGTGATATGGACTGAATGAAATGCTAGTGTATGTGTTGAATAATTGGTATATTATGGAATTTAATTGAGTTTGAATATCCAGTCGGGTTATTGAATTGCAGTCTATGGAGACCGACTGGAATTGTTGTGTGGACTATAGAAGTGTAATTTTATGCAGGTTTGACCCTAATATTAATTAGGGGGATATCCATTTTATAGGGGAAACTCTGCCGAAATTTCTATTGATATTTCGGATAAATAGAATAATTAGTTCCTTCCTCATCTCCATTATAAATTCTCTTGTGTAGACATCCAACCGGTAGGTGGAGCAGGAGAGCCGGAGAAATAGGATTCGTCGACTAGGAGTATCTGTGAGTTAATTATATATCATGCATATTTAATTTAGCATTTGCATTCATGACAGATTTTTTTTAGTTTAAATCTTATTATGTGATTATTATCATTATTTAAAAGAGCATCGCCTAGCATTATAATTATTTTTATTTATAATTCCTATGGTGGTTTAAATACGTATATGGACATGCTTCCTGGTGAGCGGCATCAGGACCTTGTGCGCACAGGTACTATCGGGCCTATGGAATAAATGAATGAATTGATTATATGTTTATAATTAAGCTCAGTTGAGTTATTCTCGGGCTATGTGATATTATGGCATTGGAATTAAGTGAGGCTGGGTATGGGTTCGGTTGAGTTATTCTCGGTCCTCCAGCCGACTGGGTGCGGGTTCGGTTGAGTTATTCTCGGTCCCCCAGTCATTGGATATAAGAGAGCAGGATGGCTATGTAGATTATGCGATACTTTGGGTATTGAGGTTTAGGGTCCATGACGTATGGAAACCACTTATTAATAATTGTTTTATTATTTGGTTTACCGAAATCATGTGTATGAATGCCTGTACAACATATATGTATATAAATATATATATACATACGTAAAGTATTGTGTGATTGGTTGATTGCTAAATTATTCATGCATTGCATATAATTAATTCACTATGGGAGGTATGACTCCCTAAATTTTTTCAGGTAGCTAGAAGCGTGTTGCAGCCCATGATCTTCCTCCGGGCGGCACATTAGTCTTACTATGTAGGTTATCGTCAATTACTTCCAATGTATTAAATTTCTAGACCGCAGTACCAGAGTAAGGATTATATTTGATGTTGTGTATGTGAAAAGGATTTAATGTGTTAAGTAATGACGGATTTAAATATTATATTTTGAGACTGTAGTTTAAAGTATGGTTTTAGGCTTGCTACGGGTTCCGGTGGCGATATGCCTACCCGTTCCCTAGCGCCAGTCACGGCCGGGGTTTGGGTCGTGACAATGATTAAGATACCAAAGGAGTCATGCGTGAATTGGGACAGCTTGTTGATGACAAAGGCAATGTATGGCCGAGTAAGGCACAAGTACTGGAGGCTACTGAGAACACCACGGTACTTTGTCGGATCAGGATGCGGGTCACCATCCACCAACATTAAACGTGTCTTTGGACACATATGAATAGAAATTCCCTTGCTGTCCAACATATTGCATCATGCAAGAAGATCAGTCACATACTTAGATTGAGATAAAAACAACCCAGTTGGCTGCCAAGGAAGCCTCAATACCCAAAAAATAAGATAATCGGCCTAAATCACGAATTGCAAATTGTTGTTGCAATTGTCGAACCAATCTGTGAATAAATGAGGAATCGGATCCCATTAATAAGATGTTGTCCACATAGATTAGACACACCACAAACAAATCACCAGTGTGAATAAAAAATAAGCTTGTATATAATTTTGAGCCCGTAAACCCAAGGGCATGCAAAGTGTCAGTCAGCCGTTTATGCCACATTTGAGGAGCTTATTTGAGTCCATAGAGAGACTTCTTTAATTTGCAAACATACTCGGGTTTGTATGGATCAACATAGCTAGGAGGTTAAGTCATGTACATATGTTCATCTAAGGTGCCATAAAGAACAACATTTGAAACATGAAGTTGGATGACGTTCCAACTAGAAGTAACTGCAATGGCTAATAGAAGCCGAATAGTGGCAGGCTTAATAATAAGACTGTAGGTCTTAAAATAATCAAAACTGGGCCATTAATGAAAACCTTTTGCTGCCAATCTTGCTTTGAACCGGTCAATGCTGCCATCTGCCTTGGTTTTAAGTCTGTAGACCCACTTACAACCAACAATATTTTGACTTTTATCAAGAGAAACAAGTATCCAAGTGTCGTTGTTGGTTAGTGTATAATATTCCTCGGTCATGGCTTGTCGCATTCTGGAACTTTGAAAGCTTGTTGAAAGGTAGTGGGTTCCCTAAGAAGGGAGCTGAAAAGGGCTTTGGGATCCTTATGTTTCAGAGAGCCTATTTGAGATCGAGTGGTCATTCGCCTTAGTGATGGAGATGCATAAGAAGTGGTAGTAGTAGATGTCACAGAAGTAGGAGAATTAGACTAAGAAGTGGATGATAGGGGACCATAGGAGGAAAAATCAACAGTGAGGGAGGGCATTGACTGTTCTAGTTCGGGTTGTATTTGGGGGGAAGTTTCTGTTTATGGGTTTAGGTTTAATGTAGCTTCAGGTTTGGAAGAAGCTTGTGGTGGGGTTATGGAACTAACGGGTGAGGTTGGAGCATTCAGTTTGGAAGTGGTTTTGGGTAGGGAAAAGGTTATTGGTGGATTGACATTGGGTTGAGGAGGAGGTATGTGAGTGTGGGCGTTGGGTTCGGTTGAAGAGGCCGTAGGGTTAGTAATGGTGAGAGTGCTTGGTTCTGTGATAGAAGTTGAAGGTGGGTGGCCATCATCATAGAACTTGGAATATGGGAAAACTTGTTCGTCAAACAAAATATGGCGTGAGATAGAAAGACGAGATATGATGGGATCAAAGCATTTAAAACCCTTGTGGAGTCTACTGTAACTAAGAAAAATGCATTATTTAGACCATAGTTCAAGCTTGTTCTTAGTGTAGGGTCGCAGCCATGGAAAACATAGGCACCACCCAAAAACTCTAAGGTTCATGTAATCAGGGGGTTCACCAAAAATTTTTGGTAGGGAGTATAAAAATTAATTGAAGCTATTTGAATGCGATTGATCAAGTAAGTGGCTGTTTCAAAGGCATAGGTCCAAAATTTATTGGGTAATTTAGCACGGTGTAATAAGGCAAGGCCATGTTCTACAATATGCATGTGTTTCCGTTCAGCACTCCTATTTTGTTCAGGAGTATAAGGGCATGAGATTTTGTGCGTGATTCCATGTTCCTAAAAAAAAGGTTGTAAGGCAAGAAATTCTCCCCCCCCCCCAATCCGATTGAAATGTTTTAGTGTGAGTGTCAAAGTATTTCTCCACAAGTAGTTTAAAATGCATAAAAACAGAGTAGACATCAGACTTGTGTTTCAAGAAGTAGATCCAGGAATATTCTATAATGATCTAGAAACAAAATATAATAAGAGTAGCCATCCATTGATAAAGTAGGTGCTGGCCCCCAAACATCAGCACAGATCAAATCCAAGGGAGCTTTAGACTCAGTTTTGACCAATCAAAAGGTAATTTGTGACTTTTATTAATAGCACAAGAGTTGCAAACAGAGTGTTTTGAATCAGAAGTAACAATTTTATTCCAACGCAATAATTGTTTAACACAAGGAAAATTAGCATGTCCTAAGCGATCATGCCAAGTATTTAAACAAGCTAAATTTGCTGAAGGAGAAGTAGAACCCGAAGATAAATTTGAACCCAATGCGGCAGCACATAGAGAATACAATCCATTGTCACTCTGGCCTCTGAATCGAATTCTCCCCACGTCCAAATCCTTAATAACAAAATCGTCAGCAAAAAATTCCACAGAGATAGGATTAGGTTAGTTAAAGCATAAACAGACAACAAGTTATAAGAGGATTTTGGAACATGCAAAATGTCACCGATATGAAAATTTTCATTCCCAATTTGAAAGGACGACTGACCAACTCGAGATATGGATAGTTTAGAGCCATTGCCAATGGTTAGTTCTTCAGGTCCTTGACACTCGGAGTGGAGATTGAGGTTCCCCAATTCGGAAGTCATATGATGAAAGGCACCCGAATCAACAACCCATGGTTGTGAAGGTGCACTACTGGATGCAAAATTGGATGAGGGACGGTTGATGTTGGTTTCTCTGGTTAGTTTTGGGGATGAGTAGTCTCGGGCATAATGTCCAATTCCCCTACAATTGTGACAGGTGACTGTTTGGGTATCATAATTTCTGAAGTGTTGCCTTGAGTTAAAGCTAGAATTACTGAAATTTTGCTATTGCTGCCCCTTGTAATCTGAAAAATAGCTACTGCCACGTCCTCTCTACTGGCTATCTTTACCTCGACCACAATGTCCCCTTCCTCTTTGCTGTTGTAGAGTGTTTCAAGCAGCCACCATTGCTGTTTGCTGCATCTGTTCAGCAACAACAGTAGCTCTATATTAAGCATGATGTGCAATGTTTCTCTCCTCAGTTAATAGCAACCCAAGTAAATCCTCAAACTTTATAAGTTCCATCTTAGTTTCAAGAGTCAGATTAAACAATCTGTAAACC
This sequence comes from Euphorbia tirucalli, assembly GCA_039660915.1. Lineage (NCBI taxonomy): Eukaryota > Viridiplantae > Streptophyta > Magnoliopsida > Malpighiales > Euphorbiaceae > Euphorbia > Euphorbia tirucalli. Next base: position 18,034,650 of record CM077633.1, on the reverse strand, counting down.
CAAGGGCTATAGCTCAGTTAGGTAGAGCACCTCGTTTACATGCGCGCCAATGTTTTTTTTCAAAGAAGGCCATCATGTAATCAAAAGACTTATTAATAAGTTGATGTCTTACTCCATGACTTTTAGGGAACAATAGCCTTACACAAAAGATTCGGGTAAATCTTCAACCAAACCACCCAATATTGAATCAATGAAATCTTCTTCTTCCACCCTATAACCTAAAGATGCTTTAATGCTTTCAGCTCTAAGCGTGTATGCTATAATCGTTTCATTCTTCTCTCAATTGAGAGTTTGTAAGTGGGCTCTAAGATTACGAATCTGTGACCTGGATCCTGAAGAATAGGCTTGATTAAGCCTATTCCATGCCTCAATGGCCGTAGGAGCATTAATAACTTGAGACAATAAATTTGGTTCAATTGAAGCAAATAACCAGCTTAGTACCTGCTGATTTTGCTGTTCCCAAGTGGCATATGCTGGATTCCAAATCTGTTCTTCAAGAAACTACGGTGGAACAGATTGGTTCGCGTCAATATGGTGCCACATCCTGTAGCCTCACAACATGGTGATGAATTATGCTCTCCAAAGAACAAAATTTGATGAGTTGAGTTTACTGGTGATGAAGGTAGCTGGATTGGGATATGTAATTGGTGGCATCGATGTGGCTACTGTGATTTGTGATACGGTGGTGAGAGGGAATGATGAACAAATCGGTGAACTTTGAATGGTAGGTGGAATCGATGGCTATTGGTAGAGACGGAATCAAAACTGAACTAGTATTAACAGTTGCCATGGATGTGACAGACAGCGGTGGTAGTGAGGTTGATGGAGGCGGGGTGGTGGTGGAAGTTTTGGATTGAGACATTGTAGGGTTAGGGTATTAATGGCTCTGATACCATGAAAACTATTGAGGCAACTTGAGTTTGTATTGATAATAAGGGTATATACACAAGTGACCCTACATGGACTATAATATAACTTGTACAACGTGTGAAAATACAACATTGATCCTTAATATTAATCCTCTATCTCTATCACTTTCAACCCTTGTGTTTTCTTGTTTGCAATGTATGGCTAGTTTAATTAGCTAAGGGTTTTGGGGGATTATGGGTTTTACTTAAATGTTTTTATGATTTCAGTTGGGTTTGCTAGAATATTATGTTTCTCTCTTATGCTTAATGCAAGGTTTGGACTGTTCACCCATACTTACAATTTTAGAGTGATACTGACTATGACCATTAGCCTTAGAACTCAGAATTAGAGAAACCATCTTTGAGGGTTTAATGAATGACCAAACCTTAAATCCTTATTGTGAGACCCAAGTTTGTTTATTAGCTTCTTGGCTTTCTTTTGCGTTCAACTTGTTAATGTGTTTATTTTCAAATGACCAAATGGATATAGTAAGGTAATATGATGTAGCATGACCATTGCCTTCATATAGATTTGTGAAAAAATTCAAATATTCCAAGTAAATGGCCTACTATTATCATTAAACATTGCTGTAAACCAATATGAACCCATGATCCTAGCTATTCTTTAATGTTGTTTAACTCTTTTGTGTTAGTAGTTTATTTCTAAGCTTAAGATTATTATTTAGATTAAATTTCAGTCCCAAAGAAATTGTTGCGTACTTGTTAAAAAATCACATAGCTGTTTGCATTTAGTGGTTTCTTAACTATCCTTGTGGGAGCGATATTCGGACTTAAAACTCATTTACTACTTATTGATTAGGTATACTTGCCCATATTTTTGTTGGTTTAGCTAACGAGCGACATGTCAAGTGGGGTTGTCTTCCACCGAGCAACTCACCTCGAATCTCTAATTAAAATTGGGCTGAGCTGGAGGACCCCGGGGTCCTCCGACTACCAAAATCAAAGAGGAATTGAGCCCCAATTAGTTTTCCTAGTTCCGTCCCTGCATCATATGATTCACATAGTATATGTTAAAATCTTGGATATTTATCTTGTTATTATTGTTTGTCAATTAGCTTGAGTGAATGCAAGACATATATTCTGCATTATTTATTCTCTAATTACATAACAGTTATTTTTCTCTCTACCACCTCAACTAGAAGTATAGATCAACACTATTTCTAACCTGAAATGACCAATTATACCGTTTACTAACATGTTCCTCCTAAAATAAAATCATAATGACGATTAAATATAAAGATCAGAATTATATATATATATATATATGAAAGTGCCACAATAATTTTTGATCCTATATACATATATGTACCAATAGATCCGAAATGAATCTGGCTTCAGACAATTTGCTCCTTGCTAATTAGAAGAGGGGATTGGATATTGTTTCATTTTTATTTCTGCAATAAATCTTGTTCACAAAATTGCTATTGCTAGTTGTGCAAAAATAAAAATAAAAGCAAGGGAATTTACTGAAGTCAGAATTCCATAATGATTATACAACGAATATATAGATTACTATAAACAGGATAAATAAACAGACTTACAGTTTATATGCAGCGGAAACACGTTTATGGAATGAATCTGATCTACACGAGAAACCGGATCGTTCTGGTTGCCTTTCCTACAAGTGTATGAATATACTGAGTACGGGCTATCTCCGTGAATTCTTCCGACGAACGAAGAAGTATATCGTGTTTTCTCTCTAGAGGCGTTTTCCCCGGAACCAGAAGGGAATCTCTACGATTCTCCCATCATTAGGAAATAGAGAAACTTCTTCTCTATTTATCGTGGAAATCCCAACTTCCATCTATATATAGGGTCGGACCAAATTACACATTTAGTCCCTGTAATTTACACATAATTACAGTTTAGTCCCTGCCATTCCAAAAGGCCATGGGCGAGCCAAAAACCAACATCTCCCACTCGCACACGACAGGACACACTTTCATTGCGATTGAACACACATACTTCTTTCAATTATTATTCGGTGAATTCACATGACCAGTCAACGTATCATTCCACCTTTAGCTTAACGTGACTTCCCCCTAGTCCATTTTCCATGATCACTAGTTTTCGACTCACTTTTGATCTCACGAAAACATTCATAGACACTACATACCTTTTCCACGAAAAAGTATTGAGCTCAAGTGTTATATGATTACTAAGTGACATGTTACTGAAAATGTACTTCCTCTCTATAAATAACCTTCCGCATGGTCCTTATGTGCCCGTTCATAGCTAATGAATCCTGGTTTAGGGTTCCAATCAAGTTAATCATCAGACATACCCTTCTTGTTATTTACAAGAGTCCTTAAGGTGAACTTGAAACTCATAGTTTCATTTGGGTCTCACATTAGGAAAGTTGAGATCAATTTTCTTCTTTCCATCCCTTGGTTGGCTTTTACACATATTACTAAAATATGCCATAATGTTAATCCACTTCGGATGTATGTTTTACAAACACTATGCGAAAGCATTCAGTCTCTAAATGCAACTCAAGCATCAGTACCTCTAGTCCACATTTCTGCCTTTCACAGGACAGCTTTCGGTATTAATGAAATTATGATATTTCTCATATCACATATGGAGTTTCTCACATCTCCATTCATATTTTTACCTATGAACACACTGCTCATAGTAAAAGATTCATCTATGTGAGTAGATGCATTTCGTCAACATACTGAACTATACTTAATAGCTCTATATGTATCGCTTTAAATAGTGAATGAATTTGAACACAACAAATAACTCACATTCTATTCCAATAGAATTTACCAAAGTTATTACAACAGTTCAAAAACAACAACATGTTCCTATAACCTACGAAGACCAGATTCCAAAATGTGTTTACTAAAAACATTTGGAACTATTGGCTTCGTTAACGAATCTGCAATCATATTTCCAGTTAGAACATGCACTAAACTTATTTCTCCTTGTGCTACTTTGTCTTTGACAAAATGATATTTTATATCGATATGCTTGCTTTTTCCATGATAACAAATATTCTTGGAATAAGCTATCGATGCAGTGCTGTTGGAATAGATAGTCGTATATTTCCTTTTAGGCAATAGATCCAAAAGATCTATGAAGCGTTTTAACCAAACCGCTTCTTGTATTGCAGCAGCTGCAACTACACATACCAACTCCATAGTCGATAATGGCATGCAAGTTTGTTTCTTGCTACATCAGGAAATTGCACCATTTCCTAGAATGGAAATATACCCAGACGTGGACTTCCTCCCATCTTTATCAATTCCGTGATCAGCATCTGTGTATCCTTTTAACTGCAGATCCTTTCCTTGGTAATAAAGGGAATAATTTGAAGTCCCCTTCAAATATCTCAATATCCTTTTCACTGCTGCCCAATGCATCAAACCTGGATTAGCCTGATAACGGCTTGCGAGACCCACCGCAAAACCTATATTAGGTCGTGTACAAATCATAGCATACATCAAGCTACCAATTGCACACCTATAAGGAATTCTCTCCATCCTTGTAGTCTCATTTGGAGTCGTGGGACACATACTTGCATTCAGTTCTGTAACTTTTGCAATAAGGTTTGGATCGGGATCACAGTGAGCCATACCAAACCGTTCTAAGATCTTACATCTCTCGTGAAAGAGCCAATTATCTCTTAGATCGATCTCTTGAGATCTTAACCCTAAGGATGTAATTAGCTTCTCCTAGATCCTTCATCTCAAAGTTAGAAGACAACCAAGTCTTTACTTTCTTGAGTAAGGAAGTGTCATTTCCTGCTAACAAAATATCGTCAACGTATAATGTTAGAATGACAAACTTCCCTCCATTTTCATGCTTAATGTAGACACACGAGTCTGCATTAATCACCTTAAATTGTATTGATATAATCACTTCATGGAAACAAACATACCATTGTCTTGAAGACTGCTTAAGCCCATAAATTGATCTTTTCAACTTACAAACCTTATGTTCTTATCCTTGGACGATGAAACCTTCAGGTTGAACCATATAGATTTCTTCGTTCAGTTCACCATTTTAAGAACACAGTCTTTACATCCATTTGATGTAATTCACGGTCCATACATGCTACAAAAACAAGTACTATTCTTATAGACGCGAAACGGACAACAGGTGAAAAAGTCTCCTGATTGTTAATTCCTTCCTGTTGTGTAAACCCCTTTGCAACCAGCCGACTCTTGGTCTAGATAGGTTTCCCATCCGCTGATCACTTAATAGTATGTACCCATTTATTCCCAATGGCTTTACACCCTTTGGGTAGATCAACTAGTTCCCAAACTTTGTTGATCCTTATTAACTCCATTTCACTTTCCATCGCTTTTATCCATTCTTCCTTTGCTGGAGATTCCAATATCTCTTTCATGTTAGTTGGAATGTCTTTAATTTGAGCTATGATTGAGAAAAATTCGATATCAACTAAATGACGACATCGCAGAATATTTCCTCTCTTCGATCGCCTTAGAGGTTATGCTTCTTGATAAACAAATCTCATATATTCATCAAAATTTTGGGCAGAACTCCCACTAGGACCACTCCCACTGGGATCTATATCCATATTCACACTTGAATTTGGAACAAGACTCCCACTCAAATCAAGACCACTCAAGTCAGGGCCAGGATTACTCAAATCCGCTTGTGAAGATTGAAAAACATCATTCTCTTCCCTTTCCCTTACATCTTCAACTTCATTCCTCCCACTCGGATTGAGTGATCCTGAAGTTTCAGACTCTTGAGTTTCAAAGAAAGTTAATTCCTTATCCACCTCTCCCATCTTAGGAAATTCATTCTTTAAGAATGTGACATCTTATGACTCAAATTCTGTTATTTGACCATTCTTATTCTCTCCCACTAGAACATATCCTTTGGAGAGATAAGGATATCTTATAAAGATATCTTTCTTACCTCTTGGGCCTAGCTTGCCAGGCTTGCTAGATCATGAACATAGGTAGCACATCCCTATGGTCGCAAATGGTTCAAATTGGGCTTGCGGCTCGTCCACAATTCATAAGGCATGGTTTCAACGGACTTAGAAGGTACTCTATTGAGTACATATATGACAGTCAATATTACGTCTCCCCAAAAGTAGATAGGCAAATTGGCTTCAGCCATCATAGAACTTACCATCTCTAAGAGGGTTTCTTCTTTCCGTTACTCTATTTTGTTGTGGAGTCCTAGGTATTGTCAACTGATGTTCAATACCTTTTTCATCACATAAAACTTTAAATTCCTCGGAGTGGTACTCTCTTCCCCGTTCGATTCTTAAAGCTTTGATTCTCTTCTCTAATTGATTTTCAACTAGAGCCATAAATCGTTTGAAACATGCTAATGCTTTAGATTTATGTGCAATCAAATAGACATGACCATACCTTGTATAGTCGTCTATGAATGTAATGAAATAGTACACACCATGCCTTGCTTGAACATTCATTGGGCCACAGATATCAGAATGGATTAGTTGCAATAGTTGGTCAGCTCGCGTAGCTTTACCAAATGGTGTTCTTGTCATGTTTCCTTTTAAGCAGCTTTCACTAAGGGTGAGCAAAACCGAACCAATGTCCAAAAACCAAAAATCAAAACCGAACCAAACCGAACTGAACCGATCCATTTTATAGTTTGGTTCGGTTTGTTTTTAAATTGTTAAGAAGTTTGGACTTCGGTTCGATTCGTTTTGGATCGGTTCAAAACCAAAAAAACCGAAAAACCGAATAATTGGTAAAATACTAAAATTAATCATAAAATTAATATATACTAATTGTAGAGAATTTTACACATTATATTCTTTTATAGTTTTATATTGTAATTTTTGGATGCTAATTTATAGTTGTTAAAACTTAAGAGTTGAAAAAAAAATTAAGAATTTTAGTATTTTATTGTGATGTAATAGTATTATTTAGTATTATTGATTTTTTAAGTTAATTTTTTGTATTTCTTTTTTTTTTTTTTTTTAAACAAACTACTTATATAAAATTTTTATTTTGATTTTTTTTAAGAAGTTGATGTTTTTGGTTCGACCTAGTCCAAATCGAACTTGTTTGGTTTGGACAGAACCGAACCAAAATTTAGTTTGGATCAGATTGGTTTATAAAATACAGTGTTTGGATTGGTTTTTTTCGTTCGGTTTGGTTTTTGAACCGAACCGGTCCATGCTCACCCCTAGCTTTCACAAGTTAGGAGATCTACTTTCGATAAATCAACCAATAAACCTGCTTTATCCAATCCTACTAAACGATGTTGACCAATGTGACTAAGTCTCGCATGCCACATTTTTTTGAAATGCTAACATTATCCACAGACAAGTTAACAGTAAAGAAAAAACTATTATGACACACATAATTTGGATCCAAATCCAAAACAATAAAACCATCCAACAGAAATCAAGTTCCTTTGAATTCCATAGAGGACATTTTGAAGAAATAGTGGTCGCCCACTATATAAGACCAGCTGACAACAGCCAATCCCAAACCTCTTTAAAGTTGTTTCCCATGTATACACTACAAGAAAACTCATTATTAATAAGAAAAAATTAATGAGGGTAAGAAAATATTCTTATTAAAAACATCCATTTAAGAGTTATAGTAAGGAAAGATGACACCTCTCATTAAATTTCTCTTATTAATACTAGTAATTATCTATTAGAGATAAAAAAAAAACCCTTTCATTTAATAAATGTGTTTTCCTCCCCTCATTATTTAGGGTAAAAGTTCTATTAGAGAAAAAAAAAAAGCTTTTCAATTAATAAATATTTTTCATCCCCTCATTATTTAGGGTAAAAGATCAAAAGAGCGGGAAAATTTTTTTCCTTCCCACCACTGCTTCTGCTTCTGCTTCTACTTCCTTTCACGCCCATACCTTCTCTGTTTCACGACCGATCCCTTCCCATTCTCTCTGATTCATCCTTTCACGCCCAGCTTCGCATCTTTCTGTCGCCGCTCCGCCCACCGTTGCTCCGCTTTGCACCGCTTCCTTCCGTTTCGCACTGCTGGTTCGCTCCGCTTCATCGTTTCACGCCCAGCTCTGCTTCTTATGTTTGCATTGGAGATTTACGAATACTGATAGATTCTTTTTATTCGTATAGGGAGTTCGTGGCGCCTACAGCGAGTCAGCCGCGGAGAAGGCGTATCCGAACTGTGAAGCTGTGCCATGCGAGCAATTTGAAACCGCTTTTGAAGTGAATTCTTCCATCTTTTTTCTTTTTCTCTTCATACTTTCTTTATCTTTACTATTATGCTTTCCGTCTAAATTTAAATTTGATGTCATTTTCTTTTAGTAGTGTTTTTCTCCGTTTGTTGCTTGATTTTTAATTAACATACTGGGCGTTGGTTGTGCTTTTCCTCAACTAATTTCTGGTAGTTGTCTAGTCCATTGTCTTGTATGTGCCCTGTCAAAATGAATAGAGTCAATGTCATAATAGCATTGTAATCATGTAATTGTATAGAATACAAGGATTAGAAAAGGTTTAATCATTGTGGACTGGTGGTCTGCCCGTTGGAAATTGGGGGCTTCATTGTTATTGGCAGGGAATTAGAGTTTTAATCACGGTTTCATTGCTTTATGAGCTATTGGTATTTAAGGTTCCCTTTAATGAAAAGTTCTTTTATAGGTTTATTGTTTAAGAGAAAAATCAGATTCATGTGAAATTTATTTATGTCACTAACATATCAATTCCTTTCCTGATATACTTTGTCTAGTTACAATTCTTAATAACTTAGGATCACTTCAGTTACTTCAGAACATTAATGTATTCTGGACACATTATCATCATTGTTATTATTATGTCCAACATTGTTTGGTTGCCTACTTGAGCTTTGCCTTTACATTGTGTTGGCCAGGCCATCAGTGTTTCTGGTTTTGTTTGGCATGTGCCTTCAATATCAATTTTAGTCCATTTATAGAAAAATATCTAACTTTATCATGGGATAAAAACAAGGCTGTACTGCTTAAAGGTACTTCTTTTGAGTTCCATGTATTTCAGAGTGAAGTTGAGGTTGATAGATGATAAAGTTACCCAAAAAATGTATAGTTATCCAGAAGTGGGTTTTGGTTGTCATCAAGAGATATGTTACTTTTACCATCATATTCCCTCTATCATCAAGAGATATGTTACTTTTACGATCATTTTCTTCTTGGTTGTCATCAAGAGATATGTTACTTTTCACATTAGACCTGAATTTGCTGCCTTCGTTATTAAAATCAATATAATGTAGCAGTAACTCTTCCAGTCCACCTTTTGTCACCCCTTTTTCTGTAAAATATAGCACCAGTCTTGGAGCAAGGACTGATTTGGAGCCATTAGCTAAGAGAAAGAGGAAATGAAGAATTGCTAAGTTGTATTTTCAAATTAATGCATGAAAATATTTATATGTATAACTTTATTTTCAATTTGTTTTGTTAAGTTGTTTGTTTCCTTAGCTAATTATGTTAATTTTCTTACAGCTAAAATGGCAAAGGAGAAACATAAGAAGGGCACAACCCAAAAGCGTGGCAAAAAATACATAAAACCTGGGATGCTAGCTAAGGGGCGTGGAATTTCAAGGATTGCAAGTCAAGAAGATCAATACAATATACATGATACAAGTAAGTTTATTCTTACTATGCACTTTAATAGTATAGGTGTGATGAACATGTGATATCCTTGTAGAAAATATGAAGTTTAATGTTTCTATATTCGAGAAACAGACAATAATTTGAATGCTCTATTCTCAAATTACCAATAAAAACAGAAAAAACTATGCTGCAAGAGAAAAGGATAAGGCATAGTCAATTTATTTGCCAAAAGTTGGAATGGTTACCATATACACTTTTAAGACTTATTGCTCCCATATACAGAAAGGTCCAGCTAGCATGATCAAGTATTGATCATGTAGAATTCATAAACTAATAGTATTTCTACATTAATTTCATTTTTGCTTAGAAACTAATAAAAATTATCAAGTCAATCCATCACAGTTGGAAATTAGGAAACAAATAAATATTGCATCGACTTAAATAGACAATTCATCTAATGTAAAAGCATCCTTGTGCCTAAAATCATTGACTCTTGATAACTTTTATGCCAATTTCCTCCCTAGAAAGCCATATACGTTTCATCTGCTTTATTATTGCAGCATTCAAAGTAAACAGCAAAAGACCCATGCAAACTCAATTATTGCAGCAAGTTCACACTTTATTTTCTTAGGAACCAAACAAGGACTCTGTTCCACCAGTAGAAAACAAGTTGAATTCATATTCTTTATTTTAGTTTCCTAGCAACCAAAAAAGGCATTTCAAAACAAACAAATCACAATAAATAACTTAAATTCCACTTCCAGCCTACTTTAATATTTATTTATTCAAAACAAATCCCTTTGGCTTATATAGGAGACATTATGATCCACTTAAGACTTTTTTATGTTTTATTTTAAAAATGCAAAGCACACATGGAACTGGTAGTGAAACTGTACACCACTACTATTTAGGAAAATACTTTTATAATCCACATAAGAGAAGAAGAACGGAGAATAGAAGAGGCCAAAGTTTCAGAGGAAGCTGCACTGTCAGCCATACAGAAAGAGAAAGCGAGGTGCCAGGAAGCTATGGAAGCTGCTAAAGCAGCAAAGAAGTTAACAGAAATAGAAGCACAAAAGAGACTTACTATAGAACTTAAAGCCTTAAAAGAACAAGAGGAAATGAAGAAAACGATGGAGCTGATCTGAAGAGTTTATTGAGAATTTCTTGTTTGCTCTCAATACAGAAGTCCTTTTATGCAACAAGAAACTGCTTCTACTTGACTCTACAAGTTTTATCTTGGGAGAAACACTGGTTCTTGCACATATAGAGTGGAAAAGTTGAACATTATATTCACTATGTTTACCTGTATAATATTTCTACTAGTCAGAGATGAGCCAAATACAAATGTTCTGAAGGAAGCATAAAAGTATTTCATAAACACAGGAAAAAACGTTAAGTGAAAACATTCAGAAAAGAGATAGCATAACAAAGATAAATCATGCATCATGCTTACACCACATAAATACGAAGATAACAGTTTCAGCAAGATAGCTGACTCAAGATAAATCATCAAGATACACTTTCATGTGTTCACCTTACTGTAGTGGCTTAAATGGTAAGGTTCTTTTTAAAAAATATATATATTATTTCATTCGATGTTGGCACTGATGGTAAAAATTATGGTAAGACTAATCTTTTAACCAAGTTGAAGACATTATTTATTTTCTTTTCATTTTCTTTAACACCGATCACGTTAAAGACAGTATGCCCACCGATCACGTTAAAGAATAAGAAAGTGGCAGCTCTGAAATATGGACAAAAGCTTGAAATCAAATTCTATGATAATCGTGCAGTGGGTGGCAATCATACATGTTGGTCAAGACACTTGGGGAAAATAGTTCGTGATGCTAATATTTGTCCTGTGCAAGTCAAAACATGGAAGGATATGACAAAAGAAGTCAAGAACCACTTATGGAGTGCAGCCAAGGTAATATGAAGAAATGAATCTGTTTATTCCTTCTTAATCTCTTTTTACAATAATATGACATATGCTGCTCTATAATCTATTTAGGAGTGTTTTGACAATGCTGACATGGAAATGTATCGTGAAGCAACATTGGACCATATGGGTTATTTGTGGACAGCATGGAGGTCAGATTACATATATTTCCTTATTGGACAAATCTTATGTGCTGCTGATTGTGAGGATAATTTTGTTCATGTGTATACTTAGTATTTTGTTTATCATTTAGTTCGTGTTCTGTGTACGAGTGTTTATTACAATCTGGTGTATGTGCCCCCCAAGAACTACCTATTATATATGCATACCTTTGAGACAGAGTTCGCAGTAGTATTTGGGAATTAACCTTCACACACCATGTGAGTTTTGTTTTTCCTTTATCTTTTTATTCTAGTATGTTGACTCATTGACTGATGATACACATTGAGAACAATATGTGATTTTGTGTGGGAGAAGGGGTGCAAAAAGTTCTTGCCAATTTTTTTTCCCAATTTTGTTTTTCCTGTTAATTAAATCTCTATGTTTTAGATTGTTTTACTTTTGTGTCATACAAATTATGTTGCATTGTTAATTGCCACTCTAGCATATCATTTAGGTGAAGTTTGTTTTAAATTGTTTTTCATTGACCATGTTTTCCATTTACAGGGGCACTAATGCTTTTCCTTATCAAATGTTGTTCTCATATTCAAATTCAGTATCATATTTGCATTGCTTGCATTTTAGGGCTGAATTTATATTTTAGTGTGTTGGAAGTGAAAAAAATATGTGGAATGAGATACTTTCGAGTTGTAAAAGATAGATAAGAAGATAAGAAAAAGGCAAGTAATTATGCTTTTTTTAGATGTTATTTTGTGTGTACGTTTTGTTGTCAAATCCCAAAGCCATGCCCTTTGCTTTTGTTTTCAATTAAAGTGACTAAAACAATCATTACAAGAGTAATTTATGGGTTTAAACTTTATAAGCTAATATTAAGTCTAAACTATCTACTGAACCATAGGAAATGAAATGGTTTCTAAAGATAATGCTAAATCATCTCTAAAACTAAATGATTTAGAATTAAAATCATGTCAACTCTGTTTAATTAAAGGCTGTAACTTTTACTACAGGTGTAGTCAAGTTGTCTAATATGATGTGTTACTGGAAAGTAAATTTTGAGCTTTTCATTATCTCCAACAGGTTGTTGTATATTAATTTTGGGTGCTATCTTGATTTATCTTCTGCTAATTGTGAGGATAATTCTGTTAATGTGTATACTTAGTATTCTGCTTATCATTTGGTTCGTGTTCTGTACAAGCATATGAAGCATCTGTCATTTGTTTATCATAATCTGGTGTTCATGTGTATAGATGAGTTTGTAGCAGGGTTAAGAAATTGAGTATCAGGTTGCAGAGACAGGATCTAATTGTGCTAATTACATGTATTTCCTTATCGGACAAATCTTGTTTGCAGATGTGATTTCTTGTTTGCATTCTCTATCAGCTAAGACGGACGTGTAATTATTTCTTTTGATTATTTCTTGCAGGCACTTGATGCACATTCAAGCTAAGCATCATTAGTATTTTTTGGACAAATGAAGACTACTTGATGCACATTCAAGCTAAGGATCATTAATCTAATTAGTGTATTTTGGACAAATGATCTTATTTTCATCTTTTGGATATAATCTTTTGTAAGACCAACGGTCTTTGATTTTGGGTAAAAGAAACTCTCATGTCAAAATTATGGAATACCAATTTTTGGTGTTAAGAAGTGACTATTTAATGACAATATGCTATATTATTAATATTAGTTGTTATTGATTATTTAATGAAAATATGTTATATTATATTATTAAAACCCTATATGTCATTTGAAGGGAAATAATTTCACTCATTATTTGTTTACAATAATAAGGGGTTTTTTCAACATTAAAACTGATTTTTAATGAGGGGATTTCCCCTTATTATATGGGTCCCTTGTTAATTGTTTTAATGAGGGTATTATGTCCCCTCATTATTTGTCCATAATGAGGGGATTTCCCCTCATTAGTCCTCTTATTATATGGGTCCCTTGTTAAAGGCTTTAATGAGGGTATTATGTACCCTCATTAGTATTTTACAATAAGGGGAATTTTTCCCCTCATTATTGATAAATAATGAGGGGACATAATACCCTCATTAAAGCCTTTAACAAGGGACCCATATAATAAGGGGCCTAATGAGGGGAAATCCCCTCATTAAAAAGTTTTAATGAGGGGATTTGAATTTTTAATGAGGGGAAATCCCCTCATTAAAAGCCGATTTTCTTGTAGTGATATCCACCTAGTTCCCCATGGAACACTGCGAAACTCAACAAAGCAATTTCAATACTTTGTTACGTGGTCTGTTGCTCCTAAGTCTACGATCCACAAAGGAATTCAGTTTGGAAAACAGAACTTGAAACAAATGTATAACTCTTATACACTTCGGTAACATTTACCTTAGGAGCTATGCAATCTTTTTCAAAATTCCCCTTCTATCTGTAATTGTAACATTTCGCCCTAGAAATGTTAAAATCTTTCTTGCCCTTCTTTTCAACTGGAACACTACCCAACATTCCCTTTGCCTTCTTCTTGAAGAACCTCTTGTTCCTCTCCATGGACTTCAGACCAGGACTTGAACTAGCCATGTGAACCTTAGATTTCACACTAAGAGAGGCCAGACGGTCCTCTTCCAGTTCTAGATGACAAACTGCATCGTCAAAGGTCTTAATGTCATTGGTATCGGTTAGGTGCAACTTCATATGCTCCCACCCATTCGGTAGAGAATGTATCACAGCTTGAACTTTCTGCTCCTCGTTCAACTTATGACCAGCATCATGAAGCTCAAAAATCATGTTAAACATTTCCCTTAAAGGCCTCTTCATTGTGTGGTCGGCTCTCTTCTTATAAGTATCAAACTTGATACTCAAAGAACGGAGTTTTGTTTAAGGAGACACCTCCAAAGTTCTCCTTAAAAGCATCCCACAGTTCTTTAGCTGTGATGTAAACGTGAAACCTTTTTGCGATGTCATCATCCATTTCACTGAGCATGGTGATGCGGGCAGATGAGTTCTTCCTCTTCCAGGCTTGATAAGCCTCAAGGTCCCTTTTGGCTTGTGCGGTGGTACCCTCTTTAGGAGGAACCATTATTCTCTCCAGAGTGTCAAGAGCCTTTTGCTCTTCAATTACGTATTGGACTTTCATAGCCCAAACTTCATAATTGTCATTGTTCAAACGAAGGTCCTTATTTAAGTTAAGCAACTATTGCTTTTGAAGCAACCATTGAAAAAAACATTAAAGACGAAGTAGCACTAATAAGTGAGCGATACACCATATTTATTATAAGATCATTTAAAACTAAAAATAGTGTTTGGTTCACGTAAAATCAAAAACTATGTGTAATGCATAGAGTCACCATTTACATATGCTAATACAAACACCATATTAGGTTTAAATCTCCAATAACAAATATATATTTAGTTTTGTTTTAGATTATATTTTAATTTGTTTAACATTTATACTTCTCTTAATTATAGAACTAATGAGTAATATAACACTTAGTTATAATCTCAAAATAAATAAATTGAAATTACTAAAACAAATAACCAAAATAGCAATGTTTACAAAATAAACATTTTATTATACCATAAAAAAATATCCAACATTTAGTCAAAATTATAACCACGAAAAAAAAACTTTAGCACGAAGCCATTCAATACAAAATTGAAATACGAAATCAGCAAGAGAAATAGTGGAAAAATGAAGAGCTCAATCTTCATTTCCATCGAGTTGAACTATCTCAATTTCTTTTGAGGTGACTGGGATCATCTCTACAAACTTATAGTAGAGATCCAAAGGCATCATCTCAACACCCTCAATGACAGCATCCAGACATGGGCGACGAACCAACTTGTTGCTTCTAAGTAACATGGTTCTAGGATTATGAGATAACTTAGCTCCCATTTCAGCCAAGTTCAACACAAATACTTTGCATTGGGATCCATTATCCTGTTCAGGAACTAATCCTTCAATGGAGTCCACCAGTTCGTCAAATGCAAAATTTTCTCCAAACCAGAATTTCTTAAAATGCTTTTCACGAAAAGCCCTTTTCGTAAATTTTAACATTTTTAATTGATCAGTTCTAGAGGAAAATCCTCCTTTCCAGACAAGTTCTTGGATTTCCCGGTTTAACGCATTAAACCACTCCATAACTCTAATAATATCCCCTTCCTCCAACAGGGAATATCGTTTAGAGAAAAGCTCATCTTCAAGTTTTTGTATAGTCCTCGCCTCCTCTTGAGACTGGATTATTTTTGCCGTTTTTACGAAGGTTGCCATTTCTATAATACATACAGAAATAACAAAAACTTGTTAATGATCAACCACAATTCAGTATATAAATACATAATAAATATACTGAATTTTCTTGAATTTATTAAACATAAATTAAGCATTTATACACAATAAATACTAGTAAATTTAGTTTAAAAATATCAAATGAATTCCAAAAATTCATCAAAATATACCAAAAATTCAAGAAAAATGTAAATTTTAATTCTGGAAAAAATTTGACGAAATTTGAATGCCGAAAACGCTTGCACGGGCCTACACGCGCAGCCCGAAGCTCCGCCACATGCCTCCACGCACTCAAGGGGTTCTACTTACTCACATGACACGTGGCAACATATGATTCGTGTTGACATGGATCACCTAACACGTGTCATCACCTGATTGTTTCAACTAATGATGTGGCATATGACGTGTCATGATGACGTGTCATGGTGACGTGGCACATTCACATATGTCTTGACACGTGTCGTCATGCTATTGGTCCACGTGTCTGACATGTGGCATTTGACAGTTGCAAAAACGATTGACTTGGTACACGTGTCAATACGTGATTTGTTGGACTTTTCAACTGTCAAACAATTCATCCAATCGCGATGTGACACGTATCCCCTGATCCAGAAATCTTCCAACCATTGCGCGGCCAATTCCAGCCACAGTGGTGGCGCGTGAGGTCCACGCATCGTCTTCCGGGCCTCCATTGGCCGTGAAATTTGAGATTCCGACTCGATTTTTCATGCTGATTTCAGTGGTGTGATCAGATTTTCAAAATTTTGGCAAAAAATTTTGACACTTTGTACTGTTGGATCTAATACGGTATCATTTTGACACGGATAACAATGCAATTCTATATCAAAATGAACAAAAACGAATCCAAATGAACAAAAAACATATTCTTATTCATAGAACATCAAATTTCAATATTTACGGATTCATTTTGACTCAAATATCAATATAAATCCGTATAACGAACAATCATGTACTTAAACGAATAAACACGCATTCAAATGGATAAAACTTATTCTAATTCACGGAATTCCAGAAATCAAGATATGAATACATCAATTATTCATGGAATACCAAAAAACTAGATTTGAACACATCAATCTATAAACCTTTCGGCTCTGATAACAATGAAGTCAGAATTCCATAATGATTATACAACGAATGTATAGATTACCATAAACAGGATAAATAAAAAGACTTACAGTTTATATGCAGCGGAAACACATTTATGGAATGGATCTGATCTACACGAGAAACCGGATCATTCTGGTTGCCTTTCCTACGAGTCTATGAATACACTGAGTATGGGCTATCTCTGTGAATTCTTCCGACGAACGAAGAAGTATATCATGTTTTCTCTCTAGAGACGTTTTCCCCGAAACTAGAAGGGAATCTCTATGATTCTCCCATCATTAGGAAATAGAGAAACTTCTTCTCTATTTATAGTGGAAATCCCAACTTCCATCTATATATAGGATCGGACCAAATTACACATTTGATCCCTGTAATTTACATATAATTATAGTTTAGTCCTTGCCATTCCAAAATGTCATGGGAGGACCAAAAACCAACATTTACAAAGAAAAAATCAAAATAAGAGCTACAACAACCAAAGAAGTTTGCTGCAAAATCCAAATTTGAAGAAAACCTAATTTTAAAAAAGCAAAAATCAACATTCAAATCTATCAGAAAAGGCGTGGATTTTGCAGATAGGAAGGGGAGAAAAATGTCATCAAAAAGAGAGAAAATTTCTAGAGAGAGAAAGGGACGGAGAAAATGGTAGGGTTTTTTTTTCTATTTAATCCACAATTTCATTTTAATACACAAAAGATTTATATTTTTCACTTAAATCCGTATTCCTAACATGTCAATCACATAGTGCGACTGATTTTAACTTTGCAAATTAAGGACGTGTTAGATCCACTTCTTAAAAAATAAGGAGTTAAATACTAACAGGGGTGTATTCAATTAAAACTTTTATAGACTTTTAAAGATTTTTAAAATCCAGTAGTATTCAATTGAGACTTTTTAGGAGTCTTTAAAAGTTATGAGGTATTCAATTAAGACTTTTTAATAGTCTTTAAAAGTCATCAGGTATTCAATTAAGACTTTTATAGAGTCTATAAAAGTAATCTTGTATTCAAAAAGTCATTAACAATTGATGACAATGACTTTTATATACTTTTTTACAATTTTTTAACTCAAAACATAATTAAAAAAAAGCCATGCATATTGATGAAAGAGCTTTTATTTTGATGGAAGACTTCTTATTTTCACTTTCAATCATGATTTTTCATAACCCTTCCTCCTTCATTGTCTGTCTCTACTCTCCCTACTCTTTCTCCATCCCCTCTCTCTCCTCCATCCCATCGCTGCTGGAAACCTCAACTCAGTCTCCTCTTCCCATCGCTGATTGACGCTTTCCTCCTGCCACTAGTCTGTTCCACTGCTCCTCCATTCCAAGCCTCCTACCATTTTTTTAACGAGGTATTTGTCTAGTCTCACCATCCATTCTTTGCTTTCTTTGTTGAATCTCCTTGAAATTGATCAGCCACAAGCAAATCAACCCTTAAGTTTGGCCTAAATATTTTTTATGGTAAAATTTATTGGTTTGAGATGGAATTTAAATAAGTATGCGTTTTGAGATGATTTTATTGTTTGAGCTGGTTCTATACTTTGTTTCGATAAATTACCTTTATAATTTATGCTCCGATAGTCTACTCTTTTGAATGGGATATTCTCTTGGTGAACTTCTGTAAATTATATTCGATACTTCATTACTCGGGTATACGGTTGTTCCATATTTATAAAATTGCTTTCAATTAAGTGCATAATTTTCTTAGAAAAGAGTGTTAATCAGTTGAGTTTCTAATTGAACCAAATGATGAAACTTTTTCATCAACACCAATGTCAGTTAATCAAAAAGAATATTTTGAACCATTTGTTATAATGCAAGAGCAACATAGAAATGATGCTAATGAATTAAGAGCTATGATTGCTACTTACATGTGGAATAATGTTGGGCATATAAATGATAATGAAGATTAGAAATTTTATAGTTAAATTACAATTTTTATAATTAACATTACTATTCAATTTTAGTGTTATTATTTTATATTTTATGCTCGGAGATTTTTGTAGTTATTTAGGTTTTGGTGTATTATCAGTGAAAACACATAGAGATTATTATATTTTAGTATTTTAATAAGTCCTTAAAAGTTTATAAAAGTTTACGGAATAAACTTTTTAAAAGTCATCAATACTTTTAAAAACTCTATTAAAGTAATTAAAAGTCACTAAAAGTCATCAAAGTCTATAAAAGTCATTCACTTAAAAAAAATCTATAAAAGTCTCAATTGAATATCACCCCTGAATAAATAAATTCAGAGAGTGAAGGGGATCTTAAATTATAATTGAGGGGGCTATAGATCTATCAAGCCATATTTTAATAGTATATGTATGTTACATATAACTAACAATACAAATTATATTTTCACAATTCCCGTTATATATAACTACCGTAAAATATAGCTACGGTAACAATAATTTTAAAAATTTGTGCAGAATCTTTCACAATCCTGTCATGATGTCTATAAAATGAAACAAAGCTGACATAAACAACTAAAGTTAGAATATGCATGAAATTATAGTAGAAACTATTTCATTCTTTTCATAAATTTCATTTAAAAAAATAGAAACTAATTTAAACAATAGATATGCAAATCAGAATTTTCATAGTGTGCCTAAAATAACTTGAGACAATAAATTACATACATGCACACAATAGAATATATATTTGTTTCCAATAATTAATATATATATATATATATATATATATATATATATAGAAATTAATATAAACAATAGATATGCAAATTAGAATTTTCATATGTACATGAAATGAATTGAGCACTGAATTACATACTTGCGCACTATATCACCATTTGTTACCAATAATAGAGGTATATTATGCCTATATAAAGGGCGTGATGAATCATAATTTGAAGCATTAATTTGAGAGAGATTAAGAGAAAGAAACCATAAACTCAAACAAAATGGCAGGGATTAGAAGAATGGGATTTGTGGCTGTCTTTCTTATGATTTTAGGCATATGTTTTGCTAATGAATTTCCAATTATTCCAATTTTTGGAATGCTACCTAAAGGAGAAGTTCCTCCATCTGCTCCAGCTCCGGTTCCAGGAACTAATCCCTTTCCACAAACTTCAGGAAGTTTACATGATGTTCCATCTGGTACCAATCCTTCACATAATTATAATTCCGCGAACTTTGGAATGCTACCTAAAGGAAAAGTTCCTCCGTCTGCTCCCATTCCGGAAACTAATCCTCATCCACCGGCTTCACGGATTCTACATAAGCTTCCATCTTATAACAATCCTTCACCTAATTCTAATTCAATGAGTTTTGGAATGCTACCTAAAGGAAAAGTTCCTCCGTCTGCTCCCATTCCGGGAACTAATCCTCATCCACCGGCTTCCCGGATTCTACATAAGCTTCCATCTTATACCAATCCTTCACCTAATTCTAATTCAGTGAGTTTTGGAATGCTACCTAAAGGAAAAGTCCCACGATCTGCTCCCGTTCCTGGAACTAATCCTCATCCATCGGCTTCAAGAAGTCTACATGATGTTCCATCTCGTACTAATCCTTCACATAATTCTAATTCCGTGAATTTTGGAATGCTACCTAAAGGAAAAGTTCCTCCTTCTGCTCCCGTTCCGGGAACTAATCCTCATCCACCGGCTTCCCGGATTCTACATAAGCTTCCATCTGATACCAATCAATCGCCTAATTCTAATTCTAAGGGTTTTGGAATGCTACCTAAAGGAAAAGTCCCACCATCTGCTCCTGTTCCTGGAACTAATCTTCATCCACCGGCTTCAAGAAGTCTACATGATGTTCCATCTAGTACCAATACTCATAATTCTAATTCCGTGAATTTTGGAATGCTACCTAAAGGAAAAGTTCCTCCTTCTGCTCCTGTTCCGGGAACTAATCCTCATCCACCGGCTTCCCAGATTCTACATAAGCTTCCATTTGATACCAATCCTTCACCTAATTCTAATTCTATGGGTTTTAGAATGCTACCTAAAGGAAAAGTCCCACCATCTGCTCCTGTTCCTGGAACTAATCCTCATCCACCGGCTTCAAGAAGTCTACATAATGTTCCATCTATTACCAATCTGATGCAGCGGATAAAATCAAAGTCCGTTGATCGCGCACGATGCCGGAAACGATTCTTCTAACCCTAGAATTTACCGAAAATTCAAAGAGATAGGAAAAAAGGTCTAAATTTCGTATTGAAAAAAAACTGCGAAATTCCTGTCTTACAAGCCTTTAAATAGTGTCTAAGACCTAGGGTTAAAATTTCGGAAATAACAGAATAAAGGAAAAACTTTTACAAATTTGCAATTAGGTCCCTAAAAATATAAAAACGCAAAATTGAAGGACTAAACAGCATTATTTCACCAAAATCCGGTGGTGCCCACCACGTTAGTGGTGGGTCCTGTTCACCGGCCCAATTCCCTTGAAAATCCACTAATTTTGGGCCCAAATCAGACACTTGCAAAATTTCAACGCTTCGTTGATTTTTTTCCGTTTCCGACTTTCTCCAAATAGGTTAGCGCCAATTCCTCTACGCCATCATTCTCCCCGGGCTGGACAGAATTCGCCCTCGAATTTTCATCCTCAGAAGAATCACTGACATACGGCAGAAGGTGCTTCACATTGAAAACATCATGTGTACGAATCGAACTCGGCAACTTCAAGCGGTAGGCATTGGAATTTATTTTCGCAATGATCTCAACAGGCCCAATCTTCCGAGCGGACAGCTTGTTATAGTCGCCAACAGAAAAGCGATCCTTGGTCAGCACAGCCCAAACAAAGTCGCCCACTTCAAACTCCACATGTCGCCTTTTTTTGTCTGCAGCCTGCTTATACTGGGCAGCCGAGGCCCGCAAATTGTTGCGCACTGCTTCATGGACTTCCTGCAAACTACCAACAAAATCCTCCGCCTTGCCATGGAGCTTATTCTGAGAAGGCAAAGGCAACAAGTCCAGTGGCCCTTTAGGAATGACCGAGTAGACTATGGCAAAGGGACTGAACCCCGTGCTCCGGTTCACTGCATGATTGTGAGCAAACTCCGCTAGACACAGCTTCAAATCCCAACTCTTCACATGTTCACCAACCAAGCAGCGTAACAGATTGCCTAGGGAACGGTTCACCACTTCCGTTTGCCCATCCGTTTGAGGATGATATGCACTGCTAAAGTTCAGCTGTGTGTTCACCATCTTCCACAAACTCCGCCAAAAGTGACTCAGAAACCGCGTATCCCGATCCGAAACAATGGACTCGGGCAGCCCATGCAACTTATACACCTCTCGAAAGAACAACTGTGCCACTTTAACTGCATCCGTAGTCTTTTTACACGGAATAAAATGCACCATCTTCGAGAACCTGTCCACCAACACAAAAATGGAGTCGTTACCACGCTGAGTACGCGGCAAGCCCAATACAAAATCCATACTGATATCCACCCATGGCTGTGACGGTATTGGTAATGGCATATATAATCCGGCATTTGTGGCTGTGCCCTTCGAAATCTGACAAACCCGGCAACGCTGCACAAATTTCTCCACTTCTTTGCGCATGGAAGGCCAAAAATAGTTAGACTGCACCAACTGCAATGTTCTGTCCCGACTGACATGACCTTCATTATGCATCTCCTGGATAATCTGGAGCCTCAAACTGCAATCAGGAATACACAACCTGTTGCTTTTGAACAGAAACCCATTCTGCAGATGGAAATCTGTCCGTTCTCCTGCTTCAACTTTGTTTAAGACAGCAGCAAAGTACGGGTCAGACTCAAACAATTCAGAAAAATTTTCAAACCCCGGTACCTGGACTGTCATGCGAGCCAGCAAAGTCTTCCTCCTGCTCAACGCATCAGCCACCTTATTTGCCACCCCCGACTTGTGCTTGACTACAAATGTGAACTGCTGCAAATAGGCAACCCAACTAGCATGTCTTGCGGAGACTTTATCCTGACTGTGCAGATGTTTGAGCGCCTCATGATCAGTGTACAAGACGAATTCCCGCTGAAACAGATAATGCCTCCAATGTTTTACAGCCTGCACGACTGCATAGAACTCTACATCATAAGTGCTGTAATTCAGTTTAGCTCCGGACAGCTTCTCACTGAAATACGCTATTGGTTTTCCGCCTTGACTTAGCACTGCTCCAATCCCCAATTTCAAAGCATCAGAATGCAGCTCAAATGGTTGTTGGAAATCCGGCAAAACCAGTATAGGGGCGGTGGTCAGTCGATGCTTAATCAGTTCAAATGCTTCCTCAGCTGCCTCCGTCCATTCGAACTTCCCTGCCTGCTTCATACAGTCTGTGATAGGTGCCATGATCGTGCTAAAATGGGGAATGAAACGCCTATAAAAGGAAGCCAACCCATGAAAGCTGCGAACTTCAGTGATTGTGCTGGGTCTAGGCCACTGCTGAACAGCCCGCACTTTCGCCTCATCAACCTGCAATCCCTTATCCGATACCACATATCCCAGAAACAGAACACTACTAGACAAGAAAATACATTTCTTTGAAGCAGCAAACAAACGCTCTTTTCTCAACACCTCAAGCACAGCTCTCAAATGGTCCAAATGCTCAGTCTCATTAGCACTATAAATTAATATATCATCAAAATAAACCACAACGAACTTACCAATGAAAGGCCTCAACACTTGGTTCATGACTCTCATGAAGGTGCTAGGAGCATTTGAAAGCCCGAAGGGCATAACTAACCATTCATAAAGCCCTTCCCTCGTCTTGAATGCAGTTTTCCACTTATCTCCCGGACGAATCCGTATGTGGTAGTAACCACTCTTCAAATCTAGCTTGCTGAACACAGTGGCACCACTTAATTGGTCAAGTAAATCATCCAGCCTAGGGATAGGAAATCGATACCTGACTGTAATTTTGTTGATGGCACGGCTGTCAACACACATTCGCCACGTTCCATCTTTTTTTGGAATCAGTAATGCAGGTGCAGCACAGGGACTGAGACTCTCCCGAATATAACCCTTGGCCACTAACTCCTCAACCTGCCTCCTCAACTCTTCATGTTCAACCGGACTCATTCGGTAATGGGGTCGATTCGGAAGAACTGCTCCAGGCTCCAAGTCAATCTGATGTTGAATATCTCGCAAAGGTGGCAAACCGTCAGGTAAATCTTCAGGAAACAAATCTGCAAACTCCTGCAACAGGGGCTGTACTGCCTCAGGAACCTGATGCTCTTCTGCCACTGTTTGTCCCACCAAGGCAAAAACTACACCCGAATCCTGCAACTCTTCATCAAACTGTGCCCATGTCAATAAACTTACAGCCTCCTTACTGGTCTCTTTCCGAGGAACCAGCACGATCTTCACCCCCTCAAACACGAAACTGTAGGTGTTCTTCTTCCCATCATGATGAACAGCTCTGTCATACTGCCATGGACGTCCCAACAACAAGTGACACGCGTCCATCTCCACAACATCACACCAGACTTCATCCCTATACTTACTACCCATTGAAAAAGGAACCAGCAACCTCTGCGAAACTGTCAACTCTCCTCCTTGTTTCAGCCAAGACAGTTTATAAGGTTTAGGGTGTTTTTCCGTTGTAAGCCCTAACTTCTTCACGGCTTCAGCGGCCATTATATTCTCACAACAACCAGAATCAATGATAAATTTGCATATTTTACCTTTGACGGTGCAAGTAGACTGGAATATGTTTTGCCTCAACCAATTCTCCTCAACGACTCGAGGGGCCAGACACGACCTCCTCACCACCAGTGCAGGACCTACATCCCCCCCCACAATTTCTTCTTCGAATTCCTCTTCTTCAAAAATTGGCTCGCCTTCATCTTCAGCATCATGACCCTCTTCTTCAGCCATATCAGCAAACATGGCTCGCTTTCCGGCTTTCTTACATTCAGACTGACGATGTCCAATCTCTCCACACGCAAAACACTTCATAGAACTACTCTGTCCGACCCTTCTGTTGATATTGTTGGCCGTTACAGGTGTGGGTTTTGGGGTATTTACTGTTGCTGACCCTGAAGGTCGGGGTACTATCACTGACGTACGGGGTAACCCGCTACTGCCGAATCCCGTAGGGCGCGTTCTCCTCTCCATCCGCACTGCCCTTTGATGCGCCTCTGAAACAGTCAGGGGATCAAAATCGTTGACTGATTCCCGGAGCTGCTCCCTTAGGCCTCCAATATATCGCGACACTAACTGTTCCTCCATTTCTTGGATATCGTTTCTGGCTATTAATTGATAGAAATCTGTGGTATACTCCTCGACTGAGCGACTCCCTTGTCTCAAGTTTTGCAACCGTTGGTACATCAATCGCTGGTAGTTATAGGGTAAGAAATTCGACCTCATGTGTTTCTTCAACTTCTCCCACGCTGTAACCTTAGATTTTCCCATCCGTTGCCTGGTCAGTTTCAACTGCTGCCACCAAGCCATTGCTCTTCCCCGTAATCTGGTCGCAACCAGCGGGACTCTTCTGTTCTCAGGTACGCCCTTGAACTCTAAAACTTCCTCTACAGTCGCAAGCCAATCTAGGAATTCCTCCGGTTGAAGGGTACCGTGGAATTCAGGGATTTCAGTCCGCAATCCGCTCTCCCATCGTCGATCTTCGCCTGCCGCACGACGCCTGATAGGGGCCTCTTCGCTATCTGAATCCTCTTCCTCGTCCTCTTCATCCTTACCGAACGGGTTTTCCAGATTTGCTCATCTTCTATGGGGCCGATTAACCCTAACTTGGGCCGCAACCAGCTCTCCCATCCTCTCTGTCAAAAGATCGACAGCTGCTTGGATTTGCTGTTCGATCGTTTGAGTGAGGCGTTGCTCAATCCGTCGTTCCAGGTCCTCCTCCCCTGCGATGTCACCGACTCGTCTCTCTCTTCCGCGAGGCATGATGACGCAAGGTTAGGCTCTGATACCAACTGATGCAGCGGATAAAATCGAAGTCCGTTGATCCGCACGATGCCGGAAACGATTCTTCTAACCCTAGAATTTACCGAAAATTCAAAGAGATAGGAAAAAAGGTCTAAATTTCGTATTGAAAAAAAACTACGAAATTCCTGTCTTACAAGCCTTTAAATAGTGTCTAAGACCTAGGGTTAAAATTTCGGAAATAACAGAATAAAGGAAAAACTTTTACAAATTTGCAATTAGGTCCCTAAAAATATAAAAACGCAAAATTGAAGGACTAAACAGCATTATTTCACCAAAATCCGGTGGTGCCCACCATAGTAGTGGGTCCTGTTCACCGGCCCAATTCCCTTGAAAATCCACTAATTTTGGGCCCAAATCAGACACTTGCAAAATTTCAACGCTTCGTTGATTTTTTTCCGTTTTCGACTTTCTCCAAATAGGTTAGCGCCAATTCCTCTACGCCATCACAATCCTTCACATAATTCTAATTCCGTGAATTTTGGAATGCTACCTAAAGGAAAAGTTCCTCCTTCTGCTCCCGTTCCGGGAACTAATCCTCATCCACCAGCTTCCCGGATTCTACATAAGCTTCCATCTGATACCAATCCTTCACCTAATTCTAATTATAAGGGTTTTGGAATGCTACCTAAAGGAAAAGTCCCACCATCTACTCCTATTCCTGGAACCAATCCTCATCCACCAGCTTCACGAAGTCTACATGATGTTCCATCTGGCATCAATATTTCACATAATTCTAATTCTGTGAATTTTGGAATGCTACCTAAAGGAAAAGTTCCACCGTCTGCTCCCAGTCCTGGAACTAATCCTCATCGACAGGCTGCACTTAATCATAATGTCCCTAGTTTTTGAAGACTTCCCTAAGGGACGAATTCTTCCGTCTGCTCGCATTCCAATTCATAACTATCGTAAGTTAAGGCTTAGCATGCTACTCCATCCTACTATTTCTTCACCAATATCTTAATTTATATTTTAAAAATTATTTAATAAAAATTGTATTTACACCTCCCACCTGTGGGCGACTAAACTTATTATTTATAAGCTTTATTTATATTTGTTATAAATGTTATTCAGTTTATGATTTATAATTAAAAAATTCATGACATAGAAACAATTAGAAAAGACAATGTTTCTTTTAAAAAAAGCCAATCTTATGCACAATTATATGTAGAATTAGAAAATAATTGCTTTGCCGTTGATTTACTTACTTGTATTATGTAACATCCACTTCAATATATAATTGGTCAGATTAGTGAGAAGCTTCTTTTCCTCAAATAAGGTCACATGTTCAATCCTTGTGAATTAAAAAAAAAAATTGATTACCGGGATGATTTTCCAGCTTCATATTAAACATGATGGTGAAACGAAAAGAAACATTACGTAACATGAATAACATAATGAAATTACTTTTTTTCCTTTCTTATCTCTATATGCACTATTAGACATTTCTCTTTGCTTGGTGAGGGAGCTATGTTACTTCTTATATATGTGAGGTAATCGTACCCTTTGAGGTCATTTTTGGAGTGAGTTAGGTCTTTGTTTATATAGTATCAGAGTCTTGCTTACAATGTTGTGTAAAAGATATATTTATGTTGTATCTAGTTGTACTTATGTTAGTATGTATAGGATTAATTATGTAATTGTGTTACCTTATTAGGGTCTATATCCTTGTATAAATACCTCATCTAATCATAATACAATTTATGTTTGCTCCCTTTTATGGTATCAGAGCTTGAATAAACGTTTCAATACCTAGGGTTTTTTTTTATCTTAGCCGAAATCATCATGTCCACCACCGAGAACACTATTCCAACCACCGTCAACTTCATCGTGAGCTCTTCCTCTTCATTTGCTGCCATCGATAACATCATTATTGCCCCTATCATCTCATCACCATTTTTAATGTTATTCACTCTAACACAGAACTCACTACAACCAATTTCCTACTTTGAAAAACTCAAATCACTCCAATGCTCAAAGGCTATAGGCTCATAGGTCATATGGATGGCCGAATCAAGGCTTCTGCCTGATACTCTAAAAATGGCGATGACACGCCAAAATACACTTTCTGGGAGAGACGAGGTCAGCAAATTCTCTCACAGCTTCTCAATTCAATTTTTCGATAACCTACTGCCCCAAGTTGTGGGTGCAACTGTTGGGAATGCCCTAGTCCCAAGGCATTGGTCCTTATACTGTATCATACATTTTGTATCATGTAATGAGACTTATGTATTATACATTCTTATTAATGAATAAAGACATTAATCTATTTATTATATATACCTTGTGAAATACTATAAATAGAGTATCCAATGGGCATATCCATATCCATGTTGACAAGTGTCATGCACTTGGCATTAAGATCATGAATAGGGAAAACAATATGATCATAAAGTTATTTGTAATCTGTTCCAGTCATGGAAACAAATGGAAACAAAGACTATCATAAGCTTAGTTGTATGGAGGTATCTTACCGGCTATAGTACATGAAATGTAAACCCAGTTTATGGGTACATGCAAAGGGGCATGGTACTGGATAGATCCACTAAACGAGAAATCCACATGGTATAGTATCACAAGTGATTCTCGTGTAGTACTTATATGGATCCTTTGACCTGACCATGTTATGGTCTTGCATGTGAAGTGACACATCTTAGTGTACGCCTAAAGGGCTTGCAACAGGGTGCCAAGTATGGGTATGTTTAGATGTGCCAGTGAGCATGGCAAGACTATAAACATGTAAAATGGAATGTCACTCAGTAAACCAATGAGAAGATATCACCGGCCTTTTGATGAATGCAACTGATAAGAGTGTGGTCACACCCAAACAAGTTGGAACTTATTTGTGAGCATCAGTTCATTCGAGATCAAGTTAATTTCTAGACACAAAAGAGGATGATGACACCATACCTCTGTGTTGGACACCGATATCAGCGACATGGGATATGTAAGTTAAAGTACAGGGTTAAGACTTCTATTTGATTGATGTCTCCATCTTAATTAGGGGCTATAATGGCTTGCTAGAGCCTACCTATAGTCTGTGGGCCATGGGCCCACCGCCAGCATAAAGATGGGCCCACAGAATTGTACACATATAATTTCTGAGTTTGAACTTGTCGAGTCGCCAATATACTTGCAGTATACAGACTAGAGAGATAAATATTAATTAATTAAATTATAGATCAATTGGATTGATCGATATAATTTAATTGATATATATTTGATGAGGTTGCATATGTTAGGATTTTTCACCAGAAATCAACCGATAAAGCGGAAGAACACTTTGATTTCCTCAAATCCGTGCTAGGAGCAATTAAGGTGGAAATCAAAAACAACAAAATTAAATAGAAGAGAATTAGTTTCTCACCCGAAATATCTCTTCTAGAGATGGCTGCAGAAATCAAAACCGACTTCCTCCACGTTTTCGTACACGAATGGCTTTGGAACTCAACCCGTGCTAGCGTCAGAATCAACCGGAAGAGAGAAATATCTGCTGGAAAAATCAGCTGTAATTTTTCTGCCTATTACACATGTGATGGCTGAAAATTTCTTCTAGGTTTTTAACCTAGATGTCTGAATTCCTCATAGGAATTTTAGGCCCAATTTTCTCCTTTATTTTATGTGGGCTTAGCTTCTCTTTTAAGCCCAAGTCTGATTTAATTCTTTCGGTCCAATTTAATTTCATATGTAATTTTAATCCAACATGTATGCCATTATATTATACCATATAAAATATTACATACATTTAAATTAAAATTAATTTGACCAATTAATTTAACCAAGGAATTAAATTAGACTATCATAAAATTAAATATATGTAAACCTATACATGTAAAATATTTCCACCTGGAAATAATCTCATAAATCAACTCATTGAATTAATTTTGAGAAGGCCAATACAAATATTAATTATATTATTTTCATCAATCCAATTGATCCATATAATATAATTACAATCCTCTCTCCCCGGTGCGTATACTCCAAGTATACAGATGATCCTTTTAGTTCGAGTTTAGATGTTCAATGTGTATGATCCTGTAGGCCCATTTTTATATTAGTAGTGGGCCTTTGGCCCACAGACTGCAGGCAGGCTTTAGCAAGCCACTACAGCCCTTAATTAAGATGGAGATAGCAGTCCAACTGAAATCGTAACCCTGTAGTTTAAACTTGTACATCCCATGTCATTGATATCAGTGTCTAACATAGAGGCATGGATTGATCACCCTCTTTTGTGTCCGGACATTTACTTGATCCCGAATGAACTGATGCTCACAAACAAGTTCCAACTTGTTTGAGTGTGGCCACACTCCTATCAGTTGCATTCATCAAGAGGTCGGTGATATCTTCTCAATTGTCTACTGAGTGACATTCCCTTCTGCATATCCATAGCATTGCCATGTTCACCGACATGCCCGAGAGTACCTATACTTGGCACCCTGTTACAGGCCCTTTAGGCGTATATCAAAGTATGCCACTTCACATGCAGCACCATCATATGGTCATGTCAAAGGATCCATATAAGTACTACACGAGAATCACTTGTGATACTATACCATGTGGATTTCTTGTTTAGTGGATCTATCCAGTACCATGCCCATTTTGCATGTACCTATTAACTTGGTTGACATCCCATGTCCAATGACCGGTAAGACACAGCCATACAACCAAGCTAATGATAGTCTTTGGTTCCATTCATTCTTATGACTGGAACAGACTACGAATAACTTTATGGTCATATCCTTTCCCTATCCATGATCTTAGTGCCAAGTGCATGACACTTGTCAACATGGATATGGATATGTCATTGGATACTCTATTTAAAACATAGCACAAGATATATAACAAATAGATTATTCCTTTATTTAACGACACAAATTGTATAACACATAAATCTAATAAATGTACAATACAAATACAAGAACCAATACCTCGGAACTATGGCACATCCAATAATCTCCCACTTGCACTAGTTCCAACTAGGCATGGGCCTAATCCCTATTGATCTAGTATGACCTAATCCTATAGATCTAGTATGACCCTCGTGCTAGGCCCGAGCCAGCGCTTTGGTCAAAGGATCTATGACATTATCCTTGGTGACCACTCTATGTAATGAAATGTCACCCCTCTCGGCAATTTCTCATATGAAGTGAAACTTCCTAAGCATGTGCTTCGTGTTCTTGTGTGACCGGAGCTCCTTAGCTTGTGCAATAGCCCCATTGTTGTCACAGAAGATATCAACTGGATCCTGGATAGTTGGTACTGCTCCCAATTTAATGATAAACTTCTTTATGCATATAGCTTCCTTAGCTGCATCACACGCTGTAATGTACTCAGCTTCTATAGTAGAGTCTGTGATGGTTGGCTTCTTGGAGCTTTTCCAGCTAACAGCACCACCATTTAGCAAAAACACATACCTGGACTGTGACTGGTACTCATCCTGGTCGATCTGGAAGCTTGTCTCAGTGTACCCAGTAACTGATAGCTCTTCTTAACCTTTATACACTGAGAAGCTATCCTTAGTCTGGTTAAGGTAGTCTGGTTAAGGTAGTTCAGGATTGCTTTCATAGCCTTCTAGTGATCTTCACCGGGATCCTGCTGGTATCGGCTCGTCATACTCAGTGCAAAGGCAACTTCAAGTCTCTTACATAGCATGGAGTACATAATTGATCCCATAGCTGATGCATATGGGACCAGCTTCATGTTCTCCCTGTCCTGCCTTATCTTAGGACAGTTCTTCTTACTAAGTTTTAGTCTAGATCTCATTGGAAAGAAACCTTTCTTGGCCTGATCCATACTAAATCTTTTCAAAACTTTGTCTATATACGTGGCTTGACTTAGGTCTAGAAGCCGATTGGATCTATCCCTGTAGATCCTGATCCCTAGGATCGTCTCAGCCTCGCCTAAGTCCTTCATTGGGAAGCACTTGCACAACCACTGCTTTACTCCTTGCAGTGTTGGTATGTCGCTTCCAATAAGAAGGATATCATCCACATATAATACCAGGAAGGTGACAATGCTCCCACTAATCCTTTTATACACACAAGGCTCATTTTGATTCTGCATGAAGCCATATTCCTTTATGGCTTCATTGAATCTAAGATTCCAACTTTGGGATGCTTGCTTTAGCCCATAAATGGACCTTTGAAGCTTGCATACCCTTCTAGGATACTTTGGATCGAAAAACCCTTAGGTTGTGTCATGTACACATCCTCGAGTAGCTTTCCGTTAAGGAAAGTGGTTTTGACATCCATCTGCCAGACCTCATAGTCATACCAAGCGGCTATGGCCAGCAGGATCCTAATGGATTTTAGCATAGCGACTGGTGAGAAATTTTCATCATAGTCTATTCCATGGACTTGTGTGACCTGGGTCTGTGCTTCTTCCTGTGGAAGTTCCACCCTAGTCTCTGAGTTATCCTCTTTAGGAGTTTGTGATCTTTGAACTTCCCTGAGTTCAACATTGCTCCCACTGTCTTTCTTCGAAATGAAATCCTTTTCTAGAAAGACCACCTTTCATGCCATGAACACCTTATTCTCGATGGGGTTGTAGAAGTAATACCATTTGGTTTCCCTAGGGTAGCCCACAAATAGGCATTTGTCGGTTTTTGGTTCTAGTTTGCCCCCAGTCAATTTCTTGACATGTGCATCACATACCCAAATCCGCAGGAAAGACACATTGGGTGTCCTGCCCATCCATATCTCATATGGCATCTTTTCCACTACCTTAGTTTAAGTATTATTCAAAATGAAAGCCGTTGTCTCAAGAGTATATCCCTAGAAGCTTATTGGGAGAGAAGCGTGACTCATCATTGAGCAGACCATGTCCAACAAGGTCTTGTTCCTCCGTTCGGAAACCCATTCCATTATGGTGTTTCTGGAGGAGTGAGCTATGGAATGATTCCATGCTCTCTCAAATATGAGTGAAACTCTAGGCTCATATACTCGCCTCCTCGGTCTGACCGAATGGCTTTAATATTTCTACCTAGCTGGTTCTGTACTTCATTCCTAAATTCCTTGAACCTATCAAGAGTCTCAGACCTATCTTTCCTCAAATAATTGTTGGAAATGCCCTAGTCCCGAGGCATTGGTCCTTGTGTTTGTATAATACATTTGTACATTAATGTGAACTTTATGTATTATATAATTTGTGTCAAGGAAATAAAGGCATTAATCTATTTATTATATGTCTTGTGCTATATTTTAAATAGAGTATCCAATGGACATATCCATATCCATGTTGTCAAGTGTGAGGCACTTGGCAGTAAGACTGTGGATAGGGAAAGCGATATGACCATAGAGTCATCCATAGTCTGTTCCAATCATGGGAATGAATGGAGCTAAAGACTATCATTAGCCTGGTTATATGGCGGTGTCTTACCGGTCATAGAACATGGTGTTGGAAATGCCCTAGTCCCGAGGCATTGGTCCTTGTATTTGTACTATACATTTATTGGATTTATGTGTTGTACTCATTTGTGTCATTAATAAAGGCATCAATTCATTTATTATATTTATCTTGTGCAGTATAGTAAATGAAGTATCCAATGGACATATCTATATCCATGACGACTAGTGTCATGCACTTAGCAGTAAGACCATGGATAGGGTTAACGATATGACCATAAATAGATCCGTAGTCTGTTCCAGTCATGGGAATGATTGGAACAACAGACTATCATTAACCTGGTTGTATGGCGGTGTCTTACCGATCATTGGACATGGGATGTCAACCAAGTTAATGGGTACATGCCTAGGAGCATGGTACTGGATAGATCCACTAAACGAGTAATCCACATGGTATGGTATCACAATGGATTCTCGTGTAGTACTTGTATGGATCCTTTGACCTGACCATATGATGGTGTTACATGTGAAGTCGCATACTTAGGGGTACGCCTAAAGGGCCTGTAATAGGGTGCCAAGTATGGGTGCTTTCGGGTATGTCACTGAACATGGTAATACTATGGATATGCTGAAGGGATTTGTCACTCAGTAATCAACTGAGAAGATATCACCGGCCACTTGATGAATGTGACTGATAAGAGTGTGGCCACACCCAAACAAGTTGGAACTTGTTTGTGAGAATCAGTACATTCGGGATCAAGTTAATGTCCGAACACAAAAGAGGGTGATCAATCCATGCCTCTGTGTTGGATACCGATATCAATGACATGGGATGTACAAGTTTAAACTACAGGGTTATGATATCAGTTTGACTTCCATCTCCATCTTAATTGGGGGCTGCAGTGGCTTTCTAGAGCCCAACTGCAGTCTGCGGGCCAAAGGCCCGCTGCCAACATAAAGATGGGCCCACAGGATCGTACATATAGAACGATAGAATGCAGACTTAAGGAATTACATGTATACTTGGAGTATACACAATGGAGGGAGAAGTGTGTATATATTAATTATATTGTAAGGATCAATTGGATTGGTCATAATAATAAAATTAATATATTCTATTGGCTCTTCATAATTAATTGGATTAATTATGAAATTATTTCCTAGGTGGAAATATTCATATGTATGGGTTTACATATGATTTTATTTTGTGTAGAGTTAATTTTAATTTGATGGATTATATTAAATGTCAAACTAATTTTAATTTAGATGTAAATAATATATTACTTGGAGTAATATATTAAATACATGGGTATATTAAAATTGGGCGTGAAATTAATTTAAACGAAAGTAATTAAAATTAGACTGGGCCTAAATTAAAACATGGAAGCCCGCACAGAATAGAGAGGAGCCAAGATGGGCCAGAATTCCCCTAAGGAATTCGGCCAACCCTAGGTATAAATACCTAGGGTTAGAAAAATTCGGCTACCCCCAAGCTTTGCTAAGCCTAGCCAAAATTTCCATAGCTTCCCTCTCTCCATTGCTTTGTTTTTCTGACGCTAGCACGGGTTGCATTCGCCAAGCGTTCGTGTACGTGAGAGTGGAGGAATTCTCAATTGAATTTTGCAGTCATCATCCATCTCTAGAAAGAGATTTTTCTAGTAAGAAATTTAATCCCTTTCTATTTAATTTTAAGTTTTTCAATTTCCACTTCAATTGCTCCTGGGACTGGATTTGAGGAAATCACCGCGTTCTTCCGCTTTTATCGGGTGATTTCCGGTGAAAAATCCCAACACATGGAATGTCAATCAGGTTAATGGGTACATGCAAAAAGTCCGGGTAAGTTTCCGAACTTCTCTTTATGGTTTTAAGTTTTTTATTTCCACATCTTAAGCTCCTGGGACCGGATTCGAGGAAATCGACGCGTATTTCAGTTTTTATCAGTCGGTTTCCCATGATGAATCCCAACAATAGACATAGCCATATCTGCTGAAATCGTCCATGAATGTGATGAAGTACAGATGTCCACCTCTAGTACCTGAGCTCATAGGCCCACATACGTCTGAACGTATTAGGTCCAATAAGCTAGTAGCCCTTTCAGCTTTCTTGCTAAAAGCCGCTTTAGTCATTTTACCTCGTAAATAAGATTCACACATATCAAGTGACTCCAAGTCAAATGATCCTAGGATTCCAGTTTTGTGAAGCCTAGCAATGCGCTTCTCGTTTATGTGGCCAAAACGACAATGCCAAAGGTAGACAGGATTAATTTCATTAGGCTTAACTCTTTTAGTATTTATATTATAGACATGATTAGTTTCATTCAAATCCAGGATATATAGGCCACTATTTAATAGACCTTCTCTATAAAATAATCCCTCTCTAGATAAACCAATTCTACCATTTGCAGTAGTAAAATTAAATCTAAAAATATCCAATACTGAAACAGAAATACTATTCTTGCACATTGTAGGTACAAAATAACATTGTTCTAATATTAAAACTAATCCATTAGGCAGCATAAGGTGGTATTCGCCGATCTCTATGGCAGCTACCCTTGCTCCATTTTCGACCCGCAAGTCCACCTTCCCATATCCCAATGCTCTCCTATTCTTAAGTCCCTGCACATTACAACAAATGTGAGAACCACATCCAATATCCAATACCCAGGATGTTGAAACAATGAGGTTAATGTCTATGACATATATACTTGATGAAGACATATATACTTGATGAAGACGGGTCTTCCTCTGCTCTACCAACAGCTTAGGACACGATCTCTTCCAATGCCCAGCCTGCTTACACCTGAAGCAGACATCCGCGGGACTGGCCTTGGGCTGGGCCTTAGCCTTCTTGGCCTTGGCTTTCTTAGCCTTGGCCTTGGCCTTTGCCTTGGCCTTGCCCTTAGTAAGAGGAGGGTTCCCCTTGTTGACCAGCAGTACCGGTGGAGTCTTTTTGATCGACTACTCAGTGAGCTTGAGCATCCCATGCAGCTCACTAACAGTACGGTTTATCCCTTACATATTGTAGTTCAGGATGAACTCATCATAAGAATCCGGTAAGGAAGCCAGGATCATGTCAACCGCTAGCTCCTGTGGGATAGGCGATCTGAGATGGGCTAAAGTGTCCGGATAGCCCTTCATCTTGAGCACATTTGCGCTCATAGATGTCCCAGCCCCTATCTTACCAGAGTGGAATGCCTTACTGGTCAGGTACCTTTCCTGACGAGCTTGCTCTTGAAACATCTTGTTAAGAGTTGTTATCATAGCATAGGCCTGATGGTCCATGAACTGCTTTTACAGCTCAAGGACTATACACGCCAACATAAGGCATGTCACATCCTGGTTATCCTTAATTTGCACCTCGTATTCCTCCAGCTGGGTAGCCGGTCTTTCCATCACATATTCTTTAGACTCCTTCCTTAGAACTATCCTTAAGTTCCTAGACCAGTCCAAGAAGTTTGGGCCAGAAAGCTTGTCCTTTTCCAGGATAGATCGCAATGAAAGTGAATTGTATGTTGCCATTTGGTTACCACATAGAAAAATAATAAGAGTGTTAATAAAGGACTTAATTTGTTTTTCCCATATGTAATTAATAATGAATCAGGTTATTAATTAACTCAAGTTGTTGGGATAATGGGTTGAGATCCATATTTCATTAAGATATAGCCAGACGAGGGCCTGGAAAAACTATACCCTAATTATTTAGGTAGGAATGTCGTCCAATCCCAACCTAGGGACTCTCAGTTTGATGGGCTTATTGGCACTTACCCATCTGTGCTTAGGGCCAGGAGAATCTTACTACCCATGCGAAGTTAAAACCTCCACCGCAATACAAAATGACGATACTCCAGTGCATCCAGTGAGGCATGGTCTGCAACTGGCCTATCCCCACTTCGAGTCTATTTTGAATGAGGGAAGCACTTTTAAACGACTTAGTAATTTCTTTTTGGTTATTAGATTTATTTTAATAACGGCTTAGATGCATAGGCGGGTGAAAATGGTTTTGGATCATACATCCATACATGTAAATAAATAAATCATAATTAAATAAAATGGACTGCTCTGGACCTAATATAATTCTAGTAAACCTATACTAGAAAATACATCAGGTGGGCCTCCTCTTCTTCCTTCTGGGCTTGCTCCCCAATGGGCTTCTTCTTTACAATTTTATAATAAATAAATAAATAAAAATTACATAAAAAAAGGCACGCAGGCTGTATTTAACTAAAAAGAAAAATACAACCCAACTTGAATAAGGCCCAATAGCATCTAAACACACATTTAATCATACAAGCATGCAAACCAATATATCAATTTATAAACATGTTATAATGCATGAATTAAAGCCCATTTCAATTATGTCTTTAGCCATTATTTTGAAATCGCCAATTTTGGCCCATCATGGTTCTAGCCCTTAATGGGCTTGGGCCTCTAGCCTATGCAGAACACTGGCCCCATGAGAATTGGGAAACCATGAGTCTATATCAGCCTTCCGGGTAATCGTGCCAAGAAAACCCGAACCAATTTCAATTACACCATATTAATGTCCAAAATTAATATCTTATAAACAAAATTAAATTTCATTTAAGAAACCATGCGCATTTAAATTACAGAAAATTTAAACACATAAAATTTTAAAACCCATTAAAATTTCAAAACTAGGCCCCGTGCCTGAAACCCACCAAATCCAAAACAGGGCCCGGCCCGCTGCTAGGGGCAACAGCTATTTCCGCCGCTACGGCGGCAGTCGGCTACGATTCCGCAGCCGGCAGCCCCGTACCTGCGGAAATAGCTCGTGATTTTCACAGGAAAAAAAATTACAGCCATAAAATAAATCACTAAGAAATAATCAAACAATAGAAAATTAAATCCAACATAAACCAATATGCAAATTAATTTTCAATTGCAAAATTCCAAGGGGAAAATCACAAAACCCCAATCCAAAGAATCTCAAATAAAATCACCAATTTTAAAACATGAGATTCAACCAAGTTTAATAATTTCCCCGGATCAAAAGCCCGCTTTGATACCACTGTTGGGATTTTTCACCGAAAATCAGCTGATAAAGAGGAAGTACGCATTGATTTCCTCAAATCCGTGCTCAGGAGCAATTAAGGTGGAAATAAAAAACAACAAAATTAAATAGAAGAGAATTAGTTTCTCACCCGAAATATCTCTTCTAAAGATGGCTGCAGAAATCGAAACCGACTTCCTCCATGTTCCCGTACATGAACGGCTTTGGAACTCAACCCATGCTAGCTTTGGAATCGGCTGGATGAGAGAATTTTCTGCTGGAAAAATCTTCTGTAATTTTTCTACCTATTACACATGTCATGGCTGAAAATTTCATCTAGGTTTTTAACCTAGATGGCCGAATTCCTCATAGGAATTTTAGGCCAAATTTTCTCCTTTATTTTATGTGGGCTTTGCTTTTGTTTTAAGCCCAAGTCCGATTTAATTCTGTGGATCCAATTTAATTTCACATAATTTTAATCCAACATGTATGTCATTATATTATGCCATAAAATATATTACATACATTTAAATTAAAATTAATTTGACCAATTTAATTAATCAAGGAATTAAGTTAGACTATCATAAAATTAAATACATGTAAACCTGTACATGTAAAATATTTCCACCTGGAAATAATCTCATAAATTAACTCATTGAATTAATTTTAAGATGGACAATACAAATATTAATTATATTATTTTCATCAATCCAATTGATCTATATAATATAATTAATACAATTCTCCCTCTCCGATGCGTATACTCCAAGTATAAAGATGATCCTTTTAGTTCGAGTTCAAACGTTCAATTTGTACAATCCTGTGGGCCCATCTTAATATTTTCAGTGGGCATTTGGCCCATAGACTGCAGGCGGGCTCTAGCAAGCCATTGCAGCCCTCAGTTAAGATGGAGATAACAGTCCAACTGAAATCGTAACCCTGTAGTTTAAACTTGTACATCTCATGTCATTGATATCGATGTCCAACACAGAGGCAAGGATTGATCACCCTCTTTTATGTCAGAACATTTACTTGATCCCGAATGATCTGATGCTCACAAACAAGTTCTAACTTGTTTGGGTGCGGCCACACTCTTATCAGTTGCATTCATCAAGAGGCTAGTGATATCTTCTCAGTGGTCTATTGAGTGACATATTGCCATGTTCACTGACATACCTAAACGTACCCATACTTGGCACCATGTTACAAGCCCTTTAGGCGTACACCAAAGCATGCCGCTTCACATGCAGCACCATCATATGGTCAAGTCAAAGGATCCATACAAGTACCACACGAGAATCACTTGTGATACTATACCATGTGGATTTCTCGTTTAGTGGATCTATCCAGTACCATGCCCCTTTTGCATGTACCTATTTACTTGGTTGGCATCCCATGTCTAATGACTGGTAAGACACCGCCATGCAACTAAGCTAATTATAGTCTTTGGTTCCATTCATTCCCATGACTGGAACAAACTATAGATAACTTTATGGTCATATCGTTTTCCTATCTATGGTCTTAGTGCCAAGTGCATGACACTTGTCAACATGGATATGGATATGTCTATTGGATACTCTATTTAAAACATAGCACAAGATATATAATAAATAGATTAATGCCTTTAATGACACAAATTTTTTAACACATAAATCCAATAAATTTACAATACAAATTTAAGGACCAATGCCTCGGGACTAGGGCACATCCAATAGCATAAAGTTGATTTGAATAAATTAACTTAGGAATTTATTTCCAGGTGGAAATAAAATACATATATAGGCTCATATGTATTTTTTATTTTATTTGAATCTCAACTAATTTATCAGGTCAATTTTAATTGGCAAATCAATTTTAATTTAAATGACATATACGTTATATAATATGGATTTATATAAATACTTGCATAAAAATTAAAATAGAATTACATTTAATTTTACCCATGGTAATTAATTTGGATTTAGGGATTTATGGCATTAAATCCTAACTTAAATCAAATTAAACCCAAGCCTTAAATCAAGGCCATAATTTTAGCCAAGTGAGTTAATTCTCTTAAAGAGAAATTTCGGCCATTAGAGTGTTTTTTAAGGATGAAATTTTCGGCCATCTCTTCTTCTCCTCCTTCGATCTGCCGCTAGCATAGGTTCCACTCAATAGACGTTTGTGTACGTGAGAGTGGAGGAAATCGATTTCGGTTTCTACAGCCGTTTCTAAAAGAGACATAGAAAGGTGAGAATCTAATTCTTAATCTTTGGTTTTATGTTTTTGATTTCCACTTCAATTTCTTCTGGGTCAGGGATTTGAGAAATTCGATCCGAACTTCTGCTTTTATCGGTTGATTTTCAATGAAAAATCCCTACAGCAACAATAGTAAAAGAGGTGTGGGATCTCCTTATGGCTGCATATGCTATGGGTTTAAGACCCTAAATCAGAATTTTATGCGAACAACTTCTCACTTTGCAACGTGGGAATGACTCAATTACTGCCTATGTTCAAACCGCTAAGTCAATATCCAATCAGTTGGTAGAGTTGGGATATAATCTTCCTACAAACGATATTTGTGATGCGACCTTGATGGGTCTCGATGAGTAATATAGTATTTTCATTCAGGCCATTGCTACTAAGAACGAACCAATTCCGTTCTCCAATTTGTTGGGTATGTTACTTACAGAGGAGCACCAATTGAAACAATTTGCTACCTATTTGACTTTCATTTTGTTTGTGATCATGTACGGAAGGGAGTACTTTGGGTTGCTTTTCTATGTTCGATGGATCAAATTGTTGATGTCTTAACTAAGGGGCTTTCTAAGCATAGGTTCTTATGGCTACATGCCAAGTTGACTGTTTGATCCTTTCCCAGTTTAACTTGAGGGGAGGTGTGAGTGATATATTTATGTTGTGTCTAGTTGTACTTATCCTTGTCTGTATATGATTAATTATGTAATTATGTTACCCTATTAAGGTCTGTATCCTTGTATAAATACCTCCACTAATCATAATACAATTTGTGTTTTGCTCCCTTTTAAGTTGAGCCATCAGTAAATATTTGTTTCATGCTCTAGATGGTTCTAGACATCAGAGGGGTGTGTTAAATATCTCATATTACTTAGTGATGAAGCTATGTGGCTTCTTATATATGTGAGGCAATCCTTCCCCTTTGAGGTACTTTTTGAGATGAGTTAGATCTTTATTTACATGCATAATTTTTATCCCCCATTGACTCATAAAAAAGTCCATGTCCTTAAATATATCAAAAAGAACACATATGGAGGATCATGGGTTTAAAAACTTCTAGGTAAAATTTTTACATCTAACTTCTAGGATGAAAATGTCTTTCAATTCATTGAAGATAGAGGGAAAAGAAGAGAAAAAAGAATTTACTACTACATCGATGATAAATATAGTGTGCACATGAGCTGCTTTTTATAGCAGGAAGAAAGAGTGACGTGAGAATTTGCCAGTGCAAAAAATCATTTCAAGTAATAAAGAGTAAGTAAAGATCGTTCCTATGAAGATTGCTTACTAGTCACCAACTAATTCACTAAAACTATTAACTAAGCAAATAACGAATAATGATTTGAGTTATATTAAGCTAAGAATTAAATTGAAAGACAATAAAAGTAATAAAAATAAGTAGATAAAATTCAATAAGAGAAAACATCAAGGATATTACTTTCATACAACTCTTAGCCTAATCAGCATATTGTATATTCAAACAATTTAATTACTAATGCAATGGAGAATGATTTTATGTCAATAATACTTTATCCCAAGATATATTATCAATGCTAAAAATATGTCACTAACCCTATCTCCCAATAGTGATTAATAACATAAAATTAACTCACTAAGCATGAATCATACGAAAAACTCCACACAAGTTCAAATTTTATTACTCCCGTTGAAATCTAAACTTATGATTCTATTATCTTAAGTCCAATTTCAATAGCATTCCCTCCCATTACTCTATACTATTTTAATCTATAAACAAGCAATTGGTGATTAAGCAAAAGCAAGCATTAAGCAAGATAATAAAATTTACACAAATAAAGTAAGAAAACTACAATAATTTCATAACCAATAAGTTATACTATGTCAATATCCTAGATAAAAGAGAGTTTAGCTACTCATAGTATTTATGTTTAAGAAATAAGAACATAGAAAAGAGAAGAAAAACTGTAAGGTTGGTTTAGACGCTGTGAGCACGGGTTTTTCCTGACCTCGGTGATGAAAGCTACTGTTACCTTTTTTATGGATAAACGTGAATCGGATTCGGACCGACCGGGATAACATCGGAAATGTCCCAGATAGCCCGAAGGTGTGTGACAAGTCCTAGTACGGAACCCTGAAGAATTCGAGTGAATATTTAAGAAAACCAAAGAACAAACAAAAAAGAAATAAGTGAAAATATAATTTTCTGAGCATTACAGCCGCTCGGCTGTAAGTTACAGCCGTGCGGCTGTAATCTCCTTATTTCCTTTTTTGGGCAAAATCAGCATTTAATTTGGTTTTTAAGCAAAATAGGAATTTTGGCATCTACAGCCGCTCGGCTGTGACCTACAGCTGCGTGGCTGTAGTCTACAGGGGTGCGGTTGTGACCTACAGCCGCACGGTTGTAAGCGTGAGTTTTCCTTTTTTGACGAAATCAGCAATTAATTCCGATTTAATACCAAAAAGGGAGATATTTAAGGATC
The DNA here is from genome assembly GCA_039660915.1 of Euphorbia tirucalli. Lineage (NCBI taxonomy): Eukaryota > Viridiplantae > Streptophyta > Magnoliopsida > Malpighiales > Euphorbiaceae > Euphorbia > Euphorbia tirucalli. The sequence continues at coordinate 17,991,797 of CM077633.1, read as the reverse complement.
CTAATCCGGTATTAGGGCAAGGAGATAGGCATAAAGACTGAAAGAGAAAGAAAAAGAAAGGAATTTTGAGAGAAAAAAATCATCACCTAGTTTTTTTACGGTTCTTAACACAATAAAAAAAAGTTAGACAAAAAAGAAGGAAAAAAAAAAAGAGAAAACACAAGGTAGACAAAGAAAGAACACTCGACAATCAATCCTCGAATCTTCTTCATGGTTCTGTTCGGGGTTCGGCAAACGCACTTTGCTCGGGTTGTCCGTGACAGCGGGATGTTTCTAGCATCCAAATCTCTTTTTTGTTGTCCAAGCACTGGAACACACACAAGGTAATTTTCTGAGAGGCCTTAGAATCCGTTTTGTTCATTCTGGTTGTGATTTAATTGCATGATTTGAGTTTTTTGGGATTGGATGGGTTTTTCTAGGCTACAGCCGCCCCACCCATGATCACAGCCGCTCGGCTGTAACCTACAGCCGCTCGGCTGTAACCTACAGCCGTGCGGCTGTGACCTACAGGGGTGCGGCTGTAGTGCTAAGTTTTAAGCCTCTTTGTTTTTTCTTTTCCTTTTTTTTCTTTGAGATTTTTCTATGATTACAGCCGCCCCTTATGATCACAGCCGCCCCTTATGATCACAGCCGCACGGCTGTGACCTATAGGGGCGCGGCTGTAGTGCTATGTATTAAATCTTTTATTTTTTAGGGAGTTTTCTGTTATTACAGCCACCCCTTATGATCACAGCCACCTGGCTGTAACCTACAGCCGCGCGGCTGTAACTTACAGGGGCCAAAGCTCCATCGGTCTAAATCGATCGATAACGCTCCAACTCTTCAATTAAATGTGTTTTTCATATCTGTTATCGATCTAATCACATCCCTGCGTGCTTCGATTCCATGTTCTTCATTTTTTTATGGGTGGATGTGATGAAATTTGGTGATTTTGGACAATTATGGATTTCCGGATTGGATTTGGTCCATTTCGGGTCTTTTCTACTTGTTTTAATGTTTTTCCAGAAATCCTAGATCGCCCAAAATCATCAAACTTTGCAAAACGATCTTCGAAAACGCGAAAAGTATGCTGGAATCGATTCTGGAGCATTATAGCCGCCCGGCTATAAGCTACAGGGGTGCGGCTGTAACCTACAGCCGCACGGCTGTGATATGGGCAGAATTACAATTTTACCCTTTTGGGCCCCAAACTTGTAATTTTGCATCCTTTTCTCATTCAAAAATGAATTTTAGTGCGTTTGCATACTTTTGGACCCGAGATAGATGTTCAATTTAGGCCCACACATGAACGGGACCCCGGGTCCCAGGATATTCGTCCTGCTAAAGTTTGGAAAAGTGCATTTAAATGAGCCAAACCGCTTTTAAAACTGATTTTTCTTCCATAAAACCTACAGGGCGTTTGAAAAACCGTTTTCCAGGTCTAACCAGGCCTCACCCCCTTTGCATGATCCCGTTTCCTAAAATACCCCTATTCTGTCCTATTTGAGTCCTTGGTGTGATTTATTTATCTGTGCTAACCATATTTGGGCGCAGCTTTTCTTTTTGCTTTATTTTTATTTTTAAATGTATTTTATAGATTAAATCGTGTATCTAGGTGATTGTATTTTTTAGATCATCGTGTATAATAGGTGATTGTAAAGGTGAGGATGAGAGTTTTCTTTTTCTTGGGTTGTATAATTTGGCCTCTGATTTACTTTTCCGCACTTTTATTTTTCCGCACTTTATTTTATTTTTATATATTTATTTCATTTGCATGAGCATTGGTTATTGATTAAAGGAAGATAAAATGGGTAGATTTAAGTGAATGAAATATCAAATTATGAAATAATAATTAAAAATGAGTAAGGTTAGTAAATCTGTTGCCCGAACCCTGAATCTCTGAATTAGGTATCGCATCTACACTTGGTAGGGAGCTGTACTGGAATTTCCCGGATGAGCTGATCCAGGTGGCGACTCTGTATCTAATTTCGAAATTTAGGTTTTGAGATCTTTAAGTTAAAATTGGGATTTTCTAAAAACCTATCTTTCTAAAATTCACACTTACAATTAAGTTTTGTACAAAAGACTTTTTCAATAAAATGAAAGTTTTTTTTCTATTAGAGATTAAAGAACCGTTTTCAAAACCAAGACATCAACACCCCAAAGAGAAAATCCCTGGTTTCCGCTTCATCGTGCGTTTCGAAAAAGGTCATCCGCTCATAGTGGCGACTCTGCTGGGGATTAACGGTTTCTTCAAAAGAGTTTTCACAAAGAAAAACTTAAGGAGCTTAGGCAACAATTGAAGCATATCCTCACTTATAGTTGATTATTAAATCGTGACTCAATATTTCATTCACATTGCATAAAGCATGACATTTTCTCTTCTTAAATCCCTCCAACACTCATTTAAACCCGGTTTATTTCTAAAGGTGACCTACCTCTTCCGCATTGGAGGCACCCGAGGGGTAAACCACTCATAGCCTTGTACGAACCCCTTCGTTTGAACCCTTGAGTGGGGAGAAGTGAGGAGTATATTTTCGCTATGGGAACTTGTACGACCCTTGGCTTGACTCATTCCTTCATATTATGGTCTAGCAACTTCCCTTTAGGATTACCAATACCACATACTTGAAAATGGACATCGAGAATACGCCTTTGGTATCCCCATTGATGCCAAAGAGACCCAATACCTAGGAAGAATGCGAGACCAATCGAATGGAGGAATAAGGTTGGAAGGGTGAGCATATTTTTGTGTGTGTGATAACGTTTGCTCTATGGTTGTTTTCTTTTCGACCCTTTCATAAGACATAAACAAGCAGGATTAAAGAAAAAATTATGGCACTATTACAAACTATTACCCAATATAGGGTAGAAATGAAACTAATTCCAATTTTATGGTGTTTTTGTCAAAGTCCGCATATGACATTGGCGGGCACCCTTTTTTTTTCTCCCGCCGCAGGTCCGCCAGTTAAACTAATGGACCTAAAGAGGTCCACCTACAAAAATAGCGGACTAAAAAAGTCCGCGCTTAATAAAGGCGAACTCTCAGGTCCGCTTTCAAGGAAAGCGGACCTGAAAAGCTGCCTTGTCCCAGTGGATGGGACAAGGCAGAGTCCGCTTATAGGGAATGCGGACATAGATGTCCGCATTCCAAACACGCGGACAACATGCAGAATCCGTGTTTCCCAATATCCAACCGACAAATCCCAGCCGTCCGATCAAATGTAAAATAATCCCAGCCGTCCGATCAAATTTTATACCTTCATCTTACCTTCATCTGCTTTGTTCCTCTACTCATTTATACATTTGGTAAAATAAACACAGATTTGTTCTTCCTCTCCTTCTCCAACCTTCATCTGCTTAATCAAAAAAAATTGATTTCCTTCCATCTTTAATATTTTAAAAGCTAAATTTGTTCAACATTATATCTCTTTCAAGTAAGTTTCCTACCTCTTTTAATTATCAATTTAATTAATTTTTAGTAAGTTATTAGTAATTATGATTTTATTTTATATTTATATATATTTAATTAAGTTCTTAATTTTTGTTACAATTTTTTTTGTAGGATTAGCATTATCAAATTAGGAATGAAAATACTAACAATAATATAACCACCAAATAACAGATATTGTGAAGTATTCAACCCAAGAAAGGTAAATACTAAAATTTTTGCAAATTTTATATTTTGTAGATTTTGTAGAAATTATGTTGTGAATTTCTATAAATTTTTGTAGTAATATATATGTAATGTGTAAAAAAATGGAACATGTATAAAATGTTCGTTTATAAATTTATATTAGATGTATAATATGTGTTTAATTAAATTATTAATTTTTTTGTATTTTATATATAGGATTAGCATCAACAAATTAGAAACGAAAATCCTAGCACTACAATCATCAAATAGCAGCTATTGTCCGCGTTTATTAACCGTAATAAAGGTAAATAAAAAAATTTATGAAATTTTGTAATTTTTGTATTTTTTTGAAATTATGTTGTGAATTTCTTTAAATTTGTGTAATATATATGTGATTGATGCATGGAAAAATTGAATATGTATATAATATTTGTTTATAAATTTGTATTAGATTGATTTTTGTGTAGTATATAAGACCATCTCCAACTCTCCACTCCAAATTTCCAATTATAATAAAAATATTTTAAAATTATTCCTTTCCACCTAACATTTTTATTATTAATATATTTCTTTTTACATACTATATAATATTATTCACATATTTTTTATGAAATTCTTAAAAAAAAATTTAATGTTAATTAAATATAAAAAAATAATTTAAATTACATAATAATTTTTTACTGTTTATATGTTTCGAAAATCTTAAATATATGATATAAACTATATAGTTTGTATTAGAAATGTCTATTTGATTTATATATATATATATATATATATATTTGCATTTATGTTAGAATTAATTAAAAAATATCATAATTTTATTTAAGATAATTTTTTACATATATATATTGAATGATTTTTAATTATATGACAGAATAATGTCGACTTCATTACCAATATATATATGATGTATGCAAAAATGGAATATGTATATAATATTTGTTTAGAAATTTTTATTCGATTGATTTTTGTGAAGTTAGTATATAAGACCATCTCCAACTATTCAGTCTAAATTTGCACTCCAAATTAAAATATTTTTAATTTATTCCTTTCGACAAACATTTTTATTACTATTATATTACTTTTTACATACAATTATATTATTCATTGTTTTTAATAAAGCCTAATTCAAAATATTTTAGTGTTAATAATATATAAAAAAATTTAATGGACTGGGTAATGTTTTAATAAATAAATAATTTTATAAAATAAAATCGTATAGGATATAGTTAAAAAAAATTAACATATTAATGCAAAAATAACACTTAATGATTCAAAAATAGGATATATCAAATTTTATGATAGTTCCAAGTTGTATATGTATTAATATTTTTTTGAATTTTCAGCGTTTTAATTTAGTTTTGATATTTTATCAATATTAATTTAAAAAATTTTAAGAATTTAAGCAAAATTATTAAAATAAATGAAGATCACAAATACACATATAAATTATCAAACACACAAATTAATAAAAACCATATTTGTGAAAACCGAACAGGACCTGCCGGTCGGACCGGGTTCGACCGGAACCAGAGGTCAGGCCGATCGGTTTGGATCCGGTTCGACCAAACTTTTTTTTAAATCTTTTTTTAAATATAAAATTTAAGTTATTATTTTGAGGTGTATTTAATTAAAATAAAATATATTTTGTATTTTTAATTGTAAGTACAAAACCTATATTTCATAAATTGAGCTTTTTAATTTACTATATTGTGTTTGAAATGCTTAATTATAAGAATTATAATAAAAATGTTCAAAGTTTCGTATATTATAAATATAAAAAATATATATTAATATATTTACAAAATCCGGTCGATTTAGGTTTATTACAGTTTAATCTAAAATCCATGAATCCATCCCTTGACCGGTTCGATGATCAGTCCGGGTCTGAAAACCATAATAAAAACACATAAGCGAAATACTGTAAAAAATTAGACATTTTCAAAAAAAAAAAAATTAACATTGAAAGAAAAATGGAAAAGAAACTAAAATAACACTAAACATCAAAAAAAAGAAATTGGATATTGGTGGTGGGTTGGAGATGCCCTAATGAATGCTTTTTAATTATATGACAGAATAATGTCGACTTCATTACCAATATATATTCATTGGGGTGGTCAAATCATAAGGAATCAATTTGGAGTTGATTATGAGAATGGATATTGCAAAGTAATATCAATGAATGGTTTATTCAATCTTAGTTCATTGTTTGATAAGATTAGGACTGTTATGAATATACCAGCGACCGAAGATTTGATTAGGGTGCAATTTCAAAACCCAATTGCAATGAATGGAGTACAGTTAGTGTATAAGTGTTTTGATCTGTGTGACGATGATGATTTGAATATGATGTTGGGGATAGTCAGCAGTTTAGGTCATACCTTGTTCTGTATTGAATTATACATCGAATGCAATCATAATACACCTTCCACACACACGAGGGATATAGCTGGACCTTCTAATTCTCAAGCTGTTGATTATGATGTTGGTGGTAGTGGTGGACTTGGTGGTTATGGTTGTGATGATGATGATGATGATGATGATGATGATGATGATGATAGTGATGATTATGAACCTATTGGTTTTAATGGTGGTGGTGGTGGTGGTGATGGTGATAGCGAATCTGATGATGATGAAGAGGATGATGGTGATGGTGATGATAGTGAATCTGAGGATTATGCTGATGCTGATAATGATCATGATGGGTTGCACAATGAGGATGAGCTTCAAGGGAATTATAGGGCTTCTTCTTCAAATGTTGATGACACTGCATTATATAATAATTATACCCCTACATTTTTCCCAAATATTCCCCAGCTTACCCAATTTGATCCATCAGCTATGACAGTCCATGATATTGATCAAACCAGGAATGCTATAAGATGGGATTCGTCAATGGAACTCTCAAAGGGGATGTTATTTTATTCAAGAGAAGCAGTTAAAACTGCAGCTAAGGAATACTCTATGAGAATACAAAAAGAGTTTCGGAGTAGGGAGACAAGGATGAATACTATCACATTGGTATGTCATTATTATGATGAGGGATGTCCATGGAGGTTACGTGCGATGCTAAAGAAGAAGTCTCATCTGTGGGAGATCACAAAGTATGTCAGTGAACATACTTGTCATGGGCTGAAAAAGTCTCAAGACAACCGAAATCTTGACACGGCCTATATGTATCCCATAGGGGAGGCTATGATTAGGGAGGATCCCTCACTAAAGGTCAAGGTCATTGTTGCAAACTTTGATGAAAGATATAAGATAAAAATCTCTTACAAGAAGGCATGGTTGGCAAAAAATAAAGCCATTGAGAAGATATATGGAGGTTTTGATGAGTCATATAACCATCTTCACCCTTGGCTTTATGATGTAACCGAAATGAACCCCGTCTCAATCTACCATATTAGTGAGTCTAATCACTTTGTCGATGGTCGTTTTGTGCCAGGAGTTAAACGTTTTTAGCGTCTTATATTGATTCTGAAACCATGCATTGATGGTTTCAAACATTGTATGCCAGTCTTGTACGTTGATGCCACTTTTTTAACTGGAAAGTATAAAGGTGTAATACTAGTAGCATCAGCGCTTGATGGCGACCGAAAAATATTTTCGATAGCATTTGGCATAGCTGAAGTTGAAAATATTGCAAATTGGGAATTCTTCTTGCGTTGTGTATGAGATTTTGTTTGCCCAGATATGCCCGATGTTTGTGTCGTATCTGATAGGCATGCTGGAATCTTAAGAGCCATGGAGTCTGAAAAATAGAAGACGGCACCTCATCGATTCTGCATTTGCCATCTAGCAAGCAACTACAATAAGCAATTCAAAAATGAAGAAGTTAAAAACTTTATCATCAATGCAGGTATTTAAGAGTATTGCTTTTTCAATTACCGTAAACCTAAACCATAAGGATCAAGTTATACAATTGTTTAACTCAACATGCTTTCAAATATGTTTTCATGTTTTTTTAGCATATCAACATCAACCTCAAAAGTTTAAACGGATGATGAGGTTGCTTGAGGAGAAAGAACCTGATAGCTTTCAATGGTTGAATCGGCTGCCAAAGGAGAAATGGGCTCTCGCTTTTGATGGTGGTTGTCGATGGGGTAGTATGACAACTAACATTGCTGAATCAGTAAACGGATGGCTGCTAAAAGATATTTGGGGATTGCCAATAACAACAATGATGGAAAGCTTTTTTTTAAAATTAATCGATCGTTTCGAAAAACACAAACATGAAATTGCAGCCGAAATGCAAAAGGGATTCTCATATACTACATTTGCAATAGACCTATTGAGGACAAGGTTTGAAAAGGCATCTGGACATGTAGTACAAAGGTTTGATACGAGGAATGGTGTTTTTGAGATTAAAACTGCCCGTTGGAATTCAGGAAGGAAGGGAGGACACAAGCAAGTGGTCAATCTGAAAGAAATGACTCGTAGTTGTCGAAAGTTTCAACAACTGCGAATACCATGCTCCCATGCCATTGCTGGGTGTTTGGCATATGGCATTGACCATAGACAATTTATTCATCCAATTTATAAATTAGAAAACAACTTGAAATGTTGGTCGACAGCATTTACCCCACTTGGAGAACGTGACTACTGGCCAACAATCGATGGACCATCACTTGTACCAAATCCGAATTTGATGAGAAATAAGGGTCGACCAAAAACAACACGGATTCGGAATGAGATGGATTGGAAAGTTGCCGGTGCTAACACCACCAGTTTTTGTAGTAAATGTGGCTTACCCGGTCATAACACTAGGACATGTGGGCATAGTGAAATATGTTGTAATTATAATGACTAATTTGTAATGGATTCTAATATGTTATTTGGGAATGCAAACTACTATGATAATGTGTGTTTTGTGACTACATTGCTTTAATAGTAATACACTCAATTGGTAAACCTTATTAGTATGTTGAAATCTTAATGTGCATCATTTTATTATATTGACATCAAATGTTTGTGTTGTTAGGTATGTCAGGTAATCCACGACCACAGCGAGCATACATTGAGTCTGGGCCGATTGACCCTAGCGTTTTACATTCACAGAGATCACATAGATCGGAGGCAATATGGTTCAATGAGGTGCAAATATATCACTTTCTATTTACATAATTGAACTATTAATTAAATATTGTGTGATGAATTAAATTAATGTTACTTATGATCATAAGTTGCATTATTTTATAAATTTATCCAAAATTTTTACTTATAAAAACATTGTCCTCTTTAATATATTAAGAAATATATTAAGTTCATTTAAGTGTATATTATTTTGTTATATTTGTTACTATGTTATTAATTAATATAATTTTTCATCAAAATATTAGGATGAGGAGACAACCCTTACTTGCAGGAGGGACGATACGATCCTACGTGAGGAAGAAATTGATGATCGACTAGAACAAGTCTTGAGACAGACTGGTTTCTATGGAGTTGCACGGTTGGGTTTTTTTCAGTTGGACCACCATCTCATTACGGCTCTAGTTGAGAGATGGAGATCGGAGACTCATACTTTTCATCTTCCCGAAGGTGAGGCAACAATTACACTGCAGGATGTTGCTATACAAACTGGACTACCAATAGATGGTAATCCATTGATTTGCCCACTTCCTTTAAAATGGGTAGATGAGTGTGAACGACTATTAGGCGTTCGTCCTCCTAGAAATGCCTTAAAAAAAACATGCTGCAATTGAGTTGGTTAAATGCTACTTTTCCTGCTATGCCGGCTAATGATAATGAAGAAAACATTGCACGGTACATCCGTGCATACTTGTTGCAACTATTTTCGGGCATATTATTTAGCACAAAAACATCAGGTTATGTCAACCTTTTGTTTCTACCTTTGTTGGAGAATATTGCAACAATTGGTCAGTATAGCTGGGGCAGCGGGTGTTTAGCATATCTTTATAGAGAGCTGTGTAAAGCCGCCCGACACAACACTGCACAAATTGGTGGTGCTTTAATTTTGTTGTAGGTTTGGGCATATGAGAGATTGAGAGATATATCGCCGAACCTACAGAGTGGAGTTATCACGCCTGGTTTACCACTTGGTCGGCGGTACGTATACATAACACTTATGATATATATGTATTAATATATCAATTTTGTATAACACTTATGATATATATGTATTAATATATCAATTTTGTTTTCACTTGTACATATATATATATATATATATATATATAGACAAATCATTGAAATTACAAATAAGCAAGAGAAATCAATTTTGCTCTCCTACTTTGTAAAAGGAAAACAAAATAGAATTCACATAGTTCCTACCGAACAGTTAATAAAATACAACAACTTAGGGTATAGGATGCCGAACTTGTGTAATTTAGAATTCAAATTACTTATGCATAGTTATATTTCGTTGTTATGATATAGTTGTACAATTTTCTTATATGTTTACCATGTAAATTAATATCTCCTAATTAATTACAGATGGAGCACACCTAAGGATTCTACTGCTGTGCCAACTCATACGCTGAGACATATACGATATGTACTTGATTTGGCTGACAAAGATTCTGTAAGTCATACAAAATAGGCATGCAGTCATGTTAAACATTTTACGACTAAATATTTTTTTTGGAATGGTAAAATCATATACATATATATGTTATTTTGTGTTGCTTGTAGTTCACTTGGGAGCCAGACACAGATGAAATCCGGGCAGCATTACCAGAATATTGCTTTCAAGGAAATCATTTATGGAGAGCTGTTGTGCCATTGATTTGCATGAACATTGTGGAATGGCATCAACCAGACAGAGTTCTTCGACAATTTGGTTTGCAACAACACATACCTGTTGCGCCCATGCAAACCAATGAGCTGCATGATATTGAACTGATTCAGGTTAAAGGTTCCGTTATGCAGAAAATGGCCTACTGGGTCGCAATATGGAATAATAGGGCAAATTTGATATTTGCAGCTCAACCATGTGCCGAACCACTCCATTATCATTCCGAGTACATGGAATGGTATAGGCGAATAACAAGGAGATGGATTTCTGTTAGAGGTACTGCCCATGGTGCCACTGTAAGTCATTAAAATTGAAAATTCATGTGTTTAATTTTTTTATGACCTGTACATAGTAATAATATATGTTATGTACAGGTTGATGGAATGGAGCAACTGGCCATGGTTAGAGATTTGGATGCTGTGAACAGGATAAGAAATAGCATATGCGGGGCGCTTGGGGAGGAACAGCGTTATGTTCGGGGTTCCCAACCTCCTCATCCAGCTCCGTCTGCTATTTATCCAAATTTTGAAGTGGATGAAGAGGCACCCGTTGCTGCCACTGGTAGACGCCGCCAACGTACCACATCGAGGAGACGTGAGGTCACAAGACCAACAGATCCTTCTTGTGACATTGTGCCACATCCAGTATCATACCATTCACATGATCCATATGGAGCAAGCACTTCACAACAATCACAACCAACACAGCAATATTCATCATGGGTTCCTAACCCATCTGCTCCTGGTTCATTTGTTAGTCCAAGTGGTCCACCACAGTATGGGTTTAACACTTCTCAAAACCCATTTATACAATGGAGTGGGTCGGGCCAATCACCTTGGGCTATGCATGGTATGGGTACACCCCATACTCCTTCTAATATGATATTTCCATCGTTTGCGCGGCCATCTTCAGTGGAACAGTGTGTTGGTATGTCTAGTATGTACTCTCAGCAACAAACTCCTTTTCCATATTCCAACTTTGGAACAACGTCAAATGTTGAATATAATCCATCACAGTGTACTGATCCATCGCAGCCTTCCAATAGAAGTGGACGTAATATTTGATGTTTCTTTTTAAACAATGTATAATATTTTTATGTTTTAGTTCGAGACTTATATCTTTGAATATTTAGAACATTTACTATAAATAAAAGGTCATATATTTTTTTAATTGTGCATTCCAATTCCTTTGAAATCGAACGAGTTGTAATTAAGATTTTATTACCTTATCTATTGTATTTGAAATCATAGTTTTTTTGTATAATGTCTACTTTTTTAAAAATTGTATAATTGTAATTATTAGAGATAGAACATTTTATAATTAATTAATTAAAAAATTGTATATTGTTATTAAAATTTTTTCCTATTTTAAATCATAGTTTTTTATAATTAATTATTAAACTATTAAATAATTAATCGAACGAGTGTAATGCATATTTTCAAAGTAATGTAAAATTTTTCAACGTACTCATTGTTTTTTTTATAATAACATTTTTATTTTCATAGATTTTCATGAATAAATGTATTGAAAATAAGAATAATAATATTGTAGTAGAAAATTATTATTATATATATTTATAGTAGAAAATATTTATTAAATTTGATTACTAAATATATACGGTTAAAACTTTACAACAAAAATATATTGTAATTTTTTTTTTTTTTTTTTGCCGCCTAAAGCTATGATAAAAACTTTTATAATTTTATCAATAAAACTTTTTGCTGTTAAATCTCTTAATTTTTATAGTGAAAGAAAAGAAATCCACTTGCATCTTTACAAGTTCAACATTTGGACAAACAATTAAATTAAATATTTAATATAATCACATATTCATATAATGATTTTATTCTTCTTAAATCTTCCAAAAAAAAAAAAAGGACTCAAACGAATTTCTTACTTCTGAGATTAATGAGCTTAATTGTCAAATTAAATTTCAATTTTGATGAGCTCTTAATTTTTTTTATTCTTTGTAGTTATTAAATTCTAACAATATCATATTTTAAGAATTAAAAATTTAACTCTAGAAATAAGTCTCCCAATCTTAAAAGTACAAAATTAATTAAAAATTATATAAATTTGAATTAGAAAGAATTAAGAAGAGCAGCAATATGGTTATTTGACATGTATTTAACAACAAAAATACCTTTAATACTCATGGAAGACGATTATACAAGGACAAAATAAAAATATAGAGAGGTTGAAATTATTGTTCAAAATCAAATTTTAGGGAAATTTAAATTGTTAAAATGGGAGACAAGAATACGTAAATTTGTCTTTTAAAACTTGCCATTTCATTATTTTAAACGAAAATAATCAAAAACAAATGAAAAGATGTTATAGCATAATAAATGTATAAATTAAATTAATGGGTAAAATAAAGAGAAAATGATTGACCAAAATGCAAAGAGTCCGTAATTATTTACTCTTTCCTAAAACACTCTCAACATCCAAAGCAATAAAAAAAAACCATTCAATTAATTTTTTTTTTCTTTTTTTATATAGGATTTTTCTACATTAAAGTGAATTCTTCTTCATGCCTTTCATATGGTTGACAAGAGTCCAAAATTTGGATGATATAAGGGAAATTAGATGGCAAGGGTTGAATTAAAAAGGAAAAAGTTAAAAGAAAGAAATTGCAGTGAGAAATCTTGCTACGAATTTCAATACCAAATTGCAGAAATCCTTTAATTGGAATGATTGTTTGATGACATCTTTTGATTCATTTCACACTTGAAAATGTTATGGTAAAATTGGCAATATTAAAATTGGAGATAGAAAATTATGCTAATCACTCTTCTAAAAGCAAGCTCTTAACGAGTGGTCATAAATTATTTCCATATTTATTTTATTTTTTCCCCCTTTTACTGTTATTAATAATACCATAATAGTAAAATTGTATATTTATTTAACGATTCTTATAACTCTAGAGTTCATTTATGTTCTATATAATTAAAGGACTTTACTAAAAATATTAACACTGAATTAGATAATCATAATACTAAATTACATTATAATATTAAATTACATTATAATATTAAATTACATTATAACACTAAACAACAACAAAATACATAAGTTAAATAATTATAAAATTAAACTACTGCTATAGTCATATCCTAATCTTAAATTTAAAACCATTCCTAGCGTTAACTTTATTACAATAGTCTACTTGACATATTGGCAGAGTTTCTAGAACTTTGCCAACCAATTCTTGTGGTAATTTTATACATTCACTCTCCTTCGTAATTAATATTTTTACCATATTGTCATAATCTACAGGTGATTCGTCAAAAATCTCATCAAATAAGCGTTGATAACGCCAAGATAATCCATTTCTTAGCATCCACATTTGTTCCCTCGTTTGCACATCAAATTTGTAGCCAGACATTATTATGTCTTGTAATTTTTCGTTCATATTTAGCAGGTATTCCAGTAACTTTTTTCCCCTTCTCATCCGAATTTTTTTAAAATTTTCTATTTTCTTCAATGCAAATTCCGGGAACCGCATAATCTTTGGGGTCAGTATTGTTTTAACCATCTACAAGTTGCATATAAAAAAAAATTAACCTTAATTGAACCATTTCAAATACACATTAATTAATTAATTAATTAAACAACAACTTAAATAAAATATTATATATCACTACACTAGTTTTCTATTTTAAACCCTTGTAATAATAATAATCATAATAATAATATTAATATTAATAACAACAATAATAAAAATAAAAATAAAAATATAATTTAAAAAAAATAACTTGTATTAAAAATAATAACAATAACAATAATAATGATAAAAATAAATATAAAATTTTACACCAAATTAAAAAAAATTCTTTTTTACTAGCTCAGTTTTATTTTTTTTCCAATATTCTGTAAAAATAATAATATTTCAAATTTTAATAACAATTTTTAAACAAAACTTATAGAGATATTTACTAACTATATAGTTTATATCATATCTATATGATTTTTCAAACATATAAATATTATATACTAACTTCACAAAATAAATCTAATACAAATTTATACATATTCCATTTTTTCATAAATCTCCTATATATATATATATATATATATATATATATATATATATATATATATATATATATATATATATATATTATTCCAGAAATTAAAAATTTTTACAAAAATTTTATATTTACCTTTTTTCCTGTTTAATACTACAATAACTGTTGTCTGGTGGTTGTAGTGATAAAATTTTTTGTTTCCAATTTTATGCTGACAATCCTGAGAAAAAATTACAAAAAGTTAATTAACATTATTAACAAAAATTAATTATATAATTATAAATATAAAATAAAAATTACGGTTAATAAAATTAACCTACCAAAAAAAAGAAAAGAATGTAGAAGGAGCTGAAGTAATGAGCTTAAAAGGAGAAGGAAGGAGAAGGAAGCCGTAAAAAAAATTTTTCTAATTCTCAGATCTGTGTTTAGAACGTATAAATGAGTTGAGGAGGCATAGTAAATATATAAATTCATCGGACGGCTGGGATTATATTTACATTTGATCGGACGGCTGGGGTTGATGATTCTGGATGTTGGTCCGCGTGTTTGGAATGCGGACACAGACGTCCGCATTCCAAAGACGCGGACTTATATAGCTACATGAGTCCGCGTCTTTAGAATGCGGACATCTATGTCCGCATTCCATATAAGCGGACTCTGCCTTGTCCCATCTCCTGGGACAAGGCAGCTTTTCAGGTCCGCTTTCCTTGAAAGCAGACCTGAGAGTCCGCCTTTATTAAGCGCGGACTTTTTTAGTCCGCTATTTTTGTAGGCAGACCTCTTTAGGTCCATTAGTTTGACTAGCGGACCTGCGGCGGGAGAAAAAAAAAGGGTGTCCGCCAATGTCATATGCGGACTTTGACAAAAACACCACAAAATTAGAATTAGTTTCATTTCTACCCTATATTGGGTAATAGTTTGTAATAGTGCCATAATTTTTTCTTTAATCTTAAACACGCATCAGCCGTATGCCACATTCTAATCACTTTCTTTATGCAGCCATTTTAGAGCATCCTCATACGTGTGTGTTGTGCTAACCATATTTTCGTGCAGCCATAATCATTTTTCGCATGCCACATTCATTTTGCGTGCTCATGGATTCATAAAGCATACGCGACATCATCTTGTATGTCATGCATTCTAACCACGTTTCTGTGCAGCCTTTTGCATTTTTGTATGACATAGGCATCCACATCATTTCATTTCATTAAAAATGTAAGGATGTTCTAAGTATGCCCTTCACGACCATTTCATCTCATAACATATCGGGAGTCCCCAAGGCTACCCGTACTCCGCCTGTGCACTAGTTTGCATTTGGCCGTCCCATTACATTATTAGAAGACCACAATGGTCTTAGGTTTGCATTTGTGTGACGGACCACATGACATCATCACATCTTAGTTTTGCTTGTGTGTCCCAATCCACATAGGATTGTTACATAACATTGACAACCCATTTGAGGTACTCCACGAGTGCTGAACTAGTTTTCATATTAAGACATTTCATAGCATTCCTAAATCATGTGAGGTGTTCCACGAACACCGAAATGCCGTCGATATTTTGACTCACACGTGACCTGTATGTGACATCACTTCATGTTAGATGCCATAATAGTGTCGAACGTCTGTCTGTGGGATGGCTCCCTCAAGACCATTTCACGTCATTACATTGACCTACAAAGTGTCAAACTTATGTCCGTGTGTTGGTACACATGCGACCATTTCACGACATCCACTATGTCACACCCAGCCCCGACCGGCCGCAGCGTGACGGTGAGGCATTACTTTGGCGGGCGCCTAAGCCAAGGTAGTGTCTCACAAAAAAATTTAATGATAATGAATAAAGAGTCAAAGAGGAGTACATATATTAAGTTCTAAATTTCATACTGAAAATGTTGACATTTAGAATATATAAATACATTGCTTCATATTTCAATAAAAAAAAAATAACATTTTCGGAAATAACGTTCATACAAAACAAAAGTAATAGATTCATGCTCATCATGCAATGCAATACCCTAGTGACGACTGATAATCCGTGGCCACTTCCGAACCTCCCCTAGCGAATAGTACCCTCCTCGGTACCTACTTCCTCTTCGCCTAAAAACAATAAAAACATTTAAAGAAAAATGAGACAAAAATCTCAATAAGCAATTGTCAACTACATAAAATAATCCTACTCAAAATAGCTATATATGTATATTTTGCTTTTACCAAAATCAACTATTTTTAAATCAAGCTTAACAAATGTTTTTATCCAACAACGATGTATAAAATACCAAAATCCAACAAATGTTTTTATCCAACAATGATGTATTGCAAAAATATCTTACCACATAAATAGAAATAAAATTATATCGTTTCATAAAATTCCCAAATCATAAGAAACACATAGTAAATTCCAAATCATCCATTCCAAAACAAATTGTATCCAATCTAGAGTTCATCCCCATCGAATCATAATCAATAATCACAATAAAGTCGAGATATCTCTTACGTTGCCTAATCCCGCATGGTCTTACCCAACACTTCTTTGCCATACCCGATTAGGTCTTTAAGCTGTGTACACAGGCCATATCTCTCACTAGATATGGTCTTCAAATAAAACCACCAAACCGAATCACTCTAGATGGATACCAAAACACTTCAATTCCAACATCAAACTAGAATTCATACAAAACCACTTCATATAAGCCAAACTTTCTCAAAATCACATTTCCGGGTTCAACAACCCATTTTCAACATAATCAAACACACTTTGATTTCTTCACTTTACAAAATCATATCTTACAAAAATATATTTATATATATATACATGTATATCAAGAAATAATTCTGCAATTATAGGGAAAACACATGCATATACATAATCATCATAAAAATAACTTCAAATCATCATTTAAGAATTCAATTCACAAAATCCCCAAATTTAAAAATTTTCTACCCAAGAACCCTAATTATAAAATCTGGAAAATCAAAGTATGAATACCTTGATATAACTATATAAATATACTTAAAATCATAAGGGTAGTTGATAATCACTTACTTGGACAAGAAAAATGCAAAGAAACAACCAAGGATCAAGAAATCTCCCTAAATCTGCCCAGATACGAAATGCATTTCTGGGTCTCTAAATCCAATCTCCACCGTTCAGAATGAAGAACTATGAGTCTAGAAGCTGCAGTTAAAATTTGGTGGCAATCCGACGGTTCAAACTTCGGCAAATCGGATTTTAGTAAAACTGGGCAGAATAGAAATGAAGAACAAAGGAGAGAAAAATGAAGAAGGAAAAGAAGAAGAAGAAAGTGAAATTGATTTCCACGAAATTTCCACCAGAAATCCTTATATTTATAGAGTAATAATATCACTTTTGGTCCTCCTAGTATTTTCCTTATTCAACTTTCCACCCTACAAAAATTAATTTCTCCAAAGCACACCAAATTGTCTCACTAATCACACCCCTCTAAAAAAATTAATACTCTAGTGATAAAATAACTAATTAGTAAAATTAAACTTGGGGTAATAATCCTAGAAATATAGGACACGGATGTGACAATTCTCCCCACCTTAAAGAATTTCGTCCTCGAAATTGTACTTACCGGATGAAGTAAACAAGTGTGGATATTGTTGTCTCATATCTTCTTCTCTTTCCCAAGTTGCTTCCTCTCGTGAGTGTCGATGCCACAACACCTTCACCAATGGTACTCTCTTATTCCTTAGAACTTTTTCCTCTCTCGCCAATATTGCTATTGGTTCTTCCTTATACGTCATGTCTTGTGAAAGTTCAATTGGTTGCTCTTGGATGACATGCTTTGGATCACTTCTATATCTCCGCAACATTGACACATGGAACACATTATGGATATTAGCAAGATTATCAGGTAAATCCAAACGATATGCAACTGGTCCAATTCTCTCCACGATCTCATATGGCCCGATAAATCTTGGACTCAACTTCCCCTTTTTGCCAAAACGAAGTAAACCTTTCCACGGTGATACCTTCAGAAAAACTTTATCCCCGACATCATATTCAATTGGTCTACGCTTCAAGTCTGCATAACTCTTTTGTCTATCTTGGGCTGCCTTCAATTTCTGGTGTATGATCTGAACTTTTTCCACTGTTAATTGGACTATCTCGGGTCCTAGCAACTGTCTCTCCCCAACTTCAGTCCAACATAAAGGAGTTCGACACCTTCTTCCATACAAAGCCTCATATGGTGCCATATCAATACTTGAATGATAACTATTATTATAAGCAAACTCCATTAAGGGTAAATGCTCATCCCAACTACCTTGAAAGTTCAAAACACAAGCTCTTAGCATATCTTCCAAAGTTTGGATGGTACGTTCACTCTGCCCATCTGTTTGCGGATGGAAAGCAGTGCTAAAATTCAATCTGGTTCCCAATGCATTTTGGAAACTAGGCCAAAATCTTGATGTGAACCTGGGATCTCTGTCAGAAACGATGGTAACTGGAACGCCATGAATCCTCACAATCTCCTTAATGTACAACTGTGCCAATTTTTCGAGGGAATAAGTCACTTTCACTGGAAGAAAATTTGCTGATTTTGTTAATCTATCCACAATTATCCATATAGCGTCATAACCTTGCCGTGTGCGATGTAACCCACTGACAAAATCCATGGTAATATGTTCCCATTTCCATTCAGGAATAGCAAGCGGTTGTAGGGTACCTGCTGGTCTTTGATGTTCTGCCTTGACTAGTTGACAACTTAAACACTTATTCACATATTCAGCTATCTCTCTTTTCATCCCGTTCCACCAAAAATGCTCACGAAGATCTCTATACATCTTAGTACTTCCAGGGTGCATTGCATAAGAAGAATCATGAGCCTCCTCTAAAAGTTCTTCCTTAATGTCATTGTTGTTGGGAATACACATTCTATTTCTGAACATGATAATATCATCATCCGCTAATCTGAACTCTGTCTTCTTCCCATCTATAATCTCCTTTCTAACTCGCTCTAAAAATTCATCTCGACTTTGAGCTTCTCGGATTCTATCTCTGAAAACTGGTCTCAATTTTAGCATTGCATTCAACACCCCTTCTTTTCCACATGTCAATTCTACATTCAAAGCTCTTAATTGAAGCAACAAAGGCATTCTTACTGCTCGAATAAGGCTAAGGTTCCCAACATTTTTGCGACTTAAAGCATCAGCTACAACATTAGCTTTACCAGGATGGTATTCAATCGTTAAATCATAGTCTTTCAACAACTCTATCCATCTTCTCTGCCGCAAATTCAACTCCTTCTGTGTCATTATATACTTCAAACTCTTATGATCAGTGAATATACGACACTTTTCACCATACAAATAATGTCTCCATATTTTCAAGGCAAATATCACAGCAGCCAATTCAAGATCATGCGTTGGGTAATTCCGTTCATGTGGTCTCAATTGTCGAGAGGCATAAGCGATTACTTTGTCATTTTGCATCAACACCATTCCAAAACCTTGACCCGATGCATCACTATATATTGTATATCCTTCACCTACCACAGGCAGTGTCAACACTGGAGCACTAACAAGTCTTGACTTCAGAATATCAAAACTTTCTTGACAATCAGATGTCCATTGGAACTTAATACCCTTCCTTAATAATCGTGTCAATGGTGAAGCTATGAGTGAGAATCCTTCTACAAATTTCCGATAATATCCAACTAATCCAAGAAAGCTACGTATTTCACGTACAGTTGTTGGTGACTGCCAGTTGGTTATTGCTTCCACCTTCTTAGGATCGACCATAATTCCCTTAGCTGATACGACATGTCCTAAGAACTTAATTTCATGAAGCCAGAACTCACACTTGCTGAATTTAGCATATAGTTGATTCTCCCTCAGAGTTTGCAAAACTATCCTTAAGTGTTCTTGATGCTCCTCCTTACTCTTGGAATACACAAGTATATCATCGATAAACACAATCACAAATGAATCCAAGTAAGGTTTAAAGACTCGATTCATAAGGTCCATAAATGCTGCAGGTGCATTAGTTAACCCAAATGGCATAACTAAAAATTCATAGTGCCCGTACCGAGTTCTAAAAGCTGTTTTCGGTGTATCTTCTTCTCTGACTCCCAATTGGTAATATCCTGTTCTTAAATCAATCTTTGAAAATGTAGTCGCCCCTTGCAATTGATCAAACAAATCATCAATTCTAGGCAACGGGTACTTGTTCCGGATAGTAACCCTATTCAATTGACGGTAGTCAATACACAACCTCAATGATCCGTCCTTCTTCTTTACAAACAAGACTGGAGCTCCCCAAGGAGATACACTTGGTCGTATGTACCCCTTGTCTAACAAGTCTTGCAGCTGCAGTTTCAATTCTCTCATTTCCGCTGGTACCATTCTGTAAGGTGCCAGTGATATAGGAGCGATACCAGGCTGTAAGTCAATCGTAAACTCTACCTCCCTCACTGGTGGTAACCCCGGTAATTCCTCAGGAAATACATCTGGATATTCATTCACAATCGGCATATCTTCTATGTTGGCAGGTTCTTTCTCCCTATCTACCACATATGCTAAGAAAGCCTCACTCCCTTTCCTTAACATTTTTATGGCTGCTATAGCGGAGATTAAATTCCTATGCACTTCTCTTTCACCATAGAAAATATATTCCTCCCCACTAGCTAATACAAACCTAACTTCCTTCCTACAACAATCCACCATTGCTTGGTACTTGGACAGCGAATCCATGCCTAATATCACATCGAATGTTTGAATCTCCAATGGTACTAAATCAACATGAATAGTAGACCCTCCAAACTCCAACTCACAACTAGGATATACATGAGTGCAAACTAAAGACTCTCCCATAGGCATGCTAACAGTTAAACATTCAGGCATTAACTTCAACTCCCATGTTGTTCCAGACATAAACAAAGGCGACACAAAAGAATGCGTAGCACCAGGATCAATAAGCACATAAGAATCTTTTCCAAATAAAGAAATCATACCAGTAATTACTTCATTAGACGTAACAGCCTCTTGCTGAGTCATAGCATAAACACGTGGTTGAGCTGAAACTCTATTGTTTTGAGTGCCCTGATTCCCAGTCCTTCGTGAAGTATTGCTTGTCCCTCGTCCATTTCCTCTTCCATAACCACTATCTTGACCTCCTCTAGTGACTTGTGATCCTCGGCTTCCCCCAGATTTGTTCAAGTTAGGACAGTTAGGGCGTACATGTCCTTCTTCACCACATTCAAAACAAGTGACCCTTCTTTTAGATTCAGCTACCCTACCCGAAGGGCAATCTCTCTTCATATGTCCGCTACCTCCACATTTGAAACATTCAAAAGATCGCTTCCTACATTGTCCTGAATGAAACTTCCCACACTGATTGCATTTTGGTACACTACCACTGCTAGCCATGGAAGAATGAGGTGCAGCCTGACTAGTAGTATTAGATGCTCGAGGAGTAGTATGACTCATCGAACCTCCTCTCGTATACTGAGATGATCCCCCTTTCACAGACTTGCCTTTACCCACATCCACTGACTGCTTTTGACTACTCTCGAATTCTAACTTACTTTTCAATCTTTCTTTCTGCAATGCCTTCTCTACCCAACCTCGATAACGTGTGCCTTCATACAAGCTCAGCTCATTTTGGTAAAATGCATTCAAACCATCTTTAAACCTTTCACATTTAACTTCTTCAGTAGGAAACCACTGACTGGCATAACGGTACAAATCATCAAATTTATCCACATACTCCTTCACAGACATAGTTTCTTGTTTCAAATTAAAGAACTCATTCCTCTTGGCTTTCTGAAATGATTCAGTAAGATATTCCGTGTTGAACTCACGTTTGAACTCTTCCCAGCTTATACCCTGAGGATACAATCCCCTAATTCTAGTCAACCATGAATCTGCTGCCCCATGTAATAAACCGCTAACCGTCTTGACCTTATCCTCCTCCCCAATCTGCATAGTACTAAAGGCCTTTTCAGTAGCCTTTAACCAATTATCAGCTTCTTCCGACTCAATTGTTCGGTTAAAGTCAAATGCCCCACAACTCTTGGCATCTTCTATCAATTCGCTAGGTCTTCGACGTGTCCTTTGCGCTTCCATCATGGCTACAAAGGCTTCAACCAAGGTTTGGGTTTGAAGTTGCAAGATTGGTGCAACAGGTGGTCTTTCGGCTTGTGGAGCCAAAGGTGGTACATGATGTTCGGGTGGCGGTTGTCCTTGAGGATGGACAACAGGTGGAACTCTAGCATCAGAGGCTTCACTATCCTCTGTGCTTTCAGGACCCCAACCTAACTCTCTAAATTCTTCTCCTCTACCTCTACCCCTATTTAGAGGTGGTCGGCCACGTGGTCGTCTTGGATGCATCTATATGATAACACACTATTAAAATAATATCTTAATACTTGGTATGCATGAATGTCATGTATGCAACACTTTTCACTTCATTTAATTAACTCATATTTCAATAAATTCATTTATTCCATAAATATACCACACAATGTCATACTTAAATCTTATACCATATATGTATATCCCTATGGATCAACCTCGCTCTGATACCAATCTGTCACACCCAGCCCCGACCGGCCGCAGCGTGACGGTGAGGCATTACTTTGGCGGGCGCCTAAGCCAAGGTAGTGTCTCACAAAAAAATTTAATGATAATGAATAAAGAGTCAAAGAGGAGTACATATATTAAGTTCTAAATTTCATACTGAAAATGTTGACATTTAGAATATATAAATACATTGCTTCATATTTCAATAAAAAAAAAAATAACATTTTCGGAAATAACGTTCATACAAAACAAAAGTAATAGATTCATGCTCATCATGCAATGCAATACCCTAGTGACGACTGATAATCCGTGGCCACTTCCGAACCTCCCCTAGCGAATAGTACCCTCCTCGGTACCTACTTCCTCTTCGCCTAAAAACAATAAAAACATTTAAAGAAAAATGAGACAAAAATCTCAATAAGCAATTGTCAACTACATAAAATAATCCTACTCAAAATAGCTATATATGTATATTTTGCTTTTACCAAAATCAACTATTTTTAAATCAAGCTTAACAAATGTTTTTATCCAACAACGATGTATAAAATACCAAAATCCAACAAATGTTTTTATCCAACAATGATGTATTGCAAAAATATCTTACCACATAAATAGAAATAAAATTATATCGTTTCATAAAATTCCCAAATCATAAGAAACACATAGTAAATTCCAAATCATCCATTCCAAAACAAATTGTATCCAATCTAGAGTTCATCCCCATCGAATCATAATCAATAATCACAATAAAGTCGAGATATCTCTTACGTTGCCTAATCCCGCATGGTCTTACCCAACACTTCTTTGCCATACCCGATTAGGTCTTTAAGCTGTGTACACAGGCCATATCTCTCACTAGATATGGTCTTCAAATAAAACCACCAAACCGAATCACTCTAGATGGATACCAAAACACTTCAATTCCAACATCAAACTAGAATTCATACAAAACCACTTCATATAAGCCAAACTTTCTCAAAATCACATTTCCGGGTTCAACAACCCATTTTCAACATAATCAAACACACTTTGATTTCTTCACTTTACAAAATCATATCTTACAAAAATATATTTATATATATATACATGTATATCAAGAAATAATTCTGCAATTATAGGGAAAACACATGCATATACATAATCATCATAAAAATAACTTCAAATCATCATTTAAGAATTCAATTCACAAAATCCCCAAATTTAAAAATTTTCTACCCAAGAACCCTAATTATAAAATCTGGAAAATCAAAGTATGAATACCTTGATATAACTATATAAATATACTTAAAATCATAAGGGTAGTTGATAATCACTTACTTGGACAAGAAAAATGCAAAGAAACAACCAAGGATCAAGAAATCTCCCTAAATCTGCCCAGATACGAAATGCATTTCTGGGTCTCTAAATCCAATCTCCACCGTTCAGAATGAAGAACTATGAGTCTAGAAGCTGCAGTTAAAATTTGGTGGCAATCCGACGGTTCAAACTACGGCAAATCGGATTTTAGTAAAACTGGGCAGAATAGAAATGAAGAACAAAGGAGAGAAAAATGAAGAAGGAAAAGAAGAAGAAGAAAGTGAAATTGATTTCCACGAAATTTCCACCAGAAATCCTTATATTTATAGAGTAATAATATCACTTTTGGTCCTCCTAGTATTTTCCTTATTCAACTTTCCACCCTACAAAAATTAATTTCTCCAAAGCACACCAAATTGTCTCACTAATCACACCCCTCTAAAAAAATTAATACTCTAGTGATAAAATAACTAATTAGTAAAATTAAACTTGGGGTAATAATCCTAGAAATATAGGACACGGATGTGACACACTAGGTGCCCCAAAGGCACCGAACCTTTGTCCGTGTGAAGGCTTGCACTTGACGTTATTGCATTATCTTATGTATAGCATAAGGTATGCTTGGAACATCCAAAGCAAGAGAAAGAAAAGCACTAAAACCATTTTTAGCATCATCTACATCCATGAGACATCATCCAAACATGAGCATAAAAGTACCATTTAGAGTGTCGAGTCTAGGACCACGACATCCATCCGAAACTCTAACCTTATGTTGATTGTGCAGTTTGGAGTCGCATCTCAGGATGGTTAATTCGAGTTGAATCAGAACCAAATGCCCCAGTTCAGTTAATTCGATCAGAACCGGTCACCGTGAAGGGAATCAGTTCAAGGTCGGATTCAGACAGGGAAGTCGAAGTTCAGTTACCTACATTACCGGTTGACGGTCAGGCGTTGTTAGAAGAAGTTGACAGAGCAGACATGGCTGACGGAAACAATGGAAATAGTGGAACCATGCCTTTCGACATGGCTGCCTTTATGAGGAGCTTCTTAAGCTCAGATGAGTTCAGGGCTACCCTTAGGGAGCAGGTGCAGGCGGTGATGACCACCCTCCCTGTTTCGGTTGTCCAACCAGCCCAGACCTCGGTTGGTGATGGGTCCTAGGCGAGTAGTAAAACTAAACCTAGAAACGCACAACTAAGGCAGTGTACCTATCGTTGACAAGTAATAATTCTGGTTGGTCCAGGTATCGATCCCACAGAGAAAAGAATAATCTGCAACCACTAAACTACTCGGGTTCCTTGCGTGTCCTAGGCGGAACGTAGTTTGGGTTGATTATATTAACGGCTTAATTATCCTACTCCTAGTTGATCTATTCCAGCTTACTTTGCACTTGAGTTTTGTGTTATCAATTGGCGGTTTACCGACCTATGAATACTAATGGGGATGGCTTTATCAATTAATTACAAAAGATGAATTTAACTCAACAATTAATCCTTGATTATGCTCTTTCGA
Source organism: Euphorbia tirucalli (assembly GCA_039660915.1). Classification (NCBI taxonomy): domain Eukaryota; kingdom Viridiplantae; phylum Streptophyta; class Magnoliopsida; order Malpighiales; family Euphorbiaceae; genus Euphorbia; species Euphorbia tirucalli. The sequence continues at coordinate 17,966,036 of CM077633.1, read as the reverse complement.
TAATACAACCTAGCGTATCTAGATCTTTTAGGTCCTTAGCCGGTTTTCCTTGTTTAGAGGCGGTCTAATTCTAAAGCTCAGAAAATAGGGGCACGTAAGTTCCACAGTGTCGTCAATACTAATGGTTTCCTAGGTGTCAATCTAGGTAATGCCACAAATATGAACTTTACTAAATTAAGATCTTATGAGACTAGACATTCATTAAAGGAATTGCATAAAGAAAAGGAATAAAAATTCAAATTAACTTGCAAACAATTGTATTAATCAAGAAAGATGAACTGAGTTTAATGTTTACAACCAAACACAATCAAATTATGGAATCAAAACTAGTTTAATCAAATTACAAAAGAGAAGAAGAAAAACTTATGCCCTTTTTGGTCCGATTAACCGGATTCCGACGGTGTGAAGATGCTTGGGGTGTACCTCTATAGACGAACTCGAGTCGGAACTAGGAACGTCGCAAAAGGGGAAGATTCTAAGTAAAACTACAACCAAACGATGGTTCAAACTCAAAGAAAACAAATAGTTCAAGCTCAAAACCTCACTACAAGTTTTTGCTATCACTCAAAAAGACTGGAAAAGATCCCTTGAAACAAAGAAAATAACCTATTTATACGGCTAGGTTAAAACCAGCAAAAAGAAGAGATGAAAGTAGGGCAACAGCAGGTTTCGGGGCTCGGCACACCGTGCTGGTGGAGTTGGCACGCCGTGCTGTGCAGAACTAAAGGCGGCACGCCGTGCTGCTGGAGTTGGCACGCCGTGCCGTGTGACTTTAGGGTTGGCACGCCACGCTGATCTAAGTGGCACGTTCTCGTGCCACTCCACTGGACTGCTCCTGAATGGCATGCCGGATTGGCATGCCGTGCCCTAATTGTGGCACGCCGTGCCACCTTGATTTTCAGCACTTTGAACTCTTCTTCGCCACTGATGCACCAACTTCCGGTCCGGGTCATAATACCTGTCCAAAACAAGCACAAAGAACATAACGACACCAACGCCACGGACCATAAAAACAACAAATAAACAAAAATTACAAAAACAACCCTAGAAAACACGAAAAATACTAAAAGTTATAAAAACTATCCAAAACATAAAAATCACAAAATATTCAAAAACCACACAAACATTCACGCAAAAGACGCTCAAAATTGCCGTTCAAACCACGAAATTGCCTAAAAGATAAGGTCAAAAACCGACCTTATCAGTTGGGAAAGGGGGATGATAGCCTGTTCAAGATACTAATGGAACCGGGGGGAATACTCCTAGCGGAAGTGGCGGAGTTGCCAATCACAGAGAGCCGGACCGTCAGTCCGAAGAGGATGAGGCTTTTGAGAAGGCGAGGGCAGCCTCGATTGAGTCGATGCTGGAGAAAGAGCTCAACCAGAAATTTTTAGATATAGATGCTATGATGCCCAAGCTGAAAGAAATGGTCCACTTCAATCCTATCAAGTGTGCCAATCCTGCGACATTAGTTGCTGATGCAGAAGGACCGCTCCTGGCTAGTTTTCATATGCCATACCTCCCTCCCTACACCGGGGAAGGACCACCAGAAGCCCATTTGGATAGCTACGTGAGATTGATGACCAGTATAGGGATTGGAAAGGGTCATCTTCTGAATTTGTTCCCTACTACTTTGAGGGGCGCTGCAGTAAAGTGGTACATGAAGACGCCATTGTATACCCATTCCACTTAGGAAGACTTAACTGATGCTTTTGTGAAGCAATATGCTTACAACACCTAAGTTGAGATAACTCTCGAGGATTTGGAGAGGATCCGCCAAAAGCTAAATGAGATGGATGTGCAAGTTTTGGTGGATGGGGCACCAAAGTTGGAATCTTTGATTGTGAAGCTTGTGGACAGCAGCTTGCCCCAATATAAGGACAAAATGAAGCTTAAGAGGTTCTATTCTTTCAATGAGGTGGTGGAGTTTGCCAAGCATATCGAACGGTACGAAGAAGAAGAGTAGAGAGGTAAGCAAGGTTCAGGCTCCTATAGAAACAACCAGGGGTACTCCCAAGGGTACAAGAATGGAAGTTCCAAGACCACTGCGGTAGGACCTAGTTCAAGGACAACGCCAAAGGCAGCCTCTATTGAAACTCAGGAGGCAAAAGTAGCTGCTGTGAATCAGGGGAGAGCAAATGTTCCAAGAATTACCAGTCCGTGGGCTGAGTCAGTCAGTCGAATCTTTGCCAAGTGTAGGAAGGCAGGGGTGCTACAGAGTTTGAGGCCATTCTTGCCTCCAGCGGAGGCTGATAAAGAGAATTTCTGTTCCTACCATGTAATAGCGGGTCACCATACGAACGAGTGTACCCAATTGATTAAAGGCATCAAATAACTGGTCATAGATGGCAAGATAGTAGATCCGGCTCTGAAATCGAATGTGTAGAAAAATCCACTCCCCACCTTTGGTAGTCAGGTGAACATGGTGCAGTCAGGCCTGCCAGCCAATTATGTGTTTGCCCAGATCGTTAAGGTGAATCCGAGTGTGCGAGCTGTATTGGTAGAAAAAGAAGAGCCAGAGGTGTTTGAAGAGCAGACTGCGACGGTAGGGGACAAGATGGGTCCTATTGGTTTAAATGACTTTGAGGCGGAAGATGAGTATGATGAGTTCGAGGCACAAGAGTCGAAGCCAGTTTACCCGGTGGAGACAAAAAGAGGGACTGTGATAGAGAAAGATGGGCCGGTGATGCACATCACTAGGAGCGGTAGGGTTTACCAACCCATTAGTGCACCACCTCCAGCACCCCCAAGAAGGAACACAACACCAATACAGAATAATACCCCAGTGGTTAAGGAAGAAGACATGGTTGTGGACCAACTGAAGAGGACACCAGCCCATGCCAGTGTGTGGCACTTACTTATGGAATCCAAGAGGCACCGAGAGGCGGTGGTAAAACAACTGATGGAGATGGATGCCAACCCCACCATGTCCCCTGATGAGGTGTGTGCAATGATTAGGGGAGCGGATTTGAAGGTTAACAAGGCCCCGGAGATCAGTTTTGGGGTAGAGGACCGCCCACCTGAAGGTGTGAATCACAATAGGGCCTTGTACTTAAGGGTGGAAGTCATGGATAAAGTGATGCCGAACGTGATGGTGGATGATGGCTCGGCCTTGAACATTTGTCCTTCTCAGGTCCTACCTTTCCTGGGGGTGAGTCCTGAAGCTCTCTGCCGGTCCAACACCGTAATTAGAGCTTATGATGATAGTAAAAGAGCTGTTTTGGGGACCTTCGAAATGGAAGTCAAAGTAGGGGAGGTTAAATCAAAGGTGTTGTTTACCGTGATCGACATTCCTGTCACCTTCTCTCTACTATTGGGGAGACCATGGTTCCATGCTTTAGGAGGAGTTCCATCAACTCTGCACTAGAAAGTGAAGTTCTTAATCGAAGGGAAAATAGTAACGGTGGAAGCTAATGAGCCTTTTGTGGTAGCCGTATTGAGTGCTACCGAGCAGCCGATAACGGGATTTCAGATTGCTATGATTGCTAACAAGCCTGAGTTTCCAGACTGGATTCATAGGTATTTTGCCAAACAGAATTATGAGCCGGGAAAGGGATTTATGGCCAAGCAACAAGGAATCCCTGAGTTTAACATTGAGGCTGGAAAGTACCAACAATTCGGGTTGGGGTATCAAGAAGGAAGGACCAAGCAAGAAAGGAAGCGTGTGAATCTGTTGGATACTTTTGTCCGGGCCACAGAATCAGCACATGATGGGACTCCTGAGCTGGTAGTTGTAGAGGGAGGTCAGCTCCCTGGATTTGAAATTTTTGCTGATGTGGTTGATTTCAGCAAGTATGGAGTAGAGCCGGTTGTGAACATGCTGCGCGTCGAAGCTGAAGCTGGAAACAAGGGGGTTCAGAATCAGAAAGCTGTTGACCAAGTCAGGATTGAATTTGGAGATAAGGGAGAAGCTTTCAAGAAGACGGATCTGGTGAGAAGTGAGATGGAAGTGGCTATGGGGGCCATTACGAGAGCACTGTCCACCTTGATGAAACCAAGCAAGGGTGCAGAAAAGAAGATATCACCTGTGGAAAAAACACATGAAGACCTGGTAGAAGAAGCGGTAAAGGAACTCACTAAGCTGGTTATGAGGGGCAAGGCCCAAATGACAGAGGAAGAGCTGACTAACAAACAGAAGGCAGACCTGGAAAGAGACTTGGGATACTTGTTCAAAGAGATCGACTGTGCTGCGGTTGATGAAGACCCTTCGCTTGTGGAGGATGGAAACTTTTTCAATGTATCTGCTTTTTCTATTTTTGATGTGAACAATTCTGCCTATAAGGCATACAATGCAATAAAATCTGATTTTGCTTACCTATGTGATGTTTTTCCGGATGGAACTGTGCATACATACAAACATTCATTTAATGTCTTTAACATACATGATGCATCATTGCTTGAAATGAACCTAGGGACAGATGATGAACCAAAGATGGTATCCATCTCGAAAGACCTCACGCCTGATGAGAGAAAAGAACTTGTAAAAATCTTGCAAAAACACGTCAAAGCCTTCGCTTGGTCCTAGGACGACATGCCTGGGGTTGACAGAGAAATTGCAGAGCATAGAATCCTGATAGATCCAAAGATGAAACCGGTTAAGCAGAAACTCAGGAGACTTTGACCAGAATGGGCTGAAAAGGTTAAGGAAGAAGTAGCCAAACAGATAAAGACCAAGTTCTTAGAAGTGGTAGAATATCCAGAATGGTTGGCCAATGTCGTACCAATTGCAAAGAAAGACGGTCGAGTAAGGGTTTATGTGGATTATCGCCATCTGAATAAGGCATCTCCCAAAGATGATTTTCCACTCCCACATATCAACGTTCTGATTGACAGTGCCGCCAGGGCAACCATGTATTCCTTCATGGATGGGTTTTTGGGGTACAATCAGATTTTGATGAATGTAATCGAAAAAGTAAAGACAGCCTTCATCATAGAATGGGGAGTTTACTGCTACAGGGTAATGCCTTTTGGTTTGAAGAATGCCGGGGCAACTTATCAGCGGGCGGTCACGACACTTCTGCATGATATGATCCACAAAGAGGTCGAGGTTTATGTGGATGATATGTTGGTAAAATCCATGACCCGGGAGGAGCACTCAGCCATCCTAGATAGATTTTTAAATAGGATTGAGAAGTACAATCTTCACCTCTACCTGAAGAAATGTGTATTTGGGGTCACCTCAGGGAAATTGCTTGGTCATGTGGTCAGCCAGAAAGGGATTGAGATGGATCCGGACAAGATTAAGGCCATCAGGGATATGTCGGCACTGCAGTCAGAGAAGGAAGTAAGGTCGTTTCTCGGTTCACTACAGTATGTCAGTCGGTTTATTGCGAGATTGACGACAGTTTGTGAGCCAATTTTCAGACTGCTAAAGAAGAACCAGCCCGTGAAATGGAACAAGCAGTGTCAGTTAGCCTTCGATAGAATTAAAACTTATTTGATGAATCCCCCAGTTCTAAAACCCCCAATACCAGAAAAGCCTTTGATTTTGTACTTAGCCATTGAAGAGACTTCTATGGGAGCCATGCTAGTACAAGAACAAGAGGATGGGCGCGAGCATGCGATCTATTATTTGAGCAAGAAGCTACTAGAGTATGAGACTAGGTATACGATAGTAGAGAAGACTTGTGCTGCTATGGTATGGTTGACAAAGAAGTTAAGACACTACTTCCAGTCATACAAGGTTCAGGCTGTGGCCAAGGTGGACCCCATGAAGTACTTATGCCAAGCTCCAGTATTAGCGGGAAAGTTATCTAGGTGGTTGCTTTTGTTGTCAGAGTTTGACATAGAATATGTGACGAGGAAGACAATCAAGGGAAGAGCCATAGCAGAATTCCTAGCTAACCAGCCAATAGATTCAGACTATGTGGAGAATTTAGGATTTCCCGACGAACAGCTAGCGGTGGTGGAAGAGGAGTCGAATAGGTGGGTGATGTACTTCGACGGGGCGATGAATAAACACGGCGTAGGCTTGGGGGTAATCATTGCTACACCCGAAGGAGAAATCATTCCTCTAGCAAGGCGACTTGACTTTCCAGTGACCAATAATGGGGCCGAATATGAAGCATGTCTCTTTGGTATCGAGGCCTTGATCACGCTGGGGGCGAACGAGGTGTTAGTTATTAGGGATTCAACCTTGGTGATTCGGCAAGTAACTGGAGACTGGGAAATAAAGGAAGAATCACTCCAACCCTATCTCGAGTTGGTTTGGGAAAAGTCAAGGGTATTCAGTCAGTGTGAATTCTGACATGCACCAAGGGAGGAGAATCAGATGGCGGACTCTTTGGCTACATTGTCATCAATGTGGGAAGGCCCCCAAAAACAACTAAGACAGCCTATCATCCTGGAAATTGCTCAAAACCCATGCTATTTGTCAGTCAATACCGTTGCGACCATTGAGGCATGCCCTTGGTATTATGATATTCTACTGTTCATCCAGAACGGTCAGTATCCTGAAGGTGCCAATGAATCTGATAAGGTTTCCCTCAGGAGGTTAGTAGCACAATTTCGGATATTTGAGAATCAACTTTTCAAGAGGACAACTAACGGAGTTCTTCTAAAGTGTATCACAGAGGAAGAAGCAGTCGTGGTTATGAAACAGATACATTCCGAAACTTGTGGCCCACACATGAATGGTCTGGCTCTAGTAAAGAAGATACTGAGACAAGGATACTTTTGGCTCACTCTACAAGCTGATTGTATCGAGGAAGTTAAGAAATGCCATGAATGTCAAGTGTATGGAGACCTCAATCATCTCCCCCCGCTTGAACTTCAAGTATCTTTGACTCCGTGGCCGTTCGTAGCTTGGGGTATTGACATAATTGGAGAGATAAGGCCGCCTGCTTCAAATGGGCATCGATTCATTGTTGTGGCTGTAGATTATTTCTCTAAGTGGGTCGAAGCAGAATCATTTGCGAATATCACCGCCAAGAAGATGGCCAAATTTATAGAAAAGAACATCTTCGCAAGATATGGGATCCCTCATCATGTCGTGACCAATAACGAGGTATAATTCCAAGGGGTAACGACACAATTATAACAACAGAAGGGGATTGAGCACCACAAGTCATCCCGTATCGCCCACAAGCCAATGGGGCAGTGGAAGCGGCCAATAAGTCCATCAAGAAGATTCTGTCAAAGATGGTGGTAACCTACAGAGATTGGGCTGACATGTTGCCATTTGCTTTGTGGGGATACCGGACAAGCATCAGAACCCCTACCGGAGAAACTCCGTATTCACTGGTTTACGGAATGGAAGCGGTATTACAGGTAGAGATGGAAGTCAGATCGTTAAGAGTGGCCATGGAGGCACAGTTGCCAGAATCTGATTGGCTTCGGTCGAGATATGAACAGCTAGCATTGATTGACGAAAAGCATCTTTAGGCTTTAGATCGGTTGCAAATATACCAACAGCGGATGGCTAGGACATACAACAACAAGGTTCACCATCAGAAGAATCCATTTAAGGCAGGGGATCTGGTACTCAAGCAGATGAAACAGACCAACACAGATGTGCAGGGGAAATTCAATCCGAACTGGGAAGGCCCATATGTAATCAAGAGGGTACTTTCGAAAGGTGCTGCAAAAATTATGGATATGGACGGGAATGAATTTGTCAACCCCATCAATCAGGACAAGCTAAAACACTACTAAGTGTGAAAAAAAAGGTTCGGTGGATTGAAAATTGAAAAGGCGGTCCACGCAAAAATTAGGACAGTCTGATGGGTCGAAAACCGAAAAGGCGATCCATGCAGAAATTAGGACAGAGAGGTGATGATTATCAACTGGAAAATCTGCAAAGACCGGTTGGTAACAAGCGTAGCTTCAGTTGAGACTTATACCATTGATAATTCTGTCCATAGTTTCATTTCATCATTCGATGTACATTGTGCTAAAACATTATTTATGAATGAATGAATGAATGTTCGGTTTTGTTCGCTTAAATATCCCAAGTTCATCTGCAATTCAAATTATTTTGTGCATACTTATCTTTATATATCTTCTACATATCTCACATCCACAGATTGAACATATACATGTAAAAAAAAGAGTCCGATAGATTGAAAACCCGAAATGGGCGGTCTATGCAAAAGATAGGACATAAAGTAAGGTCTGCTGAATTGAAAACCCAACAAAAAGGTGATTCAGGCAAAAATAAAGACAGTCCGATAGGCTAAAAACCCAAAAGCGCAGCCTATGCAAAAATTAGGGCAAAAAAAAGAGAGTCGTACAACAGTAATCAATTTCAATCCTAATCATCTAGAGACCCAGATACCGCAGCGTCAGTGCCTCGCGTCCTCGCTGGGTGGGACAACCGACCAGATCTGCCAATCAAGCCCTGTAGCAAGCATCTGTCTCTATGGAGGCAAGATTATCATACCTCAGGACCTCAGTACGAGTAGGATGCATCCACTGGTGCTGCACATGCCGAGGCCACAATGATGTAAACACCCGACACTCGGTAGTACACAAAGATCGAGGAACCCCTTACCGTTGCCCATACCGTCTGTACAACCGAGCAAGATAGTAGAAAGTCACACGGGTCAGCCCAAGCAACTGGACACCTCCGGCCCAGGTCTCAGTAGTCACATCAGTGATATCCCACCAAGGGCAGACCCATCAGATAAAGGCATCGGATCGCCTCCTTAGCCAGTCAAACCAATGCTCCATGGACATGAAACCGAAATCTGGAAGCTCGATGTGCCGAGACCAATAACGCTTCAGAGCATATCTCGTACGAGGTGGAGGAGGACTCAAGAGGCATAGCTTCTCTAACAGCCAAATCTACATGCGGTTTAGTCAGGATGAAGACCCAATGAATGTTTGAATTCAGAAAAGAGCAGAACTGAAGCATACCTAAAGCAGGAAGGGAGACCCACAGCTCTCGATGGGAGAATCAGAATGGATGGAGTCTAAGTGTATCAAGGTCTCAGCAAAAACAACCCCCATGAAAGATGCACCCTGACACACCTAAGTCACTACTGAAGCCAGCCTAAGACTACAAGTATCATCTCGGGACTCGCACAGATAGCAAGCGTCAGTAACAGACTCATCAGTAGAGCCCAGCCAGGGGCAGTGGGAGATAAAGCGAAACACAAGTCAGCAATGACAGAAAGACTAAGTCTGGGTGAGGTAGACCTACCAGTAAGTGCACGACCCATGCCTACTACAGAAGGAGCGAACTGGCTTAGGAATGTGTGGGCATCATCATAATCGGGGTCGGGAACAGCCAATCGGACCCCCCGGGGGCAGGGAACACAGAGAATGGCACTAAACTCCTCTATCAAGGGGCATAACTCTTGACCGGAGAAACGGAACACATGATCCATCGGATCCCAAAAGCTAACAGCTGCATCCAAGAAGACCGGGTTCGGGGTCAAAGCGATGTAACAACTGAGGTACTGCAAGCTAAAGGGTGCAAGTAGGGCCCAATTAGAAGAGCGGGTCGTACCCCAGTAGTCCCGGAGTAATCCTCTAAGCTGATCCATGCTAAAAGAGGAGCGAAAGAAGAAGAAGGGCTGAAGAACGAGTGGGGAGGCTATAGCGTATCGGGCGGCTGTAATCCACCACAGGGGCTCGGCTGTAATACATGGGGTGGCTGTAATATTTATAGGGGCTCAGCTGTGCTGAAGAAAGCTTGCAAATCAATGTGGGATGGACTTTTTGGCATGGGGCGGCTGTAGTTGCTACAAAGGCGTGGCTGTAGCCAACAGGGGCGCGGCCGTAATGCATGGGTAGCTGTAATGCATGGGGCGGCTGTAATGTCTACAGGGGCGCGACTGTGCTGAAGAAAGGTTGCAAATCGATGTGGGATGGACTTTTTGGCGTGGGACGGCTGTAACCTGCTACAGGGGCGCGGCTGTAGTCTACAGCCGCCTGGCTATAGTATGTGGGGTGGCTGTAAGGACTACAGGGGCACGGCTGCAGTGCAGACAACCCTTTATCTATGGCCTTATATGATTTCTAATGATTATGGTTACGTAGATAAGGGTTCTGAAGATCGCCTTTCAAAGAAAACAAAGTATGAAGGCACCAAGATGCGCCCTGGACTTGATCGAGTTGAACAAAAGAGCGATAAAATGTAAGATAAGGCGAAAAAATATATGGATAAAGAGTACAAGTGTCATACAAAAGTCATGTACATCAGACACATCCGATACATCACTAAATCAGACCTACGCAAGGACCCAAAATGTGATAAAGAAATGGCCCACTGACGGGCTAATACATCACAAATAAAGAATGGAAGGATAAGCCTAAGAAGAATCATCATTATCCTCATCATCTTTTGCCTCGTCATCATCACCCTCGTCATCGTCTGCATCTCCTATCTGGACATTCCAGTCACCTGCCTGGCCTCTGAAGGTCTAATTCATGACCTCTAATTCGGTGACCCGACGCCACAATTGATCGTTGTCTTCCCTCAAGCGAGCGGACTCACGGCGCTCCATCCCGATCGCCGTCTGCATTAAACAAAGCATGAGGAACATCACATTACATACATATGCATCCATGCATACATGCATACATCCAGACATAAGCATATTATTATGTACAGGTACTTACTGTCCTAGCGGCATTGTCTCGAAAAGAGAGCGCCCTCAGCACATTAATGGCCTGACCCATGTACATACCTTGCATTACCGGAATCTGCAAAGATCGAGATTCAAAGTATCAGCTAATGACAGAAAAGGGGGGAAATAGATGAACAAGGATATACTCACATGTGTGGTGTCAGGACGAAAAGCCAAGGGAAAATTATGGTCTTGTAGATGCAGATCAGCCCGATAAGATTGCTGGAAATCATCATACAGCTGAATGGAGTCTTCGATAGGGAATTCAAGCCGACCATGCACATATCGGACCTCGGGGGCCAGAGGAACCTGGAAATGAGGAATGGGAATGTCCTCCGCGACGGCGACAGAATCCACACCAGCGGCCCGAGAATCAAAGGTACGTGACCTACCTCCTCTTCCCCTAGCTGATGAAGACGCGCATGCCCGTCCACCTCGGGAAGATGGCTGGAGTCAATTGAAAACAACAACGTTAAAAAGAGAGAGAGAGAGAGAGAGAGAGAGAGAGAAATTTAATTACCCCAGGGCCAGCACTAGCATCAGCAGATGGTGGGAGCAAGTGAACAGTGATGAAGCGGCTATAATCACCATCCATACTGCCGGCCTCGTATCCAACACCATAGAGGTCTGGATGCAACTCAAGGGATAGCAGGTGAGGCCAGAATAACCCTACCAGCAGGGCAGCCGGGATCCTACGTGCCCTAAGACCAGAGCGCCAGTTATGAGTCCTCTCACCTAAGAACCACTCCTGGCCGAAGGGGCACTCCATTACAAAGCGCTTGCTCGCTAGCGCCTGTGCATCAACAAGCTGCTGGGGCAAATTTTCCCCCTCCCGGCTCCAAGGGGCTTTGACAATCTGAGATTGAGGAACTAGTCAGTTAAAAAAAAAGTAGCAATAATAATAATAATACCCCCTCGAACGTCATATCTCTCAGAGCCTGTAGGCACTCCTCTTGGCTTTTATCAACCTCGCTCCAGACATATCCCATGTAGCGGCGGAGGCGGGGGAACTCAACCAGAACGACCTCTTCAGGAATATGCACGACCGAGGGAGGGACAAAATGGTAATCATAGACCCAAATCTGCGAGGGAAAATTTAAAGCAAGTCAGTAAAAAAAAAAGAAAAAAAAAAAAAGAAAATGTCCAAGACACTCACGTGTAGCAGAATCCAAAAAGCCTTCAACTCCTTATGGGAGCCCCGGGCGCAGAGATCTAGAGCATAATAAAGTTGGGCCAAGGCAACCCGAGCCCAATTAAGAGTCCTTATAGACTCTAAGTCGATCAGCGAGGGCAGTAAAGCCAGATTTAGATTGCTCCGGCCCATAGGGAAAAGAGTGGTGGAGAGAGCATGCAATAGGTAGGCTCTAGCGTAGTTCCTCTCATCACCAGCATCAATGGTAGTTCCCTCCGAGAGCGCACGCTGCCGCCCGAGCCAGTACTCATGGATACTACTACATTGGATCTGGCTCTCGGGAGAACTAATCCCAATCAGCGCGGATATCAGCTCCTAACGATAGCCACCATGCATGAACACCTAATTGAAGTGGATCGTCTGGTCGGAGAAGGGAAGGCCCGTAATAGTGATGATGTCCTCCGGGGTCACATTGTACTCCCCGGAAGGGAAATGAAAAGTGTGGGTGGAGTCCATCCACCTCTCCAAAAGTGCGGCCAAAAGCCCCCGACTCATGCGAGGAGTGGTAATCGACAGGCTATGAACCAGTCGGTGCAGGCCGGTGGAGTTCACTATATCCTTCACCCCTTGAGAGAGATGCCTATACCACTTTAAAGCCTCTATGATGGATCCACTACCACAATGACCGGATCTCGATTACAAAATTAATAATCAGGGAGTTTATGAGCTTTTTAAAATGTATACACATCATAAAAATCGAAGAAACATTATTCGATCGCAAAAAATCGGGTTGCCTTAAATCTGAAGGCTACAGTCGCCCGGATATAGGGTCACAGCCGGGCAGCTGTAACCCCCCATGATCACAGGCGCATGACTGTGATCATACATGGGGCGGCTGTAGCTGCAAATTTTCGGTCCATTTGAGTTTTTTTCGTTTTTTTGGTTAAATCTCGTCCTAACTCAAGCCAAACCAACAATTAATCATCCTAGGGGCATAATCTACTTAAATCATGCATCAATTTCACATATTTTCCTCAATTTTGTAGAAATAGGAAACTTGGAAAAAGTGGAAAAATTTGAGAAAACTAACAGGATTCGTGTAAGCATGGTTCGAAATTTGGAGTAAGATGGGTACTTGGTCGTTGATCTTCACTCCACAATATGCATCCTCCTCTTTTAACCCATAAATGCACTCAGTGGGTTCCAAGGGTAGAGTAAAGTTCCCTTTCGGGATGGAAAACCGAGTTTGAAACATGGGCTGAGCAGCAGGGACGGGCCGGAGGACTCTGCGCATCTTTCGCCTCATGGTTTCGGTTTGTGAGCAAGAAAATCACCAAAGGGGAGAGTTTTTTTCGGCCAAGAATGGGATGAATGGGGGCTGCCATTGTTTGGCTTTTAAGCCTTCTCCCCACCTACCACTACAGCCGCCCTGCTGTTGCTTTTCTCCCTTAAAAATTTTTTTTGTTTTTCTTTTCTGAAATTTGTTTTACGTCTATTTGACCCCGAGAAAGGTAATTTTCTTGTTTTGCAGGCATCAAAGAACAAGATTTTAGGCTCATATTCGGTCTTGATCGAAGGGGCAAAAATTTTTGTTTCCAAAATTATCGATCAAGGAACGAATACATGCCCAAAATGACTTTAAAACTTCAAGTGTTGACCAAAATTCTCAAACCGCCAAAGCACCATCAACCCGGCAACATGAGCTCCATGACGACATAATTATCCTTTCCTTCAGTGGCACAGGCTTCACCAGAAGTGAAATGACCAAAATGCCCTTCGGTTAATAACCACACCACCGGATGGCTAAAACACCTTTCCTTTAGCGACACGAGCTATATGGGAGACCAAATCGCCGAAATATTTCTTCCCTTAATGCACAGGCTCCATTAGGGGTGAAATGACCGAAATTCCGTTTGTCGGCCACCAAGCTGCCAAATGACCGAAATACCCTTTTCCACAAAAAAGGGAACACCAGATCACTAAAAACCCATTTCTTTTATGACATAGGCACCACAAAAGACCAAACGACCAAAGTCTCCTTACTTAAAGGAATGCCAACTTCCCAAGTTGCAAAATTACCAAAATACCCATCGCTTTCGTAGGCACCGAATGGCAAGGAGAATCCGATCTGGGCAAGTCCTCTACTTCACAATGGAGTCGAAGCATGTCCCTGGCAAATCAAACACGATCCGGGCAAGTCCTCTGCTTCACAATGGAGTCGAAGCATGTCCCTGGCAAATCAAACAAGATCTGGGCAAAGTTCTCTGCTTCGCAATGGAGTCTAAGCATGACCCTAGATAACATCAGAACAATTCGGGCAAAGTCCTATGCTTCGTATCAGAATCAAAGCAAGACCCTAAAAATTCAAACCAATTTTGGCAAGACCACTGTCTCAAAAGCAACCGAGACAAGTCCTTATAGACATCAAAATAAGTCAACATGAGGAGAACCCCTCAGGTACGTTCTCTTTTCCTTCTCACTATGCTCCCTATCGTGAGACCAAACTCGAATCGGGCACAAGCACTCGTTCAAGTCAACTTTGGTAGAGCGAGGGGCAACCTGTGAGCACGGGTTTTTCCGACCTCGGTGATGAAAGCTACTGCTCCCTGTTTTCTCACTGATAAACATGAATCGGATTCGAACAGACCGGGATAACGTCGGAAATGTCCCGGATAGCTCGTAGGAGTGTGACAAGTCCTAGTACGGAACCCTGAAAAATTCGAGTGAATATTTAAGAAAACCGAAGAACAAACAAAAAAAATAAGTGAAAATATAATTTTCTGAGCATTACAGCCGCTCGGCTGTAATCTCCTTATTTCCTTTTTTGGGCAAAATCAGCATTTTATTCGGTTTTTAAGCAAAATAGGAATTTTGGCATCTATAGCCACTCGGCTGTGACCTACAGCCGCACGGCTGTAGTCTATAGGGGCGCGGCTGTGACCTATAGCCGCGCGGCTGTAAGCGTCAATTTTGCTTTTTTGATGAAATCAGCAATTAATTCCGATTTAATACCAAAAAGGGAGATATTTAAGGATCCTAATCCGGAATTAGGGCAAGGAGAGAGGCAGAAAGACAGAAAGAAAAAGAAAGGAATTTTGAGAGAAAAAAATCACCACCTAGTTTTTTTTAGGGTTCTTAACACAATAAAAAAAAAGTTAGACAAAAAAGAAGGAAAAAAAAAAGGAGAAAACACAAGGTAGACAAAGAAAGAACACTCGACAATCAATCCTCGAATCTTCTTCGTGGTTCCGTTCGGGGTTTGGAAAACACACTTTGCTCGGGTTGTCCGTGACTACAGGACGTTTCTAGCATCCAAATCTCTTTTTTGTGGTCCAAGCACTAGAACACACACAAGGTAATTTTCTGAGAGGCCTTAGAAATCCGTTATGTTCATTCTGGTTGTAATTTAATTGCATGATTTCAGTTTTTTGCGATTGGATGGGTTTTTTCCGGCTACAGCTGCCCCACCCATGATCGTAGCCGCTCGGCTGTAACCTACAGCCGCGCGGCTGTGACCTACAGGGGCACGACTGTAGTGCTAAGTTTTAATCCTCTTTGTTTTTTCTTTTCCTTTTTTTTCTTTGGGAGTTTTCTATGATTACAGCCGCCCTTTATGATCACAACCGCCTGGCTGTAACCTACAGCCGGGCGGCTGTGACCTATAGGGGCACGGCTGTAGTGCTATGTATTAAATCTTTTATTTTTTGGGGAGTTTTCAGTTATTACAACCGCCCCTTATGATCACAGCCGCCCGCCTGTAACCTACAGCCGCACGGCTGTGACCTATAGAGGCGCGGCTGTAACCTACAGGGGTCGAAGCTCCATCGGTCCAAATCGATCGATAACGCTCCCACTCTTCAATTAAATGTGTTTTTCATATCTGTTATCGATCTAATCACATCCCTGTGTGCTTTGATTCCATGTTCTTCATTTTTTTATGGGTGGATGTGATGAAATTTGGTGATTTTGGACGATTATGGATTTCCGGATTCGATTTGGTCCATTTCGGGTCATTTCTACTGGTTTTAATGTTTTTCCAGAAATCCAGATCGCCCAAAATCATCAAACTTTGCAAAACGATCTTTGAAGACAAGAAAAGTATGCTGGAATAGATTCTGGAGCATTACAGTTGCCCGGCTGTAAGCTACAGAGGCGTGGCTGTAACCTACAGCTGCGCGGTTGTAGCCTATAGGGGCGCGGCTGTGATATGGATGGAATTACAATTTTGCCCTTTTGGGCCCCAAACTTGTAATTTTGCATCCTTTTCTCATCCAAAAATGAATTTTGGTGTGTTTGCATACTTTTGGACCCTAGATGGATGTTCGATTTAGGCCCACACACGAACGGGAACCCGGGTCCCGGGATATCCGGCCCTCTAAAGTTGAAAAAGTGCATGTAAATTAGCCAAACCGCTTTTAAAACTGATTTTTCATCCATAAAACCTACAGGGCGTTTGAAAAACTGTTTTCCAGGTCTAACCGGGTCGACCCGGTCACCCCCTTTGCATGATCCCGTTTCCTAAAATACCCCTATTCTATCCTATATGAGTCCTTGGTGTGATTTATTTATCTGTGCTAACCATATTTGGGTGCAGCTTTTATTTTTGCTTTATTTTTATTTTTGAATGTATTTTATAGATTAAATCGTGTATCTAGGCGATTGTATTTTTTTAGATCATCGTGTATAATAAGCGATTGTAAAGGTGAGGATGAGAGTTTTCTTTTTCTTGGATTGTATAATTTGGCCTCTGATTTACTTTTCCGCACTTTTATTTTTCCGCACTTTATTTTATTTTTTATATATTTATGTCATTTGCATGAGCATTGGTTAATGATTAAAGGAAGATAAATGGGTAGATTTAAGTGAATGAAATATCAAATTATGAAATAATAATTAAAAATGAGTGAGGTTAGTAAATATGTTGCCCGAACCCTGAATCTCTGAATTAGGTACCGCATCTACACTTGGTAGGAAGCTGTACCGGAATTTCCCGAATGAGCTGATCCGGGTGGCGACTTTGTATCTAATTTCGAAATTTAGGTTTCGAGATCTTTAAGTTCAAATTGGGATTTTCTAAAAACCTATCTTTCCAAAATTCACACTTACAATTAAGTTTTCTACAAAAGACTTTTTCAATGAAATGAAAGGTTTTTTTCTAAGAGAGATTAAAGAACCGTTTTCAAAACCAAGACATCAACACCCCAAAAAGAAAATCCCCGGTTCCTGCTTCACTGCGCGTTCCAAAAAAGGTCGTCCGCTCACAGACGCCTTCATCGAATTCCCTAGCCTTGTCGCCTCCACTTCACCACTGGAATTCCTCTCCAAAAATGCAGAATTAAAACTAAGTTATGGGATCTCTCAAACTGAAAATCAAAAGCTCTTTATATAGGAGAAACACTCTCCTAAACCAAAAAGAAGACAGCTAACTTAGAAACTCCAAAACTCCCTAAAGACTCTAACATTCCCGAATTTAAACTTCTAACTCATTAAATCCAAATTAAATAGGAACTCCCAAAATATCTCCAACCAAAGTCTCCTAAATGGATTAGGAAGACACAAATTGTAGGAGAAAAAGTCAACATAACAGGTTTGACCCGTAGAACTATGACTAACTGCAAAAAAACATAAGCTAACTTTTTCGATACAACTCCAATTGGCACGATTCAAGATGCACTGGAAAGCTAACAAATGGGTATACAACTTTGCAGTATAACTCTGAAGCTAAAACAGCCTCTAACTATCTCAAAAATCCAGCCGAAGTTCTAATTCTAACAATCATTCCTCAATCAGAATTCTCATTTAACCAAAAATCTCCTATTTAACACCTAAAAGAGAAAAATACAACTAATAAAAGCAATAGATAAAAGATAACAATTGACCAAATAAACACTAAAACCTAAACTAAAAACACATAAAGCAAGGGGAAAACATACTAAAACAATCCTAAAATTAACTATATGAAAATGAGTTATCAAACAGCTCAAAGATGTGCTATAAAAAAAGGCGCTTAAACAGCCTTTTAGCCCTCTATTTATCTACTAATTTCCTTTTGCCTCTTGATCTGGATTGACACTTTTACCCTTAACATAAACAAAAGGAAGTAGGGCCGTCAAAATGGGTTGCACATATAAGATCAACACTGACACGACCTATATATTAAATGGATTGACACGACATGAAATGGTATGATAAAGGGGTGATACAATTAACTCATTTACTTAAAAAATAGGTTATTTTATAAGTCAATTCAGTGTGACATATTTTTATCTAAAACACTAACCCTTTTAAAAGTAAACCAATAAATAATTAAAATTGGTAAATTGTCAACTCAATTGAAAATTCCAATGATTTCTAATTAAATAATAAAAAGATAAAGTGATAGACAATGGATATCAATAAATAACATGTAACTGGGCAATCGAAAGTAGTTTAAGTTTTGCATTTTAGACTCAAAATGATTCGCACAAGATAAGAATTTGAAGACTTTGTAAATAATACTACTAAGAGTGATAAGTTTCAAAGTACATGAACTTAATACTACCACTCATTGCACTCATGGTGGAGGCAAGAATGAATATTCAGCATAAATGACAGCTTGAACCTTTCATATTCATCAAAATTACTAATTTGTTGAACGGGTTATATGGGTTCACGGGTTGACTCGTGATACAATCCATTTATCTTGTGTCATAAATGTGTTAACCCTAATAAGCTCAACCCCAATTTGTTAAGTTACGTATTCAATGAATCAAATTAACGTATCATCACCCATTTTGATAGCCCTAAGAGGAAGCCCATGTCGATCCAAATTAAAAAAAAAAATTGAATTTATTTTGACAATTATAGAGAAAATTATAACTAATTGATTATCATAATTATAGAGCAAAAAACATAAATTTCATAACTTTACTTTAAAATTGCCAAAATAAATTCAAAGTTTAATTGGGGTGAGATTGACTTTCTTTTGCATAGGTCAAGAGTATTATAGTCAATTTCAAATGTCAGGGGATAAAAAGGTATTTGGTGGATAGATCAGGAGGCAAAATGGCATTTGATAGATAGGTCATGGGCTATAAAGTGTTTATATAAGCAAAAAAAAAAAAAAAATAACATTTACAACTAACTCAATCACAGAAAAAGTGTAACTAATACTATACAAGCCAATGTTGTTAGATCTAGACCAGTCGATCGGATTGGTTTTAACCAGAACCAAACAAGTAACTGATTCGGTCGAAGTTAAATACATGTATATATTAAGAACAATTATCTAACAGATGAACTGGATAGTTCAACAATAAACCGATAAAACTAATTTCGGTTAATGGTTTTCCGGTTCAAACATTTTTTTTCATTTCACTCTAAAAAATTTGATTTTGTTAACTTATACTACTTTCACAACCATTAGGCCAATACATTTTTGTGTTACAATTTTGACTCTAATATGTATTTATAATTTCATAAGCAATATATGACTTTTTTTCACTTTTATTTTATATTTTAAGAACTTATATTTATAAATAAATTATCGTAGAAAGAAGTACATCTTTAAGAAACAAATAGATTAAATTCTTATACATTAAATCAAAATTTAAATTATGAAATAGTGAAATTTTAAATACTCATAGAAAAAATAATTAATTTTATTTTAGATCAATTTATGATATTTATGAAACATATAATGTTGATTCATTAACGGAAAATTCTAATCAATTAAATTTTAATTGGTTTGATATAGTCATTATTACTATATCATTTTAATTTTAATTATAGATCAATATTAATGAAAACAATACAAAATACATTACATTGTTAGTATAGTTTATATTATATTAGAGACATTATATTAAGAAGTATTTTTGAAATTATATTTTGAATACTATTAACTTAAATAATAATAAAAAAAACCACGAAACTGATGAAAGTAATTGTGAACGCTTAGTTTGTTATTGCTTTCCAATGGGTATTTATACCCTAATAATACAACATACAATATACATGTGACTCCTTACACAATATACAAAATACAAAGTACCGTACACAAAAATACATTTGCTTATATACTACTATCAAACCCCCTCAAGTTGAGCAGGAGAGGGGCCAATGCTCAACTTATCTTTCAGAAGAAGAAACCATGCCTTTGGAAGGGCCTTAGTAAGCAAATTGGTAGGTTGACAATCCGTGGGCAAGTAGCAGACAAATAAGGACTTGGCTACCACCTTTTCTCGTACAAAATGAAAGTCAATCTCCAGATGCTTCGTACGAGAATGGAATATGGGGTTTGCAGTTAAATAAGTGGCACTCAAGTTGTCACACCAAAGAGTAAGTGCCCGTGGCAACAGGAAGCCAATATCAGTGAGCAACATGGTAATCCAGGAGAGCTCAGATGTAGTGGTAGCCAAGGCGGGGTACTCAGCCTCCGTAGATGAACGGGAGACTGTCCACTGCTTCCTAGATACCCAAGAAATCAAATTATCACCAAGAAAAATAGCAAACCCTGTGGTCGACCTGCGGTCATCTGAATCTCCACCCCAATCGGAATCAGAGTAACCCTGTAGCTGAGAGCGGGAACTAGGCCGAAACACTGGACCATGGGATGGTGTGGCCTGGAGATAATGAAGAATGCGCTTAGCTGCCTGCCAGTGTAGCTCAGTTGGAGCATGCATGAATTAGGCCACTCTGTGGATGGCAAAAGCAATGTCTGGCCTAGTACTTGTTAAGTATTGAAGACCTCCAACAATACTCCTGTACAAAGATCCATCGGGTAAAGGCTCACCCCCTGAGGCCGATAACTTGGTAGAAACAGAAGTAGGTGTGTTTAACGGTTTACACCCTAACATGGCGGCCTTCACAAGTAAATCTCGTATATATTTTTGTTGGCTAACATACAACGAATTGTTGATCGACTGCATCTCAAGACCTAGAAAATATTGAGCACGACACAAATTTTTAATAGCAAACTGACTTTGTATGTAAAGCAGCAAGGACTGAACTTTAGTCTAGTCATTGCCCAGTAGTAGGAGACCATCCACATATATCAAGCAAAAAATAACCACAGAGCCAGAACGGAACCAATATAGCAAAATGTCAGCCTTAGAACAAGAAAAACTGAACACAACAAGTGCTGTTGTGAGGCGTTTATGCCACATCCGGGGTGATTGTTTAAGACCATATAAAGATTTCTTGAGAGCACATACATAAAAAGGGTGAGTTAGATCCACAAAACCTGTAGGTTGCTACATGAAGACTCTCTCCTCAAGGTCACCATGAAGGAAAGCATTAGATACATCCAAGTGCAAAACTTACCACTTCAAGGAGATTGCCAAGGCAAGTAAAACCTGAATGGTTTTAGGCTTTACAACCGAACTAAAGTTGTCCGTGAAATCCATCCCAAGGCGTTGATGATAACCCATTGCCACAAACCGCACTTTGTATCTGTCAACAGAACCATCAACTTTCCTTTTGGTTTTAAAAACCCATTTGCACCCAATAACATTGGCATTCGGAGGGGGGCACCAATTCCCATGTGCCATTGACGACCAGTGTATTGTACTCCTCAGCCATGGCAACATGCCAGTTATGTGATTTGGTAGCCTCGGTATATGTGGTGGGATCAGCCGTTGTCACAGAGTTATGGCATGTTTTAGGACGCAAGGAACCTATTTGGGAACGGGTCACCATGCGATGTGAAGCAAGGGCATTAGGTTGGTGGGTGGTAGGATTTGTAGGGGGGAATTGGGTAAGGTCTACCATAAGAAGGATTCCTGGGGAGGTCGGGTTTGGAGGAGAAGGAGGTGAGGAGGGGCTGTTGGGAATGAGCGAGGTAGGGGTGGAGCTGGAACGACGAGTTGGGCTCAAAGGGGTGGTGTGGCAGACAGGGAGCAGGGCGGGCTGGTTTGGTGGGTGTTCTGGGTGGTTCAATCTGGGCGTGGTAGGCTGGTCTGGGTAGAAGAGTTTGGCAGGGTAATGGTCGGTTGTGAGGACTGGTCAGGCGCAGGCGGAAAAGAAAATACCGGGTTGGTGTTTGAAGTGGGAGCTGGTGGATCACAGGACCGAGACATCTCCTGATATGGAAAAACCTGCTCATCAAAAATAACATGGCGTGAGACAAATACTTTACCAGAAGAGAGATCGAAGCAACGGTAATCTTTATGTAAGTGACTGTAGCCAACAAAAATGCAAGGACGAGAGTGAAAATCAAGTTTGAGGAGGAATAAGGGCGAAGCCATGGATAAAATAAGCAACCAAAAGCACGAAGAAAATTATAATCAGGGGGAGCATTCAACAATTTTTCATAAAGAGAAGAGAAATCAAGTAACCGAGTAGGCATTCTATTAATTAAGTACACTGCAATATCAAAGGCATGGGTCCAATATGATTTATCAAGTCGAGCATTAGCCAGTAGTGCCAATCCTATCTCTACAACAGTTTTGCTCCGGCATGTATGGATAGGAAACCTGATGTTAGATGCCATGTTGAGACAAATAAGCTGAAATAGATTGAAAATCCCCACCCCAATCAGACTGAAAAGATTTAGTGCAATCAAATTGTTTTTCCACCAGAGTACGAAATTTAACAAAGGCAGGAAAAGCATCAGATTTGTACTTCAAGAAATAAATCGAAGAAAATTTTCTATAATGATCATAAAAGAGCACATAGTATGAAAAATTATCATAAGATTGTACTGGGGCTGGACCTTAAAGATCTGAACAGGCAAGTTCTAAAGGTCGTGTGGCCTGAAAATATGACTCAACAAATGGGAGTTTGTGGCTTTTACTCACAGCACAACTCGAACAACAAAATGACTCTACTTTATTGGAAACTAAAAGATTATTCTGACTAATAACTTTCTTGATAACTGGAAGAGCTGCATGACCCAACCGTTCATGCCACTTGGAGAGAGAGGTAATAAGAACCTGAGCTAGAGGAGGAGAAAGCTGCAGCACTGTATAAAGGCCTCCTCTATTCGAACCTTGGTAGATGACCTTCCTAGATTTCAGGTCCTTCATAACAAAACGGTTATTAAAAAATTCCACAGATACATCATTATTGTTAGTGAGAGCAGAAACAGAAATTAAATTAGACTGAGACTATGGAACAAGAAGAACATTAGATAAATTAAGAGACCGACCTGAAACTTGAAACAAAGACTGACCCGTATGAGAAATAGGAAGTTTAGAACCATTACCTAAAACCACTTATTCCGGTCCAGTATAGTCTGAATGTAGAGCAAGATTCCCCATATTAGATGTGAGGTGATGAGTTGCCCTGGTGTCCATAATCCAAGGTTGGGTTGGGGCTGTTTTTTTGGAATTGTAATGGTATGTTGATTTGGGGTGTACGGTTTTGGTTGGAGTTGAACCTCGGAGAAGGACATTGACGTGCATAGTGACCATTCCCTTTACATTTATGGCACACGACTGTAATAACATCAAAACCAGCTGACATAGCCGAATTCACTTGCTGAAAATAATAACTTTGCTGTTGGTTAACACCTCATCCAACAGGTGCAAAACCTTGGGCCTGTTGCTGCCTCCCATGGCCCTGGCCTCCACGGCCACCACCGTGTCCCCTACCAGCGGAATAGCCTCCAGAAAAATTTCCAGGTGCACTAAATTGTTATCTTACTGTCACATGAGTAGACGGGACTGAACTTTCTCAATTCACCAGTCGATTTATCTTCTGTTCTTCGGTTAATAACATCCCATACAAATCATCAAAAGTAACGTCATCCATCTGGGCCTCAAAAGTTCTAACAAATACATTAAAATTATCATGCAATCCTTTAACTACAGCTTCTATCAAATCATCCTCTCTAGTATTATATCCCAAGGCTAACAACGAATCAAAGATTGACTTAGCTTTCTATAAGTAAACAGCAATTTCATCATTCCCTTGTTTCAGATTGTTTAATCTACTACGCAATTCTCTAATTTCGGGATTGCGATCCTGAAGCATACGAAACATTCAATTTATTCCAGCTGGATGCTAATCTAATAAATTGAATTTAAAATCCAAGACAGTACCTATTGATCAAGGCTAAGCCAAATCGTATAAGTTGGATTTCTATGGTTGTTCTCTAGTAGTTCTGCCGGTGCTATCTCCGTGATGTCCAAGTGTCGGTCGAGCCCGCTCCCTTTAATCATAGGCATCAGTTGTTTTTTCTACAACAAGAAATTGGTGCTATTCAATTTGGTTGGCATCTATGTAGCCAATGACGGAAGAGGGGGGCTGGAGCAGTAAAAAAATCAGCAGCGGTGGCTGCTATAAGCACGCCGAAAACAACTCCAGTGGTGGCGGTAGCAGTGTTTGGGGCGGTGGACGACATGGCTGCAAGTTTGGTTTAGGTTTAGGGTTTAGTTAGTTGGCTGTGTAGCCTTGTGCTCTGATACCATGAAAGTAATTGTGAACCCTTAGTTTGTTATTTCTTTCCAATGGGTATTTATACCCTAATAATACAACGTACAACATACATGTGACTCCTTACACAGTATACAAAATACAATAAGTACCATACACAAAAATACATTTTCTTATATACTCCTATCGACTAATGTGTTATTTTTTGGTTATATATTTTGAATTATTTATTTAATTTTATTTAATTTAGGGTTTTGTCATGTTGTTCACTTTGGCAGGTTCGTTACTATCCTCTCCCCCCTCTAATTTTCTTCTTCTTCTTTGCTGATGCATTCCCTTTTTTCTTCTCACTTTTATCTCTCTCTTCTCCCCTCACTGTTGACTTCAATTTCTCTTCCCACAAGCAATTTTTTTCCAAGTTTTTGTTATCATTCTTTTTCGCTTTTTTTCTTTTTATTTTCTGAGATGGTATCCGTATCTATGAAAGAATATATGGATTTCTTTGCCTGTGTTTACCTATTCTGTTAAAGAAAGACTAATGAATTAACTAGGAAAACCTATGGAAGAGGTAAATGGTTTTATTTTTTAAATTTGTTAAATTTACTTGATTGGGTTCTCCAATTTTTTAATTTGGTTCTTTATGATCCTTTTCATGACCCATCTAGTGTTTCTTCTAGATTTGTGTTTCTTCCTATGCTCATACTTAGCATTTCAATATGGCGTTATCATTATTTGCATATTTTTGTTACTTTTTTTGTTATAAAGCAATAGTAGTTACTATTCCTATCTTGAGGGTTGAAATCAATAACATTTTGTTTTAAGGTTGTTGTTGGATCTTTCCTCGAGACACTTCTCTGTTTGCAGATGGATGCTAATCTTCCCCATACGTGCTAATGGGAACAAATTGAAGTTATTGAAGAGGTAAAACAATTTCTTTTCGATTGATAATTAAGTTTTGTTTACGTTGGTAATGACTTAATTCTATGGTGAATTGATTGACCGCATGGGTTGATTGCGTTGATAAATAAAAAGGTTTCAAGTGCATCTTTGGCTGCCTTGGTTAAGCACAATGGCTTTGGATTTAAGATTTCGTTTCATTGTTTCTCTTCAATTGATTCAGGTGTATATATGTTTTGTGAATTTGATCGATTCTCTTGGGTTTATGAGCCATTGATTTCTATGTGTTTGTTAGGATTAGTAGCAACTTAATCAACACTTGTTGTGTTAATTATGCTTCATTTTGATTTAGATCTAAATCAAATTTGGATTATGATTATTTTATTTTTCTTACTGAATTAAAATTTATCTTTAATCTAGGTATGATCCAAATGGATATCAAGTTGCACAACTGCTAGATGTCATGGAACCATATGACCCAAAAGTTTAAGCTGATAGGTAAGGCCCAATTATAGTTTTTATTATCATCTCTGACACTCGCCCGCACCCAAATGCCCCTTAGGCTTAAAGCGTGTACAACATAGGCTCACCCTGCTATGTGTTGAATTTTATCAACAAATGCAGCTGCCAGGATTCAAATCATCTACCTCTAGGTATAAACGGCTGTGATACCATGTCATGGAACAATATGACCCAAAAGCTTATGTAACTAGTCTTAATAATGCATGGTGTAGCAACAATATTGATTTATTAAATCATTTCTAAAATTTATAATTAGGATGGTGGTGCATGAATCATAGGATAAAGAAGATGGAGGAAGTGATCCTTTTGGTCGTATCCTAAAGCTTAATTTATGCTAGTTCCCGATTGGAACAGGAGCGGAAGGAGGAACTCGTCCTTTAGGCAGCCTTCCAAAACGCGGGAAATTAGAATTAGGTGAAGGATTTGGACCAGATGGAACTTGATGTAGAATTCTTGATGCTAGTATAGTTCCTAGAACAGGAGCTGAAGGAGGAACTTCTCCTCTGGGTAGCCTTCCAAAACTCGATGGAATATGATTAGATATAGTATTGGGACCAGATAGAACTTCATGTAGACTTTGTGATGTCGTTGGATGAGGAGTAGATCCAAAAATGAGAGCAGATGGAGGAACTTTTCCTTTAGGTAGCATTTCTAAAACCGGGGAATTAGAATTGGGAGAAGGATTAGGACCCGAAGGAACGTTATGTAGAATCCGTAAAGTTGTTGTATGAGGATTAGTTATCGAAACGGGAGCTGGTAAAGGAATGTGTCCTCTTGGTAGACTTCCAAAACTCGAGGGACTAGGATTAATTATTGGAATGGGAGCAAATGGAGGAGATTGAAATTCCTCAGCAAAACAAATGCTAAAAATCATAAGAAAAACCACCAAAAATCCATTTGTTGTAATGACTGCCATTTTGTTCAAGTTTATGGTTTCTTTCTAAACTTGATGCTTCAGATCATGTTTCATGAAACCCTTTATATATGCATGATTTACTTCTACTATTGGAAACAAAATCTTCTCATCCATGGTGTACTATTATGTGGTGTACGTGCATGAATGTATTTCAGTGTCTCAAGTCTATTTCAGGCACAAATTCTGATTTTCATATCTATTGTTTAAATTAGTTTCTATTTCAATTTCATTATAATCTAAGTTCAGTTAATTATGTCAACTTTCCTTCATTTTATGGACATCAATACAGGATTGTGAAAGATTGTGCACGATTTTTAAACTAATTTTTTTCAATTCTAATCTAGATCAGCTTTATTTTACCGTTCATACCAATTTAATTTATTATCAAAAGATGACTTCTAACGTCCGCGTGAGAAATTTAGAATAGGTTTGACATACCATATCATATATGTACCAAGTCAATAAAATTATGCCACATAATTAGTATGTAGTTAGGAGCCAATCTTGGGGGGCAAAAACCTAGGCTCCCCTTGTTGCTGCTGGCAAGCACCTCTAACACCCCCCTACATGTAATATTTTAGGGCATGTGGTTTATAAATTAGCTTCTAGGATTTTTATTTAATATCTAGAAATTTATTTAAGTAATGAATTTTTAATTAACTAATTAATTATTAATTATAAATTTTCATTTTTGTATTGGTTGAAATATGATTGTAGTGGTTTTATTGACTTGACACACAAACGACGTGACGTCTGACATATAGTAAATTTTCTCCACACGCATACATAAAAGTAGAATTTCCATTTTAGTTATACATAAAATACATATAATTAATACAAGTTTTAAAATATATATATATATATAACATTAAGATCTATTCGTACAATATGATGATCATATATGTTCGAGTAGAATGGTGGAATTTTACTAGCAATTAGCTTAGCTATTCTTTTTAGCTGAACAGAATAAAAAACGATAGCTCTAGACTCCAACAATCATTTGTACGCGCTACATGCGACATGCATTGGCTGAGAATTATGCTTAAGGAGATCACTACGATGAATACTACACTTAGTGACAATAATTTTCCGATGCAATTAAAAACCGTCGCAAAATTGAAAAATATTTTGGATTGGGCCTCAAAAATACGGAACTCTATTTGTTGCAGAAAAATGTAGGAGAATTTTATTTAGGCATTTGAACTCTTAAAATCTCGATTACTAATTTAAAACATATTATTTAGTAGAATTTATGCACTCTAAGTGGTTGATGAAATTCCTGAAAGATGTTCAGTAAACATAAAAATTTGCGCACATCGAGGGAGGACAAATTGCGAATAAATCCAGCAGAGTGTGTCGAAAACATGAAAATGTAAAGAAGAAAACAAGCTTACACTTCACCTCGAGAGATCTAGCAGGAAGGACCGGAGGAGGGTGAGAGAGCATAGAGGGCGGAGAGTGGGGAAGGGATCCATACAAAGTAAATAGAAAGGCAATTGAGAAGTATGAATGTAAAGGCTATGGTATATATTTACAGAAACCGTAAACAAATGGTAAAGTCTCGAATGTCATTGAGATTCTTCTTCAATTTCTCCAACTTCTATGTCTAGTGTCATGGAACCAATTGACCAAAAAGGTTAAGCTGATAGGTAAGGTCCAAAAATAGCTTTTATTATTATCTCTGACAGCCTCTTGAGCTTGAAGCGTATACAAATTTTAATCAACAAATGGAACTGTCAGGATTCGAACTCTCGATTTTTAGGTCTAAGCGGCTCTGATACTATGTCATGAAACCATTGAACCCAAAAGTTTAAACTGATAGGTAAAGCCCAATTATAGTTTTTATTATTATCTCTGACGACACTGCCTCTTGTGAAGAGGTTAAACATAATATTTATAATTTTTTTATTGTTATGATAAATGTTGTTGGATTATAAAGTATATAAAAAAGAAACTTAAAGACAACATTAATTAGAAAAGCTTATCTTATGCACAAAGCTTAAATATGTAGATTTAGAAAATATTTGCTTTGTCGTATAATAATTCAACGATTTTGATTTTCTTTAATCATTCAGAACTTAAAATTTATTTGTTCGTACATTAATTAGTATACATGTAATGCGTAACATCTGTACCAACAATTGGTTGGAGTGGTTACCAATGTCTCGTATTCGAGTATTTATGAATTGAGAAAATCATTATTGAGGGAATTTTACTTCTCTGGAAAGGGTGGTGAAAAAAAAAAAAAAAACAAATGATGTAACATCAATAATATGATCGATGAAGTATTTATTTTTTCTTTTCTTCTTATCTCTGTAGAATCTCTCCCATTTGAGAAATTTTAGTACATATTTGGTACACCATGTTATCCACATGTCAAACTTGTTGGAGATGTTGAGAAATGAATCCCACATAAGAAATAAATAAGATCAAAGAGTAGTATATAAGTGGTCAAAATTGGACCTTAACACAAGTCAATTGGTTTGACATGGTTTCAACCCCATTTATATGTTCACTCATCCAGTCAAGTCCAGCATTTTCAAGGCTCATAGAGTCTGTTCAAGACTAATAAAATCATATCTCATACTATATTTTAGGGTGTAAACTTTATAAATTAACCTTTAGATTTTATATTTTACGCCCTGCAATTTTTATTTTAAGATTTAGGATTTTATTTAAATAATTAACTATTAAATCGTTATGTAATGGCTTACAAATTATCATTTTTCTATTGATTGAGGTTTGACTTATCGTGATTTTATTTGCTTCATATACGAATGACGTGGTGTACCACACATACTATAAAATTCTCTCTAATTTTTATCCCCCGTTCTTCTTGGAATTTCTCTATTTTTGCTTGACCTATTCTTTAGGTCTTCTTAATGTAAATCACATTTATATATAAAAAAATAAAAAAAATAAAAAAAAAAACTTATCCCCCATTGATTCATAAAAAAACTGTTTATTCAAACATACAAATAAAGAACACACTTGGAGGAGTGTGAGCGGACGACGCGTTTTCGACGGGACGCGAGACTCCCTTTCGGAAGGGGCGCCTCGATTTCTGGCGGGGCCCTCCCTCGCGTGGGGTGTTTTGATTGGAAATTCGTTTTTTGGAAAATTAATTGTTTCATAAAAGAATCGAGACCTAAATCTCGATAAAAAGTATAGGAGTCGCCACCCGGCTCAGCTCGACCGGGAAATTACAGTGTAGCTGAACCAAAGTGAGAACTGCCACACTTTTCAGAGATCTAGGTTCGGACAAGTCCCTTATTTCATGTCTAATCAAAATAAAATGGCCAATGTTCTATAATGACACTTTAAATTACTAAAATTGATTTTATTGAATAAATACATGCGGCGCGCATACGTAATAATACAAAATAAAAGTAAAGAAATAAATATTTAAAAGGTTTACAACCTGATCGAATGAAAAATAAAACTCTCGGCCTCACAATACAAACGCCTAAAATACACGAGAATCTAGGAAAAATTACAATCGCCTAAAATACACGAGTTGATCTATTAAATACATAAAAAATAAAAATAAAGAAATCAAAGCTGCAAAACAAATGGTTAGCACAGATATACAGCACACCACACGTAGGACTCAAGTTGGACAGAATTAGGAATTTTAGAGTTCGGTGGCATGCATTTGGGGATAACCGGGTCGGCCTGGCTGGCCGGCCCAATTAGACCTGGAAAACATTTTGAAATGTCACTGTATTTTTGGTCTTGTGAGAAAATCTTTTTGAAAATATTTTCCGGTTTATTTTAATTTATCATACGAGATGGGTCGGTTTTCGGGAGAACCGGATCTCCGTCGTGGTTTTGTTCTAAATGCAAAAACATCGAAAAATAAATCTAGGGTCGTGAATGCACATACCAAAATCCGCTTTTGATTATTTTTTATTTTTCAAGATTCTTCTGATTTTTCTGAATTTTCTGATTTTTATGAAATTTTTGGGATTTTTATGAATTTTTTTGGGTTTTTAGGGATTTTTTGCTTCTGGCCGAGAACTATAGTCGTGCGACTGTGATTGCAGTCGTGCGACTGTAGTCCTACGTTAAGCATAAATCGCCAAAATATTTGAAATGAAGGACTAAAACTGGGAAAATCAACAACAGTGGTACGACTGTATATTAAATGGCATGACTGTAATTACAGTCGTGCCCCTGTTCTTCATGACAAGAACAGTCGTACAACTGTTCTTAATTTTCCAGAAACAGAAGTGCAAAAAGTTGAATAAAAATGCACAAAATCAACCAAAACACCCAGAAAGCACGAAAATGAGAAGGAATGAAGTGTATTTACCTCTTTGGCGCTGATCCACCGTTGGTATGACCCCTGACAACGCACCAATCCACGTGAAATTGCTCCTTTTCCTTGTGTGTTAAGGTTGTAAATGAAGTCCAAAAATCCTCCAAAAAGTTGCGGATTATAGATTGTTTTTGTCCAAAGATGATTTAGATTTCTTCTTAAGCGTTTATCCTATGATGTCTAATTCATTTTATATTAACACAAAGAAATTAGGAAGAAAAAGATGGAAAAAAGTAAGGTTTTGTGCCTTTTTCTTTTCTCTCTTCTCTCTTTTTCCTTTCCCTTTCTCTCTCTAAAATGTTGCTTCAGATCAGAAAATTGGCCAAAAGTCCTCCTCACTCTATCATTCTGGTCTCTTTTTCATCTCCCCATCCCGGAAAATCTTGAGCATTAATTGCTCAAGATTTTTCACAGTATTTTATTTTGGGGGTATGGATTCTGCAACCTGCCCCCGAAATGACAGTCGTACGACTGTACAGTCGTGGGTTTTTTATTACAGTCGTACGACTGTAATCAAAAACCCACGACTGTAATTACAGTCGTGGTAATCAAGGCTGCTTTTTTTTTTTTGAGACCCGAAAAATTCTATATTCACAAGGAGCATAACGGTACAGACAAAGTGCATACAAATGGCAACCTTCCATTTGCACCATGATTATTAGGATTCAAATTCCTTGCCGCACATACTCTGTCTCACACATACTCTATCTCCATCTGATTTCTATAAGATCTAGTATATGATACATCAGACAAACTGTATACAAATGGCAACCTGCCATCTGCACCTATAGGTGGCCAAATTGAACCTAAACTGGTCGAACCGGACTGGACCGAGTCAAAACCAGTCAAACCCTGAATCAGAACCGGACCTGTGGTTCAGAAGAAAAGAAGGTTAAGGGTAAGGGTGGGATCAATCCCTGAACCTTTGAACCGACGGTTCAACCCTTAGGATCAACAAATAGTTTGTTCATCTCTTCGTTATATTTTTGTAATATTTTTTATATTATGTAAATTATTAATTGTAAAAAAAATGTAAGTTGTTTTTCATATTTGAGAAATTATATTATTTTGTTACGTATATTAATAATTTATCGAGAAAAGTCTACATCGAAACCACATGCAAATTGAATTCTAAATGTTTATTTAAAAGGGTTGAACCTGAACTGGAACGAACCTGAACCTGGTCAAACCCTGAACCTGAACCGGTCCAGCCCGAACCTACGGTTCATCCCTTTTGAAGGTTAAGATTCAAGTTCAAGGATTTCTTAAACCTGAACCGGCGGTTCATGAACCTTGGCAACCTATATCTGCACCATGGGCTTCAGAGTAATGTTGTATAAGTGAGCACAATATGTCACTCTCTAATCTAATGTATTTCCAACCTGAGATCTCCTATACTCCCTCTTAAGTACAACTCTGTATAGATAAGTTGTCACTTGTCAAACATTCATCGGCCTATCTCCTTCAAGACCTAAGGTCATTAACAGGTCTAGTTTTTTTACTAGTCCAAACTCCATCAGATCTTTTAAAACGGAGTTAGAATTTTTAGGCTATTAGGCCTTTTTTGGATTTAATACCATGAAAAAAGGGTAACTTAGACAAATACCTCTATTTCCAATAGTTATTCCAAAAATACGTAAGATTCTCAAAATCTCAAATATACGCTCCAAATTATGACACATTTTTATAATATGCTCATTCAATTCCTATAATGTGATTCCACTTATTCTCTCTCCTCTTTTGTAATTTAAACGTTATTTTTTCATTTATCTCTCAAACGGTTCACTATTTTGAGATCCCAGTTTAGCAAATTCTTTTCGTTTCTTTTTTTATCCTTGAATTGATATCTATATGAATATTTTTTTTCTTTTTTTTTCGAATCGTCATAAAAGTTTCAGAAATGTATCTAAAATGTATCAAATATAACTCTTTCTATAGTTTTAATACAATAAAAAGTATCAAAAACTTATAAATAAGGTAATTGTGCAACTTTAATGCCAAACACAACATAAGATGAACAACTAGAAAAAGACATCCAAGAATATCAGTACACAATAAGGTACAAACAAGAAAAAGAAGATGATCACCAACTT
The DNA here is from genome assembly GCA_039660915.1 of Euphorbia tirucalli. Classification (NCBI taxonomy): domain Eukaryota; kingdom Viridiplantae; phylum Streptophyta; class Magnoliopsida; order Malpighiales; family Euphorbiaceae; genus Euphorbia; species Euphorbia tirucalli. The sequence goes on along the minus strand of CM077633.1, from coordinate 17,933,224 downwards.
TACATAAGAAATATTACAGACAACACAATTCAAGAAATATACAAAAAAAACAAAAGCCACATTCAAACAACACACTAGAAGTATAAAAAATGTATCACAAAAAGTATGATAAAAGTACCATAAAAATATCACAAAAGTATCAGAAAATGTATCAGAAATGTATCACAGTCACAAAAAAGTATCAGAATAACAAAACAATATACAAAATGTATCAAAAAAAGTATCAGTACTTTCAATACTTTTTTATACTTTTCCAATACATTTTTGATATGTTTCTGACGATCCGAAAAAATATATACATATGGATATTATTTCAAAGAGAAAAAAAAAGAAGATAATAATTCTAAAGTGGCTTGTCAAAAAAAATTAATGGATTAAGAGGTAAATGACAAAAATTAAGGTTTAAATACAAAAAAAAAAAAAAAAAAAAAAAGGAAAGAGAAAAGTGAAATAATCAGGTGTAGACAAAACCATGGAAAACGAAATAGAAAAATAATGTAAACAACGTATTTGAGGAATGAAACTTAAAAAGAGAGTATAAAAGAATTTGTTTAGCGTATAAACAAGTATTGTTTAAAAAATAACGTAAAATTAAAAACGTACAAGTGTATGCTGGAAATAAAAGTTATTTTTGGGGTAAATCCGGTAATTTCTCATCTTGAGAGTAATGAACTTGATTATTTAAATGAATATATAAGTGAGATTGAACCTATGTAATACAAAAAAATTTGGATTATGTTAAGGTTCAATCTACACCATTTATATATAACTTTAAAATCTCATTTATTTCTAATTTAGGAGGATATTCAACACGAGTATTACAATATCTTACAATTAAATATGAAATAAATTCTGTCAAAAGAATCTTTTATAATATAGTAATATCAATCAAATTAAAAAAAAAAAAGTCTTGGTAGAATGAAAGAAAATTAGAATAAGTGTGAAACTAAAACAAAAATTAATTTTAACTAGATAGGCAACTTTGAATTTTCCGATCCACAAAGAATAAAATCATAAATGCATGCACCTACTTAAATCAGAGAATATTTGTTTCCAATTTTAGAGGTAAACTATGCATGTATAAACAGGGTACGTTTAATTCACACAAAATAATGTTTCGAAATATTAACTTGAAAGCTTAATACAAAAAAAAAACCAAAAATTTACACAAAATGGCTGACATTAGGAGAAATGGACTATTTGTGGCGGTTTTGCTGATGATTTTTGGCATCTGTATTGCCGAGGAAATTTCATTCCCTGGCAATCCTACAACTAACCCTGATCCCTCAAATTTTGAAAGCCTACCGAAACTAGCACACATCGCTCCTTCGGCACTGACCTCACGGGTTTTACATGAATTTCCATCTGGTAAACCGAGAAGACCGGATCCTTCGCATGGCTGCCCTCCAGAAATATATCCTCTTCCACCAATTCGGTGCAATCCTGATCCGCCAATAAGTTCTTGAAGCTTACTTAAAGGACCAGTTACTTGGTCTGATCTGGTTCCAATTCGTAACCAGCATAAATTTAGCTTTGGGATGCTACCAACAGGATCATTTATTTGCTCTATCTCCTACCATTTAAAAATTCACCACCACCATCCAAATTTTAAGTTTTAGAAACGATTTAATAAAAATTGTTGCTCCATTTTCTGAATTAAGGTTTCTGTTAATAAGTTATAGTTTTTACTATAATCGTTTCCATGCAATTCACACAGTATTTATATATTCAAGATATTTGATATTTATCTTATTGTTATTATTTTACATTTTGTTAATTAGATTGGAATCGTCTCCTTTTCTTTTTTTCTTTTTTTTTTTAATTGTTTCAATTGTTTTTATGCACCATTGGATTTGAATACTCTCCTCCGTTTGAGGAAAATCAGAAGGGTCATGTTGCTTTGATCCTAGCCGTTCTTTTAATTTGGATGGTTAGAATTAATATTTATTATAAAAATAAATTTTCCAGTTAAGAAAATATAACATTGCGATTTGTTTTATTCCCATTCTCTTCCTCTTCACTCAAAATTAGAAACAATTATTCCCTCCATTTTTTATCACATAATATTTTAGGTTTTCTACATTGTTCTTTTTTATTTGATATTTTACATTACCAATGCTTTTTTATCATGTTTTCTCATGTTTACCCTTATTTAAAACATAAAAGAGGTTCATTATTTAATGCAAAATATATTATATTAAGCTTTGATAATAAAAAAGAAGAGAATTTTTATATGAAAAATAGAGTTTTAGAAAAGAAATATTAAGGATAAATTAGTTATTTTCGTAACCTAATTAATACTTCATTGGTCCTAGTGAATATTATATAATAAAAAACGGAGAGAGTATAACATTTTTCATCTCAGCAATGGTGTATGCGATGAAATCTTAAAGAAATAAAGTTTGATGATGAGAAAGAAACCGGAAGTATACTTAATTGCATTGGAAGTGAAGAGGGAGAGAATGAGTCTTAATTCTAACCGTCCAAATTAAAGGAAAGGCTAGGATCAAAGGAACATGACCCTCCTGTTTTTCTCAAATGGAAGAGGACACAAATACATGCATGATTAGGCATTATTTTGATTCAAAATTGTTCATATCATACTATTTTTAATTTTATTAAAAAAATTAATAAATCGTCAATTTTAAAAATGATACAATCCAATGATATAAAAAGATTGAAAAGGTTAAAGTTTAATTTTTATAGATTCATATTTAAATATTATTGTTTGTTTTTTACAAGAAAAGATCAACTTCATTTATAAAAAGATGAACTTCAAATGTAATACGAATAAAAGGTCGATAAGTATTGAACCAACAGTCCACAACATGTGGAAGAATCAACTACTCTTGTTAAGACATGGGCAATCTTGATTTAGAGACCAACAAACAAAAGGGAAACGGAATAGAATTAAACAAACTGACTTCCCGCCTACATTCATCAATAACACGCCTTAAAGGAGATGTATTTGATGCAAAATTTCAGTTCTACAGAAAACCGATATGGATTGGTTTGATTAGCAGTTGAACCAGTGAATTAGACTGGTTGAACCGCCGGTTTAGTATTTTTTAAATAACTAAATAATTTTTTTTTAAATAAAAATTCGATTAAACTTCAAGTTAAACTACAGTCGAACCATTAATCAGTAATCTCACCAGTTCATAGTCGGGTCCGATTTCAATAACATTGGTACATCGAATGATCCTCACTACGAATAACAAAGGTTATCCTCCCATTAATACTAATGAAAATTGCATTTTTGAGAGGATCCCAAGTAGGAAATTGGTTCGCATAAGACAAGGGCAGAAAGAAATTTCCATAATTAGGTACTGGAATTTAAAATAGTTTTGATTATAATTTTATTTAGAACAACACATTCTGGGTTGTTTTCAGTTACGAGTAGCTGTACCTTCTCACTATTGAAAATGAGTACATAATTTTCTAATTGTCTTATTTTAGCCATTACATTTCCCATATCTACACACACTCACATGAAAATCCCACAAATACCCATCATGGCTTCTGCATATAGTAGAAAACACTAAAGAAAATCCCAAATCAGATTATATTTAAATCTGTTCAAATTCATCCCCCTTTTTAACTTTTTTAGTCCTTTAAATTCTTGTAAGTATAAGAGGAAGCTTTGCTTCTTGATTTGTTCAAGATTCAATTGCAATTTCGGTTAATTCTCACACTCTGCTCACTGCTGGAAACATCAATTTTGAAGGTAAGTATTAACCTTAATTATATATTTGAAATTGAAATTTTGTTCATAAAAAAACGTAAAAGACCATTATTATTATTATTATTACTATTATTATTATTTGATGGAAAATAGATTGTTTTCTATATATATATATATATATATATATATATATATATATATATTCTATTGTATACTTTTTTGATTCTCCCCCTTTTTTGCAGCTTTTTATTAAATTTATATTGGGTTGAGATTTTTGGAGTAAATATAATAACTTTTTTAGATTACATTGAAGAATGGGAAAACAGGGGCCTTGTTACCACTGTGGAACGCATAGTAAGCTTCATCTACACTTGTAATTATATGTTGTCATTGATTCTAGAAGATATATAATTAAATTTGCATAATCATAATTAAATTAAATCCCATATAATTAATAAAAAAAATTAATTAAGCAGGCACTCCACTTTGGAGAAATGGACCAGCAGATAAGCCAGTATTGTGTAATGCCTGCGGATCAAGGTACAGGGTTAGAGGAAGCCTTGAAAATTATGCACCTAAGCATGCTCAAGGCCTACCTATTGCTAAAAGATCGAGATTTGGGTCTAATTCAAAGAAATCCAACCCTAAATTAAATGATAATTTCTACTGTGCTAATTCCAATTCTACTGCTTCTGATAATGACTCTTCGAGCTATAAATCTACCTCTTCTGACTCTGCAATATCATGTCCTGATGATACCACCTGTTTCAACAATGTTAAAGAAGTTTTTGAAGAAGTTGAAGAAGAAGAAGAAGAATGTGGCCCTCAAAGAGGAGGTAAACATTTTAATTTTGGACTAAACAATTTATTTTTCTGTACAATATGATTTTAGTTTTACATATTGAGTCCTAATTGATCATTTATGCCTACACTTTGAGTCTCTGATCATTTGTGTCAAGAACCCTTAACGTTTTTGAGGGTGCAAATTCGCTTTTATCGTTTTTTCCTAGCTCAATTTTGATTCAATTGGTAATGTTGACGGATACACTGACTATATATATATATTCCTTGAAAATGGTAATATTGAGTTAGAACTAAAAACGACAATGGTAAAATTGCACTCTAAAAGGCGTAAGAATATAATTGAACGCATCCAAATACGAGTGGGGGTATTTTTGACTCTTAGTTCATTTATGAATAATTAAGAGTGCAATATGTAAAAATAGAAAATCAAAGACAGAATTATGTGTAAAATAATATTAATGTTATTGAAACCGGATTGGACTATGAACCAGCAAGGTTAACGTTTTTCAGTTTGATCAGTCTAACCAGTTTTTTATTTATTTAATTTTTATTAAAAATGTTATTCAATTGGTTTGGTTCGCTGGTTTAACCGCTAATCAAACCAATCAATGCTGGTTATCTACATAAACTTTATATGAAACCGACCTGACCAATGACTGGTTCATGGTTCCGGTTTAGATAAGATTGGGTAAAAGCCATGGTTTAATCCTTGTTGAAGTTCATAATATATATATAAGATATGGTGATTGATTGATGTTATTTGCAGAAGAAATGAGAGAAAGTAAATGGAAATCTTGGAATCCATCAAGAAAGAGATCTGTGGTGGTGTATAGAGATCTTACACCAATTGAGAAACTTCAAAAGGATCTTTATAATATAATGAAGTATGAAGGAAATAGAATGTTGGCTGAAGAGGAAGATTTGCTAATTTATAATGCAAATAGGCTGCAAGTTTGTCATAATGAAATTGGTATTGGAAGCATTCTCCTCAAACCCAACAATGTTACTGCTCCAACGCCAACATTATTACCTTCTACTACCCCATTTCGGCCTCCTAAAGCTTCATTTACATCCTGTGAGTAACTATGTACTACTCCTTCAATTTCTTACAAATTCAATTCCTACTAATACATAGTCAACATGGTGTTTGACTATGACCTCAACGGGAAAATTTGAATATTCATTTTTCCTTTTTCGCCACCATTAACAATTTACTGGTTTATGTATTTTCCATGAATACAGGAATCAAAGAATGAGTTCAAAACAATTCGAATTCAGGTGTTCTAGAGCAGCCTAGATGATGAATTATCAACATCAAAACTAGTGCACAAGCCATTGATTCCTATGATAATTTCTCCCATGGATCTTTTTTAATTTATTAATTTATTTGTTTGTTTGTTTTTCTATAGTAGGAAACTATTGTATTGCCTGTATTTTTTTTGTTTTTTTTCCTTTTTAATGAAAGATCAACATTCATTAATGGGAATGAATTTCAAGTACATGAAGGACAGTAGAAGACTATAACAGTATTTGAAACAAACGGAGAAAAAGAATTTAAACCAACTCTTGCTAGGTGATGAGCCGCTTAGTGTGCACTCTTCTTAATCCCAAAGACACATATTCAAAACCCAGCTGTTTCGAAGCTAGAATTACTGTCGGAGCATCGCCTCCTATTTCGACCACCTCAACTCCCCTCTCCTTCATCCAACTCGAAGCTTCCCTACAAAAGATCGCTTCCGCTAATGCAGGATCCAAAACACCAAAAAAGAAGAAACATGAGCAATGAAAGATCCATCCGAGCCTCTCAAGATACAACCAAAACCCACTTGAACATCTAGTGCGGCATTGAAGTTACAGTTAATGCCGATTGCAGGAAAAGACCAAAGCGAACTGCAAGAAGAAGTTGCTGCATGATCAAAATTATTCAGCGTCCCTCAGCGGTCTGTAATTGCTGAACCAGATCATAGGCATGATTGGCCACATCAACCGCTACTTTCACTACCAAAAAAAAAAAAAAAGATTATAACGACACTTTTTTAGCGACACAAAAAATATATGTCTCTATTTTTTTGAATAGCCAAACTTTTTTATGTTATGTCGGCTTTATAATCATTTAACGACACTGTTAAATATTTGTCACAATTATTGAAAAATTTAGCAACGATTTTGATAAAATCATTGACCTTTTTTACATATAGCGACGGTTTAAATTTTATGTTGATAGAAAGTATCTCGATACTATTTAATTTAAATACACTTTTTACTTGTGTCGACATATAACAAAACTTAATGACACTTCTATTTTTTGTTGGAAATTTTTGAAATTTTAACTACGCTTTTGAATAAGCATCGTTACTTCGTTTTAAGTCAAAGATAATTTGATTTTGCGTCAATAGAAAGTGTCTCAATACTATTTAATTTGAAGACGCTTTTTACTTGTGTCAACCTATAACAATATTTGATGACACTTCTAATTTTTGTTGGCAATTTTTAAAATTTTAACTACGCTTTGAAATAAGCATCGTTACTTCGTTTTAAGTCAAAGACAGTTTGATTTTACATCAATAGAATGTGTCTCGATACTATTTTATTTAAAGACACTTTTTACTTATGTCGACCTATAACAATACTTAATGGCACTTCTAATTTCTTGTTAGCAATTTTAAAAATTTAAACTACTCTTTTAAATAAGCACCGTCACTTTGTTTTAAGTCAAAGACAGTTTGATTTGCTTTGATATTAAGTGTCTTGATATTTCTTAATTCGAATAAAATTTTTACTTGTGTCAACCTATAACAATACTTAATGACACTTCTACTTTATTGTTGGCAATTTTCAAAATTTTAGCTATACTTTTAAATAAACATCGTCACTTTGCTTTACGTTAAAGACAATTTGATTTTACGTCGATATTAAGTGTTTTGATATTTCTTAATTTAAAGAAACTTTTTTATTATGTCCTTGTATTTATATATTCAGTCACAGCCTTTTTATTTATGTCGAGTTATATCACCATTTAATTACGCTTTTAAATTTTTTTGTTGGCATTTTTATAAAAAGTTTACAATACTTTTAAATATGCATTGATATTTCTTTTCGAAATTAAAAACGGTTTGATTTTATATTAATATAAAGTGATATTTTTTTAATTTGAAGACATTTTTACTTATGTGTCCATATTTATAAATTTCACCGTACCTTTTAAGTGTTTGTCTTATTCAAGTGTCTTGACATTTTCTAATTTAAAGGCACTTTTATTTATATCGTCATAGCCCCTTGTTTTGTCTGATTATACTTCTAAATATTTAATATATCTTTTATTTTCTTTTTTTTTTCTCCTATATAAGAAAATGAAAAAGGAAAATAATTTTAAGATTTTAATACTTAGACTATCTATTTTTTTTCTTTTGTTTTTGATAAATGACTTATGTATATCTATATAATTACTTAACTAATTTCTTTTATTTCCCTCCAAATATTTCATCTATTTTTGGTTCTTTCCCTCCACTTTTTTATTGACTATATGGGTGAAATAAAATGATAAATTAAATATATATATTAATTTAATCCTACATTTTCCCTCCCTCCTTTTTTTTTCCCTCCATTTTTCTTTAGTTTCCTTTTTTCCCCCCAATTTACGTGTAAATATCTATCACAACTACCTATTAGGTTTTCATCCTTTTTTGGTTCTTCCCTTCCACTTTTTATTGCCTATATATGTGAAATAAAATGATAAATTAAATATATATATATATTAATTTATTAATACATTTTCCCTCTCTTTTTTTTCCCTGCATATTTCTTTTTTTTTTCCCCTATTTACGTGTACATGCCTATCACAACTACCTATTAGGTTTTCATCTACTTTTGGTTTTTCCCTTCCACCTTTTTATTGCCTATATATATATATATATATATATATATTCCTGCATTTTCCCTCCCTTATTTTTTTCCCTCCATTTTTATTTAGTTTCCCTCCTTTTTTTTCCCATTTTACATGTACCTATCTATCACAATAACTTATTAGGTTGTATTTCCTAATTAGATGAGTACTATAAATTCTATATGTGAACATAATATCACTTTATTCATTGTTTTAATTTTTGTTCCATATTAAGGAGTTTAATTCAACACATTCTCATTCTAATTTCAATTCTTTATAGTTTCCAATTTTTCATTGTTGTCAATAATTAAAGCTTAATCATCTTCTACTTTCTTTTTTGTATAGAATTAGCACATTAATGGCAAATACCGGTGGTGTTCACATAAATAATCAAATAGCAAGTGAATCAAATGGAATGGACAATAACTTTCTGGATTCGGGTAGTGATAGTACTCAACCACCTAGTGACAATGAAATCAATGACTCCCAAACTCTAATTGCAGAGAATAATCAAATTCAAACTCCCAATGTACAAGGAGAGTCGGCACCTAATGGAGTTAATTTTGATATAGAAATAAAGGTAATATGTTGCTCTTTTTTTTTTTTTTTTTTTGTTAGTTGTTTTGTGCCTTATGAAATTAATTGATTGAGTTGTTTTCTTTTTCTTTTGTCATTGGTTTAGCATTGATATATAACTATAGCTAGATTTGCAATTATATATTATGACTCAATAAAAAATTGTATCCGTATATTTATGTATTATGACTTACTTTATTACATTTTAGAAGCGTCAATGGCTTTTTTAGCATTTCACTAAATAAATCAACATTTGAAGTATATATATGTACAAACTTCTAATATAGATACAATATATGTATATTACTCATATACAATAGGAAGTGTTATATATTTACATATTAACCTTAATATATTAATAACAAATAATAGATAATCAATGTTGAGATGAATTCTGATTTCAACATTGCTATGTATTTTGAATTAATTAGCATGTTAAATTGGTTGTAGATAATTATTAATTAATTAAAAAGATTATTCATTGATATAATGTCTAAATGGCGTAATCCTTGTAAATGGGGATAGTATTTCAGTTGACATTTAATTGGATACTTATTATGGTCTTTTATGTTTTCATAATGACATTATTGAGATTTTTGTAGATAGTCACTTTAACTTACACAGTCATGTAGAAATTTCTAGTTTTTTTTTATTATTTTTTAATTGTTACAGATGAGGAAGGAATGACGGTTCATAAAAAAGGGGGGAACTATGCATGCTAAGGATATCTGGATATTGCCTGAAGGACAAAAGATTATTGTTCATTGTAATAATCTTGGGCAACCTATTAAAGATGGAGCTAGAATTTTGGGATATTGGTTAGGTGATGTGGCTAGAAAGAAAGAATTTTGCTCCATTGAATATAAAGATTGGAGAAAAATGCCTCACAATGGTAAGGATGATCTTGTCAGTTTGACCAAGGTATTTACATTCAATTTGTTTTGTTTGAAACCAAACGTATATGTCAACACCACAATGTTCCTTTTTATTTTGGTCTTATAACTTTTTCCATGTTAATGTTGTTGTGGAAATATTTTGAGCTTCCTGATACTGAAAAAGTACAAAAATGGATATTGGCTTCGATTGGGTATAAATGGCGAGAGTTCAAGCATGAATTAAAACGCATACACAAAAAACCTAAAAAACTCAACAAGAAGTAAAGAATGATGTTCCAAGCGGAGTCTTTCCGAATCCATGGAAGATAATTATGCAATATTGGTTTTCTGATAAAGGACAGGTAACTTTGTTCAAAGAATATTACTAATATATAAAGTACTCTATCATCATACATAATAGAAATCAATTTCATATTTATGCTTTTTTAGAGTCTTTCGGAAAAAGGCAAGAAAGCATGATTTCAAAATACAACATTGCATACGACTGGCTCAAAGAGTTTTGCAAGAAAAGATACGAATATGTGAGTTCTTGTTTTAATTTTATGGTTAATATAAATTTTGAAATGTTAATTTATTTACGAGTCTCTTTAGTTTTAAAAAAATAACTACTTAATTAAATGAAATAATAGAAAGTGGCTCATGGAAAAGAACCAAGACAGATTGAGTTTTTTGAAATCACCCACAAAAAAGGAGATGGAAGTTTTGTCAACAAACAAACGAGAGAGCTTATGGTAAATTTTTTTAAAATGAAATGTTAAAATTTGAATGTTTTGTATGGTTAATTTATAACTATATTACGTATATGTTTATTATTTAAAATTTTAAAATAGGAAAAAGCTAACAACATGGTTGCTGAATGTGCTGCAACATCTGAAATTTCCAATCTTAATACTATTGAGGATGATGTATACAATGAAATAATCGGAAAAGACTAGTCTGGCCGAGTTAGAGGATATGGACTTGAAGTTACTAGTAGACAATTGTTTGGACATGATTTTCAACCAAGGAAAAGACTTCATCATGATTTTGTGCTGCAAAGGCAAATCGATGAAATTCAAGACAATTATGAGCTGCAGATTGCAGATTTGAAAGAATATTATGAGCAAAAGATTATAGAAATGAAGAATGATCACGAAGGTAAAATTAGCGAAATGAAGGTTGAACATGAATTTAAGATGGCTGATCTCCAAAAGAATGTGGACATAATCAATGCCAAGCTATCTCGTTTCGATAATCATTTGCCTGTGGTTAGTAATTTCATAAGTAGTGATATATTATTTACACTTAATTTAGATAAATGTATATATCATTTAATTTTTGTGTTTTATTTGTCAGGTTCAAATTCAGCACACAGATTCTCAAGGTTTTCATGTTGCGCCTAGAAAACGAAAAGAACCAAAAAAATAAAGCTTAGCGAGCATTACTTTCTCTTGTTTAGAATTTTTTTCCTCTTTAGTTTTAAGACTTTTTTTTCTGCTTTTATGTTTATTTTGTTAAGAATTTGGATTGGTTGCATTATTTGACAATTGACTTTGGTTCTGGTTATCTGTCCTTTTCTTATTTCTATTAACTTTTTTTCCAATTATTTTTTGTAGTGTGAAATTAATTTTTAAACTAAGACATGAAAATTAAATGCTCTGCACTTCACAAGCATGGACATAGAGCCTGTTACCTTGTGAAGTGCAGAGCATGTTCTAAGAACCAGAGAAATTTATTCCCGTGCAATGTACGACCATCGCTAAACTTACAAACCATAAATTCAGAACTAATCAACTTACATTCATGAATAATTGAAGCAAAATAAGAATTGAAAGGATAGGTATGCATTAGGGCCTAGACCCTAAGGGTTGAGCCGATCGTTGTAATATGGACTGAAACCCCTAACTTAGGAATTATCCTAGCCTCGATCTTTAGAGGGAGTTATAGGTTCCCAGAATCTAGCCTACTTGTAATAATGCAGCAGTGATCTCGAACATCACTATATGGTTAATGCATCTTGTTGATGATAGCTTTTTCAAGATTGGGGATGCACGTAAAATAGATGAAGGAGAATACTACATCATGATATTTTAAGGCTATTATAACAATCATGATATTTTCAATTATAGACATTTATATAATTATATGTGGTAAATTTGAAGATATTATTTAATAAAAGTGTCGTAACAATTATTACATTTATGCACAAAATGTCGTTTATTGATGATGTATTAATATTTATACGTCACAATTTAATTATTTTTTTAAGTAAAAAAACATCATTTACTTTTGGGAAATAATAGATTTTTAATGTTGCTAAATATAAATATTTATATAATTATGTGTCGTTGTATTAAAGACGTTTATGCAAAAAAATGTTCTTATATTGAGGCCGTACTGATATTTATATGTCGCACTTTAATGACACTTTTTAGTCAAGAAATGATGTCTTATTTGGGACAAAATAAATACGTAGTGTGGCCAAATATAGTCGCAAATATAATTATGTGTTAAGAACTTGTAGATCCCTTTTTTTTATTGAAATGTCGCGAATTCAAAACGCAATGAATATTTTCTAAAAGGAAATGACGACACAAAAAAAAGTACGTGTGGCTAACTTAGGACGCTTTATTAAAACGTCGGGAAAATGTTTAAATTTATTATTAAATAATACGATAGATTTTATGTAGGGGTGAGCATGGACCGGTTCGGTTCAAAAACCGACCCGAATCGAAAAAACCGATCCAAAAAACACCGGATTTTATAAAACAATCCGATCCAAACTAAATTTTGGTTTGGTTCTGTCCAAACCGGTTCGGTTCGGTTTAGACTATGTCGAACCAAAAACATCAACTTCTTAAAAAAATAAAAATCAAAATAAAAATTTTATATAAGTAGTTTCTTTAAAAAAAAAAAAAAGAAATACAAAAAAATTAGCTTAAAAAATTAGTAATATTAAATAATACTATTACATCACAGTAAAATACTAAAATTCTCTACTTTTTTTTTCAACTCTCAAGTTTTAACAACTATAAATTAGCATCCAAAAATCATAATATAAAACTATAAAAGAATATAGTTTGAACAACTATAAATTAGCATCCAAAAATCACAATATAAAACTATAAAAGAATATAGTTTTAACAACTATAAATTAGCATCCAAAAATCACAATATAAAACTAAAAGAATATGATGTCTAAAATTCTCTACAATTAGTATATATTAATTTTATAATTAATTTTAATATTTTACCAATTATTCGGTTTTGAACCGAACCAAATCAAACCGAACCAAAGTGCAAACTTCTTAACAACTTAAAACCAAACCAAACTAAACTATAAAATGGATCGGTTTGGTTCAGTTCGATTTGGTTTAGATTTTCGATTTTTGGACATTGGTTCGGTTCTGCTCACCCCTAATTTTATGACATTAAAATATAAACGTTGCCAGCATGACAACGATTGTCATATGATATGGCGACACAATTTGGTTTACCAACACAATATTAATGTGTTGTTAAAAATTACAACACGCGATTTAACGACACATGTAACGACGTTTTGAAAAGCGTTCGTAATCGTTTAAAGATGCCGAAAAGCGTTGTTAAAAGCTAAATTTTTACGTTGTTATAGACCATTTTTTTTGTAGTGTTTCCGATTCCAAACTGCCTAGTTACATCCATACCAGACACACCACGCCACTCCAGCCCGTAAGCGTGCCACATCCGAACTATGCTGCAAATCTAACGCCTGTGTTGCAACTCAACACCTTATAAAAATACGTGACTTCGATTCCTCCGCCTCTTGACACAATGGTCAATAGTTTTCAGCATCCACGTGACGAGTTTGAAGATAAGGGTGTAGCTGGTAAAATATTCCAAGCTGCATGTGATGGGAAATTTCTTGATCTTTGGAGGACAATCCAAACCAGGCCAATCTGACCTCTCCATGTTATAGGACCAAATCGGATTGCATTGTGGACTTTCTTTAGGTATAATTTTGGAAATTTGTTACAAAAAGGGTACCGAAAAACCGTACCAAATTACATTGAATTGAGCCGAACTAGGTTGGACTAAAAGCACTGAATTTGTGTTTTTATTTTTATAATATAAATAGAACATTCTATTAATTGATCCTCTTTCATAAATCATAAAATATATCCTAGTATATGTACATTAATACATTTTCAGCAAAAACCAATGTGTAAGGGAACAAAATTCACCAAGTAAGGGAACAAAATTCACCAAATCAAAGTGTAAAAGCGAAATGTTAAATTTAACTAAATGCAAGGGCTGAAAACATTAGTTTACCTCTATAAATCACTAGAAATTTTGTTTTCGACTTGTAAGTTCGAAGAACAATTAATATCTAATTTATTTTTTTTTATGAATAAAATAAGAATAAATAGTTTAACCAGCAAAGAAGAGTAGCCATCACTCATACACATTCGGTATTAAATAATTATGTATCTAATTTCCTTTAGAAGAAATTAATTAATTTTGGGTGAAACCTATAATTTAACATGCATGATTTAGTAGCCGTCGCCATATCCGAAGTGGCAAGTATAGCTCAATTACAGTAAATTTCTTATATAGTAAGCCATATTTTCAAAAATACAAAAGTTTAGCTTCCACTAGTCGCAAAGTGTAAAAGGTATAAAAGAAATTTATTTATAAAGATAATATAGATTTTATATATATTTTTTTTAACTATTATAGGTTCCATCATAATTATTCTAATAAAGATACATGCGGTTTATATATATTATTCATACACATTTAAATTTCAGTACAAAAAAAATATCATATATATCTAAATAATGTAGATATAGTAAAAAAAATAAAATTAAATAAAAAGTAAAAATTAAACTGATAAACATAAGTAAATAATTGTATTGTTAATATATGACCACAGATTAACACAGGGCATCACTAATGCCTCAATGGGTTATGGTTTATATTACAAATTAGTTGAAAGTCAATGGCTAACAAACTAATTAATTGTATATCAATTAATACCTACAAATTATTCACATGTCAATCATTAATATATAATGACACTAAGTCCTAAAACACATCGCGTGTCTCACACGGCCATTGACCGCATCCTTCATCGATTATTTTCAAACAACAACAAATTACCTCACAAGGCCTCCTCAACCATTCCTTCGGTCATCAGAGACAGTTGTGAAACAACAACTTTAAAACTGACCGACTGGATCAAGGAAACAAGCCTGTTGTATGAAGTGTAAGGAATCATTCTGACACCTTGTGACCCAATTGGGCTATTTGTTAATAGAGACAGGTAAGCCGGTTCCCACCGTACACGTGTAAGGATTGGATCTTGTACTTGTAAAACGCACCGCGAGGACAGGCACAGGGTGAGTCTGTAATGTGGGCATGCCAGAAGGGGACCAAGAGCAGCCCATGCCCAACCAATAAGAGAAAGACGTACATAACGGCCTGACAAGTCCACGCGTCCTGATCGAGTATAAAAGGAACAGTAGGAAAACCCTACAGGTATCTTAATCTCAGTTCTCATATTTCATTTTCCTCTTATCCCCTCTTTCTCTAGAATTTTTGACTTAGACATCGGAGTGGACCCAGATGTCAGCCGATCCTCACTCTTTCTTTTTTACAGATACTTGGTCTTTTACCAAAGCAGACGGCCTTCCTGTCTATTCCGACCGCGTGGAAGCACATTCTTTCCTCGGAGCTATCAAATTGGTGCGGTGAGCGTGGACCCGCTGGACAATAATGTCATCGGGATCAACAACTTCAGACATTGTTTCAACAGTCCTTTCCCCCCAGGGGGGAGAATACCACCATTTCCAGAGGTCGCAATGCCCCTGCCTCCGACAACTGCAACTCCAAGTCCATCCAATACCTCCACCATGACTTTCGGAAGCTGCATTAACTCTGCTGGTGCCATTTTAGATCGGATCGCCAGGAACTACGGGGATGAGTCCCGTAGACCAGAATGATTTCCAGTGGGCAGTCCTGCAGATGTAAGAACAGGGCATGATAGGCTCCCTGATGAGTCGCAGTACTCCCTTCTCCATAGTAAATACTTTACCGGAACCCATCTCCCACCCAAGCACCGTTCGAGCCTTATTCCCCGTCACTGAGACTGGGGTAACTGTGGTGAGATCAGAAGGACTAGGACCAAACGCGATACACCCTACAGGCGTTGGCGTGACCAGCAGGAGAGAGATTGGAGGATCCCAGATAGGAAGCGCTCAACCCATCTTTGGTTGGGTGCCCACATCAGTCGGGGACCAGCCCTTTTGCAGGGCAGATGAACCCCAATACAGCAACTCAAGGGAGTAACGATCCCCAGATCCTCACCCCAAATCCCTGGTGTGGATTTCTTATCTGCCTCTCCCCCACATCGCTTAGCCCCACCCGAGCCAAATACCAACGCTACCTCAAGTACCCAACTTCTTCACTCTATACGGCTTTTGCAACAACACACCGGTCCCATACAATACACTGATTCCATGCAACACCCTTCCTCCTTCAACACCATCTCAAACCAATGCTGAGCTCACAAATGATCCCAGATTTATGGCGATGTTCAAAAAGGCACTAAGCACATTCGCTATACCATACCAGGAACCATTGATGGAGAACGGAGAATCTCCCTTTTCAGCCAGAATACTCAATCAGCCAATGGACCACAAGTTCAAACAACCAACCTTCGATAGTTACAGGGGCGACACAGATCCCCTAGTCCATGCTAGGAACTTCAAAAATCGGATGGACATATCTAGAGCAAGCAAGGGACTAATTTGCCGCCTGCTCCCTACAACTTTGATAGGAGCAGTGGCTTACTGGTTTGAATCCCTGGACCCCGAAACAATCGACAACTGGGACCGACTCAGGTAAGAATTTTGTAAAAACTTTATAAGCTCCATACAGACTGGAGTCGCCAATCGCACCCTTCACGAGGTGGTCCAAAAGCCTGGCGAATCCTTTAGGTCCTTTATTGACCGTTTTAACCTTGCATGTTTGGAGATTAGGAACCTAGATTTCAGCATAACCAAGGAGGCAATGATTAAGAACACTACCATTGAAAGGCTTCGAGGAGAAATCATAACAAGGAAACCCAAAGAGCTGACATAGATGATAGCCCTTGCGAAAAGCATGATAGAAATCGACGAGATTGATACACCTGCGAGAGGCAGAAGGCATGGTGATAGGGATAAGACTACTAGACCTGAGGAAAGGCACAAAAGGCGAGATCATAAAAGACCACCCTGGAGACAAGTCGCGATTCACACCATTAAATGCTCCACTCAGTGAAGTACTAGTGGCAATTCAGAGAAGCTCGGATGCAAGGAGCATTCGATATCCCAATATTAATAGGGAGTGAAAAGGAAGCATATTGCAAGTTTCACAGAGCCAAGGGCCATCACATGGACAACTGCTGAGTCCTGGCAGCTGAGGTGGACTTACTGATCAAGGTAGGCAAGTGTAGTAGATTTGTTGACTGCATAACGAAGAGCACAAACAAGGACAAAAAGCAGAAGGATAAAATAGATGACGATGAAAGACCAGTTAAGAAGTCCAAGGGAGTCGTTATGGTTATTACCGGGGGGCCCGAGTTTGAACCACCCAGCAAGAAGGTCAGGTCCTCGACTCATCAGACAGCAAATACAGGGAAATCCAAAAGCTTGAACCACTCGTTCTCAATTGACAGCAATGTGCGAGCACACCATGCAGATGCCTTAGTGATCGAGGCAACGGTGGAAGGATACACAGTGAAAAGGATCCTCATGGATACCGGAAGCTCGGTGAACATCATCACGAAAGAGGCGGCTCAACAGCTAGACATCTATCAGAGCAGAATCCAACCAGTGTATTCGCCCCTAGTAGGGCTGAGTAGCCACTCGGTCACAGTCGTCGAGCAGGTGGCACTAAGTATTGAGGTGGGCGATGATAAGCACAGCTGGAGATCCGAAGAAGAACTTGTGATAATTGACACCCCACTCGCCTACAACATCATATTGGGAAGACCCTTCTGAGTAGAATCAGAAGCAATCCTCTCTGTTCGGTATTTAGCCCTCTAAATACCAACCACCTCGGAGGTGGCAGTGGCTAGAGGAAGTCAGCAAGTGGCCCAGAAGACGTATCTAGCTTCCCTAAAACCGGGAGAAATAAGATGGGAACCAGAAAAGCAAGACAGAGCTGAGCTGGTAGATGAGCTAGAAACCCTTATGGTCGGACCAGGGAGATCAGTCCAAATTGCCAAGGAACTAAAGCCCGAGCTGAAGCAGGCGATCACGGTAATACTTAAAGAAGAGCAGGAGACCTTCGCCTGGTGCACCAGTGATATCATTGGGGTCCTGCCTGAAATAATGAAACACAGCTTGAATATAGATCCTACTTCCAAGCCAATAGCACAGAAGAGAAGAAAACATACACCAGAGAGACAAAAGGCGATCGAGGCAAAAATAAATAAACTAATGGAAGCTGGACACGTTAGGAAGGTGTTATATCCCGAGTGGCTAGCGAACGTGGTCTTGGTAAGAAAGCCAGGAGGAGCGTGGAGGATGTGTGTAAACTTCACTGACTTGAACAAAGCCTGCCCAAAGGACAGCTATCCTCTCCCCAGCATCGACCAACTGGTAGATTCAACTGTCGGATACGCAATCTACTCCTTCATGGACACAAAGTCGGGATACCATCAGATCCCCATGGACCCATTGGATAAAGAAAAGATCTGGTTCATAACCCACGAAGGCTCATACTACTATCGGGTGATGCCCTTCGGTCTGAAGAACGCAGGAGCAACATATCAGCACCTGGTCAACGACATGTTCAAAAAATAGATTGGAGAAACGGTCGAAGTATATGTGGATGACATGATCATTAAAAGCAAAGATGAAGAAAATCACGCCAAGGATATTTAGGAGGCCTTCAGAATATTGCAAAAATACCGCCTCAAGTTGAACTCGGAAAAATTCATGTTCGGAGTGCGAAGTGGGAAATTCCTGGGCTTCATGATCTCACAAAGAGGAGTAGAAGCAAATCCAGAGAAGATCAAAGCGATCTTAGACATGGTGCCACCCAGAACGGTGAACGAAGTCTAGCGCCTTAATGGCCGAATCAATGCACTGGGAAGATTCATCTCATTTTTATCTACAAGGCCATCAAGAAGGGCCAGAAGTTCAACTGGGATGATGAATGCTAAGAGGCATTCAGCAAGATCAAGAACTTTTTGGGAACCCTGCCGTTGCTGAGTCGGCCAATACCCGGTGAGATTCTATACTTGTATTGGCAGCAACCGACGAAGCTGTAGGCTCGGTGATGGTTAGAGAGGAGGAAGGGCAGCAATACCCAGTGTATTACACCAGTAAGGTGTTGAGAGGGGCAGAGCTAAGGTACCTAAGAATCAAGAAATTGGCCTTGGCAGTGACTTCAACATCCACCAGGTTACGACCCTACTTTCAGGCTCACACGGTAATTGTGAGAACCAATTTCCCTCTGAAGAAGGTGCTACAAAGACAAGATACCTCGGGTAGATTGGCCAAGTGGGCTATCAAACTCAGTGAATTTGACGTCCGCTTTGAGCCTAGATCGGGGTTAAAAGCCCAAGTCTTGGCAGATTTTGTGGCGGAGTTTATAGGATTGGAACCGAACCAGGTACTAAAAGCAGAATAATGGAAAGTATACGTGGACGAAGTACACATCGAAGGGCCTAAGAAGATCAAGATGTCATATGCTACGAAGCTAGCTTTCCCTGCCACTAACAACGCCGCAGAATATGAAGCAGTGATTAAGGGGTTGGAGCTCATTCGGGAAATCACTCCAGACTGGGTGAAACTACTAAGTGACTCAAGGTTAGTTTCTAACCAAATCAATAAAAACTTTAAAACTAAAGATCCTTGCATGTCCAGATACCTAGACAAGGTGCGGTGCTTGCTCGAAGCAGTCGAAAGCAAAGGCACCATTTGGAGGGTGGAAAACATTTCCAGAAATAAAAATTTTGAAGCAGACAAGCTGGCCAAGGTAGTAGCAAGCGCTAAAGACTGGCAATTCTTAAATTGCCCATATGAAGTTCAGACCGAATCTAGCATCGGAACAAATGAGGTGCTGACAGTAGAGAACACAGAGCTGGGTTGGATGGAGCCCATAGTAAAGTACTTGGTCGAAAGACATCTGCCCGAGGACAAAGGAGAGGCAATAAAGATCTCTAGGAAGTCACAGCGCTATGCAATGATTGACAAAGAACTCTACAAAAAGTCCTTTACCGATGCATGGCTAAAGTGCGTTACTGCTGAAGAAGGGAACTATGTCCTCCGGAAGCTGCACGAAGGAATCTGTGGGTCCCAACAGGCAGCACAGACGCTCGTTAGAAGAGCGATGCTACAGGGTTACTATTGGGAAACAATGGAGGCAGATGCAACTACTTATGTAAAGAGATGCCACCAGTGCCAAATCCATTCCAAAAGGTCCCACCCGCCGACAGCAGAGTAGAAACCAATATTAACCGGTTGGCCTTTTTCCACATGGGGAGTTGACATCGTAGGGCCAATGCCTGAGGCCAGCAAATAGAGGAAATGGATCATAGTTGCGGTAGATCATTTTAACAAATGGGTAGAAGTAGAGGCAGCCACAACGATCACACTGGAGAAAGTCATCTCCTACATGTGGGACCACATCATCACTAGGTTCGGGATACCTCATAAAATTATATCCAACAATGGCACCCAATTCACCTCGAACAAATTCGAGGAATTCTGTAGAGGACTCAAAATCATGCATAACTCCTCCTCGGTGGCACATCCCTAAAGCAATGGGCAGACGGAGGTCACGAATAGAACCATAAGAGATGGAATCAAGAAAAGGCTGGGGAGTCACAAGGGAGCATGGGCAGATGAGTTGAACAATATCTTGTGGGCTTATAGAACCTGTGAGCGGACGACCTTTTTCGGAACGCGCGGTGAAGCGGGAACCCGGGATTTTCTTTTTGGGTGGTTATGTTTTGGTTTTGAAAACGGTTTTTTAATCTTTCTTAGAAAAAACCTTTCATTTTATTGAAAAAGTCTTTTGTAGAAAACTTAGTTGTAAGTGTGAATTTTGGAAAGACAGGTTTTTCGAAAATCCCAATTTGAACTTAAAGATCTCGAAACCTAAATTTTGAAATTAGATACAGAGTCGCCACCCGGATCAGCTCATCCAGGAAATTCCGGTACAGCTCCCTACCAAGTGTAGACGCGGTACCTAATTCAGAGATTCAGGGTTCGGGCAACAGATTTACTAACCTCACTTATTTTTAATTATTATTTCATAATTTGATATTTTATTCACTTAAATCTACCCATTTTATCTTCCTTTAATCATTAACCAATGCTCATGCAAATGACATAAATATATAAAACTAAAATAAAGTGCAGAAAAATAAAAGTGCGGAAAAGTAAATCAGAGGCCAAATTACACAACCCAAGAAAAAGAAAACTCTCATCCTCATCTTTTACAACCGCCTATTATACACGATGATCTAAAAAATTACAATCGCCTAGATACACGATTTAATCTATAAAATACATTCAAAAATAAAAATAAAGCAAAAATAAAAGCTGCATCTAAATATGGTTAGCACCGATAAATAAATCACACCAAAGACTCATATAGGACAGAATAGGGGTATTTTAGGAAACGGGATCATGCAAAGGGGGTAACCAAGTCGACCCAATCGGTCGGCCCGGTTAGACCTGGAAAACGGTTTTTTAAATGCCCTGTAGGTTTTATGGATAAAAAATCAGTTTTAAAAGTGGTTTGGCTCATTTACATGCACTTTTCAAACTTTAGCGGGCCGGATATCCCGGGACCCGGGGGTCCCGTTCGTGTGTGGGCCTAAATCAAACAATCCATCTAAGGTCCAAAAGTATGCAAACATGCCAAAATTCATTTTTGAATGAGAAAAGAATGCAAAATTACAAGTTTAGAGCCCAAAAGGGCAAAACTGTAATTCTGCCCCTATTACAGCCGTGCCCCTGTAGCTTACAGCCGGGTGACTGTAATGCCCCAGAATTGATTCCAGTGTGTTTTCTCGTTTTTGAAAATCGTTTTGCAAATTTAGCAATTTTGCCTTAATGATAAGCTCGGTTTTTGACCTTATCTTTTAGGCAATTTCGTGGTTTGAACGGCAATTTTTAAAGTCTTTTGTGTGAATGTTTGTGTGGTTTTTGAATATTTTGTGATTTTTATGTTTTGGATAGATTTTTATAACTTTTAGTATTTTTCGTGTTTTCTAGGGTTTTTTTGTAATTTTTGTTAATTTGTTGTTTTTATGGTCCGTGGCGTTGGTGCCGTTATGTTTCTTTGTGCTTGTTTTGGACAGGTATTATGACCCGGACCAGAAGTTGGAGCATCGGCGGCGAGGAAGAGTTCAAAGTGCTGAAAATCAGGGTGGCACGGCGTGCCACAATTAGGGCCCGGCGTGCCTAGAGGAGTAGTCCAGTGGAGTGGCACGAAAACGTGCCACTCAGATCAACCCGGCGTGCCAACCCCAAAATTCGCACGGCACGGCGTGCCGCCTTCAGTTCTGCACAGCACGGAGTGCCAACTCCACTAGCACGGCGTGCCGAGCTCCGAAACCTGCTGTTGCCCTACTTTCATCTCTTCTTTTTCCTGGTTTTAACCTAGTCGTATAAATAGGTTATTTTCTATGTTTGAAGGGATCTTTTTCCAGTCTTTTTGAGTGAGAGCAGAAACTTGTAGTGAGGTTTTGAGCTTGAACTATTTGCTTTCTTTGAGTTTGAACCATTGATTGGTTGTAGTTTTACATAGAATCTTCCCCTTTTGCAACGTTCCTAGTTCCGGCCTGAGTTCGTCTATAGAGGTATACCCCAAGCATCTTCACACCGTCAGAATCCGGTTAATCGGACCAAAAGGGCATAAGTTTTTCTTCTTCTCTTTTGTAATTTGATTAAGTTAGTTTTGATTCCGCAAATCGATTATGTTTGGTTGTAAACACTGAATTCATTCATCTTTCTTAATTAATACAATTGTTGCAAGTTAATTTCAATTTTTATTCCTTTTCTTTATGTAATTTCTTTAATGAATGTCTAGTCTCATAAGATCTTAATTTATTAAAGTTCATATTTGTGGCATTACCTAGATTGACACCTAGGAAACCATTAGTATTGACGACACTGTGGAATTTACGTGCCCCTATTTTCTGAGCTTTAGAATTAGACCGCCTCTAAACAAGGGAAACCGGCTAAGGACCTAAAAGATCTAGATACGCTAGGTTGTATTATCGAAAGAGCATAATTAAGGGTTAATTGTTGAGTTAAATTCATCTTTTGTAATTAATTGATAAAGCCATCCCCATTAGCATTCATAGGTCGGTAAACCGCCAATTGATAACACAAAACTCAAGTGCAAAGTAAGCTGGAATAGATCAACTAGGAGTAGGATAGTTTAGTTGTTAACATAATCAACCCAAACTACGTTCCGCCTAGGAGACGCAAGGAACCCGAGTAGTTTAGTGTTTGCAGAATATTCTTTTCTCTGTGGGATCGATACCTGGACCAACCAGAATTATTACTTGTCAACGATAGGTACACTGCCTTAGTTGTGCATTTCTAGGTTTAGTTTTACTACTACGCCTAGGACCCATCACTTAACTACAGCCGCGCGGTTGTAGGTTACAGCCGCGCCCCTGTAGGCTACAGCCGCGCGGCTGTGATCATGAGTGGGACGACTGTAGCCGAAATACTCCCAAAAATTGTAAAAAACTCAAAACATGGCATTACAGCCGCGCCCCTATAGGTCACAGCCACGCGGCTGTAGGTTACAGCTGAGCGGCTGTAGCCGGAAAAACTCCTAAAAATCGTAAAAAACTCAAAACATGCAATCAAATCATAACCAGAATGAACAAAACGGATTTCTAAGGCCTCTCAGAAGATTACCTTGTCTGTGTTCCAGTGCTTGGACCACGAAAAATGGATTCGGATCCCAGAAACGTCTTGCAGTCACGAACAACTCGAAAAGAGTGCGATTTCCGAAGCCCGAACGGAACCACGAAGAAGATTAAAGGATTGGTTGTTATGTTTTCTTTTAAGATTATCTCTGTGTTCTTCTTCTTTTTTTTTATTTTAGGTGCAACTCTCTTTTTTTTTTCAATTGTGTTAAGAACCCTAGAAAAATCTAAGTGATGGTGTTTTTCTCTCCAAAAATCCTTTCTTTTTTTCTTTTTTAGTTTTCTGCCTCCCTTTACCCTAATCCCGGATTAGGAAGTTTAAATACCTCCCTTTTTGGTATTAAATCGGAATTAATTGCTGATTTCGGCAAAAAAGGAAAACTGACGCTTACAGTCGTGCGGCTATAGGCTACAGCCGCGCGGCTGTAGCGACCGAAATGCCTATTTTGCTTAAAAACCGTATTAATTGCTGATTTTGACCCAAAAAGGAAATATGAAGATTACAGCCGCGCGGCTATAGGTTACAGCCGCGCCCCTGTAGACTACAGCCGCACCGCTATAGGTTACAGCCGAGCGGCTGTAGCGGCCAAAATGCCTATTTTGCTTAAAAACCGAATTATATGTTGATTTTGACCAAAAAAGGAAATATGAAGATTACAGCCGCGCGGCTGTAGGTTAAAGCCGCGCCCCTGTAGACTACAGCCGCACGGCTGTAATGTCCAGAAAATGCCATTTTCACTTATTTTTCGTTCTTTTCCTTGGTTCTCTTAAAATACTCACTCGAATTCTTCGGGGTTCCGTACTAGGACTTGTCACACACTTTCGGGCTATCTGGGACATTTCCGACATTATCCCGGTTGGTCTGAATCTGCTTCACGTTTATCCGTGAAAAAGGTAACAGTAGCTTTCATCACTGAGGTCGGGAAAAAACCCGTGCTCACAGAACCACACCAAGAAGACCGACTGGGGAAACACCCTTTGCTATGATCTACGAAGTAGAAGCAGTAATCCCCGTCGAAATAGGAGCCCCCAATAACCGAGTGGTTTACTACACGAAAGCCCAAAATCATACCAATATGAAGTATCACTTGGATTCCTTAGAAGAAAGAAGGGAAAAAGCTTACATCCTGATGGCAGCCTACGAGAACAAAGTGGCCCGTTACCATAACAGGAAGATGAGAAAGATAACACTCAAGGAAGGTGACCTGGTCCTAAAGGACTTCGCAGTATCATAGGTAAGGGAAGGAATAGGAAAGCTTGGTGCAAAGTGGGAAGGGTCATACAGAGTGGCGGCAGCAGTTGGTCCAGTAATGTACAAGCTTCACAATCTAGATGAGAAAGAAATCCCACGTACATGAAATATTGCCAACCCAAGGCAATACTTCCCACCTGAGAATAACTAAAGAGAAAAGGGCTGCACTCTTTTTCCCACTAATTGATTTTTCCCAATGGGTTTTTCCATAGTCGGGTTTTTAACGAGGTAGTACCTTCAATTGTAAAACTTAGCAGGGGACGCCCTCTAAGATGTAATACGAAAAGATAAATAAAATATCTTTCAAACCTCCAAACAGGAGTCGTTCATAACCGAATAAATACATTTATCCTAAAACCTAAATTGGGTCTGAATGAATAATGAAAGAATACATGTGCAGCACAAAGCCACAAGCTTAAAGGCCAAACATGAGAGAATTTCGGTGAACAAAATAAAAGCCAAGTAAAATAAAGCTAAGTAAAGTAAACAAAAACAGAGCATCTAGAAACAAGATTCTTTATTAATATGGCAAGCAAAGTACAAACAAAAGCCTACTAAGGCCTTGAAATTACAAATTTTATTGAGTGAGAGCACTCGCTCCAGGAACGCTACTTCCTACATCTACCGGCTCCTCAGCGCCTACTGGTGACACTGCATTGACCTCATCCAGATCAGGACTATCACTTGGAAGCTCGTCATATTGAGGAAAATTGACCGAGTCCAAGTCCAGGACCAGGTCAGGATGAATTGCTTGGCAGGCAGTGAGGACGCGTTGGCCGTACATTTGTCCCAAAAGAACCACTTTGCCAGTTGAGCGAGGAGCGTGGCGTCACATTTCTCAGTGCTTTGTTTGTGCGTCGCCTTCTCATCCTCTAGCTGCTTCTTGAGAATGTCCATCTGCTCCCATGCAGCCTTCTCGTCCTCCAACTGCTTCTTAAGGCTATTAATCTCCTATCCTTGCATCCAGGCTTTGTTTTTCTCTGCCTCTAGCGCCAACAGAGTCTCCTTGAGCTTCTTTTCTAGGTGGCTGGTCTTGGATAAACGACCAACCAGTTCAACTACTCTAGAGAACCCCTACGAGACAACAAGCCAAATAAAAAAAGAGAAGAGAGAAAGGAGAGGACATGAATACGAAGGAATAAAAGAGCCAAAATCCTTATAGAGGACAACTCCATAAGGCACATGGAAGCCGCCTCGCTGTCACCCAGCTTGCCATACTCATCCTTGTCAATCGGTAACATAAACCCAGACTTGAGCTCGGCTTGAACAGCCGAATCCTTTATTCAGACCTTTTGCCCCCCTCTTCCTCGCAACCAATGCTGAGGAAGAACGCAAGGAAGGGGACATGGTCCTGAAGAGGCGGGAGTCACTCCAGAACCTTGACCAAGTAAAAACAACGAGACAAAAAGTGAGGTCAGTACAAATAATAATAATAATAATAATAATAATAATAATAATAATACACTAGGGAAAAGAGAGCCAAACTTACAGAATGAGCAGCCGGCTCAAGACCAGCAGGAGCAGTCCTCTTCCTATTTTGTGCCTTTAAAGCGCCTGGCACTCTGCTCGGTTCCTCTGCGCCGAACGGAAGCTCTTCAGGGTTTGGGTGCGGTTCCTTCAGCAATTTTTTCCTCTGGGTAGCTAAAACGCGACCAAGAGCATTAGCCGCATCTATTCCTGAAAAAACAAACAAATGACTAAGCAAAGATGAAAAGATACCTCGTCTAGGGACTAGACCCGGGTAATAGATAAAGCCGGTTCCTGACTCTTCCCATTCTACGAGCCTAATCTTCTCAATGTAGCATCAACAGCAACCTGCCAGGTCCATTTGTCAGGAGCCAAAGTCCTGAACTCCTCAAGGAAAATTCCTTCACCCGGCTCTACGCGCTGGTGGGCCTTCCCTGCCCCCCTAAAAGACCAGCTGGTGGGGAACTCTTTCAGACCCTCTTGGACCTTTATATAAAAGAAGAAGTGCTTGAACCGCTTCAGAAAAGCAATCCGTCCCTTGAGGGCATAGAAGTCTCCCTTCTTGGACAACTGGTAGTGGTCCTCTTCAGAGTTCAGCTTAGGAGTAGCCAGCTTCCGAAAGAAAGCGGTATTTAAATTAAACCCCAGGTTGTCACACAACCAGTAGGTAGCACAGATATCCCCCCAGGAGTTAGGATGGATTTGAGCTGGGCAGAAGCCCCAGTTAAGGAGGATGTCGTAGATACCGGATGGAAGAGGGTAGGAAAAGTCAGATCGAATCTAGTCCATGTATATAGAGAAATAGCTTGGTGGGGGTTTTTGGACACGCTGATTCCTAAAAGGCAGCATGACCCGACAATTACGCAACCAAGGGTATACCTCTCTATAAAGATTTATATGACTCTCATGAGTCTCAGAAACCATCTCCTCTATACGAGGAGTCATTCTCTTAGCCCTAGTTCTGCTAGGACCGGGTCGAGGAATATCAGACGGAGAAGAATCCACCTGAATGGGACCTCTAACAGGTGGCTCGACAGATATAGTAGGCGAGACTGAAGTGCCCACCTCCTCAGCACCAGTAGGGGGCGCTGAAATGGGGGAACCAGACCCTAAAGAGGAGGTTAGTTGGTACTCATTTCCTGAAGAGGAAGGCGGACTCGGTAGGTTTGGAGTGGTGAGCACCTGGTAGTCATCAGGGTTTGTTGGATCTAGGAGATGGCGAGCCGGTTTATTGCCAGTACTTTTGAAATCGAAGCCAAGGGTGCCCCTACCATCCCTAGGGCGATTCCTTGAGTTTGCTAATTCCCCGGATCCCCCATTATCAGAAGAACCTAGATCACTAAGGGTCACAGAAGAACTCATGGATTCAAGCAAAGGAAGGGAAATAAAAGCAAATAACTAGCAGAAACCCAGAAAAACAAGGAAGATGAACAGGCGAGAAACCAAACCCACACAGACCCACCTAGAGAGCAAATCTAAGCAAAAAGGAAAATTTCTGCAGAAATCTAAATTGCAATTCCACTAAATCAAAGAATGAAGAAGAAAAACTTACTGGGGAATAAGGAAATCGAGAGAAGCAGATTGCAAAATGTCGAATGAAGAGCTCACAAATCAAAGAAAGAGGACCTTGAAAATTCTCGAAACTAATGAAGAGTAGGAGCCAAGTTTCCCTTTCAAAGAAAATAAGGAATGGGCAAGTGAAAGGACGCATTCTGACACCGCTTAAATAAGGGGACACCTGTCGCCCAGGCGTTGGGTGCACAAGGCCCAAGAGACTCCTTGGTTCCCATAATCCTCCCGCCAAAAAATCCTTAAAAGAGTTTGAATTTTTCACCGGGGGGGGGGGGGGGGGTGGGACTCCTGATAACACTAAGTCCTAAAGCACACCGCGTGTCTCACATGGCCATTGACCGCATCCCTCATCGATTATTTTCAACAACAACAAATTACCTCACAATGCCTCCTCAACCATCCATTCGGTCATCAGAGACAGTTGTGAAATAACACCTTTAAAACTAACCAACTGGATCAAGGAAACAAGGCTGTTGTGTGAAGCGTATGGAATCGCTCTGACACCTTGTGACCTAATTGGGCTATTTGTTAATAGAGACAGGTGAGCCGGTTCCCACCCTACACGTGTAAGGATTGGATCTTGTACCTATAAAACGCACCGCGGGGACAGGCATAGGGTGAGTCTGTAATGTGGGCATGCCAGATATGGACCAAGAGCAGCCCATGCCCAACCAATAAGAGAAGGACGTACATAACGGCCTGACAAGGCCACGTACTCTGATCGAGTATAAAAGGAACAGTAGGAAAACCCTACAGGTATCTTAATCTCAGTTCTCATATTTCATTTTCCTCCTCTCCTTTTTCTTTAGAATTTCTGACTTAGCCATCGGAGTGGACCTAGAGGTCACCCGATCCTCACTCTTTCTTTGTTACAGATACTCGGTCTTTTACAAAAGCAGACGGTCTTCCGGTCTATTTTGACTGCGTGGAAGCACATTCTTTCCCCGGAGCTATCAATATATATAGAAATTACTAAAAATGTGTAAATATATAATGGATTATTATATATATTTCCATTAATAAGTACCAAATGCATAGCAATTAAAACTATATTGTAATTAAGGTGGAAACCAATCATAGCATCTTAATTACATTTATTTTGTGGATAATTCATTAAATTTATAAACTCCTAAACCACCAACCACACATTAACGTGACAAGCTCCATGTGTGAGCATAATATAAGAGTAGTTTATGTATTAAAAAAAAAAAAAACTCTAGTACCTAACTGAAAAAATTGCAATTAAATCAGAATGACAAAACTTAATCAATAAAAACAACAACCAAAAAAAAAAAAAAAAAAATCCAATAATCAATTAATACATATATTATTTACTACATGTAATCCAACAATATTCTATAACAGATCAAGTTAACAATATTAAAATTAAGTCTCACAAATATCACACCAATAATCCAATAGTATCCTAATATTAATCTAACAGTATTCTAATAGTAATCCAATAACATTCTAATAATAATCCAATAACAATCCAACAATAATCTAAGAATAGTCCATTTATGGGTTTAAAATTATCGATGGTACATGAATATTCACCTTACTAATATAATGGTATATGAACTTCAAAACCAGACATAAAAGTAAATCAACTTAGCAACCCACTAACAGAAAAGTCAAAATTACTGTTGATCATGAAAAATACCGTTGACCACATCATAATCTGGTGAAAACCGCCACGTCATCGTTTTGAAAACCGCTACGTCTTCTTTTTTTACCGGTTCCTTGCGTGGTCAACGGTATTTTTGACAGTCAATGGTAGTTTTGACTTTCATGTTAGCGGGTTGCTAAGTTGATGTATTTTTATGTCTAATTTTGAAGTTCATGTACTATTATATTAGTAAGGTGAAAGTTCATGTACTATTGATGATTTTTAACCTCCATTTATGTGAAATTGTTGAAATGTTCAATGTTTACTGAACAAGTGGAAAAAGACTTTTACACATATATAATAATATGATAGAATTATATTAAGGGAGATATGAAATTCACCATACCAATATTAATCAAACACAAATATATATAACTTTTTAAGTATCTTATTAATTAACTAGACTATAAAATTACTAAGATTCTGTTGGATTGATTTTACAAGGGATTTTTTTTTTTTTTTTTTACAGTATATGAACTAGTTGCTAGCACAAAACACTGGATGGGAAGAATAAGATAGAATGAATATGTTGGTTTCTGAAATGGTAGGAGACGAGTAATTAACTATGTGGAAGATAATTTTTTAATGAAGCATATAATACTAATTAGTAATTAAGGTAAAATCTATAGTTAATTAAAGTTAAAATCATAGTTGTGAAAAACGGACTGGACCGGTAGGTCGGACCGGGTTCGACTGGAACCGGAGATCAGACCGATCGGTTTCTATCCGGTTTTCACTCTGGTCAATAACCAGTCAATTTTTGATCGGACCGATCGGTTGAACCGGAAAACTATGAACCGAACCGGTTTTTTGGTTCGACCAGACTTTTTTTTAAAAAAATTATTTGAATATAAAATTTAAGTTATTATTTTGAGGTGTTTTTAATTAAAATAAAATATAGTTTGTATTTTTAAATTATTTTAAATTAAATTAATATTTAATTGTAACTACAAAAACTATATTTCATAAATTGAGTTTTTTTAATTACTATATTGTGTTTGAAATGTTTAAACTTAAAGAATTATAATAAAAATGTTCAAATTTTCATAAATTATAAATATAAAAATAAAAATATATTAATATTTTAATATATTTATTAAATCCGATTCGATTCCGGTTTAATCCAAAATCCATGAATCCATCCCTTCACCGGTTCGATGACCTGTCTAAATCTGAAAACCATGGTTAAAACACAATAAGCAAATACATTAACACGGCCTAGCTACTGATGTAGAAACAAATTAATCAATAATTTACTATAATTATTTATAATTGACATATGAATAAATAATTTTTAAACTAATTGATACATGATAAATGATTAATATAGAATTGATATTTAATTAATATGATTCTAAATCTTGAATATTTTGATAATTATTACTAAAGATATTCTCTAATCAAAGTGATGAGCCAGTACTCAATTATGATACATGTAATTACTTTGGTTTAATAACATTTGACATTTCTAAAATATAATAAATTAAAATATTATAAGATAATTAATTTGTAACCAATGTTATCATAACCGTACCGGACATCAAACCGGTGAAGCTACTGGTACGTGGTACAACCGGTTCAACCGGGTAATACCGGTGGTTATACCGGATTATTATTTTTTTTTTAAAAATATTATTTAAAAAATAAATAAGCTTATAAATTCATCAAACACAATTTTCAAATATTTAATACTCAAAATAATTTCATGAAATATCCTAAAACTTCATCAATTTTAAATTTTAATGATAATTGATTTAAATTTTAAAATTTGAAAAATTTTGGTTTGAAACCAAACCGAACCAGAACCAAACAAAACTAATTCAGTTTGGTTCAAGTCAAACCGAATGTATATTGGTTTGATTTTGGTTTTTATAATTTTATATGTTTATTTTTTGGTTCGGTTTAAAACTTCATCAATTTTAAAATTTAATGATTATTGATTTAAATTTTAAATTTTGAAAAATTTTGGTTTGAAATCAAACCGAACCAGAACCAAACAAAACTAGTTCAGTTTGGTTCAAGTCAAACCAAATGTATATTGGTTTTTATAATTTTATATGTTTATTTTTTTGATTCGGTTCGGTTCGAACAGAACCGAACTGTCGAACCGAACCGAATCAAAACCAAAGATAGAAAATGGTCAAAACCGGTTTTTGACCGGTTCGCCGGTTTACTGGTTTTTAAACGGTCGAACCGGTCATCTCCGGTTTTTAATCAAACCGTCCATTTTAATCAAACCGACCGGACCCATGGCCGGTTCGCAGTAAAACCGGTCGAACCGGCCGGTCCAGTTCGGTTTTCACAACATTGTTTGCAACACGAAGCTTTTTAACTTTATATTTTTCACTATCCAGCCTGAATCTGGTGGATTTCTGTTAGGAATTATTATATGGTATTTTTATTATGTTTGTGAAGCAGTAGATTCATGATTCATCTCCAGTACAAAAAAAAGATTCTTTTTTTTCAAAAAAAAAAAAAACTGAAGTATAAAAAAAAAAAAAAAAAATCATGATTCACTTAAACAAATAATATAATTATGAATTTTTATTTTTTAGTTAAAAATGATTATCAAAATACTAATTGAGTTCACCATCGCCACGTGCTTGTTGGCGCGTAAACCTCCACAAAATCGATCTTCCGCTCTCACCGACAGTTATCTTTGCTTCTCTCGCACAGTCCCTCCTAGCATACCCACCACCACCTCCATCTCCACCTCAGCTTCTTCCCCCTCTATACGCCGTTTAGATCTCCTTCTTCATCTCCCTCTGTCTCTCTCTCTCTCTCTCTCTCGCCATGGATTTCGTATCTCGCACCAGATCTTATCTCATTCTCGTTTGCTCACTCCTCTTTTTATCCTCAACTGTTCACCTCACTAATGCCTCTATTCACATCTACGACAAACAATCCTTCAATGAAGTCGGAAATTCTTACCTTCTTTCCGGTGGTAGTGAAGGCATTGTCGCCTCTCACTCTACTGGCCGTTCTTATATCAGGTTTTCATCAATTCCTTGTTTCATTATTGTTATTAGTACAAGTTTGTGTGACTAGTTGGATTTTTTGTGCTTCCTTTTTCTGTTGTGAAATATCTCTTATCGGATCTGATGTTCCACTATATTGATATTGTTTCGAGATACTTCATTTTGAAGGGGGGAAATGATTTAGTAATTCTGGATTTGGAGAATGGTGAGATTTTGTTCAATTTTGAATGTATGTAAAGATAAATGAAAAGATCTGCTGTTAAATCCCAGGAATTTGAAGTAGGATGCCTTGAAGCTACTCATTTATTTTATTTTTTTCTGCCGATTATGAGATTTTGATCTTACCGAAGTGACTATTAACTTTCGATTTCTGGAAAAAAATTATAGAAATGAAAGAAAGTTTTATGTGAATTCATGAAGCTGCATGCATTTGTTGGCGTTATAGATTTATGTTAGAAGATTGTTTAACTATATATTCACTATTGGAACAGGTTTAAGGATATTATTTTTTGGAGGACCAAGGATGCAGCTGAAGAGCATTCAAAAACGGAACATAGTACTGGATTGGTACAGGTTGTGATTTTTGAAGCAGCTGACCGGAATAATATTGGTGGCTCTGCTTATGGTGGACAAAGATCGATATGTTGCACCCCTGATCTTGCTAAGCTGGAAGGTTGCAAGCAAGGTGAAGTCATTAGGATACCTTCGGCAGCTGACAGCAACTGGCCTATTGTTTTGAATGTACAATTTAGTGGTACTGACTTATCTACTGAAATTAGAAATGAGGTAGTTAACATCACAAAGACTGGAATGTATAACCTATTCTTTATTGCCTGCGATCCAGAACTCAAGGGACTAATAATGAGTGGGAAGACAGTTTGGAAGAACCTTGATGGCTATTTGCCAGGTCGGATGGCGCCTTTTATGAAGTTTTATGTGTTCATGTCTCTGGCGTATCTTTTACTGAGTATTATTTGGTTTACCCAGTACATGAGGTTTTGGAAGGACATACTGCAACTTCAGCATTGCATCACAGCCGTTATTGCACTAGGGTTATTTGAGATGATTCTTTGGTATTCTGAGTATGCTAATTTTAACAGCTTGGGAACAAGGCCAGTTGCAATTACAACTTGGGTGGTGACAGTTGGAGCTGTGAGGAAAACTCTTTCTCGTCTTCTTGTTCTCTCCATTTCAATGGGTTATGGTGTTGTACGACCCACTCTTGGTGGTCTCACCTCAAAGGTTCTTCTTCTTGGATTTACATACTTTTTGGCATCCGAGTTGCTTGATATAACTGAGTATGTGGGGAACATTAACGACGTATCTGGAAGAGCAAGGCTCTTTTTAGTCCTTCCCGATGCATTCTTGGATGCATTTTTGATTTTGTGGATCTTTACATCACTTTCAAGAACTTTGGAGCAGCTACAGGTAGCTATCTGACATAATAATGTGTTTATATTTTGTTCATCTGGTCATTCTTGTCAATTTTATTTCATCCTGACTGATTTTGGATTCCAAAAATATCATTATGCAGGCAAAGAGAAGTTCTGTTAAGCTGGATATTTATAGGAAGTTCTCAAATGCACTAGCTGTGGCAGTCATAGCTTCTGTTGGTTGGATAGCATACGAGGTATGGTCAGTGCCAATCTATGACAAAGTGCACCTTGCTTACTGTAAACTTTTATTACATTTTTCTTTCACTGCATTCTTCTTTTACCATTTTTGGAATTATACACGAGTAAATGCCAACAAGTCTGTGTACATTGTTTTAAAAGATGGATGGAAGTATCTTTAGATGACCAATCGAATGATGATGGTCATTTCCCCTTTCCTTTTCAGTTCAGCTACTAATAGTATACTTAAACTGGGATAGAACACTTAAAGCATCTAAAGTTTTATGTTGCACGAGTTAAAATATGTGCTACATTATTTTCCTGTTGGATGTTGATGCAAGTTTCCTTTACTGGCTTTTCATGGTATACATTATGTAGGCTGCTGGCACATATTAGAGATGTGGTCAGACATTAATAGGTGTAGCTATTGAGATCTAACGTATGTTTTACCAATTGGTGTAGCTCAATTGACCTCCGCTATGTGGTGGAGGTGGCATGTAGTAGATTTGAATCTCAACTTCTTCAATCTTCATCCCTCGATTATCGTATAAAAATTATGATATTGGGATCTAAGGACTATGCCGAATTATCTTTATCTAGTGGGAAACAGTGTCTTTTTTGCACTATTCCAATGATTCGCATGGAGTTTATGGTTATACATCACTATCGATCTTATACAATCCAAGGAGAGGTTTCATGCCAAAATGTCTAACAATACTCAAGATATGAGGAAATTGCTAAAAGTAGTTGATGACCACCCATCTTGTCATTAGCTGCTTCAAAAATGCAAACTTTTCTTTGCTCATTCCCATTTGGGAGGGATTGTTTTTTTGTGTGTTTTCCCCATCCAACAGAATGCTGCTACTCTTGTTATCTTGTCAATAATGTTGTAATTTGCTTCTCTAATTAGTTAGATGTTAATGTTTATGACCCAGTTCTCTGAGAGGCTGATTTGCTTTTCTTACAGGTTTATTTCAAAGCAACAGATCCATTTAATGAGCGCTGGCAAAGTGCTTGGATAATTACTGCATTCTGGGACATTCTTGCATTTGCCTTGCTAGGTGTTATTTGCTATCTATGGGCTCCTTCTCAAAGCTCCCAAAGGTATGGTGTAAACTGAAACTATTTCAATCGATGTATTCTGTCAGATCAGGAAGCTTAAACACTAATGATACTTAAATATCTTGGACTTCTAGCCAGAGCTTTGTCGAGGTTAATAATTAATTCAAATAAAGGCAACAATAAAGTAATATTAATGTCATTCGGACAAGGCTGAGGCAGGGATATAGTGAGATAATGTGGTCACCTTCTCATCACCATTTTCTTAATCCAAGGATTAACGAACCCCATGAAATAATGAGAGATAAGTAATTTATAACTACAGAGAGGAGACAGGGTATTGAGTGCCTTTTCGCCAAATTTGAGAGAATCACATTGTGCATTTTATATACTTAATCAGGGAGTTCTTTTTTCTCTGGACGTTTTTTATGATATGATATGATTCCTTACAATTTCATAACACCGTGTGAAGAAAAGTTCTCAACTTTTTGTTTCATTTTAAGTTTTCCCTTTGCAGGTGCTGACTGATTCTCATCTAAAACAACTTGGATACTTGTTTAAAGGTCCAATCCCTTTTTGTTCTGACTTTAGTTGTTGATTTGCTTAGATATGCTTACTCAGAAGAAGTGGGAGAGGAATCAGATGACGAAGAAGCTCAATCTTTAACGAGGGGAAAATCTGATGGTGGGATCAGTTTAGTTGAAATGAAAGAAAAGAAAGCTGAGGAAGACAGTGAGACAGAGGAGGATAAGAGAGAATGAATGAACAAGTACTGGTAAACATATTCTTTTAGGAATATCATTCAAGTTCAACAATGCTAAATGGTAAGCAATGCTGTCAATTTGAGCTCAGAGTCTGTTGCCTGCAACGAAATTTCAGAGATGCACTTCCACTTGGCATGCAGAGGTTGAAAATTTTGGCCTACTAATATGATTCAGGTTTCTTGGATCCCAGTATCAGTTTGTGCCATTGTGTAAGTATATGAAAAGCAAGGTTGAAAATCTTGATTCTTGGGCCCTGTTTGGGGAGAGTATAATAGTGATTTGTTCAAGTCTTCATTCTTTCCTCTCTCTTTAATTTATTATTCATATGATGCTCTGTTTTCCGTTTCATTTTTCTTCTTTTCTCTTTTGGCTGAAAAGAAGGATTTATTATTATTATTATTATTATTATTTATTTATTTTTTTGTCTAACAGTTGAGAGAAATACTCTCACTTTCACTTTTAATGTACTATATAAGTATGATTACGTTATGATAAATTTAAATTAATTTCAACATATATGGTATATCTGGTTCAGGCTGGGTTAAATCTAAATTAATATGATAACTTCATATTAAATAATGTATATAAAAAACTTATAACATTTTCTTAAAATTAAAATTACAGTTTGAACTATTGTATTGAAGTTATTTACTTACTAGAGTTACCTTTGGAATGAAACTAATATAACCATAAATAGCTTTTATATTAAAAAAAAATATTGATTAATTTTAGGGATGAGTACAAAAATAAATCATTTAAGGGCTGTATTTCAAAATGTGATAAATTGGGATCTGTGGTTTGGTGGTTTTGCAATGAAGGGTCTATTATTTAATCACTCTCGTAAAACACTTCTATTTTTGAAAATTTATTCTGAAATTTTACAAATTTGTTGATGAAATTACAATAGATATTGGTATCAAAAGTTGAAATTTTTTAGGAGATGATTATATTTTTATTAATTAATAATGAAAAAGATAACAAAAAAATCATAAAAGTAAGAAAAAATTTGCCAAAAGATCCAAAATTACAAACCTTATTGTAAAATTATTATATAAAAATTGCCAAAAAATCCAAATTTTCAAACCTATATTTTTCGGATATTTTTGGGCAATTTGTCTATTTTTGATTTTTTTTTACATTATATAATTAATAAAAATATACTCAATTCCCCAAAAAATTTCAAATTTCGATACTAAAATCTATTGTACTTTAATCAATAAACTTACAAAATTGGATTTTTTTGGCAATTTTTCTATTTTATTTTTTACATTATTAATTATTAAAAATATACCCAATTTTCCAAAAATACCAAGTTTCAATGCCAAGATCTATAGAGAGTTTTAGAAGAGTATATGGGATGATAAACCCTTGATTTGTAAAACCATTAAACCACACGTCTCAGTTTGTCATATTTTGAAACACAATTCTCGATTTGCAAATCGATCAAACCACGAAGTTCATTTTGTACTTTCTCCTTAATTTTATATTTCCCTTCCTTAAAAAAAAAAAAAAAAAAAAAGAACTTTAGCTTGAGATTTTATGTAGTTTATATATATATATATATATAGTCAATGTAGTCAAAATGCAATTTTTAACACATCATTTTTCTTGTGTATCCCTACTTAATTTTATGACTATTAGTTAATATATAGTTTTGGTTATAAATTAATATGCATATATTTTATAGTTTGTGAATAACAATATACATTAAATAAGAGTACGTATATTGAGAAATTGAAACTTTAACTAATGTGAAAGGAAATAGGACGAGAAACCAAATTAAAAATACGGAGCATCTTTTAGATATGAAAATAGTATAATTAGTACAATTCCAATAAGATTCTAAGCTCTTAATTATTCATTTTATATGTATATATTTTAACCCGAAAATATAAAAACTATGATTACATACATAAATTTAAAAATTTCAAAAGTTGGATCATTCTAAAAATATTTACTTTA
Organism: Euphorbia tirucalli; assembly: GCA_039660915.1. NCBI lineage: Eukaryota > Viridiplantae > Streptophyta > Magnoliopsida > Malpighiales > Euphorbiaceae > Euphorbia > Euphorbia tirucalli. Next base: position 17,895,129 of record CM077633.1, on the reverse strand, counting down.
TAATTTCATTCTTTTTAGGAGATTTGATCCTTCTATTTAGAAAGTGTACACTATCAATCAGCATGTAGTTGTTTTTAATGAAAAAAATATAAAATCTGACCTAAGGTAAAACATGATAATTTACTAGTAAATTTGGATTTATTTTGTAATTGAATAACTAGCTAGTAAGTTATTTCAAAAACATCTCTAGAAAAGGGGTTTTTTTTTTGTTTTTTAAATTATTGAAAATCTAAAAAAATTTTCTAATAGTTATAAGTAGTGTATATTGAAATTAATACAAAAGAATAAATTTGTAGGAGGTACTGGTAATCGAATTTTCTAAATTTGCAATTCTCCATATATATATATTTTTTGAACTAAATATTTTGGTAAAAAAAAAAAAAAAATTTGCAACGAAATCTATTTTGATGAATTGCGGCAAACTGTAGCGAAGCAGCTGCAGAGTGACTGAACTCAAAACAGAAAAATTTAACAATCAAACAATTTATCGATCAATCAGCCCAACAAGTACTATATATTTATATATTTATTTATTTATTAATGGCCACAAGTAATAACGGAGGAGGCGGAGGAGGACAAGAGGAACAACTCAAAAAAATGGCAGAATTAAGCAAAACCCTAAAAGAAGGTGAAAGGATAGTTGCCCCCACCAGAAGACCCGACGGTACTCTTCGTAAACCTATCCGGATTCGCGCCGGTTATGTGCCCCAAGACGAAGTCGCCATCTATCAATCTAAAGGTGCCCTGGTATGTGTACCCTTCCTCTAATTCATCTCCACAGAATCCTTATAGTTTGATTCATGGTACTTAGAGTGTGCATATTGCTCTAGTTTTGTGTTTAGCTGCTGAAATTGTAGGAATACTAGATCTTTCTACATTTATATTCCTTTCATTTGCTGAAACCCTGTTATGCATAATATGTGTATAGATTCTGGCAAACAGATTGAGAGAACAATCTGGATAAGCCAAATATAGAGCATGAGAGCTGCCAGGAAGCTCTTCCAGCCGGCAATTTATACTGATTCCCTATAAGACTAATGACAGTATCTTGAATTTCGGTTGTAGTTCAATTAAATGCTTAAAAAAAGTCACTATCTCCCTGCTTTTGATGTTCCAATTTGTAAAAAAATCTAGCATTCTTGTACAGTTATTTATTCTTGAAACCGTTTCAGCATTGGCAACTTTTCCAATAGTCTTCAAGTATATAATGATTTGTATCTGATTTAGGAGCATGGTTTTTGTGTGCTGATCCTGAATAGAAAGAGAGCGACATTAAAGATTGTTATGACATATTGCTTATATACAGGGTATAGTTTCCTCTCAGAGTTACACATTGTGCAATGAGAGTTTGAGTGGATGAGTTATCATTTACAATGAATTGTATGAAAATTACAATACTCTTGATTATAATTTACAATTAATTCTCTGCCATTAAAGGAATTAGATGACCTAACTAAGCTCATGAGTTCTCTCATAGTGAAAAAAGAGGAAAAAAAGATACAATATGGTTGTTATTTTGTGTAGTGGAAAAAGGAGATGCAATCTCAGCAGGCTGTGCCTCCAGGTTATGATCAAACTCTCGATACTAAACCAAAGACAAAATCAGTAAAAAGGAACGAAAGAAAGAAGGAGAAGAGGTTGCAGGTTTGTTCCGTGCTTATTCTTGTGGTCTTGCTTCAATTTTAATATCAATACTTCTGGTATCATCATGTTATTCGGCCTTAGCTTAGGAATCTTTCTTGGGTTATCAAACAACCAGACTTCAATTCCATTTTTTTAGTCAATTATTTAGGTTATTCTTACGAAAGTATTGTGCAATTTAAGATACCTGATACTACTGTATCTATTGCTATATATTGATTGTAAAAAGATTGGGTTACTACCATTTTGACAATTTCTTCAATGCTAGCTCTAGTAAACTCAGAAGCCCTGATCAGTTGTGTATCTACAAGTCACAAATAATTTGAGAGTAAAAGTCTAAATCATTTATTCTAGTTCAAGCCAGTGTTATTACAGGCACTAGAGGCGCTAGCCTAGGCGCTCAGGCGAGGTGAGTCAAGACACGAGCGCCTTGAACCTCCCTGGACGAGGCGCCTTCAATCAGGTGCTGCCTAGGTGAGCGACTCAGCCTAGGCATTGGACATGGAGAAGGCGTTCTTCTGTAATTTTCAATCTTCTTTTGGAAAATTTGTAATGCTATCTCTGAAAGGAAAGTAGGAAACGTTAATGATGGGAAGGATTTGGAAAGAAAAATCATGATTTAAGGATTATAAATATTGATTTGGTTTTAAAAGAATCTTCAACTTTCCAAAACAAATGAAACATATTTAAGGAAAGCAAATGAATAGGTAGAGTCAGATTGCATAAAATAATTGCGGAGGTAAAACAATTATTTCTCTCTTTAACTAAGAAGGAAATATAGAAGATATGGAAAGAAAAACCGCAAAATTAGCACAGCTTTACTACAAATAAAAATAAAAAGGAAAAAACATACCAAAGACTGCAACTTTTGGCATAAGACCTTCTAGGTTAGTGATTCAGTATTTATTTCATAAAACCTCAATGTTGTTTTTATTAGGGTGTTTGCCCTTTCTTTTCTAAGTAGCGCCTCACTTCACTAAGGCGAGTGAGCACCTAGCGCCTTAGGTGATTTGAGATCCTGTCGCCTCGAGAGTGCCTAGCGCTTTTAACAATCCTAGTTTAAGCTTAGTTCTCTACCCTTGCTTTTTGTTGGAGATCCCACATCGAAAATAAATAAATCTAAAAAGTGGTATATAAGTGAAGTAGATAGGGCCTTAAAATAAGCCATTTGTTTTTGTGTTACATGGGCCAACCCCACTTATGTGCATTCAAGCCTAGCACTCTCAAGACCCATTGAGTCTCTTCATGGTATCAAAGCGGAAGAAGGCTTGACAGTTGAAAGATCCTGGGCCCGTATTTAAATGCCTAGTGGAGTTTGGGCTAGTAGGGAAGACTAGACCTGTTAATGGCCTTGAGCCTCAAAGGAGATAAGCTATAAAATGTTTGACAAGTGACAACTGTTCCAGACCTAATTGCACTTGAGGGAGTGTTGGAGGTCTCACATTGAAAATAAATAAGTCTAAAGAGTGGTATATAAGTGGCGTAGATTGGGCGACAACACAGGTTTTGTGTTACATAGGCTCAACCCCACTTATGTGCTCACTCATGCATTCAAGCTCAGCACTCTTAAGGCCAATTGAGTCTATTGCTTTTTAACAGCACTCTTGGAAAATAGATCAGGACTTGTATTGATCAGATAAAAAGTGAGATCAAGCATCTCAAATAATTATTGCTATAGATACCAGGGACCAACTTTCTTGGATATTATTACTGTTTGGAGCATTTGATGTGATAAAGTGGAAGAATTCATGTTAAAAATTAAATTATAGCATTTGCTGTTCTTAGGAAGTAGTCGTATAACTTACTGGAGCTTAGGACATCTCTTAAAAATTTTGATTGCTTAAGCTTATTCATTCCTACTTCAATCTATTGATGTGCATCTGTTAGCAACTCACAAATGAATCTCACAAGAACACTAGAATACAATAAAGAGATAAACAATTTGACTGGAAACTTTGTTGAATAATAGAAACAACAACAGCAGTAGCTGACCAACAAAAATAAGAAAAGTGGAATTGAAGAACACTCTCTCCAATCCACCAGTACAACCCTCAGGTTATCCTCTCTGCTCTCCCTCAAGAATAGAGCCAGGAACAATAATCCCAAAAGATAAGATAATCCTAAAGGTAACACTAATAGATTGCTAGTACAATTATTACAGCAATGTCCCACAACCCTTGACACTGCAGAATTACCCCACTGCCCATCCTATTACAACTCCCTCACCCCACTAGAGTCCATGGCCGATTACATAATGGTCTTCCCTCCTTTGTTCTTTCTAGAGTAAACCTGCCAAATCCTTTGACCCTTACTAGTCTGGTCTAAGATCTGACCTGGATCAATTGATTCTCTATCAGCATCCATGTAAGTTTCACGTCACTTATCTTGCCAAATGACATAGATGAGAAATTGAACATACTATACACAGAACAATCTTATTTAGAACTAAGTGGATCACAGTAGCCAACCACATATGTTAGAATGCAGTTTACAAAACCATGAAGAAGTCAAATCCACTTTGACAGTAGGTGGAGAATTGGCATGTTATTGGCAATTGGATTTGGAGGAGTTGCTTATGCTAATTACTAATTGCTAAATTTTGGGGACTCATGCTTTACCAATCAAATAATAATATTGTGGTGTATCGAACTTGATTCATTCTGCCTAATTTGTATTTATATCCTGGAGGCACAGCCTATATATATAATTTTATCCTCTAATCTTGCACGACAGTAAGATTCACAAAAATTGTTACCAGGCTGCTCTTGAGAAGGGTAAGAATTTGGAAGCATCGTCAGATGGAGAAATTAAGAGGGAAGAAGATCTATCAGTTGAAGATGGAGGTCATGCATCAAAATCTGTTAAGTCATTGACATCTCAGATGAATGATCTAGATGTTTCCACAAATTCTGTTGTGAGTACTCCTCCTGCAGACTCAACAGAGGCTCTAGATCCAAATGCTACATCTCAAGATGTCGATAAAAAAATCAGGGCACTTAAAAAGAAGGTATAAGCAGTTATATTTTAGCCTCCCCTGTCCAAACTTTTTTTCTTCCCGTTTCTGTTCTCTATTCTCTCTAAAATTTCAGAAAGAAAATAATTCATGAATATCAAACAATAGTATCACCTAGTATAAAACTCACAAATGTGCATGCACAACATTTAAGGCTTCATGGGGACATAATTTGTTAAGTAAAAACGCTTTCAGCATGCATTGAGTTGTTTTATCCAAAAGTGCATGACATATTTTTTTGTTTTGAAGTCATGAATATTTTCATTATTCTCCTTTCATCATCTTTATATGTTGGGGTGTTTCTGGATGTATGCCGATATGGAGAAGGATATATTGCATATTTTTTTTTTCAATTTTTTTTTATTGTGATTGATGTATACGTTAGTGAAGAATTTATAAGCTGTTTGATACTAACCATGGCTAAAAATAACATAGTTGACAATGTACATCTTTAAAATTAATTGTGATACTCCTTCATTTTTGTTCTACCTCTTCTTTTTTCTTTGTCATTAAATTCATATGCTCTCCTAGAATGTGGACATCTAATGTTTTTGTGTAAAATGTGGTCAAACAATCTAAAAGGAGCCTCTTAGCTTCTCATCGCTTTCATCTTCTTAAATAAGTCCATTTGTTCCCTTTTTATCATAATTTTCTCATGTTAATGGAAGTTCTATATAATAACCACTACAACAACGAAGCATCATCCTAATTAGTTGGGTCAGCTATATGGATCTTTTTTTCAATCAGTCTTGTCAAATTATGATCCCTTGAGAAGTTTACCATTGTGGATTTTTTTTTTCTTTCTAACTGTTACCATAGTCTTGGTTCCTTTCCCTCTTGATCTTAGCTACACCATTGTATTTACACACCGGACATCCAGGGCTAGAATTGAACAGATCCTAATCACCTTAAGCATCCTTCACTTATTTTATCCTCAATAGGTGCCACACCTAGATTTTCTCCCATAAGTCATTTCTCATTCTATCCATCCTTGTATCCACTCATCCATCTTAATCTTGTCATACAATTTAAATATACTCTATTTAGTTATGGCTTAATTTTTTCGGTAGAATCTTCTTCAAGAGCTATTCCCTGTAAGTTGCAGCTTAAGTATCAAAGGTAATCACTGACACATCTTTCATATATTTTTAGGATTTCTCCTTTATTATCCCTTGTATTTCCTTTTATATTGCTTAGGTTCTGTTTATCTAAACTTTTGGATTCTTAAGTATTCTCTAACTATATTCTCTGTAATTCGCTTGCCTCTCATTTCCCTTTATGGACCTATGTTATAAATAAATAGTTTGTGTGATGATGCTTTAGCTTGTTTGGTCCAGGGTGTAAGCCAACCATAGGAAGCAATTTGTCCATCATATCTTGTTGAACAATTTCTCATACTTGTTGCCACCCTCTTGCTTCAAAAATTTCATAATAAAAAAAAAGGAAATTATTACACCCCCTGCTGTGAAAATTATCCAATTCAAGTATCAAAACAATCTTTTGTTGATTGATCCTAATTTTTTTGTTCATTCATGTGAATGAGCCTCCTGCTAAACCTAATTCAATGAATTGTGTTTGGGCCCGAAAACAAAGATTTGAAATTTCACAATTGAAGAACATAGATATATATAATTTAATGATTTATTTAGTTGTACTTATTTCATTTTGTAACTGCATATGCATGAATGTTTATCTCAAATTATTTAGTTCATTTAAATTTAAATTAAAGTTTTAATTACCTATGAAGTGTTGTACTTTATTTGCCATATCAATGCATTGATTTTGTATCCCATAACGAAGCTATTCTAGAGTTGTCTTCAACTATATGGAATGGTTTCTTCTCTTCATATTTTCCCATTGTTCTCTTATAAAAGAAAAAAAAAATGATATTCATAGTTGACATCATTGGCATCAAATCAAAACAGTTTTTATATATCATGTTTCCGATGGAACATAACTTGACCTGTGTGCTAGCAATTTCTGTGTTGTCTTTGTTAACTGATGACAAATAGTAAACTATATAAAATGAGCTTGAATTTTGGTTACAGATGTGAACATATTATAGAGGTTCAACTGCCACTATAGCACGTTGTCTGGTATTGGGATGCACAAACTGTCCTCTAAGGACTATCTGAAACTTCCCTCTCTAATTAACTACTTGCTTTTGTTTGCATGTATTTTTTGTATATTTGATGTCAGAGAAATGTAAAAAATAGTTAAGTTTTTTGTAGTCATATAAGCTGGATATGTTTTCAGTTGTCATTTTGCTTATAAATATGTGATTAGCCATCAAGGGTGTTTTGGTGACTGCTTACATTTGACCAGAATGTCCATATTTCATTCTACAATCTGCATTTTAGTGCTGAGAAGTTTCTGAATATTTTTAGTAGTTTGGAGGATTCAGTGTTAGAAATATGGATGCAGCAAAACATTGAAGAAATTCTTGTATAGTGTTAGAATTACTTTTCTGATGAATGATTTACAACTACATGTTCCTTAAGGAATTTTTTAGAATTTTTGTCCTCCAAAGATAAACCTTTGCTTTCAGTTTCACTATCCCTACCCTTGGCTATCAAGAGAAAAGGGCACAAGTAGATGAGCTCTGAAATTTAGAGACAAAAAAGCCATGGAATGAATGGTAAGTTATTGGTAAAAACCACAATTATTTCCAGTTCACATAGGTTCAAAAAAATGGCGAAATCATTTCAAATAAGCCAGATTAATGAAATTTCGGACAGCTCGTACAGGATTCTTCTCTTTACTTTGGTGTGAACCCGTTCAATTCAGAGTGATATGTTGTTTCTTCTCTAGTATTCGTGTTTTGGCCTATTTATGTTCAATGGGAATGCTTTGGTTTTGGATTTTCAATTGCCGTTATGTTGTGTAATCTGGAGAAGGAAATTTAACCATGCCATGGTTGTCTGGTAGTTTGTTTGACAGGGTTCTGGAAGTGATTCAACTTAGAAGCTTTTGGACACAAATTTTGGTGCTTTTTGTAATCATTTGACCTGGTTCTATTCATTTTTATCCAGATTCGGCTAGCAGAAGCTCAGCAGCAGAAAACCGCAACAGGGGATATGAAGCCGGAGCAGTTGGAGAAGTTGACAAAATTAGAGAGCTGGCAAAAGGAGTTAAAGCTTTTAGAGGGTAAAAAGGCTCAACAACAGACAGCCACAGCCTCATAAATGGGAAGTTTGTTCAACTTTGTAATTTTTCATTTATTTATTATGATGTCAACACTGAATTGTGTTGTGGGATCAAAATTCTTCTATCCAAGTTTTCCCAACTGTGGTTCCTGATTTTGCCTAAGCCCCTGTGCTTCATTCTATTCGACAAACCTATTTTCCCTTTTACCATCTAAGTTGACCCCAGTTGGAGTCCTTTTTTGACATTAGCATAGGAACTTCCTTCTTCTTTAATCCATTTTTTCTTTTAAATTATTGATGCCCACGGCAGACTCGTAAATTTCACGCAGCGGAACTAAGTCGTCATGCACTTACCGATATGGGTGAGTTTCTGGTGCAATGACCCCATTCCTTGAGTTAACAAATAAAATTAGCAATATCCTTTTGGTCAGAAAGTCCTAGATTAGGAACTAAATTTCTAGCCCATGTAGGGGACAATATAAAAAAGAATACCGTATAAATATTGAACCAACAGACCTTTTTACTGCAACTTCATGAATATGTTGATATTATACAACGGAAGAGACTTAAATTAGAAATGCACGTCTCCCTAAATACAGTGACCTAGGTGATAAATAATAATTAACGATCCTACAGAATGTGCTATACTTAAAAGTCATTACCATGGAATGTTTTGGCTCAGCCCCTGGCTACTGCTGCATGTAGGAGAATTGGAATGCAATCTATCCCTCTTGATTTTCTTCTGTAGGTTGTGAATGCCATTCAAGTCCAGCCTTGGAACATCATGATAATTTTACTGCTATATCGTCTCTATTTCCGGGTATCAATTTTTTGTTAGGGGTGCTTATTGCATCTTTGTTTTCCATTTTCTTCTTTTCATCATTTTTCAGTTTCTCCTTTATGTTTTTCTTACATGTATAAGGGTAATATTGAGTGTCTGGGAAATCATTTACATGGTAGTATTGTATTATACCGAGTTTCTTCTCAATCTCTATTTGTAGATACGATAATGTGGGAACACAGATTGATTTCATTTAACAAAAAATCAAATTTTCACCGTTTAATCATTTGGGTAACCACGGCATAGGGTTTATTTCTTTTTTTTTTTTTTTTTTTTTTTTCTTAATCTGATTGTTTACTTAAAAAAAGTTAGGAATGAGTCTTAGATTTATTCTTTTCATCTCTTTTTCTTCTCCTAGTTTGGAATGCTTTGGCAATTGAAGGCAAAAGGAAGGTATGGTGCAAAAATGATAGCTTATGCCAGGAAGCGTGGCACTTCAGCGCCCGTGCTGATGTGTCTGCAGTGGCTGGGAGTAGTATACTATGTCTTTACCAAAATTTTTAGGCCAAATACATATACGGCCCCTTCAATTTTAATTTTTTAGCCGTTTGACTCCCTTAACTATTTTAGCGATTTATCTAACCCCTCATTTAAAGATAAAATATATATCTAGCCCCATTAATTTTTATTTTTGAACCTTTTGGCCCCCTCAACTATTTTAGCAATCTATCTAACCCCCCATCTATTTTAAAGTGGTATTTTTAAACTTTTGAATAAACATAACCAGACACAACAGAGTACCATGCATTATACGCTTCCGACACTAAAGACTTGTAGGACACACGCTGAAAACTATCTTTTATCTAATTAATATTACAAACATTATAAAGTGAAGATTTCCTAGCAATTAATTAAACTCAAGAGGAGGAATAAATACGACACATCAGCATTAAAATGTCTAAAAATACCACTTTAAAATAAATGAGGGGTTAGATAGGTCGCTAAAATAGTTGAGGGGGTCAAGCGGGCTCAAAAATAAAAGTTGAAGGGGCTACGTATGTATTTGGCTTTTAGATAAATGGTTAAATAGGTCGTTAAAATAGTTAAGGGGATCAAGCGGCTCCAAAATTAAAGTTGAAGGGGCCGCGTATGTGTTTGGCCAAATTTTTAATTGGGGATTTTGAGATGAATTGTTATGGACCCTGGACCGGTTTTTGGTCACTGGACCTTACAGTGCAAAATTTGGTTGTTTAGGGAGGGACGATTTTAAGTGGTTTTTCTACCCTCGAGAGGAATCTTATGACATCAAAAACTAAAATTTAAACAAAAAATCCCAGCACTTTTAACATTTATTCCAAGTATCAAAGCTTAAATAGGCTGCCAACAATGCATTCCTAAACTAAATGATAAACACCTGTATGAAAATATTTGAACACAAGTTAATCTTATTAAATCAAAACTAAGATTCAAATGTAAGGCTGAAACTAAAACCACCAATCAACTAATCTGCTTATAAACGAATGTTATCCTTTTAAGGATCTAAAATGTAATTTTTCTTAAAAGGGTGACACTAGTTTTTCAAGCCTGGCAACTGATTAGTCTCTGTGATTGTCCTTTTATGGCCTCAAGAAACTTGAGCCAAAATAGATATATATATATATGTATTTGGGTCAACTACGATGGTCAGAATGTGATACGGTATGAGCCCAATGATCTCAAACCCATATCTCCCACTAGGGAAAGCCAATAAGGACAACATAGGGAGTCTCTCAATACTCGGCCAGAGATACTTGGCTCAGTCGATCATGAACAATACCATGCCCATAGTATATATAACAGGTGTTGGTCTCCACCACTTAAGGCAGGTACTCATTTCTGTCTTGAATACTTCTCTCACTACATTATCCCTCCAAGACATTACACTAACTTGATCATCGAAGTACCTACAGGAGCACCCCCAACTCAGGTTCGGTGACCGGAACACTACCCGTACATCCAAGAACTCATCAGAAAATTAAGAATACAGATATTTGTCGGTGGAGCACTTTCATTGAGGATAAGCTTCTCATTGTTTCCATGCTTAGGGAGAAACATATGAACCAAGATTATCAGAAAATATTGAACCTGTATTAATTAATGATAGACAACCGACCCTCGAGTAGTTCCGCCAATTTACACAAGTTAAACGTTCCTCAATTGATGATAGAAGATTAATTGGATTATTTAAGGAATGGACTGATAAGGAAAACAATAATTCTAGCTTCTAACATTATATGAAATCCAGGAACTACGTGAGACTATTAATATTAAGATTCTCTGAAGTTGAGTTTTAATTTAAGGGTTATAATCTATACTATTAATTTTAAATTTGATGGTTGAGATTGAATTGCTAAATTGTAGAGTTTTAATATTCATCTATTGAATATTTATGTCACGACCCATTTAGCGCATCGTGATCGGAGCAAAGGAAAGGTAAGTATAGGGCACGGGAACCTATAGCAAGTGTGAGCGGATGATCCTTTAAAACGCATGGGCTGTGAGGCTGAGCCGGGGTCTTAAATAAATGTGAAACAGGTTTTAGAAAATTTAGTAAGAAAACGAACGAAATCGATCAATTTCACTAAAAGCGACAAGAGTTGCTACTAGTTCATCTCAACCGGGAAATTGCGGTGTAGCCAAACCGAGTAGGAATCACTATACCGTTTAATTAGAGATTCGGGTCTGAACAAATCATTTTTTTCTTTCTGGTTCAAAATATTATTTCAGCGATTTCAGTTTTGTCTTTTATATTTCCAAGGTTCATTTTAATTTGATTATCTGTATATTCTCAAACAGAAAAGCTGTAAATAAATTCTAGAAAGCAAATAAATTCAGAAAAATAACTTATTACAACCAGATTAAATAACTAACTGTTGCCTCAAATTTGTTGGACTCTAGCAAGTGCATTAGGTCTATTGTAATACGCTGGCAAGACCAATTATCATTCTCACAGGGATAGTAGTGAGCAATCTCAATTTCTCAAGTAAATAGGCTGATATGAATTCTTTTATAAATAAAATGATGATTAACTAAAAATGAACAATTAACCAAACAATTTCAAGCCTTGAGTTCAAGATAGCAAGAATAAAAATACAACGACAAATGCAGGAAAACAACAGATCTAAACCAAGCACAGCAAGCAAGTTCAGTAAATTCCGTCTTCTTAACTATTATGAGCAGGGTGATAGATCGTAGATCTAGGGTTTCTTGCTCTTAAATCATCACACTAGGAACTTCCGGACATGTGGATACTATGACAAATAATCGAATCTCTTCAGCAATAGACTACTTAATCATGCATTAGGATCTAGCAAGCATTTCATCAAAGATAAAAACCCCCTAGCATGCAACTTACTCGAATTTCTTCAGCAATAAATCACATGTGTTTCAAGGCTTTTCCATGGTTAAGAATCTCCTCTCGGTCTCATCATAACGACTAGCATATGAGGTGATCAATCTTATGAAGAAATAAGATATACCAAGAAACAATCATCAAATATATAATGATCATAATAAACAAGGAGAGGGACTACTTACTACTGCCATCTGAGCTGGCTTAAGCCTGCTTAGAACGACTACTCACTCTTCATGAGCAGTTTCGGCAGACAAAGGGAATAAGAAGAACTTGGTGAATGAAAATTATATTACTAAAAGAAATATTATAAATAAACTAAAAGTTAAGAGCAAAAGCTCTCCACCAAAAGATAAAAGTAACAGTCCTCTTCAACTAGAACCAAGGGAGGTATATATAGCACTCCCTCGCAAAGACTAAAATATCCTAAACAATAAAATATTAAAATTGTTCTTAAACTAGTGGCCAAATGCTAACCACACAATTAAAATAATAGAATAATTCAACCATTACATGTTTGGTAATATATTTTCAAAAAGTCAAAACATCATTCCTTCTCCCTTCTTCTTTGGGCCCCACGGCATGGCACTTCTACTGTCCCCTTCTCTCTCTGGTTACAGCTGCTTTCCAGCGCTCTTCTAGCTTGCTCACGAGCCTGATTGCTCAGCTTTTCCACACTTTTTGCTCCAAGATAATTTTTAACCTGAAATTAACTCTAATTAGTAATTAATTAATAAGATTTGGCTCATTTTAATTCCAATTAATCCCTGAAATTATTGTCATAATTATCACTTATCAAATATCCCCACACTTGAACGTTGCTTGTCCTCAAGCAACAAAAAAAGAAAAAGAAAGAAAACACTTAAGAAGGAAAAATAAACAAAGACACTTGAACAATTAGACAAGGGCAGCAGCAGCAGCAGCAGTTAATTCATAATTTTCCAATACTATTTCGTACCGTGCCAAAAACCACCTCCAGTGCCGCTATGCACGGTGGCCGGAAATTTAAACGTTCACCTCTAACAATCCGACCATGCATCATGATCCTTGCAATCTAAAGAGCTTAAATATACCTTTAATTCATGCTAATTTATCCAGGATAGCAAATAATCAGAGAAAAATTCATTTTCTCCGATGAAGCTCCGATCGCCAGTCAAACCACCGTGAAAGCTTTGATTCTCACCTTATCCAAAGATTTTCTAGACTTCTGAGTCCATTTTTGGGGTTAATGTTGAGAAATAATGGCTAGAACATAAAGAAACGGAGAGCAGCCATATACACGAGTTTTCTCTCTCCCGTAACTTTTCAAAAGCGTGTATTCTTGATAATTGAAAATTATACCTAAATAATTGGGTGTAAATCAAATTAAATAGAATTATTTTGATAAGCAAATAAGCTAAAAAGAGCAGTTTTCAGGTTGCTGGAACAATTCTGGGCAAAAGCAGGCAGTCTAGCCGCACAAGATGGAGACTGCGGGAATATAAAAACAAAAATATAAACAACCAGGCAGCATGGGCGTGAATGGGCTAAAGAACAGCAGACAGCCACATGTGAGCACCCACCCACCAGCTCATGCCTAGGAAATGACAAGCAAGAGAGAGAAGAAAGAGAGCATTTATTAGATTAATCACAAACTTTGGAACCATGTGATTAATTACATTTGAAATGTGTGCCTTGCATTATTTTTCTGCCACCAATTTAATTACCCATCAATTCTAAGAATACTTTATTATTTTTTGAGCTCCAAGTTGCTGGTCCTCATTGGCTATTTAAGCCTTGAGCAGCTTGGGAGTTAAAGAAGTTTGGTGATTGGGCATTGCCCCAATTTCTGTATAACGTTTCAGTTAATTTAATTTCCTTTCCTTTCATTTATTTTATGTCTTTTTCATTTACATTCACGCAACCTATCAGGCAGTGTGAGTAACTTCCTTCCAACAGGCTTGAGCTTGCTGGACAGTATGAGTAAGTAGTCTGCCTGTTATTATTTATGAGTAATTATGTCTAGGTGATTGTTTTATGGTGGAATTAATTTATATAGAGCTTGATCATCTCTTAATTAGTATTTTATGAGAAAGGAGGTTCCGGATCATAAGTGCGGATAAACCATAAAACACGTGTAATTCATTAACGGATGTTCCGGGTAGATTGCATGCTAAGGGTATTTGTCTATGATGAATTGCTTACTAAAACTTAATGCATGATAATTAGTTTATGTAGGATGTTCCTAGTAAATGTATTATCATAGAATCCATATGTAGGAGGTTCACCTTAGATCCATGTTCTCAACATTGCTCATAAGTAATAAAGAAAAGATTCACTAAAAATACTGCATCTTGCATTGCTCGAGCCTGTGCTTCCTAATTCTGTATTTCACGCAACCTGCTTGAATCGATTTCCCACAACCTCAATCTGTTTTCACGCAACTTGCTTGATTTGACTTTCTGCAACCTAAAACCTGCTATTATTTATTTCTTTTTATTGTTATAATTAATTCATCCATACACCTCATCCATTTACTTGAAAAGAAATTAGATCTACTATTTTACTTGAAATATTTGATGTTGTTCACATCAATCCCTGTGGAAAACGATGCTTGGACTCATCACAGTGCTACATTCAGATCTAGTGCACTTGCTAGTGTCACTTTTGGAGACAACAATTCTCCCTCTAAAATTTGTATGAACTTGAAGTATGTATTGAGAGCTTCATTTTGATAACAAAAATTCGAAAAACCAACATTGGATGAGGGTGAATCAATCGCCAACATTTTGACCGTAAAAAATGATCGGTTAAAAAAATGAAAAAAAAATGGGGGAAGAAGATTTTTTTTGAAAGCTCTGGATCCCCACTTTCACAGACATTAATTTGATTTGTAAATGGTGAAATAAAAATTTTGGTCCTCCAACTTTACACTTTCTTTTAATTCTTACCCATTAGTTTTATTTTACATAAAATTATCAAAGTATTCTCCATAATATATTTATAATTCCCTCAAATAATTAATGGAATAACTAATATATAATTTTGAGGCTTTCTTCTTTTTTTTTTTTCCTTCTTCTTTCTTCTTTTTTTTTTTTCAAAAAAAAAATTTAAATTAATCATAGTAATCTTAAAGAAAATATTAGAATTCAAAATCTACATATAAAAATTTCAGGGTGTTACATTCAGAACTTGTACTTTTTTTCTCCTTTCTGTATCTCTCTATCTCACTTTTTTTTTTCTCTCCTTTCTTTAGTTCTCAATGTTGGTGTGCCCTAGTTCTTAGGGCATTAGATTTTTGTATTTTGTATTATACATTAAGACTCATTTTATGAATACATTATTATGTCACATTAATAAAGACAATTAATCTATTTCATTTATATCTTGTGCTATAAGATGAGTAGAGTATCCATTGATTGATTATCATAAAACCTATCCCAGGTCTGTTCTAATAGTGGAAACGAATAGAACCACAGAATTGTATATTCGATGACTGTATGGCGGTTCTTAACTAGCCATAGTACTTGTATAGCCAGTTATGAATATAGGTAAATGTCGTTGACATGGGACTGAATCGATTCGCACAAGAATGCCATATGGTTGTCACGTCACAGGTCTTTCTTGAGTAGGTCTCTTTTGTCGTCAGACCAGATTTCATTATAATATTAATATGGAATCCGGTTCACTTTGACATACGCCTAACAGGTCTGTAAAAGGATACTAAATATGGGTATGATTGGGTGGACAGATAACATATTGATATTGATGATGAAGTGATGGAATTGCCACTCGGGTAACACCAAGATGATATCATTGGCCACTTGATGAGTGCGACTGATAAGTGTATGTCATACCCAAATAAGTTGGTTGCTTCTTTGATTAATCACTCAACTCAAGATCAAGAAATATAATAAACAGTAGAAGAGGATGATGGACACCATGCCTCTTGTTTATTCATATCGATATCTTTTGGCAAAGGACATTATGAGATTACTACCAGGTGAGTGTCTTCTAAAGACTGCTGCATCTCTGTCTTAATTGGGGCTGTAATGGTTTGCTAGAACCCACTTATAGTCTGTGGGCCTTGGGCCTACTGCCAACATAAATACAGACCCATAGGATTATGCACATAGATCAACTGAGCCGAAACTTATAAAAATTGTACATGTAATGTACATTGGAAGGAATGCGTTAATTAATTAGTTGACATTTGGTGTCAAGGTAATTAATTAACATTGGGTTGATTTAATTTAATTAATAAGTTTACATAATGTAATTAATTAATTGAATTACATAAAGTAAACAATTAATTAAATAATTTTCCTAAGTAGGAAAATTAAATACATGTATTGTATTTACTTAAGTGTGATTTAATTTTATTTAGGGGTAGTTAAATTTAGCCAAATGGAATTAAATTACATAGTATATACTTTTTAATTAAAGTTTATTTATTTAATTATAATCCTAGTGGGCTTGGGTTTAATTAACCTAATTAAAACCCAATTAGACAAGGAGTCTATATAACGGCACACTTAAGGAAGAAAACCTAGCCCAAATCCTAAGTTTATTGCTGGAAATTTCAGCCCCAAAAACAACCGACAATTTCAGCAATAATTCTCCATTCCTTCTTCTTCTTCGGCTAGCACTGGTTCCCGCTCGATAGTTGGTCATGCACCGGATTGTGGAGATCGTTTTCGCTTAAAGATTCGATTCTGCAGCAATCTCTAGAAGAAACGGATTTGGTGAGTGAATCTCTCTTGATTGAAATTGATTTTATTCCAATCAATGGTAATTGGACACGATAGGTGGATCTAGGAAAATTTTAACGGTGTAATTTCCGCTGTGCCACGTTATTTTTTTGATCACGAATCTCAACACTCAATTGTTGTTGCTAATCCCTAATCCTCTGTTCTGAGCTGCCTTCGATCCAAAGAACCCATAATACACAGGATTAAGTGGAAATTAGTTGTCAACCTCGCTTAACTTGTTTTCGTTTCATGCATTTCTGGTGACATATCGACAACCGTGCGATTGTCGTGTTAACAACCGTATAGCTGTTATGCCTACATATGTACGGCTATTACCATGGTCGTACAGGTCTTCTTCATTTCCAGCTCTAATTCTTCAAATTCTTCCGGGTTTCAAGTTTCAAGTTCGTTTGAATCCGAATCATTACTTCTCGAATCATTTTCAATAGTGATTCTAATATAAAGGTTAATTGATTTGCTTTTCATCACGAAGGTCATGAAAATCCGATGCTCATAGCAAGCCTTAAAACCAAATTTTAACATTAAAAACTTTATGATACGAGCATACATTCATCATACTTTAAATATTTTAAATCTTTTCGACATACACATGTTAATATCAAGTTCTCAATCCGGTACTATGGTTTATAAATTAAAACAATACATAAGATTAATAAGAAACATGCAAATTGAAGATACTTGTACTGCTCGGAAAAATGTGTTGGGCTGCAATTCTCTCTTAGTCACACGAAAAATTTTGGGGGTCAAACCTCCCACAGTGAATTAATTATATGCAATGCATGTGTAGTTCATCATTTATCCAGCCACACAATACTATATACATAAATATACTATACAAGCATTCACACACATGGATTACGTAAAATATTTAAATAACTGGATAATTGATTCTTATATGTTTTGGACCTAAACATCAACACTCGACTTATCAATGATCTACATAGCAATCAGGCTCTCTTAAATCTATTGAGACCAAAACTAACTCAACCAAACCCGCATCAAGTCAACTGGAGGACCAAAAATAACTCAACCGAACTCAAACCTAGCCCCACTTAATTCCAAATCCAACATGTCACATAGCCTGGAATAACTCAACTGAGCTTATCCATAATCCATAACATTAACATCATTATATCAATACCCCATTATCCCGATATTCTCTGTTCACACAAATTCTTGATGTTGTTTACCAAAAAGCATGTTCATAACAGGTATTTAATCCAAAAATTAAAACATGTATGTATTTATATAAAAATATAATCTAACCTATGCTTCTCAAAATAAACATGTAATTGAAAAACCATATGAAAACCATATAATATGAATGCAATGCTAAATTAAAAACGCATAACTCACCGATTTCTCCTAACTTACAGATCTTGATTCTCTGATGTTGTTGATGTGCGTACCAGTTGAATGTCTAAATAGAAGAAAATATAGAATTTAGAACCCATCTTTAATTTAAGAAATGAGTGGTCCCAAATAAACATAATTAGTTACTGTAATACCCCGAAAATTCAATAAGTATTAATATTTAAAAAGTGATATTATAATTTGACGAGTTTTGTGGAATAGAAAGTTCTGGGGGTGAAAATTATATGCACAGTAAAGATATAATCGAAAAAAATTAAAAGTTATGTAGAGTAATTTAGAAATTAAAAAAAAAATTTAAAGGTAAAGTTGTAATTTTAGAAGAAAGATATTTTTACATATATATATATATATATATATATATATATATATATATTGAAAGGAAAGAGCGAAGAGCAGAATAGTTGGGAGGCGGAATGCTCTGGAAGAAAATGAGCGAAAGGCCATATATATATGCACGCATATTTAGAAGAAATTTAATAACTAAATATTCTGTGCTCCGATCGAGATGAAATTTCAGGTATGTATTTAGAATTAGGTGAATTTCAATATGTACGGTTAAGATTTTATTTTGTGGTCAATATGATAGTGTATTTGGAAATGAAATTTTAGAGTATTTTTGTAAATTAATTCTAAAAATGAAGTGATATGAGAATAAAATTAGTATTTTTTGGACTTCTAGCAGTGCTCTGAATCTAGTAGTGTTCTTATAGGTACTATTCCGGTGATTGGAATATTTTCCGGCGCGTTCCTGTTGGTTTAATATTTTTATATTGATCTATGAATTATTTGGAGTAATATTAATTCTTGGAGTTTTTGATGATTTTGAGTAGATTATTTTATATGAATTATTGAAGTATTTGGAGTTAAATTAATTAATTATGAATCGGTTGTTGATTATACTATCAGTTACAATTAGTTGTTGCATATTTAACTCCAAGTTTGAAATGTAGTATAAATATAGGTAGTAATCTTCATTTTCAGCTCACAGGATGTAATTCAAGATACTATATTCTTCTCTCATTCTTTTGTTAATAAATCTAATTGACTTTTTGGATATGTACTGTTTGCAAAAGTGAATCCTTGTGCATCATGGTTGAAATTGCATTACTTTTAGATGAAAAGTGAGGAATTTCATAGTCACATGATAATTCTCCTTTGCCCATAAAATCTGCTAGGCTTTACTAATATATATAAGAAATGTATTTGTATTCCATTAATTAATTTGCTTACCTCTTCTTGGTGGACTGAATATGCTTTCGTCAAACGAGGTTAATTTTGAGGCCTAGGGTGTTACATCGGTCTTGTTGATCTATTTAGCCCTCCATCCCATCGAGGTAAAAGTGATGCATTGAACTCCATTGGCAACAAAAATTTCTAGCAATGCATTTGGAGGAATAGATGATGTTTAGGGTGATGTTTTGAAAATTTGCTGAATAGTGACCGTATAAGTAAATAGTGATAGGGTGATGTATTATACGGAATAAGTTATATAAGAATGATAATTAAGTTATTTTAAGATTAGGAAAACTGCGTGGCTTTGATTTTCAAATTGGAATTTGATGCGGGCTACAAATAGTAAAAGGGATCAATAATTCAACTTGGGAACAATTACCTGTCATAGAAATAAATTAAAGATATATTTTAAATTGTATCTTTATTTTAATTGTAATTATTTTATAATTAGATTAGGAATAGATTTTATTCAAAGGATCCTAAATTGATAAGGATTCCTATTTTGTTTGTATTTTAATTTATTTAGTAGTTTTTCTTATTTAGTCTAATAAGGAAGTTTAAACTATTTAGGAGTTTTAATTAATTAAGAGTTTTATTACATTTAGGATACTTTGCCTATAAATAGGCTATGATATAGTTTGTAATAGGCAGTTTTTGATTTCAATAAAAATTTCGGAATTATTTCCCTTACCCTGCTTTTGTGAATTTTGCGAAATTCAACTAGTAGAAGACTAAATTCCGGCATCGTGCGCGATCAACGGACTTTAGTAGTTGTTAGGGTTTGGGTATTCTTAGAATCAACAACCCCTTTCAATTTGTATCATCAATATTGAATTCTTCCGCTGCATCAGTTGGTATCAGAGCTTGGTTTGCTCTTGGGTGGAGAAAAATGCAAAGAAAGATTCATTTTAGTGATGAGAAGATTGAAGAGTTCTATGAGAGGGAGGATGAAGAAATTTTCTTTCAAAAATCAAACCTTGGTGAAAGTAAACTCTTTGATTTCTCACTACCCCCGATATATGATGAAGATTATGCTTATGTTGAAGGAGTAGATTATAATTCTTGTGACAAGATTGTTGGTGTTACAAAAACTTTAGAACCAATTTATGATGTATATGAAAATGAATCTGAGAATTTTTATTGGAATGGTGATATCGATTTTATTGGGATTAATTATATTTTGAATATCGATCTCGAGGACGAGTTTTTTCTAAGAGGAAGAGTATGATGCGGGCCACAAATAGTAAAAGGGATCAACAATTCAACTTGGGAACAATTACCTATCATAGAAATAAATTAAAGATATATTTTAAATTGTATCTTTATTTTAATTGTAATTATTTTATAATTAGGATTAGGAATAGATTTTATTCAAAGGATCCTAAATTGATAAGGATTCCTGTTTTGTTTGTATTTTAATTTATTTAGTAGTTTTTCTTATTTAGTCTAACTAGGAAGTTTAAACTATTTAGGAGTTTTGATTAATTAGGAGTTTTATTACATTTAGGATACTTTGCCTATAAATAGGCTATGATATAGTTTGTAATAGGCAGTTTTTGATTTCAATAAAAATTTTGGAATTATTTCCCTTACCCTGCTTTTGTGAATTTTGCGAAATTCAACTAGTAGAAAACTAAATTCCGGCATCGTGCGCGATCAACGGACATTAGTAGTTGTTAGGGTTTGGGTATTCTTAGAATCAACAACCCCTTTCAATTTGTATCATCAATATTGAATTCTTCCGCTGCATCAGAATTTATTGGGATTCGTAGGAAGTTTGATATTAAGTTAATATCAAGTCCAAGCCAAATAGATAGATAAAATTAGATCGATTGTATCAGTAATATGAGTTTACATGATAATAGAATAAAAGTTGAGATGTTAGTTAAGATGATTTTTTTTAGAGATGCTCTAGAAGGTAGTACAAGTTGCCAATGAGAAGAATTAAAGGTTAGTTTGTGAGTACATGTGATTGCTTGTGATTGTTGATGTTTGTATTCTCTGTGTACCAACTCTTTAGGGTCGTGGTAGCTATCCATACAGATGAGACGAATTGATGAGGTTTAGAATTATAGAGTTTTGATGGGAAGGTATTAGTTGAACACTTGTATTCAGCAAAAGAATAAGGGTGTTACAGTTACATTTTACGAAATTTCTACCGAAAATTCGGCAGAATTCGTCCTATAAAATGATTTTCCCTCTAGTTATAATTAGGGTCAAACCTGCATAAAATTTGCACTTTTATATTCATAATCATCCACATTCAAGTCGCGGCCCTATAGACACCAATTTAATCACCCGACCTAAACAAATAGAAAGTGTAGCAATTGAACTATGCCCCATTGATAAAAACACCTCAAAGCAACATATTATAACTCAACATTTTCATTTATAATAGTTTCAATATAATTTGTTAATATTTCCAAATGACCTTCCTAATATAATTCAATCCAATTTTGTCACCAAAATTTCTCCAACCCATCAATTCATAATTGAGAAACTCTGTAAACATAACCATAAGGCTATACAAACTATAATTACCTTTTATTATTTTTGAGTAATTAGTATACTTCCATAACATGGAAAAAAAAATCTTTGAGAAATTGGCTAAAGGTCAAAAAATAAACATTTTTTAAAATAATATTTAGAAAATTCTAGTATTCATTTGAAAAACAATTTGAATAGTTTATGTACCGTGCTAGAATAAAACCATAGTGGGAATTCACCTACCGGAAATTCAAACTCATCTATGGAGAAATGATCTATACTACCAGATTTCTTGTAACCTCAAGAGTTGAAATATACTATTGGATTATCCTAACTCAACCCAAAAGTTACAAGATTGAAAAAGTTAAAAATTCACCGGCGATGCTCCATTTACCTGAAAGAAACTCGTACATGCTTCAAATTACAAAACCTATCCAGAGGTTTTTGAGTCTTCTGAGTCCATTTCTAGTGTTGGTTTTGTGAAAAGATGAGTGGAAGTCAGGGAATCGAACTAGGCAGCAATGGCAAAGTTTCTCTCCCATATAGCCTTCCAGAACGCAAAATCTCTCTCTAAAATTTACATCTACTTGCAATTGTAGTTGAGAGCTTTCTTTTGATTTGAAGAACTCGAAAAAGGGACACCTATTGAGGAAGAACAAAGTTTCTATTTGATCCTTCTTCACTTGAATGTTTTAATTGATCATTCCAATTAAAATAATGACATCACATATTAAAATTTCTCACATAATTTGGGAGTATTACAAATTAAAATCTCTACCATTGATTGTACAGTTAATGGTTGATATAATCTATTAAATTTTTTTGAGAAAAGAATAATTATCCATTAAATATTTTACATTTTATTTGTTCATTTCAAATTAAACAAATAAGAGTGTTTTGAAATGAAAATTCAATTATTTGACTATAATAATCTTGAAAATTATAAATATTGGTTTTACTATTTATACTCAGATTAGCCCATGAATTTCACATATACTTCATCCAATTATGCTGTAATACCCCGAAAATTCAATAAGTATTAATATTTAAAAAGTGATATTATAATTTGAGGATTTTTGTGGAATAGAAAGTTCTGGGGATGAAAATTTTATGCACAGTAAGGATATAATCGAAAAGAATTAAAAGTTACATTGAGGAATTTAGAAATTAAAAATATATTAATTTAAGGGCAAAATTGTAATTTTCTAGGAAAGATATATATATATATATATATATATATATATATATATGTATATATATATATATATATATATATATATATATATATATATAAAGAAAAGAGGGAAAGAAGGGCAGCAGGGGAACAAGAAGCTTCTGGGTTACTTTCTCTTTTATATTACCATGCCATTTTTTTTCCTTCTTTCCTTCCCAATTTCAAAAGTTTGATTCTCACCCATACGATCACCGTTTCTTGGTATCAAAATAAAGTTTTCAGCTTGGGCTACGATTCTATGTAAATTTTGTTGAAAGAAATCGCGTCTCTGAAATGTTTTGAGACAGAGAAACTTTTTGCTTAAGGCTTCCTACCTTGATGTGCCAAGCTGCAGCCTTCTTCTTATGATTTTGAGCTCGGATATGAACTCAAGCGGCCAGAAAACCTTGGAATCAGGTGAAGAAGGAAGTGTAGAAGGTGCTTTGGTCAGAGATTGGAGTTTCACCGGCAAAAAGGTGATTTTTCTCTGATCCGACAACTTTTCGATGGGTTTAATGTGTTTCAACAATGAAATTGAGCTCTTGGGATAATAAGGATCATGATGTTATGCTCCGGTGAAATTGAGCTCTTGGGATAATAAGGATCACGATGTTATGCTCATTTTCTCCATAAGCCGATATTTAAATTTTTCGGCTGCCATGTATGGTGGCAGCGGTGAAATTTGCTGGTGAGGTACAGAATGGTGTAGGAAATTTATGAAATTACTCCTGAAGTCGAAAGCGATTCAACGAGAAACAAGCAGAACAATGGTGGGCAACAAACAAAAGGTGTATCAACAGTACAATGTTCCTATGGTCGATAGATCTATTATCAGGGTGGGGAGGGAAGCTTAGCTCATTGACCTCTTGCAATTAAGGTTGTTACTGTAGCAAAACCAGCACTTCAGATGCTACATCTCTGGAATTTTGAGAAATCACCAATTTTGATTAGAAGTTCTTTCTGTTCATTTTTCCACCCCTCAATGTCTAGCTTTTAGCCTCTTGTGATTTCTCTCACTAAATGTACCAAAAAAAAAAATACATGATTTTCCCATAATTTTTACAAACGGGAAGCCTGAAAGTGAAAGGTGAGGAGAGATTATGTAAATTGTTTGTAAGTATATTGCAGGCTTTCAATTCTGAACAGCTTCCTTTTGTAAATTCATTGTGAGGATCATACCATATCGGCACGTACAGTGTATGTTGCTTCTTCTCCCTCCCTTTCTCTTGCTCTCTCCTTTTTCTTGAATTTTTATTTAGCTGCATGTGTTAATACAGTTGAGAGTAGACTGATTAATTCCATAACTGGTCAATGGTATTTGTCCTACATAGGGAGAAGTCTTTTGATGAATATCTTTTCTAGTCATAAGGTTTGAATTCAAGACACCAATAGTTCAATGTTGTTAGTTTAGCTGTGTATCAATAATAAACCTGGATTTGTGGTTGGATTCTGGATTGTAATTTGCCTTATAAGCTTTATCATGCATTGTTAGGGGGGGTTAAAATGGACTATGACATATCAACATGATTCGTATAGCAAGCTAATTCTGCAAATTAGTGCTAAGGTTATGTGGATTTAGAGTAAAAAACGGGTCATCACGTGTAACTCGTTCAATTAGTGGGTCATGTTAATATTGACTATATACGTGTCACCAGAGCAGGTCGATACAAAGACGATTGATACTATGCTTTGCAAATCTTTGCAGAAACTACCGTCACTTGAGCTTTATGAATAATATGAGGATACGCAGATAATATTTGGAGTGACGAAATAATAATTTATTCCTATTTTTTTAAACTATATATATATATATATATGTATATATATATATATATATATATATATTGTGTTGGTTAGAATTTAATGGAAAATGAATCCTTATAATTGTTAGAGTAAATTCTAGCTGGAAGGCAATATTCTTCTATGTGTGGAATTTAAAAGACTTTTGTGAATTATATTGTATAATAAAAGTTGAAATGTTGGTTTGATATTGGGTTATTTAACAGAGTCTATGTTTGAAGAACTCAGGGGGTGGTATTCAATTGAGACTTTTATAAACTTTTTTTTAAGTAAATGACTTTTATAAACTTTGATGACTTTTAGTGACTTTTAATTACTTTTATAAAGTTTTTAAAAGTATTGATAACTTTTAAAACGTTTATTCTATAGACTTTCATAAACTTTTAAAGACTTTTATAGACTTATTAAAATACTAAAATATAATAATCTCCATGTGTTCAATGATAATACACCAAAACATAAATAACTGTAGAAATCTACAAGTATAAAATACAAAATAATAACATTAAAATTGAATAGTAATGTTAATTAAAAACATTATAATTTAACTATAGACTTTTTAATCTTCATTATCATTTATATGCTGAACATTATTCTACATGTAAGTAGCAATAATAGCTGTTCATTCATTAGCATCATTTCTATGTTGCTCTTTTGTTCTAACAAATGGTTCAAAATATTCTTCTTGATTAATTGACATTGGTGTAGATGAAAAAGTTTTACCATTTGGTTCAATTGGCAACTCAACTGATTAACACTCTTTTCTAAGAAAATTATGCAAGAAAATGAAGGGTTGATTTGCTTGCAGTTGATCAATTTCAAGGAAATTCAACAAAGAAAACAAAGAATGGAGGAAGAGATTAGACAAATACCTTGTTAAAAAAAATGGCAGGCGGCTTGGAAAGGAGGAGCAGTGGAATAGAGTGGTAGCAGGAGGAGAGCAGCCAATCAGCAATGGGAAGAGGGAACTGAGTGGAGGTTTCCGGCGATGATAGAATGGAGGAGAGAGAGGAGGTGGAGGAAGAGTGGGGAGAGCAGAGAGACGTAGTGAAGGAGAGAGGGTTATGAAAAATCACGATTGAAAGTGAAAATAAAAAGTCTTCCATTTAAAAAAAAAAGTCTTTCATTAATATGCATGACTTTTTTAATTGTGTTTTGAGTTAAAAAATTGTAAAAAAGTATATAAAAGTAATTATCATAAATTGTTAATGACTTTTTAAATACAAGATTACTTTTATAGCCTGATAACTTTTAAAGACTCCTAAAAAGTCATAATTGAATACCACTAGATTTTAAAAGTTTTTAAAAGTATATAAAAGTTTTAATTGAATACACCCTGTAAGCATGATATAATGAGATTATTTTGCTATGCTTTGCAAATCTTTGCAGAAACTACCGTCACTTGAGCTTTATGAATAATATGAGGATACAAAAATAATATTTGGAGTGACGAAATAATAATTTATTCCTATTTTTTTAATATATATATTATATTATATTATATTATATTATATTATATTGTGTTGGTTAGAATTTAATGGAAAATGAATCCTTATAATTGTTGGAGTAGATTCTGGCTGGAAGGGAATATTCTTCTATGTGTGGAATTTAAAAGACTTTTGTGAATTATATTGTATAAGAAAAGTTGAAATGTTGGTTTGATATTGGGTTATTAAACAGAGTAAATGGTTGAAGAACTTAGTATGATATAATGAGATTATTTTGCTATGTTTTGCAAATCTATGCAGAAACTACCGTCACTTGAGCTTTATGAATAATATGAGGATACAAAAATAATATTTGGAGTGATGAAATAATAATTTATTCCTATTTTTTTAAACTATATATATATATATATATATATATATATATATATATATATATACATAGAATTTAATGGAACATGAATCCTTATAATTGTTGGAGTAAATTCTGGCTGGAAGGGAATATTATTCTATGTGTGGAATTTAAAAGACTTTTGTGAATTATATTGTATAAGAAAAGATGAATTGGTTTGATATTGGGTTATTGAACAGAGTAAATGGTTGAAGAACTAAGTATGATATAATGAGATTATTTTGTTAAATACCATTCAAGATATGCTTGGTTAATTAAATTGGTTGACTTTTAATATTGCTAAATCCCATTCTAGTATAAAAGTTAGAAAATAGATGTGTAGAAGAACTACATGGTTTTGATCTCCAAATTGGAATTTGGGGTCTGTAGAAAGCTTGATAATAAATAATTATTAAGTCCAAGCTAAATAAGTATATTAAATTAGATAGTTTATATTTAATTTTACTGATGTATTAATATAAGATTATTCTATATTAGGATTTAAAGATTTATGATAACGAGAAATTTATTTGGATATTAAGAAAATTGTTGGATAGTTCGAAAGATGTTTGAAGGAGAATAAATGTTATAAAATTTTGGAGTTGGGTGTCACATATTCGGTACTCTTGTTATTGTTATAGTTTATTCTTTTTTTGGTCAAACTTGAGAGTCTTGAGAAGCTTTATCTAGCTTGTTAGTGAGTGTGTGTGTACATAAATTGTGTAGCACATTATGTGGAATGGAAAACACAATTTAATAGTATCTAATTCAAATTTAATTTGCTTTAGCTTATAACTTGTGTAGATTGCAACGTTGAATACTGAAAGGGATATACAAATTAACAAATTAAATCAATTAATAAATAAATCAACCAAAATACCATTGAGAAAATAAATTTAAAAAAAATGGGAATATCCTAGCTAGAAAGAACAAAACATAAAATTATAAGCGCACTTTCCATTTTCATTTTTCAATGAATTAAGCTTCGAGGCATAATAAATCATGTCCTGTCTTTTGATAAAATTTATAATTAACAAAAGCAACATATTTTAGTTCCTGAACCCACCCAAGAAAGGCACTCCGGCAGCTCTGATCCATTGACTGGACGCCGGAAGGAAAGTTCCGGTGGTAAATGGTTGAGCTCCTTGCCTGTTAAGGAAATGAAGAGTCTTCCACTTAATCCTCCTAGCAGTATTAGCACCTGGTCCACTGTTTGCATACTCAGCATAGTAAATTGTATCAAGAAACAAATTTCCCTGCCATTCTTTCCATCCTGCTGGTTGAATCAAATCTCCCAGTTGACTCTCCATGATCACAGTTCTTGCAAATTGCTTCCATGGCCGACCCAAGTAAGTTTCAATTTTCAGTCTCTGAGGCTGTAGTTTCGCCTCAGGGACGATTCTGCAGTTATGGATAACGAGTCCAGTGTTTTGTCCTTTTTCTTTCCTTCCATCTGCTGTCACTGTGTTGAACTGGTTGGGGTTTGGCATCCTCACAATGATCAACGAGTTCTGGATGATTGCTGCTCCATATCCAAATATGAAATCAACGGTCCCTGAGATGACACAGTTGCGGTAGAACTGGCGTTTTGCTTGGTACAACAATGTGTCTTGGTATCCGTCCATTCTGCAGTTGTAGAACACTGACATATCAGAGTTTACTCTAAGGGCCACTGCCTGGTGTCCGTCAGGACCGGCTGTGTTGGAGAATCCCATTGATCTTGCAATGAACCCATCAGAATCGACCGCTGTAATCACAAAACAGAACCAAAAATGAATTCAAATAACTGACCAATGTAAAAGTTTAAGCTGATAGATAACGTAGGTTCTATGTAGCAAGTTTTGATAGATAGGGTTTTAACAATAAGTTTGATATTCAAGCTTATAATTTACTAATTAAATTTGATTATGTAATAAATGAGGTTATCAGTGCTCAAGTTCACACTCTAATATTATGTTAAAGAATCACTCACGTGAAAAATTAATCCGGTTATTATAGTTGTAAGAATAGTTGTATAATAGTAACGACGGTGGATGAGAGAATAAGGAATTACCGAATGAAGCAGTGTTAAAGGTGTTGATACCGCTGGTGAAGCTCTTCTTTCCGGTGACAATGGTTTTCCTAGGTCCATCACCATACATGAAAATGTTAGGCATTTTCTTTGGGACTTTGACTTCCTCATGGTAAATTCCAGCCTTCACATAAATAACATATCGGCCCTTGAGATTCGCAGGGTAAGCATTTATAGCAGCATTAATGGACTTGTATTGGCCGGTACCATCAAGAGCCACAACCGCATTTGGCTTAGGTCTGTCGGTGTCTTTGGCTACCAACAGCTTCCTATCAGCTGCAGACAACCAAGTCGGGAACCCTTGAGTGTCGAGAAGCCTGCGAGAATTAGTTCCGATAGGAAGGTTTAATTGGAGACCGAAGTTACTCAGGATCTTGGAAAATCCTCCAAGCATTTCCAAGATGTTGTCTGTCAATTCATTCGCGTATTCGGTACTATTTGATATTGTAGCCTTCAATTCGTTGGTATCATTAAATCCATCAATGCACAATTCATTGTAAGAAATGATAGAACTCAACCAAATCCGGAACTCATCAGCTTGTTCGGTTAAGTCTTTCAAGCTGGTTTGAGACACCTTATCAATAATGCCCTGAAGTTCTTCTTTAGCATCATTCAACAATGTCTTGCAATCATTCAAGGAAGTCTTAGTCCGAGTGTCGCCTTCCTTAACCTTCACAATGAGGTCATTGCTCAAATTGAAGGATTCGGTCAAAGATTTCGAAATCGCTAAAATGCCTCCTTGGATAAGTTGTTTTGGATCAGTGCTGTTAACATTGCCAAGAGTTTTTGTGCAAACGTCCTTGTAGTTAGTGGGTTGGCATATTTGAGTTACAGCCTTCATTTGTGGTGATAAATCATCAGTGTCACCGGGACCACCGCTGCGGTTGACAGCAGCAATAACTCCGATGACAACTCCAACAACTAGAAGCAGGGAAAACCCTGAAACTACTATTTTTCCTATCATGCTTTTGGCTTTTCAGAAATTTCTTTTTTCCTTTTTTTTTTTTTTTAAGTTTTTTTTGCCTAACCTCTTACCCCGACGACCGGCCCACACGAATGGTGAATTCGGGGCCGATGCAAAAGGGTTAAAATATACAAAAGATTACACTTATTCCTGGCTATTGAAGAATTGATGTGTTCCACAGTTCTTCAGGTTTTTATAGCATTCTTACATTCTATAATTATCCAAAATTTTGTTATGAAATGTGCCTCCAAATATTGAATGGTGGACTTTAATTTATTCAGTCAAAGTTATTTACCCATGGATGGATATAAAATAAAGTCTAATTATATACACGAACCAGCCATTTTTGGCATATGGTTGGTTTTATTTTCACTAAAAATAGGGTATAATTGTGAACAAGGATTTGAGGAGGAACTAAAGTAGCTAGTTGATTTAATTAGATTAATTGGAGGAAATATTGTCTAGATGTTAGCATAACTAATAAGATCATGATCAACATTTATTCATTATGAGATAAAGTTTGAAACTCTAATCAGCATATACATAGTTGGGATAAAGTTTAAATTTTGCTCCTAATGGGTTAGGGGGTAGTCCATTAAATCTATTTATGTTGTACTACTTTTTGTTTTTTAATTGAGCAATATTTTTGAAAGATTAAAATAAATTCAGTTTGTCTTTCAAATACTTGTTAGTTAAAGTTCTAATCATTTATTTATTTATTTTTTTTGTCAAATATAGGCTCTCGACATCTTAAATTGGTACAATTGTTCTCTTTTAAATATATAATTGATGTGTTTCGAATGAAATGTTGTACTTAATTAGAGCTTATTAATATATAGGTAGAGTGAAAAGTTCCAAAACATGTCAATCTCAACAAGTAGACACTTATAATAAATGATTTGCTCAATCTTCATATATATTGATTTGTCCCTTTGGTTGGCCCCCTGAACTATTGATTTGTTATATTTACCATCTGCCCTATTGTAATCACAGTTATGAAAACCAAACTAGCCAGTTGGATTGGGTTCGACTGGAAGCGAAAGTATGTTTGATTGGTTTTTCAGTTGGTTTTTTTGGTAAAAAACCGATCAACTTACAGTCGGACCACCTTGAACCAGACTGATTTTTCAGTTTAACCAGACTATTTTTTTAAGAAAATTATTTTAATTAATAATTTAGGTATTATTTTCAGATTTTTATTATTAAAATAAAATATAGATTTAATTTTTAAATTATTTTAAATTAAATTAGTATTTAATGTAATTATAAAAACTATATTAAATACATTGAGCTTTCTTAATTAATATATTATTTTTAAAATCCTTAGTTTAAAAAATTATAATAAAAATATTCAAATTTTCACATGTTATAAATTTAAATAACATAAATAAATTTAAATTTTAATATATTTCCTAGACCCGTTTCGATTCTGGTTTATTTCGGTTAAATCCAAAATCCATGAATCCGTCATTTCACCGGCTTGATGACCGATCTGGGTCTGAAACACATGATTGTAATGGTGCATATTTGGTCCCTTAACCCTTAATGATTGGGAGAATGAGAAAAACATATAAATTAGACGGTGTTAGATGGATTATATATTTAAATTGGACCAAATATCTAAATTAGGCCCATATATATATATATATGTAGGCACATTCTGAATACATTAAGGTCCAATTTTTTTTTTTCCCATAACAGTGACAATCTTTATATATCATCATAACAATGTCAAAATACATGACAATTTTTTTTTTTTTTATATATTCAAATTTTCACATGTTATAAATTTAAATAACATAAATATATTTAAATTTTAATATATTTCCTAGATCCGCTTCGATTCCAATTTATTTCGGTTAAATCCAAAATCTATGAATCCGTCATTTCACCGGCTCGATGACCGATCTGGATCTGAAACACATGATTGTAATGTTGCATATTTGGTCCCTTAACCCTTAATGATTGGGAGAATGAGAAAAACATATAAATTATACGGTGTTAGATGGATTATATGTTTAAATTGGACCAAATATCTAAATTATGCCTATATATATATATATATATATATGGGCACATTCTGAATACATTAAGGTCCAATTTTTTTTTTTCCCCCATAACGGTGACAATCTTTATATATCATCATAACAATGTCAAACTACATGACAAATTTGTTTTTTTTTCCCCCATAAGGGTGACAATCTTTATATATCATCATAACAAATGTCAAAATACATGACACTTGCCAAACAACGATAACTATATATGACTAAATATATTTAGTCATGTATTTTTTTCTTTCTTTCTTTCTTTCTTTTTTTTTTTTTTTTTCTCAATTTATGATGAATTATAAGAAGTCTCATAAAAATAATTTTCTTCCATGGCAATGAAATTGTCATCAATTATCATTTCGTCAAGGAAAGAGTTTCCTAGTGTCCCTTCCAAAAATATAAGTAACAATAACTTTTTTATCGTCATAAAATGTCTAAATGGTGACAAACATATTAAGGGAGACATATCTATAATGGCGATTTATAAGTTTTGTCAATATCGGTGACAAAATTATTTGTGTAACAAACAACTTTGCTATTAACTGTCAAATTTTTTTTAGTGTTGATATTTTTGAGGGGGGAAGTGTTACACGCACCGATCTGGGATGGAAGTGTAGCTTGTAATGTTACCCACAAGGGCAAACTGCGCCACCTGCACGAAAATAGAATGAACACCAGATGGCTCGATAGGGGAATTCTTCGATGTCTAAGTTAGAAAAAAGGAATAGAATTAAGAAGAAGTTGAAGGGAAGAAGACCGAATACCTTTTAGGGTTTTAACATATTCTATTTATATCCCTGTTGGGCATACGACAAGTATTTGATTGGTTCCACAAGGTGTTTTACCGATAATACCCTTCATGTGTGCCCTAGATTGGTGCATCTATAATCTTTTGTAACTTCTTGAACAAGGTTGAAATCTCTTTCATGCACGTGGACGTAGGATATCAACAAGGTTGAAGTTCAAGTCATTTCATGACATCTGTCCTTGTCATCACGCCTTTACTTGCGTGGTCCACTCAATACTCAGACTCGGTACTTTTCTCCTTACCTGAGGATGAGACTGTTCATCTGCCTTTGACCATTCGGTCACATACCGTGACCCTTTACGCCTCGTGGGTATCTCAAATCTTCGTGTCTACCACTCGGTAACGTAAATAACCGTACGTTATCAAGTGTATATACTATACGTACATTAGTGATCAAAGCCAAAAACCTAATTTTTGCTTAAAAAACCCTTTTAACTCAAATCAATCCTCTACGAGGTACATTAAAAGTGTGCTTTCAAAGGTGATTGCAATAATTATAATTTCATGTAGGGCTAGTTATTAAGGACATTTCAGGACCACGAGGACTTAATTAACTAGTTTTTTTATTTATTATTATAAAGTTTTGGTGTTTGGAGTTCAAAAAATTAATGTGATACTACTCCGTTGTAGTAGTTAGAGTAATAACAAACTATTTCTTCTTGAATAAGATCTTAAATTAATTAGAAAATAATTGCTAAGAAAGTTTTACTATCCTTTCGAGCTTATTCTGACTCGAATTCAACTGAATAGAGCGTACAAACAAAAAAATGTATGCATCTAATTTTCCATTTCATAGAAGTCTTTTATTTGATCCAATTAAAACTCCAATTTATTCATGAAACTTTTAATGAAGTATTTTTCATTTAAAGAAAATGGGTAGATTAAAATTAGTAGTATCTAAAGTATATTTGAATTTATTTAGCTCCTCTTTTTTCAATGAGAAGTTTCCTAATTCACTATTTTAAGGATATAAATTTAACTCTTGATTATTGTGAATTAATAACCACTAATATTTCAAACCACTTTCTGCTATTTTTAAACATTCTAAAAAACTCCATTTGAAAGCACAAATTACCAACCCTACAATGGAGCTGGAAAATAGAACAACCATACAACTCATCAAAGTTTCAAATCTATAAATGAATTCTTAATCATGCAATATTCCATAGCTCTCACCAGAAAAATATTTCATATAGTAAATTTATAAGTCTCCCTCTTCCTCAGTTTTGTATACTCTCCGATTTCATTAAATCGGAAACTGCATCAGGACGCCTAATTGGCTGAGGGAGGCACATAAAAAAAAAACCCCCCAAAAAAAAAAGAAAAAGAAAAAGAAAAAAAAGAGAGAAAACCCAAAAAGCATTAAAAAAAAATGATGGGAAAAGTTGTTGTATCGGTTTTTTCTCTTATTCTAGTAGTGGGAGTTGTGATTGGAGTAATAGCCATTGTCCAACACGGCGGATCAAAAGGCAGCAGTGGTGGTGGTGAAGGCAGTGGCAGCGGCGGTAGCCAAGGTCTGTCTACCTCAACAAGAACAGTTTCTCAAATATGTCAGCCTACAGATTACAAAGAAGCTTGTGAAAAAACTCTTAGCTCTGTAAATGATACTTCGGATCCTAAAGAGTATGTTAAGGCAGCTATTTTAGCGACGGTTGAAGCAGCGAAAAAATCCTTCAATTTATCGACATCTTTGATTGGAAAAGCCGATCCTAATGACAAGGATTTAAAAATGTCCCTGGAAGATTGTAAAGATTTGTTGGAGGATGCAGTTCAGGAGCTTCAGGCATCGTTTTCAACTGTCGGAGAAAGCAACGTTCACACCATGTCTCAACGCTCAGCGGACCTACAAAATTGGCTGAGTGCTGTTATCTCTTATCAAGAAACCTGCCTTGATCAATTCGGGGATCCGAATAGCAAGTACAGAACTGAAATGAAAGATGGAATGCTTGATGCAACGCAGTTGACAAGTAATGCTTTAGCTATTATCAATGGATTGTCGAAATTTTTGTCGACTTTTGGACTCGAGATCAATCTTCCTCAAAGCAATAGTCGGAGGCTTTTTTCACTTGATGGCGAGTTTCCGGAGTGGATGTCGGAAAATCACAGGATCCTTTTAGGCGCTGGTAATGAAGTTAAGCCTAATTATACCGTGTCTAAGGATGGAAGCGGAGATTTCAAGACCGTCGCTGAAGCTCTCGCGAAATGCCCCTTAGGAAATGCATCGTCTTGTGTCATCTATGTTAAGGCTGGAACTTATCAGGAGTATCTATCTGTTCAAAAGAAACAGTTCAATGTTTTCATGTATGGTGATGGCCCAGGAAAGACCATCATCACTGGAAGCCACAGCAATCACACTGGCTATAAAACCATGAGATCTGCCACATTCGGTATGTTCATTCATTAACCTTAAATTAATCCTAATTCTTTCATTGCTGAAGTATGCATAACTTGATTCTCAGACCTGTTAACATGACATATAGAAATCTCGTCGATATTAGACACAAAGGCGATACAATGCTCAATTGTAAAGCCTAATGAATAAGTATTGAATTCATTTTCTTGCGGATATTAATATATATTGTTTGTGTTGCAGAGGCTCTTGGAACTGGTTTCACCGCCAAGTCGATAACATTTGAAAACACAGCAGGACCCGAAGGCCATCAGGCAGTGGCAGTTAGAGTACAGGCCGATCAGGCAGCTTTCTTTGACTGCAGCATTGAAGGATACCAAGATACATTATACACACAAGCACACAGACAATTCTACAACAACTGCACGATTTCAGGCACCATTGATTTCATCTTTGGGGATGCGTCCGTGGTGATTCAGAACTCCAACATTGTTGTTAGATTGCCAATGGCCAACCAATTGAACACCGTGTCCGCCCACGGAAGAGCAGACAAGCATGAAACCACTGGACTTGTGATCCACAAATGCAAGATCATACCCGAAGAGAAGCTATTCCCGACTAGGACAACAGTTAAGTCTTACTTGGGAAGACCATGGAGGGCATATTCAAGGACAATTGTTATGGAATCCGAAATTGGAGATGTGATTCAACCCGAAGGATGGCTACCTTGGTCCGGAGATCTATTTCTTGATACTCTTGAATACTCGGAGTATGCCAACACCGGAGCAGGCGCCGCCACCGATAAAAGGGTGAAATGGAAGGGATTCCATGTTCTTACCAGCAAGGACCAAGTTGCTCAATTCTCTGTTGCTCAAATGATCCAAGGAAACGACTGGCTTAACAAAACAGGCCTAAGCTTCTGATCTGCTGCTATATACCTTCATCATCCCTATAAAAAATTTAGTCTTATCTACACCAATTAATTGTTAGTTTTCATCTCCATTTAAAATTTAATTCATTGAGATTGAAATAAAATATCTTCCGGTGATTAAATATTCACATGGAAGTTTCTAATCTTAATTACTAGTTTGTTTTATTTATTTTTTATTTTACCTTGAGTTGATTGATTTATTAATGTACTATTGTATTTGTCGTTAATTTTTATTCTTTTAATTTATAAAGTGTCAATAACGCAAAATTTATATATAAATTTACTTGGAACATTTTCTTTATTTTTTCCATTTTAATTATTTTTGTTTTCACCAACCATATATAATTTCTTTTGGATAAAGACTTTATACTTCTTGAGTTTTGTTCAATCATATACTTGTTAGTATTTGTGTAAAAAGAAAATTATGTTGAGTTGGTGGCAAAAGAAGTTAAGGGAACAAAAAAGGAAGTCCATTTAAACTAATTGATTATAAAGATGCATTGAGTACTAGTATTCACTGTAGTAATTATTAAAGCTCCAAAATAAAAATTTTACCTCAACTTTTTATTTCCAAACAATATTTCATTTTATTCTAAAAAAATTTCATTTTCAATCAACAGCGATTAGAAATACTAACCAAATACCTTATTATAAGTTTTCTTTGGACATGGTCATACAAAACCACCTACCGCCTAAATATATGATTATACATTAAAATTTTTCTAAAACTCCTGGTAAAACTAAAACTTATACTATATGTTAAACTGAAAATTGTACAATTTAAAGGAGCTAGGCTGTTTTTTCTTAAAAAGGAACAACACCCCCCCCCCCCCCCCCCCCCCCCGCCCAAAAAAAAAAAATAAATAAATATAAATAAAAAAAAGTGAGAAACAATGTATATAACAGACATGGGACAAGGACCAGGGGGAAAATAAAAAGGGTAAGAAATCTTTAAAATTAGGGTAAAAAAATAGTAAATTTATTTGTTTTACAAGAAAAATGATAAAATTGAATTAAGATAATGCATAAATGACTTTTTAAGTTTTTTCGTTGTTTTTCTATAATATTTTACAATATTAACAAACTTTTGAAAAGTTTTCCAAATTTGTTCTTATTTAAGCTAGGTGTAGAGAGTGAAAACCGTGATGTATTATTAGTATAGAGGGCATATATATACAAGTACATTAGGGTTAGGCTATACCTGAGAACCCTTCCATAAATACATAATTACAATTATACTCATACTCTATCACTTCCCCTCAAGTTGAACGGGGCGGGAAGCTATGTTCAACTTGCTACACATATGAAGAAAACGAGGCTTGCTTACCGGCTTGGTAAGACCATCCACAAACTGGTCTTGAGAAGTCACAAAGTGCACTTGCAATTGTTTTCTGGTAACTTGATCACAAACAAAGAAAAAATGAACCTCTAAATGCTTATTGCGGGTGTGAAAAATCGGATTGGCGGTGAGATATGTGGCACTCAAATTATCACACCAAACCCGTGGGGGCATAGGGATTCGAAACCCAACTTCATGAAGAAGAATACAAATCCATTGAATTTCTGAAGAGATCGAGGCCAGGGAACGGTACTCAGCCTCAGTGGATGAGCGAGCAACTGCTTTCTGCTTCCGAGAACACCAAGAAACAGGATTGGGACCAAGATAAACAATGAACCCTGAGGTAGACTTCCGAGTATCTAGATAGTCAGCCCAATCGGTATCAGAATACCCTTGTAGAAGCAATGACGACGCAACGCGAAGAAGAATACCTGATGTAGCGGTACCCCGCAAATACCGCAAGATCCGTTTAACCGCTGCCCAGTGTGCAGAGGTAAGAGAGTGCAGATATTGAGAAACTTTGTTGACGGCAAAGGAGATGTCTGGACGTATCAATGCCAAATATTGTAAAGAGCCAACAACACTTCTATACTGACTGGGATCAGACAATGGTTCTCCAAGCTTGAGATGCAATTTTTTCGAAGTACAAGCTGGTGTAGAGATTGAACTACAAGTATGCATAGATGCCTGCCTCAATAGATCCTCAATGTATTTTGTCTGAGTTAACAGTAAACCTGATGGCAACCAATGGGCTTCAATGCCAAGAAAATATTTCAAGGGTCCCAAGTTTTGAATAGCAAACCGGGACTGCAAGAGAGAAATTATTCAATCCAAGAACTCCTGATCATTCCCAGTGAGCACCAAGTCATCAACATATATCAAGCAAAAAAGGCGGATCTTGTCTTTCGTATAAAAATACAAGGAGGTATCCGATTTGGATCCTTGAAACCCAAGCTGGCACAAAACATCAGTCAAGCACTTATGCCACATTCAAGGATCCTGTTTCAACCCATACAAAGATTTCTTAAGCAGACAAACATGACCCGGAAAGGAAGCTGTGAGCGGACGATATTTTTCGGAAAGCGCGGTGAAGCGGGAACCGGGGATTTTCTTTTTGGGTGATTATGTCTTGGTTTTGAAAGCGGGTTTTAATCTTTCTTGGAAAAACCTTCCATTTTATTGGAAAAGCCTTTTTGTAGAAAACTTCATTTCAAGCATGAATTTTAGAAAACAAGCTTTTTAGAAAATCCCATTTTAACTTAAAGATCTCGAAACGCGAATTTCGAGATTAGATACAGAGTCGCCACCCGGATCAGCTCATCCGGGAAATTCCGGTACAGCTCCCTACCAAGTGTAGACGCAGTACCTAATCCAGAGATTCGAGGTTCGGGCAACACATCTACTAATCCTCACTAATTTTTAATTATTATTTCGTAATACGACATTTCATTCACTTAATTCTACTCATTTTATCTCTTCTTTTGTTATTAGCCAATGCTCATACATATGACATAAATATAAAACCAAAATAAAAGTGCGGAAAAGTAAAAGTGCGGAAAAGTAAATCAGAGGCCAAATTATACAACCCAAGAAAAAGAAAACTCTCATCCTCACCTTTTACAACCGCTTATTATACACGATAATCTAAAAATTACGAATGCCTAGATACACGAGATAATCTATAAAATACATTCAAAGATAAAAATAAAGTAAAAATAAAAGCTGCATCCAAATATGGTTAGTACAAATAAATAAATCACACTAAGGACTCATATAAGACAGAACAGGGGTATTTTAGGAAACGGGGTCATGCAAAGGGGGTAACCGAGTCGACCCGACCGGTCGGCCCGGTTAGACCTGGAAAACGGTTTTTTAAACGCCCTGTAGATTTTATGGATGAAAAATCGGTTTTAAAAGCGGTTTGGCTCATTTACATGCATTTATCCAACTTTAGCGGGCCGGATATCCCGGGACCCGGAGGTCCCGTTCGTGTGAGGGCCTAAAACAAACATCCATCTAGGGTCCAAAAGTATGCAAACATGCCAAAATTCATTCTTCAATGTGAAAAGAATGCAAAATTACAAGTTTGGGGCTCAAAAGGGCAAAACTGTAATTCTGCCCATATTACAGCCGCGCCCCTGTAGGCTACAGCCGCGTGGCTGTAGATTACAGCCGCGCCCCTGTAGCTTACAGCCGGGCGGCTGTAATGCTCCAGAATTGATTCCAACTTATTTTTCGTGTTTTTGAAGATCATTTTGTAAAGTTTGATGATTTTAGGCGACCCGGGACTTCTGGAAAAATACTAAAACCAACAGAAAAGACCCGAAATGGACCAAATCAAATCCGGAAGTCCCTGATCGTCCAAAATCACAAAATTCATCACATCTGCTCATAAAAAAAGAAGAACATGGAATCGAAGCATGCACAGATGTGATTGGATCGATAACAGATGTGGAAAACACATTTAATTGAAGCGTGGGAGCGTTATCGATAGATTCGGGCCGATGGAGCTTCAGCCCCTGTAGGTTATAGCCGCGCCCCTATAGGTCACAGCCGCGCGGCTGTGATCACATGGGGCGGCTGTAATCACAGAAAACCCAAAAAAATCATAAAAATCCACTAAAAAAGCATTACAGCCATGCCCCTATAGGTCACAGCCGGGCGGCTGTGATCTTGTGGGGCGGCTGTAATCAGAAAACTCCCACAGAATAGAAGAAAAAAATGGAAAAGAACTACAGCCGTGCCCCTTTAGGTCACAGCCACGTGGCTGTAGATTACAGCCGGGCGGCTGTGATCTTTGTTGGGGCGGCTGTAGTCCAAAAGAAAACCAACCAAATGCGAAAAAAAACTCAAATCATGCAATTGAATCATAACCAAGATGAACACAATGGATTTTTAAGGCCTCTCAGAAAATTACCTTGTATGTGTTCCAGCGCTTGGACTACAGAAAAGATTTTTGGATGCCAGAAAATGTCCCACAATCACGGACGACCCGGGCAAAGTGTGTTTTTCGAACCTCGGAACCACGAGGAAAATTCAAGGCTTGATTTTTGAGTATTCCCTCTTCTTCTAGCCTTTCTTTTCTTTCTCTTTAGCCTAATTCTCTTTTCTTTTTTGTTGTTGTATTGAAAAAACTTAATAAAAACTCTGTGTTTTCTTTTCTCTTTTCTTTTTCCCTAGGTTTTCTCTCTTTTTTTCTTTTCTTTCTGCCTTCTGGTTGCCCTAATTCCCGAATAGAAACCTTAAATATCTCCTGTTTTGGTATTAAATCGGAATTAATTGCTGATTTCGTCAAAAAAGGAAAACTGAAGATTACAGCCGCGCGGCTGTAGGTCACAGCCGCGCCCTTGTAATATACAGCCGCGCGGCTGTAGGTTACAGCCGGACAGCTGTAGCATCAAAAATTCCTATTTTGCTCAGAAACCGAATTAAATGCTGATTTTGCCCAAAAAAGGAAATAGGGATATTACAGCCACGTGGCTGTAGACTACAGCCGGGCAGCTGTAGGTTACAGCCGAGCGGCTGTAATACCTAGAAAATTACATTTTCACTTATTTTCTTTGGTTTGTTTTTTCGGTTCTCTTAAATATCCGCTCAAATTTTCCAGGGTTCTGTACTAGGACTTGTCACACACCTCCGGGCTATCTGGGACATTTCCGACGTCATTCTGGTCGGTCCGCATTCGCTTCACGTTTATCCATGAAAAAGGTAGTAATAGCTTTCATCACCGAGGTCGGGAAAAAACCCATGCTCACAGGCTGCCCCTCGCGCGACCAAAGTTCACTTAAACGGGTGCTTGTGTCTGATTCGAGTTTGGTCTCGTGATAGGGAGCACGGTGAGAAGGAAAAGAGAACGTACCTGGGGGTTCTCCTCATGTTGACTTGTTTTGATGTTTATAGGGAATTGTCTCGGTTGCTTTTGAGACAGTGGTCTTGCCTAAATTGATTTGATTTCTTTCAGGGTCTTGCTTCGATTCTGATACGAAGTATAGGACTTTGCCCGAATTGTTCCGACGTTATCTGGGGTCATGCTTAGACTTCATTGCAAAGCAGAGGACTGTGCCCGGATGTTGTTTGATTCGCCAGGGACATGCTTCGACTCCATCGTGAAGCAGAGGTCTTGCTCGGATCATGTTTGACTTGCCAGGGACATGCTTCGACTCTATTGTGAAGCAGAGGACTTGCCCAGATCGGATTCTCCTTGCCATTCGGTGCCTACGAAAGGGAAGGGTATTTTGGTAATTTTACAACTTGGGAAGTTGACATTCCTTGAAGTAAGGAGACTTTGGGCGTTTGGTCTTTTGCGGTGCTTATGTCATAAAAGAAACGGGTTTTTAGTGATCTGGTGTTCCCTTTTGTGGGAAGGGGTATTTCGGTCATTTGACACTTGGTGGCCGGCAGAAGGAACCTCGGCCATTTCACCCTTAATGGAGCTTGTGTCATTAAGGGGAGAAATATTTTGGGTGACTTGGTCTCCCAAAAAGGAAGGTGTTTTGACCATCCGGTGGTGTGGTTATTACCCGAAGGGCGTTTTGGATATTTCACTTCTTGTGAAGCGTGTGTCATTTGAAGGAGAGGATAGTTATGACGTTGCGGGGCTCTTGTAGCCGGGCAGTTGGTTCTTTGGCGGCTTGAGAATTTTGGTCAACACTTGAAGCTTTGAAGTCGTTTTGGGCGCATATTCGTTCCTTAATCGATAATTTTGGAAACAAAAATTTTTGCCCCTTCGATCAAGAGCGAATTTGAGCCTAAAATCTTGTTCTTTGATGCCTACAAAACAAG
Source organism: Euphorbia tirucalli (assembly GCA_039660915.1). NCBI lineage: Eukaryota > Viridiplantae > Streptophyta > Magnoliopsida > Malpighiales > Euphorbiaceae > Euphorbia > Euphorbia tirucalli. Next base: position 17,853,167 of record CM077633.1, on the reverse strand, counting down.
AAAATTACCTTTCTCGGGGTCAAATGGACATAAAATAAGTTTCGAAGAAGAAAAACGACACAAATTTTAAAGAAAAGGAAGCTACAGCCGCTCGGTTGTAGTGGTAGGTGAGGATGAGCTTATAAAAGCCACACAATGTGGCAGCCCTCATTTACCCATTTTGGCCGAAAATACTCTCCTTTCTGGTGATTTTTCTTACTCCCAAACCGAAACCATGAGGCGAAAGATGCGTAGAGTCCTCCGTCCCGTCCCGGCTGCTCAACCTGTGTTTCAAACTCGGTTTTCCATCCCGGAGGGAAACTTTACTCTACCCTTTGAACCCACTGAGTGTATTTATGGGCTAAGAGGGGAGGATGCATACTGTGGAGTAAAGATCGACAACCAAGTGCCCATTTTACTCCAAGTCTCGAACCATGCTTACACGAATCCGGTTAGTTTTCCCAAACTTTCTCACTTTTTCCAAGTTTCCAATTTCTGCAAAATTGAGGAAAATAAGTGAAATTGATGCATGATTTGAGTAGATTATGCCCCTAGGATGATTAATTGTTGGTTTGACTTGAGTTAGGACGAGATTTAACCGAAAAAACAAAAAAAAAACTCAGGGGGCCAAAAAAATGCAGCTACAGCCGCCCCATCTTTGATCACAGCCGCGCGGCTATGATCATGTGGGGTTACAGCCGCGCGGCTGTGATCATGTGGGGTTACAGCCGCGCGGCTGTGATCATGTGGGGTTACAGCCGCGCGGCTGTGATCATGTGGGGTTACAGCCGCGCGGCTGTGATCATGTGGGGTTACAGCCGCGCGGCTGTAACCCTATAGCCGGGCAGCTGTAGCCTTCAGATTTAAGGCCAATCCATTTTTTTCGACTCGAATAATGTTTTTTTCGATTTTTATGGTGTATATGCATTCTAAAAAACTCATAAACTCCCTGATCATTAATTTTGCAGTTGAGATCCGGTTATTGTGGTAGTGGATCCATCACAGAGGCCTTAAAGTGGTACAGGCGTCTCCCTCAAGGGGTGAAGGATATTGTGAACTCCACCGGCCTGCACCGACTGGTTCGCAGCATGTCGATTACCACTCCTCGCACTAGTCGGGGGCTTTTGGCCGCACTTTTGGAGATGTGGATGGACTCCACCCACACATTTCATTTCCCTTCCGGGGAATACACTGTGACCCCGGAGGACATCGTTGCTATTACAGGCCTTCCCTTCTCGGGCTAGACGATTCACTTTAATCAGGTCTTTGTGCATGGCGGCTATCGTCAGGAGTTGATAGCCACGCTGATTGGGATTAGTTCTCCCGAGAGCTGGATCCATTGCAGTAGGATCCGCGAGTACTGGCTCGGGCGGCAGCGTGCGCTTCCAGAAGGAACCACCTTTGATGCTGGTGATGAGAGGAAGTACGCTAGAGCATACCTGTTGCATGCTCTATCCACCACTCTTTTCCCCACGGGCCGGAGCAACGTGAATCTGGCTCTATTGCCTTCATTGATCGACTTGGAGTCCGTGAGGACCCTTAATTGGGCTCAGGCTGGATTGGCCCAACTTTATTATGCTCTAGATCTCTGCGCCCGGGGCTCCTATAAGGAGTTGAAGGCCTTTTGGATTCTGCTGCACGTGAGTGTCTTGAAATTTTTTTTTTTTTTTACTGACTTGCTTTAAATTTTCCCTCACAGATTTGGGTCTATGAGTATCGCTTCATCCCTCCCCCGATCGTGTAGATTTCTGAAGGGGTCACTTTGGTTGAATTCCCCCGCCTCCGCTGTTACATGGGATACGTCTGGAGTGAGGTGGATAAGAACCAGGAGGAGTGCCGGCAGGCTCTGAGAGATGTGACGTTCGAGGGGGTAAAATTTTTTTTTTTTTATTTTTTTTTACTGACGAGTTCCTCAATTTCAAATTGTCAAGGCCCCTTGGAGTCGGGAAGGGGAGAATTTGCCCCAGCAGCTTGTTGATGCATAGGAGCTCACGAGCAGGCGCTTCGTGATGGAGTGCCCCTTCGGCCAGGAGTGCTTCTTAGGGGAGAGGACTTGCGACTGGCGCTTTGGTCCTGGGGCGCGTAGGATCCCGGCTGCCCTGCCCGTAGGGTTATTCTGGCCTCACCTGCTATCCTTGGAGTTGCACCCGGACCTCTATGGTGTTGGATATGAGGCTGGCAGTGTAGATGGTGATTATGGCCGCTTCATCACCATCCACTTGCTCCCACCATCCGTTGATGCTAGTGCTGGCGCTGGTGCAAGCGCCGGAATTTCACTTCAAAAAAAAAAAAAAAAGGGTATAGTCGTACGACTATTGCTACAGTCGTACGAATGTAGTCAAACTACAGTCGTACGACTATAGATCTACCCATAAAAGCAGAAAAAGAAAGACAGAAAAGGGAGAGGATGAGAAAAAGAGAGAAAAACATACAGGCAGAGAGAGAGAGCAGACAAAGAAAAAAAGAGAGAGAGAGAAAGAAGAAAAAACCAAAGAAAAAGGAGGAACTCCTCATCAAAATCTTCAGCATTTGGCAATCTCTAGACCCAAATCTCAAACCCCGACTCAAGGAGAAAAGTCCAGATTTTAGTGGATTGGAGCGACGCCAGGGGTCAATCCTACGGTGGACGCACGCCACAGAGGTAAATACCCCTTTTCCCTTCTTTTTTACAAGCTTTCTGGGTGATTGGTGTGATTTTTCTGCATTTTCATCCGTTTTTCTGCGTTTCTGTTCTGGAACTCAAGAACAGTCGTACGACTGTTCTTGAGTCGATGAACAGTCGTACGACTGTAGTTGATTTCCAGGTGGTTTTATTTTCAGCTTATTTTAAATGAAATTTTGGTGAAATCTTGAATTTTCAGCATCTACAGTCGTACGACTGTAGTTGAGTTTCCACGACTGTAATTTACAGTCGTACCACTGTAGTTTTCAGAATCAGAATTTTACCTTTAAAACCCAAAAATTTCATAAAAAATCCATAAAAATCCCCAAAAATTCCCAAAAATTCCCAAAAAATTAGAAAACCCCAAAAATCATCAAAATGAATTTTGTTGTGTGCATCACGACCATAGATTCAATTTTTAGTAAAATTGCATTTAGAACAATTCAACGACGGAGACCCATTTCTCCTGAAAACCGACCCACTTAAATATATAAAAATGCATGTAAACCGGAAAAATTGTTTTCAAAATGATTTTTTCCACTAAAAACCAAAAATACAGGGACGTTTCAAAATGTTTTCCAGGTCTAACCCGGCCGGCTAGCTGAGCCAACCCGGTTATCCCTTCTATGCATGCCCCCCGATACTTGATTTCCCAATTCTGTCTGTTTGAGTCCAACTTATGGCGTGCCGTATAAATTGTGCTAACCTTCTGTTTTGCAGGTTTTAATTTCTTTTTTTTTTATTTTTATTTTGATGTATTTTAATAGATTAAATCATGTATTTAGGCGATTGTAATTATTTTTTTAGATTCCCGTGTATTCTAGGCGATTGTATAAGTGAGGTGAGAGTTTTTATTTTTCCATTTGATTTGGTTGTAAGCCAATTAATATTTATTTCTTTTCCTTATTTTTGTATTAAACATTTTGTATGCGCACTGCATGCTTTTTATATTCAATAAAATGGACTTTAGATTTTGAAATACCATTTGAGAACATTGGCAATATTTATTTTAATTAGACACGAAATAAGGGACTTGTCCGGACCCGAATCTCTGGATAGTGTAGTGGCCGTTCGTCCGGTTCAGCTAAATAAGAATTTCCCGGTTGAGCTGAGCCGGGTGGCGACTCTACAATATTCATCGAGACTTAGGTCTCGGCTCTTTTATTTATTAATTCTATTTATTTTTTCCAAAGCGCGGATTTCCATTCATAAAAACCCCACGCGAGGAAGGGGCCCGCCCGAGATCGTGGCACCTCATTCCGAAAGGGAGTCCCGCGTCCCGTCTAAAACACGTCGTCCGCTCACAGTGGCGACTCTGCTGGGGAATTCTTAAAAAAAAAAAAAGTTTTCTTAAAAACTTAAAAGAATTTTGACAAGCCCTGAAAAGTGTCTAATTAAAATAAGGTGGATGATTCTCGATTGGTATTTCATTTTGCATCTTTAGCTAGACATGCTTACATTAGATTTAGTATCCATTTTCAGCCCGGTGGATTGTTGAAGTGTCGCCTTTGTTCCTCATGGTCTTAGGGGCACGGATACAAAACACCACTCATAGCCTCGTACGAACCCCTTCGTTCGGACCCTTGAGTGGGGAGAAGTGAGGAGTATATTTTGCTATGGGAACCTTGATTTTTAACCCGACTTGGACCGAACCCATATAGGCAGCCCTAGTTGGATTCCCTTAGGATACCAAAATAATTGTGTGAGTAATAATAAAATCGCACCTTCATCACCCCCTGTTGGTGATCGAAGTGAACCTCGCCTAGGACTCGGCTAGAAATTTTTGAGACCGACCACGTTGGAGGAATAAGGTTGGAAGAATTCGTTTTGCTTGCTATGTGTTTCTCGCCATCTCGTGACACATCGCCAACACGTACATAACATACTATAATCACCATTCTCCATACATGTGACATATCATACACAAACATCTTTGTGTGATACTAACCCACATTTTTATGCAGCCATTTGCATTTTATTTCGTGTGTAAAACATTAATTCATTTGTTTGTCATTCACACTAACTCTTTCTTTTTCAGCCATAACATTATATTTGTGTGATTGGCATTTTTCACATAGCATACATAACATCATTAGGTGTGTCATGCATCCTAATCCACATTTTTATGCAACCACGTGCGTTTTTATTTTCGTGTGCAATCATTAAATCATCCGCTTGCCATTCATACTAACCATTTCTTTTTCAGCCATAACATTATATTTGTGTGATTAGTATTTTTCACATAGCATACATAACATCATTATGTGTGTCATGCATCCTAACCACGTTTTTGTGCAGCCATTTGCATTTTGTAAGTCATAGCATTCACGACATATCACCTAAATTAAATTAGGGGCATTCCAAGGATGCCCACCACGATCATATCATTCCATCATATATCGGGTATCCTAAAAAACCCGTGTTTTGCCAATGCACCGGATTGCATTCAGCCATTCCACCAAATCATTTCATTCAATAGAGGCCACAATGGTCTTAAGTATATTTCCGCGTGACAATGCACACGATGCATCTCATGACATCATACCTATTCGTCATCGTCATCACATAACACTGAAATCCATATCGAGTTACTTCATGACATTACTACATTATTCAAGGCGCTCCCCGAGTGCTGGATTAGTACGCATGTAGGGGCATATCATAATATCCCAAATCATGAAAGGCGTTCCCCGAACACTTAATCTCTATTCGCTTACAACATCATTTCATTTCATAAGCTCAAAAGCATCAGAACTCAGTCCATGGGCCGGCCCCATGTGACCATTTCAGATCATCTCATAGACCTACAAAGTGTCAAACTTCGTCCGTGTGTTAGTACACATGTGACCATTTCACGAAATTCATTAGCTGCCCAAAAGCACCGAACCTTCATCCGTGTGGTGGTCCACACGTGGCATTTTTGCATAGCATTGGGTGTTCTTGGGATGTCCAAAAATAAAAATAAAAATAAAAATAAACACAAAGGGATCATCCCCTTATCTCATGATATACATCTCATTCATCCATCAAACATTCAAGCACTCCACAACGTTCAAGCATTCCATAAGTGCCAAGGACTTCACAGCACACACTACCGTCATTTGAGTGTTCCAAAAACGCTAGAAACTCCATCAAGCCCTTTAGGTCCTCCTTAATCATTAGAAACCCTGTCCTTGTGTCCCGCACACCCAAATACCGAAATATCTTTATGTGCAAGACAAGCTCTGCACACTTCCTCCCCGTGCAAGACCAGCTCTGCACGTACCGCTTTAATTCTACCAAATCTTCCTCGTGTAAGACTAAGTTCTACGCGTATCGCTCCAAAATATCTTTCTGTACAAGACAAGCTCTACACACTTCCTCCTCGTGTAAGACAAGCTCTACACGTGTCATTCCAAATCTTCCCGTGCAAGACAAGCTCTGCACGTACCGCTTTAACTTTATCCATCTTTCCCGTGCAAGACAAGCTCTGCACGTATCGCTTCAAATTCTACCTTTCCTCCCCGTGTAAGACTAAGTTCTACACGTGTCATTCCAAATCTTCCCGTGCAAGACAAGCTCTGCACGTACCGCTTTAACTTTATCCATCTTTCCCGTGCAAGACACGCTCTACACGTACCGCTCTAAACACACTTCATTCCCTGTGTAAGACTAAGCTCTACACGTATCGTTCCAAAATATCTTTCTGTGCAAGACAAGCTCTGCACACTTCCTCCCCGTGTAAGACCAAGCTCTACACGTACCGCTCCAAATCTTCCCGTGCAAGACCAGCTCTGCACGTACCGCATCAAACTCTACCATTCCTCCCCGTCTAAGACTAAGCTTTACACGTATCGTTCCAAAATATCTTTCTGTGCAAGACAAGCTCTGCACACTTCCTCCCCATGTAAGACCAAGCTCTACACGTACCGCTCCAAATCTTCCCATGTAAGACCAGCTCTGCACGTACCGCATCAAACTCTACCATTCCTCCCCGTGTAAGACTAAGCTCTACACGTATCGTTCCAAAATATCTTTCTGTGCAAGACAAGCTCTGCACACTTCCTCCCCGTGTAAGACCAAGCTCTACACGTACCGCTCCAAATCTTCCCGTGCAAGACCAGCTCTGCACGTACCGCATCAAACTCTACCCTTCCTCCCCGTGTAAGACTAAGCTCTACCCGTATCGTTCCAAAATATCTTTCTGTGCAAGACAAGCTCTGCACACTTCCTCCCCGTGTAAGACTAAGCTCTACACGTACTGCTCCAAAATTCCCCGTGCAAGACCAGCTCTACACGTATCGCATCAAACTCTACCTTTCCTCCCCGTGTAAGACTAAGCTCTACACGTATCGTTCCAAAATACCTTTATGTGCAAAACAAGTTCTGCACACTTCCTCCCCGTGTAAGGCAAACTCTACACGTGTCGTTCCAAATTTTCCCGTGCAAGATAAGCTCTGCATGTACCGCTTTAAACTCTATCCTTCCTTCCCGTGTAAGACACGCTCTACACGTACCGCTCTAAACATTAATCCTCTTCCCATGTAAGATCCGCTCTACACGTACCGCTTTAATCACTAATCCTCTTCCCGTGTAAGATCCGCTCTACACGTACCGCTTTAATCACTACACCTCTTCCCGTGTAAGATCCGCTCTACACGTACCGCTTTAATCACTAATCCTCTTCCCGTGTAAGATCCGCTCTACACGTACCGCTTTAATCACTACACCTCTTCCCGTGTAAGATCCGCTCTACACGTACCGCTTTAAACATTAATCCTCTTCCCATGTAAGACACGCTCTACACGTATCGCTTTAAGCATTCAACCTCTCCCCGTGTAAGATCCGCTCTACACGTACAGCTTTAAACATTAATCCTCTTCCCGTGTAAGACACGCTCTACACGTATCGCTTTAAGCATTCAACCTCTCCCCGTGTAAGATCCGCTCTACACATATCGATTTAAACACCACACCTTCTCTCCCGTGTAAGATCCGCTCTACACGTATCGCTCTAACACCACACATTTTCCCGTGTAAGATCCGCTCTACACGTATCGCTCTAAACACCACACATTTTCCCGTGTAAGATCCGCTCTACATGTATCGCTCTAAACACCACACCTTTTCCCGTGTAAGATCCGCTCTACACGTATCGCTCTAAACACCACATATTTTCCCGTGTAAGATCCGCTCTACACGTATCGCTCTAAACACCACACCTTTTCCCATGTAAGATCCGCTCTACACGTATCGCTCTAAACACCACACCTTCTCTCCCGTGTAAGATCCGCTCTACATGTATCGCTCTAAACACCACACTTTTTCCCGTGTAAGACACGCTCTACACGTATCGCTCTAAACACTATACCTTCTCCCGTGTAAGACACGCTCTACACATATCGCTTTAAACATTAAACCTCTTCCCGTGTAAGATCCGCTTTACACGTACCGCTTTAATCACTACATCTCTTTCCCGTGTAAGATTCGCTCTACACGTACCGTTTCAAATGTCAACTCTCCTCCCGTGTAAGATACGCTCTACACATGAACCCTTCGCAAGTATCACCTTGCTTCGATCCGTGGACACCTTGTGTGTCATTGTATCCATGTGGTGTATATTTATATACCACGCTATACTTCAGCATATAGCTTCATTAACAACATTCATTACATTTTGCATGTTTCCATTCCTGGCTTTGTGTGCACATGACTAGCTTAGGGTTCCATAACATGACATGGCATCACATGACATCATCATTCATGCATGCATGCACCACATCTTGCATTCATACCTGCATCATCCCTTGACTTCGTATTCTCCGTGCACATGCCCCAGTCGATGCTGACAAGTGTTTGTATCAGGACAAAAAAAAAGGAGTCTCGAGAATGGCTAGCCCAGTGAACTTCAACACCGTAACAGATGTCCTAGATGGTTATGTTGCCTCATCGCGATTCCGAAAGGCGGTCAGGGAAGAGGCAGCGGCAATGTTGAAGGAAATGCTAGGAGGTGACCTGGACAAGGTGGAAAAGCTGACGACAAGGTGCTCTGAATTGGAGGCCCGTGTGATTGAGCTTGAGGGAGTAATAAGAGGGCTGAATGGTGAAGCAGAATCGAAGACCCCCGTCAAAGCCAATACTGACCTTCTTCCGCGACCAACCAGGTGTCCACTCTCCAAGGGTGACGGAAAGGGCATATCCCCGTGGCCTTTCTCGCTGAGCCAATTATTTGCCAAATGTAGAAAAGAGGGGCTACTGCAGAGCATCAAGCCGTATGTGGAGCCGGCACCAGATCAAAAGAACAACTTCTGTACCTATCATGTAGCGACGGGTCACCGAACCAACGCTTGCTATATTTTAAGGAAGGAGATCCGGAAGTTAGTTGATGAGGGAAGATTAAAGGTGCCATCCACTACTAATGAGCGACTAGGGACAAGCAAGGAGACTGGCAAGGAAATTCCTCAAACCTCCCAGGGAGAGGAATATGATGAAGAGCGACAAAGCCTGATCTGATGAAAGTGGGGCAGTGACCGGATAAAGAATAGTCGGACGTTGTGAGATCAATACCTTTAGAGGCTCCTTCTCGTAGGGAGCTCATTTTGTTGTAAAGTGTATTGAACTCATTTTGAATGCAATGCATCTTGTTATTTTTCTTACTTGTGTGGTGATTACATGTATATGGCATTAAGCATGCATTTGATCATCTGAAATGACATGTCCATCTCGCATAATATTAAGATGCATGACATCAATCTAAGTCTTACAGGGAACTTACAAGTGAACCTGACTTCGGTTAAGCCCTTTTCTAAAAAAAAAAAACAAAAAAAAAAAAGAAGAAGAAAGAAAGAGAGAAGTCTGCCAAGCAAGTAATGGGATGGCACCATTTCATTCGAATCAATTGCCAACCTAGATCAGTGATCCCTACAAACAACGATCCTAAACGCTGCTAATCTTGCCCTAAAAGTTTCAATTTGGACAGCCCACAATACACTCAAATCATTCCAAACCAAGGACCATTGCCCAGTTTCAGAGCTGAGCCCCAAAAAGAACCTTTGAGCCTAATTCGTGCTGGAAAGAAGCATCCCACATCAAAAACCAAACCCACCAAAAAGCACCAAGCCCTAAAAATCCAAATTGCCTTCGCCATCCACCATGCTGTAAAGCTCTGAAGCAGACATTAGTTTTAGTGCATGTATAGTTTTGTTTGTGTGGCATTCATGTGCATATGACATCACACATGCATTGTTCATCCAAAAAGACATATCAAACACGCATGACATACATGGATCTGAATGCAGCAGGAAAATCAATAGGTGGCTGTGGTTTGGATTTGGCTTCTTCAAAAAAAAAAAAAAAAAAAAAAAAAAAACAAACAAACAAAGAGCACCGATGGAAGGCCTCAGCTCTCCCTTACAGTCAAATTTCTGGTCCTGGTCTAAAGTTGCACTCTCTTCAATCATAGAGTCAAACTCTGTTGAGTGCCTGGTGAATCTGGGGGCGGCCCACTTATTGCATGAAATGTCGAGGGCAATGAGTTGAGACAATGGAGATAAGTACGTTGTTGCCTATTCTGAAAAGTTAACTTTGTGCGGTGACAGAGAAGATCAGTGTCTTTACCCAAAGTAGTTCCCTTTTCACTCTCCTCTCTGTCTTCCCCATTTGCCTTCAACACTTTTTTCTTCCCTTTAGTGTCTTTCCTTCACTTTCATCTTCTCTCTAGAACTTGAACCGATTCTGTGATTCCATATTTCCTACCTTCAATGGCTCCTAACAAGAAATTGAACCCCAATGCTGCTCCATATTGTATTTTTTCGTATCATCTCATCAGCGGAAGGGCATCGAAACAGGTGGTTATGGCGCCGTTTCAATCCGTCTTCGTTTATCATCAACCTGTACCAAATTGGGGATACCTTTTTAATCCCATGCCATTTCTCTTCAATCTAAACTCCCAGACTAATTATTTAGTACCCTCAAATAGTGGGAAGGGATTTGATTTGATGATAGATAGAGGATTTGGATATGAATCTACTTCAAATGAGTTCAACAATGCTGAAAAAGGGGGAAAATGAAATATATAGCTCTGAGATTCCAGAGTAAGAAGAAAATAGTTTCTGTAAGTGAAAAGGAACAACAGTGGTCGCCCAAGAAATTGACTATTGAAGAGACCAAGCTGGATAAAAGAGAGATTGAAGCTAATCTTGGTGGGAAAAAAAAAACAAGCCTGATGATCAGAAACCTACCAAATTAGTTTCAAAGACATAATTTGCTACAAATTCTGGGCAAGCATTGTCTGGAGGGAAACAAGAATAAGTCCAAAGGGAAGCCTGCTTATGATTTCCTCTATTTGCCTATGGATTTCAAGACTGGAGGAAATTTTGGTTATGCATTTGTGAACTTCACCAACTATGTTGGGGCAACTTGACTTTGCAAAGCTTTCAACAATCATGAAAGGGACGATACCATCAACAGGAAAGCTTATAAAGTATGTTGCGCTCATATTCAAAGGGAAAGTTGCATTGGCCAACCATTTCAAGCATGCAGTCTTCGGGAGCCGTGCTTAAACTGAAATCTGGGGTGAATTGGAAACATGAATACAGCATCAAGCCGCAGGAGAATCCAGTGGTCACTTGAATTCATCTTAGGTTGTCTGCTCACAATAGCAACTCTATCCAGTGATCGGGCTTCAAAAAAAAAAAAAAAAAACTCCAATGTGTAAAACCGAAAGGGCATATTGGTAATTTGAAGGGGCATCAATAAAAACGGGAGCCACATTATAGATTTTCCTAATGCATCTACATTCATTATGTCATGAATGTTTTGTATTCAATTTTGGTGTTCAATATGCATTTGTTGTGTTGTTGCATGTCAATGTTCACTTACAGACTACATTGCGTGGCAAACCTTGTCTGTGGAAGTGCTTCACTCCCCAAACACAAACCTATAACACTCCCCAAACACGAACCTATAATACCAGGGGCGAGTAAAAAGCTGAACCACTGGGTATCATCGACAGCAGTATCTTCGTGAGTCGCAATGAACACATCAAGATCTATCTTTCCCTTCCTAAGACAAACCGTCGCAAAAGGGATCAACGCAGACAAAATGCCCATTACAGAATCTTTCTCAAAAAAAAAAAAGGAAAAAGGAATTTGCTGACACGGAAAACCGGAAGGACGTGTCGGCAACAGGAGAGGGATGATATTCAAAGTCAGAGCCACTGTCATACTCCCTGTTATACTCATTTTGATGTCACCATTGCAATATTGTGCATGTTTAGATTTCCGATCAGATGTTCATTTTGCATGCACTGTGCCACTACATATAAACATCCATCAGTAGGACATTGCATCCAAGCCCGTGATAATATCCCAGAAGCTCCTATTATGCGGTACGGAAATGCAAAGTCTCACTCTCATCTTCTTGCTCAATCAAACAGACTGTTCGTCGACACGGCCTACTATCCTGATCCGCTCAGTACTGACAACGCTTCAAAAGATGCAGAGGGTGAAGTGGAAGGCCACTCAAGATGGCCAACTCCCCTAATACCTAGGTCAGCGTAGTATTCAATCGGTCAGAAGACACGCCGGAACAATCAGACTAGGTCACCTGGGTTACCATCAAGGCCAGTCTCAAGACGTGAATTCCATCTCCGGGCTCGCACGGATACCAAGAACAAAGCATAAGCCACATGTTGCATGCATACATACATTTAGAACCATACATGCATCCGTGCATACGTGCATATGTTTAAAGTAAATATGCACAATTCATATGCATATGCATCGTAACTCATCCAAGTGCAGGTATCCACTGCCATCACCAGGTCTCCCCTAGCCAGGATCGCTATCAAAGCAGAGATGGCACAATGTCGGGGCAGGACAATCAAGTCACCAAGGGGCAGAGTAATCAAGCCGGATTTATCCTTGAGCGAAGGGGCAAAAATTTTTGTTTCCAAAATCATCGATCAAGGGATAAATACTCATTCCCCAGCCAACACCAAAATTACCATCCCTAAACCTATTTCCTCTCCTTTCATTCGAGTAAGATTTCGAACCCTTGAACTTCATTACGTTCAAGCATGGTTACAAATCCTTGAACCACTTCCTTCATTCAAGTCAGATCTTAAATCCTTGAACTCCATTATGTTTAAGCATGGTTTCAGATCCTTGAACCTCTTATTATTTCAAGCTCATCCAATTCCAGTAAGATTTCAAATCGTCAAAATTCCATTTTCCTTTGCCTTGGGTAACATAAACCCGATATCGGCAAATCCACAATCCACCTTCCTTTGCCTCGGGTAACATAAACCCGATATCGGCTAATCCACGATCCACCTTCTTTTGCCTCGGGTAACATAAACCCGATATCGGCTTAACCACAATTTCATTTTCCTTAGCCTCGGGTAACATAAACCCGATATCAGCTAATCCACAATCCACCTTCCTTTGCCTCGGGTGACATAAACCCGATATCGGCTAATCCACAATCCATCTTCCTTTGCCTTGGGTAACCTAGACCCGATATCGGCTTACTTCTTCCTCAGCTTTGCCTCGGGTAGCCTAGACCTGATATCGGCTTATTTCAACGGAGGGTTCTTTCCTGTGTCTTTGGTGCTTTGAGTCGCGTTTCTCAAATTCACATCATCTACCCCAGACTAAGTTCAGGTGGTGAATTTGATTACCCGAGGGGCAGCTGTAAGCGCCGGAATTTCACTTTCAAAAAAAAAAAAGGGTATAGTCGTACGACTATTGCTACAGTCGTACGACTGTAGTCAAACTACAGTCGTACGACTGTAGATCTACCCATAAAAGCAGAAAAAGAAAGACAGAAAAGGGAGAGGATGAGAAAAAGAGAGAAAAACATACAGGCAGAGAGAGAGAGCAGACAAAGAAAAAAAAAGAGAGAGAGAAAGAAGAAAAAACCAAAGAAAAAGAAGGAACTCCTCATCAAAATCTTCAGCATTTGGAAATCTCTGGACCCAAATCTCAAACCCCGACTCAAGGAGAAAAGTCCGGATTTTAGTGGATTGGAGCGACACCAGGGGTCAATCCTACGGTGGACGCACGCCACAGAGGTAAATACCCCTTTTCCCTTCTTTTTTACAAGCTTTCTGGGTGATTGGTGTGATTTTTCTGCATTTTCATCCGTTTTTCTGCTTTTCTGTTCTGGAACTCAAGAACAGTCGTACGACTGTTCTTGAGTCGATGAACAGTCGTACGACTGTAGTTACAGTCGTACGACTGTAGTTACAGTCGTACGACTGTAGTTGATTTCCAGGTGGTTTTATTTTCAGCTTATTTTAAATGAAATTTTGGTGAAATCTTGAATTTTCAGCATCTACAGTCGTACGACTGTAGTTGAGTTTCCACGACTGTAATTTACAGTCGTACCACTGTAGTTTTCAGAATCAGAATTTTACCTTTAAAACCCAAAAATTTCATAAAAAATCCATAAAAATCCCCAAAAATTCCCAAAAATTCCCAAAAAATCCCAAAAAATTAGAAAACCCCAAAAATCATCAAAATGAATTTTGTTGTGTGCATCACGACCATAGATTCAATTTTTAGTAAAATTGCATTTAGAACAATTCAACGACGGAGACCCATTTCTCCTGAAAACCGACCCACTTAAATATATAAAAATACATGTAAACCGGAAAAATTGTTTTCAAAATGATTTTTTCCACTAAAAACCAAAAATACAGGGACGTTTAAAAATGTTTTCCAGGTCTAACCGGGCCGGCTAGCTGAGCCAACCCGGTTATCCCCTCTATGCATGCCCCCCGATACTTGATTTTCCAATTCTGTCTGTTTGAGTCCAACTTGTGGCGTGCCGTATAAATTGTGCTAACCTTCTGTTTTGCAGGTTTTAATTTCTTTTATTTTTATTTTTTTTTGATGTATTTTAATAGATTAAATCGTGTATTTAGGCGATTGTAATTATTTTTTTAGATTCCCGTGTATTCTAGGCGATTGTATAAGTGAAGTGAGAGTTTTTATTTTTCCATTCGATTTGGTTGTAAGCCAATTAATATTTATTTCTTTTCCTTATTTTTGTATTAAACATTTTGTATGCGCGCTGTATGCTTTTTATATTCAATAAAATGGACTTTAGATTTTGAAATACCATTTGAGAACATTGGCAATATTTATTTTAATTAGACACGAAATAAGGGACTTGTCCGGACCCGAATCTCTAGATAGTGTAGTGGCCGTTCGTCCGGTTCAGCTACATAAGAATTTCCCGGTTGAGCTGAGCCGGGTGGCGACTCTACAATATTCATCGAGACTTAGGTCTCGGCTCTTTTATTTATTAATTCTATTTATTTTTTCCAAAGCGTGGATTTCCATTCATAAAAACCCCACGCGAGGAAGGGGCCCGCCCGAGATCGTGGCACCTCATTCCGAAAGGGAGTCCCGCTTCCCGTCGAAAACACGTCGTCCGCTCACAGCTGGGGTAATTGAATTTCTCTCTCTCTCTCTCTCTCTCTCTCTCTCTTTTTTTTTTTTTTTTTAACGTTGTGGTGTCTAATTGACCCCAGCCATCTTCCCGGAGTAGACGGGTACGTGCTTCTTCATCAGCTAGGGGAAGAGGAGGTAGGTCGCGTCCCGCTGATCCCAGGGCCGCTGGTGTGGATTCTGCCGCTGTTGCAGAGGATATTCCCATCCCTGATTTCCAGGCTCCTCTGGCTCCCGATCTCGGATACGTGCATGGTCGGCTTGAATTCCCAATCGAAGACTCCATTCAGCTGTATGATGACTTCCAGCAATCTTATCGGGCTGATTTGCATCTGCAAGACCATAACTTTCCCCCGGCTATTCCTTCTGACACCACACATGTGAGTATCTCTTTGTTAATCTATTTTCCCCTTTTTTTCTGTCATTAGCTGATACTCTGAATCCCAATTTTTTTTTTTTACAGATTCCAGTGATGCAGGGTATGTACATGGGTCAGGCCATTAATGCGCTGAGGGCACTTTCTTTCCGAGACAATTCCGCTAGGATAGTAAGTACCTGCACAGAATGATATGCTTATGTCTGGATGTATGCATTATATGCATGGATGCATATGCGATGTTTTTCATGTTTTATTTTAATGCAGACGTTGATCGGGATGGAGCGTCGTGAGTCCGCTCGCTTGAGGGTTGAGAACGATCAATTACGGCGTCGAGTCACCGAATTGGAGGTCATGAATCAGACCTTCAGAGACCAGGCAGGTGACTAGAACGTCGAGATGGGAGAAGCAGACGACGACGATGACGACGACGATGATGACGAGGCAGAAGATGATAATGACAACGATGATTCTTCTTAGCATATGTCAGGTGCTGGTGTGGATCTGATTTAGTTTCATCTTGGATATGCCTGATGTATATAACTTTGTATGACACTTGTACTTCTTATCCATGTATTTTCTCGCCTTCTCTTACATTTTATGGCCTTTTGTTCAATTCGGTCTGGTCTGGAATACATCTTGGTGCCTTTATACTTTGTTTTCTTTGAAAGGCGATCTCCAGAACCCTTATTTTTGTAATCATAATCATCAGAAATCATAAAAGGCCATAGACAAAGGATCATCTGCACTACAGCCGCGCCCCTATAGCTATTACAGCCGCCCCACATACTACAGCCGCGCCCCTATAGCAGCTACAGCCGCCCCATACATTACAGCCGTCCCATGCCAAAAGGTCCATCCCACATCGATTTTCAAGCTTTCTTCAACACAGCCGAGCCCTTATAGACATTACAACCACCCTATACATTACAGCCGCACCCCTGTATACAACAGCCGCGCCCCTGTAGCAGTTACAGCTGCCCTATTCCAAAAACTCAATCCCACATCGATTTTCAAGATTTCTTCAACACAGCCGAGCCCCTGTAGACATTACAGCCGCCCCATACATTACAGCCGCACCCCAGTATACTACAGCCGCTCCCCTGTAGCAGTTACAGCCGCCTTATTCCAAAAACTCAATCCCACATCGATTTTCAAACTTTCTTCAGCACAGCCGAGCCCCTGTAGACATTACAGCCGCCCCATGCATTACAGCCGTGCCCCTATAGGCTACAGCCGCGCCCCTGTAGCAGTTACAACCGCCCCATGCCAAAGAACTCAATCCCACATCGATTTTCAAGCTTTCTTCAGCACAGCCGAGCCCCTATAAATGTTACAACCGCCTCATGTATTACAGCTGAGCCCCTATAGTGCATTATAGCCGCCCCACATACTACAGCCGCCCCACTCATTCTTCAGCCCTTCTTCTTCTTTCGCTTCTCTTTTAGCATGGATCAGCTTAGAGGACGACTCTGGGACTACTGGGGTGCACTCCGCTCTTTTAATTGGGCCCTACTTGCACCCTTTAACTTGCAGTATCTCAGATATTATATCGCTTTGACCCCGAACCGGGTCTTCTTGGATGCAGCTGTCAGCTTTTGGGATCCAATGGATCATGTGTTGCATTTCTCCGGTCAAGAGTTATGCCCCTTGATAGAGGAGTTTAGTGCCATTCTCTGTGTTCCTTGCCCCCGGGGGGTCCGGTTGGCCGTTCCCGACCCCGATTATGATGATGTCCGCATATTCCTAAGCCAGTTCGCTCCTTCTATGGTAGGTATAGGTCGTGCACTTACTGGTAGGTCTATCTCATCCAGACTTAATCTTTCTATCGTTACTGACTTGTGTTTTGCTTTATCTCCCACTGCCCCTGGGTGGGATCCGCTGATGAGTCTGTTATTGACAGCTTGCTATCTGTGCGAGTCCCAAGATGATACTTGTAGTCTTAGGCTGGCTTCAGTGGTAATTCAGGTGTCTCAGGGTGCATCTTTCATGGGGGTTATTCTGGCTGAGACCTTGATATACTTAGACTCCATCCACTCTGATTCTCCTATTGAGAGCCGCGGATCTCCCCTTCTGCTTCAGGTATGCTTCAGTTCTTTTTTTTTTTTTTTTGCATTCAAACGTTCATTGCCCCTTCATCTTGACTAAACCGCCTACAGATTTGGCTGATGGAGAAGCTATGCCTCTTGAGTCCTCCTCCACCTCGTCCGAGATATGCTCCAAAGTGCTATTGGTCTCGGCGCATCGAGCTTCTAGATTTCGGTTTTATGTCTATGGAGCATTGGTTCGACTAGCTAAGGAGGCGATCTGACACCTTTATCCGATGGGTCTGCCCTTGGTGGGATATTACTGACGTGACTACTGAGACCTGGGCCGGAGGCGTTCAGTTGCTTGGGTTGACCCGTGTGACTTTCTACTCTCCTGCTCGGCTGTGCAGGCAGTATGGGCAGCTGCAAGGGGTTCCTCGATCTTTGTGCACTACTGAATACGGGGTGTTTACATCACCGTGGCCTCGACACGTGCAGCACCAGTGGATGCATCCTACTCGTACTGAGGTCCTGAAGTATGATAATCTTGCCTCCATAGAGATAGATGCTTGCTACAGGGCTTGGTTGGCAGATCTGGTCGGCTGTCCCACCCAGCGAGGACGTGAGGCGCTGACGCTGCGGTATCTTGGCCTCTAGGTGATTAGGATTGATTACTGCTGTATGACTCTTTTTTTTTCTTTTGAATGCATGTGTTCAATCTATGGATGTGAGATATGTGGAAGATATATAAAGATAAATATGCGCAGAATAATCTGAATTGCAGATGAACTTGGGACATTTAAACGAACAAAACCGAACATTCATTCATTCATTCATAAATAATGTTTTAGCACAATGTACATCAAATGATGAAATGAAACTAAGGACAGAATTATCGATGGTATAAGTCTCGACTGAAGCCACGCTTGCCACCAACCAGTCTTTGCAGATTTTCCAGTTGATGATCCTCACCTCTCTGTCCTAATTTCTGCATGGATTGCCTTTTTGATTTTCGACCCATCGGACTGTCCTAACTTTTACGTGGACCGCCTTTTTGGTTTTCAATCCACCGGACTTTTTTTTTTACACGTAGTAGTGTTTCAGCTTGTCCGGATTGATGGGGTTGACAAATTCGTTCCCGTCCATATCCATGATTTTTACAGCACCTTTCGAAAGCACCCTCTTGATTACATATGGACCTTCCCAGTTCGGCTTGAATTTCCCCCGCACATCTGTGTTGGTCTGTTTCATCTGCTTGAGTATCAGATCCCCTGCCTTAAATGGACGCTTCAGATGGCGAACCTTGTTGTTGTATGCCCTAGCCATCCGCTGTTGGTACATTTGCAACAGGTCTAAAGCCTGAAGACGCTTTTCGTCAATCAGTGCTAGCTGTTCTTATCTCGACTGAAGCCAATCAGACTCCGGTAACTGTGCCTCCATGACCACTCTTAATGATCTGATTTCCATCTCCACCGGTAACACTGCTTCCATCCCGTAAACCAGTGAATATGGAGTTTATCCAGTAGGGGTTCTGATGCTTGTCCGGTATCCCCACAAAGCCAATGGTAACATGTCGGCCCAATCTCTATAGGTTACCACCATCTTTGACAGAATCTTTTTGATGGACTTATTGGCCGCTTCCACCACCCCATTGGCTTGTGGGCGATACGGGGATGACTTGTGGTGCTCGATCCCTTTCTCTTGGAGTAACTGTGCCGTTATCCCTTGGAATTGTACCCCGTTATCAGTCACGACATGATGAGGGATCCCATATCTTGCGAAGATGTTCCTTTCTATAAATTTGGCCATCTTCTTGGCAGTGATGTTCGCAAATGATTCTGCTTCGAACCACTTAGAAAAATAATCTACAGCCACAACAATGAATCGATGCCCATTTGAAGCAGGCGGCCTTTTCTCTCTGATTATGTCTATACCCCAAGGTGCGAATGGCCATGGAGTCGAGGACACTTGAAGTTCAAGCGGGGGGAGATGATTGAGGTCTCCATACACTTGACATTCGTGGCATTTCTTAACTTCCTCGATACAATCGGCTTGTAGAGTGAGCCAAAAGTATCCTTGCCTCAGTATCTTCTTTGCTAGAGCCAAACCATTCATGTGCGGGCCACAAGCACCGGAATGTATCTGTTTCGTAACCACGACTGCTTCCTCCTCCGTGATACACTTCAGAAGGACTCCGTTAGTTGTCCTCTTGAAAAGTTGATTCTCAAATATCCGGAATTGTGCTGCTAACCTCCTGAGGGAAACCTTATCAGATTCATTGGCATCTTCAGGATATTGACTGTTCTGGATGAACAACAGAATATCATAATACCAAGGGCGTGCCTCAATAGTTGCAACCCAATTGACTGACAAATAGCATGGGTTCTGAGCGATTTCCAGAACGACCGGCTGTATTGGTTGTTTTCGGGGCCTTCCCACATTGACGACAATATAGCCAAAGAGTCTGCCATCTGATTCTCCCCCCTCGGTACATGTTGAAATTCACATTAACTGAATACCCTTGCCCTTTCCCAAACCAACTCGAGATAGGGTCGAAGCGATTCTTCCTTTATTTCCCAGTCTCCGGTTACCTGCCAAATCACCAAGGCCGAATCCCCGATAACTAGTACCTTGTTTGCCCCCAGCGTGATCAAGGCATCAATACCAAAGAGACATGCTTCATATTCGGCCCCATTATTGGTCACTGGAAAGTCAAGTCGCCTTGCCAGAGGAATGATTTCTCCTTCGGGTGGGGCAATGATTACCCCCAAGCCTGCGCCGTGTTTATTCACCGCCCCGTCGAAGTACATCACCCACCTATTCAACTCTTCTTCCACCACCGCCAGCTGTTCGTCAGGAAATTCTAAGTTCTCCACATAATCTGAATCTATTGGCTGGTTAGCTAGGAATTCTGCTACGGCTCTTCCCTTGATTGTCTTCTTCGTCACATATTCTATGTCAAATTCTGATAACAAAAGCAACCACCTGGATAACTTTCCCACTAATACCGGAGCTTGGCATAAGTACTTCATGGGGTCCACCTTGGCCACCGCCTGAACCTTGTATGACTGGAAGTAGTGTCTTAACTTCTTTGTCAACCATACCATAGCAGCACAAGTCTAATTGACCCCAGCCATCTTCCCGGAGTAGACGGGTACGTGCTTCTTCATCAGCTAGGGGAAGAGGAGGTAGGTCGCGTCCCGCTGATCCCAGGGCCGCTGGTGTGGATTCTGCCGCTGTTGCAGAGGATATTCCCATCCCTGATTTCCAGGCTCCTCTGGCTCCCGATCTCGGATACGTGCATGGTCGGCTTGAATTCCCGATCGAAGACTCCATTCAGCTGTATGATGACTTCCAGCAATCTTATTGGGCTGATCTGCATCTGCAAGACCATAACTTTCCCCCGGCTATTCCTTCTGACACCACACATGTGAGTATCTCTTTGTTAATCTATTTTCCCTTTTTTTTCTTTCATTAGCTGATACTCTGAATCCCAATTTTTTTTTTTGCAGATTCCGGTGATGCAGGGTATGTACATGGGTCAGGCCATTAATGCGCTGAGGGCGCTTTCTTTCCGAGACAATTCCACTAGGATAGTAAGTACCTGCACAGAATGATATGCTTATGTCTGGATGTATGCATTATATGCATGGATGCATATGCGATGTTTTTCATGTTTTATTTTAATGCAGACGTTGATCGGGATGGAGCGTCGTGAGTCCGCTCGCTTGAGGGTCGAGAACGATCAATTGCGGCGTCGAGTCACCGAATTGGAGGTCATGAATCAGACCTTCAGAGACTAGGCAGGTGACTGGAACGTCGAGATGGGAGAAGCAGACGACGACAATGA
Organism: Euphorbia tirucalli; assembly: GCA_039660915.1. Taxonomy (NCBI): domain Eukaryota; kingdom Viridiplantae; phylum Streptophyta; class Magnoliopsida; order Malpighiales; family Euphorbiaceae; genus Euphorbia; species Euphorbia tirucalli. The sequence goes on along the minus strand of CM077633.1, from coordinate 17,831,837 downwards.
CGACGACGATGATGACGAGGAAGAAGATGATAATGACAACGTTGATTCTTCTTAGCATATGTCAGGTCCTGGTGTGGATCTGATTTAGTTTCATCTTGGATATGCCTGATGTATATAACTTTGTATGACACTTGTACTTCTTATCCATGTATTTTCTCGCCTTCTCTTACATTTTATGGCCTTTTGTTCAATTCGGTCCGGTCTAGAACGCATCTTGGTGCCTTTATACTTTGCTTTCTTTGAAAGGCGATCTCCAGAACCCTTATTTTTGTAATCATAATCATCAGAAATCATAAAAGGCCATAGACAAAGGATCATCTGCACTACAGCCGCGCCCCTATAGCTATTACAGCCGCCCCACATACTACAGCCGTGCCCCTATAGTAGCTACAGCCGCCCCATACATTACAGTCGTCCCATGCCAAAAGGTCCATCCCACATCGATTTTCAAGCTTTCTTCAACACAGCCGAGCCCTTATAGACATTACAGCCACCCCATACATTACACCGCACCCCTGTATACTACAGCCACACCCCTGTAGCAGTTACAGCCGCCCTATTCCAAAAACTCAATCCCACATCGATTTTCAAGCTTTCTTCAACACAGCCGAGCCCCTGTAGACATTACAGCCGCCCCATACATTGCAGCCGCGCCCCTGTATACTACAGCCACTCCCCTGTAGCAGTTACAGCCGCCCTATTCCAAAAACTCAATCCCACATCGATTTTCAAGCTTTCTTCAGCACAGCCGAGCCCCTGTATACTACAGCCGCTCCCCTGTAGCAGTTACAGCCACCCTATTCCAAAAACTCAATCCCATATCGATTTTCAAGATTTCTTCAGCACAGCCGAGCCCCTGTAGATATTACAGCCGCCCCATGCATTACAGTCGCGCCCCTGTAGGCTACAGCCGCGCCCCTGTAGCAGTTACAGCCGCCTTATTCCAAAAACTCAATCCCACATCAATTTTCAAACTTTCTTCAGCACAGCCGAGCCCCTGTAGACATTACAGCCGCCCCATGCATTACAGCCGTGCCCCTATAGGCTACAGCCGCGCCCCTGTAGCAGTTACAGCCGCCCCATGCCAAAGAACTCAATCCCACATCGATTTTCAAGCTTTCTTCAGCACAGCCGAGCCCCTATAAATGTTACAACCGCCTCATGTATTACAGCTGAGCCCCTATAGTGCATTATAGCCGCCCCACATACTACAGCCGCCCCACTCATTCTTCAGCCCTTCTTCTTCTTTCGCTTCTCTTTTAGCATGGATCAGCTTAGAGGACGACTCTGGGACTACTGGGGTGCACTCCGCTCTTTTAATTGGGCCCTACTTGCACCCTTTAACTTGCAGTATCTCAGATATTATATCGCTTTGACCCCGAACCGGGTCTTCTTGGATGCAGCTGTCAGCTTTTGGGATCCAATGGATCATGTGTTGCATTTCTCCGGTCAAGAGTTATGCCCCTTGATAGAGGAGTTTAGTGCCATTCTCTGTGTTCCTTGCCCCCGGGGGGTCCGGTTGGCCGTTCCCGACCCCGATTATGATGATGTCCGCATATTCCTAAGCCAGTTCGCTCCTTCTGTGGTAGGTATAGGTCGTGCACTTACTGGTAGGTCTATCTCATCCAGACTTAATCTTTCTATCGTTACTGACTTGTGTTTTGCTTTATCTCCCACTGCCCCTGGGTGGGCTCCGCTGATGAGTCTGTTATTGACAGCTTGCTATCTGTGCCAGTCCCAAGATGATACTTGTAGTCTTAGGCTGGCTTCAGTGGTAACTCAGGTGTCTCAGGGTGCATCTTTCATGGGGGTTATTCTGGCTGAGACCTTGATATACTTAGACTCCATCCACTCTGATTCTCCTATTGAGAGCCGCGGATCTCCCCTTCTGCTTCAGGTATGCTTCAGTTCTTTTTTTTTTTTTTTTTTTTGCATTCAAACGTTCATTGCCCCTTCATCTTGACTAAACCGCCTACAGATTTGGCTGATGGAGAAGCTATGCCTCTTGAGTCCTCCTCCACCTCGTCCGAGATATGCTCCAAAGTGCTATTGGTCTCGGCGCATCGAGCTTCCAGATTTCGGTTTTATGTCTATGGAGCATTGGTTCGACTAGCTAAGGAGGCGATCTGACGCCTTTATTCGATGGGTCTGCCCTTGGTGGGATATTACTGACGTGACTACTGAGACCTGGGCCGGAGGCGTTCAGTTGCTTGGGTTGACCCGTGTGACTTTCTACTCTCCTGCTCGGCTGTGCAGGCAGTATGGGCAGCTGCAAGGGGTTCCTCGATCTTTGTGCACTACTGAATACGGGGTGTTTACATCACCGTGGCCTCGACACGTGCAGCACCAGTGGATGCATCCTACTCGTACTGAGGTCCTGAAGTATGATAATCTTGCCTCCATAGAGATAGATGCTTGCTACAGGGCTTGGTTGGCAGATCTGGTCGGCTGTCCCACCCGGCGAGGACGTGAGGCGCTGACACTGCGGTATCTTGGCCTCTAGGTGATTAGGATTGATTACTGCTGTATGACTCTTTTTTTTTCTTTTGAATGCATGTGTTCAATCTATGGATGTGAGATATGTGGAAGATATATAAAGATAAATATGCGCAGAATAATCTGAATTGTAGATGAACTTGGGACATTTAAACGAACAAAACCGAACATTCATTCATTCATTCATAAATAATGTTTTAGCATAATGTACATCGAATGATGAAATGAAACTAAGGACAGAATTATCGATGGTATAAGTCTCGACTGAAGCCACGCTTGCCACCAACCAGTCTTTGCAGATTTTCCAGTTGATGATCCTCACCTCTCTGTCCTAATTTCTGCATGGATTGCCTTTTTGATTTTCGACCCATCGGACTGTCCTAATTTTTACGTGGACCGCCTTTTTGGTTTTCAATCCACCGGACTTTTTTTTTTACACGTAGTAGTGTTTCAGCTTGTCCGGATTGATGGGGTTGACAAATTCGTTCCCGTCCATATCCATGATTTTTACAGCACCTTTCGAAAGCACCCTCTTGATTACATATGGACCTTCCCAGTTCGGCTTGAATTTCCCCCGCACATCTGTGTTGGTCTGTTTCATCTGCTTGAGTATCAGATCCCCTGACTTAAATGGACGCTTCAGATGGCGAACCTTGTTGTTGTATGCCCTAGCCATCCGCTGTTGGTACATTTGCAACAGGTCTAAAGCCTGAAGATGCTTTTCGTCAATCAGTGCTAGCTGTTCATATCTCGACTGAAGCCAATCAGACTCCGGTAACTGTGCCTCCATGACCACTCTTAATGATCTGATTTCCATCTCCACCAGTAACACTGCTTCCATCCCGTAAACCAGTGAATATGGAGTTTATCCAGTAGGGGTTCTGATGCTTGTCCGGTATCCCCACAAAGCCAATTGTAACATGTCGGCCCAATCTCTGTAGGTTACCACCATCTTTGACAGAATCTTTTTGATGGACTTATTGGCCGCTTCCACCACCCCATTGGCTTGTGGGCGATACGGGGATGACTTGTGGTGCTCGATCCCTTTCTCTTGGAGTAACTGTGCCGTTATCCCTTGGAATTGTACCCCGTTATCAGTCACGACATGATGAGGGATCCCATATCTTGCGAAGATGTTCCTTTCTATAAATTTGGCCATCTTCTTAGCAGTGATGTTCGCAAATGATTCTGCTTTGACCCACTTAGAAAAATAATCTACAGCCACAACGATGAATCGATGCTCATTTGAAGCAGGCGGCCTTATCTCTCCGATTATGTCTATACCCCAAGCTGCGAATGGCCATGGAGTCGAGGACACTTGAAGTTCAAGCGGGGGGAGATGATTGAGGTCTCCATACACTTGACATTCGTGGCATTTCTTAACTTCCTCGATACAATCGGCTTGTAGAGTGAGCCAAAAGTATCCTTGCCTCAGTATCTTCTTTGCCAGAGCCAAACCATTCATGTGCGGGCCACAAGCACCGGAATGTATCTGTTTCGTAACCACGACTGCTTCCTCCTCCGTGATACACTTCAGAAGGACTCCGTTAGTTGTCCTCTTGAAAAGTTGATTCTCAAATATCCGGAATTGTGCTGCTAACCTCCTGAGGGAAACCTTATCAGATTCATTGGCATCTTCAGGATATTGACCGTTCTGGATGAACAACAGAATATCATAATACCAAGGGCGTGCCTCAATAGTTGCAACCCAATTGACCGACAAATAGCATGGGTTCTGAGCGATTTCCAGAACGACCGGTTGTATTGGTTGTTTTCGGGGGCCTTCCCACATTGACGACAATATAGCCAAAGAGTCTGCCATCTGATTCTCCTCCCTCGGTACATGTTGAAATTCACATTAACTGAATACCCTTGCCCTTTCCCAAACCAACTTGAGATAGGGTCGAAGCGATTCTTCCTTTATTTCCCAGTCTCCGGTTACCTGCCAAATCACCAAGGCCGAATCCCCGATAACTAGTACCTTGTTTGCCCCCAGCGTGATCAAGGCATCAATACCAAAGAGACATGCTTCATATTCGGCCCTATTATTGGTCACTGGAAAGTCAAGTCGCCTTGCCAGAGGAATGATTTCTCCTTCGGGTGGGGCAATGATTACCCCCAAGCCTGCGCCGTGTTTATTCACCGCCCCGTCGAAGTACATCACCCACCTATTCAACTCTTCTTCTACCACCGCCAGCTGTTCGTCAGGAAATTCTAAGTTCTCCACATAATCTGAATCTATTGGCTGGTTAGCTAGGAATTCTGCTACGGCTCTTCCCTTGATTGTCTTCTTCATCACATATTCTATGTCAAATTCTGATAACAAAAGCAACCACCTGGATAACTTTCCCGCTAATACCGGAGCTTGGCATAAGTACTTCATGGGGTCCACCTTGGCCACCGCCTGAACCTTGTATGACTGGAAGTAGTGTCTTAACTTCTTTGTCAACCATACCATAGCAGCACAAGTCTTCTCTACTATCGTATACATACTCTCATACTCTAGTAGCTTCTTGCTCAAATAATAGATCGCATGCTCACGCCTATCCTCTTGCTCTTGCACTAGCATGGCTCCCACAGAAGTCTCTTCGATGGCTAAGTACAGAATCAAAGGCTTGTCTAGTATCGGAGGTTTTAGAACTGGGGGATTCATCAAATAAGACTTAATTCTATCAAAGGCTATCTAACACTGCTCGTTCGATTTCACGGGCTGGTTCTTCTTCAGCAGTCTAAAAATTGGCTCGCAAACTATCGTCAATCTCGCAATAAACCGACTGACATACTGTAGTGACCCAAGAAACGACCTTACCTCCTTCTCTGACTGTGGTGCCGGCATATCCCTGATGGCCTTAATCTTTTCCGGATCCATCTCAATCCCTTTTTGGCTGACTACATGACCAAGCAACTTCCCTGAAGTGACACCAAATACACATTTCTTCGGGTTGAGTCGAAGATTGTACTTCTCGATCCTATTTAAAAATCTATCAAGGATGGCTGGGTGCTCCTCCCGGGTCATCGATTTTACCAACATATCATCCACATAAACCTCTACCTCTTTACGGATCATATCGTGCAGAAGTGTCGTGACCACCCGCTGATAAGTTGCCCCGGCATTCTTCAAACCAAAAGGCATAACCCTGTAGCAGTAAACTCCCCATTCGGTGATGAAGGCTGTCTTTACTTTGTCGACTACATTCATTAAAATCTGATTGTATCCCGAAAACCCATCCATGAAGGAATACATGGCTGCCCTGGCGGCGCTGTCAATAAGAACATCGATATGCGGGAGTGGAAAGTCGTCTTTGGGAGACGCCTTATTCAGATCACGGTAATCCACACAAACCCTTACTCGACCGTCTTTCTTTACAACTGGTACGACATTGGCCAACCACTCTGGATATTCTACCACTTCTAAGAACTTGGCTTTTATCTGTTTGGCTACTTCTTCCTTAACCTTTTCAGCCCATTCTAGTCGAAGTCGTCTGAGTTTCTGCTTAACTGGTTTCATCTTCAGATCTGTCGGGATTCTATGCTCTGCAATTTCTCTATCAACCCCTGGCATGTCTTCGTAGGACCAAGCGAATGCTTTAATGTGTTTCTGCAGGATTTTTACAAGTTCTTTTCTCTCATCAGGCGTGAGGTCTTTCGAGACGGATACCATCTTTGGTTCGTCATCTGTCCCTAGGTTCATTTCATACAATTATGCATCATGTATGCTAAAGACATTAAATGAATGTTTGTATGTATGCACAGTTCCATCCGGAAAAACATCACACAAGTAAGCAAAATCAGATTTTATTGCATTGTATGCCTTATAGGCAGAATTGTTCACATCCAAAATAGAAAAAGCAGATACATTCAAAAAATTTCCATCCTCCACATGCGGAGGGTCTTCATCAACAGCAGCACAGTCGACCTCTTCGAACAAGTATCCCAGGTCTCCTTCCAGGTCTTCTTTCTATTTGTTAGTCAGCTCTTCCTCTGTCATTTGAGCCTTGCCTCTCATAACCAGCTTGGTAAGTTCCTTTACCGCTTCTTCCACTAGGTCCTTATGTGTTTTTCCCACAGGTGATGTCTTCTCTTCAGCACCCTTGCTTGGTTTCATTAAGGTGGACAGTGCTCTCGTAATGATCCCCATAGCCACTTCCATCTCACTTCTCACCAGATCCGTCTTCTTGAAAGCTTCTCCCGTGTTCTCGAATTCAATCCTGACTTGGTCAACATCTTTCTAAATCTGAACCCCCTTGTTTCCAGCTCCAGCTTCGACACGCAGCATGTTCACAACCGGTTCTACTCCATACTTGCTGAAATCCACCACATCAGCAAAGATTTCAAACCCAGGGAGCTGACCCCCCTCTACAATTACCGGCTCAGGAGTCCCATCATATACTGATTCTGTAGCTCAGACAAAAGTATCCACCAGATTCACGCTCTTCCTTTCTTGCTTGGCCCTTCCTTCTTGATACCCCAGCCCGAATTGTCGGTACTTCCCAGCTTCAATGTTGAATTCAGGGATTCCTTGTTGCTTGGCCCCTAATCCCTTTCCCGGCTCATAATTCTGTTTAGCAAAATACCTGTGAATCCAGTCTGGAAACTCAGGCTTATCGGCAATCACAACAACCTGAAACCCAGTCATCGGCTACTCGGTAGCACTCAATGCGGCTACAACAGAAGGCTCATCCACTTCCACCGTCACTATTTTCCCTCCGATTAAGAACTTCACTTTCTGGTGCAAAGTCGATGGAACTCCCCCTAAAGCATGGAACCATGGTCTCCCCAAGAGTAAGGAGAAGGTGACAGGAATATCAATCACGGTAAACAACACCTTCGATTTAACCTCCCCTACTTTGACTTCCGTTTCGAAGGTCCCCAAGACAGCTCTTTTACTATCATCATAAGCTCTGATTACAGTGTTGGACCGGCAAAGAGCTTCAGGACTCACCCCCAGGAAAGGTAGGACCTGAGAAGGACAAATGTTCAAGGTCGAGCCATCATCCACCATCATGCTCGGCATTATTTTATCCATAACTTCCACCCTCAAATACAAGGCCCTATTGTGATTCACACCCTCAGGCGGAAGGTCCTCTACCCCAAAACTGATCTCCGGGGCCTTGTTAACCTTCAACTCCGCTCCCCTTATCATTGCACACACCTCATCGGGGGACATGGTAGGGTTAGCATCCATCTCCATCAGTTGCTTTACCACCGCCTCTCGGTGTCTCTTGGATTCCATAAGCAAATGCCACACACTGGCACGGGCCGGTGTCCTCTTCAATTGGTCCACAACCGTGTCTTCTTCCTTAACTAGCAGGCTATTGTTCTGTACCGGCGTTGTGTTCCTCCTTGGGGGTGCTGGGGGTGGTGCACTAATGGGTTGATAAACCCTGCCGCTCCTAGTGATGTGCATCACCGGCCCATCTTTCTCTATACTGTCCCTCTTCTTGTCTCCACCGGGTAAACTGGCTTCGACTCTTGCACCTCAAACTCATCGTACTCGTCTTCCGCCTCAAAGTCATCAAAATCAATCGGACCCATCTTGTCCCCTACCACCGCAGTCTGTTCTTCAAACACCTCTGGCTCTTCTTCCTTTTCTACCAGTACGGCTCGCACACTCGGATTCGCCTTAATGATCTGGGCGAACACATAATTGGCTGGCAAGCCCAACTGCACCATGTTTACTTGACTACCAAAGGTGGGGAGTGGATTTTTCTGCACATTCGGCTTCAGAGCCGGCTCTACTATCTTGCCATCTATAACCAGCTGCTTGATGGCTTTGATCAATTGGGTACACTCGTTCGTACGATGACCCGCCATTACATGGTAGGAACAGAAATTATCTTTATCTGCCTCTGCCGGAGGCGAGAATGGCCTCAGACTCTGCAGCACCCCTGCCTTCCTACACTTGGCAAAGATTCGGTTGACTAACTCAGCCCATGGACTGGTGATTCTTGGAACATTTGCTCTCCCTTGATTCACAGCAGCTACTTCGGCTTCCTGAGTTTCAATGGAGGCCGCCTTCGGTGTCGTCCTTGAATTAGGTCCTACTGCAGTGGTCTTAGAACCTCCACTCTTGTATCCTTGGGAGTACCCCTGGTTGTTTCTGTAGGAGCCCAAACCTTGCTTGCCCCTCTATTCCTCTTCTTCGTATCGCTCGATACGTTTGGCAAACTCCACCACCTCATTGAAGGAGTGGAATCTCTTCAGCTTCACCTTGTCTTTATATTGGGGCAAGCTGCCATCCACAAGCTTCACAATTAAAGATTCTAACTTCGGCGCCCCATCCACCAAAACCTGCACATCCATCCACCGTTTGTAATATGCCGGAAATGACTCATTCGGCTTTTGGCGGATACTCTCCAAATCCTCGAGAGTTGTCTCGACTTGGGTGTTGTAAGCATATTGTTTCACAAAAGCATCAGCTAAGTCTTCCCAAGTGGAACGGGTGTACAATGGCGTCTTCATGTACCACTTTGCTGCAGCGCCTCTCAAGGTAGTAGGGAACAAATTGAGAAGACGACCCTTTCCAATCCCCATACTGGTCATCAATCTCACATAGCTATCCAAATGGGCTTCTGGTGGTCCTTCTCCGGTGTAAGGAGGGAGGTATGGCATATGAAAACCAGCTGGGAGCGGTCCTTCCGCATCAGTAACTAACGTCGTGGGATTGTTACACTTGATAGGATTGAAGTGGACCATTTCTTTCAGCTTGGGCATTATAGCATCTATGTCTGAAAATTTCTGGTTGAGTCGTTTCTCCAGCATCGACTCAATCGAGGCTTCCCTCGCCTTCTCAAAAGCCTCATCCTCTTCGGACTGACGGTCCGGCTCTCTGTGATTAGCAACTCCGCCAATGCCACTAGGAGTATTCCCCTCGGTTCCATTAGTGGCTTGAACAGGCTGTCGTCCTCCATTCCCAACCGAGTTCTGGGCTGGTTGGACTACTGGAATAGGGAGGGTAGTCATCACCGCTAGCACCTGCTCCCTAAGGGTAGCCCTGAACTCATCTAAGCTTAAAAAAGCTCCTCATAAAGGCAGCCATGTCGAAGGGCATGGTTCCACTGGTTCCAATGTTTCCACTGTTTCCGTCAGCCATGTCTGCTCTGTCAACCTCTTCCAACAATGCCTGACTGTCAACCGGTAGAGTAGGCAACTGAACTTCGACTTCCCTGTCTGAATCCGACCCTGAACTGACTCCTTCCACGGTTACCGATTCTGATCGAATTAACTGAACTGGTGTGTTTGGTTCTGATTCAACTCGAATTAACCTTCTTGAGATGCGACTCCAAACTGCATAATCAGCATAAGGTTAGAGTTTCGGATGGATATCGTGGTCCTAGACTCGACACTCTAAATGGTACTTTTATGCTCATGTTTGGATGATGCTGCATGGATGTGGATGATGCTAAAGATGGTTTTAGTGCTTTTCTTTCTTTTGCTTCGGACGTTCCAAGTATACCCTATGCTATACACAAGACAATGCAACAACGTCACGTGCGAGCCATCACACGGACAGAGGTTCGGTGCCTTTGGGGCACCTAGGGGATGTCGTGAAATGGTCGCATGTGTGCCGACACATGGACTAAAGTTTGACACTTTGTAGGTCAATGTAATGACATGAAATGTTCTTGAGGGAACCATCCCGCAGATAGACACTCGATGCTTTTATAGCATCTTAACATGAAGTGATGTCATATACAAGTCACGTGCGAATCGAAACACGGACAGCATTTCGGTGTTCGTGGAACACCTTACATGATTTAGGGGTGTTATGAAATGTCCTAATATGAAAACTAGTTCGGCACTCGTGGAGTACCTCAAATGGGTTGTCGATGTTATGTAACAATCCGATATAGATTGGGACATGCAAGCAAAACTAAGGCGTCACCATGACACCAAATGTGAATGGTCAAGATGTGATGATTTTGTGTGGTCCATCACACAAATGTGAGCCTAAGACCGTTGTGGTCTTCTAATAATGTAATGGGACGGCCAAATGCAAACTAGTGGACAGGCGGAGTACGGGTAGCCTTGGGGACTCCCGATATGTTATGATATGAAATGGTCGTGAAGGGCATACTTAGAACATCCTTACATTTTTAATGAAATGAAATGATGTGGATGCCTATGTCATACAAAAATGCAAATGGCTACACAAGAACGTGGTTAGAATGCATGACACGCACGATGATGTCGTGTATGCTTTATGAATCCATGAGCACACAAAATGAATGTGGCATACGGAAAATGATTATGGCTGCACGAAAATATGGTTAATATAATACAGACGTATGAGGATGCTAAAAAATGGCTGCATAAGGAAAGTGATTAGAATATGGCATACATATGATGCGTGTTTATGTCGTACGAAAAGGTCTAAAATAAAACAACCATAGAGCAAACGTTAGCACACACACAAAAATATGCTCACCCTTCCAACCTTATTCCTCCATTCGATTGGTCTTGCATTCATCCTAGGTATTGGGTCTCTTTGGCATCAACGGGGGATACCAAAGGCGTACTCTCGATGTCCATTTTCAAGTATATGGTTTTGGTAATCCTAAAGGGAAGTTGCTAGGCCATTACATGAAGGTATGAGTCAAGCCAAGGGTCGTACAGGTTCCCATAGAAAATATATACTCCTCACTTCTCCCCACTCAAGGGTCCAAACGAAGGGGTTCGTATAAGGCTATGAGTGGTCTACCTCCTCGGGTGCCTCCAATCCTAGCGAAAGAGGTAGGTCACCTTTAGAAATAAACTGGGTTTAAATGAGTGTTGGAGGGATTTAAGAAGAGAAAATGTCATGCTTTATGCAATGTGAATGAAATATTGAATTATGATTTAATAATCAACTATAAGTGAGGATGTACTTCAATTGTTGCCTAAGTTCCTTAAGTTTTTTGTGAAAACTCTTTCGAAGAAACCGTTAATCCCCAGTAGAGTCGCCACTATGAGCGGACGACATTTTTCGGAAAGCGCGGTGAAGCGGGAACCGGGGATTTTCTTTTTGGGTGATTATGTCTTGGTTTTGAAAGCGGGTTTTAATCTTTCTTGGAAAAACCTTCCATTTTATTGGAAAAGCCTTTTTGTAGAAAACTTCATTTCAAGCATGAATTTTAGAAAACAAGCTTTTTAGAAAATCCCATTTTAACTTAAAGATCTCGAAACGCGAATTTCGAGATTAGATACAGAGTTGCCACCCGGATCAGCTCATCCGGGAAATTCTGGTACAGCTCCCTACCAAGTGTAGACGCAGTACCTAATCCAGAGATTCGAGGTTCGGGCAACACATCTACTAATCCTCACTAATTTTTAATTATTATTGCGTAATACGACATTTCATTCACTTAATTCTACTCATTTTATCTCTTCTTTTGTTATTAGCCAATGCTCATACATATGACATAAATATAAAACCAAAATAAAAGTGCGAAAAAGTCAAAGTGCGGAAAAGTAAATCAGAGGCCAAATTATACAACCCAAGAAAAAGAAAACTCTCATCCTCACCTTTTACAACCGCCTATTATACACGATAATCTAAAAATTACAAACGCCTAGATACACGGGATAATCTATAAAATACATTCAAAGATAAAAATAAAGTAAAAATAAAAGCTGCATCCAAATATGGTTAGTACAAATAAATAAATCACACTAAGGACTCATATAAGACAGAACAGGGGTATTTTAGGAAATGGGGTCATGCAAAGGGGGTAACCGGGTCGACCCGACCGGTCGGCCTGATTAGACCTGGAAAACGGTTTTTTAAACGCCTTGTAGGTTTTATGGATGAAAAATCGGTTTTAAAAGCGGTTTGGCTCATTTACATGCATTTATCTAACTTTAGCGGGCCGGATATCCCGGGACCCGGAGGTCCCGTTCGTGTGAGGGCCTAAAACAAACATCCATCTAAGGTCCAAAAGTATGCAAACACGCCAAAATTCATTCTTCAATGTGAAAAGAATGCAAAATTACAAGTTTGGGGCCCAAAAGGGCAAAACTGTGATTCTGCCCATATTACAGCCGCGCCCCTGTAGGCTACAGCCGCGCGGCTGTAGATTACAGCCGCGCCCCCGTAGCTTACAGCCGAGCGGTTGTAATGCTCCAGAATCGATTCCAACTTATTTTTCGTGTTTTCGAAGATCATTTTGCAAAGTTTGATGATTTTAGGCGACCCGGGACTTCTGGAAAAATACTAAAACCAACAGAAAAGACCCGAAATGGACCAAATCGAATTCGGAAGTCCCTAATCGTCCAAAATCACCAAATTCATCACATCCGCTCATAAAAAAAGAAGAACATGGAATCGAAGCATGCACAGATGTGATTGGATCGATAACAAATGTGGAAAACACATTTAATTGAAGCGTGGGAGCGTTATCGATCGATTCGGGCCGATGGAGCTTCGGCCCCTGTAGGTTACAGCCGCGCCCCTATAGGTCACAGCCGCGTGGCTGTAGGTTACAGCCGGGCGGCTGTGATCACATGGGGCGGCTGTAATCACAGAAAACCCAAAAAAATCATAAAAATCCACTAAAAAAGCATTACAGCCATGCCCCTATAGGTCACAGCCGGGCGGCTGTAGGTTACAACCGGGCGGCTGTGATCTTGTGGGGCGGCTGTAATCAGAAAACTCCCACAAAACAGAAGAAAAAATGGAAAAGAACTACAGCCGCGCCCCTTTAGGTCACAGCCGCGCGGCTGTGATCTTTGTTGGGGCGGCTGTAGTCCAAAAGAAAACCAACCAAACGCGAAAAAAAACTCAAATCATGCAATTGAATCACAACCAAGATGAACACAATGGATTTTTAAGGCCTCTCAGAAAATTACCTTGTATGTGTTCCAACGCTTGGACCACAGAAAAGATTTTTGGATGCCAGAAAACGTCCCACAATCACGGACGACCCGGGCAAAGTGTGTTTTTCGAACCTCGGACGGAACCACGAGGAAAATTCAAGGATTGATTTTTGAGTATTCCCTCTTCTTCTAGCCGTTCTTTTCTTTCTCTTTAGCCTAATTCTCTTTTCTTTTTTGTTGTTGTATTAAAAAAACTTAATAAAAACTCTGTGTTTTCTTTTCTCTTTTCTTTTTCCCTAGGTTTTCTCTCTTTTTTTCTTTTCTTTCTGCCTTCTGGTTGCCCTAATTCCCGAATAGAAACCTTAAATATCTCCTGTTTTGGTATTAAATCGAAATTAATTGCTGATTTCGTCAAAAAAGGAAAACTGAAGATTACAGCCGCGCCCCTGTAATATATATCCGCGCGGCTGTAGGTTACAGCTAGGCGGCTGTAGTATCAAAAATTCCTATTTTGCTCAGAAACCGAATTAAATGCTGATTTTGCCCAAAAAAGGAAATAGGGATATTACAGCCACGTGGCTGTAGACTACAGCCAGGCGGCTGTAGGTTACAGCTGAGCGGCTCTAATACCCAGAAAATTACATTTTCACTTATTTTCTTTGGTTTGTTTTTTTGGTTCTCTTAAATATCCGCTCAAATTTTCCAGGGTTCCGTACTAGGACTTGTCACACACCTCCGGGCTATCCGGGACATTTCCGATGTCATTCTGGTCGGTCCGCATCCGCTTCACGTTTATCCGTGAAAAAGGTAATAATAGCTTTCATCACCGAGGTCGGGAAAAAACCCGTGCTCACAGAAGCATTCATAAATCCAGGGGATTGTGCCATAAAAACCTGTTCCTCCAGACTACCATTTAAAAATGCATTGGACACATCCATATGTATAATGGGCCATTTAAGAGACACAACAACAGAAAGAATAATTCGAATGGTAGTAGGTTTTACCACAAGACTATATGTATCAACATAGTCCAACCCAGGACATTGAGTATAGCCTTTAGCCATAAGGCGAGCTTTATGTCTTTCAACTGAGCCATTTGGGTGCCGCTTGATCTTGAAAACCCACTGACAACCAACTAAATTCTATCCAGGTCTGGGCGGAACAAGCTGCCATGTGTTGTTCCTAATGAGTGCATTATACTTTCCTCTATAGCCTGACGCCAATGGGCAATTTTATTAGCCTATGCAAAACTAGCTGGTTCAACTTCAGGAGTATTAATGATGCTGGAAAATTGCTTAGGCTTGGGGGGAAGAGATCTAGTGAGTAGCCGTGTGAGCATCCATCTTGGTGGAGATGTCGAAGGGTAATCAACTTGTGACATGGCTAGTAGGTGGCCATAAGCAGTAAGGTCAACAGCAATGGAATTACTTGGTAATGTGTCCAAACTAGCGCTGGAATCGGTTTGGGAGGTAGGGCTGGTCAAAGACGGGTCGATGGGGCTGGTCAAAGATGAAGAAGGATTGGTTTGGGAGGTAGGGCTGGTCAAGGACGATGCGGGTGGGCTAGTAGTAATCAGAGAAGGAGGGGCGGGCTGATGTGGTGGTGTTTCGATGGGACGGGTAGGTGAATTACACATAGGGGAGGGTATGGACGGGTTGATAGGAGGAGGGTAATATAACATTGGTCCAGGCTCTTGAAGTTGGGTTGTTGATTTCAGCAGCAGCTCATTGGACGAAGTAGCAAAGGGAAACACCTGCTCATCAAAAAGAACATGATGTGAGATATAAAGACGACCCGTAGGAATATGAAAGCACTGATAATCTGTATGAACCTTACTATAACCAAAGAAGGCACAAGGAAGAGAATGAAGCTCTAATTTGTGTTTAGTGTATGGACGCAACCAAGGGTAACATAAGCAACCAAATATTTTAAGAGAAAAATAATCAACTTCAATGCCAAACAATCGATGAAAAGGACTTTGGTAATTTAATTGTTGCATTGGCAAGCGATTGACAATATGAACAACACATTCAAAAGCTTTATTCCAATATTTCAGAGGGACCTTGGTATGAGTGAGACCTGCCAAACCTGTTTTAATGATATGGCGATGTTTTCTTTCTGCACACCCATTTTGTTCTAGGGTGTATGGACAAGAAACCCGCTGTGTAATCCCATTCTCTCGCAAGAAAGTAGTTAAAGGTTGAAACTCACCTCCCCAATCAGATTGGAAAATTTTTAATTTAGTGCCAAAATAATTCTCAACAAGAGTTTTAAAAGATTTAAAAATGGACAGCACTTCAGATTTATGCTTCATAGGGTAAAACCATGTGTATTTGCTATAGTGATCATAAAAAAGAACATAAAAGGCATAGCCATCATACGAAGCAACAGGTGCATGTCCCCAAACATCTGATCAGACAAGTTCTAATGGATTTTTAGCTTTAAATGAAGAAAAAAGAAATGGCTGCTTATGAACCTTACTTAAACAACAAGCATCATATAAAGAAACAATGGGCTTGGCAGCGTGTCCTAATCTAGCATGCCAAGTAGATAAGGAAACAAAATTTGCTTTTATTGATACTGGAGGTGTAAGACACATTGAATATAATCCTTGATCACTCTGGCCTCGATACAGAACCTGCTTCGTTGCCAAATCCTTGATGACAAAATAATTGGCAAAAAATTCAACAAAAACAAGGTTAGAGTTAGTTAAAGCAAAAACAGATAACAAATTTTGATTAGTACAAGGCATATAAAAAATATTACGAAACTAAAGCAACGTGTCATCAAAATAAAAACTCACACTACCAACACAAGAGATATTAAGTTTAGACCCACTACGAAGCTAGACTTCCTCAGGACCCTGGTATTCAGAATGAATAGCGAGGTTATCAAGATCATTAGTGAGATGATGAGTAGGCCCCGAATCATTAAGCCAAGCTTTATTGGAGAAGGAGGCTGTTTCGGTAGTGGTCATATAGGTGCTAGGAAGAGGTGTGTCAGTGCTGCATTTTTGTTTGGGAGTAGGACAAACATTAGCCAAGTGTCCATTGCCACGATAGTTATAACAAATCTGATCAAAGTGAGTTTGGTCACCACTAGATTGAGAGTTAGAACTCCCATATGAGCCCGTATACCACTGATGCTGTTGGAACAGGCCACCACGGCCTCTGATGCTGTTGGAACAGGCCACCACGGCCTCTAAAGTCCTATTGATCTTTATCTATGTGATTGATTGGGAAGTGACTTAGGTGTGTACTATTTTAGTGATGCAAATCATATTCTGATAGTTAATTGAGTTGCTTTGTGTGCATGAGATTGGGGTTAAATGTTAAATTCTTTGTGACAGCCTTATTGATTGAGTATGCTTGACTTGTGGATAAAATTGAGGTTGTGGTTTGTGATTTTTTTTAAAAAATCGATTATTTGATCTTTAATTTTGCTTCATTGTTTTCGGGAGTTGGAGATGTTTTGTTTGCTTGAGGACAAGCAAGACTTTAAGTGTGGGGTGGTTGATAAGGTCGGTTTCGACCTTATCTTTTAGCCAATTTCGTGGTTTGAGTGGTAGTTTTTAGAATCATTTATGTGAATGTTTGATTGGTTTTTTTTCGTATTTTATGATTTTTATGTTTTGGTTTGATTTCTTATATTTTTAGTATTCCTCGTGTTTTTTTTCGTGTTTTATGGTCCGTGGTTGTGGCGCGGTTATGTCCCTTTGTGTTTGTTTTGGACAGGCATTAGGACCCGGATCGGAAGTTGGAGCAGCGGCGGCAAAGAAGGGCTTGAAGTGCTGAAAATCAGAATGGCACGGCGTGCCACAATGGCAGCACGGCGTGCCAGGCCAACCAGCGTGCCAAGAGTTCCAGAGAAGCAGCACGACGGCGTGCCATTCCAATCAGCGTGGCGTGCCGATCCCAACTCTGCATAGCACGGCGTGCCGACTCCACCAGCACGGCGTGCCGAGGCCCGAAAATCTGCTGTTGCCCTAATTTCAGCTTTTCTCTTCTGTGGTTTTAACCTAGCCGTATAAATAGGTTATTTTCTTTGTTTTGGGGGATCTTTTTCCCAACTTGTAGAGGTAGAGCAAAAACTTGTAGCTAGGGTTTAGCTTGACCTTTTTGTTTTCTTTGAATCTTGGAACCATCGACTGGTAGATTGCTTTGCATTGAACCTTCCCCTTTTGCAACGTTCTTAGTTTTGGCTCGGGTTCGTTAATAGAGGTACACCTCCAAGCATCTTCACACCGTCGGCATCCGGTTAATTGGATCAAGAAGGGCATAAGTTTTTCTTTTTGTCTTTTGCAATTCGATTTAGCTAGCTTTTGATTCCGCAATCGATTTTGTTTGGTTGAAAACATTGAATCTGTTACATCTTTCTTGATTAACACAGTTGAATGCAAGTTAATTTCAATCTTTATTCCTTTTCTTTATGCAATCCCTTTAGTGATAATCTAGTCTCATAAGATCTTAATCTATTAAGTTTATATTTGTGGCATTACCTAGATTGACACCTAGGCAACCATTAGTATTGACGACACTGTGGAACATACGTGCCCCTATTTTCTGAGCTTTAAGAATTAGACCGCCTCTAAACAAGGAAAACCGGCTAAGGACCTAAAAGATCTAGATACGCTAGGTTGATTTAATTGGAGGAATATAATTGAGGGTTAATTGTTGAGTTAACTTCGTCTTTTGTAGTTGATTAATTAAGCCATCCCCATCAGTCTTCATAGGTCGGTAAAACCGCCAATTGATATTCCAAATTCAAGAGCAAAGTAAGCTGGGATAGATCAACTAGGAGTAGACTAATATAGTTGTTAATATAATCAAACTTAAATTTAGTTCCGCTTAGACACGTAAAGACTCTTAGTAATTTAGTGATTATCGGGGTTTAAATTCCTTGTGGGATCGATACCTGGACTTTAGGCCAGATTTTATTACTTGAACGACGAGGTACACTGCCTTTGTTTGTGAGTCCGTTCGGGCTCCACCAGAACCAGAAGCATAAGCGGCTGTTAATTTATTACATGCGTCCCGAGCTGTATTGGAACCAACGATTTGAGGCATAATCGAAGGCGAGAATGATGAAACGATCCAGCTAAGGACTTGCTTATCATGTTGTTCCCAATCCAAATAAATTGGATTAGCTAATCCGTTTGGTAAAAATTTAGTCGGTGGTGGAGAGGTACCAAGGACGGTGGTGGAGAGGTACCAAGGACATGATGAGAGAGCCCACAGCCATGAAGCATCAAAAGAATCTTTAGTTTGCACAGAAGATAATTATAGGGATTTAATTTGTGAGCTATTTGAACCACTGGTGTTGGATTATATGTCACTGGATGGATTGATTATTGGGGAAAACTGCCACCCGTATAGGGCATATAGCCCGCACTTGTCATGAGCTGTGAATTTGTAGCCGCAATAATGGAGTCGGTGGTGGTGAGGAACGCGTGAGTGAGAGGGGTATTCATAATTGGAATACCTAAAATCAGACCAGTGAGAGCCACGGAGGCCGAAGCCGGAGTTGCCATGGAGGTGGAGGAAACAACAGCCAAAGAGGTGGAGATAGAAGTCGACGAGGTAGAAGATATGACGGTTGGGAAAATTTCGGACAATAGTTGCTAGGGTTTTTCAAAGGGAAAGGAGCTCTGATACCATGTAAAAAGTGAAAACCATGATGTATTATTAGTATAGAGGGCATATATATACAAGTACATTAGGGTTAGGCTATACCTGAGAACCCTTACATAAATACATAATTACAATTGTACTCATACTCTATCACTAGGGGACAATCTGGGAAGAGGTTTGATAGTGAAACATATTTTAATTAAGAAAAAAGATATGAAAAGTAGAGTTTTCGAGGAGAAATATGGAGAGTAAATATATTAGAAAGGCAGAAAGAGAGAAAACAATGGAGGTTTAACATAAACCCCTAAATATAGAGACTAAATTAGTCACTTTAATGTTTTAATTATCTTAAATGATATATATAATAAACAAAACTGAAATATATTTATCGTAGAATATTGTAAACATAGCAACACTCTATAAAAGGGGGAAAATAATCAATCTTTATTGGTCTAATATGGGTTAGTATTTAATTATTCATTTTTGCTCTTGTAGTAATTACAATTTCTCGCTGGAGATTATGATGCAAAGAGGGATTGAGATAAAGAAAATTAAACATTTTAACCTTAAACCAATAAAGATTTTCAAGCTAAACTTGAAAGAGAAAAATCTCCCAAATTGAAAAGGGTTCAAACCCTTGTTATTCAAATGATAATTTTAATTGATGATAAGATAGATGGTGTAACACTCCAAAATTTTATTAACTCTAAATTCTAAATTATAATTTCTTTTAGAATTATTATAAATAATTAAAGCGTAAAAGTCTATAAAAATTATGAATCGACTGTTGAATTAATTTTTATGCATATTGTAAATGTATGACAGAGTTCAATTTGATGTTTTACGAGAAAAAAAAAATCGGATAAGATATGAGAGAAACTATAAAATTTAAGGACCAAATTTATATAAAAAAATCTGGTGAAGAAATGAGATTCTTCTTCTTCTCCTCATTTACGCCATTTTTCTCCTTTAGCACTGCAAAATTCGATTCTCCCTCATATGATCTCCGTTATTTAATTTTTTTTTATACCAAAATGAAACTCTCAACTCGTATTACAAGACTATATGATTTTTAGAGGGAGAAATTATGTTTTTGAAAAGTTATGGAGGAGTGAAATTTTGTAATTATGGCTGCAACCTCTAATTCTCCTATTTTCAGCTATTATTTCTTAAAATTAACCCCAAAAATGGACTCACAAGACTGGAAAACCTTTGGATAAAGTGGAAATTGAAGCGTACGAGGTGGTTTCGCTAGTGATTGGAGCTTCGCCGCCAAAAATGGATTTTTCTCCAATTAATTGCCTTTCCTGCTAAATTAGTTGTATTTAAAGGTATATTTTAGCTCCTTAGATTGCAAGTATTGTGATGGCATAGTCAGATTTTCAACAGGTCAACGTTTATATTCCGAGCCACGGCACATGGAGTCGTTGGCGACGGTTTTCGGCAAGGTACGAAATAGTATAGGGAAAATTATGAAATTATGTCCAGAAAATTCCACATATTAATTAGAGCAACTTTAATTCTTGTGATGTTTTATTATATTGAGTAGTTTACTTTCTAGGAAATATTAAAGTATTTTGGGTTAGTTAATTATATTATTATTAGCTAATTAGTTTAATTAATATTTATATGTGGAGAAAAAATTATATAAAAAAATTGCTAGAAATATGTTTGAAGCAATATGTATTCGTTTGGTAATATTTTGGTATTTTGTGAATAGTAATATATGAAAAGTATACCGTATTTATGGGTAGTAATTTATTATGATTGGTACCTGTATATGTAAATAGAGATAGAACAACATTTTATTGAGATTCATTGATGTAATTAGATAGATTGGGAAGAAAATTAGGTCCTATAAGATTAGTAAAACTAGATTTCCAAATTGGAATTGGGATACGTAGGAAGCTTGATAATAGATAATTATCAAGTCCAAGCCAAATAGATAAATTAAATTAGATAAATAATTGTATAATTTTATTGATATAGCAGCACTGGATTATTTTATATTAGAATTTGAAATTTGATGTTAATAAAGAATTCATTTGGAGATATTAAGGATATTGTGGTGATTTGAGAGGTGTGAGAAAGAGTAAAAGGGCTAGATATACTTAGTAGGGGTGGCAATGGAGTGGGGAATACCCGAAAACCGTGGGGATCCGAATCGGCGGGCGTGGGGAATAACCGATATTATCCCCTGCAGGGATGGGGTGGGGGTTATTTTATCCCTAGTACTTAAATGGGTGTGGGGGCGGGGAGTACTATCCCCACCTCGCCCCCGTATAAATATATACATATATATATATTAATGAATTTATTTATCTGTAAAATCTTATCTCTGTAAAAGCTTTACCACAACACAACACAAGCCTGTCTATTTTTGGTCCTCTGTAAAATCTTATCTTTCCTTTCCTCATCCTTGCTCAAAGCTTCAAACCTTAGCCTCCCAAATCGCAACATCCTTCGCCTTCCTTTCTCTCCAATGACTTCGTGCACAACTCTCTTGTGGCTTCTCTGATGGTTTTTTGGGATTCTTGATTCTTTGCGTTTAAATACTGGTATGATAATTCTATCTAATACTAATTTGATTTGTCCTTAACAGTTATAGACGAGAGCTGAGAGATAGCATCGATGTCGGCGGAAGATAAAGTCCTATTGTCAAAAGAAAGTATAAATATTCTATGTAAGACAATGAAATAAAATAAGGCATAGTTGCTTTGTATTATTTTTACTTTTTTTTTACATACCTTGTTTAGCAAATACTATTTAGCAATAATCATGGCAATTATGCATTTAGCTTCCCCAATGAAGAGACGGTTGCAATTCCTAATGGTAGCACTGCTAATAATAGAACCACTGTCTGCTACAATACTAATAAGAAAATATAAGTTATTAGCATTTCCTATATCTTTCCCTTGTTCTTTGTAGACACGAAGCTTGTTAGGATGCTAATTTGAAACTAATTTTTTTATGAAAAAAAAAAAGAATTTGTTTGGCTAGCTGCTGGTTTGTATATTTAGTTATCTTTTTCTGTGAAAAACTGAATGTCATGTTGGTATTTTCTATTTCAGTTTTGTTTTACCTTTGTCGCTTCTCGACAGTAGTTAATGCTTAGTGTAATTGGGCTTATTTATGCATGCAATGGCAGAATGCTATCTGTAGTGGCTTCTTTTTTTTTTTTTTTTTTGATTCAACTTTAGAGTCAATTTTAATCTGGCTCTTTGATATTAATGCTGGAAAATGAAATCTAGACAGAACTTTAGAACTTGATAATCTCTCTGTCTCTCTCCTCTCTGATTTACTTAACAACATTTTTTATTTATTTGCTTTACCAGTTTATGTCCATCCTCACTTATGTGATTCATTCAAGTTTGTGATTTCGAGCTCTTTCGTCTAAAAGAGTGCAAATAATGTTTGTTACTAACTGATTTTTAATTATCTTTTATAGGTAGATTATGGATAGGGAAAATAATGTTGATTTGTCATTAAATGATGTTACAATGGAAAGTGTTACTAATAGTTGTCAAAGATCTATTCCAGAAAGTGAAATTGGATCAATATTAAAAGGAGAGGAGAAAGAAACACAAGAGGATTCTACTCAAATTGAAGCTTCAAGCGAAACATTAAGCTTGGGAAAAAAAGAACTTTGAAATTTGATGTGTGGAACCACTTTAAAAAGCAAAAAGTTAGTGATAAAATAGAAGCCAGTATGTAACTATTGTAAAAAAAAATTTGGTGGAGAGGCAAGGGATGGAACTACACATTTACATGGCCACTTCAAAATATGTCCATTAAGAAAAACTAGGGACATTAAGTAAAGTATCTTGGGAATTAAGGAGGTCACAAAGGAAAATCACTTGCAACTTGGGAGTATGATGAAGAACTTGTAAGAAAAGAGTTGGCTTGAATGATTGCCTTCCATGAATATCCATTGGTAATGGTGGAGCATTACTGGTTTCGAAGATTTATAAGTATTGCTTGTCCAAAGTTCAAAACCATTACTAGAAATACAACTAAAAGTGACATCTTCAAGGTATATCAGCATGAGAAGAAAAAGCTACTGAATCTTCTTGAAGAAAATGATAGTAAAATTGCCATTACAATTGATATATGGATAGCAACACACTAGAAGAAGGGTTATATGGCAATAACAACACATTTTCTTGATGAATCATGGACTTTGCAAAGCCGAATCATTAGGTAAATTTTTTAAACACATTAGATTAATTGATGCAATAAATTATGATTTAGTAAATATATAAAGGGCTTTAATTTGATTTCTCATGTTTTATGATTAGGTTCTTACATATGCCATGCCCGCATACCGCTCAAGTGCTTTGTGATGTGCTCTCTAATAGCTTGATGGATTGGAATATTGACCATAAGATTTCTGCTTTGGCTTTAGATAATTGCTCAACAAATGATGCAATGGTGGCTTTACTTGGTAAGAAGTTAACCCCTAATTGTCTTTGGTTGGATTTATTGCATGTACGTTGTTCTGCACATATATTGAATCTAATAGTGAGAGATGGCTTGGAAATTATTGATACATTTATTGAGAATGTTCGAGTTACTATTTCTTTTTGGATTGCTACACCTAAGAGATATGAAAAATTTGAAGAAGCAGCTAGCTAATTGAAGATTCCTTGGACAAAAAAAAAAAAAAATAATAACACTTGATTGTAGGGCTAGGTGGAATTCAACATATCATATGCTTACTATTGCTATTTCCTACAAAGATGTTTTCAAGTGTTTGAAAAAAAAGAGTCTCTTTTTACTGGTTGTCCATCGGATGATGATTGGGATATTGCTCAAAATATTTGTGATAAATTGAAAGTTTTTTACGCTTCTACCGAGTTCTTTTTTGGGACCGAATATCCTATAGCTAGCCTGTTTCTTCCTAAGATTTGTGAAATTAGAGTGAATTTAAGGCAGTGGGCTTCTTCTAGTATATCATATATTAGAGACATGGCAGCAAGAATGATTCAAAAATTTGACAAATATTGGACAGATTTTAACCTTGTTTTAAGCATAGCAATAGTTTTAGATCCTAGGTACAAGTTCAAGGTATTGCAATATTATCTTCCCCTCCTTCATGGTGATGTAATGGCAAAGGTTGAGATGGCAAAAGTTAGAACAACTTGTTACGAGTTAGTGGCTGAATACTCAAAAGTTTATGGTGGTGGATTTGATATAAATTTTGGCTTAAAAACTAATAATGAATTATCACCAACTCACCAAGTTCAAAGAGATGGAGAAATATGAAGCTTTGAACAATTTGTTGCTGCTACTGAACAATCTATTGAAAATGTTGGGGTTGAACTTGATCATTATTTGGAGGAGCGTTTGCTGCCAAGGAAAGATGAATTTGATTTACTTGGTTGGTGGAAAAATTACCTCAAGTTCCCTATGTTGCGATTAATTGCTCGGGGATATTTTTGCAATTCCCATGTCAACTGTGGCTTCAGAGTTAGGTTTTAGTACCGGTGGTAGAGTTATAAGTGAGTCTCATAGCAGTCTTAATTTTGAGACAGTAGAAGCATTGATGTGCACTCAAAGTTGGTTAGAAGTAGAAGTAAAAGGTATTATACTTATAAATGGTTACTTATTAATTTACTTTACTTCAAAGTTATGTATTAAATGTTTTAATATAATGAATACTTGTGTCTTTAGATTCTAAATCAATTATGGATTCATTGTTGTGGAACATGAACAAAGATATGGATGCTCTTCAGGTAGTTTTTTTAACTTTTGATATTTAGTTTTTTTTTATTTATTATTCTATGCATATAATGTTTGCTTTTATTCTTATAGGATGATGAAAATACAAATCATAAAAAATAACAAAACCAAGTCCTAGCTCTTAAATGATTGGACTTCAAATTCAAATTGTTCAAAGAAAGTTCACCTGGAACTTAAATGTTTGTAATATTGGATATATTTTGTAATTTGGATATTTAATGTTAAAGCACATTTGTGATGTGGTAGAATTTGTTATTTTGGATATTGAATGTTAAAATAGTTATTAAAATAACAAAATACTAATTTATTTTATTTGTTGGATATG
Organism: Euphorbia tirucalli; assembly: GCA_039660915.1. Taxonomy (NCBI): domain Eukaryota; kingdom Viridiplantae; phylum Streptophyta; class Magnoliopsida; order Malpighiales; family Euphorbiaceae; genus Euphorbia; species Euphorbia tirucalli. The sequence continues at coordinate 17,806,850 of CM077633.1, read as the reverse complement.
GGTGGGGATTCACCGATACCCATAGGCACCCACGCGGGGCGGGGATGGGGGTGAAAAAATCCCTGAAATATTAAATGGGGAACCCCCGAAACTGCCCTCTTAATCATTTGGGGTGGAGTGGGGAATGCACCCCCGCACCCGCACCTTTGCCACCCTTAATGCTTAAGAGTCGGGTGTCACATATTGAATGGTGGCTACAAGAGAAAGAGAGGTATTTATACCTCATTCTAAACCGTAGCTAGGAAATTACAATAAGTCCAAGGCTATTTAAGGAAATAACACAAAAAGAGAGGCTGAACTTGTCAAACAAATAACTAATGGAAAAATAGTAAATAAATAAAACTTTCTAAGAAGAATTCTGAATTTATGCACCTACCTAAGCCATGCCCACGGCTTAGGAGGGATGGGCTACTACATCTTGAAAGGAGATGTCCTTATCATGCACTCCCTCTTGGAAAAAACTTGATCCCAAGTTATTTGGTAGGTGTAAGAGAGGTTCCTAGGTGTCAGCTTACATTTTTATGCATTCTTTAGTGAATTTTTGTAGCTGTTTTTCATGCATTCATGCATAGTTTTTGGTTTTAATTTGGTTATTTCTGTTAATTCTTGGAATCTTGGGCTTTATGGATGACTCTTGTGCTTAATAGGTCTTAATTGTGCATTTTTGGATGGTTAAATAAAGTCCTAGCGCTTTAGTTGGTTAAAGTGGACATTGAAGAATGTATTTTGGAGCAAAACATGCCTACTCATCGAGTAAGATCTCCACTTGATGAGCAAATGTTTGAGCGAAGCAAGAAGTGTAGATTTTCTACGTCCACTAGATGAATGAAAGTCGGCTTTAGCTAAGTGTCTTCCTTTTCCACTTGGATTCAATTTCTAATTTGTTGGGGACTTCAACCACACTTCATATGGGATTAAAAGACTCAAAGAACATCAGTTTTAGAGTGGATAAAACATGTCTAGTGGTGAAGAATTAAAGCTCGAAGTGGATTCAACTTGTTTCAAAGAATTCTACTCGAATTAGAAGACCATATTAGAGTATAATTCTCTCCCTATAAAAGGAGCATTAGGGGGCATGAATTGAGGGCCTTAAAATCAGTAGAAACACAACACATACCACTCTTTGAGCTCAGGAATTCTGCAATAAGAGAAGGGAGAAATCGTTAAGAGAAGCAACCAATTTCATACTTCATCTGTTTCACCATTCATTCGGTTCCTTCTTCTAGTTTTTACTTTCTTTCATTCTTGTAGTATCATGAACATGTTTACTTTTATTTCTTTCATTTTTTTTAGTTTAGTTATGAACTAATTTGTCATAGCTAGAGCTACGGTGAATCCTAGCTTAATGTTTATGTAAGAATTCTTTTTATTTGCAATTCAAGTTTATATTTGTTTGTTTTCAAGAGATTTTGCCATGTGTTGCTTAATGCATATTGCTATGGACCAACTTCAATATTGATTTCAATCAGTTTTTAATGGACCAAGTTAATTACTAGTGGACCTACATAGCTAAACCTAATTGGACCGAGCTTAGTGTGGTTTTTCAGTTAACACGAGTTTTTCCGCAGAACTTTATGCTTCCTTAATTTAATTTCTTGAACGGACCAAGTTTAGGTAATTAGAATATTGAATAGAACTAATAATCTGGACCAAAGATATTAGTTAGACTCGGGAAAATCACCATCTCTTTAAAAAATAAATGGCTTAAATTATATGTTAAAAATAATTGCATAAATATTGGCCAGGTGAAACCGGATGCTCTAGTTTCCATCTCATTGAGTGGATCCATATTTCCAAAGTTTTATTTTATCATTTATATTCTTCAATTGTTAGTTTAGTTTAATTAATGAAATCCAATTATTTACTTGTCTAACTAGTATAGAATTTTTGTAACATCCCGAAATTTTTATATGTAAATTTTGATTTCTCATATTTTCTTTAAGATCAATATGATTAATTAAAATAATAATAATAATAAGAAGTCTCAAAATTATGTATTTAGTTATTCCATTAATTATTTAAGGGAATTATAAATATATTATGGTGGATAATTTGGTAATTTTATGTAAAATAAAACTAATGGGTAAGAAATTAAAAGAAAGGGTAAAATTTAAGGTCAAAAATTATTTTTAACCATTTATAAATCAAATTTAATATCTATCAAAAGGAGATCCAGAGATTTCTTCTCCCATCATTTCTCTTTTTTCTTTTCACCGCCATTTTTGACAGTCAAAACGTCGGCAACCGTTTCTCACTCATCCGACCTCTGTTTTTCAATTTCTTGGCACCAAAATGAAGCTCTCAACTTGTACTACAAGACGATATGATTTGTAAAGGGAGAAATTACATTTTTGAAAAGCCATTGGGGAGTGAAATTTCGTAATTATGGCTGCCCTCTTCGTTTCTCTCTGTTCAAGCCATTATTTCTCAAAATTAACCCGAAAAATTGACTCAAAAGGCTAGAAAACCTTTGGGTAAGGTTGCAATCGAAGTTTTCATGGTGGTTTGCCTAGCGATCGGAGCTTCGTTGGAGAAAATGAATTTTTCTCCAATTAACTGCCTTCCCGGATAAATTATCGAGATTTAAAGGTATATATGGGCTCCTTAGGTTGCAGCGATCGTGATGGCATGGTAGGATCATTAGTACGTTAATGTTTAAATTCTCGGCCACCGTGCATGGCGGCACCGGCGGTTGTTTCCGACAATGTACGGAATAGTATAGGGAAAATTATAAAATTAAGTTCTGAAAATTCTAAATATTAATTAGAGCAACTTTATTTTTGTGATGTTTTATGATTTGGAGTAGTTTAGTTTCTAGGAATTTTTTTAAAAGTTCTTTGGGTTAGTTAATTATGTTATTATCAGCTAATTAGTTTAATTAATATTTATATGTGGAGAAAAATTATGAAAAAAAAAATTTGTTAGAAATGTGTTTGAAGCAATATGTAATGTTTTGGTAGTTTCTTGGTATTTTGTGAATACTTGCATACCGTATTTATGGGTAGTAATTTATTATGATTGATAACTAGGTATGTAGATAGCGATAGAATAACATTTTATTGATATTCATTGATGTAATTAAAAAGATTGAGAAGAAAATTAGGTCCTATAGGATGAGGAGAACTATGTGGCTTTGATTCATATATTGGAATTTGGGATACGTAGGAAGCTTGATAATAAATAATTATCAAGTCCAAGCCAAATAAATATATTAAATTAGATAGATTATATATAATTTTACTGATGCATTAATATAAGAATATTCTATATTAGAATTTGAAGATTGATGTCAACAAGGAATTTATTTGGATATTAAGGATATTGTTGGGTGGTTCAAGCGATGTTAGGAGGAGTATAAAGGTTAAAATATTCTAGAGTTGAGTGTCACATTTAATGGAATCAGAGCTTAGGTTATATTTCCTCGGACCGAAAGTGTATGATTGTTGATAATGATGAATTAAATATTGTGTTTAGAATATAAAGTTTAATTACGATGAATATGTTGTGGTTGATTAGAAACCGAGTATAAAAAGATAAAATGACGCATATAGACTTTGAGAATGCATATGTGGCTTAAAAAAATTATTATCTACTTGTGTAATTTTTTTATTTTTAAAAATAATATATATAATAATATATGTTGGATCAATTGTTATTATATACTCAATTATGAGACAATTTGATCATGCCCATGATGACGGGTATTTTGCTGATGATGATAATAAAGCTAAGATGTGGATGCATGGTTTTCACATAGATATTTTATATATAATAAGACGTGGATGCACAAGGTTTCCACCCATACTTTATATATGATAGGCTGTGGATGCATGGTTTCCTCGCGCTTATTCCAGATGTGATAAGACATGAAATGCAAAAAATTCACCTAGTATTTTTAGTTACTTCCTAGAGCTGGTTAGTCATCCTATGTGGTCTCGCTCTATGAAGTTGATCAATGTGATTCGTGGTTGAGTGTATAATGATTATTGATATAACATATATAATAGATGATTTTGAAAAGAGTTTTACAGTATTTTTCTTGAATATTTTGGTACTTTAACCTTGAGATCAGATGATGTTGTCATTGTATACACACATGCATCATGAAACTACATCACATATTATGAGTCACAATGTACATTGCATCGGTTATGCACTGGTTTGTTACATCTGACTCAAGTGTTGTAACTTCCAAATATATATACATATATGACAAGGATATCATTAGAAAAATGTTTTTATTCACGAGATTTTTGAGAAGTGTTTTAAATTTTCCATAATGGAAATGTTCATGAATAATTTTGAATTTACAATGTATTGTTTTAAAATTTCAAAGAACATAGAACATGTGAAGTTTCATGGGAAATTTGTGAAAGCCAGTGGATTCAGGAAAATGATTTATGCGAATGTGGAAAAGATGATGAGGTGATTTTTGTGGAAGCATCTTGTTTTTTTTTTTATGGTGTTCCACATGGATTCATAATTTTGATAACTTGACATACCAATATAGAAAAAAAAATAGTTGTGATTTAGAAAAAAAAAAGAATTTTCTTTTCCAAGTGATGAATTATGTGAAAAATTCATACCCGCTAGGGGGTTTCTCGTTTTGAGGAAGACTAGGTCAGGACCTGCAAAACAAAATAAAGATACTCCGATGCTCAAGTCTGTAAAAGATCAAGAAGCAGTAGAGTAGAAATAAGAGAGTTTTCTGTGTATACCTTTTGAGCTAGAGAGCCGTTATATAGGCTCCAAACTGTCCTAATTAGATTAGGATTGATATTCTTATTTGACTAATAGGAAAGATTCCTAATTAGAGTAAAATAGTACCTTTGCAGAGTTCTATCCTGATTAGGATATAGACTCCTTGATATGGAAGGATTGTAGTCTGCCCAATACTGGATTCTTCACTTGCTAGGGAATTTTCCATTATGCCATCAGAAGTCCCCCCTCAGTCTGGTTCGAGCCTTTTAAGGTTGAAAGTTACTCCAAGCCGAATGTGGCTTGGTCCACTTGTGGTATGTGTTTGACTAGATGAAGAGCAATTTTCCGTGTTAAGGATTTGATTCGGTTTCCAGCATTGTTGTGCCTTAACCTTTCCTGCACTGCTCTGTTTGGGACCAGGCCAATGTCCTTCACATGAACAGACTCACCACTTTTAGGAACCTGCTATAGGTTTTTCCTTTCAAGTTTGTAGGGTTTTGCTTGTTCTGAACCCGATGAAGTTATCGATTCAACGACACGCTCACCGCACCAATGATGAATTATGTGAAAAATTCATACCCTCTAGGGGGTTTCTCATTTTGAGGAAGACTAGGTCAGGACCTGCAAAACAAAATAAAGATACTCCGACGCTCAAGTCAGTAAGAGATCAAGAAGCAGTAGAGTAGAAATAAGAGAGTTTTCTGTGTATACCTTTTGAGCTAGAGAGCCTTTATACAGGTTCCAAACTGTCCTAATTAGATTAGGATTGATATTCTTATTTGACCAATAGGAAAGATTCCTAATTAGAGTAAAATAGTACCTTTGTAGATTTCTATCCTGATTAGGATATAGACTCATTGATATGGAAGGATTGTAGTCTGCCCAATACTGGATTCTTCACTTGCTAGGGAATTTTCCATTATGCCATCACCAAGTATATATACATATATATTATTCAGAATGATGGTATTTTTGTTATTTAAAAGAGCATTTCTATTACAACAGCAATTTGGGAAGGGACATAGAAAACCATATGCATTCTTAGCTTAGTGATCAAATAATGAATCAAAATTAAGAGTTGTATAACGAGTTGAAAGAGTTTAAGGATTTAAAGAAGAGAGTTGTGAAAGGAAATTGGAAGAGGAAATATGAAATTTAGGAAACAGGCAAAAAAAGAAGTGGAGTCTTTTAAGTGATATTTTTGTGAGTTATTTGTGGCATACATATGGTTATTAGCAATATAATATTTCAATTAAATATGAGGGATGTAATGGAGAAGTACAAGAGTGAAATTGATGTATTTAGATCTTATCCATAGATATGGAACGATGATGTTCTCATGGAAAATAAACTATGTTATGTGTATAGAGGAGATTGTATTGGTAGACGTTGATGACATGCAATGAATGTTTCAGGTGATAATTGGAATAGATAAATATGGTTATAACGGTATTATTACATATACTATGGTAGATTTTTATGATAAAAAAAAATTAAGATTATTTTGAAGTCTTAAAGAATAAATAGTGTTATAGAAAAATAGTTTTAAGGTATGAATATGATTTTATATAGTTGTTACATTAAGTTGAATGACAAGATACTTTAGTTAAAAAATAAAATAAAATATAAATTTTTACTGCGAATGAGTATATAATAAGTAACTTTTACAAAGTTTAAATGGATAAATAAAATTATTTTTGATTCAAAATTTAATTTAGCGACGTTGTAACATCTCAAAAATTCGATAAATATAAATATTTGGTAAAAATATATTCCAAAATGGCTGTAAGTGATATTATAATTTAATAATTAATTTGAAATGATTTCAGTAGTGAAACATATATACAAGAATATATTTATGGGGTGAAATATTGAGGAAATAAAAAAAACAATAATAAAAATGAAATAAGAATAAACAAAAATGGAAGAGAAAGTTCTAGGGTGAAAATTTTATGCACAATAAGGATATAATAGAAAAGAATTAAAAATTTTGTGAAAGAATTTAGAAATTTAAAAAAAATTTTGTGGAGGGATTTAGAAATTTAAAATATATTATATTAAGGGTAAAAAAGTAATTCTAAAAGAAAGATATTTTTATAATATATATATATATATATATATATATATATATATATATATATATATATATATATATATATATATAAGAATCTTGATAATTGATTGTTTTGCGGTCCGATTGCGATGAAATTTCAGATACGTATTCAGAACTAAGTAAATTTCAATATGTACGGTTAAGATTTTATGTTGAGGTCAATATGGTGGTGTATTTGGAAATGAAATTTTAGAGTATTTTTATAAATTAATTCTAAATATGAAGTGATATGAGAATAAAATTAGTATTTTTGGACTCCTAGCAGTGTTGTGAATCTAGTGGTATTCTCCGTTCGAATTATGGGTACTATTCCGCTGACCGAAATATTTTCCGGTGAATCTCTATTGGTTTAATATTTTTATATTGATCTATGAATTATTTGGAATAATATTATTTCTTAGAGTTTTAGATGATTTTGAGTAGATTATTTTATATGAATTATTGAAGTATTTAGAGTTAAATTAATTATATTATTTGATTGGAAATTTCCTAATGGAATCACCGCGGAAACTCTAGATATGAATGATGCACTTGGTGGTGTCATGAATAGGAAAGTAGACTTTGAACTGGTTCCCATTCCCATTTTCCTACGCCAAAATAAAAAATAATAAATCAATGTATCCATTATGGTTTTCAAAATTGTTTCCTCTTGTTGTGTTATATTCTCTTTGTTGATAGATCTGAAGATAGTGGATCATGTTCATTATTCATGAAATAATTAGATGGAATTTTCTAGATTTGTTATAAATAATCTCCTTATAATTATATATGTGAAATATCATAAATTATTGTTACCCTAAACTATTAGAGTTGTTGTGAAAATTTCTAGAAATGCATTTGGAGGAATAGATGACGTTTAGGGTTTTCTTTTTTCTTTTTTTTTTTTTCTTTTTTTTGAAAATTTGGTGAATAGTGATATACTGTATTTATGAATAGTAACTCATATGAATAGTAACCGTATAAGTGAATAGTGATAGGGTGACTTATTATACGAAATAAGTTATATATAGGAATGATAATTAAGTTATTTTAAGATTAGGAGAACTGCGTGGTTTTGATTCCCAAATTGGAATTACTAGGATACATAGGAAATTTGATATTTAGTTAATATCAAGTCTATGCCAAATAGATAGATTTAAGTCGATAGTTTTAGTTATAAGAAATTACTTGATAATAGAATTGGAGATAGGTTGTTAAAAATGAATTTATTTGAGGATAGTTTAGAGAATAGTATAGGTTGTTGCCACAGAAATCAGAGGTTAATTTGTGAGTATAAACTTGATATAAATTTGTATGTGCTGTGGCGATATTTGTGAATTAATTTATATATCATGTTTAGGTGGGTGCTATTATGAATTGTTCTATGAGTTAAAAGGGTTGAGCTAAATATGTGATTGTGTGTTTATGGTGGTTATATGGAATACGAGAAAGTAAGATGTTATACAAATTTATATGTGCTACATGATTTATATGATATTACATGAATTATATGTTATATTTGAAAGTTGGTTTACATAGTTGTGTAAAACGTTAAAGGAAGAAGATTCTATATTAGAATTTGAAGATTGATGACAACGGGGAATTTATTTGGATATTAAGAAAATTATTGGGTGGTTCGAAAGATGTTAGAAGGAGTATAAAGGTTAAAATATTTTGGTGTTGGGTGTCACAGACATCCTCATGAAATAGATCTATGGGATATAGTAGAATGATAAAAGTATTTGGCTATGAAGTGCTTGAGGTTGGTGATCAATTTAGTGATTAATTTGATAAGCAAGCGTTATTCAGAAATTTTAGTTAGGAAAGAACTAATTACGATGAAGTGGAGTCCATAAGCTTCAAGTTCTTAATGTAATGAGATAATATTTAAGATTTACATAAAAATAATTATTTTGTTTATGGATTCACACACACATACAATTATTTGGAGGAAAGCAATACGGAAGTTTAGATTAATGTTTCGAGTTTCATTAGAAATATCGAGGATGAAATTTTTTTTAGGGGACGAGAAATGTAACACCCTGAAATTTTTATATGTAACTTTTGATTTCTAATATTTTCTTTAAGATTACTATGATTAATTTAAATAATAATAATAAAAGAAGAAGTATCAAAATTATGTATTAGTTATTCTATTAATTATTTAAGGGAATTATAAATATATTATGGTGAATAATTTGGTAATTTTATGTAAAATAAAACTAACGGGTAAGAAATTAAAAGAAAGGGTAAAATTTGAGGTCCAAAATTACTTTTAACCATTTATAAATCAAATTTAATATCTATCAAAAGGAGATCCAGAGATTTCTTCTCCCATAATTTCTCTTTTTTCTTTTCACCGCCATTTTTTATGGTCAAAATGCCGGCAACCGTTTCTCCCTCATCCGACCTCCGTTCTTGTACTACAAGATGATATGATTTTTAAAGGGAGAAATTACGTTTTTGAAAAGTCATGGACGAGTGAAATTTCCTAATTATGGCTTCCCTCCTCGTTTCACTATGTTTAAGCCATTATTTCTCAAAATTAACCCCAAAAATTGACTCAAAGGCTGGAGCCTTTGGGTAAGGTTGCAATAAAAATTTTCATGGTAGTTTGGCTAACGATCAGAGCTTTGTCGTAGAAAATGAATTTTTCTCTGATTAACTGCCTTCTCGACTAAATTAGTGTGATTTAAAGGTATATTTGGGCTCCTCAGGTTGCAACGATCGTGATGGTATGGTCAGATTATTAGTACGTCAATGTTTAAATTCCCGGCCACCGCGCATGTCGGCACCGGCGGCGATTTATGGCAAGGTATGGAATAGTATATGGAAAATTATAAAATTAAGTTCAGAAAATTCTAAATATTAATTAGAACAACTTTAATTCTTGTGATGTTTTATGATTTGGAGTAGTTTAGTTTCTAGGAATTTTTTTTAAAAGTACTTTGAGTTAGTTAATTATGTTATTATCAGCTAATTAGTTTAATTAATATTTATATGTGGAGAAAAATTATGAAAAATAAAATTTGCTAGAAATGTGTTTGAAGCAATATGTAATATTTTGGTAGTTTCTTGGTATTTTGTGAATACTTACATACCGTATTTATAGGTAGGGGTGGCAATGGGGTGATTACCTGAAAACCGTGGGAATCCGAACTGGCAGGTGCGGGGAATAACCGATATTATCCCCACGGAGATGGGGGTTATTTTATCCCCGATTCTTAAATGGGCGTGGGGGCAGGTAGTATTATCCCCGCCCCGTGGGAATCTCCGCCCAGCTCTCGTATAAATCCCCGTATGTTTGTATATATATATATAGACACATATATACACAAAGAGAAAGAAAGAAAGGAAGAGAGATGGGCTTGGATGATTAAAGCCCAGCTTTCTGATAAATTTGTACATATTTTGTAATATTGGATATATTTTGTAATTTGAATATTTAATATTAAACCACATTTGTGATGTGGTAGAATTTGTATTTTGGATATTGAATGTTAAAATATTTATTAAAATAATGAAATACTAATTTTTATTTATTTATTGGATATGGGTGGGGATTCACCGATACCCATAGGCACCCGGGTGGGGCGAGGATAGGGGTGAAAAAATCCCCGAAATATTAAATGGGGAATCCCTGAAACCGTCTCCGCAATCATTCGGGGCGGAGTGGGGAATGCACCCCCACCCCCGCACCCGCACCGATGCCAGCCCTATTTATACGTAGTAATTATGATTAATACCCACGTATGTAGATAGCGATAGAATAACATCTTATTGAGATTCATTGATGTAATTAAATAGATTGAGAAGAAAATTAGGTCCTATAGGATGAAGAGAACTGCATGGCTTTGATTCCCAAATTGGAATCTGGAATACGTAAGAAGCTTGATAATAAATAATTATCAAGTCGAAGCTAAACAAGTATTTTAAATTTGATAGATTATAAATAATTTTACTGATGCATTAATATAAGAATATTCAATATTAGAATTTGAAGATTGATGTCAACAAGGAATTTATTTGGATATTAAGGATATTGTTGGGTGGTTTGAGCGATGTTAGGAGTATAAAGGTTAAAATATTCTAGAGTTGGGTGTCACAATTTTAATAGGTTTGGTATTTGTGTTATTAGTCTCTGTGGGAATGATACTCTATTTTTCACTATAGTACTTGATTACGATAGTGTGCACTTGCTCTTTGCATAGTATATTTTATAAACTATAACTGGCACTTAAACGCAATCAAATCCTTCACATTAAAAGATGGAGACATCTTTCCCAACCAATTTAGAAGGTCTAAAACATAAGCATTTGGGCCCAACTTCTTTAAAACCTTGTACGGTCTGTATTTCTGAGGTCGAAGATTTCTACTAGGCGCGTTGGCAAGCCTTTCTTTACTTAAGTATACAAGAACCTCATCACCAACTTCAAATTGTAGATCCCCTTTATGCTCATCAACCTTGGCCTTCACTGTAGCATTATTCTTCTCAATTCGAGCCCTTACACCTTCACCATTAACAAGAAGATATGTTGACTCTTCATGCACTCTTTAAAGAAAACTTTTTGGCTTGGACACAATGAAAGTGGACTTCTTCTTGCTAGGATCATCACTCATTGAAGTTAGGATATATTTGCTCCCATCCGTTACAAACTTGTAGGTGTTTCTCCTTCCTGAATGCATATCATCAAGTTCAAATTGCCATGGTCTCTCGAGTAGCACATGACAAGCATCCATGTCCACTATATCACAATAAAACTCATCCATGTAATCCCTAATAAAATTGGCACTTTACATTGTTGAGTAACTCGAAGTTCTCCTACACTCTTGATCCACCCAATACTATATGGGTCTGGATGAACTTTAGGAATCAAGCCAAACTTCTGCACAGGGGCTTAGCTGACGATGTTCAGTTGTCTTCCACTATCAATTATGACATTACATTTTCCACCTTACACTAAACATCTTTTATGGAACAATTGATGTCTTTGCCCATCATCAACTCAGCTAGACACTCTTTTACTTGACCACTCTCATCATCATCATCAATGGGATCACAATAAACCCCACAGTCATCCTCAAAGTCATCTTCATACCTTTCAACCACATTTGTACTTCTCCTTTTAGGACATTAATCCGACCTATGACCAAGCTCATTTCATAAAAAAACAATTAAGTGGAGTCGGTCTAGGGTAAGGGTTGTTATTTTTCAGAGATGGAGGGGCCTCCTTGAGTTGCCTCACATTATCCCTGGGAGCTCTTCCGCCATAAATAGGCTTTGTCCTACAAGCACCAGCTACGTTCTTTCCCTTATCCATTTGCCTTGGAGGATCGTTAGCAAAAGCAACATTATCTCCTCCCATTCACCTATAATTCTCCCTTGGTCTCATACTCAATTCCATTTTTTCCTTAAGTGCCAAATTCCTTACATCTTGTACACTCATGATCACTTGAATGTCAATTTTATCCTGGATGTCTGCATGCAATCAATCTAAATAGTGAGATGCTCATTGGACCTCCTTCTCGACTATTTGTGCTCTAGCGGACAACCTTAAGAATTCCACGGTGTACTTATGAACACTCTTACTTCCTTGAAAACATCTTTTGTAGGAGTTATATATGTATTGCTCATAATTTGGTGGCAAAAATATCTCCCTCAACATAGCCTTCATCCGCGACCAAGATTTATGTGGTTCCATACCCTTTCTTCTTCTAGTCTCACAAATTTGGTCTCACCAAGCTGAAGCTACCCCTTTCAACCTATATGCCACAAGCTTTACTTTCCTATCCTCGGGTACATTTTCACACTCAAAGAATCTCTCCACTTCCGATAACCAATCAAGAAAATCTTTAATATCAAGGTCACTCCCAAATGAAGGCAAATCAACCTCCAAATGCCTATGTTGGTTTCTACCATCATACTCATCCCTATCTATATGTCTTCCAACATCCTTACCACCATTTCGAATATTCAAAAATTCATTTTTTCCAACCTGTCTACCATAATCCCCAACATCATCAAAATCAAATCTATCTATATATTCTTCTTCATCACTATCAACAACATTAAAGGCATAATTATCATTTCTCCTCACCTCTTGAATCCTTTAACACCTAGGATAAGCATTTCATTTCCTAGGTGGAGATAGTGGTGATGGTCTTGGTAAAACAACTTCCTCATTTCGTAATGGTGATGGTGGTGGTGGATTGCCTCCTCCTTCAACCTCATTTCTAGGGTTTGACCTCAAGAGTTGAAGCATCTCTTGAAGGCTTCTCTTCACTTCCTCCATTTCAAGCCTCGAGGCTTGATTTCATTCCTTACCTCTTATTTCAAATCTTTCGTTTGCTTCTCTATTCTTTCTATTTGCTCTTGTGTAACTCTAGATTGGACCATGACCAAAAGAAGTTTCGAGGTAGGAAATGATTGGCTCTGATACCAATTGATGAAGAGAGGGATTGAGAAAAAGAAAGTTGAAGGTTTTAACCTTAAACCAATAAAGATTTTCAAGATAAACTTGAACGAGAAAAATCCCCCAAATTGGAAATTTAGGGTTCAAAATCTTGTTCTTCAAATGATAGTTTTAATTGATGATAAGATAGATTGAATGGTGGCTACAAGAGAAAGAAAGGTATTTATAACTCATTCTAAACCCTAGCTAGGAAATTGCAATAAGCCCAAGGCTATTTAAGGAAATAACACAAAAAGAGATTTTAAACTTGTCAAACAAATAACTAATGGCAAAATAGTACAAAAATAGAACTTTCTAAGAAGAATTCTGAATTTCTGCACTTGCCTAAGCTATGCCCACGGCTTAGGAAGGGTGGGCTACTTCATCTTAAAAGCAAATTCTTGCATAAGCCACGCCCATGGTTTAGGAGGGATGGGCTACTACATCTTGAAAGGAGATGTCCTCATCAGATAACGAATTCCTTCAATCTTCAATTGGCATTGGACAGTCCCCAATTTCAATTTTCAGTCGATGGTGACACCTCCTGCAACTCACATAATAGTTTTTCTAGTAGCTGACCATCTAGTATTAGTGTTGGTAGATCCTTTGAGCTCTATGCTGACCAGGTACATCAAACATCGGCTATCAATTGGATCAACTCCTACCTATCCTCCTATTCGTTGAGAACTCATGATCGAATCTCTTCCGCCAAAGAAATAACCCAAGTGATCAAATTCCTCCTCCATCAAACTTGAGCATGATCTGTTCATAATTTTAAAGTCCCTAATACTCCAATAGTTGGCCTTTAGTTCTCGTAACAATCCACTGGCTAGTTCAGATCGCCAAGTATAAAGAGCATATGGCAGCCAATTCGAGATCCTTTATAAAGAATAATGGTATCCTTGTTTATGCATTCAGTAATTACTTAAAATATATGTGAGGACATGATATTGTAGTGGAGGCATTGGATAAAGAGTCACGGTGAAGCTGGAGAAAGGAAGGGATAGTATGCTTGAAAGTGTTAAGATTTTGGAGGCAAATTATAATGAAATTGGCCAAAGTGGATGTGCTAAAGTTTGCAAAGACACAAAGAGAGAATTTAGAGGAGGATTTGACAAAGTGCCACACTATGATTGTTAGATTGAAGGAGGAGTTGCTGGCACTGGAAAGGGATATTGAAGAGTTCTTGATGCAACAAATGCACTAAAGCTTATAGGAACTTGATTCTATTATTGGAGTTTAACCATGCCATTAGAAGGATGTGTTTTTTAAATTCTTTTGTTTTTTTATTTTTGATCCTTTTAATCCAACATATAAATATATGAAAAATTTCCAGTATTTTCTCGGATCGGATTGATATGGGACCATTAGATGAATGACAACATAGAATAAGTTCTCGAATATGTATGACATAGAATATATAAGTCTTTAGTTTTATATTGGCACCCTATTTTATATATACATCATATATGCCATGTTTATGTTGAATCGAAGGGCTTAAATTTTGGGATAAATTTGTGGCGAGAGGCCATTGGTCCACAATTTAGCATTGACTAGAGTGTGGAATTACACAACAATTGCTCATTGATCACAAAAGATAGTTTCAAATCTTAGTAAGTAAATTGGTTATAATTATTGATAAGATCTAATAACATATCTCTCATTGTCGAATAACTAATCAAGAAAAGCTTATTAATTATCTCTAATTAAATAAACAGTTCCAAATAAGCTTTGGAATTTAACTCATTGATTGTATTAACAAACTAGAGAAGCCAATTCAACTCAATAATCACACAAGCAGGATTATTTAAAGAAGATTATTTAATTTCACAACATAGAATCAAAATCTTGTCCAAAATTAATCATGCTGTTTGCTACTAGCATTAAATAGTTCAAACAATTACGGATTTGAATATCTAAATTAGGATATCGATTGAATTGCATATTTGATTATGTATCCAATTCGAATAAAAACAAAAAATAAATAAATACTTGGAAAAGATGAAATAGATGAAGATCAAAATAATTTCACAATTGAGGTTCCATGACTGAAAATTCCTTAGCTAGAAGAGCAAATTATCTCTCCATGAGAGAAAATATACAAAACAAAAACTAAAACTATCCCCATAGGAAGAAGAAGAAGACTCCCCTTATAGAAGTTGGAAAGGAGAAAAAAAATAAAATCCTAAATAGAATATGTTCTCCTAAAAACATACACTAGCAAGTACACTAGGTCTTTAAGTAATAAAGTAGGTAAGTAAAGTATCGTCGTCACAGGGATTGAAGAAGCAAAATCTATTTACTTAATAGTGTAAAACAGTAGAACGAGCAAGTAACTTCTTTCAAAAGTGTTGATTTTATACTTATAACTACAAACAAGAAAATTAAATGACTAACACAAATATTATAAAGAAACAGATAGAACAGGGTAAAAATATAAAAATTATTCAATAATAACTAGAACAGGCTAAGAACACGAAAAGAACAAACAGTTACAAGTAATGTTTCTCCCTCTTATATGAATGATGTTAAGAACATAAGTTTAGGGTATCTTTTACAAAATTCATTAAATTCAAGTCTCCTTGCACCAAAAATTCTTTAGATATTCATTAACCAAGTCTCCTTGCATTAACTAGTTTCTAAGCATTAAGAACAAGAAAGCATTTTACATAAGTGTGCAAAAACCCCTAACATGTGATCATTCAAGCCTCCTATCCCAATAATATGTTCCTAATGGTAGTTTCAGTTTCATAAACCAAGTCTCCTTGTATTTATTTAACTATGTATGAGATGGCCAAACTCATAAAACATGAAGTACTCCATTAAACAACCATCAAACAATTTTATTCATTCATAAATAGGAAGAACAGAATTGCAACTACCAGCTCACGGCTGGTCTTGACCTGAAAGTTGACTACTAATTCATCCTTATGTAGAGAGGAGCTTTTTGCATAGACAACAGCATACAAAAATTTAAAGAAGAACAAAAATAAAAAGGAAAAACTCCTAAAGAAATGCAAGAGATTAAGTTATTGAGAGCTCCTCTTACAAACACAAAAGAGAGAATTATTAGTCTCCAAAGGTGTGAAAAGATAACAGAACGAGTGGAGCAGATTGCTTACCCTGAAAATCTAATGTGGAACGACCATATCTAAATTTAGAACATATAAATTTTAGCCAAATGGATAAGAGTAGATTTAATTTTAGTCCACACAAATCTTAGCCAAAATAATAAGCTATCTTGCAATATCCAACCCTTTTTCTCATTGTTTCTTCTCTAGCCGAGCCGTTCAAGTAATTTAAACTTATTTCTGTTCTAGTCAGGCTCGTTCAAGTGATATTGGGCTTCAATCAACAAAAGTGAACAGCCCATTAGAACTTTTGAACAACCTGCAAATAAATGGGCTTAATGACATATTTTATTCTAGAATTTATTATTTAGCACCGAATAATATATAATTACCCTAAATTAATAGGTATAATTTATACTTATTAAAATACCACCAAAATAAGCCTTTACTTGTCCTCAAGCAAAATAAAGAATTACAAAACAGAAGAACAAACAACTTTTTTTTCCTTGAAACATTGACTATAAAACAAACATAAAACATAGAGAACAAGAAAGAATAATTAGTAGCATTTAAAAGGAACTAAAACTCAAGTTAACATGCGTTCAGTCAAGAGAAAAAGCCAAGTAACCAAGGACATAGACAATAAGCAATTTACAAAATTAAGTTTTGGTCAAGATTGTTAAACAATGCTCTATGAACTAAAATTTTGATTGCACTAAATTTCATAACCTTTAATTGAATTGCCTCACAAGGGTATGTACTCAATTCACTCAATGTGTTTGGGGTGAAATTTATAACACTCAATCAGCAATTACATTATCAACAAAGAACCATGGCTTGCAAATCAGCCTAATATCCACCGCTTTGAGTTGAGAACTTACATAATCAAAAGGTCTTTGTTTTGGGTTGTAATGAGGCTTGGGGTTAAAAGGTATGGAAGGAAACAATGTGGCTAAAATGAGAATTACCAATGCATAAATAATTAGAGCTATTGATTTCAAGGAAGAACAATCATGCGAAACTGATGGAATATTTAAGAATAGAGAAAATCAGTGATTAGAACAAAGAGAATGATCACTTTCAAAAAATGTTATTTTTACCTTTATTCTTTTTTTTATAAGGAAAGTAAAACTGACCTGAAGAAGATGAATTGAAGCTCCTTTCCAAATAAATAAGAAGAATTAAGAACAAGAGCACTTCTCATTGGCGATAACAAAAAAAGATAGGAACAGCCAGTAAGACTTCTAATTTATTTATTTTTTTTTTTGTGAAAGGAAAGTTGAAGAATAAGCTGCTAAATTATTCAAATAGATATGAGTGATTGACGAATAAGAAAACTTCAAGTGATAAGAACAAACACAGACTTGCTAACTCATAATTGAAGATCAACTTTCAAATTCAAGAATGTGTTTTGCTTTGAGCTTAAAGAGTTATAATCAACTTTCGCATTTTAACAAGGAGCTTTCAAAATTTTCTCACTAAGAAAAGTTTAAACAATTGGTATTCTCATTGGGTAATTTTAGGTATTCAAAGTGAAAGGCTAATGGGAAAAAAATTTTATAGGTTAAGTCAAAGAAAAGGCCGAGGCTCAAATGGGCTTACTACTAACAATTGGAAAATATAAGAATAGGGTAGTCTATTTAAGCTAATTTGGCTAATCCTAATGCCTTAATCATTTTATGTTCGTTCCCAACCATGTAATTTCACATAGGCAGCCAGAGCAAGTTCTAGACTAAGTCAATAATGCATGCTCACTCTCAAAGAAGATAAAAGCAATTCATAAAATGAAGTTGCTGCAATTAGGCTCAAAACTCACATTGGTTAACTGCAATTCAACTATTAGTTATGCCAAAAGAGTGTAACAAGATCATATTCCTAGAACAAGTAAAACTTTCTCAACCTAGACCTAACAAATGCAAACATACTTATAGACATACCATATAAATTTCATTAGATTTTTCCAAAGACTGACTACATTCAACAAGAAATAGAGTCCTAAATTATGCTACTAATCAAAACCAAAAACATAGGATTTTAAAAAGAAAATTTATGAAAATGAAGAACAATCAGAATTTTTTTTAAAATCTTTTGGACAAGCAATTACTTATTTAAACGGGTAATGTGCTAACAACCCCCAAAATAATCAAATATCTCCACCCCCAAAATATAAATTGCAGTGTCCTCAATGCATAAAAACAAAGGTCAGAATAAGCACAATGAACACTTAACCACCAAGACTAGCAACACAGAGTTGGAGAATAAGAAGACATTACCAGAAATGTTGAATAATTCATTTTGAGCTCCACAAATCTATAAAGAAAAAGAAACTTGAAAAAAAATTGTTAACTAATAAATGAAAAAAAATTAAAGATAGATAATTGGGAGAACCCAATATTTTGCTTCAATTGGTTTTTGAAGCCAACACCAATTTTGCTTGTTCCTCATGGTGGTTCATGGATGTGAATGCTCTCAACAAAGTTAGAGCTTTCATTGGTGAAATAAGGTTTAAGTCTTTGCCTGTTCACTTTAAACAATTCATAAGAAGAGTTGGATATTTCTACTGCTCCGTGAGGGAACACTTGATTTACCATAAAAGGTCCTGAACATCTTGATTTCAGTTTTCGAGGGAACAATTTAAGGCAAGAATTGAACAACAAGACTTTTTGCCCTAGAAAAAACTCTTTCACTTGAATGTGTTTGTCATGCCACTTTTTGGTTTTCTCTTTATAAAGATGTGTATTCTCATATGTGAACAACCTGAATTCGTCCAGCTCATTTAATTGCATTTTTTTGATAATCTCCCATAGCTTGTTCATAAAAATTTAAGAATGTTAGAGCCCAAAAAGCTTTATGTTCTAATTCAACAGGGAGATGACATGCTTTACCAAAGAGCAACCTATATGGTGACATCCCTATAGGTGTTTTATAAGTTGTTCTGTATGCCCACAGAGCATTGTCCATCTTGTCCGACCAGTCTTTTCTAGAACTGCCAACTGTTTTCTCTAAAATGCGCTTGATCTCTCTATTCGAGATCTCTACTTGTCCACTAGTTTGTGGATGATAGGGGGTGGCAATTCTATGGGTTACACCAAATTTTCTAAGCAATTTTTCAAATTGTGCATAACAAAAATGAGTTCCTTGGTCACTTATGATCGCTCTTGGTATTCCAAACCTAGAGAATAGTTTCTTGAGAAAGTTCACACCTATTCCTGCATCATTAGTGGGACTAGCTTGTGCTTCAACCCATTTGCTCATATAGTCAATTGCTACTAAGATATACTTGTTCCCATAGGAACTTGGAAAAGGACCCATGAAGTCTATTCCCCAAATGTCAAATATCTCACATACCACAATGTTATTTAAAGGCATTGTGAGCGGACGACCTTTTTGAGAAGCGGAACGTGGTGAAGCAAACCGGTGAAAATAGAAGAACTGAATGTTGTTGGAAGTTTGGATGGAAAACAAGTTTGCATCTTGCTTAGGAAAACCATTAATTTGTTTGAAAATCCTTTTATAGAAAACCTTTTCTTTGAATGTGAGTTTTGGAAAACTGGTTTTTACATTTTAGAAAATCCCATTTTATTACTTAAAGATCTTGAAACCTAAATTTCAGGATCAGTGATAGAGTCGCAGACTGATCAGCTCATCCGGGAAATTCCAGTACAGCTCCCTACCGAGCGTAGACTGTCGTACCTAATCCAAGGATTCAGGGTTCCAGCAACTTACCTATTCAACCTCAAGCTTGCATTCATTTATAAGTTCATATCACAATATTATACTCACTTACTCTCTACCCATTTTATCTTTTGTTGTTAGCGCATGCTAATTCAAATGACATAAATAAATAACATAAAATTAAAGTGCAGAAAAATAAACCATACATTCAAACCAAAAAGAAATAATAGAGGCCGCTTATTACAACCCAAAAAGATAAAAACTCTCATCCTTACCAATACAAATGCCTAGAATACATGAATATCTAAAAAAGGTATAATCGCCTAGGATACACGAGTTGATCTATTAAATACATCCAAAATGAAATAAAAAGAAATAAAAAGCTGCAAAATAGATGGTTAACACAATTATATCACAAACATAAGTAGGACTCATAACAAGATAGAATGGGGAATCTTAGGAAACAGGATCATGCATTTAAGGGGTAACCAAGAAGTCTGGGCGACTTACTCGATTAGACCTAGAAAAATATTTTAGAAATGCCCTGTAGACTTTGTGCTTGAAAACAATTTAGAAAGGTGTGGCTCAATTACATGCAAATTTCTCCATTTAGTGGGTCGGTTATCTCGGAACCCGGGGTTCCATTCGTGTGGGTTTCCTAATTCCAACATCCATCTAAGGCCCAAAGCAGTAAACACATCAAAAACAGTTTCATTCTAAAGACAGCATCACACGACGACGTTCATGGGAGTCATCTCGAAATTCTACCTTCATCTGGGAACTATAGCCATGTGGCTCTAGTTAGAGCCGCGTAGCTATAGCCGCTACAGCCGTGTGGCTGTAGTGTCGAGAAACCAAAATTGGTTTTCTTTGTTTTGTAAATCACTATTTTGACTCGTGTCAATGATTTCTGAGGATTTCAGGGAACCTGGGTGTCCGCTAAAGCTGGAGAGTGGATCCGATTTAAATCAAACAACCCCAGATTCCAAAAAACCGAAATCAACGAAACCCAAAGCTCACATCAACATTATTGGAAAACCGAAAACCATAATTCTAAATGTAACGAATGTGATTGGACTGAAATAGTTCATAACAAAACGATTAAAACAGGAAAATTGACTGCTTTCAGTCGATTTAAGGCGTTTTGGGTTTCTGCACTAAAGAACATAGCCATGTGGCTATAGTGGTATAGCCGTTTGGCTCTATTCTAAGGGATTACAACCGCTCAGCTCTACTTAAAGCTGAATGGCTGTAATCAAATAGATATTTTCCTAAAATTTTATAAAACATAGAAAACATACAGCAAAAGCAATCAAATACGAGTTTAAGGCCTCTCAGAGCTTACACATTTGATGTTCCAGCGTGTTTGATGACCGGAATTGGATTTGGATACCGGAATCCACTTAGAACCTCATGAACATCCCGAAATCCTTAAATACATGTCCCGAATCGATCTGAACAAGCCGAAAGATGACCTGAACAAGTGAAAGTGTGACTGGAAACCCTCACCCTATGTTTTTCTAGTCTGTATTCTTTCTGTGTCTTGTGTTTTCCTTTGGTTTCTTATCACTTTTCTCACTTTTCTCTTTTTCTTTCTTAGTTTTTTTTTAGAATTCTCTCTTTTATTCTGTGTGTTATTTTTCTCTTCCGCTATTGTGTTGCTCCTCTTGTTTTTTTGTATTCTCCCTCTAAAACCTAGAGAATCTCGGCTTATAATCCCCCTTATTTTTGAATTCTCTCCTGTCAAATACTAATGTTGGTTATTTAAGAAGTAATCTGGCCACCAGTTAGAGCTGCACGACTATGTGCGACTCTGGTGTTATAGCCACGCTGCTATAGTTGTGGAACTACAGTCTACGACTCTAACTAGAGCTAACAAGGTTTTTCCTAAATCCCACACTCATAAAAAAGCTCTATAATCACTCAAAGGACCTGTCTCGGGGTTTCGGATCGAGGACTGTTCAGTTTTTGGAGTGTTTGAGATATTCCAGGCAACATCCTGCTCATCCTTAAGTTTGACTCATATTCGTTTGTCTTAACAGGTAACATAGGATTTTCATCACAGAGATCGGGAAAACCCATGCTCATAGGCTACCCCTCGCAGGATCAAAGTTGATACATGGTCAGCCTATTGTGTCGGGATCGAGTTTGGTCTCGTGATATGGAGCAAGGTGAGAAAAGAAAAAAGGAAACGTACTTGACATCTTGGTCTGTTGAGGAAATCAGGCACAACGTCTAACTGGAGATATGCCTCGGCTCTTCATGGAGTAATGGTTCTGAATTTGTGTTGGCTCTTGGTGGAGCAATAATCTTGAAGTTGGCTCTAGGAGCTTTGGTTTGAAGTTGGCTCTTTGTGGAGCAATAATTTTGAAGTTGGCCTAAGGGGCGTTGATTTTGAAGTGGCCTAAGGGGCCGTTGCTTTTGAAGTCGGCCCAAGGGGGTGCTGAATTTGAAGTCGACCTAAGGGGCACTGATTTTGAAGTCAGCCCAAAGGGCACTGATTTCGAAGTCAGCCCAAGGGGCGCTGATTTTGAAGTCAGCCCAGGGGGGCACTGATTTTGAAGTCGGCCTAAGGGGGTACTGATTTTGAAGTCGGCCCAGGAGGCACTAATTTTGAAGTCGGCCTGGGGGCGCTAATTTTGAAGTCGGCCCAATGGGGCACTGATTTTGAAGTCAGCCCAAGGGGGCTTTGATTTTGAAGTCGACCCAAGGAGGCACTAATTTTGAAGTAGACTTAAGGGGTACCAATTTTGAAGTCGGCTCAGGGGCGTTAGTATGAAGTTGCATGAAGAGTGTGTATTTATTTCTTGATCAATAATTTTGGAAACAAAAATTTTTACCCTTTTGATCAAGAATAAATACGACTTGATTGTTTTGCCCCTGGATACCTATAAAAAGCAAAGAGTACCCTTCTCGGGATTACATCTGCATAAATGGAAATTATGAAAATTGAGAAAATTCTCTTACCTGAGATTTAGAACCGCGTGGCTTTAATTTGCATGTTATAGCCTAGGGGATTCCCCAATGTCAGACTATTTTTACTTTCAGAGCGCCCATGATTCAGGACAGCTTGATGATGATAGTGAGCACCTATACTTGGGTTGGTCTTGATGCATGTATGCAAGTGTGTGTGTATGTTTTGAATGTATGCATGTATGCTACATGATGTTTCTGTTATTGGTTTCGGTGTAGTCTGCACTGGCGTTCAGCGTCACGAGTCGGCCTAGTTGTGGATCTAGAGCTTATGAACCAGGCTTTCCAGACGTGCACGAACCTACTAGAGGAGCGGCTTGCTTATTATGAGAACACTAGGGATGAGAACTAGGTGGATGATCAGGGTGATAGGGCACAGTCCTAGATCCTTTCTTTTCCTTCTTTGATAATCTAGCCCGTATGTGAGCACATTCTACTACTTTGTTTGTATTGCCCATGAGTGGGCCCATTTTTGCATATTTTGTTTTGGTACATTGGCCATAAGCGCGAGGCGCTGACCTTAAGATGCCTCAGGTTACATGGAGTTAGGATTGCTTGAACCTGCTGTTGTGTGACTTGTGTTTTGTTTTATGTCCTAACTTTTGCATAGACCGCCCTTTAGGGTTTTTGGCCTATCGGACTGTCTTAACTTTTGCCTGAACCACCCTTTTAGGTTTTTGACTCAACAGACTTTTATTTGTATCCTAACTTTTGCATAGACCGCCTTTCGATTTTCAGTCTATCGGATTTTTTTAAGTGAGATGCATGCAAATAGAAAATGTGTACAACCATATATGTATAATACAAACTTAATTTGAAGCAGACTTGGGACATTTAAATGAAGAAAGCAAAGCATTCATTCATTAATAATGTTTTAGCACAATGCATATCAAAGATGAAATGAAGCTAAGAACAGAATTAGTAATGGTATCCATTCTGACCGAATCCATGACTTCCACCAATCGGTCTTTGTAGATTTTCCCATTAATGGTGCTCACCTCACTGTCCTAACTTTTGCATGAACCACCTTTTCAGTTTTTGATCCATCGGACTGTCCTAATTTTTGCATGAATCACCTTTTCGGTTTTCGATCCATAGGACTCTTTTTTTTAACACATAATTATCACCTGAGCTTGTCTTGATTGATGGGGTTGACGAACTTGTTTTTGTCCATATCCATGATCTTTGCAGAACCCTTTGAAAGTACCTTTTTGACCACATATGGACCTTCCCAGTTAGGCTTGAATTTCCCTCGCACATCTGTATTGGTCTATTTCATCTTTTTAAGCACCCAATCCCCAGCTTTGAGTGGGTGTTTCTGATGATAGACTTTACTGTTATAAGCCCTGGCCATTCGCTGCTGGTACATCTGCAAATGATCTAAAGCCTAAAGATTCTTCTAGTCGATCAACGCTAATTGCTCATATCTCGACTGAACCCATTCAGATTCTGGCAACTACGCTTCCATAACTATCCTCAATGACCTAATCTCGGTTTCCACTGGTAAGACAGCTTCCATCCCATAGACTAATGAGTACAACGTCTTTCTAGTTGGAGTTCTGACACTTGTTCTGTATCCCCATAAGGCAAATGGCAACATGTCGGCCCAATCTCTGTAGGTGACTACCATTTTTGATAGAATCCTCTTAATAGACTTGTTGGCCACTTCTACCGCTCTATTGGCTTACGGGTAATGCAGAGATGATTTATAATGTTCAACCCCTTTATCCTGGAACAATTATGTTGTTACTCCTTGAAATCATACCCCATCATGAATCACGACATGATGCGGGATCCCATACTGTGTAAAGATAATCTTCTCGATGAACTTGGTCATTTTCTTAGCTGTAACATTCATGTATGATTTTGCTTCTACCCTTTTCGAGAAGTAGTCAACAGCCACGACTATGAATTGGTGCCCATTTGATGCAGGCAACCTTATTTCTCTGATGATGTCTATCCCCCAAGCAGCAAATGGCCATGGAGTTGATGATATCTGAAGTTCGAGTGGAGGGAGATGATTGAGATCTCCGTATACTTGGCATTCATGGCATCTTTTTACTTCTTCTACATAGTCGGCTTTCAGGGTAAGCCAAAAGTAGCCTTGCCTTAATACTTCCTTAGCTAGGGCTAACCCATTCATGTGCGGCCCGCAGGTTCCTGCATGGATCTGTATCATGACCTTCTTCATTTTTTCTTCTATTAAATATTTCAGGAGTAGGCCATTGGTGATTCTCTTAAAGAGCTGATTCTTGAATATCCTGAACTGTGCTGCTAATCTTCGAATAGAGATCTTATCTGCTCCGCTAGCATCTTTGGGGTATTGCCCATTTTGGATGAACTACAAGATGTTATGATACCAAGGATATTCTTTAATTACTACTACGACATTGACTAATAGGTAACAAGGGTTTGTTGGATATGCCCTAGTCCCGAGGCATTGGACCTTGTATTTGTATCGTACATTTATTGGACTCATGTATTATACATATTTTGTGTCATTAATGAAGGCATTAATTCATTTATTATATATATCTTGTGCGATATTTAAAATGAAGTATCCAATGGACATATCCATATCCATGTTGACAAGTGTCATGCACTTGGCAGTAAGACCATGGATAGGGAAAATGATATGACCATAAAGAGATCCGTAGTCTGTTCCAGTCATGGGAATGAATGGAACTAGAGACTATCATTAACCTGGTTGTATGGCGGTGTCTTACTGGTCATTGGACATGGGATGTCAACCAAGTTAATGGGTACATGCAAAAAGGGCATGGCACTGGATAGATCCATTAAACGAGAAATCCACATGGTATAGTATCACAAGTGATTCTCATGTAGTACTTGTATGGATCCTTTGACTTGACCATATGATGGTGCTGCATGCGAGGTCGCATACTTAGGGGTGCACCTAAAGGGCCTGTAATAGGGTGCCAAGTATGGGTATTTTCGGGTATGTCTCTAAGCATGGTAGTGCTATGGATGTGCAGAAGGGATATGTCACTCAGTAGTCCATTGAGAAGATATCACCGGCCTCTTGATGAATGTGACTCATAAGAGTATGGCCACACCCAAACAAGTTGGAACTTGTTTGTGAGCATCAGTACATTCAGGATCAAGTAAATGTCTGGACACAAAAGAGCGTGATCGATCCATGCCTCTGTGTTGGACACCGATGTCAATGACATGGGATATACAAGTTCAAACTACAGGGTTATGATTTCAGTTGGACTGCCATCTCCATCTTAATTGGGGGCTGCAGTGGCTTGCTAGAGCCCGCCTATAGTCTGTGGGTTATAGGCCCATTGTCAACATAAAGATGGGCCCACGGGATCGTACACATTGAACGTCTGAACACGGACTTAAGGAATCACCTATATACTTGGAGTATACACACTGGAGAGAGAGGATTGTATTAATTATATTATAAAGATCAATTGAATTGATCATAATAATGAAATAAATATATTTGATTGGCCTTCTCATAATTAATTTATGAGATTATTTCCTAGGTGGAAATATTTCACATGTATAGGTTTACATGTGTCTTTGTTTTATGGATGTCAAAATTAATTCCATGGTATAATTAATTGATCAGTTAATTTTAATTTAATTGTATCAAATATATTATTTGGAATAATATGTTAAGAATACAAGTTAAATGAAATTGGGTTTGATAATTAATTGGACCTGAGGAATTAATATTGGACCGGGTTTTAAATGGAGAAAAGCCCACATGAGACAAGAAAAGGAATTGGACCGAAATTACAAGGTGAATTTCGGCCAACCCTAGGTAAAATACCTAGCGTAGAATTCAGCCAACCCAAGCTAGGAGCCAGCCGAAAATTGCAGCCCCTTCTCTCTCAAAATTCTTCGATTCCGATGCTAGCACAGGTCGTGTTCCACAGCCATTCGTATACGTGAACGCGGAGGGAATCTACTTTGATTTCTGCAGCTATCTCTAGAAGAGATACTCCTGGTAAGAGTTGAATCTCTTCTTGTTAAATATTTTATTTTACAATTTTCACCTCATTTGCTCCTGGGCATGGATTTGAGGAAATTTTCGCGATCTTCCGCATTTATTCGGGTGATTTCTGGTGAAAATCCCAACAGGGTTTTGTTCAGTTTCTAGGATCACTGGTTGTATTGGATGCTTTCGGGGTCCTTCCCATATTGATGAGAGTGTAGCTAAGGAATCAGTCATCTGATTCTCTTCCCTTGGGACATGTCTGAATTCAAACTGACCAAATACTTTCACTTTTTCCCAAACCAGCTCCAGATATGGCCAGAGAGATTCTTCCATTATCTCCCAATCCCCAGCAATCTGTCGGATCACCAAGTTGAGTCTCCAATAACTAACACTTCGTGTGCCCCAAGTGTGATTAGGGTATTAATTCCAAAGAAGCAAGCTTCATATTCTGCTCCGTTTTTAGTAACGGAGAACTCAAGGTGTTTTGCGAGTGGAATGATTTCTCCATCAGGTTTACTGATGATTACTCCCAAGCCTGCACCATGTTTGTTCACCACACCATCAAAATACATCACCCATCTGCTTGGTTCCATCTCCACCACTACCGGCTATTCATCTAGAAATTCCAAATTCTCTACATAGTCCGATTCTAGAGGCTAGTTGGCCAAGAATTCTGATACAGCTCTTCCTTTGATAGTCTTCCTGGTTACATACTTAATATCAAATTCTGATTACAAGAGTAACCATCTTGATAGTTTTCCTACCAATGCGGGGGTTTAGCATAAGTACTTCATCTGGTCAACCTTAGCCACTGCCTGAACCTTATAAGACTGAAAGTAATGCCTTAACTTCTTAGTCAGCCACACCATAGTAGTGCAAGTCTTTTCTACCATGGTGTATCTAGTCTCGTAATCAAGTAGTTTCTTACTTAAGTAGTAGATTACATGTTCACGTGCATCCTTTTATTCTTGTACTAGCATTGCCCCTACTGAAGCATCTTCGATGGCTAAGTGCAGGACCAAAGGCTTATTCGGTGTCGGAGGTTTTAGAACTAGTGGATTCATCAAATAAACCTTGATCCTGTCAAAGGCTAGTTGGCATTGATCATTCCATTTCACTGGCTGATTCTTCTTCAGGAGTTTAAAGATGGGCTCGTAGACTGTTTTTAATCTTGTGATGAAGCAACTGACATACTGCAATGACCCAAAAAATGACCTCACTTCCTTTTCTGTCTTTAGTGCAGGCATATCTCTGTTGGCCTTGATTTTGTCCGGATCCATTTTGATTCCTCTCTGACTTACTGTGTGGCCGAGAAGCTTTCCTAAAGTTACCCCAAACACACACTTGGGATTCAGGTGGAGATTATAATTTTCGATCCTAGTTAGGAATCTATCCAGGATAGCGGGATGCTCTTCCCAAGTAATCGATTTAACTAGCATGTCATCTACATAAACTTCAACCTCATTACGGATCATATCATGCAGAAGTGCAATGACTGCTCGCTGATAAGTTGCCCCGGTGTTCATCAACCCAAACGGTATGACACTGTAGCAATAGACTCCCCATTCTGTGATGAAGGTTGTCTTCACTTTGTCGACGATGTTCATCAGAATCTGATTATACCCTGAGAATCCATCCATGAATGAATACATTGCTGCCCTGGCGACATTGTCAATCAAAACATCAATATGCAGTAGTGGGAAGTCATCCTTGGGTGATGCCTTGTTCAGATCCTTGTAATCTACACAAACCCTAACTCAACCGTCTTTCTTTACAACTGGTACGATGTTAGCTAATCATTCTGGGTATTCCACTACTTCCAGGAATTTGGCCTTTATCTATTTGGCTACCTCCTCCTCAACTTTCTCTGCCCATTCTAGCTTGAGTCTTCTGAGCTTCTGCTTGACAGGTTTCGTTTTTGGATCCATCGGAATTCTATGCTCTACAATCTCCCTATCGACCCCAGGCATATCGTCGTAGGACCAGGCGAAGGCTTTTACGTGCTTTTACAGTACTTCTCTCATCAGGAGTGAGGTCTTTTAAGACGGATACCATTTTTGGATCATCATTTGTCCCTAGATTCATTTCATACAATGATGCATCATGTATGCAAAAGACACTAAATGAATGTTTGTATGTATGCACAGTTCCATCAGAAAAAACATCGCACAAGTAATCGAAATCAAATTGGATTAAATGCTCTATGGGTTGAATTGTTCACATAATGAAATAGAAGAAACAGATACATCAAAATAATCATCATCCTCCATATGCAGAGGGTCTTCTCTAACTGCAACATCATCCACTACAACAATGGATTTGGATGCCCAAAGTTGGGCAAAGGATTACTTTGAACACTTACCTTCAATGGTGGCTCGACAATCTTTTTGTCAGCAATCAATTTTTTGATAGCCCTTATTAACTGAGTGCAATAATTTGTACGGTGACTTGTATCACGTGATAGGCACAGAAGTTGTCCTTGTCTACCTCAGCTGGAGGAGAATAGGGCTTCAAGTTCTGGAATAGTCCTGCC
Source organism: Euphorbia tirucalli (assembly GCA_039660915.1). NCBI lineage: Eukaryota > Viridiplantae > Streptophyta > Magnoliopsida > Malpighiales > Euphorbiaceae > Euphorbia > Euphorbia tirucalli. Next base: position 17,777,377 of record CM077633.1, on the reverse strand, counting down.
TTCCTACATTTGGCGAAGATATGAGCCAAAGATTCTGCCCACGGGTTGGTGATCCTCTGAGGAGTCCCCATCTATCTACCTTGAGCTACGGTAGTTACATTTGCTTCCTGCACTGGATCTAATATTGAAATTTGAGCCAGTTTTAAACTAGACCCAGCAGCGTAGTTGTAGAACTCCTACTCTTGTAACCCTACGAATACCCTCGGTTGCCTTGATAAGTACTTGAATTCTGCTTGTTCCTTCCTAGATTCATTTCATACAATGATGCATCATGTATGCAAAAGACACTAAATGAATGTTTGTATGTATGCACAGTTCCATCAGAAAAAACATCGCACAAGTAATCGAAATCAAATTGGATTAAATGCTCTATGGGTTGAATTGTTCACATAATGAAATAGAAGAAACAGATACATCAAAATAATCATCATCCTCCATATGCAGAGGGTCTTCTCTAACTGCAACATCATCCACTACAACAATGGATTTGGATGCCCAAAGTTGGGCAAAGGATTACTTTGAACACTTACCTTCAATGGTGGCTCGACAATCTTTTTGTCAGCAATCAATTTTTTGATAGCCCTTATTAACTGAGTGCAATAATTTGTACGGTGACTTGTATCACGTGATAGGCACAGAAGTTGTCCTTGTCTACCTCAGCTGGAGGAGAATAGGGCTTCAAGTTCTGGAATAGTCCTGCCTTCCTACATTTGGCGAAGATATGAGCCAAAGATTCTGCCCACGGGTTGGTGATCCTCTGAGGAGTCCCCATCTATCTACCTTGAGCTACGGTAGTTACATTTGCTTCCTGCACTGGATCTAATATTGAAATTTGAGCCAGTTTTAAACTAGACCCAGCAGCGTAGTTGTAGAACTCCTACTCTTGTAACCCTACGAATACCCTCGGTTGCCTTGATAAGTACTTGAATTCTGCTTGTTCCTTTGGTCTTCCTCCTCATACCTGTTGATACGCTTAGCAAATTCAACAACATTTATGAAAGTATGGAATCTTTTTAGCTTCATTCTATCCTTGTATTGAGGCAAGCTTTGGTCAACCAATTTTACAATAAAGGACTCTAACTTCGGAGCTCCATCCACCAGCACTTGGACATACATCCATCTCTTGTAGTAAGCCGAGAAAGACTCATTAGGTTTTTGGTGAATTCTTTCTAGATCTTCCAGAGTGGTTTCCACCTGAGTGTTATAAGCATACTGCTTCATAAATGCTTCAGACAGATCTTCCCACATGGATCGGGTATGGATTGGCATTTTTAAGTACCACTTAGCAGCCGCATCCCTTAGAGTTGTTAGGAATAGATTCAAAAGATGGACTTTACCAATCCCCATACTAGACATAAGCCGTACATAAGTATCCAGATGAGCTTTTGGCTGGCCTTCCCCTGTGTTTGGGGTGATATATGGCATATGAAAACCAACTGGCAATGGTTCCTCTCCTTCAGCCATCAAACTAGCGGGGTTAGCACATTTGATGGGATTATAGTGTGCCATCTCCTTCAGTCTTGGCAACAGGGCTTCCAAGTCCAAAAATTTCTAGCGTGAGCACGGGTTTTCCCGACCTCTGTGATGAGAATCCTTTATTACCTGTTAAGTAGATTGACGTGAATTGGACTTGAGAATGAGCGGGATGTTGCCTGGAATATCTCGAATGCTCCAAAAACCAAACCGTCCTTAATCTGAAACCCCGAGAAAGGTCCTTCGAGTGTTAAAGGGCTTAGAGTTGAGTGTAGGATTTAGGGGAATCTATCACGGCTTTGGTTTGGGCCACACGACTGTAGTTTCAAAACTACAACCGCATGGCTGTAGAACCAGAGCTGCGCGGCTATAATGCCTAGAGCTGTGTGGCTCTAATGGGCGGCCAAGTTGCCTGGCAGAAAACCAGAGCAACTTGTGACAGGGGAGGGGCTCCAAAACTTTGGGCCGAAATTTTCTATAGAAATTGATTGGGAATTAACAAGTTGAGAGCAAGTGGAAGGAAGAGGAGATTAAGGTAGAATTGAGGGGATTCTTAAAGACAAGAGAGTGGATTGAAATAAAAAAAAAAGAAAAAAAAAATAAAGAGAGGAAAAAAATAGAGAAGAGAGAAAAGAAGAAAAAAAAGGGGAGAGAAATGCAGGGAGAGAAAGGCCAGAAAACATTTAGAAACTAAGAGGGGAAGGCTTCTTGGTTGTTTCTCATCTGTCCAGGTCCGTTCTCGGGTTTGTTCGATCGATTCAGGACATGCATTCGGATATTTTGGGACTATAAGCATATTTCGATTTCTCAATCCACTTCCGGACATTCAATACACTGGAACAACAACAAGGTAAACTCTAAGAGGCCTTACACTTGTGTTCATTGCTTTCGTTATGCATTTCTTCTCTGTTTCATCAAATTTCTAGAAAACTGACTGCCCAGCTAGAGCCACACGACTGTATTTACCTTGAATACAGCTATGGGGCTGTAGTTCTTTAGAACAGAGCCACACTGCTGTAATACTACATCCATACGACTGTGTTCTTCTAGGCAAAAACCCGAAAAAACCTGAAACAACCGAAAGCAGTCTGTTTTCTATTTTGTTCATTCTATTATGATCTATTTCGGTCCAAACACATCTGTGCACTACAAAACTTTGATTTTCGGATTTCTAATTGTGCGGATGTGAGATTTTATGTTTCCTTGGTTTCGTTTTTCTAGAATTCGGGGTTGTTCGATCCAAATTGGATCCGTTGTCCAGCATTAGCGGACCCCCGGACTCCACGAAAATCTTTAGGAACCATTAAAAATGAGCAAAACATCGATTTTCAAATCGAGAAAACCAATTTCGGGTTCTGGGTATTACAGTCGCACGGCTGTGGTGGTTAGAGCCACATGGGTCTAATTATAACCATACGACTGTAGTCTCTAGAAGGAGGCAGAATCACGGGACGACCTGCACGGACGTCATCGCGTGATGCTGTCTTCAAAATCAAACTATTTTTGGCATGTTTATTGTTTTCAGACCCTAGATGTATGTCGAAATTAAGGAACCCACACGAATGGAACCTCGAGTTCCAGGATAACCGACCCACTAAATGGGAGAAATTTGCACGAAACCGAGCCAAATCATTTTTCAAAACTGTTTTCCAGCACAAACAAATAAGGCATTTCAAAACCATTTTCCAGGTCTAGTCGGGCCAATTGGCCGAGTTAACCCGGTTATCCCTTAAATGCATGCCGCCGCTCCTAAAAATCCCAATTCCGTCCTGTTGTGAGTCTTGTTTGTATTTGCGATATAAACTATGCTAACCCATTTATTTTGCAGCCTTTATTTCTTTTTTTTAATTATTATTTATTTCACTTTAGATGTATTTTGATAGATTATTGTGTATCCTAGGCGATTGTAATTTTCCTTAGATATTTGTGTATTCTAGGTGTTTGTAATGTGAGGATGAGAGCTTTTTTTTTATTCGATTTGGTTGTATAAGCTGGCCTCTATTTCTTTTGACTACTTAGGATGTATGGTTACTTTTCCGCACTTTACTATTCTGCAATTTATTTCTGTCATCCGTATGAGCATCGACAAATATTACAAAATAAAATTGGGTAGATGATAAGTGCTAAAAAGGCACTTATTTATGATATAATCTATAAGGAATTTGTGATGTTTTTACTTATTTTATATTAGATTTCACGTTGGTATTGCATGTTTTTGATAATTTACAGTTTTAAAGACTAAATATGCAAATATGTGGAGTTTAGCTATAAAAGGGAGCAAAAACAAAGAAAGATTAAAGAAAAGAGACAGGTCACGAGCGTGACCCAGCCTGACTTAAGCAAATTATCCAAGAAATTTGTGTGAATCACGATCGTGACTCTATGTCACGATCGTGACACACCTCCAGAAGAAGTTACTCAATTTTATCCACTTGGAACTTCAACCACCACTTTGGATAGACACAACCTTTCATGAAAAGACATAATTCTTCATGAAAGGACATAGCTTTCCAAGAGAACCAATAGTATTTAAGAGACATAACTCTTCACAAAAAGACACAACTATTCAATGAACCAACACAACTTTACAAAGAGACACAACTCTTCATGAAGCATCACAACCTTTCATAGAGGGACACAATGGTTCAATGCCTGTAAATAGAGGATGGAATCCCATATTTCAAGACATATATAGATAGAAAGAGAGAAAAATCGGCAATGTTATAAGTGCCTAGAGAGAGTTTGAGTATTTTTGTATTATTTAGTATGCATAAAGGGGAGCCTAACACTAAGGTCCTTGAATCAAGTATTGTCTCTGTATAGAGAAAAGATACCCCGAGGTTGTAATATACCTATAGGCGTAAGGGAGTGTTTTATGCCCAATTACTTTCTTAAGTCTATTCTTATGCTTTTCCTTTACTAAAGCGTCACATTTGTATATGTATTGAATATTTACGAAATCAATATCGATAAGTTTTCTTATATCTTATTCTTCATTGCATGACTAACGCCAAGTATGTATTGAATTCTTGTTTTACATTGCATGACTAAGGCCAAGTATGTATTGTGATTCATAATAAGATATAAAGAAGTTCGAATTTTACTTTGTCTTGTTTAGTCAATAAGATATAATAAATTATGATGTATGATTGTTTTGCTTCACTTTGTTAGATTAATTAAAGATCATCTTGATATAGCTTGGTCATTGTATATTAAGACCTTTAGTTATTTTGGCAAAGGTATTCAATAATTTGTCTATGAGTTATTGAATAAAATCTATTTCTAGACATACCGGTTGAAATAGAACTAACCCAACATACTCTTGTCATAAAGATTGAATGAATAATTAATGCATAAACAATGAATATCTAAGATAAAAATGCTTGTATATTTATGCAATTGAATGTTAAACACTCAACTCATAACTAGTACTTTAATTAATTTACTATTTACTAAATTCGATATCACTTTATAATTTGGTACTTTATAAACACGAAGAAAAATAAACTAAAGTGTACATACTTATTCCTCGTGCGATTGATATCTTTTATTACTACGTTGCGATTCGTATACTTGTGAGCACTAATATCTGAAACTACCAATATCATTATTATCTTTATTATTATTATTATAAAAAACTAAGTAAGAGATTTGTACTATCGTAAAACAACAACCGCAACAGTAGAGAAAGATAATAAGTGAATGTATTATGGTAATATAAACTATAAAATGAATGCAAGCTTGAGGTTGACTAGGTAAGTTGCCCGAACCCTAAATCTCTGGATTAGGTACGGCAGTCTACACTCGGTAGGGAGCTATACCGGAATTACTCAGATGAGCTGATCCAGGTGGCGACTCTATTACTGATCTTGGAATTTAGGTTTCTAGGTCTTTAAGTAATAAAAAGGGATTTTTAAAACATAAGACTAGTTTTACAAAACTCACATTCAAAAGAAAAGGCTTTCTACAAAGGGATTTTTCAATACAAATGGATGGCTTTCCTAAAACAAGATATAGACCCCTTTTTCTAAATCGAAACTTCAACCTTAGATTTTTCCCCGGTTCGCTTCGCCGTGTCTTGCTTTTGTGTTCAAAAGGTCGTCACTCTACTGGGGATAAAAGTTTCCTAAAAAGGTTTTTATAAAAACTTAAGGAACTTAGGTAACCACTGAAATATTACCTCGCTTGCAGTCATTTTATTAGTTTATAGTACCATATTCTATTCACACTTACATAACATGACATTTTCTTCTTCTCAGCCCCTCAAACTCACTTATCAACCCAATTTACTTTAGAAGCTGACCTACCTCTTCCGCCAGGATTGGAGGCACCTGAAGGGGTAAACCACTTATGGCACCGTATGAACCTTACATCATGTTCTATGATGAGGAGTGTATCTTCACTATGGGGACCTGTACAACCCTTGGTTTGACTTTGGCCCACATGTAATGACCTAGTAATTTCTCCTTAGGATTACCAAAACATATATTTGAAATTAGACATTGAGAGTATGCCTTTGGTATCCTTGGTTGATGCCAAAGAGACCCAACACCTAGGAAGAATGCATACCAATCAAAAGGAGGAGTAAGGTTGGAAGGGTGAGCATATTGTTGCGTGTTCTAACATCTGTTCTGTGGTGGTTTTATTCAACCTTTTCACAAAGCATCAAACACGTACAATCATTAGTGTGCCATTCCAACCACATCTTCATGCAGCCATTTTCAAGACATGTACATATGTGTGACATTGATGCTAACCACATCTTCATGCAGCCACAGCATTTTATTTGTGTGCCACATACATCCCGTGTGTTAACATTTCTATAAAGCATACACGACATCATCCTGTGTGTCATGCATTCTAACCACATCTTCATGCAGCCACTTGCATTTCGTGTGACATGGACATTCATGTCATCTCATTACACTTAGTATAAGGATGTTCTGAGAATGCCTATCACGTTCATTTCATTTCACATCATATCGGGCATCCCAAAACTGCCCGTGTTCGGCTCGTGCACCGGTTTGCACTTGGCCATTCCACTATACCATGTCATTCGCTGGAGGACCACAACGGTCTGAGGTCTATTCATGTGGTTGGTCACATGATAACATTACATCACATCATATTCATTCATCATTGGTATCACAATGATGTCGAAATCTTGCTTGTGTGTCGTGATCCGCATCGGATTGTTTCATGACATCAACGACTCATTTGAGGTATTCCACCGGTACCAGATTATTACACATATAGGGGCATGTCATTTACCAAATCATACAAGGCATTCCACAAACACCGAGCTTTTGTCCGTGTCTCGAGTTAGATGCAATTGTTTGCAACATCATTCCATCTCGGATGCCCTAAAAGCTTCAAAACTCTGTCCATGGGACGGCTTCCATGTGACCACTTCATATCATTTCATTTGACCTATATAGCATCAAAACTCTATTCGTGTGTCGGTATACACACGACCATTTCACGACATTCACTAGGTGCCCTGAAAGCACCGAACCTTTATCTGTGTGATGGCTCACACGCAACCTTTGTGCATTGTCTTTTGCATGGCATTGGGCATTCTTAGAGCGTCCAAAATAAAAAGGTTGAAAACAAAGAAAGTTACATTCATCATCATTCTCATTCATGAAAAATCATTCAACCACGATCATCTCACAATCATACCATACACGTCAGTTAGCGGATCATGTCTAGGGTCATGACATCCATCCACGATGCTAACTCTATGCTGAATGTGCGATTTGGAATCAAACTTCGAAGGGACTAGTACGAGTTGAACCAAGTTCCAGTTAGCCAGTTCAGTCAGCTTAGCCAGAACTAGTAACCATGGAGGAAGTCAGGGTCAGTTTAGATTTGAAATCAGAGCAGGAATTCGGGGGACAGTTGCCTTCCTTACCAATTGAAAATAAATTTGTGTTAGAAGAAGAAAACAAAATGGAAATGGCTCAAGATGGATCTAGTGGAGGGATACCCTTTGACATGAATGCATTCATGAGTGCCTTTCTGAATTTGGATCAGTTTAAAGTTACTATCAAAGAGCAAGTGCAAGCTACAATAACCTCCAACGGGGGTCAGACTAGTTAACCAGTTCAAGCTCTAGTCGAGAATGAGGGGAATGTTATTCAGGGAGCCCCCAACTTAGGAAGAAACATTCTCGGAAGCAGTAGGGTGGCCATTCCACACCGAGAAATTAATCGTCAGTCTAAAGAAGACGAGGCATTTGTGAGGGCGAGGGAGGCCTCAATTGAGACTACTGCCGAAAAATGGTTCAAGGAGAAATTCTCTGATTTTGAAGCGTTGCTGCCGAAACTAAAAGAGATGATGCACTATAGTCCCATCAAGTGTACAAACCCAGTTGCTCTGTTAGCAGAAGGAGGAGAGCTGCTTCTAATCGGATTTCAGATGCCTTATTTGCCCCTGTACACTGGAGAAGGCTCGCTAGAGGCTCACTTAGACAGCTATGTGAGGAATATGTCTAGTCTGGGGATCGGGAAAGTCCACCTGTTGAACCTATTCCCAACAACTTTGAGGGGTACTGCTGCTAAGTGGTACTTGAAATGCCACTTCATACCATCTCCACATGGGAAGATTTGGTTGAGGCATTTGTGAAGCAGTATGCCTATAACACTCAGGTGGAGACCACTTTGGAAGATCTAGAAAGGATTTGCTAAAAACCCAATGAATCCTTTCCAGCATACTACAAGAGATGGATGGATGTCCAGGTACTGGCAGACGGGGCTCCGAAGCTAGAATCCCTTGTTGTGAAGCTGGTTGACGGTAGCTTACCACTCTATAAGGAGAAGATAAGGCTGAAGAGATTCCACTCTTTCAATGATGTGGTAGAGTTTGTTAAGCATATTGAGAGGTACAAAGAGGAAGAGCAGATGAACAAACAGAGCTCGAGCACTTATCGAAGGTAGCGAGGGGTATACGTAAGGATATAAGGCTGGTAGCTCCATAACCATGTTGACTGGGTTTAGTTCAAAACTAGCCTAGACTACAGTATTAGATCGGGTAAGAGAAGTAGATGTGGCGACAGTGGCCCAGGGTGGGCAACCAAGGACTCCTTAGAGGCTCACTAACCCGTGGGTCAAATCTTTGGGCCGTATTTTTGCCAAGTGTAGGAAGGCTGGTTTACTGCAGAGTTTGAAGCCTTATGTTCTTCCCTCCGAGTCAAAGAAAGATAAATTTTGTGCCTACCACCTAACAGTAGGCCATCGCACAAATGAATGCACTGGTCTGATAAAGGCCATTCAATGGCCAGTTACTGATGGGAAGATTGTGGAGCCCACCTCAAAGCCTAATGTTCAGAAGAACCCCTTACCCAACTTTGGGGGTCAGGTCAATATGGTCTAGTCCAGAATGCTGGCCAACTATGTGTTTGCTCAGATTATCAAGGCTAATCCAATTGTGCAAGTAGTTATAGTTGAAGAAGAGGAAGAGGTAGAAGGAGCTGAAGAACAGACATCTGTAGTAAAGGATGAGCAGCTGACATTGATTTAGATGACGACGACAAGGGTTTTAGGTTTGAAGAACCAAAACCAGTTTACCCAGTAGAGACGAGACAAGGAACGGTGACCACAAAAGACGATCCTATTATGCACATCACCAGTATCAACCTACTAACATGGCTCCTTAAGTGCCACCAAGAAGAAGTAATCCAGTTGTAGGGGCAGACACAACTACTCAGGTGCTAAGAAATAAGGAGGATGTTTGGTTTAACAGTTGAAAAGAACGCCAACCCGAGCTAGTATTTGGCACCTCCTCATGGAATCCAAGAAACATCGTGAGGTAGTCGTAAAATAGCTCATGGAGATGGATGCTACCCCTACAATGTCCCCTGATGAAGTGTGTGCCATGATAAGGGGAATCAACCTGAAGGCTAACCAGGCCCCAGAAAATCCGTTTTAGAGTATTTGACCTACCGCTAGAGGGTTTGAATCATAACCGGGCTTTGTACTTAAAAGTGGAAATCATGGATAGGGTGATGCCTTGTGTGATGGTCAATGATGGCTCAGCCCTGAACATCTGCCCTTCTAAAATTCTGCCATACCTGGGTATTAGCACAGAAGCACTCTGCTAGTCTAGCACAGTGATCAGAGCATATGATGACAGTAAGAGGACCATAATTGGAACATTTGAAGCTGAAGTCAGTGTTGGAGAGATTAAGTCCAAAGTGCTATTCATAGTCATTGACATCCCTGTTACATTCTCTCTACTTCTCGAAAGGCCGTGGTTTCATGCCTTAGGAGGTGTACCATCGACTCTGCACCAGAAAGTGAAGTTTCTTATACGAGGGAAAGTGGTGACTATAGAAGCTGACGAGCCATCTATGGTAGCTGCTTTAAGTGCTGTAGAGCAGCCGATGACTAGATTTAGGTATCAGTGGTTTTAGGTGAGAGAAAGAATGACTCGAAGTTCCCAGAATGGATCCATAAGTACCTTGCTAAACAGAAGTTTGAACTTGGTAAGGGATTAGGGGCAAGGCAGCAGGGCATTCCCAAGTTCAATATTGAGGCTGGCAAACACCATCAGCATGGGCTCAGTTACCATGAAGGAGGGAATAAGCCAAGTAAGAGGTATGTGAATCTGGTTGACATTTTCGTCTGTGCAACTGAAGAAGTATATAATGGAGCTCTTGAGCCAGTGATAGTTGAGGGAGGTCAGCTCCCAGGATTTGAGATTTTCTCTGATGTTGTTGACTTCGATTAGTATGGGGTCGAGCCGGTTGTGAACATGCTGCACATTGGGACTGGGGATAAAGGAAAGAAGATTCTAAGAGATGAAGAAGATGCAGTTGACCAAGTTAGGGTTGAATTCAGAAACAAAGATGAATCAGCTGAGAAAGCCAATCCAGAAGGTGGAGGAGTTGGAGTAGCCATCGAAGCCCTCACTAAAGCACTATTTATGCTGATGAAAACAAACATGGGCTCTGGGAAGAAGCAGGCACCCATGGTGAAGACTCAGGAGGAACTGATGAGTGAAACTGTGAAAGAACTGGCCAAGCTAATGATGGCAGGGAAGGCGAAGGCGATAAAAAAAGAGCTACCCACTGAATAGAAAGAAGCCTTTGAGGGTGATTTGGGAGACCTATTTGAAGAAGTTGATGATGCTGCAGCAGGAGAAGACCCTCCACATGTGGAGGATGACAATTATTTCAATGTATCTGTTTCTTCTATTTTTTATGTAAACAATTCAGCCTATAAGGCACTTAATGCAATGAAATCTAATTTCGCTCACTTGTGTGATGTTTTTCCGGATGGAACTGTGCATACATACAAACATTCATTTAATGTCTTTAGCATACATGATGCATCATTGCATGAAATGAATCTAGGGACAGATGATGATCCAAAAATGGTATCCATTTCGAAAGACCTCACGCCTGATGAGAGAAAAGAAATTGTAAAAATACTGCAAAAACACGTAAAAGCTTTCACCTGGTCCTATGATGACATGCCTGGGGTTGACAGAGAGATAGCAAAGCCTAGAATTCTGATAGATCCAAAAATGAAACCTATCAAGCAGAAGCTCAAAAGACTCAGACCAGAACGAGCAGAGAAAGTTAAGGAAGAGGTAGCCAAGCAAATAGAGGCAAAGTTCCTAAAAGTAGTAGAATAGCTCGAATGGTTAGCCAACATCGTACCGGTTGTGAAGAAAGATGGTTGAGTTAGGGTTTGTGTGGACTACAGGGATCTGAACAAAGCATAGCTTAAGGATGACTTCCTATTACTGCATATTGATTTTTTGATTGACAGTGCTGCTAGGGCAGCAATGTATTCGTTCATGGACGGATTCTTGGGGTATAATCAGATTCTGATGGACATTGTTAACAAAGTGAAGATGGCCTTCATCACAGAATGGGGACTCTATTGCTACAGGATTATGCCATTTGGGTTGAAGAATGCCAGGGCAACTTATCAGTGGGCAGTCACTGCACTTCTGCATGACATAATCCATAAGGAGGTCAAAGTTTATGTAGATGACATGCTAGTTAAATTGATGACCTAAGAGGAGCATCCTGCTACCTTAGAGAGATTCCTAACTAGGGTCGAAAAGTATAACCTCCGCCTGAATCCCAAGAAGTGTGTGTTTGGGGTAACTTCAGGGAAACTTCTCGACCATGTGGTAAGCTAGAGGGGAATCAAAATGGATCCGAACAAGATCAAGGCCATCAGAGATATGTCCGCACCAAAGATAGAAAACGAAGTGAGGTCATTTCTGGGGTCATTCTAGTATGTCAGTTGGTTCATCATGAGATTAACAACAGTCTACGAGCCCATCTTTAAACTCTTAAGGAAGAATCAGCTGGTGAAGTGGAACGATCAATGTCAACTCGCCTTTGACAAGATCAGGCTTATTTGATGAATCCACCAATCCTAAATTCTCCAATGCTGAATAAGCCTTTGGTCCTGTACTTGGCTATTGAAGATGCTTCAGTAGGGGCAATGCTAGTACAAGAACAAAAAGACGGGCATGAACACACAGTCTACTACCTGAGTAAGAAACTGCTTGATTACGAGACCAAATATACTATAGCAGAAAAGACTTGTACCACTATGGTGTGGCTGACTAAGAAGTTAAGGCATTACTTCCAGTTGTACAAAGTTCAGGCAGTGGCTAAGGTTGACCCGATGAAGTACTTATGCCAAACCCCGCTTTGGCCGGGAAATTATCAAGAAGGTTACTATTGTTATTGGAATTTGATATTGAATATGTGACTAAGAAGACGATCAAGGGAAGAGCTATAGCAGAGTTTCTGGCCAACCAGCCTCTAGAATCGGATTATGTTGAGAACTTGGAATTTCCAAACTAACAGCTGGCGGTGGTAGACATAGAACTGAGCAGATGGGTGATGTACTTTGATAGTGCTATGAACAAACATGGCGCAGGTTTAGGAGTGATCATCGGTACACCTGACAGAGAAATCATCCCTCTGGTTAAACGCCTTGAGTTCTCAGTAACTAATAACGGGGCGAAATATGAAGCTTGCCTTTTTGGGATTGATGCCTTAATCATACTGAGGGCGCGAAGTGTTAGTGATTGGAGACTCAGCTTTGGTAATTTGATAGATTACTGGAGATTCGGAGATAAAAGAAGAATCACTCCGGCCATACCTCGAGCTGGTTTGGGAAAAAGTGAAAATATTTAAGCGTTGTGAGTTCAAACATGTCCTGAGGGAGGAAAATCAGAAGGCCGATTTCTTAGCCACACTCTCATCAATGTGGGAGGAACCCCAAAAGCATCCAATATAGCTAGTGATCTTAGAAACTACGTAGAACCCTTGCTATCTATCAGTTAATGTTGTAGCAATAGTGGAAGAGCATCCTTGGTATTATGATATCTTACAGCTTATTTAGAATGGGAATACCCCAAAGATGCTAGTGAAACAGATAAGATCTCTCTTTGAAGATTAGCTGCACAGTTCAGGATCTTCGAGAATGAGCTCTTTAAGAGAACTGCCAATAGCCAACTCCTGAAATTTTTAACAGAAGAAGAAACGAAGAAGGTCATGAGACAGATCCAGGCAGGAACCTGCAAACCGCACATGAATGGGTTAGCCTTGGCCAAGCAAGTATTAAGGCAAGGCTACTTTTGGCTTACCCTGCAAGTTGATTGCATCGAAGAAGTGAAACGATGCCATGAATTCCAAGTGTACAGAGATCTCAATCATCTCCTACCACTCGAACTTCAGATATCATCGACTTCGTGGCTATTTGCTGCTTGGGGGATAGACATCATTAGAGAAATAAGGACACCTACATCAAATGGCATCGCTTTATAGTCGTGGCTGTTGACTACTTCTCAAAATGGGTAGAAGCAGAATCATTCACATATGTTACGGTTAAGAAAATGACCAAGTTCATTGAGAAGAACATCTTAGCCTGGTATGGAATTTTGTATCATGTCGTGACTGATAATGGGGTATAGTTTCAAGGGACAATAGCACAATTGTTTCAAGAAAAAGGACTTAAACATCATAGATCATCCCCGTATCGCCTACAAGCCAATAGTGTGGTAGAAGCGGCCAACAAGTCTATCAAAATGATTCTATCAAAAATGGTAGTCACATACAGGGATTGGGCCGACATGTTGCCATTTGCCTTATAGGGATACAGAAACACTGTCAGAACTCCTACTGGAGAAACATTGTACTAATTGGTCTATGTGATGGAAGCTGTCTTACCATTGGAAACTAAAGTTAGGTCATTGAGGGTGGTCATGGAAGCGTAATTGCCAGAATCGGAATGGGTTCATTCGAGAAATGAGTAGTTGGCGTTGATCGATGAGAAGCGTCTTCGGGCATTAGATCTTTTACAGATGTAACAGCAGCAAGTGGCCAGGGCTTATAATAGTATAGTCTATCATCAAAAACACCCAATCAAAGCCAGGGATTTGGTGCTCAAACAGATGAAACAGACCAATACAGATGTGCGGGGAAAGTTCAAACCAAATTGGGAAGGTCCATATATGGTCAAAAAGGTACTTTCGAAGGGTGCTGTGAAGATCATGGACATATATGGAAATGAATTCATCAACCCCATCAATCAAGAAAAGCTCAGGCGATACTAAGTGTGAAAAAAAAAGTTCAATGGATCGAAAACTGAAAAGGCGATCCATGCAAAAATTAGGACAGTCCGATGGATCGAAAACCGAAAAGGTGGTCCATGCAAAAGTTAGGATAGTGAGGTGAGCACCATCGGTGGAAAAATATGCAAAGACTGGTTGATGGCAGTCATGGATTCGGTCAAGACGGATACCATTACTGATTTTTTTCTTAGCTTTGTTTCATCTTTGATATGCATTGTACTAAAACATTATTAATGAATGAATGAATGCTTTGTTCTGTTCATTTAAATGTTCCAAGCCTACTTGAAATTGGATTCGTATTATATATATATATATGTAGATATATATGGTTATACACATTCTATGTTTGCATGCATCTCACTTAAAAAAATCAATCCGACAGACTAAAAACCGAAAGGCGACCTATGCAAAAGTTAGGATACAAATAAAGTCTGCTGAGTCGAAAACCCAAAAGGTAGATTCAAGCAAAAGTTAAGACCGTCCGATAGATTGAAACCCGCAAGGGCAGTCTATGCAAAAATAAGGACATAAAATAAAACAAATAAAAATCAATCAATAACAGCCCCATACAATCCAAAGACCCTACTGACCGAGATATCTTAAAGTCAGTGTCTCACGCTCGCATCTTGTAGGGCAAGTCAATAAGTTGGCCAACCAAGCTCTATAATGGCCATCCATCTCCACTGGAGCTATGCTGTCATATCTCAAGATCTCACAGCGAATAGGGTTCATCCACTATTGCTGCACATGTTTGGGCCATCATTGTGTGAACTCTCCACGCTCGGTAGTACATAAGGAATGGGGCACTCCCTGTGCCTGCTAGTACTATCTGCATAACAGTGCAGGAGAGTAGAACATCACCTTGGTCAACCCAAGCAGCTGCACATCTCCTGCCCAAGTCTCGGTAGTCACATGTGAAATATCCCACCAGAGGCAAACCCAACAGATGGATGCATCTGTCCTCCCTCTTAGCCAAGTAAGCCATTCCTCTGCAGACCGAGTGGCAAAGTCTGTGACCTCAATATGTTAGGCCAAATAGCGCTTTAGAGCGTATCTCGGATAAGGTGGAGGGATACTTAGGAGGCTCAACTTCTCTAGTAACTAGATTTGCACAATGGCTAGCCAATCAAGAGGGTGTAAAATCAGTCAAAATAAGAAAACATGGGGTAGGAACATACCTGAAGTAGGAAGGAACATCCATTGTTCTCTATGGGACAACCAGAATGAACAGAATCTAGATAAATCAGGGTCTCAGCTAAGATAACCCCCATGGGTGAGGCATTGTTGGCCATCTAGGCCATTATCGAGGCTAATTGGAAGCCGCAAGTCCCATCTCTAGACTCGCACAGGTAACTAGACATCAACAGTAGACTCATTAGAAGAAGTGGTTAAGATGGAGCACATATCCATGATAGCAGATAGGCTGAAACTCCTAGGGGCAGCCCCACCAGAAAGCAAACGGCCTAAACCTGTGTCTGTCTAGCGCAAACAACCTCTGAAGTGTATGTAGGCTATCCGGGTCAAACTCAGGGATAGTTAACCTAACTCCCTAGGGGCAAGGGATGCAGAGAATGGCACTGAACTCCTCGACCATAGGGCACAGCTGTTGCCCAGAGAAGCGAAAAACATGATCCATCGAACCCAGAAATTGGCCGCAACCACCAGAAAAGCCTGATTCAAAGCCAGAGTCATGTAGAACCGCATGGACTGTAGATCAAAAGGAGCCAGTAAGGTCCAGCTAGAAGAGCGAGAAGTCCTCCAGTAATATCTAAGGAGATCACGGAGTTGATCCATTGGAAAGGGGTGTAGAAAGGAGGAAAGTTGCTAAAAGTCACCTCTAGCTGTGTAGCTATAATTATGGTGGTGCAATTGTATATAGAGCTGCACGGTTGTAGTTGTAGTGATGCGGCTGTATATAAAGCCGTACGACTGTAATTCAAAGGTAGCACTCTATATACTTATATACAGAATTCCAAACCCATAGCCACATGGCTCTACTGCTCAGAAGTGGTTTTTGATCAAAATCGAGTCTAAAATCATCAAGTAAGGTCCCGGGAGATCTTAAATTGATTCAAATGGCAATAAAGGAAAGTAGGGCGAAAGAAAACTCATTCAGGAATGCAAATTCAGCAGAAGAAAGCAATGAATCTCAAAATTAATATAAGAATAACTAATGTATCGGGGCAAATGAACAAGTACAATAGAGTAAAGCCCACAGCCGGGAAAAATATACTACAATGTAGAAAGCTAATCCCACAGGCGGGCTGTCATAATAAGAAAAAAAAAGAAAGAAGACTAAGACTGTCCCTTGTCGTCCTGACCGTCCACCTTGTCCTCGCCCTCAGAACCCTTAGAGATGGCATCCTCAACCTCCCATGCATCCACCTACGTGTAGAGGGTCTAGTTCATAAGCTCCAGATCCGAGCAATGCCTCTGTAGCTGGTCCACCTCTGACCTCAGACGAGTCTCCTCACATCGATGAGCTCCAACTACAGACTGCACCAAAATCAACAAACATGAACATCATGCTGCATAAATGCATACACTTGCAACACACACACACACATGTATATACGCATCAACGCTAACTCAAATGTAGGTACTTACTATCAACGTAGTGTTGTCTCGGATAGTAAGCATCCTAAGTGCGGAAATGGCCTAACACAGAGCCATCCCCTGAGATACCAAGATCTGCATAGGAAATAGTTGCACAAATCAGACAAAAGGCAATACTAAGGATAAAAAAATTAAATAAAAGCATGGGTACTCACATGAGTGGTATCAGAAGGGATAGCAGCAGGGTACAGGTAATCTTGGAGAAATAGGTCGGCCTAATATGAATGCCCGAACTCATCAAGCAGCTGGATGGATGGCTCTATCGGAAAATTGAGTCATCCGAGAATGAAACCAGCAGGGGGTACCACTGGAGGAACCACCGGAGGAATAGGTGGAGTGCCATCCATTCCAGCATCAGCATCGTACTTAGCCGCATACGTAGAGGAGCTCCTGTCGCCCCGACCACCGGTAGTCTAGGATCCCCGACCACTAAAGCGTCTGCCAGATGAAGTACAAGGGTGCTTTCCCCTCCCAGATGGCTAAAAAAAAAGAAGATGTCAGCGAACAGTAATACAATACAGATAAATAGAAAGCTGAGGAGGAAACATACCCCTACCTGCACTGTTCTGGTAGGAGGGAGGAGGATGGTGGCAAACTAGAGGTAGTCTCCCTTCACTCCATCCACCACGTACCCAGATCCAAAAAGATTAGGATGATCCATTACTGATAGAAGGTGAGGCCAAAACGGTCCTACAGGCAGAGCAACTGCGCCCTTTAGGACCTGCACAATCCTGCGCCCTTTAGGACCTGCACACCAATCAGAGACCCGCTTTCCAAGATACCACTCTAGATCGAATGGGTACTCCATGATAAACCTCCTAGGTGTTAGCCTTAGGGCATCCACTACCTCCTGGGGCAACGCAGCTCCCCTCCATGGCTCCTTGGTCAGTTGAAATCAGAAGACCAAAGTTAGGAGATCAGAGAGATAAGTGTGAAATACTAGAATTCATAATGCATACAAGGGCGAGATGCACACCTCCTCGAAAGTCATTTGGGTCAGGAACAGCAGGCAGTCCTTTATGGTCCTGTCTACCTCACCCCTGATGAAACCCAACCACCATCCCAATCAGGGGAAATCTGGGAGCTCTATGGTCTCTGGGATGTGTACCACTGGCTGGGGGATGAACCCGTACTCATACACCCAAATCTACAAAGGTTGCATAATAAGAAAGTTGAAGAAAAAGGGGGTTGGAGGAACTCATGTGAACGACAATCCAAGGGCCCTTCACCTCCCTATGCTTCCCCTGGGTGCATATGTCGAGGGAATAATATAGTTGAGCCAGCCCAGCTCATCCCCAACTCAAGTCCCTCATGTCACCCAACTAGATCAGTGAGGGGAGGACAGCCAGGTTCAGGTCGTTCTAACCTGTAGAGAAGACCAGGGTGCTAAGGGTGTAAAGGAGGAAAGCCCTAGCATAGTGGCTCACATCCTTAGGTGAGAAAGTAGAATCCTCGAGAAGCTCAGCCTGCCTCCCCAACCAGTAGTCCCGAAGGGTGTTACACTAGATTCTCTTGTCCTGAGGAACCAAATCGGTCAGCATGCCGATGATCATGGGACTAAAGCCTCCTTTCTTCAGAGTCTAGTTGAAGTCGATGATGCGCCTACCGAAAGAAAGCCCGGTAATAGCTGTGAAATCCTTGGGCGTTATGGTGTATTCCCCAGTCAGGTAGTGGAAAGTGTGCGTGGAATCCATCCACCTCTTAATCAACAGCGTCAACAGACCACGGCTCATCTAGGGAGGATGCTCACACTTAGAACAAACCATCCTCTCCAGCCTAATAGCATCAACTATCCTCCTCACTATGTCTAGAAGTCGCGTATACCACCTCAGAGCATCCGACAGTGGCCTGGCCCCATGATTATGGGACCGATCCTGCAAAACAATGAACATGGAGTTTTTTTATGAGTTATTAGGGTTACACTTGAATCACACGAACCACATAAAAGCATTGAAATTAAAGGCAAAAATAAAGAATTTCCTGTTTTGTCTCTTATAGCCACATGACTATGATTACAGCCTCGCGGTTGTAATCATCACATATAGAGCCATACGGTTCTGTTCAAACATTCTTTGACCAGGCTCATGAATAGAGCCGCACGGCTATAACATAGAGCCGTGCAGCTCTATTAGGAAAATCGACAGTTTCGAAGAAAAACCCTAGGTTTCACAATTTCAACCCTAAATCAACTTTAATCATCACCAAATCATTAATTAAAGTTCCTAGGGGCAAAATCTACCCTAAACATGCATCAATTTCACCTAATTTCACCTAATTTCGTCTATATTTGCAGGAATTAAAAAAAATGAAAAAAGAAGAAAATTGGGAAAACTAACCAATTTCCGAGATGCATGCGTAGACAGCTAAAGTGTGACGGGTATGGGATCATTCCTCTTAACCCTGCAATACGCGACCGAGTCCTGGAGCCCATATACATCCACTGTAGTCTCAGTGGGCAAGAAAAAATTCCCCTCCTGTAGAACATACCTCGTGTGAGGGGCGGGCTGTGAGGGAGTAGCTGAGCGAAGAACCTTCCTGAGCTTCTTCATCATTTTGAAGGTTGTAGATTGGGTTCAAAGGAATTTGAGAGAAAAAGAGAGGCAGAAGAGAATGAGAAAATGTATTTGTGAGAAATGAGCCGTCTGTCCCTTATTTAAACATTATGCCCATTTCACAGCTGCACGGCTCTAACTCTCAACTAAGCAAGTTTCCTCAATTTTTCATAATTTCCACTCATGCCGATATAATCCTGAGAAGGGTATTTCTTGCCTTTTGCAGGTATCCAGGAGCAAAAACAACCAAGCCATATTTATTCTTGATCGAAGGGGTAAATATTTTTGTTTCCAAAATTATCGATCAAGGAATAAATACGCATACCTGACACAAGTTCAAAAAATCAATGCCCCTTGGGCCGACTTCAAACTACCGCCCTCTGGGCCGATTTCAAACTACCGCCCTCTGGGCTGACTTCAAACCAACACCCCTTGGGCTGACTTCAAAATCAATGCTCCCTTAGCCGATTCCAAAAACCAGCGCCCCTTGGGCCAACTTCAAAATCAATGCCACCTGGGTCGACTTCAAAACTATTACCCCCTGGGCCGACTTTAGAACCAACACCCCCTGGGCCGACTTCAAATCAATACCCCTTGGGCCGACTTTAAAATCAATACTCACTGGGCCGACTGTAAATCAACATCCCTTAGGCCGACTTCAAACCAACACTCCCTGGGCCGACTTCAAAATCAATGCTTCTTGAGCCAATTCCAAAACCAACGCGCCCTGGACCAACTTCAAAACCAACACCTCATGGGCCGACACACAACCATCGCTCCACAAAGAGCAGAGACAAGTCCCCTAGCTTGACGTTGCACCTGATTTCCTTAACAAACTAGGATGCCAGGTGTGTTTTCTTTTCCTTTCTCATTGTGCTTCCAATCGTGAGACTAAACTTGATCCAAGATTCACAGCCCGACCACAAATTGACTTTGATCTTGCGAGGGGCAGCCTGTGAGCATGATTTTTCCCAACCTCTGCGATGAGAATCCTTTATTACTTGTTAAGTAGACGGACATGAATTGGACTTGAGAATGAGCCGGATGTTGCTTGGAATGTCTCGAACGCTCTGAAAACCGAACCGTCCTCGATCCGAAACCCCGAGAAAGGTCCTTCGAGTGATTAGAAGGCTTAGAGGTGAGTGTAGGATTTAGGGGAATCTATCATGGATTTGGTTTGGGCCATACGGTTGTAGTTTCAAAACTACAGTTGCGTGGCTGTAGAACCAAAGCGGTGCGGTTGTAATGCCTAGAGCCACGCGGCTCTGACGGGCGGCCAAATTGCCTGGCAGAAAACCAAAGCAACTTGTGGCAGGGGAGGGGCTCCAAAACTTTGGGCTGAAATTTTGGACAAAAATTGATTGGGAATTGACAAGTTGAGAGCAAGTGGAAGGAAGAGGAGATTAAGGTAGAATTGAGGGGATTCTCAAAAAGAAGAGAATGAAT
The DNA here is from genome assembly GCA_039660915.1 of Euphorbia tirucalli. Taxonomy (NCBI): domain Eukaryota; kingdom Viridiplantae; phylum Streptophyta; class Magnoliopsida; order Malpighiales; family Euphorbiaceae; genus Euphorbia; species Euphorbia tirucalli. The sequence continues at coordinate 17,756,681 of CM077633.1, read as the reverse complement.
TGAAATAAAAAAAAAAAGAAAAAAAAAACACAGAGAGAGGAAAAAAAACAGAGAAGAGAGAAAAGAGAAAAAAAAGGGAGATAAATCCAGGGAGAGAAAGGCCAGAACAAATCCTAGAATCTGAAAGGGGAAGGCTTCTTGGTTGTTTCTCATCCATCCGGGTCTGTTCTCGGTTTTGTTCGATTGATTCGGGACACGCATTCGGATATTTTGGGACTCTAAGCATATTTCGATTTCTCAATCCACTTCCAGACATTCAATACATTGGAACAACAACAAGGTAAAATCTAAGAGGCCTTAAACTTGAGTTCATTGCTTTTGTTGTGCATTTCTTCTCTGTTTCATCAAATTTCTGGAAAACTGACTGCCCAGCTAAAGCTGCATAGCTGTATTTACCTTAAATAAAGCCGTACGGCTATAGTTCTTTAGAACAGAGCCATATGACTATAATACTACAGTTGTACGACTATGTTCTTCCGGGCAGAAACCCGGAAAGCCCCAAAACAACCGAAAGCAATCTGTTTTCCATTTTGTTCATTCTATTATGTTCTATTTTGGTCCAAACACATTTGTGCACTACGAAACTTTGGTTTTTGGATTTCTAATTGTGCTGATGTGAGATTTTCGGTTTCCTTGGTTTTGGTTTTTTGGAATTCGGGGTTGTTCAATCCAAATTGGATCCGTTGTCCAGCATTAGCGGACCCCCAGACTCCACGAAAATCTTTAGGAACCATTGAAAATGATCAAAATAGTGATTTTCAAAGTGAGAAAACCAATTTCGGGTTCTGGGTATTACAGTCACATGGCTGTGGTGGTTAGAGCCGCATGGCTCCAACTAGAGCCGCGCGGCTCTAATTATAGCTGTACGGTTGTAGTCTCCAGAAGGAGGCAGAATCATGGGACAACTAGCACGGACGTCGTCGCATGATGCTGTCTTCAAATCAAATTATTTTTGGCGTGTTTATTGTTTTCAGACCCTAGATGTATGTCAAAATTAGGGAACCCACACGAATTGAACCCTGCGTTTTGGGATAACCGACCCACTAAAAGGGAGAAATTTGCACGAAACCGAGCCAAATCATTTTTCAAAACTGTTTTCCAGCACAAAACCTACAGGGCATTTCAAAATCGTTTTCCAAGTCTAGTTGGGCCAACTGGCCGAGTTGACCCGGCTATCCCCTAAATGCATGCCCCCGCTCCTAAAAATCCCATTTCTGTCTTGTTGTGAGTCTTGCTTGTATTTGCGATATAAACTGTGCTAACCCATCTATTTTGCAGCCTTTATTTCTTTTTTTTATTGTTATTTATTTCACTTTGGATTTATTTTGATAGATTATTGTGTATCCTAGGCGATTGTAATTTTCCTTAGATATTCGTGTATTCTAAGCATTTGTAATATGAGGACAAGAGCTTTTCTTTTTATTCAATTTGGTTGTATAAGCTAGCCTCTATTTCTTTTGACTGCTTGGGATGTATGGTTACTTTTCCGCACTTTAAAATTCTGCAATTTATTTCTGTCATCCGTACGACCATCAACAAATAATAAAAAATAAAAATGGGTAGAGAAAGATAATAAGTGAATGTAATATGGTAATATAAACTATAAAATGAATGTAAGCTTGAGGTTGAATAGGTAAGCTGCTCGAACCTTAAATCTCTGGATTAGGTACAGCAGTCTACACTCGGTAAGGAGCTATACCGGAATTTCCCGGATGAGCTGATCCGGGCGGTGACTCTGTCATTGATCTTGGAATTTAGGTTTCAAGGTCTTTAAGTAATAAAACAAGATTTTCTAAAACATAAGACTAGTTTTACAAAACTCAAATTCAAATGAAAGGCTTTCTACAAAGGGATTCTTCAAAATAAATGGATGGCTTTCCTAAAACAAGATATAGACCTGTTTTTCTAAATCAAAACTTCAAACTTAGATTTTTCCCTCGTTCACTTCACCGCATCTCACTTTCATGCTTGAAAGGTCATCCACTCACATCTGGTTAAGAAGCTTGTCAGCAGCTATCTCAATTGAGGCCTCCCTCACCCTCGCAAAAAGCTTCTTCTTCTTCAGACTTGCGATCAATCTCCCGATGAGGAATGACCACTCTACTACTACTGGGAAGACTTCCTCCCTAGCTAGGGACTGCCTGAATGACATTGCCCCCATTTTCAAATGGTGCTTGGGTCGATTGACTACTCTGACCCGCATTGGTGGTCATTACCGCTTGCATGTGTTATCTCAAAGTAGCCTTGAATCTGTCTAAGTTCAACAAGGCATCTACAAATGTATTCATGTCAAATGGCATCCCCCCACTAGATCTGTCTTGAGCCATGTCTATTCCATTTGCTTCTTCCAACAATGACTGACTATCAACTGGTAAAGAATGTAATTGATCCCGGAATTCCTACTCTGATTCCAAATCTGAATTGACCCTAACCCCTTCCACGGTTACTGGTTTTGATTGGACTGGTTGAACTGACTGATCGGACTTTGATTCAACCCAGACTAACCATTTTGAAGTTCAACTCCAAACTACACATTCAGCATAGAGTTGGCATCATGGATGGATGTCATGATTCTAGACACGACGCACTAAGTGACGTGTATGGTATGGTCGTGAAATGATCATGCTTGAATGATGTCTCATGAATGGGAATAATAATGAGGATGACTTTCTTTGTTTTTGTTTCTTTTTTATTTTGGACATTCTAAGAATGCCCAATGCCATGTGAAAAACAATGCAAAAAGGTCGTGTATAAGCCGCCACATGGACAGAGTTTCAATGCTTGTGGGGCACCTAGTGGATGTCATGAAATGGTCATGTGTGTGCCGAAACATGGATAGAGTTTTGATGCTTTATAGGTCAATAAAGTGATTATGAAATTATCAGATGGGGGTCATCCCATAGACAGAGTTTCGACGATTTTAGGGCATCCAACATGAAATGATATCACAAACAAGTCACGTATAGCTCGAGACACAGACAGGGGTTAGGCGTTCGTGGAACACCTTGTATGATTTGGTAATGTCATGAAATGCCCCTATATGTGTAGTAATTTGGTATTGGTGGAGTACCTCAAATGAGTCAATAATGCTATGAAACAATCCGATGTAGATCGCGACACACAAACAAGACTCTGGCATCACCGTGACTCCAATTGTGAATGAGCATGATGTCATGTAATGTTATCATGTGACCCGCCACACGAAAATAGACCTAAGACCATTGTGGTCCTCTAATGAATGACATGGTATAGTGGAATGGCCAAGTGCAATCCGTTGCACGGGAAGAATATGGGTAGTTTTGGGACACCCGATATGATATGAAATGAAATGATCATGGTGGGCTTTCTCAGAACGTCTTACATTAGATGGGATGAGATGAGATGATATGAATGTTCGTGTCACACAAAATGCAAGTGGCTGCACGGAGACATGGTTAGGATGCATGACATACAAGATGATGTCATGTATGCTTCATGGAAATGTCAACACACAAGATGTAAATGCATATGGCACGCAAATAAAACATCATGGCTGCACGAAGATGTGGTTAGCATCAATGTCACACACATGTTCTTGTCTTGAAAATGGCTGCACAAAGATGTGGTCAGAATGGCACATGAATGATTAGGCATGTTTGATGTTTCGTGAAAGGGTCAAAATAAAACCATCGCAAAACAAACGTTAGCACGCGCAACAATATGCTCACCCTTCCAACCTTATTCCTCCTTTCGATTGGCATGCATTCTTCCTAGGTGTTGGGTCTCTTTGGTATCAACTGTGAATACCAAAGGCATACTCTCAATGTCCAATTTCATATTTATGTTTTGGTAAACCTAAGAGGAAGTTACTAGGTCATTACATATAGGCCAAAGTCATTCCAAGGGTCGTACAGGTCCCCATAGTGAATATACACTCCTCTATATAGAACATGAGAGGTTCATGTGATGTTATGAGTGGTTTACCCCCTTGGGTGCCTCTAATCCTAGGGAAAGAGGTAGGTCACCTTCTAGAATAAACCGGGCTGATCATTGAGTTTGAGTGAGAAGAAGATTATGCATGCCTCTAATATGGTACTATGAACTAAGGAATGATTGCAAGCGATGTTATATTTCAGTAGTTGCCTAAGTTCCTTAAATTTTTGTAAAGAAAAACTTTTTAAAAAAATTTCATCCCCAGTAGAGTCGCCACTGTGACCAGATGACCTCTTTGAGAAGCGAAATGCAGCGAAGTGAATCGGGGAAAATAGAAGAACTGAATGTTGTTGGAAGTTTGGATGGAAAACGGGTTTTGTATCTTGCTTAGGAAAACCATTGATTTGTTTGGAAGTCCTTTTGTAGAAAAAGTTTTCTTTGAATGTGAGTTTTGGGAAACTTAGAAAATCCCCTTTTATTACTTAAAGATCTCAAAACCTAAATTTCAGGATCAGTGACAGAGTCGCCACCCAAATTAGCTCATCCGGGAAATTCCGGTACAGCTCCTTACTGAGCGTTGACTACCGTACCTATTCCAGAGATTCAGGGTTTGAGCAACTTACCTATTCAACCTTAAGCTTGTATTCATTTATAAGTTCATATCACAATATTATACTCACTTACTCTCTACCCATTTTATCATTTGTTGTTAGCGCATGCTCATTCAAATGACATAAATAAATAACATAAAATTAAAGTGCAGAAAAATAAACCATACATCCAAACTAAACAAAAATAATAGAGACCACTTATTACAACCTAAAAAGATAAAAACTCTCATCCTCACCAATACAAAGGCCTCGAATACATGAATATCTAAAAAATGTACAAGCGCCTAGGATATACGAGTTGATCTATTAAATACATCCAAAATGAAATAAAAAGAAATAAGCAAAACAGATGGTTAACTATGAGCGAACGACCTTTTTCAATTGAATTAAGGGACGTGGCGAAGCAAATCAGGGAAAAGGATATTGATAAAGTGTGTTTGAGTTTTGAAAATGGGATTTTGTTTATCTTGTTTTAGAAAAGCATTGATTTTATTTTTGGAAATTCATTTTGTAGAAAACCCTTTTCCCATTTTATACTTAAAGACCTCGAAAATTAAATTTCAAGATCAGTGACAGAGTCGCCACCCGGATCAGCTCATCTGGGAAATTCCGGTACAGCTCCCTACTGAGGGTAGATTACCATACCTAATCCAGAGATTTATGGTCCGGGCAACTTACCTATTCAAGCTCTAGCTTGCATTCACTTCATAGTTTATATTACCATATTTATCCGCTTTATTATCTTTTCCTAACCAATTTGTTTTATATTTAACCCATGCTCATACAAAATAAATGGAATAAATTGCATAATAAGTAAATCATACATTCAAAATATCCAAAAGAATATAAATAAAGGCCACTTATATAACCAAATCGAATAAAGAGGAAAACTCTCAACCTCACATTTCAACCGCCTAATATACACGAAGATCTAAAAAATTACAATTGCCTAAAATACAAAATAATCTATAAATTACAAAAGAAACAAAAATTAAAAGCTACAAAACAGATTGTTAGCACTATTATATCATAAACGCAAATTGGACTCAGACAAGACAGAATGGGATATTAAGGAATTTGGGGACATGTAATTGGGGATAACCGGGGTAAGCTCGGCCAGTTTGCCTGGCTAGACCTGGAAAACGGTTTTGAAACGTTCCTATATTTTTGTTTTGTGAGAAAACACATTTTGAAAAAAAAAAATTTCCGGTTTACTTTCATTTAGTATGTGAGGTGGGTCGGTTTTCGGGAGACTTAGATCCCCGTCGTTGTTCTGTTCTAAATGTAATAACTTCAGAAATTGAGTCTAAGGTCATGAATGCACACAACGAAATTCGTTTCAATGATTCTTGAGAATTTTCTGAGTTTTCTGTTACTGATCAGAAACTACAGCAGTGCGACTGTAATTATAGTCGTGCGACTGTCATGTAATTCCTGATAAAAAAAGGCAAAATTATTTTAAAGGGTGGGATTTAGAGCCAAAATGGCTAGAACAGCGGTACGACTGTAGTTACAGTCGTGCGACTGTAATTACACTCGTATGACGTTTTATCCTTCCCAGGACCCGAAAATTACTTTTGAGGTTTTATGTTAAGGAAGGGAGGATTTACAGCCATGGAGAGCCAATTACGGTCGCACGACTATAATTACAGTCGTGCGATTGTAACTATAGCTGTACAGCTATTCATCCTACCCAAAAATAGCAAAACAGAGCAATACGAAATATGCACGAAATCAAGCCAAAACACACGAAAGATGAAGCAAAACACAAGTATTAAATGTAGTTACCCTTGAAGTGTTGATCCACCGTTGATTTGACCGCTGAAAACACCTTAATCGACTCCAAATTTGCTCCTCCTCCTTTATGTGTTAAGGTTCCAAAATTCGTCCAACTCCACCAAGTCACAGATTTATAGTTATAGGATGGTTTGAGATCGCTTGTCCAGTTAATGCCTAGGATTTCTATCAGTTTTCAGCTTACAAGCACGAGAATTGAAGGAGAATAAGAGAATATGGAAGAAAGTGAGTATTTTTTATGGTTTTTCTCTCAATCCTTTTGTTCCCTTTCAATCCCTATTTTCCTACCCAAAAATTCTCCTTTTTTCTTTCTTTTCCTCCCTTTTTTTTTTGCTTGCTGCTGAGAACCGGGCATTAATTGCCCCCCTCAAATCACACCATTTTTCTATTCTTAAGGTATGGGCTTCTGCTACCTGCTACGCATCTACAGTCGTATGACTATAATTACAGTCGTATGATGCAAGAGACTTTTTTTTTTGGAAAATTCTGGCGCTTACAGTTGCCCCTCACGTGATCAAATTCGACACCCGACTCTATGTCTAAAATACTTGATGTCAATTTGAGAACACGAATTGAAGCACCGTGCACGCAGGTGAAGCTGATCTTGAACCTGACACTGGGTCTGTGTTACCAGAGGTGGATCTGCTGAAGTGAAGCCGATCTGTACCTGACATTGGGTCTGTGTTACCCGAGGTGGATCTGCTAAAGTTTTGGAGATTCAGCTGATTTAAGCTTGACATTAGGTCTATGTTACCCGCGGCGGATCTGCTGAAGTGAAGCCGATCTGGACCTGACACTGGGTTTATGTTACCCGAGGTGGATCTGCTAAAGTTTTAGAGATTCAGCTGATTTAAGCCTGGCATTGGGTCTATGTTACCCGCGACGGATCTGCTAAAGTGAAGCCGATCTGGACCTGACACCGGGCCTATGTTACCCGTGGTGGATCTGCTAAAGTTTTGGAGATTCAGCTGATTTAAAACCTAACATCGGGTCTATGTTACCCGCGGCGAATCTACTGAAGTGAAGCTGATCTGGACCTGACACCGGGTCTATGTTACCTGAGGTGGATCTGCTTGTAGTTTTTCTGTAATGATGATGAATTCCCTGCATTTGAAATGGCGAGTCTTCATTCCTTGATCGAGAGATTTTGGACAAAAATTTTTGCCCCTTCGATCAAGAATGAAGACTAGCTGGGTATGAATGCTCCATGTATGTTATGTATGTATGCATAATGATGCACATGCATGTGGATCCTAAAGGATTGCATTTCTCGTTGTTTGTTCAATATTGATATTTCCCTTCTCCACTGGGGAAGATACGTCATGCCCCTGGCCGACTCCGGTTGGTGGTAGACATTCTTTGCATAAAGCTTTTCTTTCTTTTGTATAGTATATCTTTTGTTGAAGATATACGATGACTGCTGAAGAAATGAGATGACTGCTGGGGATGCGTGACAACTACCGAGGAAAGGATCGTAATGTTCTTTATAAAGGTTCCATTAGGGAATAATGTGGATGATTCCACTGGAGAAGGCTATAAGGACTCCTGTGGGGAAATGGTGGAAGAGTTCTACCTTTTTTGTCTGTGGGATTTATGAATTTAGAAGTGCTCTAAATTTTCCCTGGGCTGCCCAATATGGGTTTTCAGCCCAGCGAGCTGCTTTAACTTTTCCATGAGGAGCCTTTTCGGTTTTCACCCCAGCGAGCTTTTTTTTTATTTTTTTAAATTTTTTTTTATTGATTAATGATAAATGCAGAGCGACTGAAACGGCGCCGTGGCTACTTGCCCCATCATTCTTCTGGTGATGAGATGATGCGGGAAAAAGCCACATGGGGTAGCATTGCGGTCTAATTTCTTGTTAGAAACCATTGATGGTAGAAAATAAGGTTTCACAGAATCAGTTAAAGAAATCAGATGAAAGGAGTAATTCATCAAGCCAGTGTTGTGTCTTCTATGTAAACTGAAGAGAAAGGTTGTTCTTATTCAGCTTGATCTCCTCAATAGTCAAGTCCTTGGACAACTACTATTGCTCTTTGAAAAGATGAATTAGATTTGGAGGATGATAAAATATTTCAGATTGTATGTATTTAGTACATTTTCATCGTTAAATAACATGATATGTTCAATCAGTTAAATGCAAAGTGCTTTCCTGAAGTGGATGTTTAAGCAAGATAACTTTGTTTATGCATTTGACATAACCATACAAATATATTTAAACAAAGATTTCACTTTATTGATAAAATCAAAATGAGTACATTTGAAAGGATTGGTTCCCAAAATGGAATACACTTCACACAAAGCCAGAATCTGTCACCAGTCGTTCGTTTCAGATTTTCCAACTGATCATTTTCTCTCGTGTCTTAACTTTTGCCTAGGCCGCTCTTACTGAGTTTTCAACCTAGCAGACTCTTTTATATATATATATATATACATACATGATAAAGCTTTAAGTGGTCTTGGTTGATAGGGTTGGTGAACTCATTTCCGTCCATGTCCATGATGCTAACACCACCTTTTGATAGCACTTTCTTCACAATATAAGGCCCTTCCTAATTAGGTCTGAACTTTCCCCGAACATCGACATTTGAAGGCCTTAATTTCTTTAGCACAAAATCTCCTGCTTTCAACTGCCGCCTAAGGTACCTTACGTTCCGATTATAGGCCCTAGCCATTCTGCGTTAGTACATCTGCAAATGATCTAGTGCTTTCAGTCGCTTTTCATCTAGCATTGCCAATTGCTCATATCTAGCTTGAGCCCATTTAGTTTCTAGTAACTGAGCTTCCAAGGTGACTCTGAGTGACTTAAGCTTTATTTCTATTGGTAACACTTCTTCCATACCATAGACCAAGGCATAGGGAGTTTCCCCTGTTGGTGTTTTGACACTGGTTCTGTAACCCCAAAGAGCATACTGCAGTTTGTTAGCCCAATCTCTATAGGTGGTTACCATTTTTTATAAGATCTTCTTTATTGCCTTATTGGCTACTTCCACTGCACCGTTAGCTTAGGGTCTATATGGGGAGGACTTATGATGCTCAATGCCATGTTCTGCGAGCAGCTCAGCTGTTGCCCCTTGAAACTGAACTCCGTTGTCAGTCACTACATGATGGGGAATTCCATATCGAGCAAAGATGTTCTTCTAGATGAACTTAACCATGTGCATAGCTGTTACACTAGTGAAGGATTATGCTTCTACCCACTTTGAAAAGTAGTCCACTGCCACGACTATGAATCGATGCCCATTAGACGCAGTAGGATGAATTTGTCCAATCATATCTATCCCCAATGCTGAAAATGGCCAAGGGATGCCAGATTTTGTAGTTCAAGTGGTGGCAAATGATTGATGTCAGCATAAATCTGACACTCGTGACATCTCCTCACTTTCCTCAAACAATCATTCTGCATAGTCATCCAAAAGTACTCTTGTCTCATTATCTTCCTGGCCATAGCGAGTCAATTCATATGTGACCCGCAGGACCCCGCATGTACTAGTGCATCAGCCATCTTGTTCTCATGCCTAGGGACATGTCTGAATTCACATCGGCCAAATAACTCTCTTTTATATTGTAGAAGCTCCAAGTAGGGTCGTAAGGCTTCTTTTTTCAGCTCTATTCACCTTGAGCCTGCCTAATCACCAAAAGTGAATCTCCAATGATCAAGACATCACTTTCCCCTAGTGTCAACAGAGCTTCCATCCCAAATAAGCATGCTTCATACTCTGCTCCGTTATTGATTATCGGAAAATATAACCTCTTTGATGAAGGAATGACCTCACCGTCTGGTGTCGCTATGATTACTCTAATTCCAGCACCTATTCTATTCACAACACCATCAAAGCACATAACCCATCTCTTTACTTCTACCATGGCCAACTGTTCATCCGGGAACTCCAAATTCTCTGTGTAATTTGATTCTAGTGGTTGATTTGCCAAAAATTCCACTACAGCACGCCCTTTGATAGTTTTCTTGGTGACGTACTCAATGTCAAATTTTGATAAGAATAATAGCCACCTAGATAACTTCCCGACTAGCACATGCACTTCATAAAGATATTTCATCGAATCCGCTTTGGCCACGGCGTGCACTTTGTATGACTGGAAGTAATGGCACAGCTTCTTAGTGAGCCAGATCATTGCCACGCACGTCTTCTCCACTAGTGTGTACTTGGTTTCATACTCCAGCAGCTTCTTGCTGAGATAGTAGATAGGGTACTCCTTCTTGCCATCTTACTCTTATGCTAGCATTGCCCCTATGGAGGAATCTTCGACAGCCAAGTACAAAATCAAAGGCTTCCATGGAATTGGTGGACTCAGTACTGGTGGATTTACCAGGTAAGCCTTGATTTTCTCGAATGCCAACTGACATTTGTCATCCCATACAATCGGCTGATCTTTCTTTAACCGCGTGAAAATTGGCTCACAAGTGGAAGTCAACCGTGCTATGAAGCGACTGACGTACTGTAAGGAACCCAAGAATGACCGGACTTCCTTTTCTGTTTTTAGAGCTGGCATATCTCGAATAGTTTTGATTTTATCTGGGTCCATTTCTATTCCTCTCTGGCTGACTATATGACCCAACAGTTTCCCTGGTGTAACTCCGAATATGCACTTCTTAGGGTTGAGTCGCAGGTTATACTTTCCAATACACGTAAGAAATCTATCCAGGATGGCAGGATGCTCCTCTCGGGTCGTTGATTTAACAAGCATATCGTCGACATACACTTCGACTTCTCTATGGATCATATCATGTAGCAAAGTTGTGACAACCCTTTGGTAGGTGGCTCAGGCGTTCTTCAACCTGAAAGGTATTACTCTGTAACAGAAGGTGCCCCACTCTGTAATGAATGACATCTTCACCTTATCAATCACATCCATCAGGATTTGGTTGTATCCTGAGAACCCATCCATGAAGGAACACATCGCTGCTTTAGCCGCAATATTAACCAGGACATCGATATGAGGCAGTGGGAAGTTATCTTTTGGGCATGCCTTATTCAGATCCCTGTAGTCGATGCATACGCTGACCCTTCCATCCTTTTTAGGTACTGGGACAATGTTCGCTAGCCATTCTGTGTACTCCACCACTTCAAGGAACTTAGCTTCTATCTGCTTAACTACTTCCTCCTTCACCAATGTAGCCCACTTCGGTCTCAATCTTCTTAGTTTCTGCTTTACTGGCTTGAACTTAGGGTCTATGGAGATCTTGTGAACTGCTATTTCTGTGTCTACACCTGGCATGTCCTCGTATGACCAAGCAAAAGCTTTAACATGTTTTTGCAATATTTTTGTTAGTTCTCTCTCTTTCTCGAGTTTTAGCTCATGTGAAATGAATACCATTTTGGGGTTTTCATCTATACTTATGTTGATTTCATGCAATGCAGTGTCATGAATGCTAAATATGCTTGATGGTGATTCAAATGCATGCACAGAATTATCAGGATAAACATCACATAAGTAAGCAAACTAGGATTTCATTGCATTGAACTTGTTATAAAGTACATCATTCACATTGAAAATGGAAGAAATAGATACAACAAAACCATTTTCATCTTCCACAGGCGGAGGGCCTTGTACTTCTTCAGCTTTCCTGTTCAGCCCCATGACATCATCCAGATCTGCAGCTACTTTGGCTTCTTGCTCAGCAGGAATAGTGGTCTTCTCAATTTTAGCCACTTGTGCCTTAGCCTTCCTCATGATCTCGACTATCTCAGCAACCACAGAATCCAAGTTCACCTTGGTCATCAGCTCCTCTTCAGACCCTTCTTTCCTTTTTCCAATCGCCCTGCTTAAGACGACAACCAGCGCCTCCGAAATTGCTTCTACAAAATCATCACAAACTTTCTCTTTAGCTTTCTGCTTGGGTACTTTTGCTGCTTTGCTATCACTTCAGAAGGCTCACTTTACAGGATGGTAGACTTAACAACTGCCTCTTCCACTACCACAGGTGCTACTGGTTCTTCTTGGCTCTTCTCGAAGTCCACAACATCAGAGAATATCTCAAATCCCAGGTATTCAATACTCCTGACTCTCACTGGCTTAGCTTGGCCTTTATACAGCTCTTCTCCTGCCTTAATGAATGGTTTCTTCATGGCCTTGCCATTTTTCCCTTTCTTCAGACTTTTCTCCTCAGATGCCCCTGCCGTGTAACCTAAGCCGAACTACTTTGGCTTTCTAGAATCAATGTTAAACTCGGGCACACCTTGTAAATTAGCTCCGAGCCCCATGCCAGGAACAAAATTCTGCTTGTGAAGATACTTAAACAACCATTCTGGCAGATAGTTCTCGTAGATGACCATCGGAGCATTTGTGGTTTCCTCCTCACTAACCATGGCGACTTGGAATCCACCAAATGGTATTATCTCTTCATTAACTACAGCAACCACGGACTGAGAGTCTACCTCAATTATCACCACTTCATTACCTAATGAGAATTTTATCTTTTGGTGCAGAGTTGAAGGGATGCCCCCCAGGGGGTGAAACCATGGTCTTCCCAAAAGCAGGGAGAAGGTAAGTAGAGGTGACCGTTGACCTGACCGGTCCTACCTCTACCTCGGCTTCAAAGGTTCTGATCATGATCCTTTTTGAATCATCATAAGCCCTGATCACAGTGGAGGAATTTTTCAAACTATCTTCGCTCAGTCCCAGGAACGGTAGCATCTTCGGGGGACATATAATCAGGGCAGATCCGTCATCTACCATCACGCACGGCATAACCCTATCCATGATGTTGACCTTGATATAGAGAGCTTTATTGTGGGCCCTCCCTCTATGAGGCAGATCTTTCTCAGAAAATACAATGTCTGGGGTTCCGACATGAATCTTGTCCAGTAAGCAGCACATAGCCTCCGGAGAAGCAATTGGAGACACCTCAATTTTAGACAACTTTTTAACCAACGTAGCCCTGTGTTCTTTGGAAGTCAGTAACAAATGCTACAGATTGGCCTGGGCTGGAGTCTTTTTCAATTGCGAAATGACCAGATCCTCTTTTTCTACTTCCTCTGGTGCTGACATACTGCTTGATCCAGTCACTGGAGTCTTCTCATTCTATTGGACTACTGGTTGGTAAACCTTGCCACTTCTCGTTACATTCTAAACTTCAAAAACTTTAGGCTTTTCCACAACTGGCAGCTTAATTATCTCATCACAGCTGTATTCTTCATACTCATCCTCTGAATCTAGGTCATCCAAACTCACGGGTTTCACTTCCCTTTGCTCTGTCGACTTTCTACACTCGGGCTTTGCCTCATTATCATTGGCCACCACAGACTGTGTGGCAGGGTTCGCTTGCAATTTTTGGGCAAAAATGAAGTTATCTGGTAGCCCTGACTGTACCATACCAACCTGCCTTTCAAATGTCGATAGCGGATTAGTCTTAGTACTAGGCTTAGCAGGCACTTGTAACTTTCCATCATCAATCAACTTTTGAATGGTATTCTTCAGTCTATGGCAGTTGTTGGTTTTGTGTCCTACCATGATGTAGTAAGTACAGAAATTATCTTTGTCCTTGTCCGTCGGTTTCTCGAATGGCCTAAGAGAATCCAATAGAATTCCATTCCTACATTTCGCAAAAATCTTGGCCAATGAAAAGGTCCAAGGGGATATGCCATGACCGTTCAGACCTCTGCTTTGGTTTCCTCGTTGCTGAGACGCTGCAGTGACCCCAACTTGTTTAACCTCAGAAACTTGCCCGCTTTTGCTCGCAGAACCTAAACCAGCCCCACTGCTTGATCCAGCTGTAGTAGTCGACCGATACGCAGAGCTATAGCCATAGCTTTTTCTACCCTTATGGCTTGTAGCCTTTTCCTCCTCATCCCTCTCGATTTTCATAGCCATATTGTATACCTCGCTAAGCTTACTAAAGGAGTGGAACTTCATGTTATTCTTAAAGATGTCTCTACTGCCGTCAATCAACTTCTAAATGAACTCATCTTCGTCTGGGCGATTCTTTAATAAAATCATCTTGTTCATCCATCTTTGACAATATTCATCAAAGGACTCGTTTGGCTTTTGTTTGATTCTCTCCAGATCGTATAGCTTTACCTGGATCTTGTTATTGAAGCTATAGTATTTGATAAAAGCCATAGATAAGGCTTCCCAGTCTGATTGTTCCTCTTCAAATAGAGAATTGTACCAGCCCAATGCTCCTCCCTCAGGTGTAGTCGGGAAGAAATTGATCAGTTGCTGCTTAGTGGTGCCTGCCTTCAACATTACTCGTGCATACAAATTCACATGGGCCTCTGGTGACCCAATCCCCTTGTGGGATGGGATCTTTGACACTTGAAACCCGACATGAAAGGTTTCAATACCTTTGTCGATCATAGCATCTACATTTACTCCCCTCTTGGAGTCTAGACTGATACTGGCCCTATTCTTCAGTTGGGCCACAACTTCATCCAACTCAGAATACTTCACCTTTATTTTCCTTTCCATAGCTTCCTCAATCTCTTGCAGCCTGTCTGTACTAGCTGAGGCATCAGCTCCTTGCTGGGACAATTCAGCCTGTTTGTCCTTTCCAGCCCCACTAGCACCGGTCTCACCAGTTTCCCTTATGACTGCCCGCATCTCTTCCTTCAGAATATCATGAAAGTCCTGAGATTTTAGAAAGTCTCTCAGAACATTAGCAAAACTTGGTGTTTGGTTGGCCATCTCAAATTCTTCAACAAATTCTGATTCTTCACTTACCACAACTGTCTTCCTCTCCTCACGTTCTCTTGCAGTCTGTGACCTTGTTCGAGGTCGCTCCAGTTTAGTCTATTTCAAATCACACGAGGAACGTTAGGGCTAATATATGCATGGTTGGATGACATGGAGGATGATGCTTGAATGATGCTTCATCCATGGAGATGACAATGAATGTGACTTCTTTCGTTTTCATTCTTTTTCTTTACTTTGGACATCCCAAGTGTGCCCAATGACATGCAAAAGATGCAAAAGAGTCACGTATGAGCCGCCACATGGACAGAGGTTCGGTGCCTTTGGGGCACCTAATGAATTTAATGAAATGGTCACGCGTGTGCCGACACACGGACAGAATTTCGACACTTTGTAGGTCTATGAGATGGAGTGAAAAGGTCACGCGAGGGCTGGCCCATGGACAGAGTTTCGACGCTTTTAGGAGCATCTTAACATGGCGTGATGTTGCAAACCAGTCACATGTATATAGGGACACGGACGAAGGTTCAGCATTCGTGGAACACCTTGCATGATTTAATAATGCTATGAAATGTCCCTTCATGTGTACTAATCCAGCACTCGGGGAGTACCTTGAATGATTTCACAATGTCATGAAGTGATCCTATATGGACCGTGATGCACATGCAGGATTTCGGCATTACCGTAACACCTATGATGAATGAGTATGATGCCATGTGATGACATCGCGTGAATCTTCACACGGGAATAAATCTAGGACCATTGTGGTCTTGTATTGAATAACATGGTGTAGTGAAATGGCCGAGTACAATCCAGTGCACGGGCAATATACGGGTAATTTTGGGATACCCGATATGTTATGATGATCGTGAAGGGTAAACTTGGAACATCCTTTTATTAGGTGGAATGACATGATATGGATGTGTATGGCACATGAAAATGCAAGTGGCTGCACGAAAATGTGGTTAGAACGCATGACACACAGGATGATGTCGTGTATGCTTCGTGGAAATGTCACACACGATATGCAAAATAGCATACAAATAAAAAATGTTATGGCTGCACGAAAATGTGGTTAGCGTCACAGATACGTCGATGCTTTGAAAATGGCTGCAAAAGACGTGGTAAGCATGGCACACGAATGGTCATGCATGTTTAATGCTTCATGAAAAGGTTAAATAAAAACACCACGAAACAAACGTTAGCACACGCAAGAATATGCACTCCCTTCCAACCTTATTTCTCCTTTCGAATGGTCTCGCATTCTTCCTAGGTGTTGGGTCTCTTTGGCATCAACGGGGGATACCAAAGGCACACACTCAATGTCCAATTTAAATTTTCGTTTTGGTAATCCTAGGGGAAGTTGCTAAGCCATTACATGTGGGTCAAAGTCAACAGGTTCCCATAGCGAATATACACTCCTCACCGTAGAACACGATGTAAGGTAATACGGTGCTATGATTGGTTTACTCCGTCGGGTGTCTCCAATCCTAGCGGTAGAGGTAGGCCACCTTCTTGAGTAAACCGGGCTTATCAATGTATTTGAGGGATTGAGAAGAAGAAAATGTCATGATATGCAAGGTGCGAACAAATATGGTATTATAAACTAATAAAGTGACTACAGGCAAGGTTATATTTCAGTAGTTGCCTAAGTTCCTTAAGTTTTTATGAAAACTTTTTAAGAATCCACTTCATCCCCAGTGGAGTCGCCATTGTGAGCAGATGACCTTTTTGGATTGAATTAAGGGACATGGCGAAGCGAACCGGGGGAAAGGAAATTGATAAAGTGTGTTTGAGTTTTGAAAACAGGATTTTGATTATCTTGTTTTAGAAAACCATTGATTTTATTTTGGAAATTCATTTTGTAGAAAACCCTTTTCCCATTTTATACCTAAAGACCTCGAAACTTAAATTTCAAGATCAGTGATAGAGTCGCCACCCGCATCAGCTCATCCGGGAAATTCCGGTATAGCTCCTTACCGAGGTTAGACTACCGTACCTAATCCAGAGATTTAGGGTCCAGGCAACTTACCTATTCAACCTCTAGCTTGCATTCACTTTATAGTTTATGTTACCATATTTATCCGCTTTATTATCCTTTCCTATCCAATTTGTTTTATATTTAACCCATGCTCATACAAAATAAATGGAATAAATTGCATAATAAGTAAATCATACATTCAATGTGACACCCAACTCCAAAATTTTATAACTTTTATACCCCTTCTAACATCTCTCGGACTACCAAACAATTTCCTTAATATCCAAATAAATTCCTCATCGTTATAAATCTTCAAATCCTAATATAGAATAATCTAATGCATTAGTAAAATTAAATATGAATTTTCTAATTTAATATACTTATTTGGCTTGGACTTGATAATTATTTATTATCAAGCTTCCTACGTACCCCAAATTCCGATTTGGGAATCAAAACCACGTAGTTCTCCTAATTTTAAAATAACTTAATTATCCTTTTTATATAACTTATTCCGTATAATACCTCATCCTATCACTAGTTACTTATACGGTCACTGTTCGTACAAATTACTATTCCCAAATACAGTATACCACTATTCATTTAATTTTTTTAAAAAAATCACCCTAAACACCATTTATTCCTCCAAATGTATTTCTAGAAATTTTCACATTTTCTTTGTATATAAATCTCACTTAAACTAATTTTCCAACAAATAATATAATTAATTTAACTCCAAATACTTCGACAATTCATATAAAATAATCTACTCAAAATCGTCAGAAACTCCAAGAATTAATATTGCTCCAAATAATTCATAGATCAACATAAAAATATCAAACTACCAGAGACTTGCCGGAAAATATTCCGGTCACCAGAAAATACCCATAATTCGAACGGAGAATACCATTAGATTCACAACACTGCTAGGAGTCCAAAAATACTAATTTTATTCGCATATCACTTCATATTTAAAAGTAATTTACAAAAATACTTGAAAATTTTATTTCTAAATTCACTATCACATTGCACTCAAAATAAAATCTCAACCGTACATATTGAAATTAACTTAGTTCTAAACACGTACCTGAAATTTCATTGTGATCGGACGGCAGAATTTCAAATTATCAAAATTTCCTTCTTTATACATATATAAATATATAAACACATTCGCTCTGGACATTCTCTCTTCCGCCCTCTTTCTTCTTTTATATATAAAAACAAAATATCTTTTCTGAAAAATTACTAATTTACCCTTATTTAATATATTTATTTTAAATTTCTAAATTTCTCCATATAACTTTTGATTCCATTCGATTATATCTTTACTGTGTATATAAATTTTCACCCCTAAACTTTATTATTATTATTATTATTATTATTATTATTATTATTATTATTATTATTATGTCATTTTTAATTTAATTCTCTCAAATAATTAATAGGATAACTAATTTATAATTTTGACGCTTTCACCTTTATATATATATTTAAATTAATCATAGTAATATTAAAGACAAAATTGTAAATCAAAATTTACATATAAAATTTCGGGATGTTACATTCAAAATATCCAAAAGAATAAAAATACAGGCCGCTTATACAACCAAATCGAATAAAGAGGAAAACTCTCAACCTCACATTACAACCTCCTAATATACACGAAGATCTAAAAAATTACAATTGCCTAAAATACAAAATAATCTATAAATTACATAAGAAACAAAAATTAAAAGCTGCAAAATAGATTGTTAGCACTATTATATCATAAACGCAAATAGGACTCAGATAAGACAAAATGGAATTTTAAGGAATTCGAGGACATGTAATTGGGGGTAACCGGGTAAGCTCGGCCAGTTCGCCCTGCTAGACCTGGAAAACGGTTTTGAAACGTTCCTGTATTTTTGTTTTGTAAGAAAACACATTTTGAAAACATTTTCTTTTTCTAGTTTACTTTCATTTAGCATGTGAGGTGGGTCGGTTTTTGGGAGATTTGGATCTCCGTCGTTGTTCTGTTCTAAATGCAATAACTTCAGAAATTGAGTCTAAGGTTGTGAATGCACACAACAAAATTCATTTTGATGATTCTTGAGATTTTCTGAGTTTTCTGTTACTGATTAGAAACTACAGCCGTGTGACTGTAATTACAGTCGTATGACTATAATGCAATTCTGATAAAAAAAAAGGCAAAATTATTTTAAAGGGCGGGATTTAGAGCCAAAATGGCATGAACAGCGGTACTACTGTAGTTACAGTCATGCGATGGTTCATCCTGCCCAGGACCAGAAAATTATTTTTAAGGTTTTATGTTAAGGAAGGGACGATTTACAGCCGTGGAGAGCCAATTAGGGTCGCACGACTGTAATTAAAGTCATGTGATTGTAACTACAGCCGTAAGGCTGTTCATCCTACCCGGAAACAGCAAAACAGAGCAATATGAAATATGCACAAAATCAAGCCAAAACACATGAAAGATGAAGCAAAACACAAGTATTAATTGTAGTTACCCTTGAAGTGTTTTTCCACCGTCAATTTGACCGCTGGAAACAACTTAATCCACTCCAAATTTGCTCCTCCTCCTTTGTGTGTCAAGGTTCCAAAATTCATCCAACAACTCCACCAAGTCAAGGATTTATAGTTATGGGATGGTTTGAGATCGCTCGTCCAGTTAATGCCTAGGATTTCTATTAGTTTTCACCTTACAAGCACAAGAATTGAAAGAGAAGAAGAGAATATGGAAGAAAGTGAGTATTTTTGATGGTTTTTCTCTTAATCCTTTTCTTCCCTTTCAATCCCTATTTTCCTGCCCAAAAATTCTCCTTTTTTCTTTCTTTCCTCCCCTTTTTTTTGCTTGCTGCTGAGAACCGGGCATTAATTTCCCCCCTCAAATCACACCATTTTTCTATTCTTAAGGTATGGGCTTCTGCTACCTGCTACGCATCTACTGTCGTACAACTGTAATTACAGTCGTGTGATGCAAGAGACTTTTTTTTCAGAAAATTTCGTCGCTTACATTAACACAATTATATCACAAACACAAGTAGGACTCATAACAGGATAGAATAGGGAATCTCAGGAAACGGGATCATGCATTTAGGGGATAACAGAGAAGTCTAGACGACTTACTCGATTAGACCTGGAAAATCATTTTAGAAAGGCCCGATAGATTTTGTGCTTGAAAACAATTTGGAAAAACGGCGTGGCTTAATTACATGTAAATTTCTACATTTAGTAGGACTGTTATCCTGGAACTCAGGGTTCCCTTCGTGTGGGTTTCCTAATTCCAACATCCATCTAAGGCCTAAGCTGTAACCACATAAAAAACAGTTCGATTTTGAAGACAGCATCACGTGATGACATTCGTGGGAGTCGTCCCAAGATTCTGCCTTCATCTGGGAACTATAGCCGCGTGGCTATAGCCGCTACAGTCGTGTGACTATAGTGTCCAGAACCCAAAATTGGTTTTCTTTATTTTGTAAATCACTATTTTGACTCATTTCGATGATTTCTAAAGATTTCAGGGAACCTGGGGGTCCGCCAAAGCTGGACAGTGGATCCGATTTAGATCGAACAACCCCAGATTCTAAAAAACCAAAATCAATGAAACCCAAATCTCACATCAATATTATTGGAAAACCGAAAACCATAATTCTAAATGTAATGGATGTGATTGGACCGAAATAGTTCATAACAGAATGATTAAAACATGAAAACTGACTGCTTTCAATCTATTTAGGGTGTTTCAAGTTTCTGCCCTGAAAAACATAGCCGTGCGGCTATAGTGGTACAGCCGTGCGACTCTGTTCTAAGGGATTATAGCTGCTCGCTTCTACTTAGAGCCACACGACTGTAATCAAACAAATAGTTTCTGAAAATTTTATAAAACATAGAAAACACATAGTAAAAGCAATCAAATACGAGTTTAAGGCCTCTCAGAGCTTATCATTTGGATGTTCCAGCGTGTTTGACGATCGGAATTAGATTCGGATGTCGAAATCCACTTAGAACCTCATGAACATCCTGAAATCCTTAAATAAACATCCTGAATCGATCTGAATGAACCAAAAGATGACCCGAACATGTGAAAGTGTGACTGGAAACCCTCACCCTATGTTTCTCTAGTCTGTATTCTTTCTATATCTTGTGTTTTCCTTTGGTTTCTTATCACTTTTCTCTCTTTTCTCTTTTTCTCTCTTAGTTTTTTTTTTTTGGAACTCTCTCTTCTATTCTGTGTGTTATTTTTCTCTTCTACTATTGTGTTCCTCGTCCTTTTTTTTTTTATTCTTCCCCTAAAACCTAGAGAATCTTGGCTTATAATCCCCCCTTATTTCAGAATTCTTTCCCATCAAATACTGATGTTAGTTATTTAGGAAGTAATCTGGCCGCCCGTTAAAGCCACGCGGCTGTAAGGTTACAGCCGTGCGACTCTGGTGTTACAGCCGCATGGTTGTAGTTGTGGAACTACAGCCATACGGCTCTAACTAGAGCTAACAAGGTTTTTCCTAAATCCCACACTCATATCTAAGCTCTCCAATCACTTGAAGGACCTTTCTCAGGGTTTCGGATTGAGGACTATTCGGTTTTCAGAGCGTCTGAGACATTCCAGGCAACATCCCACTCATCCTCAAGTCTGACTCACGTTCGTCTATCTTAACAGGTAACATAGAATTTTCATCATAGAGGTTGGGAAAACCCGTGATCACAGGAATTTCATTTCTAGATGAGATATTACCTGTTCTTTGACATTCATTACATTTAAAAACAAACCTGTGAGCATCCTTGAACAAGGAAGGCCGATAAAAACCTGTTTCTAAGACTTTCGCGGCTGTTCTATTTGCACCAAAGTGACCTCATACCTCTTGGGTATGACAATGGGTTAAGATAGGAACAACTTCATCTTGTCAAACACACCTTCTTATCATATGATCTGCATAAACTTTAAGCAAGAAGGGGTCTTCCCAAAAGTAATACTTTACATCCGAAAAGAATTTCTTCCTTTGGTTGTAAGATAATTGATATGGCACAATTTTACATGCAAGGTAATTAGCAAGGTCAGCAAACCAAGGTTTAGGATTTACTTGCAAAGCATAAAGTTGTTCATCCAAAAATGAATCAAGAATCTCTGCTTAGTCTCCCTGTTCATTCAATTGCAACCTTGACAAATGATCAGCTGCTAAATTTTTCGCTCCTTTCTTATCATAGATCTCTAAATCGAATTCTTGAAGCAATAAGAACCACCTGATCAATATAGGTTTGGCATCTTGTTTTGCAAGCAAGTACTTCAATGCTGAGTGGTCTGTAAAAACAATCACTTTTAACAGAATAAGGTAAGATCGAAATTTATCAAAAGCATAAACAATAGCAAGAAGTTCTTTTTTAGTTACAGTGTAATTTTTTTGAGTTTTTGTTAGTGTTTTGCTTGAAAATATATGGGTTTGAATCGCTTGTCAATCCTTTGGCCAAGAACGGCCCCAATGCAAGTGTCACTTGCATCACACATCATTTCAAATGGTAGCTCCTAATTAGGTCCAATGAGAATAGGTGTGCTAATGATCTTAGCCCTTAACTGTTCAAAGGCTTGCACACGTTTCTCATCATAATTGAATTCTTTATCCTTATGAGAGAGTGCAGATAGAGGCAATACAATTTTTGAGAAGTCTTTGATGAATAGTCTACAAAAATCGGCATGACCAAGGAAACTTCACACTTCCTTCACTGAAGAAGGAACAAACCGCTTCTCAATTACTTCTACTTTTGCTCGGTCAACTTCAAAACCTTTTTCTGAAATTTTTTGACCAAGAACAATTCCCTTAGTCACCATGAAATGACATTTTTCCCAATTTAGAACAAGATTTGGTCTCTCTGCATCAATCAAAAACAACTTTTAGGTTGTTCAAACAGTTTGTGAATGTTGTACCATGGACCAAGGAGTCGTCCATAAAGATCTCCTCTGTTTTCTCGATCATATCATGGAATATTGCCATCATGCACCTTTGGAAAGTGACTGGTGCATTGCATAGACCAAATGGCATTCTCTGATAAGCATAAGTGCCATATGGACAAGTGAAGGTTGTTTTCTCTTGGTCTAATGGATGAATAAGGATTTGGTTATACCCTGAATAACCATCTAGAAAACAATAAAATGCATAACTGTGAGCGGATGACGTTTTTATGGAACGCGCGGCGAAGCGGGAACCGGGGATTTTCTTTTCAAAGAGTGTGGTGATGTGGTTTGAAAACGGGTTAATCTTCGTTAAGAAAACCTTTCATTTCATTGGAAAAACCCTTTTGTAGAAAGCTTAATTGTAAGTGTGAATTTTGGAAATTAGGTTTTTAGAAAATCCCAATTTAAACTTAAATATCTCGAAACTTGAATTTTGAAATTAGATACAGAGTCACCACCCGGATCAGCTCATCCGGGAAATTCTGGTATAGCTCCCTACCAAGTGTAGACGTAGTACCTAATTCAGAGATTCAAGGTTCGAGCAATAAATCTACTAATCCTCACTTATTTTCAATTATTATTTCATAATATAATGTAACATCCACTTAATTCTATTCATTTTATCTTCTTTCATTTTTTTAACCAATGCTCATACATATGATATAAATATAAAAACCAAAATAAAGTGCAGAAAAGTAAAGTAAAGTAGAGGCCAAATTATACAACCCATAAAAAGAAAAAGCTCTCATCCTCACCATTACAACCGCCTATAATACAGGAAAATCTAAAAAGTACAATCGCCTAGATACACGATTTAATCTATAAAATACATCAAAAAATAAAAATAAAGAAAAATAAAAGCTGCATCCAAATACAGTTAGCACAAGTAAATAAAACACACCAAGGACTCACATAGGACAGAATAGGGGAATTTTAGGAAACGGGGTCATGCATTTAGGGGGAGTAATCGGGTTGACCCGATCGGTCGACCCGGTTAGACTTGGAAAATGGTTTTTTGAAATGCCCTGTAGGTTTTATGGATGAAAAACCAATTTTGAAAACCATTTGGCTCATTTACATGCATTTTTCAACTTTTAACGGCCCGGATATCCCGGGACCCAGGGGTCCCATTCGTGAGTAGGCCTAAATTAAACATCCATCTAGGGACCAAAAAGAATGTAAACACACCAAAATTCAGTTTTGAATAGGAAAAAGATGCAAAATTACAAGTTTGGGGCCCAAAAGGGCAAAACTGTAATTCTACCTCCTGAACTAGTCAAGCGGCTGTAGGTTACAGCCGTGCGGCTGTAGGTTATAGCTGCACGGCTGTAACACCTATAGCCGTGCGGCTGTAACACTCCATAATGTGTTCCGGCTGTCTTTTCTCGTTTTTGAAAATTGTTTTACAAATTTAGCGATTTCAGGTAATCTGGGATTTCTGGGAACACACAAATTTCAACAAAACAGATCAGAAGTGGATCAAAACAAGTCCAAAAATCCCTAAAAACTCAAAATCGCCAAACTTTATCATTACATCCATCAATTAAAAACAGAAAACCGGGAATCTAAGCATAAATGGATATAATTGGACCGATAATAAACATGAAAAACACATTTAATTGGAAAATGAAAGCATTATCGGTCGATTTAGGGCATTTAGAGCTTTTGCCCCTAAAGATCACAGCCGTGCGGCTGTAGGTTACAGTAGCGCCCCTGTAGATTACAACCGCGCGGCTGTAGATTACAGCCACTCCTCTGTAGGGTATTACAGCCGCACCACTGTAGGGCATTACAGTCGCGCCCCTATAAGCTACAACCACGCCCCTGTAGGTTACAGCCGCACGGCTGTAGGTTACAGCCGTGTGGCCGTAATCATCAGGTGGGGCATCTGCAACCGGAATCGCTTCGAAAATCATAAAAACTCAAAAACACCAACAAATAGCACCCAAAATGAATTAAAAAGGATTTTTAAGACCTCTCAGAATATACCTTGTCTGTGTTCCAATGTTTTGGACCACCAAGGATAGATTCGGATGCTGGGAAACGCCTTGCAATCACGAACAACCCAAAAGCGTATGCGATCTTTGAAGCCCGAGCGGAACCCAGAATGAAATTGAATGAATGATTACAGTCTAGAAACACCCCTAGAAAACTAGTTCGCTCAAAATTATGATTGTTTCTACAGATTTTATTAAGGTTTTTTTATTATTTTTGGATTAAAACACTTAATTTCAATCTTTTTCTTTCAAGAACTTTAAGTGTGGCTGTGTTTTCTTTCAATTCTCTCTATTCTGTATGTTCTCTGTCTCTCCTTTAACCCTAATCCTGGTCCTTATGGTTTTATATCTCCTATCTTGGTTAAAAATCCGGATTAAATGCTGATTGGTGTCAAAAATGGAAATCTGGTTATTACAGCAGCACGGCTATAGTGGCCTATAGTCGGGCGGCTGTAGTTGTACAAACTACAGCTACACAGCTATGGACTACAACCGTGTGTCTATAGTAGCCAGTTTTGCATTCCCACCTTTTTTCTCACTTTTCTCTCTGGTTCTCTTAAGTGCTCACTTGAACTTCTTCGGGGTTCCGTACCAAGACTTGTCACGCATATTCGGGTCATCCGGGATATCTTCGGCACCATTCTGGTGGCTCCAAATCCTCCTCATGTTTATCCGTGAAAAAGATAATAATAGCTTTCATCACTGAGGTAGGGAAAAAACCCGTCCTCACAATAACCAGACAACCTTTCAAGCATTTGATCTATGAATGGCAAAGGAAAATGATCCTTGCGAGTTGCATCATGCAATTTGTGATAATCAATGTAAATCTTTAGCCTGTGACTATTCTAGTAGGAATTATTTCATTATTCTCATTCTTGATAACAGTCATGCCTCCCTTGTTTGGAATAACCTAAACATGGCTAGTCCAAATACTATCCGAGATTCACTAGATAATTCCAGCATCAAGCAATTTGATCACTTCCACTTTGACAAATTCTTTCATGTTTGGGTTGAGCCTCCTTCATGGTTGAACAGTTGCCTTGTGTTCTTCCTCCATCATAATTCTATGGACACAAACACCTGGACTAATACCATTAAGGGCTAAAATCTTCCAAGCTAGGGCTTCTTTGTTCTTTTGAAGAACATTTAGTAATTGCTCTTTTTATTCGAGGCTTAGTTTGGAAGAGATAGTCATAGGTAAAGAGTTTGATTGTTCTAGGTAGGCATACTCGAGATGTAAAGGCAGAGGTTTAAGCTCAAGAGTAGGTGGTTCCTTAATTGAAGGTTTCATGAATTGTTTTGGTTTATGGTTTAAAGGTTCAATAATGGGTTGTTTGTATCCATAGGTAGCTAAACAGTCATGTTCATCTTGTTCCAGAATAACCTCATCATCATCATTATTGTCCTCCACCTGTTCTTCTGGATGTTCCTGCAAATAAAAATTCATGGATTCATAAGTGGTATCAAGAAAGTAGCATGAATCATCAGTTGAAGAAGCATATTTCATAGCTTCATTCATTTTGAAAATGACTTGCTCATCATGAATTTTTAAGATCGGTTGACCATTTTGAACATCAATTAGGGCTTTCCCCGTAGCTAGGAACGGTCTACCTAAGATGATGGGTACATGCAAGTCTTCATCCATGTCCATGATAATGAAATCTACGTGTAGAATAAATTTATCCACTTTAACAAGAACATCCTCCACAATTCCCCTAGGATATCTAACTGAACGATCAGCTAATTGAACAGTCACCCTAGTAGGTTGTGGTTCAACATTAAACCCTAATTGCTTGTATAGTGAATAAGGCATGACATTTATACTTGCTCCTAAGGCATAAAATGCATTATCAATATTAAGGTTGCCAATAGAACAAGGTATTGAGAAACACCCTAGGTCTTTCAACTTTTTGGGTAGAGGTTGCCTGCTCTGTAGAATGGATGAACAGCCTCTGTTAAGCTGTAGTAGAGCAACATCCTCCAATTTCTTCTTGTTCGCTAGCAATTCCATCAAAAATTTCACATACATAGGCATTTGAGCAAGTCCATCTACAAATGGTATATTAATGTGAAGTTTCTTAAAAACTTTAAGGAATTTTCCAAATTGCTTATCAATCTGATTTTGCTTTAGCCTATTTGGATATAGAACTCTCAATTGATATTTTGGAATAAGCTATTTACCAGGAATAGTGTTCAGAACAGGCTCGGCTTGTTCATGATCAAGCTTTTCTTCTGTTCGAACAGGCTCTTTTACTTGTTCTACTTTCTTCTCAAGTTGAGCATCTATCATTGTGGTTGCTTTCTTCTTTGGCTCCAGTAGTTCTTTACCACTTCTAAGTGCAATTGCCTGCCCTTCCTCCCTTGGGTTTGGTTCAGTCTTGCTTAGAAGGACTCCTTTGTTCTTTGGTTGTACCACATTTGACAGTTGATGGATATGGGTCTCCAAGTTCTTGATAGAGCTTTATGTTTGATGCATAAATTGCATTATCATCTCCTCAAGATTGAGCTTTGATGGTATAATGGAAAATTCCCTAGCAAGCGAAGAATCCAGTATTGGACAGACTACAATCCTTCCATAACTAGGGGACTATATCCTAATCAAGGCATAATTCTCCCTTACTTGCCTATCAAGGATTCTATATCCTAATCAGGATAGAACTCTGCAAAGGTACTATTTTACCCCAATTAGGAATCTTTCCTATTGGTCAAACAAGAATATTAATCCTAATCTAATTAGGAAGTTTGGAACCTATATAAAGGTCTTTCTACCTCAAAAGGTACAAGGAAAACTCTCTTATTTCTACGCTACTACTTCTTAATCTCTTACTAACTTGAGCATCGAAGTATCTTTATTTTATTTTGCAGGTCCTGACCTTGACTTCCTTAAAATGAGAAACCTCCTAGCGGGTATGAATTTTCACATAATTCATCATTAGTGTGGTGAGTGTGAAACAATGACTTCATCAGGTTTAGAGCACATAACTATATCATCAAATAATTTTTCAAATTATTGGATTCAATCGTATAAAATTGATTAACGGTGCTCTTAGCAAAATCAATCATTGATGAATCAATTGACGGTACTATCGGTAATTTTATATTATTGTGCTAATTATTTTAGTATGGAGGGTGGGTTCATTCGTCGATTTGTGTCAAAAATAAGTTTGACTCGGTCACATCAGTTGATTGTTTGGTTTTGATCATGGCATTAGAAGCATGTATATTAATGATTGTGTGCCCTTTTTCCAAATTCAAACGGCTGCGATGAAGCTTTAGGCACTTATTCTTGATTAATTATGCTTTATTATTACATCTAAGCATCCATTAGACAGATTAGTTCAATTAAAACAATTACACCACTAGCACGTGCCAATTGCTTTCTTGCTGATAAAATCTTAGTATGAGGTCATACGAATTTGAGAGGTGTGAAATCAAAAGTATGTGAAGATTATTGGCATGACTTTCTTGAGTAAATTAATGGCATGGCAGCTTTTATTATGCATTGTTATATCATTATTGTTGGGGTAGAGAGTCGTATGAAAATTTATCAATTGAATCTTAGATTATGGATCTCTATGTGTGTGTGACCAGCCACTGAGCTGGTATATATGTCTATCACAATTAATAAATTCAATTGTATACATAGATCACTAGGATTGTAATACACACATATATATAGTTGCTTGAGGCATAAAATTTACATATCTCAGTTCTGGCTTCTTATGCATATTTGGTACATAATTGTTTAAAGTCTTAATATGACTAACACAACTTTATATAGAGCTGTATGGGTGAAATCCTTTTCTTTGTTTATCTTGATGAATTTCAGGTTAAAAGAAATAAATACAATTTAAAAGAAAGAAGGAATATGTCGTAATTTCCGTGGAATCCATATGTTCGTGTCAAAGATTTGATTCCACAAAAATGCAAGAGCTTGGTAAATTCCAGGATGGGGAGAGCAGTGTGATAAAGAACTCATGTTCACATCAAACTCGGCCAAATAGGTAGCAAACATCTTCATGATTGATGCACCCATGATACCTTGCACTTCACCATCCTAGAGAAAGCCATTCCCTAGAGTTGGAGTGCACAAAACCTTTGAATAAATCATATGCTTTATAAGCAAAGATTGATTTATTCGACTTTACCAAACACTATCCGGTTGTGAAGAAAATCTGAAAAAAAGAGTAGCTCCGGAAGAATATATAAAGTACTATTTGGACGCAAAAATCTCTAAAATGAGTAGCTCCGGAAGTACTAGAAACGGATGCTAAGATCTCTAAAAATGAGTAGCACCGAAATCCAATAGCATAACCGGTACAGCCGGATAAAAGACCCTTGACAAAGGGGAATATTACAAAACCCTACAAACTTGAAAGGAAAAACCTATAACAGGTTCCTAAAAGTAATGGGGTTCATGTGAAGGACCTTGGCCCGGTTCAAGATAGAGCAGCACATAAAAGGTTAAGGCACGACAATGCTGAAAACCGAATCTTACAATATGCATCTGGATAATCAGACACTTGGAATAAATAGAGATACCTCCATAAAGATCCGAGTCAAGCAAAGCTAAAAGTTTCCATGCAGTTAGAAATGGGAGTTTCAAATGAGAATTGCTCTTCATTCGGTGAAACACATAGCATAGGTGTTTGGACTCAGTGCAAAGAATAATTAACTTTCAACCTTAAAAGGCTTGACCAGACTAAGGGGGGACTTCTGATGGCATAATGGAAAATTCCCTAGCAAGCGAAGAATCCAGTATTAGACAGACTACAATCCTTCCATAACAAGGGGACTATATCTTAATCAAGGCATAATTCTCCCTTACTTGCCTATCAAGGAGTCTATATCCTAATCAGGATAGAACTCTGCAAAGGTACTACTTTACCCCAATTAGGAATCTTTCCTATTGGTCAAACAAGAATATCAATCCTAATCTAATTAGGACAGTTTGGAACCTATATAAAGATCTTTCTACCTCAAAAGGTGCAGAGAAGACTCTCCTATTATTTTTTTACTCTATTGCTTCTTGATCCCTTATTGACTTGAGTGTCAGAGTATCTTTGTTTTGTTTTGCAGGTCTTGACCTAGTCTTCCTCAAAACGAGAAGCCTCCTAGAGGGTATGAATTTTTCACATAATTCATCAAGCTTGTTATCTTCTCTTTGATAAGCATTATGGTGGAAGTGTTACTGGTTGTTTTGTTGATTGTTTGCTACTGAAATGGTTGTTGTACTTGTTTTGCAGTTCGTTGTGACCATGAGAAGTTTGGATGATTTCTCCAACCGGGGTTGTATGTGTTGGAAAATGGATTGAACATACCCTTCTGGTTGTTCTGCACAAAATCACATTGTTCCATGCTAGAGCTTGCCATTTGTCCACTTATACAGTCAATTGTTTGATGATTACCTTCACAAAAGTCACATTAAACAGTGTAAACATTGTGAATAGAAGCTTTGTTGTTCAAGAGCTTGGAGAGTTTTTCTACTTGAGCGGATAGCTTAGAGAAAGCTTCAGCTCAGGGAAAGTCAGAATTTCTCCGACCATCTTCTCTTACAGAATGCCATTTATAGCTTGTGTTCACCAATCGTTCAATGAGCTCATAAAGCTCTTCCGGTTCTAGCTCTTCCGGGTCTCCATTTGCAACGGATTTAATTTGAATCTTATAAGCATTTATCAATCCATTGTAAAAATTTTGGTTTAGAACCTTGCGCAACAACTCTTTGTACCTCTCCCAAGCTTCTGATAAAGATTCATCTCTTTGTTGAGAAAAATGAGTGACCTCGTTCCTTAACTTTATTGCTTATCTTGGTGGGAAATACTTGGTCAAAAATGACCTAGCCATTGCATCCCATATGTTTATGGATCTCGGTTGCAAGTTCTTTAACCAATTCTTGGCTTTATCCCTCAAAGAGAAAGGGAACATCTTGAGTTGAATAACATTGTCGGACACACCATGATTTGTTCTGAATGTGTTGCACATGTTACCAAAATCTTGGATGTGTGCATTTGGATCTTCATTTGGTAACCTCCAAATTGCACCACGGCTTGGAGCATTTGGATCATATAGGCTTTGATTTCAAAGAGATTGTTCCCTTCATTAGGTATCACTGTGCAAGGTGAGTGTCCCTCTGTTGAAGGTTTAGAATACTCCTTCATTGTTTGCCTCGGCGGAGCAGCATTTCCTTTTGCCATGTTTTCGTCTTGTTGTTCACGTCCTCCTAGTTGTTCCACCGGTGGTGGTCTTTGTTTTAATTCACCCAGCCTTTGTCTTTTTCTAGCTCTCCTAGCTGTGCCACTCCTCCTTCTACACGTTCTTTCAATTTTTGGATCAAATTGGATTAGTGGTGGACCTGTTCTTTGCATAAAATAAGAACAAGCAAAGAGAACAACTACACAGTGAACAAACAAGTTAGATCCTACAGTTTTTCCTAAAAGCAAAGTAATTTTTTTTTTCAATCCCCGGCAATGGTGCCAAAAACTTGTTGTCCTAAACACATACATTAGCAAGTGCACTAGGTCTTCAAGTAATAAATTAGGAAAGTAAAGTATCGTCTCCACAGGGATTGAAGAAGCAAAATCTTGTCACTTAATAGTGTAAAACAGTAGAACGAGCAAGTAACTTCTTTCAAAAGTGTTGATTTTATACTTATAACTACAAACAAGAAAATTAAATGAATACTGCAAATATTATAAAGAAACAAATATAACAGGGTAAAAATATAAAAATTATTCAATAATAACTGGAACAAGCCAAGAACACAACAAAACAAGCAGTTATAAGTAATGTTTCTCCCTCTTATATGAATGATGTTAAGAACATAAGTTTAGGGTATCTTTTATGAAATTCATTAAATTCAAGTCTCCTTGCACCAAAAATTCTTTAGATATTCATTAACCAAGTCTCCTTGCATTAATTAGTCTCTAAGCATTAAGAACAAGAAAGCATTTTACCTAAGTATGCAAAAACCATAACATGTGGTCGTTCAAGCCTCGTATCCCAATAACATGTGCCTAATGGTAGTTTAGTTTCATAAACCAAGTCTCTTTGCATTTATTTAACTATATATGAGGTGGCTAAATTCATAAAACATGAAGTACTCCATTAAACAACCATCAAACAATTTTATTCATTCATAAATAAGAAGAATAGACTTACAACTACCAGCTTATGGCTGGTCTTGACCTGAAAGTTGACTACTCACTCATCCTCATATAGAGAGCAGCTTTTTGCATATACAATAGCATACAGAAATTTAAAGAAGAACGAAAATAAAAAGGAAAAACTCCTAAAGAAATGTAGGAGATTAAGTTATTGAGAGCTCCTCTTACAAACACAAAAGAGAGAATAAATAGTCTCCAAAGGTGTGAAAAGATAACAAAAGGAGTGGAGCAGATTGCTCACCCTGAAATTTCTGATGTGGAACGACCAGATCTAAATTTAGATCATATAAATTTTAGCCAAATGGATAAGAGTAGATCTAATTTTAGTCCACACAAATCTTAGCCAAAATAATCAGCTATCTTGCAATATCTAGCCCTTTTTCTCCTTGTTTCTTCTCTAGCCCAGCCCGTTCGAGTAATTTAAACTTGTTTCTCTTCTAGTCTGGCCTGTTAGAGTGATATTGGGTTTCAATCAACAAAAGTGAACAGCCCACTAGAACTTTTGAACAACCTGCAAAAAAAATGGGCTTAATGAGATATTTTATTCTATAATTTATTATTTAGCACCAAATAAATATATAATTACCCTAAACTAATAGGTATAATTTATACTTATAGAATACAACTCTAGTTAGGAAAATTAGAGAATATCCTAAACAGAATTAATATAATTAAATGAAATCCAAACATATCATAAACAGACTAAAAGCTGAAACAAATAGAATAAAACTAATTAGGAAGTCTCCCAAACCCATGAAACAACTTCAAATTCGTAGCTCCCCAAAGCCATGCTCTTGGCTTATGCAAAATCAGCTTTTTAGGTCAATTTTTAGCATCAACAGTACACCACAAGTTGTGCTTATGGGTTATGACTTCACAGCTTCATCTTCTATGCATTCCAAGCTCCCAAAATAGACACTTTAAGCTTTATTTCAACTCCAAGGCCCCTAGCACGAATAATAATACAAAATGAAGTAAATTCGCTTAAGTTAACAAAAAATATAGTAATTAAAGCTTATAGATAAAGATAAATTATGTGCATGAAATGCACTCATCACAACATCAACATCATATTCTAGGAACACATCATCAAGAAATATGAAAACAAATCAAAGAGACAAAACATTAAGAATGCACCAAATTCTGCCTCAATCTTCCCATGAATAAAACTACCCTTCGAACCTCCAACAATTGATCTGACCAATCAAAATGAAGACATAAATGTCAGGAAGACACTATTCAAATTTCACGGTGATCTAACGGTTGAAACTTTAGCAAACATAAAAAACATGTGGCTGGGCGGATGGAACAAAAACAACAATTTCTTCTCCCTTTTTCTATTATTTTGGTTGTCTTAACTCTTACCCACTTGTCTCTTTCTACCACTTAAATACTTAGTTTTCCCATATGGGTTCAACCCACTTGGGCTTTCATCATGGGTCAGAAAAGCCCAATAAATCTCCCTCTTTCTGACTATGAGGAAGAGCCCGCTATCCCGACGATAGAGCAACACACCTCTAACTTTTCCCTTGCTAAAGCCTTTGTTAACATATCAGAGCCATTATCATTGGTATGAACCTTATCAAGTTCAAACAACCCCTCTTCAAGAGCATCTCTAATCTAATGACACCTTACATCATGTTTGTTTTTCTTGTGGTAAGGGGAGTTTCTAGCAGGGTGAATCGCGTGTTGGTTATCATAGAGAACCATATACCATTGTTACTTGAAACCAAGCTCTTGCAAAAACCTTTTCAACCATTTCGTTGCTTCAAGAGCATCTCTATAGTAGAAAGTGCAACACATTTCTATAATCTTAATTGGCACGACATAGCTCCCCCTATAAAAGACATCAAATAACCAGAAGTAGACTTCAAGCTATCCGTATCTCCTGTCATATCAGAATCTGTGTACCCAACCAGCATTGGCTTTCCATTTCCAAATGTAAGACTCAATATGGAAGTGTTGGGATTTTTCACCAGAAATCACTTGATAAAAGTGGAAGAACGCGATGATTTCCTCAAATCTGTGCCCACGAGCAATTGAAATGGAAATTGAAATTAAAAAAACAAAATAAAACAAATTGAGATTCTCACCAGAAAATCTCTTTAAGAGATGGCTGCAGAAATCGAATCTGACTTCCTCCAAGTTCCTGTACACGAAACGGCTATAAAACACGACACGTCCTAGTGAGAGGATCAACCGGAATAGAGAGAAAGGGGGCTGGAATTTTTCTACGGTTCCAAGTGTGTCTTGGCAGAAAATTACACTAGGGATTTAACCTGGAAGGCCGAATTCCTCTAAGGAATTTTGGGCCCAATTTTCTTCTTTATTTTATGTGGGCTTTTCATCTTTTAAACCCCAAGTCCGATTTAATTCTCTGGGTCTAATTTAATTCCAAATATAATTTTAATCCAACATGTATGTCAATATATTATACCATATAATATATAGCATATATTTAAATCAAAATTAATTTGACCAATTAATTTAACCAAGAGATTAAATTAGACTTTCATAAAATAAAACACATGTAAACCTGTACATGTAAAATATTTCCACCTAGGAAATAATCTCATAAATTAATTCATTGAATTAATTATAAGAAGGCTAATACAAATATTAATCATATTATTTTGATCAATCCAATTGATTTGTATAATATAATTAATACAACTCTCTCTTTCCGGTGCGTATACTCCAAGTATATAGTTGATCCCTTAAGTTCGAGTTCAGATGTTCAATGTGTATGATCTTGTGGGCCCACCTTTATGTTGGCAGTGGGCCTTCGGCTCACAGACTGCAGGCGGGCTCTAGCAAGCCACTACAACCCCCAATTAAGATGGAGATAGCAGTCCAACTGAAATCATAACCCTGTAGTTTAGACTTGTACATCCCATGTCATTGATATCGGTGTCCAACACAGAGGCATGGATTGATCACCCTCTTTTGTGTTCGGACATGTACTTGATCCCGAATGAACTGATGCTCACAAACAAGTTCCAACTTGTTTGGGTGTGGCCACACTCTTATTAGTTGTATTCATTAAGAGGCTAGTGATATCTTCTTAGTGGACTACCGAGTGACATTCCCTTCTGCATATCCATAGCACTGCTATGTTCACTGACATACCCGAATGTACCCATACTTCGCACCCTGTTACAAGCTCTTTAGGTGTACATAAAAGTATGCCACTTCGCATGCAGCACCATCATATGGTCAGGTCAAAGGAACCATACAAGTACTACACAAGAATCACTTATGATAATTTACCATGTGGATTTCTCATTTAGTGGATCTATCTAGTACCATGCCCCTTTTGCATGTACCCATTAACTTGGTTGACATCCCATGTCCAATGGCCGGTAACACACAACCATACAACCAAGCTAGTGATAGTCTCTAGTTACATTCATTCCCATGACTGGAACAGACTACAAATCTCTTTATGGTCATATCATTTTCCCTATCCCTGGTCTTATTGCCAAGTGCATGACACTTGTCAACATGGATATGGATATGTCCATCGGATACTCTATTTAAAACATAGCACAAGATACATAATAAATAGATTAACGCCTTCATGTAATGACACAAAATGTATAGTACATAAATCCAATAAATGTACAATACAAATACAAGGACCAATGCGTCGGGACTAGGGCACATCCAACAATCTCCCACTTGCAATAGTTCTAACTAGGCATGGGCCTAATCCCTATAGATCTAGTATGACCCTCGTACTTGGGCAGAGCCAACGTCTTGGTCAAAGGATCTGTGACATTGTCCTCGGTGTCCACACTGTGTGATGAAATGTCACCCCTCTCGGCAATTTCTTGTATGAGGTGAAACTTCCTAAGCATGTGCTACCTGTTCTTATGTGACCGGGGCTCCTTAGCTTGTGCAACAACCCCATTATTGTCCCAAAAGATATTAACTAGATCTTGGATAGTTGGCACTACTCCCAATTCAGTGATAAACTTCTTTATCCACACAACTTCCTTAGCTGCATCACACACTGTAATGTACTCGACTTCTATAGTAGAGTTCATGATGGTCGGTTTCTTGGAGCTTTTCCAGCTTACAGCACCACCATTCAGCATAAACACATAACCAAACTATGACTAGTACTCATCCTAGCCTGTCTAGAAGCTTGCATCAGTGTACCCAGTAACTAACAGCTCTTCCTGACCTCCACACACTAAGACGCTATCATTAGTCTGGTTAAGGTACTTCAGGATTGCTTTGACAACCTTCCAGTGATGCTCGCTGGGATCTTGCTGGTATCAGCTCGTCATACTTAGTGCAAAGGCGACATCAGGTTTTGTACATAGCATGGAGTACATGACAAATCCTATAGCCAAGGCATATGGGACCAACTTCATGTTCTTCCTGTCCTCCCTTGTCTTAGGACAATTCTTCTTACTAAGTTTCAGCCCATGGCTCATTGGCAAGAAACCTTTCTTGGCCTGATCCATACTGAATCTTTTCAGAACCTTGTCTATTTACGTGGCTTGAATTAGGCCCAGAAGCTGATTGGATCTATCCCTAGGATCGTCTCAGCCTTCATTGTGAAGCACTTACACAACTACTACTTTACACCTTGTAGTGTTGGTATGTCGCTTCCAATAAGAAGGATATCATCCACATATAATACTAGGAAGGTGATAATGCTGCCACTAATCCTTTTATACACACAAGGCTCATCTTGGCTGTATGAAGCCATATTCCTTTATGGCTTCATTGAATCTAAGATTCGAACTTCAAGATGCTTGCTTCAATCCATAAATGGACCTTTGAAGCTTGCATACCCTCCCAGGATACTCTAGATTGACAAAACCCTCAGGTTGTGTCATGTACACATCCTCGAGTAGCTTTCTGTTAAGGAAAGTAGTTTTGACATCCATCTGCCAGACCTCATCATCGTACCAAGCGGCTTTGGCCAGCAGGATCCTTATGGATTTGAGCATAGCGACTGGAGAGAAAGTTTCATCATAGTCTATTCCATGGACTTGTCTGAAACCTTTCACAACCAGACACCCCTTGAAGGTGTTGTCGGCCTTTAACTTATAGCACCACTTGCAACCTATTACCTTAGCACCCGGAGGTGGATCAACTATGTTCCAAACCTGATTATCGTACATAGATTGCATCTCTACCTCTATGGCCTTACGCCAGTTGGCAGACTGTGGGCTAACTATACCCTTCTGGTAGGTTTTGGGCTCTTCCTCGTCAAAGATGAGAAGAGTGTGATCATCAGTGATGAGAAACCCATATCTCTCTGGTTCCCAATGATCCCTACCAGACCTTCTAGGTCCTTGTGTGACCTAGGTCGGTGATTCCTCCTGTGGAAGCTCCACACTGGTCCCCGAGTTATCCTCTTTAGGAGTTTGTAAGCTTTGAACTTCCTTGAGTTCAACATTGCTCCCACTATCTTTCTTCGAAATGAAATCCTTTTCTAGAAAGACCCCCTTCCGTGCAATGAACACCTTGTTCTCGGCGGGGTTGTAGAAGTAATACCCTTTGGTTTCCCTAGGGTAGCCCACAAACAGGCATTTGTCAGTTTTGGGTTCTAGTTTGCCCCCAGTCAATATCTTGACATGTGCATCACATCCCCAAATTCGCAGGAAAGACACTTTAGGTGCCCTACCGTCCATATCTCATATGGGGTCTTTTCCACTGCCTTTGTCGGAGTATTATTCAAAATGAGAGCCACTGTCTCAAGAGCGTATCCCCAGAAGCTTATTGGGAGAGAGGCATGACTCATCATTGAGTGGACCATGTCCAACAAGGTCTTATTCCTCCGTTCAGACACCCCATTCCATTATGGTGTTCTTGGAGGAGTGAGCTATGGAACTATTCCATACTCTCTCAAATATGAGTCAAACTCTAGGCTTGTATACTCACCTCCTCGGTCTGACTGAAGGGCTTTGATATTTCTACCTAGCTAGTTCTGTACTTCGTTCCTAAATTCCTTGAACCTATCAAGGGTCTCAGACTTATATTTCATCAAATAGACATGTCCATATCTGCTGAAATAGTTCGTGAACATGACAAAGTATAGATGTCCACCTTTGGTAGCTGTGCTCATAGGCCCACATACGTTTGAATGTGTTAGGTCCCATGAGCCGGTAGCCCTTTCAGCTTTCTTGCGAAAAGGCACTTTAGTCATTTTACCTCATAAACAAGAATCACATATATCAAGTGACTCCAAGTCAAATGACCCTAGGATTCCAGCTTTGTGAAGCCTAGCTATGCACTTCTCGTTTATGTGGCCTAAACGACAATGCCAAAGGTAGATAGGATTAAGTTCGTTAGGCTTAACTGGTGGGCCCTAGGCGAAGTAATGAAACTAAACCTAGAGTCGCACAACTAAGGCAGTGTACCTATCGTTGACAAGTAATAATTCTGGTTGGTCCTGTATCGATCCCGCAAAGAAAATATTCTGCAAACACTAAACTACTCGGGTTCCTTGCGTGTCCTAGGCAGAACTTAAATTTGGTTTGTGGTTATACTAACAACTAAATTATCCTACTCCTAGTTGATCTATCCCAGCTTACTTTGCACTTGAATTCGGGTTATCAATTGGCGGTTTAACCGACCTATGAATGCTAACGGTGATGGCTTTATCAATTAATTAAAACAGATGAATTTAACTCAACAGTTAAACCTTGATTATGTTCTTCCAATAATTCAACCTAGCATGTATGGATCTTTTAGGTCCTTAGCCGGTTTCCCTTATTTAGAGGCGGTCTAATTCTAAAGCTCAGAAAATAGGGGCACGTAAATTCCATAGTGTTGTCAATACTAATGGTTTCCTAGGCGTCAATCTAGGTAATGCCACAAATATGAACTTAATGAGTTAAGATCTTATGAGACTAGATTATCGTTAAAGGAATGGCATAAAGAGAAGATATAAATATTGAAATTAAATTGCAGTCAATTGCATTAATCAAGAAAGATGACAAGAATTCAATGTTTACAACCAAACACAATCAATTGAGGAATCAAAAACTAACTAATCGAATTACAAAAGAGAAGAAGAGGAACTTATGCCCTTTTGGTCCGATTAACCGGATTCCAGCGGTGTGAAGATGCTTGGGGGTGTACCTCTATAAACGAACTCAAGCTGGAATCAAGAACGTCGTAAAAGGGGGAGATTCAATGCAAAACGTCTACCAATTAAAGGTTCAAACTCAAAGTAACAAAGAGTTCAAGCAATAAACCTAGCTACAAGTTTGTGCTTTCTACTTCAAAAGTCTGGAAAAAGATCCATACAAACTTAAAAAATGACCTATTTATATGGCTAGGCTAAAACCATTAAACAGGAAGGAGGAAAGTAGGGCAACAACATTTTTCCGATGCTCGGCACGCCGTGCTAGGATAGATTTGGGGTTGGCACGCCGTGCTGGTGTTGGCACGCAGTCGTGTTGACCTACTGGACTCCATCTTTTGGCACACCGGAATGGCACGCCGTGCCCTCATTGCGGCACACCGTTCCACCCAGCTTTTCAGCACTTCAATCTCTTCTTCGCCACCATCGCTCCAACTTTCGGCTCGGGTCACAATGCCTGTCCAAAACAAACATAAAGAAACATAACCGCACCACAGCAACGGACCATAATCAAGATGCAATGTCCAAAATTACAAAAACACCCCTAAAAACACGAAAAACACTAAAAAGTTATGAAAATCTAATCAAAACATAAAAAATGCAAAATACGCAAGACCAAGCAAGCATTCACACAAAGGACTCTAAAATATTGCCGTTTAAACCATGAAATTGCCTAAAAGATAAGGTCAAAAACCGACCTTGTCATGAACCCTTTTAGTATTTATATTATAGACATGACTTGTTTCATTTAAATCCAGGATATATAGGCCATTATTTAATAGAGCTTCTTCATAAAATAATCCCTCTCTAGATAAACCAATTCTACCCTTAGAAATAGTAAAATGAAATCTAGAAATATCCAATACTGAAACAGAAATTATATTCCTACACATTGTAGGTACAAAATAACACTGTTCCAATATTAAAACCAATCCACTAGGCATCATAAGGTGGTATTCTCTGATCTCTATGGCAGCAACCCTTGCTCCATTACCGACCTGTAAGTCCACCTCCCCATATCCTAGTGACCTCTTGTTCTTAAGTCCCTGCACATTGCAACAAATGTGAGAACCACATCCAGTATCCAATACCCAGGATGTTGAAACAGTGAGGTTTATGCCTATGACATATATACCTGACGAAGATGTGCCCTGGGTCTTCCTCTGCTCTTCCAACAGTTTGGGACATGATCTCTTTTAATGCCCTGCCTGCTTGCACCCGAAACAGACATCTTCAGGACTGGCCTTAGGCTGGGCCTTAGGCTGTTTGGCCTTGGCTTTCTTCGCCTTGGCCTTAGCCTTTTCCTTGCCCTTGCCCTTAGCAAGAGGAGGATTCCCCTTGTTGACCAGCAGTACCGGTGGAGTCTTTTTGATCAACTGCTTAGTGAGCTTAAGCATCCTATACAGCTAACTAACAGTACGGTTCATCCCTTGCATATTATAGTTCAGGAAGCCAGGATTGTGTCCACCGCCAGGTCCTGTGAGATAAGCAATCCGAGATGGGCTAAAGTATCCAGATAGCCCTTCATCTTGAGCACGTGTGTGCTCACAAATATACTAGCTCCCATCTTTCAGGAGTGGAATGCCTTATTGGTCAGGTACCTTTCCTGACTAGCTTGATATTGAAACATCTCATTGAGAGTTGTTATCATAGCATAGGCTTGATGGCCCATGAACTGCTTTCGCAACTCAGGGACCATAAGGCATGCACCTCGTATTCCTCCACATGCAGCCGATGGATTACGTCCCGTAGGTGCAGCTGGTATAGGCCTTTCCAGCACATACTCCTTTGACTCTTGTCTTAGAATTATCCTTAAGTTCCTAGACTAGTCTAAGAAGTTAGGGCCGGAAAGCTTGTCCCTTTCCAAGATAGATCGCAGTGAAAGTGAGTTGTTTGTTGCCATTAGATTACTACACAGAAAAATTATAAGAGTGTTAATAAAGGACTTAACTTGTTTCCCATATTTAATTAATAATGAATCAGGTTATTAATTAACTCAAGTTGTTGGGCTCATGGGCCAAGATCCATATTTCATTAAGATATAGCCAGATGAGGGCCTAGAAAAACTATACCCTAATTATTTAGGTAGGAACACCGTCCAATCCCAACGTAAGGACTCTCGATTTGATGGGCTTGTTGGCAGGAGAATCCTACTACCCACGCTAAGTCAAAACCTCCATCCAGTGCATCCAGCAAGGGCATGGTCTACAACTGGCCTATCCCCACTTCGAGTCGGTTTTGAATGAGGGAAGCACTTTTAAACGACTTAGTAAATTCCTTTTGGTTATTAGATTCATTTTAATAACGGCTTAGATGCATAGGCAGGTGAAATTGGGTTTGTATCATACATTCATACATGTAAATAAATAAAGAATAATCAAATAAATACAATGGACTGCTATAGGCCTATATTACAATCTAATATAATTCTAGTAAACCTATACTAGAAAATATATCAGGTGGGCTCGCCTCTCCAATGGGCTCCTTCTTTATAGATTTTATAATAAATAAATAAAATAAAATTACAAAAAAAAAAAGAAAAAAAGAAAATGGCACGCAGGCCATATTTACCCAAAAAGAAAAATACAACCCAACTCGAATAAGACCCAATAGCATCCATACATACATTTAATCATACATCCATGCATCAAATACATCAATTTATAAACATGTTATAAAGCATGAATTTAAGCCCATTTCAATTATATCCTTAGCCATTATTTTGAAATTGCCAATCTTGGTCCATCATGGTTGTAGCTCTTAATGGGCTTTGGGCCTTCAGCCCAGGCAGTTAACTGCTTCCATTGGAATTGGGAAACTATGAGTCCATACTAGCCGGTTGGGTAATTGTGCCAAGAAAACCCGAACCAATTTCAATTGAACCATACTAATTTCCAAAATTATCATCTCATGAATAAAATTATAATCCCATTCAAGAAAACCATGTGCATTTAAATTACAGAAATTTAAAAACACAAAATTTTTAAACCCATTAAAATTTCAAAACTGGACCCTGGGCCCAAAACCCACCAAATCCAAAATAGGGCCCAGCCCGCTACAGCTAGGGCAATGGAGTTGCCCTAGCAGCAGCAGCCGCCCCTGCCCAGCAGCAACATGTTGCTGGTGCAGTAGCTGCTGGTCTCGGCAGCAACTACTGCTTGCCGAGGCAGCAGCAGGCAGCGGCTACTACCTGTGGCGTCCTGTGCCGCAGGCAGCAGCTACTGCCGTTGTTCCTACAGCTACGACAGCTGCCAGCAGCAATTCCTCCTCTGGCAGCCCCGTATCCACAGGAACATCCTGTGATTTTCAACCAAATAAAAAAAATTGCAGCCAATAACATAAACATATCCAAACAATTGAAAATCAAACCATGAATATAACATAATATTCCAATTAATTTTCAATTGAAGAAAATAATAGGGAAAATCACAAAACCGAATTCAAAGAATCCCAAATGAAATCATTCAATTTAAAACCAAGGATTCAACCATGTTAAACAATTTCCACGGATCAAAAGCCTGCTCTGATACTATTGTTGGGATTTTTAACCGGAAATCACCGGATAAAAGCGGAAGAACGCGATGATTTCCTCAAATCTGTGCCCAGGAGCAATTGAAATGGAAATTGAAAACAACAAAACAAAATAAAACAAATTAAGATTCTCACCAGAAAATCTCTTTAAGAGATGGCTACAGAAATTGAATCCGACTTCCTCAAACGTTCCCATACATGAACGGCTATAGAACACGACCCGTGCTAGCGAGAGGATCAGCCGGAATAGAGAGAAAGGGGGCTGGAGATTTTCTACTATTCCAAGTGTGTCTTGGATGAAAATTACACTAGGGATTTAACCTCGTAGGCTGAATTCCTCTAAGGAATTTAGGCCCAATTTTCTTCTTTATTTATGTGGGCTTTTCATCTTTTAAACCCGAGTCCGATTTAATTCTCTGGGTCCAATTTAATTCCAAATATAATTTTAATCCAACATGTATGTCAATATATTATACCTTATAATATATTACATATATTTAAATTAAAATTAATTTGACCAATTAATTTACCGAAGAGATTAAATTAAACTTTCTTGAAATAAAAACACATGTAAACCTATACATGTAAAATATTTCCACCTAGGAAACAATCTCATAAATTAATTCATTGAATTAATTATAAGAAGGCGAGTAGAAATATTAATCATATTATTTTGATCAATCCAATTGATCTATATAATATAATTAATACAACTCTCGCTTTCTGGTGCGTATACTCTAAGTATACAGTTGATCCCTTAAGTTTGAGTTTAGACATTCAATGCGTAAGATCATATGGGCCCATCTTTATGTTGGCAGTGGGCCTTTGGCCCATAGACTGTAGGTGGGCTCTAGCAAGCCACTGTAGCCCCCAATTAAGATGGAGATAGCAGTCCAACTGAAATCATAACCCTATAGTTTAAACTTGTACATCCCATGTCATTGATATCGGTGTCCAACACAAAGGCATGGATTGATCACCCTCTTTTGTGTCCGGACATTTACTTGATCCCGAATGAACTGATGCTCATAAACAAGTTCCAACTTGTTTGGGTGTGGCCACACTCTTATCAGTTGCATTCATCAAGAGGCCGGTGATATCTTCTCAATGGACTACTAAGTGACATTCCCTTCTGAATATCCATAGCACTACC
This sequence comes from Euphorbia tirucalli, assembly GCA_039660915.1. Taxonomy (NCBI): domain Eukaryota; kingdom Viridiplantae; phylum Streptophyta; class Magnoliopsida; order Malpighiales; family Euphorbiaceae; genus Euphorbia; species Euphorbia tirucalli. Next base: position 17,712,835 of record CM077633.1, on the reverse strand, counting down.
ATGTTCACTGACATACCCCGAACGTACCCATACATGGCATCCTGTTATAGGCCCTTTAGGTGTAGACCAAAGTATGCCACTTCACATGTAGCACCAGCATATGATTAGGTCAAAGGATCCATACAAGTAGTACACGAGAATCACTTGTGTTACTTTACTATGTGCATTTCTAGTTCAGTGGATCTATCTAGTACCATGCCCCTTTTGCATGTAGCCATTAACTTTGTTGACATCCCATGTCCAATGGCCGGTAAGACACCGCCATAGTCTTTAGTTCCATTCATTCCCATGACTGGAACAGACTATGGATCTCTTTATGGTCATATCTTTTTCCCTATCCATGGTCATACTACCAAGTGCTTGACACTTGTCAACATGGATATGGATATGTCCATTGGATACTCCATTTAAAACATAGCACAATATACATAATAAATAGATTAATGCCTTTATTTAATGACACAAAATGTATAATACATAAATCCAATAAATGTACAATACAAATACAAGGACCAATGCCTTGGGACTAGGGCACATCCAATAAGAAGTACCTCTAAGATATCTGAATATCCACTTAATGGCTTCCCAATGCTTCCTACCCAGATTTGATAGATTATGGCTAACAACACCGACTGTATGAGTTCATGTATGCCATGTACACACCATGGCATACATAAAACTCCCTACTGCTGAGGCATATAGAACTCTATCCATCTCTTCCTTCTCTTTCTTAGTAGAAATGCAATTTTTTTCAATTAGCTTAAAGTTGGTAGTAAAAGGAGAAATAACCATTTTCGCTTAATACATATTGAATCTGCAAAACACCTTTTCACTATACTTTTCCTATGACATATGCAACTTCTTGGCAGCCCTATCTCTAGTGATTTTAATGCCAATAATCTGTTTTATTGGTCCCAAGTCCTTCACAGAAAAAAACCTTACTCAACTGTTGCTTCAACTAGGCAATTCTTCCAGCATTTTTTCCAACAATCAACATGTCATCAATATAGACCAATAAGATGATAAAATAATCATCACCAAATCTCTAAACAAAGACACAGTGATCTGAAGTACTCTTTCAGTAGCCTTGCTCCCTCATAACTGACTCAAACTTCTTGTACCACTACCTTGGTGCTTGCTTTAACCTATATAAACTTTTTGAAGTCTACACACATAATCTTCTTTGCCTTTCATATGAAAACCTTCAGGCTGCTCTATATAAATCTCCTTATCCAAGTCACCATGGAGAAATGCACCCTTGACATCCATCTGTACAACCTCCAACTTAAAGTTAGCTACTGACCTGATAACAACACGAATGAATGTCATTTCCACAACTGGACAGAAAATCTCATCAAAGTTAATACCTTTCTTCTGGCTGAATCCCTTAACCACCAATTTAGCTTTGTACTGCGGTTGTGAAGAGTTCTCTTCTTACTTCACTTTGTACACCCACTTTTTCTTCAAAACTCTCTTGCCTTTAGGCAAATTCACCAACTCAAAGGTGTTATTCTCATACAAGGATCTCATCTCACCTTGCATGGCATCAATCCACTTCTTCTTATGCTCATCTTCCATGGCTTTCGCATAACTTTCTGGTTCTCTACCATCTATCAATAATACATACTCATCCATAGAATACAATATGGAAGGATGACGATCTCTAACAGACCACCTAAGTGGAACAAATGATGGTGCATCTGGTACTGGTAAGTCTACATAGATAATCCCATCTATTACCTTCCTGTGGAGCATCAATAACATCAGTACCCTATTGGTCAACATTCTAATTATCATCTCCTGTATATGTACCAACATGTTGAGGAGGACCTGGATCTAAATCAATAAGGTCATCCGTACACTGAGGAACTATCTTAGGCTGCTCTAGAAGATTACCATTATGCTGAGGAACTGCTTGTCCCTTCTCAACACCCTTTAGAGTCCAATCTTCCATAAAAATGACATCTCAACTTCTTACAAATTTCTTCATGATTGGATCATAAAACTTATAACCCATCCCATCTTGTTCGTAGCCAATGAACACACATTACCTGGTCTTCACATCCAACTTAGATCTCTCATGTTTAGGAATATGCACAAAGGCTTTAAATCCAAAGAATCATAAGTGATTATAGGAAACATCTTTAGTGCTTTAAACCTTGTTAGGAACATCAAAATGCAAAGGAACAAAGGGTGTTAGGTTTAAAACATGTACAACAGTACTTAGAGCCTCACCCCAAAATGATCTAGGTAATCTTGCATGTGACAACACACACCTAACTTGCTTTACCAATGTCTTGTTTGTCTGCTCTACTAAACAATTCAACTACGAGGTCTTTGGAGGAGTATTTTGATGCCAACTATCATGTTATCTGCAATAAGCATCAAAAGGACCTATGTATTCCCCTCTATTATGTGTCCAGATACACTTTAGCTTCTTCCCAGTCTGTCTCCCAACAAGAGCTTGAAATTGCTGGAAAGCTTCCAATACTTTATCAAAAGTCTCCAAGGTGTGAACCCATATCTTCCTTAAATGATCATCGATGAATGCAACAAAATAAAGAGAACCACCAATAGTCCTTGTGGACATTGGACCACAAACATCGGAATGCACCAAGTCAAGTATGTTCTCCTTCTTAAAAGGAGAATGACTCTTAAAAGAGACTCTCCTATGTTCACCTTCCAACCAATTAGAACATTTCTTCAAGTGAATATCATGCACACCAGATAGCAATTTCTTCTTGGACAATATAAACATGCCCTTTGCACTCATGTGAGCAAGTCTCTTATGCCATAAATCAATCGCATCAACATTCTCCACTACCTTAACAATGCTTTTGGAGATCTTTGGTTGTACCCGCTATAACTTAGAATGTCTGCTACCTCTTGCCATAATTAATAAACCTCAAGTGAGCTTCCATTGGCCATCATCATCATGCAAGCCTATAGAAATCAAATTCAAGCTCTTTTCTGGAACATGTTTCACATTATGCAAAACCAACTCCATCCTAGTGTCAGACTTCAAACAAACTTCACTAATACTAACAGTGTTTAAAAAACCATTATTACCCATCTATACATCCCCAAAGTCACCTATAGTGTAAGATGAAAAATGGTCTCTTCGTGATCTAACGTGACACGAAGCACCACTATCAACCACCCAACTCAAATCATCATGTGTAAGATTAACAACATCACAAATCAGGAAATTATTAGTAGTAGCATTGAAAACATCATTTTCATTACCACTGTCATATTTCTTCTGATTGTTCTATGTACCTTTCTTCTTCTCCTTCCCTTTATCCTTTTTTAACTTTCTGCAGCAGTTTGTGGTATGCTGTCTTTTGCCATAATGGTAGCACTCTACTCATATTATAGCATAAGATATAAATGAAATAAATTAATTGCCTTTATTAATGTCACACAAATAATGTATTCATACATGACTCTTAATGTATAATACAAAATACAAGAATCCAACACCCTAAGAACTAGGGCACACCAACAATCTCCCACTTGCACTAGTTCCAAATGCACATTGCCCTAATTCCTATAGATCTCATATGATCATCGTGCTATGTCTGTGGAAGCGCTTTGGTCAATGGATTAGCGACATTATTCTTGGTGTCAACCCTCTACAATGATATGTCACCTCTATTTACGATCTCCCGAATGAGGTGAAACTTTCTGAACACATGTTTGGATCTCTTATGTGGCCGGGGCTCCTTAGATTGTGCGATGGCCCCATTGTTGTCATAAAAAAATCAACTGGGACTAGGATAGTGGGTACTACTCCTAACTCGGTTATGAATTTCTTGATCCAAACAACTTCCTTTGCAGCTTCGCACGCAGCTATGTACTCAGCTTCCGTTGTAGGGTCAGCAATGGTGGCCTGCTTTGAGGACCTCCAACTAATGGCACCGCCATTCAAGAGAAAAACATAACTAGACTGTGACTGGTTCTCATCCTCATCGGTCTCAAAGCTTGCATCAGTGTAACCTGACACTACCAGCTCATCTTGACCTCCATACACTAAGAAAGCATCCTTAGTCCGATTAAGGTACTTTAGGATTGCCTTGAAAGCCTTCCAGTGTTCCTCCCCGGGGTCTGACTGGTACCGGCTGGTCATACTTAGTGCAAACACGACATCAGGCCTCGTACATAACATGGAGTACATAATAGATCCAATAGGAGATGCATAAGGGATCTTTTCCATGTTCTCCCAGTCCTTCTTTGTTTTAGGACCATCTTTCTTACTCAGCTTCAACCCATGGCACATAGGCAAGAATCCTTTCTTTGCCCTGTCTATGCTGAATCTTTTCAGAACCTTATCTATGTACATGGCCTGACTTAGGCCTAGAAGCCGATTAGATCTATCTCTGTAGATCCTGATCCCTAAGATCGTCTCAGCTTTGCCTAAGTCCTTCATTGCAAAGCACCTACTCAACCACTGCTTAACCCCTTATAGTATTGGTATGTCACCTCCAATGATAAGGATGTCATCAACATACAATACTAGGAAGGTGGAAATGCTCCCACTAACCATCTTATACACACAGGGCTCATCAGAATTCTATGTGAAGCCATATTCCATAATGGCCTCATTGAATCTTTGATTCTATGACCTCGATGCTTGCTTCAATCCATAAATGGATCTTTGAAGCTTGCATACCCGGTTTGGATACTTTAGATCGATAAAACCCTCAGGTTATACCATTGTGAGCGGACGATATGTTTTCGACGGAACGCGAGACTCCCTTTCAGAAGGGGCGTCTCGATTTCAGGCGGGACCCTCCCTTGCGTGGGGTTTTTGGATTAGAAATTCGTTTTTAGAAAATCAGATTGTTACGTAAAAGAATCGAGACCTAAATCTCGATAAAAAGTGTAGGAGTCGCCACCCGACTCAGCTCAACCGGGAAATTACAGTGTAGCTGAACCAAAGCGGGAACTGCCACACTTTTCAGAAATCTAGGTTCGTACAAGTCCCTTATTTCATGTCTAATCAAAATAAAATGGCCAATGTTCTATAATGACACTTTAAATTGCTAAAATTGATTTTATTGAATTGAAGCATACAGCGTGCACACAAATAAAGATAAAGCAGAAAATATATATAAATTATTACAACCCAATCGAAAGAAAAATAAAAACTCTCGGCCTCACAATACAAACGCCTAAAATACACGAGAATCTAAGAAAATTTATAATCGCCTAATATACACGGATTAATCTATTAAATACATTAAAAATAAAAAAAATAAAGAAATTAAAGCTACAAAGCAAATGGTTAGCACAAATATATGGCACACCACACATAGGACTCAAGTTGGATAGAATTGGGAATTTTAGAGTTCGGGGTCATGCATTTGGGGGTAACCGGGTTGGCCTGGTCGGCCGGCCCGGTTAGACCTGGAAAACCATTTTGAAACGTCCCTGCATTTTTGGTTTTGTGAGAAAATCATTTTGAAAACATTTTTTCGGTTTATTTTAATGTAGCATACGAGGTGGGTCGGTTTTCGGGAAAACCGGGTCTCCGTCGTGATTTTGTTCTAAACGCAAAAACACCGAAAAATAAATCTAGGGTTGTGAATGCACACTCCAAAATTCATTTTTGATGATTTTTTATTTTTCTGGTTTTTTCTGATTTTTATGAAATTTTTGGGATTTTTATGAATTTTTTTGGATTTTTAAGGAATTTCTGCTTCTGGCCGAGAATTACAGTCGTGCGACTGTAGCCCTACCTGAAGCAGAAATCGCCAAAATATTTAAAATGAAGGACTAAAACTGAGAAATTCAAAAACTGTGGTACGACTATATATCAAATGGCACGACTGTAAGTACAGTCGTGCCCCTGTTCTTTTTTTAACAAGAACAGTCGTACGACTGTTCTTAATTTTCCAGAAACAGAAATGAACAAAGTTGTATAAAAATGCACAAAAATCAACCGAAACACCCAGAAAGCATGAAAATGAGATGGGTTGCAGTGTGTTTACCTCTTTGGCGCTGATCCACCGTAGGTATGACCCCTGGCAACGCACCAATCCACAAGAAATTGCTCATTTTCCTTAGTGTGAAGGTTGGAAATGAGGTCCAAAAATCCTCCCAAAAGTCACAGATTAAAGCTTGTTTATGTCCAAAAACAATTTGGATTTTATGTGTGAATGTTAACCTATGATTTCTAATTCGTTTTAGACATTAATATTTTGAATTTAAGAAGAAAAAGATTGAAGAAAGTTGGATTCTTTAGTTTTTTGTTTTTCTCTCCCTTCTCTCTTCTTTCTCTCTCTAAATATTTCTTAAGATCTAAAAAGCTGCCAAAAGTCCCCCTTCCACTCTTCTTTTCTGCCTTTTTATTTCTCTTTCTTCCCAGAAAATCTTGAGCATTAAATGCTCAAGATTTTCCCCCATTTTTTTATTAAAGGGGTATGGGTTCTGCAACCAGCCCCGACTTGACAATCGTACAACTGTAATTTAGTTACATTCGTACGACTGTAACTACAAACCCACGACTGTAATTACAGTCGTGGTAATGAAGGCCCTTTTTTTTTAGACCCGGAAAATTCCGTGTTCACAGGCTGCCCCTCGTGTAGTAAAGTTCGATTCTTTGCACGGATTTAGGTACACGATAAAGAACATGGGATCAAAGGTAGTGTGCACGTGTGTGGCTTGTGGGTTAATTTTATGAGACTTTCGGTAGATAGGCAGTTTCTTATGATCCTTTTTCACATAAGAATGACGCCGGGGAAATACGGCTCTTGGAGCCAAGCGGTTCCCTATGATCCTTTTCACATAAGGAGGATACCAGCAAAAACATGACTTTTGAGACCAGATAGCCACGTATGACCTACCATACAGAGCCATGGTGTTTGTAGTGTGCAATTGGTGAACGTATTTATTCCTTGATTGATAATTTCGAAACAAAAATTTTTTCCCCTTTGATTCAGAATAAATACGGGTAGATGCGTTTTTGGTTACCTTTTATAGTCATGTAGGACTGAAATTGTGAAGTGTGTGATAGTTGTCGACTTGGTGCACTCAACGGGCTGACACGGAATTTCGGGTTCCGTTTTATAGTCGTGGTGGACTGAGATTGGTTGAAGGGTGTGACAGCCGTGTGCGACTTGGCGCACTCAATGGACTGACATGGAATTTCGGGTTCTGTTTTAAAGTCGTGGTGGACTGAGATTGGTTGAAGTGTCTGTGACAGCCATGTGCAACTTTCCGCACTCAACGGACTGACATGGAATTTCGGGTTCCGTTTTAAAGTTGCGGTGGACAAAGATTTGGTGAAGGGTATGATAGCCGTGTGCGACTTGGCGCACTCAACGTACTGACACAGAATTTTAAGTTCCGTTTTATAGTCGTGGTGGACTGAGATTGGTTGAAGATGTGAGGCAATCGGGTATGAGTTGTTATATAGGATGTGTCGAAAATGCAATTTGGTGGAATTGTACTTACAGTGAATTTTTTACGATTTTTCTCGGGTTTCGTGCCCCTTGGATGAGGCGGACCATCGCTAGTAAAATTAGTCACTGACGTGTTCGCCCTGCAAAATTACTGAAGTATCTTCCCGTGGGGAATAATTAAGCATTTGGTGATAAAGTAGGGTTTAGGAAATAAATAAAAAAACTAAATTGAAAATTCCCCCCTTTTTTTCATTACAGTTGTACGACTGTATTTATTTTCAACTACATTCATACAACTGTAGGCAGAAGCAAATAAAGGGGCGGTTTCTGCCCCTTTCTTTCCCACTTCACATTTTTCATCAGTTTTTCCTCTCTCGGGAAAAACCGAGTCCCAAACTCAAAATCTGCAAAAATGTTGAACAAGCTCAGAAACAAGGTGAGGAAACTCTCCAATAACCTAATTTAGAGACCCAATAACGTAGAGGATATCCCTTTTGTTAGTGTTTCCAATGGGTACGGTCACCCGCGGTACATGGAGCACTTTGGGATCAGATTCAGGATGGAGATCCCAATTTTACTGGAGATGGGTTCCCATCTGTCTTCCATTCAGGTTGGTACCCGAATTCAATCTCTAATTTTGAGTTTTCGAATATTTTTCCCTTTGAATATTTGAATCTGATTTTGCATGTTTTACTGCTTTCTGGGTGAATTGATTGAGTAGAATGCATGCTAGGAGCCCCTTGTAGTTAATAGGAACAAGAAACTAGGAAAAACAAGTTAGAAATTGTGAAAATTGCATGGAATTGGAATTCTGTTCGCAGGAATATGAACAGTCATGCGACTGTTCATCTTATTTATGAACAGTCGTACGACTGTCGTGTGACTGTAGTCACGCTCGTGCGACACGTGATAAAGTCATACGACTGTAGCTAAAAAACCAAAAAATTTTTTAATGAATAATTTATGCATGTTCCTTTTTAATTAATTTTGATTATGTCGATAATAAATTATGCAAAAATTAAACATGTATGTGTTATACTTCCTGAATGTGTAGGATCGGGCGATTTCCGATAGCGGAAATCTCTCTTTGCCTCGAGTCTGGTGGGACCGTCTCCCCGAGCCCGTGAGGGCTCGTGTTAGGATTCTGGCTCTTGAGACCTTCATCATGTCGTTGCCTACGAGCACGCCGCACACTACACGTGCTGTGCTGTCTACACCACCCACATGTTTCATCTGCCCATCGGGGAGTTCACCGTCACTCCCTCAGATTTTTTTACGATCACGGGATTTGGGTTCGGTAGGACTCCGATCATGTTCAACTGTTATTTGACTCGTCAGCAGCTTACGGATGACTACATTGGTAGATTGATTGGCTGCATCCCTGAGAAGGGGGAGATTCTCTGCTCACGGGTGGAGGCTTACTGGGCTGCTTCTCCATACCTATCAGAGGAGGATGTGGAGAGGTGCGCTCGGGCCTACGTGCTCATCTTGCTATCTTGCACCTTGTTTTCCACTGGGTAGAGTACTTGTAATATGACTCTGTTCCCCACTCTAGCTGACCTAGCTGCCTTTCCTACCTTGGATTGGGCTCGAGCTGTGATAGGGTAGCTATACTATGGACTAGACTTGTGTGTCAGGGGGAGGTAGCAGGAGATCCTCGGCTTCTGGTTCAGCCTTCTGGTATTATCTTTTCCTTCTTCTTCTTCTTTTTTTTGACTCTTTTATTAATTACAGATTTGGGCATTCGAGCACTGCATCGTGGAGCCGCCGGAGCTGAGGGACGTTCAGGATGACGACCAGCTAACCGTTCTGTGTTGCTAGATGCAGGGGTGGCAGGGTATTGGCCGCGACTTGCAGGAGGTCAGGTTGAGTTTATTAGACGCTTCCTGGCAAAGGGTAAGCAAACAAACCTCGTTAGTAAGAAAAATTTAATTTAACTTTTACTTACCTGTGTTGAATTTCTTTTATTGTATTTTTGCAGATCCAGCACCACTCGTGGCGTGGTCAGGGCACCATTTCTCTTCTAGTGCAGACATCTACGTGGTTTGACTACCGTCAATTTGTCTTAGAGTGCCCCATGTCCCAGGAGTGGTACCTGGGTGAGCACCTTCGTTTATCCGACCACATGGACGGCCCTGCTGGTCGGCTCGTACCTCCGCCTCTCCTGCTTGCATTATCCTGGCCTCATTTTGTTGATCCCTCTATAGATCCCGATATTTTCAGAGAGGGTTACGGTGTTGACACTGTGGATGGTGATTATCCGACTTTTATCCGCCAGTGTCTGCTGCCAGTCGAGGGTGATGCGCCGGCGGCCCCTCCCAGTTGTGCGGTATTCATTTATTTGGTTCTTTTTTTTAATATTCTTTCATTTGTAGGTCAAGAGAGGCAAGGGGTCCAGTTCTGCTCAGCGGACTGGTCCAGCATATGAGGGTGCTGAGACTGCCACTACTGGTGGGCATGCCCCCGTGTAGGATAGGATTCACCCTGTGTATGCTGGTAGCACTGCAGCATCCGCTTCTCAGACTGCTTGTGTGGTGGAGGGCCAGCTGATGATGGATCTCAGGATCGGCTTTAGTCTGATAGGGCTGGACGGCAACTACGCTTTTAGGGAGGTGCTGATTCACCGCGAGCGGCAGCTTGCGTTTGCCCCGGCAGACACCACTCATGTAAGTCTTCATCTCTTTTTTTTTTTACACTCTTATGTGTTCTAGATCCCTTGGGCTCAGCTGGAGGACATAGCCTATCAGCATTTGGGATTGGAGGCTTATCTGGTCCAGGAGAACGCCATGTGGGCGGTAAGCATTTTGCAGTTTCTGCGTTATCTTATGATTTATGCAATGCACGAATGAGTATGTATGTATGTATACATGTTAATTTGTATTGTTATTTTGCAGTCTTGAGTGCAGATATTCTAGGACCAGGCCAGACAAGTAGCTGCTTCTGAGGCTCGGGCCTTGGCTTCGGCCTAGGAGGTGGACCGGATGCGAGCTGATATAGCCAGGCTGCAGGCTAACCTGACTGGAGTGCAGGAGGACTTTGACTCCTATAAGGTTATGCATTAGAGTGAGTCTGAGGAGGAGGATGAGGGAGAGGATGAGAGCTAGATTGAGTTCTTTTTTTTTTTGTATTGGATTGCAGTAAACAACATGAACTTCATTTTTATTATTATGGGACTTGGATGCAACAACCTACTGATGGATGTTTATGTGTAATGGCATGATGTATGCGATATGAACGTCTAAGCAGAATATCAAACATGCATAATATCATTAAGACGACATCATAATGAGTACAATAGAGAAATTAGCAGTGACTCCGACTTTAGACATCACCCTCTCCTTGTTACCAACACGTCCTCTCGGTTTTCCGTGTCAGAAACTTTCTCTTTGTGATTTTTTTTGAATGATCCAAGAGTCCTACGTGAGCATTCCAGTCGAATTGATCTCTCCGTATGGATCCCTTTTGAGATTGGAAAGCACGCCTTAACATGTTCATCAATAATTGTGAGAACATTGTTGCTAATGACATCCAGTGGCTTGGCCTTTACCTGCCCCTCATATTAAAGGTTTATATTTAGGGTATAAAACACTGAATCAGACATGGTTCGTTGCGTGCTGGCACCCGTATGTGGACATTGACATGCAATGACATGAAGAATGCATATTGAACAATGAAAATTGCATGTAAAACATCTACAACATTATGAATGTGGATGTATTAGGAAAATCCAAAGTGTGGCTCTAGTTTTGATTGATGCCCCTTCAAATTACGAATATGTCCCTTCGGTTTTCCACATTGGAGGATTTTTTTTCTTTCTTTTTTTTTAACATATGTCAGAGTGTACAGCTGAGCACTGAACTGCATCAATTGATTACCCACTGGATCCTCCAAGAGTTTAATCGCATGTGCATGTTTCCAATTCATCTCAGATTCCAAATCACGTACAGTTCTCAGAGATGAACATAGCCTTTAATCCTTCAAAATACGGTCCCAGAAGATGAAAGAACCACTGGTAAGTAGTCACTTCCGTTGTGGCTGAAGACTGAGTTCTTGAAATGGTTGGTAAATGCAACTTTCTTTTGGATATCGGCGTAGCAGGCTTTGCAAGTCCTCCCATTCATGATTGATGAAGGGTTTGTAAAACCTGGTTGCTCCAACACTGTTGGTGAAGTTCATGAGTGCATAACCAAAATTTCCTCCAATCCTAGAGTCCATAGGCAAATAGGGGGAGTCATAAGCAGACTATTCTTTGGACTTGAATGGAGGGTAAAGGGTGTTGAAGGTATGGATGAAGATCAAGATGGGGAGTGTTTTAGGTTTGAAACTATAGGAGCCCAAATCTTTCACAGGTTTTTTGAAAATGAGTAAGTCAAAATTTTTCACAGAAAGAGTGCGAAAGATCCAGTGGTGATGGAAATTGAGATGGTGAGTCATCCTTGTGTTAACTGTAGCTGCCATATGAGAGAGAAATTCTTCTGTCTGCACTAATTTTTTTTTGAAGGAACTAAATCCAAGCCACAGCCACCTTTTGGTTGTCCTGCTGCATTCAAATTCGTGCATGTCATGTGTGTTTAATATGCCTTTTTAGATGAACAATGCATGTGTAATGTCATGTGCACAGGAATGTCATGCGACCGAAATTATACATGCACTACAACTAAGGAATGCTTCAGAGTTTTACAATAAGATGGATGGTGAAGGTCATTTGAATTTCTTGGTGGTTGGTGCTTTGGATAAGTTTGGGTTTTTATTTTTGGGGTTTTGGTATAGGGTACTTTCTGGGGTCTGAGAACAAGTTTTGCCTCCGGGAGGATTTTTTTTTTTTTTTTTTTTGGGTGTGATTGCCTCAAGGAGGGCTTTTGATTCAGTTTTACCTCTAGGGGGCTTTCTTGGTTCAGGTGCCTCAAGGAGGGCTTTTTGGTTTGATTTTGCCTCTAGGAGGGCTTTCTATTTTGATTTTACCTCAAGGAGGGCTTTCTATTTTGATTTTGCCTCAAGGAAGGCTTTCTTGGTTGGGGTGCCTCAAGGAGGGCTTTTTGGTTTGATTTTGCCTCTAGGAGGGCTTTCTGGTTTGATTTTGCCTCAAGGAGGGCTTTCTTGGTTTGGGTGCCTCAAGGAGGGATTTTAGGTTTTTTTTTTGGTAGGATTTGGAGTTTCAAAGATGGCTTTCGGTTTAGAATGCTTTGGGTATCGTGTGTGCCTTTTAAGTTGAAGCTCTAGGGCAGGATTGATAGCGTCTTGCAAGGATTGTTGAGTTGAATCAGCAGATGCCTCGGCGGAAGTGGTACCATCGTATCATTTTATTTATCTCACAAGCTCACCATTCAAGAGAGAGTTCGTTCAGGACCAGGTTCACTTTTAGGATCCCCATAATACTCAGAATGATGTCATGCATTTTGATATTATGTGTGTTGGATATGTCGTTTCAGATGGTCAAATACATGCATAATGCCATGGACAAGTAATCATCACACAAGTAAGACGAAAATAAATCTCATTGCATTCATGATGAATTCAATACATCCCATACATAAAATGAGTCCCATGTAAAAAAGGAATCTCCAAGAGGCATTGAACTCATAGAATCCGATTATTTTCCGATTGGTCATCATTTCAGCTTCAGCATCCTCGACCCACTCTTATCAAAGCAGACTCTGAAGTTCTTCATCATATTCTTCTCCTTGGGAGACTTGAGAAATTTCCTTGGTGGTTTCCCTGATTGCTCCTGGTCGTTTATCAGAGAAGGTCAAGGTTTCCAATTTTCCATCATCGACTAGCTTCTGGATCTCCTTTCTTAAAGTAAAACAATCATTGGTTCGATGGCCCAGCATCACATGATAGCTGCAGAAATTGTTCTTTTGTGCTTTTGCCGGCTCTACAAATGGCCTGATACTCTGCAGGAGATCCTCCTCTCTACGTCAAAGGAATAGCTTGCCTAATGAGTCAGCCCATGGAGAAATGCCTTTTCCGCTACTCACGGTAAGTGAGTTTTTGGTATGCCGTGGAATGGAGTCGGTATCAACATTTGTCTTAGGGGGCCTCTTCAGTTCTATTTCATCAGTCGACCTTGGCAAACCCGAGTCTTTGAGAGAGGGCCTTTGAAGGTGTCAAGGGCGAATGTTAGCAAACTGGGCATTCTGTTCCTTGCTAGCATCAGTATTGGAGTCTGAGAATATGGTATTTTCCATTTTCCCTTAAAGTTCTGCCACTCGTGCTTCCAATTCAGTGCACCTTACTGTCAGCCTTTCTACTCTGTCAAGATCATCTCTTAGCACTTGGCTGCCTTTCGAAACTGTGATGAAGCAATATGATCCTCCACGATATCCATTATGGAGTTGAAGTTCATTAGGTTGGCCATTCTTAAAATCTTTTCCCTTTTCCCTCTGATAAGAACACTTATTAGCATTGACGGGCGCATACACATGAAGAATACTAAATCACAGATGATATAGGCATGAATGCATGATGGGATATGTATGCACCTGAATGATTAGTTGCATATATAATGTCACGAGGGAGATGATGATGAGGATGATTTTTTTTTTTTGGACATTCCAAGAACACCCAATGCCATGCAAGAGATAATGCGAAAAGATCACGTGTGGACCGCCACACAAACAGGGGTTCAGCGCTTTTGGAGCACCTAGTGAATATCGTGAAATGATCGCATGTGTACCAACATACGGACAGAGTTTCGACGCCTTGTATGTCTATGAGATGAAGTGAAATGGTCACATAGGGGCCGGCCCATGGACAGAGTTCTGATGCTTTTGAGGCATATGATATGAGATGATGTTTATGGACAAGTCACGTGTAGGCAAGAACACGGACGGAAGTTCAGCATTCATGGAACGCCTTTCATGATTCGGTAATGCTATGAAATGCCCCTATATGCGTAATAATCCGGTACTCGTGGAGCACCTCAAATGATACAATAATGTCATGTAACAATCCGAAATGGATCGCGACACACCAACAGAACTTTGGCATCTCCACGACACCAATGATAAATGACGTGAAGCCATGCAATGATGTCATGTGGCCTGCCACACGAAAAAAAAGACGTAAGACCATTGTGGTCTCTTATTGAATGAAATGGTATAGTGAAATGGCCGAGTGTATTCCGGTACACAGGCAGAACACAGGTAGTTTTAGGACTCCTGATATGTTATGAAATGAAATGACCGTAAAGGGTATCCTCAGAATGTCCTTAATTTAAATGATATGAAATGATGTGAATGCTTGTGTCACACAAAATGCAAGTGGTTGCGCAAAAACGTGGTTAGGATGCATGACATACATGATGATGTTGTGTATGCTTTGCGAAGATAACAATATACATGACGTAAATGTGCATGGCACACAAATAAAATGTCGTGGCTGCATAAAAATGTGGTCAGAATAAATGCCATGCTTATGTTGATGTCATGAAAATGGTTGCACGAAAACGTAGTTAGAATGGCACATAGGCAAAGTTTCGGCGCTCAGGGAGCACCTTGGGTTTTTGTGATGTGAAATGAGATGAACATACGTGTGGCACATGGTCGGGATTTCGACACTCGGGGAGCACCTAAATGATTTGATGAATGAAATGTAATTTTTTGGCACTCATGGAGCGCCTAAATGATTTAATGTGTGAAATGAGATTTTTCAGCGCTCGTGGTGCACCTAAATGGCTTAATGGACGTGATGCAATTTTTCGGCGCTCGTGGAACGCCTAAGTGACTTGATGTATGCGATGGAATTTTTTGGCACTCGTGAGCACCTAAATGCGTGAAATGTAATTTTTTCAGCGCTCGTGGAGCACCTAAATGATTTAATGCATGAAATGGAATTTTTTTCGTGCTCGTGGAGCACCTAAATGATTTAATGGATGCGATGAAATCTTTCGGTGCTCGTGGAGTACCTAAATGATTGAATGTATGTGATGAAATTTTTCGGTGCTCGTGGAGCACCTAACTAATTTAATGGATGAAATGTAATTTTTTCGGCACTCGTGGAGCTCCTAAATGATTTAATAGAATGAAATGAATTTTTCGGTGCTTGTGGAGCACCTAAATGATTTCCTACTTGGTAGGCGGCGTAATGTGTGTGACCCTTTGGGGTTGTTCAAGGCCCACGTGAATGTTTTATGCATGACATGTGTTCCATATGGCTATAAAACAAGTCGATTAATGCTTATGACACTCAAATGATGTCTATGAATTAATGTTTTTCACACAATGAAAAGATGCATGGCTGCAAAAAAATGTGGTTAGTATAAATGTCACACGGGTGATTAATGTATTTACACACAAAAAATGGAAATGGCTGTACAAAAAAATGTGAGTTAGTATCATACAAATGCTTTATATGTGGTATATTATGTTCATGAAAAATGATGTTGATGATGGTATGTTATGAAGAACGAGAAACATGTAGCATATAGCACACGAAACGTATTCCTGCAACCTTATTCCTCCAAACGTGGTCAATTTGAGAAAATTCTAGCCGAGTCCTAGGAGGGGTTCTCTTCGATCACCAACCGGGGATGATGAAGGCGTAATTTGGAAATATTCATACAATTTATTTTGGTATCCTAAGGGAATCCAACTAGGGTTGCTTAAATGAGTTCGGTCCAAGTCGGGATATCATCAAGGCTTCCAAAGCAAAATATACTCCTCACTTCTCCCCACTTAAGGGTTCGAACGAAGGGGTTCGTACAAGGCTATGAGTGGTATTTCTTATCCATGCCCCTAAGACCAAGAGTTACATAGGCGACACTTCAACAATTCACCGGGCTAAATAATGGATACTTAACCTAATGCAAGAATGTCTAACTATAAAAATGCATAAAATGCCATACAAGAATCATCCGCCTTATTTCGATTAGACATTTTTCAGGGCTTGTCAAATTCTTTTAAGTTTTTGGAAAACTTTTTGTAAGAAATCCCCAGCGGAATCGCCACTGTGAGCGGACGACACTTTTTCGATGGAACATGAGACTCCCTTTCGAAAGGGGCGCCTCAATTTCGGGTGGAAACCTCCCTCACGTGGGGTTTTTAGATTAGAAATTCGTTTTCAGAAAATTGGATTGTTACGTAAAAGAATTGAGACCTAAATCTCGATAAAAAGTGTAGGAGTCGCCACCCGGCTCAGCTTAACCGGGAAATTACAGTGTAGCTGAACCAAAGCGGGAACTGCCACACTTTTCAGAGATCTAGGTTTGGACAAGTCCCTTATTTCATGTCTAATCAAAATAAAATGGCCAATGTTCTATAATGAAACTTTAAATTGCCAAAATTGATTTTATTAAATTGAAGCATACAGCGTGCACACAAATAAAGATAAAGCAGTAAATATATATAAATTATTACAACCCAATTGAAAGAAAAATAAAAACTCTCAGCCTCACAATACAAACGCCTAAAATACACTAGAATCTAAGAAAATTTATAATCGCCTAATATACACGGATTAATCTATTAAATACATTAGAAATTAAAAAAATAAAGAAATTACAGCTGCAAAACAAATGGTTAGCACAAATATATGGCACACCACACATAGGACTCAAGTTGGATAGAATTGGGAATTTTAGAGTTCGGGGTCATGCATTTGGGGGTAACCGGGTCGGCCCGGTCGGTCGGCCCGGTTAGACCTGTTAAACCATTTTCAAACGTCCCTGTATTTTTGGTTTTGTGAGAAAATCATTTTGAAAACATTTTTCCGGTTTATTTTAATTTAGCATACGAGGTGGGTCGGTTTTCGGGAGAACCGGGTCTCCGTTGTGATTTTGTTCTAAATGCAAAAACACCGAAAAATAAATCTAGGGTCGTGAATGCACACTCCAAAATTCATTTTTGATGATTTTTTATTTTTCTGGATTTTTCTGATTTTTATGAAATTTTTGGGATTTTTATGAATTTTTTTGGATTTTTAGGGAATTTCTGTTTCTGGCCGAGAATTACAGTTGTGCGACTGTGATTACAGTCGTACGACTGTAATTATAATCATGCGACTGCAGCCCTACCTGAAGCAGAAATCGCCAAAATATTTAAAATGAAGGACTAAAACTAAGAAATTCAAAAACAGTGGTACGACTATATATCAAATGGCACGACTGTAAGTGCAGTCGTGCCCTTGTTCTTTGAGACAAGAACAGTCGTACGACTGTTCTTAATTTTCCAGAAACAGAAATGAACAAAGTTGTATAAAAATGCACAAAAATCAACCGAAACACCCAAAAAGCATGAAAATGAGATGGGTTGAAGTGTGTTTACATCTTTGGAGCTGATCTACCGTAGGTATGACCCCTGGCAACGCACCAATCCACAAGAAATTGCTCATTTTCCTTAGTGTGTCAAGGTTCGAAATGAGGTCCAAAAATCCTCCCAAAAGTCACGGATTCAAGCTTGTTTATGTCCAAAAACGATTTGGATTTTATGTGTGAATGTTAACCTATGATTTCTAATTCGTTTTAGACATTAATATTCTGAATTTAAGGAGAAAAAGATTGAAGAAAGTTGGATTCTTTCGTTTTTTGTTTTTCTATCCCTTCTCTCTTCTTTCTCTCTTTAAATATTTCTTGAGATCTAAAAAACTGCCAAAAGTCCCCCTTCCACTCTTCTTTTCTGCCTTTTTATTTCTCTTTCTTCCAAGAAAATCTTGAGAATTAAATGCTCAAGATTTTCCCCCATTTTTTATTAAAGGGGTATGGGTTCTGCAACCTACCCAACTTGACAATCGTACGACTATAATTTAGTTATAGTCATATGACTGTAACTAAAAACCCACGACTGTAATTACAGTCGTGGTAATGAAGGCCCTTTTTTTTAGACCTGGAAAATTCCATGTTCACAGCCATGTACACATCCTCGAGTAGCTTTCCATTAAGGAAAGCGGTGTTAACATCTATCTGCCATATCTCATAATCGTACCATGCAGCTATGGCTAGTAGTATCGTAATGGATTTGAGCATAGCAACTGGTGAAAAGGTTTCATCATAGTCAATTCCTTGAACTTGCCTGAATCCTTTTGCCACCAATCGCCCCTTGAAGGTGTTGTCAACCTTTAACTTGAAACACCACTTGTAACCTATCACCTTAGCACCCAGAGGTGGATCCACCAAGTTCCATACTTGGTTATCGTGTATAGATTGCATCTCAGCCTCTATGGCTTTGCGCCATTGATCTGAGTGTGGGCTTTCAACAGCCTCCTGATAGGTCTTGGGCTCCTCTTGGTCAACGAGCATAAGGTCCCCATCGTCACGAGAAAGCCATACCTCTCTGGCTAATGATGTGTCCTACTAGACCTTCTAAGGTCCTGTGCAACCGGTTCTGGTTCCTCAATTTCTTGAGTAGTCAGATCAGTTCCCGAAGCATCCTCAGCAGTAGCTGCAGGAGTTTGTGAGTCTTGAACTTCTGAAAGTTCAACATTACTCCCACTGTCTCTCTTGGAAAGGAATTCCTTCTCCAGGAAGACTACATTTCTGGCTATGAAAACATTGTTTTCGGCCGGATCGTAGAAGTAATAACCCTTAGTTTCCTTAGGGTAACCCACAAACTGGCACTTGACAGATTTGGACTCAAGTTTGCCAATTGTCAATTTCTTAACATGTGCATCACAGCCCCAAATCTTCAAGAAGGAAACATTGGGCTTTCGGCCCTTCCATAGTTCATATGGTGTTTGATAAGGTTGGTTTTTGACCTTATCTTTTAGGCAATTTCGTGGTTTAAACGGCAATATTTTAAAGTCCTTTGTGTGAATGCTTGTTTGGTCTTGCGTATTTTGTGATTTTTATGTTTTGGATAGATTTTCATAACTTTTAGTATTTTTTCGTGTTTTTAGGGGTGTTTTTGTAATTTTGGACAATGCGTCTTGATTGTGGTCCATGGCTGTGGTGGGTTATGTTTCTTTATGTTTGTTTTGGACAGGCATTATGACCCGGACCGAAAGTTGGAGCGATGGCAGCGAAGAAGAGATTGAAGTGCTGAAAAGCAAGGTGGCACGGCGTGCCGCAATAAGGGCACGGCGTGCCATTCCACCATGCCAAAAGACGGAGTCCAGTGGATCTGCATGAATGCGTGCCACCACCAGCACGGCATGCCAACCCCAAATCTACCCAGCACGACGTGCCACCACCACTAGCACGGCGTGCCGAGCTCCGGAATTCTGCTGTTGCCCTACTTTCCTCCTTCCTGTTTAGTGGTTTTACCTAGCCCTATAAATAGGTTATTTTCTAAGTTTTATGGATCTTTTTCCAGACTTTTAAAGTAGAAAGCACAAACTTGTAGCTAGGTTTATTGCTTGAACTCTTTGTTACTTTGAGTTTGAACCCTCAATTGGTAGAAGTTCTGCACTGAATCTTCCCCTTTTGCGACGTTCTTGGTTCCGGATTGAGTTCGTTTATAGAGGTACACCCCAAGCATCTTCACATCGCTGGAATCCGGTTAATCAGACCAAAAGGGCATAAGTTCCTCTTCTTCTCTTTTGTAATTCGATTAGTTAGTTTTTGATTCCTCAATTGATTATGTTTGGTTGTAAACATTGAATTCTTATCATCTTTCTTGATTAATACAATTGACTGCAATTTAATTTCAATATTTACACCTTTTCTTTATGCAATTCCTTTAATGATAATCTATCTCATAAGATCTTAACTTATTAAGTTCATATTTGTGGCATTACCTAGATTGACGCCTAGGAAACCATTAGTATTGACAACACTGTGGAATTTACGTGCCCCTATTTTCTGAGCTTTAGAATTAGACCGCCTCTAAACAAGGGAAACCGGCTAAGGACCTAAAAGATCTAGACACGCTAGGTTGAATCATTGAAAGAACATAATTAAGGTTCAATTGTTGAGTTAAATTCATCTATTTTAATTAATTGATAAAGCCATCACCATTAGCATTCATAGGTCGGTTAAACCGCCAATTGATAACCCGAATTCAAAGTGTAAAGTAAGCTGGGATAGATCAACTAGGAGAAGGATAATTTAGTTGTTAGTATAATCACAACCCAAAATTAAGTTCCGCTTAGGACAGGCAAGGAACCCGAGTAGTTTAGTGTTTGCAGAATATTTTCTCTGTGGGATCGATACCTGGACCAACCAGAATTATTACTTGTCAACGATAGGTACACTGCCTTAGTTGTGTTACTCTAGGTTTAGTTTCATTACTTCACCTAGGACCCTTCAAGTTTTTTGGCACCGTTGCCGGGGAGATTATTTTCCTGCATCATTGAACCAAAGGTCTATCTGCTGATCTAGGTACTGTTTATGTGCATATGGTTATGTAATTTTTCTTTTTGTGGATATTAGTTGTAAGTTTTTTTTTATTTTTTTCTCTGTGTGTGTGCTTTCTAGCTTATGCAAACTCGTTCTCAGCACCCTGAGCTTTTACCCTATAACCCTGAAATTGAGCATCTTTGTAGCAGGAAACGTAGAGCACAACAAGAGCGAATTGCCCAAATGGATCTTCAGCAACGTGAGGAAGAGGTGAGACAGCTATGAGAAAGAGCTGAGCAAGAGCAAATCCAGCGAGAGCAGGAGGAGTTTGAGAGAAGAAGGGGTGGTGATAGAGACAACATGGTCATGACTGACCTAATGGCTCCACATCGACCCCAGAACAGGTCCAGAGTGGTTCTCCCAGCCATCACTGCTAATCACTTTGAGTTGAAGTCTAGTATGATCAATTTGATCCAAGGAACGGGCTGTTCAGTGGCGGAATAAGTGATAACCCCAATGATCACTTAGACCGGTTTCTCATGGTGGCCGATACAGTCCGAATCGGTGGGGTGCCCCAAGATGTGGTGCGGTTGAAGTTGTTTGCCTTCTCATTATGCGGGGGAGCAATGGAATGGTACAAGGCCTTGAGGCCCGGGTCGATGACTTCATGGGACCAATTGGAAGAACAATTCTTAGCATATTACTTTCCACTATCAAAGACGGTTCAGTTAAGGAACGAGATTTACGGATTCTGGCAATTTGGGACCGAGACTCTCAACGAGGCGTGGCAAAGGTTTCAACGGTTGTTGTGGAACTGTCGTCACCATGACATGCCGTGATTCACTCAGGTAAGCACATTTTACCATGGTTTGACACCAGCTAACCGTGCCATTCTTGATTCTTCTGCAGGTGGAGACATTTTTAAGAAGACTGCTACGCAAGCCGAGGAGTTGATCACGGAGCTGGCTAGGAAGAGTACCTTGTGGCAGTCGGACATGCCAACAAGGAGTGAGGTACGGGCTACGGACTTGGGACGCCAAGATGCAGCCATGGAGCACGTGAACAAGAAGTTGGACCTATTGATGTCCCCCTTGAATTTAAATGCGCCACATTATCAGCCGATGTTGTGTGTATCATGTGGAGCGGAGCATCCCGGTCAAGAATGTGCATTGGGCGATCCATTCGCCCAACCGTCCGAGAATGTAAGTTTTGTGGGGGGAAACCAAAGGTACAATAATGCTAACTCTTACCCACAAAATTTCAATAATAATAACAATTACGGAAGAAGGTATCAACACCCGAACATGTCTTATGGTAATACCCAAAATGTGTTGAGACCTCCTTCCGGGTTCCATTATGAGCACCATGAGCAGGGGTTAGGTAAGGCCCCATTTGTTCCTAATGACCAATCCCCATAGCAACCTCAACAATCTAAGCAAGATAAGACGGTTTTGTCTTTGTTAAAAGACATCTCGTCTCGGCTTGCCGATAATGAGGCATACTGTAGGGATTTGGGCAAGCAGGTGGCTCAAATAAGTAGGGAGAGGCAGGAAAGACCTCAAGGAGCACTCCTGAGTAAAACTGAACAAAACCCTAAGGGTCATCAATGGGAGATAGCTCAAGTTATAACCCTGCGAAGTGGTAGGCAAGTGGAGAGTCGAGTGCAAAACGCTGATATTCCATCCCAACCTACTAAGGTAAGTGAAGAGTAGGGAGAGGTAAGCAACCCCGACTCGATTTCTGAACCCGAAACTAGCATAAATGAAAAGGGGAAAATTCCTGACCCAGTGAGAGCCTATGTGCCTAAACTCCCTTATCCTCAAAGGGAGAAGAAAGATAAACTGGAGCACAAATATTCCAAATTTCTGGAAATTTTCAAGAAGTTAGAATTGAATATGCCATTGATTGAGGCTCTCCAAGAGATGCCTTATTATGCTAAATTCTTCAAAGAACTTCTTGCAAGGAAAATAAAGCTAGGTGAGGACGAAGTGGTGGCTTTAACAGAGCAATGTTCGGCAATTATCACTAACAAATTTCCACCCAAGCTCAAAGATAGGGGCAGTTTTACTATCCCATGCCGGATAGGAAACTTGGAGATTGCCAATGCCCTATGTGACTTGGGTGCAAGTATCAATTTGATGCCTCCGTCATTTTTTAGGAGACTTAGACTGGGAAACCCAAAGCCGACCAACATGACCCTCCAATTGGCGGATAGATCTCTCACGAGGCCAAAGGGGGTGGTCGAGGACGTGTTAATAAAGGT
Source organism: Euphorbia tirucalli (assembly GCA_039660915.1). NCBI lineage: Eukaryota > Viridiplantae > Streptophyta > Magnoliopsida > Malpighiales > Euphorbiaceae > Euphorbia > Euphorbia tirucalli. The sequence goes on along the minus strand of CM077633.1, from coordinate 17,689,956 downwards.
GGACAAGTTTATCTTCCCCGCGGACTTCATAGTAATGGATATGGAGGAAGATAGCTCGGTTCCTCTTTTGCTTGGAAGGCCATTTCTTGCAACCGGTAGGACTTTGATAGATGTCCAAGAAGGTAAGATTATTCTTAGGTTGCACAACGAAGAGGTAAGTTTCAACATCTATAACTCAATGAAATATCCATTAGATGTTGAAAATTGTAATTTTGTAGACTCTTTTTATCCTATTGATGCTTGTGTGGTTGAGAATGTGTGCAGTGAACTAGAGTGCATCATAGGAGAAGGCCTAATTGAAAGTGAGGTGAACGAAGTGTTAGTTGAAGAATGCTCATGGGTGAAGGGACAGTTTGACAAGCTGGATCGTGAAGTCAAGCCTGCACCTAAATCCTCACTAGAGGAACCTCCATCATTGGAGCTCAAAACCCTTCCCCCTAACCTAAAGTATGTTTTTCTGCATCTTCGAAAGGACTTACCAGTTGTAATTTCTTCTTTGTTGACAGGAGAGGAGGAGGACAAGCTGCTAGAGGTGCTGAGGAAGCATAAGGGAGCGTTCGGGTGGACAATCCACGACATCAAGGGAATAATTATGACGTTTTGCATGCATAGAATCTTTCTAGAAGACGAGGCAAAACCATGTGCACAGCCTCAACCTCGGTTGAACCCAAATATGAAGGAGGTGGTAAGAGCCGAGGTGATAAAACTCCTCGACGTAGGTATCATCTTTCCTATTTCTGATAGTCAGTGGGTGAGTCTGGTTTAGTGTGTGCCTAAAAAGGGAGGCACAATGGTAGTGGAAAATGATAAAGGGGAACTAATCCCTACTAGAGCTATCACGGGTTGGTGCATGTGTATTGATTATAGGAAGTTGAATGACGCCACCAGGTAAGATCATTTTCCATTACCGTTTATTGATCAAATGTTAGAGAGGATGGCTAGGCACGAATATTTTTGTACATTAGATGGGCTATTCGGGTATATGCAAATTCCAGTGGACCCTCTCGATCAAGAGAAAACCACGTTTACATGTCCATTCAGGACATTTGCATATAGGCAGATGCCTTTTGGTTTGTGTAATGCCCCGGCCACCTTTCAAAGGTGCATGCTGGCCATTTTTGCTGATATGATTGAGGATTTCATGGAAGTCTTTATGGACGATTTTTCTGTTGTTTGTCATACCTTTGAGTCATGTCTTGGGAATTTGGACTAGGTGCTTCAGAGATGTGAAGACACCAATTTGGCACTTAGTTGGGAGAAGTGTCAATTCATGGTTCGGGATTGCATTGTCTTAGGGCACAAGGTGTTGGGAAAGGGGATTGAGGTCGATCCGGCCAAGATTGTGGTGATTGAGAAACTGCCTCCCTAAGTTCGGTTAAGTTAGTTAGGAGCTTCTTAGGACATGCGGGCTTTTATAGGCGTTTTGTGAAAGACTTTTCTAAGATTACTAAGCCGTTAACTGAGCTACTCCTGAAGGATGCCCCATTTAATTTCAAAGATGAGTGTATGCATGCTTTTAATTTGCTTAAGCGGAAATTGATTGAGGCACCGGTCATGGTGAGCCCAAATTGGGAAATCCCTTTTGAACTTATGTGCGATGCGAGTGACATAGTTATCGGGGCATGTTTAGGTCAGAGGGTGGACAAAATTTTCCGCCCAATTTACTATGCTAGTAAGACATTGAACGGTGCTCAAATGAATTACACTGTGACTGAGAAAGAATTACTAGCTGTTGTTTTTGCTTTCGATAAGTTCAGGTCATACTTGGTCTTATCAAAAGTAATTGTGTACACTGACCATGCTGCTCTTAAGTATTTGTTGGCTAAACAGGATGCAAAGCCCAGGTTGATTCGATGGATTCTACTCCTCCAGGAGTTTCACATGGAGATTAAGGATAAGAAGGGAGTAGAGAATGTAGTGGCCGACCATTTATCGAGACTGCCAAGTGAAGGATCTGTATCCTCTCCAGAACCGGACATTCATGACACATTCCCAGATGAACAGTTGTGTGGGGTAACCTCTATGCCATGGTTTGCAGACGTCACAAACTTCAAAGTCGGTAACATCCTTCCACCTAATCTCTCACATGCACAGAGACATAAATTCTTTCATGATGCTAAGGATTATTTTTGGGATGATCCTTACCTTTTTAGATTACGTTCGGACAATGTGATTAGGCGGTGTGTTGCTTATGAGGAGGTTCCCTCCATTATTAGGATGTGTCATGATAAAGAAGCAGGTGGCCATTTTGGACCCAATAGAACTGTAGGAAAGATTTTATCTAGTGGGTTTTATTGGCCGACCATGAAACAGGATGTCATTAGCTATATTCGGGCCTGTGATGCGTGTCAAAGGACGGGAAATATCTCCCAAAAGAATGAAATGCTTCAACAAGGTATCTTGGTGTGTGAACTTTTTGATGTCTGCGGCATAGATTTCATGGGACCCTTCCCAATATCCCACAACAACCAATACATTCTTGTGGCAGTTAAATATATGTCTAAGTGGGTAGAAGCTGTCGCCTTACCAACCAATGATGCAAGGGTCGTTGTCAAGTTTCTAAAGAAAAACATTCTTACTAGGTTTGGAACCCCAGGGGCTATCATCAGTGATGGGGGATCCCATGTTTGTAATAGGCAATTTGATAATCTTTTGCATAAGTATGGGGTTAAGCATAAGGTAGCAACTCCTTACCATCCTCAGACGAGTGGGCAGGTTGAGGTATCGAATAGGGAACTGAAACGAATCTTAGAAAAGACGGTAGGTGCATCTAGGAAAGATTGGAGTCTAAGGTTAGACGATGCACTATGGGCATATAGGACTACGTTTAACACGCCTATAGGAATGTCCCCCTACCGCTTAGTCTTCGGTAAATCCTGTCATCTACCTATGGAAATAGAGCACAAGGCATATTGGGCTTTAAAATTTCTTAACTTTGATATACAAGCTGCAGGTGAGCTTCGATTAAGGCAACTTATGGAGTTAGATGAGCTTCGGTTGAGTTCGTATGAGAATGCCAAAATCTACAAGGAGAGGACCAAGAAGTGGCACGACCGGCATGTGATAGAGAAAGGTTTCAATCAAGGGGAGTTGGTGCTCTTCTATAACTCCCGGTTGAAACTATTTCCGGGCAAATTGAGAAGTCGGTGGACGGGACCGTTTACCGTGCATAAGGTCTATCCCTCCGGGATGGTGGCAATTGAAACCCAGGAGGGAATTCAACAAGTAAATGGGCATCAGTTGAAGCCCTACGTCTGTGGAGGGGTGAAGGAGGAGAAGCAAGTCTTACTCCTTCATGATGTGTAATGCATACTCGTGGACGTGGAAGTCGAGCTATTCCGACTATAAACATAGCAATGAAGTACGTGTACTTCCCTTGTACATTAATTTTTGTGTTAATATGTTTTTGTGTGTTTATGTGTGTAGGAATAGGTCACTAAGCAAGTCAATCACAGTCTCGATCAAAAGTGTGAAAATACAAGGGTTGGCAGAATTCTAGGATGGCACGTCGTGCCATCATGGGCACGTCACGCTAGGGTGAACGTGGGGTTAGCACGTGACGTGCTGGCCTGGCGTGCAATCGTGCTAGCCCGCTGGAACCAAACACGTGCAGTTGAGCAATTTGGCACGCCGTGCTGTAATTTAGCACGCCGTGCCAAAGAAAGGATTTTCAGAAGAGCACGACGTGCCAAGCCAGCACGCCATCGTGCCGTCGTGCTGTTTCAAAAGTGAATTGTTGCAAGCGCTAGCCACACGCCGTGCTGTAATTTAGCACGCCATGCCAATTAAAGGGTTTTCAAGAGAGCATGACGTGCCAAGCCAGCACGCCATTGTGTCGTCGTGTTGTTTCCAGGTAAGTTTCTATGCTCTACTCAGCATGCCGTGCGGTTTGTTTGGCACGGCGTGCCGAGCGTTTGAAATTCGAAATTTTAGGTCAAAAAAATTACCGCCCTATATAAACCCTTCTTTTGTTTTTCCTTTGTATCGGCCCCCCCATTCTTCTTCTTCCTCACCTTCTCACTTTCTGCCCCTTTCTCTCTCTAGAACCAACCCCCTCCTTCCCCATCTTCCTCCCCTTCTCACTCTCTGCACCTTTCTCTCTCTAAAATCAGCCCCCTCCTTCACTCTCTACCCTTATTCTTCCTTCTCCTCTCACTTTCTTCCTTTCAACTTCTCTTCAACCGTTATTTTGATCTAGGATTTTGTTTTTGCATCATTCTCCTTGGAACCCAGGTATGAACTCATGCTTTGATTTTCCTTTCTTCTTTTTATTGCTTTCTTCTCTCACTTTGATTTTGATTGATTTACTTGCTCAATAGGGTGATTGTATTTCAGTATTTTTCTTTATATGTTCATATTTAGTGGGTTTGTGTTTATGTGAGTAGGGTTTAATTGGATTTGTCTTCTTTTGTTTTTGGTTTTGGTTGTGTTTTGATGGTTGTGCAGTGGTAAGATGAAAAAGAAGACGGCAGTTGATCGGAAGCACGGTTCTTCGCGGCGGCCCATAGACCCATCACCGGAACCGGTGCCAAATGAAGAATTGCCTCCTGAGCAGTAGATGGGTCCTTTAACTAGCCTCTCTAGGAAGTATAAATGCCATTTCCCTCTTCTCTCTGATGATGAAGGTAAACGCTATAAAACTCTTTTTCCTTTAGAGAGTACTCCTTTTCGAACTTTTGATTGGGAATTTTTGTTCGTGCAAGATAGGTCCGAAGCTGTGCATGCTAAATTAACCAGTCTAGGGTGGTATGATTTTGTGAGGTCTGCTCCGCCTGTCTTTAGAGAGTTGAATTTAGAATTCTACTCAACTTTGAGCTTCAAAACAAACCCCGATACTGGCCTTAGGACCATGACCTTCCGCCTATTTGTTGATGAGCACTCTTTAGACATTGAGGGCCTTAAAGCTTGCATAGGAATTGAGGAGGATAGTTATAAGTGGCTGGAGGATATGGATGCCAAGAAATTTTGGGGTATTGTGGGTCAAGGGGTATACCAACCTAGGTTCGCCAAAACCTCCCAATTACATGACCCAATCCTGTAATTAATCCACAAATTTGTGCGTTTTAATTTCTCGGGCAAAACTAAAAGTAACCGGGTCAATGCATTTGAACTTTTAATATTGTGGCATGTGCATAATGATGTTAAGGTGCACATGGGCTTCTTCGTCATGGAAGCCCTATACACCCACCATAACCGATCTAAGTCAGAACTTGGGTTAGGGCATATTGTAACTTGTATTGCATGCTTCTTTTGTGGTAATACTTGTTATAAGAACCTCGATAGCATCCTTCCCAATAAGCTTTCGAGGGGAATTTTGTCTTGTTCCCATGTTATGGCAGCTGCAGGTACATCAAGTGCGGGAGGTTCGGGTAGGGGTAAGGCCCTTATGGACGTGGATGCTGAGGACGAGGGTGAGGAAGCCGAGGATAATGAGGAGGATGAGGAGCATGTTTTGGTGGGCCTAGATTTTATGGAGCGGATTGAAGGGCGGTTGGATGGTATAATCGAGCAGTTGGAAGGTTTGACAGTCCATCAGTTTGTGCTCGAGGAGCGGATGAACGCGTGCCTTGACCGGCAGGCGGCTCAGCTCGCAATGTTGAGGCGTTCGCCTCTCATTTTTGTGCAGCCCAAGGGTGGCCGTACCGGGCTCCGCCACCACCATGCCCCGACATGTGAGGTAACCCTTTTCCTTTCCCGCTTTATTTTATTCCTTCTTCCATTGCACTTTGGGAAGTAAGTGCAATCTAAGTGTGGGGTGGGTAAAGGGATCTCTCCCTTTCTTTTGTTTCTTTCTACATTGCACATTTTGATTGTTTCTTTCGTATGTTTGTATGTGTTTTTGCGTGTTTGGATGTTTTGTGATGGTTTTAGTGTTCACATGCATGGTTGGTTTTAGGTGTGCTTTGGTTAGGTTTAGGCTTTAGCTTTTGATGCATGTGGAGTTGGTATGGTTTATTTTTGGTATGTAGTGTTTTAGGTTGTTTAAGTGTCAATTGCCGTTTGAGTGACATTGCCTAATCTACCTTCGAAACTAAGTCTCTGTGCTTGGATTGGTAGTAATTGGCTAGAGACATTGGGAGTCGATTGCGAGTCATTAGCTTGTTTGTGCATGATTTGTGATTCTTGATGGTAATCATTGGTTAGATTTGTCATTCAAGTTACATTAGGGAATTAACCCTCTACCTCTACTTGCATGATCGAGCTAGGATTACGCCTTGGAACATTGGTTGAGTCACACGACCTAGCATACAACCCCTAGTACACTTGTGAGGATTTGAGCCTTTGGAACCATTTCACATCGGTTCTATTTCTTTGTGAGGGTAAAAACAATCGTGGCACACTAGATTGTAGAACCCGACGTCGTTTTGCACTTGGCATCGAGAGCTTAGTATGTGGAGACCCTTAGGATTAACCCCTTGACTTAAATGAGCTTAACCCTAACTACTAATTTATCCCTTAGATCACCCAAAGCCACTAAATTAACCTTTTTGACTTAAAAAACCCTCACCAAGCCAAATTTATCATCCTAACTTTTTACCATTAACTTTGATTTTCCTTTCCTACCCTCCTCTCCTAAATCAAGTAATTGGCTAAGTTGTTCATTCATTTTGGGGTCAATCACCATTTGAATTTCAACTCTTTAACATCTAGTCCTATGGAAAAATTGTGCTGTATATATATATTTCCGGAAAAAAAAATCCAAATAGAGTCAATGTGTTTATCCGGCTTCTCTTCTTAAAAATCGGAGTTTGTAGAAGCATGTCTTGTTTGTCCGGCTCTCGTCTTTAAGCCGGTGTGTGTTCCATTTTCAGTTCATTTGTTTGAATAAGGGATTAGGGCGATCATCTAATTGCCTTAACCCATGCCTGGTCATTTTTTCCCCATTGGGTTATGCTTTGGTCGTTGGTTATGTATAAGGCCTTCTCATTGTTAGTAGAATTTCTTGTTAAAAAAAAAGAGAGAAAAAAATAGGAAAACAAGCACTCTTAGGACTAGTTTTGAGTTGAAATTGCATGACCCATCTTTAGTACTTAGTCAATTTGCATATATCACTTGAATTGTAGGAGTTGTACACCTAAAAATTTCCCTCTTTTATCATACCTACCCTAAGCCGTAACATTACAAGCCCCAGGTTCTCTGATTTTGCTCCTTGACCAATGACTTCACCGGGATTGCCATTAGTTCGCTATGTGATGTGTACCATTGTTTGTTTTTGTGCTCGTCCGCTTCACCTTGAACTTGAGTGTTAGAGTGACATCTTGTGAGGTGCTTTGTGGTCGTATAAACTCTGCTTGTTCCTCGCCCTTTGACTAGCTAAATTTTGTTGGGTTCGGGTATTGAATGGTTTTGAACCTAGCGCGCCTAGTGTCATTTCGAAAGCGATGTTTTACCTCCTTAAGTTTATGAATTTCGTATAGTTAAACCCTTAGTTGGATTTGCAAGTAAAAGTGAGCAATTTTACTCCTTTGTCTTTAGTTTATTTGCTTGAGGACAAGCAAGACTTTAAGTGTGGGGTGGTTGATAAGGTCGGTTTTTGACCTTATCTTTTAGGCAATTTCGTGGTTTAAACGGCAATATTTTAGAGTCCTTTATGTGAATGCTTGTTTGGTCTTGTGTATTTTGTGATTTTTATGTTTTGGTTAGATTTTCATAACTTTTAGTATTTTTTCGTGTTTTTAGGGGTGTTTTTGTAATTTTGGACAATATGCCTTGATTGTGGTCCGTGGCTATGGTGCGGTTATGTTTCTTTATGTTTGTTTCGGACAGGCATTATGACCTGGACCGAAAGTTGGAGCGATGGCGGCGAAGAAGAGATTGAAGTGCTGAAAAGCAAGGTGGCACGGTGTGCAGCAATAAGGGCACGGCGTGCCATTCCAGCGTGCCAAAAGACGGAGTCCAGTGGATCGGCACGAATGCGTGCCACCACCAGCACGGCGTGCCAACCCCAAATCTACCCAGCACGGCTTGCCACCACCACCAGCATGGCGTGCCGAGCTCCGGAATTCTGCTGTTGCCCTACTTTCCTCCTTCCTGTTTAGTGGTTTTAGCCTAGCCCTATAAATAGGTTATTTTCTAAGTTGTATGGATCTTTTCCCAGACTTTTAAAGTAGAAAGCACAAACTTGTAGCTAGGTTTATTGCTTGAACTCTTTGTTACTTTGAGTTTGAACCCTGAATTGGTAGAAGTTTTGCACTAAATCTTCCCCTTTTGTAACATTCTTGGTTTCGGATTGAGTTCATTTATAGAGGTACACCCCAAGCATCTTCACACCACTGGAATCGGGTTAATTGGACCAAAAGGGCATAAGTTCCTCTTCTTCTCTTTTGTAATTCGATTAGTTAGTTTTTGATTCCTCAATTGATTATGTTTGGTTGTGAACATTGAATTCTTATCATCTTTCTTGATTAATACAATTGACTGCAATTTAATTTCAATATTTACACCTTTTCTTTATGCAATTCCTTTAATGATAATCTAGTCTCATAAGATCTTAACTTATTAAGTTCATATTTGTGGCATTACCTAGATTGACGCCTAGGAAACCATTAGTATTGACAACAATGTGGAATTTACATGCCCCTATTTTCTGAGCTTTAGAATTATACCGCCTCTAAACAAGGAAAACCGGCTAAGGACCTAAAAGATCTAGACATGCTAGGTTGAATCATTGAAAGAACATAATTAAGGTTTAATTGTTGAGTTAAATTCATCTATTTTAATTAATTGATAAAGCAATCACCATTAGCATTCATAGGTCGGTTAAACCACCAATTGATAACCCGAATTCAAGTGCAAAGTAAGCTGGGATAGATCAAGTAGGAGTAGGATAATTTAGTTGTTAGTATAATCACAACCCAAAATTAAGTTCCGCCTAAGACACGCAAGGAACCCAAGTAGTTTAGTGTTTGCAGAATATTTTCTCTGTGGGATCGATACCTGGACCAACCAGAATTAACGATAGGTACACTGCCTTAGTTGTGTGACTCTAGGTTTAGTTTTATTACTTCGCCTAAGACCCTTCAGTGTTCCTTCAACTACCTTGCTTGGTGTATTATTAAGAATGTAAGCAGCTGTCTCTAAAGCATATCCCCAAAAGGAGACAAGGAGTGTAGCATGACTCATCATCGAGTGAACCATGTCAAGCAAGGTCCTATTCCTCCTTTCTGAAACTCCATTCCACTGGGGTGTACCAGGAGGAGTGAATTGGGATACAATCCCACACTCTCTCAAAAACAAGTAAAACTCTTGGCTCAAATATTCAGCCCCTCGGTTAGACCGAAGTGCTTTTATTTTCTTGCCAAGTCGGTTTTCTACTTCATTCTTAAATTCCTTGAACCTTTGGAGAGTCTCGGACTTATGCTTCATCAGATACACGTAACCGTATCTGCTGAAGTCATCCGTGAAGGTGATGGAGTACAAAAAACCAGATCTAGCACAAGTGCTCATTGGGCCACATACATCGGAATGTATTAGCTCCAACAGCTCTGAGGCCCTTTCAGCAATCTTGCTAAAAGGCACCTTTGTCATCTTGCCTCTCAAACAAGATTCGCATATGTCATTAGACTGGATGTCAAATGACCCTAGCACTCCACTAGAGTGAAGCCTAGCTATGCGCTTCTCATTTATATGGCCAAGTCGACAATGCCAAATGTAAGTAGGATTAATTTCATTTTGTTTAATCCTTTTAGTATTTATGTTATAGATTGAACTTTCACGTTTTAGATCAAGGATATATAAGCCATTTTCAAGAAATGTTATTCCATAAATAATATTGCCACATTGCAGAGAAATTCTACCATGTCCAATATTAAATACGAAACCAGAAATATCCAACAAAGAAACGAAAATAATATTCTTGCACATTGCAGGTACAAAATAATAGTTTCTTAGTTCCAAAACAAGTCCACTAGGTATCTCCAAGAAATAATCTCCGATCTCCATAGCTTGAACCCAAGCACCATTTTGGACTTGAAGATCTACTTCTCTAGATCCTGATAATCTCCTATTTCTTGGACCCTGCACATTTGAACAAATGTGAGATCCACATCCAGTGTCTAAGACCCAGGATGTAGAAATAGACAGATTAATCTCAACAACATAAATACCTGAAGCAGCAGTTTTGCCCTTCAGTTGCTCCCTTAGCTTTAGACATGAGCTCTTCCAGTGCCCCTTCTCATGACACTCATGGCAGACATCGTGAGGAGAAGCAACCCTTGCTTTAGGTTGGGCCACCACCTTTTTGCCTTTAGCCTTGGCCTTAGATTTTGCCTTTCCCTTAGCAATGGACGTATTGCCCTTGTTCACCAGCAATGCTTCAGGAGTCTTCTTAAGAGACTGCTCAGCAAGCTTGAGCATGCCATACAGCTCAACAACCGATTTATCCAACCCTTGCATATGGTAATTCATGATAGACTGGTTGTAAGACTCAGGAAGTGACCCGAGAATAACGTCTGCTGCCAAGTCCTGCGGAACTAGCGAGCCGAGGCGGGCAAGTGTATCAATATACCCCTTCAACTTTAGCACATGAGTGCTAACAGAAGTCCGAGCTGCCATCACAGTCGTGCAAAGTGCCTTATTTGCCAGGTAACGATCCTGACGAGCCTGATCTTGGAACATCTTTTTAAGTTGATCCATCATCTCATAAGCATGCTCGTCCATAAACTGCTTCTGAAGATCAGAAGCCATGGTACCTAGCATGAGGCACGAGACATCTCGGTCATCCCTCACATGCCGATCGTACTGCTCCACCATCGCCGTGGTGACGCCTCGACCTGCGGGAGGGCTAGCTGGTAAAGGAGCATTCAGTACATACTCCTTGGACTCTTGTCTAAGAACTATTTGTAAGTTCCTAGCCCAGTCCAGGAAATTAGTCCCCGAAAGCTTCTCCTTCTCCAAGAGTGACCTAAGTGAGAGTGAGTTGTTGTTTGTTGTAGCCATTTAAATTGCTTAAGTGAAATGGGATTATCTATATGGAAGAAATCATTGCTTGAGTTAGAAATAAAGGACTTTTAAGCCAATTCAAATTAATAATCTGATTTTAATTTGTTTGTTGGTGATGTTAATTGGCTGACTTGACTAAGATCCACAACTTATCAATGACTGGCCGAACTAGGGCTCGCTAACCAACCATTGATTCATTTGGTAGGACAACCTATCCAATCCTTCAAGGAATCTTGGTTTGATGGGCTTATTGACACTTTACCCATATGTGCTTAGGGCCCGCTCTGAGCTAATGCTACCCATGTTGAGTCAAACCACCATACACATGTTAACCATACCAAGTATCCTAACCCTCGACGGCCCACCGAATACTATAATGTACCCAGCTAGGGCATGGTGCACATTGCAGCATCAATGGGAGGAAGAGTTGTGAATGTGGGAAGTACTTTTAAATGACTCAATATTTTAATTTCCGGATTATAATAAAGTGATATCGCTTAGCATGCATAAACGTGGGTAATAATTTGGTGATCCATATATCCATATTATATGACAAATGCAATAGCATACTTAATTTAAAATAAATGAGATCCTATGGGCCTTTAATTACAACCTAATGAAAAACTAGATATCCTATCTAATTCTTCATAGGCCGGACTGCAATCCTTCTTGGGCTCCCACCATGGGCTTGCTCCATCTGGGCCTTCCTCTATACTTGATGCAATTACAACAATTTTGTAAAATAGAATCTATTCTAAAATTACATCAAAATAAAAAAATGGCACGCAGACCATATTTCCCAAAATTAAATTACAACCGATAATAATTTAGGGCCCATAGAACTCAACATCACATTGCAAACAAAGTACCTGTCGTGCACATACATACCAATATGATGCATGATCATGGCATTCCAAATTATAAATATAAATGTTAAGCCGAGTTACTTAGGGTGAAATCGCCAATTTTAACAAATGTGACTAAGGCCTATAAAGGCCCAATGGATAACATCCATAAATGCAAAATTAATAATTTTGCTCCCACTTGAATTTGGGTTGTCACAAATTTAAAATTTAGCTCTCCCAATTTTAACCGGTGTCACAGTTTATTGGGCCAATTTCATAAAGTCCATATTCAATTTAATATGCAAACAATTAAATTAAATATGCATGCCAACAAAATAAACAATTTAAATACAAATTAATTTTAAAAAATTTAATTAAATTTGCATTAGGGTCCGGGATAAAAAAAATACCCACAAAATCTAAAACAGGACCCAAATCCCGCGCGCGGCGCTGCTGTCCGGGGACAGCAGCGCTGCCGAGCGGCAGCCTGCTGCCAGCAGTAGCTGGCTGCTGCCACGCAGCAGCAGCCATGGCCTCAAATTGGAATCGCTTTTGGCCAACATGCAATTATTATTTTTTTTTCTTAAATCATAAAAATTTCCAGCCAAGAAATATCCAAATAAAAACCCTAAACAATTTTAGATGGAAACCAATTTGGGGAAAAAAAAAAAAACAAAAACCCCAAACAATAATTTTAGGGTTTATCAAAATCAAAACCAATTGAATAAAAAAACCCTAAAATCACAAACTTGAAACCCATTCTTTCTTCAAGAACGCTTTCAAGAACCAATTCCAATCAATCTAATGGACAAAACCTAGGCTCTGATACCACTATTGGGATTCGTCATCGAAAAAATAACGTGGCGCAGTGGAAAATACACCATTTAAAATTTCCTAGAATCCACCTATCGTGTCCAATTACCATTGATTGAAATAAAACAATTTGAATCAAGAGATTGAACTCACCAGATTATGTCTCTTCTAGAGACTACTGTAGAATCGTTTCTTAAAATTGATCTCCACAGTCCGGTGCACGATCAATTATCGAACGGGAACCGATGCTAGTCGAAGAACGGAAGAAATTGAACCAAAGAATTCGGCTATTGGGGCTAATATTGTTGCTGGCCGAATTTCCTTTGTGCCTAGGGTTAAGATAGTGATTTTTCCCATAAATGTGCCTTTTATAGTCCTTATGCAATATGAACTCTAATTAGGTTAAGTAAACCCAAGCCCATTAGGATTTTAATTACATATTTAAATCCTTATTCCATAAGATTTATAATATATAATTTAATTCCATATGGCTTGATTTAATTACTCCTAATCAAAATAAAATCACACTTAAGAAAATAATTTAATTAATTGTTTACTTTATGTAATTCAATTAATTGATAAATTAATTAATTACATTATGTAAACTTATTAATTAAATTAAACCAACCAAATGTTAATTAATTACCTCGACACCGAATGTCAACAAATTAATTAACTCATTCCTTCCAATGTACATCACATGCACAATATCTATACATTCCGGCTCAGTTGATCTATGTGCACGATCCTATGGGTCTGTCTTTATGTTGGTAGTAGGCCCAAGGCCCACAGACTATAAGTGGCTTTCCTAATTAAGACAGAGATGTAGCAGTCTTTAGAAGACACTCATCCGGTAGTAATCTCACAGTGTCCTTTGCCTAACGATATCGATATGAATAAACAAGAGGCACGGTGTCCGTCATCCTCTTATGTCGTTTATTATATTTCTTAATCTTGAGTTGACTGATTAATCAAATAAGCAACCAACTTATTTGGGTATGGCCATACACTTATCAGTCCCACTCATCAAGTGGCCAGTGATATCATCTCGGTGTTACCCCGAGTGGCAATTCCATCACTTCATCATCAATATCAATATGTTCACCTGTCCACCCAATCATACCCATATTTAGCATCCTTTTACAGACCTATTAGGCGTATGTCAAAATGAACTGAATTCCATATTGATACTATAATGAAATCTAGTCTGAGGACAAAAGAGACCTACTCAAGAAAGACCTATGACGCGACAACCATGTGGCTTTCTTGTGTGGATCGATCCAGTCCCATGTCAATGACATGTACCTATATTCATGACTAACTATACAAATACTATGGCTAGTTAAGAACTACCATACAGTCATCGAATATATAAGTCTGTGGTTCTATTCATTCCCACGATTAGAACAGACCTGGGATGGCTTTTATGATTATCAATCAATGGATACTCTACTCATATTATAGCATAAGATATAAATGAAATAGATTAATTGCCTTTATAAATGTGACACATACATAGAGTGCACATCAATGCTTCTACCGCCTCAGAATTAAGACTACTATGAGACTCACTTATAACTCTACCACCGGTACTAAAAGTTGACTTTGAAGCCACAGTTGACATGGGAATTGCAAAAATATCACGAACAATTAATCGCAACATAGGGAACTTGAGGCAATTTTTCCACCAACCAAGTAAATCAAATTCATCTTTCCCTGGCAACAAACGCCTCCAAATAATGATCAAGTTTAACCCAACATTTTCAATAGATTGTTTAGAAGCAGCAACAAATTGTTCAAAGCTGCATATTTCTCCATCTCTTTGAACTTGGTGAGTTGGCATTAATTCATTATTAGTTTTTGACCCAAAATTTATATGAGATCCACCACCATAAACTTTTGAGTATTCAACCACTAACTCATAACAAGCTGTTCTAACTTTTGCCATCTTAACCTTTGCCATTACATCACCATGAAGGAGGGGAAGATAATATTGCAATACCTTGAACTTGTACCTAGGATCTAAAACTGTTGCTGTGCTCAAAACAAGGTTAAAATCTTTCCAATATTTGTCAAATTTTTGAATCATTCTTGCTGCCATGTCTCTAATATATGATATACTAGAAGAGACCCACGGCCTTAAATTCACTCTAATTTCACAAATCTTAGGAAGAAAAAGGCTAGCTATAGGATATTCAGTCCCAGAAAAGAACTCAGTGGCAGCATAAAAAAAACTTTCAATTTATCACAAATATTTTGAGCAATATCCCAATCATCATCCGATGGACAATAAGTAAAAAGAGACTCTTTTTTTCAAACACTTGAAAAACATCTTTGTAATGTTGAATTCCACCTAGTCCGACAATCAAGTGTTATTTTTTTGGTTAAAGGAATCTTCAATTGGCAAGCTGCTTCTTCAAATTTTTCGTATCTCTTAGGTGTAGCAATCCAAAAAGAAACAGTATCACGAACATTCTTAATAAATTTATCAATAATTTCCAATCCATCTCTCACTATTAGATTCAATATATGTGCAGAACAATGAACATGTAATAATTTTCCATCCAACCAAAGACAATTAGGGGTTAACTTCTTACCAAGTAAAGCCACCATTGCATCACTTGTTGAGCAATTATCTAAAGCCAAAGCAGAAATCTTATGGTCAATATTCCAATCCATCAAGCCATCGAAGAGCACATCACAAAGCACTTGAGCGGTATGCGGGCATGGCATATGTAAGAACCTAATCATAAAAAATGAGAAATCAAATTAAAGCCCTTTATATATTTACTAAATCATAATCTATTGCATCAATTAATCTAATGTGTTTAACAAATTTACCTAATGATTCGACTTCACAAAGTCCACGATTCATCAAGAAAATGTGCTGTTATTGCCATATAACCCTTCTTTTGGTGTGTTGTTGTCCACATATCGGTTGTAATGGCAATTTTACTATCATTTTGTTCAAGAAGATTCAGTAGCTTTTTCTTGTCATGCTAATATACCTTAACGATGTTACTTTTAGCTGTATTTCTAGTAATGGTTTTGAACTTTGGATAAGCAATACTCTTAAATCTTCGAAACCAGTAATGCTCCACCATTACCAATGGATATTCATGGAGGGGGATCATACAAGCCAATTCTTTTCTTACAAGTTCTTCATCATACTCCCAAGCTGCAAAATTTTCCTTTGTCTTCCACCTAATTCCCAAGATACTTTGCTTAATGTCCCTAGTTTTTCTTAATGGACGTATTTTGTAGTGGCCACATAAATGTATAGTTCCATCCCTTGCCTCTCCACCAAGTTTCTTTTGACAATAGTTACATACTGCCTTCATTTTATCATTAACTTTTTGCTTTTTAAAGTAGTTCCACACATCAGATTTCAGAGTTCGTTTGTTTCCCAAGCTTAAAGTTTACTTGAAGCTTTAATTTAAGTAGAATCCTCTTATGTTTCTTTCTCCTCTCCTTTTAATGTTGATCCAATTTCACTTTCTGTAATAGATCTTTGACAACTATTAGTAAAACTTTCCATTGTAACATCATTTGATGACAAATCAACATTATTTTCCCTATCCATAATTTACCTACAAAAAATAATTAAAAATCAGTTAGTAACAAATCGGTAACATTTAGTTAGTAAGAAAAACCTTTCTAATTAATTAGTAAAATGTTTGACAATGCCATGGTAATAATTAGGTGGTTACAGTATATTAGGTTGTACATGAAAAAAATAAATAAACAAATACATAAGCTTAAGATGCATATAAAAATAAATAAACAAATACAAAAATAGATGCTAAGAAATTGATGACAAATCAACATTATTTTCCCCATCCATAATTTACCTACAAAAAATAATTAAAAATCAGTTAGTAACAAATCGGTAACATTTAGTTAGTAAGAAAAACCTTTCTAATTAATTAGTAAAACGTTTGACAATGCCATGCTAATAATTAGGTGGTTACAGTATATTAGGTTGTACATGAAAAAAATAAATAAACAAATACATAATCTTAAGATGCATATAAAAATAAATAAACAAATACAAAAATAGATGCTAAGCAATTGATTTGTATTTTCATGATTCAGTTTTTACTCTATAGATTTGTGATAAATTGCAGATCTAGCATGCCTTCCATCATTTCACACTTGTACTGGAGCTAATGAGAAAAGGTTGACCCAAAATGGTATAAAGAGCATGGTAATACCTTTTCTGATTATTTACTTCTTGTTTTACGACATGTCTTCTCTAGTCCTTATTTAGTGCTTTGTTATGCCTAGAACTGTTCTTTTTTTTTTTTTAATCAATTTATATCCTTTTGATACTTTCTTTCCTATAGTAATAAGAGGAGTCAGTAACCAAAATCATCAACAACTTGTATTGGTGAATAATTTTGTTTTTCCAAGCAAATTATATTACTGGCAATTCTATTTATTAGCAAGAACAAGTAATGGAAAAGAACACCTAGATTGGTACAACAGAGCGAAAGGTGTCTAAGCTTTTGGTTGTTGAATAGTAGTTTTTTCTAGTCAATATTTTTCGCAAACGAAGGTGAATTTACTAACAATAATAATATATTTCATAATCTTTTTTATGTAACCGTCATTAAGCTATAAATATTTAACATTCTTTCTCAAATAAGGTAAAATAAAGGATATTTCACCCTCTCCAAGAAACCATTCATGTCTTCAATTAAAAAAACCATACTACTAACTTGTTCAGGCAAATTGATATATGAGACCCATAATGGCAAAGGAATACATGCATTTTTTATTTTTCACTAGGGATTCAATGTGTTTGAGTTATTGTCAAAAAAAATCTATATATTCTTTTTGGTAGTAGTGATTAATAAAATATTAATTTGACATTAGTACTAGTAAAAGAATTATCATACCAGTATTTAAACGCAGAGAATCACCCAAAAACCATTAGAGAAGCCACCAGAGAGTTACGCACGAAGTCATTGGAGAGAAAGGAAGGCGGAGGCGGCTGTGATTTGGGAGGCTAGGGTTTGAGGCCTTGAGCAAGGATGAGGAAAGGAAGACAGGATTTTACAGAGAAAGAAAAGAGAGATGGGCTTGTGTTGTGGTCAATGGAAAACGGCACTGTACTAAATAGAAATTCATTTGTTTATATATATATATATATATATATATATATATATATATATATATATATATATAAATGAATTTCTATTTAGTACAGTGCCGTTTTCCATTGACCACAACACAAGCCCATCTCTCTTTTCTTTCTCTGTAAAATCCTGTCTTCCTTTCCTTATCCTTCCTCAAGGCCTCAAACCCTAGCCTCCCAAATAGTACTCGTATATATATATATATACACGGGTACTATCCCTGCCTGCACGCCCGTTCAAGTCCCGGGGATAAAATAACCCCCACTCCCATCCCTGTGGGGGATAATATCGTTTATTCCCCGTCCGCCGGTTCGGATACCCACGGTTTTCGAGTAATCCCCGTCCCATTGGCACCCCTACTCGAGAGTGCCGACATAGAGGGGATGCTAGCTGAAAATGGAGATTTTTTCCAAGTAGTATACCAATAAGCATTTTGGATGAAATGATTGATAGGATTCAGAAATTCCATGAGCAATATAGTGAGAAGAAAAAATATATATTCTAGAGAAAACGCGAAAAAAAATGGTGTTTTCCAACTTTGATACATTCACTTGTAATTGTACGCTGTTGCTCTCGTCCACTCCATTCGGAAAGGGTTCCTTGTTTTTAGTAGGTAATCAGGTAACATTCACCATCTTATATCTCTTATATTATATGAGAATTGGATAAGCTTTCTGAAAAGTATAATTAACTCCTACACAGAAATTATATATTGGATTATATTATTGGAATATTATTAGAATACTGTTGATTACAAATAGTTATTAGATTATTAGTTTGTTATTTGTGAGGATTAATTTTTACTTTGTTTAACGTGATTAATAATAGAGCATTGTTGGATTATACGTTTATTAATTGGTTACTGGAATTTGTTCATAGTTGGTTTTTTGTGTTGATTACTGTTTATTATTAATCAACCACGCAGATAGTTGAAAAGGAATTTTGACAACTCAGCTCTTCTACATTTTTCATTAATACAAAATGGATTTTCCCATTAAACTGAGAATTCTTTTAAAAGAAAAATTCAAGTTGCATTTATTGATATACAAAATTTCTAGAGAATCTTATACAACTTACAAGAGACATTCAAAATGAGAAAACATGAATGCTGCCTCCTTTCTCCCAAAAAAAAAAAAAAGAAGCCAATGAAGCTAACCTTTTCCACATAGTCCGAAAAGCTTGTTTACATTTTGATAAAACTCCGGTCTGAATAGCTTGCTCATTGAATCATTCAATCATAATGTCATTTTTTGCTGTCTCAGGATCCCAACTTCACTAATAATCATGAAAAGGAGCAGTTCTACTGCTTTTAATACAAAGACAGGAAAAAATGAAGGAAACTTGGCCACATAAAGAATCAGTATTCAGGTCTTTCATTTTCAGATCTACCAAGGAACTTCCTGGAAAATATCCTACTACAGTAGCTTGTAGCAGAGTTGTCTCCGTACCTTCCACTTGTACAACCACACTTCACTTCTACATAATCTCCTCTGTTGTATCCACTCATTTCTTGTAGCAAGGAAAAATTACTGGCATCAGATGAGAGCAGCCTACGATGTGGCTATCTCACAAGGCAATCTGTCTTCAACCAAAGAAACGCTTTTCGCCTCGTTATGCGGCTTCAACTCTCTGCACCTATTCAACAGATTAATAAAATGTTTAGAAAAATGTTACTCTAACAAATAAGGAAGCTAGCAAACAATTAAAGAAACAAGAATAAAGAGAATGAATCAGAAAGTGTTTTTTTTATCAATCACTTTCTTTGTCCAAGAAATTACTTTGAAATGAAAAATCTCCTTAAACCCACCACAAGACTCAATAAAAAAATTAAAAAGAAAAAACACTAAATTCTTAATTTCTCAAACTATGAAGGCATTGAAAGAGAACCAGAAACTAATTAACTGAAAAAATGCAAACATAAATAAACCTGCCATATCTTGGAGATGATAGATCAGATGTTGTGAGCATCAAAATTTACAGCAGAAGTTGGTGTTCTGCAATTTTCTTTACCGTTCACAGCAGAAGACGCTGTTGAAGAATCAGCAGATTGTCTATTCTGTTTCAGTTCCTTGCTGATATTCTGCTTGAAGCTGCCCACAACCATCTGAACGACAAAAACAACATTAGTTTAAGCTTAGTTTAATTAGCAATTACTATAACTAGCCCAAAAAAAGCATCCTAAGATATATTGAGCCATCAATCAATCTTGATCGAAATTTAAAACGAACAGTAGGAAGAGATCAATAACATAAACGACAAATCAGTTATTCTGATCCTCTACTTACTTGCATACTGCTTGTCAATTGTCATCCTCATGCTGAGGATGGAGTTTTCGCCGGCGAAATTCTGCAATCTTTGAGAATCGGTGTAGATGCCCTGAAGATCAGCTGGGGCAGTCACATCTGGATCTACGTGAATATTCAATTAATTAATTAATATCATCCACAACCTCGTAAATATATATGCTAACTTAATTCTTTTTCCTTTTAGATCTTAGCCATCCTACCTAGATCTGTAAATTCAGATTTATCTTGAATCACTTTTTTGTCCGCGAAATTAGTTTAATTGATCATAATCAGACCTAATACTTTCACATTCTAGATCAATTCTCTGGTTTGTTTTGATTTGATAACCATAGTCAGCCTTAATTAGGATTGATTAACAAAAAAACAAGAGGGAGGTTAGAATTAAGTACCTTTGTGCAGCATTTTTTGGGGTGGTTCTGGGGAAAAATCAAAGGGATAGTGAGCTTCTTTGCCCTTCTTCGTTGAGAGCAGCAAATTATTCATCATCTTTATCTCTATCTCTGAGTAAAGATTTTTGTTGCTGGCAGTAAGTTGACGGACACACCAAAGCTTAATAAGATGCTGTTTATAGTACCAATTGAGGTGTCATCGTAAATTAGGGTTTTCCCAAATTCTCATTTTTTTATTAATTTTCCTTTTCTAAATTTCCTTATAAATCCCACCTACCAACCATATACAAAAACGTATCTATGAATCTTCACCTACCAAGCGTATACAAAAATCTATCTATACATCTTTTCAAATATTTGGCAATTATTTGGAATAAAATGCATATCATTTTTGTTTTCGTTATACATCTGAAATTTCTTTCTCCAAAAAAATAGTTAATTTTATACATAAGTATTACATATCGTAATCATTACGTACGTCTACAATTACTAACTAAACATGGCATTTATATAAAGGTTACACTCGCAATATTGTGTATATAATCTATTGAATATCTTAACATCATTAATAATTTAACTAATTCGGCAAAGTGCAACATTGAATAATAAAAAAATATGCAATAACTAAAACCAACAAGTACAAGTTTTACATGTACGTGGTTGGCTAATTTGATGCATGTATTTATTCAAGAATATCACAAGGTTATATGAGCATAGGAATCACACATTCCGCTGAAATTCATAAGCTTTTGCATTGCCATAATGAGTTTTATATCTAATAGGGATATCCAAGGATGTATAAAAGTAGTTGACTGAAAAATCAAAAATCCAATTTCCAAAAACCAAAATTGAATCAAGAAATAGTTATTTGAAACTGATGGGCTAAGAAATAGTGGCTAGTCATTTTCAAAATCATTGTTTAATCAAAACTGAAAATTTAGATGTTTTGAATATATATGTTTGTGCATTCGCAATTCTTTGGCATATACTCATTGCTCCATATTTTTAAATGAAATCTTGATTACATTGGATAGCAACTTCCTCACATTTTGCTGGAAATGATCCCTGAAAATGGTAAAACACAAAAAGAAATTTTATAACTAATTTCTTTTCAAAAAAAAAAAAAAAAACTAATTTTTATATCGTCTAAAACAATATTAAATTGAATCGCGGTGCGATTAAAACTAGTTACTTGACGCTATTTCTTTTTTTTTTTTTTTTTAAGGAAGCAGCCATTTTTAATTGATTATGTATTAATTCATATAAGCAATAATTTGATAAAAATAAAATAATATTTCGTATAGAAAACCTTTGCAATGAGCACTAATTAATATTTTCCCTTTATACTTCAAATTGATCATACAAGAGAGGAGAAATTTTATAGTGGACCGAGTCCATGTGGACCGTTCCACTGAAAAACTGACACATAAGTAATATGACCATTTGAAAAATAAAAAACGCTTACATGTCAATTTTTCATTGGGAAGGTCCACATGGACCGGGTCCATTGTATAATTTCCCACAAGAGAGACCTGGATTGTTTAGGACATCTTGGCCAATCGGTCAATAATTTCCATGGAAAAGGAAAAACTATACAGAGAGAACACACATTAATTAATTAAATAAAAATATATTAAGTTAAGATTATAATAAGCAACAATCATGTGAAGCTAGAAACAACTCAATACGAGTAAATATAAAATATTATATAAATAAAAAGATTACAATTTTCGATAGAATAGAGACAATTAATCCGATTAACATGATACATTTGACACGATTAATATTTTTGTTACATTTATATCATATAACATCTTAAGAAATATATAGATAACATGACACAAATCGTCCTCCCTAACTCTGATGAATGAAATATTGTTTCTCTTTAGGTCTCATGGATCTTGTCACTTGTATTAAGTTCAATATTTAAATCATAATGAGACATATCTAGACATGGATTTGCTTTCTTTTCCCTTATGATGCTCAATTTGAATAGCTTGTTTGACTAAAAGCAAAAAGGAAAAGATATTATAAGTAAGACTTTTATTCTGTTTCCCAATCCATTTTGCCGTGAACCGACGAAGCTCCACAGTCTTCCTTCTCAGTTCCATTTTCTGTACAAGCTTCACCAGTCTCCCCCTCACCTTGATTTTATGATGAAGCTCCACCCTTTGGTATGGTGCGCAACTACTTCATCACATCTTCCCCGCAATTATTATGTCTCAATACCCCAATCGCTGCATACAAAAACAAGTAGTCTCAATTACCAATCTTCAGTCGAACAAACAGCCAATGCAATTAATTTGAAAGCTGAAACAAAACTCAGATATTTGAAAACAAACAGCCAATGCAATTAATTTGAAAGCTGAAACAAAACTCAGATATTTATTAACATGAGTAAGAAATAAGTTATTCTAAACCCCAACTTACCCGCGCACACCTATGACCCTAATCTTTTATAGGAGATTTCTCGCCGGCAACATTCTGCAATCTTTAACAAAACTGCGTTTTCTTCATCAGTGTAAGAACTCACATCTGGACATGGAATTTTAACAAATTAATTAAAAATCATCAATAATCTGGTAAATATATATATGCCAATTAAGTAATTTTTTCCTTTTCTTAATTAGGATCCTGCTAGATCTATCAGTCAATTATTGTCCACAAAATTAGTTTGAAATTATAATGACACTAAGAAATTATAGTTCCATTAGATCTATAGATTAGATTGCGCCATCGTCTTATTAGGATCTATAAGAACCAAGAGGAAGAATTTGAATTCGATACCTTTGTGCAGCATTTTTTGTGGCCATTTTGGGAAACGCAGCTTCTTTCTCTTTCTGCGTTGAGAACCGCATATGCTCCTTTGCCATCTCTCTCTCTCTCTCTCTCTCTCTCTCTCTCTCTCTCTCTCTCTCTCGCTGAGTACAGATATTTGTGGAAGCAAGTAATAGCTGAGGCGGCCATCAAGGGTAATAAGATGACATATATATTGCTCGCCTAGGTGTTAGGTGCAAATGTTATTCTAGGGTTCTCTTTCTTCTTCTCCTTCTTTTTTATTTATTTTATTTTATTTTTATTTTTATGAATTTTCTTTTTTTCTTTAATTTCCTATATATATATATATATACACACACCTAACCCCTCATATACAAAGAAATGTTTTAGCATCTTTTTTTTTTTATGTATCTAAAATTTATTTCTCGAAATAATGACTAATTACAAACGTAAATATTATATATTTTATGAATTTTTGCATGTGTATTACGTTTGCAATTCATACTAAATAAACACGTACGATATGTAAAGATTACATCTGAATGTGGATTTATTGAATCTCGTGCTCTCGTAGTCCAAACAGGTTCCCTTTTGTGGTGGATTTAGTTCTTGTAATGGATTTGAGCTACAATTGAAGGTCGGACATTTTAAGAGAATAGAATATTAATGAATGGGAGGAAAAAGATAGGAACAATGTGAAATTTTGAAAGGATCAATGTAAAAATTTGAAATACACGTGTTACTTTTCAGGAATTGAAATACATGTGTAGACGGAAGGTCCATTTTTTTTATGAATAATATCAAAATGAAAGGATTATGCATATATAAAATGTGATAATAAAAAAAGATTAGTGATCAAGGGACCAATTGTAAAAAATGAAATTTTCAAGAGACTGACGATGCATTTTTCCATTTATGAAATTGTAACACATGTTGAAAAATTATTGGTCACACACCACTTGTCAAAGCATGTTACACACAACAAATGGATGGTTTAATTTTAGCAAGTAATGTTGGAATGTAAAAAATCAGGTATTCAATTTGTTAAAAACCAATGTTAGGAGCCCAAATGCAAAAACCAAAACCTTCAAGGGTCTCGGAATGAATTTTGCAAAAAAAAAAAAAAAAAGTAAATTTTTTCTTTAAGGGAAAAAAACATTATCAACTAAATTATAGTACCAGTATACTTTTTTTATAGATGCGTGGAAGATTATAGAAGGAAAAAAAAATCAGTTGGGTGATTACTTGATGTATAATTTCTCAAATTTTAGGTGTAAATTAAAGGTTAAAGTATATAAAAAAAAAAGCACATGTAGTTTGTCAGTTTTACGAATAGAGGTATGTGTTTTTAAAAACTGATAAAGAGATATATGTGATTTTCTTTATTAGCAAACATATATCTCATAGTTAGAAAATAAAGTCTTCCATCTAAACAGGGTCTAAAAACTATTCACCCTTTTGGATTTTCAGCTCAAATTTTCCACTTTGATTGATTCGAATATAGTAAACACTGACAATGAAGCTTTGAAATTTTCCGAGAATACAATTTGTTTTCATTAAATAACTAATAAAAGGCAAAAAAAAATCACAAAAAAATAGAAAAATGGTAGAAAAAGTTTGAAATCCTTATGAAAGATTCTTAAATAACGTGGGTAAGCTATTCATATACTAAATGGTAAAAAATGTTGAGTTTAATATAGGGATTGAGTTAACAATGTGAACGTAGGTACTTTTTGCCTGATGTCTATGGAATTCTCAACTTATTCTTTCATTTATCCTCTTAATAATTTGCTCATGTTATTAAGAAATTACCATAAAGATTTGAGTATTTTTTAGTAATAATTCTATTTTTCGTGATTTTTTATTTTTTTTATTATTTAATTAAAAAATACTTACGCTTCTCAAAAATTTTATAACTTTATTCTCAAATTTATTATATTCACATCAACTAACATGCAAAATTTCATCCCAAAATGCAAATGATGGAACAGTGTTTAGAAAGTGTATTGGATGGAGGACTCTATTTATCAAATGATGCAACAACAAACCTAAGTTTGTCAACTTTTAAAATACGAACATGCGTTTGCAAATCCTGGAAACGAACTATACTTTTTTCTTACTTTTTCGAAATTATAATTACACGAATGCAGTCCAAATTTTAAAATTTTTGATATAATTCAGCTAATCTCCCAAAGCGGGAAAACCAAACTTACAAATTAGTCACGCACACACAAATACGACTCCAATTCCTCACTGGAGATAATGAGATCTAATTCTCATTGTTGATATGCGAACTCCACCCACCTCCACCCTGCACCGGACTGTGGCATTTATATATATTGTGCGTTAAAAAAATCAAGTTTCTATAAAAAAACGAAAAATAAAATAAAAAATAAACAATCAAAACGCAGCTTGTGTTGCATTTTGATTCGTTCATGAAGGGCTTTTTTCTCTACCCTAAATTGATTTCCCATTGTTAAGGGTTTTTTTTTTTTTTTTTTGCGCTTTCCCATCTAGCAAATGGTGGCCGTAACCATCGTTTCTCCTAATGACCTTCGCACACATAAAATCGTCTCTTGTTGTCATTTGCTGGTGGTAGGAGCGATTGTGCCTCGCCTTGATTCCCTCTCCTCTGGTTAGTGGTAGTGGGGACTCTCTCCTTGTCGTCATTCCCTTCATCTTGTTGTCGTTCCCTTCATCTTGTTGCCAGTCGCTGGTGAAATCGCCATTCAACGGTCACATGTAGTGGTCCTCATCGTCATTCAGTAAGCCTAGATAGGCTTCTGATCTACAAGAAAGGATTAAGCAAGAAAAGCATTGAGATGATGAGGTAATTTATGTTAAAATATTAATTAAACTTAATATAATGAAAACAATTAAAAAATAAAAGATGATTAATGTGACACATATGCATTGAAAGGAGTTTGGTAAGGTTTGTGAATGTTATTAGTTTGGTAGAATTTATGAAAACTAATTGGAAGATGTGGCATTTTAGTTAGGTTTAATATGTGGTTATAATTTGTTTCACAGTTCTATAAATAGAGCAAGATTTTGAGTTTGTAATCATCAAGTGTAGTAACACAAATTAATAAGAAAGAGTGTTTTATTTTGTTAGTATTTATTTTTTGTTTATTAAAAGTTCCTCTTCGTTCAACAAAGTGGTATCAGAGCCACGTTTCTGAGAGTTAGCAAGAATTTTATTTTTTCACAAAAAAAATATTTCTTTCAATGAGTGTTTGAGAGACCCTACCATAGAAAAATAAATAGCAACAGTATCTCGTATAATTTTCCTCAATTCCGCAAAACCAATTACACAAATTCATGTATTAAAACATAAGCCATTCTCAGAGCCCAAGATGTTTGAGATATTATCGAAAAAGGCTACATAGTCCCAGTAGATGATACGAAATTGTCACAGGGAGAAAAAGACAGTCTGCATAAAAGTCGCAGAAATGACTAGAAGGCACTTAGTATCATCCACCAAGGTTTGGGTGATGTTATATTTGAGAAGGTGCCAGAAGCTACTACCTCCAAACAAGTATGAGACATACTACGAGTTTCTCTTCATGACAAGGAGAAAGTACAGAAGGTTCGATTACAAATGTTGAGAGGTGAGTTCGAGATGATGAAGATGCAAGAGATAGAAGCAATTACAAATTACTCCTCATGAGTAAAATCTGTTGTTAATCAAATACGACAGTATGGAGAAATAATTAAAGAAGTGAGAATTATTGAAAAAATTCTGCGATCGCTACTACCAAAGTTTAACTATGTAGTGGTAGATATCGAAGAATCGGGAGATATAAGTACAGTGACCGTTGATGAAGTTGTTGGTTCATTGCAAGCATGTGAGGAGAGGCTAAACAGATAGAAGGAAGAATCAATAGAACAAGTCTTGGTAACAAAGACTTCGTTCAAGGAAAATGATAATAGCCGAGAAGCGAGTCAATCCGGAAGAGGACGTGGTAGAGGTCGAGGAGGAAACGAAAGAGGAAGAGGACGTGGTAGAAATCAGAGTTTGAAAGAAGTGATAATAGTGATAGAAACTATGATCCTCCTGAGAAACCAACCACAACCCTGGTGAATGCACCAATTTCAGGTGCATCTCCTAACGAAGAAGAAGATGAGAATGAAGGTCCTAGACTGAGACCACGAAAGCTAAGACGTGTTAAAGATCTCTATAATGTGATGAGAAATCTCGATGAAGAATTAACCCTTTATTGTCACTTTGTTGACAGTGAACCAATTGATGCAGAAGAAGCCATGAGAGATGAGAGATGGAGAAGAGCCATGAAGGAGAAGATTCAAGCAATTGAGAAAAACAAGACATAGGAATTGACATCACTTTCGGTTGGCCAGAAACCCATTGGTGTAAATGGGTGTTTAAGGCAAAGAAAGATTCAACAGGCAAAGTTCTAAGGCATAAGGCAAGACCAGTGGTGAAAGGGTTCAGTCAAAGACCCGGAATTGACTATAATGAGGTTTTTGCTCTGGTTGCTAGATTGGAAACTATTAGAGTGGTAATCTCGATTGCTACACAAAACGGGTGGAAGATTCACTAGATAGATGTCAAGTCAGATTTCTTGAATGAATATCTAGAGGAGGAAATCTACATCAAGCAACCACCTGGCTATACTCTCAAAGGCCATGAAGATAAAGTGCCGAAACTGAAGAAGGTGCTATATGGGCTCAAGCAAGCACCAAAAGCCTGGAATAGCCGAATTGACAAATATTTTCAAGAAAATGGTTTTCGCAGATGTCCCTACGAGTATGCCATGTACGTGAAAGTGAAAGATGGAGACATGTTGATTGTTTGCTTATATGTAGATGATTTAATTTTCACAGGAAATAATCCATAAATGTCTGAAGATTTGAAAAAGACAATGGCCCGTGAATTTGAGATGACTGACATTGGCCTAATGTTATGCTATCTTGGTATTGAAGTGAAGAAAAATGAAGATGGGATTTTTATTTCTCAAAATGGTTTTGCGAAGGAGATCTTGAAAACGTTCAAGATGGAGAATTGCAATCCAGCCAGCACTCCTATTGAATGTAGCCTGAAACTGGCCAAGGATGAAAATGGAGAGAAGGTTGATCCTATGATATTCCGAAGTTTGATCAAAAGTCTTAGGTATCTGATGTGTACGAGGCCAGACATTCTATATTTTGTTGGCCTGATATATGGAAGCACCAACGGAGTCACATCGGTATGCAACAAAGAGAATTCTTTGTTATTTGAGAGGTACAACCAAATTTGGTTTGCATTACTCAAAGTCCGATAATTTCAAATTAGTTGGATATAGTGATAGTGATTGGGCCAGTGACAAGGATGATTGGAAAAGCACTACAGGTTTTTCATTTTTTCTAGGTGATATGGCATTTACTTGGAGTTCAAAGAACCAACCTATTGTGACCTTGTCTATTTGCGAAGCAGAATATGTTGCTGTGACAGCACGTGTGTATCATGCAATATGGATGAGAAGGTTGCTGAAGGAATTGCATATGGCTCAACATGATCCAATGGTAATTCTTGTTGATAATAAATCGACATTGAGGTTAGCGAAAAATCCAGTGTTTCAAGACAGAAGTAAGCATATTGATACGAGGTATCATTTCATCAGGGAATGTATTAAGCAAAAGGAGGTCATATTGAAATATGTGAAAACTCAAGATCAAGTTGCAGATATTTTCACAAAGCCACTCAAACATGATGCCTTTAAACAGTAGCGAGCATCGCTGAGAGTTACCAAAAATTAAGTTTAAGGGGGAGTGTTAAAATATTAATTAAACTTAATTTAATGAAAACGATTAAAAAATAAAAGATGACTAATGCGACACATATGCATGAAGGGAGTTTGGTAAGGTTTGTGAATGTTATTAGTTTGGTAGAATTTGTGGATACTAATTAGAAGATATGGCATTTTAAAAATCATTAAACCAAAACTCAATACTGAAAAATGTAGAATTGTTACTACCTTAACTCATACAATCCAAATTCATATCCATTCATTTCTTCTTGATAATGAAAATTTACATACTAACCTATCAGGACAAATTTTAGATTCCTTCCCAAAAATTCATCTTCTATACCCAAACCTATAACTTAGGTATATATCGTAAATAATAAAATCAATAGCCACTGCATTTAAGGCAGCATAGGAGCTGGAAGTGAGGACAGATCAAGGAGGAGGGAGAGGAAAATCCTTTGGTCAGAGCATAGATTATTGGCGGTGAAGGCATTGAAGTGTGGGAGTGGGGCGACGAAGTAGGAGGCGGAAGTAACATCGGTGATAATGTTGGCGGTGGTGAAATGAAAGGAGGATACGGTGAATTTGGGAGCAATATGATTGAGAAGAGAACATAATTTCTAGGACTAAGTAGTAGTGTGGAAATTAAAGGAATAGAAATGGAATTTATGGAGAAAGGGAGTTGTTTTGTTAGAAAACATAATTAGGCATGAGCAACAAGAAGAAGGAGGAGCAGTGTGGTTTGAGAGATTTAGGGTATGTTGGGCCTCCTTTCACTTGGGAAAGAAGTAGAGGAACGAAAGACTGGGTTGAAGAGCGCTTGGATAGGGCGTTTGGTACTAAGAGCTGGATAGAGTGATTCAATTAGTCTAGAGTTTTCCATCTACCGACAACTAACACGGACCACATCCCAATCTTCCTAGAGCTGCGCCGTTATGTACCACAGGTGAGGGAGTGACAGTTTCGCTTTGAAAATTGCTGGTTGAGGGAGGTAGGTTGCCAAGATGTTATCCAGGAATCATGGGTGGTAAGTATTAGGGGGAATTTACAGTTTAAGTTGAAGAAATGTGGAGAAGATTTGACTACTTGGGGCTTCCAATTGTCCCATTTGCTGTGGGACAGAATCAAATCTCAGAAGGCAATTTTGTCTCGAACAAAGGGACGAAGAGACCTTGGCGCAGTTAAAGAGCTCCAAGAAGCGGAAGCGGAGCTTAATCAACTGCTAAAGTGTGAAGAGGATTTTTGGAAGCAGCGAGCTAAAGTCTTCTGGCTCCAAGCAGGGGACCTCAATACAGGGGCTTTTCACAAATTTGCAAATGGCCGTAAGAAAAAGCAGAATATTACAATGCTCCAGAATGAGAACGGGTAGTGGGTTGAAGCTGGTGGAGGTCTAGAGGAGGTGATTCTGAATTACTTTCAAGAGTTATATCAGAGTCAACACACTAGTCCCTTGGAGGTTGCTCAATGTGTCCCTAAAAAAGTTACTATGGAACATAATCAGGTGCTTGAAACTCCCTTTGAGAAAGAAGAAGTCAAACAGGCAGTTTTTAGTATGCACAATGACAAGGCTCCTGGTGAAGATGGATTCAACCCAGCTTTCTACAAGAAATAATGGTCCATTGTTGGTGAAGATGTCACAAAAGCCTACATTCAGTGGTTACAAGAAGGAGCTCTCCCGGAAGGACTAAACAACACTCTACTAGTTCTGATCCCTAAAAAGAATAATCCTGCTATGGTGAAGGACTTGCGGCCCATTGCCCTTTGCAATGTGATTTACAAAACTGTGGCAAAAGTACTAGCCAACAGCATGCGTGGAATTTTAGTAGAAGTCATTGATGAGACGTAAAGCGGTTTTGTAGCGGGAAGGTTAATTACAGACAATGTGGTGGTAGCTAATGAAGTAGTTCACTGGCTAAAAGGCAAGAGGAAAGGTAAAACAGGTTATGCAGCAATGAAAATAGATATAGCCAAAGCATATGACAAAATGGAGTGGAGCTATCTGGAGATGATTTTGTTGGCCTTGGGTTTTAATAGAAAATGGGTTGGCTAGATGATGATGTGTGCTAAATCAGTCTGCTTTAACATTCTAATTGGAGATAAAATTGTAGGTCCTATATTCCCCAAACGCGGACTTAGGCAGGGTGACCCACTATCGCCTTACCTGTTTATCCTTACTGCAGAGGGACTTTCTGCAATGATCAAGGGGAAGGAAAGACTAGGGGCCTACCATGGAGTAAGAATTGCTAGGAATGCCCCACCTCTAACTCATTTATTTTTTACAGATGATGCCTTTTTTTTTTTAAGGCCACTCTTGAGGAATGCACGGGAATAAAAGAGATGCTAGATAAGTACAAAGAAGCCTCTGGGTAGGAAGTGAGCTTCCCGAAATCATCCATTATCTACAGCAAAAATGTAAATCAGAGTCTAAAAGATGCAATCACTACCACTTTGGGCGTTACAGAACAGAGAGGCTCTTGCAAATATTTGGGTATGCCTATTCTCCTTAGCAGAAAAAAGAAAGAAGACTTTCAATTCCTCAAGGAAAAGCTGCACAGCTGCCTCATAGCCTGGCAACACTGAGGACGGTCAAGGGCAGGAAAAGAGGTACTTGTAAAATTAGTGGCTCAAGCTTTACCTGCTCACTCTATGAACTTATATTTACTGCCGAATTGTACTGTGGATGCCTTGCATAAGATTATGAACTCGTATTGGTGGGGTGGAGGAAATATAGGAAGGGGTCTAAAATGGATGCGTTGGGAAAGACTCTGTGTTCGAAAAAGTGCAGGGGGAGTGGGTTTTAGAGACCTTAAGGATTTTAATATTGCCCTATTAGCGAAACAAGGCGTATACTGAGTGACCCCAACTGTTTAATGGTGAGGGTGCTAAAATTGCACTATTTCCGAGATTGCTCGTTCCTTGATTCAAAATTGGGAGATAATCCTAGTGCAATATGGCGGAGTATTTGGATAGGGAGCGACATTATTCGCAAGTTCAGCCGTATGAAGGTTGGAAGTGGAGAGTCAATTAAAGTTTGGAAGATACCTTGGTTACCTGATGAGGAGTGTGGCTATGTGTCATCCACCTTTGCTGAGCAGTTGGCAGATTTGACAATGGCGGATTTGATGCTACCAGGGAGGAGAGCTTAGGATGAGCAGCGCATTGAAGCACTTTTTAATCCAAAAGATAGGGATCTGATTCTTTCGATTCCTTTAAGTGACAGACAAGTTTCGGATCAATGGATGTGGAAATCAGACCCTAAAGGCGAGTATACAGTGAAATCGGGGTACAAGTTGATCCATGCAGAAAAAGAAAACCAATTTCAGTAAGGAGGAGATATCTGGAAGTGTATCTGGTCTATAAATGCGCCACCAAAGCTGGTTAATTTAGTTTGGCGTGCTACCGTTAACTACTTACCTACCAAAGGCAGATTACTACAGAAGAATATCCTGAAGGAAGCAAGTTGTCCAGTTTGTAATGGTGAGGAAGAAACGGCTTTGCACTCGCTAGTCACTTGCCCGGTGGCTCGAGAAGTATGGCACATGACTGGTATTGGGTGGAACCATGGGGCATCCAATAATATGGCTAGCTAGCTCCACAATGTTTTTATGAAAATAAATAGGGATCAATGGGGAGTAGTGGCAACAGTTTGCTGGGGCCTGTGGAAAAGTCGAAACAGGGTGCTTTGGAATAATTTAAGAAGTAGCCCAAGGCACATTCTCCATTTTAGTCTTCATTGTTTGCAGAGTTGGAGGAACGTGAAACATTTGCATAGTGGCCCTATTGCTGATTCTTCAAACCAGGTGGATGCTTGGTGTAAACCCCCTCTTGGTTGGACTTCAGTCTCAGTGGATGCAGTTGTGTTCCTGGACTCAGGTGTTTACGGAATGGTGTGAAGAGATAGTGGTGGCCGGTTCTCTGGAGCTTCAGTGATTAATTTTAGTCATTTCAAGGACCCTACTATCCTAGAAGTTCTAGCCATCAAGGAAGCCTTGTCGTGGGCCAAAGAAAGAATGAAATCTCATATCCTAGTAGAGTCTGATTGCCTAAATGCAGTAAAAGCAATCAATAGTGATGTTTTTATCAATTCTAACTTTGGCATGTTGGTTTTGGATTGTAGGGATATCTTAGCAACTCTAGAAAATGGAAGGGTTGTTTATATTCATCGCACTGCGAACTCAGTTGCTCACACCCTTGTCAGAGTGATGGGTTCTTTCCCAGGTCGACACATATAGGGCTCTATGGCTCCCAATTGTATTTCAGCCATGTTGGCTTATGATTCTTTATGAATTTCATTTTGGCCGTAAAAAAAAAAACAAGGAGAAGGAGGAGGAAAAAGCATTGAAATATGATGAAATGATTTGATGAAATATTAAAGTTAATTTTATTTATTTTTTGTTATTAAATACTTGGCTTTTTTTAATCTTTACGCGTCTATGTATGTTGGACTTTCACTCTCCATATCACATCAGATTGAGGGGGTTAATTAGATCGGTTTTATCAACATCAGGAGACTAAATAGATAAAGTCGAAGTTCAAAGGAACAATAAGTTGAGAGAGCGTATTATATATTAGGCCTTTTAAAAATCATTATTATCGAAGACTGAAGTTTTAAATGGTTATATATAAAATACTAAAATGAGGTTTTGGCATACACATTGCTGCATATATTTTAGCAAAATCTTTTCAAATATTTGGCAATCATTTGGAATCAATTTTTTTTTTTTATTACGTATAAAAAATTTCTTTCTTAAAAAAAATAGTTAATTTTATATGTAAGTATTACATATCATAAATTTTTTTATCATGCTCATTACGTACGTCTACAATTAATACTAACTAAATGTTGCAGATGTTGAGAAATGAATCCCATATCGAAAATATATAAGATCAAAGAGTAGTGTATAAGTAGTGTAGATTGGGCCTTAATACAAGCCAATTGGTTTTGCGTTATATGGGCTCAACCCCACTTATATACTCACTCATCCAATCAAGCCCAGCACTCTCAAGGCCTACAGAGTCTCTTTATGGTATCAGAGCAGAAGAAGGTCTGATAGCAAAAAAGATCTTGGGCCCATGTTTAAAGTCCTGATGGAGTTTGGGGTAGTAGCGAAAACTAGACCGGTTGATGACCTTGGGCCTCAAAGGAGATAGGCCAAGGAATGTTTGACAAGTAACAACTGGTTCAGGTCCAGTTGCACTTGAGGGAGAGTGTTGGAGATGTTGAGGAATGAATCCCATATCGGAAATATATAAGATCAAAGAGTAGTATATAAGTAATGTAGATTGGGCGTTAATACAAGCCAATTGGTTTTGTGTTACATGGGTTCAATCCCACTTATATTCTTACTCATCCAGCCAAGCCCAGCACTCTCAAGGCCCATGGAGTCTCTTCACTAAACATGCCATTTATATAAGGATTACACTTGTAATACTTTGTATATAATCTATCAAATATCTTATCACCATTAATAATTTAACTAATACCAGAAAGTGCAACATTAAATAATAATAATAAAAGTATGCATTATAACTAAAACTAGAAACTTACAAGTTTTACATACAAGTCGTTGGCTATTGATATATGGGAGAGCAGAAACTCATTATAAATTCAAGAATATCACAAGGTTATATGAGCATAGGAATCACACATTATGCTGAAATTCATAAGCTTTTGTATTGCACCATAAGCACATCTTATGGGTTCGGTTTTATTTTTGGGATAAACATCTCTTGTTGTTATGGTCGAATTGTGGGTTCAAAGGATTTGCTCCTCTGAGAAGCACTAAGTTGCTGGGAAGCGATTTACTTATAAGTTGAAGTTTTTTTTTATAGTCATGTTTCTTTTTTAGCTTCTGATTCTGATTTAATTGTGAACCCCCTATATTCCTTTTGTAGTTTGTTTTTCCCCATTGTCATCTAACTACAATTCTCAATTTTATATATATAAAAGTTTCTTTTATTCTTCTAATAATTGTAAAATGAAAAATTTATGAATTTTGGCAACTTAGCTCTTCTACATTTTCCACTAATGCAACACGTATTTTCCCATTAAACCAAGAATTCTTTTCAAACAAACATTCAAATTGCCTTTTTTGATAAACAAAATTTGTAGAGGATCTCATACAAAGAGAAACTGAAAATGAGAGCCGAGACATGAGTCGATTAATGGTGCCTCCATTATCAAAAACAAAAAACACAAAAAGATCGCTAGCCTGATGGTGAAAATGAGAGCTTGTTGTCTTCTTTCTCCTCCAACTTCAACCGCTTTGTTTGTGCGGAAGCTAACCTTATTCCACAAAACACTAATCTGAAAAGCTTGTTTGCTTTTTGATAAAACACCGGTCTGAATATGATGCAGTGGAAATATTGAACAAATTATTACAGTCCGTTTATCGCGCACAATACCGGAAAGTAACCTTCTAAACACAAGAATTTGAAATTTAAGTATGTAGGAAAATCAAAGATAATTTCATTCAATCAATAATCTGCTTACAACAGAAACAAAATAGTCTATTTATAGGTAAATTGCGATTTTGTGGCCCTAAACGGCCTTTTTTTTTGCCAAAAAGCAACGGATCTCACAGCAACGTAATAAGTTTTGTCCGTTGAACCGTTTCCAATAAAAATAGGGTTCAAAATCGTAAGAATCCGACAACCTGATCTTGAAATTAATTACCGAATTGCCATTTCTCCATAAAGGCCTTCTCCTCTATTACATTAGATTAGAATATCTTGCTTGGTGAATCGTGCAATCAATTTAGTTGTTTTTTTATAATGTCGTTTTTGGCAGTCTCAGGATCATAACTCCACAAATGATTATGACAAGAGTGGAAGAAATGAAGGAAACTTAGCCACATAATAAAATGGCATCCTTTTCTAAGGACAAAAATTACATTTATCGGATGAAAGTATATTTCTATTAAATCCGTCATTTCTTGGAGATGATTAGATCAGTTGGTATTGATTTGGTCTGAAAGTTGAAGGTTGCTGAGAGCATCAAAATTGATAGCAGAAGTTGGTGTTCTGCAATTTTCTTCACCTTCACTTTTAGAATTGTTACCATTCAAAACACAAGCAGGCTATAGAAGAACCAGCAGCTTTTTCTTGCTGATTATTTGCCTCATGAGGCTACCCACTACCATCTAATCATAGTGCAACAACAAAAACAACATTAATTAGCATAAGATAGTTTAAGTGGCAATTACTATATGAGGCAAAAATCATCTCAATACGAGTACATATAAAGGTTATCCAAATGGAGAGATGATTTGACATGTTAAATTTGACACGATTAACATTTTTGTTATATTTATGTTATCATAACCATCTGATTTTGTATTGCTTACTCTGCTCATATAAGGTCTCTGTCTGTCGTGTGTCTCTCTGTTCAAGGATGAAATGGTGCTACAACACTATACATGAAGAGCAAAAAGATTGGCCAAGGAAAAGGCTGCATCAATGTTACCACTTGAGATCTTGGCCCTCCTATCAGTAGAGACTATACTGAGGCTCAGGAGGGAGTTCTCGCCGGCGAAATTCTGCAATTCTCATTTTCTATTAATTTTCCTTTTCCATATTTCCTTATAAATCCCACCTACCAACCATATACAAAAACGTATCTATTCGTCATCACCTACTAAGAATGTATCTATACATCTTTTCAAATATTTGGCAAATAAAATGCTGATTATTTTTGTTTTTGTTATGTACTTAAAATTTCTTTCTAAAAAAAAAAAGAAAAAAAAAAGTTAAATTTTTACGTAAGTATTACATATCGTGATTTTTTTGCATGCTCATTACGTATGTCTACAATTAATACTAACTAAACATGGTATTTATATAAAGGTTACACTTGTAATACCGTGTATATAATCTATGAATATCTTAACATCATTAATAATTTAACTAATTCAGCAAAGTGCAACATTGAATATTAAAAAAATATGCATTATAACTAAAACCAATAACGTAAAAGTTTTACAAGCACTATATCAATCACAAGAGATGGCATTCGATTAATAAGCTACACAACTGTTTCAAACTCATTGGACCAATAAC
Source organism: Euphorbia tirucalli (assembly GCA_039660915.1). Taxonomy (NCBI): domain Eukaryota; kingdom Viridiplantae; phylum Streptophyta; class Magnoliopsida; order Malpighiales; family Euphorbiaceae; genus Euphorbia; species Euphorbia tirucalli. Next base: position 17,652,938 of record CM077633.1, on the reverse strand, counting down.
ACATAGGCAATTTGGCACAATTTAATAAAGATAAGCCCGTCTTGTAGAGATTGAGGGAAACAGTGATGTATTATTAGAATAGGAGACATATATATACAAGTGCATTAGGGTTAGAGACTAGACAGGTAGAGTCCTTTCATAATTACAATTATACCTATCCTTTTACTCTATCATTCCCCCTCAAGTTGAACGGCGCAAGAAGTTAAGTTCAACTTGCTACACATATGAAGAAACCGAGGCTTACTCAATGGCTTGGTGAGCCCATTAGCAAGCTGGTCTTGAAAGGTTACATATTGGACTTGCAATTGTTTGCGGGTCACTTGATCATGGCCAAAGAAAAAATCCACCTCTAAGTGCTTACTATGTGTGTGAAAAATCGGATTTACGGTCAGGTAAGTAGCACTCAGGTTATCACACCAAACCCGTGGAGGCATAGGAATCTAAAACCCAACTTCATGAAGGAGAATACGAATCCATTGAATTTCAAAAGAAACGGCAGCCAAGGAATGATACTCAGCCTCGGTGGAGGAGAGGGCAACAGCTTTCTGCTTCCGAGAACACCAAGAGACCAGATTAGAACCAAGATAAACAATAAACCCTGAGGTTGACTTCTGTGTATCCAAACAACCTACCCAATTAGCATCAAAGTATCCTTGTAAGCGCAGAGATGGGGCAACATGAAGAAGGATACCTGACATAGCAGTACCCCGCAGATACCATAAAATTCTCTTAACCGCCACCCAGTGTGCAGAAGTGGGAGAATGGAGATATTAAGACACTTTGTTGACAGCAAAGGAGATGTCTGGACAAGTTAAGGCCAAATACTGGAGAGAGCCAACAACACTTCTACATTGACTAGGATCAGACAAGGGTTCGCTAAGCTTAAGATGTAACTTTTCTAAAGTGCAAGTTGGTGTAGAAATCGAGCTACAAGTATGCATAGAGGCTCGACGTAGAAGGTCCTCAATATATTTTGATTGAGTAAGCAACAAACCCAATGGCAGCCAATGAGCTTCAATTCCAAGAAAATACTTCAAAGGGCCAAGATTCCAGATGGCAAACTGAGATTGCAAGAGGGAAATGATTCAGTCCAAAATAATTTATCACTTCCAATGAGCACCAAGTCATCCACATATATCAAACAAAAAAGCCAAATCTTCCCTTTAGTATAGTAATACAGTGAGGTATCCAATTTAGACCCCTGAAACCCAATCTTGCACAAAACATCAGTCAAACACTTATGCCACATACGAGGAGCCTATTTCAATCCATACAAAGACTTCTTACGCAGACAAACATGACCTGGAAAAGTAGGATTCATGAACTCAGGGGGTTGTGCCATAAAAACCCGTTCCTCCAAAGTGCCATTCAAAAATGCATTAGAGACATCCATATGTATGATACACCAGTGAAGAGACACAGCAACAGAAAGAATAACCCGAATAGTAGTAGGTTTTACCACAGGACTATATGTGTCAGCATAATCCAGCCCATGACGTTGAGTATGGCCTTTAGCCACAAGATGAGCTTTATACCTTTCTACAGAGCCATTCGGATGTCACTTGATTTTAAAAACCCACCGGCAACTGACGAAATTCTGTCCAGCACTAGGAGGAACAAGCTGCCACGTACCGTTCCGAATGAGAGCATTATATTCCTCCTCCATGGCCTGATGCCAATGAGCAATTTTATTAGCCTGTGAGAAGCTAGCTGGTTCAACTTTAGGGACATAAATAACGCTGGAAAATTGCTTAGGCTTAGGTGGCAGAGAACCAGTCTATAGCCATGTCAACATTCTTCATGGTGGAGACTTTGGAGGAGAAGCAGCAGATTGCATGGCCAGTAAATGACCATAGGCAGTGAGATCAACAACAATGGACGGAGTTGGCAATGTGTCCAAAGGTACAATGGAGTCGGATTGGGTGGTGACAGCAGGGGACGATTCGGTTTGGAGGACAGGGCTAGTCAGTAGCTTGGCTGATGGGCTGGAGGCGGGGCTAGTCAGGGGCATGTCAGACGGGCCGGGTAGGGGCGGGGTTGATTGGTTGGAGGCGGGGCTGGTCAGGTGTGGGGCTGATGGGTTGGAGGCGGGGCTGTCAGGAGTGGTTTGGGTGGGCTGGGCAGTACCGGCAAAGGGGCTTTGGGCGGAGCTGGTAGTGGGTTAATTGGTCGAGTAGGGTGAATAGGGGGATAACAAATCATGGGTCCGGGTTCTTGGGTCGGGGTTGTTGACACTGGGTGCACCTCATTAGAGGGAGTAGCAAAGGGAAACACCTGTTCATCAAAAAGTACATGACGTGAGGCGACCGAAAGGAATAAAAACATTGATAACCCTTATGAACCTTACTATAGCCAAAGAAAACACAAGGAAGAGAACAAGACTCTAATTTATGCTTAGTGTATGGACGCAACCAAGGGTAGCATAAGCAGCCAAATATTTTAAGAGAGAAGTAATCAACATCCGTGGCAAACAATCGATGAAATGGACTCTGATAATTCAATTGTTGCATAGGCAAGCGATCAATAATATGCACAACAAACTCAAAGTCTTTATTCCAATATTTCAAGGGCACCTTGGCATGGGTGAGAAGGGCCAAACCGGTTTCAACAATATGGCGATGCTTTTTTTCTGCACACCCATTTTGTTTTGTGATATACGGACAAGAAACCCATTTTGTAATCCCATTCTCTCGCAAAAAATTGGTTAAGGCTCGAAACTCACCACCCCAATCAGATTGGAAAATTTTTATTTTGGTGTCAAAATAATTTTCGACAAGGGTCTTAAATGATTTAAAAATGGATTGCGCTTCAGACTTGTGTTTCATAAGGTAAAACCATGTGTATTTGCTGTAGTGACCATAAAAAAGAACATAAAAGGCATACCCATCGTATGAAGTAACAGGTGCAGGTCCCCAAACATCGGAGCAGACAAGTTGTAAAGGTTTAGTAGCATTAAATGTAGATAAAATAAAGGGTTGCTTATGGACCTTACTCAAACAACACGCATTACACAAAGAAGCATTGGCAATAGAATGAGCTGAAATTTTATTAGATTGTAAAACTTTTGAAACAATGGGCTTGGCAGCATGTCCTAATCTACCATGCCAAGTAGACAAAGAAACAAAATTAGCTTTAATAGATACTGGAGGGGTAAGGCACATGGAGTAGAGTCCGTGATCACTCTAGCCTTGATACAGAACCTGCTTCGTTGCCAAATCCTTGATAACAAAATAATTGGCAAAAAATTCAACAGAAACAGGGTTAGAATTAGTTAAAGCATAAACAGATAACAGATTTTGATTAGTACAAGAGGCATAAAGAATATTAGGAAACTGAAGCAATGTATCATCAAAATAAAAACGCGAACTACTTACGTGAGTGATATTAAGTTTAGACCCATTACCAAGTTGGAGTTCCTCAGGACCCTGATATTCATAATGAATAGCAAGGTTATCAAGATCATTAGTGAGGTGATGAGTCACTTCCTAGTCAACAACCCAAGATTTATGAGAGGTACGGGCTGTTTCGGTGGTAGTCATATAAAAGCTAGGAGAGGAGGTGTAATTGCTGCGTTTTTGTTTAGGTGAAGTACAAACATTAGCCAAGTGTCCATTACTGCGACAATTGTAACAAATCCGATCAAAGTGAGGCTAATCACCATTAAAGTGAGAGTTAGAACCCCCATAAGAACTTGAATACCGTTGCTATGAGGAGAACCAGCCACCACGGACTCTGCTGCTGGTTCAGCCACCACCACGCCCTCTGTCACATGCAAAAAAGGACTGCTGCTGCTACTGCCCACGAACAGAGAAGTGGGCTGTCGGTAAGATTCCATCCCCACTAGTCCTTTGTTTGACACATTTCAGATATCATTCCTCAGAAAGTAACATGGTGAGGTACCAAGGGCATGGTGAGAGAGAGCACAACCATGAAGCATAGGAAGAATTTGAAGTTTCCACAGAAGATAATTATTCGGATTCAACTTATGAGCAATCTGAACTGCTGGTGCGGGATTAAACGTCACAGGAGGGATCGGTTGGTGAGAAAGATTTCCACCCGTAAGGGGCACATAGCCCGTGTTGAGCTGATGACTAGCAGCCGCAATGATGGAGTCAGCATTGGTGAGGAAGGCATTAGTAAGAGGGGTATTCATGATGGGAACCCCTAAAATCGATCCAGCAAAAGCCACAGAGGTAGAGACCAGAGATGCCACAGAGGTGGAGGAGACGGCAGCCACGGAGGCAAAGGGAGAATTCGATGAGATTGAAGAGGTTGAAGACATGATTGGCAAGAATTTTTTAGATGAGAGGAATTAGGGTTAGGGTTTTCGGATTCTCTAGAGACAAAGGAGCTCTGATACCATGTAGAGATTGAGGGAAACAGTGATGTATTATTAGAATAGGAGACAAATATATAAAGTACATTAGGGTTAGAGACTATACAGGTAGAGTCCTTTCATAATTACAATTATACGTATCCTTATACTTTATCACATCTTAACAACATGGCAATGTTTCTGCTCTGCTGTCCTTTTTTGCTTTGGGGTATATGGACATGACATTCTATGCTGAGTTCCATTCTTGGCTAAGTAATTTTTCAGGGATACAATTTCCCGTCCCTTATCAGTTGTGGCAAGTCACTATCGTAACATCTAATGAGGCCGATTGGGTCACTTGCCCTTGTTGTGGGTGAGATAAACCTAACCCAAGAACTTATTCTAGCCAAAGCTTCTTTGCTAGCCGAAACTTCCATGCTACCTCTTTGTAAAATGAGGTTGATTTTGCTACATTTGAGACTATCCTAAACTTTAACCCGGCTACTCGAGGCTGGTTGATCAGCGATAAAGTGAGTCATCAGTGTATTCAAATCATTGGACAACGATTTCTCTCGCTTGAAATGACGTTCCTCTGTCAACCACATACCATATAAATAATCATAAGAGATTGTATGTGAACCCAACGTACGACAAAATCACGAAAGCATATACCAAATCTTCTTTGGAGACAGGATATTGTAAGGAAGCTAACCTATCTGTAATTAATTTTTCATGCTGCATGTATTCCATAATTAACTTGAAACCTTTCACCAACGAATGCAATTGTTGTTTCAATTATCAAACTAGTGCCCTAGACCTCGACGCATAAGCACTTTCTAGCTTAACCCACGCTTCTGTAGTTGTTTTTTGGCCCTAATAATTATAGGAGAATAGAAGGAGAGATGGAATTGAGTATCCAACTCAATACCTATTGATCTTGTCGATGCCACGAATGATATGCTGGATTCGAATTATTGTTGGCCAATTTCTTTACTGGAATCGGAGTAATACCATCGACATGTTTCTCGAGATCACATCCTACTAGTAGGTGTTATCAAAGTTTTCTAGAGTACACAATTATTATAATCTAGTTTCAGAGGCAACTAGTGCGCAAAGGTTGGAGTATCACCACTCAATCCCGCTGACGAGGACTCAGCAGTCGACGAGATGAGGCTAGATGTGCTTGCACTGTAGTCGACATGGTGGCTGTTTCTTAGTGGTTATCGATTTCGGTTGTTATTCCTTTTAGGCTCTAATACCATATGCAACTTAGGGTTTGTGAATTCCTCGCTTAACGTGAATGAGAGAAATAGAATTGTAATTATACTTTGAGACATATACATGGGATAATTACAATAATGGTCCATGATAATTTACAATTACATGCAATACATGTATAGCTCTATCAGTTGGCTAATTGATGCTGCATCTGTGGAAGAGGAGAAAACTCATTATAAATTTAAGAATATCACAAGGTTACAACATGGTGATAGCCAAGGATATATATAAAACTAGTTAACTTAAAAATCAAAAATCCAATTTCCAAAAACCAAAATTGAATTAAGAAATAGTTAACTGAAATCGATGGGCTAAGAAATAGTGAGTACTCATCATCAAAATCAGTGTTTTACTAAAACTGAAAATTTAGATGTTTTGAAAATATTTATGCATTCACAATTCTTTGCCGTACTCGCAATTCATTGGCATATACTCATTGCTCCATATATTTAAGTAAACTCTTGATTACATGGGTTAGTCACTTCCTTACATTTTGCTGGAAATGATTCTATGAAAGATAAAATATAAAAAGAAATTCCATTATGAATTGAAAAAAAAAACCTGATTTTTATGTTGTCTAAAACAATATTAAATTAGATCAACTGATGGGATTAAAAAAATAGTTATTAGGCACGTTTTATTTAATTATTTTTCTAAGCTGCCATTTTTAATTGATTTTGTATTAATTCATATAAGCACTAATTTGATAAAATAAAATGATCGGATTGGCTGTTTTTCTGGGGTACTAGGTTCAGTGGTGGAAGACATTCATGAGCTTGCAACCTCACTAGAAAAAGTAGCGTTTAGTTTTAAGCGGCGACACGCTAATAATGTCGCCCATTGTTTAGCTCATTGGAGTATATGTAATCCCGGTCCTGTTCTTCTCCTTGAGGAGTTTCATTCTGTTGTCCTTAACAAAGTTTCAATAGAGATTTATGTCAGGAAAAAACATGTCCTGTTCTGTTAGAGAATTCTCATTTAAATAGGAAGAATACAAGCTGCAAATCAGCCTTAACAAAAGCTAAAAGATACAAATCTATCTAAATAAGGAAAGAATAAAGTATTTACACCTATAAATATATACAAGGCAGAAATCTATATGTATTAATTAATTGATTTATTCTCTCAATCAAGGCATTAAATTCCCTAATCAGGGTATTAAATTCCCCCAATCAAGGCATTAATAAATCAATTCCTTTGACATCCCCCCTCAAATTGATGCTGGTAAATCTACAAGCATTAATTTGTTAACAAGGAAATTATGCCCTTGACGTGTCATGGATTTGGTGAAGCTATCTTTGATTTGTAAAGTAGTGGAGATATATGGGATAGTGATAACCTGTCGATCATAAGCAGCTCGGATGAAGTGGCAGTCAACCTATATGTGTTTAGTCTATTCATGATAGATAGGGTTGGTAGCAATTTGTATGGCACTTGTGTTGTCAGCATGTAAAGGGGTTGGTTGTTTTTGAGAAAAACCAAGTTCTGTTAGGAGACCTCGTAACCAAATAATTTCAAAGCAGGCAGCAGACATGGCCCGGTATTCTGCCTCAGTTGAAGATTTGGATACATTTTCCTGCTTCTTGCATTTCCAAGAGATAAGAGCAGCACCAAGAAACATACACCAACCATTAGTAGATTTCCTAGTGTCTAGGCAGCCTGCTCAATCTGCATCGTTGTATGCTTGCAACTCAGTTAAAGAACCAGTAGGGAAAATAATCCCCGATTAGGTGTGCCAAGGATTTATCGAATTATACGCTAGACTGCAGAGAGGTGAAGATGCTGAGGAGATTGCATGAATTTGCTGACAATATGGACAGCGTAGGATATATCTGGGCGGGTGATGGTTAAGTAGATAAGGCTGCCAACCAACTTTCAATATAAAGTAGGATCCTCAAGAAGATTACCTTTATCACTTCGGTATTTTACATTCATTTCCATTAGGGTTTCAACAGGAGAACTATCGGCAAGTCTAGCTAACTCAATCAAATCTAGTAGATACTTTTGTTGATTCAAAAAAATACCTTGAGGTCGATGATGGACCTCTAATCCTAAGAAGTAGGTGAGCTGGCCAAGATCTTTCATATGGAAAGTAGAATGTAGCAATTTCTAAACACGAGTGATTGCCTCTATATCAAAACCAGTGACAACTATATCATCCATATAAACAAGAAGAACAACGATGTCGGTGGATGTTTTTTATAGAAAAAGAGATGAGTCATATTGACTTTGAGTGAATGAGAAACCAATGAGAGTGGATCGAAACTTTTCAAACCATATTCTTGGAGCCTGATTTAAACCATACAAAGAGTGCTTTAGTTTATAAACAGCATTAGGTGAGGAAGTAGGCATACTGTGAACACGAAATTTTCCTGGTTCTGAAAAAAAAGGCCTTGTTTACCATGACTGTAATTACAGTCGTGGGGGTATTGTTATAGTCGTACGACTGTAACTAAAATTACAGTCGTACGACTGTACAATCAGAGCAGGTTGCAGAGCCCATACCTCTCACTTAAAAAATTTGCCAAAAATCAGGAGCAATTAATGCTCGTTGCTTTGAGAAGCAAGGGAAGGATAACAGGCAGAAACCAGCAAGAAAGAGGGACTTTTGGCAAATAATTGAGAGAAAAAGATTAGAGAGAGAGAGATTGGAGAAAATGAGAAGAAGAGAGAAAAAAACCCAAAACTCAAACTTTCTTCAACCCTTTTCTTCTTAATTTCAGAGTGTTAATGTTTAAAATGAATTAGAAATCGTAGGTTGAACTTGACACACGAAATCTAAATAATTTCCAGACCACAAACTAGTTTAAATTCGTGACATTTTGGAGGATTTTCGGACCCATTTTGCAACCTTAACACAACAAGGAAAAGAAGTGATTTAAAGTGGATTGGTGCGTTGCCAGGGGTCATTCATACGGTGGATCAGCGCCAAAGAGGTAAACACACTTCAATCCCTCTTATTTTCGTGTTTTCTGGGTGTTTTGGTTGATTTTGTGCATAAAATTCGCTTTTCTTAGTTGGCTGTTTCTGGAAAATTAGGAACAGTCGTATGACTGTTCTTATCACAAAGAACAGAGACACGACTGTAATTACAGTCATGCCATATCATCTATAGTCATACGGTTGTTGTTAAATTTCCTCAGTTTTTATTTCTTTCCATTTAAATAATTTTGGCGATTTCTGCTTAAGGGAGAGATACAGTCGCACGACTGTAATGCTTACCCAGAAGCAGAAAATCGGGAAAATCCCATAAAAATTCATAAAAATCCTAAAAATTCAGAAAAAATAGAAAATCACCTAAAATTAATTTTGTTGTGTGAATTCACTACCTTAGATTTAATTTCCAGTGAAATTGCATTTAGAACAATACCACGACGGAGACCCGATTCTCCCGAAAATCGACCCACCTCACATGTTAAATTAAATTAAACTGGAAAAATGTTTTCAAAATGATTTTCTCACAAAACCAAAATACAGGAACGTTTCAAAAATGTTTTCCAAGTCTAATCGGGCCGGCTAGCCGAGCCAACCCGATTATCCCCCCAGATGCATACCCCCGATCTCTAAAATCCCCAATTCTGTTCAATATGAGTCCAATTTGTGGTGTGGTATAAACTATGCTAACCATTTGTTTTGCAGCTTTAATTTCTTTATTTTTATTTTTAATGTAATTTATAGTTTAATTCGTGTATTTTAGGCGATTGTAATTTTTTAGATTCTCGTGTATTTTAGGCACTTGTAACGTGAGGCCGAGAGTTTTTATTTTCATTTGATTGGGTGGTAATAATTTGTATATATTTACTGCTTTATCTTTATTTGTGTGCACGCTGTGAGCACGGGTTTTTTCCCGACCTCGGTGATGAAAGCTATGTTACTTTTTTTACAGATAAACATGAACCGAATTCGAACCGACTGGGATAATATCGGAAATGTCCCGGATAACCCGAAGGTGTGTAACAAGTCCTAATACGGAACCCCGAAGAATTCGAGTGAACATTTTAGAAGAAACCGAAGAAAAAATAGAAAACGGGCAAAATAGGCATTTCTGGCCACTACACCCGCTCGGCTGTAGCACAGCCGTGCCGCTGTAGCTGCTACAACCGCTCGGCTATGAGTGTCAGTTTTCCTCTTTTACCGAAATCAGTAATTAATTCTGATTTAATGCCAAAAAGGGAGATATATAAGCATCATAATCCGGGATTAGGGTTAAATATACAGAAACAGAGAAAAAAAGGGATTTTAAGAGAAAATAACATAATCACTTAGATTTTCTCTAGGGTTCTTAAGGCAAATGGAAAAAAAAGAGTGGGACCTAAAATAATAATCTCAATAGAACACATAAAAATGATCGTAGGGTTTTGTGATATCATAATCAATCCTTCAATCTTCCTTGGGATTCCGTTCGGGCTTCAGAAATCGTGCACTGTTCGGGTTGTTCGTGACTGCCCGGCATCCGAATCCATTTTTCGTGGTCCAAACACTGGAACACAGACAAGGTAATCTTCTCAGAGGCCTTAGAAATATGCTTTGTTCATTCTGGTTGTGATTTGATTGCATGTTCTGAATTTTTTACGGTTTTCGGAATTTTTTCTGGTTACAGCCGCCCCATTCATGATCACAGCCATGCGGCTATGACCTATAGGGGCACGGTTGTAACTTTTAGGGCAGAAGCTCCAAATGCCCTAAAATCGATCGATAACACTCCCATATTTCAATTAAATGTGTTTTTCATATTTGTTATCGGTCCAATTGCATCCATGTAAGCTTAGATTCCTGGTTTTCTTATTTTTAATTGATGGATGGGATTTCAAGTTTGGCAATTTTGAGTTTTTAGGGATTTCCGGATTTGTTTCGATCCATTTCGGATCTGTTTGGTTGAAATCAGTGTGTTTCCAAAAATCCCAGATTACCCGAAATCGCTTAATTTACAAAACGATTTTCAAAAACGAGAAATGAAGGCCGGAAAACAATTCTGGAGCATTACAGCCACGCGGCTGTATTCTACAGGGGCGCGGCTGTAGCCTATAGTGGCACGGCTGTAGTTGAGGCAGAATTACAGTTTTGCCCTTTTGGGCCCCAAACTTGTAATGTTGCATTTTTTTTCCTATTCAAAACTGAATTTTGGTGTGTTTACATTCTTTTTGGACCCTATATGGATGTTTAACTTAGGCCCACACATGAACGGGACCCCCGGGTCCCGGGATATCCGGCCCCCTAAAGTTGGAAAATGCATGTAAATGAGCCAAATGGTTTTCAAAATTGGTTTTTCATCCATAAAGCCTACAGGGCGTTTCAAAAAACCGTTTTCCAGGTCTAACCGGGCCGACCGATCGGGTCGACCCGGTTACCCCCTTATGCATGATCCCGTTTCCTAAAATACCCCTATTCTGTCCTATATGAGTCCTTGGTGTGATTTATTTACTTGTGCTAACCGTATTTGGATGCAGCTTTTATTTTTACTTTATTTTTATTTTCGAATGTATTTTATAGATTAAATCGTGTATTTAAGCGATTGTAATTTTTTAGATCATTGTGTATTATAGGCGGTTGTAATGGTGAGGATGAGAGCTTTTTTCTTTTTTATGGGTTGTATAATTTGGCCTCGGATTTACTTTTCCGCACTTTTATTTTTCCGCACTTTATTTTAGTATTTATATTTTTTGCATGAGCATTGGTTAACGATTAAAGGAAGATAAAATAGGTAGATTCAAGTGAATGAAATATCATATTATGAAATAATAATTAAAAATAAGTGAAGATTAGTAGATATGTTGCTCGAACCCCGAATCTCTGAATTAGGTACCGCGTTTACACTTGGTAGGGAGCTGTACCGGAATTTCCAGGATGAGCTGATCCGGGTGGCGACTTTGTATCTAATTTCGAAATTTAGGTTTCGAGATCTTTAAGTTAAAATAGGATTTTCTAAAAAGCCCGTTTTCTAAAATTCGTGTCTAAAATTAAGTTTTCTACAAAAAAGACTTTTCCAATAAATTGAAAGGTTTTTTTTTCAAAAGAAAGATTAAAGCCCATTTTCAAAACCAAAACATCAACGCTTAAAAATCATATCCCCGGTTCCCGCTTCACCGTGCGTTTTGAAAAAGGTCATCTGCTCATAGTGGCTACTCCGCTGGGGATCAACGGTTTCTTTTAAAAGTTTTTTTTAAAAAAACTTAAGGAACTTAGGCAACAATCGAAGTACGTCCTCACTTATAGTCAATTATTAAATCATAATTAGATGTTTCATTCACATTTGCATAAGCATGACATTTTCTCTTCCTGAATCCCTCCAACACTTGTTTAAGCCCGGTTTATCTTCAAAGGTGACCTACCTCTTCCGCTAGGATTGGAGGCACCCGAGGGGGTAAACCACTCATAGCCTTGTACGAACCCCTTCGTTTGAACCCTTGAGTGGGGAGAAGTGAGGAGTATATTTTCGCTATGGGAACCTGTACGACCCTTGGCTTGACTCATACCTTCATGTAATGGCCTAGCAACTTCCCTTTAGGATTACCAAAACATATACTTGAAAATGGACATTGAGAGTATGCCTTTGGTATCCCCCATTGATGCTAAAGAGACCCAATACCTAGGAAGAATGCGAGACCAACCAAATGGAGGAATAAGGTTGGAAGGGTGAGCATATTTTTTTGTGTGTGTGCTAACGTTTGCTCTATGGTTGTTTTATTTTCGACCTTTTCATACGACATAAACACGCATCATCCGTATGCCATATTCTAATCACTTTCTTTATACAACCATTTTAGAGCATCCTCATAAGTGTGTGTCATACTAACCATATTTTTCGTGCAGCCATAATTTTTTTCCGTATGCCATCATTTTGTGTGCTTATTGATTCATAAAGCATACACGACATCATCTTGTATGTCATGCATTCTAACCACATTTTTATGCAGCCTTTGGCATTTTGTTTGACATGGGCATTCATATCATCTCATCCCATATAAAATGAAGGATGTTCTAAGTATGCCCCTCACGACATTTCATCTCATGACATATCGGGAGTCTCCAAGATTACCCATGTTCGCCCATGCACTGGATTGCACTTGACCATTTCATTACATCACTGCACCATTAGGGCACCATAACGGTGGCTCGTTTTTGTGTGGCGGACCACACAATACCATTACATAACATCATGTCCATTCATCATAGTGTCATGGCGACACTAAAGTCTTATTTATGTGTCACGATCCACATCGGATTATTTCATAACATTGAAAATTCATACAAGGTACTCCACGAATGCCAAATTAGAACTTGTACTAGGACATTTCATAACATGCCTAAATCATGCAAGGTGTTCCATGAATGCCGAAATGCTATCCATGTCTCTAGTTACACACGACTTGTTTGTGACATCATTTCATCCAAGATGCAACAAAAGCATCGACCCTCTGTCTATGGAACGGTTCCTATATGACCATCACATACCATTTCATCAACCTACAAAGCATTGAACCTCTGTCCATGTGTGGGTACACACGTGACCATTTCACAACATCCGCAAGGTGCCCCGAAGGTGCCAAATTTTTGCCCGTGTGCCAACCCACATGTGACATTTCCTTTTGCATGGCATGGGATATGCTTGGAACATCCAAAACCAAAAGAAAGAAAATACAATAGTCATTTTCATCATCTGCATCCATAAAGCATCATTCGATCATGAACATTAGCACACCATACACACCATTTAGTGTGTTGAGTCTAGGTCCATGACATCCATCCGCGATTCTAACCTTGTGTTGAATGTGCAGTTTAGAGACAAACCTCAAAGCGGTTAGTTCGTGTCGAGTCAGTGCCAAACCCATCAGTTCCATCAGAGCCGATCACCATGGAGGGGATAAATTCGGGGTCAGACTCAAATCGGGAGATCGAAATTCAATTGCCTACTCTACCAGTTGACAGTCATATTTTGTTAGAAGAAGCTGACAGAGCGGAGATGGCCGACGGAAACAATGGAAACTTGCCTTTTGACATGGCTGCTTTTATGAGGAGCTTTCTAACCTCAAACGAGTTTAAGGCTACTCTTAGGGAACAAGTGCAAGCTGTGATAAGCACCATCCCTATTCAGAATGTTCCACCGGCTCAGACTACGGTTGGAAGTGAGGGACAACAGTTTGTCCAAATTACTAATGGTGCCGCAGGAAGCAGCCTTCCTAGAGGAAGTGGTAGAGTGGTTAACCACAGAGAACCCGACCGTCAGTCCAAGAGGATGAGGCCTTTGAAAAGGTAAGGAAAGCCTCAATTGAGACGATGCTGGAAAAGCATCTCAATCAGAAATTTTCTGATATTGAAGCCATGCTACCTAAGCTGAAAGAGATGGTCCACTATAACCCTGTTAAGTATGTCGACCCGACTACTTTGATGGCTGATGGAGGTGAGTCACTCCCAGCTGGTTTTTAGATGCCTTACCTGCCTTCGTACACCGAAGAGGGCTCACCGGAAGCCCGTTTGGATAGTTATGTGAGGTTGATGACTAGCTTGGGGATTGGGAAAGGTCATCTCTTAAATCTGTTTCCGACTACACTGAGGGGTGCTGCGGCAAAGTGGTATATGAAGATGCCTCTCTACACCCGTTCTACTTTGGAGGACCTATCTGAAGCTTTTGTAAAGCAGTATGCTTACAATACCCAAGTAAAGACTACCCTTGAAGACCTGGAAAGAATCCGCCAGAAGCCAAATGAGTCCTTCCCGACTTACTACAAACGGTGGATGGATGTGCAAGTTTTAGTGGATGGGGCACCAAAGTTGGAGTCGCTCATTGTAAAGCTGGTAGATGGTAGTCTCCCCCAATACAAGGATAAGATGAAACTAAAGAGATTCCACTCCTTCAATGAAGTGGTTGAATTTGCCAAGCGTATCGAGCGATACGAGGAAGAGGAGCAGAGAGGCAGATAGGGTTCGGGCTCCTACAGAAATAACCAAGGGTACTCTCAAAGGTACAAGGGCAGCAGCTCTAAGGCTACTTCAGTGGGGTCCAATGCTAAGACGACTCTGGATGCAGCTCCGTTTGAAGTGCATAAGGCAGGTGTGGCCGCTGTGAACCTGGGAAGATAGACTCCTCAAAGGGTCACTAGTCCATGGTCTGAGTCAGTAAGCCAGATTTTTGCTAAATGTAGAAAGGTTGGGTTATTGCAGAGCTTAAAGCCATTTTTGCCTCTAGCTGAGGAAGATAAAGATAACTTCTGCACTTATCACGTGATGACGGGTCACAGTACAAATGAGTGTACCCAGTTGATTAGAGCCATAAAACAGTTGGTCATTGATGGAAGGATCATTGAGCCGACTTTGAAACCTAGCATTCAGAGTAATCCTTTACCCAACCTCGGATGATTCAGCTACATAAGTGGTTGAGGACCATGACGTTGCAATAAAAAGAAGCCCCTCCGCATGTGGAGGATGATATTCATTTTGATGTTTTAATTTGTTTCATCTTATTATTATTATCAATTATCATGTGAGCAATTCAACCTCTCAGTGTTTAATTTAATACAATTTGATTTCAATTACTTGTGCGATATTTTTCGGATGGAACTGTGCATGTATCCAAACATTCAGTTAATGCCTTTAATACACATGATGCATCAATGCATGAAATGAATCTAGGGACAGATGATGATCCAAAAATGATATCCGTCTCAAAAGACCTCATGCCTGATAAGAGGAAAGAAAATTAAAAGTACCACAAAAGTGCATGGAAATCTTTGCCTGGCTGCAGCGTGTCGTGCGGGGGTTGACAGGGAAATTACTGAACACCGAGCTCCAAAGGATTCAAAGATGAAATCAATTAAGCAGGAGCTCTGTAGACTCGAATGGGCATCGCTCCATGGTCGTAACTGCCAACTACTTCTCAAAGTGGGTAGAATCAGAACTATGTATGAATGTCACTTCTAAAAAAAATGTCATGACTGGTAATGGACTATAATCCCAAGAGGCAATAACACAGTACTCCAGAATAAAGGGCTAGACATCATAGACAATCTCTGTGTCCCTCAAAGCCAACGGGGCGACAGTTGTGGCCAATAAATCCATCAAGAGTAGTGGTTACCTATAGAATATGGGTCGACAAATTACCATTTGCTTTGCATGACACAAAAATAGCATCAGAGTACGCACTGAAGAAACATCATACTCCTTAGCCTATAGGATGGAAGTGGTTCCACTAGGGGAGACAAAGACTAAGTCGTCAATCCCATTAACCTAGACAAGCCCAGGCACTATTACTTGTAAAAAAATAAAAAAAGAAAAAAAGAAAAATAAAGAAAAAAAAGGTCCGATGGGTCACAAACCGAAAAGGCGATCCATGCAAAAATCAAGACATTCTGATGGATCGAAAACCAAAAAGGCGGTCCATGCAAAAGTTAGGACAAAGAGGCGAGCACCATCAGAGGGAAAGTCTGTAAAGACCAGTTGGTGGCAGGCATGGGTCTGGTCGAGACGGATACCATTACTGATTCTGTCCTTAGCTTTATTTCATCTTTGATGTGCATTGTGCTAAGAATGAATGTCGTTTTCTGTTCAGGTTAAATGTCCCAAGTCTGCATGAAATTGAATTCGTACGGATGTGCACATTTTCTGTTTACATGCATCTCACTTAAAAAAAAAGAGTCCGATGGATCGAGAACCGAAGAGGTGGTCCATGCAAAAATTAGAATAATCCGATGGATCGAAAACCCGAAAAAGGCGGTCTATGCAAAAGCTAGGGCATAAAGTAAAGTCTGCTGAATTGAAAACCCGAAAGGGCGGTTCAGGCAAAAATAAAGACAGTCCGACAGGCCAAAAACCCAAAAAGGGCGACCTATGCAAAAATTAGGACAAGCAATGAAAATAACACAAAATTCATACAGTAGTATTAATCTCAGACAACTCTAATCCTGTAAAAATCGGGTTACATCAAAGCCAGCGCCTCATGTCCACGCCTCGTGGAGCAAGCAACCAGGTCAATTAACCAAACTTCAATGCGATATCCCACCAAGGACAGAAGCATCTGGGCATCCCAATCGTCCGTCCTGTCCCTAAAAGTCTTATTCATATCTCCAGCTCGGTGACCCACCGATGCAACTGATTAACCTATGTTCTCAAATGAGCAAACTCACAGTGCTCAATCCAACTCACCGTTTGCACCAAGCAAACCATAAAAAGCACCATAATCATATGCATATGCATCCAGGACATACACATACACTCAAAACATGCACACACACATGCATACATGTATCAATGTGTACTCAAGTACAGGTACATGCTGTCATCATCAGGCTGTCTCGAGCCATAAGTACTCCAGAAGCGGAAATAATCTGACACTGGGGCATCCTTAAATCCCAAGTATCCAGGGGCAAAAAAAAAATCAAGCCGTATTTATTCTTGATCGAAGGGACAAAAATTTTTGTTTCCAAAATTATCGATCAAGGAATAAATACGTACCCCTAATCCAACTTCAAAGGTCTTGCTCCACCACAGAGAGCTAGTTTTAATAGTATTGCTCCACCATAAAGAGCCGATGTCAACGGTATTGCTCCACCATAGAGAGCCAATTTCAACGGTATTGCTTCACCATAGAGAGCCAATTTTAATGGTATTGCTCCACCACAGAGAGTCGATTTCAACAGTATCAAGGGGCAAGATATTCAGTCCATATTCATTCTTGATCGAAGAGGCAAAAATTTTTGTTTCCAAAATTAGCGATCAAGGAACGAATACGTACCTGAAACAACTCCAAAACATCAAAGGAGATCATCAAGCTTCTCAAATCACCAAAGCATCTTTCCCCATCCATAAAAGCTTCACGGGAAACACTATTATCCTTTCCTTCAGGGACACAGGCCCCACTAGAAGTGAAATGACCAAAATGACCTTCTGTTGGTAACCAAACTACCAAATGTCTAAAACAACTTCCCTTTAGTGACGCAAGCTTCACGGGAAACCAAATCATCGAAATATGTCTTCCCCTAGTGACACAGGCTCCACTAGAGGTGATATTACCAAATTAACCTTCCTCCAAAGGATGCCAACTTTCCAAGCTACAAAAAATCACCAAAATACCCTTCACCTTCATGAACATCAATTCACAAAGAGAAACTGATCTGGGCAAAGTCCTCTGCTTCACAATGGAGTCGAAGCACGTCCTTGGAGCATCAACCCAATCCAGGCAAAGTCCTCTGCTTCGCAATGGAGTCGAAGCATGTCCCTGGAGCATCAACCTAATCTGGGCAAAGTCCTTTGCTTCGTAATGGAGGCGAAGCACGACCCTAGAAAACCAATACAATCTGGGCAAAGTCCTCTATTTCATGAAGGAGTCTAAGCACGTCCCTGGAGAACATCAAACCAATTCGGGTAAAGTCCTATGCTTCGTAACAGAGTCGAAGTAGCTCCCCAAAAAATCAAATCAACCTGGACAAGACCGCTGTTTCGCAAAACAACCGAGACAAGTCCCTACAGACATTAAAGCTAGTCGACGCAGGAGGAGTTGCCAGGTACTTCCTCTTATTCTTCTCACCGTGCTCCCTATCGCGGGACCAAACTCAAACCTGGCACAAGCACTCGTTCAAGTCGATTTTGGTCACGCGAGGGGCAACCTGTGAGCACGGGTTTTTTCCCGACCTCAGTGATGAAAGCTACTGTTACCTTTTTTATGGATAAACGTGAAGCGAATTCAGACCGACCGAGATAATGTCGGAAATGTCCCGGATAACCCGAAGGTGTGTGACAAGTCCTAATATGGAACCCCGAAGAATTCGAGTGAGTATTTTAGAAAGAACCGATGAAAAAATAGAAAACGGGAAAAATAGGCATTTCTAGCCACTACAGTCGCTCGGCTATAGCATAGCCGCGTGGCTGTGAGTGTCAGTTTTCCTGTTTTGCCAAAATCAGCAATTAATTCTGATTTGATACCAAAAAGGGAGATATATAAGCATCATAATCCGGGATTAGGGTTAAATATACAGAAACAAAAAAACAAAAAAAGGGATTTTGAGAGAAAATAACACCATCACTTAGATTTTCTCTAGGGTTCTTAAGGCAATTGGAAAAAAAAGAGTGGGACTTAAAATAATAATCTCAATAGAATACATAAAAAACGATCGTAGGGTTTTGTGATATCATAATCAATCCTTCAATCTTCCTCCGGGTTCCGTTCGGGCTTCAGAAATCACGCACTGTTCGGGTTGTTAGTAACTGCGAGACGTTTCCGGCATCCGAATCCATTTTTCATGGTCCAAACACTAGAATACAGGCAAGGTAATCTTCTGAGAGGCCTTAGAAATCCGCTTTGTTCATTTTGGTTGTGATTTGATTGCATGTTTTGAATTTTTTAGGGTTTTGGGAGTTTTTTTCCGGTTACAGCCGCCCCACTCATGATCACAGCCGCTCGGCTGTAACCTACAGCTGCACGGCTATGACCTATAAGGGCGCGGCTGTAACTTTCAGGGCAGAAGCTCCAAATGCCCTAAAATCGATCGATAACACTCCCATATTTCAATTAAATGTGTTTTTCATATTTGTTATCGGTCCAATTGCATCCATGTATGTTTAGATTCCCGGTTTTCTTATTTGTAATTGATGGATGTGATTTCAAGTTTGGCGGTTTCGAGTTTTTAGGGATTTCCGGATTTATTTCGATCTGTTTCGGATCTGTTTGGTTGAAATCAGTGTGTTTCCAAAAATCCCAGATTACCCGAAATCGCTTAATTTTGCAAAACGATTTTCAAAAACGAGAAAAGAAGGCCGGAAAACAATTCTGGAGCATTACAGCCACACGGCTGTAATCTACAGGCGCGCAGCTGTAAGCTACAGTCGTGCAGCTGTAGTTGAGGTAGAATTGCAGTTTTACCCTTTTGGGTCCCAAACTTGTAATTTTGCATTTTTTTCCTATTCAAAACAGAATTTTGGTGTGTTTATATTTTTTTTGGACCCTAGATGGATGTTTAACTTAGGCCCACACACGAACGGGACCCCCGGGTCCCGAGATATCTGACCCACTAAAGTTAGAAAATGCATGTAAATGAGCCAAATGGTTTTCAAAATTGGTTTTTCATCCATAAAACCTACAAGGCGTTTCAAAAAACCGTTATCCAAGTCTAACCAGGCCGACTAATCGGGTCGACCTAGTTACCCCCCTATGCATGATCCCGTTTCCTAAAATACCCCTATTCTGTCCTATATGAGTCCTTGGTGTGATTTTTTTTACTTGTGCTAACCGTATTTGGATGCAACTTTTATTTTTACTTTATTTTTATTTTTGAATGTATTTTATAGATTAAATCGTGTATTTAGGTGATTGTAATTTTTTAGATCATCGTGTATTATGGGCGGTTGTAATGGTGAGGATGAGAGCTTTTTCTTTTTTATGGGTTGTATAATTTGGCCTCTGATTTACTTTTCCGCACTTTTATTTTTCTGCACTTTATTTTAGTATTTTTATTTTTTGCATGAGCATTGGTTAACGACTAAAGGAAGATAAAATAGGTAGATTCAAGTGAATGAAATATCATATTATGAAATAATAATTAAAAATAAGTGAAGATTAGTAGATATGTTGCCCGAACCCCGAATCTCTGAATTAGGTACCGCGTCTACACTTGGTAGGGAGCTGTACCGGAATTTCCCGAATGAGCTGATCCGGGTGGCAACTTTGTATCTAATTTCGAAATTTAGGCTTCGAGATCTTTAAGTTAAAATAGATTTTCTAAAAAGCCTGTTTTCTTAAATTCGTGTCTAAAATTAGGTTTTCTACAAAAAATACTTTTCCAATAAAATGAAAGGTTTTTTTTCTAAACAAAGATTAAAACCCGTATTCAAAACCAAAACATCAACGCTTAAAAAGCATATCCCCGATTCCCGCTTCACCGCGCGTTTCGAAAAAGGTCATCCGCTCACACACGCTGTATGCTTCAATTCATTAAAATCAATTTTTAGAAATTTAAAGTGTCATCATAGAACATTGGCCGTATTTAAATAAGGGACTTGTCTGAACCTAGATCTCTAGAAAGTGTGGCAGTTTCCGCTTTGGTTCAGCTACACTGTAATTTTCCGGTTGAGTTGAGCTGGGTGGCGACTCCTACACTTTTCATCGAGATTTAGGTCTCGATTCTTTTACGAAACAATCTAATTTTCTAAAAACGAATTTCTAATCCAAAAACCCCATGCGAGGGAGGGGTTCGCCCGAAATCGAGGCGCCCCTTCCGAAAGGGAGTCTGCTTTTTCGCTCCGTCGAAAACATCATCCGCTCACACATACCATAGGGAAGTTTTATGTAAACTTCTTCATTGAGATCACCACGTAAGAATGCATTCTTAACATCCATTTGATGTAAAGGCCATGATTGAGATGCTGCAAGGGCTAGAATGGTTCGTATAGTGGTCATTTTGGCGACCAGTGCGAAAGTCTCGTCATAGTCTAGGCCATACTCTTGCCTATTCCTAAGAACTACTAACCGAGCCTTGTGATGATCTATGGATCCATCTGAACAAAGCTTGATAGAAAAAACAAACTTAGTTCCGAGAGGTTTCATAGATTAGGGACATGGAACAACATCCCATGTTTGATTCTCTTCAAGGGCTAGAAGTTCTGCTTCAATAGCTTTTTGCCAACACCCATGCTCCATAGCCTGTTTATAAGATGATGGAATAGGAATAGAAGACAAGGTGGTTGTCAAGGATATTGGATTGGGGAACCCATACCTATCAGAGGGCCGACTAACCCGATAACTTGTACAAGTAGAGGTAGATGCAGTTGCTGGAACAGGATAAGATTCAAGGGGATGATCTTGGGGAGCCGTAGTAGGTCTAGAAGTTGGACTTAGTGCGGTTAAGGTGCGCCTGTGATAAACCATTAGTGGTTTAGAAGGTTTTGGATCTGCAAAAGGGTCAGTAAATACTGGCAATATAGCAAATGAAGGAGAAACACAAACTTTGGTGTGTAGTGAAGAAATACTGATTTAAAAAAAATCACATTTTTAGAAACTCGAATACTATGCACTTTGGGATCATAGCAAAGAAAAACTTTTTGGGTAACAGAATATCCTAAAAATGCACATTTAACCGACTAAGCCATGAGTTTTGTACGTTCATGAGCCGGAAGGTGAACATAGCAAACACAACCAAAGGTGTGAAGAATAGAATAATCTACAACATGACCAAATAAACGAGTAAAAGGAGATTCATGGTTTAATGAGGGAGAGGGTAGCCTATTAATAAGGTGGACTGAAGTTGAAAGAGCTTCACACCAAAACCGAGAGGGTACAGATGACTCTAATAAAAGGGTCCGAACAATGTCAAGAAGATGGTGGTTCTTTCTTTCCGCCACACCGTTCTGTTGAGGGGTCGAAGGACAAGACCTTTGAGAGATTATGCAATTAGATTGTAAAAATTCCTGAAATAAATGAGACATGTACTCACCCCGATTCTCACTACGGAGAATTTTAATAGTAGTAGAAAATTGAGTCTAGACATATGCATGAAATATCTTGAAAACAGAAAAGACTTCATCTTTGGAATGTAGGAAATAAACCCAAGTGAAACGACTATAATCATCAATAAAAGTGACAAAGGACTTGTAATTATCATGAGATACTACTAGTGCCATACCCCACAAATCACTATATATGATATCAAAAGCGTTGAGAACTTTTGGTGTATGAGTTGGAAATGGCAAAGTTTTACTCTTTCCAAGTTTACAAGAGCTGCAATTAAATTGAACATCACCAAAAGATGGTGACTTTTTATTTCCAAGCAAACCAAAATTTTGCAAATCAAAAAGTACATGAGAGTTTGGATGTCCAAGACGATTATGCCATGCTTGGTACTCAACATGAACAGAATTACAGGTAACAAAAGGTAAAGGAAAACATGGAGATAAAGAAAATTGGAGAGGGAAAAGACATCCCACTTTAGGCCCTCTTATTATCATTTTCCCTGATTTCTGATCCTGCACAACACAACCAGATTTAGAAAATTTCACTTCACAATTATTGTCAACCAATTTACCAACAGAGATAAGATTAGTCGTAAGGCCAGGAGAAACAAAGACATTAGTAATAGAGGAAGAAATATCACCCGTGGCTGTGATAGGTAAATGATTGCCATCAGCAGTATGAATGTTAAGTTTTCCAGAATATTTGTGTACATTGGTAAGGAAATGAGCATTATTTGTGATATGATGGGAAGCCTCATAATCAAAGTACCAAGTGGGTGATCTAGGTAATGATTTACCTAAGATTCCTAAAGTGGAGAATGCAGATATAATCATCTGCTGGATCATTTCAGGAGTTATAGTTTGAGTGGGAGCATGATCACTTTGTGGCAGATTTGTTGTATTCATAGGACTGCTAGCACTAGAAGAGCCAATGGAGGCAGCATATGCTACTTCAGATTTCTTGGGAGGTCGAGTAGGGCATTCTTTGATGATGTGGCCATCCTTTTTGCAATAGTTGCAAAATTTTTTGGAACAATTTGAAGCATAATGTCTAAATCCTTTACAACAGTATCCAAATTCCTTTACAACAGTAACATTGAATAGTTTTCAGGTCCTTGCCTCTTGGCTTGCCTTGTGCTGCATAAGCAATGGGAATAGTGCTAGATCTTTGTTGTTCCATAGAGGTCTGAGTAAGAAGACGTTGTTCTTCGCGAAACAAATCATTGAGAAATAAGGAGGGGACTGGTTCTCGATTCATGAGGCTGGACCTGGCACTTTCGAATTTAGGTCTCAATTTCATAAGAAATTGGTCCCTCTGAGTAGTTTCATTGACAGTTTGAACGGAACTTAGCCCTTCTGAAGGTAAAGTAGAATAGATTATATCTGTATATTCAGCCCAAAGATTCATGAAACTAGAGTAAAAATCAGAGATTGAGAGATTTTCCTGTTTGATGATAGCTAATTCATGTTTAATCTGAAATTAACGGGCTGTATTATTTTGACAATAAAGCTTCTCCAGGTACTTCCACATTTCAGTTGCAGTCTTGAAAGGTCTAAGATTCAAGATTATGTTGTATTCTACAGACCCTAGAATCAATGCCATGATTTGAGCATCCTTAACCTCCCACTTGGCACGCTCATTATTCTCTGCTGTTTCAGCAGGGGCAGGTTTGCTGCCATCAATATGGTCCCGTAGATCCTTGCCTTTAACAAATATCTTGAATTGGAATGCCCAGGCTGCATAATTCTTGCTATTAAAACGACACAGGAAGTTTTCATGTTTGTCTGAAGACATGATGCTAGGAGAGTTTGAATAAGATGAGACAAACACGAGAGCCAGAAATCAGAATTCTAAGAATAGAGGACTGGACTAAGGCTGAGATGAAAAAAGAGGACGAGAAATTAGAATTGTAGCTCTGATACCATGACAAAGTTTCAATAGAGATCTATGCCAGGAAAAAACATGTCCTGTTCTGTTAGAGAATTCTCATTTAAATAGGAAGAATACAAGCTGTAAATCAGCCTTAACAAACTAAAAGATACAAATCTATCTAAATAAGGAAAGAATAAAGTATTTACACCTATAAATATATACAAGGCAGAAATCTATTGGTATTAATTAATTGATTTATTCTCTCAATAAGGGCATTAAATTCCCCCAATCAAGGCATTAAAAAATCACTTCCTTTGACAGTCCTGCATTGACACTTATGTAGCTAGATTGGTTTTTTAATGCAAGGTTTTATTATTGATAAAAAAAATAAAATAAAATAAAATGATACTTCGTATAGAAAACCTTTTCAGTGAGCACTAATTACTATTTTCCCCTTATACTTCAAATTGATCATAAATCTTCTTTGATAAACTTCTAAAAGATCTTACGGCTGATATTTTGTTATTTCTACTTATAATTTAGTTAAAATTGTTTTATTCTTCTAATAATTTTAAAAATGTGAAATAAAAAATCTGTAGTACCATGTAAGTTGTTGAAAAGGAATTTTGGAAACGAATTAGCTCTTCTACATTTTTCATTAATGCAAAACGGATTTTCCCATTAAACTGGGAAATATTTTCAAAGAAACATTCAAATTGCATTTTTTGATGTACGAACAATTGTAGAGAATTTATCATCAATATCATACAACTTAATAGAGAAATTGAAAATGAGAAACGGAACAAAAGTGAATAAAATTGCTGCCACCTTTCTCATAAAATTGGACCAGTTTGAATAGCTCGTTCACATGATGACTAAAATGAGAGGACATGGTAAATAATGGAATATGGCACACTGATTCGGTCACCCGCTCAGTTTGTGCCATATATCAACTAATGAAGCTAAACTTTTCCACAAAACACTAGTCCCAAAAGCTTGTTTGCTTTTTTGATAGAACAGACACCCGTCTGAATAGGATCACAACTTCACAAATAATCATGAAAAGAATTAGTATTCAGGTCTTTCATTTTCGGATGTACCAAGGAACTTCCCGGAAAATATCCTACTACAGTAGCTTGTAGCAGTGGTGCCTCTGTACTTTCTATTCGTACAACCACACTTCACTTCCTCATAATCTCCTCCACGTTTGTATCCGCTCATTTCATTTATCAATTTTTCCTCAAATAATCTTTTTCTCCATCGCTCCATTGCTACTACCATCTGCAGTATGCATATTTATAACTTCTTATCAAGAATGCTTTATCTTTTGTAGCTGGAGCAAGCTTGAGAAACTCACACCCGCCCATGAATTTGAGAAGCACTCTGAAAAAGAAGGGAGAAGAAAGTGGCAGAGCAATATCTGGGTGCTAATCAAGCAGCCGTTGATGGATCAGCAGATTCTCTCAGCTCTTCCAGTTCTTTGCTGATATTCTGAACAACAAAAACAACATTAATTAATTAGTCAAAGATAGTTTAATTAGCAATTATTGTATCTAGTCAGAAAGCATCCTAATTAAGCTCCCTGATTCTTTATTTCAGTTTTTGTTGATTATACCACCAATCGATTACAATCTCATAAAATTCATCAGTCTTAGGTTAAGTAAACAAGTGTCTAAATCAACACATTTACCTTCGCTTTGCTATCTCAAAAGGCATAAGGAACTATGATACACCTTTTTCCCTTTTCAGCTCCGCACCTATTCAACAGATTAATAAAATGTATAGTTAAGTTTTACTCTTAACAAATGAGGAAGTTGGCAAACAATTAGCGAAACAAGAATAAAGAAATCGAAGGAATTGAACTACAATCTTCATTTTCAGATCTAACGAAGAACATCCTGGAAAACTCAGATATTCAAAACGAGCAGCACGAACAGATCAACAACATAAACAAGCAATTTGGTATTCTAATCCTCTACTTACCAATTCCCATCCTCATTCTCAGGAGGGAGTTCTCGCCGGCGACATTCTGCAATCTTTGAGAATCGGTGTAGATGCCCTGAAGATCAGCTGGGGCACTCACATCTGGATCTACATGAATATTCAATTAATTAATTAATATCATCCACAACCTCATAAATATATATGCTAACTTAGTTCTTTTTCCTTTTTGATCTTAGCCATCCAAGTAAGATCTGTAAATTCAGGTTTATCATGAATCACTTTTTTGTCCGCGAAATTAGTCTGATTGATCATAATCAGACCTAATACTTGTAGACTCTGGATCAGTTGTCTGGTTTCTTTTGATTTTATAACCATAGTCTTAATTAGGATTGATTAAAGAAAAAACAAGAGGGAGATTAGAATTAGGTACCTTTGTGCAGCATTTTTTGGGGTGTTTCTGGGGAAAAATCAAAGGGATAGTGAGCTTCTTTCCCTTTCTTCGTTGAGAGCAGCAAATTATCCATCATCTCGATCTCTATCTCTATCCCTATGTAAAGATATTTGTTGCAGGCAGTAAGTTGACGGACACACCGAAGCTTAATAAGATGGTATTTATAGGGCCCAATGAGGTGTCATCGTAAATTAGGGTTTTCCCAAATTCACATTTTTTTATTCTTTTTCCTTTTCTAAATTTCTTTATATTTCCCACCTACCAACCATATACAAAAACGTATCTATACATCTTCACCTACCAAGCGTATACAAAAATCTATCTATACATCTTTTCAAATATTTGGCAATTATTTGGAATAAAATGCATATCATTTTTGCTTTTGTTATGTATCTAAGATTTCTTTTCTCGAGAAAAATAGTTAATTTTGTACGTGAGTATTACATATCGTAATTTTTTTGCATGCTCATTACGTACTTCTACAATTAATACTAACTAAACGTGGCATTTATATAAAGGTTACACTTGTAATACAACGTATATAATCTATTTAATATCTTAACATCATCAATAATGTAAGTAATTCGGCAAAGTGCAACATTGACGAACAGAAAAATATGCTATAACTAAAACCGACAACGTACAAGTTTTACATTTATGTGGTTGGCTAATTTGGTGCATGTATTTATCAAGAATATCACAAGGTTAAATGAGCATAGGAATCACACTTTCCGCTGAAATTCTTAAACTTTTGTATTGCGATAATGAGTTTTATGCCTAGTAGGGATAACCAAGGATGTATAAAACTAGTTCACTGAAAAATCAAAAGTCCAATTTCCGAAAACCAAAATTGAATCAAGAAATAGTTATCTAAAACCGATGGGCTAAGAAATAGTGGCTAGTCATTTTCAAAATCATTGGTTGACCAAAACTAAAAAATTAGATGTTTTGAATATATATGTTTGTGCATTCGCAATTCTTTGGCATATACTCATTGCTCCATATTTTTAAATGAAATCTCGATTACTCACATTTTGCTGGAAATGATTCTATAAAAGGTAAAACACAAAAACAAATTTTATAACTAATTTTGCAAAAAAAAAAAAAAAAAAAAATACAAAACCTAATTTTTATATCGTTTACAACAATATTTAATTGAATCGTGGTGCAATTAAAACTAGTTATTCGACACTGTTACCTTTTTTTTTTTTTTTTTTTTTTTAAGAAGCAGCCATTTTTAATTGATTTTGCATTAATTCATATAAGCACTGATTTGATAAAACTAAAATAATATTTCGTATAGAAAACCTTTTCAATGAGCACTAATTAATATTTTCCCTTTATACTTTCAAATTGATCATCCAAGAGAGACCTGGATTGTTTATGACCTCTTGGCCAGTCGGTTAATAATTTCCATGGAAAAAGAAAACCTATCCAGAGAGAACACATTAAATTAATTAAATAAAAATATATTAAATTAAGATTATAATCAGCAACAATCATGTGAAGTTAGAAGCAACTCAATAGGAGTAAATATAAAACATTATGCCATTAAAAAGATGACAATTTTCAATAGAATAGAGACAATTGATCCGATTAACATGATACATTTAACACGATTAATATTTTTGTTACATTTATATCATATGACACAAATCGTCTGATGAATGAAATATTGTTTCTCTTTAGGTTCTCATGGATCTTATCACTTGTATTAAGTTCAATATTTAAATCATAATGAGACATGTCTAGACATGGATTTGCATTCTTTTCCCTTCTGATGCTCAATTTGAATAGCTTGTTTGACTGAAAGCAAAAAGGAAAAGATATTATAAGTAAGACATTTATTCTGTTTCCCAATCCATTTTTCCGTGAACCGACGAAGCTCCATAGTCTTCCTCCTCAGTTCCATTTTCTGTTCAAGCTTCATCAATCTCCCCTCACCTTCATTTTATGATGAACCTCAACCCTTCGGTATGGTGCGCAACTACTTCGTCACATCTTCCCCGCAATTATTATGTCTCAATACGCCAATCGCTGCATACAAAAACAAGTAGTCTCAATTACCAATCTTCAGTCAAACAAACAGTCCACTGTAGATAGAAACATTAATTTTAAAAATTTGGTTCCAATTCAACAGCCAATGTAATTAATTTGAAAGATGAAACAAAACTCAGATATTTATTAACATGAGTAACAGATAAGTTATTCTAAACCTCAACTTACCGGCGTACACCTATGACCCTAATCTTTTATTAGAGATTTCTCGCCGGTAACATTCTGCAATCTTTGACACAACTGCGTTTTCTTCATCAGTTGAAGAACTCACATCTGGACATGGAATTTTAACAAATTAATTAAAAATCATCAACAATCTGGTAAGTATATATATGCCAATTAAGTAATTTTTTCCTTTTCTTAATTAAGATCCCGCTAGATCTATCAATCAATTTTTGTCCACACAATTAGTTTGAAATGATAATGATACTAAGAAATTATAGTTCCATTAGATCTATAGATTAGATTGCGCCATCGTCTTATTAGGATATATAAGAACCAAGAGGAAGAATTTGAATTCGATACCTTTGTGCAGCGTTTTTTGTGGCCATTTTGGGAAATGCAGCTTCTTTCTCTTTCTGCGTTGAGAACCGCATATGCTCCTTTGCCATCTCTTCTTGGCCATCTCTCTCTCTCTCTCTTTCTTGTTGAGTACAGATATTTGTGGAAGCAAGTAATACCTGAGGCGGCCACCTGGACCGAATTGACGAGCACCGTACAAAGCTGTTGGAGCAGCTCGTTCAGCAGTCACCTCCCGTTTGAGATTACATTCCTCCGAAAGCAGCAATCCATGGAGGTCCTCAAAACTGGTGGGTTCGACTTTTATCTCGAGTGATCGGGTGGATGGGCGATAAGCTGGTAGAAGCCCGTCCACAACAGCATCGACAAGATCAGTCTCAGAAATTACCGATTGAAGGGCAGCAAGGTGATCAAAAATTTTCTTGACCCGATTGATGTAAGACGAAATCGTCTCAATCTCCTCTTGCTTCAGATTGCGTAATTGCAACCAATAATCTCGGATTTGTGATCGCGATCCAGTAGCATAGTTTGCAGTCAATCGATTCCATGCCTCTTGCGCAGTCTCAGCGCCAACGATTTGAGTAACAATTCCTGGTGAAAGCAGCGATGGCAACGGTGTTGGCTGGAGCTGACATTTTCCGGTGATGTTCAGTTTCGGTGGGGACGTGATTTCGGTAAGGGTGTGATTGCGGTAGAGGTGTTAGCCATCAAGCTGTAATACCATGAAATGTTAGGATTTTCCCCTTAGATCTTATTGAATGAAATCAACATATATATAAATATATACAATGAGACTTGAGGGCCCGATATATACAATGGGCCAGCTATATATATAATACAGTGGGCTTTATACAATACAATACAAGACAAGACATACTCTATCAGTTTGGAGGTTTGCTTTTGAACATTATGTCATTCTTTTGAATTTCTTTGTCTCTTTGTTTCGTTCTTAAATCATTTGGTGGAACATATAAAGATATGTGTGATTCAAAACAAGTAATGTCGCTCTTCTTGTGCTTCTGAAATTGCTCCATGATCGAATTAATCGATTTTGGAGTAGTTTATTGAGTAATTTTATTTTAGTGGTTTTGAACATTACATTGTTATGGCCGAAAGTAGGTTTTTGCAATCAGGTAAACTAGCAAATTGTTCATGATTTAGTGTTCAAATTGTAACATCATGTTTTTAATGTTTATACTAATATCTTGTTTACTATGTGAACAAAATGCTAATAATTTAATTTTTCAAACACGTATGTAAAAAATGTTTTTGTCATTGATTACTATAGATTAAAGCTTGGAAATGGCATTCACTATGAGGTGAATGCTAAGGGGGCCACAACTGCTGATGTCATGGGGATTGATTACAAGTCTATAGTTAAGCCTCGGCTTCAATCCCTTGCTGATAAGATAAAGAGAAGTTCTATGGGAGAAGAGTTTAAATCACTTCAACAAGAGTCGTCAGAATTTGACTGCTAAGGTTGAGGACAAAAGAAATCAAGTTGCTGCCCTTCAATCATTTATGGACCAAGTATGTACAATTAATCTTTTTTTATGAACTGCTGCAATTGATGGATTCTTGACTTTTTTTTGTCATGATAGTTCTTTCTAATATTATCAATAAGCTTTTATCATTTGTTCTTCATCGAGGATGTGTTCTGAAATCATATGAAACTTTTCTGAGCAAATGGAGAGCTTTTTCGAGTTCCTCACTCCTGTATTGAAAATTGATTTTGTCTACTCAGTTTACTGATCAATCATTATATGATTACTTCTATAATATTGTATATATGAAAGGGAACTGTTCTGAAATTTGATTTGCAAAGAAAAACTTAATATAGTTTTGGGCTTAAAATCATCGATGGTACATGAACTTTTATCTTACTAACATAATGGTATATGAACTTCAAAACCAGACATAAAAGTACATCAACTTAGCAACCCGCTAACATAAAAGTCAAAATTACCGTTGACCATGCTAGAACCCGGTGAAAACTGCCACATCATCGTTTTGAAAAATGCCATGTCATCGTTTTTGACCGGTTCCTGGTGTGGTCAACGGTATTTTTGATAGTCAACAGTAATTTTGACTTTCATGTTAGCGGGTTGCTAAGTTATATACTTTTATATCTAGTTTTGAAGTTCATGTACCATTATGTTAGTAAGGTGAAAGTTCATGTACTATTGATGATTTTTACCTTATAGTTTTGTGAGGGAATCCAAGTGGGAATGAGATGTGAAATAGAGGTGAATGAAAATGTTTAGGGACATGATTATTTAAAGTCTGCATTTCGTAATTATGGGTTTTAATTTTATTACCTAGTTAAAGACTGTGCTTTACACCATTTGTGAAAAAGATCATGTGCTTTACAAAAGGAATCTTATTGATGGTGTTAATCTTTTCTAACGTGACACATTAAATTTGTATAACTTACTAATATGGCATAATGAATTATTGACTTTTGATTACGTTACATGTTGAATTGATTGTGTGGCAAATGATGTTTGTCAAATTTGTTTTTTCTAAGTAACCAACGTAGTTTTTTAAATAAAAAATAGGCTTAAAGCCCAAATTGCCCCCTCAACTATTCGTCCATATTTGATTTACCCCCACAACTACAAAATTCACCAATTCACCCCCTCAACTAATAAAAAGTTAGCGAACTAATCCCTCATGCGTGGGTGATGGACGACTTTCGTTAATGAGTGAGCTCCACTAACTTCTAACTAGTGTAAAAAAATGGACTCTAGCATACAAAAATTTTTCTCTCTCCTCTCACTTCATTCGTCAACCATTATAATTCAATTTTTTAAATTACAACCTTGTGAAGGATTAGGGTTTTCCCTTAACCTTTATTGATGAATAATGAGGTATTTATACAAGAGAATATGGGCTGGACATAATTACATTAAATACATAATTAGTTGGCCGGGTATATACATGTGACGGGTGGGAATATACATGTGACGGGCTGAGTTGGTTACATGGATATACATACTCTATCACCCCCCCCCCCCCCCCCCCCCCCCCGCAAGTTGAGTTGGGCTATGCACGGTCAACTTGTCACGTAGAAGAAGGAATTGTTGCTTGGAGAGACCCTTAATGAGGATATCCGCTGGTTGGTCAAGAGTTGGTACATGCTGAACCCGAAGTATTTTTTGATTCACCTTGTCCCTAACAAAATGAAAATCAAGTTCAAGGTGTTTACTGTTGTTGTGAAAAATCGGGTTAGCAGTGAGGTAGGTTGCACCCAAGTTGTCGGACCATATGGTGGGTGGGACATGAGGTTTCAGCCTTGAGGTTTGTGAGCGGGTGACCATGGCACGTGTTTTGTGCGGTGGTGGAGGTGAGGGAGCACACTGTCCAAGATCAATAACCGAGGGAATCGCTGGACGGCCAGGTGAGGTGGCTGGTGGGCTGGACGTGTTTTCAGAAGTGGAGTTGCTCGTGGTTGGGCTGGGATTTTGGGTTGGCGAGCTGGGTGGAGAAGGGCGAAAATTTTCTGGCGGTGTGGGAGAGGGAGACGATCTGTTGGAGGAGCTTGGTGAGGGCTGATGCGGGTTAGGGGAAGGCAGTAGTTGGGTCGGTGTTGTGGCAGCTGGGGGTTGGTGTGGTGTTCACATTGGAAAGGTGATGTACAGCGGTAGTTGTTGGTCATTCCGAGTCGATTGAAACTGAGCTCCATCACTCAATTGCTGAAATGGAAACACCTGTTCATCGAAAAGCACATGGCGTGAGATATAAAGCTTTTGAAGAGAAAGATCAAGACACCGATAGCCTTTATGAAGTTTACTATAGCCAAGGAAAACACAACGACAGGATCTTGGTGCAAGTTTGTGAGGTGAAGAATAACGTAACCAAGGATAGCAAAGACACCCAAAAACTCGTAAATAATTATAGTCTGGTCGAGTCTTAAACAAAAGTTCAAATGGTGTACAATTATTCAAATGGGAAAGAGGCATGCGATTAATTAAGTAAACCGCAGTTTCAAAGGCAAATGTCCAGTATTTAAGAGGAACAAAGGAAAATGTGAGTAATGAGAGTCCTGTTTCAACAATATGACGGTGTTTCCGTTCCGCACAACCATTTTGTTGTGGTGTGTACGGACAGGAAACTCTGTGTGTAATGCCATGTGTGCGTAAGTAAGGCACTAATGCTTGAAATTCCCCCCCCCCAATCTGATTGAAAACTCTTAATTGAGGTCCCAAAATAATTTTCAACCATAGTATGAAACTGAATAAAGGTAGTCATCACATCAGATTTGAATTGAAGTGGGTAAATCCAAGAATACTTGCTGTAATGATCAAAAAATAAAACATAATAGTTATAATTATCAAACGATTTGACCGGAGCAGGGCCCCATAAATCTAAACAAACAAGTTCTAGTGGTTGTGAAACAACTGAATTCGAAATAGGAAAAGGTAAACGATGAATTTTACTGACAGAACAAGCATGACATAACAATTCATGATGTTTATTGGAAACATAAATATTATTCAAAGCTAAAATTTTCTTCATTGCTGGATATGCAGCATGACCAAGAAGCGCATGCCACTGAGAGACTGATCCAAATTTACAAAGACTCGATCCGGTGGACTTTTTGGAAGACTGAGATAGTAGAGACCATTCTTATTCGAACCTGTATGAAGTACCTACTTGGTCACCACATCCTTAAGCACAAAAGAGTCAGTAAAAAATTCAATAGACACAGGATTAGATTTGGTTAGAGCTGAAACTGATAACAAATTATTGGAGGCAGCAGGTACATGTAGAGCAATATCAAATTTAACATAATTGCCATTAAGGGAAAAGGAAGAAGAACCAATATGAGAGATGGGAATTTTTAGAACCATTACCTATTGTGACTTCTTCTGGGCCACTATATTCACTGTGAATGTTCAGGTTACCCAAATCAGCCGTTAAGTGATGTGTAGCCCTGGAATCAATGACCCAATCTTAGGTTGAGTGTGTGTTTGTTGCTGTAAAAAATGAGGTAAGGGCTGTTCGGGTTTGTTGAGTGCGATTTCTCCTAGGTTGTCTTGGTGATGGACAATTTCGTGCTAAATGATTGATGCCCTTGCAATTATGACAGTAAAAAGTGGTAGTATCTAATGGTGCCATGAGTGTGTTGGGTTACAGAAAATTTCCAGCATTATTATTTCCAGAATGGGGCACAAAATTATGCTGTCTAGGAGCCGAAGGTTGGTGAGAATTATTACCCGGATATGCAGAAAATTGCGGGTTAAATCCCCGCCCCATAGGACGTCGCGGCTGGGTGTGGTGTGGCTGGGCATGGTGCTGCTGGCCGTAAGTCTGTTGCTGGCCACCACGGCCTGGAGGGGCTGAGTTGCGGACGCCGTAGAGTGCTGTGGGAGCACGTTCAGCATGTACTTCTCGTTTAATATTTCTTTCTTCAGATAGTAGCAGTCCATAAAGGTCTTCAAAGTTGGTTGGCTCAACTTTAATTTCTAGGGAGCGAGTGAAAGGGCGATACACCGGTAAAAGACCATCAACCACAGGATCGACAAGATCAGTCTCAAAAATTGCCGATTGAAGAGCAGCCAAGTGATCAGAAATTTTCTTCGCTCGATTGATATAGGAGGAAATCGTCTCAGTCTACTCCTGCTTCAGATTGCATAATTGCAATCTATAATCTCGAATTAGTGATATAGAACCAGCAGCATAGGCTGCAATTAATCGATTCCAAGCCTCTTGCGCAGTCTCAGCGCCAACTATTTGTGTTACAATTCCGGGTGAGAGGGAGTTGATTATCCAACTCAACACTTAAGCATCTTTCTCTTCCCATCTTTCAAAATCCGGGTTAATGTCAGTCGTTCCAGGCAAAAACTTCAGAGGTGGGACTATTCTTCCATCAACGTGTCCCATGAGTCTCGATCCTTTCAACAGTGGTACAAGCTGTGTTATCCAGAGGAGATAATTCGTACTATCAAGCTTAATCGGAAAAGGTGGAAGTGGAGGGTATTACGACGGCTGGAAGGGAACTGGTGGCTGCATTCGTGGTGGCCGGAGTAGTCATGTTGCGGTGCTGAAAGTTTGTCCGATAGGGATGAATTTTGGTGGATAGAGGGGTTAGCCGTCAAGCTCTGATACCATGAAGGATTAGGGTTTTCCCTTAACCTTTATTGATGAATAATAAGGTATTTATACAAGAGAATATGGGCTAGACATAATTACATTAAATACATAATTAGTGGGCTGGGTATATACATGTGACGGGTGGGAATATACATGTGACGGGCTGAGTTGGTTACATGGATATACATATCTATCACCTTGTTCCTTCTTCCTTCATTTATCAACAGTAGTTTGAATCGCGACTCACTCAACCCTAGAGATCGATCAATCCTTCTTTATCCTTTTGTAATTCCTATCTTCTTTATCATCCTTAGAGTAATGAAAAATATCGTACGTTGGACCCCTTTTTTACACTAGTCAGAAAAATCTGACATGGCAGTTACTTGGGCCCACTCATTAACAGAAGTCGTCCATTGTCCACACACGAGGGATTAGTTCGCTGACTTTTTATTAGTTGAGGGAGTGAATTGGCGAATTTTATAGTTGAGGGGTAAATCGAATATCGATGAATAGTTGAGGGGGAAATTTGGGCTTTAAGCCTATACAATACCATATTTCTCTGCTTTCAAATGTACCACATATACCTTTGTTATTTCCTACAAGTTTCTCTATCTTCTTATTAATTTTTTTTTTTTTTAGCAGGCCCTATTGCCAGGGTAGACCATATTAAATTATTGATGGTGCTACAATGCTGAACCATTTATTTAACCATGATTGATCCTGAGACATCTGCCATGACATGGATATTGAAGGGCTACACATCATCGTTACTTATTTACTAATATTTTCTTGGCTCTTACATACTTGACAATTAATGTTGGGTGATATACAAACTTGCTGATTCATTTTGATTCCAAAACAATTATTTGCATGAATCAGATGAGAAAAAGAAACTGAGGAATATAACAATAGATGCACCATGGAGGCCCATAACTTGGATATTGAGGAAAAAGAAGCTGCAAAAAAACTCAAGGTAGGCCGCCCACCTGGTTAACAATCTTCTTTTAATAAGCGAAACTATAGTTTTGATTCTTAAACTTAATTGCCAAAATGTTAGAGTTTTAGCGTTTGACTTTTATTTGGTTTTTACCTTTCAATTTTGTTAAAATGTATATCTCGACAAACGGAACTGTCACGTATCTAGACTTCAGGCGTGACAATTTTGTCTATCAGAGTGTACATTTTAAAAAATTGAAAGGTGATGAGCTAAATGTCAGCCATGAGCCAAAACTCAACATTTTAACATGTTTAGAAGTCAAAAAATATCCTTTTTCCAATGTTAATCCTACGTAGATGTACAAATAATTCAAAATTACTGAAACGTCATCTCCTTTTTGTTTCCAAATACATTGTTTGATATAATAATGTCTGATGGAAATAATTACTGAAATGTCATGTCACTATAAAATTGTTAGATTTGACATAAAAAAAAAGGTTTTACAGCAAACCAACTTTTGCTGTCAAAAAGCTCATTTGTAGTAAGATTCAAAAATTGCTGCCATTTGTGACAACAAAATTGTATTATTTTTTGTTACCAAATACATATGGCGCAACTTTATAGCAGTAACAAACAACAAATGTCTTGTCAAGCTTAAGTTGTGACAATAAATTTTGATAGCCAATCTTAAATCTTATATATTTTGTAGCGTGGTATGTTGTTCTAAAACATCAATCATTGTGCTTATGGTCAGATCTGTGAACAAAAGTTGCAAGAAGCAATGGAACAAAGTGAAGATGAAGTTGAGAAGCATGCTGGTGAACTGGTAGCAGTGATGGATAGAGTATAGGAATATAAGAAGCATATGGAGCCCAAGGTTTCAGAGATAAAGAGGAAGCTCACTGGAACTGTTCTCTGCTCTTTATAAGCATCCTTCCTTTCCGTCTCAATTTAGCTGCAGCCCTTGATGCCATCAATCAACTAGCCATGAAAGGGGCAAAAACTACTTTGTTATAGTTAAATTAAAAATAAAAAAAAAAAATCTGTAGAAGAATTATGTTTAAGAAAAAAAATATTATAAATATGATATTTTATTGAAAGGATGGAAATTGAACTTATTGAAATCCAAGGCCACAAAGACCAATTTAAAATACTCGCACAAGTAAACCTAAAATAAAATAAAAAGGCAGAATAATTTTATGAAATTATTTAATCATTGGATTTATCTAGTTTGTGATGTACGTACTAATTCCATCCACCCCTTTTTCGTGTTTTAAATTTTGTCCAGTCATAAACTTAATATTTTTCTGGGGAATTTTATCTAACATGTGAATGCATACATTTTATAAATCGTAGGAATATAAAATTATTACATTAAAAAGAAATTAAAATATAGGACGAAAAGAAATAACACAGCGACTGGGAAAAAAATAATCCTCTAGGAAGCCACTCTATCAAAGCCAGGTTTCAATCCTAGGACCTGTGGGTTATGGGCCCACCACGCTTCCGTTGCGCCACTCTGATTGTTGATTGATTGGTGGGAAATATATTATATTAATCTTATGATCTTATAATCTTATGAGCCCACCACGCTGTATTATCATTTTTTTTTTTTTTTTTACTATTTTCACTTTCTGAACTGCCGTTTGGAAATTTTGTAAAAGAATCGACTGTCTGCTCAAATGTTGTCGACCATTGAATTATCGATATAAAAAAGTAAAAGAAAATAAGATTATAAGAAAATCTTAGTTGTCATTCTTAAATTGTAAATTTTATAAAAGAGCATTCATTATAAATTATAATGCTAAACTCTATAAACATTGATTTATTATTATCCTCATTTTGTCATAACGAGTGTAACCGCCAAATAATTTTTTGAAACTTTACCCTTTCAAATATTTTCCTAAAATAAAATGAAAAGGGAGACCCAGAAAATAAATTTTTGAAAACATGATCCAATGGAAATTCTTTTTGATAATAAATCGGCATTGACGTTAGCGAAAAATCCACTGTTTCATGACAGAAGTAAGCATATTGATACGAGGTATCATTTCATCAGGGAATGTATTGAGCAAAAGGAGGTCATATTAAAGTATGTGAAAACTCAAGATCAAGTTTCAGAGAATAATTTTCACGAAGGCACTCAAACATGACGTCTTTAAACAGTTGCGAGCATCGCTAAGAGTTACCAAAAATTAAGTTTAAGGGGGAGTGTTAAAATATTAATGAAACTTAGTTTAATGAAAACAATTAAAAAATAAAAGATGAATAATGTGACACATATGCCATGAGGGGAGTTTGGTAAGGTTTGTGAATGTTATTAGTTTGTTAGAATTTGTGGAAACTAATTGGAAGATGTGGCATTTTAAAAATCATTAAACCAAAACTCAATACTGAAAAATGTAGAATTGTTACTACTTTAACTCACACAGTCCAAATTCATATCCATTCATTTCTTGTTGATAATGAAAATTTACATACTAAACCTGTCAGGACAAATTTTAGATTCCTTCCCAAAAATTCATCTTCCATACCCAAACCTATAACTTAGGTATATATCGTAAATAATAAAATCAATAGTCACTGCATTTAAGGCGGCACGGGAGCTGGAGGCAAGGACAGATCAAGGAGGAGGGAGAGGAAAATCTGTTGGTTGGAGCATAGATTGTCGGCGGCGAAGGCGTTGAAAGGTGGGAGTGAGGCGACAAAGTAGGAGGCAGAAGCAGCAGCGGCGATAATGTTGGCGGTGGTGAAAAGAGAGGAGGATACGGCGACTTTGGGAGCAATATGATCGAGAAGAGAACAGAATTTGGAGGAATGAGTAGTAGTGTGAAAATTAAAGGAATAGAAATGGAATTTATGGAGAAAGGGAGTGGTTTTGTTAGAAAACATAATTAGGCATGAGCAACAAGGAGAAGGAGGAGGAAAAGGCAATGAAATCTGATGAAATGATCAGATGAAATATTAATATTAATTTTATTTATTTTTTATTATTAAATACTTGGCTTTTTTTAATCTTTACGTGTCTATGTATGTTGGACTTTCACTCTCCATATCACATCAGATTGAGAGGGTTAATTAGGTCGGTTTTATCAACATCAGGAGACTAAATAGATAAAATCTAAGTTCGAAGGAACAATAGGCGTTTGGTGCCAAGTTGAGAGAGCGTATGATGTATTAGGCCTTTTAAAAATCATTATTAATGAAAACTGAAATTTTAAACGGTTATATACAAAATACTGAAATGAGGTTTTGGCATACCCATTGCTGCATATTTTTTAGCAAAATCTTTCAAATATTTGGCAATCATTTGGAATAAATTTATTTTTTATTTTTTCTTATTATGTATCAAAAATTTCTTTCTTGAAAAAAATAGTTAATTTTATATGTAAGTATTACATATCATAAATTTTTTTTATCATGCTCATTATGTACGTCTACAATTAATACTAAGCATGCCATTTATACAAGAGTTACACTCATAATACTTTGTATATAATCTATCGATATCTGATCACCGTTAATAATTTAACTAATACCACAAAATGCAACATTAAATAATAATAAAAAAATATGCATTATAACTAAAACTAGCAACTTACAAGTTTTACATGCACGTCGTTGGCTATTGATATATGGGAGAGCAGAAACTCATTATAAATTCAAGAATATCACAAGGTTATATGAGTATAGGAATCACACATTCTGCCGAAATTCATAAGCTTTTGTATTGCATCATAAGCACATCTTATGGGTTCGGTTGCATTTTTGGGATAAATTGGGTCGCTTCACCTCTTGTTGTTATGGTCGAATTGTGGGTACAAAGGATTTGCTCCTCTGAGAAGCACTAAGTTGCTGGGAAGCGATTTACTTATAAGTTGAAGTTTTTTTTATGGTCATGTTTCTTTTTTAGCTTTTGATTCTAATTTAATTGTGAACCCCCTATATTCCTTTTGTAGTTTGTTTTTCCCCAATTCTCAATTATTATATATATATATATATATATATATATATATATATATATAAGTTTCTTTTATTCTTCTAATAATTGTAAAAATGAAAAATTTTATGAATTTTGGTAACCTAGCTCTTCTACATTTTCCACTAATGCAACACGTATTTTCCCATTAAACCAAGAATTCTTTTCAAACAAACATTCAAATTGCATTTTTTGATAAACAAAATTTGTAGAGGATCTCATACAAGAGAAACTGAAAATGAGAGCCGAGACATGAGTCGATTAATGGCGCCTCCTTTCTCAAAAACAAAAAACACAAAAAGATCGCTAGTCTGATGGTGAAAATGAGAGCTTATTGTCTTCTTTCTCCTCCAGCTTCAACCACTTCGTTTGTGCGGAAGCTAACCTTATTCCACAAAACACAAGTCTGAAAAGCTTGTTTGCTTTTTGATAAAACACTGGTCTGAATATGATACAGCGGAAATATTGAACAAATTATTGCAGTCCGTTTATCGCACACGATACCGGAAAGTAACCTTCTAAACACAAGAATTCGAAATTCAAATATGTAGGAAAATCAAAGATAATTTCATTCAATCAATAATCTGCTTCCAACAGAAACAAAATAGTCTATTTATAGGTAAATCGCAATTTTGAGACGCTAAACGACTTCTTTTTTTTTTTGCCAAAAAGCAACGGATCTCATAGCAACATAGTGAGTTTTGTCCGTTGAGCCGTTTCCAATAAAATTAGGGTCCAAAATCGTAAAAATCCGACAACCCGATCTTGAAATTAATTACCGAATTGCCACTTCTCCATAAAGGCCTTCTCCTCTATTACATTAGATCAGAATATCTTGCTTGTTGAATCGTGCAATCAATTTAGTTGTTTTTTTATAATGTCGTTTTTTGCAGTCTCAGAATCATAACTCCACAAATGATCTTGACAAGAGAGGAAGAAATGAAGGAAACTTAGCCACATAATAAAATGGCATCCTTTTCTAAGGACAAAAATTACATTTATCGGATGAAAGTATATATCTATTAAATCCGTCATTTCTTGGAGATGATTAGATCAGTTGGTATTGATTTGGTCTGAAAGTTGAAGGTTGCTGAGAGCATCAAAATTGATAGCAGAAGTTGGTGTTCTGCAATTTTCTTCTCCTTCACTTTTAGAATTGTTACCATTCACAACACAAGCAGGCTATTGAAGAACCAGCAGCTTTTTCTTGCTGATTATTTGCCTCATGAGGCTACCCACTACCGTCTAATCACAATGCAACAACATTAATTAGCATAAGATAGTTTAACTGGCAATTACTAGATGAGGCAAAAATCATCTCAATACGAGTACATATAGTGGTTATCCAAATGGAGAGATGATTTGACATGTTAAATTTGACACGATTAACATTTTTGTTATATTTATGTTATCATAACCATCTGATTTTGTATTGCTTACTCTGCTCATATAAGGTCTCTGTCTGTCGTGTGTCTCTCTGTTTAAGGATGAAATGCAAGAAGAGCAAAAAGATTGGCCAAGGAAAAGGCTGAGATCTTGGCCTTCCTATCAGTGGAGACTCTACTGAGGCTCAGGAGGGAGTTCTCGCCGGCGACATTCTGCAATCTTTGACAAAACTGTGTTTTTGTTTTCTCTGAATCTGTGTAGATGCCCTGAAGATCAGCTGAGTCACTCACATCTGCATCTACATGGATATTTAATTAATTAATTAGTATTAGAATTAAAAAAGGATTAGAATTAAGATTGATTAAAAAAGAAAAAAAAAAGTGGGAGATTAGAATTAAGTACCTTTGTGCAGCATTTTTTGCGGTGGTTCTGGGGAAAAATCAAAGGGATGGTGAGCTTCGTTCCCTTTATTCGTTGAGAGCAGCAAATTATCCATCATTTCTCTCTTTATCTCTAAGTAAAGATAGTTGTTGCAGGCAGTAAGTTGACGGACACACCAAAGCTTAATAAGATGGTATTTATAGTGCCAATTGAGGTGTCATCGTAAATTAGGGTTTTCCCGAATTTTCATTTTCTATTAATTTTCCTTTTCCAAATTTCCTTATAAATCCCACCTACCAACCATATACAAAAACGTATCTATTCGTCATCACCTACCAAGAATGTATCTATACATGCTTTCAAATATTTGGCAAATAAAATGCTGATTATTTTTGTTTTCGTTATGTATCTAAAATTTCTTTCTTAAGAAAAATAGTTAAATTTGTACGTAAGTATTACATATCATAATTTTTTTGCATGATCATTACGTATGTCTACAATTAATACTAACTAAACATGGTATTTATATAAAGGTTACACTCGTAATACTGTATATATAATCTATTGAACATCTTAACATCATTATTAATTTAACTAAAATATGCATTATAACTAAAACCAATAACGTAAAAGTTTTACATGCACTATATCAATCACAGGAGATGGTATTCGATTAATAAGATATACAACTATTTCAAACGCACTGGACCATTAACACATGGGCAATTTGGCACGATTTAATAAAGATAAGCCTGTCTCAATGACATGGCGATGTTTCTGTTCCGCTGTCCCATTTTGTTCCGAGGTATACGGACATGACATTTTATGCTAAATTCCATTCTTGGCTAAGTAAGTTTTTAGGGATACAAATTCCCGTCCCCTATCAGTTGTGACAAGTCATTGTCATAACATCCAGTGAGGCCGATTGGGTCACTTGCCCTTGTTCTGGGTGAGATAAACATGACCCGAGAACTTATTCTGGCCAAAGCTTCCTTGCTAGCCAAAACTTCCTTGCTGCCTCTTAATGAGTGAAAATATTACCAAGTAATTATGCAAGAATTCAGCAGTTAATTGATCAAAATTCAATTGAGAATTGAGAAATCATGGCTAATGATGAGCTTTTCCAGGTCTAATGCTTGTTGCAAAGAGATTTCGTAGTTATTGGGAAGTCTCGAAGTGAAGAAGCTGAAGAAGAGAAATTATTGCGGGCTGCGGCATGGATGGGCCGGAGTTGGAAGAGAAGGGCGCGGCCCATAAGACGAGGAGATATTTCTGCTGTTGGAAATTCTAGTACTGACCTTAGCTTCTCAAGGAAGCTATTGAATTTTGTGGTTGTAGAATTTTAACCATTAGTTTATTGGGAACTTGTTTCAAGCATGATTAGATCTTACCTTTTTAGGGACTATAAATACTTTACTATTTTTGGGGGTTGAGGAGAATTGAATGCTCTCAACAACTTATTATTTTTGCATTAATTCAAATTTTGAATTATTGTTTTTCTTGCAAGTTTTCTGGTTAGAAAATCTCGTTTTTATGGTTATCATGTGTTGCGAGCAGGTTTCCTAGCAGGCTGAAGCCAGCTTAAGCTGGTGGTCTGGAAAGTCTTTCTTTGTTTTTATTATAAATATTATGCTGAGATGATTGTGTGGTAATATGCTTAATTAATATGGGAAAGGGTCCTCTCATATTTCTTAGTATTCCTAATGAGACGGAGAGGAGATTTAGGAGTATGGAAAAATCACACACATACACACACTTGCCATGAGACCGAGAGGAGATTGAGAGTGTGCTAAGGGTTTCTACTTATTGTGGAATGCTTGCTTGACTTAATGCATGATTTCATATGCTAAGTGAGGTCGAGAGATAAGCTTAGTTGCGGGTCATAGATCCAAGTGAGGTCGAGAGATAAGCTTGGTGAATAGAGAGCAAGAAACTTTAGATCTACATTCCCTAATATATTCATAGTAAATTCTAGAGAAAGATATTCTGAGATTGCCTGTTTAGCTAGTGAAAGTCTGTGTTTTTATCACTATTGTTTTAATCTATTCTGTTTTAAGCAACCTTTATTACTTTGCATTGCATATTTTATGTTCTCAGCTTTTATAAATTCTTAGTTCTAATTTTATTGGAAAACCTTTACATCTGGTGATTTATTAGGACTTTTTAGAGTTTTCCCTTATTCCTTGTGGATACGACACTTGTCTTGCCCAATGCTACAACTGACCTAGTATACTTGCTAGTGCATAATTTCAAGGCAACAAGTTTTTGGTGCCGTTGCCAGGGAATAACGGTTGAAAACTTTTAAGGATTTCTTGTAAATTTGTGTGTTTGATTTAGTGTTTTGTGT
The DNA here is from genome assembly GCA_039660915.1 of Euphorbia tirucalli. Lineage (NCBI taxonomy): Eukaryota > Viridiplantae > Streptophyta > Magnoliopsida > Malpighiales > Euphorbiaceae > Euphorbia > Euphorbia tirucalli. Next base: position 17,608,943 of record CM077633.1, on the reverse strand, counting down.
TTTTGTGTAGAAATTATCTGTTTAAACAATCTCCTGGTGTATGCGAAGAGCAGGTATCTTTTTAATTCCTATAGATCCATAGATCGAGAGGACTCATAGGAGAAGAAGTGGTGCTGCCAGAAGGGCTCGCAGAAGACAGAGAATGGCTGAACAAAACCCACCACCTCCACCACCAGAAGGAGAGGGGGAGGTTCATCTTCCCCTTCCAAGGCAAAGACTCAAAGAATATTCGAGACCTATCACTGAGGGACACTCTTTTTGTATTGTGATACCTAATGAAGGGGACAATGTTTTTGAGATCAAAGCTTATATGATTCAAATGCTTCAAGCTACTGTTCAGTTTGGAGGATTGCCCGGCGAAGATCCAAATGCTCATATCCAAGATTTTGTAACTATGTGTAACACTTTCCGTACCAATCGTGGATTCTCAGATGATGTGATAAGATTGAAGCTTTTCCCTTTTTCACTTAGGGATAAGGCTAAAAATTGGCTGAAAAACCTTCAACCAGGTTCAGTTACAACCTGGGATGAGATGGCACAAGTCTTCCTGACTAAGTACTTTCCACCTAGGCAAGCAATCAAGCTAAGGAACGAGGTTACTCATTTCCACCAGCAACATGATGAATCCTTGTTAGAAGCATGGGAGGGATACAAGGAACTCCTAAGAAAAGTACCAAACCATGGATTTCCCATGTGGATGCAAATTCAGAACTTTTACAATGGTTTGACCAACGCATATAAGATTCAAATTGAATCTGCAGCAAATGGAGACCCAGAAGAACTTGCACCTGAAGAGCTTTATGAGCTGGTAGAAAGATTGGTCAATACTAGTTATAAATGGCACTCAGCACGTGAAGATCGATAAAAGACGGCTGAATCAGATGATGTTGCCAAGCTTTCTGACAAAGTAGACTTGATTCTTAAACAGTTGGCGAAATAGAATATCTCAGCTATTTCAAGCTCAAAGCTTTCTTGTGAATTCTGTGGTGCTGACCATAAAAATATTGACCGTGACATTTCACTTACTCGGGAGTAATGTGATTACATTGGAAACAATCAAAGGCATAACAATCCATTTTCTAACACTTACAATCCAGGTTGGCGCAATCACCCTAATTTTTCTTGGAATCAGCAACCTGGTAAGCAACCTCAAGCACCTTTCCAGCAGACTCACAACAACTTCTAACCAGATCAGCAACCTCATAATGCTTAACAAGCTGGACCGTCTTACACCTCTAAGAAGTCCGAGGTTGAGGAGATGAAGGAAATGATGTCTCAATTCATGAAGCAAACTCAAGCTTACATGAAGAATATGGAGACTCAGCTTCAGCAACTTACAAATATTGTCACTCCAAAGAACAAGGGAGTCATTCTGAGTAACACCGAACCCAATGCAAGGGACAAATGTAAAGCTATCACCCTTCGGAGTGGTAAGAATGTTGAGAAACCTCATAAGATGAGTATTGTTGATGAGAAGAAAGATTCAAAAGAGAAGACTGCTGAGGAGAACAAGCAACCTGAGAATGCGCAAGTCACATAACCTCAGACTGCCCAGAGCACTGAGCAGCCTACTGATACAGTCAAGCAACCTCAAGCTCAACCAAAGACTGCCCAACCAGATCAAAGTCAAGCAACATCAAATCCTATTCAAAGCACTTCTGAACAAGATAGGCAACGTGTACCTGCTTATCAACCAAGGATTCCTTATCCACAAAGAGCCAAACAACATGACATGGCCAAGCAATTTGACAAGTTCTTGGAAGTCTTCAAGAAACTTCACATCAACATACCCTTTGTGGAAGCAATTACACAAATGCCTCTGTATGTGAGATTCTTGAAAGAACTTCTGGCCAATAAAAAGAAATTGGAGAATGTAGCGATGGTTCAACTCAACAGAGATTGCTCATCAATCCTTCAGAGCAAGCAACCTTTGCCAACCAAGATTAAAGATCCAGGGAGTTTTTCTATACCCTGTTCTGTAGGCAATCCTAATATTGAAAATGCATTGTGTGATTTAGGAGCAAGTATCAATCTTATGCCATACTACATCTACAAACATTTAGGATTAGGAGAACCTCAATCTACTAGGGTTTCTATACAACTTGCTGATAGAACTGTAAGGTACCCCAGGGGAATAATTGAGGATGTCTTAGTCAAGGTAGGAAAAAGTATACTTCCTGTTGATTTCATTGTGATGGACATGGATGAAGACTTGCATGTTCCTATTATTTTAGGAAGACCTTTCTTAGCAACAGGCTGTGCATTAATTGATGTTCATAATGGTCAGTTAATCTTGAAAATTCATGATGAGGAAGTAGTCTTTAAGATGAAAGAAGCTATGAAATATCCTCCTGCTTGTGATGACTACTGTTATTTCATTGATGCTACTGATGTGAATTTAAACCCATTTTTCATGCAAGAATTTAAGGAAGCAGACTTTGAAAATGAAGAAGAAGACATGGAAAAGCGAATTGAAGCTGAAATTGGATGTCCAGCAATCTCAGGAAGCAGGTAGTTTATTGAACCTTTAAACTACACACCTACATTGCATTCCAAACCTTCCATTGAAGAGCCTCCCACTTTAGAGCTGAAACCATTACCTTCCCACCTAGAATATGCATTCCTTGATCCACCAAGCAACCTTCCTGTAATTATATCTTCCAAACTTACCCAAAAGTAGAAAACCCAATTGCTATATGTGTTGAGAAAGAACAAGGAAGTGATGGCCTGGACAATCTCAGATATTAAAGGGATTAGTCCTTTTGTTTGTGTCCACCGTATTCTAATGGAGGAAGATCATAAGCCTGTGATACAACCTCAGAGGAGACTAAATCCCAACATGAAGGAAGTTGTGAAGAAGGAGGTTATTAAGCTACTTGATGCTGGTATTATCTACCCTATTTCCGATTCAGTGTGGACCAGTCCTATTCAGGTAGTGCCCAAGAAAGTGTTGGAAATGCCCTAGTCCCGAGGCATTGGTCCTTGTGTTTGTATGATACATTTGAACATTAATATGAACTTTATGTATTATACAATTTGTGTCAAGAGATAAAGGCATTAATTTATTTATTATATGTCTTGTGCTATATTTTAAATAGAGTATCCCATGGACATATCCATATCCATGTTGTCAAGTGTCATGCACTTAGCAGTAAGACTATGGAGAGGGAAAACGATATGGCCATAAAGTCATTCGTAGTCTGTTCCAATCATGGGAATGAATGGAACTAAAGACTATCATTAGCCTAGTTGTATGGCGGTGTCTTACCGATCATAGAACATGGAATGTCAACCAGGTTAATGGGTACATGCAAAAAGGGCATGGTACTGGATCGATCCACTTAACAGGAATCTACATGGTATAGTATCATAAATGATTCTCGTGTAGTACTTGTATAAGTCCTTTGACCGGACCATATGATGGTGCTGCATGTGAAGTGGCACACTTTGGTGTACGCCTAACCGGCCTGTAAAAGGGTGCCAAGTATGGGTACGCTCGGGTGTGTTAATGAACATGGCGGTGCTATGGATATGCAGAAGGGAATGTCACTCAGTGATTCACTGAGACGATATCACTGGCCTCTTGAAGAATGTTACTGATAAGTGTGCGGCCGCACCTAAACAAGATTGGATCTTGTTTGTGAGCATCAGTTCATTCGGCATCAAGTAAAGGTCTAGACACAAAGAGGGTGATACTTCCATGCCTCTGTTTTGGACACCGATATCAGCGACATGGGATTTACAAGTTCAAACTACAGGGTTACGTTTTCAGTTAGACTGCTTACTCCGTCTTAATTGGGAGCTGCAGTGGCTTGCTAGAGCCAGCCTGCAGTCTGTGGGCCTTGGCCCACTGCCAACATAAAGACAGGCCCATTGGATCGTACACATTGAACGTCTGGACTTTAACTAGTCGGATTAAGTGTGTACTTGGAGTATACACGTTTGAAGAGAGAGTGATCTATTAATTATATTATGAATCAATTGGATTGATCAAATTTATATAATTAATATTTATTTTGGCCTACTCATATTTAATTCAATGAATTAATTTATGGGATTATTTCCTAGGTGGAAATATTATTAACATGTATAGGTTTACATGTATCTCATTTTATGTATGTCTAATTTAATCCCTTGATTAAACTAATAGGTCAAATGAATTTTAATTTAAATGTATGTAATATATTATATGGTATAATATATAAGCATACATGTTAAAGTAAAGTTGCATTTGAAATTAATTAAATCAAAGGAATTAAAATTGGGCTTAAGACTTAAAATGAATATTCCCACATGGATTGGAATTGTGTTGGCCAAAATTTTGGTGGTGAAATGGGAGAAGAATGTGAGTCATTTTGTTGGACAAAATTTTATGATGAAATGGTGAGTCATGGAAGACTTTTTGGTAGCAAAGTTGGACTTTGCATCTTTGGATATTTTTGGTCATTCTTATGGTAAGAATAAAAGGAAAACATATCCCACCATTTCATCCTCACTTGGCCGTGTATTATAACTATGGATGAGTCATTTTTTTTGACAAAATAATGATGATTAAGGTGATGACTCATGGTGTGAGTCATTAGGTTGAAAATAGGGTAGCAAAGTTGGACTTTGCTTTCTCTTTTCACCATCACCTTTATTCTTCTTTTAAGGATTTAAGAAGAATGATTTTTAATCATCCTTTAAGATGGTGGCCACCCCTTTCTCCCTCTCTTCTTGTCATCATAGTCGCTAGCACAGGTTTCGGTTTGAGAGCCATTCGTGTATGCATCGGTGGAGGAAATTTACACTTGATTTCTGCAGTTCGCATCCATCTCTTAGAGAGAGTTTGTGGTAAGTTTTTAAACTTTCTCTTTATGCTTTAAGCTTTTGATTTCCACATCTTAAGCTCCTAGGACCGGATTCCAGGAAATCGACGTGTATTTCTGCTTTTATCGGTCGGTTTCCCGTGACGAATCCCAACAGAAAGGTGGGATTATGGTCATTCAAAATGAGCAAAATGAACTTATTCCCACTAGAATAGTAACCGGATGGAGAGTTTGCATTGATTACCGAAAGCTTAATGATGCTACAAGAAAAGATCATTTTCCTCTGCCATTCATTGATCAGATGTTAGAGAGACTTTCTGGCTATGCATTCTATTGTTTCCTTGACGGTTATTCAGGGTACAATCAAATTCTCATTCATCCACAAGATCAAGAAAAGACAACCTTTACCTATCCATATGGCACCTATGCTTATAGAAGGATGCCATTTGGATTGTGTAATGCTCCAGCAACTTTCCAGAGATGTATGATGGCAATTTTCCATGACATGGCCGAAAAGACGGTAGAAATTTTTATGGATGATTTCTCAGTATATAGCAAGACTTTCCAATCCTGTCTCAACAATCTTGAAGCTGTCCTAACCAGATGCAAGGAGACTAATCTTGTATTGAATTGGGAAAAATGTCACTTCATGGTTGATGAAGGGATTGTCCTTGGTTACAAGATTTCTTCAAGGGGCATGGAAGTTGACAAAGCAAAGGTGGAAGTCATAGAAAAGCTGGCTACTCCTACGACTGTTAAAGAAGTTTGAAGCTTTCTTGGTCACACTGGATTCTATAGAAGATTCATAAAAGACTTTTCTAAGATTGCTCAACCACTTACAGTGCTCTTACACAAGGATGTCCAATTCTGTTTTAATGAAGCTTGTGAGAAAGCATTTGAAACTCTTAAAGCAAGATTGGTGAATGCCCCAATTTTGATTGCTCCTAATTGGAAACTTCCATTTGAACTCATTTGTGATGCAAGTGATACTTGCATTGGAGCTGTGCTAGGAAAAAGGATAGACAAGCATTTTTGCCTAATCTACTATGCAAGCAAAACATTAACATAGACTCAATAGAACTACACTACCATAGAAAAAGAACTGTTTGCTATTGTATATGCTTTTGACAAATTTAGATCTTATTTGGTTCTATCCAAGATTACTGTTTTTACTGAACATGTAGCATTGAAGTACTTATTGGCTAAAAAAGATACGAAACCTCGTCTTATACGATGGCTTTTGCTTCTCCAAGAATTTGACCTCGAGATCAAAGACAAGAAAGGTTCAGAGAATGTAGCTGCGGACCACCTATCCAGAATTCCACTAAGCAACCTTGGTAAGCAATCTGAGATTGCTGACTCTTTTCCTGATGAGCAACTCTATGTGTTACATTCTATACCTTGGTTTGCTGATATTGCAAATTATTTAGCTTGTGGTATTATGCCTTGTTCTCTGTCTTCCTAATAAAGGAAGAAATTCCTTTCGGATTCAAAATATTATTTTTGGGAGGAACCCTTTCTGTTTAAGTTATGTGCAGATCAGATTATAAGAAGGTGTGCTTCGCAAGAAGAAGTTCAAGCAATCTTGTCAATGTGTCACACTAAGGAAGTTGGAGGTCATTTTGGTGCCAATCGAACAGCCTCAAAGGTTTTGGAGTGTGGATTCTTCTGGCCCATAATTTTTAAGGACTCTCACAGGTTTGTCTTGGAATGTAATGAATGCCAAAGAACAGGTAACTTTTCTACCAAGAATGCTATGCCTCTGCATAATATCATTGTTTGTGAAATTTTTGACGTATGGAGTATTGACTTTATGGGACCTTTTCCAAGCTCGAATGGTAATAAATATATTTTGGTCGCTCTGGATTATGTGAGTAAGTGGGTAGAGGCCATTGCAAGTCCTACTAATGATGCTCGAGTTGTGGTAAGATTTCTAAAGAAATTTTTACAAGATTTGGAGTTCCTAGAGCAATAATCAGTGATCAAGGTACTCATTTCTGTAACAATCAATTTGAAAGGCTTCTTGCTAAATATGGAGTTACTCATAGAATTGCTACACCTTATCACCCACAAACCAGTGGGCAAGTTGAGATTTCTAATTTAGAAATCAAGAGAATTCTTGAGAAAACTGTTAGCAATTCTAGGAGAGACTGGTCAAGCAAGCTCGATAACTGTGAGCACGGGTTTTTCCCCGGTCTCGGTGATGAGCATCCTTTGATTACCTATGGACCGAGAAGACTTGAATTGGAGTTGAAACCGACCAGAATGCTGCTTAGGGAAGCTCAAATGACCTAAGAACCTAGCTATCCGTGATCCAAAACCCCTGGAAAGGTCTCCCAAGTGATTTCTAGGATTTAGGGTGTGCGTCGGACTTTCGAAATTTTACCCCGGCTCTTGTTAGAGCTGCACGGCTCTAGTTTTCAAGCTAGAGCCGGCCAGCTCTAACTAGAGCCGTACAGCTCTAGTACAAATTAGAGTCGATCGACTCTAGTAGGCAAGACAAGTTGCCTTGTGAAACAAAGCAACTTGTCTCGCCAAAGAGAGGTATGGCCGAGCTTATTTTTCTGGACGGGAATTTAATGATGAAAAGAAAAATGATAAAGGGGGATATAAAAATAGAGAGAAGGAGATCTAAAAGGAGGAGGGGGCTTTTGAATCTTAGAAAGAAAAAGAAAAGAAACAGAGAAAAAAGAAGCAGAGAAAGAAATGAGAGAAAAATGGTGAGCCAAAAACACAAGAACTAAGACATAAATCAATCCTTAAACATTAAACACAAGTTGCTTAACCTTTGCTCATTAATTGGAGATCGTTTCGGATTTGTTTCGGGTTGTTTCGGATTGTCGTGGCTTTCAGCCGATGGAGTTCCCAGGAGGCGTTCCAAGCTTTTAATCCGTTCTTTGGACGTTTAAAGCATCCAAGCAATATCAAGGTAAACTCTGAGAGGCCTTAAAACTGTTTGCATTGTCTTTTCTCTGTGTTTTCTTTGTTTTTGCGAATTCCAAAATTGGATTGCCTGAACAGAGCTGGCCAGCTGTAATATTAGAGCCGTACGACTCTGTTCTATGGGGACAGTCTCCTAATTCATTCTGATCGGCCGAAAACAGTCCGTTTTCCATTTTATGCATTTTACTGCGATCATTCTCGGCCCAAATCCATCCGTATGCTATAAAACTTTGGTTTTTATATTTCTACATATACGGATATTAGCGCTTTCATATTTCACGGGGTTTTATTTTCTGAGTTTTAGGGTAGTTTTATCCGAATCGGATCCATCGTTTAGCATTAGCGGACCCCTGAACCCTATATAATCCCCGCAAAATATTAAAAACAATAAAATAATATTTTCACAAACGTTTTTGGTATGTTTATTGTATTTTGGACCCTAGATGAAATGCGACTTTAGGAACCCACACGAACGGCACCCCGAGTTCCGGGATAACCGACCCATAAAAACAGCAATTTGCATGAAACCGAGCCAAATGGTTTCCAAAAATTGATTTTTCAGCACAAAAATCCACAGGGCATTTCAAAACCGTTTTCCAGGTCTAACCGGTTTGACCGGCCGGGTCGAACCGGTTACCCCCTAAATGCAGGCTCCCTTATTCTAAAACCCCCATTCTATCCTGATTTGAGTCCTACTTGCGTTTATAATATAAATTGCGCTAACCAATCTGTTTTGCAGCCTTTATTTTTATTTTTATTGTATTTAATAGATTAATTCGTGTATTTAGGCGGTTGTATTTTTAGATCCTCGTATACTCTAGGTGATTGTAAAAGTGAGGACGAGAGATTTTATTCTTTATTCAATTTGGTTATATAATCGGCCATTATTATTCTTTTGTATATTTGTGTGGATGATTTAATTTTCCTGCAATTTATTTTCTGCATTTTGCCTTAGCATTGGCTTAATATAAATAAACAATTTGGGTAGAGAAGATAATAAATTGAATAAATATGACTTTATAAATAATAAACAAATACAAGCTTGAGGTTAAGTAGGTAAGTAGCCCGAACCCTGAATCTCTGGATTAGGTACAGTAGTCTACGCTCGGTAAGGAGCTGTACCGGAATTTCCCGGATGACCTGATCCAGGTGGCGACTCTGTCACTGATCTCGTAATTTAGATTTTGAGGTCTTTAAGTTATAAAACGTAAAAACGTTTTCTACAAAAGCATTTCCAAAATCGAATCAATAGTTTTCCCAACTCAACATAAACAAAACCTCGTTTTCCACAAATCTCACTAAATAAATCTCAGAGGCAATTTATTTCTTTAAATCTTTTTCCCCGGTTTGCTTCGCCGTGTTCCACTAAAAAGGTCGTCCGCTCACAGTGACGACTTTGCTGGGGATGTTACCAAAGTTTCTTAAAATGTTTTTCATAAAAACTTAAGGAACTTAGGCAACTATTGAAATATAACCTCGCTTGTATTCGTTTATCGATTTATAAATATCATATTTATTCATACCTTTGCACATCATGACATTTTCTTCTTCTTAACCCTTCAAATACACTATTTTCACCACGGTTTACCCAAGACACCTGACGAGGTAAACCACCCATAGCCCCGCATGACCTTACATCGTGTTCTACAGTGCGGAAGTGTTTATTCACTATGGGAGCTTGTAGGACCCTTGGTTTTGACTTTGGCCCATATGTAATGGCTTAGTAATTTTCCCTAGGGTTACCAAAACTTAACTCTAAATTTGAACATTGAGCGTGTGCCTTTGGTATCCCCCCGTTGATGCCAAAGAGACCCAACACCTAGGAAGAATTGCGAGACCAATTGAAAGGAGAAATAAGGTTGGAAGGGAGCGCATGTTTTTGGTGTGCTAACATTTGTTCTATGTTGTTTTTCCTTTCCTTTTTACCTTTCATAAAACATCCAAAATGCATAATCATCTCATATACCATTTTTGATCATGTTTTCGTGTAGTCATCATTAAATACTTGCATTATGTATGACATTTATGCTGATCACATCTTCGTGCATCCATGATGTTTTACTTGTATGATATACATATACATCCTGTATGCCAACATTTCCATGAAACATACATGACATCATTCCGCATGTCATGCATTCTAACCACATCTTCTTACAGCCATGACATATTATTCGTGTGTTATTTACCCATTTCGTATGTCCACATTCCCATGACGTGAACATGACATCATTATATATGACATACATCCTAACCACGTTTTCATGCAGCCATGATATTTTATTTGCGTAACATACATATACATTCCATGTGTCAGCATTTCCATGAAACATACATGATATCATTCTGCATGTCACGCATTCTAACCACGTTTTCCTGTAGCCACTTATATGTTTGTACATATGCGTCCATTCCACTTCATTCCATTTCACCTATTCTGGCGTTCCGAGAATGCCCATCATGATCATTTCATTTCATGTCATATCGGGTATCCCAAAACTACCCGATTTCCACCCATGCACTAGATTGCACCCGACCGTTTCACAAAATATCATATCATTCAGTAGTAGACCACAAAGGTCTTAGATTTGCTTCCGTGCAACAGTTCACACGATGCCATCACATGACATCATATTCAGTCATCATAGATGTCCAGGTGATGCCAAATCATGTTTGTGCATTATGGTTCATATCGAACCATCTCAAAACATTGTGAAATCATTCGAGGTGCTCCCCGAGCCACTTATATGTTTGTGTGACATACACGTCTGCTCCACTTCATTCCATTTCACTTATTCTGGTGTTCCAAGAATACCCATCATGATCATTTCATTTTATCCCATGTCGGGTACCAAAAAGCTACCCGATTTCCGCCCATGCACCGGATTGCACTTGGCCATTTCACAAAATATTATATCATTCAACAGTAGACCACAATGGTCCTAGATTTGCTTCCATGTGATAGTTCACACTAAGCCATCACATGACATCACATTCATTCATCATAGGTGTCCAGGTGACGCCAAGTCCTGTTTGTGCATTATGGTTCATATCAAACCATTTCATGATATTGTGAAATCATTCGAGGTGCTCCCCGAGTACCGGATCAGTATGCATATAGAAGCATTCCATGACATTATCAAATCATGCAAGGTGTTCCACAAACTCCGAACCCCTGTCCGTGTCTCGAGTCACACGCGACTTTCCTATAACATCATTTCATATCATATGCCTCAAAAGCATCAGAACTCTATTCACGGGGTAGTTCCCATGCAATCATTTCATTTCATTCTATCGACCTACAAAGTGGCGAAACTCTGCCCATGTGCCGGCTCACACATGGCCATTTCACGATAATTCATTAGGTGCTCTGAAAGCGCCAACTTTCTACCCTCGTGACGGTTCACACATGGTTTTCTTTGCATTATTCTTGCATAGCATCGGGCATTCTTAGAGCATCCGAAAAAAAATTCACATCCATTATTGTTTTCATTCACAAAGCATCAAATGCACACAATCATTTGTATGTTATTCATATCATGTCTGGTATAATCATTCCCAGGGCATCAACATTTGGGTAGCATTAATACTAACCATGTCCTTCTGCAGCCATGATATTTTATTCCCATATGCCATGCACATATTATGAAACATGCATTACTTTATATGTGTTATGTGTGCTGATCACATTTCTCTATAGCCACCTGCATTTTGAACGACATATGCATTCATTCCCTACACGCACAACATCACATTGTATGTCATATATCTTAACCACATCTTCTACAGCCACCTACATTCTGTGTGACACGTGCATTCATATCACATCCTGATCACATTTCTTTGTAGCCACCAGTATTTTGAGTGACATATACATTCATTCTTTGCACGCATAATATCACTTTGTGTGTCATGCATCCTGATCACATTTGAATGACATATGTATTCATTTCTTTCACACATAAGGTCATCTTGTATGCCATGCACCCTAACCACATTTTTCTTCAGCCATCTGTATTTTGGATGACATATACATTTGTTCTCTGCACGCACGACATCATCTCGTGTGTCATGCATTCTAACCACATCTTTGGCAGCCACCTGCATTCTGTGTGACATGTGCATTCACACCACTTCATGTCATTAATCTAAATAAAAAAGTTCCAAAGGTCCCCCATCATAATCATTTCATCTCATAACGGGTGTCCCAAAGCCACCTGTGTTTTGCCTGTGCTCAGGTTTGCACTCGGCCATTCCTCTATACTATTACATTCATTAGAAGACCACAACGGTCCTAAGCCTGCATTCATGTGGAGAATCACATGATAAGCGTTACACTACATCTCATCTATCTATCTGTTCTCGGTGTCATTGGGATACTGAAATCTTGCTTGTATGTAGTAATCCACATTAGATTGCTCATAACATTATCAAGTCATCCAGGGTACTCTATGAGTGCCCAGTTAGTACACATATAGAAGCATTTCATGACATTACGAAATCATGCAAGGCATTCCACGAACACCGAATCTTTGTCCGTGTCTCAAGTTACACATGACTTGTCTGTAACATCATTTCATGCCAGATGCATCAAAAGCATCAGAACTCTGTCTGTGTGTCGGCGCACACAAGGCCATTCCATAACATCCATTAGGTGCCTCAAAAGCATCAGAACTCTGTCCGCGTGCTGGCTACGCGTGACCATTTCATGATATCCACTAGGTGCTCCAAAGGCACCGAACCTGCGCCCGTGTGCCGGTTCACACGCGATCTGTTTGCATTGCCTTTTTGCATAGCATAGGGGCATCCACGGAACGTCCAAAATATATAATAAGGTGAATCATATTCATTCTTATCTCCACCCATCTGACATCATTCAATCGCATCAACCCATGACCGTACATCTCATTCATACATAAACATAAGGCGCTCCCCGAGCGCCAAAAACTCGGCTTACATACCAAGCACGTTATCTCATGCCTTTTCATCACATAAAAGTCCAAGGTGCTCCTCGAGTGTCGAAAAACCATTCACATGCCAAGCAGTTTGTCCTGTCTCACTTCATATCATGCTTCATAATCCAAGGTGCTCCCTGAGTGCTAAAGATTATGTTAGATTGTCATGCACACACACCACCATACCATCTCAACTACCATTGCAAGCAATGTCTTGCTTCGATCCGTGGACACCCTAGTGTGTCGTTCTTCCCAGGGGCATAACTATGCACCCTATTGCAAGCAATGTCTTGCTTCGATCCGTGGACACCCCAGTTTATTGTTTCTTTCCGGGGGCATAACTATGCTTCCCATTGCAAGTAATATCTTGCTTCAATCCGTGGACAGCCTAGTGTGTTAGTTCTTTCCCGGGGGGCATAACTATGCACCCTTGCAAGTAATATCTTGCTTCGATCCATGGACACCCCAGTGTGTCAGTTCTTTCCCGGGGGCATAACTATTCACCCTTGCAAGTAATATCTTGCTTCGATCCATGGACACCCCAGTGTGTCATTTCTTCCCAGGGGCATAACTATGTACCCCATCTCAACTCCTCTCTACAAGCAATGTCTTGCTTTGACCCATGGACATCCTAATGTGTCAGTTCTTTCCCAAGGGCATAACTATGCACCCTATTGCAAGCAATGTCTTGCTTCGATCCGTGGACACCCCAGTGTGTCGTTTCTTCCCGGGAGCATAACTATGCTTCCCATTGCAAGTAATATCTTGCTTCGATCTGTGGACACCTTAGTGTGTCAGTTCTTTCCCAGGGGGCATAACTATGCATCCTTGCAAGTAATATCTTGCTTCGATCCTTGGACACTCCAGTGTGTCAGTTCTTTCCCGGGGGGCATAACTATGCACCCTTGTAAGTAATATCTTACTTCGATCCGTGGACACCCTAGTGTGTCATTTCTTCCCGGGGGCATAACTATGTACCCCATCTCAACTCCTCTCTGCAAGCAATGTCTTGCTTTGACCCGTGGACATCCTAGTGTGTCAGTTCTTTCCTAGGGGCATAACTATGCATCCCATTGCAAGTAATATCTTGCTTCGACCCGTGGACACCCCAGTGTGTGGTTTCTTCCTGGGGGCATAACTATGCACCCCATTGCAAGCAATGTCTTACTTCGATCCGTGGACACCCCAGTGTGTCGTTCTTTCCCGGGGGCATAACTATGCATCCCATTGCAAGTACTACTTGCCTCGATCCGTGGACACTCTCGAGTGTCATTTTATCCCTGTGGTGTATATTTATACACCATGTTTTATTTTAGCATGCATCATGCCCATCAGCATTCATTGCATCTGCATGTTTCCCTTCTTAACTTTGCTTACATATTCATTGGTTCCGAATAGCATTACATGACATCACACATGCAATGCATCATCCACACACACATGCATAACACATCAGGCATTTATGCATACATTGTTCCCTGTTTGGTATCTGCCTGCCGACACTAACAAGTGCTCTCATCAGGGGAAGAGATCTTAAGGATGGCCAACCCAAGGAACTTCAATGCCATAATAGATGTTGTGGAAGACTATGTCGCTTCATCTCGATTCCGAAAGACAGTTAGGGAGGAAGTGGCAATAATGCTAAGAGAAATGCTGGGGGATGATCTTAACAGAATAGAGAGGCTGATGGCGAGATGCGCTGAGTTGGAAACCCGGGTGGTAGAACTCGAAGGGAAAATAAAGGACATGGCAAGCAAGGACTCCAATGTTGGTATGGATAAGGAGCAAAATGCCAAAATCACCGACACTCCTCCTCAACACCTCAGAAAGCCCTCTCACCAAAATTTGGGCTTATCGGGGTCGTCCAATGAAGGAGAACTGAAGAGACCTCTCGACACCAGTGCCAACATTGACTCTACTTCGCAACAAATCCAGAGTTCGCCTCCCCAAGATAGTGGGGCAGTCACATCCTCTGGACCTCATTCAGTGACCAGACTATTTATCGTCTGTAGAAAGATGGGCCTGTTGCAGAGTGTCTGACCATACGTGGTGCCAATGCCAGAACAAAAAGGAAACTACTGCAGCTATCATGTAGTAGTAGGCCACCGGACTAAGGAATGCGTCGGTCTGCAAAGGAGGATCTAGAAACTGGTCGTCGAAGGAAAATTGAGGGTGCCGTCTGCCTCTAATGAGCGATCAGTGGCGAGCAAGGGAACCACCAAAGGGATCCCTCAATCATCCCGGGGAGAGGAATATGATGAAGAGCTGCAGAGTCTGATTTGATGAGAATGGGGCAATGGTACTAGAGTAGAGGTAGTGACTAGTCGGGGGCAAAAAAAAAAAAAAAACTACAACCCCTCGGAGCTGTCCTTTTTATAGGGAACTTAATTTGTTGCTACGGTGTATTAATATCATTTTGAATGTAATGCATTTTGTTATCTTCTTACTTATGTGGTGATTGCATGTTTATGGCATTGCGCATGCATTTGATCATCTAACATGACATGTCCAACACGCATAATATCAAAATGCATGACATCAGTCTGAATACTATAGGGAACCTAAAAGTGAACCTGGTCCTGGACGAATTCTCTCTTGAAAGGTGAGCTTGTGAGATAAATAAAATGATGCAATGGCACTACTTCCGCCGAGACATCTACTGATCCAACTCCGTGATCCTTGCAGGATACTACCAATCCTACCCCAAAATTTGAACTTAAAAGGTACACACGATACCCAAACCATTCTAAACCGAAAGCCATCTTTGAAACTGTAAAAAAAAAAACCTAAAAGGCTCTCCTTAAGGCAAAATCAAACCGAAAAGCCCTCTTTGAGGCACCCAAACCGAAGAATAACCTCCGCGAGGCAAAATTAAATCTAAAAAGCCCTCCTTGAGGCAATCACACCCAAAAAAGTCCTCCCAGAGGCAAAACTTGGTCTCATATCCTAAGAGGGCACCCCGAGCCAAAACCCTAAACCCTAAAACTAAAACTCCCCATTCACCAAAAATCTCCAACCCTTGGGGAATTCAAATGGTTTTCATCACCTTCATCACCCATCATATGTAAAATGCTGAAGGAATTTTGGTTGTAGTGCATACATTATCTTGTTCGTGTGACATTCATATGTACATGACATTACGCATGCATTGTTCATCCAAAAAGCATATCAAACACACATGACATGTATGGGTTTGAATGCAGCAGGAAAACCAACAGATGGTCATGGTTGAAGCTCAGTTCAAAAAAAAAACAAACAAAAAAAAAAAAAAAAAAAAAAACAAAACAAAGCAAAAAAAAAAAAAAAAACAAAAAAAAGAAGAGGGGATCTCATGGTATTAAAGGGTAATCTTCAGCTCTCGGCATTGTCAAATCCTTCCTTCCTATCTGTAAAAGCTTCGGACTTTCCTGTCTTCAAAACCAAAGTTCTTCCCCTTTCCTTTTCCAATTTCTTCCACACCTTCAACACCTTTTGTTTTCCGTTTACCACCCAAACCACCAACACCTATTTAACAAAACCTCTTTTCACCCTATTCTCTGAACTGACCCTATGAAGCCTTATTTTCCGCCATCAATGGCTTCTAACAAGAAATTGAACCCCAATGCTGTTCCATATTCGCATCATCTCATCACCATAAAGGTAACAAGGGTATATGACAAAGTACTGACTCAATCAGTCTTTGTTTATCATCAACCTGTACCAAATTGAGGATTCTCTTTCTAACCCATGCAACTTCTCTTCAATCTAAACCCCCAGACCAAACATTTTGTAACCTCAAACTGACAGGAAAGACCTTGATTTCATGACAAAGAGAGGATTTGGATATAAGCCTACTTCAATTGAGCTGGAGTTTGCCAACGTTCAAGCAACCGCTGATGGAACTCCTAAATAACTACTGTTCTCGCCCAGCAAAATCGACACTATAGCCTATACTGGACTCAACACAGTAAGAGATGGTTCTGTTGAGCAAAATGTGCTATAAAAAGAAGAAGACTAACACTCACCCCTATGAACTTCACCAACAGTGTTGGAGCAACCAAGTTTTACAAAGCTTTCAACAATCATGAATGGGATGTTCCCATCAACAGAAAGACCTGCAAAGCCTGCTGTGCTAATATTCAGGGAAAAGTTGCATTTACCAACCATTTCAAGAACTCAGTCTTCAACTGCAACAGAAGTGACAACTTACAAGTGGTTCTTTCATTTCCTAGCCATGGTGTGCCTTGCTCTAGAGTTATTGTGGTTCACAGACAAAGGAAAACCATAATTAACTCAAGTCCTTCTGAATCAGGCCTTACCTTGAAGGACTAAAAGCTGTGTCCATCTGTGGCAACTCTGTGTGAATTGAAATCTGGGGTGAATTGAGGACATGAATAACAGTTCCACCCCCTTAGAAATTTCAGTGGTTAATTAACTCCATCTCAAGTGGTCTACTCAATATAGGCGGCACCATCCAATCGCCGGCTGTACACTTTGGTAACATCCCCAACGGATCCTCAAAAAAAAAAAAAAAAAAAAAAGAGAAGCGTAATGAAGGAACATTGATCCACACCAGAGCCATGGTTGGAATTTCCTAATGCATTCACATTCATCATATCATCAATGTTTCATATTCTGTTTTGATGTTCAATATGCATGTGTTATGCCATTGCATGTAAATGTCCACGTTTATGCTACAGCACGTAGCAAACCAGACTTAATGAAGCATTTCACATTCAAACCCTAACCTCCAATACTTGGGGTAGGTAAAAGAAAAATCATGAATTATCATCAAGGACAATCCTATAATGATCCCCGGCGGAATTGTCAAGGCACATCCTCCAATCCTAAGACAAGCCAATGCTAAGACATCCACTTAGTTGGCACACTCTTATAGACTCAGCCATCGTTAAAAAAAAACTACAACGATCTTCAGCGAGAGAATCTCCGACACGAAAAACCGAAAGGACGTGTTGGTAACAAGAAGAGAGTGACATACAGAGGCAGTGTCACTTTTGATTTTCCTATCACATTCATTCTATGTCACCATAACGATATTATGCATGCTTGATTTTTTGCTTAGATGTTCATATTACACTCATCGTGCCATTGCATATAAACACCCATTAGTAGGTCATTACATCCAAACCCACGGTGGCATCAACGAAATTGTCATTACAAATGATAGCTACCGGCCTAGTTGTACCATTCCCAACATAATTATCCCTGGCATCAACAAAATTATCCCTGGCAGAGTGGTCCACAATAGGATCACCCCCACGGAGTTTCCAACAAAATCTCCAACGAGTTCCTAGCAAGGAAAGTCTCCAACAGATTCCCCAGCTAGATCAAGTGGATTAGAATTCTCCCCAGCTGAGTCTTCAGCTAAAACAATCCCCACTGAGTTATTATCCTCAGCAAAGTCATCCAGCGGGCGAATTCCCCATAGGAGTTGCCAGGAGTCACAAGTTCACTACCCAGCATGGTGCAAATACCAAACATATCATCAAAAGCATCATGACACATGCATACACACAAATTATGCACGCATTTATGCATACATGCATCAAAACAACCAACCTCGTGCTACCTCTTCACCTCATAAAGGAGACATCACATCATCTTATTCGACCTTGTCGACCCAATGGACAGGGAAGAATGTCTGTTGATGAACTTCTTTCCCCTAATAGGTATCTGAGGGCAGAACAACAGGCCTTTTTATTCGACCTTTCCGCCTCATAGGAGAGGAAGAACTTTCATTTCAATCCTATCACTGCTGGGGCAGGAAAGAAATGCCTATTGAGGAGTTTCTTATCTTTAAACAAAAATCTAGGGGCAAGATAACCAACCTCGTGCTGCCTCTTCACCTCATAGAGGAGACAGTACATTATCTTATTCGACCCTATACAATGGACAAGGAAGAATATCTGTTGATGAACTTCTTGCCCTTGACAGGTATCTGGGGGCGGAACAATAGACCTTTTTGTTCAACCTTTCCGCCTCATAGGAGAGGAAGAACTTTCATTTCAATCCTGTCACCCCTAGGGCAGGAAAGAAATGCCTATTGAGGAGTTTCTTGCCTTTAAACAAAAATCTGGGGGCAAGATAACCAACCTCGTACTGCCTCTTCGCCTCATAGAAGGGACAACACATTATCTTATTCGACCCTGTCGACCCAATGGATAGGGAAGAATGTCTGTTGATGAACTTCTTGCCCTTGACAGGTATCTGGGGGCAGAACAACAGACCATTTTGTTTGACCTTTCCGCCTCATAGGAGAGGAAGAACTTTCATTTCAATCCTGTCACCACTAGGGCAGGAAAGAAATGCCTATTGAGAAGTTTCTTACCTTCAAACAAAAATCTGGGGGCAAGATAACCAACCTCGTGTTGCCTCTTCGCCTCAAAGAGGAGACAGCACATTATCTTATTCGACCCTGTCGACCCAATGGACAGGGAAGAATGTCTGTTGATGAACTTCTTGCCCTTGACAGGTATCTGGGGGCAAAACAACAGACCATTTTGTTCGACCTTTCCGCCATATAGGAGAGGAAGAACATTCATTTCGAACCTTGTACTTCCTCTTCGCCTTATAGAGGAGATAGCACATTATTTTATTCGACCCTGTCGACCCAATGGACATGGAAGAATGTCTGTTGATGAACTTCTTGCCCTTGACAGGTAGCTGGGGGCAGAACAAAAGACCATTTCATTTGACCTTTCCGCCACATAGGAGAGGAAGAACATTCATTTCCAACCTTGTGCTACCTCTTCGCCTCATAGAAGATTATCTTATTCGACCCTATCGACCCAATGGACAAGGAAGGATGTCTGTTGATGAACTTCTTGCCCTTGACAAGTATCTGGGGGCAAAACAACAGACCATTTCGTTCGACCTTTCCGCTACATAGGAGAGGAAGAACATTCATTTCCAACCTCGTGCTGCCTCTTTGACTCATAGAGGAGACAACACATCATTTTATTCGACC
Organism: Euphorbia tirucalli; assembly: GCA_039660915.1. Lineage (NCBI taxonomy): Eukaryota > Viridiplantae > Streptophyta > Magnoliopsida > Malpighiales > Euphorbiaceae > Euphorbia > Euphorbia tirucalli. The sequence continues at coordinate 17,589,270 of CM077633.1, read as the reverse complement.
CTGTCGACCCAATGGACAGGGAAAAATGTCTGTTGATGAACTTCTTACCCTTGACAGGTTTCTGGGGGTAGAACAACAGACCATTTCGTTCGACCTTTCTACCACATAGGAGAGGAAGAACATTCATTTCCAACCTCGTGCTGCCTCTTCACCTCATAGAAGGGACAACACATTATCTTATTCGACCCTGTCGACCCAATGGATAGGGAAGAATGTCTGTTGATGAACTTCTTGCCCTTGACAGGTATCTTGGGGTAGAACAACAGACCATTTCATTTGACTTTTCCACCACATAGGAGAGGAAGAACATTCATTTCCAACCTCGTGCTGCCTCTTCGCCTCATAGAAGGGACAACACATCATCTTATTTGACCCTGTCGACCCAATGGATAGGGAAGAATGTCTGTTAATGAACTTCTTGCCCTTGACAGGTATCTAGGGGCAGAACAACAGACCCTTCCATTCGACCTTTACGCCATATAGGAAAGGAAGAACATTCATTTCCAACCTCGTGCTGCCTCTTCGCCACATAGAAGGGACATCACATCATTTTATTCGACCCTGTCGACCCAATGGACAAGGAAGAATGTCTGTTGATGAACTTCTTGTCCCTAACAGGAATCTGGGGGCCGAACAATAGACCATCTTGTTCAACCTTTAGCCATAGAGTAGGGGAAGAACATTCATTTCGATCCTATCATCGTAAAGGTAGGAAAGAAATGCCTATTGAGGTGTTTCTTGCCCTTAACAGGTATCTGGGGGCAAGACAACAATTAACCTCGGACTGCTTCTTTGGAGCATAGAAGGGATAGTGCCTTTGACTTCAACCTTGTCGCCATATGGGCAAGGAAGAAATGCCTATTGTGGATTCGCTTGCCTTTAACAGGTAAAAGCAATTCAATCATATTTATTCTTGATCGAGGGGCAAAACTTTTTGTTTCCAAAACTGTCGATCAAGAAATAAATATGCTACTTAGCACCAACATTACGGATGCGCTCCGCCTCAGTGAGCCAACATCATGGACGTGCTCCGCCTTAGAGAGCCAACATCACGGACGCGCTCCACCTCAGTGAGCCAACATTATGGATGCGCTCCACCTCAGAGAGCCAACATCACGGGCACACTCCACCACAGTGAGCCATCTTCATGGGAGAACTCCCCCGCAGTGAGTCAACTTGGAACCACGACCGGTACCTCCAGCAAGGAAAGCCAGTTACATTTTCTTCTCCTTCCTCACTGCGCTCCTAGTCACGAGACCAAATTCAATCTAGGCTCCATAGCCCACAATTATCCGACTTTGATCCCGCTAGGGGCAGCCTGTGAGCACGGGTTTTTCCCCAGTCTCGGTGATGAGCATCCCTTTATTACCTGTGGACCGAGCAGACTTGAATTGGACTTGAAACCAACTGGAATGCTGCCTAGGGAAGCTCAAATGACCCAAGAACCTAGCTATCCATGATCCAAAACCCCCGGAAAGGTCTCCCGAGTGATTTCCAGGATTTAGGGTGCGCGTCGAACTTTCGAAATTTTGCCCCAGCTCTAGGTTTCATGCTAGAGCCGGTCGGCTCTAACTAGAACCGTATAGCTCTACTACAAACTACAGTCAGCTGACTCTAGTGGGCAAGACAAGTTGCCTTGTGAAACAAAGCAACTTGTCTCGCCAGAGAGAGGTATGGGCAAGCTTATTTTTCTGTACGGGCATTTAATGATGAAAAGAAAAATGATAAAGGGAGATATAAAAACAGAGAGAAGGAGATCTAAAAGGAGGAGGGGGCTTTTAAATCTTAGAAAGAAAAAGAAAAGAAACAGAGAAAAAAGAAGCAGAAAAAGAAAAGAGAGAAAAATGGTGAGCCAAAAACACAAAAACTAAGACTTAAAATCAATCCTTAAACATTAAACACAAGTTGCTTAACCTTTGCTCATTGATTGGAGATCGTTTCGGATTTGTTTCGGGTTATTTCGGATCATCGTGGTTTTCAGCCGATTGAGTTCCCAGGAGGCGTTCCAAGCTTTTAATCCGTTCTTTGGACGTTTAAAGCATCCAAGCAATAATAAGGTAAACTCTGAGAGGCCTTAAACCTGTTTGCATTATCTTTTCTATGCATTTTCTTTGTTTTTGGGAATTCAAGAATTGGATTGCCCGAACAGAGCCGGCCGGCTGTAATATTAGAGCTGTACGACTCTGTTCTATGGGGACAGTCTCCTAATTCGTTCCGATCGGTCGAAAACAGTCCGTTTTCCATTTTATGCATTATGCTGCAATCATTTTCGGCCCAAATCCATCCGTATGCCATAAAACTTTGGTTTTTATATTTCTACATGTGCGGATATTAGCGATTTCATATTTCACGGGGTTTTATTTTCTGAGTTTCGGGGTAGTTTTATCCGAATCGGATCCATCGTTCAGCATTAGCGAACCCCTGAACCCTATATAATCCCCAGAAAAGATTAAAAATAGTAAAATAATATTTTCACAAATGTTTTTGGTGTGTTTATTGTATTTTAGATCCTAGATGAAATGCATATTTAGGAACCCACACGAACGGCACCCCGAGTTCTGGGATAACCGACCCACAAAAACAGCAATTTGCATGAAACCGAGCCAAATGGTTTCCAAAAATTGATTTTTTAGCACAAAAATCCACAGGGCATTTCAAAACTATTTTCCAGGTCTAACCGGTCCAACCGGCCGGATCGAAACGGTTACCCCCTAAATGCAGGCTCCCTTATTCTAAAACCCCCCATTCTGTCCTGATTTGAGTCCTACTTGCGTTTATAATATAAATTGTGCTAACCAATCTGTTTTGCATCCTTTATTTTTATTTTTATTGTATTTAATAGATTAATTCGTCTATTTAGGCGGTCGTATTTTTAGATCCTCATGTACTCTAGGCGATTGTAAAAGTGAGGATGAGAGATTTTATTCTTCATTCAATTTGGTTGTATAATCGGCCATTATTATTCTTTTGTATATTTGTGTGGATGATTTAATTTTCCTGCAATTTATTTTCTGCATTTTGCCTTAGCATCGGCTTAATATAAATAAACAAATTGGGTAGAGAAGATAATAAATTGAATAAATATGACTTTATAAATAATAAACGAATACAAGCTTGAGGTGAAGTAGGTAAGTTGTCCGAACCCTGAATCTTTGGATTAGGTACAGTAGTCTACGCTCGGTAGGGAGCTGTACCAGAATTTCCCTGATGAGCTGATCCGGGTGGCGACTCTGTCACTGATCTCGTAATTTAGGTTTCGAGGTCATTAAGTTATAAAACGTAAAAACGTTTTCTACAAAAGCATTTCCAAAATCAAATCAATAGTTTTCCCAACTCAACATAAACAAAACCTCGTTTTCCACAAATCTCACTAAATAAATCTCAGAGGTAATTTATTTCTTTAAATCTTTTTCCCCAGTTCGCTTCGCCGTGTTCCGCTAAAAAGGTCGTCCGCTCACAATAACGCTCTTTGGGCATATCGTACAGCCTTTAAGACACCCATTGGGATGTCACCTTTTAGATTGCTTTATGGAAAAACTTATCATTTACCTCTTGAATTGGAATTTAAGGCTTTATGGGCTTTTACATAATTTAATTTTGACAGGAACATGGTTGGAGAGAAAAGGAAACTACAACTTAATTAGCTGGAAGAGTTCAGATTATTCAGTTATGAAAATGCCATCAAAATATAAAGCAAAGATCAAGAAATGGCATGACAAGAAAATTCAAGAGAAGACTTTTTACAATGGTTAGAAAGTCTTGTTGTACAATTCAAAGCTAAGACTCTTCCCATGAAAGCTTAGATCATGATGGACTAGACCCTACACAGTAAATTAAATCTTTCCACATGGGGCAATTGAGATAGTGAATTAGAATGGTCCCTGACTGAAGTTAGTATGGAGAGTACCATTGAGTTTCCAAATTCATATTTCCTTCTTGTTATAATCCATACTTACTTTTGATTTTTGTTTTGCAAACACAAGAACTTAATTTTTAAATATTAAAGTATAGAGTTTCTGACTATATAAACATTGGGAAATGGAGTAATAATATGAGTGTGGGAAATGGAGTAATAATATGGGTGTAAGAGATAAATTTGGAGAAGTGTGTAACCGTCACATCAGCCACGATTTTATCTCTTCTCTCTTACTTGCCTATCTTGACTCTCATGTTTCCCTCTTCTCTCTCCTCTTGTCAGTTTATTTTTGGATTTCAAAATTGGTAACTACTTCCTCTTCCCTAAATCTTTTTAAGGGTTTTTCTTTTCTCTCGCTTCATTCACATGTTTACAATTTCTTTCATTTTCTCTTATCTTTCTCAAAAATTTTCACATCCTCTAACCTCCAATTGTTTGCTAAGAATGTTATCATGGCTAGGGAAAAGAAAAGTGCAAAGAGACCTCCCAGTTCTTCCCGCCCAAAACCATCTTCATCGTCTGTCAGCGTTCCGGCTTCTGGATCTGAAGTGAGTACTGTCGAAAGAACTCTAGACAAGATGAAAGCCTTTGACCCCAGGGAAACTGAAAGATATGAACAATTTAATGGTCTCACCTTTGCCTCCTGAAGAACTTTTGACTGGAATGTTCTGGCCACCCTTGGCCTCAGTGACGAAATCCGCTAATTGTTGCAAAATGGGGGTTTCAAATTCTACACTCAAATAGAAGAACCAGCGTACAGAGAATTGATGCTAGAATTTATTAGCACTTTCAGTAATAATCAAGAGATAACCGAACTTGATGACCAGTGAAAATACAGTTTCAGGGTGATGGGGAAAAGAAAAACATGCTCTTTGATTAACTTGAACTATTATCTAGGGGTGGCGGGAACAACCTTTTTGGAGTCCGAAGAATTTACTCAAGCATATACAGATTTTGCCCCAGAATTTAACCCCACTACTTTCTGGAAGGAGATAACTGGCCGGAATGAGTACTCTTCATCCACCTCTTCTGCAATATACATCAGAAAATACAGCTACAAGATTCTCTAAAAGTTCATAGCAAGTTCTGTTTTTAGGAGGAACAATCAGTCCCATGTCCCAAACTAGGATCTCTTTGCCCTATGGTGTATGGTAAAGGGCAAAAGAATGAATGTTGGAGCCTAGTTTACTAACTACATTGAAAGCAGCAAACCTCAGGGGAAGATTCTGTGTGGTTCTTAAGTGACAAGGATTGCAAAGGCATGTTTGGTTGAGTTTTCTACAGAAGGTCTCGCTCTGGAATGCCATCCGGCCCCTTTTGAATTTGTGAATCTCGACCAGATAGGAGTGTGCAAGAATGTCTCGGGTAAATGGATGTTGTGGGATGGAGCTGCTCAGCTGGAAAGAGAGCTTGCTGTAAAAACAGCTTCAAATCTAACTTCAGAGACCCCAGCAAAGAGAAAGAGACCTGCTACCCACTCATCCACATCGTCCCACCCTCAGATTATTGAAGACCTCACTTTAAATGAACAGGAAAAGTTGAAGCACTTTGAGAGGGTTTCAAAGATGACAATGGCAGAGATGGTGAATCTTATCGACCATCTTTGGGCTAGACAAATTGAAGATAGGGCCAAGATTGCTATTCTAGAGAATAAACTTGCTCATTTGGAAGCTGAAATGGAAAAGAAAGACGACAGTTTTGACACCGTTAAGGAGGTGTAGAATGAGCAAGTGAAGGTTGGTCAACCCAAAAAGGTTGAAAAGATTCTGATGGAAATTTTGGAGGAAGAAGAGGAAGAAGATTCTGCAGATGAAGAACTCAAGGATGGGCCTGAAGAAGAAGAACAGGAGCAAGTCTCCTGAAAACCTGATGAGTGATAGTTCTCCCTCTCCTCCTCTAACAAACTCTGGTATGTCTCTTTCAAACGATTGCCCTCACCATTTTTCTATTGCCATAAGATAGGTGGTTGTCTTTTAGCCCTGCTATTATTTCTTAAATTGCAGGAATTAAATGCTTTGATGACAAAGCATGATTAAAGTGTGGGGGAGAGGATACTACCCAGTGGAATTATTGTTGAAAATGCTGATAATTCTTGAGAATGCCTGATTGATTGAATTGCTTGGTATTGATGGAATGCTGATTGAGAATCCCTGCTTGAGCATATGTTGTTTTGAGTAATCTTAAGTTTTCTGTGTTGATTTTGTGAATTTTGTGTTAGTAAGCAGTTTGTAAAAATTTGTCAAAATTTTTCGATTTTTCCGTGTTTAATTGAATTGTGGCAGCCAATGAGATTTTCTGAACCTAAGGATGCAGGAAGTCTGTATAAAACACTTAAAGTTGATTGCTTGTTGATTAGAAAAGGCTTTAAGTAATGCTAGTTTGGATGATTAAGCAGCCTAGGGCTAAGAGACCTTAAAATTTATTTCACCGAGATAGCTTGAATTAGGCTAATTGCATTAACCCTATATTTCTCTGTGAGGTTTTTGAGCCTGTTTTCCTTGTTAATCAATCTAAATTCTTGCTTGAATTCCTTGCGGAGTGGGCATGCATATTCAGTTTTAAGCTAGAACTTGGTGGATTGTCTCTATCAAGACCATAAGGTTTTTCGCATGCATAAAATGATCAAGGCAATTGTTTTTAACCCTTTTGTTTTTAATCCCAAAAAGCCTCCCTAATAGTTTTCGTCCAATTTTTTTTAAAAGCCCTTTGAGCCTTTAGGCCTGTTATTTTTGTTCAACCCATTATGTGTTTTTCCTTAACTAATTCACAATATGTTGTCCAAAAACACCTCAGGAATACCATAGCAATAAATTCAATTGTTTATGAATAGCAAGCATTCTAAATTGATTGAAATCATGCAATCTGCTTTTCTGGAAATTTTCATTATATCCAAAATAAGTGTTCTTATGAAAGCCCCTTTTTAAAAGTTATGTCTTGCAATTACTTCTCAAATTTTTGTTAAAATGCAGTCAGAATTCTCACCCTCCTCTAAGACTGCTTAAAATTAAAGTTTTGAGCAAGCTCAATATCATCTCATATCATATCATCATTGCTTGCCTTTATTGTTTTTCTTGCAAAAAAAAAAAGTCTCTTTTAAAACATCTGTAAAAGCTTATAATTCCTTAATCAGATTGCTTGATATTCCTTCCTATGCTTAATCTTTTAGCTCATGAGAATGCAACTAAATTCTTGAGTATTCATGTTCCTAATCTGTTTAAGGTTGCATGAGTTCTTTTGAGATGGATTGCTTGTTGTTTTGTTATGATGTAATTGTGATGGTATTCCTCTAACCTAAAAAGCCTTTTCAACATACCCCTAACCGAAGCCTCACGTTACAACCCTTGTATAAGACCTTTTGATTATGCATGTTTTAGCTTGAGTGGTGGCGATAGGCTGTTTGCTAAGCTTTTGGTTTAAGATTGCTATGTATTGCTGTCGAGAGTTCTTATAAATTCACCTAAAAGCACTTGAGAGTGAGTGAACTCTTTTGGAGAGGCAATCTAGGTCTAATTTCTTGCTAGTTCGCTGAAATTTAAGGTTTGGTCTCACTGCTTTAGGATGTTTCTGAAGCTGAGTCAAGTTTCTTGAAAATGCTCTGATTAATTTGGTAATCTCAATTTTCGTGTTTTGCATGAAAGTCTTGCTGTTTAAGGGTGATGAGATGATCATTGGTTGCTGCTCAAGTTAAGTTAAGAAAGGTTTTTGAAAGTGTTTAAGTATTTTTTCATTTAATTTTTTCTTCCCTTTTCTTCATTAAAAGCTTGTCTTTTTCTGTTTTCTTCTGAGATTGCTTGAGGACAAGCAATGTTCAAGTGTGGGGGTTCTTAATGAGTGAAAATATTACCAATTAATTATGCAAGAATTCAAAAGTTAATTGATTAAAATTCAATTAAGAATTGAGAAATCATGGCTAATAGTGAGCTTTTCAGGTCTGATGCCTGTTGCAGAGAGATTTCGTAGTTTGGGAAGTCTCAGAGTGAAGAAGCTGAAGAAAAGAAATTGTTGCGGGCTGTGGCATGGATGGGCCGGAGTTGGAAGAGAAGGGCACGACCCATAAGAGGAGGAGATATTTCTGTTGTTGGAAATTCCAGTACTGACCTTAGCTTCTCAAGGAAGCTATTGAATTTTGTGGTTGTAGAATTTTAACCATTAGTTTATTGGGAACTTGTTTCAAGGATGATTAGATCTTACCTTTTAAGGGACTATAAATACTTTACTATTTTTGGGGGTTGAGGAGAATTGAATGCCCTCAACAACTTATTATTTTTGCATTAATTGAAATTTTGAATTATTGTTTTCCTTGCAAGTTTTCTGGTTAGGAAATCTCGTTTTTATAGTTATCATGTGTTGCGAGTAAATTTCCTAGCAGGCTGAAGCCACTTAAGCTGGTGGTCTTGGGAAGTCTTTCTTTGTTTTTATTATGAATATTATGCTGAGATGATTGTGTCGTGATATGCTTAATTAATATGGGAAAGGGTCCTCTCATATTTCTTAGTATTCTTGATGAGACCGAGAGGAGATTTAGGAGTATGGAAAAATCACACACACACACACACACTTGCCATAAGACCGAGAGGAGATTGGGAGTGTGCTAAGGGTTTCTACTTATTATGGAATGCTTACTTGACTTAATGCATGATTTCATATGCTAAGTGAGGTCGAGATATAAGCTTACTTACGGGGTCATAGATCCAAGTGAGGTCGAGAGATAAGCTTGGTGAATAGAGAGCAAGAAACCTTAGATCTACATTCCCTAATATATTCATAGTAAATTCTAGAGAAAGATATTCTGAGATTGCTTGTTTAGCTAGTGGAAGTCTGTGTTTTTATCACTATTTTTTTAATATATTTTGTTTTAGGCAACCTTTATTACTTTGCATTGCATGTTTTATGTTCTCAGCTTTTATAAATTCATAGTTCTAATTTTATTGGAAAACCTTTACATCTGGTGATTTATTAGGACTTTTTAGAGTTTTCCCTTATTCCCTATGGATACAACACTTGTCTTGCCCAATGCTACAACTGACCTAGTATACTTGCTAGTGCATAATTTCAAGGCAACACCTCTTTGTAAAATGAGGTTGATTCTGCTGCATTTGAGACTGTCCTAGACTCTACCCCCGCTACCCGAGGCTGGTTGCTTAGCCATAAAATGAGTCATCGGTGTATTCAAATCATTCGACACCAATTTCTCCCGCTTCAAATGACGTTCCTTCGTCAACCACATACCATATAAATCATCATAAGAGATTGCATGTGAACCCAAGGGACGATAAAAATCACGGAAGCATATACCAAATCTTCTTTGGAGACAGGATATTGTGAGGAAGCTAACCTGTTTGTAATTAATTTTGCATTCTGCATGTATTCCACAATTGACTCGAAACCTTTCACCAACGAATGCAATTGTTGTTTCAATTATTGAACTAGTGCCCTAGACCCAACGCATAAGCACTTTCTAGCTTAACTCTAGTTGTTTAGGCCCTAATAATTTTTGGGAGAATAGAAGGAATAATGGAATTGAGTGTCCAACTCAATACCTATTGATCTTGTCGATGCCACGAATGATTTGCTGGATTCGGATTATTGTTGGCCAATCTCTACTGGAATCGGAGCAGTACCATTGATGTAACTAATAGAGTATAGATATTTTATATCCAATTGTAATATTATAATCTGTATAGGACTCCAATTGTAATTATTCCCTTGTACACAAGCTATATAATTAATGAGATGCCTCTGACAAACCCTAATTCTATCTATGTATTAGAGCCGCCAAAGGGCTTAATAGCCGAAACCCTAAACTCAAACTTTCCTCACCAATGTTCATGGCTACCACCGATTCATCCACTATCTCGTCAGCCACTTCCTCTACCGCTGAGTCAATCGGCACAGGAGGGGCAGCAACACCCACCTTATCACATCAACTACCATTACAACTCGATTCAACTAACTATGTGCTCTGGAGAACGTTGATTATGCCTATGCTTGCAGGGTGTGGACTGGTCGGCCATGTTGACGGAACAGCATCGATTCCGGCCAAAAGATTGGTGAATAACAATGTTAATCCACTTTATCAAGTGTGGTTTCAGAAGGACCAGTAGGTACTTAGTTGGATCCTTAACTCAATCTCTCCTTTAATTCTTCCACAAATTATTGGTGTCAAAACGGCTCAAGAAGCCTGGTTAAAATTAGAGAACGCATATGCATCAGGTTCAAGGGCTCAGGTACGAGACTTGAAATAGCAACTTCATTCGTTGGTAAAGTCCAATTCTGAATCAATTTTGGACTATATACAACGTGCAAAGTTAATTTCAGACCGGTTAGCATCTTTACAATATGTAGTTTCAGAAGAAGATTTGGTTGATGCTATTTTGGATGGACTTCGTGGTCCTTTTCGAGATGTTTGTTATACGTTTGGATCATGTACTATCTTATTTGATGACTTATTTCGTTTATTGTTGGCGGAGGAACGTCATATAAAGAAGGAAAAATCATTATCGGAGGAGCTGAATATGCCGACAGCTCACTACACGGTAAGGCAGTTGAGTTCAGGTGGTCTCGGGAGAGGCCGTGGATGCCACCAATAGGGATATCAAGGCCAGTCTGACCAGCATTATCGATAGCAACAGCAGTAGTCGTCTTTCAGTCAGTTTCAGTAGCCATCATTCTATTAGATATGCCTTAGTCCCAAGGCATTGGACCTTGTATTTGTATTGTACATTTGTTGGATTTATGTATTATACATATTTTGTGTCATTAAAATAAAGGCATTAATCTATGTATTATATATCTTGTGCTATATTTTAAATGGAGTATCCAATGGACATATCCATATCCATGTTGAAAAGTGTCATGCACCTGGCAGTAAGACCATGGATAAGGAAAACGATATGACCATAAAGAGTTCCGTAGTTTGTTCCAGTCATGGGAATGAATGGAACTATGGACTATCATTAACCTGGTTGTATAGCGGTGTCTTACCGGCCATTAGACATGGGATGTTAACCAATTTAATGGGTACATGCAAAAGGGGCATGGTACTGGATAGATCCACTAAACGAGAAATCCACATGGTAAAGCATCACTAGTGATTCTCGTGTAGTACTTGTATGGATCTTTTGACCTAACCATACAATGGTGCTACATATGAAGTCATATACTTTGGTGTACGCCTAAAGGGCCTGTAAAAGGGTGCCAAGTATGGGTACATTCGGGTATGTCACTGGGCATGGCAGTGCTATGGATATGCAGAAAGGATATGTCACTCAGTAGTCTACTGAGAAGATATCACCGGCCTCTTGATGAATGTGACTGATAAGAGTGTGGCCACACCCAAACAAGTTGGAACTTGTTTATGAGCATCAGTACATTCAGGATCAAGTAAATGTCCGACACAAAAGAGGGTGATCAATCCATGCCTTTGTGTTAGACACTGATATCGATGACATGAGATATACAAGTTTAAACTACAGGGTTATGATTACAGTTGGACTACCATCTCCATCTTAATTGGGGGCTACAGTGGCTTGCTAGAGCCTGCCTACAGTCTGTAGGCCATAGGACCCTTGCCAACATAAAGATGGGCCCACAGGATCATACACATTGAACTTCTGAACTCGGACTTAAAGGATCACCTGTATACTTGGAGTATACACACCGGATAGAAAGGATTATATTAATTATATTATAAGGATCAATTGGATTGATCAAACTAAGAAAATTAATATTTGCATTGGCCTTCTCAAAATTAATTCAATGAATTAATTTGTGAGATCATTTCCTAGGTGGAAATATTTTACATGTATCGGTTTACATATATTTGATTTCATGAATGTCTAATTTAATTCCTCAGTTAAATTAATTGGTCAAATTAATTTCAATTTAAATGTATGTAATATATTATATGGTATAATATGTTAGCATACCTGTTAAATAGAATTTAAATTTGAAATTAAATTGGACCAGAAGAATTAAATTGGACGTGGGCTTAAAGAGAGAAAAGCCCGCATGAAAATAAATGGAATTGGGCCTAAAATTCCCAAAGGAAATTTCAGCCCCCTAGGTTAAAAACCTAGGGCAGAATTCGGCCAAGGTAAGGAGAATTAGTGCAAAAATTTTCAGCCATCAAACTCTCTCTCTCAGTTAATCCTCTCGCTAGCACAGGTCATGTTCGATAGCCGTTCGTGTACGTGAACACGGCGGGAATCAATTTTGGTTTTTGCAGCCATCTCTTGAAGAGATATTCTTGGTAAGAATCTATTCTCTTCTATTTCAATTGTAAAGTTTTTAATTTCCACATCAATTTCTCCTGGAACGGATTTGAGGAAATCACCGCGTTCTTCCTCATTTTATCAGGTGATTTCTGGTGAAAAATCCTAACACATTCAGCCAAAATCAGTTTTTCAGATCACAGTTTGCACACCAACAGCATGGATAACAAACTCAATCGGCACCAGTTGATGTGTCGATAGTTACTTGCCATAATTATAGAGGTCTGGGTCATTATGCATGCCAATGCCCCTCTCCAAAATTTACCCAACAGCGGAACCGAAATTCCCCAGCTTCTAATCATACCACCATTAACCCAAATGATTCCCCTTGGATCATGGATAGCGGAGCTACACACCATCTTACTTCGGATTTGGGATAGCTTCACTTGCACTCAAAATACTCCGGACCTGAAGATCACTTAGGTGATGGTTCCTGTCTTCCTATAACACATGTTGGATCTTCCTTTATTGATACGTCTATTAATCCATTAAAATTATCCCAAGTCTTGTATGTTCCAGCTTCTAATTCCAATTTAATCTTTATTAGTGCTGTAACCTGTGCTAATGATGTCTCTGTTAAATTTTTTGACTCTTATTTTGTTGTGAAGGACATGACTTCCAAACAGGTGATTCTTCGAGGCCAGAATAAGAATGGTTTGTACGCTCTTCCTGCTGGTGTTCAAGCTCTTGTTCAATCCCATCTCACTTCGTTGGCCACTTGGCATGCACGGCTTGGTCATCCAGCTTTTCCAGTAGCCAGTCAAATTTTGAGTCATAATAATATTTGTTTTTTGTCCAGTAGGGATCGCATTATTTGTTCTAGTTGTGCGGTCAGTAAGAGTCATAAGTTGTCATTTTCTTTATCTGATTCTATTGTTGATGGACCTCTTGATTTAATTTGTTCTGACTTGTGGGGTCCTGCCCCAATTGAATCTCGTGATGGTTTTTCATATTATTTACTCTTTTATGATCAATTTAGCAAATACTGTTAATCTATTTCTTGAAATATAAATTTGAAGTGCTAAGTACTTTTATTAAATTTCGTTTCGTGGTTGAAAAATTCTTTGGCCGTTCTATTAAGGTATTTCAGTCTGATGGTGGGGGGTAATACATTGCTATAAAATCATGTTTGGCCAAAAATGGCATTTAACACAGAATGTCATGTCGATATGCCCTTGAACAAAACGGGGCAGCAAAAGGAAAACATCGTCATGTTGTAGAGACGAGTTTGTCCTTGTTGCATTGTGCCAATTTACCCATGGATTTTTGGACGTATGCCTTTGATACTGCTGTGTACTTAGTTAATAAAATGCCTTCACCTGTTCTTAATTTTTCTACACCATATTACACTTTGCTTAAACACCATCAAGATTATTCTCTATTACGTGTGTTTGGCTGCCTTTCGTTATCCATGGTTGCATTCCTATTCTTCCAATAAACTCAATTTTTGCTCCCGCAAATGTATCTTTCTGGGTTATAGTAAAATGCATAAAGGTATAGATGTTTTGATCCAGTGTCCAAGAAATTCTTCATCTCACATCATGTTGTTTTTTATGAGCAAGTGTTCCCATTTTCGGAGTTGTGTAGTTCAGCTACCCGTGATTTATCTCCTCCCACTGAAACTATGCCCACTTGCCAAATTATTCCTGCACTTCACCAAATGCATCCCAAATAGCCCCCATATATAGACCCATCCCCGCCTACTCAACAATCTCCTATAGCCCCTTTATGCCAAAATACAACGCCCTCACCGAGGCTTGCCTCTTCTCCTTCCACTTCTTGAACCCATCACCCTTCCCCTGGTATCTCCTTGGTCATTGACTTACAGGGAGTGGTGCATAATGATCTGCCCGCTGTTGGAAATGCCCTAGTCCCGAGGCATTGGTCCTTGTATTTGTACTATACATTTATTGGATTTATGTGTTGTACTCATTTGTGTTATTAATAAAGGCATCAATTCATTTATTCTATCTATCTTATGCAATATATTAAATGAAGTATCCAATGGACATATCTATATCCATGATGGCAAGTGTCATGCACTTGGCAGTAAGACCATGGATAGGGTAAACGATATGACCATAAATAGATCCGTAGTCTGTTCCAGTCATGGGAATGAATGGAACAATAGACTATCATTAACCTGGTTGTATGGCGGTGTCTTACCGGTCATTGGACAAGGAATGTCAACCAAGTTAATGGGTGCATGCCTGGAAGCATGGTACTGGATAGATCCACTAAACGAGTAATCCACATGGTATAGTATCACAAGGGATTCTCGTGTAGTACTTATATGGATCCTTTGACCTGACCATATGATGGTATTACATGTGAAGTCGCATGCTTAGGGGTACGCCTAAAGGGCCTGTAATAGGGTGCCAAGTATGGGTACTTTCGGGTATGTCACTAAGTATGGTAATACTATAGATATGTAGAAGGGATTTGTCACTCAGTAGCCCACTGAGAAGATATCACTGGCCTCTTAATAAATGTGACTGATAAGAGTGTGGCCACACCCAAACAAGTTGGAACTTGTTTGTGAGCTTCAGTGCATTCGGGATCAAGTTAATGTCCGGACACAAAAGAGGGTGATCAATCCATGCCTCTGTGTTGGACACCGATATCAATGACATGGGATGTACAAGTTTAAACTACAGGGTTATGATAACAGTTAGACTGCCATCTCCATCTTAATTGGGGGCTGCAGTGGCTTGCTAGAGCCCAACTGCAGTCTGCGGGCCAAAAGGCCCGCTGCCAACATAAAGATGGGCCCACGGGATCGTACACATTGAGCGACTGGACACCGACTTAAAGAATCACAGGTACACTTGGAGTGTACACACTAGAGAGAGAGAAGTATATATATTAATTATATTATAAGGATCAATTGGATTGATCATTATAATAAAAATTAATATTTTGCTTCACATAATTAATTGGATTAATTATGAAATTATTTCCTAGGTGGAAATATTCATATGTATAGGTTTACATATGAATTTGTTTTGTGAAGACTTAATTTTAATTTGATGGATTAAATTCATTAGTCAAACTAATTTTAATTTAAATGTAAATAATATGTTACTTGGAGTAATATATTAAATACATGGGTTAATTAAAATTGGGCTTGGTATTAATTTAAACCAGACTAATTAAAATAAGTTTGGGCCTGAATTAAAAGGAGGAAGCCCACACATACACTGAAGCCAGACTGGGTCTAAATTCCAACAAGGGAATTGGAAGCCCTAGGGTTAAAAACCCTTAGGGGAATTCGGCCAAGACACACATGAGTGTAACCCCCCTTTGGCAGAATTCTCTCCAACCTCCTCACTCTCTAATCTTCGTGATTTTTGACGCTAGCACGTGCGGTGTTCGTTAGGCGCTCGTGTACGTGAACGAGGAGGAATTCTACTTTGAATTCTGCAGTCATCATCCATCTCTAGAAAGAGATTTTCTGGTAAGAAATTTAATCCCTTTCTATTTAATTTTAAGTTTTTCAATTTCCATTTCAATTGCTCCTGGGACTAGATTTGAGGAAATCACCGCGTTCTTCCGCTTTTATCGGGTGATTTCTGGTGACAAATCCCAACACCCTCCTCTGCGGAACTGTCATCCTCACCTGGTGCTCCCATCGTCCCACCAGTGCATCGGATGGTCACTCAGCAGCAAACTAAAAAGCTGCCGCCTCCTCCAAAGTTCTTCCACACTTTGGTACTTCCCCCTGATCAAAATTGTTTTACCGAAGCTTCAAGGAGTGCTCATTGGCACATGGCTATGGCAGAGGAGTATTCGGCATTGGTGTCCAATGGTACTTGGGAGTTGGTTTCAGCATCTTTCTATCAGAATGTAATTGGATGTAAATGGGTCTTTAAGAGTAAGCTAAAGCCTGATGGGTCAATTGAGCAATATAAGGCGTGTTTGGTGGCCAAGGGATTTCACCAGCATCTTGGTATGGACTTTACTGACACCTTTAGTCCAATGGTCAAGCCAACAACAATCAGTTATTGTTGTCCCTTGTTGTCTCTTTTGCTTGGTCCATCTCACATTTGGATGTATCTAATGCATTTTTGCATGGAGATTTAGATGAACCTGTGTACATGGTTCAGCCGCCAGGATTTTTGGATCGGTCTTTGCCTTCTCATGTTTGTCGACTATGGAGTCCCTCTATGGCCTCAAACAGTCTCCTTGGATGCGGCATCGGTGACTTACTCAATCCCTTGTGGCCTATGGTTTTAAGTGTTCTAGGTTGGATGTTTCGATGTATTACCTGTATAAGGGTTCTCAGGTGTTGTTTTGCTTAATTTATGTTGATGACCTCTTAGTTTTGGGAAATGATTTGGGTAGTGTGTCTGCATTGATTACTTTTCTCCAGTCCCAGTTTGCAATTAAAAATTTGGGACCAGCAAAATACTTCTTGGGTATTGAATTACTACTATAGAATGGATCGTTATTCTTGGCACAGAAAAAGTATACTTTGGATTTGTTGTCCAAGGCTCGGATGTTGGAGTCTAAATCAGTTGACACTCCGGCATGTTCCTCTAATTGTTTATCTGCTTCGGGGACTCTTTCTTCTGATGTTACGGCTTACAGGAGTCTTATGGGTGGCTTGCAATACGTGACTATTACCCGTCTTGATATTGCCTTTTGCACCCACCACCTTGCTCTGGTAAGCATTGAAATAGATTTTGCGTTACTTGAAGGCTACGGTTTCCTTTGGATTACTATTTCAGCCTTAGTCTAAGTTATAGCTCCATGCCTTCTCGGATTCTGATTGTGCCGGCGACGTTGATGATTACTGGTCCACCTCTGGTTTTTAGTATTTCCCATGGCATTAACCTCATCGGGAAGCAGCGTACTGTTTCCCGTTCCTCTACGGAAGCCGAGTACAGTGCTCTTGCGACCACCACCTCTGAGTTATCATGGCTGGGTATGCTTTTTGTTGAGATTAGTTTTCTTATGGAACGGGCACATACTCTTTGGTGTGATAATCTTAGTGCCACTTATCTTACTGCCAATCCCATCTTTCATCACTGTACCAAGCATTTGGTGCTAGACTTCCATTTTGTTCGGGAGCGTGTTACATCTAAACAGCTGGCTATTTGTTACATCTCCACTGATGATCAAGTGGCGCATATTCTCACCAAGCCTCTCTCTCGTCAGTGTTTTTGTATCTTGAGGAACAAGTTGGCTGTGGTTTTCACCCCAGCTCAACTTGCGGGGGAGTGATAGAGTATATATATTTTATATCCAATTGTAATATAATAATCTGTATAGGACTCCAATTGTAATTATTCTCTTATACACAAGCTATATAATCAATGAGATGCCTCTCCACACTTTAGGAGAGAATTCCATAAACCCTAATTCTATCTGTAACACCCCTATTCTTTTGCTAAATACAAGTATTCAACTAATACTTTCCCGTTAAAAACTCTATAATTCAAACCCTTATCAGTCACATAGAGAATACAAACATCAACGATCACAAGCAATCACATGTACTCATAAATTAACCTCTAATTCTTCTTATTGGAAACTTGTACTATCTTCTAGAGCATCTCTAAAAACCATATTAACTCAATACCTATTGATCTTGTCGATGCCATGAATGATATGCCAGATTCGAATTATTGTTGGCCAATCTCTCTATTGGAATCGGAGCAATACCATCAACATGTTTCATGAGATCACATCCTACTAGTAGGTGTTATCAAAGTTTTCGAGAGTACACAATTGTTAGAATCTAGTTTTAGAGGCAGCTGGTGCGAAAAGGTTGGGGTATCACCACTCAATCCCACTGACGAGGACTCAGCAGTCGACGAGATGAGGCTGGATGTGCTTGTAATGATACTGGCTGTAGTCGACATGGTGGCTATTTCTTGGTTGTTATCGATTTCGGTTGTTATGCCTTTTACGCTCTGATACCATATGCAGCTTAGGGTTTATGAATTCTCTTGCTTAAATAGAATTGTATTTATACTTTGAGACATATACATGGGATAATTACAATAATGGTCCATGATAATTTATAATTAAATACAATAAATGTATAACTCTATTAGTTGGCTAATTGATGCATGCATCTATGGAAGAGGAGAAAACTTATTATAAATTTAAGAATATCACAAGGTTACAACATGGAGATAGCCAAGGATATATATAAAACTAGTTAACTTAAAAATAAAAAATCCAATTTCCAAAAACCAAAATTGAATTAAGAAATAGTTAACTGAAATTGATGGGCTAAGAAATAGTGAGTACTCATCATCAAAATCATCGGTTTACTAAAACTGAAAATTTAGATGTTTTGAAAATACTCGCAATTCTTTGGCATACTCGCAATTTGATAGAGTATTGTACATAGGCCCATTTGTATATATGTATCTGCTGTATATTCGGCCCATGCTTATGTCCATTTGTATATATACTCTTATTCTCTCAATAACAACTAAGGGAAAACCTAATTGTTTCATGGTATCAGAGCTAAACCGGTTAACACCACCAAGAGTCATTTCTACCCTTGCATTCAACATTGATATTATCGGCAGCTCCTTATCTCCAGCCATTGGTTCAACACAGGCCACGCCAACACTTATCATACCGTCTGCAGCAACATTCCCCATTAAACTTGACACCACCAATTATTTGCTCTGGAAAACATAACTGATACCGTTGTTGAAAGGATCCTGATTAATGGGACATGTTGATGGAAGAATCATTCCCCCTCTGAAGAACTTGCCTGGATCGGCTGAAATCAATCCCGATTATGAACATTGGGAAGGGAAAGACGCTCAAATAATGAGCTGGATTACTAATTCCTTGTAACCTAGAATTATGACATAGATTGTCGGCGCCGAGACTACACGAGATGCCCGGAATAGATTGACTGCAGCCTATGCTGCTGGTTCACGCTCTCAAATCAGAGATTACCGATTGCAATTACGCAATCTGAAGCAAGAGGAAATAGAAACAATCTCCTTCTATGTTAAACGTGCGAAGAAAATTTCGGATCATCTTGCTACTCTTCAATCAACAATTTTAGAAACGGACCTTGTTGATGCCGTTGTTGATGGATTACTCCCTGCCTATCGTCTATTTTGTAGATCACTGGAGATCAAAGTTGATCCAACCAGCTTTGAAGATCTCCATGGGCTGTTACTTTTAGAGGAACGAAATCTGAAGAGAGAAATTACAGCAGACCGAGCTGCTCCAACAGCGTTGTATAAGGGTCATGCAAATCCTGGTTAGTTTCGTAATGCTGGTCAGCAACAAAATTCTGGACAACAGCATGGACAGCAGCGGTGCTCAATAGGAAGGGGGCAGAATTCTCACTTTATGCCGAACTCCGGTAACACTCCTCCTTTTCATTCCTTTACTCGGGAAAATAATTATCAGAGTATGCCTAATGCTGCCAATAATATGCAACCCCTAACAACTATGGCACCACTAGACACATCCACTACTTTTTATTGTCACAACTGTAGAGGCATAAACCACATAGCCAGAAATTGCCCCTCACCGAGACAACCTAGAGGAAACAGAACCAACATAAACATCCCGGCCTCCTATTTTACCACCACAAATATGCACTCGACTCAAGATTGGGTAGTTGACTCAGGGGCTACTCATCACCTCACTGCTGATTTGGAAAACCTTAATGTTCATGCTGCATATTCTGGACCTAAAGAAGTCACCATAGGTAATGGATCAAAACTTCCAATTTCTCATGTTGGTAAATCTTTAAACTCAGTTAATGGTTATTCAATTTGTTTTGATAATATTCTGCACGTTCCTTCTACTTCGAATAATCTTTTGTCTATTTTGGCCTTGACTAATTCGATATATCTATTGAGTTTTTTGCTAACTCTTTTGTTCTTAAGGATTTGGTGACCAAACAGGTGCTTCATACAGGGTAGAATAAGAATGGCCTCTATTCTTTCCAAAAAGACCCCTTGATCGGATACAAGCCAACCTGGCGTCGGTGTCTCAGTGGCATGCTTGTCTTGGACATGCTGCGTTTCCTGCAGTAAAGAAGATTTTAGTTTTGAATGATATTACTGTTTCAAATAAAAGTCATGAACATTTACGTTATGCTTGTTCTGTTAGCAAAGTGCACCGTTTACCTTTTCCAATTTTTAGTATTATTGTTTCCGAACCTTTAGAACTTTTCTGTTCTGACCTTTGGGCTCCTGCTCCTGTAACTTCATTTGACAATTTCAATTATTATGTTCTATTTTTTTATCACTTTAGCAAAAACTCATGGGTGTATCCTTTGCAATATAAGTCTGATGTTATGAATGCATTTATTCAGTTTCATTCTATTGTTGAAAAACACTTTGGGAAATCTATTAAAACTTTTCAATCTAATTGGGGGGATGAATTCCAAGCATTAGTTCCTTATTTGCGCACCCATGGTATTACATATCGGGTTTCTTGTTCGTACACACCTGAGTAAGATGGTTGTGCGGAAAGGAAACACCGACACATTGTTGAAATTGGCCGTACTTTACTTCATCATTCTTTTATGCTTATCAAGTTCTGGACTTTTGCTTTTGAAACAGCTGTTTATTTAATCAATCATATGCTTCTATCAAGTCTGAACAATCTGACACCATTTGAAAAACTCTTTGGTACTCGCCCTGACTATGATTATCTACGTGTCTTTGTCTTTGTTATCCATAGTTGTGTTACTCATCACCTCACAAACTTGTACCTCGCTCTCGTCATTGTGTTTTTCTTGGTTACAGCAAAATTCATAAAGGGTATCGTTGTTTTTATCTATCTCTTTACAAACTCTACATCTCACGTCATGTGCTTTTCGATGAACAGGTATTTCCTTACCAATTAAGTGAGAGCAACCCCAAATCCACTACCCGAGACGAGCTGAACATCCCACTCCACATCACATTTCCCCAATCATCAATCACATACAGCATCGCCACTCACACAGCAGATTAGCCGCAACATTCCCCAATACAAACAGCCCAACCTTCACAACCTGCTCCTACGCCAACTACGACCTCTTCACCAAACTTATCTCAACCAATAGTAATCACACCTACTAACAAAAACCCGTCAGAACAGCCCATAGAACCCGTCATTCCAAACTCACTAATCCGAAAACCCTGGCAATTACCAGAACCCCCAGACATGTCTCTAGTTATTGATCTCGGTCCCCCTCCACCATAAATGCCTCACAAAAATCATTCCATGGTCACCCAATCTCAAACCTCCAAATTGAGACCACAGGTGCCAATGAATTTGCTAGCTGCAAGCTCTATTCCAACTGAACCAACGTGCTAGACTAAGGCAATCAAGATACTTGAGTGGCGAGAAGCCATGATGAAAGAATGCACTGCTTTGGTTCAAAATCGGACATGGGATTTAGTTCCTCCACACCAAGCACAAAACTTAGTGGGATGCAAGTGGGTCTTCAAAACTAAACTTCATCCCGATGGTTCTATTGAAAGGCACAAAGCTCGTTTAATGGCCAAAGGGTTTCATCAACGACCTAGCTTGGACTATGTTCAAACATATAGTCCAGTTATAAAACCCACTACAATTCATGTTGTTTTATCTCTGGCGGTCTCATTTAATTGGTTTGTAACCATCTTGATGTGTCAAATGAATTTCTACAAGGAAACTTGTAGGAAAAGGTTTATATGCAACAGCCACCCCGGTTTGTGGACAAGCTTAAACTGAATCATGTATGTCTCTTGAGGAAGTCTTTATATGCTTTAAAACAGGCACCAAGAATGTGGCACAAATGTTTAAATGATGTACTTCTTTAGTATGGTTTTTCCTGTTCGAAAGCTAACATCTCTTTATATCAATATCAATCCGGAAATATTCGGATATTCTGTCTCCTGTATGTTGATGACATCTTGATTACTGCAATGATTTGACTATGTTGGATAGAGTCATTAATTTCCTTCAACAAAAGTTTGCAATTCAGAATCTGGGACAACTGAAATACTTTCTTGGTCTTGAAGCATCTTGGCAATCGGATGGCTTACTTCTTCATCAACACAAATACATCGCAGATTTGCTATTGCGGACAAAAATGCATGAATTAAAAGCCATTTCAACCCTCTTTTTCCGGAGTACTTGCCTGACTCTCCAAACTGGTGATCCATTTGATGACCCATCCTTATATCGAAGTATTGTTAGGGGTCTCCAGTACGTGACCATTACTAGACATGATGTTGCTTTCTCGGTGAACAAGGTCTCACAATATATGCATGCTCCGACGACTGAACACTGGAAGGTAGTCAAATGGATTCTCAGATTCTTACGGAACACAACCTCCCACGGATTACTGCTGCGGAAATCTTCCTCTTTAGCCATTCATGGCTTTTGTGACTCCAATTGGGGAGGATGTTTGGATGACCAAAAGTCCACCACTGGATTTGTAGTCTTTGTTGGCCGAAATTTAGTTTCTTGAAGTTCTCGGAAACAATGAATGGTTTCTTGATCATCTACAGAGGCGAAATACCGTGCCCTTGCTACAGTCAGCTCCGAGGTACTATGGCTCACCATGTTGCTTCGCGAACTAAATTTTCCCATACCTACAGCACTTACGGTATGGTCTGATAATTTGGGAGCCACTTACTTAAGCACTAATCCTGTTTTCCACAATAACACCAAGCATCTTGAACTAGACTTCCACTTTGTCCATGATAAAGTAGCTCAACGTCAATTACAGGTGCGTCATATTTCCACTCTTCATCAGCCGACGAACATCCTCACCAAAGGTCTCTCCAAAGATCGGTTCCTTGCTCTTCGTGACAAGTTGACCATGTCAAGCCCCACTCAACTTGCGCGCGTGCGGGGTGGGGGGGTGTGGGGTGTGGGGGGGTATGTATGTATCTGCTTTATATTCAGCCCATGCTTATGTCCATTTGTATATATACTCATATTCTCTCGATAACAATTAAGGGAAAACCTAATTGTTTCACAATTCATTGGCATATACTCATTGCTCCATATATGTAAGTAAACTCTTGATCACATGGGTTAGTCACTTCCTTACATTTTGCTGGAAATGATTCTGTAAAAGATAAAATATAAAAAGAAATTCCATAATGAATTGAAAAAAAAAAAAACCTCATTTTTATGTTGTCTAAAGCAATATTAAATTAGATCATCTTATTGGATTAAAAAATCCGTAGTACCATGTAAATTGTTGAAAAGGAATTTTGGAAACGAATTAGCTCTTCTACATTTTTCATTAATGCAAAACGGATTTTCCCATTAAACTGGGAAATATTTTGAAAGAAACATTCAAATTGCATTTTTTGATCTACGAACAATTGTAGAGAATTTATCATCAATATCATACAACTTAATAGAGAAATTGAAAATGAGAAACGGAACAAAAGTGAATAAAATTGCTGCCACCTTTCTCATAAAATTGGACCAGTTTGAATAGCTCGTTCACATGATGACTAAAATAAGAGGATATGGTAAATAATGGAATATGGCACACTGATTCGGTCACCCGCTCAGTTTGTGCCATATATCAACTAATGAAGCTAAACTTTTCCACAAAACACTAGTCCCAAAAGCTTGTTTGCTTTTTTGATAAAACAAACACCCGTCTGAATAGGATCACAACTTCACAAATAATCATGAAAAGAATTAGTATTCAGGTCTTTCATTTTGGGATGTACCAAGGAACTTCCCGGAAAATATCCTACTACAGTAGCTTGTAGCAGTGGTGCCTCCGTACTTTCTATTCATACAACCACACTTCACTTCCTCATAATCTCCTCCACGTTTGTATCCACTCATTTCATTTATCAAATTTTCCTCAAATAATCTTTTTCTCCATCGCTCAATTGCTACTACCATCTGCAGTATGCATATTTATAACTTCTTATCAAGAATGCTTTATCTTTTGTAGCCGGAGCAAGCTTGAGAAACTCACACCCGCCCATGAATTTGAGAAGCACTCTGAAAAGGAAGGGAGAAGAAAGTGGCAGAGCAATATCTGGGTGCTAATCAAGCAGCCGTTGATGGATCAGCAGATTCTCTCAGCTCTTTGAGTTCTTTGCTGATATTCTGAACAACAAAAACAACATTAATTAATTAGTCAAAGATAGTTTAATTAGCAATTATTGTATCTAGTCAGAAAGCATCCTAATTAAGCTCCCTGATTTTTTATTTCAGTTTTTGTTGATTATACCATCAATCGATTACAATCTCATAAAATTCATCAGTCATGGGTTAAGTAAACAAGTGTCTAAATCAGCACATTTACCTTTGCTTTGCTATCTCGAAAAGCATAAGTGATGGAGTAGAAGAATTAGCACTGACCTATTTGAAGAAATTCGAAGACGGGAAAAAATCAACGAAGCGGTGAATAGTAACAATTTTAAAAAGTGTCTGATTTGGTCTCTAAAATAGTGAGTTTTCTTGGAAATCGGCCTGATAAACAGAACCCTTTGCTATGCAACCCCCAATTTGGCCAAAAAATTCCATCTAGTCCTTCAATTTTGCGTTTTTATATTTTTAGGGACCTAATTGCAAACTTTTAAAAGTTTTTCCTTTATTCTGTTATTTCCGAAATTTTAACCCTAGTTTCTAGTCACTATTTAAAGGCATGTATGACAAGAATTATTCAGTTTTGTTGAATTCGAATTTTGTTCTATTTTTCCTATCTCTTTGAATTTTCGTAAATTATAGGGGTTAGAGGAATCGTTTCCGGCATCGTGAGCGATCAACGAAATTCGATTGGTTATCCGCTGCATCTATAAGGAACTATGGTTCTGGGGAAAAATCAAAGGGATAGTGAGCTTCTTTCCCCTTCTTCGTTGAGAGCAGCAAATTATTCATCATCTCTATCTCTACCTCTAAGTAAAGATTTTTGTTGCAGGCAGTGAGTGGACGGACACACCAAAGCTTAATAAGATGCTGTTTATAGTGCCAATTGAGGTGTCATCCTAAATTAGGGTTTTCCCAAATTCTCATTTTTTTATTAATTTTCCTTTTCTAAATTTCCTTATAAATCCCACCTACCAACATATACAAAAACGTATCTATAAATCTTCACCTACCAAGCGTATACAAAAATCTATCTATACATCTTTTCAAATATTTGGCAATTATTTGGAATAAAATGCATATCATTTTTGTTTTTGTTATGTATCTAAAATTTCTTTCTCGAGAAAAATAGTTAATTTTGTACGTGAGTATTACATATCGTAATTTTTTTGCATGCTCATTACATACGTCTACAATTAATACTAACTAAACGTGGCATTTATATAAAGGTTACACTTGTAATACTGCATATATAATCTATTTAATATCTTAACATCATTAATAATGTAACTAATTCGGCAAAGTGCAACATTGAAGAATAGAAAAATATGCAATAACTAAAACCGACAACGTACAAGTTTTACACGTATGTGGTTGGCTAATTTGATGCATGTATTTATCAAGAATATCACAAGGCTATATGAGCATAGGAATCACACTTTCCGCTGAAATTCTTAAACTTTTGTATTGCCATAATGAGTTTTATACCTAATAGGGATAACCAAGGATGTATAAAACTAGTTCACTGAAAAATCAAAAATCCAATTTCCGAAAACCAAAATTGAATCAAGAAATAGTTCTAAAACCGATGGGCTAAGAAATAGTGGCTAGTCATTTTCAAAATCATTGGTTGACCAAAACTAAAAATTTAGATGTTTTGAATATATATGTTTGTGCATTCGCAATTCTTTGGCATATACTCATTGCTCCATATTTTTAAATGAAATCTTGATTACATGGGTTAGTCACTTCTCACATTTTGCTGGAAATGATTCTATAAAAGGTAAAACCCAAAAAGAAATTTTATAACTAATTTAAAAAAAAAAAAAATACAAAACCTAATTTTTATATCGTCTAAAACAATATTAAATTGAATCGTGGTGCAATTAAAACTAGTTATTCGACACTATTACTTCTTTTTTTATTTTATAAGAAGCAGCCATTTTTAATTGATTTTGCATTAATTCATATAAGCACTAATTTGATAAAACTAAAATAATATTTCGTATAGAAAACCTTTTCAATGAGCATTAATTAATATTTTCCCTTTATACTTTCAAATTGATCATACAAGAGAGACCTAGATTGTTTATGACCTCTTGGCCAGTCGGTTAATAATTTCCATGGAAAAGGAAAACCTATCCAATTCAACAGCCAATGTAATTAATTTGAAAGATGAAACAAAACTCAGATATTTATTAACATGAGTAACAGATAAGTTATTCTAAACCTCAACTTACCGGCGTACACCTATGACCCTAATCTTTTATAAGAGATTTCTCGCCGGCAACATTCCGCAATCTTTGACACAACTGCGTTTTCTTCATCAGTTGAAGAACTCACATCTGGACATGGAATTTTAACAAATTAATTAAAAACCATCAACAATCTGGTAAGTATATATATGCCAATTAAGTAATTTTTTCCTTTTCTTAATTAAGATCCTGGTAGATCTATCAATCAATTTTTGTCCACAAAATTAATTTGAAATGATAATGATACTAAGAAATTATAGTTCCGTTAGATCTATAGATTAGATTGCGCTATCGTCTTACTAGGATCTATAAGAACCAAGAGGAAGAATTTGAATTCGATACCTTTGTGCAGCGTTTTTTGTTGCCATTTTGGGAAATGCAGCTTCTTTCTCTGTCTGCGTTGAGAACCGCATATGCTCCTTTGCCATCTCTTCTTGGCCATCTCTCTCTCTCTCTCTCTTTCTCGCTGAGTATAGATATTTGTGGAAGCAAGTAATAGCTGAGGCGGCCACCTGGACGGAATTGACGAGCACCGTACAGAGCTGTTGGAGCAGCTGGTTCAGCAGTCACCTCCCGTTTGAGATTACATTCCTCCGAAAGCAGCAATCCGTGGAGGTCCTCAAAACTGGTGGGTTCGACTTTTATCTCGAGTGATCGGGTGAATGCGCGATAAGCCGGTAGAAGCCCGTCCACAACAGCATCGACAAGATCAGTGTCAGAAATTACCGATTGAAGGGCAGCAAGGTGATCAGAAATTTTCTTGGCCCGATTGATGTAAGACGAAATCGTCTCAGTCTCCTCTTGCTTCAGATTGCGTAATTGCAACCGATAATCTCGGATTTGTGATTGCGATCCAGCAGCATAGTTTACAGTCAATTGATTCCATGCCTCTTGCGTAGTCTCAGCGCCAACGATTTGAGTAACAATTCCTGGTGAAAGCGAATTAATTATCCAACTCATTACTTGAGCATCTTTTTCCTCCCATAGTTCATACTCCGGATTAATTTCATCTGTTCCTAGCAAAACTCTTGGGGGAGAATCAACATGTCCCATAAGTCTGGATCCTTTCAACTGCGGTACCAGCTGTGTTTTCCAAAGCAAATAATTCGTAGTGTCAAGTTTAATTGGGAAGGTTGAGGTGGATGGTATCACAACGGCAGCGATGGCAACGGTGTTGGTTAGAGCTGACATTTTCCGGTGATGTTCAGTTTCGGTGGGGACGTGATTTCGGTGAGGGTGTGATTTCGGTAAAGGTGTTAGCCGTCAAGCTCTAATACCATGAAACGATAGTGTTTTCCCCGTGGACCTTATTGAATGGAATCAACATATATATATATACAATGAGACTTGAGGGCCCGATATATACAATGGACCAGCTATATATATATATATATATATATATATATATATATATATATATATATATATATATATATATATATATATATATACAGTTGGCTTTATACAATACAATACAAGACAAGACATACTCTATCAGTTTGGAGGTTTGCTTTTGAACATTATGTCATTCTTTTGAATTTCTTTGTCTCTTTGTTTCGTTCTTAAATCATTTGGTGGAACATATAAAGATATGTGTGATTCAAAACAAGTAATGTCGCTCTTCTTGTGCTTCTGAAACTGCTCCATGATCGAATTAATCGATTTTGGAGTAGTTTATTGAGTAATTTTATTTTAGTGGTTTTGAACATTACATTGTTATGGCCTTAATTAGGTTTTTGCAATCAGGTAAACTAGCAAATTGTTCATGATTTAGTGTTCAAATTGTAACATCATGTTTTTAATGTTTATACTAATATCTTGTTTACTATGTGAACAAAATGCTAATAATTTAATTTTTCAAACACGTATGTAAAAAATGTTTTTGTCGTTGATTACTTTAGATTAAAGCTTGGAAATGGCATTCACTATGAGGTGAATGCTAAGGGGGCCACAACTGCTGATGTCATGGGGATTGATTACAAGTCTATAGTCAAGTCTCGGCTTCAATAGCTTGCTGATAAGATAAAGAGAAGTTCTATGGAAGAAGAGTTTAAATCACTTCAACAAGAGTCGTCAGAATTTGACTTCTAAGGTTGAGGACAAAAGAAATCAAGTTGCTGCCCTTCAATCTTATATTGACCAAGTATGTACAATCAATCTTTTTTTATGAACTGCTGCAATTGATGGATTCTTGACTTTTTTTTTTGTCATGGTAGTTCTTTCTAATATTATCAATAAGCTTTTATCATTTGTTCTTCATCGAGGATGTGTTCTGAAATCATATGAAAGTTTTCTGAGCAAATGGAGAGCTTTTTCGAGTTCCTCACTCCTGTATTGAAAATTGATTTTGTCTACTCAGTCTACTGATCAATCATTATATGATTACTTCTATAATATTGTATATATGAAAGGGAACTGTTCTGAAATTTGATTTGCAAATAAAACTTAATATAGTTTTGGGCTTAAAATCATCGATGGTACATGAACTTTTATCTTACTAACATAATGGTATATAAACTTCAAAACCAGACATAAAAGTATATCAATTTAGCAACCTGCTAACATAAAAGTCAAAATTACCATTGACCATGCTAGAACCCGGTGAAAACTGCCACGTCATCGTTTTGAAAACTGCCATGTCATCGTTTGTGACCGGTTCCTAGCGTGGTCAACGGTATTTTTGACAGTCAACAATAATTTTGACTTTCATGTTAGCAGGTTGTTAAGTTATATACTTTTATATCTAGTTTTGAAGTTCATGTACCATTATGTTAGTAAGGTGAAAGTTCATGTACTATTGATGATTTTTACCCCATAGTTTTGTGAGGGAATCCAAGTGGGAATGAGATGTGAAATAGAGGTGAATGAAAATGTTTAGGGACATGATTATTTAAAGTCTGCATTTCGTAATTATGGGTTTTAATTTTATTACCTAGTTAATGACTGTGCTTTACACCATTTGTGAAAAAGATCATGTGCTTTACAAAAGGAATTTTATTGATGGTGTTAATCTTTTCTAACGTGACACATTAAATTTGTACAACTTACTAATATGGCATAATGAATTATTGACTTTTGATTACGTTACATGTTGAATTGATTGTGTGGCAAATGATGTTGGTCAAATTTGGTTTTTTCTAAGTAACCAACATAGTTTTTTCAATAAAAAATAGGCTTAAAGCCCAAATTACATCCTCAACTATTCGTTGATATTTGATTTACCCCTGCAACTACAAAATTCGCCAATTCACCCCCTCAACTAATAAAAAGTTAGCGAACTGATCCCTCATACATGGGCGATGGACGACTTCCGTTAACGAGTGAGCTCCACTAACTTCTAACTTGTGTAAAAAAATGGACTCTAGCGTACAAAATTTTTTCTCTCTCCTCTCACTTCATTCGTCAACAATTATAATTCAATTTTTTAAATTACAACCTTGTTCCTTCTTCCTTCATTTATCAACAGTAGTTTGAATCGCGACTCACTCAACCCTAGAGATCGATCAATCCTTCTTTATCCTTTTGTAATTCCTATCTTCTTTATCATCCTTAGAGTAATGACAAATTTTGTACGTTGGACCCCTTTTTTACACTAGTCAGAAAAAATCTGACATGGCAATTACTTGGGCCCACTCATTAACAGAAGTCGTCCATTATCCACACACGAGGGATTAGTTCGCTTACTTTTTATTAGTTGAGGGAGTGAATTGGTGAATTTTATAGTTGAGGGGTAAATCGAATATCGATGAATAGTTGAGGGGGAAATTTAGGCTTTAAGCCTAAACAATACCATATTTCTCTACTTTCAATTGTACCACATATACCCTTGTTATTTCCTACAAGTTTCTCTATCTTATTACTTTGTTTTTTCAGCAGGCCCTATTGCCAGGGTGGACCATATTAAATTATTGATGGTGCTACAATGCTGAACCATTTATTTAACCATGATTGATCCTGAGACATCTGCCATGACATGGATATTGAAGGGCTACACATCATCCTTCCTTAATTACTAATATTTTCTTGGCTCTTACATACTTGACAATTAATGTTGGGTGATATACAAACTTGCTGATTCATTTTGTTTCCAAAACAATTATTTGTATGAATCAGATGAGAAAAAGAAACAGAGGAATATAACAATAGATGCGCCATAACTTGGATATTGAGGAAAAAGAAGCTGCAAAAAAACTCAAGGTAGGCCGCCGACCTGGTTAACAATCTTCTTTTAATAAGCAAAACGATAGTTTTGATTCTTAAACTTAATTGCCAAAATGTTAGAGTTTTAGCGTTCGACTTTTATTTGGTTTTTAACTTTCAATTTTGTTAAAATGTATATCTTGACAAACGGAACTGTCACGTATCTAGACTTCAGGCGTGACAATTTTGTCTATCAGAGTGTACATTTTAAAAAATGGAAAGGTGATGAGCTAAATGTCAGCCATGAGCCAAAACTCAACATTTTAACAAGTTTAGAAGTCAAAAAATATCCTTTTGCCAATGTTAATCCTACGTAGATGTACAAATAATTCAAAATTACTGAAACGTCATCTCCTTTTTGTTTCCAAATAAATTGTTTGATATAATAATGTCTGATGGAAATAATTACTGAAATGTCATGTCACTATAAAATTGTTAGATTTGACATAAAAAAAAAGTTTTACAGCAAACCAACTTTTGCTGCCAAAAAGCTCATTTGTAGTAAGATTCAAAAATTGCTGCCATTTGTGACAACAAAATTGTATTATTTTTTGTTACCAAATACATATGGCACAACTTTATAGCAGTAACAAACAACAAATGTCTTTTCAAGCTTAAGTTGTGACAATAAATTTTGCTAGCCAATCTTAAATCTTATATATTTTGTAGCGTGGTATGTTGTTCTAAAACATCAATCATTGTGCTTGTGGTCAGATCTGTGAACAAAAGTTGCAAGAAGCAATGGAACAAAGTGAAGATGAAGTTGAGAAGTATGCTGCTGAACTGGTAGCAGTGATGGATAGAGTATAGGAATATAAGAAGCATATGGAGTCCAAGGTTTCAGAGATAAAGAGGAAGCTCACTGGAACTGTTCTCTGCTCTTTATAAGCATCCTTCCTTTCCGTCTCAATTTAGCTTCAGCCCTTGATGCCATCAATCAACTAGCCATGAAAGGGGCAAAAACTACTTTGTTATAGTTAAATTAAAAAAAAAAAACTATCTATAGAAGAATTATGTTTAAGAAAAAAAATATTATAAATATGATATTTTTTTGAAAGGATGGAAATTGAACTTATTGAAATCCAAGGCCACAAAGACCCATTTAAAATACTCGCACAAGTAAACCTAAAATAAAATAAAAAGGCAGAATAATTTTATGAAATTATTTAATCATTGGATTTATCTAGTTTGTAATGTACGTAATGATTCCATCCACCCCTTTTTCGTGTTTTAAATTTTGTCCAATCATAAACTTAATATTTTTCTGGAAAATTTTATCTAACATGTGAATGCATTATCTAACATGTGAATGCATACATTTTATAAATCGTAGGAATATAAAATTATTACATTAAAAAGAAATTAAAATATAGGACGAAAAGAAATAACACAGCGACTGGGAAAAAAATAATCCTCTAGGAAACCACTCTATCAGAGCCAGGTTTCGATCCTGGGACCTGTGGGTTATGGGCCCACCACGCTTCCGCTGCGCCACTCTGATTGTTGATTGATTGGTGGGAAATATATTATATTAATCTTAAGATCTTTCCCTGCTTAGCCAGTATTATTATTATTTATTTTTTTTTACTATTTTCACTTTCTGAACCGCCGTTTGGAAATTTTGTAAAAGAATCGACTGTCCGCTCAAATGTTGTCGACCATTGAATTATCGATATAAAAAAGTAAAAAGAAAATAAGATTATAAGAAAATCTTAGTGGTCATTCTTAAATTGTAAATTTCATAAAAGAACATTCATTATAAATTATAATGCTAAACTCTATAAACATTGATTTATTATCATCCTCATTTTGTCATAACGAGTGTAACCGCCAAATAATTTTTTGAAACTTTACCCTTTCAAATATTTTCCTAAAATAAAATGAAAAGGGAGATCTAGAGAATAAATTTTTGAAAACATGATCCAACGGAAATTCTTTTTGATAATAAATCGGCATTCACGTTAGCGAAAAATCCAGTGTTTCATGACAGAAGTAAGCATATTGATACGAGGTATCATTTCATCAGGGAATGTATTGAGCAAAAGGAGGTCATATTGAAGTATGTGAAAACTCAAGATCAAGTTTCAGAGAATAATTTTCACGAAGGCACTCAAACATGACATCTTTAAACAGTTGCGAGCATCGCTAAGAGTTACCGAAAATTAAGTTTAAGGGGAAGTGTTAAAATATTAATGAAACTTAGTTTAATGAAAACAATTAGAAAATAAAAGATGAATAATGTGACACATATGCAGTGAGGGGAGTTTGGTAAGGTTTGTGAATGTTAGAATTTGTGGAAACTAATTGGAAGATGTGGCATTTTAAAAATCATTAAACCAAAACTCAATACTGAAAAAGGTAGAATTGTTACAACCTTAACTCACACAGTCCAAATTCATATCCATTCATTTCTTGTTGATAATGAAAATTTACATACTAAACCTATCAGGACAAATTTTAGATTCCTTCCCAAAAATTCATCTTTCATTCCCAAACCTATAACTTAGGTATATATTGTAAATAATAAAATCAATAGTCACTGCATTTAAGGCGGCACGGGAGCTGGAGGCGAGGACAGATCAAGGAGGAGGGAGAGGAAAATCTGTTGGTTGGAGCATAGATTGTCGACGGCGAAGGCGTTGAAAGGTGGGAGTGAGGCGACAAAGTAGGAGGCGGAAGCAGCAGCGGCGATAATGTTGGCGGTGGTGAAAAGAGAGGAGGATACGGCGACTTTGGGAGCAATATGATCGAGAAGAGAACAAAATTTGTAGGAATGAGTAGTAGTGTGGAAATTAAAGGAATAGAAATGGAATTTATGGAGAAAGGGAGTGGTTTTGTTAGAAAACATAATTAGGCATGAGCAACAAGGAGAAGGAGGAGGAAAAGGCAATGAAATCTGATGAAATGATCTGATGAAATATTAATATTAATTTTATTTATTTTTTATTATTAAATACTTGGCTTTTTTTAATCTTTACGTGTCTATGTATGTTGGACTTTCACTCTCCATATCACATCAGATTGAGAGGGTTAATTAGGTCGGTTTTATCAACATCAGGAGACTAAATAGATAAAATCTAAGTTCGAAGGAACAATAGGCGTTTGGTGCCAAGTTGAGAGGGCGTATGATGTATTAGGCCTTTTAAAAATCATTATTAATGAAAACTGAAATTTTAAACGGTTATATACAAAATACTGAAATGAGGTTTTGGCATACCCATTGCTGCATATTTTTTAGCAAAATCTTTTCAAATATTTGGCAATCATTTGGAATAAATTTATTTTTTATTTTTTCTTATTATGTATCAAAAATTTCTTTCTTGAAAAAAATAGTTAATTTTATATGTAAGTATTACATATCATAAATTTTTTTTATCATGCTCATTATGTACGTCTACAATTAATACTAAGCATGCCATTTATACAAGAGTTACACTCATAATACTTTGTATATAATCTATCGATATCTGATCACCGTTAATAATTTAACTAATACCACAAAATGCAACATTAAATAATAATAAAAAAATATGCATTATAACTAAAACTAGCAACTTACAAGTTTTACATGCACGTCGTTGGCTATTGATATATGGGAGAGCAGAAACTCAATATAAATTCAAGAATATCACAAGGTTATATGAGTATAGGAATCACACATTCTGCCGAAATTCATAAGCTTTTGTATTGCATCATAAGCACATCTTATGGGTTCGGTTGCATTTTTGGGATAAATTGGGTCGCTTCACCTCTTGTTGTTATGGTCGAATTGTGGGTACAAAGGATTTGCTCCTCTGAGAAGCACTAAGTTGCTGGGAAGCGATTTACTTATAAGTTGAAGTTTTTTTTATGGTCATGTTTCTTTTTTAGCTTTTGATTCTAATTTAATTGTGAACCCCCTATATTCCTTTTGTAGTTTGTTTTTCCCCATTGTTTTTCCCCAATTCTCAATTTTATATATATATATATATATATATATATATATATATATATATATATATATATATATATATATATATATATATATATAAGTTTCTTTTATTCTTCTAATAATTGTAAAAATGAAAAATTTTATGAATTTTGGTAACCTAGCTCTTCTACATTTTCCACTAATGCAACACGTATTTTCCCATTAAACCAAGAATTCTTTTCAAACAAACATTCAAATTGCATTTTTTGATAAACAAAATTTGTAGAGGATCTCATACAAGAGAAACTGAAAATGAGAGCCGAGACATGAGTCGATTAATGGCGCCTCCTTTCTCAAAAACAAAAAACACAAAAAGATCGCTAGTCTGATGGTGAAAATGAGAGCTTATTGTCTTCTTTCTCCTCCAGCTTCAACCACTTCGTTTGTGCGGAAGCTAACCTTATTCCACAAAACACAAGTCTGAAAAGCTTGTTTGCTTTTTGATAAAACACTGGTCTGAATATGATACAGCGGAAATATTGAACAAATTATTACAGTCCGTTTATCGTACACGATACCGGAAAGTAACCTTCTAAACACAAGAATTCAAATTCAAATATGTAGGAAAATCAAAGATAATTTCATTCAATCAATAATCTGCTTCCAACAGAAACAAAATAGTCTATTTATAGGTAAATCGCAATTTGGAGACGCTAAACGACTTTTTTTTTTTGCCAAAAAGCAACGGATCTCATAGCAACATAGTGAGTTTTGTCCGTTGAGCCGTTTCCAATAAAATTAGGATCCAAAATCGTAAAAATCCGACAACCCGATCTTGAAATTAATTATCGAATTGCCACTTCTCCATAAAGGCCTTCTCCTCTATTACATTAGACCAGAATATCTTGCTTGTTGAATCGTGCAATCAATTTAGTTTTTTTTTTATAATGTCGTTTTTTGCTGTCTCAGAATCATAACTCCACAAATGATCTTGACAAGAGAGGAAGAAATGAAGGAAACTTAGCCACATAATAAAATGGCATCCTTTTCTAAGGACAAAAATTACATTTATCGGATGAAAGTATATATCTATTAAATCCGTCATTTCTTGGAGATGATTAGATCAGTTGGTATTGATTTGGTCTGAAAGTTGAAGGTTGCTGAGAGCATCAAAATTGATAGCAGAAGTTGGTGTTCTGCAATTTTCTTCTCCTTCACTTTTAGAATTGTTACCATTCACAACACAAGCAGGCTATTGAAGAACCAGCAGCTTTTTCTTGCTGATTATTTGCCTCATGAGGCTACCCACTACCGTCTAATCACAATGCAACAACATTAATTAGCATAAGATAGTTTAACTGGCAATTACTAGATGAGGCAAAAATCATCTCCATACGAGTACATATAGTGGTTATCCAAATGGAGAGATGATTTGACATGTTAAATTTGACACGATTAACATTTTTGTTATATTTATGTTATCATAACCATCTGATTTTGTATTGCTTACTCTGCTCATATAAGGTCTCTGTCTGTCGTGTGTCTCTCTGTTTAAGGATGAAATGCAAGAAGAGCAAAAAGATTGGCCAAGGAAAAGGCTGAGATCTTGGCCTTCCTATCAGTGGAGACTCTACTGAGGCTCAGGAGGGAGTTCTCGCCGGCGACATTCTGCAATCTTTGACAAAACTGTGTTTTTGTTTTCTCTGAATCTGTGTAGATGCCCTGAAGATCAGCTGAGTCACTCACATCTGCATCTACATGGATATTTAATTAATTAATTAGTATTAGAATTAAAAAAGGATTAGAATTAAGATTGATTAAAAAAGAAAAAAAAAAAGTGGGAGATTAGAATTAAGTACCTTTGTGCAGCATTTTTTGCGGTGGTTCTGGGGAAAAATCAAAGGGATGGTGAGCTTCGTTCCCTTTATTCGTTGAGAGCAGCAAATTATCCATCATTTCTCTCTTTATCTCTAAGTAAAGATAGTTGTTGCAGGCAGTAAGTTGACGGACACACCAAAGCTTAATAAGATGGTATTTATAGTGCCAATTGAGGTGTCATCGTAAATTAGGGTTTTCCCGAATTTTCATTTTCTATTAATTTTCCTTTTCCAAATTTCCTTATAAATCCCACCTACCAACCATATACAAAAACGTATCTATTCGTCATCACCTACCAAGAATGTATCTATACATGCTTTCAAATATTTGGCAAATAAAATGCTGATTATTTTTGTTTTCGTTATGTATCTAAAATTTCTTTCTTAAGAAAAATAGTTAAATTTGTATGTAAGTATTACATATCATAATTTTTTTGCATGATCATTACGTATGTCTACAATTAATACTAACTAAACATGGTATTTATATAAAGGTTACACTCGTAATACTGTATATATAATCTATTGAACATCTTAACATCATTATTAATTTAACTAAAATATGCATTATAACTAAAACCAATAACGTAAAAGTTTTACATGCACTATATCAATCACAGGAGATGGTATTCGATTAATAAGATATACAACTATTTCAAACGCACTGGACCATTAACACATGGGCAATTTGGCACGATTTAATAAAGATAAGCCTGTCTCAATGACATGGCGATGTTTCTGTTCCGCTGTCCCATTTTGTTCCGGGGTATACAGACATGACATTTTATGCTAAATTCCATTCTTGGCTAAGTAAGTTTTTAGGGATACAAATTCCCGTCCCCTATCAGTTGTGACAAGTCATTGTCGTAACATCCAGTGAGGCCGATTGGGTCACTTGCCCTTGTTCTGGGTGAGATAAACATGACCCAAGAACTTATTCTGGCCAAAGCTTCCTTGCTAGCCAAAACTTCCTTGCTGCCTCTTGATGAGTGAAAATATTACCAAGTAATTATGCAAGAATTCAGCAGTTAATTGATCAAAATTCAATTGAGAATTGAGAAATCATGGCTAATGATGAGCTTTTCCAGGTCTAATGCCTGTTGCAAAGAGATTTCGTAGTTTGGGAAGTCTCGAAGTGAAGAAGCTGAAGAAGAGAAATTATTGCGGGCTGCGGTATGGATGGGCCGGAGTTGGAAGAGAAGGGCTCGGCCCATAAGACGAGGAGATATTTCTGCTGTTGGAAATTCTAGTACTGACCTTAGCTTCTCAAGGAAGCTATTGAATTTTGTGGTTGTAGAATTTTAACCATTAGTTTATTGGGAACTTGTTTCAAGCATGATTAGATCTTACCTTTTTAGGGACTATAAATGCTTTACTATTTTTGGGGGTTGAGGAGAATTGAATGCTCTCAACAACTTATTATTTTTGCATTAATTCAAATTTTAAATTATTGTTTTTCTTGCAACTTTTCTGGTTAGAAAATCTCGTTTTTATGGTTATCATGTGTTGCAAGCAGGTTTCCTAGCAGGCTGAAGCCAGCTTAAGCTGGTGGTCTTGGGGAGTCTTTCTTTGTTTTTATTATGAATATTATGCTGAGATGATTGTGTGGTGATATGCTTAATTAATATGGGAAAGGGCCCTCTCATATTTCTTAGTATTCCTGATGAGACCGAGAGGAGATTTAGGAGTATGGAAAAATCACACACACACACACACTTGCCATGAGACCGAGAGGAGATTAGGAGTGTGCTAAGGGTTTCTACTTATTGTGGAATGCTTGCTTGACTTAATGCATGATTTCATATGCTAAGTGAGGTCGAGAGATAAGTCTAGTTGCGGGTCATACATCCAAGTGAGGTCGAGAGATAAGCTTGGTGAATAGAGAGCAAGAAACCTTAGATCTACGTTCCCTAATATATTCATAGTAAATTCTAGAGAAAGATATTTTGAGATTGCCTGTTTAGCTGGCGGAAGTCTGTGTTTTTATCACTATTGTTTTAATCTATTATGTTTTAAGCAACCTTTATTACTTTGCATTACATGTTTTATATTCTTAGCTTTTATAAATTCTTAGTTCTAATTTTATTGGAAAACCTTTACATCTGGTGATTTATTAGGACTTTTTAGAGTTTTTCCTTATTCCCTATAGATACGACACTTGTCTTGCCCAATGCTACAACTAACCTAGTATACTTGCTAGTGCATAATTTCAAGGCACAAGTTTTTGGTGCCGTTGCTGAGGAATAACGGTTAAAAACTTTTAAGGATTTCTTGTAAATTTCTGTGTTTGATTTAGTGTTGTGTGTTTTTGTGCAGAAATTATTTGTTTAAACAATCTCCTGGTGTATGCGAATAGCAAGTATCCCTTTAATTCCTATAGATCTAGAGATCGAGAGGACTTGTAGGAGAAGAAGTGGTGCTGCCAAAAGAGCTCACCGAAGACAGAGAATGGCTAAACAAAACCCACCACTTCCACCACCAGAAGGAGAGGGAGAGGTTCATCTTCCCCCTCCAAGGCAAAGACTCAAAGAATATTGGAGACCTATCACTGAGGGACACTCTTTTTGTATTGTGATACCTAATGAAGGGGACAATGTTTTTAAGATCAAAGCTTATATGATTCAAATGCTTCAAGCTGCTGTTCAGTTTGGAGGATTGCCTGGCCAAGATCCAAATGCTCACATCCAAGATTTTGTAACTATGTGTAATACTTTCCGTACCAATCGTGGAGTCTCAGATGATGTGATAAGATTGAAGCTTTTCCTTTTTTCACTTAGGGATAAGGCTAAAAGTTGGCTGAAAAACCTTCAACCAGGTTCAGTTACAACCTGGGATGAGATGGCACAAGTCTTCCTGACTAAGTACTTTCCGCCCAGGCAAGCAATCAAGCTAAGGAACGAGGTTACTCATTTCCGCCAGCAATATGATGAATCCTTGTCAGAAGCATGGGAGAGATACAAGGAACTCCTACGAAAAGTACCAAACCATGGATTTCCCATGTGGATGCAAATTCAGAACTTTTACAATGATTTGACCAACGCATATAAGATTCAAATTGAATCCGCAGCAAATGGAGACCCAGAAGAACTTGCACCTGAAGAGCTTTATGAGCTGGTAGAAAGATTGGTCAATACCAGTTATAAATGGTACTCAGCACGTGAAGATCGAGAAAAGACGGCTGAATCAGATGCTGTTGCCAAGCTTTCCGACAAAGTAGACTTGATTCTTAAATAGTTGGCGAAACAAAATATCTCAGCTATTTCAAGCTCAAAGCTTTCTTGTGAATTCTGTGGTGGTGACCATAAAAACATTGACCGTGACATTTCACTTACTCAGGAGCAATGTGATTACATTGGAAACAATCAAAGGCATAACAATCCATTTTCTAACACTTACAATCCAGGTTGGCGCAATCACCTTATTTTTTCTTGGAATCAGCAACCTGGTAAGCAACCTTAAGCACCTTTCCAGCAGACTCACAACAACTTCCAACCACATCAACAACCTCATAATGCTCAACAAGCTGGATCGTCTTACACCTCTAAGAAGTCCGAGGTTGAGGAGATGAAGGAAATGATGTCTCAATTCATGAAGCAGACTCAAGCTTACATGAAGAATATGAAGACGCAGCTTCAGCAACTTACAAATATTGTCACTCCAAAGAACAAGGGAGTCATTCCGAGTAACACCGAACCCAATGCAAGGGAGGAATGTAAAGCTATCACCCTTCGGAGTGGTAAGAATGTTGAGAAACCTCATAAGATGAGTATTGTTGATGAGAAGAAAGATTCAAAAGAGAAGACTGCTGAGGAGAACAAGCAACCTAAGAATGCACAAGTCACACAACCTCAGACTGCCTAGAGCACTGAGCAGCCTACCGATACATTCAAGCAACCTCAAGCTCAACCAGAGACTACCCAAGATCAAAGTCAAGCAACATCAGATCCTATTCAAAGCACTTCTGAACAAGATAGGCAACATGTACCTGCTTATCAACCAAGGATTCCTTATCCACAAAGAGCCAAACAACATGACATGGCCCAGCAATTTGACAAGTTCTTGGAAGTCTTCAAGAAGCTTCACATCAACATACCCTTTACGGAAGCACTTGCACAAATGCCTCTGTATGTGAGATTCTTGAAAGAACTTCCGGCCAATAAAATAATTTGGAGAATGTAGTGATGGTTCAACTTAACAGAGATTGCTCATCAATCCTTCAGAGCAAGCAATAGTTGCCAACCAAGATTAAAGATCCAGGGAGTTTTTCTATACCCTGTTCTATAGGCAATCCTAATATTGAAAATGCATTGTGTGATTTAGGAGCAAGTATCAATCTTATGCCATACTACATCTACAAACAATTAGGATTAGGAGAACCTCAACCTATTAGGGTTTCTATACAACTTGCTGACAGAACTGTAGGGTACCCCAGGGGAATAATTGAGGATGTCTTAGTCAAGGTAGGAAAATTTATACTTCCTGTTGATTTCATTGTGATGGACATGGATGAAGACTTGCATGTTCCTATTATTTTAGGAAGACCTTTCTTAGCAATAGGCTGTGCATTAATTGATGTTCATAATGGTCAGTTAATCTTGAAAATTCATGATGAGGAAGTAGTCTTTAAGATGAATGAAGCTATGAAATATCCTCCTGCTTATGATGACTACTGTTATTTCATTGATGCTACTGATGTGAATTTAAACCCATTTTTCATGCAGGAATTTAAGGAAGCAGACTTTGAAAATGAAGAAGAAGACATGGAAAAGCAAATTGAAGCTGAAATTGGATGTCCAGCAATCTCAGGAAGCAGGCAGTTTATTGAACCTTTAAACTACACACCTATATTGCATTCCAAACCTTCCATTGAAGAGCCTCCCACTTTAGAGCTGAAACCATTACCTTCCCACCTAGAATATGCATTCCTTGATCCACCAAGCAACCTTCCTGTAATTATATCTTCCAAACTTACCCAAGAGTAGAAAACCCAATTGCTTTATGTGTTGAGAAAGAACAGGGAGGCGATGGCCTGGACAATCTTAGATATTAAAGGGATTAGTCCTTCTGTTTGTGTCCACCGTATTCTGATGGAGGAAGATCATAAGCCTGTGATACAACCTCAGAGTAGACTAAATCCCAACATGAAAGAAGTTGTGAAGAAGGAGGTTATTAAGCTACTTGATGCTGGTATTATCTACCCCATTTCCGATTTAGTGTGGACCAGTCCTGTTCAGGTAGTGCCCAAGAAAGGTGGGATTACGGTCATTCAAAATGAGCAAAATGAACTTATTCCCACTAGAATAGTAACCGGATGGAGAGTTTGCATTGATTACCGAAAGCTTAATGATGCTACAAGAAAAGATCATTTTCCTCTGCCATTCATTGATCAGATGTTAGAGAGACTTTCTGGCTATGCATTCTATTGTTTCCTTGATGGCTATTTAGGGTACAATCAAATTCCCATTCATCCACAAGATCAAGAGAAGACAACCTTTACTTATCCATATGGCACCTATGCTTATAGAAGGATGCCATTTGGATTGTGTAATGCTCCAGTAACTTTCCAGAGATGTATGATGGCAATTTTCCATGACATGGCTGAAAAGACGGTAGAAATTTTTATGGATGATTTCTCAGTATATGGCAAGACTTTCTAATCTTGTCTCAACAATCTTGAAGCTGTCCTAACCAGATGCAAGGAGACTAATCTTGTATTGAATTGGGAAAAATGTCACTTCATGGTTGATGAAGGGATTGTCCTTGGTCTCAAGATTTCTTCAAGGGGTATGGAAGTTGACAAAGCAAAGGTGGAAGTCATAGAAAAGTTAGCTGCTCCTACGACTGTTAAAGAAGTTTGAAGATTTCTTAGTCACGCAGGATTCTATAGAAGATTCATAAAAGACTTTTCTAAGATTGCTCAACCAATTACAGTGCTCTTACACAAGGATGTCCAATTCTGCTTTATTGAAGCTTGTGAGAAAGCATTTGAAACTCTTAAAGCAAGATTGGTGAATGCCCCAATTTTGATTGCTCCTAATTGGAACCTTCCATTTAAACTCATGTGTGATGCAAGTGATACTTGCATTGGAGTTGTGCTAGGACAAAGGATAGATAAGCATTTTTGCCCAATCTACTATGCAAGCAAAACATTAACAGAGACTCAACAGAACTACACTACCACAGAAAAAGAACTGCTTGCTGTTGTACAAATTTAGATCTTATTTGGTTCTATCCAAGATTACTGTTTTTACTGATCATGCAGCATTGAAGTACTTATTGGCTCGAAAGATGCGAAACCTCATCTTATTCGATGGCTTTTGGTTCTCCAAGAATTTGACCTCGAGATCAAAGACAAGAAAGGTTCAGAGAATGTAACTGCGGACCACCTGTCGAGAATTCCACTAAGCAACCTTGGTAAGCAATCTGAGATTGCTGACTCTTTTCCTGATGAGCAACTCTATGCGGTACATTCTATACGTTGGTTTGCTGATATTGCAAATTATTTAGCTTGTGGTATTATGCCTTATTCTCTGTCTTCCTAACAAAGGAAGAAATTCCTTTCAGATTCAAAATATTATTTTTGGGAGGAACCCATTCTGTTTAAGTTATGTG
Organism: Euphorbia tirucalli; assembly: GCA_039660915.1. Lineage (NCBI taxonomy): Eukaryota > Viridiplantae > Streptophyta > Magnoliopsida > Malpighiales > Euphorbiaceae > Euphorbia > Euphorbia tirucalli. The sequence goes on along the minus strand of CM077633.1, from coordinate 17,546,182 downwards.
CAGATCAGATTATAAGAGGTGTGCTTCGCAAGAAGAAGTTCAAGCAATCTTGTCAATATGTCACACTCAGGAAGTTAGAGATCATTTTGGTGCCAATCGAACAGCCTCAAACGTTTTGGAGTGTGGATTCTTCTGGCCCATAATTTTTAAGGACTCTCACAGGTTTGTCTTGGAATGCAATGAATGCCAAAGAACAGGTAACATTTCTACCAAGAATGCTATGCCTCTGCATAATATCATTTTGTGTGAAATTTTTGACGTATGGAGTATTGACTTTATGGGACCTTTTCCAAGCTCGAATGGTAATAAATATATTTTGGTCGCTGTGGATTATGTGAGTAAGTGGGTAGAGGCCATTGCAAGTCCTACTAATGATGCTCGAGTTGTGGTAAGATTTCTAAAGAAATTGTTTACAAGATTTGGAGTTCCTAGAGCAATAATCAGTGATCAAGGTACTCATTTCTATAACAATCAATTTGAAAGGCTTCTTGCTAAATATGGAGTTACTCATAGAATTGCTACACCTTATCACCCACAAACCAGTGGGCAAGTTGAGATTTTTAATAGAGAAATCAAGCGAATTCTTGAGAAAATTGTTAGCAATTCTAGGAGAGACTGATCAAGCAAGCTTGATAACGCTCTTTGGGCATATCGTACAGCCTTTAAGACACCCATTGGGATGTTACCTTTTAGATTGCTTTATGGAAAAGCTTATCATTTACCTGCTGAATTGGAATTTAAGGCTTTATGGGCTCTTACATATTTGAATTTTGACAGGAACATGGTTGGAGAGAAAAGGAAACTGCAACTTAATAAGCTGGAAGAGTTCAGATTATCCAGTTATGAAATTGCCATCAATTATAAAGAGAAGATCAAGAAATGGCATGACAAGAAAATTCAAGAGAAGACTTTTTACAATGGTCAGAAAGTCTTGTTGTACAATTCAAAGCTAAGACTCTTCCTAGGAAAGCTTAGATCGTGATGGACTAGACCCTACACAGCAAATCAAGTCTTTCCACATGGGGCAATTGAGATAGTTAATCAGAATGGTCCCTAACTAAAGTTAGTATGGAGAGTAACATCGAGTTTCCAAATTCATATTTCCTTCTTGTTATAATCCATACTTACTTTTGATTTTTGTTTTGCAACCACAAGAACTTAATTTTTAAATATTAAAGTACAAAGTTTCTTACTATATAAACATTGGGAAATGGAGTAATAATAGGAGTGTAAGAGGTGAATTTGGAGAAGTGTGTAACCGTCACATCAGCCACGATTTTATCTCTTCTCTCTTACTCGCCTATTTTGACTCTCATGTTTCCCTCTTCTCTCTCCTCTTGTCAGTTTATTTTTGAATTTTAAAATTGGTAACTGCTTCCTCTTCCCTAAATCTTTTTAAGGGTTTTTCTTTTCTCTCTCTTTATTCACCTGTTTACAATTTCTTTCATTTTCTCTTTTCTTTCTTAAAAATTTTCGCATCCTCTAACCTCCAATTGTTTGCTAAGATTGTTATCATGGCTAGGGAAAAGAAAAGTGCAAAGAGACCTCCCAGTTCTTCCCGCCCAAAACCGTCTTCATCATCCGTCAGCGTTCCGGCTTCTGGATCTGAAGTGAGTACTGCTGAAAGAACTCTAGCCAAGATGAAAGCCTTTGACCCCAGGGAAACTGAAAGATATGAACAATTTAATGGTCTCACCTTTGCCTCCTTAAGAACTTTTGACTGGAATGTTCTGGCCACCCTTGGCCTCAGTGACGAAATCCGCCAATTATTGCAAAATGGGGGTTTTGAATTCTACGCTCAAATCGAAGAACCAGTGTATAGAGAATTGACGCTAGAATTTATCAGCACTTTCAGTCATAATCAAAAGATAACCGAACTTGATGACAAGCGAAAATACAGTTTCAGGGTGATGGGGAAAAGAAAAACATGCTCTTTGAATAACTTGAACTGGTATCTAGGGGTGGCGGGAACAGCCTCTTTGGAGTCCGAAGAATTTACTCAAGCATATATAGATTTTGCCCTAGAATTTAACCCCACTGCTTTCTGGAAGGAGATAACTGGCCGAAATGAGTACTCTTCATCCACCTCTTCTGCAACATACATCAAAAAATACAGCCACAAGATTCTCCAAAAGTTCATAGCAAGTTCTGTTTTTAGGAGGAATAATCAGTCCCATGTCCCAAACCAGGATCTCTTTGCCCTATGGTGTATGGTAGAGGGCAAAAGAATGAATCTTAGAGCCTGGTTTGCTAACTACATTGAAAGCAACAAACCTTAGGGGAAGATTCTGTGTGGTTCTTATGTGACAAGGATTGCAAAGGCATGTTTGACTGAGTTTTCTACAGAAGGTCTCGCTCTGGAATGCCATCCGGCCCCCTTTGAATTTGTGAATCTCAACCAGATGGGAGTGTGCAAGAAAGTCTCGGGTAAATGGATGCTGTGGGATGAAGCTGCTCATCTGGAAAGAGAGCTTGCTGCAAAAACAGCTTCAAAGATAACTTCAAAGACCCCAGCAAAGAGAAAGAGACCTGCTACCCGCTCATCCACTTCGTCCCACCCTCAGATTATTGAAGACCTCACTTTAAATGAACAGGAAAAGTTGAAGCACTTTGAGAGGGTTTCAAAGATGACAATGGCAGAGATGGTGAATCTTATCGAACATCTTTGGGCTAGACAAATTGAAGATAAGGCCAAGATTGCTATTCTAGAGAATAAACTTGCTCGTTTGGAAGCTGAAATGGAAAAGAAAGACGATAGTTCTGACACCATTGAGGAGGTGTAGAATGAGCAAGTGAAGGTTGGTCAGCCCAAAAAGGTTGAAAAGATTCTGATGGAAATTCCGGAGGAAGAAGAGGAAGAAGATTCTGCAGGGAGGAACTCAAGGATGCGCCTGAAGAAGAAGAACAGGAGTAAGTCTCCTGAAAACCTGATGTAGTTCTCCCTCTCCTCCTCTAACAAACTCTGGTATGTCTCTTTCAAACGATTGCCCTCACCATTTTTCTATTGCCATGAGATAGGTGGTTGTCTTTTAGCCCTGCTTTTATTTCTTAAATTGCGTGAATTAAATTCTTTGATAACAAAGCATGATTAAAGTGTGGGGGAGAGGATACTACCTAGTGGAATTATTGTTGAAAATGCTGATAATTCTTGAGAATGCCTGATTGATTGAATTGCTTGGTATTGATGGAATGCTGATTGAGAATCCCTGGTTGAGCACATGTTGTTTTAAGTAATCTTAAGTTTTCTATGTTGATTTTGTGAATTTTGTGTTCGTTAGTAGTTTGTAAAAATTTGTCAAAATTTTTCGATTTTCCATGTTTAATTGAATTGTGGCAGCCAATGAGATTTTTTGAACCTAAGGATGCAGGAAGTCTGTATAAAACACTTAAAGTTGATTGCCTGTTGATTGGAAAAGGCTTTAAGAAATGCTATTTGGATGATTAAGCAGCCTAGGGCTAAGAGACCTTAAAATTTATTTCACCGAGATGTTGGAAATGCCCTAGTCCCTAGGCATTGGTCCTTGTGTTTGTATAATAAATTTGTACATTAATGTGAAATTTATGTATTATACAATTTGTGTCAAGGAAATAAAGGCATTAATCTATTTATTATATGTCTTGTGCTATATTTTAAATAGAGTATCCAATGGACATATCCATATCCATGTTGTCAAGTGTGAGGCACTTGGCAGTAAGACTGTGGATAGGGAAAACGATATGATCATAAAGTCATCTGTAGTCTGTTCCAATCATGGGAATGAATGGAACAAAAGACTACCATTAGCCTGGTTGTATGGCGATGTCTTACCGGTCATAGAACATGGAATGTCAACCAGGTTAATGGGTACATGCAAAAAAGGCATGGTACTGGATCGATCCACTTAACGGGAATCTATGTGGTATAGTATCACAAATGATTCTCGTGTAGTACTTGTATAAGTCCTTCGACCGGACCATATGATGGTGTTGCATGTGAAGTGGCACACTTTGGTGTACGCCCAACGGGCCTGTAAAAGGGTGCCAAGTACGGGTACGTTCGGGTGTATCAGTAAGCATGGCAGTACTATGGATATGCAGAAGGGAATGTCACTCAGTGATTCACTGAGACGATATCATCGGCCTCTTGAAGAATGTTACTGATAAGTGTGCGGCCGCACCCAAACAAGATTGGATCTTGTTTTTGAGCATCAGTTCATTCAGGATCAAGTAAATGTCCGGACATAATAGAGGGTGATACTTCCATGCCTCTGTGTTGGACACTGATATCAATGACATAGGATGTACAAGTTCAAACTACAGGGCTACGGTGACAGTTTGACTACTATCTCCATCTTAATTGGGGGCTGCAGTGGCTTGCTAGAGCCCGCCTGCAGTCTGTGGGCATTAGCTCACTGCCAACATAAAGACGGGCCCATCGGATCGTACACATTGAACGTCTGGACTTTAACTAGTCGGGTTTAGTGTATACTTGGAGTATACACGTGGAAGAGAGAGAGATCCATTAATTATATTATATAGGTCAATTTGATTGATCAAAATAATATAAATAATATTTATTTTGGCCATTCTCTTAATTAATTCAATGAATTAATTTATGAGATTATTTCCTAGGTGGAAGTATTATTACATGTATAGGTTTACATGTATTTCATTTTATGTGTGTCTAATTTAATCCGTTGATTAAATTAATAGGTCAAATGAATTTTAATTTAAATGTATGTAATATATTATATGGTGTAATATATAAGCACACTTGTTAAATTAAAGTTGCATTTGAATTTAATTAAATCAAAGGTATTAATATTGGGTTTAAACATAAAATAAAAATGGTCATGGCCAAAACTTATGGTAGGATTATATGGACAAAAATGGTGAGTCATTCTTTGACTTAGGAGTAGCCAAGTTCGACTTTGCTACTTTGTAACCTATCTTGACTTTTCTTGGTGAAAATTAAGAATAAGGGGCAACCATTTTGTTGTTGGCCGAATATATATATGGGATTGGAAGGGTGAGTCATCTTTGGACAAAAGATGATGATGATAAGGTGATGACTCATGGTGTGAGTCATTAGGTTGAAAATGAGATAGCAAAGTTGGACTTTGCCTTCTATTTTCACCATCATCTTTATTTGATATTAAAGAGAATATTTTTTCACCACTTCCATGACTTTAGATTTTGGCCGTATATACATTCTTTCTTGGAAAGAATTGTTGCCCACTTATATACCTTATTTTCTTTTGGCAAGAAATTGGGTGCTCACACTTGAGGATATTGGTTCTATCTTTTGGAAAGATAGATTTTTTTTTTTTGAAAAGAAATATGGACAACCATAATTCTCTAAGTGGGCAGCCCCTATCTCCCTCTCTTCTTGATAATCCGGGTCGCTAGCACGGGTTTCGGTCCGAGAGCCGTTCGTGTACGTGACGTTGGAGGGAGTCTACTTTGATTCATGCAGTCCGCATCCATCTCTTTAAGAGATTTACCGGGTAAGTTTCCAAACTTCTCTTTATGGTTTTAAGTTTTTGATTTCCACATCTTAAGCTCCTGGGCCGGATTCGAGGAAATCAACACGTATTTCCCCTTTTATCGGTCGGTTTCCCGTGACGAATCCCAACAGTGGTATCAGAGCAGGCTTTTGATCCGTGGAAATCTTTAACTTGGTGAATCCCGTGTTTTAAAATTGGAGATTTTTGTGGACGGGATTTATTTTTGGTTTTGGGGTTTGGTGATTTTTCCCCTTGGATTGTACTTATGGAAAATTATTTGTATATGGTTTATGTTTTATTTAATTTTCTATTTGTGAATTGTTTATGGCAATTTATTTTTTGCATATAGGTTTATGCTAGATTTATTTTTCCATTGCATGATTTTATTTCTTGGTGATTTAATTTCATGTTGCTTTTTTTTTGGGAAAAATCACCGACCGTTTCGGGTCGGAAAGGGGGCAGCAGCCGCTGCTTACGGCGCTGGGCGCCACAGGTAGCAGCTACTGGGCAGCAGGGCTGCTGGCGCAGGCCAGCAGCATGGGCCTGAATTTGGATATGGCGGGATTTTTGGGCCGGGCCGGGTTTAAAATTTTAATTGGTTTTAAAATTGTGCGTGTTTAAATTTTGGAAATTTTATGCGCATGTTTTATGAATGAAATTTATTTTTCGTTCATGCGATATTAATTTTGGAAAAATTAATACGGTTAATTGAAATTGGTCCGGGTTTTCTTGGCACGATTACCTGGACGGCTAATTTGGAATTCTTGGTTTCCCAATTGGATTGGGAGCAGTGTTCTGCCTAGGTTGGAGGCCCAAGGCCAATACGGGCATAGAACCATGAGTGGCCAAAATTTGGCGATTTCAAAATAATGGCTATGGACATATATGAAATGGGGTTAATTCATGCATTTAACAGGTTTATAAATTGTATGTATTGGTTTACATGGATGTATGATTAAATGCATGAATGGATGTTTTGGGCCTTATTTATTTGGGTTGTAATATTCTTTTGGTAAATATGGCCTGCGCGCAGTTTTCTTTTTATGTAATTTTATTTTATTTGTTTATTATGATATTATGTAAAGAAAAAGCCGATTGGATTGGCGTGCTAGAAGGATGAGGATGCGGCCCACCTGATGTTCTTCTAGTGTAGGTTTACTAGAATTATATTAGGCTGTAAATTTTGGCCCATAGCAGTCCATTTTTATTTAATTATGCTTTATTAATTTACATGTGAGAATGTATGTACCAACCCAATTTCACCTGCCTATGCATCTAAGCTGTTATTAATTGAATCTAATAACCAAAAGGTAATTACTAAGTCTCTTAAAAGTGCTTCCCTCATTCAAAACCTTCTCAAAGTGGGGATGGGCCAGTTGTAGACCAGGCCTCGCTGGATGCCCTGGTGCATCGTCATTTTGTATTGGGTTGGAGTATTGGTTACTCTGACACTTGGATGGAGGTTTGGACTTAGCGTGGGTAGTAGGATGTTCCTGGCCCTAAGCACAGATGGGTAAGTGCCAAGAAACCCATCAAACCGAGAGTCCCTAGGTTGGGATTGGACGACGTTCCTACTTAAAAATTGGGGTATAATTGTTCCAGGCCCTCGTCTGGCTATATCTTGATATAATATGGATCTCGGCCCATAAGCCCAACAACTCGAGTTAATTAATAACATGATTCATTATTAATTATGATATGGGAAGAACAAGTTAAGTCCTTTATTAACACTTGTAATTTTTTCTGTGTAAAAACTAATGGCTACGAATAATACTTTATCACTGCGATCTTTCTTGGAATGGGACAAGCTTTCTGGCCCTAACTTTTTGGACGGGTCTAGGAACTTAAGGGGAGTTCTAAGACAAGTGTCTAAAGAGTATGTGCTAGAAAAGCCTGTACCAGCTGTGCCAACGGGAAGTAATCCACCGGCTGCCCAGCTGGAGGAATACTTGACACATGTAAAGGATAACCGGGACGTGACATGCCTGATGTTGGCATGTATGGTTCCTGAATTGCAAAAGCAGTTCATGGATCATCAAGCCTTTGTTATGGAAACAACTCTTAACGAGATGTTTCATAAGCAAGCTTATCAGGAAAGGTACCTAATCAACAAGGCATTCCGCAGTTGTAAGATAGGGTCTGGGACATCTATGAGTGCACATGTGCTCAAGATGAAGGGCTATCTGGATAATTTAGCCCATCTCGGATCACCTATCTCACGGGGGCTGGCGGTTAGCACGATCCTGGCTTCCTTACCGGATTCTTCTGATCAATTCATCCTGAACTTTTATAGGCAAGGGATGGACCGGACTGTTAGTGAGCTGTATTGGATGCTTAAGCTTGCTGAACTGTCGATCAAGGAGACTCTACCGGTACTAATGGTCATCAAGGGGAAACCTTCTCTTACTAAGGGCAAGGTAAAGGCCAAGGTCAAGGCTTGCAAAGCCTAGGCTATAGTGGCTAAAACCCAGCCCAAGGCCCGTTCTAAGGATATCTACTTCGGGTTCAAGCAGATTGGACATTGGAATAGATCGTGTCCCAAGCTTTTGGGAGAGAAAAGGAAGACACAGGGCGTGTCTTCATCAGGTATATATGTCATAGACATTAACCTCTGTTCCAACATCTTATGTATTAGATACTGGATGTGGTTCTCACGGACTTAAGAACAGGAGATCACTAGGATCAGGACAAGTGGACTTGCTAGTCGATGATGGAGCGATGGTTACTGCCATAGAGATCAGTGAGTACTAGCTTATGATGCCCAGTAGATTAGTTTTGAATTAATTTATGAGATTATTTCCTAGGTGGAAATATTATTACATGTATAGGTTTACATGTATTTCATTTTATGTGTGTCTAATTTAATCCGTTGATTAAATTAATAGGTTAAATGAATTTTAATTTAAATGTATGTAATATATTATATGGTGTAATATATAAGCACACATGTTAAATTAAAGTTGCATTTGAATTTAATTAAATCAAAGGTATTAATATTGGGTTTAGACATAAAATATATATGGTCATGGCCAAAACTTATGGTGGGATTATATGGACAAAATGGTGAGTCATTCTTTGACTTAGGAGTAGCCAAGTTGGCCTTTTTTTGATTTCCACATCTTAAGCTCCTGGGCCGGATTCGAGGAAATCGACACGTATTTCCGCTTTTATCGGTCGGTTTCTCGTGACGAATCCCAACACGAGATAGCTTGAATTAGGCTAATTGCATTAACCCTATATTTCTCTGTGAGGTTTTTGAGCCTGTTTTCCTTGTCAATCAATCTAAATTCTTGCTTGAATTCCTTGCGGAGTGGGCATGCATATTCAGTTTTAAGCTAGAACTTGGTGGATTGTCTCTGTCAAGACCATAAGGTTTTTCGCATGCATAAAACGATCAAGGCAATTGTTTCTAACCCTTTTTGTTTTTAATCCCAAAAAGCCTCCCTAACAGTTTTCGTCCAATTTTTTTAAAAGCCCTTTGAGCCTTTAGGCCTGTTATTTTTGTTCAACCCATTATGTGTTTTTCCTTAACCAATTCACAATATGTTGTCCAAAAACACCTCAGGAATACCATAGCAATAAATTCAATTGTTTATGAATATCAAGCAGTCTAAATTAATTGAAATCGTGCAATCTGCTTTTCTGGAAATTTTCATTATATCTAAAATAAGTGTTCTTACGAAAGCCCCTTTTAAGAAGTTATGCCTTGCAATTACTTCTCAAATTTTTGTCAAAATGCAGTCAGAATTCTCACCCTCCTCTAAGACTGCTTAAAATTAAAGTTTTGAGCAAGCTCAATATCATCTCATATCATATCATCATTGCTTGCCTTTATTGTTTTTCTTGCAAAAAAAAAGTCTCTTTTAAAACATCTGCAAAAGCTTATAATTCCTTAATCAGATTGCTTGATATTCCTTCCTACGCTCAATCTTTTAGCTCATGAGAATGCAACTGAATTCTTGAGTATTTCTGTTCCTAATCTGTTTAAGGTTGCATAAGTTCTTTTGAGATGGATTGCTTGTTGTTTTGTTATGCTGTAATTGTGATGGTATTCCTCTAAACTAAAAAGCCTTTTCAACATACCCCTAACCGAAGCCTCACGTTACAACCCTTGTATAAGACCTTTTGATTATGCATGTGTTAGCTTGAGTGGTGGCGATAGGTTGTTTGCTAAGCTTTTGGTTTAAGATTGCTATGTATTGCTGCTAAGATTACTTATAAATTCGCCTAAAAGCACTTGCGTGTGAGTGAACTCTTTTGGAGAGGCAATCTAGGTCTAATTTTTTGCGAGTTCGCTGAAATTTAAGGTTTGGTCTCACTGCTTTAGGATGTTTCTGAAGCTGATTCAGGTATCTTGAGAATGCTCTAATTAATTTGGTAATCTCAATTTTCGTGTTTTGCATGAAAGTCCTGCTGTTTAAGGTTGATGAGATGATCATTGGTTGTTGCTCAAGTTAAGTTAAGAAAGGTTTTTGAAAGTGTTTAAGTATTTTTTTATTTAAGTTTTTATTTCCTCTTCTTCATTAAAAGCTTGTCTTTTTCTGTTTTCTTCTGAGATTGCTTGAGGACAAGCAATGTTCAAGTGTGGGGGTTCTTGATGAGTGAAAATATTATCAAGTAATTATGCAAGAATTCAGTAGTTAATTGATTAAAATTCAATTGAGAATTGAGAAATCATGGCTAATAGTGAGCTTTTCCAGGTCTGATGCCTGTTGTAGAGAGATTTCGTACTTTGGGAAGTCTCATAGTGAAGAAGCTGAAGAAGAGAAATTATTGCAGGCTGCGGCATAGATGAGCTGGAGTTGGAAGAGAAGGGCATGGCCCATAAGAGGAGGAGATATTTTTGCTGTTGGAAATTCCAGTACTGACCTTAGCTTCTAAAGGAAGCTATTGAATTTTGTGGTTGTAGAATTTTAACCATTAGTTTATTGGGAACTTGTTTCAAGGATGATTAGATCCTACCTTTTTAGGGACTATAAATACTTTACTATTTTTGGGGGTTGAGGAGAATTGAATGCTCTCAACAACTTATTATTTTTGCATTAATTGAAATTTTGAATTATTGTTTTCCTTGCAAGTTTTCTGGTTAGGAAATCTCGTTTTTATAGTTATCATGTGTTACGAGTAGATTTCCTAGTAGGCTAAAGCCAGCTTAAGCTGGTGGTCTTGGGAAGTATTTCTTTGTTTTTATTATGAATATTATGCTGAGATGATTGTGTGGTGATATGCTTAATTAATATGGGAAAGGGCCCTCTTGTATTTCTTAGTATTCCTGATGAGACCGAGAGGAGATTTAGGAGTATGGAAAAATCACACACACACACACTTGCCATGAGACCGAGAGGAGATTGGGAGTGTGCTAAGGTTTTCTATTTATTGTGGAATGCTTGCTTGACTTAATGCATGATTTCATATGATAAGTGAGGTCGAGAGATAAGCTTAGTTGCGGGTCATAGATCCAAGTGAGGTTGAGAGATAAGCTTGGTGAATAGAGAGCAAGAAACCTTAGATCTATGTTCCCTAATATATTCATAGTAAATTCTAGAGAAAGATATTCTGAGATTGCCTGTTTAGCTGGTGGAAGTCTGTGTTTTTATCACTATTGTTTTAATACATTCTGTTTGAAGCAACCTTTATTACTTTGCATTGCATGTTTTATGTTCTCAGCTTTTATAAATTGATAGTTCTAATTTTATTGGAAAACCTTTACATCTGGTGATTTATTAGGATTTTTTAGAGTTTTCCCTTATTCCCTATGGATACGACACTTGTCTTGCCCAATGCTACAACTGACCTAGTATACTTACTAGTGCATGATTTCAAGGCAACACCTCTTTGTAAAATGAGGTTGATTTTGCTGCATTTGAGATTGTCCTAGACTCTACCCCGGCTACCCGAGGCTAGTTGCTTAGCCATAAAGTGAGTCATCGATGTATTCAAATCATTCGACACCAATTTCTCCCGCTTCAAATGACGTTCCTCCGTCAACCACATACCATATAAATCATCATAAGAGATTGCATGTGAAACCAACGGACGATAAAAATCACGGAAGCAAATACCAAATCTTCTTTGGAGACAGGATATTGTAAGGAAGCTAACCTATTTGTAATTAATTTTGCATGCTGCATGTATTCCACAATTGAGTCGAAACCTTTCACCAACAAATGCAATTGTTGTTTCAATTATCGAACTAGTGCCCTAGACCCCAATGCATAAGCATTTTCTAGCTTAACCCAGGCTTCTCTAGTTGTTTAGGCCCTAATAATTTTTGGGAGAATAGAAGGAATGATGGAATTGAGTATCCAACTCAATACCTATTGATCTTTTTGATGCCACGAATGATTTGCTGGATTCAGATTATTGTTGGCTAATCTCTACTAGAATCGGAGCAGCACCATTGATGTAACTGATAGAGTATAGATATTTTATATCCAATTGTAACATTATAATCTGTATAGGACTCCAATTGTAATTATTCCCTTGTACACAAGCTATATAATCAATGAGATGCCTCTGACAAACCCTAATTCTATCTTGGTATCAGAGCCGCCAAAAGGCTTAATAACCGAAACCTTAAACTCAAACCTTCCTCACTGATGTTCATGGTTACCACCGGTTCAGCCACTTCCTTTACGGCTAAGTCAATCGGTGTAGGAGGGGCGGCAACACCCACCTTTTCACATCAACTACCATTACAACTCGATTCAACTAACTATGTGCTCTAGAGAACGTTGATTATGCCTATGCTTGCAGGGTGTGGACTGGTCGGCCATGTTGATGGAACAGCATCGATTCTGGCCGAAAGATTGGTGAATAACAATGTTAATCCTCTTTATCAAGTGTGGTTTCAGAAGGACCAGTAGGTACTTAGTTGGATCCTTAACTCAATCTCTCCTTTAATTCTTCCACAAATTATTGGTGTTAAAACGGCTCGAGAAGCCTGGTTAAAATTAGAGAACGTGTATGCGTCGGGTTCAAGGGCTCAGGTACGAGACTTGAAACAGCAACTTCATTCGTTGGTAAAGTCCAATTCTGAATCAATTTTGGACTATATACAACGTGCAAAGTTAATTTCAGACCGGTTAACGTCTTTACAATATGTAGTTTCAGAAGAAGATTTGGTTGATGCTATTTTGGATGGACTTTGAGGTCCTTTTTGAGATGTTTGTTGTACATTTGGATCATGTACAATCTCATTTGATGACTTATTTGGTTTATTGTTGGTGGAGGAACGTCACATAAAGAAGGAAAAATCATTGTCGGAGGTGCTGAATGTGCCGACAGCTCACTACACGGTAAGGCAGTTGAGTTCAGGTGGTCGCAAGAGAGGCCGTGGATGCCACCAGTAGGGATATCAAGGCCAGTCAGGCCAGCATTATCGACAGCAATAGTAGTAGTCGTTTTTCAGTCAGTTTCAGTAGCCATCATTCTATTGGATATGCCCTAGTCCCAAGGCATTGGACCTTGTATTTGTATTGTACATTTATTGGATTTATGTATTATACATATTTTGTGTCATTAAAATAAAGGCATTAATCTGTGTATTATATATCTTATGCTATATTTTAAATGGAGTATCCAATGGACATATCTATATCCATGTTGACAAGTGTCATGTACCTGGCAGTAAGACCATGGATAGGAAAAACGATATGGCCATAAAGAATTCCGTAGTTTGTTCCAGTCATGGGAATGAATGGAACTATAGACTACCATTAACCTGGTTGTATGGCGGTGTCTTACCGGCCATTGGACATGGGATGTCAACCAATTTAATGGGTACATGCAAAAGGGGCATGGTACTGGATAGATCCACTAAACGAGAAATCCACATGGTAAAGCATCACTAGTGATTCTCGTGTAGTACTTGTATAGATCCTTTGACCTGACCATACAATGGTGCTGCATGCGAAGTCGTATACTTTGGTGTATGCCTAAAGGGCCTGTAAAAGGGTGCCAAGTATGGGTACGTTCGGGTATGTCACTGGGCATGGCAGTGCTGTGGATATGTAGAAAGGATATGTCACTCAGTAGTCTACTGAGAAGATATCACCGGCCTCTTGATGAATGTGATTGATAAGAGTGTGGCCACACCCAAACAAGTTGGAAATTATTTGTGAGAATCAATACATTTAGGATCAAGTAAATGTCTGACAGAAAAGAGGGTGATCAATCAATGCCTTTGTGTTAGCCACTGATATCGATGACATGAGATATACAAGTTTAAACTACAGGGTTATGATTACAGTTGGACTACCATCTCCATCTTAATTAGGGGCTACAGTGGCTTGCCAGAGCCTGCCTGCAGTCTGTAGGCCATAGGACCATTGCCAACATAAAGATGGGCCCACAGGATCGTACACATTGAACTTCTGAACTTGGACTTAAGGGATCACCTGTATACTTGGAGTATACACACCAGAGAGAAAGGATTATATTAATTATATTATAAGGATCAATTGGATTGATCAAACTAAGAAAATTAATATTTGCATTGGCCTTCTCAAAATTAATTCAATGAATTAATTTGTGAGATCATTTCCTAGGTGGAAATATTTTACATATATAGGTTTACTTGTATTTGATTTCATGAATATCTAATTTAATTCCTCGGTTAAATTAATTGGTCAAATTAATTTCAATTTAAATGTATGTAATATATTATATGGTATAATATGTTAGCATACCTGTTAAATAGAATTTAAATTTGAAATTAAATTGGACCAGAAGAATTAAATTGGACGTGGGCTTAAAGAGGAGAAAAGACCGCATGAAAATAAATGGAATTGGGCCTAAAATTCCCAAGGGGAATTTCGGCCCCCTAGGTTAAAAACCTAAGGCAGAATTCGGCCAAAGTAAGGAGAATTAGAGCAGAAATTTTTAGCCATCAAACTCTCTCTCTCAGTTGATCCTCTCGCTAGCATAGGTCATGTTCGATAGTTGTTCGTGTAAGTGAACGTGGAGGGAATCAATTTTGGTTTTTGCAGCCATCTCTTGAAGAGATATTCTTTGTAAGAATCTATTCTCTTCTATTTCAATTTTAAAGTTTTTAATTTCCACATCAATTGCTCCTGGAACGGATTTGAGGAAATCACCGCGTTCTTCCACATTTTACTAGGTGATTTCCGGTGAAAAATCCTAACACATTGGGCCAAAATCAGTTTTTCAGATCACAGTTTGCACACCAACATCATGGATAGCAAACTCAATCGGCACCAATTGATGTGTCGATAGTTACTTGCCATAATTATAAAGGTCTGGGTCATTATGCATGCCAATGCCTCTCTCCAAAATTTACCCAACAGCGGAACCATAATTCCCTAGCTTCTAATCATACCACCACCAACCCAATTGATTCCCCTTGGATCATGGATAGCGGAGCTACACACTATCTTACTTTGGATTTGGGATAGCTTCACTTGCACTCAAAACACTCCGGACCTAAAGAGGTTCACTTAGGTAATGGTTCCTGTCTTCCTATAACACATGTTGGATCTTCCTTTATTGATACGTCTATTACTCCATTAAAATTATCCCAAGTCTTACATGTTCCAGCTTCTAATTCCAATTTAATCTTTATTAGTGCTCTAACCCATGCTAATGATGTCTCTGTTAAATTTTTTTACTCTTATTTTGTTGTGAAGGATATGACTTCCAAACAGGTGATTCTTCGAGGCCAGAATAAGAATGGTTTGTACGCTCTTCCTGCTGGTGTTCAAGCTCCTGTTTGATCCCATCTCACTTCGTTGGCCACCTGGCATGCACGGCTTGGTCATCCAGCTTTTTCAGTAGCCAGTCAAATTTTGAGTCATAATAATATTTGTTTTTTGTCCAGTAGGGATCACATTATTTGTTCTAGTTGTGCGATCAGTAAGAGTCATAAGTTGTCGTTTTCTTTATCTGATTCTATTGTTGATGGACCTCTAGATTTAATTTGTTCTGACTTGTGGGGTCCTGCCCCAATTGAATCTCGTGATGGTTTTTCATATTATTTACTCTTTTATGATCAATTTAGCGAATACTGTTGGATCTATTTCTTGCAATATAAATCTGAAGTGCTGAGTACTTTTATTAAATTTCTTTTCGTGGTTGAAAAATTCTTTGGCCGTTCTATTACAGTATTTCAGTCTGATGGTGGGGGGGGGGAATTCATTGCTATGAAATCATGTTTGGCCAAAAATGGCATTTAACACAGAATGTCATGTCGATATGCCCTTGAACCAAATGGGGCAGCAGAAAGAAAACATCATCATGTTGTAGAGACGAGTTTGTCCTTGTTGCATTGTGCCAATTTACCCATGGATTTTTGGACGTATGCCTTTGATACTGCTGTGTACTTAATTAATAAAATGCCTTCACCTGTTCTTAATTTTTCTACACCATATTACACTTTGTTTAAACACCATTAGGATTATTCTCTATTACATGTGTTTGGCTGCCTTTCATTATCCATGGTTGCATTCATATTCTTCCCATAAACTCAATTTTTGCTCCCGCAAATGTATCTTTCTGGGTTATAGTAAAATGCATAAAGGTATAGATGTTTTGATCCAGTGTCCAAGAAATTCTTCATCTCACGTCATGTTGTTTTTTATGAGCAAGTGTTCCCATTTTCGGAGTTGTGTAGTTCAGCTACCCATGATTTATCTCCTCCCACCGAAACTATGCCCACTTGCCAAATTATTCCTGCACTTCACCAAATGCATCCCAAATAGCCCCCATATATAGACCCATCCCCGCCTACTCAACAATCTTTTACATCCTTCCACTTCTCGAACCCATCACCCTTCCCCTAGTATCTCCTTGGTTGTTGACTTACAAGGAGTGGTGCATAATGAGCTGCCCTCCTCTGCGGAACTGTCATCCTCACCCGGTGCTCCCATCGTCCCACCAGTGCATCAGATGGTCACTCGGCAGCAAACCAAAAAGCTGCCGCCTCCTCCAAAGTTCTTCCACACTTTGGTACTTCCCCCTGATCCAAATTGTTTTACCGAAGCTTCGAGGAGTGCTCATTGGCCCATGGCTATGGTAGAGGAGTATTCGGCATTGGTGTCCAATGGTACTTGGGAGTTGGTTCCAGCATCTTTCGATCAGAATGTAATTGGATTTAAATGGGTCTTTAAGACTAAGCTCAAGCCTGATGGGTCAATTAAGCACTATGAGGAGCGTTTGGTGGCCAAGGGATTTCACCAGCATCTTGGTATGGACTTTACTGACACCTTTAGTCCAATGGTCAAGCCAACAACAATCAGTTACTATTGTCCCTTGTTGTCTCTTTTGCTTGGTCCATCTCACATTTGGATGTATCTAATTCATTTTTGCATGGAGATTTAGATGAACCTATGTACATGGTTTAGCGGCTAGGATTTTTGGATCGGTCTTTGCCTTCTCATGTTTGTCGACTACGGAGTCCCTCTATGGCCTCAAATAGTCTCCTCAGATGCGGCATCAGTGACTTACTCAGTCCCTTGTGTCCTATGGTTTTAAGTGTTCTAGGGTGGATGTTTCGATGTATTACCTGTGTAAGGGTTCTCAGGTGTTGTTTTGCTTAATTTATGTTGATGATCTCTTGGTTTTGGGTAATGATTTGGGTAGTGTGTCTGCTTTGATTACTTTTCTCCAGTCCCAGTTTGCAATTAAAAATTTGGGACTAGCAAAATACTTCTTGGGTATTGAATTATTACTACAGAATGGATCGTTATTCTTGGCACAGAAAAAGTATATTTTGGATTTGTTGTCCAAGGCTCAGATGTTGCAGTCTAAATCGGTTGACACTCCGACATGTTCCCCTAATCGTTTATCTACTTCGGGGACTCTTTCTTCTGATGTTATGGCTTACAGGAGTCTTATGGGTGGCTTGCAATACGTGACTATTACCCATCCTGATATTGCCTTTTGCGCCCACCGCCTTGCTCTGGTAAGCATTGAAATAGATTTTGCGTTACTTGAAGGCTACGGTTTCCTTTGGATTACTGTTTCAGCCTTAGTCTAAGTTACAGCTCCATGCCTTCTCGGATTCTGATTGGGCTGGTGATGTTGATGATTGCTGGTCCACCTCTGGTTTCGGTATTTCCCATGGCATTAACCTCATCTCCTGGGCATCCCGTAAGCAGCGTACTGTTTCCCGTTCCTATACGGAAGCCGAGTACTGTGCTCTTACGACCACCACCTCTGAGTTATCATGGCTGGGTATGCTTCTTGTTGAGATTAGTTTTCTTATGGAGCGGGCACATACTCTTTGGTGTGATAATCTTAGTGCCACTTATCTTACTGCCAATCCCATCTTTCATCACCGTACCAAGCATTTGGTGCTAGACTTCCATTTTGTTCGGGAGCATGTTGCATCTAAACAGCTGGCTGTTTCTTACATCTCCATTGATGATCAAGTGGCGCATATTGTCACCAAGCCTCTCTCTCGTCAGTGTTTTTGTATCTTGAGGGACAAGTTGGTTATGGTTTTCACCCCAGCTCAACTTGTAGGGGAGTGATAGAGTATATATATTTTATATCCAATTGTAATATAATAATTTGTATAGGACTCCAATTGTAATTATTCCCTTATACACAAGCTATATAATTAATGAGATGCCTCTCCACACTTTATGAGAGAATTCCATAAACCCTAATTCTATCTGTAACACCCCTATTCTTTTGCTAAATACAAGTATTCAACTAATACTTTCCCGTTAAAAACTCTATAATTCAAACCCTTATCAGTTTATCTCATCTGTTTGGATAGCTACCATGGGAATAAAGAGTTGCTACATAGAGAATACAAACATCAACAATCACAAGAAGTCACATGTACTCACAAATTAACCTCTAATTCTTCTTATTGGCAACTTGTACTATCTTCTAGAGCATCTCTAAAAACCATCTTAACTTAATACCTGTTGATCTTGTCGATGCCACGAATGATATGCTAGATTCGAATTATTGTTGGCCAATCTCTTTATTGGAATCGGAGCAATACCATCAACATGTTTCACGAGATCACATAAGTTTTTGAGAGTACACAATTGTTAGAATCTAGTTTTAGAGGCAGCTGGTGCGAAAAGGTTGGGGTATCACCACTCAATCCCGCTAACGAGGACTCAGCAGTCAACAAGATGAGGTTGGATGTGCTTGTAATGATACTGGATGCAGTCGACATGGTGGTTATTTCTTGGTGGCTATCGATTTCGGTTGTTATGCCTTTTAGGCTCTGATACCATAGCAGCTTAAGGTTTATGAATTCTCTTGCTTAACGTGAATGAGAGAAATAGAATTGTATTTATACTTTGAGACATATACATGGGATAATTACAATAATGGTACATGATAATTTATAATTAAATACAATACATGAATAACTCTATTAGTTGGCTAATTGATGCATGCATCTATGGAAGAGGAGAAAACTCATTATAAATTTAAGAATATCACAAGGTTACAACATGGTGATAGCTAAGGATATATATAAAACTAGTTAACTTAAAAATAAAAAATCCAATTTCCAAAAACCAAAATTGAATTAAGAAATAGTTAACTGAAATTGATGGGCTAAGAAATAGTGAGTACTCATCATCAAAATCATTGGTTTACTAAAACTGAAAACTTAGATGTTTTGAAAATATTTATGCATTCGCAATTCTTTGCCATACTCGTAATTTGATAGAGTATTGTACATAGGCCCATTTGTATATATGTATCTACTATATATTTGGCCCATGCTTGTGGTATTAGAGCTAAACCGGTTAACACCACCAAGAGTCATGTCTAACTTTGCATTCAATGTTGATATTGTCGGCAGCTCCTTATCTCCAGCCACTGGTTCAACACAGGCCACACCAACACTTATCATACCGTCTGCAGCAACATTCCCCATTAAACTTGACACCACAAATTATTTGCTCTGGAAAACATAGCTGATACCGTTGTTGAAAGGATCCCGATTAATGGGACATGTTGATGGAAGAATCATTCCCCCTCCGAAGAACTTGCCTGGATTGGCTGAAATCAATCTCGATTATGAACATTGGGAAGGGAAAGATGCTAAAATAATGAGCTGGATTATTAATTCCTTGTCACCTAGAATTATGACACAGATTGTAGGCACCGAGACTACGCGTGATGCCCAGAATAGATTGACTGCAGCCTATGCTGCTGGTTCACGCTCTCAAATCAGAGATTACCGATTGTAATTACACAATCTGAAGTAAGAAGAAATAGAAACAATCTCCTTCTATGTTAACCGTGCG
Source organism: Euphorbia tirucalli (assembly GCA_039660915.1). Taxonomy (NCBI): domain Eukaryota; kingdom Viridiplantae; phylum Streptophyta; class Magnoliopsida; order Malpighiales; family Euphorbiaceae; genus Euphorbia; species Euphorbia tirucalli. The sequence goes on along the minus strand of CM077633.1, from coordinate 17,526,453 downwards.
AAGAAAATTTTGGATCATCTTGCTACTCTTTAATCATCAATTTCAGCAACGGACCTTGTTGATGCCGTTGTTGATGGATTACTCCCTGCCTATCGTCCATTTTGGAGATCACTGGAGATCAAAGTTGATCCAACCAGCTTTGAAGATCTCCATGGGCTGTTACTTTCAGAGGAACGAAATCTGAAGAGAGAAATTACAGCACACCGAGCTGCTCCAACAACGTTGTATAGGGCTCATGCAAATCCTAGTTAGTTTCGTAATGCTGGTCAAAAATAAAATTCTGGACAACAACATGGACTCAATGGGAAGGGGGAAAAATTCTCACTTTATGCTGAACTCCGATAACACTCCTCCTTTTCATTCCTTTTCTCGGGAAAATAATTATCAGAGTATGCCTAATGCTGCCAATAATATGCAACCCCTAACAACTATGGCACCACTAGACACATCCACTACTTTTTATTGTCACAACTATAGAGGCATAAACCACATAGCCAGAAATTGCCCCTCACCGAGACAACCTAGAGGAAACAGAACCAACACAAACCTCCCGGCCTCCTATTTCACCACCACAAATATGCACTCGACTCAAGATTGGGTAGTTGACTCAGGGCGTACTCATCACCTCACTGCTGATTTGGAAAACCTTAATGTTCATGCTGCATATTCTGGACCTAAAGAAGTCACCATAGGTAATGGATCAAAACTTCCAATTTCTCATGCTGGTAAATCTTTAAACTCAATTAATGGTTATTCAATTTGTTTTGATAATATTCTGCACGTTCCTTCAGCTTCGAATAATCTTTTGTCTATTTCGGCCTTAACTAATTCGATATATCTATTGAGTTTTTTTGCTGACTCTTTTGTCCTTAAGGATTTAGTGACCAAACAGGTGCTTCATACAGGGTAGAATAAGAATGGTCTCTATTCTTTCCAAAAAGACCCCTTGATCGGATACAAGCCAACCTAGCGTCAGTGTCTCAGTGGCATGCTCATCTTGGACATGTTGTGTTTCCTGCAGTAAAGAAGATTTTAGTTTTGAATGATATTACTGTTTCAAATGAAAGTCATGAACATTTACGTCATGCTTGTTCTGTTAGCAAAGTGCACCGTTTACTTTTCTGTTCTAACCTCTGGGCTCCTGCTCCTGTAACTTCATTTGACAATTTCAATTATTATGTTCTATTTTTTTATCACTTTAGCAAAAACTCATGGGTGTATCCTTTGCAATATAAGTCTGATGTTATGAATGCATTTATTCAGTTTCGTTCCGTTGTTGAAAAACACTTTGGGAAATCTATCAAAACTTTTCAATCTGATTGGGGGGGTGAATTCCAAGCATTAGTTCCTTATTTACGCACCCATGGTATTGCATATCGGGTTTCCTGTCCGTATACACCTGAGTAAAATGGTTATGCGGAAAGGAAACAATGGCACATTGTTGAAACTAGCCTTACTTTACTTCATCATTCTTTTATGCCTATCAAGTTCTGGACCTTTTCTTTTGGAACAGCTGTTTATTTAATCAATCATATGCTTGTATCAAGTCTGAACAATCTGACACCATTTGAAAAACTCTTTGGTACTAGCCCTGACTATGATTATCTGCGTTTCTTTGTCTTTGTTATCCATGGTTGCGTTACTCATCACCTCACAAACTTGCACCTCACTCTCGTCATTGTGTTTTTCTTGGTTACAGCAAAATTCATAAAGGGTATCATTGTTTTGATCTATCTCTTTACAAACTCTACATCTCATCTCATCCCCAATCATCAATCACATACAGCACCGCCACTCACACAATAGACTAGCCGCAACATTCCCCAATACAAACAGCCCAACCTTCACAATCTGCTCCTACGCCAACTACGACCTCTTCACTAAACTTATCTCAACCAATAGTAATCACACCTACTATCGAAAACCCGTCAGAACAGCCCATAGAACCCGTCATTCCAAACTCACTAATCCGAAAACCCTGGCAATTACCAGAACCCCCAGACATGTCTCTAGTTATTGATCTCGGTCCCTTTCCATCATAAATGCCTCACAAAAATCATTCCATTTTCACCCGATCTCAAACCGCCAAATTGAGACCACAGGTGCCAATGAATTTGCTAGCTACAAGCTCTATTCCAATTTTACCAACGTGCTAGACTAAGGCAATCAAGATACCTGAGTGGCGAGAAGCCATGATGAAAGAATACACTGCTTTGGTTCAAAATCGGACATGGGATTCAGTTCCTCCACACCAAGCACAAAACTTAGTGGGATGCAAGTGGGTCTTCAAAACTAAACTTCATCCCTATAGTTCTATTGAAAGGCACAAAGCTCGTTTAATGGCCAAAGGGTTTCATCAACGACCTAGCTTGGACTATGTTCAAACATACAGTCCAGTTATAAAACCCACTACAATTCAGCTTGTTTTATCTCTAGCGGTATCATTTAATTGGTTTGTAACCATCTTGATGTGTCAAATGAATTTCTACAAGGAAACTTAGAGGAAAAGGTTTATATGCAACAGCCACCCCGGTTTGTGGACAAGCTTAAACTGAATCATGTATGTCTCTTGAGGAAGTCTTTATATGCTTTAAAATAGGCACCAAGAATGTGGCACAAATGTTTAACTGATGTACTTCTTCAGTATGGTTTTTCCTATTCGAAAGCTGACATCTCCTTATATCAATATCAATCCGGAAATATTTGGATATTTTGTCTCCTGTATGTTGATGACATCTTGATTAATGGCAATGATTTGACTATGTTGGATAGAGTCATTAATTTCCTTCAGTAAAAGTTTGCAATTCGGAATCTGGGACAACTGAAATACTTTCTTGGTCTTGAAGCATCTTGGCTTACTTCTTCATCAACACAAATACATCGAAGATTTGCTATTTCGAGCAAAAATGCATGAATTAAAAGCCATTTCAACCCTCTTTTTCCCGAGTACTCGCCTGACTCTCCAAACTGGTGATCCATTTGATGACCCATCCTTATATCAAAGTATTGTTAGGGGTCTCCAGTACGTGACCATTACTAGACATGATGCATGCTCCGACGACTGAACACTGGAACGTAGTCAAATGGATTTCAGATTCTTATAGAACACAACCTCCCATGGATTACTGCTGTGGAAATCTTCCTCTCTAGCCATTCATGGCTTTTGTGACTCCAATTGGGGAGGATGTTTGGATGACCAAAAGTCCACCACTGGATTTGCAGTCTTTGTTTACCGAAATTTAAGTTTCTTGGAGTTCTCGGAAACAACGAATGGTTTCTTAATCATCTACAGAGGCGGAATACTGTGGCCTTGCTACAGTCAGCTTTAAGGTACTATGGCTCACCATGTTGCTTCGTGAACTAAATTTTCCCATACCTACAACACCTACGGTATGGTCTGATAATTTGGGAGCCACTTACTTGAGCGCTAATCCTGTTTTCCACAACAACACCAAGCATCTTGAGCTAGACTTCCACTTTGTCCGCGATAAAGTAGCTCAACGTCAATTACAGGTGCATCATATTTCTATTCTTCATTAGCCGGCAGACATCCTCACCAAAGGTCTCTCCAAAGATCGCTTCCTTGCTCTTAGTGACAAGTTGACCATGTCAAGCCCCGCTCAACTTGCGCCTGTGCGGGGGGGATAGACTATTGTACATAGGCCCATTTCTATTTATGTATATGCTTTATATTCAGCCCATACTTATGTCCATTTGTATATATACTCTTATTCTCTCAATAACAATTAAGGGAAAACCTAATTGTTTCACAATTCATTGGCATATACTCATTGCTCCATATATTTAAGTAAACTCTTGATCACATGGGTTAGTCACTTCCTTACATTTTGCTGGAAATGATTGTATAAAAGATAAAATATAAAAAGAAATTCCATAATGAATTGAAAAAAAAAAAACCTGATTTTTATGTTGTCTAAAGCAATATTAAATTAGATCATCTTATGGGAAAAAAAAATCTGTAGTACCATGTAAATTATTGAAAACGAGAAAAAAAGGCCGGAAAAAAATTCTGGAGCATTACAGCCACGCGGCTATAGCCTACAGGGGTGCGGCTGTAGTTGAGGCAGAATTACTATTTTGCCCTTTTGGGTCCCAAACTTGTAATTTTGCATTTTTTTTCCTATTCAAAACTGAATTTTGGTGTGTTTACATTCTTTTTGGACCCTAGATGGATGTTTAACTTAGGCCCACACACGAACGGGACCCCCGGGTCCCGGTATATCCAGCCCACTAAAGTTGAAAAATGTATGTAAATGAGCCAAATGGTTTTCAAAATTGGTTTTTCATCTATAAAACCTATAGGGCATTTCAAAAAACTGTTTTCCAGGTCTAACCGGGCCGACCGGTCGGGTCGACCCGGTTACCCCCTATGCATGATCCCATTTCCTAAAATGCCCCTATTCTGTCCTATATGAGTCCTTGGTGTGATTTATTTACTTGTGCTAACCGTATTTGGATGCAGCTTTTATTTTTACTTTATTTTTATTTTCGAATGTATTTTATAGATTAAATCGTGTATTTAGGCAATTGTAATTTTTTAGATCATCGTATATTATAGGCGGTTGTAATGGTGAGGATGAGAGCTTTTTCTTTTTTATGGGTTGGATAATTTGGCCTCTGATTTACTTTTCCGCACTTTTATATTTTCACACTTTATTTTAGTATTTATATTTTTTGCATGAGCATTGGTTAACGATTAAAGGAAGATAAAATGGGTAGATTCAAGTGAATGAAATATCATATTATGAAATAATAATTAAAAATAAGTGAAGATTAGTAGATATGTTGCCTGAACCCCGAATCTCTGAATTAGGTACCGCATCTACACTTGGCAGGGAGCTGTACCGGAATTTCCCGGATAAGCTGATCCGGGTGGCGACTTTGTATCTAATTTCGAAATTTAGGTTTCGAGATCTTTAAGTTAAAATAGGATTTTCTAAAAAGCCTGTTTTCTAAAATTCGTGTCTAAAATTAAGTTTTCTACAAAAAAGACTTTTCCAATAAAATGAAAGGTTTTTTTTTCTAAAGAAAGATTAAAACCCGTTTTCAAAACCAAAACATCAACGCTTAAAAAGCATATCCCTGGCTCCCGCTTCACCGCGCGTTCCGAAAAAGGTCGTCCGCTCACACACGCTGTATGCTTCAATTCAATAAAATCAATTTTTAGAAATTTAAAGTGTCATCATAGAACATTAGCTGTATTTATTTTGATTAGACATGAAATAAGGGACTTGTCCGAACCTAGATCTCTGGAAAGTGTGGCAGTTTCCACTTTGGTTCAGCTACACTGTAATTTCCCGGTTGAGCTGAGCCGGGTAGCGACTCCTACACTTTTCATCGAGATTTAGGTCTCGATTCTTTTACGAAACAATCTAATTTTCTAAAAACGAATTTCTAATCCAAAAACCCCATGTGAGGGAGGGGTCCGCGTTTTCGTTCCGTCGAAAACGTCGTCCGCTCACACATACCATAGGGAAGTTTTATGTAAACTTATTCCTTGAGATCACCGTGTAAGAACACATTCTTAACATCCATTTGATGTAAAGGCCATGATTGAGATGCTGCAAGGGCTAGAATGGTTCGTACAGTGGTCATTTTGGCGACTGGTGCGAAAGTCTCGTCATAGTCTAGGCCATACTCTCGCCTATTCCTAAGAACTACTAACCGAGCCTTGTGATGATCTGTGGATCCATCTGAACGAAGCTTGATAGAAAACACAAACTTAGTTCCGAGAGGTTTCACAGATTGGGGACATGGCACAACATCCCATGTTTGATTCTCTTCAAGTGCTAGAAGTTCTGCTTCAATAGCTTTTTGCCAACACCCATGCTCCATAGCCTGTTTATAAGATGATGGAATAGGAATAGAAGACAAAGTGGTTGTCAAGGATATTGGATTAGGGAGCCCATACCTATCCGGGGGCCGACTAACCCGAGAACTTGTGCGGGTAGAGGTAGATGCAGTTGCTGGAATAGGATCAGATTCAAGGGTATGATCTTAGGGAGCCGTAGTAGGTCTAGAAGTTGGACTTAGTGTGGTTAAGGTGTGCCTGTGATAAACCATTAGTGGTTTAGAAGGTTTTGGATCTGCAAAAGGGTTAGTAAATACTGGCAATATAGCAAATGAAGGAGAAACACAATCTTGGTGTGTAGTGAAGAAATACTGATTTTTAAAAAAAATCACATTTCTAGAAACTCGAATACGATGCACTTTGGGATCATAACAAAGAAAACCTTTCTGGTTAACAGAATATCCTAAAAATGCACATTTAACCGACTGAGCCATGAGTTTTGTACGTTCATGAGCCGAAAGGTGAACATAGCAAACACAACCAAAGGTGCGAAGATTAGAATAATATGCAGCATGACCAAACAAACGAGTAAAAGGAGATTCATGGTTTAATGAGGGAGAGGGTAGCCTATTAATAAGGTGGACTGAAGTTGAAAGAGCTTCACACCAAAACCGAGAGGGTACAGATGACTCTAATAAAAGGGTCCGAACAATGTCAAGAAGATGGTGGTTCTTTCTTTCCGCCACACCGTTCTGTTGAGGGGTCGAAGGACAAGACCTTTGAGAGATTATGCCATTAGATTGTAAAAATTCCTAAAATAAATGAGACATGTACTCACCCCCATTCTCACTACGGAGAATTTTAATAGTAGTACAAAATTAAGTCTAGACATATGCATGAAATATCTTGAAAACAGAAAAGACTTCATCTTTGGAATGTAGCAAAAAAACCCAAGTGAAACGACTATAATCGTTAATAAAAGTGACAAAGTACTTGTAATTATCATGAGATATTACTGGTGCCATACCCCACAAATCACTATGTATGATATCAAAAGGTTTGAGAACTTTTGGTGTATGAGTTGGAAATGGAAAAGTTTTACTCTTTCCAAGTTTACAATAGCTGCAATTAAATTGAACATCACTAAAAGATGGTGACTTTTTATTTCCAAGCAAACCAGAATTTTGCAAATCAAAAAGTACATGAGAGTTTGGATGTCCAAGACGTTTATGCCATGCTTGGTACTCAACATGAACAGAATTACAGGTAACAAAAGGTAAAGGAAAACACGGAGATAAAGAAAATTGGAAAGGGAAAAGACATCCCACTTTAGGCCCTCTTATTATCATCTTCCCTTATTTCTGATCCTGCACAACACAACTAGATTTAGAAAATTTCACTTCACAATTATTGTCAACCAATTTACCAACAGAGATAAGATTAGTCGTAAGGCCAGGAGAAACATAGACATCAGTAATAGAGGAAGAAATATCACCCGTGGCTGTGATAGGTAAATGATTGCCATCAGCGGTATGAATGTTAAGATTTCCAGAATATTTGTGTACATTGGTAAGGAAATGAGCATTATTTGTCATATGATGGGAAGCCCTAGAATCAAAGTACCAAGTGGGTGATCTAGGTAAGGATTTACCTGAGATTCCTAAAGCGGAGAATGCAGATATAATCATCTGCTGGATCATTTCAGGAGTTATAGTTTGAGTGGGAGCATGATCACTTTATGGCAGATTTGTTGTATTCATAGGACTGCTAGCACTAGAAGAGCCAATGGAGGCAGTATATGCTGTTTCAGATTTCTTGGGAGGTCGAGTAGGGCATTCTTTGATGATGTGGCCATCCTTTTTGCAATAGTTGCAAAATTTTTGGAACAATTTGAAGCATAATGTCCAAATCCTTCACAACAGTAACATTGAATATTTTTCAGGTCCTTGCCTCTTGGCTTGCCTTGTGCTGCATAAGCCATGGGAATAGTGGTGGATTTTTGTTGTTCCATAGAGGTCTGAGTAAGAAGACGTTGTTCTTCGCGAAACAGATCATTGAGACATGTGTCTAAGGAGGGGACTGGTTCTTGATTCATGAGGCTGGACCTGGCACTTTCGAATTCAGGTCTCAATTTCATAAGAAATTGGTCCCTCTGAGTAGTTTCATGGACAGTTTGAACAGAACTTAGCCCTTCTGAAGGTAAAGTAGCATAAATTATATCTGTATATTCAGCCCAAAGATTCATGAAACTAGAGTAAAAATCAGAGATTGAGAGATTTTCCTGTTTGATGCTAGCTAATTCATGTTTAATCTGAAATTGACGGGCTGTATTATTTTGACAATAGAGCTTCTCCAGGTACTTCCACATTCTAGCTGCAGTCTTGAAAGGTCTAAGATTCAAGATTATGTTGTATTCTACAGACCTTAGAATCAATGCCATGATTTGAGCATCCTTAACCTCCCACTTGGCACGCTCATTGTTCTTTGCTATTCAGCAGGGGCAGGTTTGCTGCCATCAATATGGTCCCATAGATCCTTGCCTTTGACAAATATCTTGAATTGGAACGCCCAGGCTGCATAATTCTTGCCATTAAAACGAATCAAGAAGGTTTCATGTTTGTCTGAAGACATGATGCTAGGAGAGTTTGAATAAGATGAGACGAACACGAGAGCCAAAAATCAGAATTCTAAGAACAGAGGACTGGACTAAGGTTGAGATGAAAAAAGAGGACAAGAAATCAGAATTGTGGCTCTGATACCATGACAAAGTTTCAATAGAGATTTATGCCAGGAAAAAACATGTCCTGTTCTGTTAGAGAATTCTCATTTAAATAGGAAGAATACAAGCTGCAAATCAGCCTTAACAAACTAAAAGATACAAATCTGTCTAAATAAGAAAAGAATAAAGTATTTACACCTATAAATATATACAAGGGAGAAATCTATAGGTATTAATTAATTGATTTATTCCCCCAATCAAGGCATTAAATTCCCCCAATCAAGACATTAATAAATTGACACTGATGTAGCTGGATTGGTTTCTTAATGCAAGGTTTTATTATTGATAAAAAAATAAATAAATAAATAAAATGATACTTCGTATAGAAAACCTTTTCAGTGAGCACTAATTACTATTTTCCCCTTATACTTCAAATTGATCATAAACTTCTAAAAGATCTTACGGCTGATAATTTATTATTTCTACTTATAATTTAGTTAAAATTGTTTTATTCTTCTAATAATTTTAAAAATGTGAAATAAAAAATCTGTAGTACCATGTAAATTGTTGAAAAGGAATTTTGGAAACTAATTAGCTCTTCTACATTTTTCATTAATGCAAAACTGATTTTCCCATTAAACTGGGAAATATTTTCAAAGAAACATTCAAATTGCATTTTTTGATGTACGAACAATTGTAGAGAATTTATCATCAATATCATACAACTTAATAGAGAAATTGAAAATGAGAAACGGAACAAAAGTGAATAAAATTGCTGCCACCTTTCTCATAAAATTGGACCAGTTTGAATAGCTCGTTCACATGATGACTAAAATGAGAGGACATGGTAAATAATGGAATATGGCACACTGATTCGGTCACCCGCTCAGTTTGTGCCATATATCAAAACACTAGTCCCAAAAGCCTGTTTGCTTTTTTGATAGAACAAACACCCGTCTGAATAGGATCACAACTTCACAAATAATCATGAAACGAATTAGTATTCAGGTCTTTCATTTTCGGATGTACAAAGGAACTTCCCGGAAAATATCCTACTACGGTAGCTTGTAGCAGTGGTGCCTCCGTACTTTCTATTTGTACAACCACACTTCACTTCCTCATAATCTCCTCCACGTTTGTATCCACTCATTTCATTTATCAATTTTTCCTCAAATAATCTTTTTCTCCATCGCTCCATTGCTACTACCATCTGCAGTATGCATATTTATAACTTCTTATCAAGAATGCTTTATCTTTTGTAGCTGGAGCAAGCTTGAGAAACTCACACCCGCCCATGAATTTGAGAAGCACTCTGAAAAGGAAGGGAGAAGAAAGTGGCAGAGCAATATCTGGGTGCTAATCAAGCAGCCGTTGGTGGATCAGCAGATTCTCTCAGCTCTTTGAGTTCATTGCTGATATTCTGAACAACAAAAACAACATTAATTAATTAGTCAAAGATAGTTTAATTAGCAATTATTGTATCTAGTCAGAAAGCATCCTAATTAAGCTCCCTGATTTTTTATTTCAGTTTTTGTTGATTATACCATCAATCGATTACAATCTCATAAAATTCATCAGTCATGCGTTAAGTAAACAAGTGTCTAAATCAATACATTTACCTTTGCTTTGCTATCTCAAAAGGCATAAGGAACTATGATCCACCTTTCTCCCTTTTCAGTTCCGCACCTATTCAACAGATTAATAAAATGTATAGATAAGGGTTACTCTTAACAAATGAGGAAGTTGGCAAACAATTAACGAAACTAGAATAAAGAAATCGAAGGAATTGAACTACAATCTTCATTTTCAGATCTAACGAAGAACATCCTGGAAAACTCAGATATTCAAAACGAGCAGCACGAACAGATCAACAATATAAACAAGCAATTTGGTATTCTAATCCTCTACTTACCAATTCCCATCCTCATTCTCAGGAGGGAGTTCTCGCCGGCGACATTCTGCAATCTTTGAGAATCGGTGTAGATGCCCTGAAGATCAGCTGGGGCACTCACATCTGGATCTACATGAATATTCAATTAATTAATTAATATCATCCACAACCTCATAAATATATATGCTAACTTAGTTCTTTTTCCTTTTTGATCTTAGCCATCCAAGTAAGATCTGTAAATTCAGATTTATCATGAATCACTTTTTTGTCCGCGAAATTAGTCTGATTGATCATAGTCAGACCTAATACTTGTACACTCTAGATCAGTTGTCTGGTTTCTTTTGATTTTATAACCATAGTCTTAATTAGGATTGATTAAAGAAAAAACAAGAGGGAGATTAGAATTAAGTACCTTTGTGCAGCATTTTTTGGGGTGGTTCTGGGGAAAAATCAAAGGGATAGTGAGCTTCTTTCCCTTTCTTCGTTGAGAGCAGCAAATTATCCATCATCTCTATCTCTATCCCTAAGTAAAGATATTTGTTGCAGGCAGTAAGTTGACGGACACACCAAAGCTTAATAAGATGGTATTTATAGGGCCCAATGAGGTGTCATCGTAAATTAGGGTTTTCCCAAATTCTCATTTTTTTATTCTTTTTCCTTTTCTAAATTTCTTTATATTTCCCACCTACCAACCATATACAAAAACGTATCTATACATCTTCACCTACCAAGCATATACAAAAATCTGTCTATACATCTTTTGAAATATTTGGCAATTATTTGGAATAAAATGCATATCATTTTTGTTTTTGTTATGTATCTAAAATTTCTTTCTCGAGAAAAATCGTTAATTTTATACGTGAGTATTACATATCGTAATTTTTTTGCATGCTCATTACGTACGTCTACAATTAATACTAACTAAACGTGGCATTTATATAAAGTTTACACTTGTAATACTGCATATATAATCTATTTAATATCTTAACATCATTATATGAGCATAGGAATCACACTTTCCGCTGAAATTCTTAAACTTTTGTATTGCCATAATGAGTTCTATACCTAATAGGGATAACTAAGGATGTATAAAACTAGTTCACTGAAAAATCAAAAATCCGATTTCCGAAAACCAAAATTGAATCAAGAAATAGTTATCTAAAACCGATGGGATAAGAAATAGTGGCTAGTCATTTTCAAAATCATTGGTTGACCAAAACTAAAAATTTAGATCTTTTGAATATATATGTTTGTGCATTCGCATTTCTTTGGCATATACTCATTGCTCCATATTTTTAAATGAAATCTTGATTACCTAGGTTAGTCACTTCCTCACATTTTGCTGGAAATGATTCTATAAAAGGTAAAACACAAAAAGAAATTTTATAACTAATTTGAAAAAAAAAATACAAAACCTAATTTTTATATCGTATTAAATCTTGATTACCTAATTTTTATATCTATTAATTAGTGCAATTAAAACTAGTTATTCGACACTATTACTTCTTTTTTTTTTTTAATTTTATAAGAAGCAGCCATTTTTAATTGATTTTGCATTAATTCATATAAGCACTAATTTGATAAAACTAAAATAATATTTCGTATAGGAAACCTTTTCAATGAGCACTAATTAATAGTTTCCCTTTATACTTTCAAATTGATCATACAAGAGAGACCTGGATTGTTTATGACCTCTTGGCCAGTCGGTTAATAATTTCCATGGAAAAGGAAAACCTATTCAGAGAAAACACATTAAATTAATTAAATAACAATATATTAAATTAAGATTATAATCAGCAACAATCATGTGAAGTTAGAAGCAACTCGATAGGAGTAAATATAAAATATTATGCAAACAAAAAGATAACAATTTTCAATAGAATAGAGACAATTGATCCGATTAACACGATACATTTGACACGATTAAGATTTTTGTTACATTTATATCATATGACACAAATCGTCTGATGAATGAAATATTGTTTCTCTTTAGGTTCTCATGGATCTTATCACTTGTATTAAGTTCAATATTTAAATCATAATGAGACATGTCTAGACATGGATTTGCATTCTTTTCCCTTCTGATGCTCAATTTGAATAGCTTGTTTGACTGAAAGCAAAAATGAAAAGATATTATAAGTAAGACTTTTATTCTGTTTCCCAATCCATTTTGCCGTGAACCGACGAAGCTCCATAGTCTTCCTCCTCAGTTCCATTTTCTGTTCAAGCTTCATCAGTCTCCCCTCACCTTCATTTTACGATGAACCTCCACCCCTTGGTATGGTGCGCAACTACTTCGTCACATCTTCCCTGCAATTATTATGTTTCAATACGCCAATCGCTGCATACAAAAACAAGTAGTCTCAATTACCAATCTTCAGTCAAACAAACAGTCCACTGTAGATAGAAACATTAATTTTAAATATTTGGTTCCAATTCAACAGCCAATGTAATTAATTTGAAAGATGAAACAAAACTCAGATATTTATTAACATGAGTAAGAGATAAGTTATTCTAAACCTCAACTTACCGGCGTACACCTATGACCCTAATCTTTTATAAGAGATTTCTCGCCGGCAACATTCTGCAATCTTTGACACAACTGCGTTTTCTTCATCAGTTGAAGAACTCACATCTGGACATGGAATTTTAACAAATTAATTAAAAATCATCAACAATCTGGTAAGTATATATATGCCAATTAAGTAATTTTTTCCTTTTCTTAATTAAGATCCTGCTAGATCTATCAATCAATTTTTGTCCACAAAATTAGTTTTAAATGATAATGATACTAAGAAATTATAGTTCCATTAGATCTATAGATTAGATTGCGCCATCGTCTTATTAGGATCTATAATAACCAAGAGGAAGAATTTGAATTCGATACCTTTATGCAGCGTTTTTTGTGGCCATTTTGGGAAATGCAGCTTCTTTCTCTTTCTGCGTTGAGAACCGCATATGCTCCTTTGCCATCTCTTCTTGGCCATCTCTCTCTCTCTCTTTTTCTCGCTGAGTACAGATATTTGTGGAAGAAAGTAATAGCTGAGGCGGCCATCAAGGGTAATAAGATGACATATACATTGCTAGCCTAGGTGTTAGGTGCAAATGTTATTCTAGGGTTTTCTTTCTTCTTCTTCTTCTTCTTCTTTTTTTTTTTTTTTTTTTTTGGATGAATTTTCTTTTTTTCCTTTAATTTCCTTATATATATATATATATATATATATATATATTATTACATCTAACCCCTCATTTACAAAGATATGTTTTAGCATCTTTTTTTTTATGTTTCTAAAATTTATTTGTCGAAATAATGACTAATTACATACGTAAATATTATATATTTTGTGAATTTTTGCATGTGTATTACGTTTGCAATTCATACTAAATAAACACGTATGGTACGTAAAGATTACATCTGAATGTCGATTTGTTGAATCTCGTGCTCTCGTAGTCCAAACAGGTTCCCTTTTGTGTTGGATTTAGTTCTTGTAATTGATTTGAGTCTACAATTGAAGGTCGGACATTTTAAGAGAATAGAATATTAATGAATGGGAGGAAAAAGATAGGAACAATCTGAAATTTTGAAAGGATCAATGTAAAAATTTTGAAATACACGTGTAACTTAATGGGAATTGCAATACATGTGTAGACGGAAGGTCTATTTTTTTATGAATAATATCAAAATGAAAGGATTATGCATGTATCAAATGTGATAATAAGAAAAGATTAGTGATCAAGGACCAATTGTAAAAACTGAAATTTTCAAGGGACTCACGATGCATTTTTCCATTTATGAAATTGTAACACATGTCGAAATATTATTGGTCACACACCACTTATCAAAGCATATTACACACAACAAATGGAGGGTTTAATTTTAGCAAGTAATGTGAGAATGTAAAAAAACAGGTATCCAATGTGTTAAAAAGTCAGGAGCCCAATTGCAAAAACCAAAAACTTCAAGGGTCTCGGAATGAATTTTGCAAAAAAGAAAAAAAAATAGTAAATTTTTTCTTGAAGAGTAAAAAAATTATTAACTAAATTATAGTACCAATATACTTTTTTTATAGATGTGTAGAAAGAAAGAAAAAAAAATCAGTTGGGTGATTACTTGATGTATAATTTCTCGAATTTTAAGTGTAAATTGTAAGGGAAAAGTATATAAAAAAAATACATGTAGTTTATCAGTTTTACAAATAGAGGCATGTGTTTTTAAAAACTGATAAGAAAAGATATGAGATTTTTTTTATTAGCAAACATATATCTCGTAGTTAGAAAATAAAGTCTTCTATCTAAACAAGGTCTAAAAACTATTCAATCTTTTGGATTTTCAACTCAAATTTTCCACTTTGATTGATTCGAATATAGTAAACTTTGACAATGAAGCTTTGAAATTTTCCAGGAATGCAATTTATTTTCATTAAATAACTAATAAAAGGCAAATAAATCACAAAAAAATAGAAAACTGGCATAAAAAGTTTGAAATCCTAATGAAAAATTCCTAAATAAGGTGGGTAAGTTATTCATATACTAAATGGTAAAAAATGTTGAGTGTAACAAAGGATTGAGTTAACAATGTGAACATAGGTACTTTTTACCCGATGTCTATGGAAACCTCAACTTATTTTTCCATTTATTCTCTTAATAATTTGCCCATGTTATTAAGAAATTTCCATAAAGATTTGAGTATTTTCTAGTAATAATTATATTTTTCGTGATTTTTTAATTTTTGTCATTATTTAATTAAAAAATATTTAAGCTTCTCAAAAATTGCATAACTTTATTCTCAAATTTATTGTATTCGCATCAACTAACATGCAAAATTTCAGCCCAAAATGCAAATGATGGAACAGTGTTTAGAGAGTGTATTAGATGGAGAACTCTATTTATCAAATGATACAACAACAAACCTAAGTTTGTCAACTTTTAAAATATGAACGTGCATTTGCAAATCCAGGAAACCCAACTATATTTTTTTTCTTACTTTTCTGAAATTGTAATTACACGAATGCGGTCCGAATTTTAAAATTTTTGATGTAATTCAGCTAATCTCCCAAAGCAGGAAACCAAACTTACAAATTAGTCACAGACACAGATACGACTCCAATTCCTCACCGGAGATAATGAGAGCTAATTCTCGCTGCCGGTATACGAACTGCTCCAACCTCCACCGTGCACCAGAATATGGCCAATTTCAATTCTCTCGCGACTCAGATGCCAATTTTTCTAGTAGCTAATCGTCCACTATCGGAGCCGCCAAATCCTCCGAGCTCCATACTAATCCATCCGGCTAGGCATCGTTAGTTCGTTCGATCAACTATTAACTTTTCTCTGTTGGGATTTGTCACCGGAAATCACCCGATAAAAGCGGAAGAACGCGGTGATTTCCTCAAATCCAGTCCCAGGAGCAATTGAAGTGGAAATTGAAAAACATAAAATTAAATAGAAAGGGATTAAATTTCTTACCAGAAATATCTCTTTCTAGAGATGGATGATGACTGCAGAATTCAAAATAGAATTCCTCCTCGTTCCCGTACACGAGCGCCTAACGAACACCGCACGTGCTAGCGTCGAAAAATCACAAAATTAGAGAGTGAGGGAGAGGAGGAGAATTCGGCCAAGTGGGGGCTAGGAGCTCTTGTGGCTTGGCCGAATTCTCCTTAGGGTTTTTAACCCTAGGGCTTCCAAATTCCCTTGCTGGAATTTGGGCCCAATCTGGCTCCTGTGTCTGTGTGGGCTTCCTCCTTTTAATTCAGGCCCAAGCTTATTTTAATTAGTCTGGTCTAAATTAATATCAAACCCAATTTTAATTAGCCCATGTATTTAATATATTACTCCAAGTAATATATTATTTACATTTAAATTAAAATTAGTTTGACTAATTAATTTAATCCATCAAATTAAAATTAAGTCTTCACAACACTAATTCATATGCAAACCTATACATATGAATATTTCCACCTAGGAAATAATCTCATAATTAATCCAATTAATTATGTGAAGCCAAATATTAATTTTATTATAATGATCAATCCAACCGATCCTTATAATATAATTAATATACATAGTACTCTCTCTCCAGACTGTACACTCCAAGTGTACAAGTGATTCTTTAAATCGGTGTCCAGTCGCTCAATGTGTACGATCCCGTGGGCCCATCTTTATGTTGGCAGTGGGCCTTTGGCCCGCAGACTGCAGTTGGGCTCTAGCAAGCCACTGCAGCCCCCAATTAAGATGGAGATGGCAGTCTAACTGATATCATAACCCTGTAGTTTAAACTTGTACATCCCATGTCATTTATATCGGTGTCCAACACAGAGGCATGGATTGATCACCCTCTTTTGTGTCCGGACATTAACTTGATCCCGAATGTACTGATGCTCACAAACAAGTACCAACTTGTTTGGGTGTGGCCACACTCTTATCAGTCACATTCATCAAGAGGCCGGTGATATCTTCTCAGTTGGTTACTGAGTGACAAATCCCTTCCGCATATCCATAGTATTACCATGTTCAGTGACATACCCGAAAGCACCCATACTTGGCACCCTATTACAGGCCCTTTAGGCGTACCCCTAAGTATGCGACATCACATGTAACACCATCATATGGTCAGGTCAAAGGATCCATACAAGTACTACACGAGAATCCATTGTGATACCATACCATGTGGATTACTCGTTCAGTGGATCTATCCAGTACCATGCACCCAGGCATGTACCCATTAACTTGGTTGACATTCCATGTCCAATGACCGGTAAGACACCGCCATACAACCAGGTTAATGATAGTCTGTTGTTCCATTCATTCCCATGACTGGAACAGACTACGGATCTATTCATGGTCATATCGTTAACCCTATCCATGGTCTTACTGCTAAGTGCATGACACTAGTCGTCATGGATATGGATATGTCCATTGGATACTTCATTTACTATACTGCACAAGATAAATATAATAAATGAATTGATGCCTTTATTAATGACACAAATAAGTACAACACATAAATCCAATAAATGCATAGTACAAATACAAGGACCAATGCCTTGGGACTAGGGCATTTCCAACAATCTCCCACTTGCACTAGTTCCAACTAGGCATGAGCCTAATCCCTATAGATCTAGTATGACCCTCGTGCTTGGGCTGGGCCAGCGCCTTGGTCAATGGATCTGCGACATTATCCTCGGTGTCCACTCTGTGCAATGCAATGTCACCTCTCTCCGCGATTTCTCGTATGAGGTGAAACTTTCTAAGCACGTGCTTTGTGTTCTTGTGTGACCGGGGCTCCTTAGCTTGTGCGACGGCCCCATTGTTGTCACAGAAGATATCGACTGGGTCCTGGATAGTTGGCACTACTCCCAACTCAGTGATAAACTTCTTCATCCACACAGCTTCCTTAGCTGCATCACACGCAGCGATGTACTCAGCTTCTGTTGTAGAGTCCGCTATGGTTGGTTGCTTTGAGCTCCTCCAGCTTACAGCAC
The DNA here is from genome assembly GCA_039660915.1 of Euphorbia tirucalli. Lineage (NCBI taxonomy): Eukaryota > Viridiplantae > Streptophyta > Magnoliopsida > Malpighiales > Euphorbiaceae > Euphorbia > Euphorbia tirucalli. The sequence continues at coordinate 17,508,547 of CM077633.1, read as the reverse complement.
CACCATTTAGCAAGAATACATACCCTGACTGCGATTGGTACTCATCTTGGTCTGTCTGGAAGCTTGCATCAGTATACCCAGTAACTGATAGCACTTCCTGACCTCCATACACCAAGAAGCTATCCTTAGTCCGGTTAAGGTACTTGAGGATTGCCTTGACAGCTTTCCAGTGATCCTCCCCGGGATCCTGCTGGTATCGGCTCGTCATACTCAGTGCAAAGGCGACATCAGGTCTCGTACACAACATGGAGTACATAATTGATCCAATGGCCGAGGCATATGGAACCAATTTCATGTTCTCCCTGTCCTCCCTTGTTTTAGGACAGTTCTTCTTACTAAGTTTCAGCCCATGGCCCATCGGCAAGAAACCTTTCTTAGCCCGGTCCATGCTGAATCTTTTCAGAACTTTGTCAATGTACGAAGCCTGACTTAGGCCCAGAAGCCGATTTGATCTATCCCTATAGATCCTGATCCCTAGGATCATCTCAGCTTCGCCTAAGTCCTTCATTGCGAAGCACTTACTCAGCCACTGCTTTACCCCTTGCAGTGTAGGTATGTCGCTTCCAATGAGTAGGATGTCGTCTACATACAGTACCAAAAATGTGACAATGCTCCCACTAGTCCTCTTATACACACAAGGCTCATCTAGATTCTGTATGAAACCATATTCCTTTATGGCCTCATTGAATCTTAGGTTCCAACTACGGGATGCTTGCTTCAGTCCATAAATGGACCTTTGAAGTTTGCATACCCTTCCCGGATACTTAGGATCGACAAAACCCTCAGGTTGTGTCATGTACACATCCTCGAGCAGCTTTCCATTAAGGAAAGCGGTTTTGACATCCATTTGCCACACCTCATAGTCATACCATGCGGCTATGGCCAGTAGTATCCTGATGGATTTGAGCATGGCTACTGGTGAGAAAGTTTCATCATAGTCTATCCCATGGACTTGTCTGAAACCTTTCGCAACCAGACGCCCCTTGAAGGTATTATCAGCTTTTAGCTTATAGCACCACTTGCAACCTATTACCTTAGCACCCGGAGGTGGATCAACCAAGTTCCAAACTTGGTTATCGTACATAGATTGCATTTCTGCCTCCATGGCTTTACGCCAATTTGCAGACTGTGGGCTAGCCATAGCCTCTTGGTAGGTTTTTGGTTCTTCTTCATCCCAGATGAGAAGAGTTTGATCATCGGTGACGAGGAAACCATACCTCTCCGGTTCCCGACGATCCCTACCAGACCTTCTAGGTTCTTGTGTGGCCTGGGTCGGTGCCTCCACTTGTGGAAGCTCCACCTGGGCCTCCGAGCTATCCTCTTCAGGAGCTTGTGGACCTTGAACTTCCCTGAGTTCAACGTTGCTCCCACTACCTTTCTTGGAAAGGAACTCCTTTTCCAGAAAGACCCCCTTCCTTGCCACGAACACCTTGTTCTCAGCGGGGTTGTAGAAGTAATACCCTTTGGTTTCCCTAGGGTAGCCCACAAACAGGCATTTATCGGTTTTGGGCTCCAGCTTGCCACTAGTCAATTTCTTGACATGTGCCTCGCATCCCCAAATCCTTAGGAAAGACACATTGGGCTCCTTGCCCGTCCATATCTGATATGGGGTCTTTTCCACTGCCTTGGTCGGAGTATTGTTTAAAATGAGAGCTGCTGTCTCGAGGGCGTGTCCCCAGAAGCTAATTGGGAGAGATGCTTTACTCATCATTGAGCGGACCATGTCCAACAAAGTCCTATTCCTCCCTTCGGACACCCCATTCCATTGTGGTGTTCCGGGAGGAGTGAGCTGTGGAACTATTCCATGCTCTCTCAGGTATGAGTCAAACTCTAGGCTCATATACTCACCGCCTCGGTCCGACCGAAGGGTTTTGATATTTCTACCTAGTTGGTTCTGTACCTCGTTCCTAAATTCCTTGAACCTATCAAGGGTCTCGGACTTGTGTTTCATCAGATAGACGTAGCCATATCTGCTGAAATCATCCGTGAACATGACGAAGTACAGATGCCCACCTCTGGTCGCTGCGCTCATAGGTCCACATACATCTGAATGTATTAGGTCCAACAAGCCAGTGGCCCTTTCAGCCCTCTTGCTAAAAGGCGCCTTAGTCATCTTGCCTCTTAAACATGATTCGCATGTATCAATTGACTCCAAGTCAAATGACCCTAGGACTCCAGCTTTGTGAAGCCTAGCTATGCGCTTCTCATTTATATGGCCAAGACGACAATGCCATAGGTAGACTGGATTAAGTTCGTTTGGCTTAACCCTTTTCGTGTTTATGTTATAGATGTGATTGGTTTCATTTAAGTCCAAGACATACAGGCCGTTATTTAATAGAGCATCTCCATAAAATAACCCTTCTCTAGATATTGAAATTCGACCATTTATTATAGAAAATTCAAATCTAGACATGTCCAACATTGATACAGAAATAATATTCCTGCACATAGCAGGTACAAAGTAACAATGTTCCAAAATTAAAACCAATCCGCTGGGCATCACTAGGTGGTATTCGCTGATCTCTATGGCAGCAACCCTTGCTCCATTCCCGACCCGCAAGTCCACCTCCCCCGACCCCAGCAACCTTCTGTTTTTAAGTCCCTGCACATTGCAACAAATGTGAGAACCACATCCAGTATCCAATACCCAGGATGTTGAAACAGTAAGGTTAATATCTATAACATAAATACCTGAAGAGGACGCACCTTGGCCCCTTCTCTGCTCTCCCATCAGCTTGGGACACGATCTCTTCCAATGGCCCGCCTGTCTGCACCCGAAACAGACGTCCTCAGGACCTGCCTTTTGTTGGCCTTTGGGTTGGGCCTTGGCCTTCTTGGCTTTGGCCTTCTTGACCTTGGCCTTGGCCTTTTCCTTGGCCTTACCCTTAGCAAGAGGAGCGTTCCCCTTGTTAACCAACAGCACCGGCGGAGTCTTCTTGATCGACTGCTCAGTAAGCTTAAGCATCCCATGCAGCTCCCTGACAGTACGGTTCATCCCTTGCATATTATAGTTTAGGATGAACTGATCGTAAGAATCCGGTAAGGATGCCAGGATCGTGTCCACCGCCAACTCTTGAGAGATAGGCGATCCGAGACGGGCCAAAGTATCCAAATAGCCCTTCATCTTGAGCACGTGAGCACTCACAGATGTCCCGGCCCCCATCTTACAAGAGTGGAATGCCTTATTGGTCAGGTACCTTTCCTGACGAGCTTGCTCCTGAAACATCTCATTGAGAGTTGTTATCATAGCATAGGCTTGATGGTCCATAAACTGCTTTTGCAGTTCGGGGACCATGCATGCCAACATAAGGCACGTCACATCCCGGTTGTCCTTGACGTGCGCCTCGTATTCCGCTAGCTGTGCAGCCGTTGGATTACGTCCCTGAGGCGCAGCCGGCACAGGCCTTTCCAGCACATACTCTTTGGACTCTTGTCTTAGAACTATCCTCAAGTTCCTAGACCAGTCCAAAAAGTTAGGACCGGAAAGCTTGTCCTTCTCAAGAATCGATCGCAGTGATAAGGTATTAGTGTTTGCCATTTGGGTGTTTCTACACAGAAAAACATTTAGAGTGTTAATAAAGGGCTTTACTTTGTTGTTCCCATATAAAATTAATAATGAATCAAGTTATTAATTTAACCGAGTTGTTGGGCTCATGGGCCGAGATCCATATTTCATTAAGATATAGCCAAACGAGGGTTTGGTACAACTACACCTTAACTATTTAGGTAGGAACGCCGTCCAATCCCAACCTAGGGACTCTCGGTTTGATGGGCTTGTTGGCACTTACCCATCTGTGCTTAGGGCCAGGAGAATCCTACTACCCATGCTAAGTCAAAACCTCCATCCAAGTGTTAGAGTATCCCATACTCTAACCCAATACAAAGTGACAATACTCCAGTGCATCCTGCGAGGGCATGGTCTACAACTGGCCTATTCCCACCTCGATTCGGTTTTGGATGAGGGAAGCACTTTTAAGCGACTTAGTAATTTCCATTTGGTTATTAGATTCAATTATAACGGCTTACATACATAAAGCGGGTGAATGAGCTATATTTAACATACATTCATACATGCAAAAGAATATATTAAAATGATTAAACAAAATTAAAATGGACTGCTATGGGCCTATATTACATCCTAATATAATTCTAGTAAACCTATACTAGAAATACATATTAGGTGGGCCTCCTCCTTCTCTTTCTGGGCTTGCACCTCCATTTGGGCTTGCACCTCCAATTGGGCTCACCACTCCATGGGCTTCTTCTTTTACAAATTTTACAGTATTTAACTTAAATAAAATAAAATTACATTAAAAGAAAACGACACGCAGGCCGTATTTACCCAAAAGAAAAATACAACCCATCTCGTAAAAGGCCCAATAGCATCCAATAATACATTCATTCAACCATACATATGCATCCAATACATACAATTCAAAAGCATGTCAAAATGCATGATTTAAGCCCATTTAAATTATGTCAAAGCCATTATTAGGAAATCGCCAATTTTGGCCCACCACGGTTCTAACCCTTAACGGGCTTTGGGCCTCCAGCCCAGGCAGTCCAACTGCTCCCACTAGAATTGGGAAACCATGGGTCCAATTTAGCCATCCGAGTAATTGTGCCAAAATTACCCGAACCAATTTCCATTAACCACATTAATTTCCAAATTAATGTCACATGAACGAAATTCAAAATCATCCAAGAAACCATGCGCATTTAAATTACATAAATTTAAACACACGAATTTTAAAACCAATTAAAATTTCAAAAATGGGCCCTGGACCCAAAACCCCGCAAAATCCAAAAAACTGGGCCCGGCCCGCTGCAGCTAGGGCAACAGAGTTGCCCTAGCAGCAGCAGCCACTGCCCAGCAGTGGCTGCCGCCTGCAGCGGCACTGCCTGCCCAGCAGCAGCCCGCTGCTGCGGCAACTGTTGTCCAGCAGCGGCTGCTGCTACGCCTCCCGCCGCGTGCGGCGGCCGCCGGCGGTGATTCCGCCGCCGGCAGCCCCGCCGCCGGGAGGCCGATTTTTTTTTTTTTATATAAACAGAATAAAATCAAATAAAAAAAAAATACCCAATCAATCACCATCCATAGCAATTCACCAAGAATCACAAAATACACAATAAAATTAAACTAACATAAACCTATATGCAAATTTAATTTTCATTGCATAAAACATATGGGAAAAATCATAAAACCCATACCAAGAATCCCAATCAAAAACATCCAATTTCAAAACAGGGATTCAACCAAATTAATCAATTTCCACGGATCAAAAGCCTGCTCTGATACCACTGTTGGGATTTGTCACCGGAAATCACCCGATAAAAGCGGAAGAACGCGGTGATTTCCTCAAATCCAGTCCCAGGAGCAATTGAAGTGGAAATTGAAAAACATAAAATTAAATAGAAAGGGATTAAATTTCTTACCAGAAATATCTCTTTCTAGAGATGGATGATGACTGCAGAATTCAAAATAGAATTCCTCCTCGTTCCCGTACACGAGCGCCTAACGAACACCGCACGTGCTAGCGTCGAAAAATCACAAAATTAGAGAGTGAGGGAGAGGAGGAGAATTCGGCCAAGTGGGGGCTAGGAGCTCTTGTGGCTTGGCCGAATTCTCCTTAGGGTTTTTAACCCTAGGGCTTCCAAATTCCCTTGCTGGAATTTGGGCCCAATCTGGCTCCTGTGTCTGTGTGGGCTTCCTCCTTTTAATTCAGGCCCAAGCTTATTTTAATTAGTCTGGTCTAAATTAATATCAAACCCAATTTTAATTAGCCCATGTATTTAATATATTACTCCAAGTAATATATTATTTACATTTAAATTAAAATTAGTTTGACTAATTAATTTAATCCATCAAATTAAAATTAAGTCTTCACAACACTAATTCATATGCAAACCTATACATATGAATATTTCCACCTAGGAAATAATCTCATAATTAATCCAATTAATTATGTGAAGCCAAATATTAATTTTATTATAATGATCAATCCAACCGATCCTTATAATATAATTAATATACATAGTACTCTCTCTCCAGACTGTACACTCCAAGTGTACAAGTGATTCTTTAAATCGGTGTCCAGTCGCTCAATGTGTACGATCCCGTGGGCCCATCTTTATGTTGGCAGCGGGCCTTTGGCCCGCAGACTGCAGTTGGGCTCTAGCAAGCCACTGCAGCCCCCAATTAAGATGGAGATGGCAGTCTAACTGATATCATAACCCTGTAGTTTAAACTTGTACATCCCATGTCATTTATATCGGTGTCCAACACAGAGGCATGGATTGATCACCCTCTTTTGTGTCCGGACATTAACTTGATCCCGAATGTACTGATGCTCACAAACAAGTACCAACTTGTTTGGGTGTGGCCACACTCTTATCAGTCACATTCATCAAGAGGCCGGTGATATCTTCTCAGTTGGTTACTGAGTGACAAATCCCTTCCGCATATCCATAGTATTACCATGTTCAGTGACATACCCGAAAGCACCCATACTTGGCACCCTATTACAGGCCCTTTAGGCGTACCCCTAAGTATGCGACATCATATGTAACACCATCATATGGTCAGGTCAAAGGATCCATACAAGTACTACACGAGAATCCATTGTGATACCATACCATGTGGATTACTCGTTCAGTGGATCTATCTAGTACCATGCACCTAGGCATGTACCCATTAACTTGGTTGACATTCCATGTCCAATGACCGGTAAGACACCGCCATACAACCAGGTTAATGATAGTCTGTTGTTCCATTCATTCCCATGACTGGAACAGACTACGGATCTATTCATGGTCATATCGTTAACCCTATCCATGGTCTTACTACTAAGTGCATGACACTAGTCGTCATGGATATGGATATGTCCATTGGATACTTCATTTACTATACTACACAAGATAAATATAATAAATGGATTGATGCCTTTATTAATGACACAAATAAGTACAACACATAAATCCAATAAATGCATAGTACAAATACAAGGACCAATGCCTTGGGACTAGGGCATTTCCAACATTCTCGCATTCCTCCCTTGTTTCTTTGAGAACTCATCTGATCTCCTCCACCAAGGAAATAACCCAAGTAATCGCTTTCCTCCTTCAAAAACTCCATTGTCCCTCAATGAAACTTGATGACGATTTGTTCATAGTTTTAAAGTCCCTAAAGTGCCCCTACAAGAAGGTAACCAAATCTATTCTTCGTGCTGCTAATACTCGATTCCACTGGCATTCAATTCTTGCAACAATCCACTGGCTAGTCGAGATCGCCATACATAAGGAGCATTTAGCGGCCAATTCAAGGTCCTTTTTGGATAATAACATTATGCTTGTTTATGCATTCAATAGTCATTTACATTATATCCGAGGAGATTATGATTCAGCGGAGGCATTACATAGAGAGTTCATGCAGAAGATGGAGAGGAAAAGGGATAGTATGCTTAAAAGGGTTAAGATTTTGAAGGCAGAAACTAATGAACCTAAGGCCAAAGCGGACGGGCAGAAAGCTGAGCCAACGGAATGGAAGAAGTTAGAGGATTAGAGGAGTTTGTTAGGGAAGGATATGAGAAAGTACGATGCTATGATTTCACAATACAATCAAATGTATTGGGGCCGAGAAAAAGGCGATGGAGGACAAAAGGAAAGAGTTGGAGATGAAGGTGGAGGAGAAGAGAAGGATTGATGGGGAGAATGAGGAGTTGAAAAAGACTATGTGGATGGGTAAAGGTTTAATGGTAGGGATGCTGAGAGATTGAAGAGTGAGCTGCAGGCGATGGAGAGAGATATCAAAGAGGCAGAGACTGCAAGGAATTCATGGGAAGAAAAAAAGCATTTTCTTGATGCAACAAATTGACTAAAGCTTAAAGAAGTTGAGACCATTGCAATGGAGTGTAACCAGGCTGTTTGGAGGTTTTCTTTTGAACATTATGTCATTCTTTTGAATTTCTTTGTCTCTTTGTTTCGTTCTTAAATCATTTGGTGGAACATATAAAGATATGTGTGATTCAAAACAAGAAATGTCACTCTTCTTATACTTCCGAAACTGCTCCATGATTGAATTAATTGAGGTTGGAGTAGTTTATTGAGTAATTTTATTTTAGTGGTTTTGAACATTACATTGTTATGGCCTTAATTAGGTTTTTGCAATCAGGTAAACTAGCAAATTGTTCATGATTTAGTGTTGAAATTGTAACATCATGTTTTTAATGTTTATACTAATATCTTGTTTAATATGTGAACAAATGCTAATAATTTAATTTTTCAAACACATATGTAAAAAATGTTTTTGTCTTTGATTACTTTAGATTAAAGCTTGGAAATGGGATTCACTATGAGGTCAATGCTAAGGGGGCCACAACTACTGATGTCGTGGGGATTGATTATGATAGAGTATAAGGATAACTATGATTGTATTCCTATTTAATCTATGATTGTATTCCTATTTAATCTCTTGTTGTATAGTCCTATTAGGACTCCTCCTAGTTAGGCTAACCCTTATGTATATATATGCATCTTTACTCTAATAACAAATCACGGTTTCTCTCAATCTCTACATGGTATCAGAGCTAGCTTTAGCTTAAAGAAAACCCTAATCCTAATTCTTTCTTTTTTCTGCCAAATCTCCTTCTCAAACCCTAATTTTTATTTCGGCCACTATGTCTTCCTCCTCAGTCGCTGACCTGTCATCCGCCTTCGTGGCTGCCTTCTCGTGTACCTCTATGGCAGTGCCTCTTTTTGCCTCAGTGGCTCCTATCGGCTCCTTTTTCGGCGTGCCCATTATGTCTACGCCGCTCACTAATGCCTTGCTCATAAATACGGATTCTCTTGTTCAAACCGGCGGTTCTTCATTCAACAACAGCTTCATGTCTCCATCAATTTCTCTAGTCACATTTAATCCTGCCCCAGTGGTTCAGATCTCCAATAAATTAACTCCAAGCAATTATCTTTTGTGGAAATTACAAATTCTACCTATGCTACGTGGTTGTGGTCTTTCTCATCATATTTTTGGCACTTCTCCTCCGCCTCCCAAATCTTTATCCGATGGGTCTGATAATCCTATTTACCTGGCTTGGGAACAGCAGGATCAACAGGTTCTTAGTTGGATTGTTTCGTCTGTCTCGCCTTCGATTATGCCTCAAATCATTGGCTCCAACACCGCTCGTGATGCATGGAACAAATTAGCGGCTACATATGCCTCTAGTTCAAAGGCTCAGATTCGTAACCTTCGTGATCAATTGCACTCTCTCTCTCAAGGTACTGATGATATTGCTACTTATGTTCAAAAAGCAAAATCTGTTGGTGATCAATTAGTTGCTTTAGGCTATTCGGTTCCGGAAGAGGACCTTATTATTTTTTACTTGCTGGATTGACTAATGATTATCACCTCTTTATTCGTACTCTTAAAACTAAACTTGAACCTATTGGATTTGATGATGTGTATGGAATGTTACTCTCTGAGGAATCTTATTTAAAAAGGGCCAAACAATGAACTAGTGGGGATGGCATCCTACCAACAGCTCATTATTCGGTTCATGGGCAGTAAAATCAGCCCACCTCAAGCCGTGGTAGGGGTCGTGGTTGTAGTTCCAACCGAGGCCGTGGTGGCCGTTTCTCCTCTCAATCTCGTTTTTCTCAGTCTTATGGTGGTTCTCAAGGTGATCAGCCCCGTTCTGATTGAATTTGCTACAATTGTCGCGGCAATAGACACTTGGCTAATGTTTGTCCCTCACCCAAACAAAAACATAGCAATGACAATTCCTCTCCTAGTTCATACATGACTACAACCGAAACCCCACCCACCACCGATAAATCTTGGGTCGTGGACTTGGGAGCAACTCATCATCTCACTCATGATCTTGATACTCTTGCTATCCGTTCTGAATATCAGGGTCCTGAGGAAGTCCAACTTGGTAATGGGTCTAAACTTAATATCTCTCATGTTGGTAGTTCGAGTTTTTATTTTAATGATACGTTGCTTCGTTTTTGTAATATTCTTTATGTTCCTCGTACTACTCAAAATTTATTGTCTGTTTATGCTTTAACTAACTCTAACCCAGTTTCTGTTGAATTTTTTGCCACTTATTTTGTCATTAAGGATTTGGCAATGAAGCAGGTTCTGTATTGCGGCCAGAGTCATCAAGGGCTCTACTCTATGTGTCTTACACCTCCAGTCTCAATTAAAGCTAATTTTGTTTCTTTATCTAGTTGGCATGCTCGCTTGGGCTATGCCGCCAAACCTATTGTCTCTAAAGTTTTACATTCTAATAAAATTTCAGATTCTTCTAGTTCCAATAAATCTTTGTGTGATGCTTGTTGTTTAAGTAAAGTCCATAAGCAACCATTTATTTTATCCACTTTCCATGCTACTCAACCTCTTCAACTTGTTTGTTCTGATGTTTGGGGTCCTGCCCTTATTACCTCTTATGATGGCTATGCGTTTTATGTTATCTTTTATGATCACTATAGCAAATACACATGGTTCTATCCAATGAAACACAAATCTGAAGTGCTGTCCATTTTTAAATCCTTTAAATCTCTTGTTGAAAATTATTTTGACACTAAGATAAATATGTTTCAATCTGATTGGGGTGGTAAGTTTCCAGCCTTAACCAATTTTTTACGAGAGCATGGGATTACACAGCGGGTTTCTTATCCGTATACCCCCGAACAAAATGGGTGTGCGGAAAGGAAACGTCGCCATATAGTTGAAACTGGTTTGGCCTTACATACCCACGCAAAAGTTCCCTTGAAATAATGGAATAAAGCCTTTGAGTATGTTGTCCATATTATAAATCGCTTGCCTATGCAACAATTAAATTATGAGACCCCCTTTCATCGTTTATTTGCCATAGATGTTGGTTATTTTTCTCTTAAAATTTTTGGCTGCTTATGTTATCCTTGGTTGCGTCCATACACTAAGCATAAATTGGAGTCTCGTTCTCTTCCTTATGTGTTTTTTGGATATAGCAACATTCATAAGGGTTATCAGTGTTTTCATATTCCTTCGGGTCGTCTTTATATCTCACGCCATGTTATTTTTTATGAATAGGTTTTCCCATTTGCTAATTTTTCTGATGAGTTGTCTCCGCTGTCAACCACTCTGCCTTCCGACCCTGGCATCCAGATTTTTTATCCTGCTGGTCCTTAACCCTAACCTCACCTGCGATTACCGAAACCACCCATACAGCTGCCCACTCTACCCAGTCCACCCCGTCCCCCCAGTCCACCCAGTCTCCCCAGTCCACCTAGTCCGCCTGGTCTGCCCAGTCCACCCAGCTCGTCTTGGTCCAGCCCACCTTCACCCAAACAGTCACCCAGCTCCTCCTGTACCCGCCTGCCCAGACCGAATCAACCCAGTCCCATTTTCAGCCTGCCAAACGAAGAACTAGCCTCTCTCCTTCCATCCGAGTCCAATTTGACATTGCCAAGTCCGTCTATTGCTGTTGATTTTATTGGTTATGGTCATTTACAAGCTGATCCTCTTGCTGTTCCTCCATCTCCACCGAGAAGAATGATGACACGGTTACAAACAGGTTCCTTGCCGGGTAGGCCCAAGCAATTTTCCAGCATTATTCAGTCTCAAGAGCTTGAACCCGCTAGTTTTTCACAAGCAAATAAGATTACTCATTGGCGACAGGCCATGGAAGAGGAATTTAATGCTCTTATTCGGAATGGGACGTGGCAACTTGTTCCCCCTAGTACTAAGCACAATTTGGTGGGTTGTCAGCGGGTTTATAAAATCAAGCGTCATCCTAATGGCTCTGTGGAATGCTATAAAGCTCGCCTTGTGGCCAAAGGTTATACTCAATGCCCTGGTCTTGATTATGTTGATACTTATAGTCCTGTGGTGAAACCCACTACTATCGGGGTGATTTTCTCTGTTGCTGTGTCTCTCAATTGGTCTGTTATACATATGGATATGTCAAATGCCTTTTTACATGGGACTTTAGAGGAACGGTGTTTATGGCTCAACCCCCTGGCTTTGTTAATCCTCTTTTTACCGGATCATATCTGCTTGCTTAAGAACTCACTGTATGGCTTGAAGCAGGCTCCTCATATGTGGCATAAATGTCTGACTGATGTTTTGAGCACACTCGGTTTTCAAGGGTCAAAATCGGATACATCATTGTACTGCTATGCTAAAGGCCATATTTGACTTTTTTGTTTGATCTATGTGGATGATTTGGTGCTCACTCGAAAATCTACATCCGGCTTTGTTGTTTATCTTGGCTCCAATCTAGTTTCTTGGTGTTCATGGACACAGAAGGCAGTTGCCCGTTCTTCAACTGAGGCCGAGTATCACTCCTTGGCTGGTGTTTCTTCTAAACTTCAATGGATCCGTATTCTACTTCAGGAGATTGGTTTTTGGCTTCCTATGCCTCCTCGGGTTTGGTGTGATAATCTGAGTGCTACTTATCTCACTGCAAATCCAATTTTTCATGCACGTAGTAAGCATTTGGAAGTTGATTTTTTCTTTGTTCGTGATCAAGTCAGTCGTAAACAGCTACAAGTCCATTTTGTTTCTTCTCAAGATCAAATCACCGATGGGCTCACCAAGTCATTGAGTAAAGCAAGTTTTCTTCATCTGTGTGGCAAGTTGAACTTGACTTCTCGCCCCGTTCAACTTGGGGGGGAGTGATAGAGTATAAGGATAACTATAATTGTATTCGTATTTAATCTATGATTGTATTCCTATTTAATCTCTTGTTTTATAGTCCTATTAGGACTCCTCCTAGTTAGGCTAACCCTTATGTATATATATGCATCATTACTCTAATAACAAATCATGGTTTCTCTCAATCTCTACAGATTACAAGTCTATAGTTAAGCCTCGGCTTCAATCACTTGCTGATAAGATAAAGAGAAGTTCTATAGAAGAAGAGTTTAAATCACTTCAACAAGAGTCGGTAGAATTTGACTGCTAAGGTTGAGGACAAAAGAAATCAAGTTGCTGCCCTTCAATCTTATATTGACCAAGTATGTACAATCAATCTTTTTTTATGAACTGCTGCAATTGATGGATTCTTGACTTTTTTGTCATGGTAGTTCTTTCTAATATTATCAATGAGCTTTTATAATTTGTTTTTCATCGAGGATGTGTTCTGAAATCATATGAAAGTTTTCTGAGCAAATGGAGAACTTTTTCGAGTTCCTCGCTCTTGTATTGAAACTTGATTTTGACTCCTCATTCCATTGATCAATCATTGCATGATTAGTTCTATAATATTGTATATATGAAAGGAAACTGTTTTGAAATTTGATTTGCAAAGAAAAACTTAATATAGTTTTGTGAGGGAATCCAAGTGGGAATAAGACGTGAAATAGAGGTGAATGAAAATGTTTAGGGACATGATTTTTTTTTTTTTGACTGGAAAATTCAATGGGACTTCATTAATCAAGGTCTTGCAATAACAACTTTACAATCTCAGGAGGAGGAGAGTGATAGAGAGAGGGAGTAGTCAAATTCAGCCCTATAGCTGCTAAAGGATGAGCAACATTATTTGCGCTATGACGAACAAAAGAAAGAGTACAATTGGCAAAGGAGGAAGGCAATTGCTTACAATCATCTACCACTAAACCTAAAGCTGAAAAATCAACCACACTCTGACCTCTAAGTGCTTGAATAACAGTTAACAAATCTCCCTCTATCGAAATTGACATGGTAAGGAACTTCAACCAGCTTAGCGCTTCACGACACAACATGGCCTCAGCTACCGCAGGATCCAATTGCCCCTGAAAGCAAGATGTACGAGCCGCCACAAAATTTCCTACCACATCCCTGACAAGCAACCAAAACCAACAACATTCCGGTGCATATCGATGGAGGCATCAAAATTGCACTTCCATCCCACTCTTGCCGGTTCCCAACGTGTCTAGAAAGAAGAAGAAGCAATAACTGAGTGATCTTGAGCATTTCTCCATTCATGAACCATTCAAGACCTATTGATAACTATGTTCAAGGGGTGAAAAGACTTGTTGTGCCTAACGACTTAATTACGGGCATACCAAAAATACCACACAATACCAACCACTAGCCCTGCAGTCTCGAGACCAAAAGTACTAACAACATCACTCCACCAAGCCGCAACATTACTAGCCGAGCTTGAGAAGGACGACCCCAGAAAAGAGGCAATCCACACCCATCTAGCAAACTCACAGTCAACTAAGCTGTGAAAAGTTGTCTCTTTATGTATTTGACACCACAGGCAAAGACCTACAATTTCAACCCTTCTGCTACGCAAATTGGATAACGAGGGAAGAACATTAAGACAAGCCCTCCACATAAAGAACATAAATTTCCTTGGAACCGTTAAATCCTATATAACTCGCCACCAATATTGTTGGATATCATAATTTGGTAGTGGGTGTTGTGACATAAGCCAATAATAGGCAGATTTCATTGAATACTTCCCCTTCTGATCAAATTTCCAAATGAGCTTATCCTCCACATGATGATTTTATTACCTGTTTAAAGACTGTGCTTTACACCATTTGTGAAAAATCACATATGCTTTACAAAAGGAATTTTATTGATGGTGTTAATCTTTTCTAACGTGACACGTTAAATTTGTGCAACTTACTAATATGGAATAATGAGTTATTGAATTTTGATTATGTTACATGTTGAATTGATGGTGTGTCAAATGATGTTGGTCAAATTTGTTTTTTCTAAGTAACCAATATAGTTTTTTCAATAAAAAAATAGGTTTAAAGCCCAAATTGCCCCCTCAACTATTTGTCGATATTCGATTTACCCCCGTAACTACAAAATTCACCAATTCAACCCCTTAACTAATAAAAAGTTAGCAAACTGATCCCTCATGCGTGGGTGATGGACGACTTCCGTTAACGAGTGAGCTCCACTGACTTCTAACTAGTGTAAAAAAATGGAGTCTAGCGTACAAAAATTTGTCTCTCTCCTCTCACTTCATTCGTCAATGATTATAATTAAATTTTTTAAATTAAAACATTGTTCCTTCTTCCTTCATTTATCAACAGTAGTTTGAATCGCGACTCACCCAACCTTAGAGATCGATCAATCCTTCTTTATCCTTTTGCAATTCCTATCTTCTTTATCATCCTTAGAGTAATGACAAATTTTTTACAAGTTAGAAAATCTGACATGGAAGTCACTTAGGCCCACTTGTTAATAGAAGCCGTCCATTGTCCACGCACGAGGGATTAGTTCGTAGACTCTTTATTAGTTGAGGGACTGAATTGGCAAATATTATAGTTGAGGGGTAAATCGAATATCGATGAATAGTTGAGGGGGCAATTTGAGCTTTAAGTTTAAAATATACCATATTTCTCTACTTTCAAATGTACCACATACACCCTTGTTTTTTCCTACAAGTTTCTCTATCTTATTATTTTTTTTAGCAGCCCCTGTTGCCAGTGTAGACCATATTAAATTATTGATGGTGCTACAATGCTGAACCATTTATTTAACCATGATTGATCCTGAGGCATCTGCCATGACATGGCTATTGAAGGGCTACACATCATCCTTCCTTATTTACTAATATTTTCTTGGCTCTTACACACTTGACAATTAATGTTGGGTGATATACAAACTTGCTGATTCATTTGGATTCCAAAACAATTGTTTGTATGAATCAGATGAGAAAAAGAAACAGAGGAATATAACAATAGATGCGCCATGGAGGCTCATAACTTGGATATTGAGGAAAAAGAAGCTGCAAAAAAACTCAAGGTAGGCCTCCTACCTGGTTGACAATCTTCTTTTAATAAGCAAAATGATAGTTTTGATTCTTAGACTTAATTGCCAAAATGTTAAAGTTTTAGCATTCGACTTTTATTTATTTTTTACCTTTTGATTTTGTTAAAATGTATATTGATGAGTGAAAATATTACCAGATAATCATGCAAGAATTCAGCAGCTAATTGATTAAATTCTATTGAGAATAGAGAATTCATGGCTAATATTGAGCTTTTCCAGGTCTAAGGCATCGTTCAGAAAGGCCGCTGGATTCAGGAAGTCTCAAGGTAGAGCAGGAAGGAGAAGGGGAAATTGGTGTGGGCTGCAGCATGAATGGGCCAGAGTTGAGAGAAAAAGGCACGGCCCAAAAAGGAGGAGGAGATATTTTCTTATGGGAATTTCTAGATCTATCATTGGCTTCTCAAGGAAGCCATTATATTTTGTGGTTGTAAAATTTTAACTACTATTTTATTTGGGAACATGTCTCAAGGTATATTAGATTTCACTTTTTAAGGGGACTATAAATAGTTAGCTGTTTTGGGGGGTTGAGATTATTGATTGTTGTTTTAACTACTTTTTATTTTTTGCATTAATTTTAGTTTAATTCTTCTTTCAAGCTTTCTGGTTAGGAAATCTCGTTTGATGTTGATTATGTGTTGTGAGTAGGTTTCTCAACAGGCTAAAGCCAGCTTAGGTTGGTGATCTTGGGAAGTCTTTCTTGTTTTTCTTATGAATATTATGTTGAGATGATTGTGTGGTGATGTGCTTACCAAAATTACAATGATGCCTCATTGTATGTTTAGTATTCCTAATGAAACCGAGAGGAGCTTTAGGAATATGGAAAAATTCACACACACACACACACTTGCATGAGACCAAGAGGAGATTAGGGGTGTGCTAAGGGTTTCTATTTATAGTAGAATGCTTGCTTGACATAATGCATGATTACCATTGCTAAGTGAGGTCGAGAGATAAGCTTAGTTGTGGGTCATAGATCCAAGTGAGGTCGAGAGATAAGCTTGGTGAATAGAGAGCAAGAAACCATAGATCTACATTCCTTAATATATTCATAATAAATTCTAAAGAAAGATATATCGAGATTGCCTATCTAACTGGTGGAAGTCTGTGTTTTTATTATTATTGTTTTACATCTTTTGTTTTAAGCAACCTTTCTTACATTGTCTTGTATGCTTTCTAATTTTAGTTTCTATAAAGTTGTAGTTCTGATTTTATTGGAAAACCTTTATATCTGGTGGTTTATTAGGAAGTCTTAGAGTTTTCCCTTATTCCCTGTGCGAACGATACTTGTCTTGCTGCTTCTACAATTGACCTAGTACACTTGCTAGTGCATAATTTTAGGGCAACAAGTTTTTAGCACCGTTGCCGGGGAATTAACTATTGAAAATTTTAAAGATTTCTTGTAAATTCGTGTGCTTGATTTGGTGTTTGGTGTTTTGTGTAGAAATTCTCTGTTTAAGCAATCTCTTGGTGTATGAGAAAAGTAGGAATCCCTCTATTTCCTATAGATCCAGAGATTGAGAGGACTTGTAGGAGACGAAGTGGTGCTACCAGAAGAGCTTGCAGAAGACAAAGAATGGCTGAACAAAATCCACCACCTCCACCATCAGAAGGAGAGGGAGAGGTTCATCTTCCCCCTCCAAGGTAAAGACTTAAGGAATATTCGAGACCTATCACTGAGGGACACTCTTTTTGTATTGTGATACCTAATGAAGGGGACAATGTTTTTGAGATCAAAGCCTATATGATTCAAATGCTTTAAGCTGCTATTCAGTTTGGAGGATTGCCCAGAGAAGATCCAAATGCTCACATCCAAGATTTTGTGACTATGTGTAATACTTTCCGTACTAATCATGGAGTCTCAGATGATGTGATAAGATTAAAGCTTTTTCCTTTTTCACTTAGGGATAAGGCTAAAAGTTGGCTGAAAAATCTTCAACCAGGTTCAGTTACAACCTGGGATAAGATGGCACGAGTCTTTCTAACTAAGTATTTTTCGCCCGGACAAGCAATCAAGTTAAGAAACGAGGTTACTCATTTTTGCCAGCAATATGATATATCTTTGTCAGAAGCTTAGGAAAGATACAAGGAACTCCTAAGAAAAGTACCAAACCATGGATTTCCCATGTGGATGCAAATTCAGAATTTCTTCAATGGTTTGACTAATGCATATAAGATTCAAATTGAATCTGCAGCAAAGGGAGACCCAGAAGAACTGGCACTGGTAGAGCTTTATGAGTCGGTCGAAAGGTTGGTCAACACCAGTTATAAATGGCACTCAGCACGTGAAGATCGAGAAAAGACTACTGAATCAGATGCTGTTACTAAGCTTTCTAACAAAGTAGACCTGATTCTTAAACAGTTAGCAAAGCAAAATATCTCAGCTATTTCAAGTTCGAAGATTTTTTGTGAATTCTGTGGAAGTGACCATAGAAGCATTAATTGTGATATTTCACTTACTCAGGAGCAATGTGATTACATTGGAAACAATCCAAGGCAGAATAATCCAATTTTCAACACTTACAATTCAGGTTGGTGCAATCACCCTAATTTCTCTTGGAATCAGCAACCTCAAGTACCTTTCCAGCAGACTCACAGTAATTTCCAACCACATCAGTAGCCCAATCATGTTCAACAAGCTGGATCATCCTATACTTCTAAGAAATCCGAGGTTGAGGAGATGAAAGAAATGATGTCTCAAATCATGAAGTAGACTCAAGCTTACATGAAGAACATGGAGACTCAGCTTCAGCAACTTACAAACATTGTCACTCCAAAGAACAAGGGAGTCTTTCCAAGCAACACTGAACCCAATCCAAGAGAGGAGTGCAAAGCTATTACCCTTAGAAGTGGTAAGAATGTTGAGCAACCTCATAAGATGAGCATAGCTGATAAGAGCAAAGATTCAGAAGAAAAGACTGTTGAGAAGAATGAGCAGCCTAAGACTGCCCACATCACTGAGCAGCCTTTTGATACAATCAAGCAATCTAAAGTTCAACCAGAGAATGCTCAGCCAGAGCAAAGTCAAGCAACATCAAATTATATTCAAAGCACTTCTGTTCAAGATAGGCAACCTGTACATGCTTATCAACCAAGGATACCTTATCCATAAAGAGCCAAGCAACATGACATGGCCAAGCAGTTTGACAATTTTTTGGAAGTCTTCAAGAAGCTTCACATCAACATACCCTTTGCAGAAGCAATTGCACAAATGCCTTTATATGTGAGATTCTTGAAAGAACTTCTTGCTAATAAGAAGAAGTTGGAGAATGTAGCAATGGTGCAGCTTAACAGAGATTGCTCATCAATTCTTCAGAGCAAGCAACCTTTACCAACCAAGATCAAAGATCCAGGGAGTTTTTCTATACCTTGCTCTATTGGTAATCTAAATATTGAAAATGCATTGTGTGACCTAGGAGCAAGTATCAATCTTATGCCATATTACATTTACAAACAATTAGGGTTAGGAGAACCTCAACCTACTAGGGTTTCTATACAAGTTGCTGATAGAACTGTAAGATATCCTAGGGGAATAATTGAGGATGTTTTGGTTAAGGTAGGAAAGTTTATACTTCCTATTATGGATGAAGATTTGCATGTTCCTATTATTTTAGGAAGACCTTTCTTAGCAACAGGCCATGCATTAATTGATGTTCATAATGGTCATTTAAGTTTGAAAATTCATGATGAGGAAGTAGTCTTTAAGATGAATGAAGCTATGAAATATCCTCCTGCTTGTGATGATCATTGTTATTTCATTGATGCTACTGATGTCAACTTAAATCCATTTTTCATGCAGGAATTTGAGGAAGCAGATTTTGAAAATGAAGAAGAAGATATAGAAAACAAATTAAAGCTGAAATTGGATGTCCAGCAATCTTAGGAAGCAGGCAATTCATTGAACCTTTAGACTATACACCTACACTGCATTCTAAACCTTCCATTGAAGAGCCTCCCACCCTAGAATTGAAACCATTACCCTCTCACTTAGAATATGCATTCCTTGATCCACCAAGCAAACTACCTATAATTATATCTTCCAAACTTACCCAGGAGTAGAAAACTCAATTGCTCTGTGTATTGAGAAAGAACAAGGAAGCAATGGCCTGGACAATCTCAGATATAAAAGTCATTAGTTCTTCTATTTGTGTCCATCATATTCTAATGGAGGAAGATCATAAGCCTGTCATACAACCTCAGAGGAGACTGAATCCTAATATGAAGGAAGTTGTGAAAAAGGAGGTGATTAAGCTACTTGATGCAAGTATTATTTACCCTATTTCTGACTCAGTGTGGACTAGTCCTGGTCAGGTAGTGCCTAAGAAAGGTGGGATCACTGTCATTCAGAATGAGCAAAATGAAATTATCCCCACTAGAACAGTCACTGGATGGAGAGTTTGCATTGACTACCGAAAGCTCAATGATGCTACAAGAAAATATCATTTTCCACTGCCATTCATTGATCAGATGCTAGAAAGACTTTCAGGTTATGCATTTTATTGTTTTCTTGATGGTTATTCAGGCTACAATCAGATTCCCATTCATCCACAAGATCAAGAGAAAACAACTTTTACCTATCCATATGGCACCTATGCTTATAGAAGGATGCCATTTGGATTGTGTAATGCTTCAGTAACTTTCCAGAGATGCATGATGGCGATTTTCCATGATATGGCCGAAAAGATAGTAGAAATCTTCATGGATGATTTCTCAATCTATGGCAAGACTTTCCAATCCTGTCTCAACAATCTTGAAGCAGTCCTAACCAGGTGCAAGGAGACCAACCTTGTATTGAACTAGGAAAAATGCCACTTCATGGTTGATGAAGGCATTTTTCTTGACCATAAGATCTCTTCAAGAGGAATGGAGGTTGATAAAGCAAAGGTGGAAGTCATAGAAAAGTTAGCTGCTCCTACATCTGTTAAAGAAATTTGAAGCTTTATTGGTCACGCCGGGTTCTATAGAAGATTCATAAAAGACTTTTCTAAGATCGCTCAGCAGCTAACAACACTCTTACATAAGGATGTCCAATTCTGTTTTGATGAAACTTGTGAAAAAGCTTTCGAAACTCTTAAGGCAAAACTAGTGAATGCCCTAATTCTAATTGCTCCCGATTGGAGTCTTCCATTTGAGCTTATGTGTGATACGAGTGATACTTGCATTGGAGCTGTGCTAGGACAAAGGATAGATAAGCATTTCTGCCCAATCTACTATGCAAGCAAAACCTTGACAGAGACACAACATAATTACACTACTACAGAAAAAGAATTGCTTGTTGTTGTCTATGCTTTTCATAAATTTAGATCTTATTTGGTTTTATCTAAGATTACTGTTTTTACTGATCATGCAGCATTGAAATACTTATTGGCTAAGAAGGATGCGAAACCTTGTCTCATATGATGGCTCTTGCTTCTTCAAGAATTTGATATTGAGATCAAAGATAAGAAGGGCTCAGAGAACGTGGCTGCGGACCATCTTTCCAGAATTCCACTAAGTAACCTTGATAAGCAAGTTGAGATTCTTGACTCTTTGCCTGATGAGCAACTTTATGCGGTACATTCTATACCTTGGTTTGCTGATATTGTAAATTATTTAGCTTGTGGTATTATGCCTCGCTCTTTGTCTTCTCACCAAAGAAAGAAATTCCTTTCGAATTTAAAATATTATTTTTGGGAGGAACCCTTTCTCTTTAAGTTGTGTGCAGATCAGATTATTAGAAGATGTGCTTCGCAAGAAGGAGTCCCAGCAATCTTGTTAATGTGTCACACTCAAGAAGCTGGAGGTCATTTTGGTGCAAACCGAACAGCCTCAAAAGTTTTGGAGTGTGGATTCTTTTGGCCTATAATTTTTAAGGATTCTCATAGGTTTGTCTTGGAGTGTAATGAATGCCAAAGAACAGGTAATATTTCTTGCAAAAATGCTATGTCTCTGCATGATATCATTGTTTATGAAATTTTTGATGTATAGGGTATTGATTTTATGGGACCTTTTCCAAGCTCACATGGTAATAAATATGTTTTGGTTGCTGTGGATTATGTGAGTAAGTGGGTAGAAGCCATTGCAAGTCCTACTAATGATGCTCGAGTTGTGGTAAGATTTCTGAAGAAATTATTTACAAGATTTGGAATTCCTAGAGTAATAATCAGCAATCAAGGTACTCATTTCTGTAATAGCCAATTTGAAAGACTTCTTACTAAATATGGAGTCACTCATAGAATTGCTACACCTTATCACCCACAAACCAGTGGGCAGGTTGAGATTTCTAATAGAGAGATCAAAAGAATTCTTGAGAAAACTGTTAGTAATTCTAGGAGGGATTGGTCAAGAAAGCTTGATAATGCTCTTTGGGCATACCGTACAGCCTACAAGACACCTATTGGGATGTCGCCTTTTAGATTCCTTTATGGAAAAGCTTGTCACTTACCCGCTGAATTAGAATTTAAGGCTTTATGGGCTCTAACATATTTGAATTTTGACAGGAACTTGGTTGGCGAAAAAAGGAAACTGCATCTCAATGAGCTAGAAGAGTTGAGGTTGTTCAGTTATGAAAATGCCATCAACTATAAAGAAAAAATCAAGAAATGGCATGACAAGAAAATTCAAGAGAAGACTTTCTACAAAGGTCATAAAGTCTTATTGTACAATTCAAAGCTACAATTGTTCCCAGGAAAGCTTAAATCAAGATGGACTGGACCCTACATAATAAATCAAGTCTTTTCACATGGAGTAGTTGAGATAATGAATCAAAATGGTGAAATTTTTAAAATCAATGGTCAAAGATTAAAGCATTATCTTGCACAGGAATCATCAAAGGGAGTTGGAAGTCTCCAATACCTTGAACCACCTTAAGCAACCAAAGATTGCTCAATGTCCGCTTCAAACACTAATTGAAGCAATTTTGTCCGAAAAATTTCTTAACCGCTCTATTATTTTAAATTTCCTTTATAACTTTTTGATATGCAAATTTGAATGATGAATTTTTTTGTTTTTGGCAGGGCTATGACTAGAGTAAGTATGGGAAGTAACATCAAGTTTAAAATTGGTATTATCTTTTTGTTAAAATCCATACTTGCTTTTTATTTTCTTTTTACATCCGCAAGTTAGTTTGGGAATTTTTCTTATTTTCTTTTTCTGGCTATAATTTTTTGGGAATGGGAGTAATTATGAGAGTGTAAAAGTAAATTATGGGGAACTGTGTACCATCCCATCAGCCACAATTTTTATCTCTCCTCTCCCGCTCTGACTCTCACGTTTCCCTCCTCTCTATCCTTCTGTCAGTTTTATTTTGAATTTTAAATTGGTAACTGCCCTCTCTTCTTTCACGTTACGATTTTAAGTCTCTTCCTCTTCTCTATCCTCATTCTTCTGTTTCTTTTTCTCAAATTCTCTGTACTTTCTTATCTTCAAATTTTTCTTTGGTTAAAATTGTTTGTATGGCTAGGAAGAAGAGATCTGCTAAGCGAGCTCCTAGTGCATCCCGCTCAAAACCCTCCTCTTCATCCATTAGCGTTCAGCCTTCTGGTTCTGAAACCAACACTGTGGAGAAGACGCTAGCCAAAATGAAGACCTTCGACTCCAAAGAAAATGAGCGCTATGAGCAATTCAATTGTTTACCCTTTGCAGCCTCAAAAACCTTCGACTGGAATGTTCTGTCACCTTTAGGTCTTAATGAGGAAAATCGCCAGTTATTACAAAATGGGGGTTTTGAATTTTATGCCCAAATTGATGAGCCAGCTTATAGAGAACTGACATTGGAATTCATCAGCACTTTTACTCACAATCCAGAGATCTCTGAGCTTGATGATCAACGCAAGTATAGTTTCAGAGTAATGGGAAAAAGAAAAACTTGTTCCTTGATTGATTTAAATCAATACTTGGGGGTGGTGGGCACCGCCTTTCTGGAATATGAAGAATTTGTGCAGGCCTACACTGATTTTGCACCAGAGTTCAATCTTACTGATTTTTGGAAGGAAATCACTGGTAGAAGTGAGTATTCTTCGACAACTTCTTCCGCCACATACATCAAAAAGTACAGCCATAAAATTCTCCAAAAATTCATCACAAGTTCAGTCTTTGGGAGGAACAACCAATCTCATGTTCCGAACCAAGATCTTTTCGATTTATGGTGCATGATTGAAGATAGAAGGATGAATATTGCGGCCTGGTTTTCCCACCATATTGATAGCCTTAAGCCGCAAGGGAAAATTCTATGTGGATTATATGTGATAAGAATTGCCAAAGCATGTTTAGTGGAGTTCTCTGAAGAAGGTCTTGTTCTTGAGTGCCATCCAGTGCCTTCTGAGTTTGTCAATCTTAATCAAATGGGAGTATACAAGAAGGTAGCCGGAAAGTGGATGCTCTGGGATGACGCTTTTCAATTTGAAAAAGAACTTGAATTGAAGAAAGAAGCGAAATAAGCTTCCAAGCAGCCTTTTGAAACTCCAGCAAAAAGAAGAAGGCTTGTTACTCGCTCCTCCACATCATCCCAGCCGCAAATCATTAAAGACCTTACTCTAAATGACCAAGAAAAATTAAAGCATTTTGAAAGAATCTCCAAGATGACCATGGCAGAGTTGGTAAATCAGATTGACCGTCTCTGGGCCAGGCAAATTGAGGATAAAGCCAAGATTGCTGTTTTAGAAAATAAGCTTGCTCTTCTTGAAGCCAAATTGGAAAAGCAAAATGATAGTTCTGACACTATTGAAGAAGTGCAGAAGAAGCAAGAAGAGGCTGGCCAGCCTAAAGGGGTTAAGAAGATTCTGATGGAGATCCCTGGAGAAGAGGAGGATGAAGATTCTGCTGATGATGAAATCAGGGATGCGTCTGAGGAAGAAGAAGATGAGCAAATCTCCTCTAAGCCTGTTGAATGATATGTTCTTCCTCTCCTCCTCAATCATCTCTGGTATGTTTCTTTTCAATGACTACTCTCAACATTTTTTTGTGCCATGAATAGGTGGTTATCTTTTGCCCTGTTTTGATTTCTTTAAATGCATGAATTTTATGCTTTGAGGACAAAGCATGATCTAAGTGTGGGGGAGAAGAACTGCCTAGGAAGTTAAATTGTTAATGCTGATAATTCTTGGTATTGCATGATTGATGGATGAATTATTTGGTAATTGATGAACTGCTGATTAAGAATCCCTACTTGAATTTTTACTGTTTTGAGTAATCTTTAGTTTTATGTGTGAATTTGTAAAGTTTTCTGTGTGATTTTATAAACTTTTGTGTTGGTTTAGTTTTCTAAGCATTTTGTAAAAATTTGTCCAAAATTTTTCGATGTCTTTGTGTTTACTTGAGTATAGCAGCCAGTGAGATTTTCTGGTCCTAAGGATGTAGGAATTCTGTATAAAACACTTAGAAATTGATTGCCTATTGATTAGAAAAAACTTTAACAAATGCTGGTTTTTGTTGATTAAGCAGCCTAGGGCTTCGAGACCTTAAAGTTTGTTTCACCAAGATAGCTTGAATTAGGCCAATTGCATTAACCCTGCATTTCTCTATGAGGTTTTTGAGCCTGTTCTTCCTTGTTTAATCATTCTAATTCTTGCTTGAATTCCTTGTGGAGTGGGCATGCTTATTCAGTTTTGAGCTAGAACTTAGTGGATTATCTTTGTCAAAACCACAATGTTTTTCACATGCATAAAGTGATTAAGGCAATTATTTATACCCTTCTCTGTTTTTAATCCCAAAAAGCCTCTCTAACAATTCTCTACCCATTTTTTTAAGCCCTTTGAGCCTATAAGCTTGTTATTTTGTTTTTCCCATAATGTGTATTTTTCCTTAAGCCAAGTCACAGTATGTTGTCCAAATTACCCTAGGAATACCATAGCAATAAATCAAATTATTCTCAAATAGCAAGTAGTCTAATTCAATTGAATTTGTGCAACCTGCCTTTTTGGAAATTCTCATGGTTCCCAAAACGCATGTTCTAGTGATAGTCTTTCTTTCAAAATCATAATTTTGCAACTATTTGCCAAATCTTTGTCAAAAGGCAGTTAGAATTTTCACTCATTCAAAACTGCTTGAGATTCAAAATTTTGAGCAAGCTCAGTTTTACCTCATATCATATCATTAAATGCTTGCCTTCAATTGTATTATTCCTAATAATTCTTCTTTAAAAAAAAACCATTTCTAAAGACTTATAATTCTGTACTAGGATGTTTAATATTTCTTCTTGTGCTAAAATCCTTGTAGCTCTTGAGAATGCATCTGAATCTTTGAGTTTTCCTGTTCCTAATCTGTTCTTGGTTGCTTAAGTTCTTTTTGGATAAGTTTCTTGTTATTCTGTTATGTTGTTTGATATGGTATTCCTTTAACCTAAAAAGCCTATTCAACACACCCCTAACCTAAGCCTTACATTACAACCCTTTGTTAAGACCTTTTGATTGTGCATGTGTCAGATTGAGTGGTAGTGGCAGGATGTTTGTTAAGTTTTTGGTTTAAGACCAATTTGTGTTACTGCTGAGAGTTCTTATAAAAATCGCCCAAACACTTGAGAGTGAGTGAACTCCTTTAGAGAGGCAAATTAGGTCTAATTTCTTGCTAGCTTCCTGAACTTAAGGTTTGGTCTCGCTGCTTTAGGATGTTTATGAAGCTAAGCCAGGTCTCTTGAGAATGCTCTGATTAATTTGGTATTTTCAATTTTCGTGTTTTGCATGGAAGTCTTGTTGTTTAAAGGTGATGAATTGATCAATGGTTGCTGCTTAAGTTAAGTTAAGAAAAGTTTTTGGATGTGATTTTCATTTAAGTTTTTCTTTCTTTCTTTTCTTCTGTCCTGTTTTATTCTAAGATTGCTTGAGGACAAGCAATGTTTAAGTGTGGGGGTTCTTGATGAGTGAAAATATTACCAAATAATCATGCAAGAATTCAG
This sequence comes from Euphorbia tirucalli, assembly GCA_039660915.1. Lineage (NCBI taxonomy): Eukaryota > Viridiplantae > Streptophyta > Magnoliopsida > Malpighiales > Euphorbiaceae > Euphorbia > Euphorbia tirucalli. The sequence continues at coordinate 17,481,923 of CM077633.1, read as the reverse complement.
TAGCTAATTGATGAAATTCTATTGAGAATAGAGAATTCATGGCTAATATTGAGCTTTTCCAGGTCTAAGGCATCGTTTAGAAAGGCTGCCGGATTCAGGAAGTCTTAAGGTGCAGCAGGAAGGAGGAGAAGAAATTGGTGTGGGCTGCGGCGTGAATGGGCCAGAGTTGAGAGAAAAAGGCGCGGCCCATAAAAGAGGAGGAGATATTTTCTTATGGTAATTTCCAGATCTATCATTGGCTTCTCAAGGAAGCCGTTATATTTTGTGGTTGTAAAATTTTAACTACTATTTTATTTGGGAACATGTCTCAAGGTATATTAGATTTCACTTTTTAAGGGGACTATAAATAGTTTACTGTTTTGGGGGGTTGAGATTATTGATTACTGTTTTAACTACTTTTAATTTTTTGCATTAATTTTAGTTTAATTCTTCTTTCAAGCTTTCTGGTTAGGAAATCTCGTTTGATGTTGATTATGTGTTGTGAGTAGGTTTCTTAGCAGGCTGAAGCCAGCTTAGGCTGGTGATCTTGAGAAGTCTTTCTTGTTTTTCTTATGACTATTATGTTGAGATGATTGTGTGGTGATGTGCTTACCAAAATTACAATGAGGCCTCGTTGTATGTTTAGTATTCCTAATAAGACCGAAAGGAGATTTAGGAATATAGAAAAATCACACACACACACACTTGCCATGAGACCGAGAGAAGATTGGGGGTGTGCTAAGGGTTTCTATTTATAGTAGAATGCTTGCTTGACTTAATGCATGAATACCATTGCTAAGTGAGGTCGAGAGATAAGCTTAGTTGTGGGTCATAGATCCAAGTGAGGTAGAGAGATAAGCTTGGTGAATAGAGAGCAAGAAACCTTAGATCTGCGTTCCTTAATATATTCATAATAAATTCTAAAGAAAGACATCTCGAGATTGCCTGTCTAACTGGTGGAAGTCTGTGTTTATATTATTATTGTTTTACATCTTTTGTTTTAAGCAACCTTTCTTACATTGTCTTGTATGCTTTCTAATTTAGTTTATATAAAGTTGTAGTTCTGATTTTATTGGAAAACCTTTATATCTGGTGGTTTATTAGGAAGTCTTAGAGTTTTTTCTTATTACCTGTGGGAACGATACTTGTCTTGCCGCTTCTACAATTAACCTAGTACACTTGCTAGTGCATAATTTTAGGGCAACATATATCTTGACAAACGGAACTGTCACGTATGTGTGGAGTTCACATAGTGTTCATTGGTGCATGTGACAGAAATATTGTTATTACATCCAACTTCTTTTACCAAACTTCATGTATTGGGTGTTATTTTTAACATATGGATCAATTACTGTGTGGACTTCACGCGTGACAATTTTGTCTATCAGAGTGTACATTTTAAAAAATTGAAAGTTGATGAGCTAAATGTCAGCCATGAGCAAAAAATCAACATTTTGACAAGTTTAGAAGCCAAAAAGTATCATTTTGCCAATGTTAATCCTACGTAGATGTACAAATAATTCAAAATTACTCCTTTTTGCTTCCAAATACATTGTTTGATATAACAATGTCCGATGGAAATAATTACTGAAATGTCATGTCACTATAAAATTGCTAGATTTGACATTAAAAAAAAAAGTTTTACAACAAACCAACTTTTGCTGCCAAAAAGCTCATTTGTAGTAAGATTCAAAAATTGCTACCATTTGTGACAACAAAATTGTATCATTTTTTGTTACCAAATACATATGGCACAACTTTATAGCAGTAACAAGCAGCAAATGTCTTTTCAAGCTTAAGTTATGACAATTAATTTTGCTGGTAAATCTTAAATCTTATATATTTTGTAGCGTGGTATGTTGTTCTAAAATATCAATCATTGTGCTTGTGGTCAGATCTGTGAACAAAAGTTGCAAGAACTAATGGAACAAAGTGAAGATGAAATTGAGAAGCATGCTGGTGAACTGGTGATGCGGGCCACAAATAGTAAAAAGGATCTCCAATTCAATTTGGAAACAACTACTTGTTGTGGAAAGAAATTAAAGATATATTTTGGATTATATCTTTATTTTAATTGTAATTATTTTATAATTCGGATTAGGAATAGATTTTATTGTAAGGATCCTAAATTGATAAGGATTCCGATTTTGTTTGTATTTTAATTTATTTAGTAGTTTTTCTTATTTAGTCTAATTAGGAATTTAAACTATTTAGAAGTTTTGATTATTTAGGAGTTTTATTACATTTAGGATACTTTGCATATAAATAGGCTATAATATAGTTTGTAATGGCAGTTTTTGATTACAATAAAATTTCAGAATTAAATTCCTTTTACCCTGTTTTTGTGAATTTTGCGAAATTCAATTAGTAGAAGACTATTATCTGCCATCGTGTGCGATCAACGGATTCTAGTATCCTTTGTTCGAGTTTCCGCTGCATCAGTTGGTATCAGAGCCGAATTCCTAGTCCATAACCGTCATCATGCCGCCAAGGAGAGAGCGAAGGGTTGACGAGGTCGCGGTTCAGGACGATCTGAATCGGTTGGAGCAGAGGGTCGAGCAACGCCTTACGAACATGATGGACCAGAGGATGGAAGCCATGATGGATCGTTTGATAGACCGAATGGATAGGTTATTCGCAGCTCACATGAGGGCGAATCCTCGACAAAGGAGGAACCCTAATTATGGAGAATTCAGAAACCCTTTTGTTGGATTGGAAGAATTCTATGACAGAAAGAATGAACTAATTTTCTCTCAAAAATCAAAACTTGAAGAAGGTAAATTCTTTGATTTCACTTTACCTCCAACATATGATGAAGATTATGCTTGTGTTGAAGTAGTAGATTATGATTCTTGTGACAAGATTGTTGGTATTGAAGAAACTTTATAGCCAGTTTATGATGTATATGAAGACAAATATGAGAATTCTTATTGGAAGGGTGATGCTGATTGTATTGGAGTCAACTATATTTTGAATATGGATCCATTTAACAAACTCAAAGCTTGGTTTCTTAACGGGAAAACTCGAGGTCAAGTTTTTTCTAAGAGAAGGAGTATGATGCGGGCCACAAATAGTAAAAGGGATCAACAATTCAACTTGGGAACAATTATCTGTCATAGAAATAAATTAAAGATATATTTTAAATTGTATCTTTATTTTAATTGTAATTATTTTATAATTAGGATTAGGAATAGATTTTATTCAAAGGATCCTAAATTGATAAAGATTCCTATTTTGTTTGTATTTTAATTTATTTAGTAGTTTTTCTTATTTAGTCTAATTAGGAATTTAAACTATTTAGAAGTTTTGATTATTTAGGAGTTTTATTACATTTAGGATATTTGCTATAAATAAGCTATAATATAGTTTGTAATGGCAGTTTTTGATTGAAATAAAATTTCGGAATTAAATTCCTTTTACCCTGCTTTTGTGAATTTTACGAAATTCAATTAGTAGAAGACTATTATCCGGCATCCAGCACAATCAACGGATTCTAGTATCCTTTGTTCGAGTTTTCGCTGCATCAACTGGTAATATTGATGGATAGAGTATGGGAATATAAAAAGCATATGGAGTCCAAGGTTTCAGAGATAAAGAGGAAGCTCGCTGGAACTGTCCTTTACTCTTTATAAGCATCCTTCCTTTCCATCTCAATTTAGCTTCAGCCCTTGATGCCATCAATCAACTAACCATGAAAAGGGCAAAAACTACTTTGTTATAAATAAATAAATTAATTAATTAACTGGCTTGTATTTTATATTTAAACTTTTTTAAAATTTTATTCATTCTAAATTTTCACACTTTTTAAAGAAAGTAAGTGCAATACTTTCTAAACGATATATCTATCTATAGAAGAATTATGTTTAAGAAAAAAAAAATTATAAATATGATGTTTTTTTAAGAGGATGGAATTTGAACTTATTGAAATTCAAGGCCACAAAGACCAATTTAAAATATTCGAAAAAGTAAACCTAAAATAAAATAAAAAGGTGGAATAATTTTATGAAATTATTTAATGATTGGATTTGTCTAGTTTGTGTCATGGAACCAACTGACCTAAAAGTTTAAGCTCATAGGTAAAGCCCAATAATAGTTTTTATTATTATCTCTGACACTCCCTATTGCCTTAAAATTATGCACTAGCAAGTGTACTAGGTCAATTGTAGTAGTGGCAAGACAAGTGTCGTATCCACATGGAGTAAGGGAAATTTCCAAGATTTCCTAGTAAATCACCAGATCTGAAAGCTTTTCAGTTAAAAGTGTAAAACAGGAAATATAAGATTGCGAGAACAGAATAATACAAAACAGTAATAATAAAAACACAGGCTTCCACCAGCTAGACAGGCAATCTCGAGATATCTTTCTTTGTTATTATGAATATATTAGGGAACGTAGATCTAAGGTTTCTTGCTCTCTATCTACCAAGCTTATCTCTCGACCTTACTTGGATTCTATGACCACCCAACTAAGCTTATCTCTTGACCTCACTTAGCATAGGCGTTCATGCATTAAGTCAAGCAAGTATTCTATCATAAATAGAAACCCTTAGCACACCCCCAATCTCCTCTCGGTCTCATGGCAAGTGTGTGTTTGTGTGATTTTTCCATATCCCCAAATCTCCTCTCAGTCTCATTAGGAATACTAGAGATATGAGAGGGCCCTTTCCCATATTAAATTATGCACTTCACCACACAATCATCAAAACATGATATTCATAATAAAACAGAGAAAAACTTCCTAAGACCACCAGCCTAAGCTGGTTTCAGCCTGTTAGGAAACCTTATCGCGAGATTTCCTAACCAGAAAACTTGCAAAGAAATAATAAATAGCAAACTAAAATTAATTTAAATTAACAAATAGTTGAGACAATTAAAATTGCTACTCCCCCTCCCCAAATAGTGAAGTATTTATAGTCCCAAAAAGTAAAGTCTAGCAATGAGTTGTCAACCATCTATGGTGCAAGCACCAATTGAAATATTGCCAAAAATTTACAACCACAAGAGCAAGTGGCTTCCTTGAGAAGCCAAGGATAGCAATGGAATTTCCAACAGCAAAAATATCTCCTCCTCCTTCTTGGGCCGCGCCCTTCTCTTTAAATTCGGCCCATCCATTCCGCAGCCTTCTACATTTCTCTCTGCTGCACTCTGAGATTTTCCAGTTTGAGCGATCTCTCTGAAATAGGCAATCAGACCTAGAAAAGCTCAATATTAGCCATGATTTCTCAATTCTCAATAGAATTTTAATCAATTAAATGCTGAATTCTTGCTAAATTACTTGGTAATATTTCCACTCATCAAGAACCCCCCCACTTAAACATTGCTTGTCCTCAAGCAAGAATAAAACAAAACAAGAGACAAGAAAGAAAGAAAAACTTTTAAGGAGAACACATTTAAACACTTTAACTTAACTTAAGCAGCAACCAATGATCAATTCATCACCTTTGAACAACAAGACTTCCATGCAAAACCTAAAAATCGAGAGTAACAAATTAATCAGAGCATTCTCAAGAAACCTGACTTAGCTTTAGAAATGACCTAAGGCAGCGAGACCAAACCTTAAATTTCAGTGAGCTAGCAACAAATTAGACCTAGATTGCCTCTCTAAAAGAGTTCACTCACTCTCAAGTGTTTGGGCGATTTTTATAAGAACTCTCAGCAGCAACACATATTGGCCTTAAACCAAAAACTTAGCAAACATCCTGCCGCTACCACTCAATCTGACACATGCATAATCAAAAGGTCTTAACAAAGGGTTGTAATGTAAGGCTTAGGTTAGGGGTGTGTTGAACAGGCCTTTTAGGCTAAAGGAATACCATAAGGATTTTCAATTTATCAAAACAAAATGCAAGCAAAAAGAACTCATGCAACCTTAAACAGATCAGGAATAGGAATACTCAAGAATTCAGATGCATTCTTATGAGCTAAAAGGTTAAGCATAGGAAGGAATATCAAGCAATTTGATAAAGAATTATAAGCTTTTTCAGAAATTGCATACAGCTTGAAAAAGATTTTGAATTTGCTCCTTTTTTTTATTTTGCTTTTTTTTATATTGCAAAGAAATAATAATACAATTGAATGCAAGCATTAATCATATGATATAAGATAAGACTAAGCTTGCTCAAAATTTTGATTTTAAGTAGTCTTAAAGAAAGATGAGAATTTTGATTGCATTTTGGCAAAAATTTGAAAAGTGATTACAAGGCATAACTTCTTAAAAGGGGGCTTTCATAAGAATACCTTTTTGAATAAGAGAAGGTTTTCCAGAAAGAAAGATTGCATGATTTCAATCAATTCAACATGCTTGCTATGCACAAATAAATAAATTCATTCCTTTGGCATTCTTAAGGTGTTTTTGAACAACATAATGTGAAGTGGATAAGGTAAAACAAATTGTGGGCTGAACAAAAATAGGCTTAAAGGCTCAAGGGGCTAAAAAAAATGGGAGAAAATTGGTTAGGAAGGCTTTTTGGGATTAAAATCAGAGAGGGGTAAAAACAATTGCCTTAATCACTTTATGCATGTGAAAAACCTTGTGGTTTTGATAGAAACAGTCCACCAAGTTCTAGCTTAAAACTAAATGTGCATGCCCACTCCGCAAGGAATTCAGCAGAAATTCATATTGAAATCAAAGAAAGCAGGCTCAAAAACCTCACAGAGAAATATAGGGTTAATGTAATTGGCATAATTCAAGCTATCATGATGAAATAAATTTTAAGGTCTCATAGCCCTAGGCTGCTTAATCAACAAACACCAGCATTTCTTAAAGTCTTTCTAATCAACAGGCAATCAATTCTAGTGTTTTATACAGACTTCCTGCATCCTTAAGATCAGAAAATCTCACTGGCTGCTATACTCAAGTAAACACAAAGAAATCGAAAAATTTTATACAAATTTTTACAGAAAACTAAACCAACACAAAAGTTTATAAAATCATACAGAAAACTTTACAAATTCACACATAAAACTTAAGATTACTCAAATCAACAAAAATTCAAGCAGGGATTCTCAATCAGCAGTTCATCAATACCAAGCAATTCAGTCGATCAATCAAGCATTCTAAAAAATTATCAGCATTTTCAATAATAATTCCACTAGGCAGTCTATCATCTCTATGAGCGGACGACCTTTTTCGGAACACGCGATGAAGCAGGAATCGGGGATTTTCTTTTTGGGTGGTTATGTCTTGGTTTTGAAAAATCTTTTATTTTATTGAAAAAGTCTTTTGTAGAAAACTTAATTGTAAGTGTGAATTTTGGAAAGATAGGTTTTTAGAAAATCCCAATTTGAACTTAAAGATCTCGAAACCTAAATTTCGAAATTAGATACAGAGTCACCACCCGGATCAGCTCATCCGGAAAATTCTGGTACAGCTCCTTACGAAGTGTAGACGCGGTACCTAATTCAGAGATTCAGGGTTCGGGCAACAGATTTACTAACCTCACTTATTTTTAATTATTATTTCATAATTTGATATTTCACTCACTTAAATCTACCCATTTTATCTTCCTTTAATCATTAATCAATGCTCATGCAAATGACATAAATATATAACAATAAAATAAAGTGCGGAAAAATAAAAGTGCGGAAAAGTAAATCAGAGGCCAAATTATACAACCCAAGAAAAAGAAAACTCTCATCCTCACCTTTTACAATCGTCTATTATACACAATAATCTAAAAATTACAATCACCTAGATACACGGGATAATCTATAAAATACATTCAAAAATAAAAATAAAGCAAAAATAAAAGCTACATCCAAATATGGTTAGCACAAATAAATAAAACACACTAAGGACTCATATATGATAGAATAGGGGTATTTTAGGAAACGGGATCATGCAAAGGGGGTAACCAAGTCGACCCGATCGGTCGGCCCGGTTAGACCTGGAAAACGGTTTTTTAAACGCCCTGTAGGTTTTATGGATAAAAAATCAGTTTTAAAAGCGGTTTGGCTCATTTATATGCACTTTTCCAACTTTAGCGGGCCGGATATCCCGGGACTCGGGGGTCCTGTTCGTGTGTGGGCCTAAATCAAACATCCATCTAGGGTCCAAAAGTATGCAAACATGCCAAAATTCATTTTTGAATGAGAAAAGAATGCAAAATTACAAGTTTAGGGCCCAAAAGGGCAAAACTGTAATTCTGCCTCCATTACAGTCGCGCCCCTGTAGGCTACAGCCACGCCCCTGTAGCTTACAGCCAGGTGGCTGTAATGCCCCAGAATCGATTCCAGTGTGTTTTTTCGCTTTTGAAAATCATTTTGTCAATTTAGTGATTTTGCCTCAACTACAGCCGTGCGGCTGTAGGTTACAGCCGCGTTCCTGTAGATTACAGCCGCACGGCTGTAGGTTACAGCGTAGCGGCTGTGATCATGAGTGGGGCGGCTGTAGAAAACTCCTAAAAATCGTAAAAAAACTCAAAACATGGCATTACAACTGCGCCCCTATAGGTCACAGCCGCACGGCTGTAGGTTATAGCCGAGCGGCTGTGATTATGAGTGGGGCGGCTGTAGCCTGAAAAACTCCCAAAAATCGTAAAAAAACTCAAAACATGCAATCAAATCACAACCAGAATGAACAAAACGGATTTCTAAGGCCTCTCAGAAGATTACCTTATCTGTGTTCCAGTGCTTGGACCACGAAAAATGGATTCGGATCCTAGAAACGTCTTGCAGTCACGAACAACTCAAATAGAGTGTGATTTCCGAAGCCCGAACGGAACCACGAAGAAGATTAAAGGATTGGTTGTTATATGTTCTTTTAAGATTATCTTTGTTTTCTTCCTTTTTTTTATTTTAGGTGCAACTCTCTTTTTTTTTTTCAATTGTGTTAAGAACCCTAGAGAAAATCTAAGTGATGGTGTTTTTCTCTCCAAAAATCCTTTCTTTCTTTTTTTTCTTTTTTAGTTTTCTGCCTCCTTTTACCCTAATCCCGGATTAGGATGTTTAAATACCTCCCTTTTTGGTATTAAATCGGAATTAATTGTTGATTTCGGTAAAAAAAGGAAAACTGAAGCTTACAGCCATGCGGCTATAGGTTACAGCCGCCCCCCTGTAGACTACAGCTGCGTGGCTGTAGCGAACAAAATGCCTATTTTGCTTAAAAACTGAATTAAATGCTGATTTTGACCAAAAAAGAAAGTATGAAGATTACAGCCGCGCGGCTGTAGATTACAGCCGCACCCCTGTAGACTACAGCCGTGCGGCTGTAGGTTACAGCCGAGCGGCTATAGCAACCAAAATGCCTATTTTGCTTAAAAACCGAATTAAATGTTGATTTTGACCAAAAAAGGAAATATAAAGATTACAGTCGCGCCCCTATAGACTACAGCCGCGCGGCTGTAGGTTACAGCGGAGCGGCTGTAGCGACCAAAATGCCTATATTGCTTAAAAACTGAATTAAATGCTGATTTTGAGCAAAAAAGAAAATATGAAGATTACAGCAGCGCGGCTGTAGGTTACAGCCGCGCCCCTGTAGACTACAGCCGCACGGCTGTAGTTTACAGCGGAGTGGCTGTAATGTCCAGAAAATGCCATTTTGACTTATTTTTCATTCTTTTCTTCGGTTCTCTTAAAATACTCACTCGAATTCATCGGGGTTCCGTACTAGGACTTGTCACACACCTTCAGGCTATCTGGGACATTTCCGACGTTATCCAAGTCTGTCCGAATCCGCTTCACGTTTATCCGTGAAAAAGGTAACAGTAGCTTTCATCATCGAGGTCGGGAAAAAACCCGTGCTCACAGGCTGCCCCTCGCGTGACCAAAGTTGATTTGAACGGGTGCTTGTGCCCGATTCGAGTTTGGTCTCGCGATAGGGAGCACGGTGAGAAGGAAAAGAGAACGTACCTGGGGGTTCTCCTCATGTTGATGTCTATAGGGACTTGTCTCGGTTGCTTTTGAGACAGTGGTCTTGCCTAAATTGGTTTGAATCTTCAGGGTCTTACTTCGATTCCGATTCGAAGCATAGGACTTTGCCCGAATTGTTCTGATGTTATCTAGGGTCGTGCTTAGACTCCATTGCAAAGCAGAGGACTTTGCCCAGATCTTGTTTGATTTGCCAGGGACATGCTTTGACTCCATTGCGAAGCAGAGGACTTGCCCAGATCGAATTCTCCTTGCCATTCGGTGCTTACGAAAGGGAAGGGTATTTTGGTAATTTTGCAACTTGGGAAGTTGGCATTCCTTGAAGTAAGGGTACTTTGGTCATTTGGTCTTTCGTGTAGCTCGTGTCGCTAAAGGAAAGGTGTTTTGGCCATCCGATAATTCGGTTACTGACAGGAGGGCATTTTGGTCATTTCACATGTAGTGGAGCTTGTGTCACTAAAGGAAAGGATGATTGTGTTTCCCGCGAAGCTTTTATGGCTGGGGAAAGATGCTTTGGTGATTTGCGAAGCTTGATGATCTCCTTTGATGTTTTGAAGTTGTTTTGGGTACGTATTCATTCCTTGATCGATAATTTTGGAAACAAAAATTTTTGCCCCTTCGATCAAGAATGAATATGGACTGAACATCTTGCCCCTTGATACTGCAGAAATCGGCTCTCTGTGGTGGAGCAATACCATTAAAATTGGCTCACTGTGGTGGAGCAATACCGTTGAAACCGGCTCTCTGTGGTGGAGCAATACCTTTGACATCGGCTCTCTATGGTGGAGCAATACTATTGAAACTGGCTCTCTGTGGTGGAGCAATGCCTTTAAAGCTGGATTGGGGGTACGTATTTATTCCTTGATCGATAATTTTGGAAACAAAAATTTTTGCCCCTTCGATCAAGAATAAATACAGCTTGATTGTTTTGCCCCTGGATACTTGGGATTTGAGGATGCCCCAGTGTCAGGTTATTTCCACTTTCGGAGTAGTCATGGCTCGAGACAGCCTGATGATGACAGTATGTACCTGTACTTGAGTACACATTGATGCGTGTATGCATGTGTGTGTGTATGTTTTGAGTGTATGTGTATGTGCGTGTCTTGGATGCATATGCGTATGATTATGGTGCTTTTTCATGTTTTGTTTGTTGCAGAAGACGATTAGGATCCAGCGCCATGAGTCCGCTCGTTTGAGAACAGAGGTTGATCAATTGCGTCAGCGGGTCACCGAACTGGAGGTCATGAATCAGACTTTCAGGGATCGGATGGACGATTGGGATGCCCAGATGGGTCTGTCCCTGGTGGGATATCGCATTGAAGTTTGGTTGATTGACCTGATTGCTTGCTCCATGAGGCATGGGCGTAAGGCACTTGCTTTGATGTACCTCGGTTTTTACAGGATTAGAGTTGTCTGAGCTTGATACTACTGTATGACTTTTGTTTTATTTTCATTGCTTGTCCTAATTTTTGCATAGGTCGCCCTTTTTTGGGTTTTTGGCCTATCGGACTGTCTTTATTTTTGCCTGAACCGCCCTTTCGGGTTTTCAATTCAGCAGACTTTATTTTATGCCCTAGCTTTTGCATAGACTACCCTTTTCGGGTTTTCGATCTATCGGACTCTTTTTTTTTCTTTTTTTTTTCTTTCTTTTTTTTTTTTTGAAGTGAGATGCTTGTAAACAGAAAATGTGCACATCCATACGAATTCAATTTCAAGCAGACTTGGGACATTTAACCTGAACATAAAACCGGCATTCATTCATTCACTCATTTATAATGTTTTAACACAATGCACATCAAAGAGGAAATGAAGCTAAGGACAGAATCAGTAATGGTATCCATCTCGACTGGAACTATGCCTGCCACCAACTGGTCTTTGTAGATTTTCCCGCTAATGGTGCTCGCCTCTATGTCCTAACTTTTGCATGGACCGCCTTTTCGGTTTTCGATCCATCGGACTGTCCTGATTTTTGCATGGATCGCCTTCTCGGTTTACGACCCATCGGACCTTTTTTTTATTTTTTATTTTATTATTATTATCTTTTCTACACGTAATAGTGCCTGGGCTTGTCTAGGTTGATGGGGTCGACGACTTGTTCTCTGTCTCCCCTGGTGGAACCGCTTTCATCCTATAGGCTAAGGAGTATGATGTTTCTTCAGTGCCTGCTCTGATGCTAGTTTTGTGCCCTTGTAAGACAAATGACAGCATATCGGCCTATCCTTTGTAGGTGATTATCGTTTGGACGGAACCTTGTGAGCCGCTTCTACCGCCCCATTGGCTTGTGGGAGATGCTAAGATAATCTATGATGCTCCATCTTTGCCCCTTGTAATTGTAGGCCATTATTGGTCACGACATGATAATGCTTTTTTTTTCTTTTTTTTTTGTTTTTTTTTTTTTTTTGGTCGGTGACATTCATATATGACTCCGCTTCTACCCACTCTGAGAAGTAGTTGGCAGTTGCGACCATGGAGCCATGCCCATTTGAGTCTACAGAGCTCCTGCTTGATTGATTCAATCTTTAAATCCTTTGGAGCTTGGTGTTCAGTAATTTCTCCGTCAACCCCCGCACGACACTGTATAGCCAAGCAAAGATTTCCATGCGCTTTTATGGTACTTTTAATTTTTTTTTCCTCTCATCAGGCGTGAGGTCTTTTGAGGTGGATATCATTTTTGGGTCATCATCTGTCCCTAGATTCATTTCATGCATTGATGCATCATGTGTGTTAAAGGCATTAAATGAATGTTTGGATGCATGCATAGTTCCATCCGAAAAATATCGCACAAGTAATTGAAATCAAATTGTATTAAATTAAACATTGAGAGGTTGAATTGTTCACATGATAATTGATAATAATAAGAAGATGAAACAAATTAAAACATCAAAATGACTATCGCCTCCACATACGGAGTGTCTTCTCTTTATTGCAGCGTCATGGTCCTCAATGTCTTGTGGAGCCGAATCATCCGAGGTTGGGCAAGGGATTATTCTGAATGCTAGGTTTCAAAGCCGGCTCGATAATCTTTCTGTCAGCGACCAACTGCTTGATGGCCTTAATCAACTGGGTGCATTCATTTGTACGATGACCCGTCATCACATGGTAAGAGCAGAAATTGTCTTTATCTGCCTCAGCCGGAGGCGAAAATGGCCTCAAACTCTACAACAGACCAGCTTTTCTACACTTAGCATAGATCAAGCTAACTGATTTAGCCCACGGACTAGTGACCCTTTGAGGAGTCTGTCTTCCCAGGTTCACGGTGGCCACGTCCTCCCATTGCATTTCAATCGGGGCTGCACCCTGAGTCGTCTTAGCATTGGACCCCACTGGAGTAGCCTTAAAGCTGCTGCCTTTGTACCCTTGAGAGTACCCCTGATTGCTTCTGTAGGGGCCCGAACTCTGTCTGCCCCTCTGCTCCTCTTCCTCGTATCGCTTGATACGTTTGGCAAACTCCACCACCTCATTGAAAGAGTGGAATCTCTTCAGCTTCATCTTGTCCTTGTATTGGGGAAGACCACCATCTACCAGCTTCACAATGAGCGACTCTAATTTTGGTGCCCTATCCACCAAAACCTGCACGTCCATCCACCATTTGTAATAAGCCGGAAAAGACTCATTTGGCTTCTGACGGATCCTTTCTAGATCCTCAAGAGTTGTCTCAGTCTAGGTGTTGTAGGCATACTGCTTCACAAAAGCATCAGATAAATCCTCCCAGGTGGAGTGAGTATGTATGGGCACCTTCATGTACCACTTTGCCGCAGCACCCCTCAGAGTAGTTGGAAACAAGTTCAACAGATGACCCTTTCCAATCCCCATACTAGTCATCAACCTCACATAACTGTCCAAGTGGGCTTCCGATGGGCCCTCTTCGGTGTACGGAGGTAGGTAAGGCATCTGAAAACCAGCTGGGAGAGGCTCACCTCCATCAGCCATCAAAGTAGTCTAGTCGACATACTTAACAGGGTTATAGTGGACCATCTCCTTCAGCTTAGGTAGCATGGCTTCAATATTAGAAAATTTCTGATTGAGGCACTTCTCTAGCATCGTCCCAATCGAGGCTTCCCTTGCCTTCTCAAAGGCCTCATCCTCTTCCGACTGGTGGTCCGGCTCTCTGTGATTGGCAACTCCGCCACTTCCACTAGGAGTATTCCCCCCGATTCCATTAGTGACTTGAACAGGCTATCGTCCCCCGTTCCCAACCGAGGTCTGGGCTGGTTGGACAGCCAGAACAGGGAGGGTGGTCATCACCGCCTGTACCTGCTCCCTAAGGGTAGCCCTGAACTCATCTGAGCTTAAGAAGCTCCTCATAAAGGCAGCCATGTCGAAGGGCATGCTTCCACTAGTTCCACTGTTTCCACTGTTTCCGTCAGTCATGTCTGCTCTGTCAACTTCTTCTAACAACGCTTGACTGTCAACTGGTAGAGTAGGTAACTGAACTTCGACTTCCCTGTCTGAATCCGACCCTGAACCGATTCCCTCCACGGTGACCAGTTCTGATCAAATTAACTGAACTGGGGTGTTTGGTTCTGATTCAACTCGAATTAGCCTTCCCGAGATGCGACTCCAAACTGCACAATCAGTATAAGGTTAGAGTTTCAGATGGATGTCGCGGTCCTAAACTCGACACTCTAAATGGTACTTTTATGCTCATGTTTGGATGATGTCTCATGGATGTGGATGATGCTAAAGATGGTTTTAGTGCTTTTCTTTCTCTTGCTTTGGATGTTCCAAGCATACCCTATGCTATACACAAGACAATGCAATAATGTCACATGCGAGCCTTCACACGGACAGAGGTTCGGTGCCTTTGGGGCACCTAGTGGATGTCGTGAAATGGTCGCATGTGTACCGACACACGGACATAAGTTTGACACTTTGTAGGTCAATGTAATGACATAAAATGGTCTTGAGGGAGCCGTCCCACAGACAGACATTCGCCACTATTATGGCGTCTACATGAAGTGATGTCGCATACAGGTCACGTGTGAGTCAAAACACGGATGGCATTTCAGTGTTCGTGGAATACCTCACATGATTTAGGAATGCTATGAAGTGTCTTAATATGAAAACTAGTTCAGCACTCGTGGAGTACCTCAAATGGGTTGTCGATGTTATGTAACAGTCCGATGTGGATTGGGACACACAAGCAGAACTAAGGCGTCTCCATGACACCAAATGTGAATGATCAAGATGTGATGATGTCGTGTGGTCCGTCACACAAACGCAAGCCTAAGACCGTTGTGGTCTTCTAATAATGTAATGGGATGGCCAAATGCAAACTAGTGCACAGGCGAAGTACGGGTAGCCTTGGGGACTCCCTGATATGTTATGAGATGAAATGGTCGTGAAGGGCATACTTAGAACATCCTTACATTTTTAATGAAATGAAATGATGTGGATGCCTATGTCATACAAAAATGCAAATGGCTACACAAAAACGTGGTTAGAATGCATGACATGCAAGATGATGTCGTGTATGCTTTATGAATCCATGAGCACGCAAAATGAATGTGGCATACGGAAAATGATTATGGCTGCACGAAAATATGGTTAGCACAACACACACGTATGAGGATGCTCTAAATGGCTGCATAAAGAAAGTGATTAGAATGTGGCATACGGATGATGCATGTTTATGTCGTATGAAAAGGTCAAAAATAAAACAACCATAGAGCAAACGTTAGCACGCACACAAAAATATGTTCACCCTTCCAACCTTATTCCTCCATTCTATTGGTCTCGCATTCTTCCTAGGTATTGGGTCTCTTTGGCATCAACGGGGGATACCAAAGGCGTACTCTCGATGTCCATTTTCAAGTATGTGGTTTTGGTAATCCTAAAGGGAAGTTGCTAGGCCATTACATGAAGGTATGAGTAAAGCAAAGGGTCGTACAGGTTCCTATAGCAAAAATACACTCCTCACTTCTCCCTACTCAAGGGTTCAAACGAAGGGGTTCGTACAAGGCTATGAGTGGTTTACCTCCTCGGGTGCCTCCAATCCTAGCGGAAGAGGTAGGTCACCTTTAGAAATAAACCGGGTTTAAATGAGTGTTGGAGGGAATTAAGAAGAGAAAATGTCATGCTTTAAGCAATGTGAATGAAATATTGAATTACGATTTAATAATCAACTATAAGTGGGGATATACTTCAATTGTTGCCTAAGTTCCTTAAGTTTTTTGTGAAAACTCTTTCGAAGAAACCGTAAATCCCCAGCAGAGTCGCCACTGTGAGCGGACGACCTTTTTTAGAACGCGCGGTGAAGCGGGAACCGGGGATTTTCTTTTTGGGTGGTTATGTCTTGGTTTTGAAAACGGTTTTTTAATCTCTCTTAGAAAAAAAAATCTTTTATTTTATTGAAAAAGTCTTTTGTAGAAAACTTAATTGTAAAGTGTGAATTTTGGAAAGATAGGTTTTTAGAAAATCCCAATTTGAACTTAAAGATCTTGAAACCTAAATTTCGAAATTAGATAAAGAGTCGCCACCCGGATCAGCTCATCCGGGAAATTCCGGTACAGCTCCCTACCAAGTGTAGACGCGGTACCTAATTCAGAGATTCAGGGTTCGGGCAACAGATTTACTAACCTCACTTTTTTTTAATTATTATTTCATAATTTGATATTTCACTCACTTAAATCTGCCCATTTTATCTTCCTTTAATCATTAACCAATGCTCATGCAAATGACATAAATATATTAAAATAAAATAAAGTGCGGAAAAGTAAATCAGAGGCCAAATTATACAACCCAAGAAAAAGAAAACTCTCATCCTCACCTTTTACAATCGCCTATTATACACGATAATCTAAAAATTACAATCGCCTAGATACACGGGATAATCTATAAAATACATTCAAAAATAAAAATAAAGAAAAAATAAAAGCTACATCCAAATATGGTTAGCACAAATAAATAAACCACACTAAGGACTCATATAGGACAGAATAGGGGTATTTTAGGAAATGGGATCATGCAAAGGGGGTAACTAAGTCGACCCGATCGGTTGGCCCGGTTAGACCTGGAAAACGGTTTTTTAAACGCCCTGTAGGTTTTATGGATAAAAAATCATTTTTAAAAGCGGTTTGGCTCATTTACATGCACTTTTCCAACTTTAGCAGGCAGGATATCCCGGGACCCGGGGGTCCCGTTCGTGTGTGGGCCTAAATCAAACATCCATCTAGGGTCCAAAAGTATGCAAACACGCCAAAATTCATTTTTGAATGAGAAAAGAATGCAAAATTACAAGTTTGGGGCCCCAAAGGGCAAAACTGTAATTCTGCCTCCATTACAGCCGCGGCCCTGTAGGCTATAGCCGCAGCAGTAGGTTACAGCCGCGCCCCTGTAGCTTACAGTCGGGCGGCTGTAATGCCCCAGAATCGATTCCAGTGTGTTTTCTCGCTTTTGAAAATCGTTTTGCAAATTTAGTGATTTTGCTTCAACTACAGCCGTGCGGCTGTAGGTTACAGGCGAGCAACTGTGATCATGACTGGGTTGGCTGTAGCCGAAAAACTCCCAAAAATCTTAAAAAACTCAAAACATGGCATTACAGCCGCGCCCCTATAGGTCACAGCCAGCGCGGCTGTAGGTTATAGCCGAGCGGCTGTAGGTTACAGCCGAGCGGCTGTGATTATGAGTGGGGCGGCTATAGCCGGAAAAACTCCAAAAAATCGTAAAAAACTCAAAACATGCAATCAAATCACAACCAGAATGAACAAAACAGATTTCTAAGGCCTCTCAGAAGATTACCTTGTCTGTATTCCAGTGCTTGGACCACGAAAAATGGATTCGGATCTAGAAACGTCTTGCAGTCACAAACAACTCGAACAGAGTATGATTTCCGAAGCCCGAATGGAACCATGAAGAAGATTAAAGGATTGGTTGTTATGTGTTCTTTTAAGATTATCTTTTTTTTTTTTATTTTAGGTGCAACTCTCTTTTTTTTTCTATTGTGTTAAGAACCCTAGAGAAAATCTAAGTGATGGTGTTTTTCTCTCTAAAAATCCTTTCTTTCTTTTTTTTCTTTTTTAGTTTTCTGCCTCCTTTTACCCTAATCCAGGATTAGGATGTTTAAATACCTCCTTTTTGGTATTAAATCAGAATTAATTGCTGATTTCGGTAAAAAAAGGAAAACTAACGCTTACAGCCGCGCGGCTGTACGTTACAGCCGCGCGGATGTAGCGACCAAAATGCCTATTTTGCTTAAAAACCGAATTTAATGCTGATTTTAACCCCAAAAAGAAAATATGAAGATTACAGCCGCGCCCCTGTAGACTACAGCCGCGCCCCTGTAGACTACAGCCGAGCGGCTATAGCGACCAAAATGCCTATTTGCTTAACAACCGAATTAAATGCTGATTTTGACCAAAAAAGGAAATATGAAGATTACAGCCGCGCGGCTGTAGTCTACAGGGGCGCGGCTGTAACCTACAGCCGCGCGTAGCGACCAAAATGCCTATTTTGCTTAAAAACCGAATTAAATGCTGATTTTGACCAAAAAAGGAAATATGAAGATTACAGCCGTGCGGCTGTAGGTTACAGCCGCGCCCCTGTAGACTACAGTCGCACGGCTATAGTTTATAGCCGAGCGGCTGTAATGTCCAGAAAATGCCATGTACACTTATTTTTCGTTCTTTTCTTTAGTTCTCTTAAAATACTCATTCGACTGCTTCGGGGTTCCGTACTAGGACTTGTCACAGACCTTCGGGCTATATGGGACATTTCCGACGTTATCCCAGTCTGTCTGAATCCACTTCACGTTTATCCGTGAAAAAGGTAACAGTAGCTTTCATCACCGAGGTCGGGAAAAAACCCGTGCTCACACTCTCCCCCACACTTCAATTATGCTTTGTCCTCAAAGCAACTAATTCATTCAATTGGATGAGCAAAAGCAAGGTAAAGGGAAATTACCTATCTCATGGCAAAATTGAAGTGAAATGGTGCAAGCAGAAGTTTAAAGAGATATAACAGAGGCTTTGAGATGGAGGAAGAGGAAAGCTTTTTCACTCATCTGGTTTGGAGGAGACTTGCTTCTCTTCTTCTAGTGGTGGAGGTGGTGGATTTTGTTCAGCCATTCTCTGTCTTCTGCGAGCTCTTTTGGCAGCACCACTTCTTCTCCTACAAGTCCTTTTGATCTCTGGATCTATAGGAATTAGAAGGATTCCAGCTCTTCGCATACACCAGGAGATTACTTAAACAGAGAATTTCTGCATAAAACACAAAACACTAAATCAAGCACACAAATTTACAGGAAATCTTTAAATATTTTCAACCGTTACTCCCCGGCAACGGTGCCAAAAACTTGTTGCCTTAAAATTATGCACTAGCTAGTGTACTAGGTCAATTGTAGTAGTGGCAAGACAAGTGTCATATCCACAGGGAGTAAGGGAAATTTCCAAGATTTCCAAGTAAATCACCAGATCTAAAAGTTTTCCAGTTAAAAGTGTAAAACATGAAATATAAGATTGCGTGAATAGAATAATACAAAACAGTAATAATAAAAACACAGGCTTCCACTAGCTAGACAGGCAATCTTGAGATATCTTTCTTTGTTATTATGAATATATTAGGGAACGTAGATCTAAGGTTTCTTGCTCTTTATCCACCAAGCTTATCTCTCGACCTCACTTGGATTCTATGACCACCCAACTAAGCTTATCTCTGGACCTCACTTAGCATAGGCATTCATGCATTAAGTCAAACAAGCATTCTATCATAAATAGAAACCCTTAGCACACCCCTAATCTCCTCTCGGTCTCATGGCAAGTGTGTGTGTGTGTGTCATTTTTCCATATCCCCAAATCTCCTCTCGGTCTCATTAGGAATACTAGAGATATGAGAGGGCCCTTTCCCATATTAAATTAAGCACTTCACCACACAATCATCAAAACATGATATTCATAATAAAAATATAGAAAAACTTCCTAAGACCACCAGCCTAAGCTGGTTTCAGCCTGTTAGGAAACCTTATCGTGAGATTTCGTAACCAGAAAACTTGCAAAGAAATAATAAATAGCAAACTAAAATTAATTTAAATTAACAAATAGTTGAGACAATTAAAATTGCTACTCCCCCTCCCCAAATAGTGATGTATTTATAGTCCCAATAAGTAAAGTCTAGCAATGAGTTGTCAACCATCTATGCTGCAAGCACCAATTAAAATATTGCCAAAAATTTACAACCACAAGAGCAAGTGGCTTCCTTGAGAAGCCAAAGACAGCAATGGAATTTCCAACAGCAAAAATATCTCCTCCTCCTTCTTGGGCCACGCCCTTCTCTTTAAATTCGGCTCATCCATTCTGCAGCCTTCTACATTTCTCTCTGCTGCACTCTGAGATTTCCCAGTTTGAGCGATCTCTCTAAAATAGGCAATCAGACCTGGAAAAGCTCAATATTAGCCATGATTTCTCAATTCTCAATAGAATTTTAATCAATTAAATGCTGAATTCTTGCTAAATTACTTGGTAAAATTTCCACTCATCACTCCCCCGCACGCGAATGCCCCTTGGGCTTGAAGAGTGTACAACACAGGCCCACCTTGCCATGTGTTGAATTTTAATCAATAAATGAAGTTGTCAGAGGTCGAGGCAGCTCTGATACCATGTCATCGAACCAATTGACCTAAAAGCTTAAGCTCATAGGTAAAACCCAATAATAGCTTTTATTATTATCTCTGACAGTTTGTAATGTACATACTGATTCCATCTACCCCTTTTTTGTGTTTTAAATTTTGTCCAATCATAAACTTAATATTTTTCTGTTGAATTTTATCTAATATGTGAATGCATACATTTTATAACTCGCGCGAATATAAAATTATTACATTAAAAAGAAATTAAAATATAGGACGAAAAGAAATAACAAAGCGACTGGGGAAAAAAAACCTCTGGGAAGCCACTTTATCAGAGCCAGGTTTCGATCCTGGGACCTGTGGGTTATGGGCCCACCACGCTTCCACTGCGCCACTCTGATTGTTAATTGATTGGTGGGAAACATATTATATTAATTTAAGATCTTTCCCTGCTTAGCCGATATTATTATTATTTTTTACTATTTTCAGTTTCTGAACCACCTTTTTGAAAATTTTGTAAAAGAATCGACTGTCCGTTCAAATGTTGTCCACCGTTGAATTATCCATATAAAAAAGTAAAAAGAAAATAAGATTATAAGAAAATCTTAGTGGTCATTCTTAAATTTTAATTTCATAAAAGAACATTAATTATAAATTATAATGCTAAACTCTATAAACATTGATTTATTATCATCCTCATTTTGTTATAATGAGTGTAACAGCCAAATAATTTTTTGAAACTCTACCCTTTCAAATATTTTCCTAAAATAAAATAAAAAGGGAGATCTAGAGAATAATTTTGTGAAATCATTCAATCATATATTGACTGTTCCGTCAAGTGTTGTCCAACATTGAATTAGAGATTATTAGCAATGAAGCACGGACATTTGTAGGAGGTAGCCGTATGCATGTCAGGCACTCCGGGAACACGGGATACGCCGGGACACGGCCAGACACCCCAAAAACAGTATCCCTTTTTCTAAAAAATTTTATGGAGGGACACGGCAAGAACACGGCGGCGACACAATTTTTAGGATCCTTTTGAAAAACATGAAAAATCAAAATCACCTCCACAATCGATTCTGCCTCCACCGAATCGATCAATCCTATCAATCGATCCTTGCCCTTTCTACCAATCGATCCTGTTGATAAACCTCATCCAATTGATCGATCCTGCCTCCACCAATCGATCAATCCTGCCAATCTCTCCTTTCTCTTTCTACCAATCAATCGATCTTTTGCCTCCTCTTGCTAATTCGATGATCCTGCTGCTGCCTCATAACCAGTCGACGCCTCATCACCAGTCTATCTCCTCTGCCTTATGACCAGTCGAAAACAGCTGCTGCCTCCTCTTGCTAATTCGAATGTTATTTATGGTATATATATATATTTACCGTGTCCCCACTGTATCCATGTCTCATATTTTTGAAAAATATCGTTTGCTGTGTCCCTTCCATGCTTCGTAGATTATTAGGATGGTTCTGCTCTTGTCTTGTCCAGTCATCATCTCTATTAGCAGAGTCAAATATTTGGCTGCTCTTTTGTTCTGAAATGATAAGGAATTCCAAAAATTATAACTAACATATCAGAAGAAACTAGATCATTTCTTTCTAGTTTCCTCCTCGATAAGTTGTCATAACAAAACTCACAATCAAGTAAGCGACTTGCAGGAAAATAAAACAAAAAACATAGAATAAGCCGATTTCAATTTGCCAAATCTTTTCTCCCTCTACTTTTGAACTATAGAAACCCTTCCCACTTCATTAACTTCTATCTCACATACGATTGTGATGAATCTCATCAGAATTTTACACGGTTTAAAGCATAGATTTCCAGCATTTCAAGCTGAATCAACGTCTGACTCATCTTGTCCTTCTCTGTAAAGCTCAAAATCTTCAGGACTTCATCTGCAAATTAATTGAGGTCGGAATGTAGCCATCTTGATCCCCAATAATCTCTTCACAATAGTAATAGTTAAATATATAAACCACTAATAACGTTGGCAGCTATAGCAGCTTTTCAACAAGCACACAGTACAGATAAGATATAGAAAACGATACTGTAGTTCATTTGAAAAAAAATCGCAAAGTTTGATGGCACATGGATGCATACAAAGAAATGGATGCCCAAATTCTGGTTAATCATTTAGATCCCACTATTCACAGCTGAATCACCAAAGAAAATGCCGGACAAAATATTTAAGTGCCACACAGGAGAATGCAACAGCTTTTCATTATAAAACATACACAGCATGGTTCATTACTCGCACAAACATCCACAATCCAAAAGGAAATATTCAAATAAAGATCCTGATCAGAGGTCGGTAATGACATGTTCTGACAATTTTACTTCACAACACTAGATCTGATTTCTTAGGAAGAAATGTGTGGAACATGCAAATATGTATTAAAGAGTTCAATATTCTGATTATCTGATATCATTGGGCTATTTATTTGCAACCAAATTCTACCAGCCACGTGATAACGCAATGATAGGTTGTCAACCCGTTAAAGTTTAATTTAAAATCTCTGGTTCCTTATACTGGGTAGTATAGCAAGAACGGGATCGAACCATAGGAATTAATGCAAGTATATTTATTTGCAAAAAGAAAGAAAATAGATTGGATTGAAATTGTTTTATAATAAAAAAAAATGATGTGATTTGTGAATTTGCAGAATGTAAATTAAAACAGAATAAATCAATAGAAAGAACAACTAGCCGAGATACTTTTCAGTTTAATTCCGTAATTCAATCACAGACACCAAAAATCTAATTCAATTATCCAAATAGACAGAGTTATAGTTAGAGGTGAAACGCACTCACTAACCAATCTTTTCTTAATTTATCGATAGTTCCGGGAAACGCCCGAATAAACTACATCCCTAGCCAATAGATAATCTCCAAGAAACCTCTAACAAGAATTAACCTATGGCAACATTAATCACAAAAAGATATCTATCTTAGTTAATGAAATCAGAAACGCTGTAAATCATAAAGACTAAATTATTCAATTTCGTTAACTTTACACAAAACTAACTTGCCACTACGATAGAACAACAATCACGGATTTGTTATTCTATTCAGCAATATGCAGTAAAATCAATCAATTAAATGGCCAAATTAATGTGATTAAATCAATAGCAATAGAACAATTTACAGTGCATGAATTGAACAAATATTCTATTAAAAGATTACAATTAAAACATAAGTCTCATGAATCAAATGGATTAAACTTCCAAGTACCTCAACTAGAAGAAAGTTTAGTTACTCATAACTAAACAAAATCCATAGAAAATTTCTCCAAAAAACGTGCAGCCTCCTCTCCTCTTTCGCTCTTGTGTTTCAATTCAAAAAAGACTCCCCTTTGTTTCCCCCCTTTTGTTCTTTTTATAGTCTTCCCTTTTAAGACCTAATTAGCAGTCTAGAGTTAGCCTCCTTAAACAAAAGACCTGCCCAGAATTTTAAGTGCAAGCAATGGGCCTCTTAAAGAGAAATCCGGCCCAACAGGGAATAAAAATGCCCAAATAAGAAGAAAAAGTCAACAAAGGAAGGTTGACCCGTAAGACCCAAGCATGTTGTAGAAAATCTCAGTTGACTTCTCCGATACAGCTCCGATTGGCGTGATTCAAATGCTATGGAAAGCTAACGGACAGACGTACAACCTTACAGAATAAATCTGGAGCTAAAACAGCCTCCAACTCTTCCTAAAATCCAGCTGAAGTTCAGTCTCCAACGAATCCTCTTCTAGCAGCCTTCCTGATTAGCCAAAATCTACTTCTAAACACCTAAAAGTGATAAACAACACTAATAAGAATAAATAAAATAAAACTATCTAACTAACTAAGAAAATAATAAAACTAATACTAAAATGCAAAAATAACTAAGAAAATAAGTTAAAATGGACCTAAATATCTCTATGTGAACATGAGCTATCACCCTATACAAAGAAAAGAACGGTGGGGAAAAAATAACAACGATAGGCATACAAGGATAAGAAAAGTATAAGATGAGAGCCTCCCAATATGCGAGCTGACTCAGGTGACAAATGCTTTCCCTCTTCGCAGACAACAAAGTCTGAAATAGGGGTGAGAAAAACACGGTTTGGTTCAAAAACCAAACCGAACCAAACCGAACCGAAAACCAAAATAGAAGAAAAATAGAAACCAAAACGAAACCAAAGTTCATATGGTTCGGGTCAAATCGAACCGAACCAGTTCGGATCAAGCCGAGAGCAAAACACGGTTTGGTTTAAAAACCGAATCGAAAATCAAAGTAGAAGAAAAATAGAAACTAAAACCAAACCAAAGTTCATATGATTCGGGTCAAACCGAAACGAACCAGTTCGGTTCAGTTACGGTTTGGTTCGGTAAAAACCGAATCAACAAAAATTTCAATTTTTTAATTTTTATTATCATTATTTTTTATAAATTACATGTAAAGTATTGCTTAAAAAGGATAAATACAAACTATATAATAATATAAATATATAATATGCCAAACAAAATTTATTTATATATATACATATTTTTAAAAAATACTTTTTTCCTATTACGGTTCAGTTCGGTTTCAGTTTTTTCAACAAAAACCAAAAACCGAACCAAAAACCAAATTATTATATTTTATAAAACCAAAACCAAACCAAATCGAGTTTGGTTCAGTTCGGTTCGGTTTTTGGTTCGCGGTATGGTTTTGCTCACCCCTAGTCTGAAACTAGCTCCACAACACCTGTAAAGCAAGACTAGTCGTATTATTATTACAACTTCACAAGGCATATACACTATTTATATGCATTTCTATGCTATTTATATTTACATTATAAAGCCAAAATGATGAGAGCCACAAGTAGTAAAAAGGACCAGCAATTCAACTTGGAAACAGTTACTTATCATGGAAATAAATTAAAGATATATTTTAAATTATATCTTTATTTTAATTATTTTATAATTAGGATTAGGAATAGATTTTATTCTAAGGATCCTATTATTTAATCTAATTAGGAAGTTTAGACTATTTTGGAGTTTTATTACATTTAGGATAGTTTGCTTATAAATAGGCTATAATGTATTTTGTAATAGTCAGTTTTTCTTGATCAATAATATTTTCGGAATTAATTCCAATTCCCTGCTTTTGTGAATTTTGCGAAATTCAATTAGTAGAAGGCTAATTTCATGCACCATGCGCGATCAACGGATCTTAGTATTTTGTTCGAAATTTCCACTGCATCAGTTGGTATCAGAGTCGAATTCCTAAACCCTAGCCATCAACATGCCGTCAAGGAGAGAGCGACGAATTGATGAAGTTGCAGGACAGGAAGATATGAACCGATTAGAGTAGAGATTAGAACAACACTTCGCTGCCCTAATAGACCAGAAGATGTAGGCTATTATGGATCGATTAACAAACCGAATAGATAGGTTGTTCGCTGCTCGTATTAGGGCGAATCCTCAACAAATGAGGAACCCTAATTATGGAGAATTCAGAAACCATATTGCTGGATTGAAAGAGTTCTATGAGAGAGAGAATGAACTAATTTTCTCTCAAGAATCAAAGCTTGGAGAAGGTAAATTTTTTTATTTCTCTTTACCTCAAATATATGATAAAGATTATGCTTGTGATGGTGTTGAAGTAGTAGATTATGAATCTTGTGACAAGATTGTTAGTATTGAAGAAACTTTAGAGCCAATTTATGATGTATATGAATACAAATATGAGAATTCTTATTGGAAGGGTGATATTGATTTTATTGGAGTCAACTATATTTTGAATATGGATCTGTTTAACAAACTCGAAGCTTGGTTTCTTAATGGAAAAACTCGAGGACGAGTTTTTTCTAAGAGGAGTATGATGCTGGCCACAATTCAACTTCGAAACAGTTATTTGTTATGAAAATAAATTAAAAATATGTTTTAAATTGTATCTTTATTGTAATTATTTTATAATTAGGATTAGGAATAGATTTTATTCTAAGGACCCTAAATTGATAAGGATTCCTATTTTGTTTATATTTTAATATATTTAGTATTTTTCTCTTATTTAATCTAATTAGGAAGTTTAGACTATTTAGGAGTTTTGATTATTTAGGAGTTTTATTACATTTAGGATAGTTTGCCTATAAATAGGCTATAATGTAGTTTGTAATAGTCATTTTTTCTTGATCAATAATATTTTCGGAATTAATTCCAATTCCCTGCATTTGTGAATTTTGCGAGATCCAATTAGTAGAAGACTAATTTCCGGCACCGTGCGCGATCAATGGATCTTAGTGTTTTGTCGACATTTCCGCTGCATCAGTAACTGAAAGTATTACATATCATAAATTTTTTTATCATGCTCATTACGTACGTCTACAATTAACACTAACTAAGCATGCCATTTATACGAGGGTTACACTCGTAATACTTTGTATATAATCTATCGAATATCTGATCACCATTAATAATTTAACTAATACCACAAAGTGCAACATTAAATAATAATAATAATAAAATATGCATTATAACTAAAACTAGCAACTTACTAGTTTTACATGCACGTCGTTGGCTATTGATGTATGCATATATGGGAGAGCAAAAACTCCTTATAAATTCAAGAATATCACAAGGTTATATGAGTATAGGAATCACACATTCTGCTGAAATTCATAAGCTTTTGTATTGCACCATAAGCACATCTCATGGGTTCGGTTGCATTTTTGGGATAAATTGGGTCGCTTCATCTCTTGTTGTTATGGTTGAATTGTGGGTACAAAGGATTTGCTCCTCTGAGAAGCACAAAGTTAAGCGATTTCTTGGCCTCTTAAGACTTGGTTACGCCCAAGCGATCATAAGAAGAAGCTTCTATGATACACTTATAAAAGATGATTACGGCTGATAGTTTTACTATTCGTTTTACTTATAAGTTGAAGTTTACTATTTGTTTTACTTATAAGCTGAAGTCTACTATTTGTTTTACTTATAAGTTGAAGTTTTTTTTTATAGTCATGTTTCTTTTTTAGCTTCTGATTCTGATTTAATTGTGAACCCCCTATATTCCTTTTGTAGTTTGTTTTTCCCCATTGTCATCTAACTACAATTCTCAATTTTATATATATATAAGTTTCTTTTATTCTTCTAATAATTGTAAAATGAAAAATTTATGAATTTTGGCAACTTAGCTCTTCTACATTTTCCACTAATGCAACACGTATTTTCCCATTAAACCAAGAATTCTTATCAAACAAACATTCAAATTGCCTTTTTTGACAAACATTCAAATTGTGAACCCCCTATATTCCTTTTGTAGTTTGTTTTTCCCCATTGTCATCTTACTACAATTCTCAATTATATATATATATATATATATAAAGTTTCAAATATTTATCGCATGACAAGAGAGGAAGAACTGAAGGAAACTTAGCCACATAATAAAATGAAAATGAGAGCCGAGACATGAGCCGATTAATGGTGCCTCTTTTCCCAAAAAAAAAAAAAAAAAAAAAAAAAAAAAAAAAAGATCGCCAGTCTGACGGTGAAAATGAGAGGATGTTGTCTTCTTTCTCCTCCAACTTCAACCGCTTCGTTTGTGCGGAAGCTAACCTTATTCCACAAAACACTAGTCTGGAAAGCTTGTTTGCTTTTTGATAAAACACCAGTCTGAATATGATGCAGCGGAAATATTGAACAAATTATTACATTCTTTTTGTCGGGCATGATACCGGAAAGTAACCTTCTACACACAAGAATTCGAAATTCAGGCTTGTGGGAAAATGAAAGATAATTTCATTCAATCAGACACAAGAATTCGAAATTCAAGTATGTAGGAAAATCAAAGATAATTTCATTCAATCAATAATCTGCTTATAAATGAAATAAAATAGTCTATTTATAGGTAAATCGTGATTTTGAGTCCCTAAACGACCTCTTTTTTTTTTTTTTTTTTTGCCAAAAAGCAACGGATCTCACAGCAACGAAGTGAGTTTTGTCCGTTGACCCGTTTCTAATAAAATTAGGGTCCAAAATCATGAAAATCCGACAATCCGATCTTGAAATTAATTACCGAATTGTCACTTCTCCATAAAGGCCTTCTCCTCTGTTACATTAGATCAGAATATCTTGCTTGTTGAAGCGTTGTTTTTTTATAATGTCGGTTTTTGCCATCTCAGGATCATAACTCCACAAATGATCATGACAAGAGAGAAAGAAATGAAGGAAACTTAGCCACATAATAAAATGACATCCTTTTCTAAGGAAAAAAATTACATTTATCGGATGAAAGTATATTTCTATTAAATCCGTCATTTCTTGGAGATGATTAGATCAGTTGGTACTGATTTGGTCTGAAAGTTGAAGGTTGTTGTGAGCATCAAAATTGATAGCCGAAGTTGGTGTTCTGCAATTTTCTTCGCCTTCACTTTTAGAATTGTAGCAGGCTATTGAAGAACCAGCAGCTTTTTCTTGCTGATAATTTGCCTCATGAGGCTACCCACTACCATCAAATCACAATGCAACAACGAAAACAACATTAATTAGCATAAGATAGTTTAACTGGCAATTACACTATATGAGGCAAAAATCATCTCAATACGAGTACATATAAAGGTTATCCAAACGGAGAGATGATTTGACATGTTAAATTTCACACGCTTAACATTTTTGTTATATTTATGTTATCATAACCATCTGATTTTGTATTGCTTACTCTGCTCATATAAGGTCTCTGTCTGTCGTGTGTCTCTCTGTTTAAGGATGAAATGGTGCTTCAACACTATACAAGAAGAGCAAAAACAAGAGGGAGATTAGAATTAAGTACCGTTGTGCAGCATTTTTTGCGGTGGTTATGGGGAAAAATCAAAGGGATAGTGAGCTTCGTTCCCTTTATTCGTTGAGAGCAGCAAATTATCCATCATTTCTCTCTCTATCTCTAAGTAAAGATATTTGTTGCGGGCAGTAAGTTGACGGAGACAACAAAGCTTAATAAGATGGTATTTATAGTGCCAATTGAGGTGTCATCGTAAATTAGGGTTTTCCCGAATTCTGATTTTCTATTAATTTTCCTTTTCCAAATTTTCCTTATAAATCCCACCTACCAACCATATACAAAAACGTATCTATTCGTCATCACCTACCAAGAATGTATCTATACATCATTTCAAATATTTGGCAAATATAATGCTGATTATTTTTGTTCTCGTTATGTATCTAAAAAAAAATAGTTAAATTTGTACGTAAGTATTACATATCGTAATTTTTTTGCATGCTCATTACGTACGTCTACAATTAATACTAACTAAACATGTTATTTATATAAAGGTTACACTCGTAATACTATGTCTATAATCTATTGAATATCTTAACATCATTAATAATTTAACTAATTCCGCAAAGTGCAACATTGAATAATAAAAAAATATGCATTATAACTAAAACCAATAACGTAAAAGTTTTACATGCACTATATCAATCACGGGAGATGGCATGCATTCGATTAATAAGGTACACAACTGTTTCAAACGCACTGCACCAATAACACATGGGCAATTTGGCACGATTTAATAAAGATAAGCCTATCTCAATGACATGGCGATGTTTCCGTTCCGCAGTCCCATTTTGTTCCGTGGTATACAGACATGACATTCTATGCTAAATTCCATTCTTGGCTAAGTAAGGTTTCAGGGATACAATTTCTCATCCCTTATCAGTTGTGACAATCACTGTCGTAACATCCAGTGAGGCCAATTGGGTCACTTGCCCTTGTTGTGGGTGAGATAAACCTGACCCGAAAACTGATTCTGGCCAAAGCTTCCTTGCTAGCCGAAACTTCCTTGTTGCCTCTTTGTAAAATGAGGCTAATTCTGCTGCCTTTGAGACTGTCCTAGACTCTACCCCAGCTACCCGAGGCTGGTTGCTTAGCCATAAAGTGAGTCGTCGGTGTATTCAAATCATTCGACACTGATTTCTCCTGCTTCAAATGACGTTCCTCCGTCAACCACATACCATATAAATCATCATAAGAGATTGTATGTGAACCCAACGTACAACAAAAATCACAGAAGCATATACCAAATCTTCTTTGGAGATAAAATATTGTAAGGAAGCTGACTTGTCTGTAATTAATTTTGCATGTTGCATGTATTCCACAATTGACTCGAAACCTTTCACCAACGAATGCAATTGCTATTTCAATTATCGAACTAATGCCCTAGACCCCGATGCATAAGCACTTTCTAGCTTAACCCAAGCTTCTCTAGCTGTTTTGGCCTTAATAATTTATGGGAGAATAGAAGGAGAGATGGAATTGAGTATCCAACTCAATACTTATTGATCTTGTCGATGCCATGAATGATATGCTGGATTCAAATTATTGTTGGCCAATCTCTCTACTGGAATCGAAGCAGTACCATCAATATGTTTCACAAGATCACATCTTATTAGTAGGTGTTATCAAAATTTTCTAGAGTACACAATTGTTAGAATCGAGTTTCAGAGGCAGCTGGTGCGAAAAGGTTGGGGTATACCACTCAATCCTGCTGACGAGGACTCAGCAGTCGATGAGATGAGGCTGGAAATGGTGGCAATGATGCGGGCTGCAGTCGACATGGTGGCTGTTTTTTGGTGGTTATCGATTTCGATTGTTATGCCTTTTAGGCTCTGATACCATATGCAGCTTAGGGTTTATGAATCCTCTCGCTTAACGTGAATGAGAGAAAGTATTTATAATTTGAGACATATACAGGGGTGGAGGGAGGGGGGCACGCCTAGGCAGCAGCCCTCCCCCCCACCCCCACCCCTCCGGCCGCGTGGAAAACACCCCTGGTAGGGGTGTTGGGGGAGGTGATGGGAGTATGTATTTGGATTGTGCTCAAATTGTAATTACATAGGAAGTCTTGTAACATATGTCACATGTGTATCATTGGGTATAAATGATGGGTCCTAGGCGAAGTAGTGAAACTAAACCTAGAAATGCACAACTAAGGCAGTGTACCTATCGTTGACAAGTAATAATTCTGGTTGGTCCAGGTATCGATCCCACAGAGAAAAATATTCTGCAAACACTAAACTACTCCGGTTCCTTGCGTGTCCTAGGCGGAACTTAGTTTTTGGATTCGATTATACTAACAACTAATTATCCTACTCCTAGTTGATCGATTCCAGCTTACTTTGCACTTGAATTTGGGTTATCAATTGGCGGTTTACCGACCTATGAATGCTAATGGAGATGGCTTTATCAATTAACTACAATAGACGAATTTAACTCAACAATTAACCCTTAATTATGTTCTTTCGATAATTCAACCTAGCGTATCTAGATCTTTTAGGTCCTTAGCCGGTTTACCTTGTTTAGAGGCGGGCTAATTCTAAAGCTCAAAAAATAGGGGCACGTAAGTTCCACAGTGTCGTCAATACTAATGGTTTCCTAGGCATCAATTTAGGTAATGCCACAAATATGAACTTAATAAATTAAGATCTTATGAGACTAGATTATCATTAAAGGAATTGCATAAAGAAAAGGAATAAAAATTGAAATTAAATTGCAATCAGTTGTATTAATCAAGAAAGGTGATACGAATTCAGTGTTTACAACCAAACACAATCAATTGCGGAATCAAAAACTAACTTAATCGAATTACAAAAGAGAAGAAGAAAAACTTATGCCCTTTTGGTCCGATCAACCGGATTCCGACGGTGTGAAGATGCTTGGGGTGTACCTCTATAGATGAACTCAAGCCGGAACTAAGAACGTCGCAAAAGGGGGAGGTTCTATGTAAGACTTCTACCAACTGATGGTTCAAAATTCAAAGAAAACAAATAGTTCAAGCCAAAACCTAGCTACAAGTTTCTGCTTTACACTCTAAAAGTCTGGAAAAAGATCCTTCAAACTTAGAAAATAACCTATTTATACGGCTAGGTTGAAACCATGAAAAAGAAAAGATGAAAGTAGGGCAACAGCAGAATTCCGGAGCTCGGCACGCCGTGCTGGTGGAAGTGGCACGCCGTGCTGTGCAGAATTGGGGGTGGCACGCCGTGCTGGTGGAGATGGCACGCCGTGCTGTGTAGATTTGGAGTTGGCACACCGCGCTGGTAGGGATGGCACGATTTCGTTCCGGTCTGCTGGATCTCATCCCTTGGCACGCTGAAATGGCACGCCGTGCCCTAATTGTGGCACGCCGTGCCACCTTGATTTTCAGCACTTCAAACTCTTCCTTGCCGCCGATGCTCCAACTTTCGGTCCGGGTCATAATGCCTGTCCAAAACAAACATAAAGAAACATAACCGCACCAATGCCACGGACCATAAAAACGATATATTATCCAAAATTACAAAAACAACCCTAGGAAACACGAAAAATACTAAAAGTTATAAAAATCTATCCAAAACATAAAAATCACAAAATACTCAAAAACCACACAAACATTCACACAAAGGACTTTAAAAATTGCCGTTCAAACCACGAAATTGCCTAAAAGATAAGGTCAAAAACCGACCTTATCAACCACCCCACACTTAAAGTCTTGCTTATCCTCAAGCAAATCAACTAAAGACAAAGGAGTAAACTTGCTCGCTTTTACTTGCAAATCCAACTAAGGGTTTAACCGTACGAAATTCATAAACTCAAGAAGGTAAAGCATCACTTTCGAAATGACACTAGGCGCACCAGGTTCAAAACCACTCAATACCCGAACCCAACAAAATTTAGCTAGTCAAAGGGCGAGGAACAAACAGAGTTTATACGACCACAAAGCACCTCACAAGATGTCACTCCAACGCTCAAGTTCAAGGTAAGGCGGATGAGCACACAAAAACAAACAATGGCACACATCACATAGCGAACTAATGGCAATCCCGGTGAAGTCATTGGTCAAGGAGCAAAATCAGAGAACCTGGGGCTTGTAATGTTACGGCTTGGGGTAGGTTTGATAAAAGGGAAATTTTAGGTATACAACTCCTACAAATCAAGTAATATATACAAATTGACTAAGTATTAAAGACGGGTCATGCAACTTTCAAATCAAAACTAGTCCTAAGAGTGTTTGCTTTGCTAGAAATTTTTTTTTTTTTTTTTGAAATTAACTTGACAATAAAAAGGCCTTATCCATACCCAACGGCCAAAACACAACTTAACGGGGAAAAGAAAAAAAAATAACAAGACATGGGTCAAGGCAATTAGATGATCGCCCTAATCCTTTATTCAAACAAATGAACTGAAAATGGAACACATATACCGGCTTAAAGATGAAAACCGGACAAACAAGACATGCATCTACAAACTCCGAATTTTACAAAAAGAAGCCGAACATACACATGGACTCTATTTGGATTTTGTTGTTTTTTTTTTAACACAATTTTTCCATAGGACTAGATGTGAAAGAGTTGAAATGAAAACAGTGATTGACCCCAAAATGAATGAACAACTAGCCAATTACTTGATTTACGAGAGGAGGGTAAGAAAGGAAAATCAAAGTTAATGGTAAAAAGTTAGGATGATAGAGTTGGCTTGGTGAAGGTTTTTTAAGTCAAAAAGGTTAATTTAGTGGCTTTGGGTGATCTAAGGGATAATTAGTAGTTAGGGTTAGGCTCATTTAAGTCAAGGGGTTAATCCTAAGGGTCTCCACATATTAAGCTCTCGATGCCAAGTGCAAAACGACACCGGGTTCTATGATCTAGTGTGCCACGATTGTTTTTACCCTCACAAAGAAATAGAACCGATGTGAAATGGTTCCAAAGGCTCAAATTCTCACAAGTGTACTAGGGGTTGTATAGTAGGTCGTGTGACTCAACCAATGTTCCAAGGCGTAATCCTAGCTCGATCATGCAAGTAGAGGTAGAGGGTTAATTCCCTAATGCAACCTTAATGACAAATCTAACCAATGGTTACCATCAAGAATCACAAATCACGCACAAACAAGCTAATGACTTGTAAACAACTCCTAGTATCCCTAGCCAATTGCTACCAATGCAAGCACAGAGACTTAGTTTCGAGGGTGGATTAAGCAATGTTATTCAAACGGCAATTGACACATAAACAACCTAAAAACACTATCAAACCAAAACCAACTCCACATGCATTAAAAACTAAAGCCTAAATCTAACCAAAAACTAACGCAAAACATCCAAATATGCAAAAACACAAACAAACATATGAAACAAACGATCAAAAAGTGCAATGTAAAAAGAAGCAAATGAAAGGGAGAAATCCCTTTACCCTCCCCACACTTAGAGTGCACTTACTCCCAAAAGTGCAATGGAAGAAGGCGCAAAATAAAGCGGGAAAGGAAAAGGGTTACCTCACATATCGGGGGCTGGTGGTGGCGGCGGCGGATACGGCCACCCTTGGGCTGCACAAAAACAAGAGGCAAACGCCTCGACATTGGCGAGCTGAGCTGCTTGCCTATCAAGGCGCGCATTCATCCGCTCCTCAAGCATAAGCTGATGGATGGTTAAGCCTTCCAATTGTTCAATTATGCCATCCAACCATCCTTCGATCTGCCCCATAAAATCCAGGCCCACCGAAACATTCTCCTCATCCTCCTCGTTATCCTCAGCTTCCTCACTCTCGTCCTCCTCTTCTACGTCCATAGGAGCCTTTCCCTTACTCGAACCTCCCGCACTTGAAGTACCTGCAGCTGCCATGACATGGGAGCAAGACAAAATTCCCCTCGAAAGCTTCTTAGGAAGGATGCTATCGAGGTTCCTATGACAAGTATTACTATGAAAGAAGCACGCAATAGAAGTTACAATATGTCCTAACCCTAGTTCTGACTTAGCTCTGTTGTGGTGGTTGTATAGGGCTTCCATGACGAAGAAGCCCATATGCACCTTAATCTCATTATGCACATGCCACAGTATTAAAAGTTCAAATGCATTAACTCAGTTGCTTTCAGTTTTTCCCGAAAAATTAAAACACATAAATTTGTGAATTAATTGCAAGATAGGGTCATGAATTTGGGAAGTTTTAGCAAACCTAGGTTGGTATACCCCTTATCCTACCATACGCTAAAATTTCTTAGCGTCCATATTCTCCGGCCATTTGTAACCATTCCCCTCAATACCTATGCAAGCCTTAAGGCCCTCAATATCTAGCGATCGTTCAGTACCAAATAGGCGGAATGTCATGCTCCTAAGGCCCGTATCAGGGTTTGTTGTGAAGCTTAAGGTGGAGTAGAATTCTAGCTTCAACTCCCTAAAGACGGGTGGATTAGACTTCACAAACTCATACCATCCTAGACTAGTCAATTTAGCACGTACCGCCTCTGACCTATCTTGCACAAATAAAAATTCCCAATCGAAGGTTCAAAAGGGGGTGCTTTCTAAAGGAAACAGGGTTTTGTATATTTTACCTTCATCATCCGAAAGTAGAGGAAAGGGGTATTTATACTTCCTGGAGAGGCTCGTCAAAGGGGCCATCTGCTTTCGGTAGGTAATTCATCGCGTGTCACCGGTTCCAGTGACGGGTCTATGGGCCGTCGTGATGAACCGTGTCTCCGATCAGCGACAGTCTTCTTCTTCATCCTACAATTGCACAACCATAAAAACAGAACAAAAATCAAAAACAAAAGAACCAAAATCCAAAGAAAACCCTACTGTCATAAATACAAACTACTAAAAAGAAAAAGAATGCAATACAATCACCCTATTAAGCAGTCAATCAATCAAAATCAAAGTGAGAAAAAGAACAAACAATAAAAAGAGTAAAGGAGGAGCAAAGCATGAATTCATACCTGGTTGCAAGGAGAATGAAGCAAAATAAAATCCTAGGTCAAAATAACAGTGGAAGAGAAGGTGAGAGGGAGAAAATGAGAAAGGAAGGAAGAATAAGGGTAGAGAGGGAGAAGGTGAGAGTTGGTTCTAGAGAGAGAAAGTGAAGAGGGAGAGAGAAAGTGAGAAAGTGAGAGAGAGTGAGAAAGAAGAAGAAGAAGAAGATGATGATGATGATGATGATGGTGGGCGGTTTAGAAAGAGAGAAATAGGAGAAAGGTTTATATAGGCGGGTGAATTGTGACCTAAAAATTTGAATTTCAAACGCTCGGCACACCGTGCCAAACAAACAGCACGGCGTGCTGAGCAGAGTTTTGAAACGTACCTGGAAACAGCGTGAGGGCATGCCGGCGTGCTGGCCCAGCACGTCGTGCTGTCTTGAAAATTCCATATTTGGCACAGCGTGCCACAATTTGGCACGGCGTGCTGCTCACTCTACAACAATTCACTTTAGAAATAGCGCGATGGCACGTTGGCGTGCTGTATTGGCACATCGTGCCACCTTGAAGACCCTGTAATTGGCACGGCGTGCTGAGTTTTGGCACGTCGTGCCAATTGCTCATGCTCAAACCTCTTCCAGAACAGCACGACGGCACGTGGTCGTGCTGTATTGGCACGGCGTGCCATCTTGAAGACCCTTACTTTGGCACGGCGTGCTCTATTTCAGTCACGGCGTGCTGAATTGCTCTTGCACGTGATTTTAGAACAGCGGCCTGGCACGCCACGTGCTACCCCAATCTCACCTTGGCACGGCGTGCTGCTGGTGACACGGCGTGCCATCCTGAATTTTGCCAACCTTTACTTTTTTTCCATATTTTGATCACGACTTTTGATTAACTTGCTTAATTACCTATTCCTACACATAAAAACATATTTATACAAAAATTAATGTACAAGGGAGGCACACGTACCTCGTTGCTATGTTTATAGTCAGAATAGCTTGACTTCTACGTCCACGATTTCGCATTACACATCACAAAGGAGTAAGACTTGCTTCTCCTCCTCCATTCCTCCACTGACGTAGGGCTTCAACCGATGACCGTTTACTTGTTGAATTCCCTCCGGGGTTTCAATTTCCACCATCCCGGAGGGATAGACCTTGTGCACGGTAAACGGCCCCGTCCATCGACTTCTCAGTTTGCCCGGAAAGAGTTTCAACTGGAAGTTATACAAGAGCTCCAACTCCCCTTGGTTGAAACTCTTTTCTGTCACATAAGCATCAATAGGGCAAAAAGAGTCCACAAAATTACAATTTTCAACATCTAATGGATATTTCATTGAGTTATAGACGTTGAAACTTACCTCCTCATTGTGCAACCTAAGAATAATCTTACCTTCCTGGACATCTATCAAAGTCCTACCGGTTGCGAGAAATGGTCTTCCAAGTAGAAGGGGCACTGAGCTATCTTCCTCCATATCCATTACCACAAAGTCCGCGGGGAAGATAAACTTGTCCACCTTTACTAACACGTCCTCGACCACCCCCTTTGGCCTCGTGAGAGATCTATCCGCCAATTGGAGGGTCATATTGGTTGGCTTTGGGTTTCCCAGTCCGAGTCTCCTGAAAAACGACAGAGGCATCAAATTTATACTTGCACCCAAGTCACATAGGGCATTGGCAATCTCCAAGTTTCCTATCCAGCATGGAATAGTAAAACTGCCCCTACCTTTGAGCTTGGGTGGAAGTTTGTTAGTGATAATTGCCGAACATTCCTCTGTTAAAACCACCACTTTGTCCTCACCTAGCTTTCGTTTTCCTACCAGAAGTTCTTTAAAGAATTTAGCATAAGAAGGCATCTCTTGAAGAGCCTCAATCAATGGCATATTAAATTCTAACTTCTTAAAAATTTCCAGGAATTTGGAATATTTCTGCCCCAGTTTATCTTTCTTCTCCCTTTGAGGATAAGGAAGTTTAGGCACATAGGCTCTCACTGGGTCAGGAATTTTCCCTTTTTCATTTGTGCTATGTTCGGGTTCAGAAAGCGAGTCGGGGTTGCTTACCACACCCGACTCTTCACTTACCTCAGTAGGTTGGGATGGAATATCAGCGTTTTGCACTCGGTCCTCCACTTGCCTACCACTTTGTAGGGTTATAGCTTGAGCTGTCTCCCGTTGATTGCCCTTAGGGTTTTGTTTAGTTCTACTTGGGAGTGCTCCTTGAGGTCTTTCCTGCCATTCCCTACTCATTTGAGCCACCTACTTACCCAAATCCCTACAGTATGCTTCATTATCAGCAAGCCGAGACGAGATGTCTTTTAATAAAGACAGAACCGTCTCATCTTGCTTAGACTGTTGAGGTTGCTGTGAGGATTGATCATTAGGAATAAATGGGACCTTACCTAACCCCTGCTCACGGTGCTCATAATGGAATCCGGAAGGAGGTCTCAACACATTTTGGTTATTACCATAAGACATGTTCGGGTGTTGGTACCTTCTTCCGTAACTATTATTATTGAAATTTTATGGGTAAGAGTTAGAATTATTGTACCTTTGGTTTCCTCCCACAAAACTTACATTTTTGGACGGTTGGGCGAATGGGTATCCCAATGCACATTCTTGCCCGGGATGCTCCGCTCCACATGATACACACAACACCGGCTGGTATTGTGGCCTATTTAAATTCAGGCAGGACATCAACAGGTCCAGCTTCTTGTTCACATGGTCCATGGCTGCATCTTGGCGTCCCAAATCTGCAGCCCGAACCTCGTTCCTTGTTGGCGTGTCCGACTGCCACAAGGTACTCTTCCTAGCCAGCTCCGCAATTAACTCCTCGGCTTGCGTAGCAGTCTTCTTAAAAATGTCTCCACCTACAGAAGAATCAATAATGGCACGGTTAGCTGGTGTCAAACCATGATAAAACGTGCTTACCTGAGTGAAACGCGGCATGTCATGGTGGGGACAGTTCCGCAATAACCGTTGAAACCTCTGCCATGCTTCATTAAGAGTCTCAGTCCTAAATTATAGGAATCTCATGATCTCGTTCCTTAACTGAACCGTCTTTGATGGTGGGAAGTAGTATGCTAAGAACTGTTCTTCAAATTGATCCCAAGAAGTCACTGACCCGGGCCTCAAGGACTTGTACCATTCCATTGCTTCCCCGCATAGTGAGAAGGGAAACAACTTCAACCGCATAGCATCTTGGGGCACCCCACCGATTCGGACTGTATCGGCCACCATGAGAAACCGGTCTAAGTGATCATTGGGGTTGTCACTTATTCCGCCATTGAATAGTCCGTTCCCTTGGATCAAATTGATCATACTGGACTTCAACTCAAAGTGATTAAGTAATGGCTGGGATGACCACTCCGGATCTATTCCGGGGCCGATGTGGAGCCATTAGGTCAGTCATGACCATGTTGTCTCTATCACCA
This sequence comes from Euphorbia tirucalli, assembly GCA_039660915.1. Taxonomy (NCBI): domain Eukaryota; kingdom Viridiplantae; phylum Streptophyta; class Magnoliopsida; order Malpighiales; family Euphorbiaceae; genus Euphorbia; species Euphorbia tirucalli. Next base: position 17,442,415 of record CM077633.1, on the reverse strand, counting down.
CCCCTTCTTCTATCAAACTCCTCCCGCTCTCGCCGGAGTCGCTCTTGCTCAACTCTTTCTTGGAGCTGTCTCTCCTCTTCCTCCTGTTGTTGATGATCCATTTGGACAATTCGCTCTTGTTGTACTCTACGGTTCCTACTACACAAACGTTCAATTTCAGGGTTATAAGGTAAAAGCTCAGGGTGTTGAGAACGAGTTCGCATAAGCTAGAAAACACACACACACAGAAAATAAAGAAAACTAATTTGCAACAAATATCCACAGAAAAGAAAAATTATTTAACAATATGCACAAGAATAGTGCCTAGATCAGCAAATAGACCTTTGGCTCAATGATGCAGAAAAATAAATTTTCCCGGCAACGGCGCCAAAAACTTGATGGGTCCTAGGCGAAGTAGTGAAACTAAACCTAGAAACGCATAACTAAGGTAGTGTACCTATCGTTGACAAGTAATAATTCTGGTTGGTCCAGGTATCGATCCCACGGAGAAAAATATTCTGCAAACACTAAACTACTTGGGTTCCTTGCGTGTCCTAGGCGGAACTTAGTTTTTGGATTCGATTATACTAACAACTAATTATCCTACTCCTAGTTGATCGATTCCAGCTTACTTTGCACTTGAATTTGGGTTATCAATTGGCGGTTTACCGACCTATGAATGCTAATGGAGATGGCTTTATCAATTAACTACAATAGACAAATTTAACTCAACAATTAACCCTTAATTATGTTCTTTCGATAATTCAACCTAGCATATCTAGATCTTTTAGGTCCTTAGCCAGTTTCCCTTATTTAGAGGCGGACTAATTCTAAAGCTCAGAAAATAGGGGCACGTAAGTTCCACAGTGTCGTCAATACTAATGGTTTCCTAGGCGTCAATCTAGGTAATGCCACAAATGTGAACTTAATAAATTAAGATCTTATGAGACTAGATTATCATTAAAGGAATTGCATAAAGAAGAGGAATAAAAATTGAAATTAAATTGCAATCAGTTGTATTAATCAAGAAAGGTGATACGAATTCAGTGTTTACAACCAAACACAATCAATTGCGGAATCAAAAACTAACTTAATCGAATTACAAAAGAGAAGAAGAAAAACTTATGCCCTTTTGGTCCGATCAACCGGATTCCGACGGTGTGAAGATGCTTGGGGTGTACCTCTATAGACGAACTCAAGCCGGAACTAAGAACGTCGCAAAAGGGGGAGGTTCTATGTAAGACTTCTACCAACTGATGGTTCAAAACTCAAAGAAAACAAATAGTTCAAGCCAAAACCTAGCTACAAGTTTCTGCTTTACACTCTAAAAGTCTGGAAAAAGATCCTTCAAACTTAGAAAATAACCTATTTATACGGCTAGGTTAAAACCACGAAAAAGAAAAGATGAAAGTAGGGCAACAGCAGAATTCCGGAGCTCGGCACGCCGTGCTGGTGGAAGTGGCATGCCGTGCTGTGCAGAATTGGGGATGGCACGCCGTGCTGGTGGAGATGGCACGCCGTGCTGTGTAGATTTGGAGTTGGCACGCCACGCTGGTAGGGATGGCACGATTTCGTGCCGGTCTGCTGGATCCCATCCCTTGGCACGCTGAAATGGCACGCCGTGCCACCTTGATTTTCAGTACTTCAAACTCTTCCTTGCTGCCGATGCTCCAACTTTCGGTCCGGGTCATAATGTCTGTCCAAAACAAACATAAAGAAACATAACCGCACCAACGCCACGGACCATAAAAACGACGTATTATCCAAAATTACAAAAACAACCCTAGAAAACACGAAAAATACTAAAAGTTATAAAAATCTATCCAAAACATAAAAATCACAAAATACTCAAAAACCACACAAACATTCACACAAAGGACTCTAAAAATTGCCGTTCAAACCACGAAATTGCCTAAAAGATAAGATCAAAAATCGACCTTATCAATAAATACCCATTTATTTCTTAATGAAATCAAGGGTTTCATAATTCCTTTATGGTATCAGAGCAGAAGGCTACACAGCCGCCTAACTAAACCCTAAACCTAAACCAAACTCACAGCCATGTCGTCCACCGCCCCAAACACCGCTGCTGCCACCACTGTAGTTGTTTCTGGCGTACTTACAGCAGCCACCACTTCTGATTTTTCGATCACTCTAGCCCCCTCTCTTCTGTTGTTGGCTACCCAGATGCCTACAAAATTGCACAGCTCCAATTTCTTACTGTGGAAGACACAACTGATGCCTATGATTAAAGGGAGCGGGCTCGACGGACACTTGGATGACACAGAGATAGCACCGACAGAACTGTTGGAGAACGGACAGAAAAATCCAGCCTATGTGATTTGGCTTAGGTGTGATCAACAGGTATTGTCTTGGATTTTAAATTCAATTTCTGACTCGCTTTTGCCTCAATTTGTGGGAGTAAATTCAGCTAGGGTGGCCTGGAATAAATTGAATGTTTCGTATGCTTCGGGATCGCGATCCCAAATTAGAGAATTGCGTAGTAGATTACACAATCTAAAATAAGGGAATGATGAAATTAATGTTTTCTTACAGAAAGCTAAGTCAATTTTTGATTCGTTTTTAGCCTTGGGATATAATGCTAGAGAGGATGATTTGATAGAAGCCGTAGTTGGCGGATTGCATGATAATTTTGATGCGTTTGTTAGAACTTTTGAGGTTCAGATGGATCATATTACTTTTGATGATTTGTATGGAATGTTATTAACCGAAGAATGGAAGATAAATCAACGGGTGAATCGGGAAAGTTTAGTCCCGTCTGCTCATGTGACAGTTAGACAACAATTTAGTGCACCTGGAAATTTTTCTGGAGGATATACCACTGGTAGGGGACATGGTAATGGTCGTGGAGGTCGGGGCCGTGGGCGGCAGAACCAGGCCCATAGTTTTGCACCTGTTGGCCGAGGCGTTAACCAACAGCAGAGCTACTATTTTCAGCAAGGGAACTTGACTATGTCAGCTGGTTTTGATGTGAATACAGTCGTTTGTCATAATTGTAAAGGGAATGGTCACTACGCACGTCAGTGTCCTTCTCCGAGGTTCAATCCAACACAAAACCATCCACCACGAATCAACCATACCACTACAATTCCTCACCAAATAGCCACAACCCAACCTTGGATTATGGAGACTGGGGCAACTCATCACCTCACATCTGATATGGGGAATCTTGCTCTACATTCAGACTATACTAGACTAGAGGAAGTGGTTTTAGGTAATGGCTCTAAACTCCCTATCTCTCATACGGGTCAATCTTTATTTCAAGTTTCTGATTGGTCTCTTAATTTATCTAATGTTCTCCTTGTTCCACAATCTCAGTCTAATTTAATTTCTGTCTCTGCTCTCACTAACAGTAATTATGTATCTGTGGAATTTTTTAATAACCATTTTGTTGTGAAGGACCTGAAATCCAGGAAGGTCATCTACCAAGGTCCGAATAAAGGAGGCCTCTACACAGTGTCGCTGCTTTCTCCTCCATCAGCTCGGGTTCATGTCACTTCTCTCTCTAAGTGGCATGAACGGTTGGGTCATGCAGCCCTCCCTGTCGTCAAGAAAGTTATTAGCCAGAATAATCTGTTAGTTTCAAATAAAGTAGAGTCATTTTGTTGTTCAAGTTATGCTGTGAGTAAAAGCCACAAACTTCCATTTGTTGAGTCACATTTTTAGGCCACACAGCCCTTAGAACTTATTTGTTCAGATCTTTGGGGTCCTTCCCTATTTCAATCTTATGATAATTTTTCCTATTATGTTTTTTTCTATGATCATTATAGCAAATTTTCTTGGATTTATTTTTTGAAGTACAAATCTGATGCTTTGCCTGCCTTTGTTAAATTCCGTGCTTTGGTGGAAAAACAATTTGGTTGCACTATTAAATCTTTTCAATCTGATTGGGGTGGGGAATTTCAATCTATTTCATCTTATTTGTCTCAACATGGCATCCAACATCGGGTTTCCTATCCGTACACACCGGAACAGAACAGTTGTGCGGAACGGAAACATCGTCATATTGTAGAAATTGGGTTGCCACTACTAGCTCATGCTCAACTTGACAAATCATATTGGACCCATGCCTTTGATACTGCAGTGTACTTGATTAATAGAATGCCTACTCGCTTACTTGACTCATCTTCTCCATATGAAAAATTATTGAATGCTCCCCCTGATTATAATTTTCTTCGTTCTTTTGGTTGCTTATGTTATCTGTGGCTTCATCCTTATTCCTCCTCCAAACTTGATTTCTGTTCTAGCCCTTGCATTTTTGTTGGCTACAGTCATTTACATAAAGGTTACCGTTGCTTAGATCCCTCTTCTGGTAAAGTATTTGTCTCACGCCATGTTATTTTTGATGAGCAGGTTTTTCCATATCAGGAGATGTCTCGGTCCCATAATCCACCAGCTCCCACTTCTAACACAAACCCGGTATTTTCCTTTCCTCCTGCACCTGACCAGCCCTCACAACTGACCAGCAACCAGCCCAACCCGTCGACCCAGACCTGCCCATCTTGCCCACTACTTGCCTAGACTGGTCCACCCAGAACCGTTCACCAACCCTACCCGTCATGCTTCTCGTCCGCCCCATCCAGCCTAACCCGCTGCACCAACCCTACCCCTACCTCCACCGTAACCTCCAGCCCCTCCTCACCTCCAACTACTCTCAACCCGACCTCCCCTGGCATTCCTCTTATGGTAGATCTTACCCATTTCCCTTCCATTGACCCCACCACCCACCAACCTGCTGCCCCCGCTTCACGTCACATGGTGACCCGTTCCCAAACCGGTTCCTTGAGCCCCAAAGCATGCCATACTTCAATAATATCAGCTGATCCCACCACATATATCGAGGCTGCAAAATCACATCACTGGCATGTTGCCATGGCTGAGGAATACAATGCACTGGTTGTCAATGGCACGTGGGAATTGGCACCCCCCCATCGAATGCCAATGTTATTGGGTGCAAATGGGTTTTTAAAACCAAACGAAGAGTAGATGGTTCTGTTGAAAGATACAAAGCGTGGTTAATAGCAAAGGGCTATCATCAACGCCCTGGGATGGATTTCACTGACACATTTAGTCCGGTTGTCAAGCCTACAACAATTCGGGTTTTACTTGCCTTGGCAATCTCCTTGAAGTGGCAGGTTTTGCACTTGGATGTATCTAATTCTTTCCTCCATGGTGACCTTGAGGAGAGAGTCTTCATGCAGCAACCTATAGGTTTTGTGGATCCAATTCACCCCTCTTATGTGTGTGCTCTCAGGAAGTCGTTATATGGCCTCAAGCAATCACCTCGCATGTGGCATAATCGCCTCACAACGGCACTTATTGGGTTTGGTTTTTCTTGTTCTAAGGCTGACATTTTGCTATATTGGTTCCGAGCTGGCTCTGTGATTATTTTTTGTCTGATATATGTGGATGATCTCCTGCTACTGGGAAATGACTCCATTAAAGTTCAGTCCTTGCTCCTTTACTTACAAAGTCAGTTTGCTATTAAAAATTTGGGTCGTGCTCAATATTTTCTGGGTCTTGAGATGCAGTGGTCCAACAATTTGTTATATGTCAGCCAACAAAAATATATTCGGGATTTACTTGTGAAGGCCGAAATGTCAAGTTGTAAACTGTTGAACACACCTGCTTCTGTTTCTACCAAGTTATCAGCCTCAGGGGGTGAGCCTTTACCCGATGGATCTTTATACAGGAGTGTTGTTGGGGGTCTTCAATACTTGACAATTACTAGGCCTGACATTGCTTTTGCCGTCCATAGAGTGGCCTAATTTATGTATGCCCCAACTGAGCTTCATTGGCAGGCAGTCAAGCGTATTCTTCGTTATCTCTAGGCCACACCATCCCATGGTCTAGTATTTCGGCCTAGCTCCTACTCTCAACTACAAGGTTATTCGGATTCTGATTAGGGTGGAGACTCTGATGACCGCTGGTCGACCACAGGGTTTGCTGTCTTTCTTGGTGATAATTTGATCTCTTGGGTCTCTAGGAAGCAACGGACAGTCTCTCGCTCGTCTACGAAAGCTGAGTATCGCGCCTTGGCTACCACTACTTCTAAGCTCTCCTGGATTACCATGCTCCTCCATGATATAGGTTTTCCTTTGTCACGTGTGCCTACCCTTTAGTGTGACAACTTGAGCGCCACTTATTTAACTGCAAACCCTATATTCCATTCTTGCACGAAGCATTTGGAAATTGATTTTCATTTTGTCAGAGAGAGGGTGGCAGCGAAGTCCCTCTTGGTCCGCTACCTGCCCACAGATTGTCAACCTGCCGTTTTGCTTACTAAAGCCCTTCCCAAGGCACGGTTCCTTCTTCTAAGAGACAAGTTGAGCATCGATTCCTCTCCTGCTCAACTTGAGGGGGTGTGATAGGAGTATGTATTTGGATTGTACTCAAATTGTAATTACATAGGAAGTCGTGTAACATATGTCACATGTGTATCATTGGGTATAAATACCCATTTATTTCTTAATGAAATCAAAGGTTTCACAATTACTTTCCCAAAAAAACTAGAGATAGAAGACGATTTTTCTTTTTTTTTTTTTTTTTTTTTTTTTTGCTGTTCAGCTTTAATTTTTTGTTTTGCCAGGCAACGTTTTGCTTGTCCTTTGAAAAAAAACAAACATCATATTTTATATTACCTTCTCTTCTCTTCTTCTCTGTTTCGGAGTTCTTCTCCTCCTCACCTTTATAACTTCTTCAATTTCTTCTCTCCAAAACCGCCGCTCACGGGTTTCCGCCACTCTCTCTGTCAATTGTCGATTTTCGTCTACTGTATTGCGTGATTATTCTTTCAATTAGGGTAGTTAATTTTCCATATTTTAATTTCTAAATAATATGTAGTTTTGCTCCCTAAATTGAATATATGGTTGTTGTTAGTTATGATATAAATTAAATTGATTAGAAATTGTTATGATGTGTGTTTGCTATCATTTGATTCAATTATTTTTTTTAATGAATTTGATAAATTGATAAATTAGGGTTTTAGGGTTTATAAATTAGGTTTAATAGTTGGATTATTTATTTACTTGATACTAATTAAGTTTTCAAATTATTAAATTGTATATATCTTGATTGAATTGAGTTAAAAGATCTACTGTTGAAAGATCTTTTTCTGCAATGAATATTGTGAAAACTGATTTGGCGCAACCAGATAGAAGATAAATTGTTGTCGGATTGTTTATTGCCTTATGTTGAAAAAAAGGCTTTTATTAGCATTAAAAATGAAGTCATTTTACAACGTTTTCAGAAATTCAAATCTCAAAGAAAGTATTTGCCACCTAGCAAGAGTTCTCATACTATGTCTATGAATTACTCATCCTCATCAGTTAGATAAACATGATCGTTGGTATATGTATAAGAATATTTGTTTAATATAGTTTATATCATTTAATTTGCTGGAACATAATTTTTTTATCAAAAATTTTTATATGAGTTCCCCCCCACCCCCACCCCGAAGGTAGACTCCTGGATCCGCCATTAGACATATACATGGGATAATTACAAGAATGGTCCATGATAATTTACAATTGAATACAATACATGTATAACTCTATCAGATGGCTAATTGGTGCATGCATCTATTTTAGAGGAGAATACTCATTATAAATTTAAGAATACCACAAGGTTACAAGAGTATTGGAATCATACATTCCGCTAAAATTCTTAAGCTTTTGTATCGCACCATAAGCACATGAGTTTAATACCTCATGGGGATAGCCAAGGATATATATAAAACTAGTTAACTTAAAAATCAAAAATCCAATTTCCAAAAACCAAAATTGAATTAAGAAATAGTTAACTGAAATCGATGGGCTAAGAAATAGTGAGTACTCATTGCTCCATATATTTAAGTAAACTCTTGATTACATGGGTTAGTCACTTCCTTGCATTTCGCTGGAAATGATTCTATAAAAGATAAAATACAAAAAGAAATTCCATAGTGGATTGAAAAAAAAAACAAAAACTGATTTTTATGTTGTCTAAAACAATATTAAAATAGATCCTCTCATGGGATTAAAAAAAATAGTTATTAGGCACGTTTTTTTTAAAATTATTTTTCTAAGAAGCAGCCATTTTTAATTGATTTTGTATTAATTCATATAAGCACTAATTTAATAAAAATAAAATAATACTTCGTATAGAAAGCCTTTTCAATGAGCACTAATTACTATTTTCCCCTTATACTTCAAATTGATCATAAACTTCTAAAAGATCTTACGGCTGATATTTTATTATTTCTACTTATAATTTAGTTAAAATTGTTTTATTCTTCTAATAATTTTAAAAATGTGAAATAAAAAATCTGTAGTACCATGTAAATTGTTGAAAAGGAATTTTGGAAACTAATTAGCTCTTCTACATTTTTCATTAATGCAAAACGGATTTTCCCATTAAACTGGGAAATATTTTCAAAGAAACATTCAAATTGCATTTTTTGATGTACGAACAATTGTAGAGAATTTATCATCAATATCATACAACTTAATAGAGAAATTGAAAATGAGAAACGGAACAAAAGTGAATAAAATTGCTGCCACCTTTCTCATAAAATTGGACCAGTTTGAATAGGAAAAAGTCTGGAGTGCACCGGGAGTAACTACTCCCGGTCCACTCATTGGTTGCCACGTCAGCAGAAATGCTGACGTGGCAACCAATGAGTGGACCGGGAGTAGTTACTCCCGGTGCACAGGAGTATCTCTCTTTGAATAGCTCGTTCACATGATGACTAAAATGAGAGGACATGGTAAATAATGGAATATGGCACACTGATTCGGTCACCCGCTCAGTTTGTGCCATATATCAAAACACTAGTCCCAAAAGCCTGTTTGCTTTTTTGATAGAACAAACACCCGTCTGAATAGGATCACAACTTCACAAATAATCATGAAAAGAATTAGTATTCAGGTCTTTCATTTTCGGATGTACCAAGGAACTTCCCGGAAAATATCCTACTACAGTAGCTTGTAGCAGTGATGCCTCCGTACTTCCTATTCGTACAACCACACTTCACTTCCGCATAATCTCCTCCACGTTCGTATCCACTCATTTCATTTATCAATTTTTCCTCAAATAATCTTTTTCTCCATCGCTCCATTGCTACTACCATCTGCAGTATGCATATTTATAACTTCTTATCAAGAATGCTTTATCTTTTGTAGCCGGAGCAAGCTTGAGAAACTCACACCCGCCCATGAATTTGAGAAGCACTCTGAAAAGGAAGGGAGAAGAAAGTGGCAGAGCAATATCTGGGTGCTAATCAAGCAGGCGTTGATGGATCAGCAGATTCTCTCAGCTCTTTGAGTTCTTTGCTGATATTCTGAACAACAAAAACAACATTAATTAATTAGTCAAAGATAGTTTAATTAGCAATTATTGTATCTAGTCAGAAAGCATCCTAATTAAGCTCCCAGATTTTTTATTTGAGTTTTTGTTGATCATGCCATCAATGGATTATAATTGTCATGGAACCAATTGACCTAAAAGTTTAAGCTGATAGGTAAGGTCCAATCATAGATTTTATTATTATCTCTGACACTCCCCCGCACGCGAGTGCCCCTTGAGCTTGAAGCGTGTACAACACAGGTCCACCTTGCCATGTATTGAATTTTTAATCAACAAATGCAGCTGTCAGGATTCAAACCCTCAAGCTCGAGGTCTAAGCGGCTCTGATACCATGTCATGGAACCAATTGACCTAAAAGTTTAAGCTAATAGGTAAGACCAAATAATAGCTTTTATTATTATAGCATGAAGACATTCCGTGGGCCTTGAGAGTGTTGGACTTGACTGGATGAGTGAGCATATAAGTGGGGTTGAACCCATGTAACACAAAACCAATTGGCTTGTGTTAAGGTCCAATCTACACCACTTATATACTACTCTTTGATCGTATATATTTCTAATGTGGGATTCATTCCTCAACATCTCCAACACTCTCCTTCAAGTGCAACTGGGCCTGTACCAGTTGTCACTTGTCAAACATTCCCTGGCCTATCTCCTTTGAGGCCCAAGGTCATCAACGCGTCTAGTTTCACTACTAGCCCAAACTCCACCAAGACTTTAAACAAGGGCCCAAGATCTTTTCGGCTGTCAGGCCTTCTTCTGCTCTGATACTATGTCATGGAACCAACTGACCTAAAAGCTTAAACTGATAGGTAAGGTCCAATCATAGATTTTATTATTATCTATGACAATAATCTCATAAAATTCATCAGTCATGGGTTAAGTAAACAAGTGTCTACATCGATGCATTTACCTTTGCATTTACCTTTGCTTCAGCTCCGCACCTATTCAACAGATTAAAAAATGTATAGATAAGTGGTACTCTTAACAAATGAGGAGGCTAGCAAACAATTAAAGAAACAAGAATAAAGAAATCGAAGGAATTGAACAACAATCTTCATTTCCATATCTAACGAAGAACATCCTAGAAAACTCAGATATTCAAAACGAGCAGCACGAACAGATCAACAATATAAACAACCAATTTGGTATTCTAATCCTCTACTTACCAATTTCCATTCTCTGATGTTCGAGACTCTTCAGTGACGTCGGTATCAACATCTCAACCCCCCCTACTTGGTTCACTACCATATATCCCTATACCTAAACCGAAACCATCTAAGCCTTCTGTTTCTCCTACATAAGCCGAACCCGAACCACTAAACATGTCCCTGTCAACTGACACCAAACACCCTAATCCAGCTGAAATCGATAATTCTTCCTATCCAGAAACCGAAACACCATCTAGTCCTGAACCATCTACTTCTATAGCGCATAGTACACCTCAAACAGCTGCCTCAGATTCTCTTTCCAATTCTCTTGATGTACGGGAATCTTCACCAGGCTTACCTCTGATTATTGATCTCCAGTAATATTCCAATGTTGCACCGTCATCTTCAGATGTAACCCCAGGTCCTGTTGTTACTCGTAGCAAATGGGTAGTGAAAGCACGTCAAATACTTGATCTAGCTTCTCCTTCTACAGCTTTGGAACCTTCAAGCTATAGCCAAGCTGTAAAATTCCCAGAATGGTGGAAAGCTATGCAAGAAGAATTTGATGCACTAATGGCTAATGAAACATGGGATCTTGTGCCAGCTGCTGGAGGACAAAATGTAATTGGTTGCAAATGGGTCTATCGGGTGAAACAGGAGGCGGATGGAACCATATATCGTTACAAGGCTCGATTAGTGGCTAAGGGATTTCATCAACGTCCTGGGATTGATTTTCATGACAAATATAGTCCAGTGGTCAAACCCACCACTATCCGACTATTGTTATCATGGCCGTCATCTTTAAATGGTCCATTATTCAACTGGATGTCTCTAATTCCTTCTTACATGGTTCCTTGGATGAAGTTGTCTACATGACTCAACTGCCAGGATTTGCTAGCGAGCAGTTTCCCAATCATGTCTGTCATCTGAAGAGATCTCTTTACGGCCTCAAACAGGCACCTCAACAGTGGCACCAATGTCTTACAACTGCTTTGCTTCGGTTTGGCTTCCGTGACTCAAAATCGGATGCTTCCTTATATTTTTTTACTAGCCCAACAGTGAAGGTTTTTTGTCTTATTTATGTGGATGACATCTTACTCATGGGCAATTCTCAAAGCTTCATGGATCGAATTGTGATTTTTCTTCAAAGTCAATTTGCAGTCAAAAATTTGGGCCGTCTCCATTATTTTCTTGACATTGAAATTAATTGGTGTTTAAAGGGTCTTTTTCTGCATCAGATAAAATATGTGAATGATTTGCTGGCACAGGCTCAAATGCATTCTTGCAGGTCGATTTCAACCCCTGTCAATACCAGTCAAAAACTGACGCTCAACGGTGGTGAACCCTTTCTGGATTCAACTCTTTTTCAGTCTATTATTGGTGGTCTTCAATACTTAACCTTCACACGACCTAATATTTCCTTTGCGGTCAACCAGGTATCGCAATACATGCACTCACCCACCATTGAGCATTGGAGTGCGGTTAAATAGATTTTGTGTTATCTTCGGGGTACAGTTAGTCACAGCCTGCTTATGCATCCTTGTCAGGTTGTTCTGAACGGGTTTTTAGATTTTGATTGGGCTAGTTGCCTTGATGATCGCAAGTCCACCACAGGGTTTTTTCTCTATCTCGGTTGCAATGTAATTTCTTGGTCTTCGAGAAAACAATGGGCTTTTCATATTCCTCTACGGAAGCTGAGTATCATGCACTTGCTTTTGCCACTTCTGAATTGCATTGGCTTCAGACTTTTGTTCGTGATATTGGGTTTACTAAACTACCGGTGCCTTCTCTCTTTTGTGACAACTTAAGTGCTACCTATTTGAGTCTCAATCCTATCTATCATAATCGTAGCAAATCTTGAGGTGGATTTTCATTTTGTTCGCAACCGTGCGAGTCAAGGAGTCCTTCGTGTATCATTTATTAGTTCTGTTGATCAAATTGCCGATGCCTTGACCAAGGGACTATCCAAGTATCATTTCCTATGGTTATGTGACAAGTTTTGTTGGAAATGCCCTAGTCCCGAGGCATTGGTCCTTGTGTTTGTATAATACATTTGTACATTAATGTAAACTTTATGTATTATACAATTTGTGTCAAGGAAATAAAGGCATGAATCTATTTATTATATGTCTTGTGCTCTATTTTAAATAGAGTATCCAATGGACATATCCATATCCATGTTGTCAAGTGTGAGGCACTTGGCAGTAAGACCGTGGATAGGTAAAACGATATGGCCATAAAGTCATCCGTAGTCTGTTCCAATCATGGGAATGAATGGAACTAAAGACTATCATTAGCCTGGTTGTATGGCGATGTCTTGCCGGTCATAGAACATGGGATGTCAACCAGGTTAATGGGTACATGCAAAAAGGGCATGGTACTGGATTGATCCACTTAACGGGAATCTACATGGTATAGTATCACAAATGATTCTCGTGTAGTACTTGTATAAGTCTTTCGACCGGACCATATGATGGTGTTGCATGTGAAGTGGCACACTTTGGTGTACGCCCAACGGGCTTGTAAAAGGGTGCCAAGTACGGGTACGTTCGGGTGTGTCAGTGAGCATGGCAGTGCTATGGATATGCAGAAGGGAATGTCACTCAGTGATTCACTGAGACGATATCACTGGCCTCTTGAAGAATTTTACTGATAAGTGTGCGGCCGCACCCAAACAAGATTTCATCTTGTTTATGAGCATCAGTTCATTCGGTATCAAGTAAAGGTCCAGACATAAAGAGGGTGATACTTCCATGCCTCTGTGTTGGACACCGATATCAGCGAAATGGGATTTACAAGTTCAAACTACAGGGTTACATTTTCAGTTTGACTTCTTACTCCATCTTAATTGGGGGCTGCAGTGGCTTGCTAGAGCCCGCCTGCAGTCTGTGGGCCTTGGCCCACTGCCAACATAAAGACGGGCCCATTGGATCGTACACATTGAACGTCTGGACTTTAACTAGTCGGATTAAGTGTGTACTTGGAGTATACACGTTTGAAGAGAGAGAGATATATTAATTATATTATATGAATCACTTGGATTGATCAAAGTTATATAATTAATATTTATTTTGGCCTTCTCATAATTAATTCAATGAATTAATTTATGGGATTATTTCCTAGGTGGAAATATTATTATACATGTATAGGTTTACATGTATCTCATTTTATGTATGTCTAATTTAATCCCTTGATTAAATTAATAGGTCAAATGAATTTTAATTTAAATGTATGTAATATATTATATGGTATAATATATAAGCATACATGTTAAAGTAAAGTTGCATTTGAAATTAATTAAATCAAAGGAATTAAAATTGGGCTTAAGACTTAAAATGATAATTCCCACATAATGTGAGATGGTGATGGCCGAAATATTGGGCAAGGAAGGGAAAGTATATTGAGTCATCTTAAGACAAAAGAAGATGGTGGAAAGGATGAGTCATGGATGACTTTAGGTGGCAAAGTTGGACTTTGCTTCATGAGATATTTTTTTGTCATTATTATGGTATGATGATGAGAAAAATATCCATCCCTTTTCTTTCCTCTCTTGGCCGAATTGTGGGAGTAAAGATGAGTCATCTTCTTGACTTTTTGGTATTATGGATGAAGAAGAAGAAAAGGTGATGGTGAGTGATGGTGGTGAGTCACCATGGTGAGTCATTGGTTTGACTCATTTGTAGCAAAGTAAGACTTAGCTCTTCCATACTCATCTCCTTTCTTTCATAAGATATAATAACAATTAAGTCTACTCCACCTTTTGGCCGTGAGAATTATTCATTAAAAAGGAATACTTTGCCCACTTTTGCCTTGGGGTTTTTCTTGGGTAGAAAAAGAAAAAATTGTGAGTAAAAGAGAGATATTGAATTATTTCTTTTGGAAAGAAATATTTTGGACAGCCATAAGGACTTAGCTTGGCCGCCCCTTTTCTTCTCTCTTTCTCCCTCTCTTCTTTTTATCCGAGTCGCTAGCACGGGTTTCGGTCCGAGAGCCGTTCGTGTACGTGACGTTGGAGGGAGTCTACTTTGGTTCCTGCAGTCCGCATCCGTCTCTTAGAGAGACTTTGTGGTAAGTTTTTGAAACTCTCCTTTTATGCTTTACGTTTTTTATTTCCACATCTTAAGCTCCTGGGCCGGATTCGAGGAAATCAACGCGTATTTCCGCTTTTATCGGTCGGTTTCCCGTGACGAATCCCAACAAGTTGATTGTTCAACCTTTTCCCAGTTCAACTTGAAGGGGGGTGTAAGGGAATTCTATTATTGTATTATAATGTATTTATCCTATTTAGAATAGGACTCATTATGTAATTGTCCTGCCCTAGTTAGGGTTGTACTCCTTGTATATATACTTACTAAAATCAATACAAAAATTGCGGCTTGTCATTCTTGCACTATCTACAGAAGAATTATGTTTAAGAAAAAAAAATTATAAATATGATATTTTTTTGAGAGGATGGAAATTGAACTTATTGAAATCCAAGGCCACAAAGACCAATTTAAAATATTCGAAAAAGTAAACCTGAAATAAAATAAAAAGGCAGAATAATTTTATGAAATTATTTAATCATTGGATTTATCTAGTTTGTAATGTATGTACTGATTCCATCCACCCTTTTTCGTGTTTTAAATTTTGTCCAATCATAAACTTAATATTTTTCTGGGGAATTTAATCTAACATGTGAATGCATACATTCTATAACTCGTGGGAATATAAAATTATTACATTAAAAAGAAATTAAAATATAGGACGAAAAGAAATAACACAACGACTGGGGAAAAAAAAAACCTTTGGGAAGCCACTCTATCAGAGCCAGGTTTCGATCCTGGGACCTGTGGGTTATGGGCCCACCACGCTTCCGCTGCGCCACTCTGATTGTTGATTGACTGGTGGGAAACATATTATATTTGTAACATCCCAAAATTTATTTGGATATTAAGGAAATTATTGGATGGTTCGAGAGATGTTAGGAGGAGTATAAAGGTTAAATTATTTTGGAATTGGGTGTCACAATATTAATCTTAAGATCTTTCCCTGCTTAGCCAGTATTATTATTTTTTTACTATTTTCACTTTCTGAACCGCCGTTTTGGAAATTTTGTAAAAGAATCGACTGTCCACTCAAATGTTGTCCACCAGTTGAATTATCGATATAAAAAAAATACAAAGAAAATAAGATTATGAGAAAATCTTAGTAGTCATTCTTAAATTGTAAATTTCATAAAAGAACATTCATTATAAATTATAATGCTAAACTCTATAAACATTGATTTATTATCATCCTCATTTTGTTATAATGAGTGTAACCGCCAAATAATTTTTTGAAACTTTACCCTTTCAAATATTTTCCTAAAATAAAATAAAAAGGGAGATCTAGAGAATAATTTTTTGAAAACATAATCCAACGGAAATTCTCGTTGATAATAAATCGGCATTAACGTTAGCAAAAAATCCAGTGTTTCATGACAGAAGTAATCATATTGATGCAAGGTATCATTTCATCAGGGAACGTATTGAGCAAAAAGAGGTCATATTGAAGTATATGAAAACTCAAGATCAAGTTTCAAAGAATAATTTTCAAGAAGCCACTCAAAAATGACGTCTTTAAATAGTTGCGAGCATCGCTAAGAGTTACCGAAAATTAAGTTTAAGGGGGAGTGTTAAAATATTAATGAAACTTAATTTAATGAAAACAATTAAAAAATAAAAGATGAATAACGTGACACAAGTGCAATGAGGGGAGTTTGGTAAGGTTTGTGAATGTTATTAGTTTTGTAGAATTTGTGGAAACTAATTGGAAGATGTTGTTGGTTTTCGGTCCACCCATGACATTTGTTGGATTGGCAGGGACTAAACTGTAATATATAATAAGTTACATGGATCAAATGTGTAATTTAGTAAAAATGGATAAACATGGGGGAAGTTATGGGAGTTATGGGTGGTTACTCCCTAACTCTATAAATACCCCATTCCAGATCAGTTTTTGGAACTTTTTGGCATACGTAATATCCACAACCAGAATATCAAATCCGTCTCGATAGCTTCCCATACAAACACTTTCCATCTTCGTTCTTCGGTAGAACTCACGGAGATAGCCCGTACCCTGTGTAATACTGCATACATGGGAAGGGCAACTAGGACAATCCAACCTGTAGCACTCAAAAGTTCCGTAAATGAGATTTCCGCAAGATATACTGGTTAGTCCTTTGTTTTGTTTACGGATTAGTTAATTATGTTTTCATTGGTGTCAGAGCCTAAGGTTTATAGTTTGATGTGTTTGAATCTATAATTCCTGGTTGATCTGTGATGAGAATGAGTTTTGTCGGATTTCGTTCTTGATTCATATGTTGTTTTCGGTCGAAATTATACCGTAAATACGTTTAACAGTGTAATACGTAAAATTTTTGTTGGAATTTTGTAATTCTGGGTACACACTGGAATCAACACAAAAATCGAGTTGGGGTGTAAAATTTCACCTTCATCGGAGCATCGGAAGGCCGACAGTGGACCTCACTTCCCGCCGGTGAGATTGGGATTCTGGTGAACAGTTATTTATGAGTTATATAACATTGAGACACGTGGCATTCTCTGATTGGTTGAGAAAAACTGACCGACACATGGCAAGCGGTTATTGGACGGGTACAAAACGGTTGAATTTTGATCGGCCAATTAATGAACGCCACGTGTAAGAGTCAACTGTTTTAGTAATGGTCAAACCAATCGGAGGACGACACGTGGTGCCTTACAACCACCCATGGAACTGTTTTGTCTAACGTGGTGATTACATGGACCAATGATGTTTCGACACGTGTCGATGACTGTGTTTTGACTGCCACATCATCATCGCCATGTCATCAATGCCACGTCATCATAAGCGCAGGATTGGACCAATTAAATTTTGACATGTGGCATTTCTGACACGTCAGCACCACTCAGAATGCACCACATGTTACTGAAGTCTTTTCCCTCTCCAACACGCGCCAGGCGCGTGCCGCGAGTGGTGGCACGTGCTGGCGCGTGAGTGGTGCTCCGGCGTCCAATTTTTTTCCAGTTTTCCACCAGATTAAAATTTACATTTTTTCTGAATTTTTGGTATATTTTGGAGAATTTTTGTAATTCATTCAATAATTTTAATTATTGAATTAAGCCAAAATAAATAGTATTTATTGCGTATAAAAATCTAAAATGTGTTTTAAAAATTCTAGAAAATTCCAGTATGATTTATTGTGTATGAATATTGATTTTGTGCATCAAGAAATGTTTCAGTATATGTATTGTGTATTATTATACTGATTATTCTTGATTCGTGACTAGTTTTTTGTTATTCCGATATGTGTTATAGGAATGGCATTCTTTGTGCAACGTCTGAGACAAATCCAGTCTCAAGAGGAGGCGAGGATGATACAAAAACTAGAGCTATAGCTGTTCTCTAAGCGATATCCTCCGATAGAGGAAAGGGATATCATAGGAGTTATGGAACGGTTCAATATGCTGAACCAAGAGATCTAACAACTCATTTGGAGAGGTGGTTTCTCAGCTGGCACAGATCAATTTCAAATGCTAGTTTTCACGAAAAGAGCTTTTCACGAAAGATGTTTTGATAAATTGTGTGTTGGGATTCGTCACGGGAAACCGACCGATAAAAGCGGAAATGCGCGTCGTTTTCCTCGAATTCGGCCCAGGAGCTTAAGATGTGGAAATCAAAAACTTAAAGCATAAAAGGAGGGTTTCAAAAACTTACCACAAAGTCTCTCTAAGAGACGGATGCGGACTACAGAAATCAAGTGTAGATTTCCTCCACCGATGCGTACACGAACGGCTCTCGGACCGAAACCCATGCTAGCGACTCGGATGACAAGAAGAGAGGGAGAGAGGGGCTGCTCACTTTGAGAATTATGGCTGTCCCCTTTTTCTTTCCAAAAAGCTCCTGGGCCGGATTCGAGGAAATCGAAGAGTATTTCCGCTTTTATCGGTCGGTTTCCCGTGACGAATCCCAACAGTGGTATTAGAGCGGGCTTTTGATAAGTGGAAATCTTTAACTTGGCGGATCCCGTGTTTTAAAATTGGAGATTTTTATGAGCATCAGTTCATTCGGTATCAAGTAAAGGTCCAGACACAAAGAGGGTGATACTTCCATGCCTCTGTGTTGGACACCGATATCAGCGACATGGGATTTACAAGTTTACACTACAGGGTTACGTTTTCAGTTTGACTGCTTACTCTGTCTTAATTGGGGGCTACAGTGGCTTGCTAGAGCCCGCCTGCAGTCTGTGGGCCTTGGCTCACTGCCAACATAAAGACGGGCCCATTGGATCGTACACATTGAACGTCTGGACTTTAACTAGTCGGATTAAGTGTGTACTTGGAGTATACACGTTTAAAGAGAGAGAGATATATTAATTATATATTATATGAATCAATTGGATTGATCAAAGTTATATAATTAATATTTATTTTGGCCTTCTCATAATTAATTCAATGAATTAATTTATGGGATTATTTCCTAGGTGGAAATATTATTATACATGTATAGGTTTACATGTATCTTATTTTATGTATGTCTAATTTAATCTCTTGATTAAATTACTAGGGCAAATGAATTTTAATTTAAATGTATGTAATATATTATATTGTATAATATATAAGCATACATGTTAAAGTAAAGTTGCATTTGAAATTAATTAAATCAAAGGAATTAAATTTGGGCTTAAGACTTAAAATGAAATTCCCACATGGATTGGAATTGTGTTGGCCGAAATTTTGGTGGTGAAATGGAAAGAATGTGAGTCATTTTGTTGGACAAAATGTCATGATGAAATGGTGAGTCATGGATGACTTATGGTTGCAATGTTGGACTTTGCATCTTTAGATATTTTTGTCATCATGGTAAGAATGATGAGAGAAAGTATTCCATTCATTTACATCCTTCCTTGGCCGAATTATGCATAAAGAGTGAGACATTTTTGTTGACTTGGAAGTAGCAAAGTGAGAATTTGCTTCTTATGCATAATGATGAGATTTTGGTGAGTCATCTTGGATGAACCAATTAAGGGGTAATGAGTCATGAGTTTGACAAGTGAAGTTGCAAAGTGGGACTTAGCAATTTCTTCATTATCTCCCATCTTTGGCCGACCACCATTGGTATAAGATTGGGAAAATGGTTTTATGCATGAAGGGTGAAAACATTTTGCCCACTTTGGAGAGGAATTTCTTTTGGTAAGAAATTTGAGCCCAACTTGATAACTTATTTTATTTCTTTTGGAAAGAAATATAGGACAACCATATTCGTCATCTTGGGCCGCCCCTCTCTCCCTCTCTTCTTGTCATCCGAGTCGCTAGCACGGGTTTCGGTCCGAGAGCAGTTCGTGAACGCATCGGTGGAGGAAATCTACACTTGGTTTCTGTAGTCTGCATCCGTCTCTTAGAGAGACTTTGTGGTAAGTTTTTGAAACTCTCCTTTTATGCTTTAAGTTTTTGATTTCCACATCTTAAGCTCCTGGGCCGGATTAGAGGAAATCGACGTGTATTTCCGCTTTTATCGGTCGGTTTCCCGTGACGAATCCCACAAGTGGTATCAGAGCGGGATTTTGATCCATGGAAATCTTTAACTTGGCGGATCCCGTGTTTTAAAATTGGAGATTTTTGTGGACAGGATTTATTTTTGGTTTGGGGTTTGGTGATTTTGCCCCTTGAATTTTGCAAACTTTTGGGACTGGTCTATGAACCTAAGGAAAGTTCTAAGACAAGAGTCTAAAGAGTATGTGCTCGAAAAGCCTGTGCCGGCTGTGCCAACGGGAAGTAATCCACCGGTTGCCCAGCTGGAGGAATACTTGGCACATGTAAAAGATAACCGGGATGTGACATGCCTGATGTTGGCTAGTATGGTTCCTGAATTGCAAAAACAGTTCATGGATCATCAGGCCTTTGCTATCATGACAACTCTTAACGAGATGTTTTATAAGCAAGCTTATCAGGAAAGGTACCTGATCAACAAGGCATTCTGCAGCTATAAGATGGGAGCCGGGACATCTGTGAGTGAACATGCGCTCAAGATGAAGGGCTATCTGGATCATTTAGCCCGTCTCGGAATGCCTATCTCATGGGGCTGGCGGTTAGCACGATCCTGGCTTCTTTACCGGATTCTTATGATCAATTCATCCTAAACTTTTACAAGCAAGGGATGGACCGTACTGTTAAATGCACAAGGTAATTACTAAGTCTCTTAAAAGTGCTTCCCTCATTCATAACCTACTCGAAGTGGGGATAGGCCAACTGTAGACCAACCCTCGTTGGATGCACTGGAGTATCATCATTTTGTATTGGGTTGGAGTATTGGTTACTCCAACACTTGGATGGAGGTTTTGACTTAGCATGGGTAGTAGGATGTTCCTGGCCCTAAGCACGGATGGGTAAGTGCCAACAGACCCATCAAACCGAGAGTCCCTAGGTTGGGATTGGACGGCGTTCCTACCTAAAAATTGGGGTATAATTGTTCCAGGCCCTCGTCTGGATATATCTTGATATAATATGGATCTCGGCCCATGAGCCCAACAACTAGAGTTAATTAATAACACGATTCATTATTAATTATAATATGGGAAGAACAAGTTAAGTCCTTTATTAACACTCGTTTTTTTTTCTGTGTAGAAACCAATGGCTACTAATGATACTTTATCACTGCGCTGCCTGTGGCGCCTAGCACCGCAGGCAGCGGCTGCTGCCCCCGTTTCGACCTGAAACGGTCCGTGATTTTTTTCCGCATAAATAAAAACAACACGAAATTAAATCACCAAGAAATAAAATCAAGCATAGGAAATTAAATCTAGCATAAAACCTATATGCAAAATAAAATTTCCATGAAGAAAATCACAAATAGAAAACAAAAACCGAGCATAAACCAATATGCAACATAATTTTCCATTTGCAAAATTCAACCGGCAAAATCACAAACCCGAAACCAAAAGAATCCCGTCCACAAAAATCTCCAATTTTAAAACACGGGATCCGCCAAGTTAAAGATTTCCACGGATCAAAAACCCGCTCTGATACCACTGTTGGGATTCGTCACGGGAAACCGACCGATAAAAGCGGAAATATGCGTCGATTTCCTCGAATCCGGCCCAGGAGCTTAAGATGTGGAAATCAAAAACTTAAAGCATAAAAGGAGGGTTTCAAAAACTTACCACAAAGTCTCTCTAAGAGACGGATGCGGACTGCAGAAATCAAGTGTAGATTTCCTCCACCGATGCGTACACGAACGGCTCTCGGACCGAAACCCGTGCTAGCGACTCGGATGACAAGAAGAGAGGGAGAGAGGGGCTGCTCACTTTGAGAATTATGGCTGTCCCCTTTTTCTTTCCAAAAGAAAAATCTATCTATATAAAGATAGAACCAACTTTCTCATGTATTAGCACCCAATTTCTTTCCAAAAGAAATAATGCATAAAAGTGGGCCTCAATTCTTTCCAAGAGGGAATATATATACGGCCAAGCATTCCTCTATATATATAAATGAGTTAAGTCAAAATCATTCTCCTTAAATCCTTAATAGAAGAATTAAGATGATGGTGAAAAGAGAAGGCAAAGTCCAACTTTGCTACCCCATTTTCAACCTAATGACTCACACCATGAGTCATCACCAACCCATCATCATCTTTTGTCCAAAGTTGACTCACCCCTTCACTCCCATATCCAAATTCGGCCAAGGATGATAAAAGAAAGGAGAAGATATTTACTTAAGGAAGCAAAGTCCAACTTGGCAACCAAAATGTCATACCATGACTGACTCATTACCTTAGCCATAAATTTCGGCCATCTCATCCCACTTTATGTGGGCAATGGCATTTTATGTCTTAAGCCCAATTTGACTTCCTTTGATTTAATTAATTTCAAATGCAATTCCAATTTAACATGTATGTATATATATTATGCTATATATTACATTACATACATTTAAATTAAAATTCATTTGACCTAGTAATTTAATCAAGGGATTAAATTAGACATACATAAAATGAGATACATGTAAACCTATACATGTATAATAATATTTCCACTTAGGAAATAAACCTATAAATTAATTCATTGAATTAATTATGAGAAGACCAAAATAAATATTAATTATATAACTTTCATCAATCCAATTGATTCATATAATATAATTAATAAATCTCGCTCTCTTCAAACGTGTATACTCCAAGTATACATTTAATCCGACTAGTTAAAGTCCAGACGTTCAATGTGTACGATCCAATGGGCCCGTCTTTATGTTGGCAGTGGGCCAAGGCCCACAGACTGTAGGCGGGCTCTAGCAAGCCACTGCAGCCCCCAATTAAGATGGAGTAAGCAGTCAAACTGAAAACGTAACCCAGTAGTTTGAACTTGTAAATCCCATGTCGCTGATATCGGTGTCCAACACAGAGGCATGGAAGTATCACCCTCTTTGTGTCTGGACCTTTACTTGATACCGAATGAACTGATGCTCAAAACAAGATCGAATCTTGTTTGGGTGCGGCCGCACACTTATCAGTAACATTCTTCAAGAGGCCAGTGATATCGTCTCAGTGAATCACTGAGTGACATTCCCTTCTGCATATCCATAGCACTGCCATGTTCACTAACACACCCGAACGTACCCATACTTGGCACCCTTTTACAGGCCCGTTAGGCATACACCAAAGTGTGCCACTTCATATGCAGTACCATCATATGGTCCGGTCAACGGACTTATACAAGTACTACGCGAGAATCATTTGTGATACTATACCATGTAGATTCCCGTTAAGTGGATCAATCCAGTACCATGCCCTTTTTGCATGTACCCATTAACCTAGTTGACATTCCATGTTCTATGACCGGTAAGACACTGCCATACAACCAGGCTAATGATAGTCTTTAGTTCCATTCATTCCCATGATTGGAGCAGACTACGGATAACTTTATGGCCATATCGTTTTCCCTACCCATAGTCTTACTGCCAAGTGCATGACACTTGACAACATGGATATGGATATGTCCATTGGATACTCTATTTAAAATATAGCACAAGACATATAATAAATAGATTAATGCCTTTATCTCCTTGACACAAATTGTATAATACATAAAGTTTACATTAATGTACAAATGTATTATACAAACACAAGGACCAATGCCTCGAGACTAGGGCATTTCCAACATTGTGGTATGGTGGGAATATGGAATATGATAGAATCATAGTTCTATTGATAATTTGGATGCGGTGGAGGAGTACATGAATCAGTGCAAGGTGTTTGTACTGAACATATTCTCATACGGTGCTATGGTAGCCCGATTTCCTAGGTCTATGTTACTTAGGAATAATAAGGAGATCAGACGTCCTTGCCTCGATACTATGATAGAGGGTGCCGAGGGTATGCCTTTGGACCTGTTGGATCTTTATGTCAGGTTCACAGAGCTTATCCCTGTCACCTCGAAGAGGATTGAGGTGGTAGATTTGATTTCTGAATCCGTAGAGGAGGTTGACTTTAGTGATGAGGAGGACTGTGACACCCAACTCCAAAATTTTATAACATTTATACTCCTTCTAACATCTCTCGTACCACCCAACAATATCCTTAATATCCAAATAAATTTCTTGTTGACATCAATCTACAAATTCTAATATAGAATTTTCTTATATTAATGTATCAATAAAATTGAATATAATCTATCTAATTTAATATACTTATTTGGCTTGGACTTGATAATTATTTATTATCAAGCTTCCTACGTACCCCAAATTCCGATTTGGGAATCAAAGCCACATAGTTCTCCTAATCTTAAAATAACTTATTTATCATTTTAATGTAATTTATTCTACCTGATATACTCATTTATCTCTATTCACATAAAAAAACCTAAAGCATCATATTTACATCCAAATTCATTTCTAGGAATTTTCACATCCTTGACAATTATTCCATTTAACCGGGCAGAATTAAATATCAAATAAGTATAATCTCATCCGATTAAACATAAATATTCCATCTGAGAATATCATTTCCAAAAATCATCAATTCCATAACACAAAGTTTTATACTTCCATGAAATATACCATACATATTGATAATTATTAATTATAAATTAATTTTAATAAACTTGTTCAAATATTCTCCAATTTTACCAAAATTATCACAAACTTCTCCCTATGCATATCTGCCTATTAAATCTAAACAATCAAACAAACCAACAATATTATAATTAACCACGCCAAAATATTCCTGTGATCCACATAATATAATATCGATCACTTAAACTAATTTTCCAACAAACAATATAATTAATTTAACTCCAAATACTTCAATAATTCATATAAAATAATCTACTCAAAATCGTCAAAAACTCCAAGAATTAATATTGCTCCAAATAATTCATAGATCAATATAAAAATATTAAACTAATAGAGGCTCCGGAAAATATTCCGATCACCGGAAAAATACCCATAATTCGAACGGAGAATACCACTAGATTCACAGCAATGTTAGGAGTCCAAAAATACTAATTTTATTCACATATCACTTCATATTTAGAAGTAATTTACAAAAATACTCAAAAAATTCATTTCTAAATTCACGATAAAATTGACCTCAAAATAAAATCTTAACCGTATATAATGAAATTCATTTAGTTTTGAACACGTACCTGAAATTTCACCACGATCAGACCACAAAATATTTAGTTATGAAATTCTTTCTAAATATATATATATAAAGAAAAGAGAAATGCTGGGAGGGGAGGGGAGGAAAGTCCCGGACCCACTGACTTCATACCATTACCACTCAGTGGGGTCTTGGACTGAGTCGGTTGGTTCTTGTGATGGTCCAGACTTGTTTTATTAGATTAGTTCTATGTTGGTTTGAGTTGTTCTTATGCTTTGTGTTTTTAGAACATTTCTTTTAGTGGTTGTACGCATCTCTTTTCTTATTCACTGTTGAACTAATTTATTTAATAAATCAAAGTTTATTTGTTAAACATTGTGTATTTTTATTTGTTAAACATAATGTTTTGTTTAAGTGTTAAACATTACTATTTTAGTTCGTTTGTTTTAGAATTTTAATTTATTTATTCTGAGATTGTAACTATGTATTATAATGACTCATTAGTTTCATATTGTGGAAATATGAATGTTAAATAAATTAGAATGAACTCTAAAAGTAAAACAAAAATAGAATATTTATTATTGGAAATTTAAACCTAACATAGTGTTTGTATTAGCCCGTATAAATGGTGACTCTGTGCATTACGCATAGTGTTCGATTTTATGTGAACCAAACACTATTCTTAGCTTTAAATGATCTTATAATAAATATGGTGTATCGCTTAACTTATTCGAGTTATTTTGTCTTTAATAGTTTCTATGGCTACTACAAAGTCAATTATTGTTGAGCTTAATAAGGATCTCCGCTTGAATGGAGATAATTATAAGGTATGGGCTATGAAAGTCTAGTACATAATTAAGGAGCAAGAGGCTCTACAAACTCTAGAAAGGATTATGGATCCTCCTCCAGAGGGAACTTCCGCTCAAGCAAGGAGAGACCTCGAAGCTTACGAGGCCTGGAAAAAGAAAAATTCCTCCGCCCGGATCATCATGCTAAGTGCCATGGATGATGATATAGCGAAAAGGTTTCGCATATATCCCACAACAGAAGAATTATGGGATGCCCTAAAAGAAAATTTTGGAGGTGTCTCTATGACGAAACTTTGTGCTTTGAGTATCAAATTTGATACTTACTAGAAGCGAGCTGACCATAATATGAAAAGACATTTACGTGAGATGTCCAACATGATAACTGAACTTAATGATGCGGGTCATAAGTTGACCAAGGAGCAGAAGGTTCAAGCTGTGATACGTTCCCTACCAAATGGGTGGGAGCATATGAAACTGCATCTTACTCATTTGACGGACATCAAAACCTTTGATGATGCTGTTCATCATCTTGAATTGGAAGAGGACCGTTTGGCCTCTCTGAATGTGAAATCAGAAGTTCACATGGCCAGTTCAAGTTCAGGTTTGAAGTCTAAGAAGAAACAGAAGTTCTTCAAGAAAAAGGCTAAGGGAATGACGGGCAAAGTTTCTGTTCAAAAGAAGGGTAAGAAGAAAGTTAACATTTCTAAAAAGAAGTGTTATAATTGCAGACAAAAGGGGCACTTTGCAAGAGATTGCAAAACCTCTCAGGTAAATGTTACCGACTTGTATAATAGTTATACATATGTTTCAAGTTCTGTTTTCCTAACTGAATCTCGTCCTTTGTGGATTGTAGACTCGGGAGCAACCGACCATGTAACAAAGGAGCATGGTTCCTTTGTAGAGTTCCATAGTGTATCGAGGGGCATAAAATGGATATACGTGGGGAACAACTCTCGAGAGGAGGTCTTAGGGATTGGCTGTTGTAAGCTAATCTTAAATGGTGGTCGAGCACTATTTCTTGAAGATGTCCTTTATGCTCCAGGGATTCGAAGGAAGTTGTTGTCTGTCTCTGCCCTGATGAAGTTAGGCTTCATGTTATCTTTTGAAATGAATAAATTTAATCTCTTTATGAATAATATTTACTTTGGTAGTGGATATTTATCAAATGGTTTTATTGTTTTGGATTGAGATCCTAATTATCATTGTAATGAAAGTTTTTCCTTTGACGTTAATTCATCTGTTGATATTATAAATGTTTTGAAACTATGGCATTTGAGACTTAGTTATATCGGTCAAGATCATTTAGTATGATTGGCCAAAGCAAGTTTGTTGGCTGATTTATCAAAAGTAGATCTCCCAACTTGTGAAAACTGCTTAAAAGGAAAGATGATAAGAAAACCATTTGGTAAGGCTACGCGAGCCAACCAACCATTGCAGTTAATTCATTCTGATATCTGTGGTCCAATGAATGTGAGGGCAAGGCACGGTGCATATTATTTCATCATATTTATAGACGACTATACACGGTATGGTTATGTCTATTTGATTGCTCATAAATCCGAAGCATTAGAATGTTTTAAACAATTCATGAATCTAGTAAAATCAACAAGATAAGACAATCAAAGCTTCAAGGACCAATCGGGGAAGAGAGTACCTCTCTGAGGAATTTAAAGTTTTATGTGATGAAAAGGGTATTGAGCATTAGTTGTCAATACCGAGAACTCCACAACAAAATGGAGTTGCAGAACGAAGAAACCGAACCCTCTTAGAGATGGTACGATCTATGATGGCTGAAGCCAATTGCCAATCTCCTTTTGGGGTGATGCAATATTGACTGCCACATACGTACTCAATCGAGTACCTTTTAAGTCTGTAGCAACCACGCCTTATGAATTGTGGACGAGCCGCAAGCCAAATTTGAACCATTTACGACCATGGGGATGTGCTACCTATGTTCATACCACTTCTAGCAAGCATGGCAAGCTAGGCCCAAGAGGCAAGAAAGGAATCTTTATTAGATATCCTTATCTCTCTAAAGGGTATATGTGAGCAGACGACCTTTTTCGGAACGCACGGTGAAGCAGGAACCGGGGATTTTCTTTTTGGGTGTTGGTGTTTTTGTTTTGAAAACGGGTTTTAATCTTTCTTAGAAAAACCTCTCATTTTATTGAAAAAGTCTTTTGTAGAAAACTTAGTTGTAAGTGTGAATTTTGGAAAGATAGGTTTTTAGAAAATCCCAATTTGAACTTAAAGATCTCGAAACCTAAATTTTGAAATTAGATACAGAGTCGCCACCCGGATCAGCTCATCCGGGAAATTCCGGTACAGCTCCCTACCAAGTGTAGACGCGGTACCTAATTTAGAGATTCAAGGTTCGGGCAACAGATTTACTAACCTCACTTATTTTTAATTATTAGTTCATAATTTGATATTTCATTCACTTAAATCTACCCATTTTATCTCCCTTTAATCATTAACCAATGCTCATGCAAGTGACATAAATATAAAAATAAAATAAAGTGCGGAAAAATAAAAGTGCGGAAAAGTAAATCAGAGGCCAAATTATACAACCCGAGAAAAAGAAAACTCTCATCCTCACCTTTTACAATCGCCTATTATACACGATGATCTAAAAAATTACAATCGCCTAGGTACACGATTTAATCTATAAAATACATTCAAAAATAAAAATAAAACAAAAATAAAAGCTGCAACCAAATACGATTAGCACAGATAAATAAATCACAACAAGGACTCACATAGGACAGAATAGGGGTATTTTAGGAAACGAGATCATGCAAAGGGGATAACCGAGTCGACCCGACCGGTCGGCCCGGTTAGACCTGGAAAACGGTTTTTTAAACGCCCTGTAGGTTTTATGGATGAAAAATCAGTTTTAAAAGCGGTTTGGCTCATTTACATGCACTTTTCCAACTTTAGCGGGCCGGATATCCCAGGACCCGGGGGTCCCATTCGTGTGTGGGCCTAAATCAAACATCCATCTAGGGTCCAAAAGTATGCAAACACGTTAAAATTCATTTTTGAATGAGAAAAGAATGCAAAATTACAAGTTTGGGGCCCAAAAGGGCAAAAATGTAATTCTGCCCATATTACAGCCGTGCCCCTATAGGCTACAGCCGTGCCCCTGTAGCTTACAGCCGGGCGGCTGTAATGCTCCAAAAACGATTCCAACATACTTTTCGCGTTTTCAAAGATCATTTTGCAAAGTTTGATGATTTTGGGCGATCTGGGACTTCTGGAAAAATATTAAAACCAACAGAAAAGACCCGAAATGGACCAAATCGAATCCGGAAATCCCGAATCATCCAAAATCACCAAATTTCATCACATCCACCCATAAAAAAAATAAAGAACATGGAATCGAAGCGCGCAGGGATGTGATTGGATCGATAACAGATATGAAAAACACATTTAATTGAAGAGTGGGAGCGTTATCGATCAATTTGGGCCGATGGAGCTTCGGCCCCTGTAGGTTACAGCCGCACCCCTATAGGTCACAGCCGCGCGGCTGTAGGTTACAGCCGGGCGGCTGTGATCATACGGGGTGGTTGTAATCACAAAAAACTCAAAAAAAATAGAAAAAATCCAATACAAAGCATTACAACCGCACCCCTATAGGTCACAGCCGAGGGGCTGTAGATTACAGCCGGGCGGCTGTGATCATATGGGGTGGCTGTAATCAGAAAACTCCCACAGAAGAGAAAGAAAAATGGAAAAGAACTACAGCCGCGCCCCTTTAGGTCACAGCCGCGCGGCTGTAGATTACAGCCGGGCGGCTGTGATCATGGATGGGGCGGCTCTAGCCAAAAAAAACCAACCAATCGCGAAAAAAACTCAAATCATGCAATTGAATCACAACCAAAATGAACAGAATGGATTTTTAAGGCCTCTCAGAAAATTACCTTGTATGTGTTCCAGCGCTTGGACCACAAAAAAGAGATTTGGATGCCAGAAACGTCTCACAGTCACGGACAACCCGAGAGAAGTGTGTTTTCCGAACCCCGAACGGAACCCCGAGGAAGATTCAAGGATTGATTGTCGAGTGTTCCCTCTTTTTCTAACCTTTCTTTTCTTTTTTTTTGTCTAACTTTTTTTGTGTTGTGTTAAAAAACCCTAAAAAAACTATGTGATTTCTTTTTTTTTCTCTCCAAAATTTCTCCCTTTTTCTTTCTCTCCTTTTCTTTTTTGTTTTTTCTGCCTCTTCTGGTGCCCTAATTCCCGATTAGGATCCTTAAATATCTCCCATTTTGGTATTAAATCGGAATTAATTGCTGATTTCGTCAAAAAAGGAAAACTGACGATTACAGCCGCGCGGCTGTAGGTTACAGCCAGACGGCTGTAGCTGCCAAAATTCCTATTTTGCTTAAAAACCGAATTAAATGCTGATTTTTCCCAAAAAGGAAATAAGGAGATTACAGCTGCGTCGCTGTAGGCTACAGCCGCGTGGCTGTAATACCCAGAAAAAAACATTTTCACTTATTTTCTTTGGTTTGTTTTTCGGTTTTCATAAATATCCACCCGAATTCTTCAGGGTTCCGTATTAGGATTGTCACACACCTCCGGGCTATCCGGGACATTTCTGACGTCATCCTGGTCGGTCCGAATCCGCTTCACGTTTATCCGTGAAAAAGGTAACAATAGCTTTCATCACCGAGGTCGGGAAAAAACCCGTGCTCACAGGCTGCCCCTCGCACGACCAAAGTCGACTTGAACGGGTGCTTGTGTCCGATTCGAGTTTGGTCTCGTGATAGGGAGCACGGTGAGAAGGAAAAGAGAATGTACCTGAGTGGTTCTCCTCATGTTGACTTGTTTGGATGTATATAGGGACTTATCTCAGTTGCTTTTGAGACAGTGGTCTTGCCTAAATTGATTTGATTTTTTCAGGGTCTTGCTTTGATTCTGATACGAAGTATAGGACTTTGCCTTAATTGTTCTGATGTTATCTAGGGTCACGCTTAGACTTCATTGCAAAGCAGAGGACTGTGCCCAGATGTTGTTTGATTCACCAGGGACATGCTTCAACTCCATCGTGAAGCAGAGGACTTGCTCGAATCGTGTTTGACTTGCCAGGGACATGCTTCGACTTCATTGTGAAGCACAGGACTTACCCAGATCGGGTTCTCCTTGCCATTCGGTGTCTATGAAAGGGAAGGGTATTTTGGTAATTTTACAACTTGGGAAGTTGGCATTCCTTGAAGTAAGGAGACTTTGGTCGTTTGGTCTTTTATGGTGCCTATGTCACAAAAGAAATGGGTTTTTAGTGATCTGGTGTTCCTTTTTTGTGGGAAGGGGTATTTCGGTCATTTGGCAGCTTGGTGGCCGACAAAGGGAATTTCGGTCATTTCACCCTTAATGGAGCCTGTGTCATTAAGGGGAGAAATATTTCGGTGACTTGGTCTCCCATATAGCTCATGTCGCTAAAGGAAAGATGTTTTAGCCATCCGGTGGTGTGGTTATTAACCGAAGGGCATTTTGGTCATTTCACTTCTTGTGAAGCATGTGTCACTGAAGGAAAGAATAATGATGCCGTCACGAGGCTCATGTAGTTGGGAAGATGGGTCTTTGGCGGTTTGAGAATTTTGGTCAACACTTGAAGTTTTGAAGTCGTTTTGGGCGCGTATTCGTTCCTTGATCGATATTGGAAACAAAAATTTTTGCCCCTTCGATCAAGAACGAATATGAGCCTAAAATCTTGTTCCTTGACACCTGCAAAACAAGAAAATTACCTTTCTCGGGGTCAAATGGACATAAAATAAGTTTCGGAAAAGAAAAACGACATAAGTTTTAAAGGGAAGAAAGCTACAGCTGGGCGGCTTTGCTATAGCCGCGCGGCTGTAGCAGCTACAGCCGCTCGGTTGTAGTGGTAGGTGAGGAAGAGTGCATAAAAGCTACACAATGTGGCAGCCCCCATTCACCCATTTTGGATGAAAATACTCTCTTTTCTGGCGATTTTCTTGATCCCAAACCGAAACCATAAGGCGAAAGATGCTTAGAGTCCTCCGTCCCGTCCCGGCTGCTCAACCTATGTTTCAAACTCGATTTTCCATCCCCAGAAGGAAACTTTACTCTACCCTTTGAACCCACTGAGTGCATTTATGGGTTAAAAGAGGAGGATGCATACTGTGGAGTGAAGATCGACGACCAGGTGCCCATTTTACTCCAAGTTTCGAACCATGCTTACATGAATCCGGTTAGTTTTCTCAAACTTTCCCACTTTTTCCAAGTTTCCAATTTCTGCAAAATTAAGGAAAATATGTGAAATTGATGCATGATTTAAGTAGATTATGCCCCTAGGATGATTAATTATTGGTTTGGCTTGAGTTAGGACGAGATTTAACCGAAAAAACGAAAAAAACTCAAATGGGCCGAAAAAATGCAGCTACAGCCGCCCCATGGATGATCATAGCCACGCAGCTGTGATCATGGGGGGTTATAGCCACGTGGCTGTGACCCTATAGCCGGGTGGCTGTAGCCTCCAGATTTAAGGCAACCCGATTTTTTTACGATTCGAATAATGTTTCTTTGATTTTTATGATGTGTATGCATTCTAAAAAGCTCATAAACTCCCTGATTATTAATCTTGCAGTCGAGATTCAGCCATTGTGGTTGCGGATCCATCACAGAGGCTTTAAAGTGGTATAGGTGTCTCCCTCAAGGGGTGAAGGATATTGTGAACTCCACCGGCCTGCACCGACTGGTTCGCAGCATGTCGATTACCACTCCTTGCACGAGTCGGGGGCTTTTGGCCGCACTTTTGGAGAGGTGGATGGACTCCACCCACACATTTCATTTCCCTTCCAGGGAATACACTATGACCCGGAGGACATCTTCGCTATTACAGGCCTTCCCTTCTCGGGCCAGATGATTCACTTCAATCAGGTCTTCGTGCATGGCTGCTATCGTCAGGAGCTGATATCCACGGTGATTGGGATTAGTTCTCCTGAGAGCCAGATCCAATGTAGTAACATCCACGAGTATTGGCTCGGGCGATAACGTGCGCTTCCAGAGGGAACCACCTTTGATGCTGGCGATAAGAGGAAGTACGCTAGAGCCTACCTGTTGCATGCTCTCTCCACCACTCTTTTCCTCATGGGCCGGAGCAATCTAAATCTAGCTCTACTACCCTCGCTGATCGACTTGGAGTCTGTGAGGACCCTTAATTGGGCTCGGGCTGCCTTGGCCCAACTTTATTATGCTCTAGATCTCTGCGCCCGGGGCTCCCATAAGGAGTTGAAGGCTTTTTGGATTCTGCTACACGTGAGTGTCTTGGATTTCTTTTTTTTTTTAAACTGACTTGCTTTAAATTTTCCCTCGCAAATTTGGGTCTATGAGTACCGTTTCATCCCTCCCCCGATCATGCAGATTCCTGAAGGGGTTGTTTTGGTTGATTTCCCCCGCCTTCGCTGCTACATAGGATACGTCTAGAGCGAGGTTGAGGGGGCATATTTTTTCATTTCATTTTTTTCTAACTGACTAGTTCTTCAATCTCAGATTGTCAAGGCCCCTTGGAGTCGGGAGGGGGAAAATTTGCCCCAGCAGCTTGTTGATGCTCAGGCGCTTTGTGATGGAGTGCCCCTTCGGCCAGGAGTGGTTCTTAGGTGAGAGGACTCATGACTGGCACTCCGGTCCTGGGGCACGTAGGATCCCAGCTGCCCTACCAGTAGGGTTATTCTGGCCTCACCTGCTATCCCTTGAGTTGCATCTGGACCTCTATGGTGTTGGATATGAGGCCGGCAGCGTAGATGGTGATTATAGCTGCTTCATCACCGTCCACTTGCTCCCACCATCCGCTGATGCTAGTGCTGGCACTGGGGTAATTAATTTCCCCCTTTTTTTAAATGTTTTGGTTTTTAATTGACTCCAGCCATCTTCTCGGGGTGGACGGGTACGCGCGTCGTCATCAGCTAGGGGAAGAGGAGGTAGGTCACGTACCGCTAGTCCCAGGGCCGCTGGTGTGTATTCTGCCGTCGTCGCGGAGGATATTCCCATTCCTGATTTCCAGGCTCCTCTGGCCCCCGAGGTCGGATATGTGCATGGTCGGCTTGAATTCCCAATCGAAGACTCCATTCAGCTGTATGATGACTTCCAGCAATCTTATCAAGCCGATCTGCATCTGTAAGACCATAATTTTCCCCTGGCTATTCCTTCTGACACCACACATGTGAGTATATCTTCGTTAATCTATTTCCCCCTTTTCCTGTCATTAGCTGATACTCTGAATCCCCGTCTTTGCAGATTCCAGTAATGAAAGGTATGTACATGGGTCAGGCCATTAATGCGTTGAGGGCACTCTCTTTTCGAGACAATTCCGCTAGGACAGTAAGTACCTGTACATAATGATATGCTTATGTCTGGATGTATGCATGTATGCATGGATGCATATGTAATGTGATGTTCCTCATGCTTTGTTTAATGCAGACGGCGATCGGGATGGAGCGCCATGAGTCCGCTCGCTTGAGGGTCGAGAACGATCAATTGCGACGTCGAGTCGCCGAATTGGAGGTCATGAATCAGACCTTCAGAGACCAGGCAGGTGACTGGAACATCCAGATGGGAGATGCAGACGATGACGATGACGATGATGACAAGGCAGAAGATGATGATAACGATGATTCTTCTTAGCACATATCGGGTCCTGGTGTAGATCTGATTTAGTTTTGTATTGGATGTGTCTAATGTACATGACTTTGTATGACACTTGTACTTCTTATCCACATATTTTCTCGCCTTCCCTTACATTTTATCGCTCTTTTGTTCAATTCGGTCCGGTCCAGGACGCATCTTGGTGCCTTTATACTTTATTTTCTTTGAAAGGCGATCTTCGGAACCCTTATTTATGCAGCCATAATCATCAGAAATCATAAAAGGCCATAGACAAAGGATTATCTGCACTCTAGCCGCGCCCCTGTACTCATTACAGCCGCCCCACATACTACAGCCGCGCGGCTGTAGCAACTACAGCCGCCCCATGCCAAAAAGTCCATCCCACATCGATTTAGCAAGCTTTCTTCAGCACAGGCGAGCCCCTGTAGACACTACAGCCGCCCCATACATTACAGTCGCGCCCCTGTAATAGCTACAGCCACCCCATGCCAAACAGTCCATCCCACATCGATTTTCAAGCTTTCTTCAACACAGCCGAGCCCCTGTAGACATTACAGCCGTCCTATACATTACAGCCGTGCCCCTGTAGCAACTACAGCCGCCCCATGCCAAAAAGTCCATCCCACATCGATTTTCAAGCTTTCTTCAGCACAGCTGAGCCCCTATAAATATTACAGCCGCCCCATGTATTACAGCCGAGCCCCTGTAGTGCATTACAGCTGCCCTACTCATTCTTCAGCCCTTCTTCTTCTTTCGCTCCTCTTTTAGCATGGATCAGCTTAGAGGACGACTCCGGGACTACTGGGGTCCGATCCGCTCTTCTAATTGGGCCCTACTTACACCCTTTAGCTTGCAGTATCTCAGGTGTTACATCGCTTTGACCCCGAACCGGGTCTTCTTGGATGCAGCTGTCAGCTTTTGGGATCCGATGGATCATGTGTTTCGTTTCTCCGGTCAAGAGTTATACCCCTTGATAGAGGAGTTTAGTGACATTCTCTGTGTTCCCTGCCCCCGGGGGGTCCGGTTGGCTATTCTCGACCCCGATTATGATGATGCCCACACATTCCTAAGCCAGTTCGCTCCTTTTGTGGCAGGCATAGGTCGTGCACTTACTGGTAGGTCTACCTCATCCAGACTTAGTCTTTTTGTTGTTGCTGACTTGTGTTTCACTTCATCTCCCCCTGCCCTTTGGTGGGCTCCGCTAATGAGTCTATTATTGACGGCTTGCTATCTGTGCGAGTCCCAAGATGATACTTGTAGTCTTAGGCTGGCTTCAGTAGTGACTCAGGTGTCTCAGAGTGCATCTTTCATGGGGGTTGTTCTGGCTGAGACCGTGATGCACTTAGACACCATCCATTCTGATTCTCCTATCGAGAGCTATGGGTCTCCCCTCCTGCTTCAGGTATGCTTCAGTTCTGCTCTTTTCTGAATTCAAACATTCATTGCCCCTTCATCCTGACTAAAACACCTGCAGATTTGGCTGATGGAGAAGCTATGCCTCTTGAGTCCTCCTCCACCTCGTCCGAGATATGCTCCGAAGCGCTATTGGTCTCGGCACATCGAGCTTCCAGATTTCGGTTTCATGTCTATGGAGCATTGGTTCGACTGGTTGAGGAGGCGATCCGATGGGTCTGCCCTTGGTGGGATATTACTGATATGACTACTGAGACCTGGTCCGGAGGTGTCCAATTGCTTGGGTTGACCCATGTGACTTTCTACTCTCCTGCTCGGCTGTGCAGGCAGTATAGGCAACTACAAGGGGTTCCTCGATCTTTATGTACTACTGAGTGCGGGGTGTTTACATCACCGTGGCCTCGGCATGTGCAACACCAGTGGATGCATCCTACTCGTACTGAGGTCCTGAAGTATGATAATCTTGCCTCCATAGAGACAGATGCTTGCTATAGGGCTTGGTTGGCAGATCTGGTCGGCTGTCCCACCCGGCGAGGATGTGAGGCACTGACGCTGTGGTATCTTGGCCTCTAGACGATTAGGATTGATTACTGCTGTATGACTCTCTTTTTTCATTGTTTGTCCTAATTTTTGCATAGGTCGCCCCTTTTTTGGGTTTTTGGCCTATCGGACTGTCTTTATTTTTGCCTGAACTGCCCATTTTTTGGGTTTTCAATTCAGCAGACCTTACTTTATGTCCTATCTTTTGCATAGACCGCCCATTTCGGGTTTTCAATCTATCGGACTTTTTTTTTTTTAAATGCATATGTTCAATCTATGGATGTGAGATATGCAGAAGATATATAAAGATAAATATGCGCAGAATAATCTGAATTGCAGATGAACTTGGGACATTTAAGCGAACAAAACCGAACATTCATTCATTCATTCATAAATAATGTTTTAGCACAATGTACATCGAATGATGAAATGAACTATGGACAGAATTATCGATGGTATGAGTCTCGACTGAAGCCACGCTTGTCACCAACCAGTCTTTGCAGATTTTCCAGTTGATAATCCTCACCTCTCTGTCCTAATTTCTGCATGGATCGCCTTTTCGGTTTTCGACCTATCGAAATGTCCTAATTTTTGCGTGGACCGCCTTTTTGGTTTTCAATCCACCGGACCTTTTTTTTTTAACACGTAGTAGTGTTTCAACTTGTCCTAATTGATGGGGTTGACGAATTCGTTCCCGTCTATATCCATAATTTTTGCAGCACCTTTCGAAAGCACCCTCTTGATTACATACTTCCCAGTTCGGCTTGAATTTCCCCCGCACATCTATGTTGGTCTGTTTCATCTGCTTGAGTACCAGATCCCCTGCCTTAAATGGACGCTTCTGATGGCGAACCTTGTTGTTGTACGTCCTAGCCATCCACTGTTGGTACATTTGCAACCGATCTAAGGCCTGAAGACGCTTTTCGTCGATCAGTGCTAGCTGTTCATATCTCGACTGAAGCCAATCAGACTCCGGCAACTGTGCCTCCATGACCACTCTTAATGATCTGATTTCCATCTCTACCGGTAACACTGCTTCCATCCCGTAAACCAGTGAATATGGAGTTTCTCCAGTAGGGGTTCTGATGCTTGTCTGGTATCCCCACAAAGCCAATGGTAACATGTCGACCCAATCTCTGTAGGTTACCACCATCTTTGACAGAATCTTCTTGATGGATTTATTGGCCGCTTCCACCGCCCCATTGGCTTGTGGGCGATACGTGGATGACTTGTGGTGCTCGATCCCCTTCTCTTGGAGTAACTGTGTCGTTACCCCTTGGAATTGTACCCCGTTATCGGTCACGACATGATGAAGGATCCCATATCTTGTGAAGATATTCTTTTCTATAAATTTGGCCATCTTCTTGGCAGTGATATTCGCAAATGATTCTGCTTCGACCCACTTAGAAAAGTAATCTACGGCCATAACAATGAATCGGTGCCTATTTGAAGCAGGCGGCCTTATCTCTCCAATTATGTCTATACCCCAAGCTGCGAACGGCCATGATGTCGAAGATACTTGAAGTTCAAGTGGGGGGAGATGATTAAGGTCTCCATACACTTGACATTCATGGCATTTCTTAACTTCCTCAATACAATCGACTTGTAGAGTGAGCCAAAAGTATCCTTGTCTCAGTATCTTCTTTGCTAGAGCCAAACCATTCATGTGTGAGCCACAAGCACCGGAATGTATCTGTTTCATAACCACGACTGCTTCTTCCTCCGTGATACACTTCAGAAGAACTCCATAAGCTGTCCTCTTAAAAAGTTGATTCTCAAATTTCCGGAACTGTGCTGCTAACCTCCTGAAGGAAACCTTATCAGATTCATTGGCATCTTTAGGATATTGACCGTTCTGGATGAACAATAGAATATCATAATACCAAGGGCATGCCTCAATAGTTGTAACCGTATTGACTAACAAATAGCATGGGTTTTGAGCGATTTCCAGGATGACCGGCTATATTGGTTGTTTTTTGGGGCCTTCCCACATTGATAACAATGTAGCCAAAGAGTCTACCATCTGATTCTCCTCCCTCGGTACATGTCGGAATTCACACTGACTGAATACCCTTGCCCTTTCCCAAATCAACTCGAGATAGGGTCGGAGCGATTCTTCCTTTAGTTCCCAGTCTCCGGTTACCTGTCGAATCACCAAGGCTGAATCCCCGATAACTAGTACCTCGTTTGCCCCTAGAGTGATCAAGGCATCAATACCAAAGAGACATGCTTCATATTCGGCCCCATTATTGGTCACTGGAAAGTCTAGTCGCCTTGCCAGAGGAATGATTTCTCCTTCGGGTGTAGCAATGATTACCCCCAAGCCTGCACAGTGTTTATTTACCGCCCCGTCGAAGTACATCACCCACCTATTTGACTCCTCTTCCACCACCGCCAACTGTTCGTCAGGAAATTCTAAGTTCTCCACATAGTCTGAATCTATTGGGTGGTTAGCTAGGAATTCTGCTACAGCTCTTCCCTTAATTGTCTTCCTCGTCATATATTCTATGTCAAACTCTGACAACAAAAGCAACCACCTGGATAACTTACCCGCTAATACTGGAGCTTGACATAAGTACTTCATGGGATCCACCTTGGCCACCGCCTGAACCTCGTATGACTGGAAGTAGTGTCTTAACTTTTTTGTCAGCCATACCATAGCAACACAAGTTTTCTCCACTATCGTATACCTAGTCTCTTATTCTAGTAGCTTCTTGCTCAAATAATAGATCGCATGCTCAAGCCCATCCTCTTGCTCTTGTACTAGCATGGCTCCCACAAAAGTCTCTTCAATGGCTACGTACAGAATCAGAGGCTTGTCTGGTATTGGAGGTTTTAGAACTGGGGGATTCATCAAATAAGTTTTAATTCTATCAAAGGCTATCTGACACTGCTCGTTCCATTTCACGGGGCTGGTTCTTCTTCAGCAGTCTGAAAATTGGCTCGCAAACTGTCGTCAATCTCGCAATAAACTGACTGACATACTGTACCGAGAAACGACCTTACTTCCTTCTCTGACTGTGGTGCCGGCATATCCCTGATGGCCTTAATCTTGTCCGGATCCATCTCAATCCCTTTCTGGCTGACTACATGACCAAGCAATTTCCCTGAAGTGACTCCAAATACACATTTCTTCGAGTTGAGGTGAAGATTGTACTTCTCGATCCTATTTAAAAATCAATCTAGGATGGCTGGGTGCTCCTCCCAGGTCATCGATTTTACCAACATATCATCCACATAAACCTCGACCTCTTTGTGGATCATATCATGCAGAAGTGTCATGACCGCCCGCTGATAAGTTGCCCCGGCATTCTTCAAACCAAAAGGCATAACCCTGTAGCAGTAAACTCCCCATTCCGTGATGAAGGCTGTCTTTACTTTGTCGACTACATTCATCAAAATCTGATTGTATCCCGAAAACCCATCCATGAAGGAATACATGGCTGTCCTGGCGGTACTGTCAATCAGAATGTCGATATGCGGGAGTGGAAAGTCATCTTTGGGAGACACCTTATTCAGATCGCGGTAATCCACACAAACCTTTACTCGACCATCTTTCTTTGCAACTGGTACGACGTTGGCCAACCACTCTGGATATTCTACCATTTCTAAGAACTTAGCCTTTATTTGTTTGGCCACTTCTTCCTTAACCTTTTTAGCCCATTTTGGTTGAAGTCGTCTGAGTTTCTGCTTAACCGGTTTCATCTTCGGATCCGTCGGGATTCTATGCTTTGTAATTTCTCTGTCAACCCCAGGCATGTCATCGTAGGACCAAGCGAATGCTTTGACGTGTTTTTGCAGGATTTTTACAAGTTCTTTTCTCTCATCAGGCGTGAGGTCTTTCGAGATGGATACCATCTTTGGTTCATCATCTGTCCCTAAATTCATTTCATGCAATGATGCATCATGTATGCTAAAGACATTAAATGAATGTTTGTATGTATGCACAGTTCCATCCGGAAAAACATCACACAAGTAAGCAAAATCAGATTTTATTGCATTGTATGCCTTGTAGGTAGAATTGATCAGATCGAAAACAGAAAAGGCAGATACATTCAAAAAGTTTCCATCCTCCACATGCGGAGGGTCTTCATCAACCGCAGCACAGTCGACCTCTTCGAACAAGTAACCCAAGTCCCCTTCTAGGTCTTCCTTCTGTTTATCAGTCAGCTCTTCCTCTGTCATTTGAGCCTTGCCCCTCATAACCAGCTTAGTGAGTTCCTTTACCACTTCTTCTACCAGGTCTTCATGTGTTTTTTCCACAGGTGATGTCTTCTCTTCTGCACCCTTGCTTAGTTTCATCAAGGTGGATAGTGCTCTCGTAATGGCCCCCATAG
This sequence comes from Euphorbia tirucalli, assembly GCA_039660915.1. Lineage (NCBI taxonomy): Eukaryota > Viridiplantae > Streptophyta > Magnoliopsida > Malpighiales > Euphorbiaceae > Euphorbia > Euphorbia tirucalli. Next base: position 17,401,583 of record CM077633.1, on the reverse strand, counting down.
CCACTTCCATCTCACTTCTCACCAGATCCGTCTTCTTGAAAGCTTCTCCCTTATTCCTGAATTCAATCCTGACTTGGTCAACAGCTTTCTGATTCTGAACCCCCTTGTTTCCAGTTTCAGCTTCGACACGCAGCATGTTCACAACCGGCTTTACTCCATACTTGCTGAAATCAACCACATCAGTAAAAATTTCAAACCCAGGGAGCTAACCTCCCTTTACAACTATCGGCTCAGGAGTCCCATCATATACTGATTCTGTGGCCCGGACAAAAGTATCCACCACATTCACACTCTTCCTTTCTTGCTTGGCTCTTCCTTCTTGATACCCCAGCCCGAATTGTCGGTACTTCCCAGCCTCAATATTAAACTCAGGGATTCCTTGTTGCTTAGCCCCTAATCCCTTTCCTGGCTCATAATTCTATTTAGCAAAATACCTATGAATCCAGTTTGGAAACTCAGGCTTGTCAGCAATCACAGCAACCTGAAACCCCGCCATCGGCTGCTCTGTAGCACTCAATGCAGCTACCACAGAAGGCTCATCAGCTTCCACCGTTACTATTTTCCCTTCGATTAAGAACTTCACTTTCTGGTGCAGAGTCGATGGAACTCCTCCTAAAGCATGGAACCATGGTCTCCCCAAGAGTAGAGAGAAGGTGACAGGAATATCGATCATGGTAAACAACACCTTCGATTTAACCTCCCCTACTTTGACTTCCGTTTCAAAGGTCCCCAAGACAGCTCTTTTACTATCATCATAAGCTCTGATTACAGTGTTGGACCGGCAGAGAGCTTCAGGACTCACCCCCAGGAAAGGTAGGACCTGAGAAGGACAAATGTTCAAGGCCGAGCCATCATCCACCATCAAGCTCGGCATTATTTTATCCATGACTTCCACCCTTAAGTACAAGGCCCTATTATGATTCACACCTTCAGGTGGGTGGTCCTCTACCCCAAACTGATCTCCGGGGCCTTGTTAACCTTCAACTCCGCTCCCCTTATCATTGCACACACCTCATCGGGGGATATGGTGGGGTTAGCATCCATCTCCATCAGTTGTTTTACACTCTTGGATTCCATAAGTAAGTGCCACACACTAGCACGGGCCGGTGTCCTCTTCAGTTGGTCCACAACCATGTCTTCTTCCTTAACCACTGGGTTATTGTTCTGCATCAGCGTTGTGTTCCTTCTTGGGGGTGCTGGAGGTGGTGCACTAATGGGTTGATAAACCCTGCCGCTCCTAGTGATGTGCATCACCATTCCATCTTTCTCTATTATAGTCCCTCTTCTTGTCTCCACCGGGTAAACTGGCTTCGACTCTTGCACCTCGAACTCATCATACTCGTCTTCCACCTCAAAGTCATCTAAATCAATAGGACCCATTTTGTCCCTTACTGCTGCAGTCTGCTCTTCAAACACCTTTGGCTCTTCTTCCTTTTCTACCAGTACAGCTTGCACACTCGGATTCGCCTTAATGATCTGGGTGAATACATAATTGGCTGGTAGGCCTGACTGTACCATGTTCACCTGACTACCAAAGGTGGGGAGTGGATTTTTCTGCACATTCGGCTTCAGAGCCGGCTCTACTATCTTGCCATCTATGACCAGCTGTTTGATGGCTTTAATCAATTACGTACACTCGTTTGTACGGTGACCCGCCATTAAAAGGTAAGAACAGAAATTCTCTTTATCTGCCTCTGCTGGAGGCGAGAATGGCCTCAAACTCTGCAGCACCCCTGCCTTTCTACACTTGGCAAAGATTCGACTGACTGACTCAGCCCACGGACTGGTAATTCTTGGAACATTTGCTCTCCCTTGATTCACGGTAGCTACTTCTGCTTCCTGAGTTTCAATAGAGGCTGCCTTTGGTGTTGTCTTTGAACTAGGTCCTACCGCAGTGGTCTTGGAACTTCCACTCTTGTACCCTTGGGAGTACCCCTGGTTGTTTCTATAGGAGCCTGAACCCTGCTTGCCTCTCTGCTCTTCTTCTTCATACCGTTCAATGCGCTTGGCAAACTCCACCACTTCATTGAAAGAATGGAACCTCTTAAGCTTCATTTTGTCCTTATATTGGGGCAAGCTGCCATCCACGAGCTTCACAATCAAAGATTCCAACTTCGGTGCCCCATCCACCAAAACCTGCACATCCATCCATCGTTTGTAATATGCCGGGAAGGACTCGTTCGGCTTTTGGTGGATCCTCTCCAAATCCTCGAGAGTTGTCTCAACTTGGGTGTTGTAGGCATATTGTTTCACAAAAGCATCAGCTAAGTCTTCCCAAGTGGAACGGGTATACAATGGCGTCTTCATGTACCATTTTGCTGCAGCGCCTCTCAAAGTAGTAGGGAACAAATTCAGAAGATGACCCTTTCCAATCCCCATACTAGTCATCAATCTCACATAGCTATCCAAATGAGCTTCTGGTGGTCCTTCTCCGGTGTAAGGAGGGAGGTATGGCATATGAAAACCAGCCGGGAGGGGTCCTTCCGCATCAGCCACTAATGTCATAGGATCAGCACACTTGATAGGGTTGAAGTGGACCATTTCTTTCAGTTTGGGCATCATAGCATCTATATCTGAAAATTTCTGGTTGAGCCGTTTCTCCAGCATTGACTCAATCGAGGCTTCCCTCGCCTTCTCAAAAGCCCCATCGTCTTCGGACTGACTGTCCGGCTCTCTATGATAGGCAACTCCGCCAATCCCGCTAGGAGTATTCCCCCTGGTTCCATTAGTGGCTTGAACAGGCTGTCGTCCTCCGTTCCCAACCGAGGTCTGGGCTGGTTGGACAACTAGAACAGGGAGGGTAGTCATCACCGCCTGCACCTGCTCCCTAAGGGTAGCCCTGAACTCATCTGAGCTTAAGAAGCTCCTCATAAAGGCAGCCATGTCGAAGGGCATGGTTCCACTGGCTCCACTGTTTCCATTGTTTCCACTGTTTCCGTCAGCCATGTCTACTCTGTCAACCTCTTTTAACAACGCCTGACTGTCAATCGGTAGAGTAGGCAACTGAACTTCGACTTCCCTGTCTGAATCCGACCCTGAACTGATTCCCTCCACGGTGACCGGTTCTGATCAAATTAACTGAACTGGTGTGTTTGGTTCTGATTCAACTCGAATTAGCCTTCCCAAGATGTGACTCCAAACTGCACAATCAGCATAAGGTTAGAGTTTCAGATGGATGTCGTGGTCCTAGACTCGACACTCTAAATGGTACTTTTATGCTCATGTTTGGGTGATGTCTCATGGATGTGGATGATGCTACAGATGGTTTTAGTGCTTTTCTTACTCTTGCTTTGGATGTTCCAAGCATACCCTATGATGTACACAAGACAATGTAATAACATCACGTGCGAGCCATCACACGGACAAAGGTTCGGTGCCTTTGGGGCACCTAGGGGATGTCGTGAAATGGTCGCATGTGTGCCGACACACGGACAAAAGTTTGACACTTTGTAGGTCAATGTGATGACATGAAATGGTCGTGAGGGAACCGTCCCGCAGACAGACGTCCGATGCTTTTATAGCATCTAACATAAAGTGATGTCACATATAAGTCACGTGTGAATCAAAACAAGGACAGCATTTCGGTGTTTGTGGAACACCTTACATGATTTAGGGATGCTATGAAATGTCTTAATATTAAAACTAGTTCGGCACTCGTGGAGTACCTCAAATGGGTTGTCGATGTTATGTAACAATCCGATGTGGATTGGGACACGCAAGCAAAGCTAAGGCGTCTCCATGACACCAAATGTGAATGATCAAGATGTGATGATGTCGTGTGGTCCGTCACACAAACGCAAGCCTAAGACCGTTATGGTCTTCTAATAATGTAATGTGACGGCCAAATGCAAACTAGTGCACAGGCGGGGTACGGGTGGCCTTGGGGACTCCCGATATGTTATGATATGAAATGGTCGTGAAGGGCATACTTAGAACATCCTTACATTTTTTAATGAAGTGAAATGATGTGGATGCCTATGTCATACAAAAATGCAAATGGCTGCACAAGAACGTGGTTAGAATGTATGACACGCAAGATGATGTCGTGTATGCTTTATGAATCCGTGAGCACACAAAATGAATGTGGCATACGGAAAATGATTATGGCTACACGAAAATATGGTTAGTCTAACACACACGTATGAGGATGCTCTAAAATGGCTGCATAAAGAAAGTGATTAGAACATGGCATACGGATGATGCATGTTTATGTTGTATGAAAAGGTTGAAAATAAAACAACCATAGAGCAAACGTTAGCACACACACAAAATTATGCTCACCCTTCCAACCTTATTCCTCCATTCGATTGGTCTCACATTCTTCCTAGGTATTGGGTCTCTTTGGCATCAACGGGGGATACCAAAGCCATACTCTCGATGTCCATTTTCAAGTATGTGGTTTTGGTAATCCTAAAGGGAAGTTGCTAGGCCATTACATGAAGGTATGAGTCAAGCCAAGGGTCGTACAGGTTCCCATAGCAAAAATATACTCCTCACTTCTCCCCACTCAAGGGTCCAAACGAAAGGGTTCGTACAAGGCTATGAGTGGTTTACCTCCTCGGGTGCCTCCAATCCTAGCGGAAGAGTTAGGTCACCTTTAGAAATAAACCGGGTTTAAATGAGTGTTGGAGGGATTTAAGAAGAGAAAATGTCATGCTTTATGCAATGTGAATGAAATGTTGAATTACGATTTAATAATCAACTATAAGCAAGGATGTACTTCAATTGTTGCCTAAGTTCCTTAAGTTTTTTGTGAAAACTCTTTTGAAGAAACCGTTAATCCCCAGCGGAGTCGCCACTGTGAGCGGACGACCTTTTTCGGAACGCGAGATGAAGCGGGAACCGGGGATTTTCTTTTTGGGTGTTGGTGTTTTGGTTTTGAAAACGGGTTTTAATCTTTCTTAGAAAAACCTCTCATTTTATTGAAAAAGTCTTTTGTAGAAAACTTAGTTGTAAGTGCGAATTTTGGAAAGATAGGTTTTTAGAAAATCCCAATTTGAACTTAAAGATCTCGAAACCTAAATTTCGAAATTAGATACAGATCGCCACCCGGATCAGCTCATCCGGGAAATTCTGGTACAGCTCCCTACCAAGTGTAGACGCGGTACCTAATTCAGAGATTCAGGGTTCGGGCAACAGATTTACTAACCTCACTTATTTTTAATTATTATTTCATAATTTGATAATTCATTCACTTAAATCTACCCATTTTATCTTCCTTTAATCATTAACCAATGCTCATGCAAGTGACATAAATATAAAAATAAAATAAAGTGCGGAAAAATAAAAGTGCGGAAAAGTAAATCAAAGGCCAAATTATACAACCCGAGAAAAAGAAAACTCTCATCCTCACCTTTTACAATCGCCTATTATACACGATGATCTAAAAAATTACAATCATCTAGGTACACGATTTAATCTATAAAATACATTCAAAAAAAAAAATAAAACAAAAATAAAAGCTGCAACCAAATACGATTAGCACAGATAAATAAATCACAACAAGGACTCACATAGGACAGAATAGGGGTATTTTAGGAAACGGGATCATGCAAAGGGGATAACCGAGTCGACCCGACCGGTCGGCCCGGTTAGACCTGGAAAACTGTTTTTTAAACGCCCTGTAGGTTTTATGGATGAAAAATCAGTTTTAAAAGCGGTTTGGCTCATTTACATGCACTTTTCCAACTTTAGCGGGCCGGATATCCCGGGACCCGGGGGTCCCGTTCGTGTGTGGGCCTAAATCAAACATCCATCTAGGGTCCAAAAGTATGCAAACACGTGAAAATTCATTTTTGAATGAGAAAAGAATGTAAAATTACAAGTTTGAGGCCCAAAAGGGCAAAAATGTAATTCTGCCCATATTACAGCCGCGCCCGTGTAGCTTACAGCCGGGCAGCTGTAATGCTCCAGAAATGATTTCGACATACTTTTCGCGTTTTCAAAGATCATTTTGCAAAGTTTGACGATTTTGGGCGATCTGGGACTTCTGGAAAAATATTAAAACCAACAGAAAAGACCCGAAATGGACCAAATCGAATCCGAAAATCCCGAATCGTCCAAAATCACCAAATTTCATCACATCCACCTATATAAAAATAAAGAACATGGAATCGCGCAGGGATATGATTGGATCGATAACAGATATGAAAAACACATTTAATTGAAGAGTGGGAGCGTTATCGATCGATTTGGACCGATGGAGATTTGGCCCCTATAGGTTACAGCCGCGCCCCTATAGGTCATAGCCGCGCGGCTGTGATCATACGGGGCGGCTGTAATCACAGAAAACTCAAAAAAAAGAAAAAATCCAATACAAAGCATTACAGCCGCGCCCCTACAGGTTACAGCCAGGCGGCTGTGATCATATGGGGCGGCTGTAATCAGAAAACTCCCACAGAAGAGAAAGAAAAATGGAAAAGAACTACAGCCGCGCCCCTTTAGGTCATAGCCGCGCGGCTGTAGATTACAGCCGGGCGGATGTGATCATGGATGGGGCGGCTGTAGCCAAAAAAACCAACCAATCGCGAAAAAACTCAAATCATGCAATTGAATCACAACCAAGATGAACAGAATGGATTTTTAAGGCCTCTCAGAAAATTACCTTGTATGTGTTCCAGCGCTTGGACATCAAAAAAGAGATTTGGATGCCAGAAACATCCCACAGTCACGGACAACCCGAGCGAAGTGCGTTTTCCAAACCCCAAACGGAACCACGAGGAAGATTCAAGGATTGATTGTCGAGTGTTCCCTCTTTTTCTAACCTTTCTTTTCTTTCTTTTTTGTCTAACTTTTTTTGTCTTGTGTTAAAAAACCCTAAAAAAACTATGTGATTTCTTTTTTTTTTCTCTCCAAAATTTCTCCCTTTTTCTTTCTCTCCTTTTCTTTTTTGTTTTTTCTGCCTCTTCTGGTGCCCTAATTCCCGATTAGGATCCTTAAATATCTCCCATTTTGGTATTAAATCGGAATTAATTGTTGATTTCGTCAAAAAAGGAAAACTGACGATTACAGCCGCGCCCCTGTAATCTACAGCCGCGTGGCTGTAGGTTACAGCCGGGTGGCTGTAGCAGCCAAAATTCCTATTTTGCTCAAAAACCGAATTAAATGTTGATTTTGCCCAAAAAGGAAATAAGGAGATTACAGCCGCGTGGCTGTAGCTTATAGCCAAGCGGCTGTAATACCTAGAAAAAAACATTTTCACTTATTTTCTTTGGTTTGTTTTTCGGTTTTCATAAATATCCGCTCAAATTCTTCAGGGTTCCGTATTAGGAATTGTCACACACCTCTGGGGCTATCCGGGACATTTTTGACGTCATCCTGGTCGGTCCGAATCCGCTTCACGTTTATCTGTGAAAAAGGTAACAATAGCTTTCATCACCGAGGTGGGGAAAAAACCCGTGCTCACAGTATGTCCTAGTGGGAGAAAGTGAGAATGGTCAAATAACTGAATTTGAATCACGTGATATCACATTCTTAGAGAATGAATTTCCTAAACTGGGAGAAGTGGATAAAGATCTCACTTTCTTTGAAACTCAAGAGTCTGAAACTTTAGGATCGCTCAATCCGAGTGGGAGGAATGAAGTTAGAGATGTCAGGGAAGTGGAAAATGATGGTTTTCAACCTTCACGAATGGATTTGAATAATCCTAACCCTAACTCGAGTGGTCTTGATTTGAGTGGGAGTCATGTTCCAAGTTTAAGTGTGAATATGGATATAGATCCCAATGGGAGTTCTGTTTCGAATCTTGATGAATATATGAGATATGTTTATCAAGAAGCAGAACCTCTAAGACGATCATAGAGGGGAAATATCCCGAAACACCATCATTTAATTGATAGCAACGCACTCTCGGTCATAGCTCAAATTGAAGATATTCCAACTAACTTAAGAGAGTTATTGGAATCCCCAGTGAAAGAAGAATGCATTAAAGCAATGGAAAGTGAAATGAAGTCAATGAGGGTCAACAAAGTTTGGGAACTAGTTGATCTGCCCAAAGGGCATAAAGCCATTGGGAATAAGTGGGTACATACGAGAAAGCAATCAGCGAATGGTAAGCCTATCCAAACTAAGAGTAGATTGGTCGCGAAGGGGTTTACACAACAGGAAGGAATTGACTATCAAGAGACTTTTTCTCCTGTTGTCCGTTTTCCGTCGATTAGAATCATACTTGCTTTTGTAGCATGTATGGACCTTGAATTACATCAAATGGATGTAAAGACTGCATTCTTGAATGGTGAATTGAACGAGGAAATCTATATGGTTCAACCAAAAGGTTTCATTGTTCAGGGTTAAGAACACAAGGTTTATAAGTTGAAGAGGTCAATTTATAGCCTTAAGCAGTCTTCAAGATAGTGGTATTTCCTTTTCCATGAGGCGGTTTTATCAATGCAATTCAAGACAATTAGTGCAGATGCGTGTGTTTACATTAAGCGCAAAAACGGAGGGAAGTTTGTCATTCTAATGTTATATGTTGATGATATTTTGTTAGCTAGTAATGACACTTCCTTACTCAAGAAAGTAAAGACTTGGTTGTCTTCTAATTTTGAGATGAAGGATCTAGGAGATGCCAACTATATTCTTGGGGTTAAGATCACAAGAAATCGTTCTAAGAGATTATTGTCTCTTTCACAAGAAACATATATCAATAAAATCTTATAACGTTTTGGTATGGCAAATTGTAATCCTGATCCAACCCCTATTGCAAAAGGTATGGAACTGAATGCAAGTATGTGTCCTATGACTCCTAAAGGATTAAAAAGATGGAGAGAATTCCTTATAGGTGTATAATTTGTACCTTGATGTATGCTATGATTTGTACACGACCTGATATCAGTTTTGCGGTTGGTCTCGCAAGTCGATATCAGTCAAACCCAGGTTTGAGGCATTGGGCAGCGGTGAAATGGATATTTAGATATTTAAAGGGGACTTCAAATTATTCCCTTTGTTATCAAGGAAGAGACCTACAATTAAAGGGATACACAGATGCTGATTACGAAACTGATAAAGACGGTAGAAAGTCTACGTCTGGATACATTTTCACTCTAGGAAATGGTGCTATTTCCTGGTGTAGTAAGAAACAGACTTATGTGGCATTATCGACTATGGAGTCTGAGTATGTGGCTACAGCAGCCGCTGTAGAAGAAGCGATCTGGTTAAGACGCTTCATAGATCTTTTGGATCTATTGCCTAAAGTAAACTATACTACTATATTTTCCAATAGCACTGCATCGATAGCCTATTCCAAGAATCCCTGTTATCATGGAAATGGCAAGCATATCGATATAAAATATCATTTTGTTAAAGACAAAGTAGCACAGGGAGAAATAAGTTTGGTATATGTTCCTACCTATGATATGATTGCAGATTCATTAACGAAACCAATAGCACCAAATGTTTTTAGTAGACATATTTCGGAATTTGGTGTTCGTAAGATATAGGAACATATTATAATCTTTGAACTATTGTAATAACCTTGTAAATTTTATGTGGAATAAAATGTAAGTTATTTGTTTTGTTCAAATTTATTCAAAGCGATACACATAGAACTATTATGTATAGTTCAGTGTGTTGGCGAAATGTCATCTACTCATATGGATGAATCTTTTACTATGAATTGTGTGTTCATGGGTAAAAGTGGGAGTGGGAGTTACTCTATATGTGATATTTTGTGTAATATCATTATTTCGTTTATACCGAAATTTGTTCTACACAAAAAAGCTTAAAAGTGGACTAGAGGTCTTAATACATGAGTCGTATCCGGAGACTGCATGCTTTCGCATAGTATTCATGAAACATACGTCCTGTGTAGATCAACACTATGGCATATTTGTGTAATATGTGTAAGAGCCGACCAAGGGATGGAAAAATTGATCTCAACTTTCCTAATGTGAGACCTAAATGAAACTATGAGTTTCAAGTTCACCCTTAAGGACTCTTGTAAATAACAAGAAGGGTATGTCTGATGATTAACTTAATTGGAACCCTAAACCAGGCTTCGTTAGCTATGAACGGGCATATAAGGACCAGTCAGATAAGCATTAGATATATGGCAGAAGGTTATTTATAAAGAGGAAGTACGTTTTAGTTACTTGTTACTTGAATGTCATATAACACTCGAGCTCGGTACTCTTTTCTGTGGAAAAAGTATGTGGTGTATATGAAAGTTTTCGAGAGATCAAAGTGAGTCGAAAACCAGTAATCAAGGAAATGTACTAGGGGGAAGTCACGTCAAGCCAATGCTGGAGCTATGAAGAAAACTTCAAAAGTTTAGCTTATACGTAGACTGGTCGCTTGGGTTCACCGAGTAAGAATCAAAAGCAGTAAGTGATTGTGTTTCTCGCAATGAAAGTAAGTCTTGTCATGTGCGAGTGGGAGATATTGGTTTTCGGTCCGCCGATGACATTTGTTGGATTGGCTGGGACTGAACTGTAATATATAATAAGTTACAAGGACCAAATGTGTAATTTGGTCGAAATGGATAAACATGGGGGAAGTTATGGGAGTTATGGGTGGTTACTCCCTAACTCTATAAATACCCCATTCCATATCAGTTTTTGGAACTTTTTGGCATACGTAATATCCACAACCAGAATATCGAATCCGTCTCGATAACTTCCGGTACAAACACTTTCCATCTTCGTTCTTCGGCAGAACTCACGGAGATAGCCCGTACCTTGTGTAATACTGCATATGTGGGAAGTGCAACCAGGACAATCCAACCTGTGGCACTCAAAAGTTCCGTAAACGAGATTTCCGTAAGATATACTGGTTAGTCCTTTGTTTTGTTTACGAATTAGTTAATTATGTTTTCAATGTGGCATTTTAAAAATCATTAAACCAAAACTCAATACTAAAAAATGTAGAATTGTTACTACCTTAACTCATACAGTCCAAATTCATATCCATTCTTTTCTTATTGATAATGAAAATTTACATACTAAACCTGTCAGGACAAATTTTAGATTCCTTCCCAAAAATTCATCTTCCATACCCAAACCTATAACTTAGGTATATATCGTAAATAATAAAATCAATAGCCACTGCATTTAAGGCAGCATGGGAGCTAGAGGCGAGGACAGATCAAGGAGGAGGGAGAGGAAAATCTGTTGGTTGGAGCATAGATTGTCGACGGCGAAGGCATTGAAGGGTGGGAGTGAGGCGATGAAGTAGGAGGCAGAAGCAGCAGCGGCGATAATGTTGGCGGTGGTGAAAAGAGAGGAGGATAAGGTGAATTTGGGAGCAATATGATCGAGAAACTATTACCAACAGGTTAAAGGAAATATTAAAATTACCCAAGGTAATATAAAGTTTCCATGCACCCATCCATTTTACAAAAATTCATTCCTAACTACGTAAAAATGTCAAAACCTTCACAAATTTCTGTAATATTATTAAATTTTTCGTAACTTAATTAATTTTCATTTAATTATTAGTAAAAAGAATTTTATCCAATTTAAAATATATGTTATATTTATAGATAATTTTGTAGGCTTCAATTTTATCATTAATATGAACTAAAACTATGTATTATAATCATTCTATGTAAATAAAATGAAAATAAATATATTTCAATAGTTTCCATATCATTTTTCGTGAAATTAAAGTGTTTTTTGTAAAGTAGTAATATTACGAGAGTTGGGTTTCATTTCATGTAAAATATGCCTAGCATTGCATGGTTTCCTTAGAATTTAAAGGTTTTACGTGAAAATCAATTTTTCTACTGTTTTTTGTAATGTGCGGAATTTTTTCATCTTTATACTAAAAACTACAACCAGTTATTACATTCTCGTGCAAATTAAAAATTTCTCGCGAATATATTTCAATAGTTTCCATATCATTTTTCGTGAAATTATAGAATTTTTTGTAAAGTAATTATATTACAAGAATTGGGTTTCATTTCACGTAAAACATGCCTAGCATTGCATGATTTCCGTATAATTTAAAGGTTTTACGTGAAATCCAATTTTCTACTTTTTTTTGTAATATGCGGAATTTTTCATTTCTATACAGAAAACAACTACTCAATTATTATATTCTCGTACAATATAAATATTTCTCACGAATATATCTCAGTAGTTTCCATATCATTTTTTGCGAAATTAAAGTTTTTTTTGTAAAGTAGTAATATTACGATAATTGGGTTTCATTTCACGTAAAATATACCTAGCATTGCATGGTTTCCGTAGAATTTAAAGGTTTTACGTGAAAACCAACTTTTCTACTGTTTCTTGTAATATGCAGGATTTTCTCATCTTTATACGGAAAACTACTACCCAATTATTACATTCTCTTACAAATTAAATATTTCTCACAAATATATTTCAATAGTTTCCATATCATTTGCGAAATTAAAGTTTTTTTTGTAAAGAATATATATTACATGAATTGGGTTTCATTTCACGTAAAATATGCCTAACATTGCAAGGTTTCCGTAGAATTTAAAGGTTTTACGTGAAAAATAATTTTTCTACTGTTTTTTCTGATATGCATAATTTTTTCTTCTTTATACGGAAAATAACTATTAATTATTAAATTCTCGTACAATATAAATATTTCTCACGAATATATCTCAGTAGTTTCCACATCATTTTTTACGAAATTAAAGAATTTTTTGTAAAGTAGTAATATTACGAGAATTCGGTTTCATTTCACGTAAAATATGCCTAGCATTGCATGGTTTCCATAGAATTTAAAAGTTTTACGTGAAAACCAATTTTTCTACTATTTTTTGTAATATGCGGAATTTTTCATCTCTATACGAAAAACAACTACTCAATTATTATATTCTCATACAATATAAATATTTCTTGCGAATATATCTCAGTAGTTTCCAGATAATTTTTCGCGAAATTAAAGTTTTTTTTGTAAAGTAATAATATTATGAGAATTGGGTTTCATTTCACGTAAAATATGTCTAGCTGGTTTCCTTAGAATTTAAAGGTTCCACATGAAAACCAATTTTTCTACTTTTTTTGTAATTTGCGGAATTTTTTCTTCTTTTTATGGAAAACTACGACCCAATTATTACATTCTCGTACAATATAAATATCTCTCGCGAATATATCTCAGTAGTTTCCAGATCATTTTTTGTGAGATTAAAGAAATTTTTGCAAAATAGTAATATTACAAGAATTGGGTATCACTTCACATAAAATATGCCTATCATTGCATGGTTTCCGTAGAATTTAAAGGTTTTACGTGAAAACCAATTTTTCTACTATTTTTTGTAATATGCGGAATTTTTTCACTTTTTTACGGAAAACTACTACCTAATTATTATATTTTCGTACAAATTAAATATTTGTGGCGAATATATTTTAGTAGTTTCCATATCCATTTTCGCGAAATTAAAGAATTTTTTGTAAAGTATATATATTACATGAATTGGGTTTCATTTCACGTAAAATATACCTAGTATTGCATGGTTTCCGTAAAATTTAAAGGTTTTACGTGAAACTCAATTTTTCTACTTTTTTTTTAATATGCGGAATTTTTCATATTTATACGAGAAACTATTACCCAACAATTTAAATATTTCTTCTGAATATTTCAGTAGTTTGCATATCATTTTTTGTGAAATTAAAGAATTTTTTGTAAAGTAATTATATTACAAGAATTGGGTTTCATTTCACGTAATATATGTCTAGCATTACATGTTTTCTGTAAAATTTAAAAGTTTTACGTGAAACCCAATTTTTTTACTTTTTTTGTCATATGTGGAATTTTTCATCTTTATACAGAAAACTACTACTCAATTATTATATTCTCGTACAATTAAAATATTTCTCATAAAGTAACTATTCTTTCATATTTTAGCAGTTTCTATATCATTTTTAGCGAAATTATTTTTTTTTTTTTTTTTTTTTTTGTAAAGTAATAATATTACGAGAATTTGGTATCACTTCACGTAAAATATGTCTATCAACATAAAATTCCATAGAATTTAAAAGTTTTACGTGAAATCTAATTTTTCTATTGTTTTTTGTACTAAGCCTAGGGTTGTCAACGGGGACGCATGGTCCCATCCCGGCCGTGGCCCACCCAAACGGGGATGAGAATTCCCCGTTTAGGATGTCCGCAGGGTGGAGTCAGGGATGGAATTATCTCTCCCCGCCCCGTCCCCGTCCCCGCTTAGTCCTCATGGAGATCCCTGACAATATCCCACTTATAATTATATATATATTATTTTATATATAGTATTAGTTATATATTCACAAATCAAAAAGCCATGGTTTTAAAATTGAAATTTTTTTTTTTTTAAATTGTCTTAACGGGGACTCCTGGCCGGGGAAGAGGGATGGGTTGCCAATCCCCATCTTGCCGCACTCTGTTTACATCCCTAACCATGCCGAATTTTTCATCCTTATATGGCAAAAATGTTATTAAATTATTATATTTTCATAAATTTAAAACAGTGTTCACGAAGTTTTTTGTTTTATATATATATATATATTTCAATAGTTCCGTTTCATTTTTCACGAGTTGGAAATTTTTTTTAAAGTGAAAAGTTTTTGTAAAGTTTTAACGCAGACAAAATTATATGTCACTGCATGTAAAATGTCCGTAAAAAGGTGAATTAGGATACCACATTATGTCATTAAAAAGGGGTGAATATCTAGTTTTATATCAAGCAAACTTGCTTTAACTTTCGAGCACTTGCTTCACAGTCAAACAAACATATTAGCCATGAAATTGAAAAATGGATTTGTGAAAAGGAAGGAATATACACTCATGCTAATGAGCCATAACTGAATAAAAGAAGAAAGCACAATGAAATTTGGTAAGAATGTAATGTTTCTTTTCATGTCAAGTTGGATAATACAACTAACAAATGCATTGTTAGAAAATGTGTTCTTCTCTCTCCATAATACTCTAAAGGGATTGAATTTTTGCTTTCAACTTTTGTTTCTCTTCTTCAAGTTGGTGTATCTGCTGCTGAAGTTGCTTGTTTGATCTCTTGATCCAGCTGAGTTCTTTTCTGAGTTCTATACCCTGTTCGCATAAAGCTTCATTCAAAATTAGGCTGCATTCGAGTTTTTAAATTCGTTCTTCCAACACGAATTTTTCCAGTGTGCAATCTTCTAATTCAGCAAACTTCTTCTGCACTTCGGTTATCTTTACGATACATGAACTCTCCTCTATCTTTAGCCCTCTGCATTCTTCAGATTTTTGATTCAATGAAGTTTCTAATTTCTTTTTTTATCCATGGTATTGGAATACCTCAAAAACCAGCAAACATTGAGCAGGGTTTTAGGCCTACCTGCCTAAGGTTAATATACAATAGTCAAATTAATGTAGCAAGCATAAGGAAATTAGAAAGCCAAGAACATGACCATGCAGGCTGACTGGCGAGGCACTAGGATGCTATACAAGTGTCTTAAAAACATAATCATTTTAAATGTTGCTAGCCACAATTGATGCCAAGACACTGATAAGTAAATCTTTGATTAACTTCTACTAGAAATTGTTATGAAACCTGAATTTCACATAAAATATATAGAAATTCAAAACATTATTAGAAGAGACAAAAAAAGTTACCTTCTGCTCAAGTATCCGAACTTGATCTCGTGATCGTTTAAGGGCAGAACTCTGAACTAGGAAACAAAATTTCAATTAAGACTTCAGAAAACAAAGTCAATCATGTAGGAAGAAAAAGGGAGTGGTAAGTCTTGCAATATGATCAAAAACTGAGTGAGAAAACAGGAACCAACAGCAGAGTCTTTCACTGAGCCATCGTCATCAAAAATTAGCCGTATGGCCCGAACTAATGCTCTACTCATCACCAGTTCCATAATCTGCAGGTTATATATATTCAAAAAGCAGTTAAGAAACAGTCCATCAATTTTAAGGAACACGTATTTTGGTGGCAACAAAGGCAAAACTAGTCTTGGATCTTTTTACCGTTTCAGAGAGGGGCATAAAACGAGTATGCCATTCAGCATCTTCCTTTACTGCAGACTCAAGATTAAACTTCAATAAATCAGCAAATTCTAGTAGAGCTGCAACAGCTACTGCTTCATTTCCACTAACTGCCAAACCTCTACGAGAATTTCAAATAGCAGATTTAACCTTTTTTATGAAGGCAAACAAAACAATAATGTGAACGCAATGATGCTTAAGAAAAAGAGAGAGAGAGAAAGAGAAAATTGTTTAATTTGTGATATGCAATTCAAAGCGCATGGACACAATGTTTCGAATAAACGGGTTACAATTAGGATAATTGAGAAAATAGGAAGTGAAAAACCAGAGAAAGACGATGCCAGTAAAGTCCATGTGGCAAGCACCATGTTTGTGCATTTCTATAGCAGCATTCGTCTCTTTCAAAAGTCTCAAACTGTCCTCATAGGTCCTATCCAGTGACCATAATTGCACCTGCAATGCACTGAAACCATATTCAATATGGAAGCAATTCTTACTTCTTCAAAATTTCTTAATTCCTCGTCAAATTTGCAATCAATTGATAAGAATATTGAAACAGTAAAACCTAACCTTGATGGCTTCACGAGCCAAGGAAGTGCTAGCAAAGGAGGCGACTAAATCACACAGCTTATCCCATTCCAATACTATGGAAGGTAGCAGAGCATTAGCCAATCCAAAAGAAAAACACAATCCACTTGATATAGCTTATAATATTAAGATAATCTGCCATGGCAGTAAAGTCAATTGAATAAGCATGCATATAGAATATTCATTTATTCTTTCACAACAGAAGGATCTATGCAGTGATAAAAGTTCTTTTTTCCCCTTAATTTCAGTTATCAAGAATACCACCAAACACCGATAACAAATCAATGACAAAAAAAAATGTCATGAAACCCTTGTGGGGAAAGAAATGCAACCAAAACATTGACAAATAGATAGAGGAAAAGAAGGAAACTTTATGAACTGAAACTCAAAACTCTCAAACAAAATGAACAAACAACTAACATAAAAAACTCTTCAATTTGCAGTAAATTCAAATGCAATACTAATACATATCAATACAATTACACTTGAGCAATTTGCTTCAACATTCCTCAAGTACTGAGCCCTAATTTTGCAAATTCACAATTTCAAAAAAAGCTAATATAGAATTAAAATGAAACTGATTAACTAACCTGGAATCAATTGGAGAGGAGAGGACTGGTTGACTGACGAGATCGTGCGGTGGGGGTGAGTCTGTTGCTGGACAAGCCGATCGAATGAGATCGAGATGGACTGACTGAAGAAAACTGATTAATCTGATTGAATGGGGACGAATCGAATCCTGGTGGTTTATTGCCTGACTAACCAGCGGCAACGTCAGCAAAAGGGCTGGTAGGCAGCAATAGCCGGTAAGAAGGAGAGAAGAAGGGCAGTACGCGCACGATCGTTATTTGGTAAAGAATCTCCTTTCCGTGTCTTCTACTTTCAGCTGCTGCACCTACAACTTACTTTCCTTCAAAGCACGTTTAACGTGCTTTCTGTGTTTGTAGCTTTCCCAATCTGGCCCTTACCAAACAGCTCTAATCCTTCCTTTCCTCGCTTTTGTCGCCTTAAAAGCAGCTTTCCCTACCTTTACCGCACTCCCAAATGCCCCCTTAGTTTCACCCCAACCAACTAATTCTACAGAGAGGGATCATCCTTTGAAAAACTAGCATTCTGAAAATCAAGTTAACTTTCGCTTAATGGGAAGGATATAGAATTTCCAAAGAGTCGTCCTATATAGCAGCTCTCAAATATCTCCAACAAAGCAAAGGGCGAGAAAAGTAATAATTAAGCAATATCCAAATCCAGATATCATGGATATAATCAAGTAACTAACATGTCAATTGTCAAAAGAACTTGCACTATAGAAAATGATTCACAGAAAGTCATCTGAATTGGGAACTATCATTTGTTAACAGATACAAGAAAAAATAGGTCTCCACAAATCCCCAAATTCATTAGCATAACAAGCAACAAAGCAACTATATAACATCAATCGTCAAAATGGTTCCTTTAAATTGGGCAACAAAGCAACCATATTGCTTTCAATTTGGGTTTACATTCTCCTCTTCTTTTAAGGGCACTTTTAGCTTAGGCAGGTTCTATTTTCAACACATGAGAGGAATACTTTTTCTGCTAGCATTAATCGACCTCTCATGCCAACGAGAGTACAAGACTTAGTGTCCTTAATCCTCTTCTCTGCTAACACTAATTATCTATACTCCTGCAATCATGTCAACTATATATTGTAGATTTGTAATTCTCTTTGTTGTTTGATGTTGAAAGCTCAAGCGAAAATGTCTATCTTCTCTCTTGATTGCCTAACCTGATATCTAAAATTAACTTCAAAATTGCCTCAATTGAATAATCAAATTATGATGAAGAGGGATTGATTAAATATCCAAATGGTTAAAGCTATGGCAGAGTTTTGGGAATAGCAGATAAAGGATGAAGTAAACAACAAAGAATACTCCCTGCACTGCAAGGACAAGCAACCTCTCATACCACTTCGGCTGCACAAGCTCCACCATTGTCATTAAATGCATCCTCTCATTCTCGGCTTCCTCAAGCAGAGCTTTAATCCAACCACTGCTCTGCTGGAGCTTGCGAACAGACTGCAAATGCAGCAAAATCAAAAAATGCTCCATAAATATGCCAACATAGAAAGAGAAGCTGAAAACTCACTGGAATGACTAAATTAACGAGCCAACTATAAAACAGTACAAACAAATTTTTCAACGAGAAAAATGAAATTATTCGAACTGTAACAGAACAATTTTTAGATGATGAAATGTTATCTTCCCAAATTAGGAGGATACATAGAGATCTACACCTAATATATCACAACACAATCAACTTAATAAGAATTCACATTAATGGGCATTCTTGGATAAATTTAAGCATTAATTACTCCAAGCTGTCAGCTGTAATAGAATGCAGCATCCAGACCATAATAATGAATATATGATAATGTTATACAGCTATCTCCTAGTTTATACCAGTGACCAAACCTTACGTCACAATGCCAATCATTTTCAATTCTCCAGCAAACAAATGTCTTACATCTTATACACAATAAGAGAGCCGAACAGAGATGGCAGATCTTTGAAACTAATAGGTAGACTAGAATCTGAAATAAATTACCAATTTAGATTAACAGCTTCCACTGTTTCTTATAAAGGACCAGCCTCTGAGTGGGACTGATCTAACACAAAAATCAGAGAGCCTTTCAAGGTAACTCCTGATTCACAAAGCGATCAATCCAAAAACACCTCGACTGTAACAAAATTTGAGACCATAATATGCAAATTTCGCCCAAGACAATTAAACAAGCATCACTCAGAATGAAGGACAATACATTCTGCAAAATGCCATAAAAAGAGCGTAAAAATAACCGATAAATGTGTTCATGTGAATTTCATCATAAACGGAGATAGGAAATTTAAGATATCAACTTAATATTAATAATATAATTAAAGTAAAACTTCAAAAAAGACAACATATGCAAATATTAAGGAAATTTCACTTTACATTTACAATGCAACCTACATGGATGATGGAAACAGGCAGATATAGAATTTTCAACTGGAATGTTACATGACAAGCTCGAGGTGGAAAATAAGACAAGTTATTAACATCAACAAGACTTTAACATAATCTGCTTTGGGCATCTAATTAGCTTTAAATTATCAATTTAGCAACAGAATTGGGCTTATCAACATGAGGAAGGTGACCAGTCTCTGCTATTTCTCGTATAATAGCAGCCGGTAACTCAGCATGCAGCTGCTGCAACATTTTTCAAGAAAAATACAAATATCCAATATCACGATTGATCATTCTGTAAAATCGTATTATCATGCAGAAATCATTACCGCTTATGCTATAATAATTTTAAATCAACTAGGTTTGCTGTAAAACTACATAAACATATGTATGATTAAATCAAACTAGTATGACTTTTAAAGCACGTAATACCTATTAGAAATATTGGATACCTCAGATTAGGCAATCACAAATCTACCAATTTCACATGAATTACTGCCTAATGCTGTTCTGATAAAATAATATCTGGTAAGCTGACTATCTACTTCAAATACCTAGTTTGACATCGGTACAAGTGCGGGAGAGCGGAGAGGAGCAGAAAAAGCAAGACAGGTGATGAATCAGGTAATTGCACAATTCAGAGCATGCAACTGGTAGAGGAAATCATGTCACCAAAAAAAAAAAAAAAAAAAAAAAAAAAGAAGCAAAGAGATGCAAAAGATGGAAGGAAAAGAAGTGTTTCACCAGCTCTTACAAAATTTGAAAAGATTGAAACTAGTATCTACAAAATTTTAGAACTAAACTAAGTTAATGGCATGCCCATTGTTGGAAACTGCAAAAAGTGCCATGTTTTTAGACCTAGAAAATGGAAACCAAAGATGCCATCAAATCGCATCAAATTTCCTAGGTAATGAATTCTAACTTGATTTAATCCGTAAAATTGATCTTATGGCTCATAAGTTGCCGAGGAATAACTAACCTCAATGAGCCCAACTAATCCTCCCAAACAGCACACAAAACCTAAAAGTCCAGATGTAGCATAAAATTTACTAAATTCGGTGACTTTAGCAAAGACATTTTGCACTATAGATATTACTGAAACATAATCAGTATTCAACCATAGCAGCAAAAGGACAGAACAGGTGACAAGTCCCAGCAACGACTTCACAGCATGAATGGAAAAATCCATAAAATAATTTCAACACATACCTGCGATCATTTTCGGTGAAATCTTCCATATGTGCTCTAATCTGAGAGCCACATACAGTTGAAGAGAAACAAGAAAACATTACAATTGAACAACTCACAACTGAAGAGGGGAAATGGATCAAAATACTGAGCAAAGATTTATGCCTGAATTAAGATTGAATATATTGCATTATTCAAATTTAGCTAATGAATGCACAGCCAGTATTCCTATGACCCTATTTTTAGCATACAAACATCCATATAAGACAAGAGAGTCACGCTTGCCTTTTTGCAAGCAAAAAAGCCAAATAAATAAAACAAAGATAACATTGCAACCAATTTTGAACTTCTTTATAATTTGATATGCGCTCAAAATGCTCGAATGCATGCCAAACAACAACTGGCAGAGCTTTGCTCGTTATACTATGAAGAAAAAAGAAACCTACAGATAAAAGCAGAATAACAATATTTGGCACCCTCACACTTCAGGCTTCAATGCCTTTCTCCAGCCCCTCCTCCTCCAGCTCCTTCACAGCTCTTATAAGGCCTTTTGTGATCCCACTAAGATGCAAACCATCCTACTTCTCTGCTTTTCCCCAATCTAGGCCCTTTGAGCATAGAGATTGGATCAACTTGTTATACTCATCCACATTAGGTCGAACCCCATCTCTTCTAATAAATCCAATGCTTTGTCGAACTGTCCAGTTTGCAATACCCCCGAATAAGAGTATGGTATGTCGCTACATATAGCTCTAACAAGTGCATCAACTAAATGGGTAGTCACACTAATATCTGGCTTCTCAATCGCCCACTTGAAAAACCTAATTAAATTTTCACCTAAAATTAGAGGGGTTTCCAGCACTTTCAGCACTAATTCCTCATGTAAATCCAAATTCATGCTATCAAGGCTGGACTCTAACGACCCATCAGTTCTGCTCTGCAACAAAGACAACAGATCCTCCAACTTCTCCGTATCTATCTCATAAACATTTTCCTCCTCTTTTTCTTCTTCAGGTATCTGGAGATCACCTTCCCCAGCAAAATCAGATGAGAGCCTTTCTGACATGTTAATATCCTCTCTCTGACTAACAAAAGTTTCCGTCTTGTCATTGCCACATTCACTAAAAGACTCCGAAAATTGCACCTATAGACCATCGAAATCTCCTTCAGAATCCAAACTCCATAATTGCAAACCACTATTATCACTTGAAACAGTTGAGGAATCATTTGCAGGGGCAAATTGGTGAGACTGAGCATCATTATCAAGTAAGAATTAAATTCCATAATTCATAACTAAGAATTAAATTAAATAATATGCATTGTATGATGTCAACAAATTCTAGACCATCCAATCAAGTGTTCAATCGAAGCACATTATGATGCCAAGATTTTGTCTCATTGCAGAGCATTAAGTACATACAAGAAATATGCAAACAACTGAAACCACATTTCAACTCTGATTATGTTGCTTGCTAACCACAATTGAACAAAGAAAGCCTATCATAAATCAGATATTTGTTAATGCAGACTGCAAAATCAGGGCTATCCATATCGAAAGCTTATTCCCATGAGCAGCAATTTCTCAAAGTTCTTTCCTCAAACTAAATGCAATTAATTTGCAGATCTAAAACCAACTTTCTACTGAACTCATTGATTCTGTGCGCCAAAAATAAATGAAGGGAAGGACAGCAAAGATGTCAAGCATTTATGAATCAACGAATAAGAAACTAAAATGCCCAAATTATCACCGTGACTGCAAAACCTAACATTGTTCAACCACTTCCAAGAAATCAAAGATTTAAATTTAGATTGTACCTTTGAGCAATGAGAAATTTAATTATCAAGAAACAATTAAAACCCACCACTGACAAAAAAAATCACCTGAGAAGGACAAAATACCAACCTTCAAAAATTCAAAAGAAACACAGCGACTGGAAAGAAAAAACCCCCGGGAAGCCACTCTATCAGAGCCAGGTTTCGATCCTGGGACCTGTGGGTTATGGGCCCACCACGCTTCCGCTGCGCCACTCTGATTGTTGATTGACTGGTGGGAAACATATTATATTAATCTTAAGATCTTTCCCTGCCTAGCCTGCATTTTACTATTTTCACTTTCTGAACCGCCGTTTTGGAAATTTTGTAAAAAAATCAACTGGCCGCTCAAATGTTGTCCACCGTTGAATTATCCATATAAAAAAATAAAAAGAAAATAAGATTATAAGAAAATCTTAGTGGTCATTCTTAAACTGTAAATTTCATAAAAAACATTCATTATAAATTATAATGCTAAACTCTATAAACATTGATTTATTATCATCCTCATTTTGTTATAATGAATGTAACTGCCAAATAATTTTTTGAAACTTTACCCTTTCAAATATTTTCCTAAAATAAAATAAAAAGAAAATAATTTTGTGAAATCATTTAATCATATATTAATTGTTCCATCAAGTGTTGTCCACCATTGAATTATAGATTATTAGCAACGAAGCACAGACATTTCTAGGAGATAACCATATGCGTATCGGATACTCCAGGAACACGAGATACACCGGGACACGACTGGACACACCAAAAACAGTATCCCTTTTTTTAAAAAAATTTTGTGGAGAGACGCTACAGTTTTTTTTTTTTTTTTTTTTTTGGAGGGACACAATAAGAACACGGCGCCGGCGACAACTTTTAGAATCCTTTTTAAAAATTGAAAAATCAAACGCAATCGATTTTGCCTTCACCAAATCGATTGATCCTATCAATCGATCCTTTCCCTTTCAACCAATTGATCCTGTTGATAAACCTCATCTAATTGATCGATCCTGCCTCCACCAACCGGTCAATCCTGCCAACCTCTCCTTTCCTTTCTACCAATCGATCAATCTTCTGCCTCCTCTTGCTAATTCGATGATCCTGCTGCCGCCTCATCACCAGTCTATCTCCACTGCCTCATGACCAATCGAAAACAGCTGCTGCCTCTTGCTAATTCGAATGTTATTTATGGTTTATACATATTTATATATATTATAAATTTTTAAATATTTACCGTGTCCCCACTGTATCCATTTCTCATATTTTTGAAAAATATCGTTTGCCGTGTCCCTTCCTTGCATAGATTATTAGTGATGGTTCTGCTCTTGTCTTGCCCAGTTATCATCTCTATTAGCAGAGTCAAATATTTGGTTGCTCTTTTGTTCTCAAATGATGAGGAATTCCAAAAATTAACATATCAGAAGAAACTAGATCATCATTTCTTTCTAGTTTCCTCCCCGATAAGTTGTCATTACAAAACTCACAATCAAGTAAGCAACTTGCAGGGCAAAAAAAAAAAAAGAAAAAACATAGAATAAGCCGATTTCAATTTGCCAAATCTTTTCTCCCTCTACTTTTGAACTACAGAAACCCTTCCCACTTCATTAACTTCTATCTCACATGCGATTGTGATGAATCTCATCAGAATTTTACACGGTTTAAAGTATAGATTTCCAGCATTTCAAGCTGAATCAACGTCTGACTCATCTTGTCCTTCTCTGTAAAGCTCAAAATCTTCAGGACTCCATCTGCAAATTAATTGAAGTCGGAATGTAGCCATCTTGATCCCCAATAATCTCTGCACAATAGTAATATTTATATATATAAACCACTAATAACGTTGGCAGCCATAGCAGCTTTTCAACAAGCACAGAGTACAGATAAGGTATAGAAAATGATACTGTAGTTCATTTGAAAAAAAATCGCAAAGTTTGATGGCACATGGAAGCATACAAAGAAATGGATGTCCAAATTTTGGTAAATCATTTAGATCCCACTATTCACAACTGAATCACCAAAAAAAAATGCCAGAAAAATATTTAAGTGCCACACAGGAGAATGCAACAGCTTTTCGTTATAAAACATACACAGCATGGTTCATTACTCGCACAAACATCCACAACCCAAGAGGAAATATTCAAATAAAGATCCTGATCAGAGGTCATGTTCTGACGATTTAATTCACAACACTAGATCTGATTTCTTAGGAAGAAATGTGTGGAACATGCAAATATGTATTCAAGAGTTCAGTATTCTGATTATCTGATATCATTCGGCTATTTATTTGCAACCAAATTCTACCAGCTACCTGATAACCCAATACAATGAAAAGAACGGTGGGGAAAAAATAACAACGATAGGCATACAAGGATAAGAAAAGTACAAGATGAGACCCTACCAATATGCGAGCTGACTCAGGTGACAAATGCTTTCCCTCTTCGCAGACAACAAAGTCTGAAACTAGCTCCACAACACCTGCAAAGCAAGACTAGTCATTATGATTACAACTTCACAAGGCATATACACAATTTATATGAATTACTATGCTATTTATATTTACATCATAAAGCCAAAAGCTATTGTATACCCTTGTTCAACCGAACAGGCATCCCCTGCTTGCGCAGTAAGGGCTCCATTTCATGAGTAAATTGCTCCAAAGGACCTTCCTTAAGTTCTACCTTTGAAGTTTAAACACAAAAGACAGTATCAGTATATGCAGAAATCAATCATATATTGCAGATTGTAGGTTACAACAAATTCAACACGTATAAGTTATAACATACGAAAGTGAATCATATCATCAAATATTTTGAAAACTAAAAGTGAAAAATCCTCGACCAATAAAAAAGAAAATAACATTAAAGTTCTTTGATTAAAGCCAGAAACAATCGTATGACATACACCTATACTTATCAAAACTATAAATAGATCAATTTGGGTTTTATTCTACCTTTTCTGATGCAATGCTTCCCGTCCTGGCAAAGTCATATTCTTCAAATTCATTAAATAACCTGCAAAATATCAATGGAAAAAAAGATATAAACATTGGCATTTTTGTTCCAAAGAAAGCTAAATAGTTGCCAACAATTCTTCATAACTGCATGAGATAGATTATTAATCTTCAAAGTTCAAAAGCACATATTGTAAATAACTGGCTCTATTAAGTTTCTGAAATTCAGGGATCTCCACGGTTCCTCTGTACTCGGCATTTAGAGAATGCCAGTATCTCTGCTTCATTGACCTTCACACACTCATAAACTGAACATGAGTATGGTTTGATTATGGTTCTTATTCACTTGCCAAAGCACTCCCCAGGCACATAAAACTTAAGATATTCTATAAATCAATCTCTTCTTTCTTAACAATATCATGCAAATCGGGTTAATCAAAGTTATTGTAATTTTATTTACCCCACAAATTCTTCGAGTAAAAAAAGAGACTTTTAACCAACTAATTTCACTCCGTTTCAGGAGCATATAGGAACGAATACGTCATAGACAAATAAGATTACCTTTCAACTTCTTCTTTTGACAAGTTGGTCAGAAAAAGGCCAGCATCTCCTCGCAAGAGCTAAGAGAAAACATGATGAAGGAATAGTAAGCAAACTAAAGGTAAAAGACAAGATTTTTCTATAACGGCCAACTAATGAATAAATAAAAATTGATTGATTGCAGCAAGACGCTTACCTTTGAAACTTTGTGAATGCCAGGCCTGATTTCATCAGCAACAGACCGGCCTAAAGACACTTGCATTACTTTGTTTGATCCAAGGAAGAACCTAAGAAATATATAAACAATAAAACAAATAAACAAGATCATTTGTGAGTCACTCGTGGTCAATTCCGGCATTAAATCTGAAATTCAATAAACTACATGCATCCCAACAAGACAGTAGACAAGAGCTAAACACTAGTAGTTCCCTTGACAAAGATTTGATTTCACCAAAAAACTAAAGCTCAATATCATAGAAGCAACTATTCAAAAGAAAAGTTCACCATGCTAGCAATAGTTAATTATAATTAAACAACAAAGAAGAATGTTCAACTAAATAGATACATTGAATTGACGAGTCAAAACTAAGTTGCATCCGGCTATTTTTCATAGCCAAGATCAAAAAAATTCCATGCCAATTACCCAGTTTAGAAACCCCAATTCTAAATCATTTGATACTCAAAATCTAAGAACCCCCATTTTCAGTTAGTAATAAACGTATCCATATATTTCAATCAACAAAAAGATCAATGCAAATCAAAGTCTCAGTAGCTGCATAGCTCCAAGCAACAAAAAAGAAACCCACCTGCTGGTAGATTTCAGCTGCTCCCTGAACTCCTTGAACTTGAGATTTCTCATGTTCTCAAAACTAAACACATAAATCGAATTGTAAGTTTCTGCGGCCTCTCTTATCGAATTCACAATAGATTCCTTATGTTCTCTCCCTTTCTTCTTCGTTTTTGTTAATGAAACTGCAAATACCATACATCAGAATCCACCGTCAACAAACAACGATAATGGCATATGGAAATAACGATAAAAGCAAAGAAAGCAGACCTGCTTTGTTACGCTTGGACTTAGGCATGACTATTATTCAAATTGAAGCAGAATAAACACAAAAATGGCGGCTCTTTCCCCTTCTGGTTTAGCTTCAGGGAGCGTATGGAGACCTCTGCAAGAATTTTGAATTTAGGGTTTTATCGGGGTACAAGAAGAGAGTATGTGGGCCGCCGGTAAGGGCTTATATTGGGCTATTCTATGGTCCGATATGGAACCTCGAGAGAAAATTACACGATCCATCATAAACCATAACTATTTTACAATTAATGCATGGTGGATTTCTAATTATATCAATTAACGAAAAAATGACAAACATATATCAATAACCTTAATAGTGTTCGCTCTTTGTCAACTCGTGCAATATTAATTAAATTTATAGATTGAATTAATTATACAGTTAAGATAATTATTAGGAAAAATTATAAAAAAAAACTTGTGATTTTACTTTCTTACAAATAAAGGATTGTGATTTTTTTTTTTTTTTTTCTGTTACAAAAAGAAGATTCTATTTTCAACAGTTAACCAAAAAAAAAAAAAACCACTAACATTTTTCTATTCAAAATGATGATATAGTAGAGGGTATTTTTGGCTATTTAACATTCTAATAATTTATGCATATTATTTAAGAATTTTACATGAAGATTTTGAATATTTTTCGAAGATTTTTCAATTTGCCATTATTTTTTAAAATTTATTATCATTAGTTAATTTAGAAAAATAATTGTGATTCTCAAAAATTTTCAAAATTTATCATTAATGTTTATTATATTTTTATTAACCAGCTTGAAAATTTTGAGTTCAAAATAAACGAAAATACCCTATGTAATGTCATGATTTAATTTTAGTTATCCTCTTTTTGTTAACTTTTGACTTATATTTTGATTATCGCAAAAAGATTGACATAAAAAGAAAATGAAATTATTATTATTTGATTAATTACAATTAAAAAATAATGAATGAATACCACAAAAGAATAAAATGCCTTATAAAGATCATAAAGGAGTACTATATGACAAACTAATGCTCTTTATGTTCATTTTATCACAAGAGATATGAGTCTTATGACTTAGAATACATAGTCCTTTCAAGAGCTCATAAGATGTTTTCAACATCTTTTTTATGACATATATACAACTGTCATTTCACTTTTGTGAGATTGAAGTCAATTGCAAATCTACCTTCAAGAGGTGACTTCAACTGCCATAATCCCTTGTTACATGAGATCAACTCACTTTGTCACTTGAAACAAACGGCCATACATAGCTTATTAGGTGTATTCAAGCATTTTCTTGGCTTGTGACATGAACATAACTGCCATATTCTCTTCATGACTTGAAATCAATTGCCATATCTCCTTGTGACTTGGATGAAATGAAATGAAGCATTCCATCACCTATATAAAGAAATGAAGTTCAAGTTAGCAAGGTGGGAGACTTAAAGCAATATGCACACATTCTAAGCTTCTTATATTCAAGTCTTCCATAATTCCTACAAGTGCAAAAAGAGAGAAGAGCTTCATCTTATTCACATATTCTTTCATATATTCATTTTGAGGGAATTGTATTTTTCACAAAAGGGATTTGTGTGAGGGGTTTACTTTGTTGATGCTACGATCAACAAAGTTTGTACAAGTTTGGTGCTTAAACTTTAAAAGGCATCGGAAAAAGTTTAGTATTTGAGCTTGTAAAAAATACCGAATAAGTTTCGTGCTTGAGCATTGAAAAAGCATCGGAAGGGTTTTATTACTTGAGCTCTGAAAAAGTAATGGTAGAGGGTTGATACTTAGCCTGCAAAAGTATTGAGTTTATTACTTGAACTCATAAAAAGTAACACCGGCTTTTTTCATGCCCGTAAAGGAAACGATAGTGGAAAATATCAAGTGGTTGGCTTGAGAATTAGACGTAGACCCGTTTGATCGAACCAGTATAAATTTTGTGTTTTCATTTCTCTATCCCTATACTCTTTACTTTCAATTCAATTTAAATTTCTGCAATTTAAATTAATAGCTTATTTTTTAAGTCACTTTTAATTTTAAGTCAAACATATTTATATTCACATGTTTTACCATTTCTTCAAGCATTTTTATAAAACTTGTGTTTGTTGAAATAGAATTGCTTTTTCTTCAAAAAGAATTTTCTAAGCTATTTGCGAAAATATTTTATTCGGTGTACAATACTATTTGTTGGTGTGCCCTAGTTCTTAGGGTATTGGATTCTTGTATTTTGTATTATACATTAAGACTCATTGTATGAATACATTATTTGTGTCACATTAATAAAGGCAATTAATCTATTTCATTTATATCTTGTGCTATAATATGATTAGAGTATCCATTGATTGATAATCATAAAACCTATCCTAGGTATGTTCTAATCATGGGAAAGAATAAAACCATAGACTTGTATATTCGATGACTGTATGGTAGTTCTTAACTAGCCATAGTACTTGTATAGTCAGTCATGAATATAGGTACATGTCGTTGACATGGGACTGGATCGATCCGCAAGAAAGCCACATGGTTGTCACGTCATAGGTCTTTCTTGAGTAGGTCTCTTTTGTCATCAGACCAGATTTCATTATAATATCAATATGGAATCCGGTTCACTTTGACATACGCCTAACAGGTCTGTATGAAGTGATGGAATTGCCACTCGGGTAACACTGAGATGATATCACTGGTCACTTGATGGGTGGGACTGATAAGTGTATGGCCATACCCAAATAAGTTGGTTACTTATTTGATTAATCAGTCAACTGAAGATCAAGAAATATAATAAATAGTAGAAGAGGATGACAGACAACATGTCTCTTGTTTAATCATATCGATATCTTTTGGCAAAGGACACTATGAGATTACTATCGGGTGAGTGTCTTCTATAGACTGCTACATCTCTGTCTTAATTGGGGGCTGTAACGGTTTGCTAGAACCCACTTACAGTCTGTGGGCCTACTGCCAACATAATGACAGACCCATGGGATCATGCACATAAATCAACTGAGTCGAAACTTAGAGAAATTGTACATGTAATATACATTGGAACGAATGCGTTAATTAATTAGTTGACATTCGGTGTCAAGGTAATTAATTAACATTGGGTTGATTTAATTTAATTAACAAGTTTACATAATGTAATTAATTAATTTATCAATTAATTGAATTACATAAAGTAAATAATTAATTACATAATTTTCCTAAGTAGGAAAATTAAATACATGTATTGTATTTACTTAAGTGTGATTTAATTTTATTTACAGGTAATTAAATTTAGCCAAATAGAATTAAATTACATAGTATATACTTTTTAATTAAAGTTTATTTATATAATTATAATCCTAGTGGGGATTTAATTAACCTAATTAAAACCCAATAGACAAGGAGTCTATATAAGGGCATACTTAAGGAAGAAAACCTAACCCTAACCCTAATTTATTTGCTGGAAATTTCAACTCCAAAATAGCCACAATTTATAGTAATAATTCTCCATTCCTTCCGCTTCTTTGGTTAGCACTGGTTCTCGCTCGATAGTTAGTCGTGCACCGGATTGTGGAGATCGTTTCCGCTTAAATATTTGATTCTGCAGCAGTCTCTAGAAGAGAAGGATTTGGTGAGTGAATCTCTCTTAATTCAAATTAATTTTATTCCAATCAATGGTAATCGGACACGATAGGTGAATTCTAGGAAAATTTTAACGGTGTAACTTCCGCTGCACCACGTTATTTTTCTGATGACGAATTCCAACAGTGATATCATAGCCTAGGTTTTGTCCATTAGATTGATTGGAATTCATTCTTGATTGTGTTCTTAAAAAAAGAATAGGTTTCAAGAATGATTTTTTGGGATTTTTTATTATTTTTCCCCAATTGGTTTCCTTCTAAAATTGTTGTTTTTGTTGATTATTTATTTTATTTTATGGCTGGAATTTTTTTTATGAATTAAAAAAAAAAGAAAAAAAATTAGTTTTGGGCAAAAGATGGAATCGCAATTTTGCGATTCCATCAATTGCCCTGGCAGCAGCTGCTGGTGGCTGCAGCATGCAGCTAGCTGCTAGCAGCGCTGCGCTCGGGGTTCGAGTTCGGTTTTGGATTTTGCAGGTACTTTTTTATCCCGGGCCTGTAATGCAAATTAAATTAAATGTTTTATTTTAAATTAGTTTGTATTTAAATTGTTTATTATATTTGCATGCATATTTAATTTAATTGTTTTGTATATTAAATTGAACATGAACTTTATGAAATTGGCCCAATAAACCGTAGCACTGGTTAAAATTGGGAGAGCTAAATTTTAAATTTGTGACAACCCAAATTCAAGTGGGAGCAAAATTGTTGATTTTGCATTAATGGATGTAATCCATTGGGCCTTAGTCACATTTGTTAAAATTGGCGATTTCACCTTAAGTAACTCGGCTTAACATTTATATTTATATTTTGGAATGCCATGATCATGCATCATATTGTTATGTATGTATACGACAGGTACTTTGTTTGAAATGTGATGTTGAGTTTTATGGGCCCTAAATTATTATCGGTTGTAATTTGATTTTGGGAAATATGGCCTGCGTGTCATTTTCTTTTATTTTGATGTAATTTTAGAATAGATTTTATTTTAAATAAAATTGTTGTAATTGCATCAAGTATGGAGGAAGGCCCAGATGGAGCAAGCCCATGGTGAGAGCCCAAGAAGGATTGCAGTCCGACCTATAAAGAATTAGATAAGATATCTAGTTTTTCATTAGGTTGTAATTAAACCCCCATAGGATCTCATTATTTTAAATTAAGTATGCTATTGCATTTGACATATGATATGGATGTATAGATCACCAGATTATAACCCGTGTATATGCTTGCTAAGCCGTATCACTTAATTTTAATCCGGAAATTAAAATATTGAGTCGTTTAAAAGTGCTTCCCACATTCACACCTCTTCCTCCCATTGATGCTACAATGTGCGCCATGCCCTAGATGGGTACATTGTAGTGTTTGGTGGGCCGTCGAGGGTTAGGATACTTGGTATGTGTGAGCGGACGACGCATTTTCGTCGGGACGCGAGACTCCCTTTCGGATGGGGCGCCACGATCTCGGGCGGGCCCCTCCCTCGCGTGGGGGTTTTTATGAATGGAAAAATCGGTTTTGGAAAAATAAATGGAATTAAAGCATAAAAGAACCGAGACCTAAGTCTCGATGAATATTGTGGAGTCGCCACCCGGCTCAGCTCAACCGGGAAATTCTTAAGGTAGCTGAACCGGACGAACGGCCGCTACACTATCCAGAGATTCGGGTCCGGACAAGTCCCTTATTTCGTGTCTAATTAAAATAAATATTGGTCAATGTTCAAAGATGGTATTTCAAATTCTAAAGTCAATTTTATTGCATTAAATAGACATACAGCGCGCATACAAGTTAAGTTAAAATAGTAAATGATTAAATTATTATAACCCGATCGAATAAAAGATAAAAACTCTCGAACTCACTTTTACAAGTGCCTAGAATACATGATTTATCTAGAAAAATACAACCGCCTAGGATACACGATTTAATCTATTAAATTACATACAAAATAAAAATAAAAAGCAGCAAAACAAAGGGTTAGCACAATATATATAGCACGCCATAAATAGGACTCAAATAGACAGAATGAGAAGTCAAGAATTAGGGGCATGCATTTAGGGGATAACCGGGTTGGCTCGGCTAGCCGGCCCGATTAGACCTGGAAAACATCTTAAAACGTCCCTGTATTTTTGGTTTTGTGGGAAAATCATTTTGAAAATAATTTTTTCCGGTTTACATGCATTTTTATATATTAAGTGGGTCGGTTTTCGAGAGAACCGGGTCTCCGTCGTTGAATTGTTCTAAATGCAATTTTACAGGAAATTGAATCTATGGTCGTAAATGCACACAACAAAATTCATTTTTGATGAATTTGGGGTTTTCTGAATTTTTTGGGATTTTTGGAAATTTTTTATGGATCAAAAGGGAAATTCTGCTTCTAGAATTGCGTTACAGTCGTGCGACTGTAAACACTTTAGACTCAGGATTTTGCCAAAATTTTATTTGAAGAAAACTGGAAAGAAAACCTGGAAATCAAGAAATACAGTCGTACGACTGTTCATCAAACCCAAGAACAGTCACAGGACTGTTCTTGATTTCCAGGAGCAGAAATGCAGAGAAATGAACAAAAAGGGCACAAACCACACCAATCACCCAGAAAGCTTGTAAAAGAGAGGGGAGAAGGAGTGTTTACCTCTTTGGCGTGCATCCACCGTAGGATTGACCCCTGGTGTCACTCCAATCCACTGAAATCCGAACTTTTCTCCCTGAGTTGGGTTTGAGAGCTTTTGGGGTCCAAAATCTCCAAATGCAAGGGTTTCTTGAAGATCAGTTATTTCTTTCTTTTTTTCTTTTCTTTTTTTTCTTTTTCTCTCTTTTTCTTTCTTTCTTTTTTGTCTCTCGCCCCTCTTTTCCCCTTTTTCTCTGCTTTTAGGCTATGGGTTGGCTCACCTGCCGCGATCTACAGTCGTACGACTGTAGTTTAATTACAGTCGTATGACTGTAGCTAAAGTCGTACGACTATCCTTTTTACTTTTTTTTAAGTATAGAAAATCAGGCGCTTACAGCTGCCCCTCGCGTGATCAAAT
This sequence comes from Euphorbia tirucalli, assembly GCA_039660915.1. NCBI lineage: Eukaryota > Viridiplantae > Streptophyta > Magnoliopsida > Malpighiales > Euphorbiaceae > Euphorbia > Euphorbia tirucalli. The sequence goes on along the minus strand of CM077633.1, from coordinate 17,367,919 downwards.
TCACCACCCGATCGTAGTCTGGGATAGTTGATGTGAATTTGAGAAATGCGACTCAAAGAGCCGTAGACACAGGAAAGAACCTGCCGTTGAAATAAGCCGATATCGGGTCTAGGTTACCCGAGGCGATGCTGGGAAGGAAATAAGCCGATATCGGGTCTAGGTTACCCGAGGCAAAGGAAGATGAAATTACGGTTAAGCCGATATCGGGTCTGGGTTACCCGAGCAAAAGAAGATGGATTGATGGATTGGCCGATATCAGGTCTATGTTACCCGAGGCAAAGGAGGATGAAATTGCGGTTAAGCCGATATCGGGTCTGGGTTACCCGAGGCAAAAGAAGGTGAAATTGCGGTTAAGCCGATATCGGGTCTATATTATCCGAGGCAAAAGAATATGGATTGATGGATTGGCCAATATCGGGTCTATGTTACCTGAGGCAAAGGAGAATGAAATTGCGGTTAAGCCGATAGCGGGTCTGGGTTACCGGAGGCAAAAGAAGGTGAAATTATAGTTAAGCCGATATCGGGTCTATATTACCTGAGGCAAAGGAAGATGGATTGTGGATTGGCTGATATCGGGTCTATGTTACCCGAAGCAAAGGAAGATGAAATTGTGGATTGGCCGATATCGGGTCTATGTTACCCGACGCAAAGGAAGATGAAATTGTGGTTAAGCTGATATCGGGTTTATGTTACCCCGAGGCAAAGAAAGGCGGATTATGGATTTGAAATCTTACTGGAATTGGGTGGACTTGAAATAATGAAATAAGATGTTTAAGGATTTGAAACCATGCTTAACGTACTGGAGTTCAAGGGTTTGAAATCTGGCTTGAATGGAGAAAGGGGTTCAAGGATTTGTAACTATGCTTGAACGTACTGGAGTTCAAGGGTTCAAAATCTGGCTTGAATGAAATGGGGAGATAGGTTTAGGAATGATAATTTTGATGTTGGCTAGGGAATGAGTATTTATCCCTTGATCGACAATTTTGGAAACAAAAATTTTTGCCCCTTCGATCAAGGATAAATACGGCTTGATTGCTCTGCCCCTTGGAGACTTGATACGTCGAGATTTGGGTTTGCGCTGATGCTTAAGGCCTAATAGATGCCTCGGTGTTATGCCATCTCTGCTTTGAGAGCGATCCTGGTTCGGGGAGACCTGGTGATAGCAGTGGGTACCTGCACTTGGATTGGTCGTGCTGCATATACATATGAATTGCGCGTGTTTACTTTAAATGTATGCATGCATGTATAGTTCTAAATGTATGTATGCATGCAACATATGGTTTATGCTTTGTTCTTGGTATCCGTGTGAGCCCGGAGACGGAATTCACGGCTTGTTGGTAACCCAGGTGACCTAGTTCTATTGTTCCGGTGTGTCTTCTGACCGACTAACTACTACGCTGATCTAGGTGTTGGAGGAGTTGGCTATCTTGAGTGACCTCCCACTTTACCCTCTGCATATTCTGAAGCGTTGTCAGGCTCAGTGGATCAGGGTAATAGGCTGCACCGACGGATGGTCCGTTTGGTTGAGCAAGAGGATGAGAGTGAGCCTTCACATTTTCATACCGCATAACAGGAGTTTCTGCGATAATATCACAGGCTTGGATGCAATGTCCTACTGATGGATGTTTATATGTAATGGCATGGTGTACGCAAGATGAACATCTGATCAGAAGTCCAAATACACACAATATTGCAATGGTGACATCGGAATGAGTATAACAGGGAATATGACATTGACTCTGACTTTGTATATCACCCCTCTCCTGTTGCTGACACTTCCTTTCGGTTTTCCGTGTCAACAATTTTTTTTTTTTTTTTGAGAAAGATTCTGTGATGTGCATTTTGTCTACGTTGATCCCTTTCACGACAGTTTGTCTTAGGACAGGAAAAGATATATCTTGATATGTTCATTGCGACTCGCGAAGACACTGCCGTCGATGATACCCAATGGTTCGGTTTTTTACTTGCCCCTGATATTATAGGTTTGTGTTCGAGGAGTATTATGGGTTTGTGTTTGGGGAGTAAAGTACTTCTACAGATAGGGTTCGCTGCGCGATGTAGCCCGTAAGTGAATATTGATATGCAATAACACAACAAATGCATATTGAACACCAAAGTTGAATACAAAACATTCATGGCATAATGAATACGAATGCATTAGGAAAATCTAAAATGTGGCTTTGGTTTTAATTAACGCCCCTTCAAATTACCAATATGCCTTTTCGGTTTTACACATTGGATTTTTTTTTAAGCCCGATCACTGGATAGAGTTGCTATTGTGGATAGACAACCTGAGATGAATTCAATTAACCACTGGATTCTCCTGCAGTCTGATGCCATATTCATGTTTCCAATCCACCCCAGATTTCAGTTCAGACATGCTTCCCGAAGACTGGATCCTTTAAATGGTTGGTAAATGTAACTTTCCCTTTGAATATGAGCACAACAGACTTTGCAAGCTTTCCTGTTGATGGTATCGTCCCCTTCATGATTGTTGAAAGCTTTGTAAAGCCAAGTTGTCCCAACAATGTTGGTGAAGTTCACAAATGCATAACCAAAATTTCCTCCAGTCTTGAAATCCATAGGCAAATAGAGGAAATCATAATCAGACTTCCTTTTGGACTTATTCTTGTTTTCCTCCAGACAATGCTTGTCCAGAATTTGCAGCAGATTATGTCCTTGAAACTGATTTGGTAGATTTCTAATCATCAGGCTTGTTTTTCCACCAAGATTAACTTCAATCTCTTTTTTTTATTTAGCTTAGTCTCTTTAATAGTCAATTTCTTGGGCGACCACTGTTGCTCCTTTTCACCTACAGAAACTATTTTCTTCTTACTCTGGAATCTCTGAGCTATATATTTCATTTTCCCCTTTTTTTCAGCATTGTTGAACTCATTTGAAGCGGACTCGTATCCAAATCCTCTATCTGTCATCAAATCAAAGCCCTTCCCACTATCTGAGGGTACAAAATAATTAGTCTGGGAGTTTAGATTAAAGAGAAATGGCGTGGGATTAAAAGGGTATCCCCAATTTGGTACAGGTTGATGATAAACGAAGACGGATTGAAACGGCGCCATAACCACCTGCTCCGACGCGCTTCTGCTGATGAGATGATGCGGAAAAATACAATATGGAGCATCATTAGGGTTCAACTTCTTGTTATAAGCCATTGAAGGTAGGAAATATGGAATCACAGAATCGGTTCAAGTTCCAGAGAGAAGATGGAAGATAAAAGATGAAAGTGAAGGAAAGACAATAAAGGGAAAACAAAGGTGTTGAAGGCAAATGGAGAAGACAGAGAGGAGAATGAAAAGGGAACTGCTTTGGGTAAAGACACCAATCTTCTCTATCACCGTGCGAAGTTAACTTTTCAGAACAGGCAAAAACGTACTTATCTCCATTGTCTCAACTCATTGACCCTTGCATTTCATGCAATAGGTGGGCCGCCCCCAGATTCACCAAGCACTCAACAAAGCTTGACTCTATGATTAAAGGGAGCATAACTTTAGGCTAGGAACAGCATTCCCACTGTAAGAGAGAGCTGAGGTCTTCCATCGGTGCTAGTTTTTTTTTTTTTTTTGAAGAAGCTAAATCCAAGCCACAGCCACCTATTGATTTTCCTACTGCATTTAAATCCATATGTGTCATGCGTGTTTGATATGTCTTTTTGGATGAACAATGCATGTGTAATGTCATATACACATGAATGCCACACAAACAAGACTATATATGCACTAAAACCACTGTATGCTTCAGAGTTTTACAGCATGGTGGGTGGCAAAGGTCATTTGGATTTTTTAGGGCTTGGTGCTTTTGGTGGGTTCATTTTTTTTTTTTTTTGTGAGATGCTTTTTCAAGCATGAATTAGGCTCAAAGCCTCGTCTTGGGGATCGGCTCTGAAATGGTCCCTGGTTTGGAATGATTTGGGTGTATTGTGGACTGTTCAAGTTGAAACTTTTTTAGCAAGACCAACAGTGTTTTTGGGTCGTGGTTTGTAGGGATCACTGATCTAGGTTGGCAATTGATTCAAAGGAAATGATGCCATCCCATTATTTGCTTGGTAGACTTCTTCTCTTTCTCTTTTTTTTTTAACAAAAGGGCATAACCGAAGTCAGGTTCACTTGTAAATTCCCTGTAAGACTCAGAGTGATGTCATGCATCTTAATGTTATGCATGATGGATATGTCGTTTCAGATGATCAAATGCATGCTTAATGCCATATACATGTAATCACCATATAAGTAAGAAAATAACAAGATGCATTGCATTCAAAATAAGTTCAATACACTTTACAAACAAAATGAGTTCCCTACGGGAAGGAGCCTCTAAAGGTATTGATCTCATAGCGCCCGACTATTCCTTATCTGGTCACTGCCCCACTCTCGTCAGATCAGACTTTGGAGCTCTTCATCATATTCCTCTCCCCAGGAGGTTTGAGGAATTTCCTTGCCAGTCTCCCTAGTTGTCCCCGGTTGCTCATTAGTAGCGGATGGCACCTTTAATCTTCCCTCATTAACTAACTTCTGGATCTCCTTCCTTAAAACATAACAGGCATGGGTTCTGTGACCTGTCACTACATGATAGGTGTAAAAGTTGTTCTTTTGATTTGGTGCCAGCTCCACATACGGCTTGACGCTCTGCAGTAGCCCTTCTTTTCTACATTTGGCAAATAATCGGCTTAGTGAGAAAGGCCACGGGGATATGCCCTTTCTGTCACCCTTAGGGAGTGGACTCCTGTTTGGTCACGGAACAAGGTCAGCATTGGCTTTGAGGGGGGCCTTCGATTCTGCTTCACTAGTCAGCGCTTTTATTAATCCCTCAAGCTCAATCACACGTGCCTCCAATTCAGAGCACCTTGTTGTCAGCTTTTCCACCTTGTCCAGATCACCTTCTAGCATTTCCTTCAACATTGCCGCTGCCTCTTCCCTGACTGCCTTTCAGAATCGCGATGAGGCCACATAATCATCTAGGACATCTGCTACGGTGTTGAAGTTTACTGGGCCAGCCATTCTCGAGACCCCTTCCCTTTCTGTCCTGATAAAAACACTTGTTAGCATTCATCGGGACATGTGCACGGAGAATACCAAGTCAAGGGATGATGTGGGCATGAGTGTGAGATGTGATGCATGCATGTATGAACGATGATGTCATGTGATGCCATGTGATGCTATGCAATCCTAAGCTAGTCAAGTGCACACAAAGCCAGGGATGGAAACATGCAAAATGCAATGAATGTTGGTGATGAAGCTATATGCTGTAGTATAGCGTGGCATATAAATATACACCACATGGATAAAATGACACGCAGGGTGTCCACGGATCGAAGCAAGGTGATACTTGTGAAGCGCTTACATGTAGAGCGTATCTTACAGGGGAGGAGAGTTAATATTTGAAGCGGTACGTGTAGAGCGGATCTTACACGGGAAGGATGTGTAGAATTTGATGCGGTACGTGTAGAGCGTATCTTACACGGGAGAGGTTTGGTATTTGGAGCGATACGTGTAGAGCTTGTCTTACACGGGGAAGAAGCGTAGAATTTGATGCGGTACGTGCAGAGCTTGTCTTGCACGGGAAGATTTGGAACGACACGTGTAGAACGTAGTCTTACACAGGGAGGAAGGATAAAGTTTAAAGTGGTACGTGCAGAGCTTATCTTGCATGGGAAGATTTAGAACGATACGTGTAGAACTTAGTCTTACACGGGGAAGAGATGTAGTGTTTAAAGCGGTACGTGCAGAGCTTATCTTGCACGGAAAGAGTTAGAACGATACATGTAGAGCTTATCTTACACGGGGAAGAAGTGTGCAGAGCTTGTCTTGCACGGAAAGAGTTAGAACGATACGTGTAGAACTTAGTCTTACACGGGGAGGAAGGATAGAGTTTAAAGCGGTACGTGCAGAGCTTATCCTGCACGGAAAGATATTTGGAACGATACGTGTAGAGCTTGGTCTTACACGGGGAGGAAGGATAGAGTTTAAAGCGGTACGTGCAGAGCTTATCTTGCACGGAAAGATTTGGAGTGACACGTGTAGAACTTAGTCTTACACGGGGGGAAGGATATAGTTTGATGCGGTACGTGCAGAGTTTATCTTGCACGGGGAGGTTCGGAACGATATGTGTAGAGCTTATCTTACACGGGGAGGAAGTGCGCACAGCTTGTCTTGCACAGGAAAATATTTGGTATTTGGGTGTGCGGGACACAAAGATATGGTTTCTAATGATTACGAAAGACCTAAGGGGCTTAATGAAATTTCTAGCGCTTACGGAATACTTAAATGACTCAATGTATGCTGTAAAGTCCTTGGTGCTTGTGAAATGCTTGAATGTTGTGGAGTGCTTGAATGTTCGATGGATGAATGAGATGTACATCGTGAGATAATGATGATGATCTCTTTGTTTTTTTATTCCTTTTTTTTCTTTTTTCTTTTTTTTTCTTTTTTTTTTTTACTTTGGACATTCCAAGAACACCCAATGCTATGCGAAGAATGTCACGTGTGGACCGCCACATGGGAAAAAGTTCGGTGCTTTTGGGGCACCTAATGAGTTTTGTGAAATGGTCGCATGTGTACCAACACACGGACAGATTTCGACGCTTTAAAGGTCTATGAGATGATACGAAATGGCCACATGGGACCGGCCCATAGACAAAGTTCTAATGCTTTTGAGCATATGAAATGAAATGATGTTATGAGAGAGTCTCGTGTGATAGGGACATGGACAAAAGCTCAGCGTTCGGGGAACACCTTGCATGATTTAGGATGTTATGAGATGCTCCATATGCGTATTAACCCGGCACTCGGGGAGTGCCTTGAATGATATAGTAATGTCGTGAAGTAACCCGATGTGGATCACAGTGTCACATGATGTTTATGATGAATGGATATGATGTCATGAAATGCATCGTGTGGATTGTCACACGGAAATATACCTAGGACAATTGTGGTCTCTATTGAATGAAATGATTTGGTGGAATGGCCGAATGCAATCCGGTGCATTGGCAAAACACGGGTATTTTGGGATACCCCGATATATGATGGAATGATATGATCGTGGTGGGCGTCCTTGGAATGCCCCTAATTTTGAATGCTTATGACACGTAAAATGCAAATGGCTGCACAAAAACGTGGTTAGGGTGTATGACATACATAATGATGTTATGTATGCTATGTGAAAAATGCTAATCACACAAATATAATGTTATGGCTGAAAAAGAAATGGTTAGTATGAATGGCAAGCAAGTGATTTAACGTTTTCACACGAAAATAAAATGTGAATGGCTGTATAAAAATGTGGGTTAATATCACACAAAAATGCTTTATGTGTGGAAAATGTTAATCATGTATGAAGATGATGATTATGGTATGTCGTGAAGTGTCAAGAAGCGTGTAACATGTAGCACATGAAACGAATACTTCCAACCTTATTTCTCCACATGGTCAGTCTCAAAAATTTCTAACCAAGTCCTAGGCGGAGTTCACTTTGATCACCAACCGGGGGTGATGAAGGCGCGATTTTATTTTATTCACACAATTATTTTGGTATCCTAAGGGAATCCAACTAGGGCTACCTATATGAGTTCGGTCCGAGTCGGGTTAAAAATCAAGGTTCCCATAGCAAAATATACTCTTCACTTCTCCCCACTCAAGGGTCCGAACGAAGGGGTTCGTACGAGGCTATGGGTGGTGTTTCGTATCCGTGCCCCTAAGACAATGAGGAACAAAGGCGACACTTCAACAATCCACCGGACTATAAATGGATACTAAATCTAATGCAAGCATGTCTAACTAATAATGCAAAATGAAATACCAATCGAGAATCATCCACCTTATTTTAATCAGACACTTTTCAGGGCTTGTCGAATTCTTTTAAGTTTTTAAGAAAACTTTTTAAGAAATCCCCAGCGGAGTCGCCACTGTGAGCGGACGACGCGTTTTCATCGGGACACAAGACTCCCTTTCGGATGGGGCGCCACGATCTCGGGCGGGCCCCTCCCTCGTGTAGGGGTTTTTATGAATGGAAAAATCAGTTTTGGAAAAATAAATGGAATTAAAGCATAAAAGAACCGAGACCTAAGTCTCGATGAATATTGTAGAGTCGCCACCCGGCTAAGCTCAACCGGGAAATTCTTAAGGTAGCTGAACCGGACGAACGACCGCTACACTATCCAGAGATTCGGGTCCGGACAGGTCCCTTATTTCGTGTCTAATTAAAATAAATATTGGTCAATGTTCAAAGATGGTATTTCAAATTCTAAAGTCAATTTTATTGCATTAAATAGACATACAGCGCGCATACAAGTTAAGGTAAAATAGTAAACGATTAAATTATTACAACCCGATCGAATAAAAGATAAAAACTCTCAAACTCACTTTTACAAGCACCTAGAATACACGATTTATCTAGAAAAATACAACCGCCTAGGATACACGATTTAATCTATTAAATTATATACAAAATAAAAATAAAAAGCTGCAAAACAAAGGGTTAGCACAATATATATAGCACGCCATAAATAGGACTCAAATAGACAGAATGGGAAGTCAAGAATTAGGGGCATGCATTTAGGGGATAACCGGGTTAGCTCGGCTAGCCGGCCCGGTTAGACCTGGAAAACATCTTAAAACGTCCCTGTATTTTTGGTTTTGTGGAAAAATCATTTTGAAAACAATTTTTTCCGGTTTACATGCATTTTTATATATTAAGTGGGTCGGTTTTCGGGAGAACCAGGTCTCCGTCGTTGAATTGTTCTAAATGCGATTTTACAGGAAATTGAATCTATGGTCGTGAATGCACACAACAAAATTCATTTTTGATGAATTTGGGGTTTTCTGAATTTTTTGGGATTTTTGGAAATTTTTTATGGATCAAAAAGGAAATTCTGCTTCTGGAATTGCGTTATAGTCGTGCGACTTTAACTACAGTCGTACGACTGTAAATTACAGTTGTGCGACTGTAAACACTCTAGACTCAGGATTTTGCTAAAATTTTATTTGAAGAAAACTGGAAAGAAAACCTGGAAATCAAGAACACTCGTACAACTGTAACTACAGTCGTACGACTGTTCATCAAACCCAAGAACAGTCGCACGATTGTTCTTGATTTCCAGGAACAGAAATGCAGAGAAATGAACAAAAACGGCACAAACCACACCAATCACCCAGAAAGCTTGTAAAAGAGAGGGGAGAATGAGTGTTTATCTCTTTGGCATGCGTCCACCGTAGGATTGACCCCTGGCGTTGCTCCAATCCACTGAAATTCGAACTTTTCTCCTTGTGTTGGGTTTGAGAGCTTTTGGGGTCCAAAATCTCCAAATGCAAGGGTTTCTTGAAAATCAGTTCTTTCTTTCTTTTTTTCTTTTCTTTTTTTCTTTTTCTCTCTTTTTCTTTCTTTCTTTTTTTTTTCTCGTCCCCTTTTTTTTTTCTCTCCCCCCTCTTTTCCCCTTTTTCTCTGCTTTTAGGCTATAGGTTGGCTCACCTGCCGCGATCTACAGTCGTACGACTGTAGTTTAATTACGGTCGTACGACTGTAGCTAAAGTCGTACGACTATACTTTTTATTTTTTTATTTTTTTTTAAGTATAGAAAATTACGATGCTTACAGTATGGTTAACATGTGAATGGTGGTTTGACTCAACATGGATAGCAATGGCTCAGAACGGGCCCTAAGCACAGATGGGTAAAGTGTTAATAAGCCCATTAAACCAAGAGTCCTTCGTGGAAGGATTGAATATTTGTCCTACCAAACAAATCAATGGTTGGTTAGCGAGCCCTAGTTCGGCCAATCATTGATAAGTTGTGGATCTTAGTCAAGTCAGCCAATTAACATCATCAAAGAACAAATTAAAATCGGATTATTAATTTGAATTGGCTTGAAAGTCCTTTATTTCTAAAAGCAATTTTATTTGAATCGGATTATTAATCTAACTCAAGCAATGATTTCTTCCATGTAGATAATCCCATTTCATAAAAGCAATTTAAATGGCTGCAACAAACAACAACTCACTCTCACTTAGGCCACTCTTGGAGAAGGAGAAGCTTTCAGGGACTAACTTCCTGGATTAGGCTAGTAACTTGCAAATAGTTCTTAGATAAGAATCCAAGGAATATGTACTGAATGCTCCTTTACCAGCTGGCCCTCCCGGAGGTTGAGGCGTCACCACAATAATGGTTGAGCAGTACGACTAGCACGTAAGGGACGACCGTGATGTCTCGTGCCTTATGCTGGGTACCATGGCTTTTAATCTTTAGAAGCAATTCATGGAGTAGCATGCTTATGAGATGATGGATCAGCTTAAAAAGATGTTCCAAGATCAGGCTCGTCAGGAATGATACTTGACCACTAAGGCACTTTGCATGACTACAATAGCAGCAGGGACTTTTTTTAGCACTCATGTGCTAAAGTTGAAGGGGTATATCGATACACTTGCCCGCCTCGTCTCGCCAGTTCCGCGGGACTTGGCAGCAGACATTATTCTCAGGTCACTTCTTGAGTCTTACAACCAGTTTATCATAAACTACCATATGCAAGGGTTGGATAAATCAGTTGTTGAGCTGTATGGCATGCACAAGATTGATGAGTAGTCTCTTAAGAAGACTCCTAAAGTACTGCTGGTGAACAAGGGCAATAGGCCTGTTACAAAAGGCAAGGCCAAATCTAAGGCCAAGGCTAAGGGTAAAAAGGCAGTGGCCCAACCTAAAGCAAGGGTTGCTTCTCCTAACGATGTCTGCCATAAGTGTCATGAGACGGGGCACTGGAAGAGCTCATGTCCAAAGCTAAGGGAGCAACTAAATGGCAAAACTGCTGCTTCAGGTATTTATGTTGTTGAGATTAATCTGGCTATTTCTACATCTTGGGTCTTTAACACTGGATGTGGATCTCACATTTGTTCAAATGTGCAGGGTCTAAGAAATAGGAGATTACTAGGATCTAGAGAAGTAGATCTTTGGGTCGAAAATGGTGCTCGGGTTCAGGCCATGGAGATTGGAGATTATTTCTTATAGATGCCTAGTGGACTTGTTTTGGAACTAAGAAACTGTTATTTTGTACCTGCGATGCGCAGGAATATTATTTCTATTTCTTTGTTGGATATTTCTGGTTTATATTTAATATTGGACATGGTAGAATTTCTATGCAATGTGGTAATATTATTTATGGAACAACATTTCTTGAAAAAGGCATATATATCCTTGATTTAAAATGTGAAAGTTCAATCTATAACATAAATACTAAAAGGATTAAACAAAATGAAATTAATCCTACATACATCTGGCACTGTGGACTTGGCCACATAAACGAGAAGCGCATAGCTAGGCTTCACTCTAGTGGAGTGCTAGGGTCATTTGATATTCTAGTCTTATGATACATGTGAATCTTGTTTGAGAGGCAAGATGACAAAGGTGCCTTTTAGCAAGACTGCTGAAAGGGCCTTAGAGCTATTGGAGCTGATATATTCCGATGTATGCGGCCCATTGAGCACTAGTGCCAGATCAGGTTTTCTATACTTCGTTACCTCCACGGATGACTTCAGTAGATATGGTTACTTGTATCTGATGAAGCATAAATCCGAGACTCTTTAGAGGTTCAAGGACTTTAAGTACGAAGTAGAAAACCAACTTGGCAAGAAAATAAAAGCACTTCGGTCTAACCTAGCGGGTGAATATTTGAGCCAAGATTTTGACTCCTTTTTTAGAGAGTGTGGGATTGTATCCCAACTCACTCCTCCTGGTACACCCCAGTGGAATGGAGTGTCAGAAAGGAGGAATAGGACCTTGCTAGACATAGTCCGCTCGATGATGAGCCATGCTACACTCCCTGTCTCTTTTTGGGGATATGCTTTAGAGACAGCTACTTGTATACTTAATAATACACCAAGCAACACAGTTGAGGGAACAACATATGAACCTGTTGGGATTTTTCACCGGAAATCACCCGATTAGATGCGGAAGGACGCGGTGATTTCCTCAAATCCGTGCCCAGGAGCAATTAAAGTGGAAATAAAAACTTTAAAATTGAAATAGAAGAGATTAAATTCTCACCAAGAATATCTCTTCAAGAGATGGCTTCAGAAACCAAAATTGATTCCCTCCGTGTTCACGTATACGAATGGCTATCGAATACGACCCGTGCTAGTGAGAGATCAAATAAAAGAGAGTAAGGGGCTACTCAAAATTTTCGGCTGCCTTTTCTTGCTCTCTTGTCCGAATTTCTTCCTAGGTTTTTAACCTAGGTGGCTGAAATTCCCTTTGGGAATTTTAGGCCCAAATTCATTTAATTTCATGCGGGCTTTTCTCCTCTTTAAGCCCACATCCAATTTAATTCTTCCTGTCCGATTTAACTTCAAATTTAATTTCTATTTAACATGTATGCTATCATATTATACCATATAATATATTACATATATTTAAATTGAAATTAATTTGACCAATTAATTTAACCGGGGAATTAAATTAGACTTTCATGAAATCAAATACATGTAAACCTATACATGTAATATATTTTCACCTAGAGAATAATCTCATAAATTAATTCATTGAATTAATTATGAGAAGGCCTATACAAATATTAATTTTATTATTTTGATCAATCCAATTGATCTTTATAATATAATTAATATGATCCTCTTCTTCGGTGCGTATACTCGAAGTATCGTGGTGATCGCTTAAGTCCGAGTTTAGACGTTCAATATGTACGATCCTGTGGGCCCATCTTTATGTTGACAGTGGGTCTTTGGCCCACACACTACAGGCGGGCTTTAGCAAGCCACTGCAGCCCCCAATTAAGATGGAGATAGCAGTCCAACTGTAATCAAAACCTTGTAGTTTAAACTTGTACATCCCATGTCATTGATATCGGTGTCCAACACAAAGGCATAGATTGATCACCATCTTTTGTGTCCGGACATTTACTTGATCCCGAATGAACTGATGCTCATTAACAAGTTCCAACTTGTTTAGGTGTGGCCACACTCTTATTAGTTGCATTCATTAAAAGGCCGGTGATATCTTCTCAGTGGACTACTGAGTGACATTTCCCTTCTGCATATTCATGGTACTGCCATCCTTAGTAACATACCCGAACATACCCATCACCTTTTTACAGGCCCTTTAGGCATACACCAAAGTATGCCACTTCATATGCGGCACCATAATATGGTTAGGTCAAAGGATCCATACAAGTACTACACGAGAATCACTTGTGATACTTTACCATGTGGATTTCTCGTTTAGTGGATCTATCCAGTACCATACCCCTTTTGCATGTACCCATTAACTTGGTTGACATCCCATGTCCAATGGCCGGTAAGACACCGCCATACAACCAGGTTAATGATAGTCTCTAGTTCCATTCATTCCCATGACTGGAACAGACTACGGATCTTTTTATGGTCACATCGTATTCCCTATCCATGGTCTTACTGCCAAGTGCATGACACTTGTCAACATGGATATGGATATGTCCATCTGATACTCTATTTAAAATACAACATAAGATATATAATAAACAGATTGATGATTTTATTTCATGACACAAAATATGTATAATACATAAATCCAATAAATGTACAATACAAATACAAAGGCCAATGCCTCAGGACTAGGGCATATCTAACAGAACTATGGAAGGGCCGAAAGCCCACTTAAAGATTTAGGGCTGTGGTGCACATGTCAAGAAATTGATAAGTGGCAAACTCGAGTCCAAATCTGTCAAGTGCCAATTTGTGGGTTACCCTAAGGAAACTAAGGGTTATTACTTCCACGATCCGGCAAAAAACAAAGTTTTAATAGCCAGGAATGCAGTCTTCTTGGAGAAGGAATTCCTTTCCAAGAGAGAAAGTGGGAGCAATATTAAACTTTCTAAAGTTTAAGACTCACAAACTCCTGCAGCTAATGCTGAGGATGCTTTAGGAACCAATCTAGCTACTCAAGAAATTGAGGAAGCAGAACCGGTTACACAGGGCCTTAGAAGGTCTGGTAGGACACATGATCAGCCAGAGAGGTAAAGCTGTCTTGTGACTGATGATGGGGACCTTATGGTCATTGACTAAGAGGAGCCGAAGACCTATCAGGAGGCTATTGAAAGCCCACACTAAGATCAATGACGTAAAGCCATGGAGGATAAGATGCAATCTATGCACGATAACCAAGTATGGAACTTGGTGGATCCACCTCCGGCTGCTAAGGTGATAGGTTGCAAGTGGTGTTTCAAGTTAAAAGCTGACAACACCTTTAAGGGGCGATTGGTGGCAAAAGGATTCAGGCAAGTTCAAGGAATTGACTATGATGAAACCTTTTCACCAATTGCTATGCTCAAATCCATTAGGATACTACTAGCCAAAGCTGCATGGTATGATTATGAGACATGGCAAATGGATATTAAGACTGCTTTCCTTAATGGAAAGCTACTCGAGGATATGTACATGGCACAACCTGAGGGTTTTTTTGAGCCAAAGTATCCTAACCGGGTACGTAAGCTTCAAAGATCCATTTATGGATTGAAGCAGGCATCTAGGTCTTGGAATCAGAGATTCAATTCACACAGAATCCTGATGAGCCCTGTGTGTATTAGATGGTTAGTAGGATCGTTTCCACCTTCCTAGTGCTGTATGTTGACGACATCCTTATTATTGAAGGCGACATACCAACACTACAAGGGATTAAGCGGTGGTTGAGTAAGTGCTTTGCAATGGAGGACTTAGGGAAAGCTAAGATGATCTTAGGGATTAGGATCTACAAAGATAGATCCAATCGGCTTTTAGGCCTAAATCAGGCCACGTACATTGACAAGTTTCTGAAAAGATTTAGCATGGATAACGCGAAGAAAGGATTCTTGCCTATGCACCACGGGTTGAAGCTGAGTAAGAAAGATGGTCCTAAAATAAAGAAGGACCGGGAGAACATGGAAAAGATCCCTTATGCATCTGCTATAGGATCTATCATGTACTCCATGTTATATACAAGGCCTGATGTCGTGTTTACACTAAGTATGACTAGCCGGTACCAGTCGGACCCTGGGGAGGAACACTAGAAGGCTGTCAAGGCAATCCTGAAGTACCTTAACTGGACTAAGGATGCTTTCTTCATGTATGGAGGTCAAGACGAGCTGGTAGTGTTAGGTTACACTTTATGCAAGCTTTGAGACCGATGAGGATGAAAACTAGTCATAGTCTGGTTATGTTTTTCTCCTGAATGGTGGTGCCATTAGTTGGAGGTCCTCAAAGCAGGCCACCATTGCTGACTCTACAACGAAAGCTGAGTACATAGCTGCATGTGAAGCTGCAAAGGAAGCCATTTAGATCAAGAAGTTCATAACTGAGTTGGGAGCAGTACCCACTATCCTAGACCTAGTTGATGTTTTCTGTGACAACAACAGGGCCATCGTACAAGCTAAGGAGCCCCGGTCATATAAGAGATCCAAACACGTGCTTAAAAAGTTTCACCTTATTCAGGAGATCATAAACAGAGGTGGCATATCATTACAGAGGGTTGACACCAAGAATAATGTTGCTGATCCGTTGACCAAGGTGCTGCCATAAACAAAGCATGACGGTCATACTAGATCTATAGGAATTAGGGCAATGTCCAGTTGGAACTAATGCAAGTGGGAGATTGTTGGTGTGCCCTAGTTCTTAAGGCATTGGATTCTTATATTTTGTATTATACATTAAGACTTATTGTATGAATACATTATTTATGTCATATTAATAAAGGCAATTAATCTATTTCATTTATATCTTGTGCTATAATATGATTAGAGTATCCATTGATTGATAATCATAAAACCTATCCCAGGTATGTTCTAATCGTGGGAGAGAATAGAACCACAGACTTGTATATTCGATGACTGTATGGCAGTTCTTAACTAGCCATAGTACTTGTGTAGTCAGTCATGAATATAGGTACATGTTGTTGACATGGGACTGGATCGATCCGCACAAGAAAGCCACATGGTTGTCACGTCATAGGTCTTTCTTGAGTAGGTCTCTTTTGTCCTCAGACCAGATTTCATTATAATATCAATATGGAATCCGGTTCACTTTGATATACACCTAACAGGTCTATAAAAAGATACTAAATATGGGTATGATTGGGTGGACAGGTGAACATATTGATATTGATGATAAAGTGATAGAATTGCCACTCAGGTAACACTAAGATGATATTACTGGTCACTTGATGGGTGGGACTGATAAGTGTATGGCCATACCCAAATAAGTTGATTGCTTATTTGATTAATCAGTCAACTCAAGATCAAGAAATATAATAAACAGTAGAAGAGGATGACAAACACCATGCCTCTTGTTTATTCATATCGATATCTTTTGGCAAAGGACACTATGAGATTAATACCGGGTGAGTGTCTTCTATAGACTGCTACATCTCTGTCTTAATTGGGGGCTGTAATGGTTTGCTAGAACCCATTTACAGTCTGTGGGCCTTGGGCCTACTGCCAACATAAAGACAAACCCATAGGATCGTGCACATAGATCAACTGAGCCGGAACTTAGAGAAATTGTACATGTAATGTACATTGGAACGAATGTGTTAATTAATTAGTTGACATTCGGTGTCAAGGTAATTAATTAACACTGGATTGATTTAATTTAATAAATAAGTTTGCATAATGTAATTAATTAATTTATCAATTAATTGAATTACATAAAGTAAACAATTAATTACATAATTTTCCTAAGTAGGAAAATTAAATACATGTATTGTATTTACTTAAGTGTGATTTAATTTTATTTAGGGGTAATTAAATTTAGCCAAATGGAATTAAATTACATAGTATATACTTTTTAATTAAAATTTATTTATGTAATTATAATCCTAGTGGGCTTGGGTTTAATTAACCTAACCCAATTAGACAATGAGTCTATATAATTAAAATCCAATTAGACAAGGAGTCTAGATAAGGGCACACTTAAGGAAGAAAACCTAACCCTAACCCTATTTTATTTACTAGAAATTTCAACTCCAAAATAGCCACAATTTACAGCAATGATTCTCCATTCCTTCCGCTTCTTAGATTAGCACCGGTTCTCGCTTGATAGTTGGTTGTGCACCAGATTAGGAGATCGTTTCGGCTTAAAGATTCGATTCTACAGCAGTCTCTAAAAGAGACGGATTTGGTGAGTGAATCTCTCTTGATTCCAATTGATTTTATTCCAATTAATGGTAATAGGACACGATAGGTGGATTCTAGGAAAATTTTAACGGTGTAATTTCTGTTGCGCCACGTTATTTTTCCGATGATGAATCCTAACACTATTCACCCCTTCTAGTGCTGTAGCTAGCCTATTTGGAACCGTCGTTAACAATTGGAAATGCAATCGTCATTTTGTAACAAAAAATACCATAGTCTTTTATTTGTAAAAAAAGTGAAACCACAGAGTTTGTTTTTGTAATTTGTCCTAATTATTATTTTACTTAAATTTTATCAAGCACTTGTGTTTTGAGGGGAAATTATAGAATAATGGATACATTAAATTTGTGCGTCAAGCTAATAAAATTAAGTTGTAAATATAAATTAGAGTCTAGTGTTTATATTTTTGGTATAGAATTTTACTTTTTTTGCTAAAATTCCATTAATCACTTGTCAATGCCATAAACTTTGTATTTAGAGCGGACCCAGGAAAGTCACATGCCTCCACGTACTCATCTTATCCAACTTTAAAAAGCTACTCAAACTAGGGGTGAGCATAACCGAACCAGTGTCCAAACCGAACCAAGCCGATTCATTTTTATAGTTTAGTTCGGTATGGTTTCAATTTGTTAGGTAGTTTGAATTTCAATGCAGTTTGGTTCGATTCTAAACCCAAAAAAAACCCGAATAAATTGTAAAATTAAAAGAAATATATCATGAGACAACTTCTTAATTTTAATATTTTATTATAATGTAATGATATTATTGATTTTTTAGGTTAATTTTTTGTATGCTTGTTTAAAAAAACCAAAAAACAAAAGTACTTATATAAAACTAGCCTAATGCCCGTGAAATGCACGAGTAACATGTTCTTTATTGTTATTATTTAAAAAACATGTCTTATTATAGTTTTAATCATTTCAATTTAAGATTATATATTTTGAATTGATAGAAATTGCGTATATAATAAATTTAAAGTATAATATAACATTACTTATAAATAAAAATATAAAAATAATATAAAGGTTTCCAAACATAAACTATTCATTTATTTGTACAAACTTTGTAGTAGTATTTAATATTTTGTAGAGCATATATCATATTTTAAATATAGGAAAACATAGTATAAATTCTTGTAGAAATATCATGAGTATGAGATACATCATACATTCTCTTTTAGTCAACATTTAAAAATGTTCGAAGCTGTAAATTTAAAGTTTTTTTTTTTTTTTTGGTTACTACATTTAAAGTTCAATTAATTATAAAATCATAATAATTACTAATGGTTTTGAAAAAAAAGTTATTTATTTGATCATTTGAATTCAGCTAATTTTATTTTAACTTTTTGTAAACTTACTCCCTCGTAATTTGTTTTGTTTTGATTGGGATAAATAAAATTTTAAATGTGTTAAGTTGTCGTTATAAATCAATATTAATACTACCCAATTTTTCATCCAACTCTACTTCTGAAACAAACTTTTTATAACCCAAACGTATAAACCCCATTTAACATTTCATTAGTGTTAATTTGTTTCTTTCTTAAAAAAAAAGTGTTAATTTGTTCAATTCTCTAAGTCCCTCTCTCTTCTACAACCCAAACTTGAAAGTTCAATTTTCCTCCATGCTACATCATGACCAATACTATTGCCTGTATGAATTGAATATAACAATGGAATGAAATCAAAAAGAAAAACACATATTCCATCCATTGACAAATACAATTTGCGTGAATGTGAGCCACATGTATTAGTTTTATTAAAAAACCATAATTCAATTAAGAAGAATAACAAACTATCAACAAAACAACCGAAATAGAAAAATGCTAAAATTAACTAAAATAAGAATAATTCCAATATGGCCAACTCTCATTTCTTCATTGTTGATGCTTTTAAACCAGCAATCATTTTATCTACGTGCAAAATTGTAATAAGGCAAAAGTAGCTTAAACATGGAATACAAATACCTACTGATTGAAAGTTTTTATTCCCATATCAGCATTGCTCTTTGGAAGCTTCATCTCCATTTCAATATCATCAGTGCCTAAAGCCATTTTTATATTACCACTAGAACAACTGAAACTACAATTATTAGAAACACTCTAATTGAGGTTGCTAAGTTAGTAATTTCCTATCTGTTTAATTGTCAATAAATCTTGAAGATCACAAAATTCTAATTTTAAGCAAGTTATATCAATACATGCAAACAACACTTGGTTTAAAAAGGAGACCACTGGGAACCTTAATTGACCAAAAATTACATCATAAAATTAGAATGAAAACATAATCCTCAAGCAGTAATCTAACAGGGATAAAGAATTGAATTGAAACAGTTCATGTAAATGAGCAACAACATAAAAGGATCTCAAGACGGCTTCAATTATAAAATGAAAAGGAGAGACATGGCATTTTCATATCAAAGAGTTATAAAAGATTAAAGAAATAGCCAAAAGCATCTAAGGAGGAAGAGCAAGATCGAGAGAACCAACCTTCACAGAACTGATACCTTCCTTATCACTTGAGTAATAGGATCATAATTATATAAACCAAGACAATCAACAACAACTTCATCACAACGCAAAATGTTAACTAAAGTAGAAGCAATACAATTGAGAAACTTAGTTTAATCATAAGCTCTTTGCCTCTGTTTAGGAAAAATATAGTATGAAATACCAAGAGAGAAAATGTCAACTTCTACATTCAGTCAGTATTGCAATTTATGCTTTAGAAGTAACATTTCAGTTAAGATTCGAAGAAGTAGCTCAACCACATTAATGCTATTTCTTGATACCTTCGAATTCTTACTTCTGGAAACATTTAAAGCCTCCTGTATTGCATCAATATTCTGCCTAAATTTCATCATGTCAATGGGACAGAAGGCAATGTTTTTGAGTTTATTAAAGAACCCTTACTAATAACACTTCTCAAGTAGTTAACAAGTGTAAATATACTATAATGGAGAAGAGGTTAAATGTATATGTATGTGTGTGTGTGTGTGTGTGTGTGTGTGTACACTATAATAGATAAAAGGTTAAATGTATATGTGTGTGTGTGTGGAGAGAGAGATAGAGTTTTTAAGGGAATACCTCTTTTTCTTTTAGTAAAGCTGCAAAATTAATTAACAATTCTTTGATTATTGATCAGATTCCTAAAGCATCTTGATTTCTCCTTTGTAGCGATCAATTTGTAAGTGCAATCGATAGGATACTTAAGCCAAATTGAAGAGCAGATAGTCCAATAAACTAAACAAATATCTTACAGCTTCAATGCAAGCAAGCCAGTTGTCTCAAAACAACAAATGGTGCACACTTCAAAAATTATGAACCTAGAGTTCACAATAAAGAGATACAATTCCTGAAGGAGTTGAAGGTTCTGGATGAAGCAAACAAATCAAATATGTTGATAAACTAAAACTTTTTACTTTACTAAAAACAGAGTAATCAAGGCAAAGATTATTTGAGTTTGAATTGCTAATTTTTTTAGTATACTATTGCAATATCTGTGGCTGAATGCTCCCCAAATGAGCAAAGATAGAGGAAGAGATAATCACCTATTCACAATTTTGGAAAGTGTCAAAATTAAGCAAACATAGCTTCAGAGCCTGAAATATACAAAAATTATGAATTAGAACAACATTAGATTGCCAATTAGATGAATGGGCAGAGGAATCTTTAGTTTTATAATTATTATATGAATAAGAATCTCACCTAAGGACATCCAACCTCCCCTCTGATTCTTCATAAATTGAACTAAATACATTGAAACTAACAGCAAAAGAGCACATCTAAAAGAAGCCACAAATGATAACAACTTACCTAATTAGAATTGTTAAAAATACTCAGACCATCCTTAATGTATATAAACAAAAATGCATCTTAACTTTTCGATTTTACCAAGGGAGGCAAAAATTTTCCGACCACTAGCGGAATAACTAACAATTCCCCATCCAAACAACAAAAGTTCATCTATAATGACCTACACAAAATATAATTAACAATGAATACACTTGGAAGAATGGGGAATTAATAAGATAATTTCTCTTAAAACAATTAATGATGCATAAATAAGTCACAAGTTAAGCCAATAGGATATTTGAATATTTGATAAAGTAATGTAAAATTCTATGAGCATAAGTTTTTTTACATAACAGATTCTTAATTGAAGTGTAATGCCTGGAGATTCAAAGATGATGTTCAGCCTTTTGGCTCAGTCACCTTATATACATAATATTAAACTGAAATCTTAGTCTAGTGAAGGCAAAGAAATAAGGAAAAGTTAAAAAATGTTTCTTACCAGCGCTTGTAAATGTGAAAAAAGGAAGACAAAAACCATTGAAGGAGAAGCATGGAAACAGAGGACGAATAGCACAGAAGGAGAAAAGCAGCAAAAAAAAAAAAAACAAAACACTAAAAAAAGAGAGAAAACGTGAGGAAAGAGCTACTCTGCAATGAGAGAGATGAGGTTGACACTTGAAACTGATGATAGCCAATTGTAGATTAGGATAGAAATCTAAACTGGAAGGGATTTGAAATTTTCAAAATGGTGAATAAGAAGGAACGAATTGGGAAAAACTGAAATGGATAGAATAAAGCGTTAGGTTGGAAAAAATTTGAAACAAATTATTAACATATTTAACTAAAAATTTGAGAAATTGCCACATCTGACTAGCATATTCTCTGTTAGTATATATAAATGATTATAATTTTGAGTTTTTTTAAAGATGTTGATAATTTCGATTTGATTAAGTCAATTCGGTTTAGACGAACCAAAAATTAGTTTGGATTGGTTCCGTTTATAAAATACATTGTCTTCGGTTCCCTTTTTTAACCGAATCGGTTTATGCTCACCCCTAACTCAAACCTTGCATAAAAGAATATAGAATGATAATGAAATTTAAAAATTTACTTGTCCCATATATAGTCCTAGTGTACCAGCTATCCATACCTAATTATATATTTTTTACCTGATTATTTATTGTTAAATATTATGCCATGTTTATCGAAAACTTTAGAAATTTAAATAATATTTATGAATGAATATTATTAAATTATATAAGCCTTGAACATTGAGGTAAATTTCCTTTTAATAATATTTTTACGTGTATTTTTACTTATACAATTTACTTTAATGTTATTCACTTGTTATTACTAAATAATTTTTAATATATAATTTTATTTTTAATTAAATAGGTAAGTTTCACAAGTATGGATAATTAACTGCCAACCAAAAAGTAGATGGAGTGAGAATGAAATTTAGGTTGTGTAAATAAATGGATAATGGAACGGAATAGATAAATACTAGTTCTAAACCCGTGCAATGCACGTTGTATTTAATTTTTTCCTTTAAAAAATATATCAAACATGAATAAATATAATATAAAAAATATAATAAAATGACATTAAGAATTTACAATATGAGTAAATAAAAGGCAGTAATTTATTACAAATTATTGAAAACTTCTTTAAACATTACATTTCGCATACAACTACATATTTTGTTTTCATCGTTACAAATAAGAATCTTCAATCCAATTTTGCTTTTAACTCTAGATACTGCAACATGCATTTGATCATGACTAAAAATAGGACGAGACAGATATAGACCAACATGTGAAAGTGATTATCCTTGACTTTTGTTTATTGTCATGATAGAACAAACAGATAAAGGATATTGTCTTCTTTGAAATTTAAATAGCAATCTAATATTCGATGGAATCAAAGCAATTCAAGGACTAAAAACCTTGTATCCAATATTGCAATCGGTTATTATTTTGGCTTCGATCATATATTTTCCCAATTGAATAACTACTAATCGAGTACCATTGCATAATCCAAAAGTATGATCCATATTGCAAAGTAACATCACATACACACCAAATTTTAATGACAGCTTGTGATTTGGCAACCCAGAAGATGTGATCGAAGCTAAAGTAAGAACCGGTTGCAATATAGGACACAAGGTTTTATTCCTCAACTTGTTCTAAACCCGGGCGATGCCCCCAGATGAATTCAATATTATTTTTATATGCAGTTATAAAATATATATTAAAGGTTATTTAAACATGAATTAGAAGTATGTATTTTATATTCCTAACTGGACATCAAATCAACTGTCATATAATATATAGTATTTTTAAATATAAGAAGAAATAATATGTAAAAAAATCTATACTTCCATCTAAATTAGAATGTACAATATAACAAAATGTACCGAAGTAATAACTATAAATCCTTTTTGTTGATAGGCGATATAAATTCCACTACAAAATTATCAAATTTGTCCGGAAATACATAAACAAAAAAAAAACATTGCATATCTTGTCCTTGTTGCTGGAGCCACCTCTTTGACTTGTGAAAGAGGCGAAATTAGCTGTAACATTAATGCGCCGGATCAATTTAAATGAAAATTTTCTTTTCAAGTAATTGAATTCTTGTCTCAAATAAAAAGACAATGAACATATCATCATAGCTTTCCATTTAGAACATCAGTTTCATACATGATTATGCATACCATTGAGAACGATAGATTATAATTGAATTGAATACGGAGTATGCAATTGCAATATCAACGTTATAATAAGCTAGACTAATTTTACCAAAATTTACTTTCAATGTTACACTAGTAGGATATTAGCCTATGCAACAAAGAAGATAATTAATCATTCAAATAACTCTTTGAAAGGGCACATTTGCAACAAAATTGGTAATACTAAAACAAAATCTTTAAAATTTGTAGATTAGAGTGAATTGATATGATACTTTATCTAGATCTCCATAATCCAACAAAACTTATAAAAAAAACCATTAACTGCAAAAGCATATTTAGAAGAATTAATCCATAAGATTCCATAACGATTCAATATGCACAATTGCAAACCCATAGATACTCTTATGAACAAATTTATGCTTTTAAGCAAGAACATGTGTCCCAAAACATAACAAGAGCAAGAACATATGAAAAGGATTCCTTACAATGATGCCATTGGTAGTCTGATGTATGCAATGATGTGTACTAAACCGGATATCTATCATGTCGTTGGGATAGCGAGTAGATATCAAACCAACCCTGGAAGGGAGAATTGGACAACAGTTTAGAGGATATTAAGGTATTTTAAGGCTACAGCAGACTATTCTTTATGTTATCTAGGAAAGGACCTAAACTGAGAGGATACACAGATGCGAACTGGGCATGAGATCAGGATGAAAGAAAATCCACTTTTGGTTATTTTTTCTTGCTAGAAAATGGTGCGATATCTTGGAGTAGAAAAAAACAAATATGTGTTGCCCTATCCACAATGGAAGCTCTCATACTCCAGTTGTCATAAATAGCGATAGTCAATCTGCACGATTCCATAAAAATCCAAGCACATAAAGATCAAGTATCACTTTGTGAGAGAACTAGTTGCACATCAAGAAGTTAATATGCAATACATATCTATACATGACATGGTAGTAGACCCGCTTACAAAGCCAGTCGTGAGAAATGATTTTGTAAAGCATGTTAGATCACAAGTGCTGGTGTGTCCTAGTCCAAATGGCATTGGTTCTTGTATTGTATTATACTTTATGTTTGGATATTTTGTATTATACATTTTGTGTTGAAATAAAGGCATGAATCTATTTATTCATATCTTGTGCTATTTATAAATAGAGTATCCAATGATTATAACCATACTAAAGTAAACCAATGTAGGTCATTGGATTATGAGACCTTTTAGTATAGTTAAAGTTATAATCATAAAGACATACCTAGTATGTTCTAATCATGGGAATGAATATAACCAAAGACTAGCATATCCTTGACTGGATGGCAGCGTCTCACTGGCCATTAGATATGGAGTGTCAATCGATGATATGAGTGCATGTTAGGTTGCATGGTACTAGATCGATCCGCCACGAGAACACTACATGGTTCGATCGTCATAGGTGTTTCTCAAGTAAGTCTTGTTATTATCCTTAAACCCGATGTTCGATATAACATAACACGGGTTCTCATACACTTCGATATTTACCTAACGGGCCCATAATAGGGTACAAAGTATGGGTATGTTGGGTCGGCCAGTGAACATATTGATGTTGATAGTGAAGTTGACGGAATTGCCACTCAGCGTCCCCTGAGATGACATCACTGGCCACTTGATGAGTGAGAATGATAAGTGAATGGACATACCCAAATAAGTTGAGATACTTATTTGTTAGGTTCAGTCCACTCGGTATGAAAAGATAAATAAGCATATAAGAGGATGACAAGGCCATGCCTCTTGCTTATATATTGATGTCAGTTGGTAAGGAATATACAAGATCACTACCGGGTTATGTTTCATGTTAGACTGCAAGTCTCCAGCTTAATTGGGGGCTGTAACGGTTTGCTAGAACCCACTTACAATCTGTGGGCTTTAGGCCCACTGCCAACATAAAGACAGACCCACAAGATCGTACATATAGAACGATTGAACGTTGACAAATCAGAATTTGAATGGAAACCAAATTAATTGAGTTATTGACATTAGGTTATGTCATAATTAATTCAATATATATATTAAGGGAGAAATTAATTTTATTTGATTAATTAATTACAAGCAGTAAGTAATGAATTGAATAAAATAAAATTTCCTTAGTGGAAATATAAATACAAAAAAGGTGTATTTATTAAGGGTGGTTTAATTTAACTTTGGGATATATTAATTTGACAAAATTATATTTAATTGTGTCAATTGGAATTTTATAATAAGTTTTTATTTAATCCTAATTGTACAAGTTAAATTAATTCAATCAAATTAAATAACCTATAGTTTTAATTAGAATCCTAGTAGGCTAAAGTGTATACTAAGGAGTATATAAAAGGAAGCCTTAACCTAATTTCTCCCTAACCTTAACCCTAGCAAGAATTCGGCCAACCTAATAAAAATTACAGCAGCCCCTTTCTTTACTTTCTCTTAGTTTTTGTTCAATCCGTTCGCTAGCACGAGTCCCGTTCAAGAGTCGTTCGTGTACCGAATTATGGAGGAAACACGTTTGGATTTCTGCAGCAGTCTCTAGAGGAGACGGTTAAGGTGAGAAAATTTAATATTCTCTCTGTTCTTGGTTTCATTCTATGAATCTACATGAATCTTGGGCTATGGAATCGAGGAAAATTTTAATCGGTATTCTGCCTTGCGTTTAATTTTTCCCCTGACGATTCCCTACAATAAGGACTTTCTAAGATATGAGTTTCATGTCTTCTTTTATCATGTACAGAACATGGTTTGTTTTTAGGCCAAATACATACGCGGCCCCTTCAACTTTAATTTTTGAGCCACTTGGCCCCCTCAACTATTTTAGCGATCTATCTAACCCCTCATTTAAAGGTAAAATACATACGTAGACCCTTCAATTTTTATTTTTGAGCTGTTTTACCCCCTCAACTATTTTAGCAACCTATCTAACCCCTCATCTATTTTAAAGTGGTATTTTTAAACCTTTGAGTGAACATAAACAGACACAACAGAGTACCATGCATTACACGAGTCCAACACTAAAGACATGTAGGACACACGCTGGAAACTATCTTCTATCTAATTAATATTACAAACTATTATAAAGTGAAGATTTCCCAGCAATTAATTAAACTCAAGAGGAGGAAGAAATACGACACATCAGCATTCAAATGTCTAAAAATACCATATTAAAATAGATGAGGGGTTGGATAGGTCTCTAAAATAGTTGAGGGGGCCAAACGGCTCAAAAATAAAATTTGAAGGAGCTATGTATGTATTTGGCTTTTAGATAAGGGGTTAGATAGATCGTTAAAATAGTTGAGGGGGCCAAGCGGCTCAAAAATTAAAGTTGAAGGGGCCGCGTATGTGTTTGGCCTTTTTTTTATAAAGTTTAATAGTTGTTTACAATGCAAATATTTCAAATAATTACTCTTATTAAACATGTCAGACAGATATGAAACCTACTCACACAGGTGTTTACCCTTATTACTTCATAGATGATGCTAATAAGGATGAGACTGTTTTTGGTAACAAATGAGAGCTTGTTCCAATAAACATAAGTTGTCTTGCTAGAAACTATGAAAGATTGTTTTATAAAAGTAGTAAGATTGAAAGACACATACATGTGTCGTAATCGATTAAGTGTAATACATGAGCAAAGGTTTAAACAGTTACTTTGACTTAATTTGTCTTCATAGCCGAAAGGTGTCTTAATGGTTTGGATTAGAGTTAAATGTTTTGGTACATTATAACTTATACTTTTGTATGGTGTTAAAATAGTTGATACATGTATCAAAATTTCAATGACATATGCTTCTTTCAAAAGAAGAAAACACCATAGCACGTATTAAGGCATGCGTGTGCTTTCGCGACCACCGAGATGGAAAAGATGTGATTTTAACTTTTCCTTGTGTGAGGCTCACTATGTGAAATAAAGTTTTCTTGATATTAATCTATCCTTATGACCTTTAATTATTTCTACAAACATAATTTAATGTGGCTACCTTAAAAGATCCCATTAAGGGCTATGTAAAAATTCAGCCTGGCCAGTCCAACCAGATAACCGAGTTAAATTGTGCAGAAAGAATTTAGTAGGAAGGGAAGATTTTCTTGGATTCACATTTATGTCTCTATCTTTCACCACCATGACAATTTTGTATTGTTACATAATTTTGATAATATAAAACTATAAAGATCGAAGAAAGTACAGTGAATGTGAAAAGAAAATCTAGGATAAGGCACATAATGATGGTATTTACTCAAGGAGAATGTACATCCCTAACAGGTGTTTATAATCCTCTATTTTTAATAAGAGACTATATATCCCTAATAGGTGTATGAGTTTCGCTCTTAATAAGAGGCTATATATCCCTAACAGGTGTATAGCAAGTAGCACTTAACTGTATTTTGGTCGCACGAACTATTTACAATAAGAGGAACAAAGATAACAGGATGTGTTTTGTTACGTGTGAGTGGGAGATGTAGATATTATATCAGGTTTAGAGTTGTAGTCTGCCCGTAACTCTGATGGATGGATAAATACAATCCAAATAGAGATATAATTACTAAGGCAATTAGGATTTGTCCTACTACTAGAGTTTGATTCTGATTGGGATTGTTCCATTCAATTGCTATAAAAGATAGCAATGAATCAAAATAAACAACGAAATAAGACACAAATCAATGCTTACAAGTTTTTCTCTCTAGCCCTCTCTGACTGAAATTCCTCTGTGAGATTTCTCCTTGTTCTTCACGTATCTAGTTCATGGATTTATCGCTTACTCTCTCATAAACAACTTACGTGGAGTAATCGTGACCGGTAATACAAGTCTGTGGTTCAAGATCTTTCCGCTGCAAATCAATTTCGGGTAATTTGCACTACAATAGGTAACCCGATTACTCTATTCTGATGTTTAGGTGTATATATCCTTCACATAGAAATCAACTCATTAAGAAAGTAAAGAATTTGAGAATTTGTTTCTAATTCTTGAACAAAAACACAATTAATCAATTAAATATATAAGATCTCTGTAAGTCACAAAATTACTCCATAAAAAGCAAAAAAAAAAAAAAAAGTTGACCCCATAATAATGAAAAAAAATCATAAACACATAACACCATTGAACTACAAAGAGAACCCAATTAATTAAGGTGAAGACATAATTTACCATCTAGTCTTGTTTAGCATTCTTCTTTATCTCAAAGATGATTGTTCTCTTGAGGTTGAATACCTTATCTTTCCCTAATTATTTCTATAATCGATTTGTTTATCATTCTCTTATTTACCCTCAAAAGCTCTGTAATACAAAACCAAAAACATTATAACACACCCAAGTTCTTAAAAAATGAAATGATAACTAAACATGACGGAAAAAATTACAGAATATGAAATCAACTAAAAAGTAGCAAACAGAGGAACGATGAACGATAATGGAGTCTAGGTATACCTTCCTAAGAATCCAAGGCTCCATAATTAGGAAGAGACTGAAATGAAAACGAAAAGCCATAAGAAACACGAAGAATAAATAAGGAAATAAACTGTAAAAAATCAGAAACTAATTAACCATACCAGGTCGTGGTTGCTGCTGTTAAGATTTGGCGAGAAAAAATCTGTAACAAAAAATAAACACTTGAATCCAAATACAGAAAAAACCCCTACCAAATACAGAGAAGACAATGAAAAAAAACTTGAAATCAAATATTGTGAAAAAACATACCAAATGTAGAGGAGAGCCAGTAACCGATAAAAAAAGTAAGAACCCAAATACAAAGTCAAAAAGCTGTTAACTAAGAATTAAGCAAGAAATTGCAAAGTATACTTGAAATTGCAGATTGTTACCTGTGGCTGAGTCACGAAGTAGGAGTAAAGAGTCTCAGATGAGGAACACTAGCCACTGTTAAAAAGGAGGCAACGTAGAAAACAAACCCAATATCAATATAATTCAAAAACACTGCATCAAAATGAATATTGTTGGTGAAGCATGAAATGCAAAATTAAAGTTCTCAGACAATAAGTAAGAACAAATAAACACTTGAAAGAGCTAAATCACAGTGTAAACAATTTGACTCACCGCGTAATAAACCAAATAAAATCAAATAGATAGAAAGAAAGGGAAGACAAACCAGAAGGAAGCTTGAAAGAGCTGTTTTGGTTAGCTCTTCTTCTAGTGCTATGCAATCTGAGTCCAAATTGCTGAAATCAAAGTTAAGATTATTGAAATCAAAGTTGTAGTTTCTGAAATTTTCTGTAAGAGAAAGATTAGAAGAAATCTGTTTAAGCAAATTGTCGATTAATAAGAGAAAAGGAAATTCTATTAATGCAAGAACAAAAAAAATGGAAGGCTAAGAAAAGCCCTAAATATAAATGAGATGCAATCCATAGAGAGATGAAACTTGTAGATAGATTAATCCAGAGAGAATGAAGAGTCCATTTATCAACTAAGAAGTAGTTTGAATTGCGAACTGAATGAATATCGATAATGAGAGAAATAGAATGTGAATGAACTACTTGATTAGTAATTGAGAAAAAAATAATTGTGAATAAAAATAAATAATTAATAAATGGAAAGCTACAATTGAGGAGGGATGACCACATCAACTCTATGGTAACAAGGTTAATTTATATTCTAGTCTTAAACCCAGGCAATGCCCGGATTAGTTCAATATTTTTTAAAAATAAGTAGAAAATCATATTTAATCTGATTAAAACATGAATTATTCATTCATTTGTAAGTGTTAATTATTTTGCATGTATTCTCTTTCTATGTTATTCACGGGTTTCAAAATTTATATATCTTAATTATAGTTATTCATGTTCAAACGTATGAAAAGTAGTTTACATAGTAGAAGGTAATTAACTATAAATAAATAAGAGAAAATTATAAATACAATTCTACTCATCTTATAATTTTATTTTAATAGAGCACCGAATTAACATACAGTATGATAAATGATAAATGGGTGAAATTAATAATAATCACACAAGTTAATTATGTAACATAAGAATTGAAAGATTGTAGATATAAAATATAAATGATTGAATTAAATTATGTAACATAAGCATTGAATAATTGGATGTTTGATACAATGCAATTAGTCAATTAAACAAATTGCATGCTTAATAATAAAAAGCTTCAAGAAATTCTATATATACACAAAGAAGAAATCCATTATATATTATTAAAAACTTCTTTGAAAACTACATTTTGAGTACAATTGTATATTTTATCTTCTTTGTCATAAATAAGAATCTTCAATCCTTATTTTCTTGTAACTCTAAAAACTACAACATACATTTGACCATGGCTAAAAACTGGGCGAGGAAGATATAAACCAATATGTGAAAGAGATTATCCTTAACTTTTATTTATTGTCATGGCGAAACAAACAACTAAAGGAAATTACCTTCGTTGGAATTTGAAAGGCAATCTAATATCTGATGGAGTCAAAGCAAACCGAGGAATGAAAACCTTTTGACCAACATTGCAACCAGTTTTTTTTTCAGCTTCAATTATATATTTCCCCAATTGAGTTTCCACTAACCGAGTACCGTTACACAGTCTAGGAGTATAATCTATACTACGGAGCAACATCACAGGTACACCAATCTTCAAATTAAGGTTATAGTATGGCAAACCTGATGAATTTATAGTATTCAAGAATTCTGGAGTGTAGATATCATTTTGGCTATCAGAGTAACTGTCTCCTTTGCAAATTGAATCAGAACTTAAATAGCATACTTATTCACCTGGCCACAAAGACAATATATAATCATTGACCATATTCACAACATCCAATGTAGGAGCAAGAATAGCACATCCATGTAAATATGTTCGATCTCTAAATTTTTCTAGCAAATCGGGATATGTGTTATGAACAATTGATCCGATTGGATTTTGAGTATCTTTAATGAGAAAATCATCGGGCACATCAAATGTAGCTTCATCATCATTTTTTCCACCGATCGTTCCATCTCCAATACTTAAAATCCATTCTGAAAATGATCTCAACTTATTTGAATCAATATTTGCAGTACTAGTCTGAAGCCTCATGTTCTTAGTTAATTTAAGCACTTTACAACAACTCCATAAGTAAGAGACGTTGAGAGTAGCTGAAACTATAATTTGTCTGCTTCCTTTTGGAAAGACGGGTAAAATTTGTCTAAAATCACCGCCGAAGACAACAACCTTCCCCCCAAATGGCAAATTCAAGCTATTACTATTATGGAATCTCAAGATGTCTCTGAGTGTTCTATCCAGTGCTTTGAAACAGTGTTTATGAACCATCGGTGCCTCATCCCATATAATAAGGTGAGTTTTAGCAATTAACTCAGCTAATGGACTGCTTTATTTGATGTTGCAAGTGGAATCTTCATTGACAGTCATTGGAATACCAAATCTAGAATGAGCAATTCTGCCGCCAGGCATAAGAAGATAAGCTATTCCACTTGAAGCTACTGTTAGGACAATTTCACCTTTGGATCTCAGAAAAGATGATAAAGTTATCCATATAAAAGTCTTCCTAGTGCCTCCAAATCCATAGAAAAAAATATTGCCCCAACTTCCTTTCTTACTGCATTAATGATAGTTTCGAATACCATTTTCTGATCATTATTCAATGACGGAATAAGCTTTTCACTTTCTCTTTCTAATAACACTCTAACATAATTCTGCTCATCTTGAATTAACCTATTTCTCCCTTCATCGATTAGTGCTAAATCAGGGAATGGTAAAATAGGATAATCCCTCAAGCTTCATCCAATTATGTTCAAAACTTTCTCTATTTCAGCAAGTATATAGTTCTTGAATTGCTCATCTGTCATTTGAAAATCTAAAATTATACAAAAAAAATATAAATGAACAATATCATGACTAAAATTGAAATTACAAATATTTTATAATGTACTTGACAAACTATATAAATATAAAATTAATCAACTCAAATCAAGCAAATATAAAACTATAACACAATTCATTGAAATAACATATTTATTCATAAGGAAAAAAGATTTTTGGAAATTTTTTTTAGAATTTTAATAAAACTTAATTCATTACCTTGGTTGCCAAGTATTTGACGCTGTCGATATAGAATATCATCAGAGAGAAGATTCCATGTTTCTTTCCAAACTAATTCTGGCCTTAAAATATAGTTGGAGAACAACATAGTACTAAACAATGAGCGTAGAAAATTAGCTAAACCCTAAAAAGATGCATCGACTATTGCATCTATGTACTCATTGTCATCATCTAGTAACTCCAATGCAAAACACGCGTCTTTAAATGTTGGGTATAATTTACCATCCACGGTCTTGATGTCATCATATTTTGTTAGCCCCGTTACAATATTCAACAAAATCCTAAGATAGTATAATTCTCCAGCTTCCGGATGGACATAAAATATTCTTCCTACGGACATTCCACACTGTCTTAGACACCATTTCTTGACCTTCTTCATAGATCTTGATGATTCATCAACTACTTTGACTTCTTTTCATACAAACCTAGTTGGAAATTCAACATAAGTTAATTTTTTAGCCTCCGGATATTCTCCATTTACCTTCATCCATTACAGAAACATAGTTTGCACTTTGCCACTTCTTTTAACAACATCTTCAATAGGGTCATCATCATGAAATACAATAGCCTGCTCACCTGGAAGATGGAAGCTGAGTCTTTCAACCCCAGGCTTTCGGTAATTAATAGGAAATGAAAATATTCACCAAGCCGCCTCACACAGAGAAATTTATCTACAATCATAATACATTTTCACTTCGTCCTGTCCTTCACCATTATTACCATTTGCATCTTGCTGGTAAAAGGAGGTAGTTATCCGATCATTCCCCTTATTTATGTACTTGAATAAATATTTGATGGCCCTATGTTGATTGCACCATTCAACATTTATATGTGCATTGATGGCCATAAGTTGCTTTATCTTTGGTATTACAATAATAAGTTTCACTATTTATTGGAAAAGAACAGTAACACACATTTAATATACGGAGGGTAATTGCAAATATATTAACAATTTCAATGTATCTATACAAAGAAAATCCTAAGTATATAAATTAATTCTAAAAAACAATTTGTCCCAATATGGGATTAACAGAATTTGTTTCCATTTGAGATAAATTCCCTTTAAGAGTCAAAGTTTCATAGTGTTGTTAGTTGAAATGATGAATTAGGAACTGAACTACTGTTACGACAATTGATAACAATAATGGAAGATCAGTTGAAAGTTTAATTAAGTGATTTTATTGCTTTAAAAATAACTCCAAATTTCCAAATTCTATAATTATGACATATCATTTTGCTTTAAAATAACTCCAAAATTCCAAAATTCTATAATGACACATCAACAAAACATAGTACTGCTTTAAGTATATTAATATATTAGAACCAAGTAGGCAAGTAGTAGTTGCATCACCATAAACATTTGGATATTTATATTAATATATATATATATATATATATATATATATATATATTAATATAAATGAAGAACACTTGCTTACCATAAATGATCTAATAAAATGATCAATTCGTAGCAAAATACACCTTTTAATTCGACCGAGTAGTATATTCTTATAGACAAATATTAAACACCCGGTCGAATTAAAAGGTGTATTTTGCTGCGAAAATTGAAAGAGAATAAAATTATGAGAAGAGTAACCATTGCAAGTTGCTATACATGTATTAATGGTATTTCAAGCTCAAAAAATGTTATAAATAATTGTGAAAGAATCTTCAAATATGACATCAACAAACAAATTAATAAAGAAAACACAATATTAAAATAATTTTTTGTCGATATATAGTTATTTTGACCACAATAACCAAATAAACCAATATTGTTATAATTACATGGTTATTCAAAAACTTTGTTAAATTGTATAAGGCTTTCAGGTTCAACTAAATCCAAAACATTTTTTCCCAATCATGCATAGAATGCAATAAATATCATATTGGTAATGCACATGAAAACATAAATATTATTATCAAAAGCTATAGCATCTTTTACCTACTGCATCACCCAAAATGCTTCTACAATTACAAAACACAATGCATTCTATTACTCGTTAATTAAAGAAGACATAACATCCATTTTTATCAAAATTGGAAATATTAATCGAGACACAACATCCATTTTTATCAATATGAAATCATTTTATGGATTATATATGAAAATAATTTGAATAATATTATATATCTTTTAAGAATGTAGGATTCTTGTGAATATCTTAATTGTAAAATTTTGAATTATATATCAATTTGTGTTTAATGAATAAACTATTTTTCTTCCCAATATTACATTAATATCTTTAACTTTTGAAATTAATATTATTCTTTTTTCCTTCCATTCTTCTCGTGCTTGAATAATAAAATTTTATAGTCTTTTTACATGACTTGTCTCTTAAACATTTATATATTATTAAGAATTTAACATCAAATTTACTATTTTAATTGTATTTATAGCAATAGGCCATTTAAAAAAAAAATAATTATATTGCTCTCTATTAACATAAAAGAAATTAGAATATAACAAACACATCTATTTAAGTATTAAAATTATTGAAAGTAAACCAACGAAAATATGGATAAGCATACACCTACTATATTACATGCTCTTTAACATGGTTTTCAGATCCGGACCGGTCATCGAACCGGTGAAAGGATGGATTCATAGATTTTGGATTAAACCGGAATAAACCAGAATCAAACCGGATTTAATAAATATATTAATATATTAATATATTTTTATTTTTATATTTATAATTTATGAAAATTTGAATATTTTTATTATAATTCTTTAAGTTTAAGTATTTCAAACACGATATAGTAATTAAAAAAACTCAATTTATGAAATATAGTTTTTTTAGTTACAATTAAATGTCAATTTAATTTAAAAATACAAACTAATTTTTATTATAATTCTTTAAGTTTAAGTATTTCAAACACGATATAGTAATTAAAAAAACTCAATTTATGAAATATAGTTTTTTTAGTTACAATTAAATGTCAATTTAATTTAAAAATACAAACTATATTTTATTTTAATTAAAAACACCTCAAAATAGTTTTTATTATAATTCTTTAAGTTTAAGTATTTCAAACACGATATAATAATTAAAAAAACTCAATTTATGAAATATAGTTTTTTTAGTTACAATTAAATGTCAATTTAATTTAAAAATACAAACTATATTTTATTTTAATTAAAAACACCTCAAAATAATAACTTAAATTTTATATTCAAATAATTTTTAAAAAAAAAAGTCTGGTCGAACCGGAAAACCGGTCCGGTTCACGGTTTTTCGGTTCGACCGACCGGTCCTACCGAAGATTGACCGGTTGTTGACCAAAGTGAAAACCGGATAGAAACCGACCGGTCTGACCGATAGTTCTGGTTGAACCTGGTTCGGTCCGGTTTTCACAACTATGCTCTTTAATAATCAAGAATAAATTTTTAGTGTTAACAAATTTTAATAAAAAAATTACAGATTATTTTGAAATGGTTCCATTGCACTCGCAACTAATTGTAAAATAGTTAAGAGCTTATTTATGCTTGAAATAATATTTTAATAAAAATGTGTGAACTCATTAAATTTTAAAATAATAAATTTTACCTTATAATTAGTTGATCTTATCAAAGCATGGTAGCAAGTTATGCATTGAGTCCATATTTTTTCAGCTAAGAGTGTAACTGAATTACGGAGAACTATAGAAAGGCTAAACAATACTGGTGTTGTACATCCAAGAGCAAAAAACTACATAATATTAGTGCTGAATTCCTAGTTTTTTGCCTGTTCATTATACGGATTGTATAATTTTATAATTTTTTTTAACTTTTTTCAAATAATAATGAATTCAGAATATAATATAGAAAAGAATCTGATAATTAAATTAACACAAATTTAAACATTTTAAAGTTTATTCCAGTTAGGTCTCAATTATCTAGTTAATTGATAAATTAATTATGTATTTTTTAAACACTTTTTAGAATAATGTGATTAAGTTCTTTTTCTTTTTTTCTTTTTTTCTTTTTTTTTTTTTTGGTAAGAGAGAGGGTGAAGGCCCGGATAATGCCATTTATTCTCTTTTTTTTTTTTTATCTATATTAGAATAATGCTATTTTTTTCTTGTTTTATCTATTTTTATTGTGTGATTTAGTCTCTTTTCTTTTCCGCTTCTCATATCAACATATAGATGTCCATTTAATCACTATTAGTTTAGTTTTGCATTTTTTAATCCTTGGCAGCCATTGATATACCTTACCAACATCACTTCAGAGAATTCCGTTAAAGTTATCGTATTTGATTTTTTTAGAAGTTTCTTGATTTTAATGTGTGGGTAAATTTTTCTATACGTATTTTCATTTTTTTCTTTTAGTTTATTACTTTAATATTCCATGTGATGCATGGATTATATAATTTTATTAAACTATTAATATTTTAATTAAAGGATTATTTTAAAAAATATAATATCTTAGTTCAAGTTACATAGGTCACATAATTTTATTGTTTTTATATTTCAATCAAATACAATTTTAAGATATAACAAAAATAACAATTTTGAATAAGTTGATAAATTGGATTAACAATATTTTTTAATGATCTTAATAGATATATTTTTTTTTAAACACTCTTTCGGTGATACTTTCTTCGTTACTTTTGTTTTTTTAATTATGCATACTTTTTAGTATAAATAGTTATTAACATTGTTATCAAATATATTTAAAATATATAATAAAATAAAATTTGAATTTTAATATTTAAAAACACATTATTGTAATATTTCTAAACTATGATTTAGTTACTGAAATAATTTTTTTTTTGAAGAAAAAAGAAATAATATTAATTCAAATCAGCAACCAGAGAAGGTTGAATACAAAGAGGTGGGGAGAAACCCCACACATGAAAACCTGACATAGAACCTGCCGCTTTTGCAAGACAATGAGCCGCAGAGTTCGCAGATCTTTTGATATGGGCT
Organism: Euphorbia tirucalli; assembly: GCA_039660915.1. Taxonomy (NCBI): domain Eukaryota; kingdom Viridiplantae; phylum Streptophyta; class Magnoliopsida; order Malpighiales; family Euphorbiaceae; genus Euphorbia; species Euphorbia tirucalli. Next base: position 17,330,319 of record CM077633.1, on the reverse strand, counting down.
ATTTTGATATTACGAAGAGAATCAAGAATGGTTTTACAATCTGAAATAATGATGCCAAAGGATGAGTAATCCGGATTCCTAGAAGCCAAAGCGGTAATATCCAAAATTTTAAATCTTAGTAATATCCAAAATTTTAGATTAATCAACCTAAATATATCACAACTTAATATGTGAGTCGAAATTAATAGAAAATTTGGGAACTATAACCAAAAAATAAATATAAACAAAAAAAAAAATTAGATGGAATAAAGAATAGAAAACTCCCAGAAAAGATACAAAAGTGTGCATGCTATATATATATAATAAATTGAGGTGAAAAGACTTCTATTGGGTTATAATTACTTAACGCTCTAGATTTTAAGGACATAAAAAATTATTTAAAATTTGATTGGGCAACAAAAATTGTGATCAAAGAAACCTAAAATTATAATGATTGGGCAACCTAAAATTATTTTTTTCTTCTGGATCAAACTTTTTTTTTTTTTTTGGTTGTTGGTGATCAAAGAAACTGAAGAAATAAACAAAAGGCAGCAAATAGAAGGAAAGAAAAAAAAACAAAGCCCAATTGCACAGCATTCTGGGTAGAGCAACACCTTCTAGGTCTTCAAGCAGCAACCAAATGAAACCATCAGGAGGTTGTTGACAGTAAGAGGTACCCAAAGATGAAGAGTGGGCAAGGCAAGCTAGAGCATTAGTGCATGAATTGGCTTTGTGAAACAGATGAGATTTCTGAAATCAATAGATTTATTATATGCCAGCACACAAACTTGCCAATGACACAAAGTACACTTTATTAGCATGGAAAAAGAAATTAACAAAATCGATACCAACAACTATATATTGACCTCTTAGATTACACCATCATTAACAATCACAACCATAAATTGTGTACCCTTTAATTAAAAAATTGAACAAAAATACTTCAACCATGCATAAAATAAATGAACAAAAAAGTGAATAAGAGTGATTGTTCTGAAATAGCCTTAATACAGAAAAAAGAATCTATCTAGGCAGTTGTAGGAAGATTAAAAATCCAAAAATTCAATTCAAACCCAAATCCTATTAAGCATCTCACACCATTTTATCACAACTAAATTAAAATCAGTGTGCCAAATACGAAGATGGATGGATAGATAGAAAAATGAAAAGAAAAAGAGAGAATTAACATAAAAAGGAATCAACATGATGAAAATGGCTTAGGAAAGACTCCCATAAGGAAAGCTTTTTCCCTTTTCTAACCTAATTCTAAGGCTCTATCTAAAGTCTACGCTTCATATCATGTAATGGGAGAAGATTGAAAAAACATGAAAATGTTGTTTTTTAGAGATATGCAAAATCACTAATTTTAGCTTTTATGTTCCTTCTACTACTGGTTTCAAAATGCTTTTTTTCCAAAAAATTTTAGCACTGAAACTTTTTGCAAACTATAAGAAATAAATATCTAAAATTTTGTGCATCTCCTTTTTTAAGATTTGTTCTTAGAGTACATTACATTGCATATCATAAATAATATGCAATACAAACAATAAAACAAATGACCAAGTTTTGATATAAGCTTTGTAATGAATATATATTTCAAAACATGAAAACCAGATCAAATTGATATTATATTATCTAGTAGGCCAGCTGATTATATAAAATAACTCATTAGATTTATAATGGTGCTTTGATTATAAAGAAGAGTAGAGGGAATCGATACATGTAATATTTGTATAGCATAGTATTGTAGAAACTTACTCTGCTAACATGAACTGATCAATATTCTTTACAGTGGAATATTGTAGTTCTTGAAACACATAAAGAAAATGTTGAATTGGTGACACTGACACAACCATATGGAAAGTTGGTTAAAAAAAAGAGACTCTAAAAAATTGATGATCACTACTTGCCATCACTACAGTATTATACTTATTCATGAAAGTTAGTCTTTTACCGATGTATCAAAACTCCTTATCAACACTAAACTCGTAGTGAATTATTGTCAGATGTTCTAATAGACCAAATAGGGAATAAAAAAACATTGTAAAAAGAATTGTTAGTATGAGAACTCGACATGAGTACTAAAGGAATAGGGATACAGAGACACCTCCATTTAAAACCAATGTGAGCCTCAATCAGCGGTAAATGTAACAAAATAGAAGTCAAGAAGAAAAAAAAATTTATCAGTAAGCTAGAACTTAGCAGGGCATTTCAAATTGAAGGAAATGGAAACAAAAGCAAAGATATCGATACCTACGTTAAAAAGTGTCAAAAACGCCGTAGAGATTGAACAATTGAAGAAGATTGGAGATGACATCTTCATATCGACTTTGCAACATGTACGGCCAGCTATGTAGTTGCAGTTGTTGTCAACAACAAATGAAAAGAGAGAGATAGGAATCAAATTCAAAAGTAAAAAATGGCACCACAATGAAAAACGAAACTTTACCTCATGAATTTCATGAAACGAAGAAGGAGATTTGTAGAGAAGATCCAAAAGCAGGTTGAGGAGACACGGAAAAAGAAGACTGGGGCTTGGGGAAATCGCTGGAAAGGAAGTGGCTGTAGTGGGGATGAAAAAATAAAGGGAAGGCAGTCCCAACAGTTTATATAACCTAACAAAGGCGACTTTCAAATTTATTTCAAATTAAGCGATAGATAATTACAGTGAAAAAGAAATTGATATGTTAAAAAAAAGAAGAATTTTGAATTTAAATTTAAATTGAAGTAGTTGTCAATTTTGTTTTAGGAAGATAGAGCCAAGCGTGCAGGAGTGGGGAAGCAGTATTAGGAGATAGGAGAAAATTAAGAGAAAATACTAATAATTAAGAATAACTCAAAAATAGGAGAAAATTACACATCATCGTAGAGTAAAATATATATATATATATATACACACACTATTGTTATCCTAAATTTTGGAAACATCCATTTAGCCCACTCAACTTGCCAAAAATGATATGCAATGTCCCTTCAATTGAGTAAACCTCACAAAGTGAGCAGTTTGTGACACTGGCCTTTGAAAAATCAAACCATAAAATAACTAATAATAAGTAATTTAGAAAAACAAGCATGTAGTCATCTTCTTCCTCTCTTTAACTTCAACTTCTCTCTCTTTTTGAAATTAAACCACGTCTGGAACATTCATCCATAACTTCAATAAAATCATCTGCTATTAGAAATTCAATGGCATATCTAATGATTAGATAGGAAAATTCATCCGCAACGTGAAATTCTCTTTCACTAAAATTCACATATATTGAAACTGTTTCTATTTGATCTACACACCAAAAGCCAATTTCAAAATTTCAGCCAGTGATAAATGCGGCTACCGCCAGGTTAATTCATCAGAACTGGGAAAATGATTATGATATAAATGGAGTATCTCGGTTGTTGCCGAATCTGAATCTAAAGCTGACCAACTTGAATTCAAAACTTTCAATGCAAAATCGTGAAATGAAAACAAGTGGGGGGACAATTTTTGTAACGAGTGATTGTTCCTTTTAGTCTTGAAGTTGGTTCAAGTGCGCTTATCTCAGATGTGAACGTGAATCAATCAAATGTGTGGGATTGATCGAAGACCATTACAATTTACATATCATTTTTAAAGGGTTGAGGAGGTTAGCTGGAGGTTTTAAACCCATCAGTTCTACCCCCACTTCTTCACTGCCAGGTCGAATTGCTCTGTGTTATCTTCCTCTTTTCATCAGTTAAATTCAGTAAAAATAAGTCGCTTTTGCAAAGAAAAACCTTCTGATAGAAGAGTGCAAAAGAAGAAATGGCCAAGTTGGGGCTCCAAGTATATTAAGAGACAAATAGTTTGATAAAACGGGTTGTGCCCGCGGATACCATACCCTTGCCATCCCTATGACCGCTTTGAAAAAATCCCTACGCGGGCTTTTTCCCCCTTTAAAAAAAGCAAACACTTCACTAGCTGGTTTCCTTTTCTTCTTCCATCCTTCTCTCTCTCTCACTCTCTTTCATGGGTTCCCTCACAGAATCCGATCTAATTTCTAAACTTGAATCATCTACCTCCACGCCCATCTTCTCCCTCTTCTCCGATTTCCTAATTCCCTTTGCTGACCTTAGAAATCCCAAGAAACCCAAACCCCAGAGCCAAACTCAAATCCAGACCCTCAAACGGTCTCTCGCAAAGCAGTTCCTCTCATTTCTCAATCGCTCCCTTTCTATCATACCAAAGCGCCTATCTGATCCTTCGAAATTAGAATCCCATGAAAGTAAGGCACCTCCGACGAAACTTGCTCTCGAACTCTTTGATACGTATCGACTCTGTATAGAATGTTTGGAATTGGTAGCTTCAGAGCTCTCATGTGAAGTCTACAAGATGAGTATGCAGAGGTTGAGGTTGATTTATTGTTTGGAGGCTTGGGGATTGTATAAGGAAGCAGAAAATGAGGGGTTTGGGGTTTTGGAGAGGCTCAAGGATTTGGGTATCGGAGAGACGAAGAGGAAGAAGAAAGGGAACTCCGAAGAGTTTCTACCGGGCATGGTGGAGATTAGGAATACTGAGTTTTCAAAGTTTTTGGTAGAGGTGGTGGTGGCCATCGTGAAGTGTGTCGCACTGGGGCAAAGCAAGGAAGGCAGCGATTATAGGAGAGTTCTTGCGCTGGTAGAGGAGGCTAAACAATGGTTCAGGTGTGTGGAATTTATCTTTCATATTGCGTGCGAGGAAAACAAAATTAGAAAAGACAATTTGATTTCGGAATTATATAATCTTGAGATATTGAGCAAAAGAGAAGCCAGTGTTGTCTAAATGCCCCTGGACTTGGCTTTAAGATTTTGTATTATTTGTGTTTTAAACAGTCCTGTTCGATTTAGTTCGAATATTAAGAAAATTGATATTATATGTCTATCTAAATATATTTTAGGGTGTTAGATGCGAATACATATGAGAAGTTGCACAGGGTGCTTGTGACGTACCTGGGCAAGAGCACTCTATTTTTGGTCGGCGAGGTAATCAATTACAATGGAGATTTAGTGCATGCGTTCTGTGAGATCTCATTGAAGGAGTATGCAGAGTCATCCTTGAAAGATCAAATTTACAAGGTAATAACTTTTAGACTCCTGGCAAGTTCATTGGCAAGAGGTTTTTGTCTCTTTTTCATTGGTGCTTTGGTTGCAGTTTGCCCGCCGGATATGTTCCACTTTGCTCTTGCTTCATGATGGCAAACAATCCCATATCATAGGTATATTAAAATGCGTCTTGGACTCCCTGGCCTCCACGTGCAAGGTAAATCAACAGATCTATCATGAAGACCCTAGATAAGTAACTCTGCTTCCTTATTGTTTGTGAACTATTGGCTGTGAACTGATTAACCTTTGCCGCAATTTGGCAATGTTTTCAATTTAACTACATGTTGTAAGAGAAAGTTCATGAAAATTTGAAAACAGTCATATGTTGTACATGCCAAAATGAATACCAAAATGTTGTAAGAGAAAGTTCATTAAAATTTGAAAGCAAGGTTGCATATTAATTAATTATAAGACCTGGATATTTGTGGCTTCTACATAATAGGAACTTGACACTCTATTGGAAATTGCAATATTAAGAACCGCAATAAATTCTTATTTATAGTCATTTTCCTTGCTAACAATGAGATTCTAACATAAAGTCGCTGTTTAAAGCTCTTACTTGGACTGTAGGGTTAGTGTTAGATGTTAGTATGTATTCTAAAGTTAAGTTGTAAGCTGCAGGTGTCTATTGTTTTTTAATTTTATTCTATAGAATCCAAGTGTCAAACTTCATACTCATTCATGGCACTATCTTAGCATTCTTATCCTTGATTTGTATTTTAGTGGAGATTGAATAACTGAAGCACCTATATTCAAAACATCTAAGGATAAGGATGAACTGGTGCCTTTCCCTTCAAGTAGCTGCTGCTGTGTTTTTTTGGCCTTGTAAACATTTTTTGTTCTTGGGAAAGATGTTCATTATTACATTATACTTACTTTGTTCCTTGCTGTGTTTAGAACTAAACTCAAATTTCTCACATGATTAACATTTTTTTAGACTTCTCCTGAGTTAAATATTTAAAAACACCTCATAGATCGTACTTCACACCTAGGTAGTATACTTCTTAGTTAAGATCGAAGTACTGAAGCAACAATATTACATTCAGGGGTGAGGAAATGCTGGTGCCTTGCCCTTCAAGTGACTGCTGCTACATATTTCGACCATTTAAACATTCTTTTTTCTTTTGTTCTTGGTAAAGATGAGTAGCTTTTTATCACAACATTATAATTTCACCTTGCTCCTTGCTGCATCTAGAAGTAAGAGTTCTTGTCTGTTAAAATATTCAAACAGACCTCACAAAAAACTTCTTTCTTTAGACTTTGACGATGCTCTTGTGGAGCTGATCCACGAGCAAACTTTGGTTAAATAATTGTGAAAGATCAAACAGAAAATTTCTTATTTTTGACCCTAACGATTTGCTCTTTTGGAGTTATTCCAATAGCAAGCGCTAGCTCTGATTGAACAAAACTTTTTTGCAGGTTAAAGAGCAAAATGAGGGAATAGACTTTGTTCAACTAGTCTCTTATTGTGCCAATAAGTGTCATACAGATAGCTCAATTCTTTGTAGCAGTACAGCTGAATATTTAAATGCATTGGCTGTTGATTTTTCTGAGGTATCATCTATGAATCATTTGCATATGCATTTTTTGAATCTTTTTTATATATGTATAGTTAATTAAATGAAGAAACCTATGTGCTTTATTTTAAACCAATTTTGTTTGGCAGGCAATGGAACCATTGGATATGATTCTCAGGCTTTATGCCATTGGGTTGACCTTTACTGATTGTATTGTCAAGTCCAGAAGTGGTGATTTCACATCCTCTAGAAGTGCAAGGGATGAGCTGGCATCTAGTATTTTGCTTTCTGATGGAGTTACACTAGGCAATTTAGCACCTCTGCTTGGTTCATTACGAAGTTACTTTTTTGATGGATGCAAAGACAACCGTGTGTCATGCGGGGCTGATTACAAAGATTCTGGCTGTCTGTTATGTTCAGAGTCAGAACCTAATAGTGAAACCCCATTGGCTTGCATGCAGAAGAGTAAAAGGGTTTATTTGCCGGTATATTTTGATGCATTGAAGTTCTTGTGTCAGCCCCTCTCTGAACTAGTAAACTCAGAGAAAAAACAAATTATTGCTGAAAATGGTGTTGCTTCTACTTCTACCTTATTATTTAGCATCCAAGAACTGTTTGATCAGTATTTTGATGTTTTCTTGTTTTTTCAGAGGTAAATTGACTATAATGTTTCATTGTTTCTTAGTTTACCCATGACTAATATAGCTTCTGCTGCTTATCTATCATGTGAATTTTAGTGCTGTGCTTTTATGTATTTATTTACTTTCTAATTTGCTGAATGCCATATAAATGTGATTATGTTTTTTGGGTTTGTTTCCTGTCTGGAGTGCACATAATGTCCATGCATCAGATCCTGAAGTCTGAAGCAATACATATTGACATGTGATATAAACAAAATTTGGAAGTGCATTTACTGCTTAATTCTGAGGGTTATGAAATACCTTAATAAAATAAGTTTTTTGTTTTCTTGTTTGCTTTTTTGGTATAAATACTTGATAGGTTTGTCCCAGAAAGTGACTTCTGAGTTGTAATTCAGTCTTTCTGAACTATAATTCATAGGTGCAATGAGTTTGTTTTCAGGCTTATGTTTGTGGCTGGAAATTGATACATATTATTAACCTATGCTATCGAGCATTTTTTGACATTTCGTTTACATCTGTGCAGCACAGCATCTGAAAAGGAGGGGGGTGAATTCGTTGAAAACAAGATGATTCTTAGTATAGCTGTTGCTTCATTCACTCTATCCATCAGGACAGAGGTTCAATTACAGGTTTGCCTGTCTTGGTCTATTATTTTATAGAGTCCAAAGTAAAGTTATGCACTTGGCTTAAAATTAGTTAATTGATGCGATTTTTTTCTTTTCTTTCTTTCTTTTTTTTTTTTTTTTCTTTTTTCCAGAAAAGCATTCATCTAATGAAGCATATTATTGCCAGTGAATGGGTTCAGCACCAGGGGCTTAAATATATACTTTCCTCTCTTTACAATCTCGGTATACATTTGTACAGAAACAATAAAATAAATGAGGTACTCTTTTCATTTGAAATAAAAAAAGTTATCAAAAGATGTGGTTTTTGGACTTCTCATACCAAATGTGATTCTTTTCCATGTCGTAATTGTTAATATTTTTTTTCCCGGATCATAGTTTTAGTTGTAACTGCACAATTTGTCGTGAAATGCTCAAGATCTGAATCTAATTTTAACATTCTTTGTGAAGAACATTTAGGATGGACAATATGATCATATTAGCTTCCTTTGATTATAAAAATGAAGTATTTGAAAGCTGTGCTTAGAGAGCCATAAGAAATAGATCTATGATGCTTCTAATATTGCAATTTCAAAAGATGGCTTCATTGCCTGCCCAGATGCTGTGTTTTTGTGTGACAATAGAGCATCAAATCTATCATCCTGAAAGACTTAGATCTATGTAATTGCTAAGTGCAGACGAGTCTCTTTTGGATATCTTGTTTAAGTCATGACTTGGCAAGAGATATAGTCAACGCATCAAGTGAGTGGCGACAAATGTTTAAACAGATGCTGCTTAGCTGTAATGCGAGTGATTAGTTTAATGGAGATGGATATCAAGAGGATGTGGATTTGAGGTGTCCACTAGGATATTATTTTAACTATCATCAGTAGGAGGAAGGTTTCCCCCCCCCCCCCCCCCCCCCCCCTCCCCTTCAGTTATGTACAATTTTTGACATCACACTTGTACTGACGGCCTCTATCACTGTTGTAAAATAATAATGTTCTGTTTAATGCTTTTGCAATAAAGCCTTTCTTTTCGTATTTTATATTTTTCAGGCTTCAAAGGCATTAAAGTTATCTTGCAGAGCATCCTGGACTTGCGCTGTGCTTCTTTGTCAAAATTTCACAAACAAGTCTAATGGGCTAACCAGTGATGTTACAGAAAATCTTATTCTAGATTTTGTTACCGAAACTTGTACAAGGAATGCTTTTGTTTTGGATGTGTATGTCCGCTCTCAGTGTAACAGTCTCAAACTGAAAAAGATACTTGTGAGAAGTCTTGAGAACTGGTCCACTGCTGAGGATTTATTTAGAAGGCTTCCTGGTCCTACGCAACTGGTGAAGCAGTGGGTGAAGGTAGCACTAAACATCTTCAACTGCCTTCCAAAACAATTTGTTGTTTTGTAGTGATTGTTAAATTTATTTGCAGATAGAATGCAAAAGGCATAATAACTTGGATGTGGATGATAAAGTTCCAACCTTGTATCATTTGTTGATATCTTCTCTGAAATTGTCGAAGAGGACAATCAGCAAAATTTTGCAGCAGGTTTTGGCCTCTTCTCAGGGTTTTTCTCTTTATGTTGTTCTTTTCGACTTCTTTTTCTTTGCAAATACCTGGATGAATTTTCCTTTTTGTTGTCATGGTCGCTTTTATTCTTTGTTTATTTTGCCCAACTTTTGTTTGTCAAACTGTTATAGGAGCTTCTTGCTTATGAGGAAATGGAAAATATGTTCCCAGAATTGTGCCGGAGAATGCAAATTGAAATAATAGATATCCTTCTGCGAGATGCATATGTTACTATCGATTGTCACTTAGAGAGATCAAGATTTTTACTAAAGAAAGGACGGGCATTGAGGGCCTCTGGGTTTGAAGGTTTGGGAGACTGCATGCGGTGTTTGTCAGAAGTAATATCTACAATTGTGAGTTTATTCAGGACTTTTGAAGTTTCTTTGTGAAATCTTTTGCTTGTCTCTGGAAACAGCCAAACCCTTTACTCTCCAGAGTTGAAAAGGTATTTTTGTCTTACTTGAGATGGTCCTTGAAACAGAATGGTGAAAACTGTAGTGGAGGAATTCCAACTTGTCAACAATTGGCTGTGGCATATGGCTTACGTGCATTGTGTACCCAAGAAAATGATCCAAACTCAAAGGTGTTGATTAAAAGGCTAGTCTCTGTGATTGAACACTTAATGTTCAAGGTTCTTGTGCCATTACTTACATATTTATATGAGAATGAAAATGAATAACAAAGTGTTTCCTATTTTATTTGTTGTTTTCTGCAAGCAGCAAGTTCTTCAAGACCTTAAAGCTTCCGTAAATTTATGGTTGAGCATTCCAAATTCAGATGATGGCTGTATACTGGAAAGTTCTGTGTCATTGCTGTATAATATAGTTGATTTATTGGCACTAAAGGTAAAGTTGTCATCTAGTTGTGTTATCTTGGCCATCAGCAGTAACATTGTTATATATAGCTCATTTCTTCATTACGCTATCTATTCAGGGTTCCAAAGAATTCTATCATGAAATATACAAAGTGATGAGTAGCGTATATAAAAGAAAAAATTTGCCGGTGGAGAAGTTCTTATCCATCTTGTGGGAGAGTAGAAGGCTTAGTCACGCACTATGTATTCCACCTGTATGTGACGAATTACTGAATAACTTGTCAAACGATTTTGGTGAACAAATCAAGTCCGCTTATTTTTGGATGCACTGTTTAAATGTATCCCTGCCTTCATTGGTTGTGTTTCAACAAAACTTTTCATATTTATTTACAAATATTCCATCTGGCTCTTGTGATCATGGAAATTCTTTTCCATCAGACATCGGAGTTGATGATGTTAAACGTGCCGCTTCTGAACTCATCTCAAAGGTAACATTTTTCCTAGACCACACCTTGGTTCTTTTATTAATATATTAAATCCTATATTTGGTGTAAAATGATTGCTCCATCTCTATTGTTTTAGGCACCCTTGACCAGCGATGCTGTCTTCTTTGCTGGATGCCTTTACTATGATTTGAGTGAAAAACTCATTGCAACTGGATATCTATTTGAGGTAACCTGCACGCTCTTCATTTCTTTTTCTTCTCTTCTCTTTTCTATTTTAAAAAAATTGGATTTCTTTTTCTTTGAGGAATATACTCATTAAATTTGGACAATTTGTGTAATATTTATTTTGCTGACCTTTTTTTTACTGATGACCCTATTAGCTTTTTCGAGTACTTAGTATATATTCATGGACTAAGCGTATGTATACATAGAGGATGAACTTGGTGTATATGAATATCCTCAAGTTTGGAACTCTACTTGGACTAGTTGAAATACAAAATCAAATTGGAGGTTTTGTAGCAAGAGGATCATGAAAGAGATGCCCTATCGACATATTGTCATAAAACAATTAAATTTTACCATATATAAATATTGTTCATGCAGTTGACTACCATTGAATATTGTTTAACCTATGAGGAATTAACCTTTTATTAAGTTCCTTTTTTATGGGAAACTCAGTGTGACTATTGATGTTTGGCGGATTTTTCTAAGGCGCAAAAGAACTCTGAAATGGAGAGAAGACTTAACTCAACTAATAAGTAACTTTTAGTGCAGATCCTTTTCCTTTACGGTGGAACAAGGATTTAGTAGCAGTGTAGCACTAGTCCTTTCTATTTTGGAAAAGGTTGGCTATATATAAGCATTGTTTCCTAGTTTGGATTTGTTTTATTACTATTATCAGAAGTTCTTGAAGCGTCTTGAAAAAAACAACCATTTCTAACACATTTCCAACTTCTGTTTGTACAATATATGTCATCTGATAGAGTTTTTTACAATCATCTTCACAGCAGGCCAAATTGTATCATCAGTCTAACTATGTTTCTTTTGTTCTTGCTCTTGAAATTGAACGACAGTTTTCATTTGATGAATCTGCATGTCATTAGGGTACAGTGCAAGACTATATTTTTGTGATGTAGAACAGTATAACTGGTTGATGCCTTGTTTACTTTGATAGGTCTTCAAGTATTTCCATTGCTCTTGCTCAGTATTATGTGTGTGATGTGTACATGGTTTTCAATATCACGGATATGACATGTTATGCCTTTTGCTTTATCTTAATGTATACACGTGTATTTCTGCTAGCATTAGATATCTGAATTTCCAATTAAGTCTATCCTCTACAGGCTCTTTCTTGTGCAAAAGAAGCCCATCGACTACGTACTAAACTCTTTCAAGAGAAATTTACATATTCTGTTAAGCAACAAACTGATCAGCACATTGGAAGTGGGGATCATATAGAAAAGCATAAATATAGCACTCACAAGCTACGGGTGAATAAATCAGTTGCTCGTGAACTATGGTGCTCTGATGGAAATTCCTTTGATGGAGAAGTCTGTTATCTTAGTCCATGGAAAGTACTTCAGTGTTACCTTGAAAGCACTCTGCAGGTTGTGTTATTTTTGACTAGTGAGCTTCTGATCTAGACATTTCATGTGTACTCATCATTCTATATAGCTTATCAGTTTTTGTCTGTTCATGCATATACAGGTGGGGACTATTCATGAAATAATTGGCAACGGAGGCGAGGCCGAAACTTTTTTAATTTGGGGAAAAGATATATCCTGCCAACAAAACTTGTCACCGTTCATAGTTGCCTTCTCTACTGTGTTAGGTATAATATCCAGTTTTCCGGAGCCTGTGTTCATAATTGATTAGTTGGTTTGAAATGATTTGGTTATTAGCTGACTTATGCCATTTGTTAGGAAAACTGTATCGTAAGAAAAGGTCCTGGGATCTATCAGAAAAGGAACTTCAAAATGCCAAAGAGACACTGGACAGCATTACCGCTTTTTCTTGCCTAAAGTGTGGATTGATGCTGAAAGTCAATGTTGATATGCAACTTGGGGATTTATACCGAAACCGTATTTTTCATGAAACAAGGAATGATTCAGTCCAGAGGTTATCTCTTGCTGAAAGTTTGTATAAATCATCCCTTTACAAACTGAATTCTGAATGGAGAAACTCTGTAAGTTGTCTTCAAGAAGTTGAAGATGGACTAATTAATGAATGTGCTTGTTCTGCCTCAACTCAGCCTGATATGATTTCTATAAGGCCCGAGGAAAATGCAAAGATGAAAGAGAGAAAAAGTAGACAGATTAAGAATGCTAAAAGATGTTTATTAAAGGAGCAATCTTCGATAACTGAGCATAACACGAGATTAACTCGTTCTAGATATCGTTCTTCTCAAAACCAAAATGTAAATTGTTGTGATAAGGTTCAACTTGGGCTCTCAAAATATTTGAATGGTAACCATGAGTATGATTCTACTGATACTATCAGCAGAAGGAAGTCTGTCTCAGAAATGCAAAGCAAGAAAGTCAATCTTGGGCATGGAGTTGCATGTATTTGCAACAAAATGAAGTGCTGGTTTTGTCTTGCTGGGGAAGTGAAAGAGTCTGGATCACTAATCAGTTTCATAAGTTTGAAATGGGAGCTTCTCAGAAGACAGCTGTGCCTGAGGGTTTTAAGTGGTAGAGGTATTGCTGCAATTGCATCTTATAATTGCTGTACATGTTGCATTCCCATCCTATCCTTGGAAATCTTTTTCTTGGCTAGGTCTTGAAAATAGTAATTAATGACACCCTTTATTAAAAGTTATATAATTTTACATTTCCAATTCGACTAACTTGTTAGGTCTTTTTCTATCAGTGATTCTGCTGATATTGAACAAAACAACTAGGCATAGTAAAATAAAGTAACTGAACTGATAGGGTTTGAAGTTTCAACATCTCAAGTTTGAATAAAAATTAGCAATTATTTTGTATGTATACTTGCACCTTAGCTTCCATTTTAATTCCATTCAATATTTTATGATCTGATTTTCAGGGAAATGTCTCGGTTTTAATGGTCAAATCCATGATGCACATGAAACTATTATCCAAAGCATCTCTGTTTTAGTCAGCCGAAACCCATTCACTCAAACTGATTCTTCTGTTTCATTCACCTTTTTGCTTGATTTGGTTGGGAGGGAGTTCTCCGAGGATGTATTCGCCATTGAGCGTGCAGCTTTACTTTACAACATATGCTGGTTCTCTTTAAAGAATTACCAATCCAAAGAGAGCAGGTATTCTGTCAAGCATTAACATGCCTATTAAATCTAGTATGGGTGCTTGTCTTTTATTGAATACAAATCTAGTTCTCTTGTGGATTATATGTGTAACCATAACTGAAACTAATGTCTAACAGTGAGCAAAGATATTTATAGCAATAATTGAATCACGTAAGAACTGACTTTGTTGGGTTTAATGATTTGTTCTCACCAGGACCATCTGCTGTGATCTTTCCAATGTTCAACTGCAAAATGTAGTTCCTTGGTTGATGTTAGCTTTTGTTCTTTCCCGTGAAGTTCCTGTACTTTTTCAGAAGGTTAAAATTTTCTTGCTTTCGTATGGTACTATCTTTGTCATTAATTAGTTCTAGTATTGTCTTGATGCTTATTTATTGATGAGTAATACTGGCTTCGACTTATAAGTTGCTAGGAGCCAACTAGCCATTCTTCTCTCAATACTACTAATTTTTTCTGCTATATATACATCTGATTATAAATGCTTTCCAAAGAATTGTTGGTGACTTTAGGCGGTGCGCTTTGCTGAAAATGTAATGTGTTTCAATCCACTTGATATTTCAATTCTTGTACCTTGGAAGTTTTTACTTTTTATTGATTTGTCATACAATTCATCTATAGGTTTATTGTTGTTTGTTGTTTGTTTTAACTTCATAGTCCAGTTCTTGTTAGGACTTAGGAGGATAAACAGTTTTCTATTGTTTTCGTAGAAATTTAAACTAAACAGATTAACTGGAATTTGCTCAAAAATAAATCCATTTCATTGGATTCGTAGGGCTTGGTCTGGTACTTTTCTATACAATAAGATTGTTTATATCTTGAGAGTGTAGGTGACTGGTAAATGATTATGGCATTGGTTTCAAGGTTTAAATAAGTTGAGTCAAAACTTATTAGCGATCTGTTATCTCCAATCTTGCTAAATTCTTCGAGAAAAGAGTCAACTGAAATTGATGATATGGATGTGCATTAGTGTGCAGCATGTTATGAATACATTGAGTGATAATTGCTCCTCCCAAAAGGTTCATCAAGTCTGGATCTGGAAAATGATGAGGTTGAATTGTTTAGCTGGACCTATTGGGTGCTTTAAACATAGCTTTACTTCTTAATTGTAGTATATCAAAGTATCCCCTTAAACAACTATGATGTAGAAGCATTTTTCTTAATAGATTATGAATTAGATCTTGTTGCATTTTTACCTCAAAGATACTTGTGTAAATGTTGTGTTCGATATGAGGTTGGGGATGCTGATACAGCTGCTGCATTCAGTGTTGACTTTTTGTTTTTTGAAAATGAGCAGAGCTGTTGATCTTTTTCATGTAGATCTGATTGTGCAAATTGTAGACCTTAATGAATATGTCTCAACTGAGTATAGATTTATTTCTTGCTTTCTCTAACCTGTCATTTGGAAATAATTGATATTTTCTTTAATTATTAAATGAACAGGTTTCCAGATTACTTTCTGTTATTTATATTCTTTCTTCATCAAGTGAGCTTTTTTGTCTACCATCTCACTGCAAAGTGCTCTCCGAAGGCCACTGGGCTTCATATTTTCATCAAGCTTCCCTTGGAACGCATCTTACATACCAGTTCTTTTCAAGTGTCACTGGAAAATGTAAATCTGAGCACCTTATGGTTGATCAGGTATATTTTGTTGTTGTTGTTTCACCCTCTTCTTTAGTCGGGTGCTCTATAAAGTAAACAGTAATTCTTTGTAGATCTTTCTGGGTGACAGATAATTAACATAGATCTCTGGTTTCTTTTTGATTGTTTTTTGGTTCATAAATTTGAGATGTTATTGCTCCTTTCTTTGTGGTCTTTGAAAAGAATAGAAGCTGGTGTAGCTCAATATGGTTGCTTTGCTGTCTAGTAATGGGGAAACATTGTGAGAGAGTTGAGAACAGGGTTCAAGGTGCTTGTGTAGGATAAATTGTTCCCTTTTTGATTGTTCTCCACCAATATATCCAACCCTATCTAACAGATGAGGGTGGAGGGAAGGTAAAAAAAGTGTAGGTTATCAACAAAACTCAGTATGCTTCTCTAAAAAGAGCCTCATTTTTTTTTTTCTATTTCTGGGTTATGTTCATGCATTCCTCAGAGATGGAAATTACCAAATCGTTAAAAGGAATTCTGGAGCCTATTCTTTTATATTATCATGTGAAGTAAATTATATCTTCATGGTGAACATTGCTTTTAATATTAACAGCACACTGTTCTTTCATATTTTAATTTGAAGGTTCTACTTTCAGGGCTCACGGTTGACCAGCTCAACATTGAAAGGAGCCGAATCATGCAGCTTGCCAAGGTTTCAGCTGCCACATTTTCATACTCTTGAGTTTCGATGATGCAAAACACATTCACATTTTCTTTTTGGTTTGGGATGCAGGCTTGCACCCACATCTGTTGGAGATCTGGAACAATTTGTGACAGAATTTTTCTCCAATATTCCCTGCACCACAATCATATGCATAAGTTTGATTGGAAGTCCCTGTGCAGCTTTACTACAAGAACTACTGGCATATCCTTCACATGTTCATGCATGGATGCTGTTATCACGTTTGAATTTTAAGAGCTCACCTCTTGTGATGCTTCTGCCACTGGATATAATTCCAGAAGGTACTTTGCTAAGACATTAATACAGTTGCAATTACAATAATTATATACCCACTTTATACTTTTATAAATAAATTGTCATGCTCATCAATTTACAAAAATTGTCAGAAGTTTCAGATGAAGAGGCTGCTAACTGTGGCTCTGGAGAATTTCCAGAGGGCAATGTGTTGGGTAAACATTGGCACTGCCCTTGGAATTTTGCTGTCGTTGATGAAGTTGCTCCTATGTTTAAATTTATACTGGAGGAGAATTACTCATCTTCATCGATTTCTCCTTTAGAGGACACAAAAGAAAACCGAACTTTATGGTGGATGAGGAGAAAGACTCTGGATTCTCAACTTGGTTATTTGCTGAGGTGGTTGTCTTGGCTGAACATGACTTAGTTAATGTTTAATATGATGCTCGGTTCTTACATACCTCCTATTTTTTTTTTCATTTTTGTATGAGTTGCATAAGTGCATGCAATGATGATCGATAGCATGCTACTTTTAACCATGTGATCATCCCTTCGTATTTCAAGCCTTCATGTCTGGCTCAGAATAATTAAGTTCTTGCTAAAATTTAATATTCTCTTTATTTGTTCTGCTTGTATTCATTGCTTCTGTAGCAGGTTAAATATGACATATTGATCCTTTTATGTATCTTCATTGCTTTGAGATTCCTGGTTTCTGAGATCTGATATGCTTGGTGCTTAAAAGATGTCATCCCTTCATGATCCAGGAAATTAGAAGATTTGTGGTTTGGTCCTTGGAGGTATGTACTCCTGGGAGAATTATCCAACTGTAAGCATCTAGATTCTGTACAGAAGAAGTTGATGAGCAATCTGAAATCTAAATTTAAACTGGACTTAAGTGAAAGTATTCTCAAGGTTATTCTTGGAGGAGGAAAGTATGTATCAGATGGTGAAGCAATTATTTCTGACTTATTATTGTCAAGAAAAGATTGCTTCATTGGTAAAGGTGCATATTGTGAAGAAGAGAAGTGTGAGACATTAGGTAAGAAGGCTGGCGTTCAAAAACATTCGGACTTGGCCATCCAAATGATATACGAAGCTGTGAATGAACTTGAAGAGGACTTTGTAAATAGAGAACCTGTAATTCTGGTGCTGGATTCTGAGGTGCAGGTAAGAGTCTCTTGGTTTTTCTTTTCTGCCCTTCATCATATTTCAAACTTCCAACTATTTTGCTTCATATTTTGAGACTTAACTGTATTGGTTCAATTACTCAATATTTGATCTGATTCAGTGTAATGTTGTAGTTCTTATGATTAGCAGTGGATAGAGGCTGGAGTTGGTTTAGTGGTTTTTTTCCGAAACAAATAAATAAATAAATAAAAGAAATTAATCTTAGCATGGTGGACAAGCTTTAAAGTAGACAAAACTCTGTTCTCAGTTGGTGGATTCTCAAATCTTCTGTCCTAAACAAACTTAATTATTAATCAGATTCTCACTCGGGATAGTTGGATTCTCAATGGTTAAGTTTGTTTAGCAAGGGGGGATACTAAACAAACTTCGGCTAATAAAGGGAAATGGTGGTTCTGAATTTTAGTGTTTCCTGAGAAGCTTCTCACTCAGAATCTTCTGCATGTTTTTTGGAAAGGCAGAATTAGATTTGGCATTCATTTTCCTCCCGATAATTTAGTTTCATCTGAGCTGACAGAACCAAATCTATATTTAGATGATTCCATGGGAGAATTTGCCTGTACTCAGAAAGCAGGAGATCTATCGGATGCCTTCCGTTGGCAGCATCTTCCTGACACTTGATAGAAGCTGCAAACATCAAGATCAAGTTGGAAGCATAGTTGCTGCCTTCCCTCTCATAGATCCCCTAGATGCATTCTACTTATTAAATCCAAGTGGTGATCTAAGCAGCACACAAGTTGAGTTCGAGAACTGGTTCAGAGATCAAAACCTTGAGGTAAGTTATCATTTTTCACCCTTATGGGTAGGAACAAGATAACAGAAAAATTGTGATGCACATATTACAGTAGTTGTCTCTTTCCATAGTGACATCTTCAACAAGAGGATTAGCTCACATTTTCTTCTTTCTTTTGAAATACTGGAGGTCGTTGTATGGGATTGAACTGTTTTCACACATTTAATCCCCTGATCTTTTATTTTTATATATTGAGTGCTTGATCATTTATAAACCTACATGTTGAATTGCTAAAAAGATTACTTTGAGCCTTTAATGAAAGTGTAAATGTGTAGGTTTACGATCAAGGGCATAAGGTGTAGGTTCATAAATGATTAAGGCCTCCATGCGTGAAAATTAAAGATGAGGAAAGGATTCAATGTGTAAAAGACTGCAAACTTTGGGGACCTCAGGATGCTATGAATTTCTTTATAATAGGTATATGTGATGCTAGATCACTTAATGTGTTCCTTCAAATGATATTTGGCTAACTATTGATGCAGGGGAAAGCTGGATCTGCTCCCACAGCTGAAGAACTGTCTTTAGCCTTGAAAAGCCACGACCTCTTCTTATATTTTGGCCATGGAAGTGGTATGCATGATAAAGTTTGCTAAAATACAGTGGTTTTCTTTTCATATAAATCATATTGTTTAATATGCAGTCCGACTTTTCATTTTGATAATCCCTTTCAGATGGTATTGAACATGTAAGTGTATACATCTGTTCTTACAGGAGCACAATACATTCCGCAGCAACAAATCCAGAAACTGGAAAATTGTGCTGCTACTCTTCTAATGGGATGTAGTAGTGGTGCCCTGACATTAAATGGAAGTTACATTCCACAAGGTACCCCCCTTTCCTATCTTCTTGCTGGTTCTCCAATCATAGTTGCAAATCTTTGGGATGTTACGGACAAGGATATTGATCGGTTCGGGAAGGCAATGGTTGATGCCTGGTTAAAGGAAAGATCTTGTGCTTCCATAGAATGTGCTCAATGCAATTCACTGGCAAAAGAATTTGAGGCCATGAACTTGAGGGACCGGAAAGTTACCACCAAGAAGAAAGTTCAAAAGAAAGAACCTGAATTTTTTGCTGGTGATTCCTCGAAGAATTTCTGTAATCACAAACCAAAAATTGGATCATTCATGAGTCAAGCCCGTGAAGCTTGCAGACTTCGCTATTTGATTGGAGCTTCTCCGGTGTGCTATGGAGTTCCCACAGGCATAAGAAGGAAGAAGGATGTGTAGTATTATTTGGATCCTAAAAATTTGGCTTGGATTTGATCCCTTTAGGTGGCTGAATCCAACATAATGCATCAACAGCTCTACTGCTTCAGAATATTGATCATTAAGTTTTGATCTTCCACATTAGTTTAACGTGCTTAGGCTGCAAAATAGTTATGATTGTCGTTGGCATTTCCTATGCTAAATGTAAATTTTATTTTTTACATTATTTGGATTCTAACGAAACTCGTCATAATGTACATAGACATTGTAATTCCAACTCCGGAACACAATCAATTCGGATGATGAAGAGATTTATCAGTTAGTTCTCAATGACTTTCATGTACAAATTCTTGTTTTTCTTTAAGTGGGGAAGGAGATATGAAGTTTGCATTCAGTTATTCAACATTAGCAATTTAATTAGGGGTGTAAATGGGATGAGGATTCTCTTCCTGTTGGAGATCTGTCGTGATGGTGATGTAGAACTCTCCATAATTTTATCTCCCCGAATGACTACCATTGATGGGATGAGGATACACTTTTTGTCCTGTGGAATTACTGTCTCCAAAATTTTCATTTTATTTCGTTTATTATTCTTTAAATATTAATATTAATTTTATATTTAATTAGTCTAACTATAATTCTAGTTAAAAAAGTTTAAACATCATGAGTATTAAATTTAACTATTTGAATATTATGATTTTCTTGAATTAATTAGATGCATTTGTCTATCGTATTCTGATTTATAAACAAAAACAGGAATGTAAATTTCCCAAAATACACGGGACGAGGGAACCATTCCCCGAATTATTTAGATTATCTATAATTTTCTCTTCGTAATTTTATCATGTGCAATTGTCTTTCCATCTCAAGCCCTGAAAACTTGACACATTCATAATCTGGAATTTATACATTTTGAAAGAACTAATGCCCAATCCTTTACTTAGAGCTAAAATGAACAACCTAGAATAAATATTATCATCTTTCAGTAAAAGAATGTCTCAACATAATATAAATTTTATCCATGTTGAATGTTGAACAATATAAACAAATCAAGATAAAAAGAAAATACAATTCAATTGCGATGATTGAAGAAAAAAGGAAAATACATGTTTTACATACATGTTTACAGAGGTTATTTGCAAATGTCTAAAATACACAGAAGAAAGAAAGATAGGAGGCAATTGGGAAACTAAATCTATGATATTGTATAACAGGAATTAAAAAAACAAAAAAAAAAAATGTCAGCCCATTCCTTCCCATTTCAATTTCCCCCCGCCAATCTATCACAGAACAGAAACCATGCAATATAAATATGCCAATACAGAAGGAATTTTAGAAGTTAAAATTCCTCTATGTTTTCTTTTTTATCCAAGAAATGTTTTTTCCTTCCTAAAAACTATGTACCTACCGAGTGTTTTTGTCCTGAAGAACCATTTGGAGATCATCTCTGACCTCCACTAGCTTGTTCTCTATGCCTGCGCCTCCTTCCCGATCGTCCCAAAAGCACCCTGCCATGATGGCTGCGAAGGCGGCTTACAAGCGATAACCCGCCATCATGATTATCATTGTCACTGATTTCATCATCTGAAGAATTCAAACCATCAACAGAAGTGTGGATGCCAACCGTACTCTCATCTGCTGCCCAGTGGTTGGACCTCTCAGGCTGCCTCAGCCGTCTACCGAGACCATCTCCAGAAGGCCCAAATGCATGCAACAGCAGGAACACATTTACAAGGTTTCGATCAAACCCCACATCCAAACCTCCATTCCTCTCTGCAGCATCTGCATCAAGACCTCCATGTTCTTCATCTGAATCAAAACCATAGTGATTCCCTTCTATTACATAATCACCGAAAACCATTGCCCCAGGCATTGTAGACCTTATTGTACTAATTACATCATCATGTTCACGCTCCCTCTCAAGCCTTCGCCATTTCTGCTCAAGAACTGGGTCAACTTCGCGTGGCCTTGCAGAGGGGTGGGCTGCCCTCATGTGCTTCCTTAGCTCCCTGTAAGTTCCAACATATGAGCAGTCATCCTGCATGCAGCTTCTCTTTTTGGAATTTAGATATTCCCGTGCAGGATCCACCACTGTCCAACCTTTCACCTGGCCTCTGCAAAGGGGACACGCAAGCTCTGTGACTTCACACTTGTCCACAGGCCAACCAGAATCTGATACCAGAATTGGGTTATCAGATGTACCAGTTGGAGAGCTAGCTTTAGCGTAAGCCTTTTTGTACTGGTCTAGGCAATTAGAATACCGGAAGCTAGTTCCACACATGTACGGGCGACAGCCCTTGTCATGAGAGGAACAGAGTAGAAGAACAGCATTGTGTGGACACTCCATGCACACAGAACAAGTTACATCTTCCCACTCATTCTTGTCCAGTCCATTTGAGGATTTTTGCCTGTGGAAGTTCTCTGAAACATCTTGGTTACAAGACGGCAATGGATATGGAGCTAGTCTGCACTGTCGGCTACGGCGCCCCTTGCTACCTTTTGCCATTTCAACTAATCCTGCAAACACATACTTGAATTCATTAGTCGCTTCTAAATACATTGGTAAAATATAAAAGCATCGGACAAAAAACTTGAAAAGCTAACCACAATGACAGACCACTGATTTAAGACTTAAGCCATAGTTAGACAACTATACCAGCTGTGTGAGCTGAAAACTCCATCTTCAAAACTTACATATCTGATAATTTTAGTACTCAAAATTCGAAAAATGGAGAGCAACTAAAACTGCATTCTCATTTCCTGTTAACCATGAAATGAGAACACCAACGCAAAAAAAAAAAAAAAAAAAACATAACTACATAAGTTACATAAACATAACCCTTACAAAACTTCTGCATCATAAGGGGACCCCAGTCCACTATATTGCACATCTAATAAGATTCAAGCTTCACATTTCACCTTTTACATTTAGCAACAAAATTCCCCCTCTGCCAGCAACAGATTATAGGGAAAAAAATAAAAAGAAAAAAGAAAAAAGTGGGCAATGAAGTTTGAGGATTAATTATTATGTTCAAGTTGGTGCAAATCACTTTTCAATCCAGAAAATACAATCAACAAATGTAAGCTCAGTCAGGAAACTAAGTCAATGCTCTCTTACCTCCATGAGTGGATGGGAAAAAATAAATGCTTTATCATTATTGATGTGCTAAAAAACAACATATCAGATATTCACAAATGTACATACAAAAGAGCAAACTGAACGTCTAAATCAAAATTCTGCAGCTAATAGTCCTCTAAGCCAACTTTTTTGAGAGCAAAAGACCACAATCTGAACCATTAACTCAGTCAAACTAAGAAAAAGTGAACCTAAGAAACATAGGAGCACTCAGTAAGCTCATTAATAGCCTATACTAACTCACCCAACTATGAAAAGTGGCAAGAAGACTTCTAAATGCCCATATATGGATAGCAATAAGGTCATCCACAATAGTCAACTGTACACCTTCCATGACATTCAGGCATCTTTGCCCCGACTTGATCAATGCCTCCAAACAACAACGCCGCCCAAGGTGTATAGCACTTCGCTGCTATATCTGAATGCAAATTCTGTTTCTTTTTTTTCTTTTTTTTTTTCAGGAAATAGACAACTATGACAGCAAGAGCAACATCATAAGGACATGCACAATTCCACATCTGTTGCTTGAATGAGGCATATAAACTCAAGTTAAGCCCTAATAATTTCTGAAGACATCCAATTTCTTACCCCAGTATACATACAGTTTTCCGCAGGGTAGACATTAAAATAGAAGGATCAATAACTGTAACTGCACAGTAATGCATGGGGCGAATTTCAATTAAACCATAATCATATGACCAGATGAAAATCTTCTGATATTCATTAGTTAAGGAAAGCTGGAAGAAAGGATCACTTAAAGCCTAATTATCTTCATCAGTAGCCACAGAATGTTCACAGGAATAACTTATAATTCTCAGGTAAATTTTATATTTACAATTGAAACATTTATATTTGAAGTACTATTACATCTAAAATTGTATTTGAAACAAAAATTTAAACACAGTTTCACCATAGGATCTAGTAAAGCACTTATCCTTAAACTGCAAAAGAGGAAAATGGTCCTTGACCTGTAGTACAAATCCTCCGCATTTTACTTTTTACTAGCAAGGAAAATCCATAACAATTTCAAGTGTTATAGAGGAAGATTGTAGGGTTGAGAAAAACAGAAACAAGATGTTTTCAACTAGAGCCAGCAAGAGGATGTGAAGTTGTCAAATGTTAAAAATGGACAATATCAATAGAAAGAATAGATAAAGCATTCAAATAATAAAGAGACAATCTGTATCCTGAAACACATTAAGAGCTTTACATAAAAACAATTAACAAAAACAAACCTAAGAACTTTTAAAAGAAAAACTAGATTTAAATAAAATAGTCAGAAACACAAAACTTCTACATAGTTAACACATTGATTCTTTCCCAATATCACACTTTTGTAGCAAGAATCACGATAGATTTGCATTATTCCAAACCACTACAGGGATCATAGTACAATCTCAACATAAAGGAAAAATTTAGACACAATTGCAACGCATTTTACTTTTTACTAGCAAGGAAAATCCATAACAATTTCAAGTGTTATAGAGGAAGATTGTAGGGTTGAGAAAAACTGAAACAAGATGTTTTCAACTAGAGCCAGCAAGAGGATGTGAAGTTGTCAAATGTTAAAAATGGACAATATCAATAGAAAGAATAGATAAAGCATTCAAATAATAAAGAGACAATCTGTATCCTGAAACACATTAAGAGCTTTACATAAAAACAATTAACAAAAACAAATCTAAGAACTTTTAAAAGAAAAACTAGATTAAAATAAAATAGTCAGAAACACAAAACTTCTACATAGTTAACACATTGATTCTTTCCCAATATCACACTTTTGTAGCAAGAATCACGATAGATTTGCATTATTCCAAACCACTACAGGGATCATAGTACAATCTCAACATAAAGGAAAAATTTAGACACAATTGCAAGTTTTAAACCTCCAAAGTCTATAGTCCCAAATGGAATTTTGCACACCTGTCCGTCGGTAACCTGGAAGAACTGTACATTGCAATTCGAAAGCCATATGCTTCATTTTAAAGTTATAACAATATTTAAAAAAAGAAAAATCGAAGGAAACTGTCAAAAGAAAATGTCAAAACTAATGACCGGAAGTTAAAAATTACTCGAAATCTCACCAAAAAGCATGAACCTTAACGTAAGAATTTCTCTTTCTTGCAAACTAGAAATTGGTTAATACAATACAAGCATAGTCGGTAAGAAAATATCTATCCAATAACTAGGTCCATTGCCTCCACCAGACTCATGACAACATGATCCAATTCATGGTTAACTGCCCAAAGAAATGCAAATCAACAACGTGCTAAATATAGTCTACACCTCATAATAACAAAGATGACATATAACAGTGAAATATGAGACTGCAGATGACAACAGCCGTATTTTGACTACAAAACTTTCACGCATGAAAATGACACAATAACACATACTTCAAAAACGCAATTGGAGCATTCATACAAAGAAAGAGTAAATCAAATTCACGTAGAAAGTTATAATGTGGATATGATCAATCTCAAACCCATCAATGGTTTAAAGTGAGCAGCAAACAGAAGAGAATCATAAATTCAAGAACCCTGGACCTTTGGTTAAGGCACTCTGCATCACAATTTAAGTTCAAACTTATACTTTGAATGAACTTCTTAAAGACAGAGGAGCATACTGCATAACGAGAAGCAGAGCAAAGGAAGCAAACAACATTACAGTTATACCTATAGCACTAGAATGACAATTGAAGGTGAATGCATGCCGTTATAAGAAACAAACATAACAATTTGACTAGAGGAATGATATAGACAGATACAGACAGATACAGAAAAAAGTTAATGCTACTTAGTCCACCTACTCAGAGCTAAAAAAGAACTGGGCAGTTCATAATCAGTTGCTTTTTGCAGAAACTATAGTTTTCCAATGCAAGGCACGAAAGATCAGAATTATCAAATCCAATTCAACAAGCAAGAGGACTATTTGGAATATAATATCAATCACTCTTAGAAAACATTAACAGAATAGTACATTTCAGTAAACCAAGTCTCAATTCGACAAATCTCTTTGTGCATTGCACTCATAGGACGCAAGAGTGAACATGCATTCAAATTTGAAAGAGACGAGCCAGAGGAAAAACAAAACAAAGATTTTAAATACAAGAAGTCACATTGTCACAATCACAAGCAAACCACGAGATCGCACTTCGATATCTAGAAATTCACCCAGAATGCATGTTCTAAGAAATATAAAAATTTCAAAGAATTAATCCAAAAAGGGTATCAAAAATTTTCTACCAAACCACGTACCTCTACTGTAATTCGCGTAATTGAAGCAAATCTAGATCAGTACGATATAATAAGAAAGGCACCCAATTGTATCCGATATATATAAGCATTCACCAGCAGAACAAATAACAACAAGGTCAGAGATTCACATATATAGATAATTAATCGAAATTCTAATTAATCATAACTCTAAAGCAACGTGCTTAGCTAAGGATTCACGCTAAACTGACAGGTAGGGCATCAATATATCAATAAAATAAAGGGAAAAAATGAAATACAATATTATAGCCACATGATTCCTGCCCTCTTTATCCATCTCAGATCCAAAAATTTATATAATAACCCATTATTTTCTTACAAAAAAAAGAAACAAACAACCTCAAATGTTCGAAGTTTAAGCTATCCAAAATCATTTCTGAAAAATAAAATACCATACTCTTGATCAATTACCAAATTCCTATAGAATGAACTGTGAAAAAATTTCATTGTAAATGGATGCCCAAAAAAACACACGATTTATTTAGAATGTTAATTTAAAAATATCAAAACGTAAAATTTCACATCGTTCCTTTTCATTTCCAGTCAAAAACCACATCCACACACATGATACATACCCCAAAAAGAAACCAGACGAAGAGAAAGAGAATTAGGGTTGCTTACTCACTTTTTGCAGAAATTGAATCGAAAACGAAGGCGATGAGATCGAGAAAGCAAGACGGAGGGAATTATGGGCGGGAGCGAAATTTCTATCTCATTTGTCCATTTTCATTTTCGCAATTTTAAGATACATAAAATCGAAAAATTAGAGAAAAAAAAAAAAAAGAAAAAAAACTTCAATCG
Source organism: Euphorbia tirucalli (assembly GCA_039660915.1). Lineage (NCBI taxonomy): Eukaryota > Viridiplantae > Streptophyta > Magnoliopsida > Malpighiales > Euphorbiaceae > Euphorbia > Euphorbia tirucalli. The sequence continues at coordinate 17,303,413 of CM077633.1, read as the reverse complement.
GATTCGTCGAGTCGTTTCTACGCTATGTAATTTTTTTCCTTCTTTTCCCCTTCTCTGACTCATTTTCCACACGCGCGAATAAGAAACTGAGATCACGCGCTTGCGAAGATACGTACGAGATTGTTTCCTAAGTCCACGCCATTCGTACTATATGAGAAACACGCGCTTGTTGATAGATTAACACGTGGTTGCCAACAGCCACGTCTGTCTGGAAGATAGTAGAGAGCGCGAGTACAGATGGTGGTGGCGTACACGATATTAAGGAGAGTGTGGGAGACGTGGGGTACTTCATTACACTTAAGTAGAGTTAACGGATTCACGTGATGTTGACGGCGACTAACGACGGGGTTTACTGCCTGCTGTTTGCCTATTCTAACCTCCACGTTAATGGCTGCAATGCAAGGTGGAAGGATATGATATGATGGGTTCGACCTCATTGTCTAGTTATACACCTTATCACATTTTCAAATTTCAAAGTTTGGGATAATTAATGGAATCCACGTATTTGATGCCTTTTTTTTTTTTGCTCTTAAATTGTAATTTTTTCTTGTTTTCTTAAAATCCATATTTCGAAGTTTTTTTTTTTTTTTTTTTTTTTTTTTTTTTAAATTTAAATGTGTGCAAAGTGAAAGTAGCAATATGGTACAGTCGATTTCTTTTGTTTGATATATATGGATGAATTTTGCAACCCTCATGAAATGCAATAAGTTATGTTTTTGCCTTATTTAACGAGTTAATCAATTCATGTAATATAGTTGTATAAATTAATAAAACTAGTAGCATGCCCGCGCGAGTAAATTAATAAAACTAACGCATCAGTAATGTATCGAAGTATCAGACCTTTAATTCCACACAATCTGTTTCTCACAAATCCGAATTTGTCCTTCGACCGATCCATTTTTAATCCATTTTTATGTCCTTCATTGATTTATTTAGGTCATTAATTTTAAACTAATTGTCTTTTAATTACTCACTGTAACGCTTAGAAATATAAAGTTAAAAAAGAAAAAGAAAATGAAGGAAAAGCAAACATCATGAAAAGGGAAAAGTGAGCCTAATTTATTTATTTTTAAACAAATTGTTAAAAGAGATAAATACCACTCCAAGTCTCTAAATGAGAAAAAATAGAGAAATTGCCAATTCTGCAAACTTCTCCTAAATTTTTGCCACATCAGGGTCTTCTAGTTTCTCTCCGCTACTAAAATCATATATATATATATAAACTAATGTTCAAAATAAAATTATGTATTAAATTGTGTATTAATTATTCTTTCCGAGAGAAAAAAATATGGATGAATCAATCTAAGTGGGTGTTTAGTTATGCTATTCAAGCTGCTCATTGATATTTTAGCCTAAATAACAGTTAAATATGCTTTTGTTAAAATATTTAATATATTTGTTGTTTGCTAATTTGAGTTAATCATAAACTTAACAACAGTAGCAAAATTCTGCTTTTTAGAGTTATTATTGATTAGACCTGTTCATGGGTCGGGCTGGGCCGGGCTACATCGGGTTTGATATAAAAATCTCTTGTCCAAGCCCAGCCCAGCCCGCACTAATTTTACATCGGGCTCGGGCCGGGCTGGACCGGGCAATTGAACCCCATTCCCAAGCCCAGCCCATCAAATAAATATTTATATTTTTCTAATATAACTTATTTTAAACAAATTTAATTTACAGATAGTATTTATAGACAAATTTAATTTACAGATAGTATTCATAGAGAAATTATAATGGTCAAGATCTTCTATAAATTTTTCAATGGTTCAGATTAAATATTTAGTATATAATTATATAAATAAAAATATAAAAGTATATATTATAAAATTATCCGGGTCGGGCCGGACCAGTCATAGGTCTTATAGTTATTCCCAAGCCCAACCCATCATTAACTCGGGCTTCTACAGGTTCGGGCTGGGCTGGACTTAAAGTAAAATATGTATGTCCAAACCCAACCCAAAACGGACGAGTTTGGACGGGTTTTACAGACCGTAGATCGTTTGCACAGGTCTACTATTGATTGATCTTATTTTATATTATATTCTCTTCTAATCGTGTTGCTATACATCACTTCCCATATCAACTTTTTTCTATCTTTATTTTTCCTTGACTCTTGCTTCTCCTTCCCCAGCTTAATTTTATCCCTTTTCTTTTGTTCTTTCTTCTTCACTTCTATTTTATTTATTAATATTTTGATGTCTAAAAAATTAATTAAATTAATTGCAAAGTGATGAATTCTATATTAAAAAAAAAATTAGATAATGAAAAAGTAATAAAAGTGAAGCTGAAATAATTTCTGCTAAAAAAATATTATATAGATACTAATGAAAAAAAAGTACTTTTTTATTATTTATTTTATTAATTGTTGTGTTATATTTTTATTTTTATAATCATTTTATTAATTGATTTAAAAAGATGTTGGTATTAATCATTTTATATTCTAATAGCAAAAGTTTATCAAACTTTTACTAATTATCAATCAATAATCAGTAAACAACTATCAACAACAGTAAATAGCAAGAGCAGAACCAAACAAACCCTAAGTTTCCCCCACCCATGGTGGCTCCTCCTACTACCACACAACTCAAAGTTGGAAAGTGATTTCCGAGCTGGGAAAATCATATGAGAGAAGTGGCAATTGAAGAGAGTTAGAACTTAATCCGACATTGTTGATTAATTTTCATTCCAAAAATAAAATCAGCCCTTATTAAAGAATCTATAAGATTGACTCTAAGATTTTTTTTTTTTTTTTTTTCATGTGAAGCAATTGTATAAAATGGCGTGTTGGAGGGGCATAGATAGGTTGTAAAGTGTGAGAATGGAGGGCGTTATGTGGAGCGAATGCTTCGATCATGTGAGCACTACAATGTTTATAAGGGATGTCGCAAAAGGTCAAGCTTCGGAAGCCAATGATATTAGGGAAAGTGGCGAGGGGAGGTGAAGGGGAAGATTTGACCCACAGAGAAGTGCAAATGTCTTCTTTGAGGAGAGAGTAAGGATCTTAATGGGCTGTGAATAAGAGGATACGGAAGAAAAACAAATTAATATATACATATATGGAAATTTGGACAAAAATACTCATGCCACATCATTATTTTTTAACTGGCGAGAAGGAATTCCGTTTTTTTGTTAACGAAATAAAACCTCAGTCCTCATTTTCAACAAAACTAAACCACTATAAATTTTCTGTGGAACCGTCAAACCACATTATTATTGTTGTTGTAAATTTCCTTAATATTTATTAGTTCTTTCCAAATAATAATGATATGGTAACATATCTAATTTAGTTAAGTTGGTCAATGGGGCTCAACTTCAAATAATAAACTTAACTTAAAAGAGTTAAGAATCTCCAACCACAAATACATCATTTTCAAGTAAACGACACTCATTTATTTCATAGTAATAATTTTTACTCTAAATTTTCAATACTAATTTTAGCATGGAATGTGATCGTCAAGCCTCTAAACTCTCACTTTCTAACTAATCTTACATATCTTAATTGCCTACCACCGGCCACTACCAAATTCACAAAATGGTTCCCATTAATGCCTCTAAGCCATCAATAATGTGTCATACATCTAACCAGTCGCAGAGGTGTCCATAAAGTAAAATTACAACATCGTTGAACTAATTGTCCAACAACATCATAAGCTACAAAAAAAGATTGCTCGGTATGATCCAACATCGCACAAACCAAGCAAAAAGATGGCAACCACTCATAACAAAAATACATTATACAACCTTCCCCTCCTTTAGCCCTTAACCACATCCTAAGTTTTAAGGATTCTCAAACATCATTAATAAGCAAGTAATCAATCCTCAACTATTAATATTATTTGAGTCAATTTCCATAAATTTGCTGATACAATACCAGTTCTCCCTATGGAAAAAAAAAAATCCACATGGCACGTTATAGGAATGCACCCAAAAATCAACAGTGTTAAATTTCTCTAGCTTCTCTGCAACTTCAAAATGTAAAAGAACCATGACTTTGCTGTCAAAAGACAATGGCCCTATATTCAAAATTCTCCAAAGGTCCACAGGATGAAAGAATTTAAAGGTAAATACATTATATCCAATCTTTTTTTTGTATATGAACCCTATGTTTAGATCTCGAAATTGAAATAATTGCTCATTTAAAAGCTGCGTACATAATTAACCTCCATGTCCAGAAGAACATGACCAACACACAGCCATAGCAACTGCCCCTATTAATGGAATAATAAATTCAACATCATCCTCAGCCTTTAAAGTTAATCACTCCAAATTATGAACAATATCCATCACCACAAGCTATCAAATGTAACCAATTAATAGGGAATAAGGGAAATAAATAGACATATAGCGTGCATACAGGTATAACAAAAATAAAAGAAAAATAGTGAATATTTAAGTGGCCTACAACCCAATCGAATAGAAAATAAAAACTCTCGCCTCACTTTTACAAACGCCTAGAATACATGATTTATCTAAAAATATTACAATCGCCTAAAATATACGATTAATTCTATTAAATACATATAAAATAAAAATAAAAATAAAAGCTGCAAAACAAAGGTTAGCACAATTTTTACGGCACGCCACAAATAAGACTCAAATAGACAGAATTGGGGAAATCAAGAATCGGGGGCATGCATTTAGGGGATAACCGGGTTGGCTCGGCTAGCCGGCCCGATTAGACCTGGAAAACATTTTGAAACGTCTCTGTATTTTTGGGTTTTGTGAAGAAATCATTTTTAAAACAATTTTTCCGGTTTACATGCATTTTTTACATGTGAGGTGGGTCGGTTTTCGGGAGAATCGGGTCTCTGTCCTGGCATTGTTCTAAATGCAATTTTACTAAAAATTGAATCTAGGGTCGTGGATGCATACAACATTCATTTTGATGATTTTCTGACTTTCTGAAGTTTTAGGGATTTTTATAAATTTTTGGGGATTATTCTGGAAATTCTGATTCTAGGAAAAATGTTACAGTCATGCGATTGTAACTATAGTCGTGCGACTGTAAGCAATCCAAACTTAGGATTTCGCCAAAATTTTATTTGAAATAAACTGAAAGAAAATGATCTGGAAACCAAGAACACTCGTACGACTGTTCATCAAAATCAAGAACAGTCACACGATTGTTCTTGATTTCGAGAAGCAGAAACGCAAAAAAGCAGCAAAGATGCACAAAAATCACACCAATCACCCAGAAAGCATGAAAAAGAGAAGGGAAAAGAAGTATCTACTTTTTGGGCGCTTATCCAACGTCGAATTGACCCCTGGCATTGCTCCAATCCACTGAAGTTTGCTCCTTTCCCCTTGAATTGGTATTAGAAACTTTGGGTCCAATTTCTCCAAATGCTTGGGAATCCTAAGGTTTCTAGTCCGAAATTTAGCTTGTGTAGAGAGTTAGATTAATAACCTAAATGTTTCTACCAGATTTTATGCTTAATTACTTGAGAATCAAGAGAAATAGAAGAGGAAAAAGAGGATTTTTGAGGTTGGGTTTCTTTCTCCTTTTCCTTGTCTCTTTCTCCCTTTTCTCTCTCTAAAATTTTCACCATAATCGAAACTAATCAATCTTCCCCTCTTTTCTTCTTTTTATCTCATTTGATTTCTGCTTTCTTGCTGCAAAGGGGGCGAGCATTAATTGCTCCCCCCTTTGCAGCCCCCAATTTCTGTCTCCTAGGTGTAGGCTGTTGTATGTGGGCTGACGTTACAGTCGTACGACTGTAATTTTTTCAATTACAGTCGCACGACTGTAAATTACAGTCGTATGACACCTGCGGTTTTTTTTTCGGAGTAAAATTCCAGCGCTTACAGCTGCGCCTCGCGTGATCAAATTCGACACCCAAATGAGATGATGAATTTAAGAGTGCGAATCAAAGCGCCGCGAACGCATGAAAAAAAACCCTACTGAAATAAGCCGATACCGAGTCTAGGTTACTTGAGGCGACACTGGGGAAGAAATAAGCTGATACCGGGGTCTAGGTCACCCGAGACGAAAAAGGGAGAATTGCGGTTTAGCCGATACCGGGTCTTGGTTACCCGAGGCAAAGGAAGGTGAAATAAGCCGATACCGAGTCTAGGTTACCCGAGGCGAAGAAAGGGTGAATTGCCATTTAGTCGATATCGGGTGTAGGTTACCCGAGGCAAAGGAAGGTGAAATGAGCTGATACCGGGGTCTAGGTTATCCGAGGCAATGGAAGGTGAAATAAGCCGATACCAGGTCTAGGTTACCCGAGGTGATGCTAGAGATAAAATAAGCCGATACCGGGTCTAGGTTACCCGAGGCGAAGTTTGTTGGGGATTTGAAGATGAAGCCGATTTGGGCTGATACCGGGTTCACATTACCCGAGGTGGATCTGCTGGAGATGTGAAGATGAAGCAGATTTGGGCCGATACCGAGTTTAACTACCCGAGGCGGATCTACTGGAGATGTGAAGCTGAGGATGGCGATTTCCTGTACTTAAAATGGCAAGTCTTCATTCCTTGATCGAGAGATTTTGAACAAAAATTTTTGCCCCTTCGATTAAGAATGAAGACTAGCTAGGGATGAATAATTGATGTATGCAATGTATGCATGCATAATGATGTATATGCACATGGATGCACTTTTTTGCTATTTGATGTTTCCTCCTTTTGTTGGGGAGAGATATGTTGTGCCCCTAGCTGATTTTGTTTTCTTTGAGGGTATTCCTTGATGATTGTTGAAGAAGTAAGATGATTGCTAGGGATGTATGATATTGCTGGGGAAATGATTGTAGCGTTTTTTACGGAGATTCCACTGGGGAATAGTGTGGAAAACTCTGCTGGAGAGTAATGTAAGGACTCCTGCGGGGAATTGCTGGGAAAATTCTACGTTCCTGCCCTTGGGGATTTTATGAATTTGTAAATGCTCTAATTTTTGCCTGGGTTACCCAATGTAGGTTTTCAGCCCAGCGAACTGCTCTAATTTTTGCCTGAGGTGCCTTTTCAGTTTTCACCTCAGCGAGCTGCTCTAATTTTTACCGGAGGTGCCTTTTTGGTTTTCACCTCAGCGAGCTTTTTTTTTATTTATTTTTTTTTTACCAAAAGAGTGATTAAAATAGCACCGTGATCACTTGTTGCTCTTTTAGGAAGATGAACTGGATTTGGAGGACAATAATAGATTTGAAATTGTATGTATTTAGTGCATTTTCATTTGTTAAATAACGTGATGATTTTAACCAGTTGAATGCAAAGTGCTTTCTTTAAATGTATGTTTATGCAAGACAACTTTGCTTCTGCATTTTTCATAACCATGCAAATATATTTAAACAAACATTTCACTTTATTGATGAAGTCAAATGAGTACATTTGAAATGATTGATTCCCAAATGGCATACATTCCACACAGAGCCAGACCCATTACCAGTCGTCATTTTCAGATTTTCCAACTGATCATTTTCTCTCGTGTCTTAATTTTTGCCTAGACCGCTCTTTTTGAGTTTTCAGCCTAGCAGACTCTTTTTTTTTTTACACATGATAAAGCTTCAGCCGGTCTTAATTGATAGGGTTTGCAAACTCATTCCCATCCATATCCATGATGCTGACACCGTCTTTTGCTAGCACCTTTTTCACCACATAAGGTCCTTCCCAATTAGGCCTGAACTTACCCCTAACATCGACATTCGAAGGCCTCAGCTGCTTTAAAACCAAATCCCCTGATTTTAGTTGTCGCTTGGAATACTTCACATTACGGTTATATGCCCTAGCCATTCTACGCTGGTACATTTGTAGGTGATCTAATGCCTTTAGTCGCCTTTCATCTAGTGCAACCAACTGCTCGTATCTTGCTTGAACCCATTCAATCTCTAGTAACTGAGCTTCCAGGGCAACTCTGAGTGACTTGAGTTCTATTTCCACTGGTAACACTGCTTCCATATCGTATACCAAGGCATAAGGAGTTTCTCCTGTTGGCGTTCTGACGTTGGTTCTGTAACCCCAAAAAGCATAAGGTAGTTTGTCGGCCCAATCTTTGTAGGTGGTCACCATCTTTGATAAGATCTTTTTTATCGCCTTATTAGCTACTTCCACTGCACCGTTAGCCTATGGTCTGTATGGAGAGGACTTATGATGCTCAATGCCATGCTCTACAAGTAGCTTAGCTGTTGCCCCTTGAAAATGCACTTCGTTGTCAGTCACTACATGGTGAGGAATCCCGTACCGGGTGAAGATGTTCTTTTGCATGAACTTAACCATTTGCTTGGCTGTCACATTAGTGAAGGATTTTGCCTCCACCCATTTAGAAAAGTAATCAACTGCCACGACTATGAATCTGTGTCCATTAGACGCAGCTGGATGTATTTCACCAATCATATCTATCCCCCATGCTGAAAATGGCCAAAGAGACGCCAAATTCTGTAGTTCAAGTGGTGGAAGATGACTAATGTCTGCATAGATCTGACACTCATGGCACCTCTTCACTTTTCTTATGTAATCTGCATGCATAGTCATCCAGAAGTACCCTTGTCGCATTATCTTTTTGGCCATGGCAAGTCCATTCATATGCGGCCCACAGGATGCTGCATGTACCTGCTGCATCACTTCTTCTGCTTCTTGCTCTATCAAGCACCTTAAAAGAACTCCATGTGCTGTTCTTTTGTATAACTTGTCCTCGAAGATTCTGAACTGACTAGCTAATTTCCTTAGTGACAGCTTATCAGCAGCACTGGCCTCTTTTGGATACTTTCCTCCTTTAACATACCGGTAGATGTCAAAGAACCATGGCTTTTCTTCAGCTGATAATTCCATTACTTCGTGTACTTCAAAGCAAGGATGTCTGGAAGTGGATATAACCAGTGGTTGGACTTGAGTTTCTTCTGGGTTTTCCTACATGGAAAATAGTGTTGCTGGTGCATTAGCCATCTTGTTCTCATCTCTGGGGATATGTCTGAATTCACACTGGCCAAATAACTCTTTTCTGTACTGTAGCAGCTCTAAGTAAGGTCGTAAGGCTTCTTCTTTCAACTCCCATTCACCTTGAGCTAGCCTAATCACCAGAAGTGAATCTCCAACGATTAAGACATCATTTGCCCCGAATGTCAATAGAGCTTCCATCCCAAATAGGCACGCTTCATATTCTGCCCCATTATTGGTTATGGGAAAATTCAACCTCTTTGATAAAGAAATGATTTCACCGTCCGGCGTTGCTATTAGAACCTTGATTCTAGCACCTTTTCTATTCATAGCCCCATCGAAGCACATAACCTATCTTTTTACTTCAACCATGGCCAATTGTTCATCTGGGAACTCTAAATTTTCTGTGTAATCTGATTCCAGTGGTTGATTTGCTAGAAACTCTGCCACGGCTCGCCCTTTGATGGTTTTCTTAGTGATGTACTCGATGTCAAACTCGGATAAGAGTAGTAGCCACCTGGATAACTTCCCAACTAACACCGGTACTTCATAAAGATACTTTATTGGATCCACTTTGGCGACGACTTGTATTTTGTAGGACTGGAAGTAATGGCGTAGCTTCTTGGTTAGCCAGATCATTGCCGCACATGTCTTTTCCACCAGTGTGTACTTGGTTTCATATTCCAACAATTTCTTGCTGAGGTAGTAGATTGGGTATTCCTTCCGACCATCTTGCTCTTGTGCCAACATTGCCCCTATGGAAGATTCTTCGACCGCCAAGTACAAAATCAGAGGATTTCCCAGTATTGGTGGACTCAGGACTGGTGGCTTTACCAAATAAGTCTTGATCTTCTCGAATGCCAGCTGACACCTGTCATCCCACACAATCGGCTGATCTTTCTGCAGTAGCTTGAAAATTGGCTCACAAGTGGAAGTCAACCATGCTATAAAGCGGCTGATTTACTGTAAGGAACCCAGGAATGATTTGACTTCCTTTTCTATCTTTAGGGCTGGCATATTTTGGATGACTTTGATTTTGTCTGGGTCCATTTCTATCCCCCTCTGGCTGACTACATGACCCAACAACTTTCCTTATGTGACTCCAAATATGCACTTCTTGGGGTTAAGTCACAAGTTGTACTCTCCAATACGTGTAAGAAATCTATCCAGGATAATAGGATGTTCCTCCCGGGTTGCTGATTTAACAAGCATATCATCGACATACACTTCGACTTCTTTATGGATCATATCGTGCAACAGAGTTGTGACAGCCCTTTGATAAGTGGCTCCAGTATTCTTCAATCCGAAAGGAATCACTCTATAGTAGAAGGTACCCCACTCTGTGATGAAGGATGTCTTCACCTTGTCATTCGCATCTATCAGTATCTGGTTGTACCCCGAAAAGCTATCCATGAAGGAATACATTACTGCTTTTGCTGCACTACCAACTAGGACGTCAATATGGGGCAGTGGAAAGTTATCTTTTGGGCATGCTTTATTCAGGTCCCTGTAGTCGATGCATACTCTGACCCTTCCATCTTTCTTAGGCACTAGGATGATGTTAGCTAGCCATTCTGTGTATTCTACCAATTCAAGAAACTCGGCGTCTATCTGCTTAGCCACTTCCTCTTTTACTAGTGTAGCCCATTCTGGTCTCAGTCTTCTTAGCTTCTGCTTTACTGGCCTGAATTTAGGATCTGTCGGAATCTTGTGCACTGCTATCTCTGTGTCTATACCCGGCATGTCTTCATATGACCAGGCAAAAGCTTTAACATGTTTTTAGAGTATTCTTATTAATTCTTTCTCTTCCTCAGATTTTAGCTCCTGTGAAATGAATACCATTTTGGGGTTTTCATCTGTACTTATGTTGATTTCATGCAATGTAGTGTCATGTATGCTAAATATGCTTGATGGTGATTTAAATGCATTCATAAAATTATCAAGATAAACCTCACACAAGTAAGCAAACTGAGATTTCATTGTATTAAACTTGTCATAAAGTACATCGTTTACATTGAAAATGGAAGAAATAGATACAACAAAATCATTTTCATCCTCCACAGGCGGAGGGCCTTGCTTCAACTTCTTTTTCAGTCACCTGCGCCTTTAGCCTTCTCCATAATCTTGGCAATCTCGGCAACCACGGAGTCTAAGTTCACCTTAGTTCTTCACTAAAGCCCTCCTTGGCCTTCCTGAATGCCTTGCTTAAGGTAGCAGTTAAAGCACTTGAAATCATCTCTGTAGCTTTATCACAGGCTTTCTTTTCATTTTCTTCCTCGGCCACCTCTACGGCTTCTGCTATCACCTCAGATGGCTCTCCTTGCAAAATAACAGATTCAGCAACTGTTTCTTCTTCCATCATAGGGGCCACTGGTTCCTCCTGGCTTTTGTCAAAATCAATAACATCAGCAAAAATCTCAAAGCCAGGGAACTAGACATTTCCAACCATCACTGGTTCAGCTTGGCCCTTGTAAAGGCCTTCTCCTACCTTAAAAAATGGTTTCGTCATACCCTTGCCATTCTTGCCCTTTCTCAGATTCTTCTGCTCAGATGCCCCCTCTACATAACCAAGGCCACACTGTTTCAACTTCCCTGAGTCGATCTTAAATTCTGGTACTCCCTGCAAATTGATTACAAGTCCCATACCCGGGACAAAGTTCTGCTTGTACAGATACCGGGAGAGCCATTCCGGCATATAATTCTCATAAAGGACTATAGGAGCATCGGTAGTTTCTTCCTCCTTAATGACAGCAACTTGGAACGCACCAAAAGGGACCACTCCTTCATTCACAGCAGCTATCATTGATTGGGCATCCGCTTCAACAGTTACAATTTTGCCATTCATAGAGAACTTAATCTTCTGGTGCAAATTGGAAGAGATGCCCCCTAAAGGATGGAACCATGGCCTCCCAAGCAACAAGGAAAAGGTGATTGGGATATCTATCACTGTAAAAACAGCCGTGGACTTGACTGGTCCAACTTATACTTCCGCTTCAAAGGTCCCTATCATCGTTCTCTTAGAGTCATCGTATGCCCTAATAACTATTGAGGACTTTTTCAACACATCTTCATCCAGCCCAAGAAATGGCAACATCTTCAGTGGACAAATATTCAGTGCCGAGCCATCATCCACCATAACACAGGGCATTGTTTTATCCATGACATAGGCTCTAATATAAAGAGCCTTGTTGTGGGCCTTCCCTTCAGCAGGTAGATCTTTCTCAGAGAAAATGATATCAAGGGTTCCAGCATGAACTTTATCTAATAAACAGCACATAGCCTCTGGCGAAGCTATAAGGGAGACTTTAATCTTTGATAGTTTCTTCACTAAAGCAGCCCTATGCTCCTTGGAAGTGAGAAGCAAATGCCATAAGCTAGCTTATGCGGGAGTCTTCTTTAACTGGGAAATGACTAAGTCCTCTTTCTTGACTCCCTCTGGTGTCGATGTACTACCTGATCCAGTCATCGGGGCTTTATCCTTTGCTTGATCCATCTGCTGATACACTCTGCCACTTCGGGTCACATGCTGTACCTCGTGGACCTTCAGCTCCTCAATGGCTGGGAGCTTAACTGTCTCCTCTCCACCAAAATCTTCATACTCATCTTCAGAATCGAGATCATTCAAGCTTATTGGCTTGATCTCCTTCCGCTCCTCCTTCTTCTCACATTCTGGTTCTACTTCAGCTTCCCCTACTACCACAGCCTGAATTGTAGGGTTCTCTTGAAGAACTTGGGCAAAGATAAAATTAGCCGGCAACCCTGAATGAACCATGTTGACTCACTTCTCGAATGCTGGCAGCAGGTTGGTCTTAGTGCTGGGCTTGGCTAGCTCCTGTAGCTTCCCTTCATCGATAAGTTTTTGGATGGCATCCCTTATCTTTTAGCAATTATTAGTCCTATGACCGGCAACCACATGATAAGTGCAGAAATTATCTTTATCTGCCTCAGAAGGCTTCTCAAATGGCCTGAGCGATTACAGCAACCCACCATTTTTGCACTTGGCAAATATCTTCACCAAAGGAAGAGTCCAAGGTGATATGCCTTGATGTCTTGGGTTCCTGCTCTGGTTGTTCGGTTGTTGGGTCACTGTGGCAACTTCTACCTGCTTCACTTCTGAGGTTTGGCCCCCTTTGCCTCTGGAACTTGAACCAGAACCACTGCCAGACCCAGCTTCTGCAGTTGATCTATAACAAGAACTGTATCCCGAGCTCCTACCACCCTTATGTCTGGCTGCCTTCTCTTCTTCATCCCGTTCTATTTTCATTGCCATACTGTAAACCTCACTGAGCTCGTGGAAGGGATGGAATTCCATGTTGTTCTTGAAGATGTCTTTGCTGCCATCTATCAACTTCTGTATAAGCTCGCCTTCATCTGGGCGGTTCTTTAGGAGGATCATCTTGTTCATCCATCTTTGATAATACTCATCAAAGGGCTCGTTGAATTTTTGTTTTACCCTCTCCAAATCGTACAGCTTCACTTGGATTTTAGTGTTAAAGCTGTAGTACTTGATGAAAGCCACTGAAAAAATCTCCCAATCAGATTGTTCCTCCTCCGACAGTGAGTTGTACCATCCTAGCGCTCCTCCCTCCCGTGTGGTAGGGAAGAGATTAATCAACTGCTGCTTTATGGCACCTGCCGTTAGCATAACTCGGGCATAAAGATTCTCATGGGCCTCCAGCGAGCCTATTCCTTTGTAAATGGGGACTTTCGGCACTTGGAAGCCGATGGGAAATGTCTCGATGCCCCTACTGATCATGGCATCAACGTTTACTCCTTTCTTTGATTCTGCACTAACACCGACCCCTTTCTTCAACTGAGCCACTACTTCATCCAGCTCAGAACATTTCGCCTTCATCCTTTGTTCCGTAGCTGCCTCTATCTCTTGTAGCTTTTCAAGACTGGCCAAAGTGTCACCACCCTGTTGCTATGATTCAGCCTCTTTCTCTTTCCCGGCTCCACTACCACCAGTCTCCCCAGCTTCCCTTACAACTGCCCTCATTTCTTCTTTTAACATGCCGCGGAAGTCTTGGGATCTGAAGAAATCCTTTAGAACATCAGCCATGCTTGGTGTCGGGTTTGCCATATTCACTTCTTCCCTAGACTCTGAATCACTGTCACTTTCAACTATCCTTTATCTCCTAACTGCCCTCGAAGCCTGGGATCTCATCCAAGGTCACTCCGGTGTATTCTGCTCGGGATTATACGGGAAGTGTTAGGGTCATGAATGAATGGCATGGTATGGCATGAGAAGTAAGGCATTAAAAATGCTTATGAATGGATGGAGTGAGATTATGAGCGAAATGATGATAGGAATGGTCTTTTTTTTTATTTTTCTTTTCTTCTTTTTGGGACATTCCAAGAACACCCAATGCTTATGCAAAATGTCACGTGTGGGTCGCCACACAGACAGAGGTTCAGCGCCTTTGGAGCACCTAATGAATTTTGTGCAATGGTCATGTGTGTACCGGCGCACGGACAAAGTCTTGACAATTTGAAGGTCTATAAGATGACATGAAATGGTCGCATGGGCTGGGTCCCTAGACAGAGTTATGATGCTTTTGAGCATATGATATGAAATGGCGTTATGATAGAGTCACATGTAACATGGACACGAACAGGGGTTTGGCGTTCGGGGAACGCCTTTTATGATTTGGTAATGTTATGAACCTATATGCACACTAATTAGGCACTCGGGGAGCACCTTGAATGATAAATTAATGTCATGAAATGATCCGATGTGGACCACGGTATTATATGATGTTTATGATAAATGAACATGATGTCATGAAATGCATCGTGTAGAATGTCACACGAAAATGGGCCTAAGACCATTAGGGTCTCTATTGAATGAAATGATTTTGGTGGAATGGCTAAATGCAATCCGTTGCATCAGCAAAACACGGGTAATTTCAGAATACCCGATATGTTATGAAATGAAATGGTCATGATAGGCGTCCTTGAAATATCCTTAATTTAATTTAGGTGATATGTCATGAATGCTTATGACACACAAAATGCAAATGGCTACACAAAGACGTGGTTAGGATGCATGACATACATAATGATGTTATGTATGCTATATGAAAAAATGCTAATCACACATATATAATGTCATGGCTGAAAAAGAAATTGTTAGTATAAATGGCAAACGGATGATTTAATGATTTCACATGAAAATAAAATGCACATGGCTGCATAAAAAATGTGGGTTAATATCACAAAAAAAATCGTGAATGTCATGTGTATGGAAAATGGTGATTATGGTATGTTATGCACGCGTAGATAGCGATGGTGATGTGTCGCGGGATGGCGAGAAACACATAGCACATAAAACGAATACTTCCAACCTTATTCCTCCAAATGTGGTCGGTCTCAAAAAATTCTAACCGAGTCCTAGGTGGGGTTCTCTTCGATCATCAACCAGGGATGATGAAGGCGCGATTTTATTTATTCACACAATTATTTTGGTATCCTAAGGGAATCCAATTAGGGCTGCCTATATGAGTTCGGTCCAAGTCAGGTTAAAATCAAGGTTCCTATAGTAAAATATACTCCTCACTTCTCCCCACTCAAGGGTCCAAACGAAGGGGTTCGTACGAGGCTATGGGTGGTGTTTCGTATCCATACCCGTAAGACCAAGAGGAACAAAGGCGACACTTCAACAATCCACCGGGCTAAAATGGGATACTTAACCTAATGCAAGCATGTCTATCTAAAAATGCAAAATGAAATACCAATCAAGAATCATCCACCTTATTTTAATTAGACACTTTTCAGGGCTTGTCAAATTCTTTTAAGTTTTTAAGAAAACTTTTTTAAGAAATCCCCAGCGGAATCGCCACTATGAGCGGACAACATTTTCGACGGAACGCGGACTTTCTTTCGAAAGGGGTCCATCGATCTCGGGCGGGCCCCTCCCTCACGTGGGGTTTTTATTATGGGAAATTCGTGTTTTGGAAAACATAGAATTATTTCATAAAAGAACCGAGACCTAATTCTCGATGAATATTGTAGGAGTCACCACCCGGCTCAGCTTAACCGGGAAATTTATAACGTAGCTGAACCGGACGAACGGCCGCTACACTATCCAGAGATTCTAGGTCCGAACAAGTCCCTTATTTCGTGTCTAATTAAAATAAAATTGGCCAATGTTCTCAAATAGTATTTCATAATTCTAAAAGTCAATTTTATTGAAATAAATAGACATATAGCGTGCATACAGGTATAACAAAAATAAAAGAAAAATAGTGAATATTTAAGTGGCCTACAACTCAATCGAATAGAAAATAAAAACTCTCGCCTCACTTTTACAAACGCCTAGAATACACGATTTATCTAAAAATATTACAATCGCCTAAAATATACGATTAATTCTATTAAATACATATAAAATAAAAATAAAAATAAAAGCTGCAAAACAAAAGTTAGCACAATTTTTACGGCACGCCACAAATATGACTCAAATAGACAGAACTGCGGAAATCAAGAATCGGGGGCATGCATTTAGGGGATAACCAGGTTGGCTCGGCTAGCCGGCCCGATTAGACCTGGAAAACATTTTGAAACGTCCCTGTATTTTTGGGTTTTGTGAAAAAATCATTTTGAAAACAATTTTTACGGTTTACATGCATTTTTTACATGCGAGATGGGTCGGTTTTTGGGAGAATCGGGTCTCCATCGTGGCATTGTTCTAAATGCAATTTTACTGAAAATTGAATCTAGGGTCGTGGATGCACACAACAAAATTCATTTTGATGATTTTCTGACTTTTTGAATTTTTAGGGATTTTTATAAATTTTTGGGGATTATTCTGGAAATTCTGATTCTAGGAAAAATGTTATAGTCGTGCGACTGTAAGCAATCCAAACTCAGGATTTCACCATAATTTTATTTGAAATAAACTGAAAGAAAATGATCTAAAAACCAAGAACACTCGTACGGCTATTCATCAAACTCAAGAACAGTCGCACGACTGTTCTTAATTTCCAGAAGTAGAAACGCAAAAAAAGCAAAGATGCACAAAAATCACACCAATCACCCAGAAAGCATGAAAAAGAGAAGGAAAAGGAGTATCTACCTTTTGGGCGCTTATCCAACGTCGAATTGACCCCTGGCATCACTCCAATCCACTGAAGTTTGCTCCTTTCCCCTTGAATTAGAATTAGAAACTTTGGGTCCAATTTCTCCAAATGCTTGGGAATCCTAGGGTTTCTAGTTCGAAATTTAGCTTGTGTAGAGAGTTAGATTAATAACCTAAATGTTTCTACCAGATTTTATGCTTAATTACTTGAGAATCAAGAGAAATAGAAGGGGAAAAGAGGATTTTTGAGGTTGGGTTTCTTTCTCCTTTTCCTTGTCTCTTTCTCCCTTTTCTCTCTCTAAAATTTTCACCAGAATTGAAACTAATCAATCTTCCCCTCTTTTCTTCTTTTTATCTCGTCTGATTTCTGCTTTCTTGTTGCAAAGGGGGCGAGCATTAATTGCTCCCCCCTTTGCAGCCCCCAATTTCTGTCTCCTAGGTGTAGGCTGCTGTACGTGGGCTGACGTTATAGTCGGACGACTGTAATTTTTTCAATTACAGTCACACGACTGTAAATTACAGTAGTGTGACACCTGTATTTTTTTTTCTGGAGTAAAATTCCAGCACTTACATGAACTATACCAGCAAGCCTGGCAAAATTTAGGGAATTTCTCAAAGAAAAAACAATGGTGTACGTTAAAGGTATATTGGCAAACTATAGCAAACCTTACAAACTAAAGAAAACTTTATAACAAGTTGTTTAGCAATACAACCAATCTTTTAAAGACTACTCAAAAAACACAATTAAATGTGTCGAGTGCCTTAAATTATAGGTACTTTTGGGACAAAATCACTTACAAAATAATAAATTAACAAATCTAGAATTTAACTTTTTTATATAGAAATGTATTCTTTTTAAGGGTGTAGCATTTGGTTTCAAAGAAACTCAAATTTATCCATTATCCCCTAGTTTGGAAGAGAAGCTTTTACCACAAAGAGACAATTGAAATTATAGCTTTTATTATTATCTATGACAAATGTATTTGCTGTAAAATATAGTTATAGTGGACTAAACTGAACTAAGTTATTATATTGTAACCAAACTAAAACTTTTACACAAATTAAATAATTCTCTCGTTACTCTATTGCACTCTCTTATACACACTCACACAATTTCTTTTCTTTTATTGATTTGGATACTCATTATTTTGTTGTACTCACCCTTATGGTTATTCTCTCAGTTTGCTCCCATTTGATACACACATAATTCTCATGTTCCATTCCTATATATACTAGCACAATGTTGCCTACACTTATTTATTGTGTTGCTAATATTAATCCTAAAAGATAAATAATCTAGATTTTAGTAAGTAGCACTTAAATATCTCCATTGCTAAAAAATTCTACGATTATCTGTGATTGATTTATCTTGTAGATTCTAGAAACTAAATGGGTTATTATTAAGTCAGTGATGAACATTCTCAATACTCCCCCTCAGCATCGACTTCTCTTAAGTCTTGCTTAGGAAAGCTTTTTCATATGTTGTAGGCTCTTTATCATTGCTTCTTTGATTAATACAACATTAACATATTTAGGATTTGATTTTTATTTCCTAATTGATCTCTTTACTTGCAGTTGACGCTCTTTGATCATTTTATCATCATCAATAATGCCCTCAATTTGACTTGGTCAAGCATCTTCAGGTGTTGAATGATGTACTCATGTGTGCTAAGGAGATTGAGTCTTCTGTGGTGACTTACTCCTACAATTGTCTTCTATTGATTTTATCTCTTGAGTTGTTTCTATAATCAACTTGTCTCTTTCAACTCTTTCTTGTAATTTTTCTTTAATTTCTTTTGTATATGGTAATACTACTTCATGAGGAGACCACCAGGATAAAGTCTTATCAAATATCACGTTCCTTATAACATAGCATCTCTCTGTTGTTGGATCACAACACTTCCACCCCTTTCTTTGATTATCATGACCTACAAGGATGCACCTTATTGCTTTCTTATCAAACTTGTTGCAGATGGTCAGGTACAAAGACATAAAATATACAATCGAACAGTTGGAAATGACTTATATTGGGTTTGATATTCCATAGCTTCTCGAAAAGAAACAAATCCTAGCGATGCTTGCTGTAATCCGTTGATGATATCTACAATTGTCTTTGTACACTCAGTCCAAAATCGAGGCGGAACATTCTTCGCATGCAACATACTTTTGCATATCTCTACAAGGTGCCTATTCTTCCTTTTTGCTACTCCATTATGTTATGGAGTATTAGGGCAAGTCAACTAGCTTTGGATGTTGTTCTCTTGTAGGTACCTTGAGAACTTATGTGAAGTATACTCTCCTCCATTGTCAATACTTAGGCATAGAATCTTTTGACCAAGTTCTATCTCGACCTTCTCTTTGAACTCTTTAAACTTGTTAAAAGCTTCTACTTTATTTTTCAAAAAGTACACCCACACATACATTGGGTAGCATCAATAAATGTGATCATATACTGATAAACACTGATTGATGGTTGCTTCACATGTCCAAATACATCAAAGTGCACCAGCTCAAATGGATGCTTCACTCGATATTGGGGATCTTCATACAGCAGTTGATGTGTTTTCCTGAACTGACATCCAGCATAAACTACATCTTTCCATACATCGAGTTGTGGAAGTCACTTAAGCTTTGACTTCTTCATCATCACCTTTAGCTTGTGATAGTTTACATGTCCCAGGAGTGCATACCATAAATCAGGTGTCTTATTATTTCTAGTATTCTTTACGTAGGTAGTCTATGTTGACATTACATAAACAAACTCTAGCTTTTGCCCCTCCATAAATGGTTTTCCCATTGGCTTCAAGCTTCTATAGATTTTCACATCTTCTGGATCGAACACCATATAGTTGCCTGAGGATGTCAGTTGTGACACTTATATCAAGTTCTTCTTCATCCCAGGTACATGAAATACATTCTCCAATTGTACTTCTTTAGAGTTGTATCGAGGCATAACCATTGTCTTCCCTAGTATGAGTGATTGGTAATTTTGAGTTGTTAGTTGTAACAACAACTCTCTCGCCTTTGTACTTTGTCATGCTTGATAATTTTTCTTTATCTCCAATCATATGGTTAGAGCACTTAGAGTCCACTAACCAATCTTCATTTTAATTAACAAAATTATTACTTACAGCGGTACGTGCTTGCTGTTTCTTCCCATAAGCTTTGGAAGGCATAACCGAATCATGTATTATTGGTTCTACAATTATACACGATGCCTTGAGGTCCTACTCTTTTTCACTTTCCCCTTAAAGTGTGCTGCTGTGATGATATTTTCTTCTACTTTTTTATATTTGTAGTCTCGAGCTATGTGACCTCTCTTGCCATAAACATAACATTGTCTGTTCTTGCTCCATTCTACCTTGTCCTCTACTTGATCACAGTCGTGGTGAGCTCCTCCTTGATGCCAACTCCCTCCTTGTTGTCTGTTATGCGTATATTCCTGTTCAAATTTTCCTTTGTTGCTTGATCTCCTATCTATTGGTAGGGGAGAGCAAAAGTCGGTTCGGTCCAAGAATCAAACTGAATCAAACCGGACCTAGAACCTAATAATGAAAATAGTTAGGACCGAACATCGAACCTAATAGAGTTTGATTCGGTTCTACACAAACCGAAATATTTAGGTTTAGTTTGATTAAAAAAAAAACATAATTGAAATATTTGAAATTATAATATAAAGTATAAAGTATCAGTGATTATTCAATCTAATATAAAGTATAAAAGAACACCACTAAAAATTTCAAAATTACTATTTAATGTTTTAATTATAATCAAACTTCAAATTACAATATTTAACAAACCAAAAGAGTAACCAAATTATAATTTTTTTTTTTATTTTTATAGGTTTGGTTTTTTAGGTTCTTTATGGTAAAAACCAAAAACCAAAATTATCTCATATAAAGACTAGAAACCGAACCTAATATATTTGGTTCAGTTCGGTTTTTTCAGTTTTTAAGGTTTGATTCGGTTTTTTAGGTTTTTTGCTCTCACCTATCTATTGGATCCTTGCTATTTTTATTGCTAAAAAGAGTTGTCTCTTCATCTTTAGTTGATACTTTAAACATTTACTTGTTTAAAGCCTCTTGACTAGCCACGATATTTTCCAACTCCTTTAAAGTTGGCTATTTAGCCCATCCACAGGTTGCAATCAGGAGCGCATTAAACTCAGGACATAACCCATGGATTATAATTCGTCTCATTCTTGTTTCGGTAATTTTATTCTTGGGATCTAATTTTGAAATTTCTTTACACAAAGTCTTAAATTTTGTAAAATATTCACTTATTGTCATATCTTGTTGTGACACCAATAATAACTCGTTCTCGAGTTGTTGGAGTTTGGCATCATTCGTTCTCCCAAATAACTCCGCAAAAATGTTCCACGCTTCCTTGGGTGTTTTCGCATCCTTAATGCACTGCAAGAAAATCATCCTCTACCGATATTGATAAAGCATACATTGATTTACCACACTTGACCTTCTACTTTTTAGTGTGATGTTTCACTGCCTCTAACAATCTTCCATAAATCTTGGCCGAGAAGATAAAACTGCACACGCACACTCCAAGTGCTATAATTATTATTATTAAGTTTTTTAATAGTGCTTACCGAGGTAGCCATATCCGCCATAACTCATCTTAATCAAGCTTAGTCCTAAACCAATAATTTTCACAGTCTACACGCTAGCAATACCTCGAACCACCACAATCCCGGATCGTGAACTCTCACAGCACTCTCAATAGTCGGTCCTTGACCGCCTGCTCTGATACCAAATGTAAAATATAGTTGTGGAGGACTAAATTCAACCAAGTTATTATATTATATTCAAACTAATATTTTACACAAATTAATTAATTCTCTCTTTCCTCTATCACTCTCTTGTACACACTCGCATACTTTCTTTTCTTTTATTGATTTGGACACTCTTTATTTTGCTGCACTCACCCTTACAATTATTCTCTCAATTCGCTCACATTTGATACAAACACATAATTCCCACGCTCCACTCAATATCTCCATTGCTAGAAAATTCTACAATTAACCGTAATTGATTTATCTTGTAGATTCTAGAAGCTAAACTAGCTATTATTACGTCGGTGATGAACATTCTCAATATTCGCATGCAGAAATGTGTTAGAGATAATAATAATAGTTATAATTAGGCATTACCTGTGAAGAGACTTCGTAGTGCATGGCCTTATTGCATGAGTGGTCATAAGTTGGATTGAGCCCAATGTAATATGAAAATAATTGACTTATGTTAAGATCCATTTTACTTCATTTATATTCGATTTGGGATCTCATTTTTTTTAATTATGATGAAATCAACTATGTTATAAAAAATACTGTTATAATATATTTCAGTTCATCTCAATTAATCATGTATATATACTAAAAAGTGAATACCCAAAGCTTACGTGTTAAATTCTCAGATTTTTAACTAATTATAAATTATTAATTGTATTTTAATTAGTTGTTAATTGTTTAAAATATGTGATTTGAATTTGAATGAAAAAAATATGAGGGATAGATTTTGAATCAATTCAGATAACTTAATGGCTAAAGATTCCTATGGTGATTCCGCACCAAGGATATAAGTTTTCTCCGATCAAATGATCTTATCCTTTTTTGTTATTATTTTTCATTTTCTGAGCTAATTTCAGTTACTATTATTAGTATATATTTTTACGAGTCTTATGCCAAGAAAAGTGAGAGCAAACATCAAAAACCATAATTCATTGTAATTTGAAAATTTTCCAATATGACTAGAAGTCATAAATTGAGAAATTACAGTTTATTTCTTCTCAGTCCAATTTTCTTAACAAGCAAATTAGTTATCTTCTTTTTTTATTTGTCTCCTTAGTTTGGTAATTATAGTTGGTAAATGATGACCCATAATCTGCTTATTTTACAATGATTATGAGCTGAATTAATTTTTTTGTTTTCTTAATCAAAGCTAAGGAGCATTTCTGAAAATTAATTTATTAACAAAAGTAAATATAGATAATCAAAATATAAGTTGTTGATATGGATTACAAGTTCGACTAAGAGAAACAACTTAATTGGAAAAGCTTGTTCTTTTAAAGAAGCTTAGACATATGATGGAATCCCTAGGAGGAAATGCGGCAGGTAGAAACAAAGATGATGACAAGGAAGCTGTGAGCACGGTCCCGACCTCTATGATGAGAATTTCTGTATTACCTGTTGAAGCAGACGGACTAGAATCGGACTTGAGAAAGACCGGAATGTCACCCGGAGTATCTCAAACGTCCTGAAAACCAAGCTATCCACGATCCGAAACCCCCAAAAAGGTCTCTCTAGCGATTTCTAGGGTTTAGGGTGAGCGTCGGATTCTCGAGAATTTTGCCCTGGCTCTTGCTAGAGCTAGGCTCTTGCTAGAGCTTGGTGGCTCTAGTGGGTGAGCCAAGTTGCTCTGGAAAGCAGAGCAACTTGGCTCGACAGAAGAGATATATGGGCAAAATTTTAGGAAGTCAGGCGGTACATAAATTATTTGAAATGATATGTGAGTGAAGAGTATAAAGAAAAAAATCAAAAAAAAAAAAAGAGGAGGCTTTTCAATCTTGGGGCAGAAAACTCCAAATTCCAAAAAAGGGAGAAAAAGAAAGAAATAGAGAAAAAAGAGAGGTGGAGGTCGAGAGCTTGAATGACCAAGGAGACCAAAGTTAAGACCTTAAACCAATCTTCAAACATCAATAACAAGTTCCTTCACCTTTGCACATTGATTCGGGATCATTTTGGATTGATTTCGGATTGGTTCGGATCATTTCGTTTTTCGGTCGGTTGAGCATCCAGGGCAAATTCCAAGTTATCAATCCGTTTCTTGACATTCAAAGCATCAAAACAACATCAAGGTAAACTCTGAGAGGCCTTAAACTCGTTTTGGTTGCATTTCCTATGGTTTTCTCCTTTTTCTGCAAAATTTCTAGAAATTGGCTGTTGATCAGAGCCGAGCACTTTGACCAGAGCCGGGCAGCTCTAGTTCTCAAGAACAGAGCCGCACGGCTCTGTTCTGTAGGGGCAGATTCATGAACTGCCCCGATCGATCGAAAATAGCCGGTTTTCCATTTTATGCATTTCGTTGTGATCGATTTCGGCCCAAATTCATCCGTATGTTGTAAAATTTTGGTTTTTGGATTTCTGTACGTACGGATATTAGGGTTTTCAGTTTTTTTGGGGTTTTATTTTCTGAGCTTCGAGGTTATTCTATCCGAATTGGATATGTAGTCCAACATTAGCGGACCCCCGAACTCTATAAAATCCCTGAAAAAAATCAAAAACGAGCAAAACGGTAATTTCACAAAAAATAAGAAAACCAATTTCCTCCAGTTCCGGGAATTACAGCCACACGACAGTAGTTACAGCCGTACGGTTATAGTTTTCGGAATAAGACAGAATTGCGGAACGACCCGTACGGACATCGTTGCGCGATGCTATTTTCCGATTCAGACTGTTTTTGGCGTGTTTATCGCTTTCAGACCCTAGATGTTTATGAAAATTAGGAAAACTCGCACGAACAGAACCCCGAGTTTTGGAATAACAGACCCACTAAAATCTGAAAATTTGCATGAAACCGAGCTAAATGTTTTCGAAAAATTGTTTTCAGCACAAAATCCACAGGGCATTTCAAAACCGTTTTCCAGGTCTAACGGGTCCGACCGGTCAGATCGACCCGGTTACCCCCTAAATGTATGCCCCCGTTCCTGAAATCCCAATTCTGTCCTGTTGTGAGTCCTATCTGTGTTCATAATATAAACTGTGCTAACCGTCTGTTTCACAGCATTTATTTTTCCCTTTTTTTTGCTGTAATTAATAGATTAATTCGTGTATTCAGGCGTTTGTAATCTTTTAGATCCCCGTGTATCCTAGGCGTTTGTAATGTGAGGACGAGAGTTTTTATTTTTATTCGATTTGGTTGTATAAGCGGCCTTTATTATTTCTGTATATTTTGGATGTATAATTTACTTTTCTGCAATTTATTTATGTCATTTGCTTGAGCACGGTCGAATAAAATAAACGAAATTGGGTAGGGAAAAGATAATAACTTGAATAAATATGGTAATAAAAATTATAAACTGAATACAAGCTTGAGTTTGAATAAGTAAGTTGCCCGAACCCTGAATCTCTAGATTAGGTATAGTAGTCTGCGCTCGGTAGGGAGCTGTATCGGAATTTCCCGGATGAACTTATCCGGGGTGGCGACTCTATCACTGATCTTGAAATTTAGGTTTCCAGGTCTTTAAGTAATAAAACAGGAAAACGTTTTCTATAAAAAGAACTTCCACAACAAATAAACGATTTTTCCTAAAAGAAGATAAACAAAACCCGTTTTTTCCAAAACATTGCAAGAAACTAGTTTTCAAAAATCCCGGTTCGCTTCGCCGTGTCCCGCATTTCAGGTCGTTCGCTCACAGAAGCCGTAACAAACAATGGTTAGCATCCCTTTGTTAATTGTTTTCTCTTTTTTTTTTTTTTGTATCAATGTGAAGTGTTTCTTGTTGTATTCTTACTTAATGAGTGAGAAGAGCCTGTTGAGTTTACAGTTGACACAATTTTGATTAACCAATCCTTTGCCAATTTGTGTATATCCTGTAGTTGAAGAGTTTATATGTGTGTTTTAATTGCTTTGTTTGTTTCCTAAGGTTTGATATACCATTCCTCTCCTTTTTTTTGCTTATTTGATTGTTCCTTCTCTTTCGATTTCATCTATATGCAATTTCTTATATTATTAATAATTAATGAGTTGGGGTTTACCCCAGTCTTTCTATTATTGATTTTATTTCTTTTCTTTCTCTATTGCAGAGAGTTTTCATTTGAAACTGGTTTTGAACTGTGACAGGTACTTTTGCCATTTTTGTTTTCATTTGATATTTGTTAGAATCTTTATTATGGTGAATATGTATGACTTCTTGAAATCCATCAATTTTACTTCTTCAGTACAAGAATAACTCCTTAAAACTACTTCCTGAACTACCAGCAACTCATGTCTTTTTTGAAGCAAGAGAATTTGAAGAATTCTTTTAGCTGTTCTTTGAAATTGATGCTTATATATATATATATATATATATATATATATATATATATATATAAACCACAATTCTTAGTTTTGCAGGCAGATTTCTTCATGGAGTATTAATTGTATGGAAGGTGTTTCACTTTAATAGTATCTTTTGTGACAAATTCAAAGCAATTTTTTATATAGGTATGTTTAGAGGATGTTCTGATTAAGGTTACTTGCTATAGGATCTATCATACAGATACTAAATTACAACTGATCTTGGACACTACTCTATGGTCCCTGAGTAAGAATCTCAATGATTATTTGATACTATTTAATCTCAATGATTATTTGATACTATTTAATTGATTTGGTCTTATATATATATGAAATTGCTAATTATGAATCCCGGTCTGTATTATATAATTGTTTTTGCTATTTTTCACAATTCAGTATTCTTTAATTTGTCCTTCTCTTCTACCATAAATTATATATGAATCCTCAATTAGGGAATCAAACACAGTGTATAATTTTTGCGCAAATGTAGTGTAAAATTGTCTTGATTACACTTCTTTAGTATAATGTTCAAGGACACTATAAAACATAATGTGAAAATTAAGTCAGCTTACTTAAGAAAAAAATTATATATATCCAATTCCAGGTGATTAATTAGCCATTTATTACTTACTTTTTAAGGTTTTGTAGATCAATGCAATGTGGTGCTTAAGATTGACTAGGTATTAAATTTTATAAGGATCTTACAAATGATTTGTCTATTATCACGGAGTCAGTAAAAAACAGATAATCAAAGATATGGATTCATGCTTTCTTTTACAATAGCTATCCTCACTTGATAGTTATCAACTAGTTACATGTTGGATTATTTCTAATAGTTAGAGCAATATACGATTTGCTGTTAATTGTTAGTAAACAATAATTTTGAATTTTTGTTTCTGTACAGACAAATGTTCTATTTTGAGGTAATTCACTCCTTACTGTTTCCTACATTGTAAAAAAGGTGCTATTGGTGTTGCATGTGCTTTCCTTCATATCCCTTTTAATACTTTACCTCTCAAGCGAATGATGACTGTACTTGCTTATAGAACTGATTTAGTATGAGAGTTCTGGAATTTTATAAAGCGGAGATATGAAAGAAGAAAAGGTCATCATTACCTTAGCAATTCTTGCATCCCCCTATTAATGTTCGTGTTCCTGATTAGTAAGTTGCATTTTTTTTGTTCTTTTTTTTATTACCCCTTTTCTACAAAATTCAAATGGTTTCATATGTGTGAATCACATATTGCATATACTATGGCTTATATACTATTTTTTGTGAATGTTAATATACAAGAATGCTTGACTTCTTTTTTTGTTGCCCAAAACCCACAGCAATAAGTGATAAATAATGAGTTCTGTAGAGTTAGTTTATCTTTGTCACTACAAATTATTTTCAAGGAGATGTTATTTAGGCATAATTATTTGTTAAAGAGTCTATATTTATTTTCTTTGGGCTCTCTGCTTTTGCTCTTGGTGCTTTGATGTTATTTTTGCTTAGCTTCACCATGTTGGAACTTCGTATCTTTTAAGAGTAAAGGTAGTTAGGTCGATTTAAGGATCATTCTTTTATATATATAAAAAAAGGTATGGATCAAATCAAGATCAATCAAGCTTTAGTGCTAATTATGGGTTATCTCCAAGTAGAGGATATGGGTTTTGGTAGAATGGACATACAACTGTCTCTTTCTTTATATCACTCTTTCCTATTTTTCCTCTTTTGCTTTATATTGATTGAATAATATTATATTGATTGAATAATATTTGGAGCAATGGTTGTGTTTGGTTATTGAATAGGTCACATAGAATCTATTTATGGGAATTGTTTGTAATTTTTATGTGAAATTTGGAATTAATTGTAAAGCTGATGATTAATATGTAATTTATAGGTTTACTTTATTTCTCTAATAATTAATATAAATCTCTTTCTGTTCAACTAGAGTGTTCAATTTCACGAGATCTCTTTGCTTTCTTTGTTATTCTTTAGTTTTTCATGACTATAGTGATTGGTTTTGTTTTCCCTTTTTGTGCTTTAATGACTTTGATGGATTTAATCTTTGTTATTTAGAGTACTTTTGTTTAATTTTATTCTCTCTAAATTCGTTCTCCGTTTCCAATTTTATATTCTTTTGCTTTCTCTTCTCAATTTTATACTTTTGGTCTTCTCAAATTCAAGGACATGGCCTATGATGGTAGCATTGGTTTGATGGATGATGTGTTTGATATCCCTAGCTATTCTTGATGGCGATTGACATGTTTATTGGAAAACATTTTGCTACAAAGTTTTCTTCTCCGTTCTCATACAATCAAAATATTAAGAAACAAAATCAATGAGGTTTGTTTGTAATTGTATATCAGATCATTTTTTTTAGTTGCTTGATGCAAATTAAAACGTAAGATTTCCTCAATGAGACTGAGGCATGGTGATCAGCAACCAAATTCCTTTCCTATTATCTAAATTGGTTAGACGATTTGGTGATTGTAAAATTTTTTAGCTAGAATTCATTAAATGGCTACAGCAAGGAAGGTGATTTTAGTATAATTAATATGTAGAAGTTGTAAAACTCATTAAACAAATCCTTTTTCTTTACAAACATTAGAGGAATTCTTTAAAACAAGAAGTTAGAGCCCAAAGGTGTATATTGAAGTTGTGGTTCTTAATTAATTCTCAAAGAGGAAGAAATACTAATTGGTCAAAATCACGAGCCTACATGATATATTTCCCCATCTTCTCAATACGAAAATCTAACAAATTCTCACAAAATATTACACCCAAAATCAACTGAAATAAGAAAAAATTGGTAAGAAAACAAACATAATTTGGTAGAGTATATTCTTAAAGAAATATGTTGCTCCTAACACAATGGTTCGCATTCTAATAAAGGGCAAAATATCCAAAACGAAACTCAAATATTTGACATGAGTCATTTAACAAAAAAAATTAATAAAATTATGGAATCCGTGCATTTGCACAGGACTTTAGCAAGTTTTTACTGTATTTTAGATAACAATCACAATTTCAATCTCTATGGATTGCAATCTCAGAAAACATTCTCGAAATTCCATAACTTATTTATATTGACAGAAATCGAAATTTTTATTTAAAAAAAAAAAAAAAAAAAAAAAACCCATCAAAATGAAATCCACCATTTATGACGGTAGTTTTTTTTTTTTTTTTTTTTCTATATATATGTTTGCAGTTTGCTAGAAGTTGTTGCAATTGTTAGATGACTAGAAAGATTAGCTTTGTTGAGACATCATGACCACCCTTTTTCCAACAACATAACGTATCTGCTTGCAATTTGTTAGACTAAGGGAACTTATAAGTAATTAATTCTTAATTAAATATTAGATTACATATACATTAAATTAATTAATTAAGTAACCAACTAATTAATTTGCTGATATAAACTAGTATATATTAATTTCTTGCGCCTGGTTATGTATTTCTACATCAGATACCAATTAAATTATTGTTAAGTACTAATATTAGATTACATATTAAATTAATTAAGTTATCTATTTCAGCTGAGCAAATAGAGAAGTATATATCATGCAATTCCGACCAATTAACTGTGTTTTTATGTAACTGTGTTCTAGTTGAGAAGTATGATTACCCTTCGTATATTATGATTTATAATTGGAATTTCGTTTTGTAAAGTTCATTGAGTTATTCTTCTAAAAAGTTCATTGGGTTTTTCTTTTCTGTGATTATTTAATGTTCAAATTTCTTTTTTCTTTTTCTTAAATGATTTTTTTTATTTTTTTTTAATTTTTTACACGGAAATGCCAAAGCCCAAGAAAACAAAGGAACAAGAAAACAAAAACAAGAAACTAGCTGCAAATCAGCCATTGATAGGAATCGCTAAGACGATCCTCAGTTGGAATACACTAGAGACCTGCAGGCAAATTAACACACTTGTGGAGTCGCAAAGAATAAGATTTTGTAAAATTCGTCAACTAGTCAGTTGCCTGATAACCCTCTGTAGTATGATGGAAGATAACATCCCAATTTTGACGACTAAACGCCAAACATTACCGAATAGTCCACTGATGGGGATAAGAACCTTGTAAACCATTCTCAGTAATGATTTATTGATTGTGATTATCAAATCAGTGAAGGTGTGATTTTAAATTTGAGGACGTGATAGTTTATTTTATTTCAGAATACTCTGGTCCTATAGTTAACAAAATTTATTTATACTTTTTCATATGCCTGCATATATTAACTTGAGGAATATATACTCCAAAAGATATTATAAATTTATAGTTAGTTTAGGCATTTCTCTTATATATATAGTTGATAGATTTCTAATTGTGAGTCCAAATAAACTGTAATATTGGAATCAAGTCAAATTAACTTTCAGCAACACTACAGCTAGTTCAAGATTTGTATAATTAATTGATATATAATCTCACTTAGGCATGTAATAAATATTCTTTAATTGGAAAGAAAGGAAAGCCATTTTTATTTATTCGAGAGATCTCATTCGATTATAAATTTACACACGAAAAAAAAAAAAAAAGTTGAAATTTGATTTGCCACTTTATTTCTAGCAAGCAGTGGAGGGATCAAATTGTAACAACACCATTTATCAGTGAATTGTAATATATAAGTTTTTTTTTTTTACAAAAAGTTTAGGAGGAGAAGCGGTAAATCTGGTCCAAGGTCGGGGAAAGCTTCAAGGTTTACATATCGCTCCATCAATAATTGCAATATATAATTAAGTTGAATTGTGTTGTATACTATTTGATTCTATGAGAAATTTATGTGAGGGGTTATTTCATTATTTCTTTTTAGTAATTGTGAGTTATTCTCTTTAAAATTAAATTATGAAATTTGATAAGCAGAAACGAAAAGCATTAAATTCTCATGATCTACCAAATTGAGAAACTAACTGTGTTTTCTTTTCTAAAATATGTTTTATTTACTAAATAAAAAGAAAAGCAGTGTCCAATTTTATGATTTCCTGTTAATCCTAAATCTAATAGATTGAAACTTGAAAGTTGTACTCCAAATTAATAAGGGCTTTTTACATAAATACTTACCTTTTTACACCACCTAACTTTTTTACCTACAAGGGAAAACTTTACTTAAATACTTTAAAAACTTTCCAAAATTACAAAAATACATAAAACAGGAAATTCCTGTTTTACGTAAATCTGCAGAAAAAAACACAAAACAGAAAAACATAAATCTCCAAAATACGTGATTCCCTCCGGCTCAAAAACCTCCCAAACGCCAAGAAATCGCAGATCAATTTCGCCAAGAATCACAGATCAGTTTCTTCACCTGGAATCGCATACCTGGATCGATAATCATAGATCAGTTTCGCCATCTAGAAATCGCACATCTATATCGATCGATCTCTCTCCTACACATTCAATCGATCACTGCAATTCAATCGATCACTGCAAAACAGATATAGCAATTCAATCGATCACAGAGATATGCAAGAAATCACAATTCTGCTCCATGATAATGGAACTTGGACTGAAGATTACAGATTCATCAATTACAACTCAGTATAACTCAGTATAAAATAAGGTATAATTCAGGTATAACTAAGGTATAAACAGTGAAAAGAGTGTATCAGAATTTATAACAAAGGTATAATCACAATAACAGTGTAACTTAGGGTATAACTAAGTATAACTAAGGTATAATTCAGGTATAACTAAAGTATAATCAGTGAAAAGAGTGTATCTGAATGTATAACAAAGGTATAATCACAATAACAATATGTCTTAGGTATAACTAAGGTATAACTCAGTATAACTAAGGTACAATTCATGTATAACTAAGGTATAAACAGTGAAAAAAGTATATCTGAATGTATAACAAAGGTATAATCACAATAACAATGTATCTTAGGGTATAACTCAGTATAACTAAGGTATAATTCAGGTATAACTAAGGTATAAACAGTGAAAAAAGTGTATCAGAATGTATAACTAAGGTATAATCACAATAACAGTGTAACTTAGGGTATAACTAAGGTATAACTCAGAATAACTAAGGTATAAACAGTGAAAAAAGTGTATCAGAATGTATAACTAAAGTATAACTCAGTATAACTAAGGTATAGTCAGTGAAAATAGTGTATCTGAATGTATAACAAATGTATAATCACAAAGGTATAACTAAGGTATAATTATAACTAAGGTATAATTCAATATAACTCAGTATAACTAAGGTATAATTCAGGTATAACTAGGTATAATCAGTGAAAAAATTGTATAATCAATGTATAACTAAGGTATACTTCATGTATCAGAATGTATAACTAAGGTATAATCATAATAACAGTGTATCCTAACGTATAACAAAGGTATAAATCATGTATAACAGTGTATCTTAAGGTATAATTAATGTATAACTCAGTATAACTAAGGTATAATTGCGGTATAACTAAGGTATAATCAGTGAAAAAAGTGTATCTGAATGTATAACAAATGTATAATCAGTGAAAAAAGTGTATCTGAATGTATAACAAAGGTATAAATCAGGTATAACAATCTATCTTAGGGTATAACTAATGTATAACTCAGTATAACTAAGGTATAATTGCGGTATAACTAAGGTATAATCAGTTACTATAGTGTATCAGAATGTATAACAAAGGTATAAATCAGGTATAACAGTGTATCTTAGGGTATAACTAAGGTATAACTCAGTATAACTAAGGTATAATTTAGGTTTAAATAAGGTATAACCTTTCCCTGTCAAGAAAGCAACAAAACTTGAAAGTAAATTCTGTAATAGTGAAAGGAGTGAAATTACCTGAGTTGAGGGAGTAGTGACATTACTCTCCCACATTATATTCTCAGCAACAAACCACTCGATTTCAGATCCATTTGTGAAACCAAGGGTTTATACAATGTTGTTTCTTCCTGCAACATTGGTTCAGGGACTGTAGAACCAGCAACGTTATCGCCAATAACACCCTCATTTCCATTCCCAAAATCAGCAGCCTCCGTCGCATTCCCTTGCCAATCGCTCCGGCTATGCTTCTCCGGCAATAGATTATCACCGTCGCCACTATCTTCACCGCCGTCCATCAGATTCCTCTTAAACAACTTCAGCAGCTGTTTATATTGAGTGAATGTTTGAAGAAGAAAAAAAGTAGAGAACAGAGAAAGAAGAAAAAGAAAATCGTAAAGATGGGAGAAAGGAGAAGAAAGGGGTAAAGATGAGAGAAAAGAGAAGAAAAAGGTAAAGAGGAGAAAGAAAAAACAAAAACACGTAATTCAGTAAATAGGAAAAGGTAGGCCCAAAAACAAAAGCCCAAATCCAACGTAAAATTGATAATTTCCCAATTAATAATCTACTACTGGGATCCAAAACACAATAAGCCCCAAATATTAAATTCTGGAAGATGAAAAATATCAGCTCGGCCCTTATAAGAAGAAATTATAAAATATATCTAGCGCACCACGTCATACCTGTACTAAGCCAATAAAATTATAGTCTATAATATATTTTAGGATTTAGAATTAATAAATTAACATCTAGTATTTATATTTTAAGTTCTATAAGTAATTAATTAATTACACTGTATCATTTATCTATTAGTTGGAGTGTGATTTATCATAATGCTATTGGTATAGCACAGGATAATGTGATACGTAGGCGTACTCCATAACTTTTCTATCTTTATCTTTAGTCTTTTAACTTTTGTTTTTAGACATTTAACTGTTGACTCTCGCAAAATATCAGAATTGCTTTTAGAAAATAACGTGAGATGCACAAGTAATTGGTAAAATAATACTGTGTACAAATTATAAAATGTCTGGTTATTACTGATACGTGAATCTCATATGACTAATTAATTTGCATTTTATAAGAGGTCAAATTAAATATTTTTTAATGGTTCAAGATTAATAAATACTCCAAAATAAAACTAAATATTAAATTTAAACTTATAAGATTAAGTGGATGTTTGGTTTTTTCCAAACAGCTGTTGTTTGTTTTTTCTGTTTCAAACAGAAAATTTTAAGTGTTTGGTTAGGCCTACCAAACAGCTGTCTTTAGCTGTTTTAGAGGCAAAAATTAGTTGTTTGCCAACAGCAAACAGCAAAAGCTATCAGCAACAGTAAACA
This sequence comes from Euphorbia tirucalli, assembly GCA_039660915.1. Taxonomy (NCBI): domain Eukaryota; kingdom Viridiplantae; phylum Streptophyta; class Magnoliopsida; order Malpighiales; family Euphorbiaceae; genus Euphorbia; species Euphorbia tirucalli. The sequence continues at coordinate 17,269,300 of CM077633.1, read as the reverse complement.
GCAATAACAAACAGCAAACAATAACAGCAGAACCAAACAGACCCTAAGAATATATATAACCTTGTCGCTTAACTGGGCGAAAATTCGTTTAAAGCCTTAAATCAATTAACAAATTTATTTAGAAAAATAAAATTAAGAGCACATACAATTTTTATCTTGTCTCTATAAAATAACCCTAAATAATAACCGCCACCTAAAATAATTCTAACAGCCACCTTCGACCATAATAATAATAATAATAATAATAAAAGTGTCCACAGTCAGTTACACTTTATATTATTATATCAGATGTGAAATTTTCAATTTTAATAGTATACATAAAAGTTATTTAATTTATTTTACATAGTAACATGATAATGAATATCACGATGTTTTTTCGACGGCAATTAAAAGAATGTACAAAAGATGAAGAAACAAATACCACTCGAAAATACCTATATATGGTAATTGATTATTTACTACTTCTTGGTAAATATCATTGGTAGGTGTTAATGTTATTAATTATGGAATTATACTAATTTAGATCTTGTATTTATAATAAATTCTACAAAAAAAGTATAAATATTAGGTACACATTTTTTAACTATTAACCTAGTTTTTAATTTCTGATGGTCTCAAATAGTCTTAAAAAGGATGTGAATAGTGTATATCACCAACAAAAAGTTTTTTCAAAAAAAACATTTTTAAACATTTTTTGCTGAAAAATAACTTTGACCAGTAGAACAAGTTTTATAAACAATACGGAATTAAAATACTTTGTAAAACTTGTGAATACAGTCGGTTAACAATGTTAATTGATGTCTCTAAACTGCACTAATATTGTTAATTTAAATGTACGAAATGTAAATAGCAATAAGTAAAAAGAGTATGGATAAAGATATTAAAAACACAACGATTTATATAGGTTCGACTTACCGGCATACTCATATCCCTAAGCATACCATTTCAGATTTTCCACCAAGAATTTTTTAATGGCAGAAATCAAGTGAGCTGTTACTTTTTACGAGTTTTAATAACAAAATCAATACTTTTACAGGAACAATATCAAATCCAACTTTTATGGACTAAGTATAATGCAATGCTTTTACATGTTAGTATCAAACCTAGCTAATACTTTTTTAGGCTAAGTATTAAAACCTTATTTTAATTTACGAGCTAAGTATAAACCCAATATCTTTTTTTAGCAAAAGTATCAAAACCTCTATCGATACTTTTTACAATCTCTAGTGCCAAATTTATAGATTGTTTTATAGCTGAACAACAACTATACATGTGTTTTTTTTTTAAGTTCAAAGACCAAACTTTTACAAGTGTTGTTTTCAAGATCAGCAACCAAACTATCAACACTTTCAAGTTTGAGTGTGAAACTTTATGTGAAATACAATTTCCTTTCTAGATAAAGAATTTGTAGCTGAAGAATTGTTGATGAAAACTTTTTTTTTTTTTGAATTCCTCTTTGAAGACTTGTTAGAGAGACTAATCAATTTGCTTGTATTTGGAATTTGTATGTAGTCTACGCACTTGTGAATGACACACTGGCTTCCTTTTTATAGGTACTTGAAGAACTAGCCATTAGACACAAGTGAAAACTAACCATTAGAGTTGTCTCCTGAATTTGTTTAATGTTGTATAGTCTACTGAAAATAACCGCCATATAGTGTTTAGTCCATTGAAGCTTTATGGATAAAACTTATACATTCTTTCAGTATTCTTGAACTAGCCGTAGTCTATTGAAACTGACCGTTATATAGTGTTTAGTTTGCTAAAGTCTTCTTGAAAGATTCTCTGATTATCTTCATCCTCTTCAAGTGCAATGTAGCTCTTTGCTCCAAACTTTTATTTTCTTATTAAAGTATTCCAATATTTTCAAATTGTAATAAGCTTTTCCACGATTATTTACTTTGTAAGTAATTCTTTTAATATAAATAATGGATGATCTTGAATTAATTACTAAAGGAATCACTTATGCTTTTATATTCTTTGATCTTCAGTTTACTTATTATTATTATTATAAAAACTTGATTCAAAAATTTCTTTTAATTTTTTTAGATGTTGGATTCTTATTAAAACAAAAACTAGCATATGAAATTTTACGTACTATTAACAATAAAGTGTTAAAATTTGTGTAATACCTAGTTATTAATGTTGCATGAACCAAAAAATATCAAATATTTTAAATTAGAGATATCAAATTCAAATCATAATCTATATAATATTTCCTTAGTTAAGAGAAATCACACTTAAATATTACGTGATCTAGTTAAAAAAAATTAACTTTCAGTGAATTTTACACCCTTAAACATTAGACAAAAAATAAAAATAAAAAAAGTAGAAGCCAAATTGAAAAGTTTAATAAAATGTAGAAGCCAAAAAGCACTTTTAGCTTTAAAAATGAAGAGAAACAAATTGAACTAAAATACAAAAAGTACAGGAAATGTGAAAGTAGTAAAAATCAGAAAAAGTGAAAAAAAAAAGGAATAGACTGAAAATAGAGTAACCAGTGTAATTCAGAGAATGGGGATGGGAGTGGGGCCCAGGAGAGGGAATCAGAGTAACAACCTCCCTTTCTGTGATTTAAAAAAGAAACACATATGGCATGCAGCCTTTGCAGTTGTAACTTCCACTTCCTTCTCCTCCTCCTCCTACCTCCTTCCTTCCCTTCCTCCCTCCTTCCTTCCTCTCTCTCTCTCTCTCTTTTATAATCTCCAATTAATCTTCCATTCTCACTTCTTCCATTTTCATTTTCTAGGTCATTTTCCCTTTTTCTCATCCTTACTTCCTTTTTTTCTGATTTTATTCTTCTTCTTTTTGAATTTCTATGTGAATTTCTCTCTTTTTTCCGTGCAGGCCAGTCACAGTATGTACGAAGAGACGGCTTCCTTTGACCCCGATTCCATGGTCGAACGACCAGACGGCGGCCTTTGTCAAGTACTTCAACCTCCACAGCCGCCGCCCCGAGGCAGCACTACCAATAGTCATGACAGTTTTGAAGACAACATCAAGCTTTCAGCTGAAGAGCTTTCTTACCACCATTGCAATCCTCATCAGGATGTAGAAATTCAGCTTCAAAATCAGGCGGAAATGGCGGCTTTTAATACTCATTTGATGCAGGATTCATCCAATCAGGTTTTGGCCTTCAATTCATCTTCTTTACCTGATTCTTCTTACGCTCCCACGCCCGACCTTCTCAATCTCTTCCATTTACCCCGATGCTCAGTTTCATCCTCTCTGCTGCCAAATCCTTCGATTTCCTTCAATAACCCTAACCACAATTTTGTTGGCGATTTTCCAATGGCGGATACTTCGACTGCTTCTTCCGTAGTCTACGATCCTCTTTTGTACCTGAATCTTCCTCCGCAGCCTCCTTTGATTAGGGATTTGTTCCAATCCCTGCCGCCGAATTTGTTTGGCGGTGGAGTAGATGATGATCATGTTGATGGAAATGGAGGAGGAATTGGCGGCGGAGGAATTTACCAGGACCGCGGCGACGGAGAGCAGCAATTTGATAATGGAGTACTGGATTTCAGTTGGGAAATGGGTAGTATCGGTAAAGGAAGGAAGGGTAGCAAGGTAACAAAACACTTTGCCACTGAGAGACAAAGGAGGCAGCAAATTAATGACAAGTACGAAGCCTTGAAGAATTTGATTCCTGTCCGCACCAAGGTACTCCCTTTTTTCATTTTCTACAATTTTTCGTATAGTAATAATCAATTTTTGTCCAAATTGGGGATTCTTGCCTTTCCAAATAGTTTGCAAAACAACATTTCTGGTGAAAAAATTTTGCCATCTGGAATGTTCAACACCATTATGATCACACCTCATCATAATTGTGTTGATATGGTGATCTTAATGGGCTCGGACCCATCAGGTCCGGGCTACAATAAAACTTCCCTTTTTTTTTTTTTTTTTTTTTTTTTATTTTTTATTTTAACTTGAACGAATTTTAAAATTCAACCTCATAATTTTGATATCTGATTTGGTGAAACTCAATTCATCATTTTTATTTGTTGATAAAATTTAGCTCATACGATAGAAATTGTCACATTTGGCATTTATAAAAATGTACCTTTCGTGTTCATAAGAATGTAATCTTTAACGCACAAACTGTTAATTTGTTTATTCTAGATACAAAGTTTATGGCTCGTGGTGTTCAAGTGATTAAGGGTTAAACTAAGTGCAAATTAAAATTCACTGTTCAAAAGTCTCAACAATTCAATATGTAGAGGCTCATAATCAAAATTTGAATAGGTCAGGATCAAAAATATTATTTTTCTATTAGTATCAATTTGTCCTTAGCATCATTTCAGTACTAATATCTTTTTTTTATTAAATTAGTTAAAAATTATACTTACTAACATAAAATATTAACACTTGTTCACTAATCATATATACACCAATTTTCAATTAATATAAACAAAAATGTAAAAGATAAAACAATCACAAATGAGAGAAAAATATAAAACAATCATAAATGAGAGAAAAATTGATCTTTAAGAGTTAATTACAATAAAGGGTCAAATTTACTCTTTATGCCTAAAAATTGCAAACATGCTATTTAGTTGATACGGATGAAATTGCAAAGAATTTTTTTGTTAACCCTTATATAACAATGATTAATTGTGATTTATGTGGTTTGGTGGGAAAGGATGATAGAGCATCAATAGTTGCTGATGCAATTATATACATCAAAGAGCTTATGACAAGTGTAAATGATCTGAAAATGCTAGTTGAGAAAAAGAGATGTGCTAAAGACAGGAAAAGGAGACTCAAAACTGAAGAAGATTCAATTGGAAATGGGAATGACACTTCTTCAATCATGAAACCTTTTGGAGAGCTAGACCATCAATCCTTCAATAATGGATCCTTAAGAAGCTCTTGGCTTCAAAGAAAATCAAAGGACACTGAGGTTGATGTTCGAATTATCGACGATGAAGTTACCGTTAAACTTGTTCAAAGAAAGAGAATCAATTGCTTGCTCTCTGTGTCCAAAGTCCTTGATGATCTTCAGCTTGATCTCCATCATGTTGCTGGTGGCCATGTTGGTGATTATTACAGCTTTCTCTTTAACACCAAGGTGATTTTTAAAATTTGGAGATAAATAAAATTGAAATACTTAGTTTTTCTTTTGGTTAAAAATTGATGGGTTTAATTAATTAATTAATTAATGTGCAGATATATGAAGGTTCATCAATATATGCAAGTGCGATAGCAAACAAGGTAATAGAGGTGGTGGACACGGTGTATGCATCAACTCCATCTTCTGCAGCTGGTTGTTTTTATCATATGAGGGAGTTGAGTGTTGATGGTAGGTGAAAAATGAGGACTTTCATCTTTGGCTTTAACTTCGATTCTGTGCTAGTTTGGTTTGTAGTTTACGTTTGACTCTTGAGATGCTTGAACAAGATTGTAAATTTTCTTTTCGTATCTAATTTGGGAAGCTAACTACTTGCGGACATTTTGGCCACATAATTTCTCTTTCTTTTAAGGAAGAAAAGCAAAAAAAATCGATTCAATTACTTAAATCAAAATTAATTAGAGCCCCAGCAAATTAAAGGCCAAATTCCTATATTCGTTGAAGGATGAGCAGCCTTAACTTGCAAAGATATGGATTACATTATTTTATTCTTTCACCAGCAGGTTTTTTACTATTTCTAAATTTGTAAATTAAGTTTATAATATATATATATATATATATATATATATATATATATATATATATATATATATATATATATATATATATATATATATATATATATATATATATATATATACCCAAACTGATAAATTTAGAAGTTCATTAATTTATAATGTAAATTCAATTATGTTGATGCATGAGATTTGGAATGAGTGAGATAACATATAACAATAAAAACTACAAATGCGTCTTACCTATTAATTTAAATTTTTTTATTAAATGATTCCATAATATGATACCATAGACTCTTAAATTTAGAGGTTTAGGGTTCTAATTCCAATAACTCCATTTGTTATTAAAATTCAACACATAACAGAGTGAGCCTATGTTATATACGCTTTAAATTCATGAGTATTCGCGTGTGAGTGAATGTTAATAAAAGCTATAATTAAACCTTTTATCTGTTGACTTAAACTTTTAAATCAAATGATTACATGACAAGACGACTAGAGTACTTTTTTGGATAGTCATAAAAAGTGAAAATTAGATTATTGTATAGTTCCCATTCATATAATTACAAAGTTGTTTCTAGGGGTGTACAAAATCAATCCAACCCAATGAATTTAACCAACCCAATCCAACACAACCCATATATTCTTTATCTTAGTGGTTATTCATTGGGTTGGGTTGGTTTGAGTTGAATGAAATGGGAAAAGTAATTGGGTTGGGTTGGGTTGGGTTGGATTCAAATTAACCATCACATGTAAAATTCAATTTTCTCCTTTTGAAAATCTTCACTTATTTGTATTATCTTTCATCAATATTCAATTTTATCATTTTGAAAATTTTCACTTTTCAATTTCATATTCATAAAATTGAATTCATAATCTGTGAATAAATTACAACCCGTATGCTCTAAGACTTTAACTCATTTTAATTATTAGTTAAATTCTTTTTTACATTATTTTTTTACACTTATAATTTATTATTTTTCTTAATTAAAAAATCTGAAAAATCTTCACTTTTTTTTTTATATTATTGTGTCAAATACTATTCCGATTCATGGTATGATGATGCTATATTTATATATATATATATATATTAAAGCAATGTAGAAAAAACTGACTAATTTTATTTTTGGAACCTTAAATTTCATGCTTAATTTTTTGGAACTTTAAAACCAAACCAATATGCATTCAGTTTGGATTGAACCGAACCGAACCAGTTTGGTTTGGTTTCGGTTCGTTTGGTTCCAAACCAAAATTTCCAAATTTTAAAAATTTAAATAAATTATCATTATTATTATCATTAAATTATTATTAATTATATATAAATAATTTTTAAATAGTTATAATTAGTTCGGTTCGGTTTGGTTTTTCTATCAAAAATTCAAAATCAAACCAAACAAACTTTGGTTAGGTTCGGTTTTTCTGCTCGGTTCGATTCGGTTTTTGGGTTGCGGTTTGGATTTGCTCACCCCTATTTTCATCAAGTAAACTATGTAATTGTACGAATAATATTCAACCCAACCCAACCCAATATTGTGTGAGTATTCATGGGTTGGATAGATTTTGAACAACCAACCCATGGATTGCTTTTATTATTAGGTTGGGTTGGGTTATCGCCCAAATACTATTAGGCCATTCATTGAACAGCCCTAGTTGTTTCCTTGTTTTCATTCTCAGGGCCAGTTTGGGGCAGCTTTTAGCACTTCCGAAAGCAGCTTTCAGCCAAAACATGGGGAACCCTACTTTGGCTGAAAGCTGCTTTCAATTGGTAAAAGTCAGATTATATTTAGGAAAGTACTGGAAAAACACTTAAAACTATTTTTAAAGAAAGCAATAAAACTTAACTTTCCCTGATAGCACTTTCACTAACAACAATCCTAAACTGGCCCTTAATATAGGAGAAATTATAAAATACGCCTAGGACACCACTCATCTGTATGTCTAACCAATAAAATCACACCACATAGTATATTTTAGGATTTAGGGTTGATAACTTAGCATCGAAAATTTATATTTTAGGGTGTAGAATTTTAATTAAAGTAATTAACCATTAAATAAGTAATTAATTAATTATACCGTGTTATTTTTCTATTGGTTGCAGTGTAATTTGTCATAATGCTGTTAGTTTGGCACATGGATAACATGGTATGTTAGACGTACCCTATAACTTCTCCTTAATATAGTCTTTTTATATGTTCTTATTTTTCATTTTTATTATCTTTTTGCTCTTTGTGTTGTGTTATTAAGTTTTATTTTTATTTTATTATTATTCTTTTGAAATAAACGAAAAACTTTATATATTTTGAATTCCATTACGCGTCAAGATTTATTTATCGATAATAAAATTATATAAATTAATCAATCTTTTACAAGTATTGAAACACAAGTTCACCATATTAATGAAAGAATAAATTTTACCACCAAAGCAAGATCAAAAATACATTAAATAAAATAATAAAAACAACAAAATCACACTATACTTTATTAAAAATTCACAATCATAAAAACTGTAACTTACGTAATATCATGTAATTTAGCATACTTATGGATATGTATTACGTAAAAAGAGTAGATCTGAGTTTCCATGATGTAAAAGATGACGGCCAACTTATTAATAGAAAACACTATCAAATTTGTGTTGTATAACATCATGTCTACAATAGAGGAAAGACGAAGAAAATTGAGAAAAAATGAAGAAAAGATAAAATGCATTAATTTTTATGTGCGTCAATTATTTTTTTTCACTTCTCTTCTCCTCCTATTCTTAAACTTTTCATTTAACAAAATTTTTGGGAGCATTGGGTTCACTTGCTGGTGGTTGCTTGTAATTTCCCCTTTACAAAAATCCAAAAGAAATGAAATCCATCTAACACTGATATTACAAATATGTGGGTGAAACAGTGAAACTTCTTAATTTAGTGGTTCAGCTCTCATTTTGAAAAAAAGAAATTACAACTGATCTGTGATTGCATTTTTTAAGTATATTGGTATTATATACATACATGTATGCACACCAGTTTAGCTAAATTTATGTGTTTATTAGTACAGTACCTCATTAATTACTTTATAATTCCTTAAAAAAAAAAAATCAAATATATATATATTAATCAGTCCAAGAAAACTTTTTACTGCTTGACATATTTTTATTTTCAATGAATTTCAAAATTAATAGCATTGGTAAAGTGAGGGTAAGTAGGCAACACAAATGCAATGTTTTCTTGAAATGCATCATGCATGATTATATTCTTCATAAATTTTTAAATAGTAATTATTGGATCAAATAAAATATAAATAAAAATATATTACCAAAATTGAAATGAGAATTAATTTTAGTTCTGAATTACGATTTGATGCATGCATAAAAATTGGTGAAATTAAATATATAGAAGATGGTAAAAAGAAAAATTAGGAGAAATTAAGTTAATTCTATGATTTTTTTTTTTATATATATATTTGTTGTTAAAATTATAACTATAATTATTTTATTAAAAGAAATTTAATTATAATTGGAAATAAATTTGTGGTATGTTTTGTTTGGCTGTATCCTTGATATGGATTTAGGCTGTTGTTTCCTTGTTGTAGTTTGTTCATTAACAAAATAATATGTCCTTTAAGGTTATTCATTAAGACCATTGAACAACGAATTGAGCTATTAAAATAGCTAATTTACTCTTAATATTTATCTCCTAAAAAGTCTACTTTTCAAGTTATAATTCTCTTTCTTTTTAATTACCATTATTTGGTTATGTGATATTGTCCATTAATACTAGACCCCTCACTTGTATTAAATAAAGATAAATTTGAGAAAAGAATGTTAAAGTGCATAAATGAATTAAAACGACATATAAAAAAGGAACAAACTACTAAAAAACCGAAGGGAAGTATATATAATAGAAAACAAAGCAAATTTATATATTAAAAGGTTACACTTTTTTATTACATATCTTGCATGCAATTTATATATAAATATTATTGTCTATGAGATGTCTAGTGAAGTAAACTTATAATAGTACCATTCTTAGATAAAATAGTTAATACACAACATACAACAATTAAACTCTTAATTAGTTAGGAGCTCACTCTTTTTTTTTTTTTTTTAAATAACACTCCAAGTTGGATGTTTGAATCCAAGTCCAGTTAGATGATTAAATATATAGAAAATAAACAACCTAATTTATGAAAAATGGTATTGATAAATTATTTTATCAATAATCTTATTGTTTTCATAACTGAAACACACATTTTAAACCTTTTAAATCGAAGCCACAACAAAAAGCTCAAGTTATTTCTTGACACTTTCAATGAAGTAACATATATATATATATATATATATATATATATATATATCATTTTTCTTTAAAATTATTTCACTCATAAAAATATTTTTAAAAGTTAATAATTTTTCTTTGCAAGAAATGCATAGTGGGCTGATGACAACTCTATGCATCTCTCACTTTTCTTTTTTATATAGCAACTAAAAATCACCTGAATTTACTATATATAAACCACCTAAACATTGGAATTATTTAAGAAATCAACTAATTCAATTAATTATTACAATTTAAATTAGGGATTTCTGGATTTTCTTGTATTCTTAAATTTTTTTTTAATGGAAATTGGTAATATATTTAGAGAAATATATAATTAAATAAAGGCAAAACACATTCTGAGGCCTCTGAACTTTTATGGAATTTACAATTGGTCCCCTAATCAATTTTTTGAATACATTGGGTACATGATCTTTTTGTTTTAATAGTATTAGCCCCATACTCGACACTTTTTTCTCCTGTGGCCTATAGTATCCATTCACTGGTATGTGACATAATTTTCGCAAACACGTGAGGTTAAATTGGAGATATAATTTATATTCGTAGCTATCATAAAACTCTATATGAAGTATGATTCTGATATCTCCAATCAACTCTAGAGTTTTCTATTTTTCTCAAAAATTGTATCACGTGTTAGTGAACAGATACTGTAGCCCACAAGAGAAAAAAAATGTCGAGTTTGGGGCTAATACTATTAAAACAAAAAGATCATTTACCCAATATGTTCAAAAAATTGAATATAAGGTAAATCATAAATTCTATAAAAGTTCAGGGGTCTCAGAATGTTATTTGCCTTAAATAAAACCAAAAGCTCCAAATAGTAAAATATTTTTAGTTTATTTGGCATACAGGGGTGAAGGAGGAGGAGAAAGAAGAGAGAAAAGAAACAAACTGAAGGGGGTGGGACCCAGAAGCAAGAATCAGTGTAACAACTTCCCTTTGCAAGAGAGAACCAAAGAATATCATCACGTATGGCATGCCCAACCCCCTCCCCCCCTGCAGTTGCATGCCTTCTCTTCCTTTCCTTTCCTTTCTCCTCCTTCATTCTCTTTCTTTTAACCTAACCCCCCGTTTCCCTTTTTTTCATTTCTCCCTTCTTAATTAATTCTTCTGTAACCTCTTCTCCCACATTCTTCTTCTTCTTCTTCCTTTTTTTGATCATGTTTTTCACTCAGCACATCCAAAATATGTATGAAGTAACAGATTCCTTTGATCCCAATTCCATTGTTCAACCACCTCAACATGAACTTTCTCCACCCCCATTGCTAACCCCTAACACTACTCATTACACCTTTGAAGAACATAATAACAATAATCCCAACCTTTCAGCAGAAGAGCTTTCTTCTGCTGCTATTGAAATTCAGCTTCAAAATCACCTCCAGATGGCTTTTGATACCCATTTACTCCATGATTCTTCCAATCACCTTTTATCCTTCAATTCCTCTTTACCCGATTCTTCTTACACACCCACGCCCGACCTTCTCAGCCTCTACCACTTATCCAAATGCTCCTCCGCTTCATTCCTTCCCAATTCTTCCATCTCCTTCAATACTCCTCCCCTTAGCTTCCCCGCCGAACTTCCCATGGCGGATACTGCTTCTGCTTCTTCAATCGTTTGTGACCCACTTTTGTACCTCAATCTTCCTCCCCAACCTCCTCTAATTAGGGATTTGTTTCAGTCTCTACCGACAAATGGCTACTCCTTGTTTGGCAGCGGAGGAGATGATCAGATTGAGGCAACTGGAGGCGGCGGACTTTACCAGGATTTCGAGGGAGAAGAACAGATTGAGAATGGAGTAACGGAATTCAATTTTAACATGGGTTCTATGGGTAAAGGGAGAAAAGCTGGAAAAGGAACCAAACAGTTCGTTAATGATCGCGAAAGGAGATCACATGTTAGTGACACTTACCAAATCCTTAGGAATTTAGTTCCTAAGCCTACAAAGGTACTACCTTTCCTATGATTTCAATTTTTGGGTTTCATTTCAAAATGGGTTTCCCAATTAAAAAAAAAAATCTTAATTATTTACTTAATTTGTTCATACTACTAATTAAGGTTGGAATTAAAGAAAAAGGCTCCCAAGTCAGCTTGAGTTAGGTTCTTGATTCGGTTTCTAGTGGGGGAAAAAAAAAAAAAAAGAATGACCACGTAAAGAGTTTTGATAACTCAAACTGATTAATGATCAAATTCTGCCTAGCTATAATCTGGTAGTAAGACATCTTTTTCTAACCGGAGGTCCATGGATTGAGACAAGATATTACTCTTTTAAAAAGAATGAGAAAAAAAAAAAAATCAAATTCGCATAAAAGAAATTTAAAGTTAATCACTCTATTAACTATATAATTTTTTAGAGTTTGATCATACATAACCAATTAATTAAATTAAAATAGAAAGATAAATTTGATTAGTATTGAATGTTATCTTTCGTAACTCCGAATTGATTAATCAGATTTTGTAAAAAAGAAGTAAAAGAAAAAAAAAAAATTTGATAATTTTATTGAGAAGTTAGGTTGTTGTTTTGTTGAAACACTATTGACTAGATTAATGTTGATGTTGTTTGATGGGAAAGAAAGATAGAGCATCAATAGTTGATGATGCAATTAAGTACATCAAAGAGCTTATGAGAAGTGTTAGTGATCTGAGAATGCTAGTGGAGAAGAAGAGATGTGCTAAAGACAGGAACAAAAGACTCAAAACTGAAGAAGATTCAATGGAAAATGGCCATGAAAGTTCTTGTATCACCAAACCAGCAGCTCTAATTGGTGACCAAGATCAAATTTTCTCCAATAATAATGGATCATTAAGAAGCTCTTGGGTTCAGAGAAAATCAAAGGATATAGAGGTTGATGTTCGAATTGTGGATGATGAAGTTACAATCAAGTTTGTTCAGAGAAAGAAAATGAATCGTTTGTTGTGTGTGTCAAAAGTCCTTGATGAACTTCAGCTTGATCTTCATCATGTAGCTGGTGGCCATGTTGGTGATTACTTTAGCTTTCTCTTTAACACAAAGGTTGGATTTATTTTGTTAATTTAAGTATCATTAGAGTTGTCTTGATTTTGTTTATTTGAAATTGTTAATTTGGGGATAATGGGTTTTGCAGATAAATGAAGGGTCTTTTGTTTATGCAAGTGCCGTAGCAAACAGGATTATGGAAATGGTGGAAGGACCCATTAATGCTTCAACTCCATCCACAGGGTGCTATAATTAGTAAATAATTAAGGGATTAATTTGCAGTTAATTGGTAGTTGACAAATGACGGCTATAGGCTTTAATTGTGGTCCTCTGCTAGCTATAGTTGGTTAAATAAGATTATAGCATAAGGTGTTTAGATGGTTAATTAATTACTCAAAAATATCCCAGATTATTGTTTTTTTTTTTTTTTTTTTTTTCCTCACAAGATAATTAATTACTTTGCTCAATCTTTGGACATATTTATTCTTTTTCCTTTTTTAAATGACTTATTTCTTCGATCGAGGTGTTGATTTTCATGTAATGATCATGTTTTTTTAATGGAACGAAATATATTTCTTTTCAATGAGAAATAGCATTGGAAGAAATATCGGCAAAATTTTGTTTGTATAATAATTTTGGTGATCGACAGTACAAAACATTTTCCACCATTTTTTGCTTTAATTCAAGGATTAATAAAATAGTTTAACACTTTGTCGTTTTACAATATTTTCAATTGATTATGATTCACGTTTTATTTTACGACTTCAAAAGTTGAAAATGAAGAAAATATTTTTATTTTGCTTTGGTTTTTTCTCGGCGTTTTCTTGTTCATTTTTAAAATATAAAACACGTTTTTAATAATTTCCATGCGCAAACATAATCTATTTTTAGACAAAAATTCATGGTTGAGTTGAGATATATACATTTATATTTTAGATACTCAAATCTATCATTTTTAAGTATTAATATCTTAATTTGCTAAAGTGCATGATATTTTATGGTGTTTTGGAGTTCTTATAAATTTGAATCTCCGTTAAGTGATAGTGGAACTTAATAAAATATAGGTTACAATATTTCTTTTTTATTACTTTTATTACATGTGTTTTTTTCTAACTTTGTAAACAAATTTTTATTGTCTCACCAATACCGTGAGTTTCATATTTATTATAATTTTTATAGGAAAAAGTGTTTGATTTATCTAATTTTATAATCGATGAATTGATATTGATAGACTGCGTACTAAATATATAATTTCCCCATTGTTATGAGATTCCATATAATTATTGTATGTCTTTTTCATGTTCAGTTTATTCAAATTTTATTATATATACTTAAATCGGTGTCCAAATGGAACAACATGATTTTACCAACAAATACAAAACAATAACATCAACATGATTTGGATCAACATGAACATTATTGTCGTGTTGGTTTCGTGTTAATTGAGAATAATTATTGAAACAATGAAAATTTTGTATTCACAATATTCAAAATTAATAATTATTGAAACAAATAAAGATGTAATAAAGTATGCTTACCCCTCATCCAAAACTAAAGATTTGTTATTAGCTTAGGAAAAGAAAATATATATTTATAATATTACCTAGATGATTGTAGGGTGAGACGGGAGGGGAATGCCATACCATCCCTTTTTTCACCATTTTAATATTCATTCTCACGAGGGTAGTAGAAAAAATTTCTACTATTCTTATTCTAGCGGAGATCTCTATCCTTACAGGAATTTTCATTCTTTATCTTTGTAATTTTGAAAACTCGTTTTATAAAAAAAAATTTGGACAATTATACTTTTGTATCTAATAATTCTATTGAATTTTCTTATATTTTTTTTGTAGTGTATTTTTTACAATAAATCTGCAGAAAAATACATTATTGTAATTTATGGAATTCATAGTTTAAAGGTACATTAATCCAAAATAAAATTACAACCTAAATCCACAATAAAAATTGATCAATTGCACCGACGGTCACTAAAGTTTAAAATTTGTGCATTCATGGTCACTAAAATTTAATTTATGTCAATAAATTCATTGAACTTTTATTCTTGTGTCAATAAAGCCACTCTTGTCCTAATATGTCAAATCTAGCAACGAAATGATCACATGGTAAGTCAATATCAATTCTAAAATGCCAGTATAACATTATGTCAGTTCCAACCAATTTTGAATTTCAATTTTTTTCATTTTTTTCTCAATAATATTGCACAAGTAGGTACCATGTTTGTGACACATGTCAGTTTTTTTGTTGACCCGAGTTTATGTAACACTATGCTAGTAGGTTTGACTTGCTTCATCATTATTTTGATGCTAAATTTAGAGAATTAGGGTGAGAGTGACTTCATTAACACCAAAATAAAAGTTTAATAACTTTATTAACACAAATTAAAATTTAGTGATTATAGGTGCATAAACAACAAAGTCTAGTGAAATTTACCCCAATAAAAATACAATTTAAAGTTCCAAACCCAAAATAAAATTGCAATGCAATCCATAATTAAAATTCCAAATCGTTCAATTTCCTTTAAAACTCAGTTTCATGATTCTAGTCTCCACTTCCAAGATTTCATCTAATAGAAATTACAATTAATAGAACAACAACAATTAGAATAATTATAACGTTGTATAAACTCATTCACAAATTACAAATAATAGTGCTGAAGTTGCCTCTTTGAAGTTTGAAGGAAGCTGCTGGTGATAGGTCAAGCGGACAATATATTTGCTTGATCTTGTCTTCAATATGGATTGCTCAACATCAACACAATGTTGAATAGCAACCAGTGGCGAAACCAAAATTATAAATTAGTTGCGGTAAAAATATAAATTACGTGTAAACCTAATAGAATACAAAAAAAATATAAATAAAATGTAATTTGTATGAATTTTTTTATAGAAAAAATGAGATTAATTTCATAAATTAGTACGGTTAATATTATAAATATGTAAAAAAAAATGTTTTTTATATATAAATTAAAAAAAATTGAGAGGTTCAATTGACCCCACACAAGTGTATGTGGCTTTGCCACTGATAGCAACAAATGTTCATTTATCAAAAATTCATAATGGAATTAGATTTGTAATTTATAATTTATATTAGTTTTTTTTTTTTTTTTTCCTTCTATTTATATTAAAAGTCCAAATTCATATATTAGGTAGGGAAGTCTACATTGCAGGTCTAGTATTTTGTGCCCCAAAAATAGTTGGAATTGGGCCGAAATAAAAAAAATCCGAAAATATTCAGTTATATTGTGGGCATTACAAAAGAAGCCCTCAATTTTCAAATTTTGATGTAAATTTGGGTAACCAGACATTTCCAATTCTCGAAGCGGGAAAAGCCAACGCATTGCAGTTCAGAAACCGCACCTCTGCTCACACACAGATTAGATTATAACTTCTCGCCGGGGATAATGAGGCCTAACAGTCGCCGCCGACCTCCCGACTCCTTTAATCCTCAACCGACACCGGACCGCGCCCAATTTTCATTTTCTGTTGCTGGTCACAACACCTCCCGCGACTCAGATGCTAGTTTTGCTAGCAGCCGACCGTCCACTATCGGCGTCGGCAGATCCTCCGATCTATACACTGATCGGGGACAACAAGCGTCGGCAGTTCGTTCAATCAACGCCTACCTTTCCTTGCACTCCTACCCTCATTCTTTGAAGCATCATCCTACCTCCTCCGCCAAGGAAATAACCAAAGTCATCGAATTCCTCCTCCAACAACTCGATTATCCCTCCACCAAACTTGAGGACGATCTGTTCATAGTTTTGAAGTCCTTAAATTGCCCCTTCAAGGTTAACAAATCTACTCTTCGTGCACCTAATACTCATCACAACTGGCCTCCATTTCTCGCAATAATCCACTGGCTAGTTCAAATCGCCAAGTATAAGGAGCATATAGCGGCCAATTCGAGGTCCTTTCTGGAAAATAACAGGATGCTTGTTTATGCATGCGATAGTTACTTAAATTATATCCGAGGAGATGATGATTCGGTGGAGGCATTGGATAGAGAGTTCATGGCGGAGATGGAGAAAGAAAGGGATCGTGTGCTTGAAAAGGTTAAGATTTTGGAGGCAAATTTCAATGAACTTGTGGCCAAAGCGGAGTCGCTGAAGTCTGGGAAGACACAAAGAGAGAAGTTGGAGGAACACAGGAGTTTGTTAGAGGAGGATTTGACAAAGTTCCATGCTATAATTGCAAATTACAATCAAGGTATTGAGGCTGTGGAGAAGGTACTGGAGGAGAAAAAGAAAGAACTGGAGACCAAGGTAGAAGAGAAGAAAAGGATTGATCAGGAGAATGAGGATTTGAAAAAGAGGGTGGACGAGCAAAGCTTTAATGCGAGGGATGCCGAGAGAATGAAGAGGGAGTTGCAGGCAGTGGATAGGGATATTGAAGAGGCGGAGACTACAAGGAATGCGTGGGAGGATAAAACGTGGAATCTTGATGCAGCAATTAGAGAAAAATTTAAGGAACTGGAGGCCCTCACAATGGAGTGTAACCAGGCCGTTAGGAGGTTTGCTTTTTGAAATTCTCTCTTTTATTATTTTTTTTTCCCCCTTATTTTGGAGGAACATAATACATATTTGTGTGATGCTCCTGGATTTCTAAATCTGCTTCATGAAGTATGCAAGCCTGAAGTAATGCATAACGTTCAATTGTTAAATCCTGGAAGCTAGAATTTCAATAGTAATGGTGGATGTTTGAGGGGTTGAATGCTGCACCCACGTACATTCTCTAGGGAGTGGCTATACCTAATTGTTCTACTCTTTTATTAGGATATGTCCTTGTGACTATAAGTGGATATTTGGAGAGTTCACTGAGTAATGTTTATGTTGGCAAACTGTTTTCATGTTTGCTAGGGAAGTTATGCCTCTGTCGCTATGTCATAACAAATTTCATTATCCATTTACCTCCTTACAACTTGCAACTAGTTGCGTAATTTTATTTTGTAGTTCACCGTGTTTCATTGGCCTTTGTCGTAATTCTGGTAAACTAGAAAATTGTTCGTGATAAAGTGTTCAGGTGATATGTGCAAGTGGTAATATCATGTTTATAATGTTTATTTTCTTTGTGAACTGTCTTGTTGTGATGCTTACTTTTTTTTAAGAACATGATATGTGCAAGTGGTAAGTTCTTTTGTCCTGATTTTTCTAGATTAAAGCTTGCAAATGGCTTTCAATATGCGTTGAATGTCAATGGGGCCACTCCTGCTGATATCATGGGGATTGACTATAAGTCTATAGTTAAACCTGGCCTTCAGTCATTTGCTGATGAGATAAAGAGAAGCTCCATGGAAAAACTTGAAGAGCTTATTTCACTTCAAGCAGAGTCTTCGGAATTGACTGCAAAGGTTGAGGATAAGAGAAATCGCATTGCCGCCCTTCAGTCTCATATTGACGAAGTATGTGCAAACATTCTATTTCTTATGAGTCATAAATAAACTTCTGTTAAAAGATACTACCCCCTTTCTCTCTCTTCTTTAACATGAACTGTTGCAATTGATGGATTTTGTGCTAGTTATAAAGAGCTATTGTTGAAATGTGATGTGGCTACATATCTGGATCATCTGCTTCTTGTCGTAGTGGTTTTTTGTTTGACAAAATATGATATGTCCCATTGTGTGAAAAGATGGATACTGGATGAGCATAGAAGAAAAACATAAAGAAAGAATCAAATTCACACCAAATCTGATGAAAGATTTTTGGAGAAATTGGAAGCTTTTTGAGTTCATCTCTCCTGTTTTGAATATTGATGATGACTACTTAGGCTGCCAGCTTACCATTTAGGCTACCGAATCATTGTTGATTGTGGTAGCTTTGTAAAAGGGAACTGTTTCTAAATTTGATTTGTAGAATTGAGATGTTTCTAAACCTTGATATAATTTTGTAAGGGATGTCTAGTGGGAATGAGATATCAAATAGAAGTGATTGAAAATGCTCCGGTAATCACTCTGGTTTTTTATTTGTTTCTTAGTTTCTTTTGCAGCTGTTTAATTTCCATTTTGCCTAAGGTCCTAAAGTGTCAGTATTGTTATTTCCTCCAAGTTTCTCTATCTTATTTTGTTATCGTAGCGCTTCCTATTGCCAGTGTAGATGATGAGGAACCAAACCTGAAGCACTAGTCCATGAACGAATACACACACTCAAATCAGTAGAAGAGGAAGGTGATAATAGTTGGTATATTCAAACAATGGAACTGTAACAGAACTGGTAGTCAAAGATGAACAGTGCTAAAGGCCAACTACTAGGAAATGCAATGCACAGGGTCTCTGCCCCCGCAGAGTCCCAGCAGATTGCTTACTACAAAATGACAAATAACCAGCAGACAGCCCTCCAGTTCTCCCTCCCTCCCTCCCTCCCTCCCTCCTCTGCTGACTTAGTACAGACCACCCTATCCTTCAATCACCTGTGCCCACGTCTAATCCCTTTCCTTCTCATTGTAGACTCTCCGTATCTTTGGGCCATGTGTTAATTGATCCAGCACTGGGTCTTCATCCACTACCTCACTAGGATCATAGTTTTGAACAATAAATCACATTGATGGTGCTATAATACTGCCCCCCTATGCAGTATCGGGGGCTTGGATGTTCCATTCTTATTTTTCAAGCATGCCTTTTTATGTTTTCTAAAAGTATTTATTCATCTTATATTTTCTTTTTGGGTGATATCCAATCCTTATTTCCTACCTACCATTCATCTTATAGTAATAAATTGTGCATGATTGATCAACTGGCTTCAAATTTGATGCTATTCTACTTCTTTTCAGTGAGAAACATGCTTTGGAGTTTGATGTCTCAGACAAATCTGTTGCTCGACTAATTACTGGCTTGAGATTTTTGTTGTTTAGCTGCTTGGAATATATCTAGGTGACTAAGGTCTTAAACATTTTACGTGCTGTTTCATTGAAATGTTCTTGTGGACTTGGAATGACTGGATAAATGAATAGTTGAAACTGTTATAGTTTCATTTTTGTAAGTAGAATGTCAATTAGACCTAATGTCTTATCCTTGAATGAACTATGTTGCTGTCTTCAGCGACTTCTCTTTTTCTGTAAATTTTAGCTAATTCGTTGTTTTAGTTCAGAATTTCTTGCTTAACTTAATAATTGTTGCTCAAAGTCCAGGGAATATCATGTGCCTTGAGTTTTGCTCATCTTGGATACATCCATGGGCCTGTAATGTGATAAAGAAATTGCCGGTCGTAGTCTGAGTTTCTACTTGGTAGCTTCCATAATATAGTTTTCCTTTTTAATTTTAATTTTAATTTTCTATTTACTATATTCTTGTATCTGGCATGACTTGGATATTGAACCTTAATATGAAGGCTACATGTCAACCTTCCTTGCTTGCTTTTCCATTTTGTCTCTTACATCCTTGTCAATGTTGTTGATGTACAATCTTCATGATTTATTTAAAATTTCAAAAAAATTGTTTGTCAGGCGGAAGCTCATATAAATAATTTGAGAAAAGAAACAGAGGAATATACCAATAGATGCGCTATGGAAGCTAGAAAGCTAGCAGAAGAAGTTCAAATGGAGGCTTATAACTTGGATATTTTGGAAAAAGAAGCAGCAGAAATTCTGAAGGTATGGGCTTGTTTATATAATTCTTCCAATGGTAAACAAACTCCTTGTTTTGAGGACGTGGACAAATTCAAGCAAGTTCATCTTTATTCATTGCAAACACATGGATAAATTTTGCAAATTTCTGATATGTCATCGGCATTCGGTTTCCATTGATTAATAGTAATGTCTGGAGGAAATGATTAAGCCTTCTGAATACCTTTCTACTTGTGTTTAGGCCTCAGAACAAAAGTTGCAAGAAGCAACCGAACAAACTGAAGAGGAAATTCAGAAGCATGCTCGTGAACTCTTCGCAGTGGTTGATACAGTATCAAAGTACAAGGAGCATATGGAGTCAAAAATTTCGGAGATGAAGAGTAAGCTCACAGGAACTGTTGATAATATCTCTGTTCTCCACAAGCACTCGATCCCATCACAATTTGGCATCAGGCTTGATGCTATCAACTAACATGAAAGGACAAGATCTACTTGGCTATACAGTTAATTTATGTTCCCTTTTGCATTGTATGTGCTGAAGTTTGTCATTTGCTGCAAATCTCCTCCCATCTGTAATTAGAACCAGAGAAGTTCTTGCAGTTCGATTTTCCCTCTCGTGCGCTTAGAGCGCTGTGTACTGGTGTTGTTTTGATGTTGGAACTTGGAATGAACTATTGTTAGTTTAGGGATTAAGGTACTTGTCAATTTGCGTAGCTGTGAACTTTGTGATGATCATACCACGTTCATCTGATTATGGGTTAATTTTTATTTAAGTACAATCATCAATAAATGATGTTGGTGCCAAATGATGATGGCTATGTTTGGTCAGGAATAAGGGAATGCAATTCTTCTGTTTTTTAGTTAGTAAAGAATAAGATATATAATTGTTTCAGCAATCTTTTAACTGCTACAATGGTTGCTGGAAAAGGTGAAGTTAGGGTTAAATTAAATGCAGGAGATTCAGAAACTGATTTGGTCAAAACATGTAATTAGCGTATCATTCTGTTTTTAAAGATGATTACATGCCAATCCAGTGATCCATCTTTTTTTTTGTTCTAGAATTTTTCAATCCAAATTTGTTGACGGCAATTAGAAAATGGGTAATGGGAGGGATTCGATCCGGACTAGAACTCTATTGTGGTGAATCGGAACAATTTTAAAATGTGAAAAGGAAAGTAAATAAATTATTCACAAAATTAAATAGGAAGCCACTCTTTTTATATATCAGAGCCAGGTTTCGATCCTGGGACCTGTGGGTTATGGGCCCACCACGCTTCCGCTGCGCCACTCTGATTCACGGCGATTGGGTGGGCAATTAGATATAAGTACCTTTTATTTACCAAATATAATTTCCAGCCTCTCGCCGTTTCATGCTTTAGAGTTGAACACATTGACTTTCGTTACTTTGTTCATATGTCAAACACTGAATTGTTTTTTATTTTTGGTATCAAACACTAGATTAAAAAAAATTCTATCCTATAAAAAAAAAAACCAAAAAAAAAAAAAAATCTTTGTATTTCCCATTTAATAAAAGTCTCTCTGTTTAAAGGCTTAACTGATTTGAAATATTGATGGGTTGCTTATTGACCATTTTCCCAATCAAAAACATTGTTTCCTTTTTGTATATAATCTGTAAATAGTAACTACAAATATGTAATGGAAATTATGGAATCCAACGCTGGACTAAGTTCTTTGGCACATCTACAAATTTATCTGATAGAAAATTTCAGAAGCAGACAAGGAATTAAATGATTAGTAATAATTTCTGAAAGCATGCATTAATAACAATATTAACCACTAAAAAGGTAACCTAAGAACATACTTAAAGAGTACATCAACAAATGCTTTTGAAGTGAACTTTATTAGTGATCCATCAATTGAAGCAATCAGAAATCTTCATTTCTTTTTCTTTCTTTGCTATCTGTTTCCTAATACAATCTATGCATTATTTATCTATTATTTACAATTACTCAGAAAAAATCACTTAACCCCAAGCAGGGGGAAATAGATTAATGCAAAATCACTACCCTTTCAACACAAAAAGAAATGGTAACTAAAGCTAGATATCATACACAAAAGCTAATGGTGACGAAAGAATTTCGAGGATACTGTTTCCATGATCATGTCGCTTCCAACACCAACAAGTACAGTCCGACAAGTACTCATGCGAGGGATTCAAGTGTTAAGAATATAACGTATTTGAGCAAACTCAATCATACTCTTAAAAGTTTTTGAGGGTGCTATTTCACTTGCATTGTTTCGCCCTAGCTCTGGTTTTCCCTTTTTCGAGTGAACACAGACAAAAATTACCAAGGAATTTCAATCCGGTGGATAATTTTCGATAGGCTTATAGACAACATTCCTTGAAAAAGGGCAAAACTAAGGTAGGGAAAAAATGGTGAGGGTGCCCTTACACCTTCAAAAACGTTTAGAGTATAATTGAACTTGCCCAAATACGTTGGCGATATTTTTTATCCTTAGCCCCTCATGAAAATGATGCATTCATGGCTTTTATAATGACAGCACCTGTTCCTTCCTACGTTACAGAGTTATAGCAACATAGAAGAGTTCACTGTATCTTTACGCTCCTGTAGAAAAAAACAACAAACAAACCAGAGTAGATTTTTAGTCAAATGCCTATAGGAAAAATTCACATAAAACCAGCCAAATAAGCTTATAGTTCGGTAATTATATGCGATGAACATTCAGATGTTACTAAGAAGGTTCCTATGAAATCTCATTGTCATGAAAAGCAAATATATAAGATGTAGCATTTCAAATCAAACATGACCAGGATGGGTGGTTTCACTTACATCAAGATGAATGTATGTCAGGGGTTGATCAAAATTTTTCAGGACTGTTAATGAAACGAGGAGAAGGAGGAATCAAGAAAGGTTGAATTGGCCTCTTCACAAACGGATGGCCCAACAACTGAACTGCTGTAGGTCGATCATTTGGATTGACTTGTAAGCATTTAAGGATGAAATCCTGGGCATCTTTCGACAAGGAATCAGGTACAAGAGGAGGTTCACCCTTGCCAATTCTAAATAATGCTTGCATCTGTAACCAAAATAAGAAAATAACTCTACTAAACTCCACATGTATTTCAGGCATAGTAACTACTAGCACATTTTCTAGCCATTCTTGTAAAATTTAATACTCATTTGAGATACCAAATGTAAAATGAAACCCAATTTGTTCAAAATTGAACTTGAATACATACGCCTTCCAAGTGTGAGTATGGCGGTTGACCAGTTAACATCTCGAGCACAGTACATCCAAGGCTCCATATATCCGCAGCAAGGCCGTAGGTACGATTCCTTAAATTAACGACCTAAAAAATTGCATCAATAAACCCATAAAAAAGGGAGAATTTGTTAAGAAAACATGAAAAAACCTACCAAGAAATGCAAAATAGAGCGAAATGGAAAGACATATACCTCTGGGGCCATCCAAAATGCAGTCCCTTTACATGATTTGATATCATTGGTTCCAGTTGCCTATGAACAGAAAAATCAAAACACCGTAAACCATGGGAAAAAAAAAATACATATTTATAACGACAGACGGGAAAGCGAGGGATGGGATATAGAGAAAGATTCTGAGAAATAAGGCACCTTTGCCAATCCAAAATCTGCAAGCTTTACTGATCCGTTTGCATCCACCAATATGTTAGCACATTTGATATCCCTAGAAAACAAAAATTCAAAAGAAAAATTTTAAAAACGCACTAACAAAGAAATAATAAAACTAATTTTCGGATGCCCCTTCCAACTTCTTCTAGTGGGACAACATATTTTAATAAATACTCAACTTTTCCCTAAACTTTATCCTACATGCAATTTCATAGGAGTTCTGAGGGATTCAGTTGATATAAACATTTCCATTTTATTTATGCACTTCCATTATGAATATCAATTTAAATATCCTCCTAGTCTATTTAGTGTTTCATTCATGGAGAAAGTGTGATAGCAATCTGATTACTGAACATAGATAAAATCCACTGTATAACGGAGGAAAGCAGAAATTAGAATATTGTCTTCATGTCCAACATGCTATTGAGCTTTTGTTAACATTTCTATTCTTTTATGTATTCAATGTTGTTATAAGTGCAAGGCTAACTTATTGCGAGAGCTGCAAAGGTCTATACAGCCTGCACAAAGAGTGTGATTTTTGGCTTAATGGAAACCAGAGTCTACTTGATACTTTTACAATACACAAAAATTGAAATTAGCTAAGCCTCTCAGCCCAAAAGCCTTGCAGGACCAAATGAGAATGGTAATTCAAAACATGCTTTTCAGAGAGTAATAGAACAACATAAGATGCAGTGCACCAAGGGTATATGTTCAAACAAGCTTGACTTGGCAAGCTTTAAGAGAACTTAGACGCATCGTTGGTAACTGCTTGCTTTTTCAACTAGTCATTAATTATTTTAGTTTTTTCAAATCATTAAGAGAAAAATTTTTGTTGAAACTAGGGCTGGAATATGGATATACAATTTTATGTAACACAATGATAAAAATTTAAAAAGTAAAGAAACAAGAATCAACTTAAGGGCATAAACAAGACAAAAATTTGTATTGAAGATGCATCAAAGAAGGGAAAATAAGATTTGGAAAACATTCCAAACCACTCAACCAGTAGAACAAAATTTAGCAAAGGTGCAAAAGTTTCACCCTTCATCGTATTACCTATGAACCACTCCGCGATCATGAAGATATCTTAAACCATTCAAAATTTGTCGTGTGTATGCAGAGACTTGGGAATCTCTCAAATGGTACTTCTGATAAAGCTTTGCAAGTGAACCTTTTGTTGCCAGCTCAAGGAAGATATAAAGCTTAGCTTCATCCTGCAAAGCTTTTAATAAATTAGGCTTAACAAAGTAAGAATCCATGAAATCAATTTCCAAATTAGCAAGTTAAGAAAAAGAAAAGAAACAATATTTACTAATTCAAAAACATTCTCGACTTTCTTTGACTTAGGAAAAGACAAAACTTGGAGGAGTGAAAATACTCCTGTTCTCAAATTAGATGGCTCATGATTAAGTTGTGGAACTACATAGTAATGAATGAAAGTAGGTAGTCTGAAGGAAAAAAAAAAAAAAAAAGAAAAGAAATATGAACAGTGCATGACTAATAGTTACTTGTTTCAATATAATAAAACAAAGTTAGTTTCAATTGCTGCAGTCTGCAAAGCCAAACATAGAAGAAGACGTGTTAAAACAGTTAGCCACACAAATCAAATAAAAGCATATTTTCCACTAAAACTTGTTGAACATATAAATCTCTAGCCCCTAAAAAAGGGTCCATGTCCGTCGCTTGCCTTTAGCAGTTCTAGATAGGCATATTAGTTCCTAACTTCCTCGACTATGGTCAGACAATTTTTTTCCTTCTTCGTACAAAAGCAGATTATGAAATTACATTTCTCAATTCTCCATGGTTGGGGAAAATATCATGAGGAAAGTTTACCATGTTCGCATATCTGTTTCTATCTATACATATACTAAGGGAAGAAATTATCACCAAACACTGCACTATTTTAATAATAATAATAAAAATAATAATAAAGACAAAAGTTCTCATTCTGGTCATTAATCATTCCAGGATGAATATATGCATGACATGTAGTATGTTATGTAAGTATGCGGTCTTATCCATGAAAATTACACAGCAGAACAAAAGACACAAACCAATACAGAAATGAGAAGCATACCTTGTCTGTTCCAAGATACCGAACTATGTTCTCATGTTCAAACTTTCGCAAAAGAGAAATCTCCTGCACCAATAAATATGCTATTAGCACTGGACATTATCAATGCAGCCATTTTTGTCTTTGCAATAGCTGTAAGAGGTGGGACTGAAGCATGCAAATAATTTTGCATTTCATGATGCAATGGAAAAAATTAGAATAGAAGGAAGATTAAGTTGTACACAATCTTGATGAATAAGATTGATTCTTCCCACCTGCTCGAGTTGCAAAATGCTCTGCTTCCCTTGGCTTCCCTGATCCAGCAAAGAAACCTCCTTTACGGCAAAAAAGAATCCATCACTGCGGAAAAAAATAAATAAATAAACAAGTGAGAATTATCAGAAATTAAATCAGTCCATGAAATATATTACAGTGCTTCACAAGTGATGTATTCTTGACCATCTCTCCCTCTACTTTTCTGTTCGGCAGATTTGACTAAACATCTTTTTCATCAAATTTTAGTTTTAAGTCATTAGCAATTACATTTTTTCCTCATTTTTAGTTAGGGTCAACTTTTATCTACCAGGTACAAGAGTAGAAACCAAAGAACAGAGAAATTTTCAGCCATCGAAGAACTAAATCTCTAAAATCAGCACTAATACTCAGAGCCATCCTATAGCTTTGTTTTATCCTCCTAACATTGGCATAACTAACTTCTGGCCCGGCCAAATCATCAATTACACAGACTTTTTCCATTCATGATCTTCAAGCAGAACTCCTGGCTATTAAAAAAAAAAAACACTACTGGGACTGATGCTTGGATATGCACCAACTTCTAGACATTAAAAAAGTTACCGCAAAACCAGATAAACACCTGGCTATGCACCAACTTCTCGTCACTTGCATTCAAATATTTGGTTTCATTGGGTAAAATGCACTGATGCCTCCCTAAACTTTTCAATGAATTTTATAACTGCCACAAAAGTTCAATTCAAGTAACAAAATCTCTCCAGCTTTGATTAATTTTTCATAGAAGTCATTTAATCCAAAAACCTAGCCGTCAACACACCAGAAATACTACTGCATCAACCTAAGCACACCGCATGTCATTATAAAACAAGTAGATTTAGAAAAAAAAAAAAAAACACATGAGCTTCACCAATTTCATTAACTTAATACTTATTTACTTTCTTTCCTGTTATTTACTTTCTTTCCTGACATTTCAGGAGGATTGACTGCTGCATTCTGGCTTAAACAACTTTTCTTGAAAATGAAATTAAAGTTGAGAGAGCATCATGACACAATTGATCAATTGGGACTTTTAGCCTTGTCAGATTCTAAAGATGGTCAGCTTTACTTTTTTGTCAATTAGAGTTATCTTACTAATAAAAATAAACCATGCACATACAGCTGAAAACGTATAATTCCAGCACCAAGAACCAATCAGCAAAACCCTGTGCCACCAGTTTACATGCCTACAGCCAACATGATTTCACATGCATTGTAGAATTACTAAAGCTATCAGAATGCATAATTTCGGAAGCATTTTCATCGCGTGCCGCAATAATGCAAATGTAAACCATAGTTCAAAAGGTAAAGGCTTTTTTCTTCTTTCGAGCTTGAGCAACAACCTCATCAACTTCCCCTTCTTTCTTCTTTCTTTTTCTTATATATATATATATATTGAATATCCCCTTTTTCTTTTTCTTTTTCTTTTTTTAAGAAAAAAAAGAAAGACAGAATATGCTCTTCTTTTCATAAAAACGCAAAAAAAAAAAAAAAAAGAAATTTTAGACTTCAAATTCCCCTTCAGTTATAGTTAGATTGACTACGAATTGTAACTAATTACTGTCTGATAGACTTCAAATTCGTTTCGGACAGTGAAGCCATATGGTAAAATCAACTGCAGTTAACAAATAATGTATTAAACAGAACACTTACTCAGTGAAGCCTTCAAAAACAGTTCCGAAGGACCCACTACCCAAAAGCTCACCCTTTTGCCATGAATTCGGAGAAACACAATGCACTACCGGCATAGTAGCTCCCGTTACATCATGTTCATCATTGTCACCATCGCTATAATCGTCATTTGACGAAGAAGAGCAAGGTTCAGGTAGAATTTCATTCTCCCCAGCCCTATTTCTATTGAATTGTTCTATCTCTTCATCTGCATCACTATCCTCCCGCTCCTTGTTCTCTTCAATCACTCTATCGCCTCGATTTAATGAATCTGAGTCTTCATCATCCTTCGGAGCAAAAGATTTCAATATATCCCAAGTCGAACTCACATGATCAACTACCGGCTGCTGCAACATAGCAGGTGGAGGCGCCAAAATCGGCGGTCTATCTCCCTTAATCCCTCCGCCGCCCCAGCGATCCCTAATAGTTCTCACGCTAACTCCGTTCCGCTCAATTCCAGCTCCACTGTCCAATTGAGTAAAATTCGAAGAACTTTGCAAATTAGAAACCTCATCTTCCTGCTTGTTGGAAAAGCGTACGTCATTTCTATGAAGTTCGTTTTCACTAAGCCTAGCTTCACTTTGAAATCGAACAGAATCGTAATCCTCATTCAACTTAGAATCATGACCAATATAGTTAGCATCAAAATTAGCTTTAGCCTGAAACTGAACCAGAGGAGCGGAATAAGTTAAAGGCGAAGGAGTATCAAAGGAAGAGCGGCGGGCCTTTTGAGCCTCCCAAACAGCAGGAGGAATAGCAAAATCTTCAGGGCCAGAAAAGCCCAAAGTCTGGCAAAAAAGGTCAAATTCGCCGTCGACACCATTAATACGGAAGCTAGCTTTGGGGTCCAAAAGAAGCGAGCGAATCCGGCGAGGTGAAGCATCGATAGAGAAAGAAGAGGAAGCATGATAATCGAAATTCTTAGCAGCGTTGAGGCGATCAAGCTTGGGCCTCAAAGGCGTGAGCTTGGGGTCCATGAAGAGCAAATGAATTGGATAATCGTAAGAATTGTGAAAAGACGGCGTTACTTTCTATGAGTGGAAATGGTTGAAGAGAAATGAAGTGGAGGGATGGCGTTGAATAGTCATGTGTCAAAAGGAAGAAGATGAAGAAGAAGAAAAAGAAGAGTGGACAAGCTCCACGCGGATTTTGGATGTAGAAAGATAAAAGCTTTTGAACAAACAGAAATGGTCAATTTGATATTTTGAATTAACTGTCCATGTCTTCTCTTTTCTTTTGGACTTCTTATGCCTTTTTGCTTTTCACTATGTTTTTCTTTATTATTCATATAAATATCATATGTAAGGTTGGTCTACGAGACAGCGGGTTTGAGATTTGTACATTCACATTACTATAAACTTTTATTTTTGTGTCAATAAAATCTATTTTACCCTAATCTGTTAAAATTATAATTGTTAAAAAAGCACCTAACGCAAGGCGCGTGGCTCAGGGCCTCGCTGGACCTCAAGCGACAAGCGTCCCTTAGGTGCGCCTTTAGGACACAATCTATTTTGGGTTTTTTTTTTTTTTTTGTTAAGTAATAAGATCTTTTAATTTGACCGACTATCATCATCATATAAGAGAAAAGAAGAATAAAAATAAAAAGAAGGCTAAAAGCAGAAGAACAAAACGTCATCATCTCTATCACCGTCTCTTCTTCTCTCTTCATCATCATCGTCCCCATCTTCAACTTCATGACTCCATCTTCAACTAGCAGCGAGACTCCATTTTAAGGTACTTATTCTTATTGTAGGAGTATAAAAATACCAAAGCTTGTCTGAAAGTTCCACCTAATATGTGTTTGGAAATTAAAGGTTATATGGCAAAGAAGAAGGCTGCATCTAGCATTGATTCTATGTTATTCTAGAATACAAGGATGTAGAAATGTAGGGGGATGATGAAGATGATATAGCTTTGGAAATACCCCCATAACATCAAACTAGCAAGTGTTCATTTAAGATACCACCAAAAAGACCAAGAACAAAGGGTCAAATGGATTTGTATTTCACACCTAGTGCTGAAAAGGCGATGAAAAGTAGAAATGAGTCAAAGTTGAAGCAAACTACTATCAAAAATGCTTGCAAAAAAGAATTGCAAGAAAGAGCTTGTTTGGAAATTACCCGATGGATGTATAATGCTTTAATCCCTTTTAATGTTGTAAAGTACCAAAGCTTTGAGGATATGATTAAAGCTATTAGGCAATATGGTTGTGGTATGAAACCACCTAGTTATTATGAAGTGCAGGTTCCTTTTCTAAAAAATGAATTAGATGATGTGAATGAGTCATTGGAGGCCTGTAGAGTTGAATGAGCAAAATATGGATGCTCTATAATGACTGATGGTTAGACTGATAGGAAGAATACAACATTGATCAATTTCTTGGTGAAATCTCAAAATATTTTTCTTGAGTTTGTTAATGCTTCTCATGAATTAAAGACAGGAGATATGATTTATCAATTGTTCGATAAAATGGTGGAACAAATTGGAGAAGAAAATGTTATTCAGGTTGTTACTAATAATGCATCTAACAATGTCAAAGTAGGTTAGTGAGTTACTTTATTTTGTTTGTTGAACCAAATTTTGATATTAGCAATAGTAAAAAGATAATGAAAATAATAATACGATTTCAAGTAATTAAATTAAGATTAACTAAATAATGATCTTAACTAAAAATTACAAAGGATGCATAATTATTCAACAAAGAAAGAAGAAAGAAAATAATACATACTCTTATACTTAAAGTTGGATAAAATTTATAAAGAGAATAGTATCATAAAAGATGAAGATTTACAAGAAGAATTAAAGACAAAAGAAAGAGACTATACTAGCATGGAGTTACAAAAATAGAACATTTCTTCAGAAGGCTTTGCACCTATAGGAGGCTGTAGACTGTATAATAGTCATCAACAGAAGGCTAAAGAAAGGATAGTTTATAAGCTTCAAGAGGCTGTGCATTGCACGAACGAATTCTTAAAGCAGCTTTAGAGACCTGAAAGAATATAAAATACAACAAATTACACTTGTGAGTAACGACTATAAACGGTCATAAAACGGCTAGTTTTTCACTTATAAAAGGAGAGCCATTTCAACTTTCACAAGTGGAGAAGACATTTGCAATATCACAATACAAACTTACAATTGAGAGTCTTTTCCAACATAAGTCTTCATAGAGATATTCAAAGAATTATAATCTTTATCAATTCTTAAACAATTTCATTTATTCTAAGTTTACACTTGATCTTAAAAAGTGTAGTTAAAGCTTGGTTGTTTAGCTTGAAAATAACAATTGTAAAAGTTTAGTGTTTAAGCTTAAGAAAAACACCGAAATAGTTGTTGTTGATCTATAAAACAACATTTGTAAGTTTGACACTAGAGCTTGTAAAAAGTGTCGGTAGAGGTTTTGATACTTTGCTTGGAAAAGAATTAAGTTGGTTACTTGAACTCACAAAAAGTAACAAAAGGCTTGATTCCTATCCGTAAAGGAATCGTTAGTGGATAATCTTAAGCTGTGGGCTTGGGGATAGGAGTAGGCTGGTTGGGCTGAACCTGTATAAATTTTTGTGTCTTCAATATCTCGATCCCTACTCTCTTTATTCACTGCTATTTATATTTTGAGTATTTAAATTAATAGCATTAATATTTATTTAAAGATATTGATCAAACTAATCGGAGCAATTACATTCACAAGTTTTATAAATATTTTAATTCCGCATTTTTTTAGTAAAATTTGTATTATTAGGAAAAATCGTTTTTATTGAAAAAGAATTTTTAAATTCTATTTTACACAGTATTCACCCCCCCTTAGTGTGTTTTTAGTCTATTTTGGGGTCAACATTGTTAATTGCTAATGACTCAATGCATTAATGAACTTTGTTAATTGTCAACTATGAACAAACAAAGATTGCTTTATTTTGTAAATTGTTTAATAAAGTTTTAACATAAATGAATGTATGACTATTTTGTTTTCCTAAGTGCTCTTCTAATGGCAAAAAGGCCTCATTTGTACTGGACTCCATGGCTGCACATTGTATTGATTTGATCCTAAAGGATATTAGAAAAGATGCCTAGAGTTAGACGAACTTTGAAGAAAGCAATGAGCTTGAATTCTTATATTTATGTTTGACCACGTGTGGTGAACATGTTAAGAAGTTTCATTAGATAAAAAGAGTTTGTTAGGCCTGGTGGACAAGGTTTACAACTGCTTTCTTAACTCTTCAACATCTACACAAGCTTAAATCAAATTTGAGGTCGATGTTCACTTATGAACAATGGAATGCAACAAATAGGTAAAAGAGTTTGCTGGTAAAAGAGTTTGTCATAATATTGTGTTGATGGTGAGATTTTGGAAAGATATTATGTATATCTTGAAGGTGTTTAGTCCTTTGGTTAAAGTGCTAAGAATGGTCGATGGTGAAAAAATGCCACCAATGGGATACATTTATGAAGCAATGGATAGGGCTAAAGAAGCCATTGCCAAATCCTTTAATGATGATGAAAAAAATATAATAAGGTGTTTGGTTATATAGACAAAAGATGAGAGATCCAACTTCATCAGCCCATACATGTAGCTAGTCATTATCTTAACCTTGCATTCTTTTACAAATATGATCTTACCAATGTTGCAAAGGTTTCTGAAGGGATGTTGCAAACTAGATAAGTTGGTTCAATGTAGGAAGAAAAAAGATATTATTATTGATCAATTGGTAATGTACAAATGTGCTCAAGGTCTCTTTGGAAAAAAATTTGTTGTTAAGCATCGATAGACGAAAGCTCCTATTAATCAATCTTTAATTATATTTGTTTTTGTCATTTTATTGTTGTTAGAACTTAGATAGATTGAATTTGAAGTTTAATTGTGTAATTATATTTGACAATTAATTAATTTGTCATGACTTTGTTTTTAACAGCTGAATGGTGGACTTTATATGGAGCTTCGACTCCAAATTTGTCAAAGTTTGTTAGGAAAGCGTTTAGCCTAACTTGTAGTGCATCTGGTTGTGAGAGTAATTGGAGCATTTTTTAACATGTAAGACTTCATTTGTTATCTTTTGTAATTAGGCATTGTTATGTGATAAATTATGAACATTGTATGTGTAGGGATTTTTCATCAAAAATCAACCGATAAAAGCGAAAGCTCGCATCGATTTTCTCAAATCCGTAACCCAGGAGCAATTAAAATGGAAATCAAAAACACAAAATCAACAGATAAAGAATTAGATTCTCACCTTTCAATGTCTCTTTCAGAGACGGCTGCAGAAACCAAATTTGATTCCCTCCACTCTCACGTACACAAACGTCTATGAAGTAGAATCCGTGCTAGCGACGGATCAAAGGAGAAGAGGAAGAGGTTACTGAAATTTTCAGCCCACAAAACCATATATGGCCGAAATTTCTAATAGAGAAATCAGCTCCATTTTGGCTTAAATTAGGGCTTAATTATTGGGGTGAATAAATATGTTTCTATAAGTGGAATTAATACCCATGATTCCATAAATCCTAATTAATTAGTATGGGTTAAATTATAATCAATTCTAATTTAATTTCTATACATGTATTTATATAATGTCATACTATATAAGATACATGTCATTTAAATTAAATTGATTTATCAATTAGAATTCACCCAACAAATTAATTTATGATTTGACTAGAAACAAATACATATAAACCTATATATGTATTAAATTTCCTCCAGGAAATTTATTCACAAGTTAATTTATTTAAATCAATTTTATGTAACCCAATAAAATATAAATATTCATCAATTAAATTATATTGATCAATCCAATTGATCTTTAATTTAATTGATTAATATTTATCTCTCCAATTAGTATACTCAAAGTATACAGGTAATCTGGCTAGTTCAAACTCAGACATTCTATGTGTACGATCCTGTAGGCTCGCCTTTATATTGGCAATGGGCCCAAGGCCCACAGACTTTGGACAGGCTCTAGCAAGCATTACAGCCCCAAATTAAGACGGTGACAGTAGTCTAATAGAAGTCTTAACCCTAGAGTTAAACTTATATATCACATGTCGCTGATATCAGTGTCCGACAAGAGGCATGGTTGTTGGGATTTGTCACCGGAAATCACCCGATTAAAGCGGAAGAACGCGGTGATTTCCTTAAATTCGTGCCCAGGAGCAATTGAGATGGAAATTGTAAAAACAAAAATTTAACAACAAGAGATAAATCTCTTACCCGGATTATCTCTACAAGAGATGGATGCAGACTACAGGAATCAAGATAGAATCCCTCCTCATTCACGTACACGAACGCCTAACGAACACCACCCGTGTTAGCGTCGGAAAAACACAAACAATGGAGAGGAGGAAGGGGAAGAATTCGGCTACCTTGGCTTGTCCTTCTAGTGGCCGAAATACCTAGGGTTATTTTAACCCTAGGTGGCCGAAATTCTCAAGGAGAATTTCAGCCCAATTGGCTCCTTTTGTGTGGGCTTTCCTTCTTTCATTTTTTAGGCCCAAATCTATTTTAATTGGTCTGGTTTAAATTAATTTCAAGCCCAACTTTAATTTACACATGTATATAATATATTACACTATGTAACATATTATTTACATTTAATTAAAATTGGTTTGACTAATTAATTTAATCCATGAAATTAAAATTAGATCTTCACAAAATAAATTCATATGTAAACCTATACATATGAGTATTTCCACACAGGAAATAATCTCATAATTAATCCAATTAATTATGAGAAAGCCAATCAAATATTAATTTTATTATTATGATCAATCCAATTGATCTTTATAATATAATTAATATAATCCTCTCTCTCTCCAGAGTGTATACTCCAAGTATACAGGTGATTCCTTAAGTCTGTGTTCAGTCGCTCAATGTGCAAGATCCCGTGGGCCCATCTTTATATTGGCAGTGGGCCCGTGGCCCACAGAATGCGGTTGGGCTCTAGCAAGCCTCTACAGCCCCCAATTAAGATGGAGATAGCAGTCCAACTGTAATCATAACCCTGTAGTTTGAACTTGTGTATCCCATGTCATTGATATTGGTGTCCAACACAGAGGCATGGATTGATCACCCTCTTTTGTGTCCGGACATTTACTTGATCCCGAATGTACTGAAGCTCACAAACAAGTTCCAACTTATTTGGGTGTGGCCACACTCTTATCAGTCACATTCATCAAGAGGCCACTGATATCTTCTCAGTGGACTACTGAGTGACAAATCCCTTCTGCATATCTATAGCATTGCCATGCTAAGTGACATACCCAAAAGCACCCATACTTGGCACCTTTTTACAGGCCCTTTAGGCGTACCCCTAAGTATGCGACCTCGCATGCGATACCATTATATAGTCAAGTGAAAGGATCCATACAAGTAATACACGAGAATCACTTGTGATACTATACCATGTGGATTTCTCATTTAGTGGATCTATCCAGTACCATGCCCTTTTTACATGTACCCATTAACTTGGTTGACATCCCATGTCCAATGACCAGTAAGACACCGCCATACAACCAGGTTAATGATAGTCTCTAGTCCCATTCATTCCCATGACTGAAACAGACTACGGATCTCTTTATGGTCATATCGTTTACCCTATCCATGGTCTTACTGCCAAGTGCATGACACTTGTCATCATGGATATGGATATGTCTATTGGATACTTCATTTAAGATATTGCACAAGATATATATAATAAATGAATTAATGCCTTTATTAATAACACAAAATTAGTATAATACATAAATCCAATAAATGTGTAATACAAATATAAGGTCCAATGCCTCGGGACTAGGGCATATCCAACAATGGTATCATCAACCTCTTTTGTGTCCAGAAATTTATTTGATCTCGAATGAAATGATGCTCACAAACAAGTTCCAACTTGTTTAGGTGTGGCCACACTCTTATCAGTTGCATTCATCAAGATGCTGGTGATATCTTCTCAGTGGTTTACTAAGTGATATTCCCTTCTGTATGTTCATAGTCTTGCCATGTTCACTGGCACTCCCGAATGTACCCATACTTGGCACCATTTTACAGGCCCTTTAGGCATACAATAAAGTGTTCCATTTCACATGCAAGACCATAACATGGTCAGGTCAAAGGATCCATATGGATTTCTTGTTTAGTGGATCTATCCAGTACCATGCCCCATTGCATGTACTTATGAACTTGGTTGACATTTCATGTCCAATGGCCCATAAGACACCACCATATAGCCAAGCTTATGATAGTCTTTGGTTCTATTCATTCCCATGATTGGAACAGACTATGGATGACTTTATGGTCATATCGTTTTTCTTATCCATGGTCTTACTGCCAAGTGCATGACACTTGTCAACATGGATATGGATATGTCCATTGGATGCTCTATTTAAAATATTACATAAGATATATATAATAAATAGATTAATGCCTTTATTTATTAACACAAATGTATAATACATAAATCTCATTATAAGATACAAAATGTATGATATAATACAAGGACCAATGCCTTGGGACTAGGGCATTCTCAACAATCTCCCACTTGCACTAGTTCCAACTAGGCATGTGCTTAATCCCTATAGATCTAGTATGACCCTCGAGCTTGGGCTGAGCCAGTGCCTTGGTCAAAGGATCTGTGACATTATCCTCGGTGTCTACTCTGTGTAATGAAATGTCACCCCTCTCGGTGATTTTCTCGTATGAGGTGAAACTTCCTGAGTATGTGCTTCGTGTTCTTGTATGACCGAGGCTCCTTAGCTTGTGCAACAACCTCGTCGTTGTCACAGAAGATATCAACTGGGTCCAGGATAGTTGGTACTACGCCCAATTTAGTGATAAACTTCTTTTTTCACACAGCTTCCTTAGCTGCATCACTCACTGTAATGTACTCAGCTTCTGTAGTAGAGTCGGCAATGGTCGGCTGCTTTGAGCTCTTCCAGCTGATAGCACCACCATTTAGTAAAAACACATACCCAGACTATGATTGGTACTTATCCTGGTCGGTCTGGAAGCTTGCATCAGTGTACCCAGTCACTGATAGCTTTTCCTGACCATCATACACTAAGAAGCTATCCTTAGTCCGGTTAAGGTACTTTAGGATTGCTTTGACAGCCTTCCAATGGTCCACGCTGGGATCTTGCCGGTATCGGCTAGTCATACTTAGTGCAAAGGCGACATCAGGTCTTATACATAGCAAGGAGTACATGATTGATCCTATAGCCGATGCATATAGGACCAACTTCATGTTTTTTCTGTCCTTCCTTATCTTAGGACAATTTTTCTTACTAAGTTTCAGCCCATGGCTTATTGGCAAGAAACCTTTCTTGGCCTGATCCATGCTAAATCTTTTCAGAACTTTGTCTATGTACTTGGCCTGACTTAGGCCTAGAAGCCAATTAGGTCTATCACTGTAGATCCTGATCCCTAGAATCGTTTCAACTTCGCCTAAGTCCTTCATTGCAAAGCATTTACACAACCATTGCTTAACTGCTTACAGTGTTGGTATGTCACTTCCAATCAGAAAGATGTCGTCCACATATAACACCAGAAAAGTGACAATGCTCCCACTAATCTTCTTATACACACAAGACTCATCTTGATTCTATATGAAGCCGTATACCTTTATGGCTTTATTGAATTTAAGATTCCAACCTTGAATTGCTTGCTTTAATTCATAAATGGATCTTTAAAGCTTGCAAACCCTTCCAGGATGCTTTGGATCAATGAAACCCTCAGGTTGTAACATGTACACATCCTCAAGTAGCTTTCTGTTAAGGAAAGTGGTTTTGACATCCATCTGCCAGACCTCATAGTTGTACTAAGCGGCTATGGCCAGCATGATCCTTATGGATTTGAGCATAGCAACTGGTGAGAAGGTTTCATCGTAGTCTATTCTATGGACTTGTTTGAAACCTTTTGCAACCAGCCGCCCCTTGAAAGTGTTGTCAGCCTTCAGCTTGTAGCACCACTTACAACCTATGACCTTAGTACCCGGAGGTGGATCAACCAGGTTCCAAACCTGATTATCGTCTATAGATTGCATCTCCACTTCTATGGCTTTACGCCAATTAGCAGATTGTGGGCTTCAATGCCTCCTGTAGGTTTTGGGCTCTTCCTCATCAAAGACGAGAAGAGTGTGATCATCAGTAATGAGAAACCCATATCTCTTAGGTTCCCAACCATCCCTACCAGATCTTTTAGGTTTTTGTGCGACCTGGGTTGGAGCTTCCACTCCTCCTTGGTCTCCGAGTTATCCTCTTCAAGAGTTTGTGTGCTTTAAACTTCCCTGAGTTCAACATTGTTCCCACTATCTTTCTTGGAAATGGAATCCTTTTCAAGAAATTTTCATGCCATGAACCCCTTGTTCTTGGTGGGGTTGTAGAAGTAATACACTTTGGTTTCCCTAGGGTAGCCCGCAAATAGGCATTTATCTGTCTTGGGTTCTAGTTTACCCCCAGTCAATCTCTTGACATGTGCATCACAGGCCCAAATCTATAGGAAAGACATATTGGGCACCTTGCCAATCCATATTTCATATGGGGTCTTTGCCACAGCCTTAGTCAGAGTATTGTTTAAAATAAGAGCTGCTATCTCAAGAGCGTTATCCCCAGAATGTTATTGGGAGAGAGGCATGACTCATCATTGAGCAGACCATGTCTAACAAGGTCCTATTCCTCCTTTCGGACACCCCATTCCATTGTGGTGTTCCTAGAGGAGTGAGCTGTGGAATGATTCCATGCTCTCTCAAGTATGAGTCAAACTCTATGCTCATATATTCACCTCCTCGGTCTAAGTGAAGGGCCTTAATATTCCTACCTAGTTGGTTCTGTACCTCGTTCTTAAATTCCTTGAACCTATAAAGGGTTTCAGATTTGTGTTTCATCAGATAGACGTAGCCAATTCTGTTGAAATCATCCGTGAAAGTGACAGTGTACAGATGTCCACCTCTGGTAGCTATGCTTATGGGCCCACATACATCTAAATGTATTAGGTTTAATAAGCCAGTAGCCCTTTCAGCTTTCTTGCTAAAAGGCGCTTTAGTTATCTTACTGCGTAAATATGACTCGCATATATCGAGTGACTCCATGTCAAATGATCCTAGGATTCCAGCTTTATGAAGCCTAACTATGTGTTTCTCGTTTATCTGGCCTAGACAACAATGCCAAAGGTAGACAGGATTAAGTTCGTTAACCCTATTAGTATTTATGTTATAGACATGATTAGTTTCACGTAAAGTCAGAACATATAGGCCATTATTTAATAGAGCATCTCTATAAAATAATCCTTCTCTAGAAAAAGTAATTCTACCATTACCAATAGTAAAATTAAATCCAGAAATATCCAAAACTGAAACAGAAATAATATTCCTACATATTGCAGGTACAAAATAACATTGTTTCAGTATTAAAACTAATCCACTAGGCATCATAAGATGGTACTTGCCGATCTCTATGGCAACTACCCTTGCTCCATTTCCGATCCGCAAGTCCACCTCTCCAGATCCCAGTGATATCTTGTTCTTAAGTCCTTGTACATTACAACAAATGTGAGAACCACATCCAGTATCCAATACCCAGAATGTTGAAACAGTGAGATTTCTGTCTATGACATATATACCTGATGAAGATGCACCCTGGCTCTTCTTTTGCTCTCCCAACAGCTAGAGATAAGATCTCTTCCGGTGTCCTACCTGCTTGCATTGGAAGCAGACATCCTCAGGACAGGCCTTGGGCTTGGCCTTAGCTGTTTTAGCTTTGGCCTTGGCTTTCACCTTTGCCTTGCCCTTAGTAAGTGGAGGATTCCCCTTGTTGACCAGTAGTACCAGTGGACTCTTCTTGATCGACTGTTCCACAAGCTTGAGTATACCATGCAGCTCACTAATAGTGCACTTCATCCCTTACATGTTATAGTTCAGTATGAACTGATCATAAAAGTCTGGAAAGGACACCAGGATAGTGTCTATCGCCAACTCCTGCGAGACAAGTGTACCAAGACAGGTTAAAGAATCTAGATAGCCTTTCATCTTGAGCACGTGAGTGCTCACAAATGTCCAGCCTCTATCTTGCAGGAGTTGAATGCGTTGGCGGTCAAGTATCTCTCTTGACTAGGTTGCTCCTAAAACATCTCATTAAGAGTTGTTATCATAGCAAAGGATTGCTGGTCCATGAACTACTTTTACAGCTCAGGAACCATGCATGCCAACGTAAGGCATGTCACATCCCGGTTGTCCCTTACATACACCTTGTATTCTTCCAACTGTGCAGCCGATGGATTACGCCCAGTAAGTGCAAGCGGTACAGCTCTCTCTAGCATATATTCCTTAGATTCATGTCTTAGAACTATTCTTAAGTTCCTAGACCAAACCAAGAAATTAGGCCTTGAGGGTTTGTCCTTCTCAAGGAGCGAACGCAGTGATAAAGAGTTGTTATTT
This sequence comes from Euphorbia tirucalli, assembly GCA_039660915.1. NCBI lineage: Eukaryota > Viridiplantae > Streptophyta > Magnoliopsida > Malpighiales > Euphorbiaceae > Euphorbia > Euphorbia tirucalli. The sequence continues at coordinate 17,228,741 of CM077633.1, read as the reverse complement.
GCCATTTGATTACTACACATAAAAATTATAGAGTATTAATAAAGGTCTTATTTTCCCATAATTAATTAATAATGAATGCAAGTTATTAATTAAGTCAAGTTGTTGGGCTAATGGGCCGATATCCATATTTCATCAAGATATAGCCAGACGAGGGCCTGGAAAAACTATACCCTAATTATTAAGGTAGGAACGTCATCCAATCCTAACCTAGGGACTCTCGATTTGATGGGCTTGTTGGCACTTACCCATTTGTACTTAGGGCCAGGAGAATCCTATTACCCATGCTAAGTTCAAATCTCTATCCAAGTGTTAGAGTAACCAATACTCCAACCCAATACAAAAATGACGATACTCCAGTGTATCCTGCGAAGGCATGGTTTACAACTGGCCTATCCCACTTCGAGTCGGTTTTGAATGAGGGAAGCACTTTTGAGTGACTTAGTAATTACTATTTGGTTTAGATTAAATTTTAATAACTGCTTAGATGCATAAGCGGGTGAAATGGGATTGGATCATGGCATAGAACATTGAAATAAATAAATGCATAATTAAATAAATAATGGAATGCTATGGGCCTATATTACAACCTAATATAATTCTAGTAAACCTATACTAGAAAAACACCAGGTGTGCCTCCTTCCTTCCTTCCTTCCTTTTGGGCTCGCCTCTCCAATAGGCTTCTTTTACATAAATTTCATAATAAAAATAAAATTAAAATAAACTTACATTAAAAAAAGCCACGTAGGCCGTATTTACCTAAAAGAAAAATACAACCCATCTTGAATTAAGGCCCAATAGCATCCATTCAGACATTTAATCACATAGACATATAATCCAATACATCAATTTATAAACATGTCAAAATGCATGAAATTAATCTCAATAAATTATATACTTAGCCATTATATAGAAATCACCAATTTGGCCCATCATGGTTTTAACCCTTGACCGGCTTTGGGCTTCCAGCCCAAGGTAGAACACTACTCCCACTGGAATTGGGAAACCGTGAATCCAAATCACGCCACCTGGGTAATCGTGCCAAAAAAACTAAACCAATTTCATTACACCATATTAATTTTCCAAATTAATATCTCATGAATAAAATTAAAATTTCATTCAAGAATCCATGCGCATTTAAATTTCAGAAATTTAAACACACAAAATTTTAAAACCCATTAAAATTGAAACTGGGCTCGGATCAGGAAAACCCACCAAATCCAAAACTCGGCCTGGCCCGTAGCTGCTAGGGCAACACAGCTACCCTACCAGCAGCAGCCATCACTGCTAAGGGCAGCAGCACGCTGCTGGTCTCAGCGGCAGTTGCTGTAAATTGCAGCTGCTGCCTGTGGTGCCTAACTCCTTAGGCAGCAGCTGTTGCCACTGTTTCTGCCGATATGGCGAGAGCCAGGGAATGATTCCACCGCCGGCAGCCCCATAGCTCGGAAATAGCCTACGATTTTTTTTAAAAAAAATAGAACATCAATCACCAAGATCAAAGCACAATTCAAATAGGAATTAAAAGGCATATAATCAAATATCAATTCAATTTCCATTTGAATAGAAAAAGCAATGGGTAAAATCATAAACCCGATCCAACCAAATGAATCCCAAAAGAAAAACACCAATTTCAAAGTATGGGATTTAAACCATTTAAGATTTCCACGGATTAAAAGCCCGCTGTGAGCGGACGACCTTTTTGCGAAAAGCGGAATGTGACGAAGCGAACCGGGGAAAAAAAACAAAACTAGATTGTTTGTTTGTTTGTCTTAAAAATGGGTTTGCATCTTGCTTAAGAAAACCATAGGTTTGTTTGGAAATCCTTTTGTAAAAAGCCTTTTCTTTGAATATGAGTTTTTGGAAAACTGGTTTTACATTTTAGAAAATCTCGTTTTATTACTTAAAGATCTCGAAACCTAAATTTCAAGATCAGTGACAGAGTCGCCACCCGGATCAGCTCTGTTGGATATGCCCTAGTCCCGAGGCATTGGACCTGGTATTTGTATTATACATTTATTAGATTCGTGTATTATACATATTTTGTGTCATTATATAAAGGCATTAATCTGTTTATTATATATCTCGTGCTATATTTTAAATAGAGTATCCAATGGGCATATCCATATCTATATTGATAAGTGTCATGCACGTGGCAGTAAGACCATGGATAGGGAAAACGATATGACCATAAAGAGATCCATAGTCTGTTCCAGTCATGGGAATGAATGGAACTAGAGACTATCATTAACTTAGTTGTATGGCGGTGTCTTACCGGCCATTGGACATGGGATGTCAACTAAGTTAATGGGTACATGCAAAAAGGGCATGGTACTGGATAGATCCACCAAACGAGAAATCCACATGGTAAAGTATCACAAGTGATTCTCGTGTAGTACTTGTATGGATCCTTTAACCTGACCATATGGTGATGCTGCATGTGAAGTGGCATACTTTGGTGTACGCCTAAAGGGCCTGTAAAAGGGTGCCAAGTATGGATACGTTTGGGTATGTCACTAAGCATGACAGTACTATGGATATACAGAAGGGAAATGTCACTCAGTAGTCCACTGAGAAGATATCACCACCCTTTTGATGAATACAACTGATAAGAGTGTGGGCACACCTAAACATGTTGGAACTTGTTTGTGAGCATCAGTTTATTCGGGATCAAGTAAATGTCTGAACACAAAAGAGGGTGACCAATCCATGCCTCTGTGTTGGACACCGATATCAATGGCATGGGATGTACAAGTTTAAATTACAGGGTTATGATTACAGTTGGATTGCTATCTCCATCTTAATCGGGGGCTGCAGTGGCTTGCTAGAGCCCGACTACAGTCTGTGGGCCAAAGGCCCACTGCCAATATAAAGATGGACCCACAAGATCGTACACATTAAACTTCTGAACTCGGACTTAAGGGATCACCAGTATACTTGGAGTATACGCATCGGAGAGAGAGGATCATATTAATTATATTATAAAGATCAATTGGATTGATCAAAATAATAAAATTAATATTTGTATTGGCCTTCTCATAATTAATTCAATGAATTAATTTATGAGATTATTTCCTAGGTGGACATATTTTACATGTATAGGTTTATATGTATTTGATTTCATGAAAGTTTAATTTAATTCCTCGGTTAAATTAATTGGTCAAATTAATTTTTATTTAAATGCATGTAATATATTATATGGTATAATATGATAGCATACATGTTAAATAGAAATTAAGTTTGAAATTAAATCGGACAGGAAGAATTAAATTGGACTTGGGCTTAAAGAGGAGAAAGGCCCGCATGAAATTAAATGAATTTGGGCCTAAAATTCCCAAAGGGAATTTCGGCCACCTAGGTTAAAACGTAGGGTGAAATTCGGTCAAGGTGAGTAAGAAAGGCAACCTAAAATTTTGAGCAGCTCCCTCCTCTCTTTCGTTCGATCTCTCTCTAGCACGGGTCATGTTCGATAGCCATTCGTGTACGTGAATGCGAAGGGAATCAATTTTGGTTTCTGCACCCATCTCTAGAAGAGATATTCTTGGTGAGAATCTAATCTCTTCTATTTCAATTTTATTTTTTTTTTAATTTCCACTTCAATTGCTCCTGGGCACGGATTTGAGGAAATCACCGCATTCTTCCGTATTTAATTGGGTGATTTCTAATGAAAAATCCCAACAAGCTCATCTGGGAAATTCCGGTACAGCTCCTTATCGAGCGTAGACTACTGTATCTAATCCAGAGATTTAGGGTTTGGGCAACTTACCTATTCAACCTCAAGCTTGCATTCATTTATAAGTTTATAGTACCATATTATATTCACTTATTCTCTACCTATTTTATCTTTTGTTATTAGCCCATGCTCATTTAGATGACAGAAATAAATAAAGTGCAGGAAAATAAACCATACATCCAAACAAACCAAAAGGAAATAGAGGCTGCTTATTACAACCCAAAACGAGAAAAACTCTCATCCTCACCAATACAATCGCCTAGAATACATGAATATCTAAAAAAGATACAATCGCATAGGATACACGAGAATCTATCAAATACATCCAAAATGAAATAAAAACTGCAAAACAATGGTTTAGCATAAGTATATCACAAACACAAGTAGGACTCATGAGAGGAAGAATGGGAAATCTTAGGGAACGGGAGCATGCATTTAGGGGTTTAGGGAGAACCGAGAAGTCCGGGCAACTTACTCGATTAAACCTGGAAAACCATTTTAGAAACGCCCTATAGGTTTTGTGCTTGAAAACATTTTGGAAAGCGGTTTGGCTCAATTACATGCAAATTTCTCCATTTAGTGGGTCGGATATCCTGAAACTCGGGGTTCCATTCATCTGGGTTCCTAATTCAAACATCCATCTAAGGCCCAAAGCAGTAAATACATCAAAAACAATTTGATCCCGAAGACAGCATCACGCGACGACATCTGTGGGAGTCGTCTCGTGATTCTGCCTCCTTCTGTGGACTAAAGCCGCGCGGCTCTAGTCAGAGCCGCACGGCTATAGAACTACAGCTGTAACACCCTTATATGTTTGCTATATACAAGTATTTAACTAATACTTGCCTAATAAAAACTCTACATTTCTAATCCTTTTCAGCTTGTGTCATTTGTCTGGAAAGCAACCGTAGACCTAACAAGTTGCTACACAAAAATTACAAATTATAAATTATTAACAAATTCAAAAATCACAACATAGTGGATATAAATCATTAACTACTTTAACCATCACAAGCAGTCATACGTATGCATGTCAACACTTATTCATGCACATCTAAATGAATGAGCCATTTCTTTTATTTGTTGTGACATAACCAACCAAACGACTGCCCGGGGATCATGTAACATATAACAAATGATTTAGCTGGCTAGCTCATATAACATGTGTTTTGACCTTTCGGTCCAGATAACAAGTGGTTGACCTTGCGGTCCATATATCATATATTCCATGTGGGTGACCATATAGGTCCAGATAACAGATATTCCATGTGATTGCAGTGTCTGGACAGGCATGTCACAATGTCCCTTTATATTTCATGTAATCATGTTCCCTGACTTTCACATATAACATTTATTTCACGTATTCATGCACAATTACATATGTCGTATAATCGATGTCAAGTAATTAACATATATTCATATACAAATTTTACATATACCACATATCATGTGCAAGTACATTTATCATATGAACTATGTGTCATGTGATTCACAAATGTTCAAATACAATAATATACAGTGTCTTCTATAACATATATATATTTTCATATCATCCTATATAGATATATATAATTCATATACATTTATTTCAATAGATCATATCGACCCACATCATCAAATAATCACACAATATCATAAAATCACATATAACTCACAAATTACTTAGATCAAGCTTATACTCACAAGTAGTCACAAACTTTTCCAGATAATATATTTATTATCATCATATCTCCAATTCTAGTATCAAATAATCTCATATGGCTGATAAAATCTATCTAATTTTATCTATTTATTTGGCTTGGACTTGATATTAACTTAATATCAAGCTTCCTACGTATCCCGATAATTCCAATTTGGGAATTAAAACTACGTAGTTCTCCGCATATACGGTCATTATTCATATATACGGTTACCATGCACAAATACGGTATGTCACTATTCACCAAATTATCAAAAATAAACCTATACATCATAAATTCCTCCAAATGCATTTTTTATAATTTTCATATTTTCTCCACATATAAATCCCACTTAAACTAATTTTCCAATAAATAATATAATTAATTTTAACTCTAAATACTTCAATAATTCATATAAAATAATCTGTCCAAATTCATCAAAAACTCAAAGAATTAATGTTTCTCCAAATAATTCATAGATCAATATAAAAATAGTAAACCAACATAAACTCGTCGGAAAATATTCCGATCACCAGAATAGTACCTATAATTCGGACGAAGAATACTACTAGATTCACAGCACTGCGAGGAGTCCAAATATACCAATTTTATTCTCATATCACTTCATATTTAGAATTAATTTACAAAATTACTCTAAAATTACATATCTAAATACACCATCATATAAACCTGTAAACAAAATCTTAACCATACATAATAAAATTCACTTAGTTCTGATTACGTACCTGTAGTTTCATCATGATCGGACGGTAGAAAATCGAATTGTCCAATTTTTCTTCTTTATACATATATAAATATATATACATGTTGGCTCTGGACATTTCGTCCAGAGCAATCTTTTCTTCCCCCTCCTTTGTTCTTTTATTTCCTTTTATAAAAATATCTTTCTTATAAAATTACTTTTTTGCCCTTAAATTAATTTATTTTAAATTTCTAAATTCTTCTACATAACTTTCAATTCCTTTCGATTATATCATTCCTGTGCATATAAGTTTCACCCCCAAAACTTTTTATTTTTATATTTCCTCCATATTCCATCCTATAAATATAATTCTCAAATATATATATATATATATATCACTACTGAACTCTAGTCCACAAAAATCCTCAAATTCTAATATCACTTATAATCATACTGGAATATATTTTTACCAAATATTTATACTTGTCGAATTTTTGGGATATTACAACAGCTGTGCGTTTATAGTAGATAGAACCCAAAATTGGTTTTCTTTGCTTTTGTAAACACTGTTTTAATCATTTTTTATGATTTCTAGAGACTTTGAGGAACCTGGGGGTCCACTAAAGCTGGACAGTGGATCCGATTTGGATCGAATAACCCCGGATTCCAAAAATCAGAATCAAAGAAACCGAAAATCTCACATCAATGTTCTAGGAAATCTGAAAACCATAATTTAGAATGCAATGGATGTGATTGGACCGAAATAATTCATAACAAAATGATCAAAATGGAAAACTAATTGCTTTCGGTCGATTTAGGGCTTTTCAGGTTTCTACCTAGAAGAACACAGCCATGCGGCTATGGAATTATAGCTGTGCGGATTTATTCTGAGGGATTACAACCTCTCGGCTATGGTTAGAGCCACACGACTGTAATCAAATAGACAGTTTCTAGAATTTCTGCAAAACACAGAAAAACACATAGCAAAAGCAATCAAATATAAGTTTAAGGCCTCTCAGAGTTTACTTGGTTGATGTTCCAGTGTGTTTGATGATCAGAAGTGGATTGGAAAGTTGGAATCCACTTAGAACCTCACGAACGTCCCAAAATCCTCGAATACGCGTCCTGAATTAATCCAAAAAAACCCGAGGATGACCCGAACAAGTGAAGGTGTGACTGGGAACTCTCACCCTAAGTGTCTCTCATCTGTATGCTCACTGTTTCTGGTCTTTTTCTATTTTGTTTTCTTAGTTTTCCTAGCTTTTCCTCTCTTTTAGTTTTTCTTTTTAATTTCTCTCTGTAATTCTTTTTTTCTCCTCTTTTTTTTTTCTTTTTTTTTTCTCTCATATGTTTTTTCTGATATTAAGACCTAGAGAATCCTGGCCGAGTTCCCCCCTAATTCAAAAATTCTACCATAAATCAAAGACTGACGTTGGCTATTTAGAAAATAATCTGGCTGCTCGATAGAGCCGTGCGGTTGTAAGGTTATAGCTGTGTGACTCTGGAATTATAGCCGCACGGCTGTAGTTGTGAAACTATAGTCGTACGTCTCTAATCATAGCTGTGATGGATTTTCCTAAATCCCACATTCACCTCTAAGCCCTCTAATCACTTGAAGGACCTTTCTTGGGGTTTTGGATCGAGGACTGTTTAGTTTTTAGAGCGTTTGAGACATTCCAGGCAATATCCCACTCATTCTTAAGTCCGACTCATGTTCGTCAATCATAACAGGTAACATAGGATTTTCATCATAGAGGTCGGGAAAACCCGTGCTCACAGGCTGCCCCTCATAGGATCAAAGTTGACATAGTTGGATAATTGTGCCAGGGTCGAGTTTGTTCTCACGATAGAGAGCGCGGTGAGAAAAGAAAGAAAATGTACCTGATGTCTTGGTTTGTCGAGGAATAGGCGCAACATCTAGCTAGGGATGTTGACTTTGGTTCTGAAGTTGGCTCTCTTGGTGGAGCTATACCTTTGAAGTTAGCTTGATGGAGCTATACCTTTGAAGTTGGCTCTCTTAGTGGAGCTATACCTTTGAAGTTGGCTCTAGGAGCTTTGGCTTGAAGTTGGCTCTCTTGGTGGAGATATACTTTTAAAGTTGGCTCTAGGAGCTTTGGCTTGAAATTGGCTCTCTTGGTGGAGCTATACCTTTGAAGTTGGCTCTCTTGGTGGAGCTATACCTTTGAAGTTGGCTCTAGGAGCTTTGGTTTGAAGTTGGCTTTCTTTTTGGAGCTATACCTTTGAAGTTGGTTCTAGGAGCTTTGGTTTGAAGTTGGCTCTCTTGATGGAGCTGCAACTTTGAAATTGGCTCTAGGAGCTTTGGTTTGAAATTGGCTCTCTTGGTGGAGCTAATCCTTTGAAGTTGGCTCTCTTGGTGGAGCTATACCTTTGAAATTGGCTCCCTTGGTAGAGCTATACCTTTAAAGTTGGCTCTAGGAGCTTTGGTTTGAAGTTGGCTTTCTTGGTGGAGTTATACCTTTGAAATTGGCTGCCTTGGTGGAGCTATACCTTTAAAGTTGGCTCCAGGAGCTTTGATTTGAAGTTGGCTCTCTTGGTGGAGCTATACCTGTGAAATTGGCTCTAGGAGCTTTGGTTTGAAGTTGGCTCTCTTAGTGGAGCTATACCTTTGAAGTTGGCTCTAGGAGCTTTGATTTGAAGTTGGCTCTCTTGGTGGAGCTATACCTTTGAAATTAGCTCTAGGAGCTTTGGTTTGAAGTTGGCTCTCTTAGTGGAGCTATACCTTTGAAATTGGCTCTCTTGGAGCTTTGGTTTGAAGTTGGTTCTCTTGGTGGAGCTATACCTTTGAAGTTGTCTCTCTTGGTGGAGCTATACCTTTGAAATTGGCTTTCTTGGTGGAGCTATACCTTTAAAGTTGGCTCTAGGAGCTTTGGTTTGAAGTTGTGTCGAGAGCACGTATTTATTCGTTAATCGATAATTTTGGAAACAAAAATTTTTACCCCTTTGATCAATAATGGATATGGCTTGATTGTTTTGCCCCTAGATACCTATAAAAGCAAAGAGTACCCTTCTCAGGATTATTTCGTCATAAATGGAAATTATGAAAATTGAGAAAATTCTATTACTTGAGATTCAGAACCGCACGGCTCTAATTTGCACATTATAGCCTAGAGGATGCCCCAGTGTCAGGCTATTTATGCTTTCGGAGAGTTCACAATTCAGAATGACTCAATGATGACAGCAAGTGCCTGTCTTGGATTAGTGTTGATGCATGTATGCAAGTGTGTGCATATGTTTCAAGTGTATGCATGTATATGACATGATGTTTCTGCTGTTGGTCTTGGTGTCCACATTTGGCATTCAGCATCAAGAGTTAGCCAAGTTACCAGGCTTTCCAGGTGCACATGGACCGATGGGGAGGAGTGACTTGCTTATTATGAGAACACCAGGGATGAGAACTAGGTGGATGGTCAGGGTGATGGGGCACAGTCCTAGACCTTCTTTTTTCCTTCTTTGACAATCTAGCCCATATATGGGCTCATCTTTGCACTTCTTGTTTTGGTACATTGGCCGTGAGCATGAGGCGTTGACCTCGAAATGCCTTGGGTTGTAAGGAGTTAGGATTGCCTGAACCTGCTGTTGTGTGGCTTATATTTTGTTTTGTGTCCTAACTGTTGCATAAACCGCCCTTTAGGGTTTTCGGCCTATCAGACTGTCTTAACTTTTGCCTAAAAGGGTTTTCAACTCAGCAGACTTTTATTTGTATCCTAACTTTTGTATAAACCGCCTTTCGGTTTTTATTCTATCGGATTTTTTTTTGAACTGAGATGTATGCAAACAGAAAATGTATACAGCCATATATGTATAATACGAACCCAATTTCAGGCAGACTTGGGACATTTAAACAAACAAAGCAGAGCATTCATTCATTAATAATGTTTTTCGCACAATGCACATCAAAGATGAAATGAAGCTAAGAACAGAATCGGTAACGGTATCCGTCTTGACAAAATCCACCACTGCCACCAACTGGTATTTGCAGATTTTCCCACTGATGGTGCTTACCTCACTGTCCTAACTTCTGCATGGACCACCTTTTCGGTTTTTGTTCCATCGGATTGTCCTAATTTTTGTATGGATCGCCTTTTCGGTTTTTGATCCATCGGACTCTTTTTTTTTACACGTAGTATCACTTGAGCTTGTCCTGATTGATGGCATTGACAAATTTGTTTCTGTCCATATCCATGATCTTCACAGAACCCTTTGAAAGTACCTTTTTGACCATATATGGACCTTCCCAGTTAGGCTTGAACTTCCCCCGCACATCCGTATTAGCTACTGTTGGAAATGCCCTAGTCCCGAGGCATTGGTCTTTGCATTTGTATCATACATTGATTGGATTCATGTATTATACTTATTTGTGTTATTAATAAAGGCATCAATTCATTTATTATATCTATCTTGTGCAATATATTAAATGAAGTATCCAATGAACATATCTATATCCATGACGACTAGTGTCATGCACTTAGCAGTAAGACCATGGATAGGGTTAACGATATGACCATGAATAGATCCGTAGTCTGTTCCAGTCATGGGAATGAATGGAACAACAGACTATCATTAACCTGGTTGTATGGCGGTGTCTTACCGGTCATTGGACATGGAATGTCAACCAAGTTAATGGGTACATGCCTGGAAGCATGGTACTGGATAGATCCACTAAACGAGTAATCCACATGGTATGGTATCACAATGGATTCTCGTGTAGTACTTGTATGGATCCTTTGACCTGACCATATGATGGTGTTACATGTGAAGTCGCATACTTAGGGGTACGCCTAAAGGGCCTGTAATAGGGTGCCAAGTATGGGTGCTTTCGGGTATGTCACTGAACATGGTAATACTATGGATATGCAGAAGGGATTTGTCACTCAGTAACCAACTGAGAAGATATCACCGGCCACTTGATGAATGTGACTGATAAGAGTGTGGCCACACCCAAACAAGTTGGAACTTGTTTGTGAGCTTCAGTACATTCGGGATCAAGTTAATGTCCGAACACAAAAGAGGGTGATCAATCCATGCCTCTGTGTTGGACACCGATATCGATGACATGGGATATACAAGTTTAAACTACAGGGTTATGATTACAGTCGGACTGCTATCTCTGTCTTAATTGGGGGCTGCAGTGGCTTGCTAGAGCCTGCCTGCAGTCTGTGGGCCATAGGTCCACTGCCAACATAAAGACGGGCCCACAGGATCGTACACATAGAATGTCTGAGTTCGAACTAGTCGGATCACCTGTATACTTGGAGTATACTAATTGAAGAGATAAATATTAATCAATTAAATTAAAGATCAATTGGATTGGTCAATATAATTTAATTGACATATATTTATATTTATTGGGTTGGACAAAGTTGATTTGAATAAATTAACTCGTGAATAAATTTCCTGGTGGAAATTTAACACATATATAGGTTTATATGTGTTTGTTTCTAGTCAAATCATAAATTAATTTATTGGGTTAATTCCAAATGGCAAATCTATTTAATTTAAATGACATGTATCTTATATAATATGGTATTATATAAATACATGCATAAAAATTAAATTAGAATTGATTAGAAATTAAACCATATTAATTAATTAGGATTTGTGGAATTATGGCATTAATTCCATTTATAGAAACAAAGTAAATCACCCAATAAATATAGGACATAATTTAAAAGCTAAATGGGGAATTTCCTTAATAGGAAAATTCGGCCATTATGGTTTTATGAGGCTGAAATTTTCGGCCAAGGTTATGGGATTCTTCTCTCTTCTTTTTGATCCGCCGCTAGCACGGGTTGGACTCGATAGGCATTCGTGTACGTGAGAGTGGAGGGAATCTCTTTTGATTCCTGTAGTCTTCATCCATCTCTAGAAAGAGATTTTTCTGGTAAGAAATTTAATCCCTTTCTATTTAATTTTAAGTTTTTCAATTTCCACCTTAATTGCTCCTGGGACTGGATTTGAGGAAATCACCGCGTTCTTCCGCTTTTATCGGGTAATTTCCGGTGACAAATCCCAATAGTGGTATCAGAGCGGGCTTTTGATCCGTGGAATTTGATTAATTTTGGTTGAATCCCTATTTTGAAATTGGATGTTTTTGATTGGGATTCTTGGTATGGGTTTTTATGATTTTTCCCATATGTTTTAATACAATGAAATTTAATATTGCATATTGGTTTATATTGTTTTAATTTTATTGTATTATTGTAATTCTTGGTGAATTGCTATGGATGATGATTGGTGGATTTTTATTTTTTTAATTCTGGCTTTAATTTTAAAAAAAAAAAAATCGGCCTCCCGGGGGCGGGGCTGCCGACGGCGGAATCGCCGCCGGCGGGAGGCGCGGCGGCAGCCGCTGCCTGCTGCTGCACCAGCAGCAGCAGCCGTGTTAGAGATTGTGCCCTAAGCCAATGTTGGATTATGTAAACAATCTTCTTAAGTCATTAATAAAGACTTATTTTATCATATATATTTGTATGTTAGTATTTATGATAATGTATCCATGAATTAATTGTGTAATTCTAAATTTCCCTAGTCGATTGTTATTATGGGAATAATAACAAACTAAGACTAGTGTGAGTGATAATGGATATTCATAAGATGAATATAGTGTATACAGATACAGATTATACTCACGGGCAATGTGTTAGAGAACATGTTGCTGGAGACCCACTATAAGATCAAGTTCATGGTCACGTGTCACAACTGATCTTGATTATAGTAGTGTCATCTGCTGATTCCTTTGACCTGAGGTCACCATGGATTCCGGGATGAACTCATGTTGTGCTTTGACGCAGTCAAACGCTGCTTGTAACAGAGTAGTTATAAAGGCTGTTGTTGGGTGCAATATGACTCATGCTTAGGGATGTGAGTGACAGATATGGGATTTTGTCCCTCTCTAACAAGAGAGCGATATCACTGGGCCCCTCGATAAGTAAGACTGTTAAATGCATGGCCGTGCTCAAATAATTGATAAGAGTATCAATTGATTTGTCTGAACAGTTTACTTTGAGATCGAGAAAGCATATGATTAATTATATAAGATTGACAAGTGTACCATGTCTTATAATTAATCTTGATATCAAAGAGACAAAAGGGAATATGACATTCTATAAATAGGTATTGGATCATTCCAATCATATTAATTGGGTAGTCATAATGGCTTGCTAGAGTCCGCTTGTGACCTATAAGGACATTATGGTAATTTCCTTATTGCCAATTAATATGATCCTATGGGGTCACACACAAGAGCAAAATGAAGTTCATCTTATCGGGTATAAATTATTATTGGATAATAATTTATGAATGAGAAAGAGAATAAATATATATAGTGATATATATTTATGTATGTATATATAAATATTAATGTGATTAATATTGCATAAAGTATGCTACACATTATAATTAAATTATATGTAGATATAATTAATTATAATATTATATATACATATATGTATTATGGAGAATTGATTTGATTTAATGTTAATTGAGAATTAGTATTAAATTGTGTGGGTTAATATATAATTATAACTAATAGTTGTATTAGATTATAATTATAATTAACTATTTAGGTTAATTATTTAAGGAAATAATTGACCTAAACCTAACACAACTCTACACTCCTAACACACCAAGGATTCGGCCACCACACCAACAAAAGGGGGCAGCCGAAATTCCTTGCTTGGAACACATAGAAAATTTTTGATTTTCTGCCTCTCTCTCTCGTTCGAAGAATCGTTCTTCAATCCCGGCGCTAGCACGCGGTGAATCAATTGCTCCGTGTGGATCAACCGTAGAGGGAAGCTAATTTGGTTCCTTTGATTCAAATCCTATAAGAACTAAGAGGTAATTCTTTAACCCTTCCTTCCAATTCAATGCAATATACATGGATCCTTGGCGGGGATTAATCCTTTTCTTTCCGCTGCGTATTTTCTTTTGGTGATTAATCCCTAACAGTGGTATCAGAGCCACTTGTATTTTGATTGAATTGGATTTATGTTTTGATTGGATCAAAATTGCATGTTAGGGTTTGTATGATTTGATTGGTTCAAAATTGTTGTTAGGGGTTTGTATGTTTTATTTAGGGTTCTATGTTATTGTGAATAACAAAATAAAATTTGATTTTATTGATTAATCATTGTGAATGATTTTATGTTAATGATTTGGAATGTTTAAGGGGTTTTGGAATCATGAATTTGATTCATGGGTTTTTATTGAAATTGTTTCAATTTAATTTAATTAAAAAAAAAAAAAAAAAAAAAAAATAATGTTTCACTGTTCGTATTCTGGGCATAATGCCCAGAATACCTTTTGGGCAAATTGCAAGCAATTGCAATTTGCCCTTGCTGCGCAAGCAGCTTGCTGCGCAAGCAGCATGCTGCTTACGCAGCATGGGCTGCGCGCAGTATGCGCAGCCCGTCCAGCCCGCTGTCCGACAGTTTTTAACCCTTTTTTCGTTTTAAGTGTGGAAAATTGTTTCTGCATATTTACGAATTTTTCCAAATTAATTAATTCTAAGTACAATGTGATTGTATTTTACCACTTTGAACCCTAAATATTTTTAGATATAAAATTATTGTTGATAATTTTATGCATGGTGTTATGGTATGGTTTTGGACCCCGTGGATGCTTTATTTTATTTATTATGGTTTTATATAAATACGACCTGCGAGTCGTTTGTATTTATGTAAATTTTAAATTTTTAATTTTACTAGAAAAATTGTATAGGATACAATTTATGATATGTAAAATTTATTTTACTAGAAGAATTGTATAGGTTGCAATTTTTTTGTAAAATATAAATCCATGAGATGGTGTTTGGAAGCAAAGACGTGGAGGCGGATCCAAGAGGCGGTGCAATGACCATGTGATGGATGCTACTACCTAGGATATGACCTTGTTGATTTTCATATTGGCCTATGAAAATCAATGTAGATTTAAACCATACCATAACACGGTTCGAGTCATATGCATGCTTTATTTTATTTAGATGCCATGTGATGCCATGCTAGATATTCTATATGCATGCTAGACAATTGTATGCCATAAGATGCCATGCTAATTAATATTAACAAAAGTATGATTAATATTAATGCCATGAAATTGTATATGATACAATTAACTCACAGGAATTAATAAACCCTAAATAAACTTATGAAGTTTATATTTTTGCCACCCAATTACGTATAACACTTGTCAAGTACTATGTTCGCATCATGGTATACCGCCAGGGCGGGTACGCATGTTGTGACCTTAGCGAAGCAATAATATGAGAAAAGGTGATTCTCATTGTGTTGTAATTGGTTTAACTAAAGGGTTAATCAAAAAGGTGTTTGAGCCCGAGGCAAGGATGAGATGAGTAACATACAAACTAAATATGATATATGATATCATGCATCTCATAAATTAAAAGAGTTACATAATGATGTAATTGACATGGTGATGTCTACCGAAATTATATTTAATCATAGGGACATGCCAAAGCAGTGCTATGGTTAAGTATGGATTTTGGGTCTTTTACCCACTTAAATATTTTAAAGGGTTTTATAATTTTAGTGGGAGTTTAATTCTCTTATGTAATTAACTTTGCATATATTTTCTGTTGTAGATAAATGGCCAACACAAGCAATCCCGGTTCTATTCGATCTATCCTTGAGAAGGAAAAACTGAACGGAACCAATTATCTAGATTGGTATCGCAACTTGAGAATTGTTCTCAAGCAAGAGCGAAAGCTGTATGTTCTGGATGGGCCTTTGCCCGCTAACCCTCCACCCACCACAGCTTCAAGAGCTGAGAAGGATGCTTTTCACAAGCATCAAAACGATCAGATTGATGTACAATGCCTGATGCTCGCATCAATGATTCCGGAACTTCAGAAGGATCTGGAAACATTTGAGGCATATGAGATGTCTCAAGAGCTTAAGGAAATGTTCCAAAAGCAAGCGAGAAGGGAAAGGTATGAGACCTTGAGATCTTTGGTTGGGTGCAAGATGACCGAAGGGAGTTCGGTTAGTGCCCATGTTCTGAAGATGAAAGGGTACATTGATCAGTTGGAGAGGCTTGGTTCGCCACTCAGACCTGAGTTGGCAACGGATTTGATCCTTAATTCTCTTCCTGAGAGTTACTCCCATTTTGTCATGAATTATCACATGAATGATATGGACAAAACGGTCAGCGAACTGCATGGGATGCTGAAAAACGCTGAAGTAACGATAAAAGAGAAGCCAAGCTCCAAAGGGATCCATATGGTGCAAAAGGGTAGGATCCAGAAGAAGAAGGGTAAAGCAAACAAACCCAAAGAGTTTGGGAAGGATGCAAAGAAGCCCAAAGCTGTTACCAAGGCAAAGCCTCCAAAGGAAGGCACATGCCATTTCTGCAATCAGCCTGGTCATTGGCGCAGAAATTGCAAGCTTTATTTGGAGGACTTGAGGAAGAAGAGAGGCGGTGAGACCGCTAATTAAGGTATTCATGTTATTGAAATACTTCATTCTACTTCTGTTTCTACTTCGTGGGTATTAGATACCGGTTGTGGTTCTCACATTTGTATGAATGTGCAGGGGCTTAGAGGAAGTAGAAAGCTCAAGAAGGGCGAGGTAGAATTCTATGTGGCGAATGGAGCTAGAGTTGCTGCTTATGAAGTCGGTCGCTACGAGCTCAAGTTGCCAAGTGGACTTGTTCTCCTTTTGAATAATTGTTATTTTGTTCCTAATTTGTCTAGGAACATCATTTCTATTTCATGTTTGGACAAGGAAGGATTTAAATGTGTTATTAAGAATAATCACTTATTGCTTTTCAATAAAGACTTGTTTTATGCAAATGCGGATTTACATGATGGTCTTTATTTGTTGAACCTTAGTGAAGGTTATGATGAGCATGTATATAACATAAATACCAAAAGGATAAGAACAAATATTGTGAATCCTACTTATCTCTGGCACTGTCGTCTAGGACACATTAATGAGAAACGCATTTCAAAACTCCATAAAGATGGAATTTTGGGCCTAGATGTTTTTGAAACATATGACACTTGCGAGTCTTGTTTAATGGGTAAGATGACCAAGAGTCCTTTTACTGGTCACAGTGAAAGGGCTAGTGACTTATTAGAACTCATACATACAGATGTATGTGGGCCTATGAGCACAACTGCTAGAGGTGGTTTTCAATACTTCATTACGTTCACTGATGACTTCAGTAGATATGGTTATCTATATCTAATGAAGCATAAGTCGGAATCCTTTGAAATGTTCAAAGCCTTCCAAAATGAAGTACAAAACCAACTTGGCAAGACAATTAAAGCACTTAGATCTGATCGAGGTGGTGAATATTTGAGCCAAGAGTTCGACGATCATCTTAGAAATTGTGGGATTGTCTCACAATTAACTCCTCCTGGTACACCACAGTGGAATGGTGTGTCTGAGAGGAGGAACCGAACTTTATTGGATATGGTTCGGTCTATGATGAGTCAAACAAATCTTCCTCTATCCTTTTGGGGATATGCACTTGAAACAGCGGCATTCACACTGAACCGAGTTCCATCAAAAGCAGTTGAAAAGACACCATATGAGATATGGATTGGTAAGAAACCAAATTTGTCTTTTCTCAAGATTTGGGGATGCGAAGCCTATGTGAAATATTTGATTTCAGATAAGTTATCACCAAAATCTGTGAAATGCAATTTTGTTGGTTATCCAAAGGAAACTAAAGGTTATTTCTTTTACAATCCTAGTGAAAACAAAGTGTTTGTTGCTAAGGGTGGTACATTCCTGGAAAAAGAGTTTATTTCCAAAGGAATCAGTGGGAGTAAAGTACACCTACAAGAAAATATGGATAACCAAGTTGAAAGTGAGTTTCAAATGGAACAACCTGATTCACAAGAAGTTGTTGAGTCAGAACCAGTAACACAAGTCCAACGTAGATCAAGTAGAGTTCGTCATGAGCCCGAGAGATATGGATTTCTCGTCACGAATGAAAATGATCTGATTCTGTTAGAAGAGAATGAACCTTCCACGTACATGGAAGCTCTCTCTAGTTCAGAATCTGAAAAATGGCTTGATGCTATGAAGTCAGAAATTCAATCCATGGACGACAACAAAGTATGGACTTTGGTTGATCTCCCAAAGGGTGCTAAAGCAATAGGGCACAAATGGGTTTTCAAGTTGAAAACGGACATGGATGGGAATATTCAGACTTATAAAGCAAGGTTAGTGGCAAAAGGTTACCGACAAGTTCATGGTATAGACTATGAAGAAACCTTTTCGCCAGTAGCTATGATCAAGTCCATCAGAATTCTTATTGCCATAGCAGCATATTATGACTATGAAATATGGCAAATGGATGTCAAAACAGCTTTCCTAAATGGAAACCTTGTTGAGGATGTGTACATGACACAGCCTGAAGGTTTTGTCGATCCAAAGAATCCTGATAAAGTATGCAAGCTTCAAAAGGCCATTTATGGTTTGAAGCAAGCATCAAGAAGTTGGAATCATTGTTTTGATGAATCAGTCAAAAAGTTTGGCTTCATCAAAAACGAAGATGAGCCTTGTGTGTACAAGAAGTTCAGTGGGAGTAATATAGTTTTCCTAGTTCTATATGTCGATGACATATTGTTAATAGGAAATCACATTCCTACCTTGCAAGAAGTAAAATCTTGGCTAGGAAAGTGTTTTTCTATGAAAGACTTGGGTGAGGCAGCCTACATTCTTGGAATAAAGATCTATAGAGATAGATCTAAGAGATTGATAGGTTTGAGCCAGAGTACATACATTGACAAAATACTGAAAAGGTTCAGTATGGATCAATCAAAGAAAGGAAATGTTCCTATTGGGCAAGGGATAAAGCTTAGTCGTAAGCAATGTCCTGTGACAGTTGAAGAACGTCAACGCATGGATAAGATTCCTTATGCGTCAGCTATAGGATCTATCATGTATGCCATGGTATGTACTCGGCCAGATGTCTCTTTTGCTTTGAGCATGACAAGTAGATATCAGTCTGATCCAGGTGATAGTCACTGGACTGCTGTCAAGAGTATTCTTAAGTACTTAAGAAGAACTAAAGATACATTCTTGGTATATGGAGGCTCGGACGAAGATCTTGTTGTAAATGGTTACACGGATGCAAGTTTCCAAACTGATCAAGATCAGATGCAGTCACAGTCTGGGTATGTGTTCATTCTGAATGGAGGTGCGATAAGTTGGAAGAGTTCTAAGCAAAGCACGATAGCTGCATCTACAACAGAAGCCGAGTATATTGCTGCATCAGATGCAGCCCAAGAGGCTGTTTGGATCAAGAAGTTCATCGAAGAACTTGGTGTCGTTCCTAGCATAGTGAATCCTGTGAGCCTCTTGTGTGACAACAATGGGGCAATATCACTTGCTAAGGAACCTAGTGTGTCACAGAAATCCAAACATATACTTCGGCGTTTTCACTACATAAGAGAAGTCATCTCAAGAGGAGATGTGAAGATATGCAAAGTTGCGTCTGAAGACAATGTTGCTGATCCACTAACAAAAGCTCTTTCACAAGCTGTACATGATGGTCATACTAGGTCCATGGGTATTAGATACATTTGAAGATTGGACTTAGGGCAAGTGGGAGATTGTTAGAGATTGTGCCCTAAGCCAATGTTGGATTATGTAAACAATCTTCTTAAGTCATTAATAAAGACTTATTTTATCATATATATTTGTATGTTAGTATTTATGATAATGTATCCATGAATTAATTGTGTAATTCTAAATTTCCCTAGTCGATTGTTATTATGGGAATAATAACAAACTAAGACTAGTGTGAGTGATAATGGATATTCATAAGATGAATATAGTGTATACAGATACAGATTATACTCACGGGC
Source organism: Euphorbia tirucalli (assembly GCA_039660915.1). Taxonomy (NCBI): domain Eukaryota; kingdom Viridiplantae; phylum Streptophyta; class Magnoliopsida; order Malpighiales; family Euphorbiaceae; genus Euphorbia; species Euphorbia tirucalli. Next base: position 17,208,768 of record CM077633.1, on the reverse strand, counting down.
AATGTGTTAGAGAACATGTTGCTGGAGACCCACTATAAGATCAAGTTCATGGTCACGTGTCACAACTGATCTTGATTATAGTAGTGTCATCTGCTGATTCCTTTGACCTGAGGTCACCATGGATTCCGGGATGAACTCATGTTGTGCTTTGACGCAGTCAAACGCTGCTTGTAACAGAGTAGTTATAAAGGCTGTTGTTGGGTGCAATATGACTCATGCTTAGGGATGTGAGTGACAGATATGGGATTTTGTCCCTCTCTAACAAGAGAGCGATATCACTGGGCCCCTCGATAAGTAAGACTGTTAAATGCATGGCCGTGCTCAAATAATTGATAAGAGTATCAATTGATTTGTCTGAACAGTTTACTTTGAGATCGAGAAAGCATATGATTAATTATATAAGATTGACAAGTGTACCATGTCTTATAATTAATCTTGATATCAAAGAGACAAAAGGGAATATGACATTCTATAAATAGGTATTGGATCATTCCAATCATATTAATTGGGTAGTCATAATGGCTTGCTAGAGTCCGCTTGTGACCTATAAGGACATTATGGTAATTTCCTTATTGCCAATTAATATGATCCTATGGGGTCACACACAAGAGCAAAATGAAGTTCATCTTATCGGGTATAAATTATTATTGGATAATAATTTATGAATGAGAAAGAGAATAAATATATATAGTGATATATATTTATGTATGTATATATAAATATTAATGTGATTAATATTGCATAAAGTATGCTACACATTATAATTAAATTATATGTAGATATAATTAATTATAATATTATATATACATATATGTATTATGGAGAATTGATTTGATTTAATGTTAATTGAGAATTAGTATTAAATTGTGTGGGTTAATATATAATTATAACTAATAGTTGTATTAGATTATAATTATAATTAACTATTTAGGTTAATTATTTAAGGAAATAATTGACCTAAACCTAACACAACTCTACACTCCTAACACACCAAGGATTCGGCCACCACACCAACAAAAGGGGGCAGCCGAAATTCCTTGCTTGGAACACATAGAAAATTTTTGATTTTCTGCCTCTCTCTCTCGTTCGAAGAATCGTTCTTCAATCCCGGCGCTAGCACGCGGTGAATCAATTGCTCCGTGTGGATCAACCGTAGAGGGAAGCTAATTTGGTTCCTTTGATTCAAATCCTATAAGAACTAAGAGGTAATTCTTTAACCCTTCCTTCCAATTCAATGCAATATACATGGATCCTTGGCGGGGATTAATCCTTTTCTTTCCGCTGCGTATTTTCTTTTGGTGATTAATCCCCAACAAGCCGCTGCTGGGCGGCAGTTGCTGCCGCAGCAGCGGGCTGCTGCAGGCGGCAGCCACTGCTGGGCAGTGGCTGCCGCGGGGCAGCAGTGGGCAGCCGCTAGGCGGCTGCGCCGCTGCTGCTGCTAGGGCAACTCTGTTGCCCTAGCTGCAGCGGGCCGGGCCCAGTCTTTGGATTTTGCGGGTTTTGGGTCCGGGGCCCAGTTTTTGAAATTTTAATTGGTTTTAAAATTCGTGTGTTTAAATTTATGTAATTTAAATGCGTGTGGTTTCTTGAATGAATTTTAATTTCGTTCATGCTATATTAGTTTTGGAAATTAATATGGTTAATGGAAGTTGGTTCGGGTAATTTTGGCACAATTACTCGAACGGCTAAATTGGACCCATGGTTTCCCAATTCCAGTGGGAGCAGTTGGACTGCCTGGGCTGGAGGCCCAAAGTCCGTTAAGGGTTAGAACCATGGTGGGCCAAAATTGGCGATTTCCTAATAATGGCTTTGACATAATTTAAATGGGCTTAAATCATGCATTTTAACATGCTTTTGAATTATATGTATTGGATGCATATGTATGGTTGAATGAATGTATGATTGGATGCTATTGGGCCTTTTACGAGTTGGGTTGTATTTTTCTTTTGGGTAAATACGGCCTGCGTGTCGTTTTCTTTTAATGTAATTTTATTTTATTTAAGTCATATATTATAAAATTTGTAAAAGAAGAAGCCCATGGAGTGGTGAGCCCAAAATGGAGGTGCAAGCCCAAATGGAGTTGCCTGCCCAGAAGGAGAAGATGGAGGCCCACCTAATATGTATTTCTAGTATAGGTTTACTAGAATTATATTAGGATGTAACATAGGCCCATAGCAGTCCATTTTATTTTATTTAATCATTTTATATATTCTTTTGCATGTATGAATGTATGTTACATATAGCTCATTCACCCACTTTATGTATGTAAGCCGTTATAATTGAATCTAAAAACCAAATGGAAATTACTAAGTCGCTTAAAAGTGCTTCCCTCATTCAAAACCGAATCGAAGTGGGAATAGGCCAGTTGTAGACCATGCCCTCGCAGGATGCACTGGAGTATTGTCACTTTGTACTGGGTTAGAGTATGGGATACTCTAACACTTGAATGGAGGTTTTGACTTAGCATGGGTAGTAGGATTCTCCTGGCCCTAAGCACAGATGGGTAAGTGCCAACAAGCCCATCAAACCGAGAGTCCCTAGGTTGGGATTGGACGGCGTTCCTACCTAAATAGTTAAGGTGTAGTTGTACCAAACCCTCGTTTGGCTATATCTTAATGAAATGTGGATCTTGGCCCATGAGCCCAACAACTCGGTTAAATTAATAACTTGATTCATTATTAATTTTATATGGGAAAAGTAAAGCCCTTTATTAACACTCTAAATGTTTTTCTGTGTAGAAACACCCAAATGGCAAACACTAATACCTTATCACTGCGATCGATTCTTGAGAAGGACAAGCTTTCCGGTCCTAACTTTTTAGACTGGTCTAGGAACTTGAGGATAGTTCTAAGACAAGAGTCAAAAGAGTATGTGCTGGAAAGGCCTGTGCCGGCTGCGCCTCAGGGATGTAATCCGACAGCTGCACAGCTAGCGGAATACGAGGCGCACGTCAAGGACAACCGGGATGTGACATGCCTTATGTTGGCGTGCATGGTCCCCGAACTGCAAAAGCAGTTTATGGACCACCAAGCCTATGCTATGATAACAACTCTTAATGAGATGTTTCAAGAGCAAGCTCGTCAGGAAAGGTACCTGACCAATAAGGCATTCCACTCTTGTAAGATGGGGGCCGGGACATCTGTGAGTGCACACGTGCTCAAGATGAAGGGCTATTTGGATACTTTGGCCCGTCTCGGATCGCCTATCTCTCAAGAGTTGGCGGTGGACACAATCCTCGCGTCCTTGCCGGATTCTTATGATCAGTTCATCCTTAACTATAACATGCAAGGGATGAACCGTACTGTCAGTGAGCTGCATGGGATGCTTAAGCTTACTGAGCAGTCGATCAAGAAGACTCCACCGGTGCTGCTGGTCAACAAGGGGAAACCTCCTCTTGCCAAGGGTAAGGCCAAGGAAAAAGGCCAAGGCCAAGGCCAAAAGGCCAAAGCCAAGAAGGCCAAGGCCCAACCCAAGGCCCAGCAAAAGGCAGGTCCTGAAGATGTCTGTTTCGGGTGCAAACAGGCAGGTCATTGGAAGAGATCGTGTCCCAGGCTGATGGGAGAGCAAAAAAAAAAGGGGCCAAGGTGCGTCCTCTTTAGGTATTTATGTTATAGATATTAACCTTACTGTTTCAACATCCTGGGTATTGGATACTGGATGTGGTTCCCACATTTGTTGCAATGTACGGGGACTTAAGAACAGAAGGTCATTGGGGTCGGGAGAGGTGGACTTGCGGGTCGGAAATGGAGCAAGGGTTGCTGCCATAGAGATCGGCGAATATCACCTTGTGATGCCCAGCGGATTGGTTTTAATTTTGGAACATCCTGGACTTAAATGAAACCAATCATATCTATAACATAAATGCTAAAAGGGTTAAGCCTAACGAACTTAATCCTGTCTACCTATGGCATTGTCGTCTTGGCCATATAAACGAGAAGCGCATTGCTAGGCTTCACAAAGCTGGAGTCCTAGGGTCACTTGACTTGGAGTCAATTGATACATGCGAATCATGTTTACGAGGTAAGATGACAAAGGCGCCTTTTAGCAAGAAGGCTGAAAGGGCCACTGGCTTATTGGACCTAATACATGCAGATGTATGTGGACCTATGAGCGCAGTGACCAGAGGTGGGCATCTGTACTTCGTCACGTTCACGGATGATTTCAGCAGATATAGCTATGTCTATCTGATGAAACACAAGTCCGAGACCCTTGATAGGTTCAAGGAATTTAGGAACGAGGTACAGAACCAGCTAGGCAGGAATATCAAAACCCTTCGGTCGGACCGAGGCGGTGAGTATATGAGCCTAGAGTTTGACTCATACTTGAGAGAGCATGGAATAGTTCCACAGCTCACTCCTCCCGGAACACCACAATGGAATGGGGTGTCCGAACGGAGGAATAGGATCTTGTTGGACATGGTCCGCTCAATGATGAGTCAAGCATCTCTCCCAATTAGTTTCTGGGGACATGCCCTCGAGACAACAGCTCTCATCTTAAACAATACTCCAACTAAGGCAGTGGAAAAGACCCCATATCAGATATGGACGGGCAAGGAGCCCAATGTGTCTTTCCTAAGGATTTGGGGATGCGAAGCACATGTCAAGAAATTGACTAGTGGCAAGCTGGAGCCCAAAACCGATAAATGCCTGTTTGTGGGCTACCCTAGGGAAACCAAAGGGTATTACTTCTACAACCCCGCCGAGAACAAGGTGTTCGTGGCAAGGAAGGGGGTCTTTCTGGAAAAGGAGTTCCTTTCCAAGAAAGATAGTGGGAGAAACATTGAACTCAGGGAAGTTCAAGGTCCATAAGCTCCTGAAAAGGATAACTCGGAGGCCCAGGTGGAGCTTCCACAGGTGGAAGTACCGACCCAGGCCACACAAGAACCTAGAAGGTCTGGTAGGGATCGTCGGGAACCGGAGAGGTATGGTTTCCTCGTCACCGATGATCAAACTCTTCTCATCTGGGATGAAGAAGAACCCAAAACCTACCAGGAGGCTAGGCTAGCCCACAGTTTGCAAATTGGCGTAAAGCCATCGAGGCATAAATGCAATCTATGTACGATAATCAAGTTTGGAACTTGGTTGATCCACCTCCGGGTGCTAAGGTAATAGGTTGCAAGTGGTGCTATAAGCTAAAAGCCGATAATACCTTCAAGGGGCGTCTGGTTGCGAAAGGTTTCAGACAAGTCCATGGAATAGACTATGATGAAACTTTCTCACCAGTAGCCATGCTCAAATCCATCAGGATACTGCTGGCCATAGCCGCATGGTATGACTATGAGGTATGGCAGATGGATGTCAAAACCGCTTTCCTTAATGGAAAGCTACTCGAGGATGTGTACATGACACAACCTGAGGGTTTTGTCGATCCTAAGTATCCGAGAAGGGTATGCAAACTTCAAAGGTCCATTTATGGACTGAAGCAAGCATCCCCGTAGTTGGAATCTAAGGTTCAATGAGGCTATAAAGGAATATGGCTTCATACAGAATCTAGATGTGCCTTGTGTGTATAAGAGGACTAGTGGGAGCATAGTCACATTCTTGGTACTCTATGTAGACGACATCCTACTCATTGGAAGCGACATACCTACACTGCAAGGGGTAAAGCAGTGGCTGAGTAAGTGCTTCGCAATGAAGGACTTAGGCGAAGATGAGATGATCCTAGGGATCAGGATCTATAGGGATAGACCAAATCGGCTTCTGGGCCTAAGTCAGGCTTCATACATTGACAAAGTTCTGAAAAGATTCAGCATGGACTGGGCCAAGAAAGGTTTCTTGCCAATGGGCCATGGGCTGAAACTTAGTAAGAAGAACTGTCCTAAAACAAGGGAGGACAGGGAGAACATGAAATTGGTTCCATATGCCTCGGCTATTGGATCAATCATGTACTCTATGTTATGTACGAGACCTGATGTCACCTTTGCACTGAGTATGACGAGCCGATACCAGCAGGATCCCGGGGAGGATCACTGGAAGGCTGTCAAGGCAATCCTCAAGTACCTTAACCGGACCAAGGATAGCTTCTTAGTGTATGCTGGTCAGGAAGTGCTATCAGTTACTGGGTATACTGATGCAAGCTTCCAGACAGACCAGGATGAGTACCAATCGTAATCTGGGTATGTATTTTTGCTGAATGGTGGTGCTGTAAGTTGTAGGAGCTTAAAGCAGCCAACCATCACGGACTCTACAACAGAAGCTGAGTACATTGCAACGTGTGAAGCAGCTAAGGAAGCTGTGTGGATAAAGAAGTTTATCATAGAACTGGGGATAGTATCTATTATCTGGGAACCAGTTGATATCTTCTGTGACAACGAGGGGCTGTTGCACAAGCTATGTGCCCCGGTCACACATATACACGAAGCACGTACTTAGGGAGTTTCACCTATTGTGAGAAATCGCTGAGGGGGTGACATCTCATTACAAAGAGTGGACACCAAAGACAATGTCGCAGATCTTTTGACCAACATGCTTGGCTATGCCTATGCATAAAGGTTATACTAGATCTATAAGGATTAGACCCATGCCTAGTAGGTACTAGTGCAAGTGGGAGATTGTTGGAAATGCCCTAGTCCCGAGGCATTGGTCTTTGCATTTGTATCATACATTGATTGGATTCATGTATTATACTTATTTGTGTTATTAATAAAGGCATCAATTCATTTATTATATCTATCTTGTGCAATATATTAAATGAAGTATCCAATGTACATATCTATATCCATGACGACTAGTGTCATGCACTTAGCAGTAAGACCATGGATAGGGTTAACGATATGACCATGAATAGATCCGTAGTCTGTTCCAGTCATGGGAATGAATGGAACAATAGACTATCATTAACCTGGTTGTATGGCGGTGTCTTACCGGTCATTGGACATGGAATGTCAACCAAGTTAATGGGTACATGCCTGGAAGCATGGTACTGGATAGATCCACTAAACGAGTAATCCACATGGTATGGTATCACAATGGATTCTCGTGTAGTACTTGTATGGATCCTTTGACCTGACCATATGATGGTGTTACATGTGAAGTCGCATACTTAGGGGTACGCCTAAAGGGCCTGTAATAGGGTGCCAAGTATGGGTGCTTTCGGGTATGTCACTGAACATGGTAATACTATGGATATGCAGAAGGGATTTGTCACTCAGTAACCAACTGAGAAGATATCACCGGCCACTTGATGAATGTGACTGATAAGAGTGTGGCCACACCCAAACAAGTTGGAACTTGTTTGTGAGCTTCAGTACATTCGGGATCAAGTTAATGTCCGGACACAAAAGAGGGTGATCAATCCATGCCTCTGTGTTGGACACCGATATCGATGACATGGGATATACAAGTTTAAACTACAGGGTTACGATTACAGTCGGACTGCTATCTCTGTCTTAATTGGGGGCTGCAGTGGCTTGCTAGAGCCCGCCTGCAGTCTATGGGCCATAGGTCCACTGCCAACATAAAGACGGGCCCACAGGATCGTACACATAGAATGTCTGAGTTCGAACTAGTCGGATCACCTGTATACTTGGAGTATACTAATTGAAGAGATAAATATTAATCAATTAAATTAAAGATCAATTGGATTGGTCAATATAATTTAATTGACATATATTTATATTTATTGGGTTGGACAAAGTTGATTTGAATAAATTAACTCGTGAATAAATTTCCTGGTGGAAATTTAACACATATATAGGTTTATATGTGTTTGTTTCTAGTCAAATCATAAATTAATTTATTGGGTTAATTCCAAATGGCAAATCTATTTAATTTAAATGACATGTATCTTATGTAATATGGTATTATATAAATACATGCATAAAAATTAAATTAGAATTGATTAGGAATTAAACCATATTAATTAATTAGGATTTATGGAATTATGGCATTAATTCCATTTATAGAAACAAAGTAAATCACCCAATAAATATAGGACATAATTTAAAAGCTAAATGGGGAATTTCCTTAATAGGAAAATTCGGCCATTATGGTTTTATGAGGCTGAAATTTTCGGCCAAGGTTATGGGATTCTTCTCTCTTCTTTTTGATCCGCCGCTAGCACGGGTTGGACTCGATAGGCGTTCGTGTACGTGAGAGTGGAGGGAATCTCTTTTGATTCCTGCAGTCTTCATCCATCTCTAGAAAGAGATTTTTCTGGTAAGAAATTTAATCCCTTTCTATTTAATTTTAAGTTTTTCAATTTCCACCTCAATTGCTCCTGGGACTGGATTTGAGGAAATCACCGCGTTCTTCCGCTTTTATCGGGTAATTTCCGGTGACAAATCCCAACAGCTACTTCATCTATTTAAGTACCAAATCCCCAGCTTTAAGTGGGTGTTTCTGATGACAGACTTTACTGTTATAAGCCCTAGCCATTCGCTGTTGATACATCTGTAAGTGATTTAATACTCAAAGATGCTTCTCGTAGATTAATGCCAACTACTCATACCTCGACTGAACCCATTTAGATTTTGGCAATTACGCTTCTACGACTACCCTCAATGACTTAATCTCGATTTTCACTAGTAAGACAACTTCCATCCCATAGACCAATGAGTATGGCATCTCTCCGGTAGGAGTTTTGACGCTTATTCTATATCCCTATTAGGCAAATGGCAACATATCGGCCCAATCTCTATAGGTGACTACCATCTTTGATAGAATCCTTTTGATAGACTTGTTGGTTGCTTCTACCACTCCATTGGCTTGCGAGCGATATGGAGATGATCTATGATGTTCAACCCCTTTATCTTGAAACAATTATGCTGTTGCCCCTTGAAACTGTACCCCATTATCAGTCACAACATGATGTGGGATCCTATAACACACAAAGTTGTTCTTCTCGATGAACTTGGTCATTTTCTTAGCTCTAACATTCATGAATGATTCCGCTTCTACCCATTTTGAGAAATAGTTGAGAGCCACGACTATGAATCGGTGCCCATTTGATGCTGGCGGCCTTATGTTTCCAATGATGCCTATCCCCAGGCAGCAAATGGCCATGGAGTTGATGACATCTGAAGTTCGAGTGGAGGGAGGTGATTGAGATCCTCGTATACTTGGCATTCATGGCATCTTTTTACTTCTTCAATACAATCAGCTTACAGGGTAAGCCAAAAGTAGCCTTGCCTCAATACTTTCTTGGCAAGGGCTAACCCGTTCATGTGCAGCCCATAGGTTCCTGCATGGATCTGTCTCATGACCTTCTTTGCTTATTCTTCTATTAAACATTTCAGGAGTAGGCTGTTGGCGGTCCTCTTAAAGAGCTGATTCTCGAACATCCTGAACTGTGTTGCTAATCTTCAAAGAAAGATCTTATTTGCTTCGTTGGCATCTTCAGGGTATTACTCATTCTGAATGAACTGTAAGATATCATGATACCAAGGACACTCTTCCACTATTGCCATAACATTAACTGTTAGGTAACAGGGGTTCCGTGCAATCTCTAGGATCACTGGTTGTATCAGATGCTTTCGGGGTCCTTTCCATATTGATAAGAGTGTAGCTGAGGAATCAGTCATCTGATTCTCTTCCTTCAGGACGTTTCTGAATTCATACAAACCAAATACTTTCACCTTTTCCCAAACTAGCTTGAGATACGGCTGAAGTGATTCTTCCTTTATCTTGCAATCCCTGGTAATCTATCAGATCACCAAAGCTGAGTATCCGATAATTAATACTTCTCGTGCCCCTAGTGTGATTAGGGCATCAATCCCAAATAGGCAAGCTTCATATTTTACTCCGTTATTAGTTACTGGAAATTCAAGGCGTTTCGCCAGAGGGATGATTTCTCCATCAGGTGTACCATTGATTACTCCTAAGCCTACACCATGTTTGTTCACAACACCATCGAAATACATCACCCGCCTACTTGGTTCTATCTCCACTACTGCCAACTGTTCATTTGGAAATTCCAAATTCTCGACATATTCCGATTCTAGAGGCTGGTTGGCCAGGAATTCTACTACAACTCTTCCTTTGATCGTCTTCCTGGTTGCATACTCAATATCAAATTCTGATAACAAGAGTAACCATCTTGATAGTTTTCCGGCCAATGCAGGGGTTTGGCATAAGTATGTCATTGGGTCAACCTTAGCCACTGTCTGAACCTTATATGATTGAAAGTAATGCCTTAACTTCTTAGTCAGCCACACCATAGCAGTGCAAGTCTTTTCCACCACAGTATATCTGGTCTAGTAATCAAGCAGTTTCTTACTCAAGTAGTAGATTGCATATTCACGCCGTCTTCTTGCTCTTGAACTAACATTGCCCCTACTGAAGCATCTTCAATAGCCAAGTGTAGGATCAAAGGCTTATTCGGCATTAGAGGCTTTAAGACTGGTGGATTCATCAATAAGCCTTGATCCTGTCAAAGGCTAGCTGGCATTGATCGTTCCATTTCACTGGCTGATTCTTCTTCAGGAGTTTGAAGATGGGTTCGCAGACTGTTGTTAATCTCACGATGAACTGGCTGACATACTGTAATGACCCCAAAAATGACCTCACTTCCTTTTCTGTCTTCGGTGCGGGCATTTTGTTTGGATCCATTTCAATTCCTCTCTAACTGACCACATGACCAAGAAGCTTTCCTGAAGTTACCCCAAACACAAACTTCTTGGGATTCAGGTGGAGATTGTACTTTTTGATTCTAGTTAGGAATCTATCCAGGATAGAGGGATGCTCTCCGGGTCATCGATTTAACTAGCAAGTCGTCCATATAAACTTTGACCTCATAGCATGTAGAAGTGCTGTGACTACTCACTGATAAGTTGCTCCATCGTTCTTCAACCCAAACTGCATAACCTTGTAACAATAGACTCCCTATTTTATAATGAAGGCTATCTTTACCTTGTCGATGATGTTCATCAGAATATGATTATACCCTGAGAATCCGTCCATAAATGAATACATTGCTGCCCTGGCAGCGCTATCAATCAAAACATCAATGTGTGGTAGCGAGAAGTCATCCTTGGGCGATGCCTTGTTCAGATTCCTATAGTCCACACAAACCCTGACTCGACCATCTTTCTTTGCAACCGGTACGATGTTGGCTAACCATTTTTGGTATTCCACTACTTCCAGGAATTTAGACTTTATCTGTTTGGCCACCTCCTCCTTGACTTTCTCTGTCCATTCTAGTCTGAGTCCTCTGAGCTTTTGCTTGACATGTTTCATTTTTGGATTCGTCGGGATATTATGTTCTGCAATCTCTCTGTCAACCCTAGGTATGTCGTCATAAGACCAGGCGAAGGCTTTTACATGCTTTTGTAGTACTTTTACGATTTCTTTCCTCTCATCAGGCGTGAGGTCTTTCGAGACGGATACCATTTTCAGATCATCATCTGTCCCTAGATTCATTTCATGCAATGATGCATCATGTATGCTAAAGACACTAAATGAATGTTTGTATGTATGCACAGTTCCATCCGGAAAAATATCACATAAGTAAGCAAAATTAGACTTCATTGCATTGAGTGCCTAATAGGCTGAATTGTTTACATCATAAACAGAAGAAATAGATACATTGAAATAATTGTCATCCTCCATATGTGGAGGGTCTTCTCCTGCTGTAGCATCATCATCCTCTTCAAACAGGTCTCCCAGATCACCCTCAAGGGCTTCTTTCTGCTCAGTGGATAGCTCTTCTTCAATCACCTTCGCCTTTCCCACCATCATCAGCTTGGCCAGCTCTTTCACAGCTTCACTCATTAGTTCCTCACGAGTCTTCACCACGGGTGCCTGCTTCTTCCCAGAACCCATATTTAACTTCATTAAAACCGACAGTGCCTTGGTGATTGCTTCGATGGCTACTTCAACTTCCCTATTTTCTTAGTTGGCTTTCTCAGTTGATTCACCTTTGTTTCCGAATTCAATTATGACTTGGCCAACTGCATCTTTTTGATCTCTCAGAACCTTCTTCCCTTAGTCTTCAGTTCTGGTGCACAACATATTCGAAACTAGCTCAACCCCATACTTACCGAAGTCAACAACATTGAAGATCTCAAATCCTGGGAGCTGACCTCTCTTAACTATTACTGGCTCAGGAGTTCCGCTGTATACTTCTTCGGTTGCACGGACAAAAGTGTCGACCGGATTCACATACTTCTTGCTTGGTTTATTCCCTTCCTCACGGTAACTAAGCCCATGTTCGATATTGAATTCAGGGATCCCTTACTACTTTGCCCCTAGTCCTTTTTGACACTCAGATTTCTACTTGGCAAAGTATTTGTGAATCCATTTCGGGAATTTCGGCTCATCCTTACCTTCGTCTGAAACTACTGCTACCTGAAATCAAGTCATCGGCTGCTCCACAGCATTTAGAGCAATTACCACAGATGGATCATCGGCTTCAACTGTTATGACCCTTCCTCTAGTTAGGAACTTCACCTTCTGGTGCAGAGTTGATGGAACACCACCCAAGGCATGGAACCACGGCCTCCCGAGAAGTAGGGAAAAAGTGACAGGTATGTCGATAACAGTGAATAGTACCTTAGATCGGATCTCTGCTACACTAACCTCAGCTTCAAATGTTCCAATCATAGTCCTCTTACTGTCGTCATATGCTCTGATCACTGTGCTAGACTGGCAGAGTGCTTTTATGCTAATCCCTAGATATGGTAGAATTTTAGAAGGGCAGATGTTCAAGGCTGAGCCATCATCAACCATCACAAAAGGCATCACCCTGTCCATGATTTCAACTTTTAAGTATAGAGCTCGGTTGTGGTTCACGCCCTCCGGCGGCAAGTCAGACACTCCAAAGCTGATTTCTGGGGCCTGGTTAGCTTTCAGGTCAACTCCCCTTATCATGGGACATACTTCATCAGGAGACATTATAGGATTAGCATCCATCTCCATCAACTTTTCACTGCTGGCTCGCGGTGCTTTTTGGACTCTATAAGAAGGTCCTAAATATTACTACGAGCCTATGTCTCTCTGTTTCTCGGTATATGGTCAGCAGTGCCATTGCCCACAGATGGGTTACTTTTTCTCGGTAATGCTTAAGGAGCCACGTTAGTAGGTTGATAAACCCTACAGCTTCTGGTGATATGCATAACGAGACCATCCTTTGTGATCACTGTTCCTCTCCTTGTCTCAACCGAGTAAATTGGCCTTGGTTCTTCAAACTCAAAATTCTCTTCATCTTCATCCAATTCAATATCAGCCAGATTAATTGGACCCTGTTCATTCCTCACTACAGATGTCTACCCTTCGACCTCTTCCAACTTCTCATCTTCTTTGGCTCTAACCACTTGCACACTTGAATTGGCCTTGATAATCTGCACGAACACATAATTAGATGGCATTTCGACTATAACATGTTGACCTGACCTCCAACTTCTGCACACTAGGCTTCAAAGGAGGTTCTACAATTTTTCCATTAGCAATTAGCCGTTGAATGGCTTATATCAAACTGGTGCAATTGTTAGTGCAATGACCTGCCATTACATGGTAAGCACAAAAGTTGTCTTTTTCCGACTCAGATGGAGGAACATATGGCTTCAAACTCTGGAGTAAACCGACTTTCCTACACTTGGAAAAGATGCGAGGCAAAGGGTATGCCCATGGGTTAGTGAGCCTTTGAGGGGTTATTGATTGGCTACCTTGGTCCACGGCAGCCACATCTGCTTCTCGTACTTGTGCTGTTCTCGAACTAGACCCGATCGGTGTAGTTGTGGAACTACTACTCTTATAACCTTGTGAATACCCTCGGCCACTTCGATAGGTACCCGTTGTAAGCGCTGGATTTTTCCAACCTTAAAAAAAAGGAGTCACACGATTGTACTTACAGTTATACGACTGTAATTAAAAATTACAGTTATACGACTATAGGATCACAGCAGGTGCAGCAGCCCATACCACAAAAGAAGAAAAAGAAAGCTTGATGGGAGGGGCATTAAATGCTCTTGCAGCAGAGAAAAACGAAAAAAATGGATTAGATATAAAAAGGAAAAGAAAAAAGGAGAAAAGGGGACATATAATGGGGATTGAGGAGAGAAATTGAGAAGAAGAGGCAGAAAAAGAAGAGAAAAAAAAAACCAACCAAAGCACCATTTTCTTCTACTCTTTTTCTTTTAATTCTGGTTTTCTAACGTTTAAAACCAGATAGAAATCATAGGTTAAGAACTCGGCACACCAAACATAATCAATTCCAGACCTTCAACTCACTCAAATCCGTAACTTTTCTGGAATCTTTGGACATTATTTTTGTACCTTGACATACAAGGGAAAAGGAGCAATCCAGAGCCAATTTAAGATATTTCCAGCGGTCAAATCGACGGTGGATCAGCGTTACAAGGGTAAATACACTTAAAACTAGTGGTTTGATTCATCTTTTGTGTGTTTTGGTTTGGTTTCGTGCATAAAATCTTTTTTTTCTTCTTTTTTCTTTTTCTGTTTTGCTGTTTCTGGGTAGTAAGATCAGTCGTACGCCTGTTCTTGTAGGTATGAACGGTCGCACGACTGTAATTACAGTCATGCTACCGTAGCTATAATCGTACGACTGTATTCAAACTCCCTGCTATCTCCTTTCACTTCAAATAATTTTGGCAATTTTCTGCAAAGGGTGAATTATAGTCGCACGACTGTAGTATCAGTCATGCGATCGTAGTTACAGTCGCACGGCTGTAATCACGGCTGGGCAACTATAATTTTTGTTCAGAAACAGAAAATCCACAAAAACCCATAAATAATTAGAAAAATCATAAAAATTCAAAAAAATAGAAAATCATCAAAAATGAATTTTGTTTTGTGCATTCCACGGCCTTAGATTTAATTTTTGAAGTTGTTGGAATTAGAACAATGCAACGACGAAGACCCAAATCTCCAGAAAACCGACCCACCTCACATGCTAAATGAAAGTAAACCGAAAAAAGAAAATCTTTTCAAAATATGTTTTCTCATAAAACAAAATCACAGGAACGTTTCGAAACCGTTTTCCAGGTCTAGTCAAGAGAACTAGTCGAGTTCACCCGACTACCCCCCTAAATGCATGCCTCCAATCTCTAAGTTCCCGTTCTGTCTATTTGAGTCCAATTTGTTGCATATATCTCTGCTAATCTTTGTTTTGCAGGGTTTAATTTTATTTATTTATTTTCCATTTATTTATCTTAATTTTATTTCATTAGATATTCGTGTAAAATAGGCGATTGTACCCTGATCCCCAAATTATACAAATGTATCCCCTAGGATAGTTTATTTGTGATTCGATTGGGTTGTAATAATTGATTCATTTATTGCATTTTTTTTCTTGTGTGTACGCTGCATGATTTAATTAATAAAAATTCACTTTAGAAATATAAAATATCATCAATGAACATTAGCCAAATTTATTTTGATTAGACATGAAATAAGGGACTTGTCCGGACCTAGATCTCTGGAAAGTGTAGCAGCCTCCGTCCGGTTTAGCTACGCTGTAATTTCCTGGTTGAGCTGAGCCGGGTGGTGACTCTTACACTCTTTATCGAGGCTTAGGTCTCGGTTCTTTTATGAGATAACCTAATTTTCCAAAACCACATTTTCATCATAAAAACCCCACACGAAAGAGGGTTGCCTGATATCGAGGCTCCCTTTCGAGAGAGAAAACGTCATCTGCTCATAGTAGCGACTCCGCTGGGGATTTCTTACAAAAGTTTTCTCAAAACTTAAACGAATTTGACAAGCCCTGAAAAATATCTAATCAAAATAAGGTGGATGATTCTTGCATGGTATTTTATCTTGAATTTTAGTTAGGCATACTTGCATTAGGTTAAGTATCCGATTTTCAACCCAGTGAATTGTTGAAGTGTCACCTTTGTTCCTCATGGTCTTAGGGGCATGGATACGAAACACCACCCATAGCCTCATACGTACCCTTTCATCTCGACCCTTGAATGGGGAGAAGTGAGGAGTATATTTTGCTATGGGAACCTTGATTTTATCCCGACTTGGACCGAACTAATGTAGACAACCTTAGTTGGATTCCCTTAGGATACCAAAATAAATTACATGAATGTTACAATAACACCTTCATCATCCCCTGTTGATGATCAAAGTGAACCCCTCCTAGGACTCGGTTAGAATTTTCTCAAAAATTAACCACGATTGGAGGAATAAGGTTGGAGGAATACGTTTCATATGCTATGTGCTACGTGTTTCTCGTTCCTTCATAACATACCATCATCAACATTTTCCATGACATGACATGCTACACGCAAAGCATTTGTGTGATATTAACCCACATCTTTTGTACAACCACTTGCATTCTTTTATGTGTGAAAGCATTAATCACCCGTGTGGCATTCATATTAACCATTCCTTTTGCAGCCATAACATTATATTTGTGTGCTAATATTTTCATGAAGCATACACGACATCATCATGTATGTCATGCATCCTAACCACGTTTTGTGCAGCCATTTGCATTTCGTGTGACATAAGCATCCATGCCATCTCATCACATTTAAATTAAGGACATTCCGAGGATGCCCATCACGATCATTTCATTTCATAACATATCGGGAGTCCCAAAACTACCCGTGTTTTACCCGTGCACCGGAATGCACTTGGCCATTTCATTCAATAGGGGAGCATAACGGTCTTAGGTCTATTTTCATATCGCAGGTCACACGATATCATTACATGGCATCATGTCATTTATCATTGGTGTCATGGTGATGCAGAAGTCCTTCTTGTGCATCTCGATCCACTCCGAATTGTTGCATGACATTGTTGTGTCATTTGAGGTACCCTATGAGTACCGGATTAGTACACATATAGGGGCATTTCATAACATTATTAAATCATGCAAGGTGTTCCACGAACGCCGAACCTCCGTCCGTGTCCCCACTTACACGTGACTTGTTTGCAAACATCATTTCATACCATATGCCTCAAAAGCATCAGAAGTCTGTCCATGGGCCGACCCCCACGTGACCATTTCACTTCATCTCATAGACCTACAAAGCATCAAAACTTTGTCCGTGTGGCGGCACACACACTACCATTGCATAAAACCCACTAGGTGCCCCAAAAGGGCCGAACCCTTGTCTGTGTGGCGGTCCACACGTGATCTTTTTGCATTATCTCTTGTATGGCATTGGGTGTTCTTGGAATGTCCGAGAAAAAAGAATATAAAATAAAATAAAATAAAAAGAAATAAATAAATAAAGATCATCCTCATCATCATTTCCCTCATGACATCATTTCATCCATTCATCATAAATCATCCTTGATGTCTGTGAACACGAAATTTTCTTTTATATAAAAAAAAAGTAAGTAAAAAGTGTTGTTGACCGTTGACCCACGACTGTAAAATACAGTCGTGGGATTTTGCTATAGTCGTACGACTGTAATGTAAGTACAGTCGTACGACTGTACTTTCGGGGGCAGGTTGCTGCCCATACCCCCTTTGACTTGGAGAAGAAGGGAAATCTTGAGCATTAAATGCTCAAGATTTCCGGGTTAGTAGGGGGTATATAAAGTGAGGAGAACCAGATTTTGGGGACTTTTTGGCCAGAAATCAAATTTTTAGAGAGAGAAAAGAGAGAAAAAGAGAGAAGAGAGATAATCAACTTATTACTTTCTTCTTACCTTTTCTCTTTAATTTCTAGTTGTTAATCACTAAAACAAAGTAGAAATCCTAGGTTAACACTCACACTAAAAATCTAAATCATTTTGGGACAAAAACAAACACAAATCCATGACTTTTCTGGAATTATTTGGACCCTTTTTGCAACCTTGACTTCCTAAGGAAAAAAGAGCGAATTCACGTGGATTGGTGCGTAGCCAGGGGTCATTCCAGCTGTGGATCGTCACCAAGGAGGTAAATAACCTTTGACTCAACCTTTTTTCTAGCTTTCTGGGTGATTTGTTTGTGTTTGGTGTCTTTTTATCCAAGTTTTTGCGTTTTTATTTCTGGAAAAATAAGAACAGTCGTACGACTGTTCTTGAAACAAGAACAGGGGCACGACTGTAATTACAGTCGTGCCAAATCATCTACAGTCGTACGACTGTGCTTATTTTCCCAGTTTCAGGCTTTTGTTTTTAGGGTTTTTTTAGCAATTTCTGCCTAGCCAGGAGTACAGTCGCACGACTGTAGTATACAGTCGTACGACTGTAACTATAGTCGCATGACTGTAGTCCTCGGCCAGAAGCAGAAATCCCTAAAAAAATCTCTAAAATCCAAAGAAAATCCCAAAAATCCAAGAAATTTCATAAAAATCAGAAAATTTCAGAAAATCAGAAAAATAAGAAAACCCCAAAAATCATCAAAATGAATTTTGTTGTGCGCATCACGACCTTAGATTTATTTTTTCAGTAAAATTGCATTTAGAACAAAACCATGACGGAGATCCGGTTCTCCCGAAAACCGACCCAGTTTTGCATGCTAAATAAACCGGAAAGTTGTTTTCAAAAAAAATGATTTTCCCACAAAACCAAAAATACAGGGACGTTTCAAAATGGTTTTCCAGGTCTAACCGGGCTGGCCGGCCGGGCTGACCCGGTTACTCCCGATTGCATGACCCCAAATCCTAATTCCCCAATTCTGTCTACTTGAGTCCTATTTATGGTGTGCCGTATAAATTGTGCTAACTCTGTTTTGCAGCTTTTATCTTTATTTTAATTTTCTTTTTATTTGTATTTAATAGAATTAAATCGTGTATTTAGGCGGTTGTAATTTTTTCTAGATTCTCGTGTATATAGGCGGTTGTATCAGTGAGGCGAGAGTTTTATTTTTCTTTCGATTGGGTTGTAAGCTCTTAAATATTTATTCTCTTTACTTTATATTTTGTATTATTATCCTGTATGTACGCCGCATGTATTATTTAATAAAAATCAATCTTTAGCAATTTAAAGTGTCGTAAATAGAACATTGGCAATAATATTTAAATTAGACACGAAATAAAGGACTTGTCCGGACCCGAATCTCTGAAAAGTGTGGCAGTTCCCGCTTTGGTTCAGCTACACTGTAATTTCCCGGTTGAGCTGAGCCGGGTGGCGACTCCTATACTTTTTATCGAGATTTAGGTCTCGATTTTTTTTCAAAATAATCCGCTTTTCCAAAAAATGAATTTCCAATCCAAAAACCCCACGCGAGGGAGGGCCTCGCCCGAAATCGAGGAGCCCCTTCCGAAAGGGAGTCCCGCGTCCCTTCGAAAACGCGTCGTCCGCTCACAGTGGCGACTCCGCTAGGGATTTCTTAAAAGTTTTTCAAAAACTTAAAAGAATTTGACAAGCCTTGAAAAGTGTCTACTTTAAATTAAGCGGATGATTCTTATATGCACTTTATGCATTTTTGTGGTTAGACATTTATTGCATTAGGTTAGGTATCCACTATCTAGCCCGGTGAAGCGTTGAAGTGTCGCCTAAGTTCCTCTTGGTCTTAGGGGCACGAATACGAAACACCACCCATAGCCTCGTACGAACCCCTTCGTTCGGACCCTTGAGTGGGGAGAAGTAAGGAGTATATTTTGCTATGGGAACCTTGATATTATTCCGACTTTGGACCGAACTCATTTAGGCAACCTTAGTTGGATTCCCTTAGGATACCAAAATAAAATGTGTGAATAAAATAAAAATGCGCCTTCATCATCCCCGGTTGGTGATCGAAGAGAACCCCTCCTAGGACTCGGTTAGAATTTTATCGACCTGACCACGTTTGGAGGAATAAGGTTGGAGTAATACGATCCGTGTGCTAATTGCTACGTGTCTTTTTGTCCTTCCACAGCATATCATCATTCACATTTTTCACGAATAACATATCGCATATAGAGCATTTGTGTGATTCTAACTCACATCTTTTGTACAGCCATTTCCATTCTTTCGCGTGTAAATACATTAATCACTCGCGTGACATTTACACTAACCACATTTTTTGTAGCCATGCATCTTTTCTTCGTGTGAAAAATTAATTAATTCACATACAGCCATGGGAAACGCGTGTCATGCATAAAGCATTATACGAATCTTGAATAATTCCATAAGGGTCACACACATCACATTACCTACCAAGTAGGAGAGCATTTCAGGCGCTCCACGAGTGCCAACAAAAATTCATCGCATTTCATCAAATCATTTTAGGCGCTCCACGAGTGCCGACAAAAATTCATCGCATTTCATCAGATCATTTTAGGCACTCCACGAGTGCCGACAAAAATTCATCGCAGCATTTTAGGCGCTCCACGAGTGCCGGCCAAAGTTCATCGCAATTCATCAAATCATTTTAGGCACTCCACGAGTGCCGAAAAATTCATTTTACACATCAAACCGTTTAGGTGCTTCCCGAGCGCCGGAACTCTGCACGTTCACCAAGAACGCATTCATTTCACGTTGCGGCACGGAAACCGAGATACTTCCCGAGTATTGAAATTCCACTCGCTAACCAAGCACGAGTTCACTTCACATCATCAAAAATTCGAAGTGTCCCTTGGACACCGAAACCCCAACCTAGCGCCATACGCGTGTCGATTTCACATCACAAAATTCGAGGGACTCCACGAGTGCCGAAACTCTGCCCGTTCAATAAGGACATTCATCTCATTTCGTGAAACCCGAGGTACTCCTCGAGCACCAAAGGTCTCATCCATGCATCTAATGCTTGGATTGCAATATATGCATACATAAATAGGAGTTCATGCATACTTTATCCCCGAAGGATTAGTTATTCAAGGTTCGTATTGCAAATCCATTTCATATGACATCCATATATCATTCATCCAACACGCCATGCATACATGCATATCCCCTAGAGTTCATAACTCTTTGGGTGATCATATTTCACTAACTTTTGTTTGAAATATTTTGTAGTTTGGCTCCGGTCGGGACGACGACTCGTGAGGCTAGAGCACAGCGATTCATCATCTAGTGAGTCTGGGGAGTCTATTCAGTTTGGGGAGGTTGAAGTGTCATCTGAATTAAGTGCTGGGTTTTCGCCGGAATTTGAACAGTTGCAACAGAGATTTCAAGATATGGCAATCACACCTAAAGCTGCTGCTGCCGTGATGGCCACCACTGCTATTCGAGAATTCATGAATTCTGATGAGTTTAAGAATCTCATAAAAAACCAAGTGCAGAGTGCATTGACTGAATCATCTAATCAGCAACCGGAAAGGGCCGCCCGTGAGGAGAGTAGTGGCGGGAGATTGAATGATGGGCAGTCGGATGCTGAAGAGGGTCGAAGGGATAATATTGAGCGACCTCTAGAGTCTTCTTTAGAGAGAAAGATGAAGGAGATGGAAGAAACTATAGCGGAGCTGCGTGCCAGTTCTAAGATCCAATCTGCCAAGCGCATTGACCCGTCCACACTCATAGCTGGAGGGGTTGAAATGTTGCCTGTGGGCTTTCAGATGCCTCGGATTGCGCCGTATGTTGGGAAAAGTCCTCCCACAGCCCATTTGAATCAGTATGTGCGGATTATGACTATGGCAGGGCTTACCATGAATCAATTAGTGGGATTGTTCCCCACTACTTTGGAAGGAGAAGCCATCACATGGTATAATAAACAGCCAGAGGGTGTACAAGGCGACTGGGATGCACTGTCCGATGCCTTCATTAAGTACTTCAGTTTCAACACATAGCTGGAGGTCAAGTTACAAGATCTGGAGGCAGTAAGGCAGAAGCTGAATGAGACCTTTTCTGAATATTATCAAAGGTGGATGGATAAGATGATCCTCCTTGATCAGAAGCCCTTGGAAGACGAGCTGATTGTCAAGCTGATTGATGGTAGCTTAGAAGTTTATCGGAATGTGATGAAGTACCATAAGTTCCAGTCCTTGATAGAAGTACATGAATTAGCACGCAAGGTGGAGAAGTACGAGATTGACCCGGCTCACAACAGTTCTGGAGGAGGGTATCGAAGCCGGACATATTCTTCAGGGTACAAGAGTAACAACAATCTAGCAGCTTCTTCTTCGACCAGTGCCAAGCCAAGTCAGTCACCTGCTCCTGTCAAGCAAGTAGAAGTAGCGGCAGTGGCACAAGGGGCAAGTCAACAAACAGCTGGAAAAGGGATTTCTCCTTGGGAGGATTCTCTCGGGCGCATTTTTCTGAAGTGCAGAAATTTGGGTTTTCTTCAAAGCCTGAAGCCGTACATGCCTCCTGCCGAGGCGGACAAAAACAACTTTTGCTCCTATCATGTGACCAAGGGGCATCGAACCAATGAGTGCCATGCCTTGAAAAAGGCAATTCAGCAGTTGATTGATGAAAAGAAGATAGAAGCGCCTCGTTCAAAGCCCAATG
The DNA here is from genome assembly GCA_039660915.1 of Euphorbia tirucalli. Classification (NCBI taxonomy): domain Eukaryota; kingdom Viridiplantae; phylum Streptophyta; class Magnoliopsida; order Malpighiales; family Euphorbiaceae; genus Euphorbia; species Euphorbia tirucalli. The sequence goes on along the minus strand of CM077633.1, from coordinate 17,186,554 downwards.
TTCAGAGTAATCCACTGCCTCAGTTTGAAAGAAGGGTGAATATGGTGCAATCGGGTTTATCTCCTAACTTTGTCTTAGCACAGATTGCAAGGGCGAATCCCACAATTCAAGTGGTAGTGGGCGAAGATGTTGAGTCATCTGTGGAGGAGAGCAAACCTGTGAATTTGGATGATGTAGAATTGGATGATGATGCGGACGAATTTGAGTTGATGAGTAGGCCCAAGCCTGTGAACCGGACAACACCTGTCTATCCTGTCTGCACCAAGGACGGGATGTATATAAGGAAAGAGGATGCTCCTGTGAATAATGTCACAAGGAGTGGAAGCGTTTATCAACCCGAGCCACAACGGTTAGGGGAGCTGAGTAAGAGGGTAGAAGCACCAGTTCAGGATTATTTGCCCATTAAAGTGAATGAGAAAGAAGACCTGGTAGTGGAGCAACTCAAAAAGATGTCTGCACGTGCATCTGTGTGGTATTTGCTTATGGAGTCCCAAAGACACCGAGCTGCAGTGGTGAAGAAGCTTATGGAAATGGATGCAAATCCGTTAATGTCTCCTGAGGAGGTGTGCATGGCAATTGGAAATACGAGGAGTCTGCAACCTGACAGTCCCAAGGGGATCACTTTCACTGATGATGACCTGCCACCGGAAGGAACTAACCATAATCGTGCCTTGTATCTGAAAATGGAAATGATGGATAGAACCCTGCCTTGTGTGATGGTTGATGATGGTTCAGCATTGAATATCTGCCCTCTGAAAGTTTTACCTAGTCTTCATCTGTCTGAAGAAGCATTGTCACGGTCTAACACGGTGATCCGGGCCTATGACGATTCCAATCGTACTGTGATTGGTACCTTCGAGGCGGAAGTGTCAATTGGGGAAGTTAAATCGACTGTATTGTTTACTGTCATTGACATTCCGGTGACTTTCTCCTTGCTTATGGGAAGACCTTGGTTCCATGCATTGGGAGGTGTGCCATCAACCCTGCATCAAAAAGTGAAAATTCCAATGGGAGGAAAAATTGTGACTCTTGAGGCAGATGAATCTTCTGTGGTAGCTGCACTGAACTCAGTTGAACAGCCTCTGACCGGCTTCCAGGTGGCGGTTGTCTCAGAACACAAGGAGAGAGACTTGATGTTTTCCCCGTGGATCCATAAGTATTTTCAGAAGCAGAATTTCATCCCGGGAAGGGGGCTAGGAGTCCATCAACAAGGGGTCGCAAAGTTTGATATCACTGTGGGCCAATCACACCGAGGGGGTCTTGGTTACAAAGATGTCGAAAAGAAGGGGATCCCGGAGACAAAGAAAGTCCATCTCTTGGACACTTTTGTTCGAGCCAGTGGTGGGCCATATGGTGGTAAGCCGGAACCGATGATTATCGATGGGGAAACAGTTCCCGGGTTTGAGATCTTTGCTGATGTCGTTGACTTCTTAAAATATAGGGTTGGTTCGGTGGAAGAAATGCTTAAGCCTGAAGGTGTGAAGGAGATTAGTCCCTCTCTAATAAGCCAAGCTGAAGTGGTGGCTCCCATCATCCCGGAGGAGCAACCAAAAGAAGATACAGACCCCCTGGTGGACGCCATTACCAAAGCATTTGCTGAATTGCTGAAGAAAGGGTTAAAAGAGAGCCCTGTGAAGAAGGAAGCTGTTTCAGGACAGGCAGAATTAGTGGAAAAAGCTGTTGCTGAACTCACCAAGATGATGGCTAAAGGGAAAGCGAAGGTGGAAGAAGATGCCTTATCTGAAGCACAGAAAGAAAATCTTAAAGCTGATTTGAGTGACTTGTTCGAAGAAGAGCCTGCTGATCCGGAAGACCTTGCTGTAGAAGACCCTCCGCATGTGGAGGAAGAAAATGATTTCTTTGTAAACTTATCCTATGTACTTGATATGAACAATTCCGCTTTTAAGGCGATGAATGAAATGAAATCTAACTTTGCTTATTTGTGTGATGTTTTTCCTAATGGCTCTGTGCATACATGCAATCATTCATTCAATGTGTTCAGCATTCATGACACTGCATTACATGAAATTAATTTGGGCACAATTGAAAATCCTAAAATGGTATCTATCTCTAACGAACTCAATCCTGAAGAAGAGAGAGAATTGACAAAGATACTTAAAAAGCATGTGGAAGCGTTCGCTTGGTCTTAGGGGTTGACAGAGAAATAGCAGAGCACAGAATTCCGATTGATCCCAAGTTCAGTGCAGTAAAACAGAAGCTCAGGCGTCTACGTCCAGAATGGGCTGAGAAAGTCAAGGAAGAAGTAGCAAAGCAGATCAAGGCCAATTTCCTGGAGGTGGTGGATTACCCTGAATGGTTAGCCAATATAGTCCCAGTTGCCAAAAAGGACGGAAGAGTCAGAGTTTGTGTGGATTATCGGGATTTGAATAAGGCCTCTCCAAAGGATGACTTCCCACTTCCTCACATCGATGTTCTGGTTGACAGTGCAGCAAGGGCAGTTATGTACTCGTTCATGGATGGTTTCTCGGGATATAATCAAATTTTAATGAATGTCATTGATAAAATCAAGAGGGCCTTCATCATTGAGTGGGGGGTGTACTGCTACAGAGTGATGCCGTTTGGGTTAAAGAACGCTGGGGCAACCTATCAGAGGGCGGTCACGACATTGCTACATGATATGATCCACAAAGAAGTCGAGGTGTATGTTGATGATATGCTGGTGAAGTCTATGACCCGGGAAGAGCACCCTGCCATCCTGGATAGATTTATGACCAGGATTGAAAAGTACAACCTGAGGCTCAATCCAAAGAAATGTGTTTTCGGAGTTGCATCGGGCAAGCTATTGGGGCACATTGTCAGTCAGAAAGGCATTGAGATGGACCCAGACAAGATTAAAGCAATTCGAGATATGCCAGCACCGAAAACAGAGAAAGAAGTCAGATCTTTTCTGGGGTCACTTCAGTATGTCAGCAGATTCATTGCCAGATTGACCACGGTCTGTGAGCCCATTTTCAAGCTTCTTCGGAAAAAACAACCCGTTGTGTGGAATGACCAATGTCAAGTTGCGTTTGATAGGATCAAAGAATACTTTATTAATCCACCAGTGTTGAAGCCCCCAACTCTGGGAAGACCTTTGACTCTGTACTTAGCCATTGAAGAAACCTCCATAGGGGCGATGTTGGTTCAAGAACAAGATGACAAAAGGGAGCATGCTATCTACTACCTCAGTAAGAAGCTGCTAGATTACGAAACTCGGTATACTGTGGTGGAGAAGACTTGCACTGCTATGGTCTGGCTTACGAAGAAATTGAGACACTATTTCCAATCCTACAAGATACAAGCTGTGGCAAAAGTTGATCCAATGAAATATCTCTGCTCTGCCCCATCCTTGACAGGGAAATTGTCCCGGTGGTTGCTTTTGTTATCAGAGTTCGATATCGAGTATGTGACGAAGAAGGTGATCAAAGGGAGAGCAGTGGCTGAGTTCCTGGCCAATCAGCCGCTTGAATCTGATTATGTAGAAAACCTGGAATTTCCGCACGAACAATTGGCCTTGGTAGAAGTGGAGATCAGGAAATGGATTATGCATTTTGATGGAGCTGTAAACAAGAGAGGGGCAGGCCTCGGAGTAATCATTGTAACTCCTGAGGGAGAGATAATTCCTTTGTCAAAACGACTAGAATTCCCAGTGACTAACAATGGCGCAGAGTATGAAGCCTGTTTATTTGGCATTGATGCCCTCATCTCACTAGGGGCAAATGATGTGACCATTGTCGGAGATTCGCTGTTGGTAATCCGTCAAGCCACCGGGGAATGGGAAATCAAAGAAGAATCACTTCGCCTATACTTGGAGACTTTGTGGGAAATGGTGAGAGTATTCGGACATTTTGAGTTCAAGCATGTGGCTAGAGATGATAATCAGATGGCGGATTCGTTAGCTACCTTGTCATCCATGTGGGAAGGACCTCAGAAAGCACCGATGCAGCCTTTGATCCTGGAGACAGCTAAAACACCGTTTCATCGTTCTAGCAAGGTCCTGGCTTTAGTTGCAGACGATAAGCCCTGGTACCAAGATATAGCTGACTTTATGCAAAATGGCCAATATCCTGAGAAAGCGGATGCATCAGATAAGACTACTTTAAGAAAGTTGGCAGCTCAGTTCAGATGGTTTGACGGACAGCTTTTTAGAAGGACCGCGGATGGATTGTTGTTGAAGTGTCTGACGGAAGCAGAAGCCAAGAAGGTTATGTAAGAAATGCATTCAGGGATCTGTGGCCTGCATATGAATGGATTAGCTCTGGCAAAGAAGATTATGAGACAAGGATATTTCTGGCTCACTATACAGACTGACTGTGCAGAAGAAGTGAAAAAGTGCCATGAATGCCAGATTTACGGGGACATCAGCCATCTTCCACCTATGGAGTTGCAAAACCTCATGACTCCTTGGCCGTTTGCAGTATGGGGTATAGACATAATTGGCAAAATTCGACCTCCGGCATCGAATGGTCACAAATTCATTGTAGTGGCAGTGGATTATTTCTCCAAGTGGGTTGAGGCTGAATCTTATGTCATGGTCACGGCTAAGAACATGGCCAAGTTCGTGAAGAAGCACATTTTTGCAAGATATAGAATACCACATCACGTGGTGACTGATAACGGAGTACAATTTCAGGGAGCCACAGCTGAACTGTTCGAAGAGTACAATGTGGAACATCGTAAGTCTTCCCCTTATAGGCCACAAGCCAATGGAGCAGTGGAGGTGGCAAACAAGTCTATTAAGAAGATCTTGTCCAAGACCACCTCAACCTACCGGGATTGGGCATATAGATTACCTTATGCTCTGTGGGGGTACAGAACCAGTGTTAGAACGCCGACTGGAGAAACACCTTATTCGCTGGTTTATGGGATGGAAGCTGTCCTTCCTATTGAAGTGGAGTTGAAGTCACTAAGGACGGTCTTAGAAGCCCAGTTGCCTGAAACAGAATGGGTAAAAGCGAGATTTGAACAGCTGGCTATGGTCGATGAAAGGCGTCTCAAGGCTCTGGATCACCTACAGATGTATCACCAAAGGATGGCTAGGGCCTATAATCGACGGGTTCGTCATCAGAAACAGCCTCTGAAAGCGGGAGATCTAGTGTTGAAGCAAATGAGACCGACTAACACAGATGCAAGGGGCAAATTCAAACCTAATTGGGAAGGGCCATATGTGGTAAAGAAAATACTCTCCAAGGGTGCAGTGAAGATTATGGATATGGATGGCAATGAGTTTACCAACCCGATTAATCAAGATCACCTCAAGCGCTACCATGTGTAAAAAAAAAAAAAGGCCTGTTAAGTCGAAAACCCGCGAGGGCGACTTAAGCAAAAATTAAGGCTACAAGGGTTAGCTTATTGACCAGAAAACCTGTATAGGATGGTCGATAACAGGAATGAGTTCGTTTGAGATATGTACCAAGTTTAAAATTTTCAATTGATGCGATAATTAAATTTCATTAATGAAGTGCATTGTGCTCAACATATTGCATGAATGTTTGGAGTATGTTACATGATACATTTGTTGAAACATCCAGATAAACAAAGACATTTAGACGCCTAAGTGTGCAATTGCGAATATCATCCATTTGTTAAAAAAAAAGGCATGTTAAGTCGAAAACCCGCGAGGGCGGCTTAAGCAAAAGTTAAGGCAAAAAAAAAAAAAAAAAAGAGAGATTGCGTCAATAATAGAAAAGATGTATATAAATAATAATAATGGTAGCCAATAACATGCATGATAATGAAAATCACTTTTTTCCCTTTATGCTCTCCTTTTCTTGACAGGAAGTGGTCTCGCGGCCTCAGAAGGAGTCACCCAGCGGAAGGTCGCACTCTCACGCGCCTCACAAGTCGGTAAATCCTGGATCTCAGCCAGCCACTGCTTGTAACGATCATCTGTCTCTGTAGGGGCAAGACAGGCATAATTCAACGCCACAAGATGGGTATCTCTAGTCCAGCGAAGTCTGATGTGATCTGGCCAAGCAGCAGTATACTCCTCACAATTGGTAACACAAGATCGCTGGGGGATATCCTGCAGATGACCGTACTGCCGGCAAAGGCGACTCGGAGAATAGAATGTCACCCTGGTCTGTCCTAACAACTGCACACCATATGCCCACATCTCTACAATCACGTGGGTAATCTTCCACCAGGGCCACACCCACCTAATCTGGTCATCAGTCAGACGAGATAGCCAAACGCCCCACTCATCCGCGGACATATCGGTATAGGAGTCAATGGAGAAGCCTCGTTCCCTGAGATTGGCCGGGTGGTATTTCTTGAAGTTCCCTCTCGGAATCTTAAGAATTGATAGTTTCTCCAACAACCAGATCTGCAGTTGATGGAAAGCAAGGGTTAGAAATTCATTCGACCCAGAAATACACCAGACAATAAGGAATCTCACCTGGAGCAGTGTGAGGTGAGGGCCAATGTGGAGAACACCGTTTGTCTTAGATGCATGCAAGCTAATCAGTGTCTCAGCAAGTGCGAAAGGAGCTGGAGATGCTCCCACAGCCATCTGAGAGATAAGGGAGACAGCCCTGAAGGAGACAACCCTATCACTAGGACCGCAGAAATACCAGCTCACCAGTAACAGACTAACCATGGAGGCCCAGCTCATGTGGTCCCTAGGGGCATTGACACACCACTCCAGTATAGAGTCCGAGCTCAACCCGGGAAAAGGGGAACCAGTAGCAAATAAAGCTTTCACCTCGGGATTGGGAAGCCCGAACAAGCTCACCAAAGAGGAAATGCTACCAAAAGTGAACTCAGGGATGGCGATGTCCACTCCTTTATGGCAGGGGATGTTCAAGATAGCACTGAACTCTTCGTATAAGGGGCAGAGCTCTTAGCACGAGAAGCGGAAAACGTTGTCCACTGGATCCCAGAAGCGATAACAGGCATTCAACAACTCGATGTTCCATGAGTGTTTGTAATAGGCCTTGAGATTCCACAACCCGAAAGGCTTCAATTTAAGCCAATCAGAGTCTTGTAATGATTCTAGAAAATTGTAAAAGCCTGGATAAAAAGAAGCAAAAAATTGAAGAAGGAAAAGAAGAAGAGTGAATTTCCAAATATTAATGAAGTAAAAGCAAATCCCATAATATAAAAAGTGCAATTCACAACGTGTCTAAAATTTCAATACAAAAGACAAGAAACTATAAGGACAACAAATAAGAAGAGCAGGACACTCCATCTAGCTCTCATCCTGCCCCTCATCTTCCTCCTCCTCCTCGGACTCACTCTGATGTGTAGCCCTGTAGGAGTCAAAGTCCGCCTGCAGATGAGCCATCCCAGCCTGCAGCCTGGCTATCTCGGCTCTCGCCCTATCCACCTCTTGGTTCGCAGTCTGGGCCTGAGCCATGGCAGAAGCAGCCTCCCTGGCCTGCTCTCGGAACATCTCGACTCGGGACTGCAGTCGATAGCATAAATCAACATTCATACATACATACATACGCATTCATGCATTACATAAATTATGATGCAGGAAACACGGGATGCTTACCGCCCAAACGCCATTCTCCCGGACTAAGAAGTCTCCTAGACCTTTGAACCGGTAGGCTATCTCTTCCACAGCAGCTCGCCGAACCTAGAGAATATCAGAGATCAAAAAAAAAAAAAGGAGACTTACGTGGGTGGTGTCCTCTGGAAAGAACATAGCTGGTTCCTCACGAGGAATACTCCATGTCGTATAAGCTTGGGTGCCATCCAACCCTATCAGAGTGAAGCCGGCCCTAAGCTCAGACACTAAGCGACCCTCCACTACACCACTAGCACCGACGGCTTGCGAAGCCGAAGCTGCGGCGCTGCCTGCATGGACAGGATGGGTCCTATCCTGAATAGGAGTATCCTCCCTGGCTGTAGCCGCACCAACGCTCTCGCCGGCTGGGCCACTGGGCTGAGAAGACCCGGTTCCCCTACGTCTCTTAACCTGCGGAGAGAATCAAAAGTCAAAAAAAAAAAAAGAAAAATGAATGAATACCTGGCGAGGACGAGAAGGAGGAGCCGCTGGCGCGACACCCGCAGCAGGCAGTAAACACTGCTGGATATAAGTCAAATAGTCTCCATCCACGGGGTCTACACTATACCCCTCTCCGAATATACCTGGGTATGTCGCGGGGTCCGCCAGATGCGGCCAGAAGAGAGCCTGTGGAAGCGGCAGGGGCACAAGCCGGTCTACTGGACCATCGACATGGTCGGAAAGGAAGAGGCGCTCGCCCAAGTACCACTCTTGGGACATAGGACTCTCCATGACGAATCGGCGGCGGTCGAAGCGTGCGGAGGACTGAACAAGAAGGGTGATGGCACCCAGATTCTCCCAAGGGTGGTGCCGGATTTATAAGAAGTGCAATAAAGGAAATTCAGTACAGGTAAACAAAAGTTGTTCAAGTTTTCTTACTAACGAGTTTTGTCTACTTACCCTCCCCCAGGTCGTATCGAGCAAACTCTGCCGCACCTCCCCTAGATCACGGGCAGTACCCCGCCACCCCTGCATCCAGCAACGCAGAACGGTCGGACGGACATCGCCCTGGATGTCCCTCAACTCGGGCGGCTCCAACACGCGATGCTCGAACGCCCAGATCTGTAGTTATAAAAAAAAATAATAATACATTAAAAAAAAAAGAGGAGAAGGGAGAGAAAAGAGACAATACCAGAAGGCCAAACCAGAAGCCCAGGATCTCCTGCTGCGCCCCCCGGGCACACAAATCCAGCCCGTAATATAGCTATCCTAGTGCAGCTCGTGCCCAGTCCAAAGATAGGAAAGCAGCCAAGTCCACCAGCATGGGAAGCAGAGTCAGATTACAAGTACTCTGCCCAGTGGGGAACAGCGTATAGGATAGGAGGACGAGCACGTAGGCTCTAGTGTACTGCTCTACATCCTCCTCAGTCGAGACTGCACGGACGGCCCAATAAGCCTCCACCCGGGAGCATAGGATCTTCCCCTTCTCAGGGGTGCAGCCAATCAACCTCCTGATGTAGGTATCCACCTGCTGGTGCCGAGTCAAGCTGCAATTGAAGATGATAGGGGTCCCGCAAAACCCGAAGCCTGTAATCGCTACAAAGTCCGAGGGAGTGACGGTGAACTCCCCGATGGGCAGGTGGAAGGTGTGGGTGGTACAGACCCATCTCTCACACAGAGCCATCAGCACGGCGTGTGTGGTATGCGGTGTGCTCGTGGGCAAGGACAAGACGAAAGACTCAAGCCCTAGGAGCCTGACCCGGGCCCGTACAGGCTCAGGAAGCCGATCCCACCAGACCCATGGCAGAGAGAGATTCCCGCTGTCGGCAATCCTGTGTACCTGCATTATGGGGAAGTACAATACATATGCATTCAGTTTTTGCATAATAGTAACATAGAGAAATTAATCGAAACAAAATTAATCGCAATAAAATTTTAAAAGCCATTTTTTCTTGCTACAGTCGTACGACTGTAGTACGCTTTGCACGAGCGTAACTACAGTCGCACGACTGTAGTGCCCACAGTCGCACGACTGTAGTGCCCATAGTCGTACGACTGTTCATCGTTGGCATGAACAGTCGCACGACTGTTCATATTCCTGCAGAAAAAATTTCGAAATTCGTTTAATTCTCGCAATTTCTAACTCGTTTTTCCTAGTTTCTTGTTTCTATTAACTACAGGGGACTCCTAGCATGCATTCTACTCAATCAATTCAACCCAGAAAGCAGTAAATCATGCAAATCAATTCCAAAAAATTCAAAAGGAAAAATATTGAAAAACTCAAAATCAAGGCCTAAGAATCGGGTACCAACCTGTGTAACGGACAAATGGGAGTCCATCGCCAGTAGAATCGGAATCTTCGTCCCGAAGCGAATCCCGAAATGGTCTATGTAAAGCGGATGCCCATATCCTTGTGCAATCCCCACAAAAGGGATCTCATCGGGGTTATTGGGTTCTGGAATCAAGCCACTCTGGATCTTTTTCAACTTCTTTCCCATTTTCTTCAATTTTGAGCGAGATTTCGAAGGTTGGGGTCGGTTTCAGAGAAAGGGAGAAGAGAAGTTTTTGGGAAAATGAAGAATGGAAGAGGAAAGGGGCGGAAACCGCCCCTTAAATCGTTTCTGCCCGCGAAGTACAGTCATACGACTGTACTTCGTCTATAGTCGTACGACTGTATTCAAAATTCGAATACAGTCGCACGACTGTAGTTGGAAAAAAGGGGGGGAATTTTTAATTTTTTTTCCTATTTATTTTTTAAAACCCTATTTTCATTATCTGATGTTTAATTATCCCCACAGGGAGATATTTCAGTAATTTTGCAGGGCTAATCCAACGGCGACTAATTTCTTTCAACAACGGTCCGCCTCGCCCGAGGGGCACGAAACCCGAGAAAACCATGAAAAATTCACTGTAAGTACAATCACACCAAACTGTATTTTCAACGCGTCCCGTGTGCCAAGCCACACCGGGCCGTTACATTCACACAAAAATCATAGTCCCCTACGACTTTAAAAGGGAACCCAGATCCGATTTCAGTCCGTCGGGTGCGCCCAGCCGCACGCGATCGTTATGCATTCACACTAAAATTATAGTCCCCCACGACTTTAAAAGGGAACCAAAAATCCCGTGTCAGTCTGTTGAGTGCGCCAGTCGCACACGACTATCACATCTTGTATTCGTAAATCCAGTCTCGCACGACTATAAAAGGCAACCATGACACGCATTCCTGTATTTATTCTTGATCGAAGGGGCAAAAATTTTTGTTTCAAAATTATCGATCAAGGAATAAATACGTTCATCAAACAAGCATCACATGCATTTTTGGGCTCGGTGTGACAAACCATACACGGCCTTTTGACTCAAAAAGTCATTCTATCTCGGCGTCATCCTTGCGCGAAAGCCATCGTAGGGAACCGCCCGACTCCAAAAGTCATTTGTACTCTTGGTGTCATCCTCATGCAAAAGGCATATGGACCACTTGACTACCAAAGTCACCTGCTGTTCACCTGCGAAAACTGCGCTTGCATATCCATGTGATTTCGTATTCTTTGTCGCGTACCTAAATCCGTTTCGACTTCAGGTACACGAGGGGCAGCCTGTGAACATGAAATTTTCTTTTATATATATATAAAAAAAAGTAAGTAAAAAGTGCCGTTGACCGTTGACCCACGACTGTAAAATACAGTCATGGGATTTTGCTACAGTCGTACGACTGTAACGTAAGTACAGTCGTACGACTGTACTTTCGGGGGCAGGTTGCTGCCCATACCCCCTTTGACTTGGAGAAGAAGGGAAATCTTGAGCATTAAATGCTCAAGATTTCCGGGTTAGTAGGGGGTATATAAAGTGAGGAGAACCAGATTTTGGGGACTTTTTGGCCAGAAATCAAATTTTTAGAGAGAGAAAATAGAGAAAAAGAGAGAAGAGAGATAATCAACATATTACTTTCTTCTTACCTTTTCTCTTTAATTTCTAGTTGTTAATCACTAAAACAATGTAGAAATTCTAGGTTAACACTCACACTAAAAATCTAAATCATTTTGGGACAAAAACAAACACAAATCCATGACTTTTCTGGAATTATTTAGACTCTTTTTGCAACCTTGACTTCCTAAGGAAAAAAGAGCGAATTCACGTGGATTGGTGCGTAGCCGGGGGTCATTCCAGCTGTGGATCGTCACCAAGGAGGTAAATAACCTTTGACTCAACCTTTTTTCCAGCTTTCTGGGTGATTTGTTTGTGTTTGGTGTCTTTTTATCCAAGTTTTTGCGTTTTTATTTCTGGAAAAATAAGAACAGTCGCACGACTGTTCTTGAAACAAGAACAGGGGCACGACTGTAATTACAGTCGTGCCAAATCATCTACAGTCGTACGACTGTGCTTATTTTCCCAGTTTCAGGCTTTTGTTTTTAGGATTTTTTAGCGATTTCTGCCTAGCCAGGAGTACAGTCGCACGACTGTAGTATACAGTCGTACGACTGTAACTATAGTCGCACGACTGTAGTCCTCGGCCAGAAGCAGAAATCCCTAAAAAATCCCTAAAATCCAAAGAAAATCCCAAAAATCTGAGAAATTTCATAAAAATCAGAAAATTTCAGAAAATCAGAAAAATAAGAAAACCCCAAAAATCATCAAAATGAATTTTGTTGTGCGCATCACGACCTTAGATTTATTTTTCGGTAAAATTGCATTTAGAACAATTCCACGACGGAGACCCGGTTCTCCCGAAAACCGACCCACTTTGCATGCGTAATTGTAATAAACCGGAAAAATGTTTTCAAAAACGATTTTCTCACAAAACCAAAATACAGGGACGTCTCAAAATGGTTTTCCAGGTGTAACCGGGCCGGCCGGCCGGGCCGACCCGGTTACCCCCGATTGCATGACCCCAAATCCTAATTCTCCAATTCTGTCTACTTGAGTCCTATTTATGGTGTGCCGTATAAATTGTGCTAACTCTGTTTTGCAGCTTTTATCTTTATTTTAATTTTCTTTTTATTTGTATTTAATAGAATTAAATCGTGTATTTAGGCGGTTGTAATTTTTTCTAGATTCTCGTGTACATAGGCGATTGTATCAGTGAGGCGAGAGTTTTATTTTTCTTTCAATTGGGTTGTAAGCTATTAAATATTTATTCTTTTTACCTTCTATGTTGTATTATTATCCTGTATGCGCGCTGTGTGCATTACTCAATAAAAATTGACTTTTAGTAATTTAAAGTGTCATAACTAGAACATTGGCAATAATATTTAAATTAGACACGAAATAAGGGACTTGTCCGGACCCGAATCTCTGAAAAGTGTGGCAGTCCCGCTTTGGTTCAGCTACACTGTAATTTCCCGGTTGAGCTGAGCCGGGTGGCGACTCCTATACTTTTTATGGAGATTTAGGTCTCGATTCTTTTTCAAAATAATCCGCTTTTTCAAAAACGAATTTCCAATCCAAAAACCCCACGCGAGGGAGGGTCTCGCCCGAAATCGAGGCGCCCCTTCCGAAAGGGAGTCCCGCATCCCTTCGAAAACGCGTCGTCCGCTCACAATGTCTCACTCTTCATGTCACCATTTCATTCACTCATTGTCCCTAACATTTCCCGTATAATGGCAAGCAGAGTAAGCTAGAGCGACCCCGAACAAGGTCACAGACTGTAAGAGAGCATGAGAAGAGGAAGACAGTTGTGGCAAGTGAGGAATCAAAATCTGTTGAGGAATTTAAGATGGCCAAACACACACCTAATGTCACCGATATCTTGAGGGATTTCTTGAAATCTCATGACTTCCGTGATATTCTAAAAGAGTAGATGCGGGCAGTCGCAAGGGAAACTGGTGAAGCTGGCAACAGTGGGGTTGGAAAAGAAAAAGAAGGTGAATCATCTCAGTATGGAGCTGATGCCTTAGTTAGCATAGAGAAGCTACAGGAAATTGTGGCCGCAATGGATAAGAAACTGAAGGCCAAATGTTTAGAACTGGATGAACTACCTACGGCATTAGAAAAGGGGGCCAGTATCAGTTTGGACTCTAAGATGGGAGTGAATGTAGATGCTATGATTAGCAAGGGTATTGAAACTTTTCCCGTCAGGTTTCAAGTGCCGAAGATTCCTTCCTACAAAGGGATTGGTTCACCAGAAGCCTATGTGAACCTTTACACTAGAATCATGCTGACAACAGGTGCCATCAAGCAGCAGTTAATCAACTTCTTACCAACCACACTTGAGGGGGGAGCCTTGACCTGGTATAATTCTCTATCTGAGGAGGAGCAGTCAGATTGGGAAGCTTTGTCGATGGCTTTCATCAAATACTATAGCTTCAATACTAAGATCCATGTGAAGCTGTACGACCTGGAGAGGATTAAGGAGAAGCTAAATGAGTCCTTTGATGAATACTATCAGAGATGGATGAATAAGATGATTTTGCTGAAGAACCGCCTTGACGAGGATAAGTTGATTCAAAAATTGATTGACGGTAGCAGAGACATTTACAGAAACAACATGAAATTCCACTCTTTCAGTGAACTCAGTGAGGTGTACAGTATGGCCATGAAAATTGAGAGAGACGAAGAAGAAAAGGCTGCAAGCCATAGGGGTAGTAGAAGCTCTGGGTATAGCTCTGGGTACCAGTCGACTACTATAGCTGGGTCAAACAGTGGGTCTAGTTCTAGTTTTACAAACAAAAGCGGGCAAGTTTCAGAGGTTAAGCAAGCTGGGGTTGTTACAGTGTCTCAACAGCGAGGAAACCAAAACAGGGGTCTGGAGGGTCACGGCATATCCCCTTGGGATTTCTCGTTGGCCAAGATCTTTGCGAAGTGTAGGAATGGAGGACTGTTAAGCTTTCTTAGGCCATTTGAGAAACCAGCGAATGCGGATAAGGATAATTTTTATACTTACCATGTCATGGTAGGACACAGAACCAACAATTGCTATAGGCTGAAGGATGCCATCCAGAAGCTAATTGACAAAGGAAAGCTACAAGAGCCTGCCAAACCTAGTATGAAGACTAATCTGCTGCCAACATTTGAAAGGCTGGTCGGCATGGTACAGTCGGGGTTACCAGACAACTTCATTTTTGCCCAAATCCTGTAAGCGAAACCAACCATACAGTCTATGATGGCCAATGATATTGAGGCAAAGTTAGGGTGTGAAGAGTTGACATAGCAGAGGGAGGTGAAGCCTATGAGCTTGGATGACTTGGATTCAAAAGATGAGTACGAAGAATATGGCTGTGGTGAGATAGTTAAGCTACCAGTTGTGGAAAAGCTGAAAGTTCCTGAAATCCGGAATGTAACAAGGAGTGGTAGGGTATACCAGCCAGTGGTTCAGCAGAATGACAACACCCCAGTAACTGGATTAGGTAGCATGTCAGCACCGAAGGAGGTAGAAAAGAAGATTTGGTCATCTCACAACTAAAAAAGACTCCAGCTCAGGCCAGTCTGTGGCACTTGTTACTGACCTCCAAGAAGCACAGAGCTGCGTTGGTCAAAAAGTTGTCTGAAATTGAAGTGTCTCCAATTGCTTCTCCGGAAGCTATGTGCTATTTACTGGACAAGATTCATGTAGGGTCCCCTGACATTGTATTTTTTGAGAAAGATCTTCTACACAAGGGAAGGGCCCACAATAAAGCTCTTTATATTAAGGTTAGCATCATGGACCGGGTTATGCTGTGTGTGATGGTAGATGATGAGTCTGCCCTGAATATATGTCCTTCGAAGATGTTACCATTTCTGGGTCTGAGCGAAGATAGTTTGAAAAAGTCCTCCACAGTGATTAGGGCTTATGATGATTCAAAAAGGACTGTGATTGGAACTTTCAAAGTTGAGGTGGAGGTAGGACCGGTTAAGTCGACGATCACCTTTACTGTGATTGACATTCTAGTTACCTTCGCCTTGCTGTTGGGGAGGCCATGGTTTCACCCACTAGGGGGTGTCCCTTCAACTCTGCACCAGAAGATAAAATTCTCGATAGGTAGTAAAGTTATGACAGTTGAGGCAGACTCTTAGTCTGTGGTCACTGCGGTTAATGAAGAGATCATACCATTCGGTAGATTCCAAGTCGCCATGGTTAGTGAGGAGGAAACCATGGATGCTCCGATGGTCATCTATGAGAACTATATGCCAGAATGGTTGTCTAAGTACCTCCACAAACAGAATTTTGTCCCGGGTATGGGACTCGGAGCTAATCTACAAGGGATGCCCTAATTTAACATCGATTCTGGAAAGCCGAGGCAGTTCGGCTTAGGCTACACAGCAGGGGCATCCGAGGAGAAAAGTCTGAAGAAAGGGAAGAACAGCAAGCCCATGATGAAGCCATTCATTAAGGCAGGAGAAGAGCTGTATAAGGGCCAAGCTGAGCCAATGAGAGTCGGGAGTATCGAATACCCAGGCTTTGAGATATTCTTTGATGTTGTGAACTTTGAGAAAAGCTGGGAAGAGCCATTAGTACCTGTGATGGTGGAAGAGTCAGTTGTTAAGCCTGTCGTACTGCAAAATGAGCCATCTGAGGTGATAACAAAAGCAGTGGAAGTGTCCAAGCAGGAAGCTAAACAGAAAATCTACGCTGAGTTTGTGGAAGCAATTTCGGAGGCGTTCGCTGTCACCTTAAGCAATGTCTTTACAAAATCCAAAGAAGGGTCCGAGAAGGGGCCGATGACCAAGGCAAGTCTGAATTCTGTGGTTGCCAAAATAGCTGAAATCATGAAGAAGGCCAAGGCACAGGTGGCTGAAATTAAGGAGAGCACTATTCCTGCTGAACAAGAGGCCAAAGTAGCTGTAGATCTGGATGATGTCCTGGAGCTGAATGAGAAAGATGAAGAAATGTAAGGCCCTCTGCCTGTGGAGGATGAAAATGATTTCGTTGTATCTTCCATTTTCAATGTGAATGATGTACTCTATAACAAGTTTAATGCAATGAAATCCCAGTTTGCTTACTTGTGTGATGTTTATCCTGATAATTCTGTGCATGCATTTGAATCACCATCAAGCATATTTAGCATTCATGACACTGCATTGCATGAATTCAACATAAGTACAGATGAAAATCCCAAAATGGTATTCATTTCATATGAACTAAAACCCGAGGAAGAGAGAGAGTTGACAAAAATATTGCAAAAATAATTTCCCCTTGCCTCACATGAATGTTTTGGTCGATAACGTAGCTAAGGCGGCAATGTATTCTTTCATAGATGGATTTTCAGGATATAATCAGATCCTGATGGACATAATTGACAAAGTGAAGATGTCATTCATCACGGAATGGGGCACTTTCTGTTACAGAGTAATGCCCTTCGGATTGAAGAATGCTGGAGCCACTTACCAGAGGGCTGTCACAACTTTGCTGCATGATATGATCCACAATGAAGTTGAAGTTTATGTCGATGATATGCTTGTTAAATCAATGATGTGGGAGGAGCATCCTGCTATCCTGGATAGATTTCTTACACACATTGGAGAGTATAACCTGCGACTTAACCCTAAGAAGTGCATATTCGGAGTCACATCAGGGAAGCTGTTGGGCTATGTAGTCAGCCAGAGAGGAATAAAAATGGACCCAGATAAAATCAAGGCTATTCGAGATATGCCAGCCCCAAAAACAGAAAGGAAGTCCGGTCATTCTTGGGTTCCTTATAGTATGTCAGTCGCTTCATAGCACGGCTGACCTCCACTTGTGAGCCGATTTTCAAGCTGCTAAAGAAAGATCATCCTATTGTATGGAATGACAGATGTCAATTGGTGTTTAAAAAGATCAAAGCTTACCTGGTAAGTCCGCCAGTTCTAAGTCCGCCAGTTCTAAGCCCACCAGTTCCGGGAAAGCCTTTGATCATGGGGCAATGCTGGCACAAGAACAAGATGGCAAGAAGGAATACCCTATCTACTACCTCAACAAGAAGCTGCTGGAGTATGAAACCAAGTACACACTGGTGGAGAAGACATGTATAGCAATGATTTGGCTGACTAAGAAGTTGCGCCATTACTTCCAATCATACAAAGTACTAGCTGTAGCCAAGGTGGATCCAATGAAGTATCTGTACGAAGCACCGGTGTTGGTGGGGAGATTATCTAGATGGCTTTTACTTTTGTCGGAATTTGACATTGAGTACGTCACTAAGAAAACCATTAAATGGCGAGCCATAGCGGAATTTCTGGCAAATCAGCCGCTAGAATCAGATTATACGGAGAATTTGGAGTTCCTGGATGAACAATTGGCCATGGTGGAAATAAAGAGATGGGTTGTGTGCTTTGATCGTGCCTTGAATAGAAAGGGTGCTAGAATTGGAGTAATCATAGCGACGCCAGACGGTGAAATCATTCCTTTATCAAAGAGATTACATTTTCCCATGACCAACAATTGGGCAGAGTATGAAGCATGTTTATTCAGGATGGAAGCTCTTCTAACGCTTGGGGCAAATGATGTCTTAATCGTTGGAGATTCACTTTTAGTGATTAGGCAAGTTCAAGGTGAATGGGAGCTGAAAGAAAAAGCCTTACGGCCCTACTTGGAGCTGCTCTAATACAGGAGAGAGTTGTTTGGCCAGTGTGAATTTAAACACATCCCTAGAGATGAGAATAAGATGGCCGATGCACTTGCAACATTGTCTTCTATATGGGAGAATCTAGAAAGGATACAAATACAGCTGCTGGTTATAGCAATTTCCAGACAACCCTGCTTTGATGTACACGAAGTGATAGAGTTGACAGCCGAAGAGAAGCCATGGTTCTTTGATATCTACCAGTATGTGAAGGAAGGAAAGCATCCAGAAGGAGCTAGTACTGCTGACAAGGTCTCGCTAAAGAGATTAGCCAGCCAGTTCAGAATCTTCGAGGATAAGCTATATAAGAGAACTGTAAATGAGGTTCTTCTGAGGTGTCTGATAGAACAAGAAGTAGAAGAAGTGATGCAGTAAGTACATGCGGGTTCCTACGGACCACATATGAATGGACTCGCTATGGCTAGGAAGATAATGAGACAGGGGTACTTCTGGATGACTATACAGGCTGATTGTATAAGGAAAGTGAGAAGATGTCACGAGTGCCAAATCTACGCTGACATCAGTCGTCTGCCACCACTTGAACTACAAAATCTGGCATCTCCGTGGCCATTTTTAGCATAAGGGATAGATATGATTAGGGAAATTCATCCTGCGGCGTCTAATGGACACAGATTCATAGTGGTTGCTGTCGACTACTTTTCGAAGTGGGTAGAAGCAGAATCTTTCGCTAGTGTAACAGCTAAGCAGATGGTCAAGTTCATCCGAAAGAACATCTTTGCTCGATATGGAATTCCCCACCACGTAGTGACTGACAACAGAGTGCAGTTTCAAGGGGCAACAGTTGAGTTGCTTGCAGAACATAGCATCGAACATCATAGGTCTTCTCCATATAGACCACAAGCTAACAGCGCGATCAAAGCAGCTAATAAGTTGATAAAGAAGATCCTATCAAAGACGGTAACCACCTATAGAGATTGGGCTGACAAACTGCCGTATGCTCTTTGGGGTTATAGAACTAGTGTTAGGACACCAATAGGAGAAACTCCCTATGCCTTGGTGTATGGTATGGAAGTAGTATTACCAATGGAAATAGTGCTCAAGTCACTTAGAGTCACCTTAGAAGCTCAGTTACCAAAGATTGAATGGACTTAAGCTAGATACGAGCAGTTAGCAACGCTAGATGAGAAACGACTGAAAACACTGGATCATTTACAGATGTACCAACGCAGAAAGGCTAGGGCCTATAATCGAAATGTGAACTACCTGAGGCGGCAGTTGAAAGCAGGAGATTTGGTTCTGAAGCAATTAAAACCTTCAAATGTTGATGTTCGGGGGAAGTTCAGACCTAATTGGGAAGGGCCTTATGTTGTGAAGAAAGTGCTATAAAAAGGGGGTGTCAGCATTATGGACATGGATGGAAATGAATTCACAAATCCTGTCAACTAAGACCGCTTAAAGCTTTATTATGTTAAAAAAAAAAGAGTCTGCTAAGTTGAAAACTAAAAAAGAGTGGCCTAGGCAAAAATCAAGACACGAGAGAAAATGATCAGTCGGAAAATCTGGAAGGGATGACTGGTAACGTGTTCTGGTTCTATGTGGAGTGTACACCATTTTAGGAACCAATCTCTTCAAATGTACTCATTTTGATTTTATCAATAAAGTGAAGTGTTTGTTTAAATATATTTGCATGGTTATGTCAAATGCATAAACAAAGTTATCTTGCTTAAACATCCATTTAAGGAAAGCACTTTGCATTTAACCGGTCAAACATATCATGTTATTTAACAATGAAAATGTACCAAATACATACAATCTGAAATCCTTTGTTGTCCTCCAAATCTAATTCATCTTTTCAAAGAGCAACAGTGGTTGTCCAAGAACTTGACTATTGAAGAGATCAAGCCTGAAGTCAACTTTGGTAGGAAAATAAACCTAATGATCAGGAATATACCCAACCAATACATAGGAAATTATTGATGGAATTCCTAGATGGAAAATCAGTGCCACCCTTTGATTTCTTATACCTTCCTGTTGATTGCAAAAATGGATAAAGGGTATGCATTTCTAGTTTTCCCAAACTCAAAGATGTATGCAAGCTTCAGTGAGCAGTTCACAATAAGAGATGGTCACTTTTCTAGCAAAGCCTGCACTATAGCCTATACAAGGCTTCTAAGAAAAAAGGAGTTGGCAAGACACTTTGAGAGGTCAATATTTGAGTATGGAAGGGATGATCACTTACCAGCAACATTTAGCCTAGTAAAAGGTGGTACAAGGGTTTCAGTTAAGCAAAAGGTGATAGGGAGAAGGTGGAGATTGTCACTTATTCCTGTGAAAGATTTGAACTTTCTCGTCTTCAAACTAAAAAAAAAGAACCGTAATGCTGCTTCATATAGCATTTTTCCGTATCATTTCATCACTAGAAGGGCGACGGAGTATGTGATCATGATGCCATTTCAATCAGTCTTCGTTTGTCATCAACTTGTACCAAATTGGGGATACCTTCTTGATCCCGCGTCATTTCTCTTAAATCTAAACTCCCAGACTAACTGTGTTATACACTCAGATTATGGGAAGGGTTTTGATTCCATAATAGAGAGAGGATTTGAATGAAAACCTGTTTCAAACGAGCTGAAGAACACTTTGTAAAAAAAAAAAAAAAGGCAGCTCGCTGAGGTGAAAATCGAAAAGGCGCCTCAGGCAAAAGTTAGAGCTGCTCGCTGAGCTGAACCCACATTGGGCAGCTCAGGCAAAATTTAGAGCACTTCCAGATTCATAATTCCTAGGTGCAAAAAGGTAAAACCCTTCCGACATTCTCCAGCAGGAGCCTTTACAGTATCCTCCAGCAAGATCCTTTGCACTATTCCCCAGTGGAATCTTTATAAAGGATATCACAACCTTCTCCCCAGCAGTTATCACAATTTCCTCAACAGTCATCACATATCTTCAACGGAAATATAAGAATTGTATTGCACAATGAATACACTCTCTCTAGCTATGATCAATTAGAGGCATAGTGTACTTTCCCCAGCCAGTGACAAGACACAACTTCCCTAGTGGAGCTGGAACTATCAAACTCGAACAAACAATGAGAAATGCATCCTTTAGGATCCACATGCATGTGCATCATTATGCATACATACATAACATACACGGAGCACTCATCCCTAGCTAGTCTTCATTCTTGATCAAAGGGGCAAAAATTTTTGTTCAAAATCTCTTGATCAGGGAATGAAGACTTGCCATTTCAAATGCAGGGAATTCATCATCACCTTCTCGGATACAGATAGATCCGGTATAGGCTCAACCTTGGGTAACATAGACCCGGTGTCAGGTCCAGGTCAGCTTCATCTTAGAAATTCAGCAGATCCACCTCGGGCAACATAGACCCGGTGTCAGGCCTAGGTCAGCTTCATCTCAGAAATTCAGCAGATCCACCTCGAGTAACATAGACCAGGTGTTAGGTTCAGATCAGCTTCATCTTAGAAAATCTAGCAGATCCACGCCGAGTAACATAGACCCGGTGTCAGGTCTAGATCGGCTTTATCTCAAATTTTAGCAGATCCACCTCGGGTAACATAAACCCGGTATCAGGTCCATATCGGCTTCATCTTAGAAATTCAGCAGATCCGCCGTGGGTAACATGGACCTGATGTTAGGCCCAGATCAGCTTCGTCTCGGGTAATGTAGACCCGATATCGGTTCAACTCGTCCAATCAACTCAGATTATCATCACGATAATGAGACTTCAACAAGTCAGCTGCGCATTTCTTTTCTTGCGTGCATGGTGCTTTAATTCGCATTCTCAAATTCATCACTGCAGGTGTGAGCGGATCTAAAAGGCGGAACGCGGTGAAGCGAACC
This sequence comes from Euphorbia tirucalli, assembly GCA_039660915.1. Classification (NCBI taxonomy): domain Eukaryota; kingdom Viridiplantae; phylum Streptophyta; class Magnoliopsida; order Malpighiales; family Euphorbiaceae; genus Euphorbia; species Euphorbia tirucalli. Next base: position 17,164,765 of record CM077633.1, on the reverse strand, counting down.
GGGGATTTAAAACGAAAGCGTTTTTTGATTTGATTGGAAAAAGCGGGTTTGCTTATCTTGCTTTAGGCAAAATCATTCGTTTGTTTTAGAAATTCATTTTGTAGAAAACGTTTTCCCGTTTTATTACTTAAAGACCTCAAAACCTAAATTTCAAGATCAGTGACAGAGTCGCCACCCAGATCAGCTCATCCGGGAAATTTCGGTACAGCTCCCTATCGAGCGCAGACTGCCATACCTAATCCAGAGATTAAGGGTTCGGGCAACTTACCTACTTAGCCTCGAGCTTGTATTCAGTTTATAATTTATATTGCCATGTTTATTCAATTTATTATCTTTTCCCTACCCAATTTCATTTATTTGTCAACCCATACTCAAGCAAATGTCAGAAATAAATTGCAGAAAAGTAAATCATACATCCAAAATATACAGAAATAATAAAGGCCGCTTATACAACCAAATCGAATAAAAAGGAAAACTCTCGTCCTCACATTACAAGCGCCTAGAGTACACGAAAATCTAAAAATTTACAAATGCCTAAATACACGGATTAATCTATTAATTACAGCAAAAATAATAAAAAGGAAAATAAGTGCTGCAAAACATACGGTTAGCACAGTTTATATTATGAACACAAGTAGGACTCACAGCAGGACAGAATTGGAATTTTTTTAGGGATGGGGGCATACATTTAGGGGGTAACCGGGTCGACCCAACTGGTCGGACCGGTTAGACCTGGAAAACGGTTTTGAAACTCCCTGTACATTTTTGTGCTGGAAAAACGATTCTTGAAAACCATTTGGCTCGGTTTCATGCAAATTTTTACGTTTTAGCGGGTCTGTTATCCCGGAACTCGGGGTTTCGTTCGTACGGGTTTCCTAATTTTCACAAACATCTAGGGTCCGAAAACGATAAACACACTATAAATAGTTTGAATCCGAAGACAGCATCGCACGACGACATCCGTATGGGTCGTTTCGCGGTTCTGTTTTATCTTGGAAACTACAGCCGTACGGCTCTAATTAGAGCCGTACAGCTGTAACTACAGCCATGGGGCTGTAATTAGAGCCGTGCGGCTCTAGATTACAACCGTGCGGCTATGGCTTCCAGAACCTGAAAAGTGGTTTTCTCATTTTTGGAAATCACATTTTGCTCATTTTCGATGTTTCCTGAGGGTTTTATAGGGTTCGGGGATCTGCTATTGCTGGAGTACGGATCATATTCGGATTGAACAACCCCGAAATCCAGAAAATAAAATCCATGAAAAATTGAAAACCTAACACCCGTACGCATAGAAATCTGAAAACCAAAATTTGATAATGCACGGATGCATTTGGGCCGAAATCGATCACAACAAAATCCATAAAATGGAAAACGGACTACTTTCGGCCGATCGGGGCAGTTTCGGGATTCTGCCACTATAGAACACAGCCGTGTGGGTCTGAGTACTAGAGCCGTGCGGCTCTGCTCATATGAATTACAGCCGTGTGGCTGTATTTGGGTAGCCCACTTTCGGAAAATTTGCAAAAAAGAGGAAAACGCAATAAAAAGGCAATGTACACAAGTTTAAGGCCTCTCAGAGTTTATCTTGGGGTTGTTTTGATGTGTTTAACGTGCAAAATCGGATTGAAAACTCGAAGCACTCCTTGAATCCTCAATCGGCCCAAAATTCCAAAAACAATTTGAATCGATCCGAAACCAATCCGAAACCATCCCAATTGAATGTGTAAAGGTCAAGAAATGTTGCTTAGTGCTTATGTTATGAGTTTTGGTCTCTCTTCCTCACTCTTTCTCCCTTTCTTTTCTTCATTTTCTATCTACTTCTCCTTTTTTTTTTCTTTCTTTTTCATTTTTTCAGACCCCTCCTTAAGACCAATTCCTCCTCTTTCTTCCTTTGTTTTTATTTGGTTTTTATATCTCATACCCGTAATGATTTCATGTCTGCGTATTTCGGCCAACATCCTTTCTGCTCAACCAAGTTGCTTTGCTTTGTAGAGCAACTTGGTTGAACCCACTAGAGCTGTACGGCTCTAGTTATGCTAGAGCTGTGCGGCTCTAGCAAGAGTCGGGCCGAAATTTGCCGAAATCCGATGTTCATTCAAAACCCTAAAAATCATCCGGCGGACCTTTCTCGGGGTTCCGGATCACGGATAACTCGGTTTTTAGAACGTTTAAGATACTTCAGGTGACATTCTGGTCGTTTTCAAGTCCGATCTGTGTCCGTCAGCTTAACAAGTAAAACAAGAATTCTCATCATAGAGGCCAGGAAAAACCCTTGCTCATAGGCTGTGGTGGAGTGTGCCCGTAATGTCGACTCATTGTGGTGGTGTGCCCGTGATGTCGACTCGCTGTGGTGGTGGTGTGCCCGTGATGTCGACTCGCTGTGGTGGAGTGTGCCCATGATGTCGACTCACTGTGGTGGAGTGTACCAAAAAATTCTGCTTCCTCTCCTATGTTGTGGAGAGCCTCAAAAAATTTTGACTCCTTCTCTATGTGGTGGAGTACCCGTAAAAACTGTGCTTCCTCTCCTATGTGGTGAAGAGGCAGAAAAACTGTATTTCCTGTCCTATGTAGTGAAGAGGCCCAACAAACTGTATTTCCTCTCCTATGTCGTGAAGAGGCTGAAAAGGTTGTACTTCCTCTCCTATATGGTGAAGAGGCTGAAAAGATTGTACTTTTCTTCTCCGTGCAGTGGAGTGACCGAAAAGACTGCATTTCCTCTCCTATATGGTGAAGAGACTGAAAAGATTGTGCTTCCTCTCCTATGTGGTGAAGAGGGTGAAAAGATTGTGCTTCCTCTCCTATATGGTGAAGAGGGTGAAAAGGTTGTGCTTCCTCTCCTATGTGGTGAAAAAGGTGAAAAGGTTGTACTTCCTCTCTTATGTGGTGAAGAGGCTGAAAAGATTGTACTTTTTTTCTCTGTGCGGTGGAGTGACTGAAAAGATTGCATTTCCTCTCCTATATGGTGAAGAGACTGAAAAGATTGTGCTTCCTCTCCTATGTGGTGAAGAGGCTGAAAAGATTATACTTTTCTTCTTCATGTGGTGGAGTGACCGAAAAGATTGAACTTCCTCTGCTAGGTAGTGAAGAGGCTGAAAGGATTGTACTTCCTCTCCTATGTGGTGAAGAGGGTGAAAAGATTATGCTTCCTCTCCTATGTGGTGAAGAGGTTGAAAAGAAGGTACTTCCTCTCCTATGTGGTGAAGAGGTTGAAAAGATTGATACTTCTTTCTCTGTACGGTGGAGTGACCGAAAAGATTGATACAAGAGCGCGTATTTATTCTTTGATCGATAATTTTGGAAACAAAAATTTTTACCCCTTCGATCAAGAATAAATACGGCTGAGTTGTTTTTCCCCCATAACCTGTAAAACGTAAGAAATACCCTTCTCGGGATTACATTGGCGTGAACAAAATTCTGGTAATTGGAGAATTTTTCATACCTGAGATTCAGGGTCGTATAGCTCCGATTTGCATATTGCAACCCTGGGGGTGCCCCTGGATTAAACCATTTCTACTTTAGGAGGGATCCCGGTTCGAGACGACCCGATGATGGTAGTGAGTCGCCACTATGGGCGGACGACCCGATGAGAAATGAATGCCTGCATTTGGATTGATTTTGATGCATGTATGCATGAATGTGCATATGCCGGTATGTTTTAAGTGCATGCATGTATGTGACATGATGTTTATGCTACTGTTCTTGGTATCTGCACGAGGCTGGGGAAGGGATTTATGACTTCCGATGATCTTCTGTGGGGACTGTCTCAGCTGGGGACCCTGTTTACCTTGAATTCTGTTCATTCCATTTTCCCGACTGAGACCGATGGATGCCTCCTCCCAGATTCGGGTGTGCCTCCAGGCCAAGCTTGCTCACTCTAGTATTCTCCAGACCTTTTTGATCAATTGTACTAGCGGGTTTAGCACATCGATACCACAGACTCGCTATCCGTTTTGCCAAGGGATGGCCCATTTGTCTAAGTAGGGGGAATGAGAACTAGATTTAGTATCACGTATTGTGTGCTTGGACATAGCATCCGGACTAGGAGTTGCCATCTATAACAGGGATTCCATTTGCGCCGCCGCGGGCTTGGATGTAATGGCCTACTGATGGGTGTTTACATGTAATGGCACGATGTATGCAATATGAACATCGAAGTGCAAAATCAAACATGCCTAATATCATTATGATGACATCAGAATGAATACAATAGGGGAATCATAAGTGACTCTGACTCTGAACATCACTCGCTTCTTGTCACCAACATGTCCTTTCGGTTTTCCATGTCGGAAATTTTCTTTTTTTTTTTTTCTTTTTTTTTGGATGGGCTGAAAATTCTACACTAGTACTCCAACCGAGTATATCTCTTTACGCTGGCTTATCTTAGGATTGGAAAATGCGCCTCAACATGTTCGTTAAAAGTTGAGAGAGCATTGTTCTTGATGATGCTCAGTGGCTTAGCTTTTACCTACCCCTAGGTTAGAGGTTTGTGTTTGGGTGTAAAACACTTCATCAGATCTGGTTCACTACGTGCGGCAACCTGTATATGGACATTTATATGCAATGACATGACGTATGCATATTGAACATCAAAACAGAATATGAAACATCTATGACATAATGAATGGGAATGCATTAGGAAAATCTGACCCGTGGCTCTGGTTTTGATCAATGCCCCTTTATACTACCAATATGTCCTTTCGGTTTTCCATATTGGAATTTTTTTTAATCGATTTGAAAGGCAATTTGCCTAGGCATACAGCCGAACACTGACAAGTAGTGACTTTTTTTGTAGCTGAAGACTGAGTTCTTGAAATGGTTGGTAAATGCAACTTTCTTCTGAATATTGGCACATCAAGTTTTGTAAGTCTTTCAGTTGATGGTAGCATCCCATTCATGATTGTTGAAAGCTTTGTAAAACCTGGTTGCTCCAACATTGTTGGTGGAGAATTTCCTCCAGCCTGAAAATGAATTGGTGCCAATTTCCACCTTCTCCCTATCACCTTTTGCTTGGCTGAACCTCTTGTACCACCTCTTGCTGGGTTGAATGTTATTGGTAGATAATAATCCCTTTCACACTCAAATATTGACCTCTCAAAGTGCCTCACCAACTCCTCTTTTCCCTGAAGCCTAGCATAGGCTATAGTGCAGACTTTGCTGGATAAGAACAGTGGTCATCTCTTATTGTGAACTGCTTGCTGAAGTTGGCATACGATTTTTGGGTTTGTGAAATTTACAAATGCAAACCCTTTGTTCACTTTGTTTTTGAAATCGAGGAGAGGATGCAAGAAATCAACAGTTGACACTGATTTCTTATTATTCTCTCATTCTCTTTCATGCAGTGCTCGTCCAAGAGTTCCATCAATAGTCTGCTGGTGTAACGGCAATTTTCAGCTCAATTGAAGCAGACTTATATTCAGATCCTCTCTCTGTCATGAAATCAAGACCCTTCCCACAATATGCTCTGTCGCCTTTCTGGTGATAAGGTGATGTGACATGGGATAGCATTGGGGTTCCATTTCTTGTTAGGAGCCATTGATGGTAGAAAATGAGGTTTCACAGAATCGACTCAAGAGAGAAGATGAAAAGGGTGATTCGTCAAGCAAGTGTTTATGCTTTGCAGGTGAACGAGAGAGAAAGGTGTTGAAGGTATCGACGAAGGTGGAAAAGGGAAGTGGTTTGGGTTTGAAAATAGGAAACTCCAAATCTTTCTTAGAAAGGGTACAAAAATCTGATAGTGATGGAAAATTGGGAAGTGGTGGCACTCCAGTGTTAGCTATAGTGGCCACGCATGAAAGAGAAAGGTTCTTCCATTTGCACTGATTCCCTTGTTTTTTGTTATTTTTTTTAAGGACTAAATCCAAGCCATAGCCACCTGTTGGTTTTCCTGTTGCATTCAAATTCATGTATGTCATATGTGTTTAATATGCTTTTGGATGAACAATGCATGCAGAATGTCATGTGCACATGAATGTCACACGATTAAGATAATATATGCACTACAACCAAGAACTGCATCAGCATTTTACCACATGATGGGTGACGAAGGTGATAAAGGTCGTGTGAATTTCCCACAGGTTGGAGATTTTGGTGAGTTTGGAATTTTAGCTATTGGGTTTTGGCATGGGGTACTTTCTTGGGTAAGGAATTAGGCTTGGGGCATCATTTTGGAATCTGATTTTGAGTTTCAATAGCTTTTAGCTTGGAATGGTTCAGGTATCATGTGTGCTATTCGAATTAAAACTTTGGGGTAGGGCCAATAGCATCTCGAATTGTGATTTGTAAGGATTTTGATTTGGATAGGCAAACGACTCGACAGAGGTGATTCCATCATGTCATTTATTTATCTCACAAGCTCACCTTTGAAGAAAGAGTTCGGTCAGGACCAGATTCACTTTTAGGTTCCCTACGGAATTCAAACTGATGTCATGCATTTTGATATTATTTCCTGTTGGATATGTCGTTTCAGATGATCAAATGCATGCATGATGCGATGTATATGCAATCACCATATAAGTAAGAAGATAACAAAACGCATTGCATTCCAAATGATTTCGATACACCTTTCAAACAAAAATGAGTCCCCTACAAGAAGGAAGCCTCTAAGGGTATTGATCTCATAATTGACTATTCTTCGACTAGTCGGCATCTCAGTTTTAGTCCCTCTTCCCCACTTTCATTAGATCAGACCTTGTAGCTCTTCATCATATTCCTCTCCCTGAGAAGTTCGAGGAATTCCCTTGGCAGTCTCCCTGATTGCCCCTAGTTGCTTGTTAGAGGTAGATGGGACTTTCAATTTTCCCTTGTCGATTAGCCTCTGGATCCTATCTTGCATAACGACACATTCATTGGTCTGGTGGCCCGCCATCACGTGATAGCTACAAAAATTACCCTTTTGTTTTGGTGTTGGCCCCACATATGGTCTGACACTCTGCAGCAGGCCCACCTTTCTGCATAAAGGAAATAACTTGTTCACCGAGCAAGGCCCAGAGGATGTGACTTTTTCGTTATATTTGGGAGGTGAGTTTTAAATATGCCGCAGAACAGAGTCATCATTGGCACTGGTGTCAAGAGGCCCCTTCAGTCCTACTTCATTGGTCAACCCCGGTAAGCCCAAGTCCTGGTGAGAGGGCCTTCCGAAGTGTCGAGGGTGAGTGTCAGCAATCTGGGCATTCTGCTTCTTGTCATTATCGGCATTGGAGTCCGTGCTTGCCGTATTCCTTATTTTCCTTCGAGCTCTGCCACCCATACCTCCAACTCAGTGCACCTTACCATCAGTCTCTCTACTCTGTCAAAATCACCCCCTAGTATTTCCCTCAACATTGCCGCTGCTTCCTCTCTGACTACCTTTCGAAATCGTGATGAAGCAACATAGTCCTCCACAACATCTGTTATGGTGTTGAAATTCATTGGGTTGGCCATTCTCAAAATTCTTTCCCCTTGCCCGTGATAAGAACACTTGTTAGTGTCGACAGACGCATGCGTGGCAGATACCAAATACAAAATGATGTATGCATGAGTGTGTGATGTGATGTGTGCATGTATGAGTGGTGAGTTGCACATGAGATATTGTGTAATGCCATGTCATGCTATACTATTCCGAGCCGACCAAGTGTATGCAAAGTCAAGAACGGAAACATATAGTTGTAATGAATGTTGCTGAGACAGCTACAGATTAAGACAGAGTATGGTGTATAAATATACACCACGTGGCTAAAATGACACGCGGGGTGTCCATGGATTGAAGCAAGATGATACTTGCGAGGGGATTTGAAATAGGGCGCATAACTATGCATCCGGGGAATAAAATGACACATGGGGTCTCCACGGATCGAAGCAAGGTGATACTTACGAGAGGATTTGAAATAGGGCGCATAACTATGCACTCGGGGAATAAAATGACACATGGGGTGTCCACAGATCGAAGCAAGGTGATAACTACGAGGGGATTTGAAATAGGGCGCATAACTATGCACCCGGGGAATAAAATGACACACGGGGTTCCACGGACCGAAGCAAGGTGATACTTGCGAGGGGATTTGAAATAGGGCACATAATTATGCACTCGAGGAATAAAATGACACACGGGGTGTCCACGAGTCGAAGCAAGATGATACTTGCAAGGGAACTAGGAATAGGGTGCATAACTATGCACCTAGGGGAATAATATGACACGTAGGGTGTCCGCGGATTGATGCAAGGTGATACTTGTGAAGGAACTTGAATAGGGTGTATAACTATGTACCCAGGGGATTAAATGACATGCAGGGTGTCCACGGATCAAAGCAAGGTGATACTTGCAAAGGAACTTGAATAGGGTGCATAACTATGTACCCAGGGGATTAAATGACACGCAGGGTGTCCACGGATTGAAGCAAGGTGATAGTTGCGAAAGAACTTAAATAGGGTGCATAACTATGTACCCAGGGGATTAAATGACACGCAGGGTGTCCACAGATCGAAGCAAGGTGATACTTGCAAAAGAACTTGATTAGGGTGCATAACTATATACCCAGGGGATTAAATGACACGTAGGGTGTCCACGGATCGAAACAAGATGATACTTGCGAAGGGAACTTTGGATTTTCATGCACGAAGTGAGATGAGCTCGTGCTTGGTGCATAGGCAGGTTTTCTTCGCTCAAGGAGTGCTTGGAACACCGACAACATTTCGGCGCTTCGGGAGCACCTTAGGTCCTTATGCGATGAAATGAGATGAGTTCGCGCTTGGTGCAGGAGAAGGGTTTCGGCGCTCGGGGAGCGCCTTGGGTTATTATGCAATGAAATGAGATGTTATGAAATGGGATGGCGTGCTGGGCATACGAACTAAATTTTGGCACTCAGGGAGCACCTCAGGTTTTTATGTGATGAAAAGATACGAGCTCGCGCTTAGTGCACGAGAAGAGTTTCGGTGCTCAGGGAGCACCTAAACGGCTTGATGCATGGATGAGATGCGTGGTCATGAGTGAATGATGTCAGACGGATGGAAACAAGAATGAGGATGACTTTCTTTTTTTTATTATTATTATTTTATTGGTTTATTATTTATTTTGGACGTTTCGCGGATGCCCTAATGTTATGCAAAAGGCGATGCAAACAGGCCGCATGTGATCCGGCACGCGGACAGGGGCTCAGTGCCTTCAGGGCACCTAGTGGATGTCATGAAATGGTCACGTGTGGCTGACACACAGATAGAGTTTTGATGCTTTCGGTCACCTAATGGATGTTATGGAATGGTCGCGTGCGTGCCGACGCACGGGTAGAGTTCTGATGCTTTTAAGGCATCCGATATGGAATGATGTTATAGATAAGTCACATGTAACTTGAGGCACGGATAAAGATTCGGCGTTCGTGGAACGCCTTGCATGATTTGGTAATGTCATGGAATGCCCCTATATGTGTAGTAACTAGGCACTCATGGAGTACCCAGGATGATTCGATAATGTTATGAGTAATCCGATGTGGATCATGACACACAAGCAAGATCTCAGTATTCCTGTGACACCAATGATGGATGGATGAGATGTTGTGCAATGTTTGACATGTGAATCCCCACACGAAAATAGATCTAGGATTGTTGTGGGCTCCTAGTGAATGTTATGGTATAGCATAATGGTCGAGTGCAAACCAGAGTACAAGCAAAACACTGGTGGCTTTGGGACACCCATTATGAAATGCAATGATTATGATGGGCACCCTTGGAATGTCCTTTATTAGGCGTAATGGAATGAAATGGTGTGAATGCACATGTCACACAAAATACAGGTGGCTGTAGAAAAATGTGGTTAAGATGCATGACATACAGGATGATGTCGTGCGTGCAAGTTACGAATGCATATGTCACACAAATAAAGCGTCATGGCTACACAAAGATGCAGTTAGGACATATGACACACGAGGTGATGCATGCTTCATGACATGGGATGTGAACGGAACTAAACAGAACATGGATGAAATTTCATGGCTACACGAAGATGTGGTTAGTGTCAATGTCATACATATGTTGATGTCTTGAAAATGGTTGCCTAAAGATGTGATTATGATGACACACGGATGACTGTGCATGTTCGACACTTCGCGAATGAAAATGACAATAAATGTGACTTTTTTGTTCTGGACGTTCCAAGAATGCCCAATGTCATGCAAGGGAAACTGTAAAAGAAGTCTTGTGTGAGCAAACACACGGATAGAGGTTCAGTGCTTTTGGGGCACCTTGTGGGTGTTATGAAATGGTCACGTGTGTGCCAACATGCGAACAAAGTTTCGATACTTTATAGGTCAAGGTGAAATGATATGATATGATCACGGGGAGGCCACTCCGCGGACAAAGTTCTAATGCTTTTGGGGCATCTAACATGGGATGATGTTGCAAACAAGCCACGTGTAAATAAAGACATGGACGGAGATTCGGCGTTCATGGAACACCTTGCGTGAATTAGTAATGTTATGAGATGTTCCTATGTGCGTAAAAATTTGGCACTCGTGGAGTACCTCGAAACCAAGGGTCGTACAGGCTCCCATAGCAAATATACACTCCTCACCGTAGAACACGATGTAAGGTCATGATAGGCTATGAGTTGTTTACCCCGTCAGGTGCCTCTAATCCTGGCGAAAGAGGTAGGCCACCTTCTAGGGTAGACGGGGCTGATCAGTGTATTTAAGGAGTTGAGAAGAAGAAAATGTCATGATATGCAAAGGTATGAACAAATATGGCATTTATAAATTAATAATTGAATACAAGCGAGGTTATATTTCAGTAGTTACCTAAGTTCCTTAAGTTTTTATGAACACTTTTTAAAAGAAACCATTATTCCCCAGCAAAGTCGCCGCTGTGAGCGGACGACCTGAAAGGCGGAACACGGCGAAGCAAACCGGGGATTTAAAACGAAAGCGTTTTTTTGATTTGATTGGAAAAAGCGGGTTTGTTTATCTTGCTTTAAGGAAAATATTCGTTTGTTTTAAAATTCATTTTATAGAAAACGTTTTCCCGTTTTATTACTTAAAGACCTCAAAACCTAAATTTCAAGATCAGTGACAGAGTCGTCACCTGGATCAGCTTATCCAGGAAATTCCTGTATAACTTCCTACCGAGCGCAGACTGTCGTACCTAATCCAGAGATTTAGGGTTTGGGCAACTTACCTACTTAACCTCGAGCTTGTATTCAGTTTATAATTTATATCGCCATGTTTATTCAATTTATTATCTTTTTCCTACCCAATTTTGTCTATTTATCAGCCCATGCTCAAGCAAATGACAGAAATAAATTGCGGAAAAGTAAATCATACGTCCAAAATATACAGAAATAATAAAGGCCGCTTATACAACCAAATCGAATAAAAAGGAAAACTCTCTTCCTCACATTACAAGCTCCTAGAGTACACAAAAATCTAAAAATTTACAAATGCCTAAATACACGGATTAATCTATTAATTACAGTAAAAATAATAAAAAGGAAAATAAGTGCTGTAAAATAGACGGTTAGCACAGTTTATATTATGAACACAAGTAGGACTCACAGCTGGACAAAATTGGGATTTTTTTAGGGACGGGGGCATACATTTAGGGGGTAATCGAGTCGACCCGATCGGTCAGACCGGTTAGACCTGGAAAACGGTTTTAAAATGCCCTGTAGATTTTTGTGCTGGAAAAAGATTTTTGAAAACCATTTGGCTCGGTTTCATGCAAATTTCCATGTTTTAGCGGGTCTGTTATCCCAGAACTCGGGGTTTCGTTCGTGCGAGTTTCCTAATTCTTACAAACATCTAGGGTCCGAAAATGATAAACACACCATAAACAGTTTGAATCCGAAGGCAGCATCGTGCGACGATGTTCGTACGGGTCGTTTCGTGGCTCTGTTTTATCCTGGAAACTACAGCCGTATGGCTGAAACTACAACCGTGCGGCTATGGCTTCCAAAACCTGAAAAGTGGTTTTCTCATTTTTGGAAATCACGTTTTGCTCATTTTCGATGTTTCCTGAGGGTTTTATAGGGTTCGGGGATCCGCTATTGTTGGACTACAGATCCGATTCGGATTGAACAATCCCGAAATCCAGAAAATAAAATCCATGAAAAATCGAAAACCTAACACCCGTATGCATAGAAATCTGAAAACCAAAATTTGATAATGCACGGATGCATTTAGGCCGAAATCGATCACAACAAAATGCATAAAATGGAAAACAGACTACTTTCGGCCAATAGCGGCAGTTTCGGGATTCTACCACTACAGAAGACAGCCGTGCAGCTCTATTCATATGAATTATAGCCGTGCGGCTGTATTTGGGCAGCCCACTTCCAGAAAATTTGCAAAAAAGAGGAAAACGCAACCAAAAGGCAATGTACACAGGTTGAAGGCCTCTCAGAGTTTACCTTGGTGTTGTTTTGATGTGTTTAATGTGCAAAATCGGATTGAAAACTCAAAACACTCCTCGAATCCTCAACCGGCCAAAAATTCCGAAACCAAATCCAAATCGATCTGAAACCGTTGCAATTGAATGTGTAAAGTTCAAGTAATGTTGCTTAGTGCTTATGTTCTGAGTTTTGGTCTCTCTTCCTGTGAGCGGACGACGTTTTAGACAGAACGCGAGACTCCCTTTCGGAAGGGGCGCCTCGATTTCGGGTGGGACCCTCCCTCGCGTGGGGTTTTTTAGATTGGAAATTGGTTTTTAGAAAATCGGATTGTTTCGTAAAAGAATCAAGACCTAAATCTCGATAAAAACTGTAGGGGTCGCCACCCGACTCAGCTCGACTGGAAAATTACAGTGTAGCTGAACCAAAGTGAGAACTGCCACACTTTTCAGAGATTTAGGTTCAGACAAGTCCCTTATTTCATGTGTAATCAAAATAAAATGGCCAATTTTCTATAATGACACTTTAAATTCTAAGAATTGATTTTATTGAATAATAACATGCGGTGCGCATACATACATAATACAAAATAAAAGTAAAGAAATAAATATGTATAAATTATTACAACCCAATCGAATGAAAATAAAAACTCTCAGCCTCACGATACAAGCGCCTAGAATACACGAGAATCTAAGAAAATTTATAATCGCCTAAAATACACGAATTGATCTATTAAATACATTAAAAATAAAAATAAAGAAATTAAAGCTGCAAAACAGATGGTTAGCACAGATATATAGCACACCACACATAGGACTCAAGTTGGACAGAATTGGGAACTTTAGAGTTCGGGGGCATGCATTTGGGGGTAACCGGGTCTGCCCGATTAGACCTAAAAAACAGTTTTGAAACGTCCCTGTATTTTTGGTTTTGTGAGAAAATCTTTTTGAAAATATTTTCCGGTTTATTTTAATTTAGCATACGAGGTGGGTCGGTTTTCGGGAGAACCGGCTCTCCGTCGTGGTTTTGTTCTAAATGCAAATACATCGAAAAATAAATCTAAGGTCGTGAATGCACACTCCAAAATTCATTTTTGATGATTTTTTATTTTTCTGGGTTTTTCTGATTTTTATGAAATTTTTAAGATTTTTTATGAATTTTTTTTAGATTTTTAGGGAATTTCTGCTTTTGGCTGAGGACTACAGTCGTGCGACTGTAATCCTACCTTAAGCAGAAATCACCAAGATATATAAATTAAAAAAAAAAACTAAAAACCGAGGAAATTTAACAACGGTTGCACGACTATAGATGAAATGGCACGACTGTAATTACAGTCGTGCCCCTGTTCTTTGTGACAAGAACAGTCGTACGACTGTTCTTAATTTTCCAGAAATAGAAACGCAAAAAGTTGGAAAAAAATGCACAAAATCAACCAAAACACCCAAAAAGCACGAAAATAAGAGGGATTGAAGTATATTTACCTCTTTGGCGCTGATCCACTGTAGGATTGACCCCTGGCAACGCACCAATCCACGTGAAATTGCTTCTTTTTCTTGGTGTGTTAAGGTTACAAATGGGTCCAAAAATCCTCCAAAAAGTCACCGATTTGAGCAAGTTTGTGTCTAGAAATGGTTTAGATTTCGTGTGTTGATTTAACCTACGATTTCTAATTCATTTTACACATTAACACATTGAAATTTAGAAGAAAAAGATTGAGCAAAGTAGAGTTTTGGTTTTTCTCCTCTTCTTTTCTCTTTTTTTCTTTTTCTCTCTCTCTAAAATTTTCTTAAGATTCAAAATCTGCCCAAAAAGTCCATTCTCCTCCTAATTCCTGCCTCTTATCCCTCTTCTTTTTCGGAAAATCTTGAGCATTAAATGCTCAAGATTTTCCACCATTTTTTTTATTTTAGGGGTATGGGTTCTGCAACCTGCCCCGACTTGACAATCGTACGACTGTAATTTAGTTACAGTCATACGACTGTAACAAAATTCCCACGACTGTAATTACAGTTGTGGTAATCAAGGCTTTTTTTTAGACCCCGAAAATTCCGTGTTCACACTTCCTCACTCTTTCTCCCTGTGTCTCAGTCTCCCACTTTCTCCTTTTCTTTTCTTCTTTTTCTCTCTGCATCTCCTTTTTTCTGTTTCTTTCTTTTTCAATTTTTAAACCCCTCCTTAAGACCAATTCCTCCTCTTTCTTTCTTTTTATTTGGTTTTTATATTTCATACCCGTAATGATTTCACGAATTAAATGAGCCACCTCCTTTCTCTGCGTATTTCGGCCAACATCCTTTCTGCTCAGCCAAGTTGCTCTGCTTTGCAGAGCAACTTGGTTGAACCCACTAGAGCTGTACGGCTCTAGTTATGCTAGAGCCGGGCCGAAGTTTGCAGAAATCCGACGTTCATTCAAAACCCTAAAAATCATCCGGGGGACCTTTCCCGGGGTTCCGGATCGTGGATAGCTCGGTTTTCCGAATGTTTGAGATACTCCAGGCGACATTCCGGTCATTTTCAAGTCCGATCTGTGTCCGTCAACTCAACAGGTAAAACAAGAATTCTCATCACAGAGGTCGGGAAAAACCCGTGCTCACAGCAGGTATTTTAAACCTGACGTCGGGTGTTGAATTTGGTCACACGGGGGGCAGCTGTAAGCGCCGGATTTTACCATCCTAAAAAAAAAGGAGTCACACTACTGTAATTACAGTCGTGCGACTGTAGGATCGCAGCAGGTGCAGCAGCCTATATCACGAAAAAATAAATGGAAAGCTTGATGGGAGGGGCATTAAATGCTCCTACAGCAGTGAAAAACGAAAAAAAGGGATTAGATATACAAAGGAGAAGAAAAAGGTAGAAAAGGGGACAGACAATGGGGATTGAGGAGAGAAATTGAGAAGAAGAGGAAGAAAAAGAAGAGAGAAAAAAAAAAAAGCCAACCAAATCACCATTTTCTTCTACTCTTTTTCTTCTAATTCTGGTGTTGTAAAGTTTAAAACCGGATAGAAATCATGGGTTAAGAACTCGGCACACCAAACATAATCAATTCCAGACCTTCAACTCACTTAAATCTGTAACTTTTCTGGAATCTTTAGACATTTTTGTACCTTAACATACAAGGGAAAAGGAGCAATCTGGAGCCAATTTAAGTCATTTTCAGTGGTCAAATCAACGGTGGATTAGCGCTACAAGGGTAAATACACTTTAAACTAGTGTTTTGCTTCATCTTTTGTGTGTTTTGGTTTGGTTTCGTGCATAAAATCATTTTTTCCTTCTTTTTTCTTTTTCTGTTTTGTTGTTTCTGGGTAGTAAGAACAGTCATATGATTGTTCTTGTAGGCGTGAACGGTCGCACGACTGTAATTACAGTCGTGCTACCGTAGCTACAATCATACGACTGTATTCAAACTCCCTGCTATCTCCTTTCACTTCAAATAATTTTGGCAATTTTCTGCAAAGAGTGAATTACAATCGCATGACTGTAGTATCAGTGGTACGACCGTAGTTACAGTCACACGGCTGTAATCATGGCTGGGCGACTGTAATTTTTGTTCAGAAACAGAAAATCCACAAAAACCCATAAATAATCAGAAAAATCATAAAAATTCAAAAAAATCAGAAAATCATCAAAAATGAATTTTGTTTTATGCATTCCACGGCCTTAGATTTAATTTTTGAAGTTGTTGGAATTAGAACAATGCAACGATGGAGACCCAAATCTCCCAAAAACTGACCCACCTCACATGCTAAATGAAAGTAAACCAGAAAAAGAAAATCTTTTCAAAATGTGTTTTCTCATAAAACAAAATAACAGGAACGTTTCAAAACTGTTTTCCAGGTCTAGTCGGGCGAACTAGTCGAGTTCACCCAACTACCCCCCTAAATGCATGCCCCTAATCTCTAACTTCCCGTTCTGTCTATTTGAGTCCAATTTGTTGCATATATCTATGCTAATCTTGTTTTGCAGGGTTTAATTTTATTTATTTATTTTCCATTTATTTATCTTAATTTTATTCCAAATTATACAAATGTATCCCCTAGGATAGTTTATTTGTGATTCGATTGGGTTGTAATATTTAATTCATTTACTGCTTTTTTTTTCTTGTGTGTACGCTGATTCAATTAATAAAAATTCACTTTAGAAATATAAAATATCATCAATGAACATTGGCCAAATTTATTTTGATTAGACATGAAATAAGGGACTTGTCCGGACCTAGATCTCTGGAAAGTGTAGCGGCCTCCGTCCGGTTTAGCTACGCTGTAATTTCCTGGTTGAGCTGAGCCGGGTGGCAACTTTTACACTCTCTATCAAGACTTAGGTCTCAGTTCTTTTATGAGATAACCTAATTTTCCAAAAACACATTTTCATCATAAAAACCCCACGTGAGGGAGGGTTGCCCGATATCGAGGCTCCCTTCCGAGAGGGAAAACGTCGTCCCCTCACACCCGTGCTTTGTTTATTCCTCTGATCTTCCTCGTCGTACCTCTTGATATGCTTAGCAAACTCAACCACATCGTTAAAAGAGTGGAACCTTTTCAGCTTCATTTTCTCCTTATACAAAGGTAAACTGCCATAGACTAGCTTCACAATAAGAGATTCCAGCTTCAGAGCCCCGTCTACCAGCACTTGGACATCCATCCATCTCTTGTAGTATACCGAGAAAGACTCGTTAGGTTTTTGTCAAATCCTTTCTAGATCTTCCGAAGTAGTTTCTACCTGAATGTTATAAGTATACTGCTTCACAAATGCCTCGGACAACTCTTCCCATGTGGAGCGGGTATGAATTGGCATCTTTAAATACCACTTAGCAGCAGCATCTCTCAAGGTAGTCTGGAACAGATTCAAGCTAGACATTATTTTGACATCGCTATCCAAATAAGCTTCTAGTGGACCTTCTCCAGTGTATGGGGGTAAATATGGCATCTGGAAACCAACTTGGAGCGGCCTCCTTCTTCTACCATTAGAGTAGCTGGGTCTGCACACTTGATGGGATTATAACGCACCATCTCTTTCAACCTTGGTAATAGAGCTTTAAGATCAGAGAACTTCTGGTTGAGACGCTTTTCAGCAGCAGTCTCTATTGAGGCTTCCCTTGCCCTCACAAAGGCTTTATCTTCTTCAGACTGGTGATCAATTTCCTGATGAGGAATAACCACTCTACTACTGCCGGGAACATTTCCTCCGACTCCATTCGCTGCTTGGACCATATTTCCTCCATTTCTGACCAAAGCTGAGATTGGTTGAGCAGCTTGGACCCTTCAGTAGGCATCACAGCTCTCATCTGCTCTCTCAAAGTAGCCTTAAACCGGTCTAAGTTCAGCAGGGCATCCACAAATGTGTTTATGTCAAAAGCAGGAACCTCCGCTGGTCTGTCTTGAGCCATTTTCTTTCTATTCACTTCTTCTAGCACAAACTGACTGTCAATTAGTAAAGAAGGTAACTGACCCCCGAACCCTTGCTCTGATTTTGAATCTGAACTGACCCCAATCTCTTCCATGGTGACTGGTTCTTGCTGAACTGACTGAGCTAACTGATCAGACTCTGGTTTAACACGTACTAATCACTTTGAAGTTCGATTCCAAACTACATGTTCAACTTAGGGTTAGAACGGTGGATGGGTGTCGTGAGTCTAGACGCGACACACTAAGTGACGTTTATAGTATGACCGTGAGATGACCATGGTTGAATGATGTCAGATGAATGAGAATGATAATGAGGGTGATCTTTATGTTTTGGTTCTCTTTTTTTTTTTACTTTGGACATTCTAAGAATACCCAATGACATGCGAAAGACCATGCAAGAAGGTCGCGTATGAGCCGTCACATGAACAGAGTTTCGGTGCTTTCTAGGCATCTAGTGAATGTCATGAAATGGTCGCTTGTGTGCCAAAACACGGACAGAGATTCGACACTTTGTAGGTCAATAAAGTGATATGAAATGGTCACATGGAGGCCGTCCCATGGACAGAGTTTTAACGCTTTTAGGGCATCCAACATCAAATGATGTTACAAATAAGTCACGTGTGAATGGAGACACGGATAGAGATTCGGTGTTCGTGGAACACCTTGTATGATTTGGTAATGTCATGAAATGTCCCTATATGTGTACTAATTTGGTACTGGTGGAGTACCTTAAATGATTCAATAATGTCACAGAATGATCCGATTAGGATCGCAACACACAAACAAGACTTCAGCATCACCGCGACACAAATGATGAATGGGTAGGTGTCATGTAATGTTATCGTGTGACCCGCCACACGAATATAAACATAAGACCGTTATGGTCCTCTAGTGAATGTTATGGTATAGTGGAATGGCCAAGTGCAATCCGACGCATGGGCAGAAAACAGGTAGTTTTCAGACAACAGATATGATATGAAATGAATGACCATGATGGGCATCCTCAGAATGTCCTACATTAAATGGAATGGGATGATATGAATGTCCATGCCACATGAAATGTAAGTGGCTGCATGAAGACATGGTTAGGATGTATGACATATGAGATGATGTCATGAATGCCTCGTGGAAATGTTAACACATGGGATGTATATGGCACATAACTAAAATGTCATGGCTGCACAAAAATGTGGTTAGCATTAATGTCACACATATGTTCATGTCTTGAAAATGACTACATGAAGATATGGTTAGAATGGCACACGAATGATTATGCGTGCCTGATGTTTCATATAAAGTCAAAATAAAACCACCATAGAACAAACATTAGCACACACAACAACATGCTCACCCTTCCAACCTTATTCCTCCTTTCGATTGGTCCGCATTCTTCCTAGGTGTTGGGTCTCTTTGGTATCAACCGGGGATACCAAAGGCATACTCTCAATGTCCAATTTTATATTTTATGTTTTGGTAATCCTAAGGGGAAATTACTAGGTCATTACATATGGGCCAAAGTCAAACCAAGGGTCGTACAGGTTCTCATAGCGAAAATACACTCCTCCATATAGAACATGAGAGGTTCATGCGATGCTATGAGTGGTTTACCCCTTCAAGTGCCTCCAATCCTGGTGGAAGAGGTAGGTTACCTTCTGAACTAAACCGGGCTGATCAGTGAGTTTAAGGGGTTGAGAAGAAGAAAATGTCATGCTATGCAAGTGTGAGTAAAATATGGTACTATGAACTAATGAATGACTACAAGCGAGGTTATATTTCCGTAGTTGCCTAAGTTCCTTAAGTTTTTATAAAAAAAATGTTTTAAGAAACATTTCATCCCCAGCGGAGTCGCCACTATGAGCGGACGAACTTTCTGCGAAAAGCGGTGTACGTGGTGAAGTGAACTGGGGAAAGAAGAACTTGGATATTGTTTTGTTTTGAAAACGGGTTTGCATTTTGCTTAAGAAAACCATAGGTTTGTTTGGAAATCCTTTTGTAAAAAGCCTTTTCTTTGAATGTGAGTTTTTGGAAAACTAGTTTTACATTTTAGAAAATCCCATTTTATTACTTAAAGATCTCGAAACCTAAATTTCAAGATCAGTGACAAAGTCGCCACCCGAATCATCTCATCCGGGAAATTCTGGTACAGTTCCCTACCGAGCGTAGACTACTGTACCTAATCCAAAGATTTAGGGTTCGGGCAACTTACCTATTCAGCCTCAAGCTTGCATTCATTTATAGTTTATAGTACCATATTATATTCACTTATTCTCTACCCATTTTCTCTTTTGTTATTAGCCCATGCTCATTCAGATGACAGAAATAAATAAAGTGCAAGAAACTAAACCATACATCCAAACAAACCAAAAGGAAATAGAGGCCGCTTATTACAACCAAGAAGAGAAAAACTCTCATCCTCACTAATACAATTGCCTAGAATACACGAATATCTAAAAAAGGTACAATCGCCTAGGATACATGAGAATCTATCAAATACATCCAAAATGAAATAAAACGAAATAAAAAGCTGCAAAACATATAGGTTAGCACAAGTATATCACAAACACAAGTAGGACTCACGACAAGGCAGAATGGGGAATCTTAGGGTAAGAGAGCATGCATTTAGGGGATAACCGAGAAGTCCGGGTGACTTACTCGATTAGACCTAGAAAACCATTTTAGAAATGCCCTGTAGGTTTTATGCTTGAAAACATTTTGGAAAGTGGTTTGGCTCAATACATGCAAATTTCTCCATTTAGTGGGTCGGATATCCGGGAACTCGGGGTTCCGTTCGTGTGGGTTCCTAATTCAAACATCCATCTAAGGCCCAAAGCAGTAAACACATAAAAAAACAATTTGATCCCGAAGACAGCATCACGCGATGATGTCCATAGGAGTCGTCTTGTGATTCTGCCTCCTTCTGGGGACTACAGCCATGCAGCTCTAGTCAGAACCGCGTGGCTATAGAACTACAGCCGTTCGGCTATAGCACTACAGTCGTGCCTCTGTAGTATCCAGAACTGAAATTGGTTTTCTTCGCTTTTGTAAACACTATTTTAATCATTTTCAATTATTGCTAGAGACTTTGAGGAACCCAGGGGTCCGCTAAAGCTGGACAGTGGATCCGATTTGGATCGAACTACCCCAGATTCCAAAAATCAAAATCAAAGAAACCAAAAATCTCATATCAACGTTCTAGGAAATCTGAAAACCATAATTTAAAATGTAAAGGATGTGATTGGACCAAAATAATTCATAACAGAATGATCAAAATGGAAAACTGACTACTTTCGGTCAATTTAGGGCTTTTTGGGTTTCTGCCCAGAAGAACACAGCTGTGTGGCTATGGAATTATAGCTGCACAGCTCTGTTCTAAGGGATTACAATCGCTTGGCTATGGTTAGAGCCACACAGCTGTAATCAAACAGACAATTTTCAGAATTTTTGTAAAACACAGAAAAACACATAGCAAAAGCAATCAAATACGAGTTTAAGGCCTCTCAGAGTTTACCTGGTTGATGTTCTAATGTGTTTGATGACCGAAAGTGGATTGGAAAGTCGGAATCCGCTTAGAACCTCACGAACGTCCCAAAATTCTTGAATACGCATCCCGAATCAATCCGAACAAACCCGAGGATGACCCGAACAAGTGAAAGTGTGACTAGGAACTCTCACCCTAAATGTCTCTCGTCTGTATGCTCACTGTTTCTGGTCTTTTTCTATTGTGTTTTCTTAGTTTTCTTAGCTTTTCCTCTCTTTTGGTTTTTCTTTTTTATTTCTCTCTATAATTCTGTTTTTTCTCCTCTTTTTTTTCTCTCATATGTTTTTCTAATATTAAGACCTAGAGAAACCCGACCGAGTTCCCCCCTAATTCAGGAATTCTACCATAAATCAAAGACTAATGTTGGCTATTTACGAAGTAATATGGCCGCTCGATAGAGCCACAGGACTGTAAGGTTACAACTGTGCGACTCTGGAATCATAGCAGCGCAGCTGTAGTTGTGAAACTATAGCCGTGCATCTCTAATTAGAGTCGTGACGGATATTCCTAAATCCCACACTTACCTCTAAGGCCCCTAATCACTCGAAGGACCTTTCTCGAGGCTTCGGATAGAGGACTGTTTGGTTTTTGGAGCGTTTGAGATATTCCAGGCAACATCACACTTATTCTCAAGTCTAACTCACGTTCGTCAGTCTTAATAGGTAACGTAGGATTTTCATCACAGAGGTCGGGAAAACCCGTGCTCACACCCGCTCTGATACCACTGTAGGGATTTTTCATCGAAAATCAACCAATCAAAGCGGAAGCTCGCATCGATTTTCTCAAATTCGTGATCCAGAAGCAATTGAAATGGAAATCAAAAACACAAAATCAATATATAAAGAATTAGATTCTCACCTTTCAATGTCTCTTTTAGAGATGGTTGCAGAAACCAAGTTCAATTCCCTCCACTCTCACGTACATGAACGTCTATGAAGTAGAACCCGTGCTAGCGGCGGATCGAAGGAGAAGAGGAAGAGGTTGCTGAAATTTTCAGCCCACAAAACCACATATGGCTGAAATTTCTCATAGAGAAATTAGCTCTATTTTGGCTTAAATTAGGGCCTTAATTATTGGGGTGAATAAATATGTTTCTATAAGTGGAATTAATACCCATAATTCCATAAATCCTAATTGATTAGTATGGGTTAAATTATAATCAATTCTAATTTAATTTCTATGCATGTATTTATATAATGTCATACTATATAAGATACATGTCATTTAAATTAAATTTATTTATCAATTAGAATTCACCCAACAAATTAATTTATGATTTGACTAGAAACAAATACATATAAACCTATATATGTATTAAATTTCCTCCAGAAAATTTATTCACAAGTTAATTTATTTAAATCAACTTTATGTAACCTAATAAAATATAAATATTCATCAATTAAATTATATTGATCAATCCAATTGATCTTTAATTTAATTGATTAATATTTATCTCTCCAATTAGTATACTCAAAGTATACAGGTAATCCGACTAGTTCAAACTCAGACATTCTATGTGTACGATCGTATGGGCCCGCCTTTATGTTGGCGGTGGACCCAAGGCCTATAAACTGTAGGCGGGCTCTAGCAAGCTATTATAGCCCCCAATTAAGACGGTGACAGCAGTCTAACGGAAGTCTTAACCCTGTAGTTAAACTTATATGTCTCATGTTGCTGATATCGATGTCCAACACGGAGGCATGGTATCATGACCCTCTTTTGTGTCCGAACATTTACTTGATCCCAAATGAATTGATGCTCACAAAGAAGTTCCAACTTGTTTGGGTGTGGCCACACTCTTATCAGTTGCATTCATCAAGAGGCTGGTGATGTCTTCTTAGTGGTTTACTGAGTGGCATTCCCTTCTTCATGTTCATAGTCTTGCCATGCTTACTGGTACACCCAAATGTACCCATACTTGGCACCTTTTTACAGGCCCTTTAGGCGTACACCAAAGTGTGCCACTTCACATGTAAGGCCATAACAAGGTCAGGTCAAAGGATCCATATAAGTACTACACGAGAATCACTTGTGATACTATACCATGTGGATTTCTTGTTTAGTGGATCTATCCAGTACTATGCCCCATTGCATGTACCCATGAACTTGGTTGACATTCCATGTCCAATGGCTAGTAAGACACTGCCATACAGCCAAGCTTATGATAGTCTTTGGTTCCATTCATTCCCATGACTGGAACAGACTACGGATGACTTTATGGTCATATTGTTTTCCCTATCCATAGTCTTACGGCCAAGTGCATGACACTTGTCAACATGGATATATATATATATATATATATATATATATATATATATATATATATATATATATATATATATATATATATATATATATATCCATTGGATACTCTATTTAAAATATTGTACAAGATGTATATAATAAATAGATTAATGCCTTTATCCATTGACAAGAATGTATAATACATAAATCTCATTATAAGCTACAAAATGTATGATACAATACAAGGACCAATGCCTTGGGACTAGGGCATTCCCAACAGTACGTGTACTTTCTGTTTCAGGTTCATAACAAAAAGAGAAATAGACTTAATAAAAAAAAGCTGAATGATTTAGTGTTTTTGAAGTATAATCGAGCACTACAGCATTGACAAGATGCCTGTGGCCGTATTGATCTTATGTCTTTACAAGAAATAGACGATGATAAGGAATGGTTGATGGGTAGATTAAATGGTGAGGGGTCTGATGATAATGAGGAGAAAGAAAAAGTATTTGAAGATGATGATTTGATATGGCTTAATGTCAATAGGGCTATTGGAGCTGAAGAAAGTGCTTATCGTACTAGAAGAGTATGGAAAAATTATTGGCGTATGCCCTAGTCCATTTGTCAATGTAATCAGATTTTTATATTTAATAAAAGATATAAATCTATTTTATTAATTTCTTATGCAATTAATAGTTATAGAGAATCCATTAGTTAAGTTATACTTTTAGGAGCATCTCCTAGTAGTAGGACTGAGAGTAGGGTTAACACTTAACTATGAATATCCCTAGTCTATTATATCATGAGAATGATACTAGCCAAAGACTAGTATGGTCTTTGATTGTATGGTAGTGTCCTACCGGCCATTGAACATGGAATTTTCAATAAAAAAGATGGGTAAATGTTAGGTTTTGTGGTACTGATCGATCCACTTAGAGTATTTCACTTAACCCCTATAAGATAAGTGAATCTCTAGTAGCACTTATATTGGATCCTTAGACTTGATGTTGTTATGGACTTAGGTATGATCTCACATACTTTGACATACACCTAACGGGCTCGTAACAGAGTGTCAAGCATGGGTATGATCGGGTATGCTAGTGAATACCTAAGGTCATGAGCAAGATGGAGGGAAATGCCAATCTTTTAATTAAGACCATGATATCATCAGCCACTTGATGAGTGAAACTGAGAAGTATTTGGCCAAACACAATACTTAATTACTAGGTAATTAAGCGATTGAGTTCTTCAGTCTACTCGGTATCAAGAAATGTACTTACAGCAATAGGGGATGACTTAGTCATGGTTCTGGTAGTACAAAGATATCCAAAGGGCATGAGATGTATAAAATAAATGCTACAAGGTGTAAGCGCGGAAATTTTTTCGGACTAAAAAAAAAAAGTCCAGCGTGTCATACGACTATAATTACAGTCCTGCGACTGTAGTTACATTCGTGAGACTTTAATTAAAAATTACAGTCATACGACTGTAATTACGGAGCAGGTACAACAGTCCATACCTATGAAACAGAAAATTAGGGCCGATTGGAGAGCAATTAATGCTCCGGTTTTGACAGCAAGTAAGCAGAAAAAATAAGAGGGAAAAGGAGGAAAGGAGTAAGGACTTTTGGGTTCTGATCTTAAAGAGTAAAGAAAGAGAAAAGTTGAGGAGAATTGAAGAAAAAGGGAAGAAAAAGAAAACCTCAAACTCAAGCATCTTTTTCTCATCTTTTTCTTTTTAATTCTTAAATGTTTAAATTAAAAATCTATTAGATATCCTAGGTTAATAATCTGACACTCTAAGCTCAATTAATTTCAGACTTAAAACTCTCAGAAACCGTGACATTTTGGAGATTTTTGGGCTCAACTTTTCAAACCTCAACTCAAAGGAAAAGAAGCGATTTGGAGTGGATTGAGGCGTTTCCAGCGGTCATTCCTACGGTGGATCAGTGCTAAAAAGGTAAACCTACTTCAATCCTTCATTTTCTTGTGTTTTCTGGGTGATCTGGTGTGTTTTTATGCATTTAAGTTTAATTTTCGTGCTTGCTGTTTCTGGAAATCAAGAACAGCCGTACGACTGTTCTTGTGGTGAAGAACAGTTATACGACTGTAATTACAGTCATACGAGTGTTCTTGATTTCCCTCCAAGTTTAGTTTTATTCAAATAAAATTTTGGCGAAATTCTGAAAATGAAAGGATTACAGTCGCACGACTGTAACACTCATCCAATGGCAGAATTTCAAGTTTGGTCCATAAAATTTTCTAAAAATCCATAAAAAAATCAAAAAATTAGAAAATCATCAAAATAAATTTTGTCGTGTGCATTCACGACCTTAGATTTAATTTCCAATGTTATTGCATTTAGAACAATACAACGACGGAGACCCGATTCTCCCGAAAATCGACCCACCTCACATGCTAAATTAAGGTAAACCGGAAAATAAAATGTTTTCAAAATGATTTTCTCACAAAACCAAAATGCAGGGACGTTTCAAAATGTTTTCCAGGTCTAATCGGGCCGACTAGCCAAGCCGAACCGGTTATCCCCCCAAATGCATGCCCTCGAATTCTAATTTCCCCATTCTGTCCTTTTTGAGTCCTATTTGTGGTGTGCTGTAAATTGTGTTAACCATCTGTTTTGCAGCTTTTTAACTTCTTTTTATTTTTATTTTTATTTTTGATGTATTTAATAGATTAATACGTGTATTTAGGCGACTATAAATTTTTAGATTATCGTCTATTTTATGCGATTGTAAAGTGAGGACGAGAGTTTTTATTTTTATTCGATTGGGTTGTAATGATTTAATTAATTATTCACTACTTTATTTTTATTTTTATCTGTATGTGAGCCGTGTGTTTTATCCAATAAAATTGACTTTAGAATTATAAAATACCATCTATGAACATTGGCCGTATTTATTTTGATTAGACACGGAATAGGGGACTTGTCCGGACCTAGATCTCTGGATGGTGTGGCGGTCGTTCGTCCGGTTCAGCTACACTGAAATTTCCCGGTTGAGCTGATTGGGTGGCGACTCCTACACTATTTATCGAGACTTAGGTCTCGGTTCTTTTATGAATTAATCTAATTTTCTAAAAATGAATTTCCATTCCAAAAACCCCACGCGAGGGAGGGTTGCCAGACATTGAGGCACCCTTTCCGAAAGAAAGTCCGCGTTCCATCGAAAACATCGTCCGCTCACAGTGGTGACTCCGCTAGGGAATTCTTATAAAAGTTTTCTTAAAAACTTAAAAGAATTTGACAAGCCCTGAAAAGTGTCTAATCAAAATAAGGTGGATGATTCTTGTATGGTATTTTATTTTGCATTCTTTAGTTAGACATTTTTTTTTTGCATTAGGTTAAGTATCCCTTTTTTTTAGCCCGATGAATTATTGAAGTGTCACCTTTGTTCCTCATGGTCTTAGGGGCACGGATACGAAACACCGCCCATAGCCTCGTACGAACTCCTTCGTTCGAATCCTTGAGTAGGGAGAAGTGAGGAGTATATTTTGCTATGGGAACCTTGATTTTAACCCGACTTGGACCGAACTCATATAGGCAACCTTAGTTGGATTCCCTTAGGATACCAAAATAAATCATGTGAATAAAATAAAATCGCGCCTTCATCATCCCCGGTTGATGATCGAAGAGAACCCCACCTAGGACTCGGTTAGAATTTTTGAGACCAACCACGTTTGGAGGAATAAAGTTGGAAGAATACATTTCGTGTGCTATGTGTTCCTCGCCATCCCGTGACATACCATCATCACCATTTTCATAAACATGACATGCCATACACAAAACATTTTGTGTGATACTAACTCACATTTTTATGCAGCCATTTGCATTTTATTTTCATGTGAAAACGTTAAACCATCCTTGTGCCATACATACTAACCATTATTTTTGCAACCATAGCATTATATTTGTGTGTTATCATTTTCATAAAACATACATAGCATCATTACGCGTGTCATGCATTCTAACCGCATTTTTGTGTAGCCATTTGCATTTTGCATGACAAAAGCATTCATATCATTTCACGTAAATTAGCAGCATTCCAAGGGTGCCCATCACGATCATATCATTCCATCGCATATCAGGTATCCCAAAATTACCTGCGTTCTGCCAATGCACTGGATTGCATTCGGCCATTCCACCAAATTATCTCATTCAATAAAGACCACAATGGTCCTAGGTATATTTCCACGTGACGATTTACACAAGGTATTTCATGACACCCCGCTCACTTATCATAAACATCATATAACACTATAGTCCACATCGGATTACTTCATGACATAATTACATCATTCAAGGCGCTCCCTCAGTGCCGGATTAGTACACGTGTAGGGGCATTTCATAACATCCCAAATCATGAAAGGTGTTCCCCAAACGCCGAACCTCTGTCAGTGTCCCCGTTACACGTGACTTTCTTACAACATCATTTCATATCATATGCTCAAAAGCATCAGAACTCTGTCTATGGGGCGGCCTTATGTGACCATTTCATATCATCACATAGACCTACAAAGTGTTGAAACTCTGTTCATGTGTCAGCACACACGCGATCATATCACAAAAATCATTAGGTGCCCCAAAGGCACCGAACCTTTATCCGTGTGGCGGTCCACGTATGACCTTTTTGCACAGCATTGGGTGTTCTTGGAATGTCCAGAAGAAAAAAATAGATTAATAAGTGGAAATCATTTTCATCATCATTTCACGCACGACATCACTCCATTCATTTATCACAAGTATTTTCAATGTCTCACTCTTCATGACATCACTACATACATTGACCCCCTAAACGCTTCCCAACTGATGTCAAGCAGAATAAGCTGGAGCAGCCTTGGACAAGATCTCAGGCTTCGAGGGCTGTTGGGGAATAGAGAGCTGTTGAAACGGAAAGTGATTCTGATTCTGGGGAAGAAGTAGAGATGGCTAATCCAACATTGAGTCTCGCTGATGCTTTAAAGGATTTCCTGAGATCACAGGATTTCCGTGATATACTTAAGGAAGAAATACGGGCTGTAGTGAGAGAAGCCGGGGAAACTGGTGGTAGCGGAACCAGAAAGGAGAAGGAGGCTGAATCATCCCAGCAAGGTGGTGATGCCTCGGCTAGTCTGGAAAAGCTGTAAGAAATTAAGGCAGCTACAGAAGGAAATATGAAGGCAAAATGCTTAGAATTGGATGACGTTGTGGCCCAATTGAAGAAAGGGGCCAGTGTCAGTACAGAGTCTAAGAAAGGGGTTAATATTGATGCCATGATCAGCAAGGGCATCGAGACTTTTCCCATTGGCTTCTAAGTGCTGAAGGTTCCTTCGTACAAGGGAATGGGTTCACCAGAGGCCCATATAAATCTATACGCCCAGGTCATGCTGACGGCAAGCGCCACTAAGCAATAATTGATTAATCTCTTCCCGACTACACTTGAAGGAGGATTACTGGGCTGGTACAATTCCTTATCAGAGGAAGAGCAGTCAGATTGGGAGGCTTTGTCAGCAGCCTTTATTAGATATTACAGCTTCAACACCAAGATTCAGGTGAAGTTGTATGACTTAGAAAGAATCAAGCAGAAGCCCAATGAGCCCTTCGATGAGTACTACCAATGATGGATGAACAAGATGATCCTTCTGAAAAACCGCCATGATGAAGATGAACTGATGCAGAAGCTGATCGACGGTAGTAGGGACATCTTCAAGAACAATATGAAATTTCATCCATTCAGTGAGCTTAGTGAAGTATACAGTATGGCGATGAAAATCAAGAGAGATGAAGAAGAGAAAGTGGTGAGCCACAAGGGTGGTAGAAGCTCAGGGTACGGTTCTGGATATAGATCAACAGCTGCAGCCGAATCTGGTGGTGGTTCTAGCTCAAGTTCTGGAGGAAAAGGGGGACAGACCTCAGAAGTGAAGCAAGTAGAGGTTGCTACAGTAACCCAACAGCAAGGTAATCAGAACAGGAATCCAGGAGGACAGAGGATATCGCCTTAGACTCTTCCCTTGGTTAAGATTTTTGCTAAGTGCAGAAATGGAGGATTGCTACAGTCTTTGAGGCCATTTGAAAAGCCCGCCGATGTAGATAAAGACAATTTCTGCACATATCATATTGTGACTGGCCACAGAACCAATAATTGCTACAAGCTGAGGGATGCTATTCAGAAGATAATTGATGAAGGGAAATTACAAGAAGCTCCTAAGCCCATCATGAAGACTAACCATTACCGGCGTTTCAGAAATGGGTTAATATGGTACATTCGGGATTGCCGGCTAATTTTATCTTCACTCAAGTTCTTCAAGTGAATCCTGCAATCCAGGCTATAGCAATAGGGGAAGCCGAGGCAGAGTCAGAATGTGAGAAGCAGATGGAGCAGAAAGAGATCAAACCAATAAGCTTGAATGACCTTGACTCGGAAGATGAATATGAAGAGTTTGGTGGGGAGGAGGCAGTTAAGCCGCCGTCTGTTGAAAAGCTGAAAATCCAAGAGGTCCAGAATGTGACCCGAAGTGGTAAGTTATATCAACCAGCAGACCAAGCAAAAGATAAGGCCCCTATGACTGGGTCCGGTAGCACATATGCATAGGAAGGAATTAAGAAAAAAGACTTGATTATTTCTCAGTTGAAGAAAACCCCTGCACAAGCCAGTTTGTGGCATCTGCTTTTGACCTTCAAGGAGCATAGGGCAGCTTTAGTGAAGAAGCTGTCAGAAATTGAAGTTTCTCCCATTGCATCGCCAGAAGCCATGTGTTGTTTATTAGATAAGATCCATTCTGGGTCTCCTGACATTATTTTCTCCGAAAAAGACCTGCCTAGTGAGGGGAAGGCTCACAATAAGGCCCTATACATCAGGGCCCATGTGATGGACAAGATTATGCCATGTGTGATGGTGGATGATGGATCTGCTCTGAATATATGCCCACTGAAGATGCTGCCATTTCTGGGTCTGAGCGAAGGTGGATTGAAAAAGTCCTCTACTGTGATCAGGGCCTATGATGATTCCAAGTGGACCGTGATCGGGACCTTTGAAGCTGAAGTGGAAGTAGGACCGGTAAAGTCAATGGTCAATTTCACTGTTATCTACATTCCAGTCACTTTCTCCTTGTTGTTAGGGAGGCCATGGTTTCATCCGTTGGGGGGTGTCCCTTCCACCTTGCATCAGAAGATCAAGTTTTCAGTAGGTGGTGAGGTTGTGACAGTGGAAGCTGATTCCCAATCTGTGATTGCTGCTGTTAGTGAGGAGACCATACTATGTGGCGGTTCCAAGTCGCCATGGTCAACGAAGAGGATGCCACAGATGCTCCGATGGTCATTTATGAAAATTATATATTGGAGTGGCTGTCCCGGTACTTGCACAAAGAGAACTTTGTCCCGAGCATGGGACTTGGAATCAACCTGCAAAGGGTGCCTGAGTTTAACATTGACTCGGGAAAGCCAAAGCAGTTCAGGCTAGGGTATACAGAGGAGACATCTGACTAGAAGAACCCGAGAAGGGACAAGAATGGCAAGCTTATGATGAAACCATTCCTGAAGGCGGGAGAAGGGCTATACAATGGCCAAGCTGAACCAGTAAGGGTCAGAAACATTGAATACCCTGGCTTTGAAATATTTTCTGATGTCGTTGATTTTGAGAAGAGTCGGGAAGAACCAGTGGCGCCCATGGTGGTTGAAGAGGTGGTCACTAAGTATGTGGTTCTACAAGTTAAGCCACCTGAAGTGACGGCAAAAGCAGTAAAGGTGGCAGAAGAGAAAAATGAAGAGAAAGCCTGTGATGGAGCTATAGAAGTAATCTCAGGTGCATTGACTGCTGCCTTAAGCAAGGCATTTGGGAAGTCCAAAGAAGGGTTCGGTGAGGAGCTGATGGCCAAGGTAAACTTGGATTCTTTGGTTGCTGAGATAGCCAAGATCATGGAAAACGCTAAGGCGCAGATGGCTGAAAGTGAGGACATCATTGTTGCTGCTGAGAAAGAGGCCAAGCTGGCTGCGGACCTGAATAATGCTCTGAAGATGGAAGTGGAAGCTGAAGAAGTGCAAGACCCTCCGCCTGTGGAGGATGAAAATGATTTTGTTGTATCTGTTTCTTCCATTTTTAACATGAATGATGTACTTTATGACAAGTTTAATGCAATGAAATCTCAATTTGCTTACTTGTGTGATGTTTATCCTGATAATTCTATGCATGCATTTAAATCACCATCAAGCATATTTAGCATACATGACACTGCATTACATGAAATCAACATAAGTACTGATGAAAATCCCAAAATGGTATTCATTTCACGTGAGCTAAAACCCGAGGAAGAGAGAGAACTTGCAAGAATATTGCAAAAACATGTTAAAGCTTTCGCTTGGTCGTACGAGGACATGCTGGGTGTAGACATAGAGATAGCAGTGCACAAGATCCCAACAGACCCTAAATTCAGGCCAGTAAAGCAGAAATTGAAAAGATTAAGACCGGAATGGGCTACATTGGTGAAAGAAGAAATAGCTAAGTAGATAAAAGCCAAGTTCCTCGAAATGGTGGAGTATACAGAATGGCTATCCAACATCGTCCCAGTGCCTAAAAAGGATGGAAGGGTCAGAGTATGTGTCGACTACAGGGACCTGAATAAAACATGCCCAAAAGATAACTTTCCACTACCTCATATTGATGTCCTGGTTGACAGTGCATCAAAAGCAGCAATGTATTCCTTTATGGATGGCTTTTCGGGGTACAACCAAATCCTGATGGATGTGATTGACAAGGTAAAGACATCGTTCATCACAAAGTGGGGTACTTTCTGCTACAGAGTAATACCCTTCAGATTGAAGAATGCTGGAGCCACTTATCAAAGGGCTGTCACAACCCTGTTGCATGATATGATCCACGAAGAAGTCAAAGTGTATGTCAATGATACGCTGGTCAAATCAGTGACCCGGGAGGAACATCTTGTTATCCTTGATAGATTTCTTACTCACATTGGAGAGTATAACTTGCGACTTAATCCCAAGAAGTGTATATTCAGAGTCACATCGGGAAAGCTGTTGGGCCATATGGTCAGCCAGAGAGGAATAGAAATGGATCCAGATAAAATCAAGGCCATTCGGGATATGCCATCCAGATAAAATCAAGGCCATTCGAGATATACCGGCTCCAACAACAGAGAAGGAAGTCCGTTCATTCTTGGGCTCCTTACAATACGTTAGTCGCTTCATAGCACGGCTGACTTCCACTTGTGAGCCAATTTTCAAGCTACTAAAGAAAGAACAACCAATTGTGTGGGATGACAGATGTCAGTTGGCATTCAAGAAAATCAAAGCTTATCTGGTAAATCCGCCAGTTTTGAGCCCACCAATTCCAGGGAAGCCCTTGATCTTGTATTTGGCCGTTGAAGATTCCTCTGTAGGGGCAATGTTGGCACAAGAGCAAGATGACAGAAAGGAGTACCCTATCTATTACCTCAGTAAGAAGCTGCTGGAGTACGAAACCAAATACACACTGGTGGAGAAGACATGTGTGGCAATGATCTGGCTGACCAAGAAGTTGCGCCATTATTTCTAGTCATAAAAAGTGCAAGCCGTGGCTAAGGTAGACCCAATGAAGTATTTGTACGAAGCACCGATGTTGGTTCAAAAGTTATCTAGGTGGCTGTTACTCTTATCAGAGCTTGACATTGAGTACATCACCAAGAAGACCATCAAAGGACGAGCCGTAGCAGAATTTTTAGCAAATCAGCCGCTGGAATCAGACTACACAAAAAATCTAGACTTCCTGGATGAACAGGCTGTGGTGGAAATAAAGAGATCGGTTATGTGCTTCAATGGTGCCGTGAACAGAAAAGGGGCTGGAATCGGGGTAATCAGAGCAACACCGGATGGTGAAATCATTCCTTTGTCAAAAAGGTTGGATTTTCCTATAACTAACAATGGTGTGAAGTATGAAGCATGCTTGTTCGAGATGGAAGCTCTGTTGACACTAGGGGCGAATGATGTCTTGATCGTCAGAGATTCACTTTTGGTTATTAGGCAAGCTCAAGGTGAATGAGAGCTAAAAGAAGAAGCCTTACGTCCTTATTTGGAGCTGCTATAGTACAGAAAAGAATTATTTGGCCAATATGAATTCAGACATATCCCCAGAGATGAGAACAAAATGGCTGATGCGCTAGCAACATTGTCTTTTATGTGGGAAAATCTAGAAGAAACTTAAGTACAACCACTGGTTATAGCGACTTCTAAACAACCCTGCTTTAAAGTGCATGAAGTAATGGAGTTGACAAATGAAGAAAAGCCATGGTTCTTCGATATCCACCGATATGTGAAGGAAGGAAAATACCCAGAAGGAGCTAGTACTATTGATAAGGTGTCATTAAGAAAGCTAGCCAGTCAGTTTAGAATCTTTGAAGATAAGCTATACAAAAGAATAGCAAATGGAGTCCTCCTAAGAAGTCTGACAGAACATGAGGTAGAAACAGTGATGCAGCAGGTGCATGCAGGGTCTTGCGGCCCGCGTATGAATGGAATTGCTATGGCTAGGAAAATTATGAGACAGAGGTAATTCTGAATGACTATGCAGGCAAATTGTATAAGGAAAGTAAAAAGATGTCACGACTGTCAGATTTATGCTGATATCAGTCATCTTCCGCCACTTGAGCTATAGAATCTGGCATCCCCTTGGCCATTTTCAGCATGGGGAATAGATATGATTGGTGAAATTCATCCTGCAGCATCTAATAGACACCGATTCATAGTTGTGGCAGTTGACTACTTTTCAAAATGGGTAGAAGCAAATTCTTTGCTAGTGTAACAGCCAAGCAGATGGTCAAGTTCATCTAGACGAACATCTTTATTCGATATGGAATTCCCCATCACATAGTGACTGACAACGGAGTACAGTTCCAAGGGGGCAACAGTTGAGCTGCTTGCAGGATATGGCATTGAACGCCACAAGTCTTCTTCATACAGACCCCAAGCTAACGATGCAGTGAAAGCAACTAATAAGGTGATAAAGAAGATCTTATCAAAAATGGTAACCACCTACAAAGATTGGGCTGACCAGTTGCCGTATTCTCTTTGGGGTTACAGGACCAGTGTCAAAACACCGACAGGGGAAACTCCATAAGCCTTGGTATATGGTATAGCAGCAATATTACTAGTGGAAATAGAGCTTAAATCACTCAGAGTCGCCTTGGAAGCTCAGTTACCAGAAACTAAGTGGGCTCAAGCTAGATACGAGCAGTTGGCGATGCTAGATGAAAAGTGGTTGAAAGCACTGGATCATCTGCAGATGTACCAATGCAGAATGGCCAGGGCCTATAATTGAAATGTGAAATACCCTAGGCGGCAGCTGAAAGCAGAGGACTTGGGTCTGAAGAAATTAAGACCTTTAAATGTCGATGTTCGGGGAAAGTTCAGACCTAACTGAGAAGGGTCCTATGTTGTGAAGAAAGTGCTATCGAAAAGCGGTATCAGCATCATGGAAATGGATGGAAATGAGTTCACAAATCCTATCAATCAAGACCGCTTAAAGCTTTATCATATTTTAAAAAAAGTCTGCTAGGTTGAAAACTCAAAAAGAGTGGCCTAGGAAAAAATTAAGACACGAGAGAAAATGATCAGTCGGAAAATTTGAAACGGACGACTGGTGACGGATTTCGACTCTGCGTGGAATGTAAACCATCTGGGAATTAATCTTTTCAAATATACTCATTGTGATTTCATCAATAAAGTGGAATGTTTGTTTAAATATATTTGCATGGTTATGACAGAATGCATAAACAAAGTTATCTTGTTTAAACATCCACTTAAGGAAAGTGCTTTGCATTTAACTGGTCGAACATATCACATTATTTAACAATGAAAATGTACTAAATACATATAATCCGAAATCCTTTGTCATCCTCCGAATTTAATTCATCTTTCCAGAGAGTAATAATGGTTATCCAAGAACTTGGTTATTGAAGAAATCAAGTCTTTTTCCGGCATCACCTCATAAAAAAGATGACGGGGCAAGTGTTCAAGGCACCATTTCAGTCGGCCTTTCTCCATCATAAAAAAAAAGAGAAAGAGCTCGCTGCGGTGAAAACCGAAAAGGCGCCCCAGGCAAAAATTAGAGTAGCTCACTGGGCTGAAAACCCACATTGGGCAACCCAGGCAAAATTCAAAGCACTGCCAGATTCATAAATTACAGGGGTGAGAAGCCAAGTCCTTCCATCATCTCCCCAGTAGAATTCTCCACATCATTCCCCTGCGGAACATTTACAAAGGATATTATGATCCATTTCCCCAGCAGTCCTCACATATATCTTTAACAAGGGGAAGCCTTATGCAAAGAGCGTCTTCCACCAGCCAGGGGTAAAACATACCTTCCCCAGCAGAAAAGAGAAATATCAATCTCACACAAACAATAAGAAATGCATCACTTAATCTCCATGTGCATATGCATCATCGTGTATACATATGCGACATACACAAAGCATTCATCCCCAGCTAGTCTTCATTCTTGATCGAAGGGGTAAAAATTTTTGTTCAAAATCTCTCGATCAAGGAATGAAGACTTGCTATTTCTAATGCAGGAATTCCTCATCACTGTCTCAGACACGGATAAATCTCTAACAGATCCGCCTCGGGTAACATAGACCGGGTATCGTCCCAGATCGACTTCATTCCACATCCCCAGCAGATCCACCTCGGGTAACATAAACCCGGCATCGGTCCAGATCGACTTCATTCCAGATCCCCAGCAAACTTTACCTCTGGTAACCCTAAACCTGGTATCGGCTTATCCGCCTTCCATCTTCCTTGCCTCGGGTAACCTAGACCCGGTATCGGCTTATTCGCCTTCCACCTTCCTTGCCTCGAGTAACCTAGACTCGGTATCGGCTTATTCGCCTTCCGCCTTCCTTGCCTTGGGTAACCTAGACTCGGTATCGGCTTATCCATCTTCCGCCTTCCACCTTCCTTGCCTCGGGTAACCTAGACCCGGTATCGGCTTATCCGCCTTCCACCTTCTTTGCCTCGGGTAACCTAGACCCGGTATCGGCTTATCCGCCTTCCATCTTCCTTGCCTCGGGTAACGTAGACCCGGTATTGGCTTATTTCAACCATTGGTTATTTCCTGTGTCTGCGGTGCTTTGATTCGCGCTCTCAAATTCATCATCTCGGGTATTTTAGACCTGAAGTCAGGTGTCAAATTTGATCACGTGAGGGGTAACTGTAAGCGCCAGAATTTTTTCGGACTCAAAAAAAAAAGTCCAGCATGTCACACGATTGTAATTACAGTCGTACGACTGTAACTACGAAGTAGGTACAGTAGCCCAAACCTATGGAACAGAAAATTGAGGCTGACTGGAAAGCAATTAATGCTCCGGTTTTAGCAGCAAGTAAGCAGAAAAAATAAGAGGGAAAATGAGGAAAGGAGGAAGGACTTTTGGGTTCTGATCTTAAAGAGTTAAGAAAGAGAAAAATTAAGGAGAATTGAAGAAAGAGGGAAGAAAAAGAAAACCTCAAACTCAAGCATCTTTTTCTCATCTTTTTCTTTTTAATTCTTAAATGTTTAAATTAAAAATCTATTAGAAATCCTAGGTTAATAATTTGACACTCTAAGCTCAATTAATTTCGGACTTAAAACTCTCAGAAACCTTGACATTTTGGAGAATTTTGGGCTCAACTTTTCAAACCTCAACTCAAAGGAAAAGAAGCGATTTGGGGTGGATTGAGGCGTTTCCAGCGGTCATTCCTACGATAGATCAGCGCTAAAGAGGTAAACATACTTCAATCCTTCATTTTCTTGTGCTTTCTGGGTGATCTGGTGTGTTTTTGTGCATTTAAGTTCAATTTTCGTACTTGCTGTTTCTGGAAATCAAGAACAGCCGTACGACTGTTCTTGTGGTGAAGAATAGTCGTACGACTGTAATTACAGTCGTACGAGTGTTCTTGATTTCCCTCCAAGTTTAGTTTTATTCAAATAAAATTTTGGCGAAATTCTGAAATTGGAAGGATTACAGTCGCACGACTGTAACGCTCGTCCA
The DNA here is from genome assembly GCA_039660915.1 of Euphorbia tirucalli. Lineage (NCBI taxonomy): Eukaryota > Viridiplantae > Streptophyta > Magnoliopsida > Malpighiales > Euphorbiaceae > Euphorbia > Euphorbia tirucalli. Next base: position 17,127,232 of record CM077633.1, on the reverse strand, counting down.
ATGGCAGAATTTCCAGTTTGGTCCATAAAAATTTCTAAAAATCCATAAAAAATCAGAAAAATTAGAAAATCATCAAAATGAATTTTGTCCTGTGCATTCATGACCTTAGATTTAATTTCCAATGTTATTGCATTTAGAACAATACAACGACGGAGACTGGATTCTCCCGAAAACCGACCCACCTCACATGCTAAATGAAGGTAAACCAGAAAATAAAATGTTTTCAAAATGATTTTCTCACAAAACCAAAATGCAGGGACGTTTCAAAATGTTTTCCAGGTCTAATCGGGCCAGCTAGCCGAGCCGACCCGGTTATCCCCCCAAATGCATGTCCCCGAATTCTAATTTTCCCATTCTGTCTTATTTTAATCCTATTTGTGGTGTGCCGTAAATTGTGCTAACCATCTGTTTTGTAGCTTTTAACTTCTTTTTATTTTTATTTTTGATGTATTTAATAGATTAATACGTGTATTTAGGTGATTGTAAATTTTTAGATTATCGTGTATTTTAGGCGATTGTAAAGTGAGGACGAGAGTTTTTATTTTTATTCGATTGGGTTGTAATGATTTAATTAAGTATTCACTACTTTATTTTTATTTTTATCTGTATGTGCGCTGCGTGTTTTATCTAATAAAATTGACTTTAGAACTATAAAATACCATCTATGAACATTAGCCGTATTTTTTTTTATTAGACACGAAATAGGGGACTTGTCCGGACCTAGATCTTTAGATGGTGTGACGGCCATTCGTCTGGTTCAGCTACATTGAAATTTCCTGGTTGAGCTGAGCCGGGTGGTGACTCCTACACTATTTATCGAGACTTAGGTCTCGGTTCTTTTATGAATTAATCTAATTTTCGAAAAATGAATTTCCATTCCAAAAACCCCATGTGAGGGAGGGTTGCCCGACATCGAGGCGCCCCTTCCAAAAGGAAGTCTGCGTTCCGTCAAAAACGTCGTCCGCTCACACAAGGTATATATGTCCAAAAGATATATTCATCTTAATTGGGGGTTATAATGGTTTGCTAGAACCCATCTATACTTTATGGGCCCAAAGGTTTGCGACCCACTGTCAACATAAAGATGAACCTACCGTATCGCACACGTAGAGTCAAAATTAAATGTTAAGGACATAAACATATATCGGATATATATTTAATTAAAGAGCAATTGATATATTTATATTGATTTAATTATTTTATGGTACAATATATAAATCAATCAAAATATAATTGGTTAAAATTTGATTTTGACGTTTATGAGATTTGAATTATATCCATATTAAATTGATTATTGTATGGTATAATAAATAATTTAATTACAATATAATTTGTCAAAATTATATTTAGGTTAATTTATTTTCTTGCATAGTGCAATAAATTAATTAAAACTAAAATATAATTATGTCATAATTGGTTTTTGATATAAATTAATTTAAGAATGCATGAATATTTATATCATAAGTTTAATGAGTTTTAATTAATTAAAACCCTAATTAACCTAGAGTATAAATAGCATCTTATAAATTTAATTCCCTAAGAGATTGCTTTTTCCCATTCCTGACACAGAGAAATTTCAGCCCCGTCCCTGTAGCTTCTAGTAGAGGTGAGCTAAACACAGTTCGGTTCAAAAATCGAACCGAACTGAAACAAACCAAAAAACCAAACTGTAAATATATTAAAAACCAAAACCATACCAATCTATATTCAGTTTGAAATGAACCGAACCAAACTAAATTGGTTCGATTCGGTTCGGTTAAAAACTGAATAAAAAAATTTCAAATTTTATTATTATTATTATTATTATTATTATTATTATTATTATTATTATTATTATTATTATTATTATTACTACCACTACTACTACTACAACAAAGGGTCTATATTATATATATTACTAAATTTCCATAAATATAAATTATATTATAATATAAAATTATAATATATTAAATTAAATATATTTATATGTATATAATTTTTTTAATATCTTTTTCTCTACTTCGGTTTGATTCAGTTTTATTTCGATTTTCTAAATAAAAACCCAAAACTAAACTAGTATATTTGTAAAACAAATACCAAACCAAAGTAACTTTGATTCGGTTCGGTTCGTTTTTTAGACTAGGCTCGGTTTTGTTTTAGGGTTGTGGTTTGGTTTTGCTTACCCTAGCTTCTAGGGTTTTGGCCATTGCTCCCTATCTAGTGCTAACATGCTCATTCAATCATCTGAGGCCTGCGTGCGTGAAGGTAGAGAACTATTCAAAAATTTTGCATTGAAAGCTTTTCAATCCGGGTAAGGTTTAAATCGCGTTCTAGTTGAGTCTGTTTTCTTCCCAATTTGAATGTATTCCTCGACCTGATTTGAGTGCAAATCAATAGCTTCCGCTGAAAAAATTTTGTTTTGCATGGTGAAAATCCCTATAAAAATGTCACTAATACCACTGCTTCAAGTGCTAAGGGAAAGGAAAAGACCAAAAGATCATTTATTGGTGTAGAAAGAGTTGCGCCAATGTTTATAGATAAGGAAGATAGTGACTTCGAAGATGATGATGACCATATTGATAATGAAGATGATGAGAATGAGCAAGATGTTCAATATGAATCATGTGATGATAGTGATTAAGTTTTAGTGACTTATGTCATGGTCTAAGGAGACATTATTAAGTTTTAGTGACTTATGTCATGGTCTAAGGAGACATTTAGGTTAAGTTTAGAATCTTTAGTATTTGGTATTGGTATCTTAGTAGTTACTAGTAGTTAGTACTTAGTAATTATTAGATTTTAGAATTAAGTAACTTAGTATTATCTACTTGAATTTGGTAACTTTGGTTTAACTTATGTTTCAACTTTTTTTTTTTTTTTTTTTTTTTTTTTTTTTTTTGCATTTGTTCATTTGTTGCATTTTAGAAATATTAATTCTTGTTTCCCATAATTTTTTTGCATTTTTTGTGCTTCTTGTGTCCCTTGGGCAAGGCTTAACCCTTAGTGCCTTAGTGCGCCTTACGTCTTTAACAACTATGGTCGAAATCTAATAACGAAATGATGATATGACAAGTCAATATTAATTCTAAAATATCAATGCAACACTATGTCAACTCCAACTAATTTTGAATTTCTTGGTTTTTCATTTTTTTTCAAATAATATTGTACAAGTGGGTGTCATGTTTGTTACATGTATCGATTATTTTGTTAGCCGAAGTTTATGTAACACTTTGTTAGTAGATTTAACTTGGTATTGACTTCTTTCATCGTTATTTCGGTCCAAATTTCAACAAATTAGGGCAAAAGTGACTTTATTGACACAAAAGTGAAAGTTTAGTGACTTTATTGACACAAAAGTGAATATTTAGTGACTTTATTAAGACAAAAGTGAAAGTTTGAAGACTTCATTGACACAAGAGTGAAAATTTAGTTACTTCATTGACACAAAAGTGAAAGTTTAGTGACTTTATTGACACAAAAGTGAAATTGTAGTGGCGTTATAGATACAAATTAAAAGTTAGTGACAAATAACACATAAACTCCAAATTTCAGTAATCGTCGGTGTAATTTATTTTGAAAAAAAAAATATATAAAAATTATTAATTTATAAATAAATAAATATTTTATTAATTTATTGATATAAATTAATATTTATCAATTTACAACATATTTTATATCCTATATAGTTATTGTTTAAATCAACTTTTTCTACAAACTATGAGTAAATGTGAAAAAATAATAAATAAGCTAGTTGACAATGATTAAACTCTATATCACCATAGTGTTTTACCATTGCAAACAAAGACTAATTGAGAAATTTAATCAACTTGCCATTATGATATCACATTTGTATAGATAGATAGCTGATTGAAAAATCTTTAAAGTAGAAAGAAAATTAGTCTTTTCATGGTAATAATATCTTTTTTTTAATCTTTATGGATCAGATTTATCCTTTCAAAATCAATACTCAGAAAAGGTTATATTTTTATTTTTCATTTCTTATTAAAAGTAAAATTTTCTTTAATGTAATAAAATTTGAATGCATTTTAATTGTTACTCCTCTATTTATTTTAATTTGATAGAATACTTCGAGTCATTGCATAATTTATAAAAAAAAAATAATTAAAATAGTAAATGGACAATTTTTACATATAATTTATTTGATATAACAACTTCCTTATATAGATAGTTCAATGTTATTACATTAGAATTGAAATTATATGATATTTATAATTTCAAACTAATTTATATTTATTGGTAATTATGTATACTAATTAGGGAGTATATTAGAAAGATTATAAACCAACTAATTTGTATTCTTTGTAATTTAAAATGAGTCATAATGACAAAATACTTTATCAAATTGCGACAATGAAAATATATTCTTTTACATAATGAATGATATAAAATTATATAGTAGTACCACTAAATTTTACTAATACATTACATTAATTAAATTTTATTAATTTCTCATGGCTTGCGATTTTTGCAACAGCGGTAAATGGTGCAACCCTCGGTAAATGGTGCAACCCTCGGTAAATCAACATGTATCAGTGTTGTTTCAGCCAGTGAGGGGTGAAATCTGGGCATCACATTTGCTGATAGTTTGGCAACCTCTGTCAGGTTCAGAGGTTAAATATGTGTTGATGCTACATTTTTTGATAATGGAAAGCACGCGGGACATGATTGTACTATGTAGAATGCTTCAAGAGATTTTTTTTATTGCTCATAGTGTGTTATTTTTTATATCTGCAAATCCAACTTATGCAGAAGCATTAAAAGTTAATTAAGCTTTGAGTTGGCTTAAAGATATTCATTATACTTCGACAGTGGTAGAAATGGATGCTTAGTGAGTTATTCTTGCATTATCCAATTCCATTGAATTTAAACATCTTCTTCGATTATTTTAAATGATTGTTTGTGTATTGTTCAATGTATTTCAAATACCTCTTTTGTTTTTGTTAGATAGTTTGTGAATAGTATAGCTCATGGTCTTGCTCAAATTGTTTGCTCTTGGACTGATGAGTAAATAATTTACCATATGATTTAAGCTTGAAAATAATAATTAAAGCAAAAAAGAATTGACTTTTGTGTGAAATTAATTAAAATATCTCTCTTTTGTAGGACAAAAAGCCTCAAGAACTTGCTGGGCATATTTCTAGACAAATGCTGCCAAAATCTGTTACAATTCCCCAAGCTGTCTAGAAAGGAGCCAAAAGCTGGAACAACATTAAAAAAAGTCAAAGTTTGCATCTCAAAGTCAACCAATGGAGGAAAAAGGTGGAGGAGAGTCCATAGAGCCATATCAGTTGTCCAAAAGCCTCTTTTATCTTTTAGCTAAAATCCTAGTCATATGATTAGCTTTGTTTTTCTGTCTGACTTCTGGAACAGTTGTTCCAGTCTTGTTTTATCTCTTGTAGTAGCCAAATCTTAAGCTATAAATTATCCTTTTACTGGGTTGTTAAGGGGTATCACTTTGACATTGTAATATCAACTTTTCTTCCTTTCACTCTCTGTAGTACTTAAATGTTAATTATTTTTAATTTTAATGACGCTATTCCCTTCAAATATGTGTGAGTAGTCCACCGTAACAAGCTAGGCCGAATGGCCGGGCCTAGGTAAGTATTCCTTGCTATTTACATCATGAATGACATGTTTTGATGGATGTTTAATGGTGAAATCAGTGTACATGAATTAGGCCAATTCATACTTTAGTTCATTAGTGAGAAGGACCAATTGATCTAATGAATAAAAATGCCATTATTCACATACTAATCCATGAGATAGACCACATAATTGGCTTGTATGCTAGGGGTTTTTACCTTGTGTAAAATGTTTCTTTGTATTTAATGCTTAAAAACTATGTCTAGAGAAAGACCACTTGATAGAATAGTTTATAAAAAGTTTCTTATTGAAAGACCACTTAGCTTGAGTGATAAATAAGTAAAAGATACCTTAGTCCTATGTGTGTTAATCTCATTCATGTTTATAAAGACACTTTGAATATCGAACAGCCTGTTCCAATCTATGCTTAGCTTGTTTCCTTAATATTATTAGTAAAAGTCATCTTTTTATCTTTTCATTGTTATTTCTACTGTTTACATTTAATTTTTATGCTCTTTACATTATTTTTAGTTTTAAATCCTTTTAAAAGAATCATTAAAGAGTCAACTTGCTTGTTCTCCACAAGTTCTATTACTTTTTACTCTTTACAATCCTTGAGGATGATATTCTGGACTTAATCCACTTATTAATTGTGACTAGTGCACTTGCTAGTGTCATTTTGGGGACAACAAGTTTTTGGCACCGTTGCCGGGGATTGTTTGTAGAAATTTTTGAGACTTCTCTGAAGTAACAGTAGGTTTTAACTTGTTTGTTCACTGTATGTAGAGAGTTTGTTTTCTTTCTGTTAGAATCGCCTATTCTTTGTGTATGTGAAGAGCTAGACCACCCCCTATTCCGGTAGATCATGAAATAGAAAGGACTTACAGGAGAAGGAGTGGAGCAACAAGAAGGGTTAGGAGACAACATAGGATGGTTGCACATGAGCGTAGGCCAAATCCGGAAAGGGAACAACCTCTACCTGTAAGAGAACAACAAGATGACAATAATGGGAGGACAGAGGCCACACTCCCCCAAGGCATAGAATGAAAGAGTATTAGAGACCTTTACTTAAGGGACACTCATCTTGCATAGTGATACCAGATGAACGGAACAATCTCTTCGAAATTAAGGCATATATGATCTAAATGCTCCAAGCTGTGGTGTAATTTAGAGGCTTGCCAAATGAGGACCCAAATGCACACATCCATGATTTTGTCAACATGTGCAACACTTTTAGAACAAACCATGGTGTGTCAGATGATGTGATTCAGCTTAAGCTGTTCCCTTTCTTTTTCAAGGATAAAGCAAAGAGTTGGTTGAAAAATTTGCAGTTGGGATCCGTAACTACATGGGATGAGATGGCCAGGATGTTCTTGACAAAGTACTTTCCACCAAGAACAGTTATCAAATTAAGAAATGAAGTCACTCATTTTCCTCAACAAATTGATGAGTCCTTATCAGAGGCTTGGGAAAGATACAAAGATCTCTTAAGAAAATTTCCCAACCATGGCATTCCTATGTGGATGCAAATCCAAAACTTTTATAATGGTTTAAATAATACGGTTAAAATGCAAATTGATGTCGTTACAGATGGTGACCCGGAAGAATTAAAGCCAGAAGAGTTCTGTGAGCTCATTGAGAAGCTGGTCAACACTAGCTACAAGTGGCATTGTGAGTGGACGACGTTTTTGACGGAAAGCAGACTCCCTTTCAGAATGGGCGCCACAATTTCGGGCGAACCCCTACCTCTCGTGGGGTTTTTAGAATGGAAATTCGATTATTTCATAAAAGAACTGAGACCTAAGTCTTGATGAATAGTGTGGAAGTCGCCACCCGGCTCAGCTCAACCGGGAAATTTTAGTGTAGCTGAACCGGACGAACGGCCGCCACACTATCCAGAGACCTAGGTCCGGACAAGTCCCCTATTTCGTGTCTAATCAAAATAAAAACTGGCCAATGTTCAAGTATGGTATTTTAAAATTCTAGAATCAATTTTATTGCATTAAATTAAGCATACAACCAGCATACACATATAATAAAAACAGAAGTAGTAAATAACTAAATGGCTTACAACCCAATCGAACAAAAATAAAAACTCTCAACCTCACTTTACAACTGTAAGCGCCTGAATTTTACTTCCTATAAAGAAACAAAAAGAGTATAGTCGTACGACTTTAACTACAGTCGTACGACTATAATTAAACTACAGTCGTACGACTTTAACTACAATCGTACGACTGTAATTAAACTACAGTCGTACGACTATAGATCATGGCAGGTGAGCCAACCCATATCCTAAAACCTGAAAAAAATAGAAAGAGAGGGGGAGGCGCAGACAGAAAACGAAGGTAGATCATGGCAGGTGAGCCAACCCACATCGTAAAACCTGAAAAAAACAGAAAGAGAGGGGGAGGCGCAGACAGAAAATGAAGGGGAGAAAAGAAGAAAAAGAAAAAAAAAGAGAGAAGAAAGAGAGGAGAAGAGAAAATCAAATCAAAAGAAAGAACTCAGAATCCCTCAGCATTTGGAATCTCTGGACCCAAATCCCTAACTCTAACTCAAGGAGAAAAGTGCGGATTTTAGTGGATTGGAGTGACGCCAGGGGTCAAATCGACTTGGATAAGCTTCTAAAAGGTAGGCACTCCATTTTTCTTTCACTTTTTCCTGCTTTCTGGGTGCTGGATGTGATTTTTGTGCATTTTTACCTTATTTCTGTGCTTCTGCTTCTGGAAATCAAGAACAGTCGCACGACTGTTCTTGGATTCTTGATTTCCAGGCGTTTTCTTTCCAGTTTTGTTTCAAATAAAGTTTTGGAGAGATTTTGACTTTGGAACGATGTAATTTACAGTCGCACGACTGTAGTTACAGTCGTACGACTGTAACGTGACTTCCAGAATCAAAATTTCTGTTTTTATCCCCAAAAATTTTTCAAAAATCCCTAAAAATTCAGAAAATCATCAAAATGAATTTTGTTGTGTGCATCCACGACCATAAATTGCATTTAGAACAATGCCACGACGGAGACCCAGTTCTCCAGAAAACCGACCCACCTCGCATGTAAAAAATGCATGTAAACCGGAAAAATTGTTTTCAACAAGGTTTTTCTCACAAAACCAAAATACAGGGACGTTTCAAAATGTTTTCCAGGTCTGACCGGGCCGGCTAGCCGAGCCAACCCGGTTATCCCCTAAATGCATGCCCCCAATTCTTGATTTCCCATTCTGTCATGTTTGAGTCCTATTCATGGCGTGCTATATATTGTGCTAACCCTCTGTTTTGCAGCTTTTTATTTTTATTCTTGATGTATTTAATAGAATTAATCGTGTATCCTAGGTGATTGTATTTTTCTAGATTCTCGTGTATCCTAGGCGCTTGTAAAAGTGAGGCTGAGGGTTTTTATTTTTTATTCGATCGGGTTGTAATAATTTAATTATTTACTATTTTACCTTAACTTGTATGCGTGCTGTATCTCTATTTATTTCAATAAAATTGACTTGTAGAATTTGAAATACCATTCAAGAACATTGACCAATATTTATTTTAATTAGACACGAAATAAAGGACTTATCCGGACCCAAATCTTTGGATAGTGTAGCGGCCGTTCGTCCGGTTCAGCTGCATTATAAATTTCCCGGTTGAGCTGAGCCGGGTGGCGACTCTAATATTCATCGAGACTTATGTCTCGGTTCTTTTAGGAATTAATTCCATTTATTTTCCAAAACTGATTTTCTATTTATAAAAAACCCCACGTGAGGGAGGGGCCCGCCCGAGATCGTGTCACCCCTTCCGAAAGGGAGCCCCGCGTTCTGTCGAAAACGTCATCCGCTCACAGTGGCGACTCTGCTGGGGAGTTCTTAAAAAAGCTTTCTTAAAAACTTAAAAGAATTTGACAAGCCTTGAAAAGTGTCTAATTAAAATAAGGTGGATGATTCTTGATTGGTATTTCATTTTGCATCTTTAGCTAGACATGCTTGCATTAGATTTAGCATGCATTTATAGCCCGGTGGACTGTTGAAGTGTCGCCTTTGTTCCTCATGGTTTTAGGGGCACGGATACGAAACACCACCCATAGCCTCGTACGAACCCCTTCGTTCGGACCCTTAAGTGGGGAGAAGTGAGGAGTATATTTTGCTATGGGAACCTTGTTTATTAACCCGACTTGGACCGAACTCATATAGGCAGCCCTAGTTGGATTCCCTTAGGATACCAAAATATTTGTGTGAATAAAAATAAAATCATGCCTTCATCATCCCCGGTTGGTGATCGAAGAGAACCCCGCCTAGCACTCGGCTAGAATTTTTGAGACTGACCACGCTTGGAGAAATAAGGTTGGAAGAATTCGCTTCGTGTGCTATGTGTTACACGCTTCTTGACATTTCACGACATACCATAATCATCATCTTCCATACACAATTAACATTTTCCATTACATAAAACATTTTTGTGTGATACTAACCCACATTTTTATGCAGCCACGTGCATTTTATTTTCGTATGAAATGATTAATTCATCCGTTTGCCATTCATACTAACCCTTTCTTTGCCAGCCATAATATTATATTTGTGTGATTAGCATTTTCTCACATCGCATACATAACATCATTATGTGTGTCATGCATCCTAACCACGTTTTTGCATAGCCATTCACATTTCGTGTGTCATAAGTGGTGTTACATGTGAAGTCGCATACTTAGGGGTACGCCTAAAGGGCCTGTAATAGGGTGCCAAGTATGGGTACTTTCGGGTATGTCTCTGAACATGGTAATACTATGGATATGCAGAAGGGATTTGTCACTCAGTAACCAACTGAGAAGATATCATCGGCCACTTGATGAATGTGACTGATGAGAGTGTGGCCACACCCAAACAAGTTGGAACTTGTTTGTGAGGATCAGTACATTCGAGATCAAGTAAATGTCCGGACACAAAAGAGGGTGATCAATCCATGCCTCTGTGTTGGACACCGATATCAATGACATGGGATGTATAAGTTTAAACTACAGGGTTATGATATCAGTTAGACTGCCATCTCCATCTTAATTGGGGGCTGCAGTGGCTTGCTAGAGCCCAACTGCAGTCTGCGAGCCAAAGACCCGCTGCCAACATAAAGATGGGCCCACGGGATCGTACACATTGAGCGACTGGACACCGATTTAAAGAATCACAGGTACACTTGGAGTGTACACTCTAGGGAGAGAGAACTATATATATTAATTATATTATGAGGTATGAGGATCAATTGGATTGATCATTATAATAAAATTAATATTTGGCTTCACATAATTAATTGGATTAATTATGAGATTATTTCCTGGGTGGAAATATTCATATGTATAGGTTTACATATGAATTTGTTTTGTGAAGACTTAATTTTAATTTGATGGATTAAATTAATTAGTCAAACCAATTTTAATTTATATGTAAATAATATATTACTTGGAGTAATATATTAAATACATGGGTTAATTAAAATTGGGCTTGATATTGATTTAGACCAGACTGATTAAAATAAGTTTGGGCCTGAATTAAAAGGAGGAAGCCCACACAGACAAAGAAGCCAGACTGGGCCCAAATTCCAGCAAGGGAATTTGGAAGCCCTAGGGTTAAAAACCCTAAGGGTGAATTCGGCCAAAGGAAGAAGAGCTCCTAGCCCCCACTTGGCCGAATACTCCTCCCCTCCCTCACTCTCTAATTTTGTGATTTTTTGACGCTAGCACGTGCGGTGTTCGTTAGGCGCTCGTGTACGGGAACGAGGAGGAATTCTATTTTGAATTCTGCAGTCATCATCCATCTCGGAAAGAGATTTTTCTGGTAAGAAATTTAATCCCTTTTCTATTTGATTTTAAGTTTTTCAATTTCCACTTCAATTGCTCCTGGGACTGGATTTGAGGAAATCACCGCGTTTTTCCGCTTTTATCGGGTGATTTCTGGTGAAAAATCCCAACAATAAGTATTCACGACATATCACCTAAATTAAATTAAATTAAGGGCATTCCAAGGACACCCACCACGATCATATCATTCCATCATATATCGGGTATCCAAAATACCCGTGTTCTGCCAATGCACCCGATTGCATTCGGCCATTCCACCAAATCATTTCAATCAATAGAGACCACAATGGTCCTAGGTATATTTCCATGTGATAATCCACACGATGCATTTCATGACATCATATCCATTCACCATCAACATCATATAATATTGTGATCCACATCGGACCATTTCATGACATTACTATATCATTCAAGGCGCTCCCCGAGTGCCGGATTAGTATGCATGTAGGGGCATTTCATAACATCCTAAATCATACAAGGTGTTCCCCGAACACCGAGCTTTTGTCCGTGTCCCTGTCACATGCGACTCTCTCATTACATTATTTCATTTCATATGCTTAAAAGTATTAGAACTCTGTCCATGGGCCGGTCCCATGCGACTATTTCATGTCATCTCATAGACCTACAAAGCGTCGAACTCCATCCGTGTGTCGGTACACATGCGACCATTTCAAGAAATTCATTAGGTGTCCCAAAAGCACCGAACTCTCATCCGTGTGGCGGTCCACACATGACATTTTTGCATAGCATTGGGCGCACTTGGAATGTCCAAAGTCAAAAGAATAAAAACAAGGGAATCATCCTCATTATCTCACGATGTACACCTCATTCATCCGTCAAACGTTCAAGCATTCCATAAGCACCAAGGACTTTACAACATTCACTGAGTCATTTAAGTGTTCCAAAAAAGCTATAAATTCCATCAAGCCCCTTAGGTCTTCCACAATCATTGGAAACCTTATGCTTATGTCCCGCGCACATAAATACCAAATATCTCCCCGTGCAAGACCAGCTCTGCATGTACCGCATCAAACTCTACACTTCCACCCCGTGTAAGACAAGCTCTACACGTACCACTCCAAATCTTCCTGTGCAAAACAAGCTTTGCACGTACCGCATCGAGCTCTACCCATCCTCCCCGTGTAAGACAAGCTCTACACGTATCGTTCCAAATATCTTCCCGTGCAAGACAAGCTCTGCACACTTCCTCCCCGTATAAGACAAGCTCTACATGTACCGCATCAAATATCTTCCCGTGCAAGACAAGTTTTGCACGTACCGCATCAAACTCTACCCTTCCTCCCCATGTAAGACAAGCTCTACACGTACCGTTCCAAATATCTTCTCATGCAAGACAAGCTCTGCACACTTTCTCCCTGTGTAAGACAAGCTCTACACGTATCGCTCCAAATCTTCCCATGCAAGACAAGCTCTGCACGTACCGCATCAAACTCTACCCTTCCTCCCCGTGTAAGACAAGCTCTACACGTACCGTTCAAAATATCTTCTCGTGCAAGACAAGCTCTGCACACTTCCTCCCCATGTAAGACAAGCTCTACACGTATCACTCCAAATCTTCTCGTGTAAGACAAGCTCTGCACGTACCGCATCAAACACTACACTTCCTCCTCATGTAAGATCCGCTCTACACGTGCCGCTTCAAATATTAACTCTTCTCCCTTGTAAGATACGCTTTACACGTAAGCACTTCGGAAGTATCACCTTGCTTCGATCCATGGACACCCTGTGTGTCATTTTATCCATGTGGTGTATATTTATACGCCACGCTCTACTTCAGTACGTAGCTTCATCAACAACATCCATTGCACTTTGCATGTTTCCATTCCTGGCTTTGTGTGCATTTGAATAGCTTAGAATTGCATAACATGACATGGCATCACATAACATCATTATTCATACATGCATGCATCACATCACGCATTCATACCCACATCATATCTTGACTTGGTATCCTCTGTGCGCATGCCCCAGTCGATGCTAACAAGTGCTCTTATCAGGGGAGAAAAGGGAAGTAGTCTAGAGAATGGCTGGCCCAATGAACTTCAACAGCATAACAGATGTCGTAGATGATTATGTTGCTTCATCACGATTCCGAAAGGCGGTCATGCATGAGACGACGACAATGTTGAAGGAGATGCTAGGAGATGATTGTGACAAGGTAGAAAAGCTGACGGCTAGGTGTTCTGAATTGGAGGCACGTGTGACAGAGCTCGAAGGACTAATAAGAGGGCTGACTGGTGAAGCAGAATCGAAGGCCCCCCTCAAAGCGAATACTGACATTGTTCCACAACAAACTAGGAGTTCACTCCCTAAGGGTGATGGAAAGGGCATATCCCTATGGGCTATTTTGTTGAGCCGATTATTTGCCAAATGTAGGAACAACGGTCTCTTGAGTTCTCTGAAGCCGTTCGAGAACCCGGCTGAGACAGAAAAAGGCAAGTTATGTTCCTATCATGTGACAGTGGGGTACCACACAAACGACTGCAAGCAACTGCTAAAGGCCATTCGACAACTGATCACTGATGGGAAAATGGTTGAGCCACCCTTGAAGCCCAATGTCAAGGGCAATCCTTTGCCCAGTTTTGACTAGCTTTCGAAGTTGATGATGCAGCAGCAAAAGAAGACCCTCCGTATGTGGAGGATGTTAATTATTTTGATGTATCTATTTTGTTCTTTATCTTATTTTGTGAACAATGCAGCCCATAAGGCGTTTAATGTTATGTAATTTGATTTCAATTATTTGTGTGATATTTTCATGGACGGAACATTGTGCATGCATGCAAACATTCATTTAATGTCTTTAGAATACATGACATATCATCACATGAAATGAATCTAAGGATAGATGAGCATCCAAAATGGTATTCGTCCTGAAAGACCTCACGACTGATAAGAGAAAGAAAAATTGCAAAATGCCTAAAAGTATGGAAGACCTTCGCCTAGTCCTATGATGACACATCTAGAGATCGACAAAGGATCACAGAATGCAGGATTGCCAAGAATCCGAAAGACAAGTTCAACCAAGCGGAGGTTCCGTAGTAAGAAAAAAAAAGGTGCTAAGTTCTGAAATAAGAATGCATCTGTATCATATGATGTTTTGCACCATATCATCCCCGATAATAGAATGCAAGTTCTGGGGCAACGGTGCAATCATTCCAGAATAAAGGAAAGAGGCATCATGCATCGCCTCCGTACCACCCATAATCCAGCAGGATAGTACAAGCAGCTAACAAGCACATCAAAAAGGTGTTGCCAAATATGGCATCTATCTGCAAGGGCTAAGTTAGCATGCTACTATTTGTCTCGCAAACACACTGAAGTGATGTAAGAATAACATTAAGGAAACGATGCAGCCATCAACCTGTAGAATCGAAGCCATCCTACTGAGAAAGACAGAGACCAAGTCGTCAACCCCTTCAATCGGGACAAGCTCAGGTTTAAAAAAAAAAGAGTCCGATGGATTAAAAATCATGAAAGCAATCTATGCAAAAGTTAAGATAGTGAGGCAAGCACCACCGGCAAGAAAATCCACAAGGACCAGTTGGTGGCAGTCGTGGGCTCGGTCGAGACGGATACCATACTCATCTTATCCTTAATTTCATTTCATATATAATGTGCATTATGCTAAAGCATTATCAACGAATGAATGAATGAATGCCTTGCCCTGTTCATTTAAATATCCCAAGTTTTGCCTGAAATTGAATTCACATCATGCGTCATATATGGCTATACGCCTGTGAACTTCAGCAACAGTGATGGAACAACCAAGTCCTACAAGACTTTCCGCAATCGTCTCATCATCAGAGGGGCAGCTGAGCAAGTGGGCATGGCGATACTTCAATTAATTCCCAATTATCCTCGACCTGTACAGAATTAGAAGTCTTCATCTTAAACAAAAAAAAGAGGAGCTCGCTGAGGTGAAAACCAAAAAGGCACCTCAGGCAAAAATTAGAGCAGCTCGCTAAGCTGAAAACCCACATGGGGCAGTTTAAGCAAAAGTTAGAGCACTTAAAAAAAAAGAGCTCGTTGAGGTGAAAACCGAAAAGGCACCTCAGGCAAAAATTAGAGCAGCCCGCTAAGCTGAAAACCCACATTGCGCAGTTTAGGCAAAAGTTAGGGCATGTGAAAAGCTCGCTAAGGTGAAAACCAAAAAGGCGCCTTAGGCAAAAGTTAGAGCAGCTCACTGAGTTGAAAACCCACTTTGGGCGGCTCAGGCAAAATTTAGAGCACTTCCAAATCCATGAAGCTTAGTGGCAAAGAAGGCAAAACCTCTCCGTCATTCCCCCAGCAGGAACATTTCATCAATCTCCAACAAGATCCTCTGTATCATTTCTCAACGACATCGTTGCCAATAACAGCATCACTTTATCACTTTATCTCCAATAGTCATCGTACTTCCTTGTTGGCCGTCATATATCCCTGGCAAGAACGCAAGGGTTACATTGCACCCAAAATTTTGCTTCCCCAGCTATGGACGATCAATCGCACAACATATCTTCCCCAACAAGAACTTGGAATGTCAAGATTGAGCAAATGGTGTGAAATACATTTTCAAAAGTTCATTTGCATATGCATGCATTGAAACATATACATGCATTCAAAACATACATGCATGCATGTACATACATATCACAACCAACCCAAGCGCAGGTATCCATCATTGTCACCGGACTATTCCGAACCAGGATCGCTCTCAAAGCAGAGATGGCACAATGCCGGGGCATCCATTGGACCCTAAGCGACAGCGCAAATCCAAATCTCAACACATCAAGTCTCCAAGGGGCAGAGCAATCAAGCCGTATTTATCCTTGATCGAAGGGGCAAAAATTTTTGTTTCCAAAATTATCGATCAAGGGATAAATACTCCTTTACGTTCAAGCATGGTTTCAGATCCTTGAACCTCCTATTATTTCAAGTCCATCCAATTCCAGTAAGATTTCAAATCGTCAAAAATCCACCTTCCTTTGCCTCGGGTAACATAGACCCGGTATCAGCCTATCCATCAATCCATCTTCCTTCGCCTCAGGTAACCTATACCCGGTATCGGCTTATCTACCATCCATCTTCCTTCGCCTCGGGTAACCTAGACCCGGTATCGGCTTATCCACCTTCCATCTTCCTTTGCCTCGGGTAACATAAACCTGGTATCGGCCAACCCACCATCCATCTTCCTTTGCCTCGGGTAACATAGACCCGGTATCGGGAAATCCATCAATCCATCTTCCTTTGCCTCGGATAACATAGACCTAGTATCGGCTTATCTGCCTTTCACCTTCCTTTGCCTCGGGTAACATAGACCCGGTATCGGCTTATCCGCCTTCCACCTTCCTTTGCCCCGGGTAACATAGACCCGGTATTGGTTTATCCGCCTTTCACCTTCCTTCGCCTCGGGTAACATAGACCCGGTATCGGCCAATCTATCAATCCATCTTCCTTCGCCTCGGGTAACCTAAACCCGGGATCGACTTATCCGTAATCCATCTTCCTTTGCCTCGGGTAACATAGACCAGATATCGGCCAATCCGCAATCCATCTTCCTTTGCCTCGGGTAACATAGACCCGGTATCGGCTTATCCGCCTTTCACCTTCATTTGCCTCGGGTAACATAGACCCGGTATCGGCTTATCCGCCTTTTACCTTCCTTTGCCTCGGGTAACATAGACCCGCTATCCGCTAATCCGCAATCCATCTTCCTTCGCCTCGGGTAACATAGACCCGATATCGGCCAATCCGCAATCCATCTTCCTTTGCCTCGGGTAACATAGACCCGATATTGGCTTAACCGCATTCCATCTTTTCTTGCCTCGGGTAACCTAGACCTGATATCAGCTTATTTATTCCTCAGCTTTTCCTCGGGTAACCTAGACCCCGATATCGGCTTAATTCTTCCTCAGCTTTGCCTTGGGTAACCTAGACCTGATATCGGCTTATTTCTTTCTCAGCTTTGCCTCAGGTAACCTAGACCCGATATCGGCTTATTTATTCCTCAGCTTTGCCTCGGGTAACCTAGACCCGATATCGGCTTATTTCTTCTTGAGCTTTACCTCGGGTCACCTAGACCCGATATCAGCTTATTTCTTCCTCAGCTTTGCCTCGGGTAAACTAGACCCGATATCGGCTTATTTCTTCCTCAGCTTTGCCTCGGGTAACCTAGACCCGATATCGGCTTATCTCAACGGCGGGTTCTTTCCTGTGTCTGCGGCGCTTTGAGTCGCGTTTCTCAAATTCACATCAACTATCCCAGACTAAGATCGGGTGGTGAATTTGATCCCGCGAAGGGTAGCTGTAAGTGCCGGAATTTTACTTCCTAAAAAAAAAGAGTATAGTTGTACGACTTTAACTACAGTGGTACGACTGTAATTAAACTACAGTCGTAAGACTGTAGATCATGGCAGGTGAGCCAACCCACATCTTAAAAGCTGAAAAAAACAAAAAGAGAGGGGGAGGCGCAGATAGAAAACGAAGGGGAGAAAAGAAGAAAAAGAAAAAAAAAAGAGAAGAAAGAGAGGAGACGAGAAAATCAAATCAAAAGAAAGAACTCATCATCAGAATCCCTCAGCATTTGGAATCTCTGGACCCAAATCCCTAACTCTAACTCAAGGAGAAAAGTGCAGATTTTAGTGGATTAGAGCGACACCAAGGGTCAAATCGACTTGGATAAGCTTCTAAAAGGTAGGCACTTCGTTTTCCTTTCACTTTTTCCTGCTTTCTAGGTGCTGGATGTGATTTTTGTGCATTTTTACCTTATTTCTGCGCTTCTGCTTCTGGAAATCAAGAACAGTCGCATGACTGTTCTTGGATTTGATGAACAGTCGTACGACTGTATATACAGTCGTACAAGTGTTCTTGATTTCCAGGCGTTTTCTTTCCAGTTTTGTTTCAAATAAAGTTTTGGTGAGATTTTGATTTTGGAACGATTACAGTCGCATGACTGTAATTTACAGTCGTACGATTGTAACGTGACTTCCAGAATCAAAATTTCTATTTTTATCCACAAAAATTTTCCAAAAATCCCTAAAAATTCAGAAAATCTAAAAAATCATCAAAATGAATTTTGTTGTGTGCATCCACGACCATAGATTCAATTTTCAGTAAAATTGCATTTAGAACAATGCTACGACGGAGACCCAGTTCTCCCAAAAACCGACCCATCTCACATGTAAAAAATGCATGTAAACCAAAAAAATTGTTTTCAAAATGTTTTTCCCACAAAACCAAAATACAGGGACGTTTCAAAATGTTTTCCAGGTCTGACCGGGCCGGCTAGCCGAGCCAACCCAGTTATTCCCTAAATGCATGCCCCCAATTCTTGATTTCCCATTCTGTCATGTTTGAGTCCTATTTATGGCGTGCTATATATTGTGCTAACCCTCTGTTTTGCAGCTTTTTATTTTTATTCTTGATGTATTTAATAGAATTAATCGTGTATCCTAGGCGATTGTATTTTTCTAGATTCTCGTGTATCCTAGGCGCTTGTAAAAGTGAGGCTGAGGGTTTTTATTTTTTATTCGATCGGGTTGTAATAATTTAATTATTTACTATTTTACCTTAACCTGTATGCGCGCTGTATGTCTATTTATTTCAATAAAATTAACTTTTAGAATTTGAAATACCATTCAAGAACATTGACCAATATTTATTTTAATTAGACACGAAATAAGGGACTTGTCCGGACCCAAATCTCTGGATAGTGTAGCTGCCGTTGGTTCGGTTCAGCTGCATTATAAATTTCCCGGTTGAGCTGAGCCGGGTGGCGACTCTACAATATTCATCGAGACTTAGGTCTCGGTTCTTTTAGGAATTAATTCCATTTATTTTCCAAAACCGATTTTCCATTTATAAAAAACCCCACGCGAGGGAGGGGCCCGCCCGAAATCGTGTCGCCCCTTCGGAAAGGGAGTCCCGCGTTCCGTCGAAAACGTTGTCCGCTCACAACAACCGCCTAGGATACATGATAATCTAAAAATTTACAATCGCCTAAAATACACGTATTAATCTATTAAATACATCAAAAATAAAAATAAAAGAAATTAAAAGCTGCAAAAAAAAAGGTTAACACAATATAAGGCACACCACAAATAGGACTCAAGTAGGACAGAATGGGATTTTAAGGGATCGGAAACATGCATTTAGAGGGATAACCGGGTCGGCTAGGCTAGCCACCCGATTAGACCTAGAAAATAATTTTGAAACATTCCTCTATTTTGGTTTTGTGAGAAAATCATTTTGAAAACAATTTATTTTATGGTTTAATTTAATTTATCATGCGATGTGGGTTGGTTTTCGGGAGAATCGGGTCTCTGTCATTGTATTGTTCTAAATGCAAATACACTAAAAATTAAATCTAAGGTCGTGAATGCACACAACAAAATTCATTTTGATGATTTTCTGATTTTCTGAAGTTTTAGGGATTTTTATGAATTTTTCTGGGTTAAAATGGAAATTCTGCATCTAGACGAGCATTAGAGTCGTGCGACTGTTCTTCAATTCAAAAACAATCGTACGGCTGTTCTTGATTTCCAGAAACAGAACATTCGAAAATTGAGATTAAATGCATAAAAACACACCAAATCACCCAGAAAGCACAAGAAAATGAGGGATTGAAGTGTGTTTACCTCTTTGGCGCTGATCCACCGTAGGAATGACCCCCTGGTAAGACACCAATCCACTTCAAATTGCCCCTTTTCCTTTTAGTTGAGGTTGAGAAGTTAGGTCCAAAAATCTCGAAAATGTCACGGCTTAGAGTGAAATTAGAGTCTGAAATTGATTAAGTTTAAGTGTTAAGTTGTTAACCTATGATTTCTATCCGGTTTTTAATTCGAACACTAAAGAATTAAAGGAAAAGAAGAGGAAGAAAAGCTTGAGTTTTTGGTTGAGTTTTCTTCCCTTCCGTTTTCTTTCTTTTCTCTCTCTAAATTTCTCAAATCTCAGACCTTAACCCCCCTCTCTTTTTGCCTTTCTTCCTTTATTATCTCTTATTTTTCTTTCTTTTGGCTGTAAAGGGGGCGAGCATTAATTGCTCTCCCCTTCAGCCCCCAATTTCTGTCTCCTAGGTGTAGGCTGTTGTACCTGGGCCGATATTACAGTCGTACGACTGTAATACAATACCACGACTATAATTACAGTCGTGGTACGATGACTCTCTCTTTTTTTTTGGGACGGAAAATTCTAGCGTTTGCAGGCATGCTGTACGAGAAGATGGAGGGAAACATAAGTTTGAGGCTGTTTCCAAGCTTTCGGAGAAAGTAGATCAAATTTTAAAACAATTGGTCAAACCTAATGTTTCTTCCATCCAGATTCATTGTGATTTTTATGGTGGTGATCACAAAAATGTTGATTATTTGGAAAGAGTCAGTGAACAGTGTGATTTTGTAGGGAACAAATAGAGAAACAATAATCCCTACTCGAACATATATAACCCAGGCTGGAGAAACCACCCCAAATTTTCATGGACCTCACAACAACATGCAAAGCAAGCTCAACCACCCTTCGAACCACAACAAAATTTCCAACCTCCACCCCCACAATAGAACAACTTCCATCAGGCTGTTCCTTCCAAAAAGCCTGAAATGGAGGAAGTAATAATGCAGTTCATGCAACAAACACAGGCCTTTATCAAAAACTTAGAGAATCAATTTCAACAATTGACAGCTATGGTCACTCCAAAGAATAAAGGCACACTTCTAAGCAATATCGAGCCTCATCAAAAAAAGGAGTGCAAACCCATCATGCTCAGGAGTGGTAAGGAAATTTCTAACCCTATTGAAGCTGATGTCGGTGTTGCATGTGTAGGAAATAAGAGACATGTTACAAAAGAGCCAAAATAACATATTCTAACAAAAGAACAATATACTCTGGTAGAGGTACAACCTGAAGCGCCAAAAATAGACCATTGTGCAAAGGAACAAATTGTTCCAGCCTATCAACCAAAAGTTCCATAGCCACAGAGGATGAAACAACATGACATGGACAAACACTCAAGCGAATTCCTTGAAGTCTTCAAGAAACTTCACATCAACATACCTTTCACCGAGGTTATTACTCAAATGCCTATGTATGTGAAGTTTTTAAAGGATTTGCTTACCAATAAGAGAAAGGTTGAAAATGTCTCCATGGTGCAACTCAATCGAGACTGTTCCTCACTTTTACAATGCAAATATCCATTTCCTCAAAAGTTAAAGGATCCAGGGGGTTTCTTAATCCCATATTTTATTTATCCTTTAAATATTGATATTGCATTATGCGACCTTAGCGCTAGTATAAACTTAATGCCATACTTCGTTTTCAAGCAACTGGGGTTAGTGGAACCACAACCTAGTAGGGTATCATTACAATTGGCTTATAGATCAGTTAGGTTTTCTAGGGGTATTATTAAGGATATGCTTGTGAAAGTAGGAAAATTCATCTTATCAATAGATTTCATTGCAATGGACATGGACAAAGATTTACATGTCCCTATTATCTTAGGGAGACCATTTTTGGCTACTGGTAGAGCCCTTATTGATATTCATAATGGCAAATTAAGTTTGAAAATAAATGATGAGGAAGTAGTGTTTAGCATGAATGAAGCCATGAAACATCCTTCATCTAGTGATGACTCATACTATTTTATTGACTGAGCATTTTATGCACGTAATCTGTCTTTGTTTATAGGCTTTAATTGCTATATTTTTAGTTAACTTTGGCAGATTTACTTCATTTTGTGTAATTACTTGTGCTAGAAACTTTAAAGTTGAAAGTGAGCTTAAAAAGCTGATTTTGGGAGCTTGGAGTGCAATGAAGTTGGAGCTTGAAGTCCTAACCCATAGGCATGGCTTATGGAGTGATGTTAATGCTGAAAATGAGCCTAGGAAGCTGTTTTGCATAAGCCAAGATCCTAGCTTAAGGGGAGCTGCGAATTTGAAGAACTATGATGGGATTAGAAGACTTCCTATTTTAATTTTAGTTTATTTGATTCAACCTTTTTGTGATAGGCTTTTGGGAATTTTTATTTTTATTATAACTCTAATTAGATTTTCCTACAAAAATCTTAATTAGAGTTATTTCCTTTTTAGAACTCTTTCCTTAGTTGATTAGGTTTAAAAGAGTTAGGTCAATTGTTTTATTTCTTCTTGAACATTTTTTTGGTGGGGAACGTGATTTTACAGTAGCTTTCTTTTCTCTTTTCTCAACATGTTCTTCCCAACCATGAAGAACTAAAACCCTAATTTCTAGCTAGAAAGAAATTCGGTCTTGTAAAGTCAACTGTGAGATCAACTGTTCTTAATTTCTTCTTTAATTCAAGTAATCGATTTTATTCTGTTCTTATTAATTTTGCATGATTTAATTGAATCCTTGATTTAATTATTTACTTATGATTGATATGCTAGTTAGGTGATTAAATACGTAATCGTTTAATTCATTTAACCTAGGTAGCGAATAGCACGGTTAATTATGGTCAAGTTTTTAATTTTTGTTATGGATGAAATTGATATACTTTAAATCATCCCGCTTGTGTGATTATTGAGTAGAATTAGTGTCTCTTTCATATGTTAATGCTTTTAATTGAATTAAATTCTGAAGCTTGTTTGGAACTATTTGATAAATAGAGATAATTAATGAGCTTCTCTTAGTCATCTATTCTGTAAGAATAGACTTGGTGATTCATGCTTTATGATAACCATAGCTAATTTATTTGAATGCATTGAAGTTATCTTTTATGTTTGATCGATCATCGGTTGGTTTGACTCAAAACTTGAATCCGCCTTCTAGCTGGAATTCACCTCATATAGATTTTTATCAAATTATTTCATTTCTGTTACTTTTAGATTTTTATTTACAACTGCTAAACACCCCATTTTTCACTTTTCTTGTTCAAACTTTAGAAGAGATAATCCGGTCAATCTCTGTGGATTCGACCCTGCTCCCTCTTTACTACAAAAAATTTAGTTTCTGATAGTAGGAATTTATTTTTCATGTGCTCGACACGCATCAAATTTTGGTGCCGTTGCCGGGGATTGGTGCCTTTATTGGTTTATTTCTTCTAATTTGTGCTTTCTAGTGTATGCCTCGTTCTTCTCGTACAGGTGAACTCGAATTTGATCCCGAAATATGTTGGAAATGCCCTAGTCCCGAGGCATTGGTCCTTGTATTTGTACTATACATTTATTGGATTTATGTGTTGTACTCATTTGTGTTATTAATAAAGGCATCAATTCATTTATTATATCTATCTTGTGCAATATATTAAATGAAGTATCCAATGGACATATCTATATCCATGACGACAAGTGTCATGCACTTAGCAGTAAGACCATGGATAGGGTAAACGATATGACCATAAATAGATCCGTAGTCTGTTCCAGTCATAGGAATGAATGGAACAACAGACTATCATTAACCTGGTTGTATGGCGGTGTCTTACCGGTCTTTGGACATGGAATGTCAACCAAGTTAATGGGTACATGCCTGGGAGCATGGTACTGGATAGATCCACTAAACGAGTAATCCACATGGTATGGTATCACAATGGATTCTCGTGTAGTACTTGTATGGATCCTTTGACCTGACCATATGATGGTGTTACATGTGAAGTCGCATACTTAGGGGTACGCCTAAAGGGCCTGTAATAGGGTGCCAAGTATGGGTGCTTTCGGGTATGTCACCGAACATGGTAATACTATGGATATGCAGAAGGGATTTGTCACTCAGTAACCAACTGAGAAGATATCACCGGCCACTTGATGAATGTGACTGATAAGAGTGTGGCCACACCCAAACGAGTTGGAACTTGTTTGTGAGCATCAGTACATTCGGGATCGAGTTAATGTCCGGACACAAAAGAGGGTGATCAATCCATGCCTCTGTGTTGGACACCGATATCAATGACATGGGATGTACAAGTTTAAACTACAGGGTCATGATATCAGTTAGACTGCCATCTCCATCTTAATTGGGGGCTGCAGTGGCTTGCTAGAGCCCAACTGCAGTCTGCGGGCCAAAGGCCCGCTGCCAACATAAAGATGGGCCCACGGGATCGTACACATAGAACGATAGAATGCAGACTTAAGGAATCACATGTATACTTGGAGTATACACAATGGAGGGAGAACTGTGTATATTTTAATTATATTATAAAGATCAATTGGATTGGTCATAATAATAAAATTAATATATTCAATTGGCTCTTCATAATTAATTGGATTAATTATGAAATTATTTCCTAGGTGGAAATATCCATATGTATGGGTTTACATATGATTTTATTTTGTGTAGGTTTAATTTTAATTTGATGGATTAAATTAATTGTCAAACTAATTTTAATTTAGATGTAAATAATATATTACTTGGAGTAATATATTAAATACATGGGTATATTAAAATTGGGCTTGAAATTAATATAAACCAGAATAATTAAAATTAGACTGGGCCTAAGTTAAAACATGGAAGCCCGCACAGAATAGATAGGAGCCAAGATGGGCCTGAATTCCCTTAAGGAATTCGGGGTTAGAAATTTCGGCTAAGCTAAGCTCAGAGCCTCCTAGCCAAAATTTTCCTAGTTCTCTCCTCTCTATTGTTTTGTTTTTCCGACGCTAGCACGGGTTGCATTCGTTAAGCGTTCGTGTACGTGAGAGTGGAGGAATTCTACCTTGAATTCTGCAGTCATCATCCATCTCAGAAAGAGATTTTTCTGGTAAGAAATTTAATCCCTTTCTATTTAATTTTAAGTTTTTCAATTTCCACCTCAATTGCTCCTGGGACTGGATTTGAGGAAATCACCGCGTTCTTCCGCTTTTATCGGGTGATTTCCGGTGACAAATCCCAACAGTGGTATCAGAGCGGGCTTTTGATCCGTGGAAATTGATTAATTTGGTTGAATCCCTATTTTGAAATTGGATGTTTTTTTTTTATCGGGATTCTTTGTATGGGTTTTATGATTTTTCCCATATGTTTTAATACAATGAAAATTAATATTGCATATTGGTTTATGTTGTTTTAATTTTGTTGTATTATTGGAATTCTTGGTGAATTGCTATGGATGATGGATGGATATTTTTTTTATTTTAATTCTGTTTTAAATAAAAAAAAAAAAATTTGCCTCCCGAGGTGCGGGGCTGCCGCCGGCGGCCGCCGCATGCGGCGGGAGGCGCGGCAGCGGCCGCTGCTTGTGGCGCAGCAGCCGCTGCTGGGCTACAGCGGGTCGGGCCCCGGTTTTTTTGGATTTTGCAGGTTTTTGGGTCCGGAGCCCAGTTTTGAAATTTTAATTGGTTTTAAAATTCGTGTGTTTAAATTTATGTAATTTAAATGCACATGGTTTCTTGGATGAATTTTATTTCGTTCATGTGATATTAGTTTTGGAAATTAATATGGTTAATGGAAATTGGTTCGGGTAATTTTGGCACAATTACTCGAACGGCTAAATTGGACCCATGGTTTCCCAATTCCAGTGGGAGCAGTTGGACTGTCTGGGCTGGAGGCCTAAAGCCCGTTAAGGGTTAGAACCATGGTGGGCCAAAATTGGCGATTTCCTTATAATGGCTTTGACATAATTTAAATGGGCTTAAATCATGCATTATGACATGCTTTTGAATTATATGTATTGGATGCATATGAATGGTTGAATGAATGTATGATTGGATGCTATTGGGCCTTTTACGAGATGGGTTGTATTTTTCTTTTGGGTAAATACGGCCTGCGTGTCGTTTTTCCTTTTAATGTAATTTTATTTTATTTAAATTAAATATTATAAAATTTGTAAAAGAAGAAGCCCATGGAGTGGTGGTGAGCCCAGATGGAGGTGCAAGCCCAAAATTGGAGGTGCAAGCCCAGAAGGAAAAGATGGAGGCCCGCCTAATATCTGTTTCTAGTATAGGTTTACTAGAATAATATTAGGTTGTAACATAGGCCCATAGTAGTCCATTTTATTTTTATTTAATCATATTTTATATTCATTTGCATGTATGAATGTATGTTCCAATAGTTCATTCACCCGCTTTATGTATGTAAGCCGTTATAATTGAATCTAATAACCAAACGCAATTACTAAGTCGCTTAAAAGTGCTTCCCTCATTCAAAACCGAATCGAAGTGGGAATAGGCCAGTTGTAGACCATGCCCTCGCAGGATGCGCTGGAGTATTGTCACTTTGTATTGGGTTAGAGTATGGGATACTCTAACACTTGGGTGGAGGTTTTGACTTAGCGTGGGTAGTAGGATTCTCCTGGCCCTAAGCACAGATGGGTAAGTGCCAACAAGCCCATCAAACTGAGAGTCCCTAGGTTGGGATTGGACGGCGTTCCTACCTAAATAATTAAGATGTAGTTGTACCAAACCCTCGTTTGGCTATATCTTAATGAAATATGGATCTCGGCCCATGAGCCCAACAACTCGGTTTAAATTAATAACTTGATTCATTATTAATTTTATATGGGAACAACAAAGCAAAGCCCTTTATTAACACTCTCAATGTTTTTCTGTGTAGAAACACCCAAATGGCAAACACAAATACCTTATCACTGCGATCCATTCTTGAAAAGGACAAGCTTTCCGGTCCTAACTTTTTAGACTGGTCTAGGAACTTGAGGATAGTTCTAAGACAGGAGTCAAAAGAGTATGTACTGGAAAGGCCTGTGCCGGCTGCGTCTCAAGGACATAATCCACCGGCTGCCCAGCTGGAGGAATACGAGGCGCACGTCAAGGACAACCGGGATGTAACATGCCTTATGTTGGCTTGCATGGTCCCCGAACTGCAAAAGCAGTTTATGGACCACCAAGCCTATGCTATGATAACAACTCTTAATGAGATGTTTCAAGAGCAAGCTCGTCAGGAAAGATACCTGACCAATAAGGCATTCCACTCTTGTAAGATGGGGGCCGGGACATCTGTGAGTGCACACGTGCTCAAGATGAAGGGCTATTTGGATACTTTGGCCCGTCTCGGATCGCCTATCTCTCAAGAGTTGGCGGTGGACACAATCCTCGCGTCCTTGCCGGATTCTTATGATCAGTTCATCCTCAACTATAACATGCAAGGGATGAACCGTACTATCAGTGAGCTGCATGGGATGCTTAAGCTTACTGAGAAGTCGATCAAGAAGACTCCGGCGGTGCTGCTGGTCAACAAGGGGAACCCTCCTCTTGCCAAGGGTAAGGCCAAGGAAAAGGCCAAGGCCAAGGCCAAAAAGGCCAAAGCCAAGAAGGCCAAGGGCCAACCCAAGGCCCAGCAGAAGGCAGGTCCTGAGGACATCTGTTTCGGGTGCAGACAGGCGGGCCATTGGAAGAGATCGTGTCCCAAGCTGATGGGAGAGCAAAGAAGGGGCCAAAGTGCGTCCTCTTCAGGTATTTATGTTATAGATATTAACCTTACTGTTTCAACATCCTGGGTATTGGATACTGGATGTGGTTCTCACATTTGTTGCAATGTGCAGGGACTTAAGAACAGAAGGTTGCTGGGGTCGGGAGAGGTGGACTTGCGGGTCGGGAATGGAGCAAGGGTTGCTGCCATAGAGATCGGCGAATACCACCTGATGATGCCCAGTGGATTGGTTTTAATTTTAGAACATTGTTACTTTGTACCTGCTATGTGCAGGAATATTATCTCTGTATCAATGTTGGATATTTCTGGATTTGATTTTTCTATTATAAATGGTCGAATTTCTATATCCAGAGAGGGGTTATTTTATGGAGATGCTCTATTAAATAATGGCCTGTATATCCTAGACTTAAATGAAACCAATCATATCTATAACATAAACTCGAAAAGGGTTAAGCCTAACGAACTTAATCCAGTCTACCTATGGCATTGTCGTCTTGGCCATATAAACGGGAAGCGCATAGCTAGGCTTCACAAAGCTGGAGTCCTAGGGTCATTTGACTTGGAGTCAATTGATACATGCGAATCATGTTTAAGAGGCAAGATGACAAAGGCGCCTTTTAGCAAAAAGGCTGAAAGGGCCACTGGCTTTTTAGACCTAATACATTCAGATGTATGTGGACCTATGAGCGCAGCGACCAGAGGTGGGCATCTGTACTTCGTCACGTTCACGGATGATTTCAGCAGATATGGCTATGTCTATCTGATGAAACACAAGTCTGAGACCCTTGATAGGTTCAAGGAATTTAGGAACGAGGTACAGAACCAGCTAGGCAGGAATATCAAAGCCCTTCGGTCGGACCGAGGCGGTGAGTATATGAGCCTAGAGTTTGACTCATACTTGAGAGAGCATGGAATAGTTCCACAGCTCACTCCTCCTGGAACACCACAATGGAATGGGGTGTCCGAACGGAGGAATAGGACCTTGTTGGACATGGTCCGCTCAATGATGAGTCAAGCATCTCTCCCAATCAGTTTCTGGGGACACGCCCTCGAGACAGCTGCTCTAATCTTAAACAATACTCCGCCTAAGGCTGTGGAAAAGACCCCATATCAGATATGGACGGGCAAGGAGCCCAATGTGTCTTTTCTAAGGATTTGGGGATGCGAAGCACATGTCAAGAAATTGACTAGTGGCAAGCTGGAGCCCAAAACCGACAAATGCCTGTTTGTGGGCTACCCTAGGGAAACCAAAGGGTATTACTTCTACAACCCCGCCGAGAACAAGGTGTTCGTGGCAAGGAAGGGGGTCTTTCTGGAAAAGGAATTCCTTTCCAAGAAAGATAGTGGGAGCAACGTTGAAAGGTCCACAAGCTCCTGAAGAGGATAACTCGGAGGCCCAGGTGGAGCTTCCACAAGTGGAAGCACCGACCCAGGCCACACAAGAACCTAGAAGGTCTGGTAGGGATCGTCGGGAACCGGAGAGGTATGGTTTCCTCGTCACCTATGATCAAACTCTTCTCATCTGGGATGAAGAAGAACCAAAAACCTACCAGGAGGCTATGGCTAGCCCACAGTCTGTAAATTGGCGTAAAGCCATAGAGGCAGAAATACAATCTATGTACGATAATCAAGTTTGGAACTTGGTTGATCCACCTCCGGGTGCTAAGGTAATTGGTTGCAAGTGGTGCTATAAGCTGAAAGCCGATAATACCTTCAAGGGGCGTCTGGTTGCGAAAGGTTTCAGACAAGTCCATGGAATAGACTATGATGAAACTTTCTCACCAGTAGCGATGCTCAAGTCCATCAGGATACTGCTTGCCATAGCCGCATGGTATGACTATGAGGTATGGCAGATGGATGTCAAAACCGCTTTCCTTAATGGGAAGCTACTCGAGGATGTGTACATGACACAACCTGAGGGTTTTGTCGATCCTAAGTATCCGGGAAGGGTATGCAAACTTCAAAGGTCCATTTATGGACTGAAGCAAGCATCCCGTAGTTGGAATCTAAGATTCAATGAGGCTATAAAGGAATATGGCTTCATACAGAATCTGGATGAGCCTTGTGTGTATAAGAGGACTAGTGGGAGCATTGTCACATTTTTAGTACTTTATGTAGACGACATCCTACTCATTGGAAGCGACATACCTACACTGCAAGGAGTAAAGCAGTGGCTGAGTAAGTGCTTCGCAATGAAGGACTTGGGCGAAGCTGAGATGATCCTAGGGATCAGGATCTATAGGGATAGATCAAATCGGCTTC
Source organism: Euphorbia tirucalli (assembly GCA_039660915.1). Taxonomy (NCBI): domain Eukaryota; kingdom Viridiplantae; phylum Streptophyta; class Magnoliopsida; order Malpighiales; family Euphorbiaceae; genus Euphorbia; species Euphorbia tirucalli. The sequence continues at coordinate 17,097,237 of CM077633.1, read as the reverse complement.
TGGGCCTAAGTCAGGCTTCGTACATTGACAAAGTTCTGAAAAGATTCAGCATGGACCGGGCCAAGAAAGGTTTCTTGCCAATGGGCCATGGGCTGAAACTTAGTAAGAAGAACTGTCCTAAAACAAGGGAGGACAGGGAGAACATGAAATTGGTTCCATATGCTTCGGCTATTGGATCAATCATGTACTCCATGTTATGTACGAGACCTGACGTCGCCTTTGCACTGAGTATGACGAGCCGATACCAGCAGGATCCCGGGGAGGATCATTGGAAAGCTGTCAAGGCGATCCTCAAGTACCTTAACCGGACTAAGGATAGCTTCTTGGTGTATGGTGGTCAGGAAGTGCTATCAGTTACTGGGTATACTGATGCGAGCTTCCAGACAGACCAGGATGAGTACCAATCGCAGTCAGGGTATGTATTCTTGCTGAATGGTGGTGCTGTAAGCTGGAGGAGCTCAAAGCAGCCAACCATAGCGGACTCTACAACAGAAGCTGAGTACATCGCTGCGTGTGATGCAGCTAAGGAAGCTGTGTGGATGAAGAAGTTTATCACTGAGTTAGGAGTAGTGCCAACTATCCAGGACCCAGTCGATATCTTCTGTGACAACAATGGGGCCGTCGCACAAGCTAAGGAGCCCCGGTCACACAAGAACACAAAGCACGTGCTCAGAAAGTTTCACCTCATACGAGAAATCGCGGAGAGAGGTGACATTGCATTGCAAAGAGTGGACACCGAGGATAATGTCGCAGATCCATTGACCAAGGCGCTGGCCCAGCCCAAGCACGAGGGTCATACTAGATCTATAGGGATTAGGCCCATGCCTAGTTGGAACTAGTGCAAGTGGGAGATTGTTGGAAATGCCCTAGTCCCGAGGCATTGGTCCTTGTATTTGTACTATACATTTATTGGATTTATGTGTTGTACTCATTTGTGTTATTAATAAAGGCATCAATTCATTTATTATATCTATCTTGTGCAATATATTAAATGAAGTATCTAATGGACATATCTATATCCATGACGACAAGTGTCATACACTTAGCAGTAAGACCATGGATAGGGTAAACGATATGACCATAAATAGATCCGTAGTCTGTTCCAGTCATGGGAATGAATGGAACAACAGACTATCATTAACCTGGTTGTATGGCGGTATCTTACCGGTCTTTGGACATGGAATGTCAACCAAGTTAATGGGTACATGCCTGGGAGCATGGTACTGGATAGATCCACTAAACGAGTAATCCACATGGTATGGTATCACAATAGATTCTCGTGTAGTACTTGTATGGATCCTTTGACCTGACAATATGATGGTGTTACATGTGAAGTCGCATACTTAGGGGTACGCCTAAAGGGCCTGTAATAGGGTGCCAAGTATGGGTGCTTTCGGGTATGTCACCGAACATGGTAATACTATGGATATGCAGAAGGGATTTGTCACTCAGTAACCAACTGAGAAGATATCACCGGCCACTTGATGAATGTGACTGATAAGAGTGTGGCCACACCCAAACGAGTTGGAACTTGTTTGTGAGCATCAGTACATTCGGGATCGAGTTAATGTCCGGACATAAAAGAGGGTGATCAATCCATGCCTCTGTGTTGGACACCGATATCAATGACATGGGATGTACAAGTTTAAACTACAGGGTCATGATATCAGTTAGACTGCCATCTCCATCTTAATTGGGGGCTGCAGTGGCTTGCTAGAGCCCAACTGCAGTCTGCGGGCCAAAGGCCCGCTGCCAACATAAAGATGGGCCCACGGGATCGTACACATAGAACGATAGAATGCAGACTTAAGGAATCACATGTATACTTGGAGTATACACAATGGAGGGAGAAGTGTGTATATATTAATTATATTATAAAGATCAATTGGATTGGTCATAATAATAAAATTAATATATTCATTTGGCTCTTCATAATTAATTGGATTAATTATGAAATTATTTCCTAGGTGGAAATATTCATATGTATGGGTTTACATATGATTTTATTTTATGTAGGTTTAATTTTAATTTGATGGATTAAATTAATTGTCAAACTAATTTTAATTTAGATGTAAATAATATATTACTTGGAGTAATATATTAAATACATGGGTATATTAAAATTGGGCTTGAAATTAATATAAACCAGAATAATTAAAATTAGACTGGGCCTAAGTTAAAACATGGAAGCCCGCACAGAACAGACAGGAGCCAAGATGGGCCTGAATTCCCTTAAGGAATTCGGCCAACCCTAGGTATAAATACCTAGGGTTAGAAATTTCGGCCAAGCTAAGCTTAGAGCCTCCTAGCCGAAATTTTCCTAGTTCTCTCCTCTCTATTGTTTTGTTTTTCCGACGCTAGCACGGGTTGCATTCGTTAAGCGTTCGTGTACGTGAGAGTGGAGGAATTCTACCTTGAATTCTGCAGTCATCATCCATCTCAGAAAGAGATTTTTCTGGTAAGAAATTTAATCCCTTTCTATTTAATTTTAAGTTTTTCAATTTCCACCTCAATTGCTCCTGGGACTGGATTTGAGGAAATCACCGCGTTCTTCCGCTTTTATCGGGTGATTTCCGGTGACAAATCCCAACAAAATAGAGAAAACTGCTCGTCCACTGAGGAAGCAGACAAAGGAAAAAGAAGGATGGGAATCACTTGCACTGGACGTGGTCGCTGATTTGTTAGAATCGAGTGAGAGTGAAATTGAGGAAGAAGTAGAGATGTCTCTAATAGAACAAACATTGAGAGCCATGGCTGAACCGGATATGGATCAACAACTTCTTTGCATACTGTATCCGGAAAATGAGGTAAATTTTGAATTAAAATCTGGTTTAATTCACTTGTTGCCTACTTTCCGTGGACTTTTAGGTGAAGATCCACATAAACATTTGAAGGAGCTTAATGTAATATGTTCAAGTATGAAACCGCCAGCGAATGCAGTTTCTGTGGAGCAAGTGAAAATGCGAGCCTTTCCATTTTCACTAACTGATAAAGCTAAGGACTGGTTGTATTACCTCCCATTTGGATCAATCACAACCTAGGGCGAGATGAAGAAGCAATTTCTTGAGAAATTCTTTCCAGCTTCATAAGTTTCTTCAATCTAGAAAGACATATTGGGTATTCGTCAATATGCTGGGGAGAATCTCTATGAATACTGGGAGAGATTTAATCAGCTCTACACCAGTTGCCCAAATCATCAAATAAAAGACCAACTTCCACTTTAATATTTTTATGAAGGTCTAACCTTACCTGACAGGAATCTGATTGATGCATCTAGTGGTGGATCCTTAGCAGATAAGATGATCACTAGTGCAAGGGAGCTGATTTCAAGAGTGGCTGCTAATACACAATAGTTTGGCACTTGACAGGATAATCCTGTGCAGAAAGTGAATGAGGTAAACACTTCTGCTATTGAAAAATGACTTGACACCCTTACTTCACTCATGCAAAAAGCCTTCTTGGGAAAACAACAACAAGTGAATGTTTATGGGATTTGTTCAAGTTTTGATCATCCTACGGATTCTTATCATATTGTCCAAGAGGAAGAATAAGTTGATGCTGTTGGTAATTTCTAGAGCCAACAAAACCAGAGGAGATATGATCCATACTCATAGACTTATAATCCAGGATGGAGGGACCACCCGAACTTCAGCTATGCTCACAAGCCTAATAATTTCCAGCAAGGGCAGCAATCCAATAATTTCCATCCAAGGCCATTAGTCCATACACCACAACCGCCTCCTCCTAAGCCAACTATGTCTTTAGCAATATGCAACAATTCCAGCAAGATGATAAGACAAGCATACAAAACCTGGAGAGCCAACTGGCCACTTCAATGAGTAAGCAGGAATCTCAAGTTTCTAGGCGTTTACCATCACAATCTGAGATAAACCCGAAGCAGAACGTCAGTGCTATTACTTTGAGGAGTGGTAAAGAGATACCATCTACTGAAAAAATGAAGCCTGAGGTCCTAAAAGAGCTTGAAAAAAAAGAGGTAACTCTTGCACCAAGTAAGCAGCCACCAGCCATTGTCATCCCACCCCTATTTTCTAGCCAATTCTCCAAATCTCTAAAGGAGGACCAAGAGAAAGAGGTACTTGACTTGTTCAGAAAAGTTCAGGTATATATTCCTCTTCTTGATGCTATTAAACCAATTCCTTGATATGCTAAATTTCTTAAAGAATTGTATACTGATAAGAGGAAATTGAGGGGTAATGAAAAGATAAGTGTGGGAGAAAATGTATCTGTTGTCTTTCAGAAGAAACTCCCTCCAAAATGCAAGGACCCAGGTATGTTCACTATCCCTTGTACTATAGGGAATAAAAAAATCGAACGAGCTATGCTAGATCTAGGTGCTTCAATTAATGTCATGCCACGTGCTATCTATAACTCTTTAAATGTTGAACCATTGAAAGAAACAGGTGTGATAATACAATTAGCTGATAGATCTAATGTGTATCCTAAGGTGTGTTGGAAGATGTTCTTGTTAAAGTTAATAAATTGGTTTTTCCTGCTGACTTTTATGTGTTAGATATGGAAGAGGAGAAATCTTCTAGTTCTGTGCCTATTTTGCTAGGAAGACCTTTTCTGAAAACATCTAGGACTAAAATTGATGTGCATGAAGGCACTTTAACTATGGAATTGGATGGTGATACCATAAAATTTAATATCTATGATGCCATGAAATACCCTAGTGAAATGCACTCTGTATTTGCTTTAGATGTTTCTAACTCTGTGGTGCAGAAAGTTTTCGATATGGAAGAGGAAGACGAACTAAACTTTGTGCTTTGCCACAACTTCGACAAAAGAGAGATGAATGATGTTGCTAAAGAATTTGTGGTTAATCAAGCAATAGAAGACACTGTTTTTGAATTTCAATCTCTAACATCATTGAGTCCAAACATGTCTTATATTGATCTACCAAGATCGATTGCTAAACTTCTTCCTTCTAATATGCAAGCACCGAAGCTTGAATTGAAGCCGATCACCTTAAGTATGCCTACTTGGGTGATGAAGAGACTCTTCCTGTGATAATTTCCAACAAGCTCACCGAGCTAGAATAGGAGAAATTGCTTTGAGTGTTGAGGGTTCATAAGGAAGATATTGGTAGGACCATAGCTAATATAAAAGGAATTAGCACATCTACGTGTATGCATAGGATTCTGCTGGAAGACGAAGCCAAACCCTTGAGAGCAGTTCAACGTCGTTTGAACCCACATATGATGGAGGTGGTAAAGAAGAAGTACTAAAACTTCTAGATGCTGGTATGATTTATCCAATCTCGTATAACAAATGGGCAAGTCCAGTGCATGTTGTCCTGAAGAAAATTGGGATCACGGTAGTGAAGAACGGGAATAATGAGTTGGTACCCACCCGAATTCAGAATGGGTGGAGGGTTTGTATAGACTATCATAAGCTAAATGCTACGACTAGAAAAGACCACTTTCCTTTGCCTTTTATTGATCAGATGTTAGAAAGGTTCGCTGGTAAATCTTATTTTTATTTCCTTAATGGCTATTCAGGTTTTAATCAAATTCCTGTAGCACCTGAGGATCAAGAGAAAATGACATTCACATGCCCGTTTAGAACATTTGCTTATCGAAGAATGGCGTTTGGTCTTTGCAATGCACCTGCCACATTCCAAAGGTGTATGGTTAGTATATTCTCCGATTATGGAGAAAACATCATAGAGGTCTTCATGGATGATTTCATAGTGTATAGTGACTCTTTTGATTTGTGTTTATCTAACCTCACCAAAGTGCTTAAACGTTGTATTGAGAAAAACCTTGTTCTTAATTTTAAGAAATGTTATTTTATGGTTGATCAAGGTATTGTGTTAGGACATGTTATTTCTGCTAAGGGAATAGAAGTTGATAAAGCTAAGGTTGACCTTATAAAATCCTTACCATATCCCACAAATGTGCGGGAAGTTCATTCTTTTCTTGGCTATGCAAGATTTTATCGCAGATTCATTCATGATTTTTCAAAGATACTGTGAGCGGACGACCTAAAAAAAAGGCGGAACGCGGCAAAGCGAACCAGAGAATTGATTGGGTTTTTATGATTGGATTTGATGAAAAAGGGTTTGTGTGTCTTGCTTTAGGGAAAACTATTAGTTTGTTTAGAAATTCCTTATGTAGAAAATATTTTCCCATTTTATTACTTAAAGACCTCGAAACCTAAATTTCAAGATCAGTGACAGAATTGCCACCCGGATCAGCTCATCAGGGAAATTCCGGTATAGCTCCTTACCGAGTGTAGACTGCCATACCTAATCCAGAGATTTAGGGTTCATGCAACTTACCTATTCAGCCTCGAGCTTGTATTCATTTTATAATTTATATTACCATATTTATTCAATTTATTATCTTTCTCTACCTAATTTTGTTTAATTATCAGCCGATACTCATACAAATGACAGAAATAAATTGCAGAAAAGTAAATCATGTGTCCAAATTATACAAAAATATTAGAGGCCGCTTATACAACCAAATTGAATAAAAAAGAAAACTCTCATCCTCACATTACAAGCGCATAGAATACACGGGTATCTAAAAATTTACAAATGCCTAAAATACACTAATTAATCTATCAATTACATCAAAAATATTAAAAAGAAAAATAAATGCTGCAAAACAGACGGCTAGTATAATTATCACACAAACACAAATAGGACTCACATAAGACAGAATTGGGATTTTTAGGAACGGGGGGCATGCATTTAGGGGATAGTCTAGTCGACTCGCCTAGTTAGCCCGGCTAGACCTGGAAAACGGTTTTGAAACACCCTGTAGGTTTTTTGTGCTGGAAAACAATTTTGTAAAACCGTTTGGCTCGATTTCATGTAAATTTCTATATTTCAGTGGGCCTATTATCCCACAACTTAAGGTTCCGTTCGTGTAGGCTTCCTATTTTCAATAACGATCTAAAGTCTGAAGGCGGTATACACACAAAAAAACGATTTGATTATGAAGACAGCATCGTGCGACGACGCCCGCGTGAGTCATCTCGCGATTCTATCTCCTTCCGGGAACTATAACCGTGTGGCTATGGTTAGAGCCGTGCGGCTATAACATCCACAGCCATGCGGTTGTAACACCAGAACCCGAAATTGGTTTTCTCGTTTTTTCAAAAATCGCTATTTTGTTTATTTTCAATGTTTCCTAAAGATTTTTGTAAGGTGTGGGGGCCCGTTGATGCTGGATGACGGATTTGATTTGGATCGAACAACCCCGAACTCCAGAAAACGAAATCAGGAAAAACCGAAAACCTAGCATTCGCATACATAGAAACCCAAAAACCATAGTTTGATAATGCACAGATGTATTTGGGCTGAAATATATTTCAACGGGATGAACAAAATGGAAAAGGGACTGCTTTCGGCCAATTAGAAGGCTTTTTCGGGTTTCTGCCCGGAAGGGACACAGCCGTGTGGCTATAGTGTTACAATCGCGTGGCTCTGTTCTAAGAGACTATAGCCACTTGGCTGTGTTCTAAGAAAACATAACCGTGCGGCTCTGTCAGGGTAGCCGGTTGTAACATCCTAAAATTTTATATGTAAATTTTAATTTATAAAATTATTTTTATTATTACTATGATTAATTTAAATATATATATATTTAAATTAATCATAGTAATAATAAAAATAATTTTACAAATTAAAATTTACATATAAAATTTCAGGATGTTACATTTCTCCCCCTCTAAAAAAATTTCATCCTTGAAATGTTCTATTGCGATTCTTTATCACAGATCAAATATTAGTATTTTCAAAAATAACCGGTTATATTAGGATTTGAAGATTTATGACAACGAGGAATTTATTTGGTTATTAAGAATATTTTTGGGTGTATTAAGATTAAAATAGTTTGGAGTTGGGTGTCACACTGGTTTTCCGGAAATTGAAAAAACAAAGGAGAAAATGCACAAAAACATAATGAACACAAGTTTAAGGCCTCTCAGAGTTTACCTTGTTGTTGTTCCAGTGTATTGGACAATCAGAAACGGATTAAAGAGCCAGAATGTGCCTTGAATCCATAAACTTCCCGAAATTCTGAAAACAAATCCCGAACCAATCCGAAACGAACCCGAAAATGTGTCCGGACGAGTGAGAAATGATCTAGAGCTCTCACTTGATGTTTTGGGTGTATTTCTTGTCCTTGGTTTTTTTGTTTCTTTCTATCTCTTTTTCTCTCTTTTTCTGCCTTCCTCTCTGTTTCTTTTTCTCTTTTTTTGTTTTTTTCAATTTTTGAGAAATCTCCATCTTTTTTCCTTTGATCTGAATTTTTTCTTTTATATCCCTTTCTCTCTTTTGTCACTTCCAACATTTAATGAGCCACCATCTTCCTTTTGGCATTTCGGCTGAGAATGGTGAAATCAGCTCAGTTTCAGCCAAGTTGCTCTGCCTTTGCAGAGCAACTTGGCCATCCACGCGGCTCTAAGTGTTAGAGCCGTGTAGCTCTGGATCAGCCATGCTGCTCTAGACAGAGCCAGGGCAAACTCCCCTAATTCATATGCTTACCTCTAAACCTTGTAATCACTCAAGGGACCTTTCTCGAGGTTTCGGGTCGCGGGCGGTTCAGTTTTTGGAGCGTTTGAGGCATCCCAGGCGACCCTCTGCTCATTTCCAAGTTTGACTACTTAACAGGTAATAAAGGATTCTCATCACGGAGGTCGAGAAAACTCGTGCTCACAGATAGCTCAACCTTTGTGTAGACTCATACAGAAGGATGTTGTATTTGAGTTCGACAGTACATGCAAAACCGCTTTCGACCAGCTAAAGGAAGCACTCACTTCCGTACCCATTGTGCAGCCCCCAAACTAGGACTTACTGTTTGAGATCATGTGCGATGCCAATAATCATGCTATCGGTGCTGTGTTAGGATAAAAAGTTGGTAGAGCTTCGCATGTGATCTACTACGCTTCGAGGACATTGGATAGTGATCAGTGCAATTATTCAATAATAGAAAAAGAACTTTTAGCTATTGTATTTGCTTTAGAGAAATTCCGTTCTTATTTAATTGGCACTAAAGTGATTATTTATTCTGATCATGCAGCATTGAAATACTTACTCACCAAGAAGGAAGCCAAGCGCAGGTTAATTTGATGGATTCTCTTACTCCAGGAATTTGATCTAGAGATATGAGATAAGAAAGGAGCTGAGAACCTGGTGGCAGATCATTTGAGCTACTTGGTTCGATCTGAAGAGCCATTACCGTTACAAGATTCATTCCCTGACGAACAGCTATTTGTTATCCAAGAGAATGCTCCATGGTATGCAGATATTGTAAATTTTCTTGTCACTAGAACCTTGCCTAAGGATTTGACTCGTGCCCAAAGAGATAAGGTAAAAAGCGATTCTAAATACTATATCTGGGATGAACCATATTTTTGGAAATATTGCTCTGATCAAATAATAAGGAGGTGTGTGAATGACTCTTAAATTTCATCTATATTGTCTTTTTGTCATTCTCATGCATGTGGTGGACATTTTGGTCCTAAAAGAATAGCTTGTAAGGTACTTGAATGTGGCTTTCATTGGCCCACTCTTTTTCATGATTCATATGCATTTTGTAAAACATGTGCTAACTGTTATAAAACGAGGAACATAAGCAAGCAAGATCAAATGCCCCTACAACCTGTGTTGGTATGTGAAATATTTGATGTGTAGGGTATAGATTTCATGGCCCCGTTCCCATAATCTTTTGGTAATGTGTACATTTTGTTAGCTATGGATTATGTATCAAAATGGGTGGAGGCTAAAGCCACAGGCAATAATAATGCCAAAACTATTGTTGAATTCCTAAAGTCCCATATCTTTTCCAGGTTTGGCATGCCTAAGTCGCTGATCAGTGACAGAGGAACCCACTTCTGTAATAAAGTGGTAGAAGCCTTATTGAAGAAATACAATATTACTCATCGCACATCTACCGCTTATCATCCTCAAACGAGTGGTCAAGTTGCAGTTTCGAACCGAGAATCAAATCTATTCTTGAGAAAACTGTAAATCCTAATCACAAGGATTGTAGTGTGCGTCTTAACGATGCCCTGTGGGTATATCGCAAAGCGTACAAAACACCCATAGGTATATCTCCTTACCATTTAATTTTTGGGAAGCCGTGTCACTTGCCAGTAGAGCTTGAGCATCGAGCATACTGGGAAGTGAAACAATATAATATGGAGATGGATGCAGTTGGAGAATCTAGAAAATTACAGTTGCAAGAATTAGAAGAGATAAGGAATGAGGCGTATGAAAACTCTATGATTTATAAGGAGAAAACGAAAATTTTGCATGATAAATTGATTTCTAGGAAAACATTCATCATAGGCCAAAAAGTCCTCCTTTATCATTCTCATCTCAAATTATTTCCAGGTAAACTTCGGTCTAGGTGGATAGGCCCTTTTATCATTACTAATATCTTTCCTCATGGTGCAGTCGAAATATAGAGTTTATCCACAAATAAAATTTTCAAGGTCAATGGACATCAACTTAAACCTTTTTATGAAGGTCTTGAAGTTAATAATGAGGAATTGATCTTGGAGGATCCAGATTATAGAGGATAAACGGATCAATTGTCTAGCCAAAGACAATAAAAGGCGCTTTTGGGAGGCAACCCAAATTGATTTTAATTTAGATTAATTATTTTTATTTTATACGTTAATTTGGTATTTTTATTTTAGTTTTTAGTTTTTTTTTTATGAATTTTGAGCTTCTTTCATTGCCTTTGATTATGCTTCAAGTCACTAATTAATTGTTTTTAAGGTACAGAAAAATTCAAATAAGCCAAGATCTTGGCTTGTGTGAATTTTCAGAATCAGAAATTTTACTCAAGAAACATCATAAGCCGTGATCTGGGCTTGAGAGAATTAATCTTTTGTTTACTACCAAATTCAAGAGGGGTGATTTAAGCCATAATCATGGCTTGAGGCAATTAGTCTTCTGCCTTTTTTTTTTTTGAGACAAAGCTCAAGTTTTTGCCTTTTATTTTATTTTATTGTTATTGTTATTATTTTAAATATATATATATATATAAACAAAATTTTCCTTTTGACCATATTTTCTTTTCTTTTTCTTCTACCTTAATTTTTTTTGCAGAAACGTTCTCCCCTCTTTAACACTGCGTCCACCAGCCGCCGCCCAATTCCAGCCATCACCGTCCCATCCTGGACCTCCGATCGTTGTTGCGCCACCCTCTGCCACCGATGGCTCGAACTCGTCAACTTCCAAGCCAGAAGTCGATGAAATCGACTGTAGCAGGCACGCTATTCGTAAATCACCGCTCCTCCGCTGTTCAACCACCTTCTCTACCACGCCCAGCCTTGTCTGCCCTTGCCTCCGTAGATGATGAACAGCGTTCACCCAACGCGTCTGACCCCGCGGTTCCCGCCGCCTCTCCACCTGCAATTCCAAACACTGAAACAGAGCCGCCGCCTAAGCCAACGAACGTCGATTCTTCTGTTCCCAGACTAGTTCCGACGACTAAACTGCCAGTCTCAGTAACTGACCAGCCAGTTCCGGTGGCTGAACAGCAAGTTCCGGCGAGTGCACCACATCTCCCGAACATCCCTTCTAAGCTAGAAATTAAGCCAAAAATCAAAGCAAAATCCGTTGCAAAGAGAACCAAAGCCCCTACAAAGTCGAGAGCCGCCTCTAAACGGAAACGAGGATTCAATCCTAAGGCAGCCCTATCTTTGGAACCACCAATAGCCCCCTCAGATTCTGACACTCCAGCTCCAGCACCATCCAAGAAGAAAAAGGTAACTCGGGTAGCACAAACTCGTTCCTGATTCCCCCGAGGTACATCTGTACTCGTTCTTGAACATCATTTACATGGTTGCTTGAATTTTCCTGCTAATTTGAAAAGGAAATATGATGATGTTTGTAGTCGATAAATTATTCCTTGTAAATGTGTTTATACCTCTTTGTTGGTTGAGCTTGGTTTGTTGGATGAATTTAATTTAATGGTAGAACATATTAGCTGGACATCTTTCTTTGAACTTAAATGCCCTGGGTATACTGAGCTGATTAGGGAGTTTTACACCACTTTCAATTCACAACACCTAAGAAGTTTACTATAGAAACATCAGCTGTAATTAAATTTAGGTTGATGGGAAGGGAATTTGCTTTTTCTGTGATTGAGTTTAACATATCCTGTGGTTTGATTGACTCTAATTTTACTAAGATGGATGAGTATAAATTGTCTTCGATTGATTTTCCTAAAGATTTCTATGGTTGTAAGGTCTGGCCTCAAATGTCTGTTGATGTTTTTGCTTATGATTCTAGTCAATCTAAGGCCTATTACTTGAAACGACCTGAGTTGTAATATATTCATCGCTTTTTGGCTTATGCTTTTTCTGGGAGGATTTCTAGTACTAGCACATACAATAAGACTAAGTTGTACTTTCTGTGGTGTATGCTTAATAATATAAAATCAACTTGGGCTGTTGGATAGCTAGTCAGATGCGTACTGCTTGGACTGCTGGTAGAGATTTGATTTTTGGTTCCTTGATTACTCAATTAGCTATAAATTTGAACCTAATTGATCTCATTTCTACTGATTTACATATTGCTTTTGAGATTGAACCTTTAGATTTTAGTTGTTTAAGCAATATGGGACTAGTTTCCCGCGTAGATGGTGTTCTTCTTTGGTTGCCTATTAGTGAAGATCCGAAGCCAGGGCTTCGAGTGAAGGGAGGTGTTCATACCGAAGCTGCTGCTGTTGATTTGTCCCCTATGCTCAGCTTGTTGCAGCAGGCCATGGAGAAGTTGCACGCCATTGACACTAATGCTAATGAATTACATCGAAAAGTGACCCGAATTGAAACCAATGTAGCTGAGTTGTACCGGCTTCAAGAGCACGATCCCCTATACCCGCCTTCCCCTTAGGAGCATCTGATATTCGGCATCCATAAACCAGGGGAATTCCGTTCTCACTTTCTTACTTTACTTTATTCTGGTTTGTGATTGTTATACTCTCTTGCACATCGAGGGCTATGTGCAGATTTAAGTGGGGGGAGGGGTCACACATTGTGTGCTTATTAATATGTCCATATTATTTGGTTTATTCTCTTGACTGTCATCTTATAAACATAAATTAGATTCAACTCCTTTATTATTCTGCATTGTTTCTCTTTAACAATTGTGGTTCCAAAAATTTTTCTTCTATATCTTGTGTACTTGTCAAGGGAGATGTTTGCAAAAATAAAGCATGAGGCTCTAGCTAGTTGAAATCACTGTGATCAAAAGACACTTGAATTGAGATGTATCACTTAGAGACATAGGCTGTATAAGAAACTTCTTTTGACTAACCATAAATTAAGGGGATGAAATAGGTATTATGCATGTTTTTGATTTTGAACGTTTGTATTGGAAAAAAAACAACAAAAAAGTGGAAAATTTGCATGAATATTCTATTCCATTGGCTTGATTTGTGAATCCAAGTTATGAATAGTGCTAGTAGCCGCTTAATGAATATGCTTAGCCAAGTAAGTCGGGTGCATTGTGTTTGCTCCATTTTTGTTATCCGTTCGGAAAAGCTAAAGCATCTTAAGTAAGGTTAAATCTTGTGAAAGATAAATAAATAAATAAAATAAGATCACAAAGTGATCCGTTAGTTGTTTGTGTCTTAGATAAATTGTGTGCTTATTCAAATCCTATTGTCCCTTGTTTATGTTTTGATTAAGAAGCGATTAGGGGTCTACTATCCTAGTGATGCAAATCATATTCTAGTTGTTAATTGAGTAGCTTTGAGTGCATTAGTTGGGGCTAAGTGCCAAGTTTATTGCGTCTCTCCCTTGATAAGCGTGCTTGATTTATTAGTTGATTGTTGGAACTATAGTTTGTGAGGTATAATGTGTTTTTAATTGTTTTTGGAGTTGGACTTGTTTTGTTTGCTTGAGGACAAGCAAGGTTTAAGTGGGGGAAATTTTTATAAGTGCATTTTATGCACGTAATCTGTCTTTGTTTATAGGCTTTTAATTGCTATATTTTTAGTTAACTTAGGCCGGTTTACTTCATTTTATGTAATTACTCGTGCTAGGAACTTTGTGGTTGAAAGTGAGCTTAAAAAGCTGATTTTGGGAGCTTGGAGTGCAATGAAGTTGGAGCTTGAAGTCCTAACCCATGGGCATGGCTTATGGAGTGCTGTTTATGCTGAAAATGAGCCTAGGAAGCTGTTTTGCATAAGCCAAGATCCTGGCTTAAGGGGAGCTGCGAATTTGAAGAACTTTTATGGGATTAGAAGACTGCCTATTTTAATTTTAGTTTACTTGATTCAGCCTTTTTGTGATAGGCTTTTGGGATATTTTTATTTTTATTATAACTCTAATTAGATTTTCCTACAAAAATCTTAATTAAAGTTATTTCCTTTTTAGAACTCTTTCCTTAGTTGATTAAGTTTAAAAGAGTTAGGTCAATTGTTTTATTTCTTCTTGGACATTTTTTTGGTGGGGATTGTGTTTTTACAGCAGCTTTCTTTTCTCTCTTCTCAACATGTTCTTCCCAACCATGAATAACTAAAACCCTAATTTCTAGCTAAAAGGAAATTCGGTCTTGTAAAGTCAACTGTGAGATCAACTGTTCTTAATTTCTTCTTTAATTCAAATAATCGATTTCATTCTGTTCTTATTACTTTTGCATGATTTAATTATTTACTTGTGATTGATCTGCTAGTTAGGTGATTAAATACGTAATCGTTTAATTCACTTAACCTAGGTAGCGAATAACACGGTTAATTATGGGCAAGTTTTTAATTTGTGTTATGGATGAAATTGATATACTTTAAATAATCCCGCTTGTGTGATTATTAAGTAGAATTAGTGTCTCTTTTGTGTTAATGCTTTTGATTGAATTAAATTCTGAAGCTTGTTTGGAACTGTTTGATTATATAGAGATAATTAATGAGCTTCTCTTAGTTATCTATTCTGTAAGAAGAGACTGGGTGATTCATGCTTTATGATAACTATAGCTAATTTATTTGAATGCACTGAAGTTATCTTTTGTGTTTGATGGATTATCGGTTGGTTTGACTCAAGACTTGAATCCGCCTTCTAGCTGGAATTCACCTCATCTTTTATACACTTATTTGATCCCACCAAATAACCTTCCTGACATTATATCCTCCAAACTCATAAAAGACCAGAAGGAACACCCGTTGCACATCTTTAGAAAGCATAAGGAGGTTGTAGCATGGAAGATTGTAGATATAAGCCCTTCAATATGTATGCACCGAATCTTAATAGAAGAAAATCACAAGGCAACCATCCAACCACAAAGGAGATTGAACCCTCACATGAAGAAGTTTGTG
Source organism: Euphorbia tirucalli (assembly GCA_039660915.1). Lineage (NCBI taxonomy): Eukaryota > Viridiplantae > Streptophyta > Magnoliopsida > Malpighiales > Euphorbiaceae > Euphorbia > Euphorbia tirucalli. The sequence continues at coordinate 17,081,932 of CM077633.1, read as the reverse complement.
AAAAAGGAAGTAATTAAGCTTCTTGATGCTGGAATCATTTATCCAATCTCTGATAGCGTGTGGACCAACCTAGTACAAGTTGTTCCCAAGAAAAGAGGCATGATCGTGATCAAGAATGAGAACAACGAGCTGATACCAACTAGAATAGTCACTAGTTGGAAAGTGTGCATAGACTACCATAAATTAAATGATTCAACTCATAAGGATCACTTTCCCTTGCCATTTATGGACCAAATGCTTGAAAGATTAGCCAGTTACGCTTTTTATGGCTTTCTTGATGGATATTCAGGGTATAGTCAAATCCCTATCCATCCTTAAGACCAGGAGAAGACAACCTCTACTTGTCCTTATGGCACATTTACATACAGAAGGATGCCATTTAGATTATGTAATGCCGTAGCCACTTTCCAAAGATGTATGATGGCCATATTCCATGATCTTATTGAAAAGATAGTAGAAATATTCATAGATGACTTCTCGGTTTATGGCAAGACCTCTGAGTCATGTTTGAACAACCTTGAAGCTGTTCTTGTGCAAAAGTGAAAGTTATTGAAAAATTAGTTGTTCCCACTTATGTGAAGGATGTTTGAAGTTTTTTAGGGTATGCTGGCTTTTACAGGAAGTTCATAAAAGATTTCTCAAAAATTACCATGCCTCTCTCTGCTTTACTTTATAAGGATGCGGAATTTAACTTTCATGGGTGTTTGCATGCTTTTGAGGAGTTAAAGGCAAAATTAATTAATGCACTAACCCTTGTTGCATATAATTAGGATTATCCATTTGAAATCATGTGTGATGCTAGTGACATATATGTGGGTGCTGTATTGGGTTAAAGAATTGAGAAGCATTTCAAGCCCATCCACTATGCAAGTAAGACCTTAACCGAAACTCAACAAAACTACACCACAACTGAAAAAGGAGCTTCTTGCAGTGGTGTATGCCTTTGATAAGTTTGGGTCTTATCTTATTTTGTCAAGGATCACTGTTTACATGGATCACTCGGCCTTAAGGTACTTGTTTGATAAGAAGAATGCTAAACCAAGGCTCATTCATTGGCTATTATTGCTTCAAGAGTTTGATCTTGAGATTAAATACAAGAAAGGAGCCGAGAATATGGCAGCGGATCATTTTTTAAGGATTCAAGAGAACAACCAGGCAGAACAAGCTGAAATTTCAGAGTTGTTCCCAGACGAACAACTTGTTGTAATTACTTCTTTCCCTTCGCTTGCTGATATTGCTAATTATTTTACATGTGGTTTAAACCTATTAATCTGTCTTTTAATCAAAACAAAAAGTTCTTTGTGGATATGAAATATTATTTTTGGGAAGAACCCTTCTTGTTTAAGCTTTGTATAGATCAAATCATTAGAAGGTGTGCCTCTCAAGAGGATGACACTTTAGACCAAACAGAATAGCTTCAAAAGTCTTACAATATGGTTTGTATTGGCCCACCTTGTTCCAAGATGCCCAAAGGTTTGTTAGGAAATGTAATAAGTGCCAAAGAACAGGTAATATCTCTGCGAAGAATGCTATGCCATTAAATAATATTGTTGTATGTGAAATTTTTTATGTTTGGGGCATAGATTTTATGGGGCCATTCCCTAGCTCTTATGGGAATAAGTATATTCTTGTGGCGGTTGACTATGTGAGTAAATAGGTTGAAATTTTAGTCATTCCCACTAATGATGCAAGAGTTGTTTTCAAATTCTTAAAGAAATTGTTTCCTAGGTTTGGTGTACCTGGGGCAATTATAAGTGACCAAGGCACACACTTTTGTAATGCACAATTTGAAAGACACCTTAGTAAATATGGTGTGACCTATAAAATTGCAACCCCTTACCACCCACAAATAAGTGGGCAAGTTGAGATCTCTAATAGAGAACTCAAAAGAATCCTTAAGAAAACAGTTTGCACTTCTAGGAAAGATTAGTCACAAAAGCTTAACAATGCTCTTTGGGTTTACAGAACAGCTTATAAAACACCCATTGGAACATCTCCATTTAGGCTGTTGTTTGGTAAGGCTTGTCACTTACCAATTGAATTGGAATATAAAGCCTTGTGGGCACTAACTTTGATAAATTTTAAGAAACATGTTGTTGGAGAGCAAAGGAAGCTTTAATTAAATGAGCTCAAGAAATTCAGGCTGTTTGCCTTTGAAAATGCCATGAATTACAAAGAAAAGACCAAGCATGGCATGATAAGAAGATTTCCAACAAGGAATTCTATCTAGGACAACTTGTTATGTTATATAACTCACGTCTGAGGCTGTTCCCTGGAAAATTAAAGTCAATGTGGTAGGGTCCTTTTACTGTGAATAAGGTGTTTCCTCATGGAGTAGTGGAAATTTCAAACTCCAACAATGAAGTCTTTAAAGTTAACGGGCAAAAGCTTAAGCCATATCTCACTCATGAGCCTCAATGAGCAATTGAAAGCAGTCATTGCTTTGACCCTCCATAAGCAGAGTGAACAGAGTATTCACTTCAAACACCAATTTAAGCATATGCTGGGTCTTACCCAACTCCTCTATTTTGTAAATATTTAGTTTTTTTTAATTGTTGTTATGCTTGACATGTTGATTATTTTCTTTTGCAGCATACAGATGAGGAGTTAAGTATGGGAGAATCATTTTGAATTAATTGAAAAAAAAAAATCAAAATTATTAAAATGATGTAGCCTATACTTGTACCTTCATGCCAACATGACATGAACTTTAGGAGTAGATTTTAATTGTTTTCTTTAGTTAGATAAAAATCCATCGCATTATTCTAATGGCTAATTAAATCTTGCATGAAAATGAAAGATTTATAACTGAATTTTATTTTTCAAATCATCATTATTTAAAGGAATTTAGTTTCGTAAATCTACATAAAAGAAGATTTTAATTACCACAAAATGTTAAAAGAGGCTTTTGGACAGCTGACATGGGTCTAGGGACTCTCCTCCACCTTTTTCCTCCATTGGTTGACTTTGAGATACAAACTTTGGCTTTTTTAAGGGTGTTCCAGCTTTTGGCTCCTTTCTAGATAGCGTGGGGAATTGTAACAGATTTTGGCAGCATTCACTTTTGTCCTTATGCGCCTATAAATATGCCAAGCAAGTTCCCAAGGCTTTTTCTCCTACAAAAGAGAGATATTTTAATTAATTTCACACAAAAGTCAATTCTTTTTGCTTTAATTATTATTTTGAGGCTTAAATCACATGTTAAATCATTTACTAATCAAATTCCCCTATACTTAGCACAAAATGTTACTAGTAACTAGTGCACTTGCTAGTGTCATTTTAGGGACAACATGGACACAAGATGGGATTTAATTTTATTAACCACTAGCTTTTCTTAGCTTGATATTGGCTTATGGGTTTTAATTGAATGAAGTTTTTTTCTTAAAAAAATTATTAAATATATGAAAAATCATGTTGCAAGAAAACAAATATAAATAAAAACAAAACTGAAATGGAAATCGACACTAGAAGACAAAATTTATGAAAAGCATAGGACACGAAAATATGGGAAAATGTATAAATAATTAAAATATAAGGTATAATATTTAAAAATTTAAAAACTATAAAGATGTATTTTTTATTATTTTTATATTTATGACCCGAATGATTTGTATAAATTTCTAATTTTCGAACATAGAAACGGAAATAAGCTTTACGTGTAATATTGGGTGGAAAAAAATTGGGTAATTTAGATAAATACCCCTATTTTCAACTATTCTTTCAAAAATACAAAAAAAGGAAATTCTTTCTAAAATACTTACAAAAATTTGACCAATTATTAAAATACTCTCATTTTAGTTATAAAAACAATAAGAAAAAAAATCAAAAATCTCAAAAATACTCCATTCTTATAACATACGAATTACTCTTATTCTCTCTCCTCTTTTGTATTTAAATGTTATTTTTTCATTTATCTCTCAAACAGTTTATTTTTTCAACATTCCCCCTTAGTAAGTTCTTTTCGTTTCTTTTTTATCTTCAAAACAAGATCTATATTTATATATTTTTTTCTTTTTCTTTTTTTTCTATTGTCAGACATATATCAGAAATGCATCAAAAATACATTTTTTTTTATACTTTTCTAATACATTTCTAATACATTTCTGATACTTTATGTATTATGGTATGCGTTAATTTCACATTTATTAGCTTTTATTTATCCTTCATTAAAAAAATATTAGTTTAGGTGATTCCTCACTATAAATTTAACATTTAGAATTAATATATAAAATACAGTACATAAGGTATAAAAAATGTATCAGAAAGTATCAACAAACAGGCATTGACACGATATACATTATTCTAATTTTTTTTTTCGGGTCGTCATAAATGTATCAAATATAATTATTTTTGCAGTTTTAATACAATAAAATGCATAAAAAATGTATCAGAAATGTATAAAAAATATATCAACAATCAGACGTTGGTTCAATACACTTTATTTTGTATTTTTTTTATAGTTAGCTTTTTATTTAGCTTTCATAACAATAAAAAAATCAATTTAGGTGATTTCTCACTACAGATAAAAAAAATATGGAATTAATACATAAAATACACTACGTGAAGTATCAGAATTATATCAGAAATGTATCATAATTATATCGAAATTGTATCATAAATGCAGAAAATATCAACAAACAGACGTTGATACAATATTTTTTATTTTATATTTTTTTATATGGTTAGCTTTTATTTAGTTTTCATAACAATAAAAAAAATCAGTTTAAGTGATTTCTCACTGCAGATAAAACATGTGGAATTATTATATAAAACACAATACACGAAGTATCAGAAATTTATCATAACTGTATCCGAATTGTATCAGAAATATATCATAAAATATCAACAAACAGACATTGATACAATATACTTTATTCTATATTTTTTTTTTCTATGGTTAGCTTTTATTTAGCCTTCATAACAATAAAAAAAATCAATTTAGTTCCTCACTACAAATAAAATAATTTTTGATATAATTTTTGATATATTTTTGATACAATTTGATACATTTCTGAAAATTAGAAAAAAAAATCTGAAAAAATATATACATATGGATATCGTTTGAAAGAAAAAAAATATGATAAAAACATTCTAAAGTGGCATGATAAAAAGTTTAACGGATTAAAAGATAAATTATAAAATTAAGGTTAAAAATATAAAATATGAGAGAGAATTTCATGGGAGAAATGAAGTTGATAAAAGCAAAATTTACAATCAATTTAGCGTATTTGAAAGAATACTAAAACATAAGCATAAAACAAAAGTAAAAAATTAAGGTGTTTTTGTTAATTTTTCAAAACAATTGGATAAGAAAACCCGACCGACCCATCCCAATATGACCCGACAAAAGTACGGTATCTGGCTGGTGGCGGTTGAATTTCATTTGTGAATCGTAGGCGGAGATTTTAAAGGTCGATAAAGACAAGAAATTTTCAACCAATTAAACCCAAATACAAATACATGCATTTTCTTTAACCAAATTAGATACATTTTTTTTTATCTATTGAATTTATTTATGCCTTCAAAATTAATTTTCAGTTCTTTCACACACAAAACACTTCCTCCCTAATCTCCTTCTCCTCTTCCTTCCTCGGTCCAATTTGCGAAGACTGTCTCTCTCTCTCTCTCTAAAAACTCTTCGTCTACTCTCGCTCTGTACTGAAAAAACTTCTGTTCGTTTTCTCTTCCTCTTTCGTTTCTCTTTCTTGCTTATTCGCCTCTGTTTGGGCGTTTGATTAAACCGCTGGTTATTGACTTTCGTTTTCAATTTTGTTTTGAATCGATAACTTGCGGTTTAGTTGACTGATAGTTCTGTTGATGATCAGATAATTTCTTTTGTCTAGGAGTTGAAATAGAACTTCAGGTTTTTAGGAAGAGTTTTTGAGGTCGACAACTTTAGACTGAAGAGTTTGGTGAGTTTTCACCATTATTATGGGCCTGAGGCTTTCCTGTATTGACTCGTTCTGCTCTTCTTTGTTTACTGGGTAATTTTTGTTATTTTTATGGTACCTTCATTGGTTGGTATAGAGATGAGGGTCTCCTTGGTATAGGCAGCGCCTTTTTCCGATTTTCTTAAGGAAAAAGAAAACAACTAATTACTCTGTTTGCCAAATAGGTTTAAGAAAATTTTGTGGTGATACTTGTTTCAGCGTATGATATAATTCTATTCGATTAGTTGATTGATTTTGATTGGTGAAAGTTTTTTTCTTCGACTCCAGAAGAGTTCACACACTGAATAGTATACAGTACAGGAAGAAGCATACGAGCCTCTAATTGCAGTTCATAGGGTTATTTCAAGGCATTAGGTTTATAATTCTATTTAATTGATGATCAAAATCGTTAAATGAAAGTTCGTTTATGAGAATTGGAGATACATATATAAATTCTGGGAGATTTTTGGTTTCTACCTCTCAGTTTGTGAGGAATTGAATTGATATTGTTGGTTTTTTTCAAAGAAACAATATCTTCTCTTGGGTATTTGAGGAGCTTAATACAAACGTCAAATAAGGTTTTCCTTGGATTCTTTCCTCTGATGATGTTTGATTACATTAATGGATAAAAGTGAGCCCGCACTAGTGCCAGAATGGTTAAGAAGCGGTGGCAATGCAAGCCACATATCTGCATCAGCGTTACTGCATTCTGGTAATAATGGTTTACTTGACATTTTTGTTATTTAATTCTCATACTTGATTGTTGTGAGATTGTAGAAGTACAAATAATGAATGAAACCCTAAAAACCTGTCGTGTAGTCATACTGACATCTGTCTCTGTTTGCCCACCCGCATCTTTGAGCTCAAAATCAATTTTATGAATAGATATATTCGCTAGTGTGTCCAGTATTTTGCTGCGATATTCATTTTTAAATTTAGTTGTTTGGTTGGAATTATCTTATTCAGGTGCTTTCCATGCAGCTCTTTATTTGAATTATCTAATCCAACTTAGTATAACATTTTGGATTAGTTTATGATTCTTCTAGTACTTTCGTTGTCTTTTCAGCCCCAAAACTAGTAGTGAGTAATGATGTTTGGTATCAAATCGATTACTGGATTGATTTATGTTTTGATAAAATAAAACTAGAACAATCCCCTAAAGTAATAGGGGAAGCCTCATTTTTTGTTTTTGCTAACTCTTTAAAGTCATTAACTTACTGAATTAAGCTATTCTGATTGAATTAAATCTTAAATTGTAAAAATTAAAAAATAGAACTACACTAAACAGGTTCTCAAATTACCAAATAAAACAATGTGTGAATTTTTTTTCTTTTTGCTGTAGATGATCATCCTTTATCAAAGCAAGCACAATACAGATCATCTCTTAATGGTGGTGACCACTTAGCAGTTTTGGAGAGGACCACTTCTGCCTATTTTCGCAGGAGTTCTAGTAGCAATGGCTCTGCAAATTTGCGTGCCTCCAGTAGTTTTAGTAGAAGTCAACGTGATAGGGATTGGGATGATGTGAGTGACTACCTTGATAAAGAAAAGTTGGCCTTAGGTAGCCATAGGCACCATGAGCATTCTCATCCTCTGGGTAATACTTTGCCTAGTAAATTTGAAAAGGATAAGCTGCAACGTTCACAGTCGATGATTGCGAGAAAGCAAGAAGACACATGGTCCAAGAAAGTAACTGGCCACTTGACTAATGTCAATAAAAAAAGCAATAGCAATGGCAATGGTCTACCTTCTAGGGTTGCTGGTATCAGTTCTGTACATGGTATTGCATTTGAACAGGACTACCCCTCTCTTGGAACCGAGGAAAAACAAGACAGCACAATAAGGGTGTCTTCTCTGGTCTTGAGTACAGGCATCCATACTGGGAATTCAGATCTTGTTACAGGAAGTAGTAGTGCTGGAGTTCCATCACCTAAGCAGCCTGTTTCTGCAGCCTCAGCTTCACCATTGTCAAACACAGGACTGAATATGGCTGAAGCATTAGCACAAGGCCCTTCTCGAGCTCGTACTCCTCCACAGGTAACTTCAATATTCTGCCCAAAATGTTTAGCAATTCATGAGAATGAAAATCATTGAATATTAGTTTATATCTTGTTCTATTTCCTATTTCAGTCAACTGCTGGGATACAAAGGTTTGAAGAGCTTGCTATTAGGCAGGCAAAATTGATCCCCATGACTCCATCACCGAAAGCCCTGGTAAGACATGTTGCTGCCTTCTTTGTGTATATTTGCTGAATAATTTAGCATTATCAGTAATAAATACCTAATAGTGATTGGCAAGGCTTACTAGCATTTCTATTTTCTGCTATGGGTGGATTTCTCTTGTCTAACTACTGATGGATGGGGTTTCAACTATTATTAGTTTGAACAATTTACAGTAGCTGATATAACACTATTTACTAGTGTTCTTCTAGAACTTCAACACCCTTATTTACTTTGTAGTTTACGATGTACAGGAATGCTATTTAAAACTAATCTGATATTTTTTTTGTTATGATATGCATATTTATAAGGCTCATAAACCAACATGAAGATCAGTAATGTCTATCTGGTTATGTTCAACATGAGAGTAGTAAGTGTGTCATTTGCAAGCATCATCATATGATGCAACTATCTGCATTTGATAAATTGTGTGTCATGAGAATAGGTTCCCACTCTGTGTGGAGGATTTATGAAGAGAGCTTGACTAGAAGTAAATTTTTAATGCGATTTAACACAATAGGTTCTTATCTGATCTTTGCTACTTTGGTTGTCCTCGGGAGGTTCCATATGAAAATGTTCTTATCTTCCTCTGCCACCTGGGATTAGTTGCCTTGAGCCTTTTTCTATCACCTTGCTTACCTGGGACCGACATATTTATCTACTGGGATGAATAACCTCTAGCACCTGGTTAGTGGCCTCCAAAACCTGGGACTTCCAAAGAAAAGTATACCCTCCACCCGCATGTCCTTGATGAAGATATCTTCACCAAGGATAGCAGAATGTTGTTTTCCATTTTGATTTGTGCATATGTATATCTATGTTAATGTGAGTGCATTCTAAACTGTTGCGAATTAAAGGAAAATCAACCGATGAGATTATGGGGGTTGTGCCAGTTTCATGTGGTCAGGAATTCCTGTGTATGTAAACGCATGCATCCGTTACAAGTAGCAACTGCTTGTCTCTCTATTAACGTGGCAAGTCAAACGAGTAATTTCAAATTCTTTTTTTAGATTGTTGTGATCCTCTTTTAAGATGGGGGGCATCATTTGTGCACAATTTACATCAAATGTTTCCTTGAGGGAGATATCCCTTGTAAAGTGATCTTATTTATCAAAAGTTGGAAACATTCTTGCCTGATTGGCTGCATATACATTGGTTGAAGCCCACTTCTATGTGTGTGTAAACAGATACAGGAGGCACAAGCAAGTTCTTTAATAAAATTTAATCATTGTACTCACCTGATATTGTCAATAATTTAATACACTGTTATCTTTTTCCAAGAGTGTTTTTATATGTAATTCGTGTGAGATTGCATGTGTTTTCAAGCTTGCATGTCTACATGTAGACAAACACTTCGTGCACCAGCCAATAACTACTGAAAAAGTCATTTTGGAATAGTCATAAAGGATGTATCCTTTGTTAAATTGGGTGTGCTTGGATTGGACACATGAAGAACTACATGGACGAATAGTATTTTTACCGTGAGTATTGTCAATGCAGAGATAATTTTCGGGTAGAAGGAACAGAATGTAACTGGTCAATATTAATTGTTGGTGCCTGATTTGTCAGAGTTTTATACTTGTATGTAAACGTTGTTTTCTTTTTGTAGGTGGTCAGTCCTTCAGAAAAATCAAAACCGAAGATTGGGCTGCAGCAAAATTCTCTTCACCTGTTAAATCATACCCATTCTCCTGCAAGGCCCGACAGTACAAAAGTTTCTAATGAGAGAAGGCTTCAGATCCTCAAACCAACAAGAGAACTGAATGGCAATTCTTCAGCTGCAAAAGATAGCTTGTGCCCTACAAATGGGATCAAAAAAGTAAATAGCCCTGTTGGGAGCTCTCCATTAACTGCTGCCGTGTCTGTTCCTGCGAGGAGCATTGGCAATAATACTAACCATGCTGCTGCTGCTCAGCGATATCCATCTGTATTTCGTCCAAACACAGAGAAGAGATCAACATTTCAAGTCCAGAGTAGGAACGATTTTTTTAACCATTTAAAGAAGACATCCTCTGCCAACTCCACATCTGTAGGTTCAGATCCTGGTCCAGTTACATTGACATCCACCTCAGAGAAGTCTGGCGAATCAGCCTCAGAAGTTATCGCAGCTTCAGTTACTGAGCATGGAAGAGATTCCTCATCATCTAATTTTTCTGATGTTGATAAAAGAGGTAAATCAGTCCACAATGGTGATGCTTATCATGTCCCTCATCAATTTGGCAACGGAGCCAAGGATTCTAGCTGTGACGCGACTCCTAACCTAGATGAGGAAGAGGCTGCCTTCTTACGTTCACTTGGTTGGGATGAAAATGCTGGAGAAGATGAAGGTTTAACAGAGGAAGAGATCAGAGCTTTCTGTGAGAAGGTAGGTGTCGTGATGTGAATTTACATAGCATTTTCTTTTGTCACCTTTGAATGCATTATAAATTGAAATGTTAAATCCATAGCTAAAAAAGCTTATTAATTTGTTTACCATGTGCAGTACAAGACAAGAATGCCTTCATCTAAAGTTGTTCCCAGCATAGAGCCAATAATGTCAAAGGATTCCTCCAATAGATGCATTGGTAGTTCTTCATACACTCCGAGTTCATCTGACACGGAATCGGATTCTTGACTCAAGCCTCCATTGGCAAGTGAAAGTTGAATGATGGATATGGTTTGATTGGTCTCTCAGTTTTTTTGGTTGTGAAAATGAAGTATGATCTTGATGGTATGAAGTGTGAATGCCACTCCTTAAGATAATTGATATGATTAATTAAATTTTCTAATCTTAGCAGTTTCTGATGTGTAAAGGTTGGCTGAGAAAAGAAGGTAGCCGTAGAAGTAGTTTTCTAAAAGGATCTGCAATGTACGTAGGATGTTGATGGGGAGATAAATAGGGTATATGAAATATAGGTTCTCATTGAAGAGAAATCTCATTGATAGATTTGTTTTCTCAATTGAAAAAAGAAAAAAAGAAGCAAGAAAATTATTTATTAATTATTTTGTTTGTTTCTGCTTGTTTCCATTCATTTTCTGAGTTATCATGTTTATACATTGGAATATGATGCATATTCTTTTACAGTAAGTGGAAGGTAATCACTAACTCACTAGATAATCTTGATTTCATTTACAGTGTAATTTTGGAAACAAGCTTCATGGTGCCTCTATCAGACCGGACCAACCGTTGGCTTCCAGTTGAACCAATCCGATTGATCATTCTGATCCGGTTTAATGACATTGCTTTGAACTTTCACTTTTGTTAATATATATGGAGAATTCTTTTTCATTACGAAAATAGAGATGATACATGGCATTCGATTTTATCCATTTAAAGAAAAAAAAAAATTAAAGTAGAAGGATGAAATATTAAGTAATGGAAGTGTAGGGATGATAGTACATACACCAAAAAATATTATGTTTCCCTAAATTCATAGTGTGTTGGTTGATCCTAAATATGCTGTCTAAATTAGAGAGTAGAGGCAAATGAACAAGTTTAATTTGAACCAAATGTCAATAATAGATTCATGTTCAGAAAGAAGAAGAAGAATATCCTCTTAATTTTGAGAACAATATCGTAAGAGAATAGATCCTTTTAATCAATGGATTGGGCCTCCTATGAGTGGATACATATTACATAATATTAGATAAAACTACTTGAAATGCCACTTTTCTTTTCTTTTATTTTTTTAATGTCTGAGCCATCCAATTAAATAAAGATTCGAGCCGGGATGGATCCTCTTATAAGAGTGAAGCTCTCCCAATAACTTTTTTTTTCATTCATAAGATTCGTATCTGATATCTTACTTAAGGGAATAAACTCTTTATCACTCTAACCTACAGTTGTTGGTAATATTAATAAACAAAATTTACATTTTTTTTTTTTAGTGTTTTTTCACTCTCACAAACAATTTTTTTTTTCTCTAGTGTTTTAATTACATATAGTTTTTCTCTCTGCTAATTGGAAGTTAATTAAATGACGAGCAATCTTAATTGTGAAGGCTTCTTTTTATTAAATTTCCGTTAAAACTATTATAATTTTATTTATCCTGACAATTTCATCCTAAACATTATTGTCAATAACGATATAGAACCTTATTTTTAATATTTAATTTATTGTGATGTTATTTTGCAAAATTTTTTTTTTTTTCATTTATTCATTATTTATTATTCTATATATAATATAGTAATGTTTGCACTTTCGATGATGACATTATGGAAAATAACTCAATTTCTTTTTTCTTTTTTTTTTTTTTTTTTCAACGAAAAAAACTTAATTTCTAATACTTTTCAAGGCCTCAATAAATTCCATTTTTAATAAAAGTATTTTACAGAAAGAAATTAGAATTCAAACTTTCAACGGTTTTCGAAATCTTACAGAATTTACCAAAAGATTTACTTTATGACTATACAGACCATTGTTTTTCAAAATGGGAATCGTCTTATTTGGAGAAAATTTAGAAAATTTTATTAATTAAATAATATATATTTTCCATTTCAGGATCTCACGTCAACTCTTGGATTTTCTTTTCCCATAAATAAATAAAATAACTTTAATTAAATAACAATTACATCACCATATATTGGTCCAAAATTCAATAACTTGTAAGACAATAACATTATAGATGGACATTAGAAAAGAAATGATAAAATTAGTAACTTACGTAATTAAAAGTATGGACGTGAGAAATCATAAATTTAATAGTTATTCTTCTTAATAAATATGAAAAAAAAAATGCTATGATCTTAATATATTTCAAAGTTATTCATTTCTAAATTAATTTTCATAAATTATAATATATAAGATGTAAAAAGTTAATTATTAAAAGATAAAATTGTAAGACAAATGTAAAAAATTGTAAAGAACATCAAAATAATAAAATAATCGCAGAAGCTATACAAAAGTTACTATCAAATACGAACTACTTTTCATAATTCTGACTATTTTATTTTTCAGATAATTTTATCTCTAAATTAAATTTCTATGTGGTGAGAGGTATGCTTCCTAGCAAGACAACATCAAAATGAATATTAGTTTTGCCTTTTGATACGAACGAAATTTTAACACGTTATGGTTGGGGATTATGTGGACTGGACATGTCACGTCAAGTTATTATTGGGTCCGGTGCATATAGTCCGATTATATAGTAGTTTTTGTTTCATACGCTAATTAAAAAGTTCAAGTTTGTATGTGTGTGAATTGAGTTAATAAATAAATATTAAATGTATAAATAAATATTCTAAAATCCTAAATATGTATATATGAATTACTGAGAGCTTGTGACAGATGGAAATCCACGAAATCAAATTCCAAAAGTCAATAAAAATTAATTAAGATAATATTAAAGGTGGTAAAACAAAATTTCCCATTGAACAATTGCACAAGTCTTCAACTTGACATTGGTCTAAACTAGGATGAAGCGATGGCTGTAATAGACATCACATACGTATATTAAATTAATATTATTTAAGAAATTCCTTTCATGATGTACGTAACTTATTTTATTTAATTTGTTTGTTTAGGAAATTAATTCCCATGATAAGCTAGGTCAATTTCTAACTTCGAGAATGGGCAATTTAATAATTGGGAACATGCGTCTTGATTAAAAATATATATATATATATATATATTTATGTATTTATATTGCAATGGGTTGAAACTTGAAATATTTATTTATATAATTAAAGGCACTTAAAAATGAAGTGTGCAAAAGTTTATTAATTATAAAATAGAATGTCATGTGGGCATTTACTAATGAGAAATTTGAGATAATAAATTAAAAATCCTACCTGTGATGTAAGGGATTTAGAATAGTAATACTAATACCAAATAATATTAACTTCATAATAATATATTTTGTTGAAGAAAAAAAAGAATCTAACTTGCGCTGCTATTTGCTTTAAGGTGTCCACATGTCATTCTTAATAATTTTGATATCTACTCCGTAAATCAGAATTATAACATTTTATTATTTGGACTGAGATTTTGTTGAACTTCAATTCATTAAAAATGATTATCAATATTCATTTTCAGAAAGAAAGTCAATGAATGGATGAATTATTATATGGATTAGTTGTTTTAAGAAAAATTAACTAATTAAATATAGATTTTTTTTACAAGGAGTGTAAATGGAATTAGAGTTGAACTTTGTTGTACACACTTCAAATTTAATGGGTATTTACATGCAGAGGTGTATATAGATAATAATATATAAAAGTTATTACTGAGCCTTACATTTCAAGTTATGCTTTGAGCTTCAATTATTCCATGACAATAGAGATTATCATACCATTAATGACATTGAACCTCTAAGGAGATATTTCAAGAAATGTTTAACTAGTAACAACTAATTCAAAAATTAATTGTATATGAGAAAGAGTGTTGAAAATCACACATTGCAAATAAATAATATTATTTAATCCAAAAAATTAAACTAATAGATAAAGTCTAATAATAGTTTTTATTATTATCTCTAATACTCTCCACACGCTTCAAGCCTAAGGGGCATTAGAGCCATGTGTTGAATTTTAATCAACAAATAGAGCTATCATGATTCGAATCATCGACCTATAATGTAACATCCCGAATTTTTATATGTAAACATTCTATATTAGAATTTGTAGATTGATGTCTACAAGGAATTTGAATTTATTTGGATATTAAAGATATTGTTGGGTGGTATGAGAGACGTTAGAAGGAGTATAAATGTTATAAAATTTTGGAGTTGGGTGTCACATATAAGTTTATAAGGCTCTGATACCATGTCGTAAAACCATTTAACCAAAAACTTAAGCTGATAGGTAAGACCCAATTATAGCTTTTATTATTATACCTGACACTCCTCCACATGTGAATACCCCTTGGACTTGAAGCGTATCCAACACAGGCCCACTCTACACATGTGTTGAAATTTAATCAATAAATGGAGCTGTCAACATTTGAACCCTCAACATTTAAGTCTAAGAAACTATGATACCATGTCATGGAACCATTTAACCCAAAATGTTAAACTGACAGGTAAGGTCTAATCATAGCTTTTACCATCATCTTTGACAAATAATATTACTGATATGAACATAAACCAATTGATTTTGTGTTACATGGGGTTCAATTAGACCCGTTCGCTGGCCTGAGTACGCACCCTAGTCCACGTTCAATGGGTTAGGTTTGGACATGTTAAACTTTCAATTGGCTCAACTTGGTTCATGCTTGGATAAGCCCGAATTTATATGTGGTAGGCTTCGATTTTTGTAATGAAACCCGTGTTGGACTGATATATATTTTTATTATTATAAAATATCATAATTAAAGTATAAAATTGTATTTTTTTTATAAGAAAAAATATTATATTATTTATTATGTTTTAGAATTTTTTAATTTGATTTAGTTGTGCCATTTTTTTATGAATTTGATGTTTTTGATTTTCTATATATTTGTTGGTTTTAGGTCCACCCATGACATTTTGAATGGCAGGGACTAACTGTAATTGTGGTAAATTACATGAACCAAATGTGTAAATTACAGGGATCAAATGTTTAATTTGGACTAACCCTATAAATAGATGGAAGTTGGGATTTCCTCTATAAATAGAGAAGTTGTTTCTCTGATATATTTACGCGTAAGAACAGAAAACGCTCCTAGAGAGAAAACACAAAACGAAAACTTACTTTTTCGATCTTCGAAAGAATTCACGGAAAGAGCCTGTACTCTGTGTATTCGTACATATGTAGGAAAGGCAACTAGAACGATCTGGTTTCTCATCTTGATCAGAATCATTCCGTAAACAAGTTTCCGTTGCATATAAACTGTAAGTCCGTTTATTTACGTTGTTTATGGAAATCTGTACATTAATTATACAATCGATTTATATACAAATATGATTTCATTGGTATCAGAGCCATAAGGTTCAAAGATTGATGTGTTCAAGTCTTGATTTCTAGTGATCCATGAATAAAATATGTTTTTGTTCGTTTTGATATGGTTTTGCATTAATTTCCGTGTCAAAATTATACTACATTTGATCCAACAGTATAAAGTGTCAAAATTTTTTATCGGATTTTTGAATCTGATCACACCACTGAAATCAGCATGAAAAATCAAGTCGGAATCTCAAATTTCACGGCCAACAGAGCCTCGAAAGGCGACGCATTGACCTCACACGCCACCACTGCAGCTGGAGTTTGTTTCCGAACGATTGAGAGGAATAGGGACATGTTGACATGTGGCGCACAGTGATTGGACTGTTTTCGACAGTTGAAAAGTCAAACCACTCAAACTACCAATCGCGTGTTGCCACGTGTACTGACTCAACCGTTCTGAAACGGTCAAATTGCACATGTGGACCAATAGAGTGATGACATATGGCAGAGTAGTTGTGAATGTGCCACATCATCACAGTGGGCCAATCAGGTGATGACACGTGGCAGAGCAATTGTGTATGTGCCACATCATCACAGTGGACCAATCATGTGATGACACGTGGCAGAGCAATTGTGTATATGCCATGTCATCACAGTGGACCAATCATGTGATGACACGTGGCAGAGCAGTTGTGCATGTGCCACATCAGCATGCCATGTCATCTACCACGTCATCACTTGAACCAATAAGGTGATGACACGTGGTATGTGTGCCACGTTAGGACTAATCACATGTTGCCACTTGTTATATGAGTCAGCCGATCTTAAATGGCCCGTGGGTGTACGTGGCAGCGCTTCCAGCAGCGCGTGGGAGCGTTTTCGGTGTCCAAATTTCGTCAAATTTTTTCAATAATTAAAATTCACATTTTTCTTGAATTTTTGGTATATTTTGATGAATTTTTGAAATTCATTTGATATTTTAATTCAATTTTAAACTAAATTTAATAGTATTTATTGTGTACAAATACTTTATTTGTGTTTAAAAATTTCAAGAAAATTCAATATAGTTATTGTGTATTTATATATTGATTATTGTTGATCATTAACAAGTTTTTATTATTTCTATATGTGTTATAGAAATGGCAACTTTTGTGAAAACGGCAAAAGTGATCCAGTCTCAGGAGGAGGCGAAGATGATACAAAGACTTAAAGATGAGCTTTTCTCTAAACAATACCCTCCGTTGGAAAAAGAGGATATTGTTGGAGTTATGGAGAAGTTTAATACGTTAAACCGAGAAATCCAAAAGCTTGTCTGGAAAGGAGGATTTTCCTCTGGTACTGATCAATTTAAAATGTTAAAGTTTGCGAAAAAGGCCTTTTGTGAAAAGCATTTTAATAAATTTTGGTATGGTGAAAACCCTGTATTTGACGAAGCGGTGGACTCCATTGAAGAATTAGTTCCTGAAAAGGAATATGAGTACCAATGCAAAGCGTTTGAGTTAAACTTGGCTGAAACAGGATCTAAGTTATCTCATAATCCTATAACTATGCTACTGAGATCGACACTATTGTCAAGAATGATCCAATGACTCCAAAAAATTACCATAGTGTGGAGTATTGGGCTGGAAATGAAGATTGAGTTCTTTAGTTTCCTAAATTAACACTCTTTCTCTTGCTGATTTCGGTTTTTTTTTTCAATTTTGTATTGAACAGCTTCGTGCTAAGTTTTATTTAAGTAGGTGTAATTTTGATTATTGTTGGATAATTTTTTTCAAGATAAATAATAAAATGTTTATTTGTTAAGCATTGCTATTTTGGTTAACTGTTTTAATTATTCTAATTTATTTATTTTGAAGATTATAACTAAGTGTTATATAATTCATTAGTTTTATACTTAAGAAAGTATAAATGTTAAATAAATTAGAATATAATCTAAAACATAACTTAATAGATATATTTATTATTAGAAATTACAACCTAACATAGTGTTTGTATTAGCCCGTATAAATGGTGACTCTATGCAATGCGTATAGTGTTTGATTTTATGTGAACCAAACATTATTTTTAGTTTTAAATAATCTTATAATAAATATGGTGTTTTGCTTACTTGTTTATGCTACTTTGTCTTTATAGTTTTTCAACGGCTGCTTCAACGTTGAACTGAATAAGGACCTTCGTTTGAACGATGACAATTATGAGGTTTGGGCAAATGAAAGTCCAATTTATGATTGAAGAACAAGAGACTCTAGACACCCTGGAGAGAATTATGGTTCCTCCTGAAGAGGGTAACACAGTTGAAGCTAGAAGGAGCTTTGAGGCTTATCAAATCTGGAATCTACCCGCATCATCATGCTTAGTGCGATGGATGATGACATCGCGAAAAGGTTTCACGTCTACAACACAGCTAAAGAACTGTAAGATGCTCTTAAGGAGAACTTTGGAGGTGTCTCCTTAACAAAACTCCATTCTTTAAGTATCAAGTTTGATACTTACAAGAAAAAAGCTGATCACACAATGAAGAGGCATTTGAGGGAAATGTCCAACATGATAACTGAGCTTCATGATGCTGGTCATAAGTTGACCAAGGAACAGAAAGTTCAAACTGTGATACGTTCTTTGCCGAATGGGTGGGAGCATATGAAGTTGCAACTCACTCATGCCAATGACATTAAGACCTTTGATGATGCAGTTCATCATCTTGAGCTAGAAGAGGGCCGTTTGGCTTCTCTTAGTGTGAAATCTGAGGTTCATATGGCCAGTTCAAGTTTTGGTCTTAAGTCCAAGAAGAAGAACAAGAGGTTCTTCAAGAAGAAGGCAAAGGGAACGGCGAGCAGTGTTCCGGTTCAAAAGAAGGGCAAGAAGAAGGTAAACATTTCTAGGGTGAGATGTTACAATTGCAGACAGAAGGGGCATTTTGCAAGAGATTGTAAAGCTCCTAAGGTAAATGTTACCGAATTGTATAAGTGTTATACATTTGTTTCAAGTTTTGTTTTCTTAACTGAATCTCATCCTTTATGAATTGTAGACTCAGGAGCCACAAACCATGTTACAAAGGATCGAGATTCCTTTGTAGAGTTCCAAAGTGTTCCACGGGGAACAAAATGGATATACGTGGGTAATAACTCAAGGGAGGAAGTCTTAGGGATTGCCTGTCGCCAGCTGGTCTTAAATGGTGGTCGTCCACTATTTCTTGAAGATGTACTCTATGCTCCTGGGATTCAAAGGAACTTGATATCTATTTCTACCCTAATGAATTTGGGATTCATGTTATCTTTTGAATTAAACAATTTTAGTCTTTTCAAGAACAATTTTTTACTTTGGTGGTGGATATTTGTCTAATGGTTTTATTGTTTTGGATTTAGATCCAAATTATATGTGTAATAATAGCATTGCCTTTTCTGTTAACTCATCTGTGGATAATGTTAACGTTTCAAAAATGTGGCATGCGAAACTTAGTCACATTGGTCAACATCGTTTAGCACGATTTTCCAAAGCAGGTTTGTTGGCTGATCTATCAAAAGTAGATCTCCCAACTTGTGAGAGCTACTTAAAAGGAAAAATGATAAGAAAACCATTTGGTAAAGCTACGTGAGCTAACCAATCGTTGCAACTAATCCATTCTGACATCTGTGGCCCAATGAATGTTACGGCAAGGCATGGTGCATATTATTTCATTACATTCATAGACGACTATACGAGGTATGGTCATGTCTATTTGATTACACATAAATTTGAAGCATTAGCATGTTTCAAACGATCTATGACTCTGATTGAAAATCAACTAGAGAAGAGAATTAAAGCTTTAAGGACCGATCGGGAAGAGAGTACCTCTCTGAGGAATTTAAAGTTTTATATGATGAAAGAGGTAATGAACATCAGTTGTCCATACCAAGAACTCCACAACAAAATGGAGTTGCGAAAAGAAGAAACCGAACCCTCTTAGAGATGGTGAGGTCTTTAATGGCTGAAGCAAATTTGCTTATCTCCTTTTGGGGAGACACATTATTGATTGCCACATATGTATTAATAAATTACCTTCTAAATCCGTTGAAACCATGCCTTATGAATTGTGGACGAGCCGCAAGTCTAATTTGAATAATTTACGACCATGGGGATGTACTACCTATGTTCACGATACATCTAGCAAGCATGGCAAGCTAGGCCCTAGAGATAAGAAATGTATCTTTATAAGATATCCTTATCTCTCAAAAGGATATGTTCTAGTAGGAGAGAATGAAAATGGTCAAATAACAGAATTTAAGTCACGAAATGTCACATTCTTAAAGAATGAATTTCCTAAGCTGGGAGAGGTGGATAAAGAATTCACATTCTTTGAAACTCAAGAGTCTGAAACTTCAGGATCACACAATTCAAGTGGGAGGAATGAAGTTGAAGACGTAAAGGAAAGGGAAGAAAATGATGTTTTTCAACCTTCATAAGCAGATTTGAATAATCCTGATCCTAATTTGAGTGGTCTTAATTTGAGTGGGAGTCTTGTTCAAAATTCAAGTGTGAATATGGATATAGATCCCAGTGGGAGTTCTGCCCAAAATCTTGATGAATATATGAGATTTTTTATCAAGAAGCAGAACCTCCAAGATGATTAAAGAGAGGAAATGTTTTGTGATGCCGTCATTTAGTAGATAGCGAAGCTTTCTTGATCGTAGCTCAAATTGAAGACATTCCCACTAACATGAGAGAGTTATTGGCGTCTCTAGCAAAGGAAGAATGGATAAAAGCAATGGAAAGTGAGATGGAGTCAATGAGAGTCTACAAAGTTTGGGAACTAGTTGACCTACCCAAAGGGCATAAAGCCATTGGGAATAAGTGGGTACATACTATTAAGCGATCAGCAGATGGGAAGCCTATCCAGACTAAAAGTCGGCTGGTTGCGAACGGGTTCACACAACAGGAAGGAATTGACTATCAGGAGACTTTTTCACCTGTTGTCTATTTCGCGTCTATTAGAATAGTACTTGCTTTTGTGGCATGTATGGACCTTGAATTACATCAAATGGATGTAAAGACTGCATTCTTAAATGGTGAACTAAACGAAGAAATCTATATGGTTCAACTTGAAGGTTTCATTGTCCAGGGTTAAGAAAATAAGGTTTGTAAGTTGAAAAGATCAATTTATGGCCTTAAGCAATCTTTAAGACAATGGTATTTTCGTTTCCATGAAGCGATTATATCAATGCAATTTAAGGTGATTAATGCAGACTCTTGTGTCTACATTAAACGTTGATAAGTGTATTTTATATACATATTTTACCTTTGTTTTTGTGCTTTAATTGAGTTGTTTTTATTTATTTAAGGTATATTTTACTTCCTTTTTACGTATTTTCCTTGTTAGGACTCCTAAGAAGAGAATGAAGCTAATAGTGCATGATAAAGGAGCAAAATTGACTTAAAACAGCCCAGGAGCAGTCCTAAGGCGTGACCATGCCCTGGGAGGTGCTGATTTTGGAGTTTTAAAGCTGATTTAGTGATTTGGGCCTGCGTTCATGATGGGCCAAGAAAAAGCTGCGGGTTTGGTCTCATTGAGGAGAGAACTAGAAATCTTTTGGCTGAGAAATCTTGATAGCTAATGGACTCCTTGTCAAAAGAGGAATGTTTTCTTTTTTTTTTTTTTTTTGGTAATTCCCTTAAAAGAAGGAAGGGTTTTTTAACTCTGAGGAGGACTCTTCTTCCTTTTTTGTTTTAGGACGGGAGAGTTAGAAGGAGATTATTCATCATTCAGTAGGAGTTTTTTTGAGTTTTTGGAGTTTAGCTTTTTAGAGTTTAACTTTTTAGATTTTATTTTTACTTTCTCTCTTGGAAGAACGGATTGGGAGAACGTGTTCTTGGGAGCTAGAGTTTGGAGGAGCATTCATCTTTTCATCTCAACGATCCGTACATCAACCCATTTGATTCTAGTTTTCTCTAAATCTTTCTCTTTACCATGTTTTCTTTAATCCATTTTTGTGTTATTAGTTTAGTGATGAACTAATTCCACCATAGCTAAGGCTATGGTGGATCTTAGCAATTGTTCCATGTAATTATTTTATGTTCAATGCAATTTCATTTGTATTATTTTCCAATATTGTGTTGTGTATGTTTAATGCTTTGGATGCATAACCATCAATTCCAATGTTCATAGTTAATCTATAATTGACCAAAGGACTAGATTAACGGAATCATACAACACGACTTTTGTATGACCATTGCTCTAGTGGCTCACTAATTAGTGCTAGGATTTCTTAGACTTAATGCTTTCTGGTGAAAACAGAAGGAAGTTTGTCATTCTAACATTATAAGTTGACGATATTTTGTTAGCAGGAAATGACATTTCCTTACTCAAGAAAGTAAAGACTTGGTTGTCTTCTAACTTTGAGATGAAGGATCTAAGAGAAGCTAATTACATTCTTGGGGTTAAGATCTCAAGAGAACGATCTAAAAGATTATTGGCTCTTTCACAAGAGACGTATATCAATAAGATCTTATAACAGTTTGGTATGGCTAACTGTGATCCTGATCTAACCCTTATTGCTAAAGGTACGGAACTAAATGCAAGTATGTGTCCCACGACTCCAGAAGAGACTAAAAAGATGGAGAGAATTCCTTATAGATGTGCAATTGGTAGCTTCATGTGGCTATGATTTGTACATGACCTGATATAGGTTTTGCGGTTGGTCTCGCAAGTCGATATCAGGAAAATCCAAGTTTAAAGCATTGGACAGCAGTGAAAAGGATATTGAGATATTTGAGGGGGACTTCAAATTATTCCCTTTGTTACCAAGGAAAGGATCTACAGTTAAAGGGATATACAGATGCTGATAATGGAACAGATAAAGATGGAAGGAAGTCCACATCTGGGTATATTTTCACTCTAGGAAATGGTGCAATTTCCTGGTGTAGCAAGAAACAAACTTGCGTGGCATTGTCGACTATAGAGTCAGAATATGTAGCTACAGTACAAGAAGCGGTTTGGTTGAAACGCTTTATAGATCTTTTAGATATATTGCCTAAAGGAAAATATACTACTATCTATTCTGACAGCACTGCATCAATAGCTTATTCCAAGAATCCTTGTTATCATGGAAAAAGCAAGCATATCGATATAAAATATCATTTTGTTAAAGACAAAGTAGCACAGGTGAAGTAAGTTTAGTGCATGTTCCAACTGGAGAAATGATTGCAGATTCGTTAACGAAGCCAATAGCACCAAATGTTTTTAGTAAACACATTTTGGAATTTGGCTTTCGTAGGTTATAGGAACATGTTGTTATTTTTGAACTGTTGTAATAACTTTGGTAAATTCTATTGGAATAGAATATGAGTTATTTTGTTGTGTCCAAATTCATTCACTATTTAAAGATATACACATAGAGCTATTGAGTATAGTTTATTATGTTGACGAAATGCATCTACTCACATAGATAAATCTTTTACTATGAGCAGTGTGTTCATAGGTAAAAGTATAAATGGAGATGTGAAAAACTCCATACGTGATATATGAAATATCATTATTTCATTTATACCGAAAGCTATCCTGTGAAAGGCTTAAACATGGACTAGAGGTAATGATGCATGAGTTGCATTTAGAGACTGAATGCTTTCACATAGTGTTGATAAAACATACGTCCTAAGTGGATTAACACTATGGCATATCTTAGTAATATTTGTAAAAGCTGACCAAGAGATGGAAAGAAGAAAACTAATCTCAACTTTCCTAATGTGAGACCCAAATGAAACTATAAGTTTCAGTTCACCCTTAAGGACTCTTGTAAATAACAAGAAGGGTATGTCTAATGATTATCTTGATTGGAACCCCAAACCAGGCTGCTTTAGCAATGAACGGGTGTATAGGGATCTTTCAGATAAACATTGGATATATGGTGGAAGGTTATTTATAAAGAGGAAGTAAAATTTCAGTAACATGTCACTTGTAAATCATATAATACACGAGCTTAATACTTTTTCGTGGAAAAGGTATGTAGTTGTATGAATGTTTTCGTGAGATCAAAAATGAGTCAAAAACTAGTGATCATGAAAAATGGACTAGGGGGAAGTCACGTTAAGCTAAAGGAAGAACGATGAAGGAGAACTTCAAAGGTCTAGCCGTTATGTTGACTGGTTGCGTGAATTCGCTGAATAAGAATTGAAAAAAATATGTGTGTTCAATCGCAATGAAAGTATGTCTTGTCATGTGCGAGTGAGAGATGTTAGTTTTAGGTCCGCCCATGACATTTTGGAATAGCAGGGACTAAACTGTAATTATGATAAATTACAGGGACTAAATGTGTAAATTACAGAGACCAAATATGTAATTTGGACTAACCCTATAAATAGATGGAAGTTGGGATTTCCTCTATAAATAGAGAAGTAGTTTCTCTGATTCATTTACGCGTAAGAACAGAAAACGCTCCCAGAGAGAAAACACGAAACGAAAACTTACTTTTTCGAGCGTCGGAAGAATTTACGGAAAGAGCTCGTACTCTGTGTATTCGTACATACGTAGGAAAGGCAACCAGAACGATTCGGTTTCTTGTCTTGATCAGATTCATTCAGTAAACAAGTTTCCGCTGCATATAAACTGTAAGTTCGTTTATTTATGTTGTTTATGGAAATCTGTACATCAATTGTATGGTTGATTTATATACACGGTTGATTTATATACAACTATGATTTCAATACTAAATTTGATATTCTTTTATAATATTCATATATTATTTATTATTATTATTATTAAATAAAAGATTATTAAAAAGATAAGTAGATGGGCGTCAACCGAGCCTGAACATTGATTACAAGACATGGATTCAGCCCGGCCAGAGTCCGTAAAATTATTAGGCAAGCTAGATTGGACTCGTGCTAATATTTTTTATGAAAAGCCCAACTAGGCCTGGTGCAGCCCATCCAAATAACATGTCTAGTAATCATATATAGGGGTCCACTTATACAGTCAAGTTTAACACATTCAGGGTTAAGAGAGCCCACACTTGTTATTCTTTCACAATTAAAAAAAAAAAAAAGTCTGGAAAATGGCAGCAGTGAACTGAGACTTGTGAATCTAATAAAGTAGAAACAATGATACAATTAACTTGGGATTTTTGTTCTGTGAGTTGGGATCTCCTTAAATTTTGGATAAGATTTGATAAAACTTTTAGATCACAACTATAAACGTGGCCTCTTAATTGAAGGCAATTCCCTTTTACAGATTATATTTGATCCATCGAAGCTCCATTATCTATTTTATTTTAAGAGTTGGAATTTAACTTTTTGTTTAATATTTGTTCTTATAAATAAAAATGCTTATAATTGAAGAAATTAAAACAATTATTGATGCTTAATGCATGAGAATTTTTATTTACTAAATATTCTTTGCTGAAAAAGAAAGACTACCAATGTGACTACTCGTCAATAATATACATTATACACTATAAATTATTAAAAAGAGACACTCTTTGCTTTCATAGTTAAGCTTCCTTTATATTCTCAATTTTTTTAATTATATCTACAATTAAAAGTGATTAAATATTTATAATCCTGCATATATTTGCAAGGGAGTTTCCATCCAAGTTGTGTGAATAGCAAATTTATTCTCGTTGAAATTACAATGTTGGAGTTCAATCACAAGTTACAACTTGTTCTTCTCTGCCTACCATGATGTATATTAATATTCCATTTCAAATATTACAGCTAATAAGTTTTATTTTCTTTTTATTTTGAAATAAGTACTTGAAAAAATGGGTAATTTGGCTTTATGTATTTGTTATTGTAGTAAATCTCTGAAGGCTGCCAAAGTGATTGTATTTATTGTAAACATTACAAATATATATATATATATATCCCTATTAGGGTTACATGATTACACAATTACATATAAGTCCCTATACAATTGAGATAAATTATATATACTTTATCATTCCCTCTCAAGTTGAACCGAGTTACCAACCAAGTTCAACTTGCTATATAAGTGTTGAAACCGCTGTTGAGTGGTTTGGTAAACCCATCAGCTAGTTTATCAACCGAGCTCACAAACTTGACATCCAATTGTTTATGGGCAACTTGATCGCGAACAAAAAAGAAGTCGACCTCAAGATGTTTGCTTCGAGAGTAGAAAATAGGATTGCCAGTAAGGTAAGTAGCACTCAAATTGTCACACCAAACCCTAGGTGGAGATGGAACCGGATATCCAAGTTCTGAAAGAAGAATTCGAATCCACTGTATCTCGAAAGAGGCTGTGGCTAAGCCTTTGATACCATGAGAAGGCTGCCAAAGTGATTGTATTGATTGTAAACATTATAAATATATACAACCCTATTAGGGTTACATTATTACACAATTACATAGAAGTCCCTATACAATTGAGATACATTACATATACTCTATCAAAATCTAACATAGAATTAGGTTTTAATACAATCATAATAAAAATACCTAATGTAACTCTATTAATGGTGTTTTATAGCTTGAAATGAAAATTGAATAATAAGAAATTAATAATAAAATAATAATTTTTTTTAATCTTGTTTGGTTTACTCATGAATAGAATAATGATACTATTTTAAATAGAATTTATTAATAAATAACAATAAAATTGATAAAATATAACTATATAGAATATACAGTGGCGGAGGAGGGGAGGGGGCACAGGTAGGCTGTTGCCCCCCTAGCCGCTGGAAAACTAGGGTTGTCAACAGGGACCCGTCCCCGCCGGGGGCCCTCCCGAACGGGGACGGGGATTCCCCGTTTAGAATCCCCGCAGGACGGGAACGGGGACAATTTTGTCCCCGTTTACTAAACGGGGACGGGGATAAGATTTATCTCCCCCGCCCCGCAGACCCGTCCCCATCCCCGTTTAGTCTCCGACGGGGATTTCTATTAAATCCCTATTTATTTATTTATTTTATTATTTATTTATATATATACATAAATAATTAAATTTTATAATAATAAAACTAAAACTAGGGATTGTTTTACATCTCTCTTTCACTTTTCAAATGTCTAACAATCAATCATGTGTGCTTAATTGTTGATACTGATACTAAATATATGCAATTATGTGTTTATTTATAGAATTTCTGTCTAGGTGCAAAACTTAAAATTTAGCATTTGGACTTTATAGAAGTTATCAATTTAGAAATCTCTAATTTAATTTTTGTATATTGGACTCCTGTACTCTATTTTGAAATAATAATATTAGTAGTTGTAATATTTTAATTAACTATCACTTTCCTATAAGAAAAATTAAGTGATTTATTTAATGGTCTCCAAACTGTAACATGCTTTTTAACTTATTTTTGTACCAAATTGAATTTTATTTAAATTTTTTTTAAAAAAAAAATCTTAACGGGGACGGGGATCCCCACGGGGAACCTGTTCCTCGACGGGGCCGGGGATGTGGATGAAGATCGTCCCCATTTACTAAACGGGGAAGGAAACAGGGATCCCCGCCTAGCCGGGGAACGGGGATGGGATTGTCATTCCCCGCCCCGCCCCGTTTACATCCCTATGGAAAACGCCCCTAGTAGGGGTGTTTCTGGCGGCTAAATCATGGAGATCTCTGGTTTTGGGGGGGCTGATTTGTCCCCCCAAAGCTAGAGGCTTTCGTCTTCTTCTTTTTGTTAGATTCCCAAGCAAAACAACGTCATTTTGCCTGGGATTTTTTTTAATTAATTCCCCAGGCAAAAACCTAGGCAAAACGACATAGTTTTAAATTTTTTTTTTTTAATTAATTCCCCAGGCAAAACGACGTCGTTTTACCTGGAATATTTAAAAAAAAAAAAACCAAGTCAAAACTATGTCGTTTTGCCTAAGTTTTTGTTTTTAATTGCCCAGGCAGGAAAGAAAAAAAATAAAACAGATTTTGCACCTATTCTTCGATCATTTCTTCACAATTTCTTCTCTACTTCCCAATTTTCACCACCACACAACACAAGCTCCTCCTTTGCCCAAGTCGCCATTGCCCGGCCACTCTCCGCCACGTCAGTTGCTCTCCGTCCTTCTGCCGGCTCTTCAATTAGTTTCCTAAATATTTTATATTTTATCCTAAATTGAATTTGAGATTTCACAATTAAAATTAGATTGATTGGGATTGTTATGATGTTGAATTAGGATTAGGAATTGCAAATAATATGTTAGCATTTTATTATATTACTATTATTTGAATCAATTTTTTTTTTCATTAATATGATAAATAGATGAATTAGGGGGTTTAGCCATTTAGGGATTCTAATTTAGGGCTTGTAATATATTATCATTGAATTGAATTAATTGTGTTATAATTTGAATTGTGATTGATATATTGAGAATTAAAATTGTTTGATTTAGATTTGGTATTGTGACATTGTGCTATGATTCAGATTAAAATTGTTTTTTAATTTTAAGTTTAGATTTAATAATTTGATTGTGTTACTATATTAGGAATAAGAATATGGAGAAATTTTTTGCTAGAATTGAGAGCAATTTTTCAATTCCTAGTCAATTTTTAACTAGACCTAGTCATGCAATATCTCTTGATAAAGGCAATGAAAAAAGAGCTTGTATTGAGGTAGAAGTTTCAGATGATGATATCATTGGCGATCCAGGATTGCGTAAGCTAATTGATAGTTACCCCCTTCAAATTAGAGATTCATTAAGGAGTAGATACTTAGCTCTAGGCCCTTATCAGCCAGTTGGATATTAGTTTCCACAAACTATTCTTAAGGGAGGTAAAAGGAGGTTTCAAAGTTCGTGGTTCAAGAAATTTGCTTGGCTAGAGTATAGTGTCTTGAAAGATAAAGCATTCTGTTTATATTGTTACTTGTTCAGTAAAAGTAATAAAAGTGGAGGAAATGCTTTTACAGGAGTTGGATATAACAATTGGAAAAATGCTTTACCTAACTTCATTACTCATGAAGGGAGTCTGGATAGCCCATACACATATGCTAGAATTAAGGTTGATCAATACCAAAACCAAAGAGAGAATGTGGATTTTGTTTTAGCATAAAAAAGTGCTACTTTAGATGATGATTATCATGCTCATTTGACTACAGTTGTAAGAGTAGCTCGATATCTTTTAGGGGAAGGTTTGGGTTTCTGAGGACACGATGAGTCCAAAGAATCAATACACCGAGGTCATTTTCTTAAACTCATTAGTTGGTTTTGTAAGTATAATGAGAAGCAAATAAAGTAATGCAATCAAATGCTCCTCAAAATAATCAAATGACTTCGTCTACCATTCAAAGACAAATAATTGAAGCTTGTGCAAAAGAAACAAGATAAGTTACTTTGAATGACATTGAAGACAGTTTTTTTTCTCTTTTACCCGACGAGGCCCGAGATAGTTCTCTGAAAGGGCAAATGGCTATAGTTTTGAGATATGTGAATGATAGAGGAGTTGTTATAGAATGATTTGTTGGAGTGGTTCATGTAACTGAGACTTCTGCACAGTGTTTAAAGAATGTTGTTGATGAATTCTTTGTGAAGAATGGATTATTACTATCAAGAGTTAGAGGTCAAGGTTATGATGGAGCTTCTAATATGAGAGGTGAGCTTAATGGATTGAAATCACTCATTCTAAGTGAAAACAAGCTTGCACATTATAGTCATTGCTTTGCTCACCAACTTCGGTTAGTTGTTGTGTCTGCCGCCGAGGAAAACGATGATGTGAGTCAATTCTTTGAATATGTTTCTATGATTGTGAATATGGTTGAAGGTTCGTGTAAAAGGCAGGATGCTCTTCGCCAATTACACCATAAAGAAGTAGTGAAGAAAGTACAAAGTAGTGAGATTTCAAGTGGAAAGGGTAAGAATCAAGAAATAAGCTTAGCTCGACCAGGTACTACACGTTGGGGATCTCATTATCAAACACTACTTTGGCTTTTTGATATGTGGAATTCAGTGGAAGAAGTGCTTTTAGCAATAAACAAAGATGGTGATACAAGAAAAAAATCGAGGCACGGCTAAGGGTTTGTTGAATAAAATAGGTTCTTTTGAATTTGTGTTTGTTGGAAAGTTAATGTTGTATATTTTGGGAGTGACAGATCCTTTATTAAAAATCCTTCAAGCCAAAGATCAAAACATAGGAACTGTTGTTCGTATGGTTGAAGTGCTGAAAAAGAAGTTACAAACATATAGAGAAGATGGTTGGAAAATTTTGTTGAAAGAAGCCACTGAATTTTGTGTCCAACACAAAATTAAAGTGCCCAATATGGATGACATTGCTAAAAACCATAGCCGGACACTTATTGATGGAGAACCGATAACTCATTTTCACCATTTTCGTGTGGAAATCTTTGCAAAGGTATTCCATTCCATTTTATTTTTTCGTAATTGATATATATGTATGACTTTGTTCTTTATTCTTTAAATGTATAGTGTTCTAAATTATTTTTATATCATATAATGATAGGTAATTGATGAGGTTGCCCTGGAATTGAACAATCGGATCAATGAGGCAAACACAGATTTGCTTAGAGGCATAATGAGTCTTGATCCTTCAAACCCATTTGTTCATTTTGATCATAATGAAATATTGAATCTTGCTGGGTTATACTCTGATGATTTCTCTAGTGTTGAGTTAGCCGAGCTTCACTACCAACTTGAACTCTACATTTCTACTGTGAAAGAGAATCCAGAATTCTCTAATCTTGATGATGTTGGCGCTCTTGCAAAAAAGATGGTGGAGAATAAATAACACATTTGTTTTCCTTTGGTGTATCAGCTTATTGAGTTGATATTGGTCTTACCAATTGCAACAGCTACTGTTGAAAGATGTTTTTCTGCTATGAATATTGTGAAGACTGATCTGCGCAACCGGCTGGGAGATGAATTACTATCAGATTGCTTATTATGTTACATTGAAAAGAAGATAATCATCAGCATCAACGAAGAAGCCATTTTGCAGTATTTTCAAAAGTTGGCTTCTAGCAGAAACTATTTAAAACTCCCAAAAGTTCTCATGCTACTAGTACTTCATCGTCTCCATCGATTAGAAAAAATTAATTTTTGGTATGTCATGTGTGTATAAATAATGAAGTTGTTGTTTGAATTGAATTGATTTGATTGTATTGTTATTGACTTGAATTGAATTAATTTCAGGTTCCTCGGTCGGCTAGAAATTTTTGATCGTCGGCTAGAAATTTTTTCAAAAAATTTTCGCCCCCCCTTCCCCCAATTCCTGGCACCGCCACTGAGAATATATGCATATATTAATACCACAAATATAATATATAAATGTTAAATATTATAATTGTAAATTACAATAATTAAAAATAATATAAATTGTAAAAATAAATTATATCATAAAAATTAGTAATTGATCAGTAGGGGTATGAAAAGAATTAATTATTCTCGTATCATATAATTTTTTCTCAATAAAATATTAGAAATGATAATTAGTCCTTGTCATTAGAAAATTTCTAATATGGACCAGATACATATGGTCCGTATTCGTTGGATGTGTGATATGTCAGTACCTATAATAACGTGTCAAGCATCCAACGATACGAATCATTATGGACCCGGTCCATAGGAGAAAAAAAGGTCAAGTACTAATTAAACCCCTCTAACATTTATTTGATGTTGTTTACAGGAAATATTTCTTTTTCTTATAAAAAAAATTAGAATATTTTGGACAAAGTTCGGAAAATTTGTTATAGGAACATCATTTTAAGAGTTAAATTGAACATAAATATAGATCTTTAAATGAAAAGAATGGATGAACCTACAAAAAAATTAAAAAAATTTTAAATTAAGAGTTTTTGTAGATTTTAATTGGGGTTATGTTAAGCCTCAATCTATACCACCTATGTGTCTTTATTTAATCACATTTATTTTTAATGTGAGATATCCAACAAAGAGTTTATTCAAGGATATTGAATTAATTTATAATAAAAAAAATGAAGAAAAAAAAGAAAAAGAAAATTGAAGAGTAAAAAGATGAAATCAGCATTTTGAAATACAACTTAAACCCAAAATATAACATCTTGTTAGAAGAAGGGAAAATTGAGTATGGTTTGAATAGAAGAATTAGTAAAATATAGTAGAAGATTTACGTGGGAGATTAGAAAAATATTAAAATAAGAATGGATTGAAGAAGGTGCAAAGAGAGTTTTAGGTCTTCCAGTTGACAACTTCTATGGTAGATCTGATCCCAATGATTCCCTCTCTTTTGGGATTTCGCACATTGCCTCCTTTTCTATTCATCATGTCACTACGCCATTGTTTATCTACTATTTATACTATATTATTATTATTATTATTATTATTATTATTATTATTATTATTCGTTTTGTTAGTTACTTATGACACCTTTTAATAATCACCAAATTTTCAATTACATATATTTGAGTTAACAATTTTTCCATACTATATATATATACATAATATTACATCCAATTCAAATGGTAGGTAGCAAATCAAGTCGATCTCTCCTCCTTTTGTAGATGTATTTAGACCCCGTTTGTTATTTAATATCAAACAACGGAAATATAAGTGTTTAGTTAAATTTTATTAATTGTTGTTGATGAATTTTTAAGAAAGAAAATTTTGATTTTTCCAATTAGCAAATGAAACATGTTTCTCATGAAAAACACTTCTTTATGTATATATATATTTTTTATATTAGTGATTTTATATCCTAACAACAAAAATTTATCATGTTTTTATCAAACACTAATTATTAATTAACAATCTGCAAACAACAATCATCAACAAGCAAGAACAACAAAACTAAACAGGCCTCTAATAGTGTTCGAATCTGAGTATTTTGTTTTTTTTTTTTTTTTTACTTACAACCAGTGCGTATTTGAGTACACATCTTATAAGAAACATACAATAGTTACTCGAGATTAAAGAAATATATATATATATATATATAACTACTGAAGATTCATAATCTTGTACACATGTAACGAAAATAAAACAAATAATATGGCATAGTTTGTTAAATATTATTATTAATTATTTCAATTTGAATAGGTGTAGAATATATAGAATACATGCACATCTATGGTCCTAGTTTGTTAGGGTAATAAACAGGCTGTTTAATTAATTAATTAATTAATTTAATGAATTGAGACTCCAAATAAAGGCAAAGGCTACTTTATAGTATAGTTAGCTGTTAAACTGGCGATTTTTGTGGCTCATAACTCATTTAGTTCCTTATAGTTTACCTACCTAATTAACTACCACTTTACAAACTGGCCTGGCCTTTCATATATCATTTTCTGAGGAGAATTGTGCTTATTGAAATTCTTTTACACTCTGAATTGAGTGCAAAGTATATTGAGGCAAAATGGGGATAAATTATTGCTTACAAATTCTAACGAAATTAATTTTCTCAAATTAGAAATGTTTTTATTTATTTATTTATTTATTGTTATTTTTTCTTCAGAATTGATGACAAAAATATAAACATTATAGGCTCTAGGGGCTGGATTTTTTTTAGTAGAGAGGAGACCTCAAATATAAATTAGGAATTGAAGTCAGACTTGTCATCAATTTTACTTTCATCCTCAAAACGACCAAATATTATTTTTAGATAATTATCTAGATCAATTTTACTTTGGAAAATCTATAAATACAATTGTTTGAAAAATATAAAATTCAGTTAGTATTTTTATTAAAAAACAAGCACATTATACGATTTTCTTAATAAAAATAAAATTAGTCTTTTTCAATAACCTTAGAGGCATTAACCATTCATTATCCCAATAAATGAAATATTGAGATGTTCTAGTGGACAAACTGAATAATACACTTCGTGCACCAACTAATACACTTCGTGCACCAACTTATATGTGCACTGATCTAATAAATTCAAGTTGCCTTGAGAGTATTGGACTCGATTGCATTATTAAGCACATAAGTGAAGTTGAACCAATGAAACGCAAAACCAATTGAAAATACAAATTCAATTGACTTATAGTAAGGCTCAATTTTCACGACTTACATGTTACACTATAGTTTATTTATTTTTGATGTAAGATCTAACACATGTTACTTAACACGTTAACCAATAAACTAACGATAACGTATAATTAATTATTTAAATAGATTAAAATTATATCCTAAAATGTAAAGTTTGGACTTACAAATATATAACATGACATGAATTTATTGCTCCAGTGGATTAGTGAGGTGGTGCAAGCAGTGTATTTTAAAATTTTGCTTAGACAACTAAAGAGAATTAAGTAATGAGGACACTAATTGGCATAGTTAATGTATAAATAAATGTAGAGCTAGGTTTAATTAAGAAGGGAGTTAAAAGTCAAAGCTTAGATGCGTCCTAGTGTGTCTAATTACATTTGAGACGAGGGATTTGACTTTGGTGCCTCAAAAGCAGCATCCATCCTTAGAGAGAGAAGCTTAATCCAAAATATTAATATTAAGAGAGAGAGAGAGAGAGAATTAAGTACAGCTGACTGCATCTTCTTATTCTTCTTCTTCTTCTTCTGATCAGAGGAAGAGAGAAAAAAAGAAAATGGAAATTGATCTATCTCTTAAAATTGATTCTCAAAACAAACAACAACAAGATGAAGAAATTACAAATGATGATAATAATGAAGCAACACCTACTGCTACTGCTGGAGAAGTTGTTGACGATTCATCTGTTGAATTATCTCTGCAAGATAACCCCAAATCCGATCAAGAGGTACTTTTTATATTAATTTTATTTTCCTTTCAAAATCCCCCAATTTTCTTAATTACTTCTGCTTAATTAATTATTATAATTGCATAAAATTGAAGCGTAATTAATTATTAGTTAATTGCACCAGCTATCTGCTTTACAAACGGAGATGAATCAAATGAAAGAGGAGAATGAAGCGTTAAGAAAAGTAGTAGAGCAAACCATGAAAGATTACTACGATCTTCAAATGAAATTCGCAGTTATTCAGCAAAATACTCACAAGGTAATTACTAATTACTAATTCAATTTTTATTTAATTTATTGTACTTTTTGATGTACTAATAAGTGATATTATTAAGTTAGTTTTAATTATATAATTGAATTATATGCATACAGGATCCACATAATTTTCTTCCGGTGAACGAAAAGGCTGCAGCTCTGAAATTTTTGGATACATTTAATAATTTATCTCCAAATTTATCAAAGGAAGATAGGATAATTGGAGAAAGTGAATTAGGGTTGTCACTTGGGCTGCAAACTGATGTAAATGAAGAAGACAGTAGAGATCATGAAGAGATGAGAAACAAGGAAGAAAATGGAAACAATGGGATGGTGCAAAGTAAGCTTCAAAAAACTGATCACCACTTGAATAGTACTGCTGCAACTGGAATTACAAGTCATGGCACTTCTTTAGCCAACAGAAAAGCTAGGGTTTCGGTCCGAGCTAGATGCCAAGCTGCTACGGTTAGTTCAATTCTAATATTTATTTTAAGGTATACACTACAAGTAATGTTAGATTTTCACACTTTTACTGTAAAATAAATTTCACTACAAAAAATTTATATAGCAATATCAAAAATTAATTGTTGTCGTATATTTATCTATGACAATAAAATTATATTAAATTTTCCTGCAAATATATATAATTATGATTTTGAAGCATTAAAACTCAATAACTTTTTATTGTTATCGAAAATTATGACAACTATATATTTTTGTATTTTTTTACGGTAAATTTATTTGTGTCTAAATTTAGTAATTTCTTGCAACCTCTCAAAAAAATTTCATCTTTTAAATTAATGGTAGCTAAATGATGGATGCCAATGGAGAAAATATGGGCAGAAAATAGCCAAAGGAAATCCTTGCCCTCGAGCCTATTATCGCTGCACAGTTGCACCAGGATGCCCAGTTAGAAAACAGGTAATAATTTATTCAATTAAGCTATCTAATTGTTAGTCTAGTTCTTGTTTTTTTATTAACAATGTATACAATATGCAATAATTTTTTTTTTTTAATTAATAGACCATATTTATTTCAAAATCACTAAAACCAAAAACTTTTATTGGTAGTTTTTTTTTCAATTGAAATTAACTAATTCTCTATCAGAATTGAACTAGAAAATAAGTTACAATTGATTAAATTGGGCTACATAAATTCTTGATTTTGGGTCTAGGTCATTAGGATTGACGTGAGTGGAAAAAGCTTTCGGTTGTTTAAATTAGTGTATGAAAATGATCACACAAAGAGTGTATGTAAACTCAACAACAATTATAATTGGATCCATTCAAAGAAATAACAATAATAATAAAAAAATAAAAATTTAGTAACTAGATGTATATAATGCATTTTCCAATTAATGTGAGATTAACCAATTATATATATGTTCGTTTTGAATATGTTTTGATACATTAGGTGCAAAGATGCTTGGAAGACATGTCAATCCTTATAACAACTTATGAAGGAACACATAATCATCCACTTCCAGTGGGTGCAACTGCAATGGCATCAACTGCTTCAGCTTCTTCCTTCATGTTATTAGATTCAATCAACCCTTTATCTGATGGATCGATTTCTTCTACTTTCAACCATCCATCCATCCCATATCGAGGGGGCATTGGTCCGCCTCATAATATTAATTTATACCCTCATTCATCGCCCATCATAAACCCTACAGATCTGTCCAAAGGGAACCTCGTTCTTGACCCATCATCATCAACTTCTCCTGCGTTTTCTTGGATGCAAACCCGGCCGTTGAGTTACCAAAACATTAATGCCAGCAATCTATTTTGTAGCCCTAGAATGGTGGATGAAAGGAGGTGGAAAAGTGGTGAAGAAGACAAATCAATGGCTGAAAATGTAACTGCTATTGCTTCTGATCCTAAATTTAGGGTTGCGGTAGCGGCGGCTATAACGTCTCTAATTAATAAAGAAAAGGCTACTTCTTCTTCTCTGAATATTCCTAATAAGGAGGGAGAAGGCGGTAGCTCTAGCAGTAGCAAGAATTGGATTCTTGAATCTTTATCCTCAAGTGGTAAGCCAATCAGAAATTCCCCTTGAACAATTCGTATAACAATAATAATAAATGATGTGTTTAAAACACTAATGTTTAATTAATTAGAGTGTATAAACAGATTAATTATGTATGTAATGCAATTAAGTTTCAATTTAGATTCAATTATATGTACTCATTTAAACTTGCAGTATAATTTGTAATTAAGCACTTGGATTTTAATGAAATTCAAGAACACAAGATATTCTAGAAGTGATTTATTTTCCTTTATTGAAATGATTGGATCTTACTCCACAAATCAATTGCATCAAACATTATCCAAAAAAGGGGCTTGATTAAATGATTTTTAACATGATTATTAAATTTATTACCTGAATTGATGCATTGTAATTACATACATTGAACACTCGGTTATTAAGACAAATTAACATCAAAACCGTTAAAAGTATGTGACATAATTCATATGCATTAAACGTTATTATATTTCTACGGATCATTCTCTCCATTCGCAGAAAGAAAGAGCCATGTTAGATGTATAAAAACCTCATTTCCAACTGTTAAAGAAAAAAAATTACCATTCCAGGAATTCTGTGAAATTGTTATATATTTTTAGTTGAGTTAGATGCTAATTAAGCTAACTGTCATGTTAATTAGAAACTCAATGTGTGCGATTATGTAACTGATCGAGAGTCTAATATATCAAATTGAAAGATCAGGGATGTAAATGTAAAAATTGAAAAAAATCAGGGACCATTGTGCTTTTTCCAATCTCACAAGTATTTTGAAACCTATTTATATCCAAAGAATTTTAACTACAATCCTGCTGCTGTGTTGTAATGTTTGAAGTAAAAAAGAAGTTGAATCCCCCACTGCACCAATCACTACATTTAATTTGGTACTTCAATTTCCTCCTAGAGTATAATTAAATTGACACATACAAATATTTAATACCAACTAATTATATATATATTTTTTTTCTTTCTTAATTTTGCTGTCAGACCAATTTAATTTGCCTTATTTCTATGCAGGATTTCTGGATCTATCTAAAGATCACAATATTATTTTGTTAAAAATAATTCCTCTCAATAAGCAGTGGAGCCATTTGTTTTGTGAGATCTGAATCTCACATCCAAGTATGTGTATTTAGTTTAATTGTACTAATTTAAAAACTGAATATTCAACCTATTCGATCAATAGAGTGGAGTCTCAAACAAATTATTAAATTCAACCCATGTGTAGATTTTATAAAATACTGTAGCAATTTAATGAGAGATTTTATATTTCACGACTATGTATACCTTAGTTATATAAATATAATCTAGGAGATAATTTTCGAAAACAGATTGTATTTTATAATTGAAGGAATATATATTTTAAGGGCTTGTTTGCTATTGTTTTCCCCTTTGGAAAAACAATAGTTGCTTTTTTTTTTTTTTTTTATAAAAAGCAGATGAAATGGAAAAATTTCTAATATGGACCGGGTTTATGTGGTCCGCACAATTAGATATGTGACATGTCAGCAACTATGATGATATGTCAAGCATCCAATGATGCAGACCACGGTGAACCGGTCCACAAGGGAATTTCTCATGAAATAGGTGTTTGTTAAAATACATTTTGAGTTGAAAAAAAACACATTTTAGTGCTTTTTCATGAAAAGCTAGAAAAACAAGATTTCATTGAAAGCTGTTTTTCCATCTAAAAGCTGCTAACAGTAGCCAAAAGCACTTTTATCAACAGTATTCCCAAACTGGCCCTAAAAATGTTGTAAAATTTATTTTTCAATAAAAACTCATTTTTTCTCATCTTTTTTTTTTTTTTACTCGAATTGAGGTGCATTAGAAGCATTTTAGGTGACATCTTTTCTAATTCATGTCAGTTGCAAACACTATAACTCAAACTCGAGATGCCTAATTTAAGTGTAATTTTTTCCATTTTATGATTTTGTGTGTTATTGACTATCGAGAACCTTCCCATAAAACAAAAAAAAAAAAAAATACATTGAGAACCTCAAATTGTTGAGATTTGCTTTTTTTCTTAAGTTGAAAAGTGAAAACATGCTATGAGATGTGAATGCAAATTATGGGCCGTAAGTAACGGGACATGATAGTGGGCCAAATGGGCCAACCTGAGCCCAGAAAGTTTTTCTTTTCAATATTCATTATAGAATTTTATCCAAAATGACAAATTTTAAAACATATATTAAGATCAATACCCTCTCTTTTTCATAATTTGTCTGTGTCTTCAACTTTTCATCCTCTCACCATCGTTGTTCATTTGCCTAATGCATACCAGTTCATGGTTACTGAAGTAGTCGGTTAAATTGACATTTCACATTATTGTAGAAGATGTTTTGTTTATTTTGGAGTTTACTTTTAATTTGCTTTCGGTTTAGTAAGTTGTTACAAGATAATCATCATTGTGTTCTTTTGGTATGGTTGATATGGAAAATGGATTAACTATACCAAGTTCTAGTTATATCAAAATCAAATTTTAGTTAACCTGTCTTAAAATTTGATCGCAATTCCAAGTTTTATATTTTCATGGGATATCTTATTCGTTCTAAATTTAGAAAGATACATGGGATGTTAGTTTTTGAGAAACATGTTTTCCTTAATGATATATTTATAACTACAACACAACCATACTCCATCTCGATTCTATTTCTAATTAATAAAACTTATATCAATCAACCAACAACCTATGAAATTATTAAGAGAGCAATTAATAAGAAGAGGAAAACATTGAATTGATGTTTCATTATCTTTTGATATTATACATTCGGTTCTAAAATCTCAATACTCATGTTCCTATTACGAAATCCAACAGAACTTGAAAAGCCCAACATATCTACTTGACTTCCACCTTAGTTACTTCTCCATCTGCAACAGCAAAAAATAGCATATTGCTTCTTTCAAAATTCACCTCATGAAAATACTCCCTCACACTTTTATAAATTGAAAATTAAACCAATTGGGTGTCAATAATAATTAATTAATGTATTTCTACATGGAGGAATTCAGTGTATATGACTCTTCCCTAAGGCTTTAAGCCTACATCTTTAAATTGATCTTGATTGTCTCTTTGCATATCAGATATCAAATATACTTATCAAGCTCTTACCAAAATTATTACTTTCTTACTTTGTAAAAATAGAAGTGCATAACCTTCGTTGCGTGGTTACATAATAAGTTAAAAATATTGGATAATGAATCAATTTGGTCATTGAAGTTGGCTTGTAGGACTAAAATGGAAATTTTTATATCAATTTAGTCCTAATCGAAAATCAACAAAAAGAGCCTTAGTTACAATCATCTAAGATACTCTATATATAAGAGTTAGAAAGAAAATTAATTTTATTCATTCATTCCAAAGTGTAATTTAAGTTAATATAGGCATAGGAATAACTGAATTATATCATTAAATTGATGGGCTGGTGGGATTTTCAACAGATAAAATATGGGCCTTTTTTCCACCGCCATTAACAAAACAAGTAAAAGAAAAATTAGACATTCCGCAAACCCTTGCAAGGGTTTTCTCAACTCAACCAGGACCAAACTCGTAGACTGCATACCCATTGTCTGTACTACTTGCACCATTACTCTCTTCCGATATGGGTAGCACCACCGCTATCGAAAAGACTGAGGAGGAGCTCCAGCGAGAGATTGATGAACTCCATCGCCAGCAGCGCCAGGTCCTCATCTTTTCTTCCTCTTCTTCTTTTCTTTCTTTTATATGCCCGATGATTTCTGAATCTCCTTCTCTGTTTTTTGCTCTTCAAGATTACTGACCGCCTGCGTGATCCTCGGGGTCTCCGAAGGGGTGGATTGTCTGCTGCTGGTCCTAGGAACTTCGCCGCCAATGGGGCTCGTCACCGAGGCTTTCTTCGACCTGTTATTTCGCTTCCTTTTCTTCTTTAATTAGTTAACTTGCTGTGTTATTTCATTATTAACCCGAGAATTCGAATTTTGTGGTTTGTTTCAGGCTGATAGGAATGATGCGGAAGATCAACCTCCAGCAAAACGGAGACTTTTGTCTGCTGTTGTAAAGGTAAACTTTTTTTTTTTTTATTCATGATTTTTTCAATGTGCTCGTTAGCATATTTGTGAATTTGTTTTTGGTTGTTTATTTATTTATCTGCTTATATGATTTTGCGTTTGGTGGAACTATAGAAAAAATGGTTTATCATAGTTTTGTTACAGTTCCATATTATTTGCTGTTTCGGGTTATGAAGAAGTTATTATTTGTGTAAGTGAATATATCATCACGTTAAGCATGGATACACTTGAGTCATTTTTGTTTTATTGTCGTCATTTGAAATTGCTCGAGGATTTGAGTATTGATTTTTTATCAATTGGCAAATGAAGGTGGAGGATGGAGAGATTGTTGAGGATTACGTACCGGCAAAGGATATGGAGAAGCAATCAGGAGAAGAGGTGGAAAATATTGGAGCTAACCCGCAAAATCAGAGTGATGAAAAGTCATCTGATCTACAGCAGAGTGGTTGGTCTAGGAGGGATATTAATCAGAGACTGGGGAAGAGGGTAAACAATATATCTCATTTTATTGCTGGTGCATTTTCCTGTGGATATAAATTGCTTTCTCTTAATGGATTTCCTTTGCTAGGAGACCGTACTTCCTGTTGCCGAGCATGTTCCAAGGGTGCTACCAAAGGACGAGGATCCTAAATTGGTTAGCAGGAATAAAAGAATGCTGGGGCAACTCTTAGGCACTCTAGAGGTATGTATAACTTGATTTCTTGAGTGTCTATCTGGAAAGGTTGCGATATTTGAAGTTGACCTGAATAATGTTTATATTATTATCTGTGTTCACTTCAATAGCACAGAATCCATGTGGACCTTTGGTATCATTTACTTACAGAAATTGAAATTGAAATTGAATTTGAATTTGGTCTTGCATAAAATTCGACTGAAAAAAGGCTGTGGCTACCATCATTGATGTTATCCCGTTTATTGGGAATCATGATGCTCCTCAATAGTTTGTATTAAGGCTTGATTGTTGTTGCTATGATTATACTCCCAATGAGAACTCATTTTTTGAAAGTCTTGCTCGAATTTCTTTCTTTTTGTTGCAGTAATATAGTTAGTAAAGGACACTTGAAGGAAAAATA
The DNA here is from genome assembly GCA_039660915.1 of Euphorbia tirucalli. Taxonomy (NCBI): domain Eukaryota; kingdom Viridiplantae; phylum Streptophyta; class Magnoliopsida; order Malpighiales; family Euphorbiaceae; genus Euphorbia; species Euphorbia tirucalli. The sequence continues at coordinate 17,039,924 of CM077633.1, read as the reverse complement.
CTAAGTATTTGAGATCTCTGCTTTCTCAATCGCTTACTTCCAATGGTAGATAAACATTATGGTCGGATTTTAATCTTAAGTGGTTCCTGTACTTGATGTGAGCTCTCCTTTGAAGCATGTTTCTTTATACAACTCGCTTTATAGTTAATTTTAATATGAAATTGTTTTTGAGTCTATGATCTTTAATTTGTTTGATATATTACTGCATTTCCTGGATCTGTTGCAGAAATTCAGGAAAGAAGATATGAAACTTTCAGGGTCAGAGGCATTCAAACAAAGGTCGAATGCTTTGCAACGAGTGAGTGTATCATCTTTATATAAATCCTGCTGCAAAGTTATAATGCTTTGATTAGAGTGAGTATTATTTCATCCTGATGTCTAAATGATATGCTGCCCTGTGGTGTTTTATTGAAGTCAAATTTTCTCGCTCCAACTACTATGAAAATTTATTGATTAGGCTACAAATGATAGAAGAATATTTTTTGTTGTTTCAAAATGACTATGTTGTTCGCTATGCATTGAGATTGTCTTTGTACCTCCATCTATGAGACTGCTTTTTGAATCAGGTCTTCTTTATGTTGTTTCTAGTTATGGCTAATATCTCAAATTTTGCATAGGCTGAGCAAAGAGCACGTGAAGAAAGTGAAAGGCTGAGGCAGCAAGAGCGTGAACAAATTGCAGAAAAAAGGAGGAGGGATCTGGTTTGTTCTTGAATCTACAATTTTAAACCATTTTGGGGAAAGCTTCAAGTGTTTTTGACATTATACTGTTAATTTGATGATCTATCTCACGTTCCAATTGATTGGCCCTTCATTGCTAGACTCTCAGAGCACGTGTTGCTGCCAAGACAGAAGAAAAGAAATTGGAAGTGCTGTTTCTTCGGTGGAGTGAGCATCATAAAAGACTTAGCAATTTTATAAGGTCTTACTTGCATACATTTGTTACGTGCACTTCACACACACACACACACACATCTTACTTTTACTGCTTATGTTAATCTTTTGCTTTTATTCATTGTCTATTGCAGGTTATTTTTAACTTTGGTCCAAAAGTGTCCATATTCACAGTTTTATTGAGACAAAGATAAGTTTCTGTTCAATTGCATAGTTGTGCTGAAGGAACTTTTGACAAGTGAATATTCCTGCATTGCAGGATCTTACCTAGAATTGCTTGATGCTTACTTGATCATGCTTGTCTCTCTTTTAATTGCTTTGGTGATATATATTTCAGGACGAAAGCAGAGCCTCCAATTTACTATCTACCAAAGAAACCATTGGATGAAGATGCTTCCTTGCTGGAGCAGCGCAAAGAGCAGGTGATTTTCCTGCCATGGCTATTTTAATTTTAGTTTTAGCATCTTTATTATGCCATGAATTGATGTATGAACACCGTACGGCATTTTCATTGTTAATATCAAGGCTAACTACCAGGAAAAGTTTTTGTATCTTGTGTGCTAGTCAGCCATAGCGGTTTTTGAACCCCAGGATTCTAGTTTGATGAGCATGCAGGGGTTTGTGTGTATCGGCATAGTGATATTGTAAATGCACTTTGTTTCCGAAAGAGTCCCCGGCAAAATAAATGGGAAGATGGGCAGTTGTGCTTTATCTATTGAAAGTTTCAACAATCATTTTCCCCACATATATTTGTACCTTTCTGTGTCTTGCTATAAAGAAAATTTTTTATGTGTGTGAAAGGCAATGCCCCTTCAATTGTGCTTGTGGTAATTGTGTGGAGGTTTGTATTTAAGTACCTAGCCATCTCTGCCTGTTATATTTTGAGAATGTTTCATACATCCGTTCATTGCATTTCAGGAATTTTTGGAATGGAAGGCTGCAAGGAGAGAGGAGTTGTCTGAATACCAGAAGCAGATAGCAGAGCAGTATCTTGGCAATGTTGAAAATGAATTGGAAAGGTGGCAAAATGCTAGGAAAGCAAGGAGACCAAACAGTGATGCTAACTTACAGGAAACAATGGACAAAGAATTGGATAGCCACAGGCTTGAGCATGGTCCCAAGACAAGGAAGATCCCTGGTGGAGGCAGCAATGAAGAGGACGATGATGTGGAGGATATCAATGTTGGTGAGGATGACATGATGGATGATGTGCTGGTTGTTGAGGAAAATGGCAGAAGAGGTGATGAAGCTCCCAAGCCAGAAGCTGGTAGCAACAGCCCACAACCTGATAATCCTCAGCAGTAATCATATCCTTGATGTCAGGTTATACTCTTGCTAGATTTATCTTCTACTGTGTATTTACTCGCCTGTTTTCTGGCGGTTTTTTTTTTATGTTAATTTTGTATTTTCTTATGTGTCGAGTTTTGATTATTTGAATGCATTTAGTATTGTTAGCTGATTGTTTTCGTTTTAATGGTTTTGTTTAGTTAGAATGAACTTTTTTTTTTTTTTTCACTCTATTCGAATTGAGGAATGCTTTTCTTGTTACTGTTCATGAATTTGTTACCATCAAATTATTACGGTTTGTTGATCATTTGGTAGCCAAGGATGATTTTGCAGAATTTATTTGTTGAATTATTAGCTCGTAGGATGATAACACTTACTATTTTTGTGCAAGGTTAGAACTTGTCCCGGGGAAATACTGATCTTGCTAATGCTACTAACTAGGTGGTTTGGCGGAAGTCCAATATTTCACCAATGTTGAAAATAGATTAAGCATTGAATTATTCTTTTTGGGGATTGGGGTCGGTGATATGCTTATATTATTTTTCATTTTTTCCTTTTTCTTTTGGCGGGGACGGCTGTGGGTTCACCCATCTGGTTGAATTGGAAATTGAACAGGGAAGAACTGTGAAAGGAGGATAAAGTTTTTCCATTAACTGCTTTTGCCCTTCACAAAACTGAAATTAAGACATTGCTTGTGATAGAGTTTCTAATCACTCCAATTAGTAAAGTGTTGTTGCCATACACTTGAGGAGGTAGTTGAGCACAATCGTCAATGTGGTGGTTTCTGAACCAGCATATGAAGTTCTGTTGGATTGTCCAGGTCCCATTGTGCTTCATCCAAATTAACTGGCCTGTAATGGCTCTTGTTTTTCATTAGACTGTAGACTGTAGACCAGTTCAATGACTGCTTCTTGTCATGCTTCAATTGGGGCCATTGACCAGTTCTATTTCTAGGCCTCGAACCCACTCTAAGGACTTGTGCAATATTTCTAGCACGAATCATGGCCAGGGCAATTGGTGTCATAATTTGTTAGCTTCTTAACAAAAATGACTGGAAATTTTAGGGTATCCCAAAAAAAGCAGGAAAAAAAAGGAAAAATTAAGACTTTGATCATATAACTTGCAAGTGGCAAGTGTAGCATTAAAAAAAGGACAATGGGAAAATGTGGTTTTGCTGGTGTATAAATAAGAAAACAAAATTGAGGTGATCATTGATGAATTGATAACTAAGCAGAGAAAGGATCCATGTGACACAAAACAAATTAATGAGGCAGTGGCTCCAATGTGTCCATTTCAATCCATTTTTCCTTGTTCCTAGAGGCTTCACTTCCCCATTTATTTAACTTTCTCAAGTTACCTTTTGGTTTGATTTATGATATGAACACCAAAACGTTCAAATACTTAGCAAATGAAATGTGCACCCTAATCCATTTGCTTCATAAAGGACATTGCCAGCCTTTGAACTTTCTAACTTTTAGTGCTCACCACCCGTTATGTTTTTCTGCTTTCTCTTTTTCTTTTATTAATGTATTAAACTTTTTTAGCAAAATGCAAAAGCTAAGTGCTTTTGTTAACTTGTCTTCGAATGGACTTTATTTGTTTAATTATAGTAATTAGAAAAAGAGTCGGCGTTTAAAATTGTGATCTGAAAATGTAATGACTTTGTCGTTTTTGGGGGAAATCTCTCTCAATCTCCATCTATTAAGTTCTAAGTTTCAAGATTTTAAGGGCATAGATGCTGAACTTCCTTGAAGCTGTGATTAAAGCAGATTATTTCTTGGTTAGTTTGATCAGTTGTTCAATGATTTATGCCATAAAAGTAGCGGTTTGCAGCAGGATTCAGCCATATATGATATCCATTATCCCAATGGAAGTTTTCCCATGGAACTAAGTAACCTCTCTCATCTTCTTATTTCGATATAGTCCTCGCCACATGTTGTCATACTTATGCCATTCAATTAATTCTTTGCGATTAGAAGTTAACAATTCTAATTAGAACAATCATTGTTTTCAAATGTTTTTGATTATTTATTCTTGTTACATATTTTTTAAGTGATAGCTAAAATACACATAACCGGAATAAAAAGGCTAGATTACTACTATTCCTGTTGGAGTTTCTACAAAAACTTAATTAAAACAAGGATGTTAATTAAATCTTTTCTTTTTTTTTTTTTTTTTAATAATCTAATTCTTTTCAAGAAAGGGTAATCTAATATATATATATATATACACTTTATTTTGTTACATAGTTTTCACTACTTATATACATAACCCAGAGTTTTCACTACTTATATACATAACCCAGATTGTATAATTTTTTTTTTTATTTTAAATTGTGTATCCCTTAGAACGTAAATTTAGAGGAGCTTTAATTGATTTAGTTAAGGCATTGAAAAAGAATTTCATTAATAAGAAACCTAATTGGTTTTAAGTGCTAATATTACATACTCAGTTGTATCATTTCCTAAATACTTTTTTTTGTCCCAAATTGATAGACTTCTTTATCATTATAGTACATCTAAATTAAAAACAACTTATTATTTATAAATATTAATTATAGTTTACTTTTCCCATTATACTACTTCCTCCGTTCCTAAATAAATGTCGTTTTACTTTTTTTAGTTTGTTCCTTTTTATATGACGGTATATATTAATAGTATATTTTTTACCTAATTTTTTCTAATTTGCCCTTATTTATTTCAAGAGAGATGTTTAATACCCTCTCTGTTTTTTATTATATAATGTTTTAGGTTTTTTACTTTTTTTTTTATTTGACACTTTACATTATCAATGCATTTTTTATCATGTTTTCTCATATTTGTCCTTATTTAAAGTATGAGAGAGTTTATTATTTAATGCAAAAGGTATTACATTAAACTTCATAATTAAGAAAAAAGAGAATTTTTGTATAGAAAATAGAGTTTTAGGAAAGAAGTATTGAGAGTAAACTAGTCATTTTACTAGCCTAATTAATATTTCATTGGTCTTAGTGAATAACTTTAAACATCGTTGTAAGCACCGGAATTTTCTATACTTAAAAAAAAAAAAAAAAAAAAAAGAGAGTTATAGTCGTACGACTGTAACATCGGAAAAATTGCAGAAGCCCATACCTCTGCAGCAGAAAATGAAGGAGAGAGAGAAGGAGCATTAATTGCTCCGTTTGTTGTAGCAAGCAAGCGAAAATCAGGGAGATAAAAGGAGAAGAAGAGGGAGAAAAGGGGATTGGATTTCTGGTGAAAAAAGGAATTTAGAGAGAGAAAGAGAAAAGAGAGAAAAAGGAAAAAAAAACATAAAAACTCATTTTCTTCCTCTTTTATCTTCTTTAATTTCTCGAAATTAAGGTTAAAACTTGTTAGAAATCCCTAGGTTAATCAATTAACTTCACAACTAAATCAAGAATCCGGACTTAAACCTTCAGAATCCCTTGCAATTTGGATTTTTGGACAAAAAGCTCTTAACTTCAACTCCAAAGGAAAAAGTGCGAATTTGTTGGGATCAGAGCGACGCCAGGGGTCAAAACGACTTGGATTAGCTTCTAAAAAGGTAGACACTTCTTTTCCTTACACTTTTTCTCGCTTTCTGGGTGTTTGAAGTGAGTTTTGTGCGTTTTCTGCTGCATTTTCGTATTTCTGTTTCTGGAAATTAAGAACAGCCGTACGACTGTTCTTAGTTTTCATGAACAGTCAGTCGTACGACTGTTCTTAATTTCCAGTTGATTTTATTCAGATTTTTGATTGAGAATGAATTTTTGGTGAAATTCTGATCCTGAACTGATTACAGTCGTACGACTGTAATCCTTGTTCCAGAATCAAAATTTCAGCTTTTATCCATAAAAAATCTCAAAAAATTAGAAAACCCCAAAAATCATCAAAAATGAATTTTGTTGTGTGCATCACGACCATAGATTCAATTTTCAGTAAATTTGCATTTAGAACAATTTAACGACGGAGACCCAGTTCTCCCGAAAATCGACCCACTTAATATATAAAAATGCATGTAAACCGGAAAAATCGTTTTCAAAATGATTTTTCCCACAAAACCAAAAATACAGGGACGTTTCAAAATGTTTTCCAGGTCTAATCGGGCCGGCTAGCCGAGCCAACCCGGTTACCCCCCTAAATGCATGTCCCCAATTCTTGATTTCCCAATTCTGTCTATTTGAGTCCTAATTGTGGTGTGCCGTACAAATTGTGCTAACCTTCTGTTTTGCAGATTTTAATTTCTTTTATTTTTATTTTTGATGTATTTTAATAGATTAAATCGTGTATTTAGGCGGTTGTAATTATTTCTAGATTCTCGTGTATATAGGCGATTGTATAAGTGAGGCGAGAGTTTTTTATTTTTCCATTCGATTTGGTTGTAAGCCAATTAATATTTATTTCTTTTCCTTATTTTTGTATTAAATATTTTGTATGCGCGCTGTATGCCTTTTATATTCAATAAAACTGACTTTAGATTTTGAAATACCATTTGAGAACATTGGCAATATTTATTTTAATTAGACACGAAATAAGGGACTTGTCCGGACCCGAATCTCTGGATAGTGTAGCGACCGTTCGCCCGGTTCAGCTACCTTAAGAATTTCCCGGTTGAGCTGAGCCGGATGGCGACTCTACAATATTCATCGAGACTTAGGTCTCGGTTCTTTTATGCATTAATTCCATTCATTTTCCAAAACGTGGATTTCCATTTATAAAAACCCCACGCGAGAGAGGGGCCCGCCCGAGATCGTGGCGCCACTTCCGAAAGGGAGTCCCGCGTCCCGTCGAAAACGCGTCGTCCGCTCACAATCGTATAATAAAAAACGGAGAGAGTATTAATTGAAAATATCACATGGTAATTAAAAACAAAGAGAATTCTATTAAGGATAAATTCATTTTAATAGCTCAATAAATTCTTTATTGGTCTTAATAAACAAACTTACTTAATATATATATTTAGGAACGAATAAAGTATTATCTATTATGCTAAAAAATAAATAAATTACATAATACTGTATTAACTTGAAATTATAAATATTTTTTCAATTCTACTAAGAAATTTATTGAAAGTTGTTGGTAATTAATACTCTATGTATTCCTATTATTTTAACTAACTTTAACTATTTTTTAAAATTTGAAGGCGACAAGCCTAGAAGAAGCAATGCGGAGACAGTAGTTAAATTGCAATTTGTTTGTATAAATTAGGGGTATTTTTGTAACTTACTGATCTTTTTAATTATTTTACCAATGTCCCATAAAATAATAATAATAATAATAATAATAAAATATTTATCTGTCAAGCAAAGTCGAGTGAAGTAGTCCCACTTCCACTCTCCTTCCCCTTCTTTCTATCTCGGTCTCTCTCTGCTCTTCAAAAGCAGAGCAATAAATTCTACCAACTATTCATTTTTACAAATCCAAAGAGACAAAGGAGAACAAGTGAAAGGGGAAAGGAAGGAAACAAAGAAAAGAGAAGCAAAATAAACCATTTACTTCCGATTCCCAGGCCCAAAATGCAACCTACTCCACCCCAACAATATCAACCAAGCACCAGCCAGAACGGCGACCACAGACCCCACCGTCCGCCTCAGATTTCAAACACCCACCGCCATTATCAGCCCTACTACCCAACTACTTCATCTTCCTCCGCCTCTTTAAAAGGCTGCTGTTGCTGTCTCTTCCTCCTCCTCTCCTTCCTTGCCCTCCTGGTCCTCGCCATTTTCCTCATCATTATCCTCGCCCTTAAGCCCAAAAAACCTCAATTCGATCTTCAACAAGTCGGTGTTCAGTATATGGGCATCTCCGCTTCTAATCCTACCTCATTCGACCCCACCACCGCCGTCTCCACTGGTCCCACCACCGCCTCACTCTCCTTAACAATTCACATGCTATTCACCGCCGTTAACCCTAACAAAGTTGGGATCAAGTACGGCCAGTCCAAGTTCACCGTTATGTACCACGGGATTCCACTGGGGAAGGCCACTGTTCCTGGATTTTATCAGGAAGCTCACAGTGAACGGCAGGTTGAAGCAACCATTTCCGTTGATCGGTACAGCTTGATGCAAGCTAATGCTGCGGATTTAATTAGAGATGCTTCGTTGAATGATAGAGTGGAGCTTCGGGTTTTGGGTGAAGTTGGGGCTAAGATCCGCGTTCTCGACTTCGATTCCCCAGGAGTTCAGGTCAGCCTTTTTTAATTTGCCTCCATTTTTTTTTCACTTAAATTCTTCTTTTCCTCTGTTTAGCTTACATTAAATACCGACATTCCCATTTCTAATTTTGGCTTCATTTCTGAATTTGTTGATTTGGGTGCTTTTTTTAGGCAGAGAGTCTTTGCAAACTAGTAGCTAATTTTTGGAGTATGGAATTTTTTTCAAGGAATTTGTTTTGGTTCCCATTTCAATTTTACTGTCTCTGTTGCAATCGAAAATGAAGCTTTGGCCAACTTTTTCTTCCACTCAGAAATGAGTATGAGGACCTGGCCGGCGGCCTTTTCTGTTGCTAACGTGCACCTTCCATAAATTACTGAGTCAGCTAACGTGCACCGAATTTGAGGTTGTATTGAATTGTTCTTCTTTAGGAGCGCATGTTTTTCTTAGATACTTTCATCGTTCCGAGGGATATTTTTCTAATGTGCCCTCTTAGTTTCCGCTATTTATGTACTGACCCCTTTGGGCACAATTTTGCATTTTCATTTGTGCCCCTTGATGGGTTTTTTTTCACTCCACACCCCTTAAGAAAAGGAGTGAATCTTGGAATTCTTTTTCTCTATGCATTGTTACTGTCTTTTCGTTGTCTTAAAAAGCATAAAAAGGTTTCCTTAACCCAATTAATTAACTTTTGATTTTTGAAGCGTCGATGGCCGGTAATCACTTAGTTACTACTGCCCATAATTGCTTCTTTTTCAAGCGCTTTATTCAGACGCACCCATTTTGTCTATTGTAACGTGCAATACCGTTTTGTCAGCTACAGTTTTCTCTTTTTAGTCTTTTGTTTTGGCCATTGGCACGGCTCGTGTATACCACTCTCTATGGAACTTATCTTTGCCCCTGCCAATTTGTCAAATATTCATCCCTTTCCCTCTTCTGTACAGATGAAGGTCAGGTCTTCAGAGAGACAACTATCCTCTTCGAAATTCTCTAACCAAAAACATAATAATTTTGTTTTGAATTTTCGTCTTCGGTTGTGCTCGCTTCTGTTTGTTCTTTTCTTGGATTGTGATTCAGTGTGAAATGTGCTTTTGTGGGTGCGGGAATTCTCATTTCTTGACTTTAGCTACTTTTTGCTTCTTTCCATAGCTAAAAATTTGTGCTTTGTTTTTTCTTTTTTTAATTAGAGATGAAGATGCTCCTTGGTTCTTGCATTGCATAGCTTAGCTACCCATATGGATTGTAGTTAGGTTTTGGACTTTACTAATTATCGGTTTATTGATGGGATTATGCTTTAAGGTGCGAGTCAAAAAAGCCGCTATTGACTTTTGTTATTTAGGCTGATATTAAGACAATTACCCACTGTGAATTTGTTGATTAAAGACTATTTCCACGGCAACTTCTAGCTTTTTTGCACTTGAATAATTCCTTTAGAATAGTCAATGAGAAAACACTGTATGCATTTACTGTAACACTGAAATCCTCATGTTTAACCTTTGGCCTTAGCTAACCAAAGGACTTGCTACATCTTATCATGTAAATTTAGTGACTTTTGGGGGCCCTTGTGGACCCAAGGAGATATGTGATAGGATTTAATGTTTTAGGCTGGGTTAGAAGAAGCTGATGAATTTTTATTTTTATTTTTTCCTTATCCTTTGTTGGGAACTTAAAAAATGAGGTATTAGGCATCACTTGCTGGGATTCGTTGCTCATGTTTTTTAAATTTACTGCATTTAAGTTGTTGAATTTGGACATTCAACTTCAGTTTGGGGCAGGAAATGCTAAAAATTGTGGAAATGCTCTGTTAAAATATTGATGAGATAGATAAGAGAAGTGAACATGTGCCTCGACCAGTTCATTTTTTAATGGAATCCAATTGATTCAGTAGCGATGAAGTGAAATCAAGTCTGTTAGTTAGGTTAGAACAGAATAGAATAAAAATGAACCTGGCTATGGCGCAGGTATCGCTTGAAGACTGAAATTCTAGAGACCAATTATTTGTCACTCCAGTTGAGCCACAGTTTCCAGCCAAAATAGTTTTTTAAAAAAGCAACACGTTCTTGTCAGATAAGAGCACCACATATTTCAACATCTTTCTGCAGGCAATAATTAGCGCGTGCATGCCACTCTCCTGAAAAAAGAGTTGGATGCAATTTGTTGTTTAAGCTTTTTGACAAAATAAACAATAGCGAAGAACACAACAGACATCCACCCAATAGTTAATTGTTTATGTTTCTAATCTGTACATTTTGGTGGTATTAATTAATGTTTTCTTGGACTCATCTAAAAGAGAGAGTGATTTTGATGGGCAGGTATCAGTGAATTGTGCAATAGTAATTAGTCCAAGGAAGCAGTCTCTTACATACAAGGATTGTGGATTTGATGGATTGAGTGTATGATTAAGCAGGGTACAGAACCAAAAGAAAAATCAAAGCACAAAGAAGCAAGAAGTGTAAAAGAAATATATATTTTTTTTCTCTTCTGTTATTATTTTTTTTTTTTTTATTGAAATTGTTTCTCTCAAAATTAGAGAGTGGGGAAAAGCAAAAGAGAAAAAAAGGGGTAGAAAATAGAAAGCAAAATATATGAGGAAAACCCTCAGAGCATCACATGGTTGGATGGAGTTTGGGGATATTCGATTCGATCGAAAAATGGGAAATCAAAAAAGTTATCCCGAGATTTTGCAGAAAAAAAAATGATTAATGTTGGTTTTACTTCACTTGTAAGCAATTTTATTTTTTAGCTGATTGCGTGTAAAGTGTAAAACTCATTGTTATGGCATAATGCATTGCCATTTCGCACCCACTCCCTTTTGCTGAAACAAAAATCTTCCCCATTTTTTTAAAGTGTAAATGTGGCACAATTCTAAGATTGATTGGTTGATTTCATTGTCAATTTTAACACAACATATATATCAGGTTTGACACAGATTGACACAGTTATCGTTTTTGATGCTTCTATATGGAGGGACTGCAACTTGAATGCAAATTGACCTTAATTTGATAGGACTACTGTGAATGGAATAACTTGAAACAAGGCATGCACACATAACAAACAATATTTGGTTCATGCATTTAGTTCATTAGGTTGTGCTTCAACTCTTTTCTTCTTTTTTAACTAAAATGTGTTTATAGATGTGCCTATACACCTTTCTTAATTGTTTCGTTGCTTCTTAAGGAGAGTCTCTCTTTTGTCGACTTAGTGTCTGCATGTGCTTTGAGGCCTTGAATTCAATGATTCCAGCCAGAAATGCTTTTCTAATAAAGCAAGTGTTTAACATTTAAATGATTTTTCAAACTATTGTCAATGCCAAAATTAATTGGAAGAACTTTTTGCACTTAAACCAAATTATGTTTCTTTGGATTCCGATTCCATTATATTTAATTCTATCCATTAGTCCGGTACATGTTCAAACGAGAATGGCGTCATTCCTGAATCTATTGAGTCCTTTCAAAGGTAATGATAATGTTTCATGTGCCAAGTCAAATTCACTTAAAGTTTTGGGTAAATTATTCATTTGGTCCAAAATTAAGGTTAGGTATTAGTTGCTGCTGATATAGTATTTTATTTTATTTAGAGAGGACCAAATTAACGAATTCCGTCAGAATAAGAATTTCTGGAGCCGGTTTCAGCTATTTAAATACTATTCCGATCAAATTATTTTTATCATAAAAAGAGAATGAGATGTTGATAAAAATTAAGTAATGAATTTAAATACATGGTGGTTTTTTTGTGATTTACAATTTCATTTTATAAAAGAAAATTATGAGATATAGTAGTAATAATATAAATATATCAAAAATTATATTTTTTTGTAAAATTTATATTTTTAGACATGATTAAAATTTTAAGAGATAAGCTTCAATGTATATAATGGGTCAAATAATACTATTAACGTTACCAAATAATACTAATAAGATTTTAGTATTACAACAACTAAAATTCCAACAATTTGTGAAACATTTCTATCTCTTAAAAATTGTTGATGTTATTCTTCGGAGAAGGAATAGTTGACCCTTTTTCATAATGTTAGGCCCTTGATTAACCCATGTTATACACTAAAACTAAAATTCAACTTTACTCTGAACGTTGTACGTATTTTTGAGAATCAAATCTCGAATTTAAATTAAACATTTTAACTTATTAATTATGATTTTTAATCCTTTGAGAGGTGAAAGTTGCTTGGGATGCAGGTATTGGGTGCCTGCTCAAAGAAAAACGTCTCTTTTGGCTGAATTGGTTAAGTGGTCAATGATTTATCCGCCTCATCAAAGTTGTCAATTGTTTTTGTCCATGAGAATTTTCATTTGACTATTATGTGAGAACGTTTTCCTGCCTTATATCGGTCTGGATTGTTCTTTTTGTGTTGCTTAGTACAAGTTTTTCTATTGATTACAATGCAACTTAATTTTTATTGTTGTTTCCTTAAAAGGAACCTTCATTATTAGTTCTCAAGTATTAGAAGGGCTGAAAGTGGTACAAATTAAAGAAAATTAAGAAAAACATCTAATATACCCGCAAAATACTTATGGATGATGTGTTAGACTCGTTCTTGGTATATAGCTTGAATAAGGTTTGATCAAGTAAATTAGAAATAATAAGGCATCTTTAGTTGGTGAAACTATCTAGGATTTTGGTTTGAAAGGTGATAATAGTCTTAGAGAGATTTTTACATGAGTTTGTTAATTTGAATTCTACATATGTAAAGCATGTGTTGGTGGGATCTATTTTTTTTTTTTTTTACTCTAGGTCAGGGTTTTACTGCCAAAATAGGTTATAATATGGAAAATAAATGGGTTCGATATAAAATGGAAATAAATCCGAAATCCATTAAACATACAAAATGCCACATGCGTAACAACCCACACGGATGGGGATGTTTTCTATTGTCTTCGATTTGCATTTTTTCGAGTTTCTTTGGTTTTTTTCAAGTGTTTCCCTTCAAAAGGTTTACAAAAGCGCAAGAAAGTTTTAAAAAATTCTAAATGTGTTGATTCATGAAATATCGAGAAATCATGAAACTAACTTAGATTAAAAATAGTGAATTTAGAGCTTTGACTTAGAGAAGTGTTGACTAAAACTTATCTATGTCTTGAAAAATAAAAGTTATTACTTATGAATTCAAATTTTATTTTAATTATTATTTCTAAACTTTGTCAAATTAAATAATCTATCTATCTATACCTCAATAATATACCATATATGATAACAAGCATACAACTTTTTTTTAGAGGATTTTGCTTACATAGCAATTTGTTAATGCTTTTCTCTCATATTAATTACTCCTATCAAACTTTTCTTTTCTTCTCTCTTTTTTCATTGTAATGCTAAACGCTTCTCTCATATTAAGTACAACCGTGCAATGGACATGCATATGATGGTTTTAATAAAACATGATTGTTATTAGTAGTGTGTGCAAAATAATAAATTATAAGTAATATTCTTTTAGAGATTATTATTTGTTTCAATCACTACTAATGAACTACAAAATAAAAAGTGTCCATAAAAACTTTTACCTTCACCTTCTATATTAGTTAAATTAATTTTAATTAAGTACACTTACCAAATTGATACCCGATATATACATACTATTTATATATATTAGTACCTTTTTATTTTTTCTATTTTCAGCTATTTTGCTTAAAAAGTAGTATTTTTTTTTTAAATTGTCACAAATACCCTCGTTTTGGGCTTTTGTTTTTGGGCCTATGTTTTCATAATTACTGAAATACGTTTCTCTATTTTTTATTTTTTATTTTTTATTTCACGTTTTGGTTTACTCTTTTCTTTTTTACGCTTTTTTTTGTTTTGTTTGTCTTTTTGTATTCACTCATTTCTGCTTCATGGTAACCATGTTCTTGAGTTTTCTTCTTCCTACTTTCGTCGGTCTTCCTGCTTTTGTGGTTATTCATCATTTTCTTCTTTGCGGTTCATCATTTTCTCGGTATTTTTGTGTGTTCGTTTAGTTTTCTTTCCTATGTTTGTTTGTTTTTTATTTTGTTTTTATGTTGTTTGTTTTGTGAATTTTGTAGTTTTTTTTTTTTTTTTTTTGCAATGTATATTATATAAAATGGTGAAGGGTTCTAAAAACTCAGATTCTCAGAAGGGTAAAAGTGTGTCTGTTAAGAAGTCGTTTACTTTGTTTAAGGGGAAGACGAAGGATGGTGTTGTTAAATGAAAAAATAGAGACGAGATTGTTCCAAAAAAGCTTGCGGTAAGATATTGTGTTATGATTTTGTAGTTTATGCTGCATGTATAGTTTGTGCATATTTGTTTGTTGTTATTCTGTTTTCTGTGTGTTTTAAGCTACTGATATTTTGATTATACCTTAGTTTTTTTTTATGATAGATTGATTATACCTAGTTATACTTTTTTTATACACTGATTATACCTTAGTTATGCCTATGATACATCGATTATACCTTAGTTATATCTTAAGATATACTATTACATTAATTATACCTTAGTTATACCTTAATTATACCTTAAAATACACTATTATATTGATTATACCTTAGGTATATCTTAAGATACACTATTATAGTGATTATAGCTTAGTTATACCTTAATTGTACATTAAGATACACTATTTCAATGATTATAACTGAATTATACCTTAATTATACCTTAGTTATACCTTTAGATACATCATTTCATTGATTATACCTTAGTTATACCTTAAAATACACTATTATAATGATTATACATTTATTCATATTTTTTATACACTGATTATACACTTATTATATCTTAGTTATACCTTTGATACTCCAATTATACCTTACTTATACCTTTGTACTATAGTTACGCCTTAGTTATACTTTAAGATACACTATTATAGTGATTATACCTTAGTTATACCTTAATTATACCTGAAGATACACTATTACATTGATTATACCTTAGTTATACCTTAATTATACCTCATACCTTAGTTATACCTTAACTATACCTGAAGATACACTATTACATTGATTATACCTTAGTTATACCTTAATATACACTATTGTAGTGATTATACCCTAGTTATACCTTAATTATACCTCATACCTTAGTTATATCTTAAGATACACTATTATAGTAATTACACCTTAGTTATACCTTAAGATACACTATTACATTGATTATACTTTAGTTATACATTTTTTATACCTTATTTTGTTATATTTGTTAATGATACACTTATTAAACACTTATTATACCTTTATATACATTGATTATACCTGAGTTATACCTTATGGTACAGTGATTATAACTTGGTTATACTTTAGTTATATATTGTTTATACCTTACTTGTACCTTAGTTTGTTATTTTGTTACTGACACACTGATTATACCTTAGTTATACATTATTTAATCACTATTTATACCTTAGTTATACTTTCTGGTATTCTGGTTATAACTTGGTTATACCTTCTGGTACACTGATTACATCTTAGTTATATCTTAGTTTGTTATTTTTTTAAGTATACACTGATTATACACAGTTTATACCTTAGTTATATATTGTATAATCAGTGTTTATACCTTAGTTATATATTGTTTATATCTTACTTATACATTAGTTTCTTATTTTGTTAATGATATATGTTTTTGTAATGATATATGTTTTTGTCCTATTGTTTATATATTTTTGATACATTTTTTGATATATTTTTATTACATTTTCAGGGTGGTAAACCTATATATAAGAAACAGGAGTATTAGGGAAGCCGTGTTTCTGTTTTTTCTGATTATGACTTGTTAACATTCTTGAAATTAAATTTTCCTGAGCAAGTGATTAAGCTGTTTAAGGAAACTATATTTGGCTATTTCTTAGATTTGCCAGTTTTGAGGGTTACAAAGCAGTTGATCCATTCTTTATTATTACGAGAGATTTATCAAGAGGAAGAAAATGATTCTATTGTTGTTGAGGTTGATGGGAATGAGTTGAGGTTTGGTATTGAAGATTTTTTTGATTTATAGTTTGAAGTCATTTGCTGATGATGACTTTGTTCTTTGTTCTACTAGTGTGGATTCTCGATTTCTTGCTCGTTATTTTGCTAATAAGAGTGAGGTGAAGAAGAAAGATGTTGAAGAAGTTCTGAAGAAAGATTCAAATGTTTTTAACTTTGATTCTACTGAAGATTGCACTGGTATATTTTATCAGTTTCTACCTATTGGGGATAGATTTTTCGAAATCTATTCCTATTTATTATTTTGATGTGATAGAGTCAGGTGATTATGTGAAGGCTGCATGGGGTTGCAAGTCTTATGATGCAACCATTTTTTCTCTAAAGAAGACTAGAATTTCTAGATCAAAGCCTAAGTCTTATCGAATTGAGGGTTATTCAAATTTTTTCTAGCTATGGTTTTATGAGGTTTGTCCTATATGTAGCGGATTAATGTGTGACAGAGTTATTAGTTAGCAGGGTACAAATTTTCTTCCAATGGTCTTTAATTGGCGGACTTATGTTGAGGAGTTCCGCAGCCAAAAGTGTATGTTATTCCTCACTTATACATTAATTATACCTTTGTTATACTTTTTCTATACCTTAACAAACACTATTACATTGATTATACATTAGTTATACCTTAATTATACATTAAGATTCACTTTTACAGTAATTATACCTTAGTTATACCTTAATTATACCTTAAAATACACTATTACAGTGCTTATACATTAATTATACCTTTGTTATACTTTTTTTATACCTTAATAGACACTATCACATTGATTATACCTTAGTTATACCTTAATTATACCTTAAGATATACTATTACAGTGATTATACATTAATTATACATTTGTTATACTTTTTCTATACCTTAACAAACACTATTACATTGATTATACCTTAGTTATACCTTCTGAAACACTAATTATACTTTAGTTATAGCTTGTGATACACTAATTATACCTTAGTTATGCCTTTTTTCTTTTTTTTTTTTAGTTGGGATTGAAAAATATCAATGCTACAGACAAGGAGATTAAGGAGCTTTCTTTTGGAAAATTTTTTTGTGAAAAGGAAGCCTTCTTTGCAAGATTTGAATTTAATAGATGAAGTTGATGGTGATGGTGATGATAAGCATGTAGAGGCTAATATTGAAGAAGGTGACAGTGAGCATGTATAGGATGATGTTGAAGGAAATGATTGTGATTTGAAAGGTTCTTTTTCTCAATCTTGGGCTTCTAGTCAAGGAGCTGTGTTATCTGAGATTGCATCATAGAGGAAATATGCTGAGCAATCATTTGGCATAATTATTTAGAAGTTAGATTAGCAGCCGTGTTAATAAACTGGTATTTTTTGCTTCATTATGCTTTCATTCTTATATATATATATTCTATTTTTTTTAACTTTTGTTTCTTATTTTTCGTTTTTTAAAGGAAACTACGATGGACATTTTAAATAAGGTTTGTTTTTATTGTCATTCTTTGATTATACCTTTCTTATACAGTTATAATATCTTTTGTTATCTTTGGTTATAGCGTTTTTGATTATAGCTTTAATTTTTTTATTAACCTTTGTTTTTTCTAGGCTGTTTTTAATGATGATGTCAAGGAATCAAGTGATGAGAGAGATGAAAGTGAGGATGAGGTTGATGTATCTGATGAGGATAATATTATGAATGATATTGATAAGGTTAGTAAAACTGATTATACCTTAATTATAGCTTAGTTATAGGTTGTGATATACTATTTATACCTTAGTTATACTTAGTTAAACACTGTTTTATACATTAGTTGTACATTGCAATTCACTGTTTATGCCTTTTGTATAACTAAGATCTTAGTTATACTTACTGATAGACTTATTATACCTTAGTTATACCTTATGATATAATAATATAGTGATTATACCTTATGGTACTCTGTTTATACATTAGTTATACTTTGTGATACACCCATTATACCTTAGTTATACATTTTTTTATACATTTAAATGCTTTGTTTACACATTTATTTATACATTTGTTTTTTTTTTCTTTTGCAATATGTAGATAGTCAAGGAAAGGAGGATAAGGCTGAGAATAAGTGTAAGAAGGATGTTGATATGGATGACAATGTTGTTGTTGTAGAAGAGAAGCAAGAAGTTGGTATCAATGTTGTTATAGAAGAGGAGGTCAAGAGTGATGGCATGGATTTTAATGCTAAAAAGGATATAAATGAAGATAGTTTCACTTTTGATAATGTGGTGAATGAGAGGGCTATAGTTTTCTATAAATCTCCTGTTTTCCCACCAATAACAATAAATGATCCTGATTTTGATTGTACTAAGTGTGAGCGGACGACGCGTTTTCAACGGGACGCGGGACTCCCTTTCGGAAGGGGCGCCTTGATTTCGGGCGGGGCCCTCCCTCACGTGGGGTTTTTGATTTGGAAATTCGTTTTTTGAAAATCGAATAGTTTCGTAAAAGAATCGAGACCTAAATCTCGATAAAAAGTATAGGAGTCGCCACCCGGCTCAGCTCAACCGGGAAATTACAGTGTAGCTGAACCAAAGCGGGAACTGCCACACTTTTCAGAGATCTAGGTTCGGACAAGTCCCTTATTTCATGTCTAATTTAAATATTGTTAGCCAATGTTCTAGTTACGACACTTTAAGTTGCTAAGATAAATTTTATTGAATTAATACACGCGGCGTGCATACATAATAATACAGCAAAAATAAAAAGTAAAAGGAATAAATATTTAGGAGCTTACAACCCAATTGAAAGAAAAATAAAACTCTTGACGTCACAATACAAGCGCCTAAAATACACGAGAATCTAAGAAAAAAATTACAATCGCCTAATATACACGGTTTAATCTATTAAATACATTAAAAATGAAAAATAAAGAAATTAAAGCTGCAAAACAAATGGTGAGCACAAGTATATGGCACACCACACTTAGGACTCAAGTTTGACAGAATTGGGAATTTAAGGGTTCGGGGTCATGCAATTAGGGATAACCGGGTTGGCCCGGTTAGACCTGGAAAATCATTTTGAAACGTCCCTGTATTTTTGGTTTTGTGGAAAAAAAAATCATTTTGAAAACATTTTTCCGGTTTCATACATTTATCACATGTGAGGTGGGTCGGTTTTCGGAAGAACCGGATCTCCGTCGTAGTTTTGTTCTAAATGCAAAAACACAGAAAATAAATCTAGGGTCGTGAATGCGCACTCCGAATTTCATTTTTGATGATTTTTGATTTTTCAAGATTTTTCTGATTTTTATGAAATTCTAGGGTTTTTTGATTTTTTTTATTTTAGGGAACTACAGCAGTACGACTATATACTACAGTCGTGCGACTGTAGTCCTTACCTAAGGCAGAAATCGCAAAAAAAACTTAAAACGAAGGACTAAAACTGAGAAAGTTAAAAACAGTGGTACGACTTTATATCAAATGGCACGACTGTAATTACAGTCGTGCCCTTGTTCTTTGTGACAAGAACAGTCGTACGACTGTTCTTAATTTTCTAGAAGCAGAAGTGCAAAAACTTGGACAAAAATGCATAAAAATCAACCAAATCATCCAGAAAGCTGGAAAATGAGTTAAGTTTAAGTGTGTTTACCTCTTTGGCGCCGATCCACAGCTGGAATGACCCCTGGCTACGCACCAATCCACATGAATTTGCTCCTTTTCTTTGAAATGTCAAGGTTGCAAATGTAGTCCAAAAATCCTCCAAAAAGCTACGGATTTGAGTTTGTTTTTGTCCATAGATGATTTGAATTTCTTGTGTGAAGATTAACCTAAGATTTCTAATTCATTTTAATCATTAACACCAAGAAATCAGAAAGAAAAAGGTAGAAGAAAGTAAGGTTCTTTCTCTTTTCTCTCATCCCTCTTTTTCTTTCTTTTTCTCTCTCTAAATCTGCTCTAACTCAGAGAAAATGGCCAAAAGTCCCCTCCTATCACTTCTGCCTTCCTTTTATCTTCTCTCTCCCAGAAAATCTTGAGGCATTAAATGCCCAAGATTTTCCACCAATTTTTTATTCTTAGGGGTATGGGTTCTGCAACCTGCCCCCGACGATACAGTCGTACAACTGTACTTATGTTACAGTCGTACGACTGTAACCAAAAAACCACGACTGTAAATACAGTCGTGGTTTCAACGGTCAGAATTTTTTTTTTAAACGAAAAATTTCGTGTTCACACGCTGCCCCTCATGTAGCTAAAGTCCAATTTTCGAAACAGATTTAGGTACACGACAAAGAACACGAAATTCGCGATGATATGCAAGTGTGTGGTTCGTGTGTGACCTTCGGGTGACTTTGGTAGTCAGGTGGTCCATATGCCTTTTGCATGAAGATGACATCGAGAAAAAGACGACTTTTGGAGTCAGGCGGTTCCTTACGATGATTTTCGCGTAAGG
Organism: Euphorbia tirucalli; assembly: GCA_039660915.1. NCBI lineage: Eukaryota > Viridiplantae > Streptophyta > Magnoliopsida > Malpighiales > Euphorbiaceae > Euphorbia > Euphorbia tirucalli. The sequence continues at coordinate 17,019,272 of CM077633.1, read as the reverse complement.
ATTACGCCAAGATAAAATGACTTTGAGAGTCAAATGGTCGTGTATGATTTGCCATACAGAGCCAAAAAAATGTATGTAATATGTGCTTGGTGAACGTATTTATTCCTCGATCGATAATTTTGAAACAAAAATTTTTGCCCCTTCGATCAAGAATAAATATGGGAACGTGTGTTTTGGTTGCCTTTTATAGTCATGCGGGACTGAACTTGGAAATGTGGAGTGTGTGACAGCCGTGTGCGATTGGCCCACTCAACGGGTTGACACGAGAATTCTGGTTTTATTTTATAGTCGCAGTGGACTGAGATTGGGAAGTGTGATAGTCACGTGCAACTTGGTACACAGGACTGAAATTGAATTTTGGGTTCCCTTTTAAAGTCGTGGTGGACTGTGGTTCCGTGAGAATGTGTGACAGTCGTGTGTGACTGGGCGCACTCAACAGACTGAGACTGAGTTTTGGTTCCCTTTTACAGTCGTGGTGGACTGTGATTTTGTGAGAATGTGACGATCTGGTGTGACTTGGCACCCGGGATGCGTCAAAATACAATTTTAAAGAATTGTACTTACAGTAAATACTTTATGATTTTTCTCGGGTTCCGTGCCCCTTGGATGAGGAGGACCGTCATGAGAAAAAAAAAGATTATTCGCTGCTGGGTTGACCCTGCAAAAATACTAAAATATCTTCTCGTGGGGAATGATTAAGCATTTGGTGATAAAAGTAGGGTTTAGAGAATAAATAAGAAAATTAGAAAATTCCCCCCCTTTTTTTCACTACAGTCATGCGGCTGTATTCAAATTTTGAGTACAGTCGTATGACTATAGACGAAGTATAGTCGTAAGACTGTACTTCGTGGGCAGAAAACATAAAAGGCGCGGTCCGCCCCTTCTCTTCCCACTTCTCAAACTTCCGAAAATTCTAACCACCTTTCTCTCTCAAAACCGATCCCTAACCCCAAAATCTCACAAAAATGTTGAAGAAATTGGGAAAGAAAGTGAAGAAACTCTCAAGCAACTTGATTCAGAGGCCCAACAATCCAAACGAGATCTCTTTCGTGAGTATTTCGAATAGATACGGCCATCCGCTGTACATGGAGCACTTCGGGGTTAGCCTCGGGATGGAGATCCCGATTTTGCTGGAGATGGACTCCTATCTGTCTGTCACTCAGGTTGGTACTCGAATTTAATCCTTGATTTTGAGTTTTTTGGACATTTTTTCCTTTGAATGCATGGATCTGATTTGGCATGATTTACTGCTTTCTGGGTTGATTGGTTGAGTAGAATGCATGCTAGGAATCCCCTGTAGTTAATAGGAACAAAAAACTAGGGAAAACAAGTTAGAAATCATGAAAATTGAACGAAAATCAAAATCTACCTGCAGGGATATGAACAGTCGTGAGACTGTTCATGCTAATGATGAACAGTCGTACGACTTTAGGGTGTACAGTCATGCGACTGTAGTTACGCTCGTGCGAAGCATACTACAGTCGTACGACTGTAGCTAAAAATATGCCTAAATTTTACTTTTTTAATTAATTTTTTATTATGCTACTGTTATGCAAAAATTGAATATATATGTATTGTACTTCCCAAAAATACAGGCGAATAGGATTTCTAGCAGCGGAAACCTTTCTTTGCCGTGGGTCTGGTGGGACCGCCTTCCCGAGCCTGTGAGAGCCCGGGTTAGGACTCTGGGTCTGGAGACCTTCATATTATCACTGCCCACGAGCACGCCGCACACCACACATGCCTTATTGATGGCCCTATGTGAGAGGTGGGTCTGCACCACCCACACGTTCCACCTGCCTATTGGGGAGTTCACCATCACTCCCTCTAACTTCATGGCTATCACCGGGTTTGGATTCGGTGAGATCCCGATTGCGTTCAACTGCTACTTGACCCGTCAGCAGCTGGTGGACGATTATATTGGCAGATTGATCGGCTGCACCCCTGAGAAGGGGAAGATTCTATGCTCCAGGGTGGAGGCTTATTGGGCTGCTTGCCTAGACCTGTCTGAGGAGGACGTGGAGTGGTGCGCTCGGGCTTATGTGCTTGTTCTGTTGTCCTGCACCTTATTCCCTACGGGGCAGAGTACCTGCAATATGACTCTGCTCCCCACCTTGGCGGACCTGACTATCTTTCCCACACTGGACTGGGCCCGAGCTGCGTTGGGGCAGTTATTTTATGGATTGGACTTGTGTGCTCGGGGGCAGCAACAGGAGATCTTCGGCTTTTGGTTCGACCTTCTGGTATTATCTCTTCTTTCGTTTTTCTTTTTCTTTTTTAATTCTTTTTTTAACTACAGATTTGGGCCTTCGAGCACCGTATTTTAGAGCCGCTAGAGCTGAGGGACGCCAAGGGTGATGTTCAGCCGACCGTCCTGCGCTGCTGGACGCAGGGATGGCAGGGTATTGGCCAGGACTTAGAGGAGGTCAGGCAGAGCTTGCTTGATACTTCCTGGCAGAGGGTAAGTATGCAAAACTCATTAGTAGAAAAATTAAATTAACTTTTACTTACCTGTGTTGAATTTCTTTTGTTGTATTTCTACAGATCCGGCACCATCCATGGCGTGGTCAGGGTGCCATTTCCCTCCTCGTGCAGACGTCTGTGCAGTTTGATGACCGCCGATTTGTCTTGGAGTGTCCTATGTCACAGGAGTGGTATCTAGGCGAGCGCCTCACTCTTTCCGACCATGTAGACGGTCCAGCTGGTCGGCCTATACCTCCACCGCTTCCACATGCATTGTTCTGGCCTCACATCGCTGATCCAGCTGTAGATTATGACATATTCAGGGAGGGCTACAGCGTTGGACCTGTCGACGGGGACTATCCGACCTATATCCAGCAGTGTCTACTGCCGGTCGTGGGTGATGCGCCGGCGGCTCCTCCCACTCATCGGGTATTTACTTCTCCTTCTTCTTCTTGTTTTTTTTTAATAACGCCTTTCTGGTTGTAGGTTAAGAGGCGTAGGGGAACCGGGTCCACTCAGCCAAGTGGGCCGACCGGCGGGAGTGCCGAGGTGGCCACGATTGGTGGGGATGCCCCGATTCAGGATAGGAGCCACATTGTACATGCTAGTAGCGCCGCAGCCTCAGCTTCCCGGGCTGCTGGTGTAGTGGAGGGTCACCTGATGACTGAGCTCAGGACCGGCTTCAACATGATGGGGCTGGATGGCAGCTATTCCTACAGGACATGGTCAGTTTCCCGTGAGCAGTCGGCTAGATTCATTCCAGAGGACACCATTCATGTAAGTTTTCCCGCGAGCAGCCGGCTAGATTCATTCTGGAGGACACCACTCATGTAAGTTTTCCCACGAGCAGCCGGCTAGATTCATTCTGGAGGACACCACTCATGTAAGTTTAAGCTCTATTTTTTTTTTACTTTCTGATATCTTCTAGGTTCCCCGGGCCAAGGTGGAGGACATAACTTACCAATATATAGGCATGGGGGACTTCATGGTCTAGGAGCACGCCGTTTGGGCGGTGAGCATTCTGCATTTCCTGCACCATCTTATAATTTATGCAATGCATGAGTGTGTATGTATGTATGTATGCATGTTAATTTATGTTATTGATTACAGTCTCGAGTCCAGATGCTTCAGGACCAGGTTAGACAGGCTGCTGCTTCTGAGGCTCAGGCTTTGGCTTCGGCCCAGGGGGCGGATCGGATGAGAGCTGAAGCAGCCAGGCTGCAGGCTGAGCTGACCCGGGTGCAGGGGGACTTTGATTTCTATAGGGCTACGCATCAGAGTGAGTCCGAGGAGGAGGAGGACGGAGAGGGACAGGATGAGAGCTAGATAGAGTGCTCTGTTTTTCATACACATTGTTCTTGTTTTTCCTGTATTGGATTTTTACGCACATCATGAACTACATATTTCATATTATGGGATGTTATTTTATTAATCTTTGAGAATTCACTCTTCTTCTTTTTTCTTTTTCTTTTTTTTTTTTGTTTTTTTTTTCAATTTTTGCTTCCTTTTATCCAGGCTTTTACAATTTTCTAAAATCGTTACAAGACTCCGATTGGCTCAAATTGAAGCCTTTCGGGTTGTGGAATATCAAGGCCTATTACAAACATCCCTGGAATATTGAATTATTGAACGCTTGTTGTCGCTTCAGGGATCCAGTGGATAATGTTTTCTGTTTCTCATGCCAAGAGCTCTGCCCCTTGTATGAAGAATTTAGTGCCATTCTGAATATCCCATGTCACAAAGGGGTAGACATTGCCGTTCCTGAGTTCACCTTTGGCAACGTTTCTTCATTGGTGAGCTTGTTTGGGCTTCCCAATCCAGAGGTGGAAGATCTACTTTCCATTGGGTCCCCTTCTCCCGGATTGAGCTCGGATTCTATACTGGAGTGGTGCATCAATGCCCCTAGGGACCACATGAGTTGGGCTTGTATGGTTAGTCTGTTACTGGTGAGCTGGTATTTCTGTGGTCCTAGTGATGGGGTTGTCTCCTTCAGAGCCGTCTCCCTTATCCCTCAGATGGCTACGGGAGCATCTCCAGCTCCTTTTGCACTTGCTGAGACACTGATCAATTTGTATACATCTAAGACAAATGGTGTCCTCTACATCGGCCCTCATCTTGTACTACTCCAGGTAAATCTCCTTATTGGCCAGTGTATTCCTGGGACCAAACGAACTTCTAACCCTTGCTTCCTATCATACTGCAGATCTGGTTGTTGGAGAAGCTATCGATTCTTAAGATCCCGAAGAGGAATTTTAAGAAATACCATCCGGCCAACTTCAGGGAAAGAGGCTTCTCCATTGACTCCTATACCGACATGTCTGCTGATAAGTAGGGAACTTGGTTATCTTGCTTGACGGATGACTGGATTAGGTAGGTGTGCCCCTGGTGGAAGATTACCCACGTGATTATGGATATGTGGGCACATGGTGTGCAATTGTTGGGATTGACCAGGGTGACATTCTATTCTCCGAGTCATCTTTGCCGACAGTATGGCCATCTACAGAACATCCCCCAGTGCTCTTATGTCACCACTTGTGAGGAGTACAATGCTTCTTGGCCAAACCACGTCAGACTTCGCTGGGCTAGGGATACCCGTCGTGTGGCATGGAGCTATGCTTCTCTTGCTCCCACAGAGACAGATGATCGTTACAAGCAGTGGTTGGCTGAGATCCAAGACCTACCGACCCGCGAGGCGCGTGAGCGTGCGACTTTCCACTGGCTGCTTCCTTCTGAGGCCGCGAGATCACTTCCTGTCAAGAAAAGGAGAACATGAAAGAAAAGTGATTTTCATTATTATACATGTATTGACTATCATTATTATTATTTATATATATCTCCTTTTTTTTTGGCCTTAATTTTTGCTTAAATCACCCTTGCGGGTTTTCGACTTAACAGGCCCTTTTTTTTTGAATGAATGGATGATGTTCGCAATTTGCACACTTAGGCACCTAAACGACTTTGTTTATCTGGATGTTTCGACGGATGAATTATGTAACATACTCCAAACATTCATGCAATATGTTGAGCAAGACGCACTTCATTAATGAAATTTAATTGTTGTATCAATTAAAAATTCCAAAATTAGTACATATCTCGAACGAACTCATTCCTGTTATCAACCATCCTATACAGGTTTTCTGATCGATAAGCTAACTCTTGTTGCCTTTATTTTTGCTTAAGCCGCCCTTGCGGGTTTTCAACTTAACAGGTTTTTTTTTTTTTACATGGTAGCATTTGAGGTGATCCTGATTAATCGGATTAGTGAACTCGTTGCCGTCCATGTCCATAATCTTCACTGCACCTTTGGAGAGTATTTTCTTAACCACATACGGCCCTTCCCAGTTGGGTTTGAATTTGCCCCTCGCATCCGTGTTAGTTGGCCTCATCTGTTTCAACATTAGATCTCCTGCTTTCAGAGGCTGTTTCTGATGACGAACCCGTCGATTATAGGCCCTAGCCATCCTTTGGTGGTACATCTGTTGATGATCTAGAGCCTTGAGATGCTTCTCATCAACCATAGCCAGTTGATCAAACCTCGCCTTTACCCATTCTGTTTCAGGCAATTGGGCTTCCAAGACAGTCCTTAGTGACTTCAATTCCACTTTGATAGGAAGGACTACTTCCATCCCATAAACCAGCGAATACGGTGTCTCCCCAGTTGGCGTTCTAACACTGGTTCTGTATCCCCAAAGAGCATAAGATAATCTATCTGCCCAATCCCTGTAGGTTGAAGTAGTCTTGGATAAGATCTTCTTAATAGACTTATTTACCGCTTCCACTGCTCCATTGGCTTGTGGCCTACAAGGTGAAGACTTACGATGCTCTACTTTGTATTCTTCGAATAATTCAGCTGTGGCCCCTTGAAATTGCACTCCGTTATCGGTCACCACGTGATGTGGTATACCGTACCTTGTGAAGATGTGCTTCTTTATAAACTTAGCCATGTTCTTAGCCGTGACTGTGACATAAGACTCGGCTTCAACCCACTTGGAAAAATAATCCACTGCCACTACAATGAATTTGTGACCATTCGATGCTGGAGGCCGAATTTCACCAATTATGTCTATACCCCACACTGAAAATGGCCAAGGAGTCATGAGATTCTGTAACTCCATAGGTGGAAGATGGCTGATATCCCCGTAAATCTGGCACTCGTGGCACTTTTTCACTTCTTCTGCACAATCTGTTTGCATAGTAAGCCAGAAGTACCCTTGTCTCATGATCTTCTTTGCCAGAGCTAAACCGTTCATATGCGGACCACAAATCCCAGAATGCATTTCTTGCATAACCCTCTTGGCTTCTGCTTCCGTCAGACACTTTAACAATAATCCATCAGCGGTCCTTCTGAAAAGTTGTCCATCGAACCATCTGAACTGAGCCGACAATCTCCTTAGTGTGGGCTTATCCGATGTATCAGCTTCTTCAGGATATTGGCCATTTTGTAGAAAGTCAGCTATATCCTGGTACCAGGGCTTGTCATCTGCTACTAATGTCAGGACATCACTAGAATGATGGAATGGTGTTCTAGTAGTCTCTAGGATCAAGGGTTGTATTGGTGCCTTCTGAGGTCCGTCCCACATGGATGACAAGGTTGCTAACGAATTAGCCATCTGATTATTATCTCTAGCCACATGCCTGAATTCAATATGCCCGAATACTTTCACCATTTCCCATAAAGTCTCTAAGTATGGGGGAAGTGATTCTTCTTTGATTTCCCATTCTCCGGTGGCTTGACGGATCACCAACAGTGAATCTCCAATAATTGTCACATCATTTACCCCTAGTGTGATGAGAGCATCAATGCCAAATAAACAAGCTTCATATTCTGCGCCGTTGTTAGTTACCGAGAAATCTAGTTGCTTTGACAAAGGAATTATTTCTCCCTTAGGAGTTATAATGATTACTCCGAGGCCTGCTCCTCTCTTGTTTACAGCTCCATCAAAGTGCATAATCCATTTTCTGACCTCCACTTCCACCATGGCCAACTGGTCATCTGGAAACTCCAGGTTCTCCACATAATCAGATTCAAGCGGCTGATTGGCTAGGAACTCAGCCACTGCTCTTCCTTTGATCACCTTCTTCGTCACATACTCAATGTCGAATTCTGATAGCAAAAGCAACCACTGGGACAGTTTCCCTGTTAAAGAAGGGGTAGAGCAGAGGTATTTCATCGGATCGACTTTCGCCACAGCTTGTATCTTATAGGATTGGAAACAGTGTCTCAATTTCTTCGTCAGCCAAACCATAGCAGTGCAAGTTTTTTCCACCACGATGTACCGAGTTTCATAATCTAGCAGCTTCTTACTGAGGTAGTAAATAGCATGCTCCCTCTTATCATCTTGTTCTTGAACCAACATCGCCCCTATGGAGGTCTCTTCAATGGCTACGTACAGAGTCAAAGGCTTTCCCAGAGTTGGAGGCTTCAGCACTGGTGGATTGGTCAAGTATTCTTTGATCCTATCGAATGCAACCTGACACTGGTCATTCCACATGACGGGTTGTTCTTTCCGAAGAAGCTTGAAAATGGGATCACAGACAGTGGTCAATCTGGCAATGAATCTGCTGACATATTGAAGCGACCCTAGAAAAGATCTGACTTCCTTTTCTATTTTCGGCACTGGCATATCTCGAATGGCTTTAATCTTGTCCGGGTCCATCTCAATGCCTTTCTAGCTGACAATGTGCCCCAATAGTTTGCCCGATGCAACTCCAAATACACATTTCTTCGGATTGAGTCGCAAGTTATACTTTTCAATCCTGGTCATGAATCTATCCAAGATAGCAGGGTGCTCCTCCCGAGTCATGGATTTCACCTGCATATCATCAACATATACCTCGACCTCCTTGTGGATCATGTCATGTAGCAATGTCGTAACCGTCCTCTGATAAGTTGCCCCAGCATTCTTCAACCTGAAAGGCATTACTCTGTAGCAGTACACCCCCCACTCGGTGATGAAGGCCGTCTTGACTTTATCAATGACATTCATTAAGATCTGATTATACCCTTGTAACCAAGACCTCCCTAGTGTGATTGGCCCATAGTGATATCAAATTTTGCAACCCCTTGCTGGTGGACTCCAAGCCCCTTTCCTGGGATGAAATTCTGTCTTTGATAGTACTTATGGATCCATGGAGAAAACATCAGGTCTTTCTCCTTGTGTTCTGAGACAACTGCTACCTGAAAGCCAGTCAGGGGTTGTTCAAATGAATTCAATGCAGCTACCACAGAAGATTCATGCGCCGCAAGAGTCACGATCTTCCCTCCTATTGGAATCTTTATTTTTTGATGTAGAGTTGAGGGCAATCCTCCCAATGCATGGAACCAAGGTCTTCCCAAAAGCAAGGAAAATGTCACCGGAATGTTAATGACGATGAACAGCACAGTTGATCTAACTTCCCCAACTGACACCTCCGCCTCAAAAGTACCGATCACGGTACGCTTCGAATCGTCATAGGCCCGGATCACTGTGTTAGATCGCGATAGTGCTTCTTCAAATAGGTGGAGGCTAGGTAGTACTTTCAAAGGACAGATATTCAGTACTGACCTATCATCAACCATTACACAAGGTAAAGTTCTGTCCATCATTTCAACTTTGAAGTACAAGGCACGGTTGTGATTAGTTCCTTCCGGTGCTAGGTCATCATCAGTGAAAGTGATCCCCTTGGGACTATCAGGTTGCTGACTCTTTGTACTCCCAATTACCATGCACACCTCCTCAGGAGACATCAACGGATTAGCATCCATTTCCATAAGCTTCTTCACCACCACAGCCCGGTGCCTTTGGGACTCCATAAGTAGATGCCACACAGATTCACATGCAGGCATCTTTTTAAGTTGTTCTACCATTAGATCTTCTTTTTCATCCACCTTGACGGGCAAGTAATCCTGGACTGGGGCTTCTGCTCTTTTACTTGGCTCCCCTAATCGTTGCGGTTTAGGTTGGTACACCCTTCCACTCCTTGTAACATTATTCACAGGAGCATCCTCCTTTCTTATGTACATCCCATCCTTGGTACAAACAGGATAAACAGGTGCTGTCTGGCTCATAAGCTTGGGTCTACTCATTAGTTCGAACTCATCTGCATCGTCATCCAACTCCACATCGTCTAAATTCACGGGCTTGTTCTCCTCCACAGGTGGTTCAGCATCTTCGCCCACTACCATTTGCATTGTAGGGTTCGCCTTTGCAATCTGAGCAAGGATAAAGTTAGGAGACAACCCCGACTGTACCATGTTCACCCTCCTTTCAAAGTGAGGCAATGGATTGCTCTGAACATTAGGCTTTGGGCGAGGCTCTTCTATCTTCTTTTCATCAATTAGCTGCTGAATTGCCTTCTTTAATGCATGGCACTCATTAGTTCGATGCCCCTTGGTTACATGATAAGAGCAAAAATTGTTCTTGTCCGCCTCAGCCGGAGGCATGTACGGTTTTAGGCTTTGAAGAAAACCCAAATTTCTGCACTTCAGAAAGATCCGCCCAAGGAGAAATCCCTTTTCCAGCTGTATGTTGATTTGCCCCTTGTGCCACTGCCGCTACTTCGACTTGCTTGACGGGGGCAGATGGCTGACTCGGTTTGGCGCTTGTCGACGAGGAGGCTGCAGGATTGCTATTGCTCTTGTACCCTGAGGAATACATCCGGCTTCGATATCCTTCCCCAGAACTGTTATGGGTCGGATCGATCTCGTACTTCTCCACTTTATGGGCCAACTCGTGCACTTCCACCAAGGATTAAAACTTATGATATTTCATCACATTCTGATAAACCTCTAAGCTCCCATCAATCAACTTCACAATCAGCTCATCCTCCAATGGCTTTTGATGGAGGAGGATCATCTTGTGCATCCACCTTTGATAGTACTCCGAGAAGGTCTCATTCGGTTTCTGTCTGACCGCCTCTAAGTCATGTAATTTGACCTCTAGCTGTGTATTGAAACTGAAATACTTTATGAAAGCATCAGATAGTGCATCCCAATCACTTTGCACACTCTCGGGCTGCTTGTTGTATCAAGTGATGGCTCCTCCTTCCAGAGTAGTAGGGAACAGTCCCACCAATTGATTCATCGTAAGCCCCACCATAGTCATGATCCGCACATATTGGTTCAAGTGAGCCGTAGGAGGGCTTTTCCCGACATAAGGTGCAATTCTAGGCATCTGGAAGCCTATAGGTAACATCTCAACCCTTTCGGCTATGAGTGTGGATGGGTCAATGCACTTAGAAGATTGGATCTTAGAGTTGGCGCGAAGTTCTGCTATGGTTTCCTCCATTTCCTTCATTTTCCTTTCTAAAGCAAACTCCACGGGTCGTTCGGTGTTATCCCTTCGGCCTTCTTCTGCATCTGATTGCCCATCATTCAGTCTTCCCCCACTACTCTCCTCTGGGGCAGCCCTCTCTGGTCGCTGATTCACGACTCACTCAATGCACTCTGAACTTGACTCTTGAAGAGGTTCTTGAATTCATCAGAGTTCATGAATTCCCGGATGGCAGTAGTGGCCATCATGGCGGCTGCAGCTTCTGGTGTGAGTGCCATGTCATGAAAGCTTTGCTGTAACTATTTGAACTCTGGTGAAAACTCAGCACTCAATTCGGATGCCGTCTCAACCTCTCTGAACTGAACGGACTCCTCAGACTCACTGGACGACGAATCACTGTGCTCTAGTCTCACGAGTCTGCGTCCCGATCTGAGCCAAACTACAAAACATTTTGAACAAGAGTTAGTAAAAGATGATCACCCAAAGAGTTATAAACTCTAGGGGATATGCATGTATGCATGGCGTGTTAGATGAATGATATGTGGATGTCGTGTGAAATGAACTCGTAACACGAACCTTGAACAACCGATCCTTCGGGTGGTGAAGTATGCATGAATTCCTATTTATGTGTGTATGAATTGCAATTTAAGCATTTGATGCATGGACGAAGCCCTTGGCGCTCGGGGAGTATCACGGGTTTTGTGACATAAGATAAATGTTCTTAGTGAACGGACAGAGTTTTGGCACTCGGGGAGTGCCTCGGATTTTTATAATGTGAGATCGACATGCGCATAGCACATGGTCGGGGTTTCGGTGTCCGGGGGATGCCTTGGATTTTTGATGATGTGAGATGAACTCGTGCTTGGTGTATGAGCGGAATTTCAATACTCGAGGAGTACCTTGATTTCCATATCATAATGTGAAATGAATGCGTTCTTTGGTGAATGGGCAGAGTTCCGGTGCTCGGGGAGCACTTAAATGATTTGATGAAATGAAAATTTTTCTCGGTGCTCGTGGAGCACCTAAATGATTTCATGAGATGAAACGAATTTTGTCGGCGCTCGTGGAGCACCTAAATGATTAAATGACATGTGATGAATTTTTTCTGTGCTCGTGGAGCACCTAAGAGCACCTAAATAACTTAATGAAATGAAATGAATTTTTTCGGCACTCGTGGAGCACCTAAATCATTAAATGAAATGTGATGAATTTTTTCTGTGCTCGTGGAGCACTTAAATGATTTAATGAAATGAAATGAATTTTTTCGGCACTCGTAGAGCACCTAGATGATTTAATGAAATGAAATGAATTTTTTTTCGGAGCTCGTGGAGCACCTAAATGATTTCCTACTTGGTAGGTGGTGTAATGTGTGTAAGGTTGTTCAAGGTCCGCATGAATGTTTTATGCATGACACGCATTCCATATGGCTACAAAACAAATTGGTTAATGCTTATGACATTCAAATGGTGTATGTGAATTAATGTCTTTTTTTTCACACAATGAAAGGATGCATGACTGCAAAAAATGTGGTTAGTGTAAATGTCACGCTGGTGATCAATGTATTTACACACGAAAAATAATGGACATGACTGTACAAAAGATGTGAGTTAGTGTCACACAAATGCTTTACATATGGTATGATATGTTTGTGAAAAATGCGGATGATGATATGTTTCGGAGGGACAAGAAAACATGTAGCAATTAGCACACGGATCGTATTCCTCCAACCTTATTTCTCCAAACGTGGTCAAGTCGATAAAATTCTAACCGATTCATATGAGGGGTTATCTTCGATCACTAACCGGGGATGATGAAGGTGCATTTTATTTTATTCACCCGATTTATTTTGGTATCCTAAGGGGATCCAACTAGGGTTGCTTAAATGAGTTCGGTCCAGAGTCGGGATAACATCAAGGCTCCCATAGCAAAATATACTCCTCACTTATCCCCACTCAAGGGTCCAAACGAAGGGGTTCGTACGAGGCTATGAGTGGTGTTTCGTATCCGTGCCCCCAAGACCAAGAGGAACTTAGGCGACACTTCAACAATTCACCAGGCTAAATAATGGATACCTAACCTAATGCAACAAATTTCTAACTATAAAAATGCATAAAATGCCATATAAGAATCATCCACTTAATTTAAATTAGACACTTTTCAGGGCTTGTCAAATTCTTTTAAGTTTTTGAAAAAATTTTGTAAGAAATCCCCAGCGGAGTCGCACTGTGAGCGGACGACGCGTTTTCGACCGGACGCGGGACTCCCTTTCTAAAGGGGCACCTCGATTTCAGGCGGGGCCCTCCCTCGCATGGGGCTTTTGATTTGGAAATTCGTTTTTTGAAAATCGAATAGTTTCTTAAAAGAATCGAGACCTAAATCTCGATAAAAAGTATAGGAGTCGCCACCCGGCTCAGCTCAACCAGGAAATTACAGTGTAGCTGAACCAAAGCGGGAACTGCCACACTTTTCAAAGATCTAGGTTCGGATAAGTCCCTTATTTCGTGTCTAATTTAAATATTGTTAGCCAATGTTCTAGTTACGATACTTTAAGTTGCTAAGATAAATTTTATTGAATTAATACACGCGGCGCGTATACATAATAATACAGCAAAAATAAAAGTAAAAGGAATAAATATTTAGGAGCTTACAACCTAATTGAAAGAAAAATAAAACTCTCGGCCTCACAATACAAGCGCCTAAAATACATGAGAATTTAAGAAAAAAACTACAATCGCCTAATATACACGGTTTAATCTATTAAATACATTAAAAATGAAAAATAAAGAAATTAAAGCTGCAAAACAAATGGTTAGCACAAGTATATGGTACACCACACTTACGACTCAAGTTTGACAGAATTGGGAATTCAAGGGTTCGGGGTCATGCAATTGGGGGTAACCGGGTTGGCCCGGTCGACCGGCCCGGTTAGACCTGGAAAATCATTTTGAAACGTTCCTGTATTTTTGGTTTTGTGGAAAAAAAATCATTTTGAAAACATTTTTCCGGTTTCATACATTTATCACATGTAAGGTGGGTCGGTTTTCGGGAGAACCGAGTCTCCGTCGTGGTTTTGTTCTAAATGCAAAAACAACGAAAAATAAATCAAGGGTCGGAATGCACACTCCAAAATTCATTTTTGATGATTTTTTATTTTTCAAGATTTTTCTGATTTTTCGGAAATTTCTGATTTTTATGAAAATTTTGGGTTTTATGAATTTTTTTTTTTGGATTTTAGGGAACTATAGTCGTGCTACTGTAATTACAGTCGTACGACTGTAGTCCTCACCTGAGGTAGAAATCACCAAAAAACTTAAAACGAAGGACTAAAACTGAGAAAGCTAAAAACAGTGGTACGACTATATATCAAATGGCACGACTGTAATTACAGTCGTGCCCCTGTTCTTTGTGAGAAGAACAATCGTACGACTGTTCTTAATTTTCCAGAAGCAAAAGTGCAAAAACTTGGACAAAAATGCATAAAAATCAACCAGAAAGCTGGTAAATGAGTTAAGTTGAAGTGTGTTTACCTCTTTGGCGCTGATCCACAACTAGAATGACCCCTGGCTATGTGCCAATCCACGTGAATTTGTTCCTTTTCCTTGAAATGTCAAGGTTGCAAATGAAGTCCAAAAATCCTCCAAAAAGCTACGGATTTGAGTTTGTTTTTGTCCAGATATGATTTAAATTTCTTGTGTGAATGTTAACCTAGGATTTCTAATTCATTTTAATCATTAACACCAAGAAATCAGAAAGAAAAAGGTAGAAGAAAGTAAGGTTCTTTCTCTTTTCTCTCTTCCCTCTTTTTTTTTCTTTTTCTCTCTCTAAATCTGCTCTAACTCAGAGAAAATGGCCAAAAGTCCCCTCCTATCACTACTGCCTTCCTTTTATCTTCTCTCTCCTGGAAAATCTTGAGGCATTAAATGCCCAAGATTTTCCACCAATTTTTTATTCTTAGGGCTATAGGTTCTGCAACCTGCCCCCAACGATACAGTCATATGACTGCAACCAAAAAACCACGACTGTAAATATAGTCATAGTTCCAATGGTCAGAATTTTTTTTTAACGAAAAATTTCATGTTCACACTAAGTATTTTAACTTGGATGCTATAATGTTTTATGAGCATAAAATGTTTATATTTTATGTTATTTTATCTTAGTAAATATTTGTGTTTGTTAGTTTTTATTAAGATTTATTATTCTATATGATGCTTTTTATGTGTTTTTGTGACATTAGGGTAATGAATATCGGTTGGGGAAAGATCGGATGAAAAGCGGAATAATCGTGCGAAAATAGAACAAAGGAGTGCTGAAAGCAAGAATGTTGCCACCGCGACTCCACCTGCGCTCACCCTCAGCAAATGTTTTGGCCATGTTGCCGGCACGACCAGCCTAGTTCTAGCAACTTTTTGGTCATGTCTCTTCACTCAAAAAGTCATGTCTCTTCACTCAAAAATCATGTCTCCTCACTAAAGTGATGTCTCTTCACTCAAAACGCTATGTCTCTTCACTCCAAAGTCATGTCTCCTCACCTAAAAGTCATGCCTTTATAGAGAGACATCTTCATGAACCATTGTGTTGACTCATCAACTATTTAAAGGGGTGAAAATGCAGCCATACGCATATACAAGATATGATATACGGAGATAAATTAAGATACCAAAGATTTGTAGAAGGATCGGATTAGAGAAAGAAGAAGTACAAGAAAGATTGAGTGTAATTTAGGAGTAATGGATTGAGAAATTCTTACTCTACCTTTTTTTATCTTTCTTGTACTCTTTAATGGATACTATTTGGTTTGTGAACAATGATTTCTTCTTTTCTGTGCTAAGTTATTTTAATAAAAGTTCTTGTGCCAAGTTTTTCTTATATTTGGTTTTGATAAAAGTTTAATATTGAGAAGTATACTCTTATATATGCCACGTATGATTTTTATTTTGGTTCTAACGTGAGTTCAATATTGGGAAATATATTCTCACAAAAGTTTACAAGAATTCATAAGTATGATAGTAGATGAGAGATCATGTATTATGCTAATCAAGTTGCACTTCTACTTAAGCATATTAGTGTAAATAGAATTGGTTTACTAATGAGAATTAGGAGTCATGTTTAATAAGAATATGTTCAAGTAAATCTATGTATTGTTCAAGAGAAATTACATAGGACATTAGTATAACTTGTCTAAATAACTTAAACATAAATTTGAGAATAAGTTTGCAAAACATTTATGGTTGTCTTCTTACTCTAATTCGACCTATATTAGGATTAGTTTAATTTAGGAGTAGAATTAGATTAAATAAAAAAATGAATTCTTGATTTAAGTGCAAACAAAATCAGAAATCGAAACCCAGTGTGTAATAACAATCATTCCTCATGGGAACGATATCTTTTGTACTATAACAGTAACCGTATACTTGCGGGAAAACCCATCAACATAATGCAATTGCTGATGAAGTTGTGTTATCTTTGAGTGATAATTTAGAGATTCGTTCTATTGGTAATAAGAAATTTTTTCTTGGTGAGGATAGTACGCAAGAAGGTGCTGGTGTTAGTTTACATATTATTGTTGTTGATAAGGAGGGTGCTGAGTTTGGTAATATGGGGGTTTCTGTTGTTGGTGAGAGCAAGGAAGTAGCTGGTGTTGAAAAACTTGATTTTGTGGAAGATGATAAGACTGACAAAGTAGCTGCTGGAAGTAATAAAAGAGAGCAAGAAGCTGTTATTGCTCTTAAAAAACTAAAACAAGCAGTATATTCTTCGTTTTTATGATTTTTTGTTGTTGTTTTTGTGTGTTTTGTAATCTTTCTTTTTCTATTTATTATTTTTATACTTTGATTATATCTTGTATTATACACTAATACATTAGTTATACATTCTTTATACCATTTTATACTTTGAATATACTGATTTTATTTTTGACTTTACTCATTACATAATATAGGGGATTGATTCTATGTGTTTCTTAGATTTTATTAATCCTGATATTTTGGATCAACTTGAAATTTAGAGTTATGAGAGAGTATATTCTGTTAAAGATTAGCGTATGTTTTCTTTTCCTTATTGTTCTTAATGTGGTGTTTATCTTTCTTATTTTATGCTTACTTTTTTAGGATGATGATATTATGGTGATTGATGATGAAAATGTGAAGAAGGGCATTTATAAAAAGAGGAAGAGGGTTGGTGGTCCTACGGTTTCTTCACCGTATACTACTAATTTTGGGTCTAATGAGAAGGTTGCTTTAAAGTCTGTTCGTGGATCGAATGTTTTAGATGATTTGTCTGAGTTAGGGGAGTATCCTAATGATTATGAACTTACTAGTGATTTCATCCGTTTTATCAACAAGAATAAATGCCCAACTAAAAAGTAATTTTCTTTTTTTTTTCTCTTGAGTTTTTTTTCTTTGTATTTTTTATTTATGTTGTTTCCTTTGTTTTTTTTTTAGTTCAAGGAACAACTGGTATGCTCCTAAGAATAGTTTGATAAGTCCACCTTTCTGTTACAATGTTGGTTCAGTTAATTCAAAGACTTTCTTTCTTGAATTGTATACTCCTGGGGAGTATTAAGTGGCATTGTAAGTATTTATTTCTTATTTCTTGTTTATATTTTATAATACATTGATTATTTTTTAGTTTTACTTAATGATACACTTGTTATACATTACTTATACCTTTTTGATACTCTGATTATATATTAGTTAAACCTTTGATTACATAGATTATACATTAGGTATACATTCTGATTTACTGATTATACCTTTGTAAAACTATCACACTTTACTTATATTTAGTAAAACACTGATTATACCTTCTGATTATACGTTTTGTATAACTGTAAGAGCTTTGTTATACTTATTATTATACTCATTATACCTTAGTAATACTTTTGTGATATGCTGATTATACCTTTTTAACCCTATTATATCTTTAGTTATATTTTACTAATACACTGATTATATCTTTTGTAAATCAGATTATACCTTTTTTATACCTTATGATATGTTGATTATACCTGTGTAAAATTGTTAGACCTTAGTTTTACTTTCTGATAAAGTGATTATACCTTATTTACATCTTATGATACGCTGATTATACCTTTTTTATATCTGATTATACCTTCTGATAAATTGATTATACTTTTTTTTACCTTATGATATGCTCATTATACCTATGTAAAATTGTTAGACCTTAGTTATACTTAGTGATACACTTAATATACCTTATTTATACCTTCTGATAAAGTGATTACACCTTATTTATACCTTATGATAAGCTCATTAAACCTAAGTAAAACAATTAGACCTTAGTTATACTTACTGATACACTTATTATACCTTATTTATACCTTATGATAAACTGATTATACCTTTTTTATACTTTATGATACTCTTATTATCCTTTATTTAGTTATATTTATTTTAAAGACTGATTTGTAACTTCTGATTCACTGAGTATAAATACTATTAAATTTGTATTACAATGATATTTTTTTTGTAAAACAGTGTTTATACCTTTCTTGATACTGTTATAATTTTTTTTAGCACATGGATATAATTATGTATTATTTAAGGAAGAAGGGAAAATACTGTAATCGGATAAAATATAACTTCATAACTACTGATATGAGGTTTGATGCTATAGTGAAGTACATATATGGACTTGTGGAGAATATTCTTGGGACTGATGACGTACTTCAACGCATAAGATTTAATAATGTCATCACCAGTTTGATGATGGGTGTTGATATTTGGACGGGGAAGGCATGGTCTGATGTAGATGAAGTTTTGTTGCCAATTCATGTTGGTCGAAACCATTCGATGTTAGGAAGGTTTTGCTTGAAATTAAGGAAACTCTTTATCTGCTATTCTTATTTGGGTAGACGCAGTGTTGATTCCACTGGTGAAGGTGCTAATGAGTATGTTGTTATAATTCTATACTTTTTGCATCAATGATTAATTCTCGGTAGCAGGATTGATCTTATGGAATCTGATGTGTATAAAGTAGGGAATCCTCTACGTCCTCTTGAAGTGGAAATCGTTGAAGGCGTACCTCAGCAGACTGACTGGTGTGTTATATTTTCATTATACGTTAGTTGTACCTTGTAATATAAGGATTACACATAAGTTATCCTTTGTAATAAACTGATTATACCTTGGTTACACTTTCTAATACATGAGTTATAGCTTAGACATACATTAGTTATACATTGTGATATAATGATTATTCGTTAGTTATATCTTAGTTATACAGTAGTTAAGCATTTTTATACATTGATTATAGGGCAAATTACAAAAAAAAAAAAAAAAAAAAACCTTGTGGTTTTACTTTTTTGCAAATAAAGGACTGTGTTTTTTTTTTTTAAAAAAAAAGAGGATTGTGTTTTACAATGTTAACAAAAAAAGGATGACTAACATTTTTCCGTTAAAAATGATGATATAGCGGAGGCTGTTTTTAGTTATTTAACATAGCAATAATTTATGTATATTATTTAAGAATTTTACATCAAAATTTGAATATTTTTCAAAGATTTTTCAATTTGTTATGATTTTTTTAAAATCTATTATCATTATTTAATTTATAAAAATATTTGCGCTTTTCAAAAATTTTCAAAATTTATCATTCATGTGTATTATATTTTTATTAACCAACTTGAAAATTTTGAGTTCAAAATGAACAAGAATACCCTATGTAATGTCATGATTTACTTTTAGTTATCCTTTTTTGTTAACATTTTAAAACACAATCATTTTAAAAAAAAAAAAACTACAGTCCTTTATTTGCAAAAAAAATGAAACCACAAGGTTTTTTTTTTTTTGTAATTTGCCATTGATTATATCTTTTGATATTGTGTTTACTGATTATACAATTTATATGGTTATTGATACATTGATTATACCTTTTTTCCAGTGATTGTGGTTTTTGTTTTGAGCTTTGCTGAGTACCTGACAGAGCAAAAGCCTTTTCCAGATCCATTTGATGTTAAAGCTTATAGGACAAGGTTGTCAGTTTCTCTGTACAACCATATATTATGGAGGAATCAGGAGAATGAAGAGAGTGAGAATGAATATTTACATCCACTGGATGAGTGAAGTTTTTTACTTATGATGTTTTTCTATTTTTTTAATATATTTTTCATATACAGTGTTTATACATTTTTAGAATTTGTTTTCATTTTTTATACAGTTTTTACCATAGTTGTGAAAACCGGACCGGACCGGCCGGTCGGACCGGGTTCGACCGGAACCGGAGGTCAGACCGGTCGGTTTCTGTCCGGTTTTCACTTTGGTCAACAACCGGTCAACGGCCGGTCGGACCGTCCGGTCGAACCGGAAAACCGTGAACCGGACCGGTTTTCCGGTTCGACCAGACTTTTTTTAAAAAAAAAAAATTATTTAAATATAAAATTTAAGTTATTATTTTGAGGTGTTTTTAATTAAAATAAAATATAGTTTGTATTTTTAAATTATTTTAAAATAAATTGACATTTAATTGTAACTATAAAAACTATATTTCATAAATTGAGTTTTTTTAATTAGTATATTGTGTTTGAAATGCTTAAATTTAAAGAATTATAATAAAAATATTCAAATTTTCATAAATTATAAATATAAAAATAAAAATATTTTAATATTTTAATATATTTATTAAATCCGGTTCGATTCCGGTTTATTCCGGTTTAATCCAAAATCCAAGAATCCATCCCTTCACCGGTTCGATGACCGGTCCGGTTCTGAAAACCATGGTTTTTACATTTCAAATATAGTATTTTATTGAATGAAAAAGTGCAAGTATAATGTATTTTTTATTCAATACAATACAATTCAATACAATATTCAGTTAAAAATTGTTTTACTTCTCCACATGTTATCTTGTTATGGCCTGGATTTCCATAAGTTCCACATTTTATTTTCATTTTTGTTTTTCTTTCCCAAGCTGCTTTGAATCTCTATTTTCTTGGTCTTCCTGCCTTTTGTTTTGCTTCTGGTGCATTGATTTTCTGATCCCTTATTGCTTGAGGTATCTGCCACATATCTTTTGAAGGCACTGGGTATATTATTCCTTCATAAGTTGCTAACATTTTTTTGTTTTGTGTAGTAATATGAGCAGTAATTATATGTGTTGATGTGGAATTTCCTTACGTATACAAGGGCATGTGGACATGGAAGCTCATCCATTTGGAATCTATTGTAGGTACATGTCTTTCTCTCATGTCAACTATGTAATCTATCCCATTTCTTGTGACTGTTACTAGATTACTTATGGATGGTTTTACCTACTTTTTTGTAATCTCTATTATGTGGATGTATAGTATATTTGAATGTATAATAGAAATGATCAATTGTGAATTTGAACCTCCATTTTCAATACTGGTATGTAGTTTGCTTGTAGTACTTGTTCTTACCTTTGTGTGAGCATTGTCATTGTTGCCTGTGCAATGCTTCTATTTTTGTAGAAGAGATCTTATAGCATGCTCTGTAGGTACTCCATAAGAGTTATTATTGGTAGGTCTTTTGCTTCTTTGTTCACAGAGTTTAGTGATTTTGCAATGTTTAATGTCAATATGTTGTATCCGTTGTTTGTTGATTGTACTCTGCTCCATTTGTCAAACCCAATGTCGTGAAGGTACGTTGGGATTTTTTTTTTATATTTTCCAGTTTAGTCATGTACTTATTGAACTCTTCTATTATGTATGCTCTTGTTGCTTTGTTGAAGTACTTCTTCATGTCTTTTGTGTTACTTTTGTATTTGATTTTGAGGTTTTACACAGATGGAATGTACAAACACAATGTGGAACATATGGTAGCACTGTTTTTGAAGTTTTTTCTACGCTCTTATGTCTATCTGAAACTATAGCCATTTCTTGTCTTTGTCCATATGCGTTTTTGAGTTGTTTGAAAAACCATTTCCATGATTCATCATTTTCTCCGTCAACTACTGTAAATGCCAGCGGGAAGATCATCTCTGCATTTGTCAGTTTGTTGTATATTAGTCTGATATTTTGTTTTTACCTTAGTTCCATTATTTTATATCTTAGTTATACACTATTATAGTGTTTGTACCTTAGTTATTACTTACTTATACCTTACTTATACTACATATTACAGTCGTTATAGTTTAGTTATACCTTAGGTATACCTTTGTTATAACTTAACTTACATTATTACAGTGATTATACCTTAGTTATACCTTACTAATATCTTACTTATACCTTAATAACATCTTAGTTATAACATAAAATACACAATATTACAATCATATTTATACCTTACTTATATTTTGCTTATACTTTACTTATATTTTAGTTACAATATTTTGTACCTTAGTTACAATATTTTATACCTTAGTTATACATTTAAGATACAGTATTATAGTCATTATACTATAGTTGTACATTACTTATATCTTAACATACACTTACAGTGGTTATACCTTGGTTGTATCTTACTTATACCATATTTATACCTTTGTTATACATTTGTTATACATTTGTTATTCCTTAATATACACTATTATAGTGATTATACCTTAGTTATTCCTTACTTATAACTTACTTATTCTACAATTTTACAATCATTATACTTTAGTTATACCTTAAGACACAATATTACAATCGTTATACCTTAGTTATACCTTTGTTATAACTTAATATACACTATTACATTCATTATATAATATACACTATTACATTCATTATACCTTAGTTATACCTTATTTATATTTTGCTTATACCTTAGTTATACTTTAGTTACACTATTAATTATACCTTATTTATGAATAAGTGTTATACCTTAATTAGACCTTACTTATTCACTTAATGATACATTGGTTATACGTTAATTATACCTTGATACAGTTACTTGTTGAAAGAATTCATTCAAACCACCACCAAAAAGAATATGATCCTTTTCTGTTCTTAATTGGACTTTCCAAACATAACCCTTAGGTATCATTATCGTATCTACATTGAAGAGTTCATCTCCTTATTCATATAATCTTTGTATGAATGTTTTATTCTTTTTGGTTATGGATTTCTTTTATCTTTTTCGGCAGAGGCTTTCTCTGAAATTCTCTGTTGATTTTGGTTATGGATTTCTTGTATCATTTTGGGCAGAGTATTGGATTGAAGTTTATGAGTAAATATAGAGATGAACTATCCAAAGTAGTTAAGCTAAGGGTATTTAATAGCCATATTTGGAAAGTGCAATTAAGAAAAGTAAAGGATCACATTTTTCTTTTTGGTGGTAGTTTGAAAGGATTTTTTCAATAAGTAATTGTATCAAAGTATAATTAGGGTATAACTAGTTTATAGTTATTTAATGAATTAAATATAATTATTGTCTTAAGGTATAAGTAAGGTATAGTCACTGTAATATTGTTATTATACCTTAGTTATACCTTCTAATACACTAATTATACATTAGTGATACCTTTTAATACAGTAATACACTGTTATACCTTCTAATACACTAATTATACCTTATTTATACCTTTTGATGCACTTTATACACTACAATACTTAAACAATGACTAAATAAGGTACAAATAATGTATAATTAAGGTATATTTAGGGTGTCAAAAGGTATAATAATTAAGGTTCAATTAGTGTATTGCTGTATCAAAAGGTAACACTATTATAGTTTCCTTTTTTTACTTGAAGCATCTTGCGTGCAGGCTGAGATGAGTGTTCCACTGTAACATGTTATGAGAAATGTGGCATCAACAACAACAACTGGTTTGCAATGTTTCCATCCTTGTATTAAAGCTTGTATTGCTACAAATAGGTACAAGAATCTGTTTCCTTTTGTTTCCAGACTGATTATTGTTCCTAGGTTTGTTTTTTACAACATATAGAGGTAGCTTGGTAGCATGTCGTATGATTCAGATGGTGAACCTCTGATCATTTTAAGTGCTTCTTCTTTTAAACGCCATGCTTTTTGGTAATTGATTTCTGCCCCTATTTGTTCTTACATGTCATATACTATATCTTTTGCTGTGTATATTCTTTTCAGTCTAATATATTTGTTCTTGATCATCCTTGCTATAAGTGCCTTTGTTGCCTGTCTTTTCTCGCCATTTTTGTCATCAATGTTGCATATGTGCTTTTCAACATATTTTCTTATTATGAATCAATCTGTATTTTTTTTCCTTGATACATTGAATCTCCATGTACACTGTTTATCAATGCACTGCAGGAAGTACTGTTTTGGATAGGATTTTTAAACCTTGAATTAGAAATTTTTTCTTATTGCACAGAGATACTTGCTTCTTTGAGTGTCTTTTTGTTTGTATAGATTTGCCCAGCTTGTATGTAGTCAACATTGGCATCTGATATTTCATTGTCTTCTTCTCCTTCTGTACTATGTTTGCTTGTTTTGTGCTGTATATTTCCTCTATAGTTCTTTCTGTTATGTTTCTTTTATAAGCTACATGGTCATCTCTTCGTCTTCTTCTTCTGTGGTTTACTGATTATATTTTATTTGGTACACAAATTTTTCCATGTTACTGTTGTGCTCCTTTCCTTCACTTCCTATTATATATATATATAAATACACAATGTTGCATGTCAGATGCATTCATTATATAATGTTACATTTGATACATTGATACTTTGATTATAAATTAGTTAAAACTTCTGATACATTGAGATATACTTATTATACCTTAGTTATACCTTTTTGTTATACAAGATTATACCTTAGTTATACCTTTTGATACACATTATACCTTATTTATACTTTCTGATACATTGATTATACTTTCTGATATAGTGTGATGATTATACCTTAATTTGTGATATACTAATTATACCTTTTGATACACAATATGTCTTAGTTATACTTGCTAATACATTAATTGTACCTTAGTTATATCTTAAGATACACTATTATAGTGATTATACCTTAGTTATACTTTATGAAACACTAATTATTCTTTAGTTTTAGCTTGTGATACAATAATTATACCTTAGTTATACCTTTTGATACACGTTATACCTCATTTATACTTTCTGATACACTTTTTATCCCTTCACTTATACCTTGTTATACAACGATTTTACCTTATGATACAATAATTATACTTTAGTTATAGTTTGTGATACAGTATTTATACCTTAGTTATACCTTTTGATACACATTATACGTCATTTATACTTTCTGAGACACTGATTATACTTTCTGAGATAGTGTGATGATTATACCTTAGTTTGTGCTACATAATATGTCTTAGTTATACTTTCTGATACATTAGTTATACCTTAGTTATGTTGGGATTTTTCACCGGAAATCACCCGATAAAAGCAGAAGAACGCGGTGATTTCCTCAAATTCGGCCCCAGGAGCAATTGAAATGCAAATTGAAAAACTTTAAAACAAATAGAAAGAGATTAATTTTCTTACCAAAAAATCTCTTTCAAGAGATGGATGAAGACTGCAGAAACCAAAGCAGATTTCCTCCTCGTTTTTGTACACGAACGCCTAACAAATGCAACCCGTGCTAGCGTCGGAAAAACGAAACAATGGAAGAGAGGAGGCTAGGAATTTCGGCTAGCTTGTATGTTAGGGTTAGGGGGCCGAAATAATCACCCTAGGTTTTATACCTAGGGTGGCCGAATTCCCCTAGGGGAATTCAGGCCCAGCTTGGCTCCATTCCATTCTATGCGGGCTTCCTTGTTTTAATTTGGACCCAGTCTAATTTTAATTATTCTGGTTTAAATTAATTTCAAGCCCAATTTTAATATACCCATGTATTTAATATATTACTCCAAGTAATATATTATTTACATTTAAATTAAAATTAGTTTGACCAATTAATTTAATCCATCGAATTAAAATTAAATCTTCACAAAATAAAATCATATGTAAACCTATACATATGAATATTTCCACCTAGGAAATAATTTCATAATTAATCCAATTAATTATGAAGAGCCAATCGAACATATATTAATTTTATTATTAGGATTAATCTAATTGATCTTTATAATATAATTAATATATATACACCTCTCTTTCCATAGTGTATACTCCAAGTACACATGTGATTCCTGAAGTCTGCATTCAGTCGTTCTATGTGTACGATCCCGTGGGCCCATCTTTATGTTGGCAGCGGGCCTTTGGCCCACAGACTGCAGTTGGGCTCTAGCAAGCCACTGCAGCCCCCAATTAAGATGGAGATGGCAGTCTAACTGTTATCATGATCCTGTAGTTTAAACTTGTACATCCCATGTCATTGATATCGGTGTCCAACACAGAGGCATGGATTGATCACCCTCTTTTGTGTCCGGACATTAACTTGATCCCGAATGTACTAAAGCTCATAAACAAGTTCCAACTTGTTTGGGTGTGGCCACACTCTTATCAGTCACATTCATCAAGAGGCCGGTGATATCTTCTCAGTGGGCTACTGAGTGACAAATCCCTTCTGCATATCCATAGTATTACCATGCTCAGTGACATACCCGAAAGTACCCATACTTGGCACCCTATTACAAGCCCTTTAGGCGTACCCCTAAGCACGTGACTTCACATATAACACCATCATATGGTCAGGTCAAAGGATCCATACAAGTACTACAAGAGAATCACTTGTGATACTATACCATGTGGATTACTCGTTTAGTAGATCTATCCAGTACCATGCTCCCAGGCATGTACCCATTAACTTGGTTGACATTTCATGTCCAATGACCGGTAAGACACCACCATACAACCAGGTTAATGACAGTCTCTTGTTCCATTCATTCCCATGACTGGAACAGACTACGGATCTATTTATGGTCATATCGTTTACCCTATCCATGGTCTTACTGCCAAGTGCATGACACTTGTCATCATGGATATAGATATGTCCATTGGATACTTCATTTAATATATTGCACAAGATAAGTATAATAAATGAATTGATGCCTTTATTAATAACACAAATGAGTATAATACATGAATCCAATAAATGTATAATACAAATACAAGGACCAATGCCTCGGGACTAGGGCATATCCAACAAGTTATACATCATGATACACTATTATAGTGATTATCCCTTAGTTATACTTTCTGAAACACTGATTATACTTTAGTTATAGTTTGTGATACTATAATTATACTTTAGTTATACCTTTTGATACACATTATACCTCATTTATACTTTCTGATTCACTGATTATACTTTTTGAGATAGTTTGATGATTTTACCGTTCATCTTCTATTTCTCTCTGAATTATTATTATGCATAGTGGATACTCTATTAGGACGTTGCTTGCACTCTTTAGCTGTAAATAGAATCTAATGGACATTCATTATTTCCATTGGAGGATATCCTTCTGTTACCTAGAATTGGATCTGTAAATCTTCTTTTTGTTGATCGATCTTTATTTTTACTTTGATAGTTTGGTTGAAGTCACTGAATATTGATGTTGTTGGTACTAGGACGCCAATTACTTTGTGGTTGATGAATTTGTAATCTTCAGTCTAAGTTCCATTATGATGGAGTAGAATTGCGATTTCTTGCGTATCTCTATGATCGATTGAATGATTTTGTTGCATTGCTGTGTTTGTTTGCAGTTGGTTTTGTGATAATGAGATTGACGAGATTGAGTTCTTTGCGTTTGACAAGGTAGGTATTTTGGAGATTATGATTTTTTGCTTTGTTATTTATTGCAAAAGAATCACGTAAAATATGAATGTTGTGTTTTAGATATCTTTAAAATTTTGGAAAGTTTTTAATATATTTATGTAAACTTTTCTTTTTTTAGGTAAAGAAATTACATGATGACAAAATGTAAGTAAGTATTTTTGTAATTTTTTTTTTTTAAGGTAAAAAAATAGGGCTAATGGGCTTATTCATAGTCCAACTCCAATGTGGAGTGATGATGAGTATAATATGCCATCCGAATCAGAAAATTTTAATCCATAAAAATCGGCCACGTAAACCCTAACTATGCATGCACTCCTGTTTCCCCTTGCTATAAATACCCAAATTTAAAACCCGCCACTCTCTGTTTATTTTTTGACTGCAAATTATCTCAAATTTCAATTATCGAAATTTTAACTAAACTTCCTTTTTCATAGATAAGGCCTCCACCACCGCCACCGGTATTTTACTCTTTCTTAAACCCTCGATTTCTTTTTTCCCTTTTCATTTCTGTTTGTTTCCCCGGAAAAAACTCTCCGGAACATGTAAAGATTGTGTTCTTCCTTTTTCTATTTTTTTCCCCTTTCGAACTGTGAGAGAGCTCATTTTTTTTTCTTTTTTTTGAAAAGCAGAAAAAAAATGGATCGTTACCAGAAGGTAGAGAAGCCCAAGGCTGAGACCGCTATCAATGAGAACGAATTGAGGGTTACTGCTCAAGGGAGGATGAGGAATTATATTTCTTATGCTCTTTTGCTTCTCCAGGTTTTTTTTTTTCTTCCATTAATTTTAACCGGTGCTTTAGTTTACTTCAGCTAGTTCCTGGTTGTTATTCTCCACTTAGAAGAAAGGCTTTTAATAGTCTACTTTAGTGCGTTCCGTTTTCGATTAATTAGGTTGGAAGCAGAAATGAAGCCTGATTTTTGTGGATTTTTCTATTGAGTGTGTCTGTTTGTATATATGTGCCTGTGTTTGCGTAACTATTTTTGTGGATATCATCATAAATGCTTTGTGATAATTGCGGGAAGTGGTGGTACCTGAATCGTTTGTTGATTCTTTGTACTATTTGTGTGGGTATGTATCTGATGTAGAATTTGCTATCATAACAGTTTTTCTGGGTCAGTTGTGCATGTTTTGTTTTTAATGTATGGTTGTTCTTTGCATCAATTTTCCAATGTTCCTATGTTGGGTTATTTTTTTTTAATTTTATCTTCTAATTCCTCCAGGAAAAAGGCACTGATGAGGTTGTTTTAAAAGCCACTGGTAGAGCTATCAACAAGACTGTAATGATTGCCGAATTGCTTAAGGTGGCTATTCAATTTGTACACTACTTTTTATTTTAGTACTTGGCTGGTTGATTTTACAGTATTCATGTTCATGGCAATATTTCTATGAAAATCATTTTTGAAGTAGGGAAACTTCTTTTTGCGGTATGACATTTATGACTGCTTAACCTTGGCTAATTCAAGTTTCCAAAAAAAAAAAAAAAATTGCCTAATTGTATTGAAATATGTTTCACAGTTTGTTGATATCAATATGAATCACTATTGCTTTTCTTCTCTTTTATCTTATTTTTTAATCCATTCTGTAGAGACGGATTGTTGGCCTTCATCAGATCACATCAATTGGATCTATTGATATAACTGACACATGGGAGCCGCTAGAAGAAGGCCTTCTTCCGTAAGAATCAAAAGTTCTCTATCTATTTAAGTGCTTATGCATCAAGATTATCATCTAATTGTTCTTTTTTATTACGAATGTGATCTAATTGTGCAGCCTAGAGACCACACGCCATGTATCTGTTATTACAATTACTCTCTCAAAGAAGGAGCTTAATACGTCTTCTATCGGGTAAATAAAAACCTGAACTGTTTATTGGTTATACATTGGCGAATGAATTGAATATGTTTTTTCCATTTATGCTGTAGAGGCCATTGGAGTTCAAATATAATCCTAGAAGCAGGTTTTGGATAGAGACAGCTTTTCAATTGCATTGTAGAATTAGGATTGTCTTTTGGATTAATGATAGGTATATAAGATTAAACAATAGTTAAGATACTTGACAACTAAAATGTGCAGTTGAATCTTCTTTGGGTCAGCATTAAAACTCAAAATGACCTGTAATCTGCTGTGAAATTAATTGTTAAGTCTTATTTTTCTCTATGAAATGTTACCTCCAGTTCCTTTATTCAGAAGGCTGGTTTATTGACTCTCCCTCTCTCTTCCTTGTGAAGATTTTTTTTTTCTTGAATTTCTTGGTATTCAAACTGATCTGTTGCGTGTGATCAACTTATGAGTTATGACAGTTTCAGTTATCCTGTTCTTGACTTCTTGCCCACCAAAATACACACTTTTCAATTCAATGAAAGCATTTTGCACTGATATTTAATGTGGATGAAGTGTATGTTTATTAGTTCTCTTAGCGTTGGTTGTGTCTCTTGTATCAATTGAAAGATGTTTGCTTATCCTTATTCTGTGCATGCTTTTCTTCTTTTACTGAGAAAATATATACTGTCTTAGTATCTCTTTGACTTCTGTTTTTAAGTCCCAAAGCATTTGTGCAATTATGGGATTCGCATCCAGGACTTATTTCAAGCCCATTTTGCTCCTTTCTACCTAAGTTGTGGGCCTTGCCTTTTGAGCCTACTTTCCTTGCTTTATGTGTGGTCTTAACTCCCATC
This sequence comes from Euphorbia tirucalli, assembly GCA_039660915.1. Lineage (NCBI taxonomy): Eukaryota > Viridiplantae > Streptophyta > Magnoliopsida > Malpighiales > Euphorbiaceae > Euphorbia > Euphorbia tirucalli. The sequence goes on along the minus strand of CM077633.1, from coordinate 16,989,254 downwards.
TCTCTCATTTTTGTTGCTCAATTCTAACTCACTTTCTGGAAACTTAGAAAACTAACTATTGTTGGATGTGTGTTGTGGGGCTAGGGCTACACTGAGTTTGATTTTGGTGATACGTACTTCTAAAGATCTCTATTCTTCTTGTTAGCAATGGTTGCATTTAGCATTGCTTTATTGAAATTTTGTTTCTCTTAAAATGACAGATATCAACCCCCAATCCCTGCTGATCAAGTCAAGCCATTGACTGAATTTGATGATGAACGAGGTTAATTGTTCGTTTCCTTTCATGTTATTGCTTAATTTGCATTCTCCATATTCTTGCAACAACTTAGTTTTAAACTTTACATTCTATTCTCCTCCGGGAAGTCACTTGGCTTGCAAAGTAAATATTGTCATCTTGGAAAAGTAGTGTTATATTTATATATCTTAGGTATGATATTGGTATGCAGTCTACTCTCTCATTTGTCTTCAAAGAGTCACTTTTCTTGAGGGTATGATGCTTCTATTTGTGGAGGAAAATAACATATGTTTCTAGGACTAGAGAAGCTCAATCTGCTGGTTTGTATAGAATTGCTAACTTTACTAACTGCTTTGTCCTTATTATTCAAATTTGAAGATTTGAACTGAATTGAACTCTACATTGATGAACCGAAAATTATCATGTTGTCTGCAGTGTGTTATTTGGCGCTGGGAATATAGGTAGTTAAAGCTTTATCTTGAAAAAAGTGAAAAAAATATATAATAAATAATTTCATAAATATAAAGTTGTTTAGTTGCATTGTGGAACTCCTTCATTCTGGATGATATATTTTTTTATTTTTAATTTTTTTTTTTTTTTTTTTTTTTTTTGTTCAGGCAATAGCAATGGTGTAACAGAACACAATAATGGTGGTTGGGATGGTGGCAGAGGATATGGTGGTAGAGGTCGAGGTCGTGGAAGAGGACGTGGTTTTCGTGGGCGGGGAAGAGGGGGTTATGGTGGTGGAAATATGAAGCAGGATTCAGGTTACTACAATGGTTATGGTGGATCGGCAGGACCTGCTCAAAGTCGCGGTAAGTTTCTTTTTGTTGGCAATTCCATTGCAGTTCATTGTGCTTTTTCTCTTTTTATGGTTTTCTAGTTGCCTATTGTTTTTTTGGTATTGAAAATTATCCACTTCGGATAGGAAAATTCAGTTCATTTCAGTCAACTGTTGTGAGTCAAATCTAGGAGGGTGAATTGAGAGCAACTAGTGATGAGTCATCCAATTAATGTGATAGTCCAACGAAGTAGTAGATCCACTTGATTTTTCACTTGAAAATTTGGGGAGCAATTTGCTTTCCAAAATTTTGGGGGCAAAGGAGCCATTGAATAGCACTGCTATCTTGTTGGTAATTGGTAGTTCTTTGTCTTGATTTTCTTTTTTCCTACCAAGTCTTTCACATCCCTGTCTTCTCACTTTTGTTCATGTTCATCTGTCATTCCCCTTCCCTTTTTTTTTTTTTTTATTCCTATGTTGGTTCTTTTCTGTTCTTCATGTTTTTTCCCTGTGGGTAATGAGTATTATTGCATACGCTTTTAGCCTTGTAAGTTCTTTAATACCGTTATAATGTTTTTATTGTTAAGTACTTTTTGGTCTTACATGACACTTTAATAAATATATAGCTATTCAGGCATCTAGTTGAAACTTGAACTACTATTATTAGTATTTTATATTGTGATGTGATACATGTGTTGCATGGAAATGGATAGGGAAACTGAAACAGAAACGGACACCGGAAAACGGTATTTTTAAAAAATATAGGAAATGGAAACGTGGGGGAACGTGTAAATAATAAAAATATAAGGGTATATTTATAAATTTAAAAACTATCAAGATGCATTTTTTTTAGTGTTTTTATATATATACAGTAAAGAAAAAGATAAATACAAGTCATACAAAAGAAGGAAAAACGAATTTGCAATATTTTACCTCGCTGAGAATGAGTTTCCACTTTTCTAAAATTACGAAACGTGACCCTAAATGTTTTGTACAAGTTTCTGATAGTTTCCAATTTCCGAACGTTTCGGAAAAGTGGAAACGAGGAAAGCTTCAAAATTAAAGTTTCCGTGCAACATATATATATAATATTTTGTACTGTAATTTGCTTTAGATTTGTATATATATTTTTTAAGTTGATTTTACTGAACCTTAGATTCAACTCAAAATTTTGGTTCTTGATTCACAAAATCAACATTTACATTCTCCATTTGAAGACTACCGTCTTCTATATGACATCAACTCTTATGTGCAAAAGTTTTTTTTTCTTTGAAATGTTTTGAGGTAGAGCTTCTTTTGTTGTACTCATCTCGAGTGTATAGGAACTAGGAAGGCTACAAATCACTAATGCCTTTATACTTGGGTTTTCTCCTCAATCTTTTTTATTTTTTCTTTTGGCTATTACCATTGTTATTATTTTGTTGTTTATCACTTAATACATCTTTGATTCGTGTAAAGAGTTCTCCCAGCTGTATTTCCACTTTACAGATGGTTTTAAGTCTGAAGAATTATATGGCAAGTTTGTGATAAGATTTTCTGTTATGGTTTAAGAAATGTGTCTATTAAAATTTGTCGAACCATGCAAACTTCAGTTCACATGGTTGGTGTGGCATAGAGAATTCATGATTAAACATATTATAAAAAACTAATTTTCACAATGGCAAGGATTTTTGCTTGGTCTTGTATTCTATCGTGTCATAAAACTCAGTTATCTGATCATTGCTTTGTGGGCTCTTGCAGGTCGTGGGCGTGGAAGTGGAAGGGGAAGGGGTCGTGGCCGTGGTCAAGGTGTTAGAGGTGGGGGCCCAGTCCAAGCAGCTGCCTGACTGTAAGTGCCAGGCATATTAGGTAAAGCATAAATCTCCAAACTTGTAAAGATGGGCTTGGATTATGCACTCCATCTTTCAAGAAAATTGGAGTTGGCAAATTTTGAATTATGACTTTCTGGACTCTCAGTTCATAAGCTGCATTTTTGTAGTTAGGTACAGTTATTTGTGTTATCACTAGCCATTAGTTACATAAGCTTCAGTTTCACCTTTTTTAGTGTTGTACAATTCATATGTCTGAATTTTTCCTATAAATAACAAAGCAGTGCGCAAATTTTATTTTTTTAATAGCGCTAATCTGCATCATTTGACTGAGAATCTAAATATCTTTAAGAGCATGACATTTTTCCTTAGCATTTTCTAAATTTAACTAGTTAACTATGGATATGTCTCAAAAATATCAATCATAAATAGGTGAGACAGACTGTAAGAGAGAGTTTATCTCAATAACAGAGATGAAAACTGTCTGCTAATCAATGCTTGAGAATGGCTGTGGAAATAAACCAATCAATCCACTTCTAATAGTTAGATTACTGAAGAAGTAAAATACGGCAACAGGAAAGAAATGTTGTGAATGTCGTCGTGGGATTGACCACTTAGATTATTTTGTTAGAGAATACATATTTTGTGGAAGTTTACACAAGGCATAGATTGTACATTTTTGGTTTCGCTTTGAATCATCGTAATTCCAGTAGGAAGAGCTTCAACAGTAAAGCAATGTTTTGCAGATAAAATTTTACCTGTTAATGCTAATGGTATCTTGCGCTGGGTAACCTGGAATTTTATTGCAGATTACCATGGGTGACCGCTTTAACCTATAGACATAAATTGTTCTTGAAAACTTTTTAAGATTGGACCTTATCCCAAATACGAATGAAGAGATAGCTTACCAGCTAGTAGAAATTGTGTTGCAGTTGCATTGATCAAGCAGTGCTAGGTTTGCAACGCCCGTGAACTCCATTGGGACATCTCCATGAAGTGAATGGGGGAGGTCATGAGTTCCATATCCGAACTTTTCTAATTCAAATATATTTGGATGAGTCTGTATCTTTGTTCTTCATATTTATGATAAAATATCTTCTTGAAAGCTCCATGACAACATGATCAAAACCCATGACGCATTGCTTCTCAGGGCTAGTATGATCATCTTCTTGAGAAGCTGAGATGCTCAGTTCCAATAACTTGTGAGCGTTTCTAAACAATGTCATATCTCTTCCTAGTTGTATGAAGAAACTACTGCGGAACTAGTGAATGACAATTTTTTCAACACGTTGCAGTCATACACCATAGTATAGAAGAAGGCGATGCATACAGACATACAAAAAGTCAGCTGAACTGTTTTTGTTTAATCAGTACTAAGTTTGATTTAGTTAACACCCTGAGAGGCTAAATTGAAGCAGCAGGCTTAATCTTTCTAAAAACATGTAGCAAGTATTCTTCTGTTATTTATTGGCTGGACCAATGACCCTGCTACTTGTTACAATGCCACAAAATGAAACAGCAACTGCGGTAAAGCAAACAGCTCGCTCTCAACTTACAACACGGTCCAATTCCATGTAGATATTGTTTGCTTTAGTTGAAAAGTGGGAAGAGTGCAAGTTGCATCCCTTGGACCTAGATATGTATATAAATGATATATTTAATGAATAATTTCAAATAATGATTTGCTTTTAATAAATTAATTTGGATAAATGATTAATTTGGTCTTTTGAGTTGGTTTGTCAATCAATTCAAATAATTTTGTCCGTTAACTTGGTATTTGATCAAGGCATAAAAACTGATTTGTTTATATATACTAAAACATGTCATTTTCCAAATGTAAAATTGAATTGTTAAATTTACACCCAAATTCAATTTTGGATTAAATTGATATTACATACAAACTTGAAAATCAAGTTGACCTTTTATCCAATTTTATCAATTAACTTTACTTATAATGTTAGCTTAAATCAATAATTTGTTCCAAGATAAATTTTAGGTATAAACGTAGTCTTTCAATTTGTGTTTGGATTAAAATCATTTAAAATGATTTTACATAATTAGTAACTTTTTGATATATGTAACATGTGATGTGAATGAGATAACGACACCTTTTCCGAGTCAAACCATAAATCGATTTTTATATTTTTTAAAAATAATTTTTTATATTTAGTCTTAATAATACATTTTTCAATAAAACTTAATGTTCAAATTTGATAAGAGAGTTAATTTGATTTATATCAGAAAAATTAAAAAATAACTACTTTCATAAAAAATATAATTTTAAACTGATCCACATCACAAATATCATTGAAAAGATAAATTATAAATATCACAAATGTCATTGAAATAAAATTTATTTTGCTCTGATAAATTAAGGGTGCAAGCTTACAGGTCAAATTCGTCATTGCGCTTGTATATGATCAGTTTTTATGTTTAACACTCGGACTTTTGCTTCCCAATTAAAAGGATTTTGCAGTCAGTTAAAAAGAAATTCGCAGTGCCTTCATTTTATATCATTACACAAACTGTAAGCAATAGCAAAAGCAACCATGGATTTCACTCCCCTCACTGACGCAATCGCATCCAAATCCTACGATAAAATTTCTGATGTCTGCGATCAACTCATGCTCAAGGCAATTCTTTTCTTTAAAGTTTTCTGTTAGCATGTTTTTTGCTTATTCGGTTTCTAAATCAATGATATTCCTCGACTTTGAGCTACCCTTTTTGTGAGTTGTATCCCTGATCAAAACCCTAATCCATTTTTTCTCAGTTTGCTGCGGAGGGTGTTCCGTTTCAGGACGAATGGCCTTATGCAATTCATCTTCTAGGCCACATTTATGTCAATGATATGTAAGTTGTTAGTAATTTTAGGAATTAGCTTTCTCTCCCTGTTAGTTTGTGGAATTTTTCTGTGAATTTGATATTTTGTATTTAGTACATCTTTGCTTGCTCTCTTTTAGCCAGTGACTATATAGTGGATTAAGGTTTTGAAATTTCATGTTTGTTTTCAATTACCAGATTTGAAGGGAGATGGACAACGAGTCTTCTGCAAATTTATGTTTTTCTAATTTAAATATTGGGGTTCTTGCATTTTTTTTTTTTGTTCTGAAGAGCGACTCTTATGGAGTCCAATTTTCAGAGTGTTTCTCTTGTATACTTTCTGTAGGGTTTAAGTGCAGTGAGGATTCTGATATGCTGAGTGATTATTATGCAGAAACAGTGCTCGGTTCCTCTGGAAATCAGTACCTTCCGCTATCAAAGAAAACCAACCAGAAGTCGTTGCTGCGTGGGGGATTGGTCAGAGATTATGGACACGTGATTATGCTGGTGTACATGAGGCAATTCGTGGTTTTGATTGGAGTCAAGAAACTGGGGTTGTTGTTGCTGCATTCTCAGGCAAGTTTTTGATATCTTGCTGTAACACCTAGATTCTACTTTCATTTAGTTTTAGGTACTGAACAATTTTTGAGTGCTTACTCAGTTTGGGATGCCAGGAATTTTTATAAAACATATTTATGTCGACATTGAAATCCATCTTTCTAATTTCAGATTCATGGTTTGAACTTTTGGCTTTGTCTCCTCATCACCACCATTCAATTTCCCTCTCTTTTTCTCTTGTTTCAGCCTATGTGTTGATAAACTTATCAACCTGCGAGTGTGATGAAAACATTGTTGGATCAGTGAGGCGGAAAGCTAACCAGACTTGTTTCTTGTTAAAGAGCTGTGTCTGTTATCTTAACTTTGAGCATTGAATATAATGGTCTTATCCTTAAAATTTTCCTCTAATGAACCACAAGTTAGGCCATCTCATGGCATTTTTTGGAGGTTTAAACTCAATTGAATTGTCAAGATGCCCTATTATAGTTTGGAGATTAGATTTTGAACAATGGAATCGGGTTTATTTGCAATATAAGAAAATTGCTGTTGTAGATATAATTGTTTCTACTTCCTAGAGCCTGAAAGCATAAAGTTTCCTGTCTTTGGAGTTCTTACTTTGATGAAAACAGCTTCTCTTCTTCAGTTACACAACTTACCACTTGCTAGAAAATAGCCAAAAGCGAAATAGTAGTCTAGGAAGATAGGCTAAGTGAGCCTTTTTGGTTTGGAAGTTTCTGGTGGTTCGGTTACTACTGGAACTTATGCTAATCTAGCAGTTGACTTGGATTCTCGACTTTGAATTTTGGCCAACTTTCATATGCTCTTATCGATTTTGAAGGATGTGGGACTATGTTTTTGTCTTATTTTTCTTAGTTTACTTATTTACTTATTTGTTTGTTTCAATTTGGAATTAATTAGCTTATATTTGGTTAGGAATTTATGTACTAGATTTGGTGTAGGAATTATAACCTTAGTAGGATTATTTGCTTAGCTCCCTCTCTCTCCATGTATATATATGTGTGTGTGTGTGTGCTGCATGTGCGTTCGTATATATGTATGTATGTACAAGCTTTGTTGTTTGTTTGATTCAGTTTTTCTGTTTACTGATTTAGTAAATTGTTAGAGATGAATTTTTCTGGTCCCAATTATCCAGATTCTTATGTCGATCAACGATTGTTTCATGTCTGTTAAGTGGCATCTTGTTTGAATCAAACTTCTTCACAGAGCTTGCTAATTTCAGGGTCAAAATAATTTCCTATTTATCTTTAGATATGCTTTCGCTAAGCTGCATCATACCCTTCTGGGAAAAAGCTGGACTTCTACTTCAAGCACTACTTGACCTTGAACTTTTGTATTCCAAATTCATTGTCTTCCTTCAAATTGGGAAGGCAGGTACTTTTAGTAGCAATTGGTGGATGTATACTTAAATTTAATTGTTTTTGAGACAGTTATGACAAGTTCATCATGTGCATCAGAAGGAACAAAAACTACAAATCTGTATACATATCCACGAGTCATAGATTTGAATGAAAGTTATAAATGGTTGAACTGTTAGAAGGAAAACCATGTATGCCTAATAAATTGACTCGTAAAGGAGAAAAAAATTCTTTACGCAAGGCTGAAGAAGTGAAGCTTCTAGTGAAATTCTATCTGTTCATTAAAAAAAAGGAGAAAAAAAAATTTATCTGCACAAAACCAGATATTATTTTGCTTTGGCTTGTCCTCTATTAGTCTTCCGTCTTCACTCGAATTCCCTTGCATATTTTTTTTATGATCTTTTGTTTCTTGTGTGTCTTCTAATCTCTGCTTACCCAATCCATAATATAATGGCGTGAATACCTTTTTCCTTGTGAAAATGAAAAACCTCAATTTTTTTTTTATTGTTTTATATTATTAAAGTTTGGTCTCCAAATTTACCTTTTGGCTCCTCATCAACTCTCATACTTGTGCCCTGCTCCTAGGCATAGGACCCCTTCAGTTGTTGATAAATATTTTCTTTAACTCTTGGTTGTGAGTGATTATATCTGCAATCAAATGTGCTACGAGCAGTATTGTTGAAGGCGATAGAGGCGTATCAGCTCCTATCTTTACGGTTTAAAAATCCCTTTTCTATCTTTAGCTGAGGAATCTATGTGGGCAACATCTCAATCTGAAACCCATCCTTGACAAATCACCACTCAGTTTAGTTCAGTTATGAAAGTAGTCGTGGTAGAGGAAACCGAGACACCAAGAATTGAAGTGCTCGCTTAGGCGCCCTGGTCTAGGTGTCCGCATTGGGGCGCTGCTTGGGGGAGGGCCTGTTCTAAGGTGCTTGAAAAAAGGCTGCTCTTTGGGTATATTTTATCTTTTCTGAAATTTTAAATGTTATTTCGAAAAGGAAACACTAGTAATTAAAGAGGTTTCGGAAGGGAAAATTCAGTTTCAGGTAATAGAATCATAAACAACATTTTGGTATTTGAAAGAAAAAAAAATTGGTTCCTGAAACAAATTAAACGGATCTGAGAGGGTGCAGATTGCAGAATATATGGAGTATCGGACCGCTTTTATGGTGAAAAAAGATGTGTTTGTTTCTCTGGAAGAAAAGAGACTGCAATGCAGAATACCTTGGAAGCTTCAAGACTGCTACTTGTGCGGTTGTGCCTCAGAGATCAGAGAGAATTAGAAAACAAGAAGAAAAAACCCTGCTTTTATAAGGGAAAAAGAAGATTAACAATGGAAGAATAATTATTGGAGAAATTCTACTTGATAGTTTATATGATTCGGTGTTTCATTGTATGAAACTTCAATGCTGTTTTTGCATTTGTTAGGTTTTTTTAAAGTAGCGCCCTGCTTTTGTCAGATGTGGGGTGATGCATAGCACTTCAGGCATTTTGAGGTCCTCTTGCCTTAATTATGCCTAGTTCTTTTAAATATACTGCCCATGTGGCATGCAGCAATAGCTGTAATACAGTACGTTGCTTCCAGATAAAATTTTTCTATATTTCCATGTTCGACAACCATAAATTGTTTTGCTGTTAACCTCATAGATATTGGACCATGACATTGTCAGGCAATTTTTTTTGTGTGTGCAGAGCTTTACACCAAGATGATGTTTCAGCTTTTGCTATCTGCCTACTCGACAATTAGCATTCATGACACAGCTCTTTTTCTGGGAATGAACGAGGATGATGCTTCAAATTGTAAGAATTTCATTGCTATACTGTACTTGTTCCATTAAAGCATCTGAGATGATAACATCACTTTTTAAAATGAATAAGAGTCCATTCTTTTCCAATAATGTCTTGTTTGGGCTCGTTATCATTATCATGATGATTCTTTAATGAAGATTTTCATAATATTCACGCGGACGTGTTTGCATTTCTAAATTTGTAAACTTGTTCAAACCAGACATACAAATGCGTGGAAGGGTACAAGAGAGTGCTGCATAGATCATTTGTCTAAATTACATCCATCTTTCTGCTAATTTGAATCGTGGACATCATGACTTATTCTCTCTGCATCTAACAGATGCTGAGAAGGATGAAAAAGACGTCTAAAAAATTATTGTTGCTGTTACACTTGCAGTAACTATGCTGTGTTGCTAATGCAGATGTGGTGCAGCAAGGTTGGATTGTTGATCCTGCATCACGAATGCTAACTGTGAAGAAGCAACCAGTTGTGACGGAGCAGAAACTGGATTCTAGTAAACTCCAGCGTTTAACAGAATGCGTGTTCTACCTTGAGCACTAGTTGTATTTTTGAACTTCATACCCATGTCAATTAGGTCATGAAAGCCAAAGCTTTCAACGATGTTAAAAGGGCAGAAATGTTTTGAAAAAGAAAAGTGGTCGGGCCTTGGTTAGATGCTTTTTGCAAGCCAGTCACCATCAATCTCTTTGTAATTGCATCCCAGCGGATGTGTTATGTTAAAATTGATGGATTATATTTGCTTTAGGTTTGGACAAATATCTGATTTTTGTGGATAGTTTTTTGAGCAGATGGAAGAATGCTTTTGGCCATGCTAATTGCCTAGGCATAGCACGTTTCAAAGAGAATTGAATGTGGTAATTGTGGCTCAAGTTTAATCATGATGGTGCAATGTCACATCTCAGTACGATGAGCCTTTTGATATCTCTTATTTTCCACAAAAAGTGCCCCCATCACTTTTAAGACCTGATGGATATGTTGTCTTTGTCCATTTCTGTAGCTGTCGCCTCGTTGGATGGTGGACTACATCATTAAAATATTTGTTGATCAATTGTAACGATATTCAGTAACATTCTTGTATGTTGAATGTTTGTGACTTAGAAGTTAGAACATCAATTTAAAGAAAAAAAAAAAAAAAAGAGAATATAATTTTCTATTTTACAGAGGGCAGTTATATTTTAGGGAATTGATTTTTTATTCGGATTAAAGACCTTTTTAGCTCTTGTACTATCATCAGTTTGCCTCTTTGACCCTTGTGCTATTGAAATCTCCCTTTTGCCCTCTGTGGTATGCAAAAACATTCCAAATTGAAACCTAGAAAGTATATTCCGTTAGATTCTGTCAGATTCTGTTAATAATTTTATCAACGGAATTTGACGGAATATGCTTTCTAGGTGTCAATTTGGAACATTTTTGCATACCACAAGGGGCAAAAAGAGAAAGTTCAATAGCACAGGAGCTAAAGGGGTAAACCGATGATAGCACAGGGGCTAAATAGGTCTTTATTCCTTTTTTATTCGCATATTATATTTTTTTTATTATAATACATATATGTGTGTAAATTTTTTGAAAGAAGTTATTTTTCGCAAAACAAATTATATCTACTGGAATGAATCCAAGTGATTGTTTATCTTAGTTTTCTATTTTTTTTTTTTTTTAAAGACCAAAATGAAAATTTTCTAAAAAATGTTGCTTTTTGTAGAATGTAAAATATATTATTATTAAACCAAACAATTCGTTTTCATTCAGGAAAAAAAAAAGAAAAAAAAATCTTAAGTTTATAATATTTCAATTTTAAGTCCCATGAATTAAACCACAATAGTTTACATAGAACTTCCAGTTAATAAAATAATTAATCGTGAACATCAAATGCAACTAAATTAATCACTTTATTTATTTGTTTGTCTGTTTGAATTGCATTTATTTATTTTTATTAAGAAAAAATTTTTTTTCTCTGGAATTCAATTAGTTTATATGTACTACAGTGGGAGAGTGTTATTAGCTCTTTGAAAGGTGTAAGTAGATGTTGGTGGTGGTCTATCTATATATTTGCATATATTCTAAGTCGCATTACTAAATTCTCCATAGATTCTATACTAACGACGAATACAATGTTTTAACCGCAAGTAAATACTTTTTCAAAAAATTTGCCAGATTCGAAGAATTCACTGAAAAACAACACATATAATGTTGGATTTGTAAGATAGGTGTTTAGTAGATATAAAAAATATATACATATTATTTATAATATAAGGTAATTCAAGTATTAATATAAAGCTAACTTCATACCATATATATAGAATAGTTTTATCGCTTGCGTTCTTTTATAGAATTTGAATGACATTTTTACACGTCTCTTAAAATAGGAAGTGAACATGTCCTTCAAAATAGGAGTATATCTATTCCTTCTGACATTCTCACATGTCTCTTTTTTTAAAATAGAAATCAAATCTCGTCTTACAATGTAGGAAATTAATCTTTTCCTTCTTATACTTTCACGCGCGTTTCTTAAAAATAGAAAGCCGAATCTTGTCCTTCAAAGTACGGAGCGTATCTCTTGCTTCATAGAGTGAGTTCCTTTCTTAAAAGTATTAATTACGACTTTAATGATACTATAAATTCAAAAAACACTATATTATTCTTTTTTTTAAGTAATGTTATTTCATATATATTTTTTCAATTTTTTTTTTTTTTTTTTTTTATCATTGTAATGCTATTGTTGAAAGAAAAACACTATTATTTTTTTTTTTTTTATTTATCAATCATTTATATTTTAGTGTTTTTTTTTTTTTTGGTATTAGTTAAAAAAACACATTTTACGAGTACTCAAATACAAGTAGAGGATAAGTCTAATATACTCAAAAGAAATTTGATTTGTGAATTGCTCATTTTAGGCTAATTTGTTTTCCACTATTTGCTTCCATTTTTAGCATAAGCATACATGGATAATGGCAGAATAATTATCAAGTTGTTAGAGGCAAAATTACCATATAATCAACACCCTCCACCCTTGTTATTTTGTATGATTAAACCGTGTTAGACTAATTAACAAGAGAAATTATAGAATTAACTATGAGAACTACACAGGATTTTTTCTAGATCATAGAATAATGCAGTTTTTTCCAAAAAAAGAAAAAGAAAAAAAAAAGTGTTTTAATGCCATGGAAAAACAATAATTTTTTTTTAAAATTTTTTTTTAATGTTTTCAGCATAAGTAAAAATTTCCCAAACTCAAACTAACATCAGTAGTTTGTTTGTCAACTTAATTACAAGAAAGAATTAAGGGAGTCCATGTTAGGAAGAGTACATACTTCATTTTTAGATATCAACGTAAATTCTTAATTAGAACCTTAAACAACTGATTTAGTTAAGTAGTTCGCATTATTTTTAGAGACTTATTATTTATTATTATTGTTGCTAGACGTTGTAATAATGGGGTTGCCCATGCTTTTGCCTGGTTTGGAGTTTTTGGTAATGAGCAGGTATTGTGTTATACCTCTTCTCCCTTAGGACAATAATGGCTGTTCTATTGCTAAGTATATAACAATTAACTAAAATGTACTTTTATGAACTACAACAGGCCGGATTTAAAAAAACTCAAAATCGTACCAAACCAAAAGAAAAGAAATTAAATTTTCCGGGCATGGAAACAAGTTCCTTGATTAATTATCAGATGGAAAATCTTGTTTCTACCATTTCAATGGGCTGAGTAGTACTGTAAATCTGATTCATTAGTTTGAATCTCTTTACTTTTCTCTTCGGATATTCTTCTTCATCATCATCTTCATCCTCCTCTTTTTCTTCTTGTTTTTCTTCGACTTCAACATGTTGTTCTTTTTCTTCTACTACTGTTGTTGAAGTAGCCGAAGAAAAGGAAGATGAAAGTTCTTCTTCTTCTTCTTCTTCGCTGGGGATGGCTTCTTCTTTCGTCTGCTCCTTTTCTTGTTTATTGCAATGATCGTTGCTTAGTTGCACAAGAAGATGAGCAATGTCAAGTTCATACTGAGAGAAGTTGACATTGTTCTTCATCTTCTCCATCTCTGTAGTATTTCTGGTTTGAATTTCCACCATGTTTTGATTGAAGGAATGGATTTTGATGAATGGAAATGATGGCATATATATGGAGTGAGGGAAACTATATTTAAGTAATTTAACTTGTACTTGTTGGATTTGGAAATCCAAAAACTGCAAGTATTAAATAAGTTTGTTATAGGACTTTGCTTGGACTTTTTTGGTTTGTCCATTGATACGACACCGTTTTTATCTATCAAATCATTTTGCTGCATCCTATGCGGGGAAGATAGCATGAACAACATTTTTTACGTAACTCTTATGAAGTTCAGTCGAAAAAAAATCTAATTAAATGATTAAATTAATGTTATATCAGTTTCTTAAATATATTTTGACACAAAAGAGTTTTTAAGTATACACTCATTTTTAATATTATTGATTACAATAAAATTAAGAAGTGATTCATTTTTTTTAAATAGGCAAAACACATCCTGAGCCCCTGATCTTTTACAAAATTACAATTAACATCCTGATCAATTTTGATCTTTTCATTTTAATATTATTAGTCCCAAACTCGACACATCTTTTACGTATGTGTAATACGTTTCGTTCAGTGATGGAACTGTGAAATAAACATTGCGAAATAATTTAACAATTATACGGTTTTATTGCTTGAAACTGTAAAATGTACACTTCCAGCAAATCTTTTTTCTTATCTTGACAATTTTTTGAAATTATATTACGTATTAAAATATTATCGGTCATGTCACTTAATAGTGTTTGTTACATAGACAAAAAATAAAGTCGAGTTTGGGACTTATAATATCAAAATGAAAAGATCAGGACTCAATGTGTTCAAAAAATTGATTAAAGGACCAATTGTAATTTTAATAAAAGATCAGAGGACTAAGAATGTGTTTTGCTAAAAAAAAAATATTTGCTAGAATATTATAATAAAATAATATTATTGTCAAGACATTTTTTTTTAATTTTTTTAATCCATGTGTAAAACTGAAAATGACATCTTTCAAAAAATAGATAGAGTAGTAGGTGAATGAAACAAAACAGCACAGCCTACACCTCGCAAATTAAAAGACCTGTTAGTGGATAACAAAAATTTATAAATTTTAACTTTTTTTTCCAAATTATGAATTCAGTAATTGGTCCCAAATTAATTTTTTTCTAAATTAATTTTTTCACTATATTAAATACATGATTTTTCTGTTTTGATAGTATTAGTCCTAAACTTGACATTTTTGTCTTGCATGAACTACAACATCTATTAACTTTAGCTTTTTTCAAATTATGAATTTTGTAATTGGTCCCTAATTAATGTTTTCGACACCTTGAGTACATGATTTTTCTGTTTTGATAGTATTAGCTCCAAACTTAACATTTTTTTCTCGTATCAGCTACAACATCTGTTAACTAACATGTAACAAATTTTTTTAGAAAAGTAGAATATTCTAGAGTTCATTGAAGAGATTTGAATCATACTTTTTATGTAGTCATATGTTGCGCCTAAATACACATGATTTAGCAGTATTCTAGGTCGCAAGTAATAAATTAGTAAATAGAGTATCGTATCCACAGGGATTGTGATAGCTGTGCACAACTTGTGAAAACTATGCAGTTCTAAATAACAGAGAAAATAAGTAACAGAGTCTATAAAAGTTGTTTAGCTAATTAAACTAATATCTAATAACATAACCAAGAAATAAAATAAAGATAAACTACAATATTTTGTAACTGTACAAAATATTAACTGTGCATATAACGATGGATTCCTTACAACAACAAAAAGTGTATAACAATCTAAAATCTTTGGTTTAAAGGCTTTTTTCCGCATGTATGAAGACTCATATACACATTTCAAACATCGTCGCAAGCGTTGTTAAATTGTATATTACGACACACACACACACATATATATATTGTGTTGGTAAAATCAATTGCCCTGTGTCATATTAGCAACGCTTATAATTTTTACATCATAAATTTATTATATTATTTAATTATAAATTTTTTAATTTTCATAACTTTTTATTGCATAGTTGACGGTACATAACTTTTGTTATACATAACTTTTGTTATGTACGTATTTTCGTTAGAAAAATATCAGTAGTGTTTTGAATATATATCATGGCATTTCAAAAAGAATCTTTAAATTTACTACATAAAGTTATATAAATATCTGTATTTGGCTGATATTAGAAGAAAAAAAATCCATTATGTGTCGAAGGCAACATCATATTTTTTTTTTTTTAATTTCATTATTTGGCTAAGATTGATTGAATCAATCATAGATATAATTATTTTTTAAAATTCTTATTCTTTTTGAGAATATAGTATCTAGTCGTATAGAGAATCAAACTCTCTACTTCCTATTTAGAAATAAATGCACTAACTACAAGGATAGAACTAGATGCTAATATAAAATTTTTCCTTATTTATTTTGGATAAATAAATTATATAAAACTAACTAATCATGAGTACTCTCTCTCTTTTTTTTTTTTTTTTTTTTTTTTTTTTTTTATGTTTGACATTTTAGTTTTGTTAAATAATTCTTTTATCATTGGCATTTTATATTTCTAATAATTTTTAGTTAGTTTATCATGTATTTACCCTTATTTAATGTGTATATCTTAAATGAGTGCTCTATTAAAAAAAAAATAATGTAAAAAATAGAAGTATATGTATATATATATATACATACATGGTTTAGGATTAATGAAACAAACCATATAATTAGAAAGTGAGAAGATATTAGTAGGAAGATAGAGCTTTGTATGGAAAATAAGGGTAGATTAATCATATATATAACCTATTTGATGCATCCTTGATGTTAGCAATAATCTAAAACGTCGAAGAAATAAAAACGGGGAGTATTATGTAGGATTCTTAAATCTTAGTAGATTATACATAATAATGCCGCTTTTATAACTTCAAAAAAGTGAAATATTTTTTATAAGATAAAGGCAAAACACATCCTGAACTTCTGATCTTATACCAAAACTGCAATTGGCCTTCTGATCAGTTTTTTCAACAAATTGAGTACATGATCTTTTTATTTCAATATTATTAGCCCCAAACTCAACCTATCTTTTTGCGTAGATGTAATACGCTCTGTTCAAAGACGGAAATGTGAACAAATATTTCCAAATAATTTTAAAAATTACATGGTTTTATCACTTGAAACTATAAAATTGACACTTCCAGCAAATATGTTTTCTTATCCAAACAATTTTTTGAAATTATGTTAAATACTAAAAATATTATTGGTCATGTCACTTAATAAAGCTTGCTACATAGATATGAAATAAAATCGAGTTTGGGGCTAATAATATTAAAATGAAAAGATCAGATACTCAATTTGTTTAAAAAATTGATCATAAAACTAATTGTAGTTTTGATAAAAGATCAGAGGACGCAGAATGTGTTTTGCCTAAGATAAATAAAGAATAAATAGAAAAGTCAAATCACCAAACCCAATTAGTCAATTATGGTCGTTTAATTTAAATAACTATGAAGTTTCTTCTCTGTACCAATTTGAGCCACAAACATATACAAAAACATATATAACTCCGGAGGACAATATCTTTTTCCTTGTTATATCTTTTGCGGCCTATATACATATATATTTGAACTTCAAAATAACATTAAAATAGCTGAGAAGTCTATGTATATAGTTTACTTATTTTTAATTTAATTACTGAACTTCGATTTGTTTCAAAAATTTTATTTTATTTTATTTTTAACAATATTGCTTTAGAAATTTTTCTACCAATTTCAATGCTTGGGTAAAACATAATCAAAGTCAATATTCAATTATTTTATTTACATAAATTGATTTTTTTTTTTTTTTTTTTGGCTGAATACATTAATAATGGAGAGTAAAATCCAAAAGGTAGTAGTGGAATTGGTTAAAAGGAAGTGTGTACTGAAGTCCAAGGTGGAAAATTTTTGATCCTTGAAGCCGCACTCTTGGGAAGACTTTTTGCCTTCGCCACATTGGGTGGTTAACATTCTGAGAACATTATTTGCTCCCCACATATGGTAAAATCACATCAAAAACATTTTGTTGTGAACTTAATAACACGAAATTAAGGGAATCCAATTCTCAGAAAGAGATGTCCTGAAAGGTTAGAACTCGGAAATACACACAACAATAAATGAAAAAACAATACATAATCTTGATTAATTAACAGTTGTTTACAAAACAGAAAACTGAGGAGCAGTTATTGTGGCATGGAAAAAAGAGCCGAATGATCCTGTATGTTGCCAACATGGGATGGGATGGGTTGGGTAGAACTGTAAATCTGATCCATCTGTTTGAATCTCTTTATTCTTCTCTTTGGATACCCTCCTCCTTCTTCTTCTTGTTGATCCACCACAGTTGATGAATTAGAGGAATTTGATGAACATATACTTACTTCATCTAATTTCTCTGATTTCTTGTCTGATTTATTATAATTATCTTGATTGCTTAGTTGCAGAAGAAGATTTGCGACGTCCAATTCCCAGTCAGAGAAGCTTCTCTTCTTCTTCTTCTTCATTTGGCTTGTACTTTGGTTTTGGAATTTGGAGGGAATTGTTGTCATCTTTGGGTTTAGCAGAGTGGGATTGGATTGGAATTGGAATTGATTTCGATGAATGTTAATTGATGATGATATCTTTGAGGAGGGAAGAAAAGATAATAAAATAATAAAGAAAAAAGAGCGTGTCCTTGTTGGATTAGGAAATCCTATTTCTATTACACCAAGGTTTTAACTAAGTCGGTTGCAAGGATTTTTGGCTACTTTCCTCTTTACTTTAATACGACACCGTTCTTCTTCATCCCCCCCTTTCCTCACTTATCTATCCAATTAAATTATATGCATTCGCACCACAAACCCTCACACCTTTTTTTAGCTGCTTATTATTATTATTATTATTAAAAAGTAGATAAAATTAAAATTTATTTTGAATTTAGAAAAATTACTTTGAAGTATTTTTTAGAAAAACTATAAAAATTAGCTTTACTTGAAAGCCGCCGAAAGCATTTAAAAACACTTTTATCAATAACAATTCCAAATTAGCTCTTGATAAGTTATAAAGTGCCCAATTATTGGTGTAAATTGAATATGTTACGATCATTTAGGTTTTACTCTATTCTCGAATATGTGAAGCTTAATTCATTAATACCATTAACGTGTCAATATAGAGGTTTGAGATCAATTTGGTCAAGAAATTAGAAATTTTGCATCAATTAATTATTGATCATGGTCTAATTGAGTCTATCCAAACTAATATCATTATTGAGTCAATCAATATAGGAATCAAAATCTGTTTTTAATAAAATTTTAACCTACTAATTTTATATTGGATTCATACTGTATTATCTTCATGTGTAATTTTATTATTTTCTGTTAAAAACAGTTATTATTTTTTATTAAAGGTGATATATATATATATATATATATATATATATATATATATATATATATATATATATCAAATTTCACAATGTTAAGTAGCTAATATCAATGTGCACTAACTCAATATATATCCAAAGTTTTTGTATTGGACCTTCTATGTGGGAAGAGATATCCTTACCATCGGGATGTAGTTGGATAGATTAAATTAGTTTGCGTTGTTCAGCAAAATATTGTTGAATTACCTATTGAAGTTATTGTTAGTAATGTATTCTCAAATAGTATGGTACATTGTTCGTGGAGTAAGCAAACTGCAGCTCGTATAATTAAGTGGGACTTAATTAGTTGAAATTAAGTATCTCGGTTGATGAAATTAAGTTCTTACGCTAGACAATCAAATATGGATTGTTCTGGTTAATACAAGCATTTATGAAAGAAAAAAAAAAAAAAAAAAAAGAAAAAAAAAATATTAAACAAGCCTATTACAGTTTTAACTAAACAATTCTTATAAATTGAACATATTTAATAATAACTCACAACCTTCAGTGATACTTAGGGCTGTCAAAATGGGTTCACGTGTCCTGTTCGTGTCATGTTAACATAGTTTGGTAACACTTATAAAGTCAACACTGACACTACCCATATATTAAATGGGTTGACAGAACATGACACTATATTATAACTGGTTGATACTATTAACATGTTCAACCCATTTATTTAAAAATAGATTATTTATAATAACAAAAAAATAGATTATTTATATATCAATTCAAGATTGAACCAACATTATCTATAAAAATAATAATTACACTTCTAAAAATAAATCAATATAAATTCATCAACTCAATTAAACATGTAACTTTGCGAATAGGCAATAGAAAGTAAAAATTAGTTTAAATTTCTGCATTTTTACTAATTAAACAATATCTGGTGAAATTTTTACATCTCATTCAGGCAGTCCATCTGAAACTGCAATTTCTACATCAAAAGCCATAATAGCTACTAGCCTAGTATAGTCTAAAAAATATCCATTAAATCACAATGAATAAGGGTTTCGAAGTATTGAAAAAAGAATAAATTTATATTATCAGCTTTCAAGTACAAATGATAGTTTTAACCTTCATATTAGTCAAAATTACTAATTTGTTAAACGGGTTATACGGGTTCATGGGTTGACTCGTGACCCAACCTGTTTATCTCGTGTCATAAAAGTGTCGACCCTTTTCCGACACTAACCCTCGTAAATCCAACCCTAATTCGTTTAATTCCGTATTAAACGAATCGTGTTATCATGTCACCACCCATTTTGACAGCCGTGGTGACACTTATCTTTCTTGAAAAATTGAATTAACAATTATCAAACACTTTAACTTGTCAGCTGTTCCTTTTTCATGATTATGAATATATATATATAAAGAAGTTGTAATTAACCCATAAAAAAATCACACAAAAAATGCTTTGTTAAATATGGGGAAGTTTTTTGGGCCGAAATTCTTTTGGTAGTGAAATACACAAATTAATCGAGCCCATTGGACTTCATCCTATATGGACTTTAAAATTTCTTCCTTTTAATGCTGTAAACCTTTTGGATAGAGAATTAATTAATAATAGAATAAAATATTATTAGTTTTTTATATTTTAACATATTATACTAGTTAATCTACTCATATATTATAAGATTTTTAAGTTTTATCTCACTCTTTAGTCGTCATATCTATTTTTTTCATATGAAAGTACAAAACTACTCTTAATTATAAGAAAAAAAAAATACATCTTCTAATTTTCAATTTAATTATAATACTTCTAATAACTTTTTTGTAGCATATATATGCACACCAATATTTCTATATTTGTTACAAAAATAAAAATTTCATTATTATTTATTCTCTTAAATTTTTTTTATCATTTCTTTTTAAGTTTAATATAATATTTTGAACTAATTAACAATGAATATAAATATAAATCTTGATAAACTTTCAAAATAATATTTTTTTTTTGTTAATGTTAGTCATAAGGTCAAGATGAAATGTTCGTGTTTCCAATTTTATATAGTTTTACTCCTATGTTATATTTTTAAAAATATTTATTTATTTATTTTAATGAAATAAAACCTACGCCAATAGATTAATTTATAAATTTATATTAAATTCAATACATTAATTAATATTATTAATATTGGAATTATGTGAGAAAAAATAAAATAAAAATAATGATATGTTTTATAATTATAAATTAGGATAAAAGGTAATTTTAGCATTTTTAGTCTAATTTGACCATTGATTCAAATAGAAAGACTAAATAGTTGGCAATGATAAAACGTAGAGACTATATAATTATGTGAGAGATTGATTAGTGTAAAATGTAAAAACACAAGGACTAATATATTGTTTATCCAAAATGATATAATATAGTTTAAAATCTATATTAGAAGAAGGAAAAATTAAAATGATATTATATCTAGTGTTTTGGTAAGACAAGTTAGTATCCATATATAAATAAAAGGAAGTCTATACGAACTATACATATATAAAAGCAAGTGAAGTGAGAAAAAAAGAGAGGGGCAAATTTTCTAGCGGGACGTGGTCCATTTTCTTAACCACGAAACATGCATGCTGATTTTAGGAAAATTTTAAAAAGGGAAATTATCAAAATTACTCTCATTTTAGGGTTTATTTTGGTAATTTACTTTTTCTTATTTACATTATCACTTTTTTTTTTTTTTTTTTACATCTAATCCTCCCTTACGCTACTGTTTCAGTTTTTCCTTTCTTATGTTTTTTTTTTTTTTTTTATTTTTTTATTTTTTTTTATTTCTCTCTTCTGCCTTCCTCTCCATTAGTTGGGTCGCCTCTCTCTTTTTCTCTGGTCTAATTTCGATTTTCACCACCACGACGCCGACGACGATTCTCACTCCGATTGACTATTCCTTTCCTCTATTTGCCCTTAATTTTGTGTATCTCATTTGTAGGTAAACTATACTGCTGCTAGATGTGGCAATTCGTGTAGGTGGGTCGTGTTCGTGTCGTGTCAAATTCGGGTTCGTGTTTCAGTGAGCAAAACCCAAACCCGACCCAAAAATTTTCGTGTCATAAGCGAGTTAACCCAATCGTGTTCGTGTCGGTTTCGTGTCGTGTTTTCGGATTACATGCAAAAATATCATAAATGAAATATTAAAAATTTTAAATATTTATGCCGTATCTAAATTAACAATTTAACCCTTGGTGACCTAAAATATTGTTCCAAAACCTATTTTACAAATCTTAATGCTCTATTTTTTATTTTGGATTATGTCTTGTTTGCATTTATGTGTCATTTTACTACATCTATTAAGAATGACGTGTAAAATTATTGAAAAGTTGTTTTGCATTTGTGAGTTATATATATTATATTACATTTCTTAATGGTGACATGTAAAAATATAGGAAAACATAATAATAAATTTTAAATATTCGTGTCATTTTCGGGTTAGCAGGTCAACCCTAACCCGACCCAAAAATTATCGTGTCACTTTTCTGTCAACCCAAAAATGACCCATTACCTGTTTAATCAAACCCAAACCCACTAAATTCGTGTTGGGTTCGTGTCGTGTCAGCAGGTCGTGTACATAATTGCCACCTGCTGCTACTGTTACACTTGCGTTATCTGATTTTAATTTCGTTTTTGCTCTCAATTCTGTGTATCTCATTTGTAGGTAAACTATATTGCTGCTACTGTTATACTTGCGTTATCTGATTTTAATTTAGATTTTGCTTTACTATTCTGTGCTATTATGGTTTTGTTTCTCTTTCTTTTTCTGTGGGTACATCAGCCTGCATCTTACAGGCTAGATGAAGGCTTGATCTTTTTGTTTTTGCTTGAATTTCCTTGTTACAGTTTTAGTTTTTCATAATCTGGCTTTTGATCCTGCTGCATGGTCCGTTTCAAAGAAAAAAATGAAGTTTTTTTAGGTTTACATTGATAGAGGGTCTGATTTTTAGAATTGATTCCTTGAAATGTATATCTATGCCTGAAGAGATTGTGAAAGACAGATCTTATGTCTCAGAAAGGGAAATAGAAGTTCAGTTAATGTTTTTTAAATTTTTAGTTGATGATAAGATGAATCTGGCCTTCATCATCTAGTTTGTTCATCTTCATAGGTTAAACATTGACTGCGTCTAGTTTGTTCATCTTCATAGGTCAAACATTGGCCTTCATCATCTAGTTTGTTCATCTTCATACCTAGATTGACTGCGGATTTCTTCTGGTATGCTGGGGCTTTGGAGGGTAGCGTTTGTGCCTTACTGGTATACTCACATTTTGAGCTGAAGTAATTTAAAATCTACAGTATTGCATTTTTTTGCCATTTTCTCGTTTATAGTCTACCTCTTGAAATTCGTGTGTGGCATGAGATGAAAATATACTGAATTATTCGAGACTGATATATCATTATAATTTGAGCATATAGTTCCCATGGTTATCCTGATGTAGTAACACTTTGCTTGCTGTACATCCTTTTTGTTCTGATGCATTTTCTGTCGAAGTGGTTTTTTAATTTTTAAGTTAACTACCATAAAGTTTGCAATCACATATCATTTTGTTTCTTCTGCTATCAGATAGATGAAGCGAGCCAGAAGGATGCAGTTTTTGAGGATGAGGTCAAGTATCGTTACAATAGTGTGATATCACATTACAAAAAATCATTTACTCCCGATAATGCTTAAAGGTAACAATTATTTTAGTTGTGGTTACTTTCTGGAGTGCTGCTGCTCCTTCATACTCTTTATCCGCAGTCAATCTAACATCATCTAGTGTTAAACATTGTTTGAGAAAATGTGCCACACTATCATTTTGCTCGTTCTGAATAACTTTTTGAAGCCCTTCTTTGTTCATAATTTAAGTGATTATCCCATTAATTACATACTCTTATTGTGACACATGATACACTAATCATTAAGCCTGCAAAGAAATCTCCTATTTTGTTAAGGATGGCAGTGTTAGTGTTTTCCATGTTTTGTGGTGTTTACATTTGCTCAGTCTGTTTAAAGCAGATAAGCACCAGTAGTTGAAAGAAACGGTAACAAAGAATTTGCAACCTCAAAAGCACCAATGAGGAAATCCGTGTCCAAGCTTCAGCCGGCTGGAGCTGAAGGAAAGAACAATAAACCCAAAGCAAAGCCAGCTGTAGCAGAAGCTGAAGAGAACCAAATGAACTTTGAAATATGTGAGAATGGAACTGAAACCATGCCTGAAAAGAGTTCGACTTGAGACGACGGACCTCTAGTGAGTTCAACCAACCATGATATGATTGTAAAAATATCTACCGGACAAAAAAGTTCGCCCATTCTATCTTCAGAGCAGAAGAATATATCTGCTAATCGAAGCATCTCAAATATCAGGGATGATTTAGAATCTCTTGGTTATCTTTTTGAACTGTACTTTGCGATTGTATTTTGTTTGAATTTGATCAGGAATTGGTATCTTTGAAACATGAACAGCTTGCAAGACATATTAGTATTATCTTGTAATTTAGATTAGGTCCTTTTGTTCCTAATGTATTTATATACTTCTTGTACATTGTTATACATTGTTATATATTACTATACATTGTTTATACACGGTTTATACATTGTTTATACACTGTTTATACATTGTTTGTACACTGTTATACACTGTTTATACATTGTTTATACACTTCTTATACACTGTTTATACACTTCTTATCATTGTTTATACACTGTTTATACACTTCTTATACATTGTTATACACTTCTTATATATTGTTATACATTTTTTTATACATTGTTTATACACTTATTATATATTGTTATACATTATACATTATACGCTATTATTATACATTGTTATACATTATACACTTCTTATACAATGTTATATGTTTATACATTTATTATATATTGTTATACACTCTTTATACACTGTTTTATATATTGTTTATACACTGTTTATACACTTTTTATACCTTAGTCATACCTTAATTATACCTTAGTTATACCTTAATTATACATTATTTATACATTATTTATACACTACTTATACATTGTTATACATTATACACTTCTTATACAATGTTATATGTTTATATACTTATTATACATTGTTATACACTCTTCATACACTGTTTATATATTGTTTATACACTGTTATACATTGTTTATACATTATACACTGTTTATACATTGTTTATATATTATTTATACATTGTTATACACTATTTATACACTTCTTATGCACTGTTATACATTGCTTATACATTATTTATACACTACTTATACATTGTTATACATTATACACTTTTTATACAATGTTATATGTTTATACATTTATTATACATTGTTATACACTCTTTATACATTGTTTATACATTATTTATACACTCTTTATACATTGTTTATACATTATTTATACATTATTTATACATTGTTTATACATTTTTTATACATTGTTTATACAATTCTTATATACTGTTATATATTGCTTATACATTGTTTATACACTATTTATACAATCTTTATACCTTAGTTATACCTTAATTATACCTTAAGATACATTATTATAGTGATTATACATTAGTTATTCCTTATTTATACCCTATTTATACTCTAAGATACATTATTATATTGATTATACCTTAATTATACCTTAGTTATACTTAAGATAATGATTATACATTAGTTATACCTTAATTATACCTTAGTTATACCTTAAGATACACTATTACATTGATTATACATTAGTTATACCTTAATTATACATTAAGATACACTATTACAGTGTTTATACCTTAGTTATACCTTAATTATACCTTAATTATACATTAAGATACACTATTACAATGATTATACTTTAGTTATACCTTAATTATACCTTAGTTATACCTTAATTATACAAAGGCATAATTAGTTATACTTAGTGAAAAAAATATCTCGGAAAAAGTATGTACATATGGACTTTGTTTCGAAGATAAAAAAAAATAAAAAAAACTTTCTAAAGTCGCATGATAGAAAAATAAACGGATTGAGAGATAAATGCAAAATTAGATTAAGCACTACAAAAAGAGGAGAGAGAAACGTGGGCAAAGTAGAGAAGGTATTTTGGAGATTTTGATTTGTGTTTTGTTGTTTATTTTGTGAATAATCACGTAAAAATGATAATTTTTGTTTTAGGTATTTTTGAAATTTTGAAAAGTTTTTAAGGTATTTATGCAAAATTTTCCTTTTGAGGTAAAAATGTTATATGGTGCCAAAAGTTATGTATTTATGTAAAATGCCCATTTAAAAAGAGATGAAGGGGTAAGGGGGTTTGGTTTGGGGTCCATTGCTCCACCCTCGAAATTTCTAATGAAAAGGATTAATTGCAACGATAATTACTTAGTTTGGAATTTGTACGACTGCAGTTATTTAAATTATGTTAATACAGTCACTTTATTTTCGTTTTAGTGTTAATAAAGTTATTCTCACCCTAATCCGTCAAAATCTAGCTCAAAATGATGAAGTGGAAATCAACACCTAACCAAACCTAATAGTAGGATATCATCTCAACTCCATCCTATAAAAAAAGATAAACATATCACTGGTGTAGCACCGACATGTAAAACACTATATGGAAAAAAAAAATACAAAATTGGTTGAGGTTTTACGTGGTGTTACGCTGTTAAGTTAGATTTGATATTGACTTGTTACGGCATCATTTCAACGTTAAATTTCGATGGATTTACACGAAAGTGAAAAGTTCACAAACTTTATTGACACAAATTAAATTTTAGTGATCATAGATATATTTAACATTAAACTTCAATAAACGTTGGTGCAATTTACCCAATGAAAAGTATAGTTTCAAATAGCGTTTCACGTAGTATTTCTCCAAAGGGTGCTACATTTGTATATTGTAGTGAAAAAATTTACTGCAATATGTAACTATATTGCAAGAAATTATGTAAATGTAGTTGTTGGATTTGGATGTTGAGCTCTTTTATGTTAAAGTTACACAATAAATTGGTTAAAACCATTTCTATTACAGTTTAGGATAATTTATATGTTTTTCTAGAATAAAGAAGTCAACAATATTTAAGTAGGAAATGAGGATCTCTCATGGAAGGGGATGGTATGGATATTTCTCTCTACTACACTACCAGGATTGAGGATGGAGATTTTCTACTAGTGGCTGGGTAAGGAGTGGTATGACAACCATTCCTGGACAAGAGAGCGACAAGAGGAAGTTATGGAAACAACCAAAACTTGAGAAAAGAGTATATTTTTGTACACGTATTAGTTTATCAATTCTGAATTTCTCAAAGATTAAACTATTGGACCGATTTATTTTTGTATAGAAGCTTTGTTGCACCATGTTCTTCATTTTCAACGGAGCAGACAATATTGCGAAAAAGTAAAGTTTTCTTTAAAGTCCAGAATTTATTGTGTTTGGGATATGTTAACGATTATGAGTAGTTTTTTCATCTTTTGTATTTAATTTTGTTTCCATACATCTTCATATTTATTTAGGGATGGCTTGATGTAATAGCCTATTATTTTGTAATAGTAGAGGATTTGAGGGGACCACACTTTTGTGACTTTTATTGCATATTTAAATTTGTAAAATCCTCTATTTGGTTTTTTTCACGAAGGTTTGTTCAAGTTGAAAAAATCATTGCCCAACAAAAATTAATTACATAAATGTGATTGTTGATTCAAACTCATCCCGAGCCATACCTTCGACTCCAACACCAATATACCTCTTACTATGATTTGGAACTTTTTTCCATTAGGGAGAACTCTACATACGAGTCTTGTGAAAGAGTATGCATTTAACCCAAAAACATAAAGCTAATATGTTAATATGTCATTCTCAATTATATACCCTTCACTAATTGAGATTTTTTGAATGTGAGATTCTCACTTTACCAACTCACACTTGTATTCTTAACAAACTAAGTTATTATCAATTCAGGATTAGACTTATTTACCGACTTAATCTTATTGGTCTACTAAGCCTATCTTAATAAAAGCTTAGGGAGTATTTTGAAATGTCCAATTTTGAAGTAATTCAATTAAATTCCATTTCCATAAAAAAATTGAATTCCATTAGTTGTTCTTCATCCCCATTTTTTTATACGAAAACCCAAAACTCACACACAAATGAAAGAAAATTAATTCATGGATGTTAAAGGGCTAGATTGGCTGCTCCAATTTCTCAATTAATTTTTTTTGCAAATGATAGCTACCTCTTTTTCTCTGCAAATTTGATGGAATGTCAAAGTGTGAAGATGGTATTGTAGAATTGTGAGGAAGCGTTTGGATAACAAATAAATTCTCAAAAATCATCTTTCTCCTATAGTTATAACATTAATAAGTATATAAGACAACTCTTCTGTGATTTCTTTGGTATTCCTGAAAGCAACAACAAAGGTTTTTTTTTTATCTTAGCATGCCTGTGCATATTGGTCAAAATAGATTCTCTTCATCTGCTTTCATCAAGGATAAAATTTGGAGGAAGATTAACTCTTCGCATTCAAAGAAGTTATCGAGGGAGCTCGGGCAGTTCTTATTAAATTGATGTAACTCTCTATCCTGATGTATACGACGAGTTTGTTTCATCTTTTTAAAGGCCTCTATGATTCTATTCATAAGGTGCTTAATAAGTTCTGGTGGAGATCTAATAATGGGCGAGGCATTTATTAGACCCAATGGATTTCTTTATGTTATCCAAAAGAATTTGGTGGAATGAACTTCAAGGATATCTATACTTTTAAGACTACCCTTCTTGCTAAGCAATTGTGGCAAATGTTGGTGAATCCCAACTCTTTGGTTACTAAAGTTTTTAGTGCTAAGTATTTTCAAGATGGAGATGTGCTAAAAGCTTATTATCCAAGCTCATCTAACTACATTTAGAGAAGTTTGTTCTCAGCAAGGGATTTCTTAGCCTCAAACATCCGCTGGAAGGTGGGGGATGGTGCTTTGATTGCTATCTATAGCCAGCCTTGGTTATTCGAGCAGGATTCAGCTTGTATTTCGAGTTCTATTTGCCTAGCTCTTTCGAGAAGAGTTGTTGCTGATCTTTTGACTAATGATAGCAGGTGTAATTTTCCTTTGCTAATTGGTGCTTTTAATGTCAAGGATGTGAATGCTATTCACAAAATTTCACTCTCCCAGATGACTTCTAACAATAATTATTATTAGCCTCTATAGAGTAATGGGGATTTTTAGTAAAATCTGGATATCATGCTGCATTTTCAGTGATAGCAAGTGATGAGCTTGTTAGTAGGAGCTCAACAATTCCATGGTTGAAGCTCTGGAACCTTAAAATCCAGAAAAAACTTAATTTACTTATTTGGAGGGCTGTTTTAGCTATTTTACCATCAAATGCCAATCTTTAATGGAGGCATGCTGATATCAGTTCACCATGTTGTCCTATTGTCTTGGAGCTGTCGAAACTACTTAGCATATTATGTTTAGTTGCACAAAAGCTATCCAAGTTTGGTCTCCTGCTAGTCTATGTTCAATCAAATGACTCTTTCTCTCCATGGTGACTTCTTGGGCCAACAATCTCATTGTTTCAGCTGGCAATCTTCATCTCCTAAGCTCTATGGCAAGCCCAGAATAACCTCCTCTGGAACAACAAGTCATCTTCCTTACTGATAATTTTTTGTTTGGCTCGATCTACATTGGATCAATGGTTTATTGTCTCCGGTAAATCTACTTCAGACTTGCTGAATAAAATTGCTTCAGTTAGGCATTGGCATCCTCCTCTAGATAGTTTTATTAATTTCAATTTAGATGTTGCTCTTTTCAATAGTGGTTAGTCGGTTGGATGGAGTAGCTACGTCAGAAACAATAAAGAGAGACAATTTTGTTGCAGCTTGAAATGATTTAATTAGCTGCATTTGTTGTTGTTTTGATAAAAAAACATAATTTCAAATTGAATGGAAAATACAGCAGCCTTGTTGTTTTGTTTTATTGAATAAAATAGCATACATCAACGTTAATTCTAAGTCTCTATTTATAGAGATTAATAAAGCCCTAATTTCTTTCATGAATTTTAGGGATACTAACTGTACCTAAAGACTAGGTAAAACTTGAAACAGAAATAACAAGAACTATGAAAATCTGCTGCTATTAAGCACGTTTTCAACACTCCTCCTTGCTTGATAGTTCTAAAAAGATTTTATTGAGTTCCATGGAGCACATAATCTCCAAAACTTTTCAATTTTGTGAAGCACTTCTCTTCACACTTGCACATGATGCACTTCTCATCATAAACAACATTTGTTGATGCACTTTTTCACCAACATTTGGTGCACTTCTCACCAATTAAAAAAGAGTTTCTTCTTCTTCTTCAACAATTTTTTCCAACTTTGGATCTTCTTTCTTTTGTATCTTGCAATCTTTTTGTATATGACCAAATCTCTTACACCTGAAACATTTAGATTTTCCCTTGTGCCTGTAATCTTTCTCTTCATGGCCATATCTATAACAATAAGGACACTGAATACTTTTTCTCTTTAGAATTTTGGCTAAAATGGCTCCTTCAATAGCTTGGTGGGTTCCATATGTTCTCATTGCTCTTCTTTGTTCTTGAGCTTGCAAAACATTGATTAATTCTGGTAAGGCTATTTCACTTATATCTCTTGAATCTTCAAGAGATGAAAGTTTTGCCTCAAACCTTTTAGGCAAGCTAATGAAAATTTTCTCTATAATTTTGTTATCAAACAGATCTTCTCCCATCAAACGGATTTTATTTGCTACTACCATCAACTTGTCATAATACTCATGTATCGTCTCCTTTTCTTTCATGCTTAGAATCTTGAATTCTCTTTTGAGATTTAAAACTTGCATCCTACTTGTTCTTTCATTGCCTTGATAAAGTTCTTTCAACTTATCTCATGCTTCTTTTCCTGTTTCACAAGTCATGATTCTTTTGAAAATTGAATCTGAGTCAGCAGCATGAATGATAGAAAGAGCTATTGGAGCTTCTGATGCTCCATCTTCATGAACCCTGATTTGGTTTAGTGTTGGATTGTTTCCTAAAGGTGGTAACTCCCTCTGGGTCTCAATCCATTGCCACAAACCTAACCCCCTCACATGACCTTTCATCTTGACAACCCAAATTTGATAGTTTTCACCATTAAATGTTGGAGGTGAAAGAGTTGATGTTTAGAATCCAAGAGTTTTTATTCATTCACTGGTCCTTTAAGATCTTTAGGAGCTCTAATACCAATTTGTTGTTGTTTTGATAGAAAAAATAATCTGAAATTGAAGCGAAAATACAACAGTCTTGCTGTTTTGTTTTATTGAATGAAAAAGCATACATCAACGTTAATTCTAAGTCTCTATTTATAGAGATTGAAACCAACTAAAACCCTGATTTCTTTCCTTAATTTTAAGGATACTAACTACACCAAAAGACTAAGTAACACCTGAAACAGAAATAACAAAAACTATGAAAATCTGATGCTATTAAGCATGTTTTCAACAGTGTTGGTGAAGCCACGGTTACCGAAGCCATCTCTTGCAAAGAAGCATTGTCTCGGATGAAGAATTTGGGTTTTAATAGAATCATCCTAGGACTTGATAGCTTCATTGTTTATAATAGTCTCTATAGTAATCTTTCATCTCGGTTACTTTTAATGTTATTAGTGAGAGTAAGATTTTAGCTTCATGATTTGAGTGTTGTCAGTTTTCTTTTGTTCATTAGGAAATATAATCAATATGTCCATCACTTTTTCAGGGCTTGTAATTCATATGACAATATTGGATCGTTTTCATCTCCGCCATCTTTTATTTCCAATAGTCATGTCAAAAAAAAAAAAAAGGGAATTTGTCAAAAATACCTTTGTTTTAGGTTTTGTTTTGCAACTCTACATTTTCAAAATTACTTTTCTACCTTTTTTTTGTTTCATAATTATTGAATTACCTTTTTTTCTTAATCCATATTTTTTATACATTTTCCCTTGCAAAAAATACCTTATTTTTTCATAATTTCACATTTATCTATTAAACCATTTATTTTTTTTGTCATGCGACTTTAGAAAGTTTTTTTTTTTTTTTTTTTATCTTCGAAACAAGATCCATATGTATATATTTTGTCCGACATTTTTTTTCAATAAGGTATAACTCATTATACCCTTTGTATCTTAAGGTATAACTAAGGTATAAATAATGTATAATTACTGTAATAGCGTATAACTAAGTCATTATTATCTTCAGCAAGTTTTTATAACATTGTTAGCAGTGAAAAGTGACAACAGTGATTTACGTAATTAATATTTTAATCGAATTTTAATATTGTTTCGCATTATTATCTTTGTCTTTATTTTCTTCCTGCATGTAATGACAACAATGATTAAATAATACAAGAACCATGAGGAATCATAAACAATAAACATCAAAATGATGTACGCAGAAAACCAAAACAATCTAATTAATCTCATATGCTCACTTTCACATGACAAATTAATATTTTTCTATGACTTTTTTTATTTTCTGATTTTATATCCAAACAAAAAAAATTTTTTTTTTTTTTATCAAGTAATGAAACAAATGGCAAATAACACAACGAAGATAGACAACCATATCCATTTACACCTGAATAAAGAATTAAAACAAATACTGTAAATACCTAGAAGCAGTTCACATATTTTGAGGCTACAAGAAATTCTATCAAACCGCAGTACAGGGAGAATACAGAACTGAATGACTAAGAGCAAATATCTCAAGCTTATATTCACCAGTCATATTATCTGACACAAGAAGCATTCAATGGAAGAACAAAAGATTGGGATCAACATTTCCAGCAGAAAATGTCTTACAGTTTTGAAACAAGGCACCCTTCACTAAGCTATTTCTTTGAAGCAAAATATGAAAGACAAAAAGAAAAAAGATGTGAGAGAAATGAACAGGGAAAAAATTGTAAGTCAAAAAAGGGTGTGCTTAGATGTTGTAATACATTGTATAGGAAAAAATTGTCAACTGAGATAACCTCCAAGAGTTGTTAATTTTGTAATTTTTTGAAATCATTTATTTCGTACTATTTACAGTAAAATGATTATTTATACATTGTTTATGCACTGTTATACATTGTTTATATATTATTTATACATTGTTTATACATTATACACTGTTTATACATTGTTTATATATTATTTATACACTGTTATACATTGTTATACACTGTTTATACACTTCTTATACACTGCTTATACATTGTTTATACACTACTTATACATTGTTATACATTATACACTTTTTATACAATGTTATATGTTTATACATTTATTATACATTGTTATACACTCTTTATACATTGTTATACATTATTATACACTTCTTATATAATATTATACATTATTTATACATCGTTTATATACTTTATACATTATTTATACACTGTTTATACACTGTTTATACCTTAATTATACCTTAGTTATACATTAATTATACATTATTTATACATTGTTTATACACTACTTATACACTATTTATACATTGTTATACACTCTTTATACATTGTTATACATTATTATATACTTCTTATATAATATTATACATTATTTATACATTGTTTATATACTTTATACATTGTTTATACACTGTTTATACACTCTTTATACCTTAGTTATACCTTAATTATACCTTAGTTATACCTTAATTATACATTATTTATACATTGTTTATACACTACTTATACATTATTTATACATTGTTATACACCCTTTATACATTGTTATACATTATTATACACTTCTTATATAATATTATACATTGTTTATATACTTTATGCATTGTTTATACACTGTTTATACCTTAGTTATACCTTAGTTATACTTTAATTATACATTATTTATACATTGTTTATACACTGTTATACATTATTTATACATTGTTTATACATTATACACTGTTTATACATTGTTTATACATTATTTATACACTGTTATACATTGTTATACACTGTTTATACACTTCTTATACACTGTTATACATTGCTTATACATTGTTTATACACTACTTGTACATTGTTATACATTATACACTTTTTATACAATGTTATATGTTTATACATTTATTATACATTGTTATACACTCTTTATACACTGTTTATACATTGTTTATACATTATTTATACACTGTTATACATTGTTTATACACTCTTTATACACTGTTTATACATTGTACACTGTTTATACATTGTTTATACACTGTTTATACAATTCTTATACACTATTATACATTGCTTATACA
Organism: Euphorbia tirucalli; assembly: GCA_039660915.1. Classification (NCBI taxonomy): domain Eukaryota; kingdom Viridiplantae; phylum Streptophyta; class Magnoliopsida; order Malpighiales; family Euphorbiaceae; genus Euphorbia; species Euphorbia tirucalli. The sequence goes on along the minus strand of CM077633.1, from coordinate 16,955,208 downwards.
CTGTTTATACACTGTTTATACAATCTTTATACCTTAGTTATACCTTAAGATACATTATTATAGTGATTATACCTTAGTTATTCCTTATTTATACCCTATTTATACTCTAAGATACATTATTATATTGATTATACCTTAATTATACCTTAGTTATACTTAAGATACACTATTACAGTGATTATACATTAGTTATACCTTAATTATACCTTAATTATACCTTAAGATACACTATTACATTGATTATACATTAGTTATACCTTAATTATACATTAAGATACACTATTACAGTGTTTGTACCTTAATTATACCTTAGTTATACATTAAGATATACTATTACAGTGATTATACTTTAGTTATACCTTAATTATACATTGGTTATACCTTAATATACAAAGGCATAATTAGTTAGACTTTAGTGAAAAAAATACGTCGGAAAAAGTATGTACATATGGACTTTGTTTCGAAGATAAAAAAAAATAAAAAAAAAACTTTCTAAAGTCGCATGATAAAAAGATAAACGGATTGAGAGATAAATGCAAAATTAGATTAAAAATTACAAAAAGAGGAGAGAGAAACGTGGGCAAAGTAGAGAAGGTATTTTGGAGATTTTGATTTGTGTTTTGTTGTTTATTTTGTGAATAATCACGTAAAAATGATAATTTTTGTTGTAGGTATTTTTGAAATTTTGAAAAGTTTTTAAGGTATTTATGCAAACTTTTTCTTTTGAGGTAAAAATGTTATATGGTGCCAAAAGTTATGTATTTATGTAAAATGCCCAAAAAAAAAAGTATGATGGCCAACTTTGACTTTGGAGTTGGTCTTTTAAGTAGAGATGAAGCCCATATAAAATGGATTGAACTGAAAAAGCCCATATATGAGAAGATTATAACAAAATAAGCAACATATTCTAGAGTGGTAATCAGAATATATATCATTGAGAAAAAGAGATAAATGTAAAACGGGCCTGCAAACTGCAGAATTACAGGTAACTAATAGCAGATAACACAATTTAATGAATCGAAATTAAGAAAACACGTATCAATCTATCTATCTATCTATCTATTGCAAAGCAGTAGCAGTGGTCAACAATCATATTAACACAGGGACTGGAGAAATTAATTAAGCTAATTTTAATTGGTCAAAATTCATCCGAATTGAAACAAAAAATGAAGAATACAATTTGAGCAGAAATAGCAATTAAGCAGAGAAGATGAAACCGTGAGAAATGCTGTAATGAGCTGCAATGCAAGTCATTAATTAATTTATTCTGTTAATTAGTTTCAACATGTATACAGCTGTACATATACTTAGCCATTTCGACCTAGGAAATGAAAACGCAAATAAGGAGGCAGAATCGTAATGGAAACCCAATTACAGGAGGAACAAGTATTGTCCACAGCTAGAAACCAAATTTAGGAAATTTTAATTCCATAAACAAAAGTTCTCTGTTAGATAATAATATTTATGTTTTTTTGATTGAAAAAGATATTCATGTTTTGAGCTAAAATCATTAATTAGTTAAATAAATTAAAATATTAAAAAAGTAATTAAAAATGGAGCAAAACGATAAGAACGATAGCGTTATAAATAAAATTTTGAAAACTGGATTAACAGGGCCACCGTTAGCAAAACCATCCATTAATAATATAATGTGCTATTTCTAGAATTTCTTAACTAACGAGATAAAGAATTCATTAATTTCTTCTCCAAGACTCCAACTAATAACCATACATGGAAAATATTATGGAATTTTTGTGCTCTCTTCCCAATAATTTATTCAATTTTCATCCCACTGCCATCCTGACTCATAACATTATACCAATGCCCCTTACACGAAAACTACTTGGCAAACATATAATTTGCTTAATTCTTTTCTTTTCTAATAATTAGTAATTGCTTGATTATATACATATTAAAATAAACCAATTAAAAATGGAAAACTAATTATTAGAAGCTCCAAAAAATTGTAAAAATAATTGAAAAATAGTGTAAAAAAGAAATTTAAGTTGAATATTCTAATCAATTTGGTTAAGTTCCATTTGAAAAAACTTCCATCTACTAATTTGGTTTAATTTCGAACTGTAAAAAAAACTTTGGAAACATCAGGAACTGATAAGTGATAGTTTTGATAGGGTGAGCGATAGAAGAGGACGTTGATCCTATGGAGAAATTGGGAGGTGATTATTCAGAGCATTTATCACAATTCTATTATCCCAAAACATTGAACCAATATATTAGTACAACAGATGATGTAACCCACTACTCTCATTCATTATTGGAAGTGCATCGTGTCATCTCACTATAAAATTTTAGATTTTTTTTTTACAACTTAAATTTTAAAATTTTGTTCAAATAATCAATATTTAATTTATTAATTAATTATATAGTATTATTATTTCATCCTTCGCTGGATAAAAAAAGAACATTACTTAATTTATTAATTAGTCTGGTGTATTAACCGTAATCTAAAATTTTTTCAAAATTTTTAGTATGCTCTGGGAGTACACCACTCTCGGCCAATAAAAATGTGACACGTCAGTATTGGTGTTGACGTGATAACTCTTTAATTACAGGACTCAACTCTATGTACCATCAATCCAATCTGTTGAGTTGGCTTAAATTTTAATGGAATGTCTTGAATTGTAACTTAATTTAAGACTTAGGAGCTTAATTTTTAGGAGAAAAAAATGTGAAGTCTATCGTGCACAAAAGCTTCAGATTTGGTTCGATAGATTTTACTTACTTGGATGAGATCCGACCCTATTGTTTGTGGGTTGTGTATAATTGTCGATTTTAGTGTCTGAGTAGTTAGTTATTCATGCACAGTTGCAAATGCCCCAAGGAAAGAAATCGATGGGTGGACATAAATTGAACTGATTAAACTCAAAGTCAAGTAGGCAGTAATTCATTCATCAAAATCAAAGTTAAATCAATGGTGGTAATAGTAGTTGAGATGCAGGAACGTACGTCCATTCAGCTGAAAGTGTGTGAGTGAGGTTTTGCATGTTGAAGAGTTGGAGTAGACCAAAACAAATAGCTGTAATCATACGACTCCATCAAATAGGGGGAGCTCCATCCGCATTTTAATTTCTTCAATTTTATTTCTGTTAATGGCTAATTAATATTTGCTGTCCAGCTGTGACCTGATCCAAAATGCCTTCAATACCTCATGCCTTATCTGCTAATCACTTCTTCTTCTTTTTTTAACAATCGTGATTCATTGAGTAAATAAAGAAGATTGATTCTATGAAAACGAGCGAATGTAAATCTAACTCTAGTAGATTCATCCAAAACATATGTTAGCTATACATTGAGTAGCTTCATTGGCATACCTTTGCAAAAAAAAAAAAAAAAAAACATAATAAAAAAAAACTCATATTTATTGGTGAGAGGAAAAACATAAAATAGACTAATTAAAGTAATAAAATAACACTGCATCTTTTGTATTTTATTAGCTCTACCAAACAATATCGAAGATCCAGAACCACAAGAGCTCTAACTTTCCGCATAATATCGTACAGTTTATCGGATCTTAATCTATCTTTTAGATATTACATACACATGATAGTTTTGGATACCCAAAGTGTAAAGATCTCAAAAAATCTTTGATTAAAAACATATAATGACCAGTCTATCCGAGAAAAAATATCCAACTTGTATTGTGTCAGAGTAAATCCATAAAATGTCAAGATGTAAATTATTTCATACAAAGCAGAAGTAAACAAAAAAAAAAAAAAAAAAAAAGGTCGAAGGAGGAGCAGGTTCATGAACTTCCACCTCTGCCTTAATAATTAAAGAACCAAAAGTTAATTAGCGCCGGTCGTAACAATCTGCTAATTACCTTAAAATATTAATCTCGCATGCAACCATCAATTGGCTGCTTTTGGATCAAAAATATCTAATCACACTTACTTAATTTGTTGTTTAGTAAGTAAATTCAGCAAGAAAAGAATATTGGGAAAGATCAAATTTGCAAACTTTTCGATTTTTGGTCACATTCAATAACTAGCTAAAATTTAAACTTACATAGAACTTTTAATATTATTTTTGATACATCTCTGTACTCAAATGTCCTTTAACTTTTGAAGTATGTACAATATATGCTTACTCTCCTGTGTGTTGAGAAATTCCAACAATATGAGGCTAATTGAACTTAAATTCTCAACCAGTTGATTTAAAATACTTTGATATCATATCATTAAATTATAGAACCCCAAAATTATTAAGTTGATTCTAATAAATAACATTTTTGTTCAGAAAATTTTTAGTGCCAAATCTAATATTTTTTTTAGTGCGAAACAATTTACAAGTATGTGAAAATTATTTTTATTTCAACTATGAAGAGCATGGTTGGATAGCTAAAAGCGTGAAAAAGTTAATATGAAACTGAAATGATACATAACTTCACAAATATAAAAAGTTAATATATAAAAAAGTTTCCAAAATGTAGAAAAATTAAAGAAATAGAATTGAATGAAAGATAGGAAAAGGGAAAAGAGGGGAGGAAGGAGGTGGTAGCATAAACAAGACACACATATAGAGAGTTACTGCTCTGCTACCTAAACCCATTCACTTCCAAGTGTAAAATTAGACCTTAAAAATCAATTCCACGTGCTACTGACACTATGCCAAATCTTATTCAATCTCTGAAGCCACTTCAATGCATTTTCAAAAAAGCATTTTACTTCTTCATCCCCAAAAAAGAAAAAAACATTTTACTTCTTTTTTCTTTCTTTCTTTCCCCATATAAATAATTATTAAAAACAAATGCGTACAGTCCATTGTTTTTTGATATTTGCTTGTAAACTAGTATTGTTATAAATAATTAATCCTATTCTATCTTCACCTCTGATCTCCCTCCGCCCCCTGTGTTTCTCTTCTCATTATTATTATTATTTACAAATATATATATATATATATATAGAGTTAAATGAGGAATATAATAGAAGTTTTGCATGGGTTACGGCCAGTTATGCTGATGATTCTGGTTCAAATTATATACACAGGGATGAATATTTTTTACAAATTGGTTGCTAATGACGGCATGAACATGAGGGTTCTCGTTGCTTATCGTTGGATTTTTGCCTCTGCTTTTACTATTCCTCTTGCTCTTCTTTTCGAAAGGTATATATTATTATTTATTATGTTTATATGCTAAGGACAAACATTCTTTCTGCTTTTGTTTTTATATTGATAATTTTGGTTTGATTTGTGCTTACAGGAACAGGCCAAAGTTCACTTGGGCTGTATTTTGGCTAGCTTTTCTCAGTGGCCTATTTGGGTACGATTTTATGAAATCATTATTTTTTTTTTTTTTATTAAATTTAAGAAAACACCAATACAAATGGATTTTTTTTTTAATTGTGTTGCAGCGAAATACGCTAATAAGTTCCTAAAAATTTTTAAACATATATTATAACACTTTTTCCTTTTATTCTTCATATGGTTGAATGGAAACAAAATGAAGAATATAATTAATGAATTTTAACAATATAAAGAATGATTAGTATATTTCACTTATAACTCGATGATTGAACTTTTCCATTGGGATGATTATTAGGGGAACGGTGAGCCAAAATTTGTACGTGGAAAGCTTGGTGTTGACATCTGCAACATTTGCAGCTGCCATAGCAAATCTTACTCCTGCAGTGACTTTAGTCCTTGCAGTCTCTCTACGGTAATTTTATTAACAAAATATTATTACTCCAACTAATTAATTAATTTGAATAATTGATGTAATGTTATTTCAATGGATTAATGTTAATTAACTAATTTGACAAGGTATGAAAAATTGGGATTGAAAACAAAAGTAGGGAAGGCAAAGGCGTTAGGAACATTAATAGGAATAGGTGGGGCAATGTTAATTACGTTGTACAGAGGTGTTGAGCTCAAAATTTGGTCTACAAATGTGCATCTTCTCAACCCAAATAAACCACCCCAAAACGGCCGCGTTTCAAGCAATTATATTCTCGGCTTTGCCACTGCTTTTGGCAGTTGCATTTGTTATGCACTTTGGTTGATTATTCAGGTCAGAATATATACTTCCATTTTTAATTTTTTTTTTTTAATTAGAAATTCCAATTCTTGTCTTATTTTAACACTCATCTCATTCTTGCACGCCTGAAATTTCTGTTTCTGGTTTGTGTTGGTGGGACAAAAGGGATGAACACTGATTAAGAAGCTAATTATGGCCACTAATAAATCTAAATCAAATTATATAATGTAATTAATTAATTAGCCGGCAGCTAGGTCTTGTTATTAATGGGTATCTCTCTTTTATTTAGCGACCGAACTAGGCTTTTTTTTTTTTTTTTTATCAGATCCAATTAAAATATTTTATATATTTAACACATTAATATTGGTTTCAATTCTCAAAGTCTCTCAAATTTAATGGTTATTAAGGAAGAACAATTTTAATTCTATTGATAAAATAGTCCAATGTTTTACCTATATAATAAAAACTCTCGTTCAATTTTTTATATAATATAAATTTTAGCTCAATTTACTGTTTTCTAAATAGTTACGGAAAAAATTATGAAATTTCTTAGAAATGGTAAAATTATTATATAATAGTAATATTAGACCGTTTTGTACGATAAGAGATAAAACTAAATAGTCCTAGCTTCGCTAGTAAAAATATTAGATTATTATTTTTTTTCTTTTTAATGGCAGGCTATATTTATTTGTGTACTAAACTGTTAAGGATCAATTTATAATGTTATAAATTTTTCAAGGTTCAAAATATATATTGTCAAAGTCAAAGGTGACCATAGCCACTTTCCCACCTCAACCCTCCTCTCTTTCTGTCATTGTTTTTAAAGTAAAAAATTATAACCTCCTTGAGGTTTAACAGAATATGTGAATATTTCCCTATGTTTTACAAATTCAATGAATACCTACTTATATTGCCTTTATTATATTAATACCTCATTCTATTTATTTTAGTACCTTTTCCATCCAAAACAATGATGTGACATATTATTATTAACTAAAATACCTTTTAATACGTTAATCTCACATCTCACCTATAAATTAATAATTTGACAACATGTATTCCATATTTATATGACACTAGTTAAGTAATATTTTTAAATTATTATAAGTGGACTACGTTGAGACTGTAATTAAACAGTTTATTGACATTATCCTTACTAGACATCACATGATAACTCTTTTTGCATAATTTTTTCTTAGCAGGTTTCTTTTTTCTAAATTTCTATTTTTTAAAATATTTTTCACAATGTAATTGATTGATATTTCTAAATTTGACTAAATGAATTAGATTTGTATATGACATGGGCTTCTAAATTTTCATTTGAATTTCTATGTTTATGTTTTCTCATATAGCACAATGGAATATGGAGATTTTTTTTTTTTGGATATAGTGAATTATATTTTGTAAATTTGAAGAAAAGCTCATTATATCCATCTATTCAATCTCTGCATAAAAATTAGTTTGTGTAAAAAAATGGAATTAGAGGTGAGAAGTGAGCTAAAAGGGTATTTTAGTCAATAATAATATGACACATCATTATTTTGGATGGACAAGTCACCGGAATAAATGGATGGGGGTATTAATAAAATAGGAGACAAAATACATGGAAGTAATTATTGAGTTAGTAAAACATAAAAAAGTATTCATGTATTTTAGTAAACTTCATGAAGACTATAATTGTTTACCCCTGTTTTTATTGGAGATTAAAAGTTTGTTCTTTAACCTTTTAAAGGAAAAATTTTTTAATACACTTAATAGACAAAAATAGTTAAAGAAAATGGCGTCTAAAATTTAACACATGTTTTATTAAATTTGAAAAAAGAAATAATTGGACATGAACAATTTTGTATTAATTTGTTGAATAAATGTTTGTAGTGCCAATTTGAAATTTTTAGAAATATAAATAATTGTTTTTGTTGATGTTCTTGACATGGTATCCAGTTTTTGGAATTCACAGTATTGCTTTTCAATTATTTGAGCATAGAAATATTGTAGTTTCAAATTTGAAATAATAGCATGAAGATAAGAAATATTAATAAATGTAGTTTTTGGGTATGCAGACAAAATTGAGCAAAATATACCCACTTCATTACACAAACGCAGCATTGACATCATTAATGGCATCAATCCAGTGTGTTATTTTTTCACTTTGCACCGAAAGAGATTGGGGTCAGTGGAAATTGGGTTGGAATCTCAGGCTCCTTACTGTGTTTTATTCGGTATATATGCATTCCTATACCTTTATTAATTTTTATTTTTGGGTACGGTTAATTCAATATTTATTAATTGTATAGGGAATTATTAAATAAAATTAATTGGAATTGGTTTTGGTAGGGAATTATAAATTCAGGATTAGTGCTGACCTTTATTGCGTGGTGTGTACACATTAGAGGAGCAGTGTTTGTGGCCAGTTTTAGTCCTCTCTCTCTTGTCCTCATTGCCATTCTTGCTTCTTTGCTTGTACAAGAACATCTTCACCTTGGAAGGTATATTTTTTTAATTCTTGTTATGTTTTATGAAGTCTAGTATTTACATTTAGTCAGTTAAAACTAGATGTTAAAGGATAGTCCTCAATCAAATATTTTTGGTCGATTTCGGTCAAAGAAACTAATATTTATATAGGATTACTAGTTTTTTTGAAAGTGTTAGTTTTGATATTTGATATTCACCTGGGTAAATTGATATTTACAATTTACTTTGGATCAAGAAATAGAATAAAATTTAAATATTTAATTAACAATAAGTATATAAGTATGTTGCTTGTGGTTGGAATGAGCAGTATACTGGGGGCAGCATTGATAGTGTGTGGATTATACATGGTGCTATGGGCCCAAAACAAAGAGATAAAAGAAAAAGCTAAACTTGTGCCAGCTGAACATGAAAATGATGAAAAGGGAAACGAGTTGATTGAGGTTGTTTCTGACTCCTCCACGCATCAGCCTTCATTGTCAAAGAACCACCAAACTTCCTTAAATAATTGATATTTACTATAATTATATTTATTTCAATTACATACTTTAATTGTTAATTTTGTTTATCTAATAAATCATTATGATTTGTTATATTCAACTACATATTTTAAGTGTGTCATATTCTCTACAATATATTTTTTTTGTTGGACTTCATGATAATATGAAAATTTTTATTGTGGTTCGAGACCACGGTGGTCCGTACCATTAAATGATTGACACATTATCAATTATGTTGATGTATAATCATCTAATGGTGACTACATTATATATATATTTTTAGCGGAAAAAAAAATCAATTTGAATGCTGTTATTAATTAAATTTAAATTGGCATCAATATGACAATATGAAATATACAACCACATATGACTAGTGATGATTAGTACTTATAATTAAGGAATATTATAAAAACTATTGTGATTTTAGAAATGTTTCCACAAAATATCACCAGTTTTTAATTATGTATTGTTTTCCAATTACAATTTATTTGATTCCATAATGTAGCATGAAAGAAACAAAAAATGTACATTGTAAACTATATTCTAATTTTAGTCCCACTGGCATCTTGTATATATTACTTGCATGCTTAACGTTGTTATGACAGAATTACCATATGAGAAAACAACTTCTTTTACAACTTTTCAGATTTTAATTAGTAACACTTAGGATTTATACAATAATAAACCATCTAACAAATAGAATTTTTTTAAAATAATAGAAGAAACAAAATTAAAGGACTAGAAATAAAAAAAATTAATAATATTATGGTTATTAAAAATTTTTTAAGTCATTAATTTTTACTTTTATTTCTTTTCTTTAGGATCAAGTAAATAAACTCAACCAATTCTTTTCAAAAATAAATAATCTCAACCAATTAATTATATTATATTATTCAATTCAGTCCAATCCAATCCTATCAATTCATCCCTACATGTCATCTAATTTAACCCAATCCAAAAATGGCAACTGATAAAATAGAAATGTAAATTGTCAGATTAATGGATTGGTTATTTTTTGTGCAGCACCTCCTAGAGTTTCACGGAATTCGAAAAAATGTACTCTCCTTTTTGAAAGGTTTAATTACTTGCTTATTTAATTAGTTAATTTTCAACTGTTAACATATTCTCTAATCCCCTTTTTAATTATGGATTGATAAAATTGGTTTGATGTCCATACTGCAGGAAGAAGAGGCAAAATTCACATGGAAAGTACTTTCGCTAGGTTTTCTTTCTGGTTTATTTGGGTAATTAAGAATTAAATGTTCATACTTTTTTAATAAATTTAGGGCATTTTTTTTTTTATGAATGTGGAAATTGAACCCATAACCCCGCACTTCTTTATGGAATGTGGTAGCCACAAAGCAATGGTGGTTTCGTACTTTTGTTTTTCATGTGGTACTATTAACTTGAAATAATAAAATTCTATTATATTACAAAAATAATAAATTTGTGGTGATATTAAAGGGGAGTACTGAACCAAAATTTGTTTGCGGAAAGCTTGGTCTTGATATCTGCAACATACGTTTTTACCATTGCTAATCTTATTCCTGCTTGTACCTTAATCCTTTCTGTCATTCTTTGGTATTTTCTTTAATTTTCGAATCAGGACCTTAATTTCAACTGCTATTTATATATATGGTCAACAACTAGTAAATCTTTTCTGTTATTAATATTGTGCAGATACGAATTTCAAATATTCAAGAATCTTTGTTACAGTAGAACTAATCAAACATGTTACAGCAGAAAATTAATAACAGAAAAGATTTCTTTTAGTCGTAGTCCATATCCTCTCTCTCTCTCTCTCTCTCTCTCTCTCTCTCTCTCTCTCTCTCTCTCTATATATATATATATATATATATATATATATATATATGTATTTGTTATTTTTTGACAAAATGTATCTGAGGTCCTAAAATTTCATGGATTTTGCAATTGGCATCCTGATTAATTTTTTCAATATATTGAGTACATGATATTTCTGTTTTGATAATATTAGCTTCAAACTTGATTTTTTTTTTCTCTCGTAGGTTGTAGTAATCGTTACCTAGCGCATGATACAATTTTTGGGTATGTCATAACTACTGATGTGAATCATACTTCCAATTTAGTTTAACAAGTGCCTAAAAATTATGTCACGCGCCAGTTAATTAATACTATAGCCCATGATGCAAAAAAGTGTCAAGTACGAGGTTAATGCTATTAAAAGAGAAAGATAAAGAATCCATAAAAATTCAGGGGGTGCGGATGTGTTTTGCACTTTTGCCTAATTTTTTGAAGTTGAATGGTGATGGATTAGAATAAATCCTTTGATCGATCCGGACTCGGGTTGCTATTCTTGGCCGGATCAGGTATCGCTCCTGCAAGATAGAAAAGATGAGACACCGGTAACCTCTGGGGTAACTCCGATGCCTAAATCAGTGTTTATTTTGGGTTGAGAGTATTTTTAATGGGAATATCATGAATCAGCTTTACCTCAAATAGTGCCCTCCTTTTATAGGAGGGGTGATAGAGTTGGATTGGTATTGAAAGAGCTTACCAATCCAACTTCTAGTCAATCTGGAAGAACAACCTCAGGGGATTCCATGTGGGGTAGTGTCCTTACCCTAGTAAAACACGGGGAGTAGACTCCTAATGGGACACTTCATCTTCCTTCCTAGAATCTCTCCGCAGATCAAGGGAACCGAGCCGGATCTGTTGTGAAAGGTTTAGGATCCAGATGCGATAACCGGTGCGATTGGCCAGGTGAGGGCTTCTGTGTCCGGGCTACTGGATGGTATTGGTCCGGATGTCATCAGAAGTCCCCCCTGGTCATAGAAAACCCTTTAGGGTTTTACTGCCTAGAACCCTGTCTGGGTGCGCGCGCCTACCCACTGTCTGCCACGTACTGAGTAGTTGTAGAGACGTGACCTGTGATTTGACTCCCAATTTTCAAACGTCGCGACCGTTCGATTCCCCCCTACAAGGATATTTAAATCGCAGATTTTCATTTTGAGCCTCACACTGTACCTCTTAGCATTTCAACTCAAAGCCAGTAAGTTCCTTTTCTTCCCTCTGCTGCTTATTTTGCTTCCATTTTCTGCTCTAGTTCTAGGGTTTTAGCCTCTGTTTCTGTCGATTGGGTTCATGGGTTCTTCAAGCTATTCTTGGACTTCGAGTACTACTCCTCGCCCTGTCTCTCCCTCTGTGGAGGTGGATTCCGACGCCGCCAAGCTTTCTTCGTCGGAGTCCTCTGAGAGAACTCGTTCCGCTGGAAAGACCAGCACACCTCATTTAAATGTTTATGATAAATGGGTACAAATAATTATAAATCTCCATCGTTTTGGTACAAGTAATTCATGTTCGAATTTCATTTATGGTATCTTTTATTTTGGTGGCTGGCATTTATGGAGGAAGATGAGCTGGACATGTCTTATCTATGCACATTTAAGTTCACTGTTTTTCTTAATTCCTCAATGCATACCGGAAAGCCATTTAATTTTGGGACTGCATCTATACTTTAGGACTGCATTTACACTTTATGACTGCATTTTAGGACTACAATTTTGGGACTACATATGCACTTTAGGACTGTAATTTTGGGACTGTATTTGCACTTTAGGACTGTAATTTTGGGATAAAATCTGCACTTTAGGACTGCAATTTTGGGACTGCATCTGCACTTTAGGACTGCAATTTTGGGACTACATCTGCACTTTAGGAGTGCAATTTTGGGACTACATCTGCACTTTAAGACTGCAATTTTGGGACTGCATCTGCACATTGTTTATACACTTCTTATATATTATTATACATTATTTATACATCGTTTATACACTGTTTATATATTATTTATACATTGTTTATATACTGTTTATACATTGTTTATACACTGTTTATACATTGTTTATACACTTTTTATATATTGTTATACATTGTTATACACTTCTTATATATTATTATACATTGTTATATACTGTTTATACACTTATTATACATTGTTATACACTACTTATACATTGTTTATATACTGTTATACATTGTTTATACACTTCTTATACACTGTTATACATTGTTATACACTCTTTATACATTGCTTATACATTATTATACACTGTTTATACATTTTTATACACTTCTTATATACTGTTATACATTTATATATTGTTATGTATTGTTTATACACTGTTTTTACACTTCTTATACACTATTTGTATATTGTTTATACACTTTTTATGCACTGTTATACATTGTTATACACTATTTATACACTTCTTATACATTGTTATACATTATTATTCACTTCTTATATATTATTATACATTGTTTATACATCGGTTTTACATTATTATACATTGTTTATACACTTCTTATACACTGTTATACATTGTTATACACTGCTTATATATTATTATACATTGTTATACACTTCTTATACATTGTTATACATTTATAGAAATATAAATAATTGTTTTTGTTGATGTTCTTGACATGGTATCCAGTTTTTGGAATTCACAGTATAGCTTTTTAATTATTTGAGCATAGAAATATTGTAGATTCAAATTTGAAATAATAGCATGAAGATAAGAAATATTAATAAATGTAGTTTTTGGGTATGCAGACAAAATTGAGCAAAATATACCCACTTCATTATACAAACGCAGCATTGACATCATTAATGGCATCAATCCAGTGTGTTATTTTTTCACTTTGCACCGAAAGAGATTGGAGTCAGTGGAAATTGGGTTGGAATCTCAGGCTCCTTACTGTGTTTTATTCGGTATATATGCATTCCTATACCTTTATTAATTTTTAGATTTTTTTTTGGGTACGGTTAATTCAATATTTATTAATTGTATAGGGAATTATTAAATAAAATTAATTGGAATTGGTTTTGGTAGGGAATTATAAATTCAGGATTAGTGCTGACCTTTATTGCGTGGTGTGTACACATTAGAGGAGCAGTGTTTGTGGCCAGTTTTAGTCCTCTCTCTCTTGTCCTCATTGCCATTCTTGCTTCTTTGCTTGTACAAGAACATCTTCACCTTGGAAGGTATATTTTTTTAATTCTTGTTATGTTTTATGAAGTCTAGTATTTACATTTAGTCAGTTAAAACTAGATGTTAAAGGATAGTCCTCAATCAAATATTTTTGGTCGATTTCGGTCAAGGAAACTAATATTTATATAGGATTACTAGTTTCTTTGAAAGTGTTAGTTTTGATATTTGATATTCACCTGGGTAAATTGATATTTACAATTTACTTTGGATCAAGAAATATAATAAAATTTAAATATTTAATTAGCAATAAGTATATAAGTATGTTGACTTGTGGTTGGAATGAGCAGTATACTGGGGGCAGCATTGATAGTGTGTGGATTATACATGGTGCTATGGGCCCAAAACAAAGAGATAAAAGAAAAAGCTAAACTTGTGCCAGCTGAACATGAAAATGATGAAAAGGGAAACGAGTTGATTGAGGTTGTTTCTGACTCCTCCACGCATCAGCCTTCATTGTCAAAGAACCACCAAACTTCCTTAAATAATTGATATTTATTATAATTATATTTATTTCAATTACATACTCTAATTGTTAATTTTGTTTATCTAATAAATCATTATGATTTGTTATATTCAACTACATATTTTAAGTGTGTCATATTCTCTACAATATATTTTTTTTGTTGGACTTCATGATAATATGAAAATTTTTATTGTGGTTCGAGACCACGGTGGTCCGTACCATTAAATGATTGACACATTATCAATTATGTTGATGTCTAATCATCTAATGGTGACTACAGTATATATATATTTTTAGCGGAAAAAAAATCAATTTGAATGCTGTTATTAATTAAATTTAAATTGGCATCAATATGACAATATGAAATATACAACCACATATAACTAGTGATGATTAGTATTTATAATTAGGGAATATTATAAAAACTATTGTGATTTTAGAAATGTTTCCACAAAATATCACCAGTTAATTATGTATTGTTTTCCAATTACAATTTATTTGATTCCATAATGTAGCATGAAAGAAACAAAAAATGTACATTGTAAACTATATTCTAATTTTAGTCCCACTGGCATCTTGTATATATTACTTGCATGCTTAACGTTGTTATGACAGAATTACCATATGAGAAAACAACTTCTTTTAGAATTTTTCAGATTTTAATTACTAACTCTTAGGATTTATACAATAATAAACCATCTAACAAATAGAAAAGATTAATTTTTTAAAAAATAATAGAAGAAATAAAATTAAAGGACTAGAAATAAAAAAAAATTAATAATATTATGGTTATTAAAAATTGTTTAAGTCATTAATTTTTACTTTTATTTCTTTTCTTTAGGATCAAGTAAATAAACTCAACCAATTCTTTTCAAAATAAATAAATAAATAAATAATCTCAGCCAATTAGTTATATTATATTATTCAATTCAGTCCAATCCAATCCTATCAATTCATCCCTACATGTCATCTAATTTAACCCAATCCAAAAATGGCAACTGATAAAATAGAAATGTAAATTGTCAGGTTAATGGATTGGTTATTTTTTGGGCAGCACCTCCTAGAGTTTCATGAATTTGAAAAAATGTACTCGCCTTTTTGAAAGGTTTAATTACTTGCTTATTTAATTAGTTAATTTTCAACTGTTAACATATTCTCGAATTCCCTTTTTAATTATGGATTGATAAAATTGGTTTGATGTGCATACTGCAGGAAGAAGAGGCTAAAATTCACATGGAAAGTACTTTTGCTAGCTTTTCTTTCTGGTTTATTTGGGTAATTAAGAATTAAATGCTCATACTTTTTAATAAATTTAGGGCATTTTTTTGGATCAATGTGGAAATTGAATCCATAACCCCGCACTTCTTTATGGAATGTGGTAGCCACAAAGCAATGGTGGTTTCGTACTTTTGTTTTTCATGTGATACTATTAACTTGAAATAATAAAATTCTATTATATTACGAAAATAATAAATTTGTGGTGATATTAAATGGGAGTACTGAACCAAAATTTGTTTGCGGAAAGCTTGGTCTTAATATCTGCAACATACGTTTCCGCCATTGCTAATCTTATTCCTGCTTGCACCTTTATATTTTGGTATATTCTTTAATTTTCGAATCAGGACCTTAATTTCAACTGCTATTTATATATATGGTCAACAACTAGTAAATCTTTTCTATTATTAATATTGTGCAGATACGAATTTCAAATATTCAAGAATCTTTGCTACAGTAGAACTTATCAAACAGGTTACAGCAGAAAATTAATAACAGAAAAGATTTCTTTTACTCGTAGTCCATATCCTCTTTCTCTCTCTCTCTCTCTCTCTCTCTCTCTCTCTCTCTCTCTCTCTCTCTCTATGTATTTGTTATTTTTTGACAAAATGTATCTGAGGTCCTAAAATTTCATGGATTTTACAATTGGCATCCTGATTAATTTTTTCAATATATTGAGTACATGATATTTCTGTTTTGATAATATTAGCTTCAAATTGATTTTTTTTTTCTCTCGTGGGTTGTAGTAATCCTTAACTAGCGCATGATATAATTTTTGGGTATGTCATAACTACGGATGTGAATCATACTTCCAATTTAGTTTAACATGTGCCCAAAAATTATTTCACGCGTCAGTTAATTAATATTATAGCCCATGATGCAAAAAAGTGTCAATTACGAGGTTAATGCTATTAAAAGAGAAAGATAAAGAATCCATAAAAATTCAGGGGGTGCGGATGTGTTTTGCACTTTTGCCTAATTTTTTGAGGTTGAATGGTTTAATAACGATGATGTTATAATAGGATTGAGAAATTGGGAGTGAAAACTGGAGCAGGGAAGGCAAGAGTATTAGGGACACTAATAGGTATAGGTGGAACAATAGTTATCACATTCTACAAAGGTGTAGGCCTCAAAATTTGGTCAACAAATATTCATCTTTTCAAGCCAAATCAGCAGAAAGGTCATGATACTGATAGAGTATTGTATATAGGTCCATTTATATATGTATCTACTAATATATATTGTAAATATTTGATGTACTCAGTCCATGTATATTCGGCCCATACTTGTACATGTCTGTATATATACTCTTAATATCTCAATAACAATTAAGGGAAAACCTAATTGTTTCATGGTATCAGAGCTAAATTGGCTAACCCCACCAAGAATCATGTCTAACCCTACACCCAACGTTGACATTGCCGGCAGCACCTCATCTTCAGCCGCTGCTAGCCCACACCTACACTTATCATTCCGTCCACAGCCACCTTCCCCATTAAACTCTATACTACCAATTACTTGCTATGGAAAACACAGCTCATACCGCTGTTGAAAAGGTCCCGATTGATTGGACACGTTGATAGAAGAATCGTCCCTCCTCCTAAGAACTTGCTGGGATCAGCTGAAATTAATCCTGATTTTGAACGATGGGAAGAAAAAGACGCTCAAGTAATGAGCTGGATCATCAATTCTCCATCACCTAGAATCATGACTCAATTTGTAGGCGTTGAGACTGCGTGGGATGCTTCGAATAGATTGACTGCAGCCTATGCTGCTGGTTCACGCTCTTAAATCAGAGATTATCAATTGCAATTATGCAATCTGAAGTAAGAAGAAACAGAAGCAATCTCCTCTTATGTCAACCGTGTGAAGAAAATCTCGGATCATCTTGTTGCCCTTCAATCTGCAATTTTTGAAACGGATCTTGTTGATGCCGGTGTTGACGGCCTACTTCCTTCATATCGCCCATTTTGTAGATCATTAGAGATCAAGGTTGATCCAACTAACTTTGAGGATCTCCATGGGTTGTTGCTATCCGAGGAATGAAATCCAAAGAGGGACATTACAGCAGATCGACCTGCCCTAACAGAGCTGTATGGCGCTCGTGCGAATTCTGGTTCTGGTCCATCTCGCCATACTGGGCAGCACCAAAATACGTGACAATAGCATGGATAGCAGCGGTGTTATATGGGTAGGGGGTAGAGTTCCTATTTCACGCCAAATTCTGGTAACCCTCAACCCTTTACATCTTTTTCTCGGCACAATAATTATACAAATATGCCTACTGCTGCCAATCATATGCAACCTCTCACAACTATGGCACCACTAGACACAAGTACAACATTTTACTGTCACAACTATAAAGGCATAAGAAACTGCCCCTCACCTAGACAACATCAAACAAACCGAACCAATGTAAACAGACCAGCCTCATATTTCACCACCACCAATATGCACTCGACTCAAGATTGGGTAGTAGATTCAGAGGCCACTCATCACCTTACTGTTGATTTGGAAAACCTTAATGTTCATGCTGAGTATTTTGGTCCTAAAGAAGTCACCATAATTACAAAACTCCCAATTTCTCATGTTGGTACTTTTTTACATTCCATTAATGGTCGTCTAATTTTATTTGATAATATTTTACATGTTCCATCATCTTCGAATAACCTCCTGTCTGTTTCAGCCTTGACTAATTCGAATCCTATCTCTGTTGAGTTCTTAAGGATTTGGTGACCAAACAGGTACTTCATACAGGGCAGAACAAAAATAGGCTCTACTCTCTCAGTCTTCCCAAGAGTCCTCCTGATCAAATAAAGGCCAATTTGGCGTCGGTGTCTCAATGGCATGCTCGTCTTGGACATGCTGCATTTCCTACAGTAAAGAAGATTTTAGCTTTGAATGATATTGTTGTTTCCAATAAAAGTCATAAACATTTATGTCATGCTTGTTCTGTTAGCAACGTGCATTGTTTACCTTTTCCTGTTTCTAATACTATTGCTTCAAAACCTTTAGAACTTGTATGTTCTGACCTCTGGGGTCCTGCGCCTATAACTTCATTTGACAAATTTCAATTATTATGTTCTCTTTTTTTTATCACTTTAGCAAATATTCATGGTTATACCCTTTGCAATATAAGTCTGATGTTATGAATGCCTTTATTCAGTTTCGTTATGTTGTAGAAAAACACATTGCTAATATTTAACTATTTATACAATAATGCTCGTCTTAAATAATTAGGTTTTCCCTTAATTGTTATTGAGAGATTGAGAGTATATATACAGATATGTACAGGAATGGGCCGAATATACATGGGCCGAGTACATCAAGTATTTACAATATATATTAGGGAAATTGTCAAAATTACCCTTTTTTCAGGGTTTATTTTGGTGGCTTACCTTTCCTTATTTACATTATTACGTTTTTTTTCAGATCTATTTCTTCTTTTTCGTTTGTTTTTTAATTCTTCCTTTCTTACTTTTTTTCAGATCTATTTCTTCTTTAAGTTGCTGCTGTAGCTTCTCTTTTGATCTTGAGCTAGACTAAGTTCAATTTATCTTCTAATGGCTGCTAAACTTGATTACCAAGTTTGGAAGGGACGCAATGTAAGTAGTTCCTTTCCATTTTACTTTCTGTCAATTTGATTTTGTTCTATCCTCTTTATTTGCTGAAATACGATCTGGGTTTTGTTGCTATTTGATAAAGGATGATTCTTTTTCAATTGCTGGAGTTAGTTTGATGATTTCATAGTATTAGCCATTACAAGCAACGGTTATCTTTGATTGAAGATTCTGAAAGTAATTCAAAATGTTGACTTCTTATTTTCATTTGTTTTAATTGCTATTTTTGCATATATTTCTGACTTTGTGATAACTAGAATGAGCAAATAGTAATGAATGCAAAAACTATCCTCTGTAATCTGGTCACTAATAAGGCAATGGGGAGGCAAACTTAAATGAAAAAATGGATAAGAATGAAAGGTAATTTATTGCTCATCTCAAATTTAAGATCTGGATGGAATTTGGAATTTGGGTAGTTGCTCTATCTTCTACTTGATGATGCTGTTTATGTGGAGAGGATTGTTAAGAGTATATCTTTACAAATCCAATTGGCCTGTGTTGCAATTTTAGCTGTTTCTTCCTTAATGTGTTTTCCCCTCTCGGTTACTAATGTGAAATTCTAGTAAGAGGAATTGTACCAGTGAGTTTTGCCAAAGAGATATTATCTCATGCTCAAGTTGATAAATGGGTACAAATAATTATAAATCTCCATCGTTTTGGTACAAGTAATTCATGTTCGAATTTCATTTACGGTATCTTTTATTTTGGTGGCTGGCATTTATGGAGGAAGATGAGCTGGACATGTCTTATCTATGCACATTTAAGTTCACTGTTTTTCTTAATTCCTCAATGCATACCGGAAAGCCATTTAATTTTGGGACTGCATCTATACTTTAGGACTGCATTTACACTTTATGACTGCATTTTAGGACTACAATTTTGGGACTACATATGCACTTTAGGACTGCAATTTTGGGACTGTATCTACACTTTAGGACTGTAATTTTGGGATTAAATCTGCACTTTAGGACTGCAATTTTAGGACTGTAATTTTGGGACTGCATCTGCACTTTAGGACAGCAATTTTGGGACTACATCTGCACTTTAGGAGTGCAATTTTGGGACTACATCTGCACTTTAAGACTGCAATTTTGGGACTGCATCTGCACATTGTTTATAAACTTCTTATATATTATTATACATTATTTATACATCGTTTATACACTGTTTATACATTATTTATACATTGTTTATATACTATTTATACATTGTTTATACACTGTTTATACATTGTTTATACACTTTTTATATATTGTTATACATTGTTATACACTTCTTATATATTATTATACATTGTTATATACTGTTTATACACTTATTATACATTATTATACACTACTTATACATTGTTTATATACTGTTATACACTGTTTATACATTGTTTATACACTGTTATACATTGTTATACACTCTTTATACATTGCTTATACATTATTATACATTGTTTATAAATTTTTATATACTTCTTATACACTGTTATACATTTATATATTGTTATGTATTGTTTATATACTGTTTATACACTGTTTTTACACTTCTTATACACTGTTTATATATTGTTTATACACTTTTTATACACTGTTATACATTGTTATACACTATTTATACACTTCTTGAACATTGTTATACATTATTATTCACTTCTTATATATTATTATACATTATTTATACATCGGTTATACATTATTATACATTATTTATACACTTCTTATACACTGTTATACATTCTTATACACTGCTTATATATTATTATACATTGTTATACACTTCTTATACATTGTTATACATTTATAGAAATATAAATAATTGTTTTTGTTGATGTTCTTGACATGGTATCCAGTTTTTGGAATTCACAGTATAGCTTTTTAATTATTTGAGCATAGAAATATTGTAGATTCCAATTTGAAATAATAGCATGAAGATAAGAAATATTAATAAATGTAGTTTTTGGGTATGCAGACAAAATTGAGCAAAATATACCCACTTCATTATACAAACGCAGCATTGACATCATTAATGGCATCAATCCAGTGTGTTATTTTTTCACTTTGCACCGAAAGAGATTGGGGTTAGTGGAAATTGGGTTGGAATCTCAGGCTCCTTACTGTGTTTTATTCGGTATATATGCATTCCTATACCTTTATTAATTTTTAGATTTTTTTTTTGGGTACGGTTAATTCAATATTTATTAATTGTATAGGGAATTATTAAATAAAATTAATTGGAATTGGTTTTTGTAGGGAATTATAAATTCAGGATTAGTGCTGACCTTTATTGCGTGGTGTGTACACATTAGAGGAGCAGTGTTTGTGGCCAGTTTTAGTCCTCTCTCTCTTGTCCTCATTGCCATTCTTGCTTCTTTGCTTGTACAAGAACATCTTCACCTTGGAAGGTATATTTTTTTAATTCTTGTTATGTTTTATGAAGTCTAGTATTTACATTTAGTCAGTTAAAACTAGATGTTAAAGGATAGTCCTCAATCAAATATTTTTGGTCGATTTCGGTCAAGGAAACTAATATTTATATAGGATTACTAGTTTCTTTGAAAGTGTTAGTTTTGATATTTGATATTCACCTGGGTAAATTGATATTTACAATTTACTTTGGATCAAGAAATAGAATAAAATTTAAAAATTTAATTAACAATAAGTATATAAGTATGTTGCTTGTGGTTGGAATGAGCAGTATACTGGGGGCAGCATTGATAGTGTGTGGATTATACATGGTGCTATGGGCCCAAAACAAAGAGATAAAAGAAAAAGCTAAACTTGTGCCAGCTGAACATGAAAATGATGAAAAGGGAAACGAGTTGATTGAGGTTGTTTCTGACTCCTCCACGCATCAGCCTTCATTGTCAAAGAACCACCAAACTTCCTTAAATAATTGATATTTAGTATAATTATATTTATTTCAATTACATACTCTAATTGTTAATTTTGTTTATCTAATAAATCATTATGATTTGTTATATTCAACTACATATTTTAAGTGTGTCATATTCTCTACAATATATTTTTTTTGTTGGACTTCATGATAATATGAAAATTTTTATTGTGGTTCGAGACCACGGTGGTCCGTACCATTAAATGATTGACACATTATCAATTATGTTGATGTATAATCATCTAATGGTGACTACATTATATATATATTTTTAGCGGAAAAAAAAATCAATTTGAATGCTGTTATTAATTAAATTTAAATTGGCATCAATATGACAATATGAAATATACAACCACATATGACTAGTGATGATTAGTACTTATAATTAAGGAATATTATAAAAACTATTGTGATTTTAGAAATGTTTCCACAAAATATCACCAGTTTTTAATTATGTATTGTTTTCCAATTACAATTTATTTGATTCCATAATGTAGCATGAAAGAAACAAAAAATGTACATTGTAAACTATATTCTAATTTTAGTCCCACTGGCATCTTGTATATATTACTTGCATGCTTAACGTTGTTATGACAGAATTACCATATGAGAAAACAACTTCTTTTACAACTTTTTAGATTTTAATTAGTAACACTTAGGATTTATACAATAATAAACCATCTAACAAATAGAATTTTTTTAAAATAATAGAAGAAACAAAATTAAAGGACTAGAAATAAAAAAAATTAATAATATTATGGTTATTAAAAATTGTTTAAGTCATTAATTTTTACTTTTATTTCTTTTCTTTAGGATCAAGTAAATAAACTCAACCAATTCTTTTCAAAAATAAATAATCTCAACCAATTAGTTATATTATATTATTCAATTCAGTCCAATCCAATCCTATCAATTCATCCCTACATGTCATCTAATTTAACCCAATCCAAAAATGGCAACTGATAAAATAGAAATGTAAATTGTCAGATTAATGGATTGGTTATTTTTTGTGCAGCACCTCCTAGAGTTTCATGGAATTTGAAAAAATGTACTCTCCTTTTTGAAAGGTTTAATTACTTGCTTATTTAATTAGTTAATTTTCAACTGTTAACATATTCTCTAATCCCCTTTTTAATTATGGATTGATAAAATTGGTTTGATGTCCATACTGCAGGAAGAAGAGGCAAAATTCACATGGAAAGTACTTTCGCTAGGTTTTCTTTCTGGTTTATTTGGGTAATTAAGAATTAAATGTTCATACTTTTTTAATAAATTTAGGGCATTTTTTTTTTATGAATGTGGAAATTGAACCCATAACCCCGCACTTCTTTATGGAATGTGGTAGCCACAAAGCAATGGTGGTTTCGTACTTTTGTTTTTCATGTGGTACTATTAACTTGAAATAATAAAATTCTATTATATTACGAAAATAATAAATTTGTGGTGATATTAAAGGGGAGTACTGAACCAAAATTTGTTTGCGGAAAGCTTGGTCTTAATATCTGCAACATACGTTTCTGCCATTGCTAATCTTATTCCTGCTTGTACCTTAATCCTTTCTGTCATTCTTTGGTATTTTCTTTAATTTTCGAATCAGGACCTTAATTTCAACTGCTATTTATATATGTGGCCAACAACTAGTAAATCTTTTCTGTTATTAATATTGTGCAGATACGAATTTTAAATATTCAAGAATCTTTGTTACCGTAGAACTAATCAAACATGTTACAGCAGAAAATTAATAACAGAAAAGATTTCTTTTAGTCGTAGTCCATATCCTCTCTCTCTCTCTCTCTCTCTCTCTCTCTCTCTCTCTCTCTCTCTCTCTCTCTCTCTCTCTATATATATATATATATATATATATATATATATATATGTATTTGTTATTTTTTGACAAAATGTATCTGAGGTCCTAAAATTTCATGGATTTTGCAATTGGCATCCTGATTAATTTTTTCAATATATTGAGTACATGATATTTCTGTTTTGATAATATTAGCTTCAAACTTGATTTTTTTTTCTCTCGTAGGTTGTAGTAATCGTTACCTAGCGCATGATACAATTTTTGGGTATGTCATAACTACTGATGTGAATCATACTTCCAATAAAGTTTAACAAGTGCCCAAAAATTATGTCACACGCTAGTTAATTAATACTATAGCCCATGATGCAAAAAAGTGTCAAGTACGAGGTTAATGCTATTAAAAGAGAAAGATAAAGAATCCATAAAAATTCAGGGGGTGCGGATGTGTTTTGCACTTTTGC
Organism: Euphorbia tirucalli; assembly: GCA_039660915.1. Lineage (NCBI taxonomy): Eukaryota > Viridiplantae > Streptophyta > Magnoliopsida > Malpighiales > Euphorbiaceae > Euphorbia > Euphorbia tirucalli. The sequence continues at coordinate 16,930,702 of CM077633.1, read as the reverse complement.
CTAATTTTTTGAAGTTGAATGGTGATGGATTAGAATAAATCCTATGATCGATCCGGACTCGGGTTGCTATTCTTGGCCGGATCAGGTATCGCCCCTGCAAGATAGAAAAGATGAGACACCGGTAACCTCTGGGGTAACTCCGATGCCTAAATCAGTGTTTATTTTGGGTTGAGAGTATTTTTAATGGGAATATCATGCATCAGCTTTACCTCAAATAGTGCCCTCCTTTTATAGGAAGGGTGATTGAGTTGGATTGGTATTGAAAGAGCTTATCAATCCAACTTCTAGTCAATCTGGAAGAACAACCTCAGGGGATTCCACGTGGGGTAGTGTCCTTACCCTAGTAAAACACGGGGAGTAGACTCCTAATGGGACACTTCATCTTCCTTCCTAGAATCTCTCCGCAGATCAAGGAAACCGAGCCGGATCTGTTGTGAAAGGTTTAGGATCTAGATGCGGTAACCGGTGCGATTAGCCAGGTGAGGGCGTCTGTGTCCGGGCTACCGGATGGTATTGGTCTGGATGTCATCAGAAGTCTCCCCTGGTCATAGAAAACCCTTTAGGGTTTTACTGCCTAGAACCCTGTCTGGGTGCGCGCGCCTACCCACTGTCTGCCACGTACTGAGTAGTTGTAGAGACGTGACCTGTGATTTGACTCCCAATTTTCAAACGTCGCGACCATTCGATTTCCCCCTACAAGGATATTTAAATCGCAGATTTTCATTTTGAGCCTCACACTGTACCTCTTAGCATTTCAACTCAAAGCCAGTAAGTTCCTTTTCTTCCCTCTGCTGCTTATTTTGCTTCCATTTTCTGCTCTAGTTCTAGGGTTTTAGCCGCTGTTTCCGTCGATTGGGTTCATGGGTTCTTCAAGCTATTCTTGGACTTCGAGTACTACTCCTCGCCCTGTCTCTCCCTCTGTGGAGGTGGATTCCGACGCCACCAAGCTTTCTTCGTCGGAGTCCTCTGAGAGAACTCGTTCCGCTGGAAAGACCAGCACACCTCCTTGAATCTCGCCAGGCGGCTGGAAATGCCATAGGGAAAACCTTAACCCCCAAGATATCAGAAATGGCCTCTTCCATCACCTTCCGTGAGTTACACCAACTGCAATCCAACCACCCCTGGTTGGAAGCCTGTGAGTGCCTTATTCTTACTTCTAGCCAGAGAGTTCACCTACCTCTGTCTGGCTACTTTTCCCTTTATCTTCACCATGTTGTGGGCGGGTTCACTCACCTGCTACCGGAAGGGATCTGCGCCGTCTTGAACGGGTACAAGGTGTGTCCAGCCCAGCTTTATCTGAATGTCATGGAGGATGTCTGCGCCCTGTATTGGTTGTGCTGTAATCTCAGCATCCGGCTAACCGTTGCCCTCTTCCGGCATATCACCATGCCTGTCCTCCGGAACACAAATAGTGATCATCTTACCATGGCAAAGGGGCCTCTCTTCCGGTTTTTCTCTGGCCATACTTAATCTGTTAAGGGTTTCAAAAGCCTTTTCTTTTTCATAAAACTGAAGGATAATGTTCTTTCTTTTCCCGCCGCCTGGTCATTCCAGTCAGTAAGTGAGATGAGGGGGGCAAAGGACAAGCTCTCGCCACAAGAATAGGCTGATCTGGATCTGCTGTCAGCTGTCCCGACTCAATACTGGAAGCTTCAGTATGCCATCAAGGCTTTCCACCAGCGGTTGCCCTTGGCAGCGCTTGATGACCGGATCGGTCTCCCTGTGTTCTTTACTGATCCCTTAGAAGGCCGAGGTATTTGTTTGTACTTATTTCGTACTTTCCCTTTATGGCAGTGATGTCACTTGCTGATACTATTGCAGCCTTGTGTGCCCAGAGGAGCGGATCGAGGGCATCCACTGCTGCGGCTGCACCTGTCCCAGTAATCCCTTCGGCCGGACAACCGGACCGGGTTGATGTTCCCAGTGGGAGTGTTGAGCCTGTAATTGGAAGCAAGAAAAGGCCTGCCGTTCCCACGTCCGCTTCGGATAAGGGAAAAAAGATCCTGGTGGTAGTTTTTTTTTTTTTTTTTGGTTGTGGTGCTCATTGTTCCTTTGTTTCGCAGGAAGTAGCACCTGATTTTTCGCTTCCGGTAAACACTGATAGCCTGATCCGGGACATCCTTATTTCAAAGTTCAGTAAAGAAGCCAGCTTGGCCGATCCGTTGGTACAACTAGAATTGAGCAACAGGATGTATCTTCCTACTGACTCCTCCAGGATGAAAAATCTATCCAACCGGATCATTGGGACTCGGGTCCTGAGCAAGCTTTACACAGTAAGTCCTGGACTCTATCCTGATACCTCGGCTGTATTTAACATTTTGGTTTTGTATTTGTAGGCCATTCCTTTCCTCTATGAGGAGCTGAAGAGAGTGGAGGAGGCAGACCGCATCTATGACTAGAGTCTAGCCGGTGCTCTGGAGAGGAAGAAGCTGGAAGAGGATTTGGCCAAGGTGAAAACCAAAGCCGAGCATCAAAAGAAGGCCCTTGATGCCACTGCTGTTCAGAATGCGGCTTTGAAACGTTCGTTGATGTTGGCCGAAGCCGCCCTTGAGTAGGAGAAGAAATCTCGCGAGCCGGGTGGCGGCAGAGGAGAAGTTGAAGGAGAAGACTCTCACATATGGGCGCCTGGCCCTTTTGTATGGTGATCGCATCCTTCAAAGGTGTTCTGAAGTCCATGCTGAGTTGTCTTTTGATGACATAGAGGTGGATTTTCCTAAAGAAGCCGATCTCCTTCCTAAAGAGAACGATACTCCCTTTGACGTCTCGTTGCCCGAGGAAGGATTAGTCGAGCGATCTGGGGATCAGGCTGGAGAGTAGGATCCTTTAGGAAAATTTTCATTTGTAATGTAATTATTTCCCCGCCCGAGGTATTTATTGGAATAAAATTTTATTCTCCATGTGGTATGGATTCTTGTTTTAGTTCCACTATTTTTAACTTTTGAAAACAAACTTAATGTAGGCATTAAATGTGTTTGAAAGCAAAACTGTTTATGGCGGCTATTAACTGAAGCCAGGTTTATGTTTTCATTCGGAATCGAATGTTTAGCGAGGATCGTAATTTACCGAAAGCGAATAAAATGGTCAGGCATAAAAAGAATGTATTCGAAAGCGAATTTCATTATGTATAATGATACAGCACTAGAGCTATAGTTGCCTCGTTAAAAACCTCAGCAAGAAAAACCTTATGGGAAAAAACCGTTGCCGAGGGAAAAAGAGTGCAACATGATTTACTGGTGATATTTTCTAAGTGCTCTTGAATTCCATGTGCGTGGAATGTCTCTTCCGTCCATGTAGCATACTTTGTACGTGGCCGGTCCTAGTGCCTTATCGATTCGGTATGGACCTTCCCATTCACAGCTAGCTTTCTTTTTCGTTCCCTAGCTTGGGAGGCCTCCACGTCTCGCAACACAAGATCTCTAGGCTTAAATGCTACCGCCCTTACTTTCCTGTCATGGTATCGAGCGACTTTATTTTTGTACGCTGCTATGAGGACGAAGGCCCTCTCTCTTCTTTCCTCCAGTGAGTACAGGTGGAAACGCAGGTTGATGTCGTTCTGGGCCTCGCTGTAGTAGGTCACCCGGTCACTGGGGGAGCCTATTTCTATCGGGATCACTGCTTCGGTGCCGTATGTTAGAGCGAAGGGGGTCTCCCCCGTGGCTTGCCTTGGTGTAGTTCTGTATGCCCACAGTACGCTATTGAGCTCCTCAGCCCATGCTCCCCTATGCCCCTCTAATCTTTTCTTGATGCCGTTGCATATGGTGCAGTTGGTGACCTCGGTCATACCGTTGCTCTGCAGATGTGCAACCGAGCTGCATCTATATGTGATGTGGAAGCTTCCGCAGAGCTCTTTGAACTTTTTGGAGGTGCATTGGGTTCCGTTATCCGTGATGATTGTGTTTGGTATGCTGAATCTTCCTAGGATGTATTCCTTCATAAAGGTTATTACTTTTTCTGGAGTGATGGTGCTTCCACCCATTTGGTGAAGTGATCAACCGCAACAATTATCCACTTCCTTTGTCTACTCGCTTCTGGCATTGGGCCCATGAGGTCGATTCCCCATGTGGAAAAAGGCTAAGCTGTCAGGATAGGCTGTTGTTCCGCTGGGGGCTGGTTTGTCTTCTTGGCGTGTACCTGGCACTGTTGACAAGCGGAGATGTAGGCGTCTGCATCTTCTTTCATTGTTTCCCAAAAGTACCCCACGAGCATTGCCTTGCGGATTGTGGTTTGGGTGGCCTGATGAGACCGGTAGATCCCTTCATGCAGTTCTCTTAACACATAGTTCCCTTCCTCTGGTGAGACACACTTCATCCATGGGCGACTGAAAAACTTCTGGTAGAGCTGTCCGCCTATAACAACATACCTAGCCGATTTTCTTGAGATCTGGCGAGCCGTTGATTCGTCCTCTGGTAATATCCCTTCTTTCAGAAAATCAATGATAGGTGCCATCCAGCCTGCGCCGCTGTGGTTTATCGGCAGGGACTCGTTTTGCTCCTTGCTAGGGTGTGATTGTACCTAATATGGACAGTACAGGTGTTACCACTCTTTTTTACTTGAAGCGGCTTTAGCAAGGTGGTCTGCCAAGTTGTTGGCTTCCCGTGGTATGTTTTCTATCCTCCATACTGTTCCTTGCGCCTCAATCTGTTTCAGCAATCTCTGGACCGTGTCCAAGTAACCTTTCATGGCCGTGTCTCGCACTTCAAAGTGTTTGTTTATTGGGTTTGACACCAATCTTGAGTCACTGAGTATCTGGACCCTGTCTGGCCCTATTTCCCTGACGAGTTTAAGTCCTTTGATCATCACTTCATATTCTGCTACGTTATTTGTAGTTGAAAAATCCAACTTTACTGCATAGTGGAGGCAGATCTAGTTCGGTCCTTTGATATATATGCCTGCTCCGGCTCCTTCTTTTGACGACGCCCCATCCACAAAGACATCCCATTCTTCAGATGGAGGTGTTGAGTTGTGCTCGAGGCCTTTGAATTCTGTTACAAAGTCTGCCAGGATTTGAGCTTTTAAAGATTGTCTAGGTTCGAATCTGATGTCAAATTCTCCTAAGCGTATCGCCCATTTTGCTAGTCTTACGGATGTTTCCGGTCTTTGCAGCACCTTTCTGAGTGGGAACCCAGTTCTAACAATGATAGTATGCACCTGGAAGTAAGGTCTTAGTCTGTTGGCTGTGGATAGCAAGGCTAGTGCCAACTTCTTAATGTTTGGATATCTTGTCTCCGCCCTTCGTAGTACCTTTCTGGTGTAGTACACTGGATATTGCTGTCCGCCCTCTTCTCTTACTAGGACCGACCCGACGGCCTCTTCAACGGCCGCTAAGTACACATATAATTTTTCTCCCGGTAACGGCCTGCTTAGTAGCAAGGGCGATGTGAGGAACTGCTTCAACTGATCAAATGCCTCGTGGCACTCTTTGTCCCACTTGAAGGCCTGGCCTTTCTTCAACGCTTTGTAAAATGGCATGCATCTTTTTGTTGAGAATGAGATGAGCCTTCCTAGGGTGGTGATTCTTCCATTTAGCTTCTAGATGTCATTGAGGGTCTTCGGCGGGGTCATCTCTAGTACTGCTTTTATCTTCTCTGGGTTTGCCTCGATTCCCCTTTGTGAGATCATGAAACCTAGGAATTTATCACCCCGTACTCCGAATATTCATTTTTCTGGATTGAGCTTGAGTCTGTGCCTCTGGAGGATGGCGAATACCTCCCTTAGGTCTCTAGGGTCTCTAGGGTGATCGCTCGGGATCCGACTTTTGACGATCATGTCATCCATGTACACTTCTACTGTCTTCCCAATTAGGTCTTTAAACATGCCGTTCACCAGCCTCTGATAGGTGGCTCCTGCGTTCTTCAACCCGAAGGGCATGACTTGGTAGAAGTATGTCCCTTTGTGCGTGATAAAAGAGGTTTTCTCCTGATCCGCCGGGTCCATAGGTATCTGGTGGTATTCGGATGCCGCGTCTAAGCACGAGTATATGGCATACCTGGTCATCGAATCTACCAGTTGGTCAATGTTTGGCAGCGGGTAGCTGTCCTTGGGACATGCCTTATTTAGATCAGTGAATCGATGCACATGCGCTATTTTCCGCTTGCCTTCTTTACCATTACTATGTTTGCCAGCCATTTGGGGTATTAGACCTCCCGGATGTGCCCTGCTTCTAGTAACTTTTGGATCTCTTCCTTGATTGCTTTTTATCTCTCCGGTGCATACTTCCGCCTTTTTTGGACCATAGGAGTCGCTTCTGGGTCTATGGTGAGAGAATGTTTCATAATCTCCGGAGGTACTACTTCTATGTCACTGATTTTCCAAGTGAATGTGTTTTGCTCTTCTCTTATTACTTGTATAATCTGCTCCTTAATGCCGTTGTCTAGCTCCTGAGATATCCAGATGTTTCTATCTGACGCGATCGTCAGTGTCTCCAACCTGTCCACCGGTTCTATCTTTCTTTCTTCTTCCTCCGAGCTTCTCTTTGGTTGTAAGGAAGCGAGGTATGTTCTTTGGGCTATCTGCTGGCTCCCTCTAGCTATCGCCCACCCGGAAGCAGTGGGTATTTGCAACGTCAAATACCGGATTGATAGTACCGCCTCTGATTCTGAGAGGAGCGGCCTACCTAATATGGCGTTGTATGCCAGTGGAGAATCTATTATAGTGAAATCTGTCTTGGTTCTCCAGACATGCTTTTCGTCCCCTATCTCCATATCCAACGTTACCTGTCCTGCTACTGGTACAGTGTGCCCGCTGAGGCCAATAAGTAGGGCATATACTGGATGGATCCGGCTGGGTGCTATCTTCAACTTTTCCACTGCGTGTTTAGTGATGATATTGGTCGAACTCCCTGTATCTACTAGGATGCGTTTGACCAGGTACCCTTCGATTTCAGCTTCCATTACTAGGGCATCCGCATGACCCGGTTGCACTCTGTTTTCCTCCGAGAAGGGAGGGTTAGGCTTGATGTCCTTTCCGGTCTCTCTGACTCTTTTAGCTTTTTTGGCCGGCGGATCTCCCCCTGCTATTACCATGATTACTCCTTTCATTCTTTTGGCCGGTTGGCACTCTTCTGTGGCCGGTCGTTTTGGTTCTTCTTTGCTTTTCCTGTCCATAAACTTTTGGAGCCTGCCTCTCTTTATTAGCTCCTCGATATCCTCGGCCAGCCGTTTGCAATCATCCGTATCGTGGCCGTTTACACTATGGTATTTACAGAATGTGCTCTTGTCCTCCCCCATAATCTGCCCTCTCCTAGCCTCTAGGTAGAATAGGCTTTTTTTGTCTCTGCTTTTCTCGACCGCTACTAGCACCTCGCTTAGTAGACGGTTCAGGGGCGTGAACCCTCTCGGTTGTCTGTGGTCTCTCCTATCCCTCCTGGACCGCCTGTCTTCTGATCTCCTGTCTCCCTCCTTGTTGGGTCTGGCTGGTGCCCCCACTTCGTCTAATTCTATGAAAGTTTTGGCCATAGAGATCATCTGGGTTATGTTCTGAGGCTTCTGTAAGACCAGGTCCGCTCTTCATCTCTCGTTAGTTGTGTTGGCGATCAGCGCTTCTAAAGCTGTGTGGAAATCCAGTCTCCGAATCTCCACTGTTGCCAGGTTGAATCGGTCGACGAATTCTCGGAGGGACTCTCATTGTCTCTGTTTTACGTCGTGTAAGGTCCTACTAGCTGTTCTGGTGGGGACCGAACCATAGAACTTGGTGCAAAATTGTTCTCTGAGATGTTCCCAACTATTGATTGAGGCCGGCTCTAATGTTTCGAACCAATACAAAGCTGGACCCACCAGTGTTGATGAGAACAACCTACACATTAGCCCCTCGTTTGCTCTTGCTATCTCCATCCTGTTTTTGTAATTTCTGGAATGGACATAGGGATCCGTTTTTCCGTTATAGTTCTCGAAATTTAGCTGTTTGAATTTGGGATCACATGGCATGTCCAGGATCCGATTGGTGAAACAGGATCCTCCACTTTCTAACAAAGGCTCTTAGATGGGTACTGAGAATCGGGAGAAGTAGTGTTTGAACAATGCCATCATTTTTGGGTCGTCTGCTCCCTCTGGCGTGGGTGTTGCTGTTTATGCTGGAGGTGGGCCCAACATGTACTCGTGGGTAGGATGATAGGTAGGCGGGGGCGTCTGGACCAGGGCCTGGTAATTGGGCAGCCTTGCCTGTGACATTGGTGGGGCCAGTGGTGCCCCCATCAATATATGCTGGGTTGTGAGTTCCCCTTGTCCTGGGAAGATCGAGTTAGGCTGATTTATCTACCTGGCATCTCCTGGGAAGGCATACGCTGGGTTTGCTGGCGGGGCCGTTAAACTTTCTGGTAATGGGAAAAGGTACCTGGCCACCCTTGTTCCCAGGCTGTCTATTCTTGTGATCAGAGGGGACGTGTTGCTGCTGATGGTTGGTCCAACCATGTCGTAATTTTAAACTTGAAGGAATGCCTGCCTCAGGTCTCTAGCATCGACACGGCTCAGATTGCTGGTTATGCGATTGATTACTGTTGCTTGGGGAGATATGGATGAGTTCAATGTTGCTAGGGGTGGAGTTGTGGTCGTGAGAGAATCATCTCCCAAAGTGTTTGAAGTCATGTTAGCGGAATTGGTATTCATGATTAGTCAATCCACGCTCACCGCACCAAATGATGGATTAGAATAAATCCTTTGATCGATCCGGACTCGGGTTGCTATTCTTGGCCGGATCAAGTATCGCTCCTGCAAGATAGAAAAGATGAGACACCGGTAACCTCTGGGGTAACTCCGATGCCTAAGTCAGTGTTTATTTTGGGTTGAGAGTAATTTTAATGGGAATATCATGAATCAGCTTTACCTCAAAGAGTGCCCTCCTTTTATAGGAGGGGTGATAGAGTTGGATTGGTATTGAAAGAGCTTACTAATCCAACTTCTAGTCAATCTGGAAGAACAACCTCAGGGGTTCCACATGGGGTAGAGTCCTTACCCTAGTAAAACACGGGGAGTAGACTCCTAATGGGACACTTCATCTTCCTTCCTAGAATCTCTCCGCAAATCGAGGGAACCGAGCTGGATCTGTTGTGAAAGGTTTAGGATCCAGATGCGGTAACAGGTGCGATTGTCCAGGTGAGGGCGTCTGTGTCCGGGCTACTGGATGGTATTGGTCCGGATGTCATCAAATGGTTTAATAACGATGATGTTATAATAGGATTAAGAAATTGGGAGTGAAAACTGAAGCAGGGAAGGCAAAAGTATTAGGGACACTAATAGGTATAGGTGGAACAATAGTTATCACATTCTACAAAGGTGTAGGCCTTAAAATTTGGTCAACAAATACTCATCTTTTCAAGCCAAATCAGCACAAAGGTCATGATATGATAGAGTATTGTATATAAGCCTATGTATATATGTATCAACTAATATATATTGTAAATATTTGATGTACTCGGTCCATGTATATTCGGCCCATACCTGTACATGTCTGTATATATACTCTCAATATCTCAATAACAATTAAGGGAAAACATAATTGTTTCATGGTATCAAAGCTAAATCGGCTAACCCCACCAAGAATCATGTCTAACCCTACACCCAATGTTGACATTACCGGTAGCACCTCATCTTCGGCCGCTGCCAGCCTACACCACACTTATCATTCCGTCCGCAGCCACCTTCCCCATTAAACTCGATACTACCAATTACTTGCTATGGAAAACACAGCTCATACCGCTGTTGAAAAGGTCCCGATTGATTAGATGTGTTGATGGAAGAATCGTCCCTCCTCCTAAGAACTTACAGAGATCGGCTGAAATTAATCCTGATTTTGAACGATGGGAAGAAAAAGACACTTAAGTAACGAGCTGGATCATCGATTCTCTATCACCTAGAATCATGACTCAAATTGTAGGCGCTGAGACTGCGCGGGATGCTTGGAATATATTGACTGCAGCCTATGTTGCTGGCTCACACTCTTAAATCAGAGATTATCGATTACAATTACGCAATCTGAAGCAAGAAGAAACAGAACCAATCTCCTCTTATGTCAACCATGCGAAGAATATCTTGGATCATCTTGCTGCCTTTCAATCCGCAATTTCGGAAACGGATCTTGTTGATGCCGTTGTTGACGGCCTACTTCCTTCATCTCGCCTATTTATAGATCACTGGAGATCAAGGTTGAACCAACCAGCTTTAAGGATCTCCAAGGGCTGTTGCTATCCGAGGAATAAAAGCTGAAGAGGAAAATTACAAAAGATCGAGCTACCCCAACAAAGTTGTATGGCACTCATGTGAATTCTGGTTCTGGTCCGTCTCGCTATGCTGGGCAGCACCAAAATACGAGACAGCAACATGGACAGTAGCGGCGTTATATGGGCAGGGGGCAGAGTTCCTATTTCACACCAAATTCTGGTAACCCTCAACCCTTTACCTCTTTTTCTCGGCACAATAATTATCCAAATATGCCTGCTGCTGCCAATCATATGCAACCTCTCACAACTATGGCACCACTAGACACAAATACAGCATTTTATTGTCATAACTGTAGAGGCATAATAAACTGCCCCTCACCGAGACAACCTTGAACAAACCGAACCAATGTAAACAGACCAGCCTCATATTTCACCACCACCAATATGCACTTGACTCAAGATTGGGTAGTAGATTCAGGGGCCACTCATCACCTTACTGCTGATTTGGAAAACCTTAATGTTCATGCTGAGTATTCTGGTCCTGAAGAAGTCACCATAGGAAATGGATCAAAACTCCCAGTTTCTCATGTTGGTACTTCTTTACATTCCGTTAATGGTCGTCCAATTTCATTTGATAATATTTTACATGTTCCATCATCTTCGAATAACCTCCTGTCTGTTTCGGCCTTGACTGATTCGAATCCTATCTCTGTTGAGTTTTTTTGCTGACTCTTTTGTTCTTAAGGATTTGGTGACCAAACAGGTACTTCATATAGGGCAGAATAAAAATGGGCTCTACTCTCTCAGTCTTCCCAAGAGTCCTCCTGATCGAATAAAGGCCAATCTGGCATCGGTGTCTCAGTGGCATGCTCGTCTTGGACATGCTGCATTCCTGCAGTAAAGAAGATTTTAGCTTTGAATGATATTGCTGTTTCCAATAAAAGTCATGAACATTTATGTCATGCTTGTTCTGTTAGCAAAGTGCATCGTTTACCTTTTCCTGTTTCTAATACTGTTGTTTCAGAACCTTTAGAACTTGTATGTTCTGACCTCTGCGGTCCTGCACCTGTAACTTCATTTGACAAATTTCAATTATTATGTTCTCTTTTTTTTATCACTTTAGCAAATATTCATGGTTATACCCTTTGCAATACAAGTCTGATGTTATGAATGCCTTTATTCAATTTCGTTCTATCGTAGAAAACACTTTGCTAATATTTGACTATTTATATAATAACGCTCGTCTTAAATAATTGGGTTTTCCCTTAATTGTTATTGAGAGATTGAGAGTATATATACAGACATGTACAGGTATGGGCCGAATATACATGGACCGAGTACATCAAGTATTTACAATATATGTTAGTGGATACATATATAAATGGGCCTATGTGCAATACTCTATCAGGTACTACCGGCAATCTTCATCATATTCTTGTTTGTTTTGTTGCTTTTTGCGGTAATGCTACTTATTCTATGTGGTTGATCACTCGTGTAGCATATTGTCAATTTGTATGGAAATTGGGATGTCAAATTATGCTGTGTGTCAAATTATATTATTATATTATTACCCATAACATATTATTATACAGGATAAATAATTGATTGATATATAATTGTAGGGAATTATAAGTTCTGGATTAATGGTGATATTAGTTGCATGGGGTTTATCCAGAGGTCCAGTTTTTGTTGCGAGTTTTAGTCCTCTCTTGATTCTCTTCTCTGCAATTGCATCCTCTTTGACGCTCCACGAAATTCTTCACCTCGGAAGGTAATATATGGAATATTAATTATGCACCTTTTTTCTAATTAACTTCTTCAATTTATTTATAATGCTAAAAAAATATATATATATATATGATAATAATAAAAAAAAAAGGTTACGGAGATGATAGATATATTTTACTAGTCAAATCGCATCCTAAATCCCCTGAACTTAAATGTATTTTGCAATTGCATCCTCATCAAAATTTTCAACATATTAAGTATACGATCTTTCTATTTTGATAGAATTAGTCCTAACTTTGTCACTTTTTTCTCGTATAGACTGTAGTATTCATTAACTAACACATGACACAATTTTTATTGACACGTTAGATTGAATCGGAACAATAGTTTACATATGTGGCTATTGTAAACTTTATTCTGGAATTTTTTACTTTTCTCAAAAATTGTGTTACGTAATAATTAACAGTTATCAGTAGTCCATACGAGACAAAAATATCAAGTTTGAAACTAACATTATCAAAACAGAAAATTCAGAAGCTTAGAATGTGTGTTTCTCATTTGAGTATTATACTGATATATTCCTAATCAATTGGATTGTGATTTGGAAGGATGGAATAAGCAGCATAACAGGGGGAGTACTATTAGTGTGTGGATTGTACGTGGTGCTATGGGGCCAAAGCAAAGAGATTAAAAGAAAAAGCAAGACTTGTGCCAACTCAAAATGAATTGATTGAGGTTGTTTCTGATGCACAAATACATCAACCTTTATCTCCAAAGGAATCGCAAAATACCCAAAACAATTAAATTATAAAACAATATTTTGTTCTAATTATCATTGGGGTAGCACTTGTTGAATTAATGTATGAATTGCTAACACTGTCATTAAAAATAGAGGCCATACCATATTCAGTTTTGTTAAAGCATTCTGCTTCATATGCCATCAGTGTACTACCTTTTTTTCTCATATACAAATTTTATGTAATTTTTAGGCAGGAAATTGCAAAAAGAAAAAGAAAACGAAAATAAAATTTGGGTTTCTTAATTTGATAGTAAAAATTAATAAAATTAAACAAACAATTTTTACTTTTTTTAGTTTCTGAATTTAATTTTCATCAACTACACTTTGTATTTCTATCCAATTTTCAGTCGTCAACAAAAAATTTAACAAGATGAGAAAATTCTCCTTAATGAATTATTTTTTAAAATCATACAATATTTATTTTTTCTTTCAAATTTAACTTATTATTTATATATCTCTTAATATCATTATGGGTTGAAAATATTTTTCCAGAAAGAAAAAATTTATCCATATTGGAGGTTGAAAATAAAATTAAAAGAAAATTTTAGCATTATTTTCCACTGAACAATAAAATTTAATATAAGGATATAAGAACGACGAAAACAAAATATAAAATTATTGTATTTTCAAAAATAAATGAACCAACTCTAGTGTAAAAAAGTCATAATAATAAATTTAGTAAAGAAAGTAATATCCAAAATAGAAAACGCACGTGATGTAGTTGTAGGCAGGTACCTAATAAATCCATTTCGATTCCAGTTTAGCTCCGGTTAAATTTTAAATTCTGTGAATCAATAGTTTTATCGGTTTAATAACATGTTTAGTGTCAAATCAAATATAATAAATACATTAAAATAATAATATATTTATATAATATAAATTTATAATAATATATTAAATATTTCAACAATAGTTTTATAAATTAAAAATTTTAAATAAAAAATATTAATTACAAAAGTTAATATATTTATTATAATTATTTATTTCTAATAATTATAGCTAAAGGTCAATTTGATTTAAAAAGATATTTTAAATTTTATGTTTAATAATATGTTAAAAACTAATCTTATTGAATTATAACTTTTTAGATTAAAATATTTTTTAAAAATCAATTTTTTGAAATAAAACTAGGTCAAATTAAATTCTGGATCAATTTACCGGTTTTCAATCCGATCCACCGGTTAAACTATTCAACGGCTGATTTTGATCATTCTGAGCAATCGTGTGAAAACTGACGAGACTAATCCCAAAATCCGTCGGACCGGCTGGTTCGGTGCAGTTTTCACAACTATGGGTTTCCTTTTTTTTAAAAAAAATGACCGTTATTCTTTCACTATTTAATAAGAATTCGGTTTTCAAAGGATACTTGCTACGTTTTTATTATTCTTCATTCTTTTTCTCTCTTCAATCAAATTCCTCCATATGCGGCTGCTATCTAAAACATTCCCGTCCATAAAGCCTCCGATCTCGAAGAAATTAAGGCCATTAGATCCCGATCAATCATCATCACCATCATCATCGGTATCCATATCAAGGTTAACACCAGAAAAATCGACCTCAAGTTCAAGCTCAAGATCTTGGTGTGTCTACTTGATTCTTTCAACCAACGCACCCATTAAAACCTATGTTGGAGCTACCAATAATTTTCCTCGCCGGTATGTCTTATCTTTATTTGACTCGATTCTTGCTTCGTTATTTACACTGCGAATATTGAACTGCTGGTTGTATTCTGAATTGATTTGCTCTTTTAAATTTTTTGGGTTTGATTTATTATGTATGGTATTCGAAATTCGGCGACTTGTCAATTAATTAATTTTATTCGTTGTTGATTGATGAATCAAACTGCCGGTGGATATAATTTTTCCCCATATAATCGAATTCCTTAACATGTGCTTGCTATTGCTAATTCGGTTACCCGTAATCATCTAAGTTTTTAGATTAAAATATTTCAGGATGGAAAATTATTTGCCGTCAAATTTTTGAATACATAGTTGTTGATAAAGGTCCTCTCAAATTGTTGATTGTCAAAATCTAAATATTCCATTTCTGGTATTTGAAAAGAATAGGACCTAAATATAGTTATGGTCACATATTTTATAAGGCTTGCAAGAAAGAGATTTGAGATCCATCCTTCTATTCTGAAAAATTGCCCAAAAGTAGCTTTGCAGTAATTCCAAGTATTTTGAATCGATGGGATTGTGAACTGGGCCTCATTTTTACTAGATCTGGGATTTTAGCCTTACAGTTCAAAGGCATAAGGATGCAACCTGGTAACTGAAACTTGGAATTTGTGCAGCTTGAAACAACATAATGGTGAAATTGGAGGTGGAGCAAAAGCATCCCGTGCAGGAAGGCCATGGGTCTGTGCATGCATAATTCAAGGTTTTAATAGCCAAAGTGAAGGTAAAAACATTCGACAAACGCTTTTTTTTTTTTTTTGGTCCAAGTAAAGTGAAGGTAAATGTTGTGCCGCTTTTATTCTGTTTGAAGGGCACTCCATTTAGCATATATCATTACAAATATGGATGTGTAGGAATCAGTTTCTTTTTGGTTCCTAACCTAGTCTATTATTAGGCTGTTTAATACTTTGTAGTGTTACTTTTCGAGCAGAGGAAGATGATAAACATGTAACTAAAGAATACATCAAATGTGCACCATTAATATAAAAAAAATATATAGTAAATATTTACGAGATGGGAGACTCATCTCCCCTAAGAATTTATTTCCATGGATCGCATTGTCTTCAATCCAATGTTTGTTCCTTTATCAGTTATAGAGGACCTTTATTACCATTCATTTGAAGAGAACATGTTCAAATTTTGAATCTTTTGCAATATAGAAAGTTGATATGGTCCAAGACATAATTGAAAAGATTTTTTTTTTTAGTTTTTTTGACTTTGTTGTATTCAAAGAATACTCTAGGTTAATGAAAGCAATACGTGGAAATTATGTCAAGGATAGGAATAGTTTTCACTGTGGGACTTCTCATTGTTCTTCATGCTAAAAGATGTGTAATATTTACAAAATTAGTAGTAGATGGTCATCCTATAGTTGATGGAGATTATGCTTATGACAAGCTTACTGAAGAAAGACTAAGGAAACATGATCCTATTATAAATTAATAAAGGGTATGTGATAAACCATTGGCTTATGGAATCATTTGCTCAAATCCCTTCTGACATGGTCAAGAATTCGGCCCGTACATTCGGGTTATATCATTTTCTTGATCGAGATAGCACTACTTCCTGATTATGAGAAGATTATTATGCTGGTAATATATAGCTGACATTTTTCATGAAAAGCCTTAGGAAGCTACATTTGTGGGGCTGATGTTTTTACAAAGATGCACACTAGTTTTAGAAGAGAATTGAAATATTTCAAAGGAGCTATAGCTTGTTAGTAGAGATATATTCTAATTTTCTTTTAGGTAGCTTTTCGATTGCAAGCTATTTAAAAGGAAACTAGGATGTAGCTCCAGTAACCAATTGTAAGAATAACAGCCCCCAAGCGTAGGTTCTTAAGGCTTCCAGACTTGATCTTTCGAAAGAAAAATGTAAGTAATATATGGGACGATAGCCTTCCCACTGTAAGGAAGGAGTGTTGCCCAAATCACAAAAAGGATATAGGCCTGAATGTATGAGTCTAATTCTTACAGGATCATCTTGAACATCTGAAGAGACTTTAACAAAAGATTTCATAAGCCAATGGTTTCTCACCTACCCTTTAATTCTTACAAGATCATCTTTCTTGTAGTGTTTCTTCAATAATCTTGTTGTAACAGGATTGTGTAATTTGTCAAATAGTGTGCACATCTTCTAGGCTGGAGTACAATGAGAAGTTCCCACTATGAAAAACATTCATATTTTTCACATATTGCTTTCATTTAGCTAGATTTTTTTTTTAATACAACAAAGTCTTTTCAATGTTTTCTCGGTACTTCTCATCAACTTTCTGCGAGGATTCTTGGGGGAGATGATTCTCCCATCTTTTGAATATTTATTTTATTTCTTAAATTTTTCTTTTTAATTTACCCCATAGGTGTTGTCGTAAAACTAACTTAATTCCTGCACAAAGTCAACGAGTTGATCTTTTGAAAACCAAAGTAAAAGGAGTAATAGGGAACTATTGTATTTGTGCCAATTCTTGCCCTTTGACTACAAAATTTTGCTTTTTGATTAAGATATATATTTATTTGTCTATTATGAATGAATTCTAGCTTGCAAATTTGAATCAAAATGGAAAAGTTTGTCAAGAAAATTGCCACGAAATGGGAAGAATGATGACACTACGGGACACAGTGTTGATGAGTCACATGCATTGCTACACCGTAGATACAAAGCTCTAAGTAGAGTACAAGGATTGTTTAATTGCAATAACATAGAAATTGAATGGAAAATCAATCCCTAACTTGAAACGTCATTGTAACATTATTTCAAAAGAAGTTTGTGATATAATAATCAGGGTAGTCTAAATGTAATATTCTTTGTGCATAATTATTATCTTTTAGGTCTTACTAGCTAGATAATGAGGAGTATTGTACATTTGTTAGGTGATCTAACAAAGTAAGGATGAAAAGAAGTGTAAATGAATAGCCTGTGCATTCTGTCATATTAAACAAATATTTGAATAGATTGAAGATCTTAGTATGACCTGGCTTCTTGACATAGAAAATATTTGTGACATTTGTTCCACTTAATTGCTTTGAACATCAAGCTCTTTAGAATTAATCTCTATAGGAAAATTTGAATAGATTCAAGATGTTGCAAGTGTGACCTGGCTTTCTCGACATCGTATTGAACCGATTACTTAGTCTCTCAAATAATCTGTCATGACCCCAGCTCATTTAACTTAACTCCCAGGTCAAGACAACCAGCTGAAATGGAACACTGACAACAAAATCAAGTAGGAAGTAAAAAAGAGAGAGATCAAGAAGTCAACCAGTCTTATCAGAGAAATCATATTATTTTGTTCTAAATTATGCACCTCAGAAAGTCCTTGTGACCTTTTTTCAAGCTAGAGTTAGCTTGTTTGCTCTAAATGTTTACTACTACGCTAGTAAGCTAGAGTGGATGTGGTTGCACTTCCTAGAATTGAAGCACTCAAATCTCCATTCCAAAGCTAATTCAAGCAGACCAAACTGTTCTTTTATATTAGGAAAATCTCCAACATCTATCACATCCTGAAAATTCAAACCATTTAACTGCATTCTCCCAAAGTAAATTATCTGTACATTTAGAGACTAGCCTAGTGAGCAATAAATCGCGGCAACTTGTGCAATTTGTCTGGATCACTGATATCAAGATGCTGAAATTGATTAGATTAAAATGGTACCTATATCAAGCTCACAACACAACGAATAATTTCTCATTTTATTCTAAGCTTCCAAGCAAATGAGCTAAGTTGTGGAGGTTACGCTCATACCTAATGTCTTGTTAGAACTTAGACTTTGAATTATTTGTTAAGAATTCAACAATTAGATGTGGCCTAGTGCTTTGGGATATCGCAGAAGAAATAGGGAGTAATTAGAAAGCCTTGGGTTCTTATCTTTACATTGTACTGAACTGTCCAAAGGAAATAAAAAGGCAACCAATTTCAATTTAAAACATGTCTGTGGTTTATTTTCACCCAACCTTTGATTGGGACATACAACCATCTACAAACTCTAAAAAACGATAGCTAACAGTAATATTAATTACTAAAGAAACGGGTAAGGTACCCGTTTGTAATGAGACTATCCGTCCCATTCCTGTTTACAAATATAACTAGCGCTTTTGTCCTATCACCTGCGGGTATTAACTAAGTAAATTGCATTCCTATTCTATCACAGGTAGCGGGTACCTGTTAATTACCCGTCCTATGAAATCAGATATTTAAATAAAAAAAAATATAATAAGAACATAAATAATCAAATCAATAATAAATTCAGAAAACAAGTCGTCCATAAATAAAGTTTACAAATTAGTAATCAAACTATATTTAACAAACAAAATAAACTGAAAAAATAGAGTACCAGAATTTTATAAAAAAACATAACAAAAACTGATTTTAATAATATTCAAATATAGTGGATAAATATAATTATATGTATAAATTATCAAGAAATCAAAGTTGTCTAAGTGGTTAACAGTTCAATACTTCAATCAAAAGGTGGTGGGATAAACCTACAAAATGTTGTAAATATTTTGTGTTAACTACAATATATACACGGGCTCGGGGAGCGGATACCCCGGGAATAATCTCATTCCCGTCTCGAACCCGTAATGAGTAGAGAATTAAATTTCATTTTCGTCTAATACCTTTTTTAAACCGGATTTAGATATTTCCATAAAAATCGATAGCATCGGGTACCCGCAAAATCCGTACCTGTTACTATCCCCATTAATAACCTCTACAGTCCGCAAGACTGAAAAATTATGCTGGCTCCATCAAAGATTCTAAAGCATCTCTTTGCTGGCCTAGATTCAACCACTCATTATTGATCTCTTCAGCATAAATTATACTGGACACATCAAAATTAGCAACAACAAAATCTAGCTCCATGAGAAACAACTTAGGCACGTTTAACTATACCCAAATTTGGACTTATAATTATTTTTCTTCTTCTTTTTACTCCCATATATATATATATATATATATATATATATATATATATATATAAAATATCAAATTGATGTTTGTAGCTATAGTCGTGACTAAATTACCACCTCTGAATTTTTATGTCAAGAAAGGAATTAGCTAAAGGGTAACGCTGTTAATGGCGCTATAGTTGAGAGGCTATGTATGTAATTTATCCTCTCTTTCATGAATATATATATATATATATATATATATATATATATATATATATATATATATTCTATTTTCCATAAATTATTATCGTTTATACCATTATATTTCTTTTATCTTAAGAAACAATTATTGGTTATAATCAATAGTTATGTTTGCAATTCAATTCGAAACTTTTAAATAAATTATTGTCTTTAGTTTTTATTTTAATTAATTAAATGTTATCTTGTTCAAAAAGTTATAACAATTTGGAAATAAAGAGCATCTTCAGGATAGAATTTTCTCCTAATACTCATCTATGAGTTGACTTTCATTATTTTACCTTGTTCAACATTTTGACTCTAACATATTGCGAGTTTGTTACGAAGCATCTAAACCTATGCACCACGCATCGCCCATTTCACCATATCCCTTGCTGTAGCAAAGATTCTTCGGCCAAGGGTGTTGAATACATTGGAATTTTACAGATAGAGAATATTGGTTTGAGACAGAGGAGAGAGTTGTCGAGGAGAGACATGTCTCTTTGAATTTTATTTCTTTTTATTCATTATAAGGATATTAATTCCAAAAATAAACCATATGGATTTGGTCGGTTTTGCGAAAAGGGGTATGTGGTTTAAAACTTGACAAAATGAAACCTATTGTTTGCTCCGTTACAAAAAGTAGTTTACCATCAATACACTTCTTAAAAAAACTATCTTACCCTTTGAACTTTCATTTAAAATTTTATACATTGGTTGATGAAACTACAGTGGATCTTAATGACGAAATTCGACAATTTTTAAGAATGGCATTTGTTTAAAAAATTAATAATACAGAAAAATGAAAAAAAAATACAAAAAAGGTTTATATTGACTAGATCGATTAGTAGTTATTTTATATATATATATTTTGTATAATAACTGAAATTTCAGTTATAGTTTCATCACAATTATTCTTCATATTTTATAAAAAGAAAAATTATAGTTTTCATGTGCTTTGCACGAAATGCAAAGCACAATTCGGACACAATTGTTATTGAAAGTTTTGTTAATATTGAAAATATCTGATCAACTGCCTTGTACGTAAAATAGTGAAAGTTCAAAGGATGAATATAGTGGAAATTCATCTATAAAAATAAAAATAAAATAAAAAATTTAAAGACTCGTTGTGATAAGATAATTAGTCACAAAACTTACAAAACATTGAAAATTCAGATTGACGATATGCGTTTTACCAAAACTATATAATTATCATAATTGTACTATACATTTTATGAAAACTTAATTTACTATAAATAAGAAATATACTTTACTTTAATAAATATTATATAGATTTATGTCTCTGCTTTCGTCTAATTATTGGTTTTCAAAATTTAAAAACCTGAATTTAAAATGGTAAAAGTAATAAATAAACTATCAATTTGACTTTTTATTTATTGATTGCCCTTCAGCCCAATTGCCATTAAACTATTTTTTCGGTTAACTAACTCTTAAAATGTCAACTAAAGATTTTTTTTTTTTTTTTTTTTTTTTTTTTTTTTTTTGAGAACTATCACACCTTTTCATTTTCACCCCTATGATATGGTTATTATTCATTTGTCTCTTATGGTATGTAAAAATGCTCCAAAATGACTCTTAATGAACGTATTTTGTCGCATTCCATTAACAATATGACAAAATATGCGTATTAGGGACCATTTTAGAGCTTTTTTTAATAGCACAAGAGGCAAACCATAGGGAGCAAAAGGTCTTTAGTCATTTAAAATCTCTAATTTAGTTTAATTAATTTTGAGTAAAATACTTCTTGTCATGGATGACATTTAAAGATTGTAAGCTAGACGTATTAAAGACATGTTAACTCTATCCATAAGCCACAAGTGAGGCTCAC
This sequence comes from Euphorbia tirucalli, assembly GCA_039660915.1. Classification (NCBI taxonomy): domain Eukaryota; kingdom Viridiplantae; phylum Streptophyta; class Magnoliopsida; order Malpighiales; family Euphorbiaceae; genus Euphorbia; species Euphorbia tirucalli. The sequence goes on along the minus strand of CM077633.1, from coordinate 16,909,370 downwards.
GTGGCCATTCTTGATAGGGAAAAATTCCGCCTAAGCCAATCGCCCTTGAACTAATTTTTGAGTCAATTTATTCCTCTAACTCTCAAAATCTCTAATCTAGTTTAATTAATTTTGAGTAAAATACTTTATTAAATGGATGGCATCTACAAACTGCAAACTACGTGTGTTACAGATTTGTTAGCTCTATCCATTAGCCACAAGTGAGGCACACATGGCCATTCTCGATAAGAAGAAATTCCACATAAAAAAAAAAAAACACGTGTATAAAACACGTGTATATAAGCCCGTATGTTTTAACCTTCTTCATTCATCTAGCTAAATTTTGAGTGAATCTAATTGACTATAATGCACAAATCTTAATAAAATAATGCTAGTTCTTTATACATAAACGAACAGAAAAATTAGGTGATGTTGGACTCGCTCTGGTACTTGCGATTGGATAGAAAGTGAAGTTTTTAAACAAGTTGGGTTACATATCGACTCAATTAATCATGTGTCATATTAACGTACGTAATGTATTCAACACTTAAAGCGTTTTCTTCAAAATTGAATAAACGAAAATTAAGTGACTAAATGGAGTTTTAAGAAATAATTTTGAAGAGCGGTTAGGTTTTAAGTTGTTGTTTATTTATTGAGAGGTCTAGTTTATGAGAAATTTTATAGTGGACCGGGTTCATGTGGATCGATCCAATAAAAAACTGACACGTAAGCAATATGAACATTGGAAAAATGAAAAACATTTATGTATCAGTTTTTCATTGGGAAGATCCACATGGACCCGGCCCATCATATAATTTCTCCTAGTTTATACATCACATCATTAATACCTTAGCCTGAAAGTAAAGGGCCCACGAGAAAAACCACAGACTGAATTATGTTACATTCTCCATTTTTGAGGTTCTGAATTTCTGGAAGAGTTTTTCCATCTTTTCTGATTCGAGTCAAAAGTTCAAACTTTACCAAAAAAAAAAAAAAGAAAAAGAAAAATCTTATTTTCCATGGAGTCTGCTGAATGAACCAATTATTATATGGTTCACAAAGTCTCCGTCTGCTGTACAGATATTTTTATAATTAGAGTACTTCTCTTTCTGTCTTAATTAATTTCACAAGATTCCTCTTCTTCTCCTCTCCATTAGTAACCCAAAAAACACCATTTAGATCTCAAAATTATGGAGGGATCATCAGACATTGAGAATTTCATTAAGGTATGGGCAACAGTTGTCATTTCCTTATGTTATTGTTATTCAATCAGAAACATCGTACCTAAAGGAATTATAAGACTTGTTTTTGTACTCCCAATTATTTGTCTGTTTCTCTATCTCCCTCTGAATGTGACCTCTCCTCATTTAGGAGGTACTACTGCTTTTTTTGTTGCTTGGCTTGCCAATTTCAAGCTCCTCCTTTTTGCTTTTGGTAAAGGTCCTCTTGTTGCTGATCCTTCCATTTCTCTTCCTCTTTTTGTTGCTGTTTCTTGCTTACCAATCAAGATCCAAAAAAAATACCCTTCTCCTAATTCCTCCCTCAATGGCCATAATTCCAATTACCCATCACCCAATTCACCTCAAAATGGTCAATTTGAGGATAAAAAACAAAACCCATCTTCCAGAAAAATAAAGGATGGAGCTTTGAATTATGCTATAAAAGTTCTTGTTGTAGCCATTTTGATCCGTGTTTATAATTATAGTGATCTTATCCATCCAAAAATCATCTTGGCGTTATATGCCTTTCATATTTATTTTCTACTTGAGGTAATTCTAGCCATATCTGCAGCTATGGCTCGAACCATTCTGGGCATAGAGCTCGAACCGCAGTTCAATGAACCGTATCTTTCAACATCCCTTCAGGACTTTTGGGGCAAGAGATGGAACCTTATGGTCACTAGTATCTTGCGCCCCACCGTATACGAGCCTACCCGCAATATCTTTAGACCCGTTTTTGGCAGCGATTGCGCCACACTTGTAGCTGTTTTTGCGACATTTGTGGCGTCAGCTATTATGCACGAGCTGATGTTTTACTATCTGGGCCGCGTGAAGCCCACGGGGAACGTCACTGCGTTTTTTGTTCTACATGGGTTTTGTGTAGTGGTGGAGATTGTTGTGAAGAAGGCGTTTAAGGACAAGTGGCAGATGCCGGTGGTAGTATCTCGAATCTTGACCGTTGGATTCGTTTTTGCTACAGGGACTTGGCTGTTTTTTCCAACGTTTTCAGATGGTAAGATTGATGTGAGAGCGTTTGAGGATTACGCGGCGATAGGAGCGTTTATAAGGAATGCCGGTGAAAGAGTGTTCAGTTTGTGGGCAGGTCATCAACGGCTGTGATTTGATATTTTTTTTTTTCTTGGATTAGGATTTTTTTTTTTATTTAAATTGGAAAAGGTATTTAATAACTATTTTAGTAAAGAAATACTAAATTTTTATTTTTGAGTTGCTTGTTTGAATGAGAATAAATTGCTGTTTGTATTTAATCTTAAATCCAATTAAGAAACTTCATAAAGCAGTAGCAATGTGATTGGGAATTTTTTTTTTTTTTTTTTATAAGTTTTTCGATGTAGGTCTGATTAGACCTGTTAATTGGACGGGCGGCCCGCTCAGCCCGCCCAAGCCCGCACTAATTTTAGAGGGCTTGGACATACATTTATCATGTTTGGCCCGGCCCGGCCCAAGCCCGTAAAAGCCCGGATTCTAAAGGGTTGGGCTTGATTAAACAATATAAAGCCCTGGTAGCCCGGCCCGCCCGTTATATATATGTATTGGTTATTAAAATATTAAATACAAATTATAATTTATTAATCAAATATAAATCTTAATACTATTGATTAAGTAATTAACTCTACTGCCGCCTCTCACCAGGCTTTTCATATTCCACAAATTTAAATCCTATCGTCTTTATATTTTACTTTTTAAGTAATTAACTCTAATTATAACACTCATTTATACAGACTTTATTTAGTATTTGAGAATATTAGAACAAGTTTGTGCTATTTTTTTTCAAGGATATTGTTGTGTTTGAAATTTAGATTATTTTGGATTTAACTTTTTTATGGCATTGGTTTAACTTACATTTTATTTTAAAACTATTAAATTTTTTTAGATAAATAAAAAAATAAATTTTGCGGGTTCAATTGGGCGGGCATGGAAAGAGAGGTTTCAAGTCCGGCCCGGCCCGGCCCGAGCCCGTCATTTCCACAGGAAGGGCTGGGCAAGGCTTGGACAATATAATTTTAATGAAAAACCCGTTAAGCCCGGCCCTAGCCCGGCCTAGCCCGCCCAATTAACAGGTCTAGGTCTGATTATATAAATCTGAGCTGGCATTGCAATTAATTTGCAGATCCAAAATAGTGAAATGTTTCATTAAAAAAAATAATATGAAATGCTTTATAAGAATATGGAAATGAGGTCCTAATCCACCAAACATGTGATTCAAGTAAACACAACGAGATGTGATAATGGTTGACTTTGATTTTGAATTGCAATTTGGTGTTTAATTTTCAAAAGGCGGAATAATTAATTTGACTAATTCTTCTCCATCTAACAACCTTCTTTCTTTAACTTAATTGCTATAGCCTTTCGTCCTATACATTATGCTTTGACTTATCAGTCATTATTTATATAAATTTAATTTCAAAAAAGTACAAATTTGGACTTCAATGGTAGACCTGCAAAAATAGGATGCTATGCTAAAATAGCTTCCCCAACACTTATTTTTTTGTTTAAGGTATAAACTAATTAATTAGAATATACATGAGTCCACCATTCTACCCTATATATCATAAATTACCATATTTTCTCTCTTGTCACTTCAGTATAAAAACTACTTTGCTATATTTCTATACTCTCCAAACACATTTAATTTAAGGATAATTAAAACATTGGTTCACACATAATTTTACTTGGCCAAAACCCTAGTTAGGAGAAATGATCAACCATCATTTTAATTCATAATTAAAACACTGGGAAAACTTCAAAAACTACTCATGCGATTCCACACACAAATCAAAGAATGTTTTTTTTTTTTATCAAAAAGATAATCATAGTATGTTGCAATATAAAACTAATATAATCTTTGTATAAGTTGCAAAATACAATATTAATATAACTATAATACATGCAGTATACAATCAATTTTTATAAATTGTGTATAATATTAATGCAAAAAACGAAGACAAAAAAAAAGAAAAAAAGTAAAATATATATATGGAAATGGATCTCATTTCGAAGAGAAAAAAAATAAGAAAAACATTCTGAAATGAAATAATGAAAAAATAACAGATATAAAAATAAATGAAGAAATTAGTTTTTAATTTTATAAAAGGAGAGAGAAAAGTAGAGGTAATGTAGAGAGTAAAAGTAGAGATCAGGGAGAAAGAAAAATCATTAGTGTGATTAATATTTTGTCACAAGACACTTTTAATATTTATTTTTTAAGATATCAATTATGTAGTTTTTGAAATTATTAATCACTTTTGTGTTGAAAGTAAAAAAAAAAAAATAATATGTAACTTGAGGATAGTTAAATCCTTGGTTCACATATATTCTCGGTGATTCTTTTTTATTTTTTTTAATGAAATTCTATTTTTGACATTATTTAAATTAGAATTATAAATAAATAAATTAATTCTAAGTTTGAATTGGACAGAAAAACTAAGTACGGTTCCACAAAATTAATTAAAAAAAAATAATTTTTAAAACTGAAATATCATCCAAGAAATATCTTAATCGAAACCGATAAATTAGTTACTAGTTTTTCATTTTAAAAATTGTTTGTTAGTTTTTCATTTTAAACTAAAAAATTGATTGATTATATATATATATATATATATATATATATATATATATATATATATATAAGATTAATAGAAATACATGTAGAAATATAACTGTTAAGATATTTAACAATTTCAAAAATATTTATACTTTAAAATTCATGTTTTGTAACTTTTTATTTAATTTTAATATTGAGCACTTGTTTTTTATATGAAAAGTTTTTAATAAATAATCGATAGAAATAATGGAATGGTTGATTTATGGTAAATAGATTTCAACAGATTAATTAATAAACAATATTTTTTTAATACATTAATTAAACGAAGACAATTTACACTCTGAAAATAAGGGTATAGTATTTTAAAATTTTCCATTGGGTATTGAACGTGAAAGGTTCGTATATCTTACCCTCAGCCACTCAAATGGGTCCACTAAACTATGAGCATAAATATCAAAAGATTAAAGACTTTCATGAGCAGTATCTATTTATTAATTAATTCCTTTGCAACCCAAAAAAAAAAAAGAATCTATTTATTAATTCCTTAATCATATGTCAAATTAACACGTCTTCTGATTACCTTTCCCTTCCATTATTAGCATGCAATTAACTTTATAACAATAATAATTCAAAAGCTACGAATTATCTATTAAGTATTATCTTGCCAAAATACATCTATTACTTCTCAGCTTTCACACAATAATTGTGTCTCCCTGATAAATTTTTTCAACAGTTTTGATACTAATGTCATCAACTTAACATATTTGTTTAACGTAAATTATAGTATCTGTTAACTATAATGTCACACAATTTTTACGGACACATGAAACTAAATTAGAGATATAGTTTACATACTCTTCACAAAAATTATGTCACGTCCTAGTTGATATATGTTGTAGCCTATGTAAGACAATTGTGAAGATTTTGGGACTAATCTTAATAAAAACATTATATACTCAATATATGTTGAAAAAATTAATCAAAGAACTAATTATGAACTCCATAAAAGTTTAGAGTACTTAGAATACGTTTTGCATGTTATCTTATAGCAATTGTAAAAATCTATTTTGAAAATGGCACTACTAAGCACGTATTAGTAGTTGAATTGTGTACATTTGAATTCTCAATTATAGTAATTAAGAGTAGCGCTGATGGGGTCATGGAGGGACAGCTGACCCCCCAGCAGCCGGAAAAACCCCCTAGTAGGGGGCTTCCGGCGGCCCCCCTTTAGCTGCCACCCCCTAAGAGCAAGGGCTTCGATTCCCCTGTATCAGCTGTTTTAATTTTTTTTTAATTTCCAGTGTAAAACGACGTTGTTTTGCCTTGGAAATTGAAAAAATAAAAAATAAAACCGACCAGGGCAAAACGACGGCATTTGGGAAAAAAAATTGAAACATAGATAGAGAGAAATATCAGCCAATAACTTCTTCGTCCCTCTCCTCCTCTCCTCTTTGCTCTCCTGCCTGCTACCTGCTGCTGCTGCCGAGCCGACAACGCCGTCCTCCATCTCAGCCGACCGTCTTTTTTTCTTATTATATAGTTAGTTTTAATTTTAAATTTCATTTAGGTTTTAAAGAAAAATATTTGTATAAATTAGGTTTAAATTGATAAATTGAGGCATTAATTGATAAATTGATTGTGTAAATTGTGTTATTACTTTTAGATTTGAATTGATAAATTATGTTTGAATGTGGGTTTGAATTGATAAATTGAGGCATTACTTGAATTTGAAATTTAGCATTAATTGATAAGTTGGAATTGATAAGTTGAATGTGTATTGTTATTTTTGGGTTTCAATTGACAAGTTTGAATTGATAATGTATGTTTGAATTTATTTATGAATTGATAAATTGATTGTAGTATTTGTGTTTTTATTTATAGGAATTAGAAATATGGATAAGTTTGTTACTAGAACAAAGCAGAATCCTTTATCAAATCCCGAACCATCATCAACTAGTAATGAAACCCCTGTTGATAAAGCTAGTGAAAAAAGAGCCCGTATAGAAGTAAAAGTTTCAGATAATGATATTATTGGTGATCCGGGATTGAGAAAACCAATTAATAGTTATCCATTTGACATGAGAGATATATTGAGAAAGAGATACTTAGAGTTAAGGCCTTGTCAACCAATTAGGCATCAATTTCCTCAAAGTAATTATAGTGGATGTAAAAGGAAGTTTTCATCTGCTTGGTTTAAAAAATTTGCTTAGCTAGAGTATAGTGTTTTTAAAGACAAAGCGTTTTGTTTATGTTGCTACTTGTTTCCTACTAATAGCAATAAAAGTGGGGCTACTTCTTTTACAGAAGTTAGGTATAATAATTGGAAACACGTTATGGAAAATTTTGTTGGTCATGAAGGAGGTCTGCATCGTCCACACACTTATGCTAGAGTTAATGTTGGTCAATATCAAAAGCAAAGAAAGAATGTGGATTTTGTTTTGTCATCCAAAGGTGATTCTTTAGATGATGAGTATCGTACTCGATTGACAATAGTTGTAAGAGTAGCTCGATACCTTTTAGGGGAAGGTTTAGGTTTTCGAGGACACGATGAGTTCGAAGAATCAATGCACAGAGGTCATTTTCTTGAACTCATTAGTTGGTTTTGTAAATATAATGACGGAGCAAATAAAGTAATGCAATCAAATGCTCCTAAGAATAATCAAATGACTTCGTCTACCATTCAATGACAAATAATTGAAGCTTGTGCAAAAGAAATGAGAAAAGTCATTTTGAATGAGATCAAAGACAAGGTCTTTTCTCTTTTGCTGGATAAGGCCCAAGATAGTTCTGTGAATGAGCAAATGGTTGTGGTTTTGAGATTTGTGAATGATAATGGAGAAATTATTGAACGATTTGTTGGAGTGGTTCATATAACTGAGACTTCTTGATGTAAAGGAGCAAGCTTTAGCCTATTTGGCTAAGTTTTACAATGAATAGTAATTTTCAAAAAATAGTCCGATTTCAGTGATTCTTGAGCCTAACTTTATTGGAAACGGGCCAATGATTCAAACTCACAGAGGCCAAAAAACATCGTTTAGGGCCTCAAAATCGTAATTTACTGCTTTTAGGCTATTTCGGTAAATTTTTTCGGTTTCTTAATGTTTTTCCCTTTTTGTTTGGGTTTCCTAGTATGGTTAGGATTCTGTTTAGGCAAGGATTTCTTGTTTTGGGTTGGTTTATTTGTAACCTATAAATAGGCCTTTCTTTGGAGTTGTATTGAGTTTTTCAATTGAATAAGATTTTCGGAATTAATTCCTTTTTACCCTACTTCTGTGAATTTTGCGAAATTCAATTAGCAGAAGACTATTATCCGGCATCGTGCGCGATCAACGGATTCTAGTGTCCTTTGTTCGAGTTTCTGCTGCATCAGTTGGTACCAGAGCCGAATTCCTAGTCCCTAACCGTCATTATGCCGCCAAGGAGAGAGCGAAGGGTTGATGAGGTCGCGGGTCAGGACAATCTGAATCGGTTGGAGCAAAGGGTCAAGCAATGCCTTACGAACATGATGGACCAGAGGATGGAAACCATGATGGATCGATTGGTGGAACGAATGGAGGAGCTGTTTGCGGCTCAATTGGGAGAAAATAGATGACACAGACAAAACCCTAATCTTCAGAATCCGTTCGGTGTACTGAAGGAAGAGGAAGAGGATTCGGATGAGGGAGTTTATCAACAGCGTAGATGTCAGCTAATGGTTGAGGATAGGCGTTGGGAATCTGGATTGCGAGATTCCGGAGTTTCGAGGTACTCTGCAGTCGGAGGAATTTCTTGATTGGTTGGCAGCCGTAGAGGAGGTCTTGGATTTCAAGGGAGTTCCAGAAAATAAAAGAGTCTCGCTAGTCGCGACTAGACTTCGGGATCGAGCGATGGCCTGGTGGATGCAGGTTAAACAGACCCGGTTACGGATGGGTAAGCCAAAAATCGTTACTTGGGAAAAGATGAAGAAACAGATGAGAGCTACTTTTCTGCCCTTAAATTTTCAGCGATTAATGTATCAGAGATTGTAGAATTTAAGACAAGGTAGTCGCTTAGTTGATGAATATACAACATAATTTTATCAATTGATAGCGAGGAGTGATATCATGGAGTCCGATGACCAGTTGGTATCCAGGTATATCGGAGGGTTAAGAGAGCAGATTAGAGATTTAGTTAATGATTTTGACCCATTAAATGTGTCTGAGGCGCATCAGCGAGCCTTAAGGTTGGAGAAAAGGTTGCTACGCCCTAGTTATGGCTTTTCTAGTAGTAGAGGCGGTAAGAAGACTGTAGAGGTGGTTCCGGTTAAACCCTCTGAAGCTGCCCTTAGGAGGACTGGCCAAAGCAGTACAATAAAGTGTTTTAGTTGTGAAGAGTTGGGGCATAGGCAATCTGAGTACAGGAAGGTTGGGAAGAGGGCCATGCTGGTAGAGGCGGATGAAGGTGTAGAGGCGGATTCTGGAGAGTTCAAAAATACAGCCTCGGATGAGGAAGAGGAGATTGAAGAGGAGGTTGTGGCTGGTGATACAGGCACTGCTTTAGTAGTGCGTCGTTCATGTTTAACACCCCGGGCAGCTGTGGATGATGAGTGGCTCAGAAGTAACATCTTTCAGCCCACTTGCACTATTAAAGGAAAGGTGTGCAAGCTAGTGATTGATGAAGGGTGCTGTGAGAATATTGTGGCAACTAAAGCTGTACGAAAATTAGGGTTGGTGACCGAAAAGCATCCCAAACCATACAATTTAGCGTGACTGAAACAAGGGGGAGAGGTGTCGGTGACCAAAAGGGCAGTAGTTCCATTTTCTATAGGGTCTTGGTATAAGGATGAAGTAACATGTGATGTTGGAGAGATGGATGCATGCCATCTGTTGTTGGGACGACCCTGGCAGTTTGATAGAGATGTGACCCATCAAGGAATAATACTGGAGCTAGTAATGTTGTATTGCTATCGTTGTCACAGTTTGAGGAGGAAGTAAAGGGGAATGAGTTGGTGTATGCACTGGTGGGAAAAACGACTGAGAAAGAAGTTAAGGTTCCCGAGCAGATCAAACCCGTTCTGAGTGAGTTTTAAGATCTGTTCCCGGAAGATCTTCCTGCAGGCTTACCACCCCTTCATGACATTCAGCATCAGATTGACTTGGAACCTGGTGCAATCCTTCCACATCGTCCCCATTACAGAATGAGCCCAGCAGAACACCAGGAGTTGAGGAGGTAGGTTGAAGAGCTATTGCAAAAGGGCTACATCAGGGAGAGTCTGAGTCCCTGTGCGGTTCCAGCCCTCTTAATTCCAAAGAAAGATGGCAGTTGGCGGATATGTGTGGATAGCAGAGCCATCAACAAAATAACCATCAGGTATCGGTTTCCTATCCCTCGTTTGGATGATTTGTTAGACCAACTCAGTGGGGCTTCTGTTTTTACTAAGCTAGATTTAAAGAGTGGTTATTATCATATCCGTATAAGACCCGGGGATGAGTGGAAAACCGCGTTTAAAACTAGGGAAGGGCTGTATGAGTGGATGGTTATGCCGTTTGGGTTATCTAATGCACCTAGCACTTTTATGCGAGTCATGAACCAGTTGTTGAGACCCTTCATTGGGAAATTTGTTGTGATTTATTTTGATGACATTTTGATTTATAGTGCTAGTGAGGAGGAGCATGTCCAGCATTTGAGAGAAGTGTTGGTAGTTTTAAGAAGGGAAAAGATGTATGCAGCCTTAAAAAAGTGTGTTTTTATGTCCCCTAGTGTTTTGTTTTTGGGATATATTATTTCTGCAGAGGGCTTGAAAGTAGATGAGGCCAAGGTGGAGGCGATTAAAAAGTGGCCTAGACCTAGTTCTATTACTGATGTGAGAAGCTTCCATGGGCTAGCCTCATTTTATAGGTGATTTATTGCACATTTCAGTAGCATAATGGCCCCAATTACGGAATGTATGAAGCAAAGTGGGAAGTTTAAGTGGACTGAACAAGTTGAGGTAGCATTCCAGCGGATTAAGGAAAGATTGGTTACAACCCGCGTTCTCATCTTACCAGATTTCCAACAACCGTTTGAATTGCATTCGGATGCCTCAAAGTTAGGCATTGGAGTTGTGCTGAGTCAGAACCACAAACCAGTTGCTTATTTCAGTGAAAAACTATCTGGTGCAAAGCTTCGTTACAGCACGTATGATGTGGAGTTTTATGCAGTGGTTCAAGCAGTCAAACATTGGCGCCATTATTTGTTCCAAAGGGAGTTTGTACTGTTTACTGATCATGAGGCCTTAAGGCATCTACACAGCCAAGATAACGTTTATGGCAGGCATGCTCGATGGGTGGCTTATCTTCAGCAATTTACTTTTATGGTGAAGCACAAATCTGGTGTGTCCAACAAGGTGGCTGATGCATTAAGTAGGAGAAAGGGGCTGCTTGTTCGCCTCTCCGTTGAAGTACCAGGTTTTGCATCTTTTGCTGAATTGTATGACACTGACCCTTACTTTGCAGCCATTGTTCAGAAAATCCAAGGAGGGGAGCCATCAGAGTTTCATCAATGTGAGGAGTTTCTCTTTAAGGGGAACCAACTATGCATTCCTGATTGCAGTTTGAGGTTTAAAATTATCCAAGAAGTTCATGGCGAAGGGTATGTGGGAAGAGATAGAACTTTGCAGTTGATTCAAGCCAATTACTTTTGGCCATCCATACGCAAAGAAGTGGATAAATATGTGAAGCGTTGTCGGATTTGTCAAGTTTCTAAAGGGGCAGCCACCAATGCAGGTTTGTACTTGCCTTTGCCTATTCCCTCTCAACCATGGGAAGAAATCAGAATGGACTTTGTATTGGGGTTGCCACGGACTCAGCGGGGCAGTGATTCTATTTTTGTTGTGGTAGATCGGTTCTCCAAAATGGTGCATTTTATTCCATGTAAAAAAACAATGGATGCAGTAAACGTGGCTCAGTTGTTCTTTAGAGAGGTTTACAAGCTACATGGGCTTCCTAAGTCCATTATTTCTGATCGTGACACTAGGTTTCTTAGTCAATTTTGGCGAAGTTTATGGAAGCTTGTTAACACCCAACTGAACTTCAGCAGTGCATACCATCCACAGACTAATGGCCAAACGGAGGTAGTCAATTGCTCTCTCAGTAATATGCTGCGATGTCTGGTGGGGGAACATGTGAAGAGTTGGGATCAGAAATTGTGCCAAGCTGAGTTTGCATATAACCGAGCTGTCAACAGAAGCATGGGGTTCAGTCCTTTCGTTGTGGTACATTCAGTTGTCCCCAGAGGGCCCCTTGATCTTTTACCTCTTCCCGACAAGACCTGAGTGAATGAAAAGGCTGAAACTTTTGTGGCTGAATTGCAGTCTCTACATCACACTGTGCATACTAATCTGGAACACGCTGCTGCAAGTTATAAAAGGGCTGCGGATAAGAAGCGACGTTTGGTGGAATTTGAAGTTGGTGATTTTGTTTGGGCCATTCTGACCAAAGATCGATTTTCTGTTGGGGATTATAACAAATTGTCGGCCAAAAAGATTGGTCCTGTGGAGATTGTGGAGAAAATTAATCCCATTGCTTATCGGTTAAAGTTGCCTAGCCACATTCGTACAGCTGATGTATTCAATGTCAAGCACCTGATTCCGTATATGGGTGATTCCTCCGACGATGACAATTCGAGGGCGAATTCTTTTCGGCAAGGGGAGAATGATGTAGAGGAGCAAGCTTTAGCCTATTTGGCTAAGTTTTACAATGAATAGTAATTTCCAAAAAATGGTCCGATTTCAGTGATTCTTGAGCCTAACTTTATTGGAAACGGGCCAACAATTCAAACTCACAGCTTTTGGCTATGATGTCCATCGTTTTTCGGCCAAAAAACATCGTTTAGGGCCTCAAAATCTTAATTTACTGCTTTTAGGCTATTTCGGTAAATTTTTTTGGTTTCTTAATGTTTTTCCCTTTTTGTTTGGGTTTCCTAGTATGGTTAGGATTCTATTTAGGCAAGGATTTCCTTGTTTTAGGTTGGTTTATTTGTAACCTATAAATAGGCCTTTCTTTGGAGTTGTATTGAGTTTTTCAATTGAATAAGATTTTTGGAATTAATTCCTTTTTACCCTGCTTCTGTGAATTTTACGAAATTCAATTAGTAGAAGACTATTATCCGGCATCGTGCACGATCAACGGATTCTAGTGTCCTTTGTTCGAGTTTCCACTGCATCACTTCTGCATAATGTTTAAATAATGTCGTTGATGAATTCTTTGCTTAGCATGGATTATCATTGTCAATACTTAGAGGTCAAGGTTATGGTAGGGCTTCTAATATGCGCGGTGAGTTTAATTGATTGAAATCGCTCATTCTAAATGAAAACAAGCATACGCATTATTGTGTCTGCTGCCGAGGAAAATGATGATGTGAGCCAATTCTTTGACTATGTTTCTGTGATTGTGAATATGGTTGGAGGTTCATGTAAAAGGCAGGATACTCTTCACCAATTACACCATGAAGAAGTTGTGAAGAAAATACAAAGTAGTAAGATTTCAACAGGAAAGGGGCAGAATCAAGAAATAAGTTTAGCAAGACCAGGGACTACACGTTGGGGTTCTTACTATAAAACATTACTTCTGCTTTTTGATATGTGCAATTTAGTGGAACAAGTGCTTTTAGCAATAAATAAAGATGGTGATACAAAAAAAAAATAAAGGCACAACTAAGGGTTTGGTGAATAAAATGGGTTCTTTTAAATTTGTGTTTATTGGAAAGTTAATGTTGTATAATTTGGGAGTGACAGATCCTCTATCAAAGATTATTCAAGTCAAGGATCAAAACATAGGAACTGCTGTTCGTATGGTTCAAGCGTTGAAAAAGAAGTTACAAACATTCAGAGAATATGGTTGGGAAAAGTTGTTGAAAGAAACCATTGAATTTTGTGTGAAACAAAAAATTGAAGTGCCCAATATCAAGGACATTATTGAAAGCCGTAGTAGAACACTTGTTGATGGAGAACTCGTGACTCATTTTCACCATTTTGGGGTGGAAATCTTTGCAAAGGTATTCCATTTTATTTTATGGTAATTGATATATATATGCCATTGGTCTTTATTCTTTAAATGGATAGTGTTCTAAATTGTTTTTACTCATATAATAATAGGTAATTGATGAGGTTGCTATAGAATTAAACAATCGTTTCAATGAGGCAAACACAGATCTGCTTAAGAGCATAATGAGTCTTGATTTTTTAAACTCATTTGCTCATTTTGATCATCATGAAGTACTCAATCTTGTTAGGTTATACTTTGAAGATTTCTGTAGTATTGAGCTAGTCAAGCTTGGCTATCAACTTGAACTATACATTTCTACTGTGAGAGAGAATCCAGAATTCTCTGATCTTGATGATCTTGGCGCTCTTGCAAAAAAGATGGTGGAGAATAAATATCACATTTGTTTTCTTTTGGTGTATCGGCTTATTGAGTTGGCATTGGTCTTACCAGTTACAACAGCTACTGTTGAAAGATGTTTTTCTACCATGAATATTGTGAAGATTGATCTGCGCAACAAGCTGGGCGATGAATTACTGTCAGAATGCTTATTGTGTTATATTGAAAAAAAAAAATATTCATTAGCATTGATGAAGAAGACCTTTTGCAGTGTTTTCAAAAGTTGGCATCTCACAAAAACTATTTGAAACCTATCAAAACTTCTCATGTTACTAGTTCTTCATCGTCTCCTTCGATTAGAAAAAAATAAATTGTTAGTATATCATTTACATTAAATTGTTTGGATTAATTCGATTGTGTTGTTGATTGGATTATATTTATATTTTAAATGAAGTTGTTGTTTAGATTAATTTAATTGTGTTCTTATTGCATTGAATTGAATTAATTCAGAATTGTCGGCCGATCGGAAATTTTTGTTCATCGACCAAAAATTTTTATTCACTTGTCGGAAATTTTTTTAAGTAAATTCTACGACCAAGTAATTGAAATCCAACTTGTGCATATGTAAATCCGAATAATTGAGACAACCTTAATAATGTACTTTATTGAATGGATATATATATATAAAACCACAGGTGTGGTTTCATCTCAAATCTGTAAAAGATATTCCCAAACATAACATAACAACTCAACATTTTTGTTGAGGTGTCAAAAATTCTAAAAGCAGTATAATACTAGGAAATTGTGGATCTATTTCTTTGGATTAATTATTCTAAAAATTATTTCAACTTTTATATTAGTTTACATAAAGCGATACTTTGTCTTTAAGTAATAGTTTTGAGAAGCTCGGTATTTCTTTAGTATACCTAAAATCCAATATTATTAAAATCAGTCCGAACAGTGAACTGATTATGCTGAAGGCTCGTAGTTTAATTGGTTCAACCAAAGATTTAACCAAACTTTTGGTTTTATTAAATATTATTGTTTAATTAATTTTATACATATCTACATCGTCATTTACTGTTCAATATTACTTTTTCACCAATGAACTAAGCGTGTAATTTCTTATTATTGGGATCCATGGCCATGAAAAGAGTGCCATTAACTTGCCTACTTCATTTTATAATATTATTTTAGTCTTATTTTTCTCTTTTTTACAAAAAAAAACCCACTCATTTAATCACAATCATATTAAATAAAAGGGAAATTACCATTTTTACACTGTTTTAAGATTTATTTTTATCGTATACCTTTCTTTATTTTTCTAAATACCTTTTTTTCCCTAAACAAATTTTTCAAATACGTACTTTTTCTTTTAATTTTTTAAATACGTCTGGGATTAGGGCAGGGACCAAGAGGAAAAGGGTCACCCAACATCACATCTCCCTTAGCAGTACAAACAGCTCCATCCTCGTTGAATCAGGCATCGGATTATCACTCTACTTCTTAATTACCTAGCGTATACTTATAAGGAATTATTGTTACAGAATCCCCGCATCAAAATTCGCATCTGAAATCGCGGCGGCGCATCTTGTCTCCGGCGATGTCGCAGAAATTGAAACACTGCTCCACTCTTGGCCAAGGGACATTATACAGAAGGAGCTGAGTTGATTGACTCTGTGCTCGATGTTGTGAGGAAGGAAGCCGAGAACTACGACTGCTTGCAAGGTACTTCCGATTTATGGACTTAGTTTCTCTAAATGGATTTTTGCTGTTCTTTTCATGATTTCATTGCTCCGTCTTTTGGATATCTTGTTACTTTCTTTTCTAGAAACAAGCTGTTAGTGATGTCAGCTGCTTCTCCATTTTCTTTCAAGAAATACTTTGTTTTACTAGAGATATTTTGTATTTTTTGTTTATTTAGACGGCAGCCTGCAGCTCAAGTTCTACAGTCAAAGCATCCTGTGGCAGGTGTTATTCCAATTCAAACTCATGAAGGCTTACATGCGCTCATCATCTCTGCTTTAAGGGTGTGTATTATCAAATGTTGTTTACAATGAGATTATCTCTTATCATTTATGCTGCTGTCCACAAGATTTTTGCAGTTTATTCTAATGCTGTATGCAACTTCTTTTTTGACATTGTTTCTATTACTTGCCTATCATATTGCTTAGAAGTTGTGACAATGTCAAGAAGGGGTTGCTGCGAGCATGATCATTATTATAAATCTTATTTACGTTTACAATGCTAGAAAATTACATATCAGAATTATCTATTCTATTAAGATACTTTCAGCTAAAGAAATGCATCTTAGATATTAAGTCTTGAAGCAGTAATTATCAATAGATATTAACTGATTTTTCTTTTGGACTATAACGTTCTCTGCAACAGCCTTTTTTCCCTTTGGATTTGATTATTAAACTTGTGTTCTCTTTGTTGATGGCTTTACTGCAGGCTTTGTCTAATTCGTTGACAGTTGATGAGCTATTTTATTTAAAAGAGCAATTTGCATTGTTGGAACCAAACAAAAATGGCGCTGTAAGTTTGGAAAACATCAAAACGGTTGGTTGCTCTCAGAATAATTAAATATTGTATTGCTATTTGCTGCAATATTACTAACACTGTCTGGTAATATGCATGAGTTTAAAATTGTGTCCCCTTGAGCTTACCACATAGATAATATATTCCCCATTTTCATGTCTTTGAGTATGAGCTCGCTGATTTTGGTGCATGTGGCACTATGATGATTGGAATATTCAAAGAAATGATTGGAATATTCCTTAAACGCTTTTCTGTTGCTTGAGAAATTAAAGGGTGCATGCCAGTGGTCGTATCTAATTACTCAATTGATTGTGTTATGTGCAGCAATTTCTGAAGGATATTCTGAAGGAGCTTTGTGTGTACAATAACAAAGGAACAAATCAAGGATCATACGAGCTTAAGCCAGAATACAAGAAATCATGCGAGGATCCACCTGCAGCTTCTAAGTAACCATCCCACCTCACTATTTTGACTGCAATACAAGAAATTACTGAAGGAGGAAAAACCAATTTCTATTGAAAATGCGGATCGTGCTGTTAACTCGGAGATGAAGTTGCTTGCAGACAATTTCATGCATCAAAATGCTTCTAATGTAAAGAATGAAAAACTCATTGAGGAGGTTGAATCAAACCCGGAAAAGGAACCATTGCCATCAACCGATGTGAAGCCAGTAATTGCTGATACCGCGGCTTCATCAGAAGAAAAAGCAATATCTATTATTGCTGATAACATCAGTAATTCAAATATAAGGGGTCTTTTTACTTTAGCTATTGATGTTGAATATTAATCTTTTGTAAAATCATTGTCAGCTGGTGACAAATTGAACTTATTCTTCAATGAAATACACTGTTTATATGCTTTTTATACACTGTTTATACATTGTTTATACACTTATTATTCACTGTTATATATTGTTATACACTTCTTATATACTGTTATACATTGTTTATAAACTGTTTATACATTGTTTATACACTGTGTATACACTTCTTATACACTGTTTATACGTTGTTTATACACTTCTTATACATTGTTATAAATTGGTATATACTGTTTATACATTTGTTATACATTGTTATACACTTCTTATATATTACTATACATTGTTTATACACTTATTATACATTGTTATAGACTCTTTATACACTGTTTATACATTGTTTATACGTTATTTATACACTGTTTATACATTGTTTATACTTTATTTATACACTGTTTATACATTGTTTATATATTATTTATACACTGTTATACATTGTTTATATATTATTTATACATTTTTTATACATTATACACTGTTTATACATTGTTTATACATTATTTATACACTGTTAGACATTTTTATACACTTCTTATACACTGTTTTACATTGCTTATACATTGTTTATACAATACTTATACATTGTTATACATTATACACTTTTTATAAAATGTTATATGTTTATACATTTATTATACATTGTTATATACTCTTTTATATACTGTTTATACACTGTTTATACATTATTTATACATTGTTTATACACTGTTATACATTATTTATACATTGTTTATACACTGTTATACATTATTTATACATTGTTTATACATTATACACTGTTTATACATTGTTTATACATTATTTATACACCGTTATACATTGTTATACACTGTTTATACACTTCTTATACATTGTTATACATTATACACTTTTTATACAATGTCATATGTTTATACATTTATTATACATTGTTATACATTCTTTTATACACTGTTTATACAATGTTTATACATTATTTATACATTGTTTATACACTGTTATACATTATTGATACATTGTTTATACATTATACACTGTTTATATATTGTTTATACATTATTTATACACTGTTATACATTGTTATACACTGTTTATACAGTTCTTATACACTGTTATACATTGCTTATATATTGTTTATACACTACTTATACATTGTTATACATTATACACTTTTTATACATTGTTTATACATTATACACTGTTTATGTATTGTTTATACATTATTTATACACTGTTATACATTGTTATACACTGTTTATACACTTCTTATACATTGTTATACATTGCTTATACATTGTTTATACACTACTTATACATTGTTATACATTATACACTTTTTATACAATGTCATATGTTTATACATTTATTATACATTGTTATACATTCTTTTATACACTGTTTATACAATGTTTATACATTATTTATACATTGTTTATACACTGTTATACATTATTTATACATTGTTTATACATTATTTATACACTGTTATACATTGTTATACACTGTTTATACAGTTCTTATACACTGTTATACATTGCTTATATATTGTTTATACACTACTTATACATTGTTATACATTATACACTTTTTATACAATGTTATATGTTTATACATTTATTATACATTGTTTATACATTATTTATACACTGTTATACATTGTTTATGCATTATTTATACATTATACACTGTTTATACATTGTTTATATATTATTTATACACTGTTATATATTGTTATACCGTTTATACACTTCTTATACATTGTTATACATTATTATACACTTCTTATATATTGTTATACATTATTTATACATCGTTTATACACTTTATACATTGTTTATACACTGTTTATACACTCTTTATACCTTAGTTATACCTTAATTATACCTTAAGATACACTATTCTAGTGATTATACCTTAGTTATTCCTTATTTATACCATATTTATACCCTAAGATACATTATTGTATTGATTATACCTTAATTATACCTTAAGATACACTATTCCAGTGATTATACATTAGTTATACCTTAGTTATACCTTAAGATACACTATTACATTGATTATACATTAGTTATACCTTAATTATACATTAAGATACACTATTACAGTGTTTATACCTTAGTTATACCTTAATTATACCTTAGTTATACATTAAGATACACTATTACAGTGATTATACTTTAGTTATACCTTAATTATACCTTAGTTATACCTTAATATACAAAGGCATAATTAGTTATACTTTAGTGAAAAAAATATGTCGGAAAAAGTATATACATATGGACTTTGTTTCGAAGATAAAAAAAAATTAAAAAAAACTTTCTAAAGTCACATGACAAAAAAATAAACGGATTGAGAGATAAATGCGAAATTAGATTAAAAATTATAAAAAGAGGAGAGAGAAACGTTGACAAAATAAAGAAGGTATTTTGGAGATTTTGATTTGTGTTTTGTTGTTTACTTTGTGCATGAATCACGTAAAAATGATAATTTTTGTCTTAGGTATTTTTGAAATTTTGAAAAGTTTTTAAGGTATTTATGCAAACTTTTTCTTTTGAGGTAAAAATGTTATATGGTGCCAAAAGTTATGTATTTATGTAAAATGCCCTAAATAAAAACCCTTGCCCCATTTCAGAGAAAGAGGGGGCTTTTGGTTTTCGTCTTTTTCTTCTTTTCCCAAATCAAAATCTTTCCAAAATCCTAAACCTATGGATCTTAACAAGGAATCGATTTAACTATTTTTTCTTCTCTCCCATTTCACTTACAAAAATTCTATTAGCTATTTGAAGGTTTTTCTTCTCATCCCAAAGTTCTTAATTGCTTTTCTTGTATTTCCCCATTTTATCATATCCTTCCCATGAAGTGTTTACAGGAAGTGGGTTCCTTAGTGGCTGCAAGTGAAGGATAAAAATGAAGGGAGAGGGTATGCAACATCTTGGTTGTCTCTAATTTTGTTTTTTTCCGGTGTGTTTCAGATGAGGGAGAAGAAAACCGGTTTCGTCGGTTTATTTTTGATTCGAACTGGTTAATTCCGGTTTTCTTGCAAACCGGTTATTCATGTCATAAGGATCGGACCAAACTTCAGTTCGCAGTTAAATGATCGAACCGTCGGTCTGGTGCGGTTTTGATAACACTGTAAAACCACAAAACTATTGGCTTAAAAGCAATATTAGTAACTTGATCTCGGTTTAAACCTTTGGTTAGCGGATCCGCAGTGTTATCCTTTGACCCTACAAAGTCAATAGAGATAACTCCCGTTGAGATCAGTTGTCTAACGGTATTATGACGACGACGCATGTGTCGCAACTTACCGTTGTACATAATGTTCTGTGCTCTTTTAATCGCTGCTTGATTATCACAATGTATACAAATTGCGGGCACAGGCTTTGGCCATTCTGGAATATCTTCTAAGAAATTCCGTAACCATTCAGCTTCCTCTCCAGTTTTATCCAAGGCTACAAACTCAGCTTCCATAGTGGATCTAGTTATAATCGTTTGCCTTGAGGATTTCCACGACACTGCTCCTCTTCCTAGAGTGAACACGTACCCACTTGTACCTAGGGGTGAGCAAAACGCGGTTTGGTTCAAAAACCAAACCGAACCAAACCGAACCGAAAACCAAAGTAGGAGAAAAATAAAAACCAAAACCAAACCAAAGTTCATATGGTTCTGGTCAAACCGAATCAAACCAAATCGGTTCGGTTACAGTTTGGTTCGGTTCAAATCGAATCAACAAAAAATTTAATTTTTTAATTTTTATTATCATTATTTTTTATAAATTACATGTAAAGTATTGCTTAAAAATGATTTATATTACATGTATATTACCAAAGTCTCACAAATACAAACTATATAATAATATAAATATATAATATGCCAAATAAAATTTATTTATATACATATATATTTAAAAAAAATATTTTTTCATATTACGGTTCGGTTTGGTTCAGTTTCGGTTTTTTTAACAAAAACCGAAAACCGAACCAAAAACCAAACTATTATATTTTATAAAACCAAAACCAAACCAAATAGACTTTGGTTCGGTTTGGTTCGGTTTTTCAGTCTCGGTTCAGTTCGGTTCTTGGTTCTTGGTTCGGTTTTGCTCACCCCTAGGTACCTTTAGAATTCTTGATGTCAGCTATCCAACTGGCATCAGAATATGCTTCTAGTACCGCAGGTTCTCTCGTATAGTGTAAACCATAATTACGAGTATATCGCAAATACCTTAGTATTCTCACGATAGCTACCCAATGAATCTTTCCTGGATTACTCGTATATCTGCTTAAACAACTTACAGTGTAAGCAATATCTGGTCTTGTACAACTCGAAAGGTACATCAGACTACCTATAACCCTGGCATACTCCACTTGGTCTATGCCTTCACCTTTGTTTTTGGACAAATGTTGACTAATGTCCAACGGAGTTTTGGCTATACCAGAATCATCCTTGTTAAACTTATCAAGTATCTTGTCCACGTAGTGTGACTGAGTTAAAATGAGACCGTTAGGTGAACGTTTAACTTGGATGCCTAAAATCACATCCGCCAGTCCCATATCTTTCATGTCAAATCTGGAATTTAACATGTTCTTGGTACTCTTTACCATCTTCTCATTGCTTCCCACAATGAGTATGTCATCAACATACAAGCATAGGATAACATATCCTTCAGTTGTAGCTTTGACATAAATACATTTGTCACACTCATTGATACGATAGCCACTAGCCATCATGGCATCATCAAACTTTTTGTGCCATTGTTTTGGTGCTTGCTTTAAACCGTATAAAGACTTCACCAATTTACAGACTTTCTTTTCTTGACCTGGAACTACACAACCTTCAGGTTGTTCCATGTAGATTTCTTCTTCCAGATCTCCATTGAGGAAAGCTGTCTTCACATCCATTTGATGTACCTCAAGATTTCGTAGAGCGGCAATAGCAAGTACCATCCTAATGGATGTTATTCTCGACACTGGAGAATAAGTATCAAAGTAGTCAAGGCCTTCCTTTTGTCTATAACCTTTTATAACCAAACGGGCCTTGTACTTATCAATTGTTCCATCTGCTTTCAATTTCCGTTTGAAAATCCATTTAGAGCTTAGTGGTTTAGTTCCAGGAGGAAGATCCACTAATTCCCAAGTATGATTTTGCAGAATGGAATCAATCTCACTCCTTATGGCTTCTTTCCATAAAGGACTTTCAGTTGAACTTACAGCTTCTTTGTAAGTTTGTGGTTCAGCCTCTAACATGTAAGTTAGAAAATCTGGACCAAAAGATTTTTCCACCCTTGCCCTTTTACTTCTTCGAGGTTCAACCTCTATGTCCATCTTATCCTCTTCTTGAAGATCTTGAACATTCTCTTCCACCTCTCGTTGAAGCTCTTCATTATTCTCAACTTCGTCATGTTGATCATCTTGACTGTCAACTTCAACAGTCACACGAGACCGTTTAGATCCTGACCCCACATCGTTTTGTTTACATGGAAACACATTTTCAAAGAACGAGGCATCCTTTGACTCCATTAATGTATTCTTGTGTATTTCCGGGTTTTTAGATTCATGCACAAGAAACCGATACGCATTACTGTGTTCCGCATATCCAATGAAAACACAATCCACTGTCTTTGGGCCTATTTTCATTCTCTTAGGTAAAGGGGCCATTACCTTTGCAAGACACCCCCACACTTTCAAGTAATTATAAGAAGGTTTTCTACCTTTCCATAATTCATAAGGGGTTTTGTCTTGTTTCTTACGGGGTACCTTGTTTAAAAGGTAATTTGCTGACAACACAGCATCCCCCCACATGTTTTGTGGTAACCCAGAACTGGTTAGCATCGCATTCATCATTTCTTTTAAGGTACGATTCTTTCGTTCAGCTACACCGTTAGATTGAGGAGAATACGGTGGTGTTACTTCGTGAATAATACCATGTTGGGAGCAAAACTCACCAAATGGTGCAACATATTCACCACCACGATCACTTCTTACCACCTTAATCTTTTTATTAAGTTGGTTTTCTACTTCTTGCTTATAGAGAACAAATTTCTCTAAAGCCTCATCTTTGCTTTTAAGCAAATACACATAACAATATTTTGTGCTATCATCTATGAAGGTAATAAAATATTTATTTCCTCCCCTTGATTGAACAAACTTCAAGTCACAAATATCTGTGTGTATAAGATCAAGTGGTTCTGAATTTCTTTCAACAGAATGAAATGAGGATCTTGTCAATTTTGTCTCTACACAAATTTCACATTTATGGTTTTTATCAATTTGAAAGATGGGGATATGATTCAAGTTAATTAAACGTCGCAACGTATCAAAATTAACATGTCCAAGTCTACTATGCCATAAATTAGAAGACTCAATAATATAAGCAGAAGAAACGTTATTCTTATTCATTTCAATTGAATTTGATTTACAAGAGATACAATTAAATTTGAACATCCCATTACATTCATATCCCTTGCCCACATACATACCCCCTTTAGACAAAATAAATTTCTGAGACTCAAAAACCATCTTGAAGCCATGTGAGCTCAAGAGGCTCCCAGAAACCAGATTCTTCCTCATTTCAGGAACATACAAGACATTTTGCAGCTTCACTTCTTTCCCAGAAGTCATTTTCAGAATGACAGTTCCATGTCCCTTGATCTTTGAAGTAGCAGAATTGCCCATGTAGAGATTCTCTCCTTTCTTTGTAAGAGTCAATCCAGCAAAAGACCCTTTGTCACAACAAATGTGGCGTGTAGCACCAGTATCAAGCCACCATTCTCGTGGATTTGAGTCAACCAGGTTGACTTCAGAAATCACTGCACACAGATCGATGTCAGACACATCTCTAGCAATTTCTTCCACAGCATTTGCCTCATTTTTGTTGACCCTTTTTGGCAGCCTACAATCAGAGGACTTGTGTCCCATTTTGTTGCAATTGAAGCATTTTCCATTAAACTTTGGTTTCTTGGAAATGCCCCCTTTAGGTCCCAATTTGGACTGAGATCCAGCAGGCTGTTTGCCCTTCTTGGGGTCTTTCTTGACCTCCACAACATTGGCTCTAGCCATAGCTTGATTAGCAGCAACAGAAGATTTCCTCTCTGATCTTCTATTGTCTTCTTCAATACGAAATCGGACAATTAGATCCTCAACAGACATCTCTTTCCTTTTATGCTTGAGATAGTTTTTGAAATCAATCCAACTAGGTGGCAATTTCTCAATGATTGCAGCCACTTGGAAGGTTTCACTAGTCTCCATCCTTTCAGCTTGCATCCCATGGATCAAAAGCTGGATTTCTTGCACTTGACTCACAACAGATTTGGAATCAACCATTTTGTAACTAAGGAATTGGCCTACTAAGTATTTCTTAGCACCCGCATCCTCAGTTCTGTACTTCCTATCCAAGGAGTCCCATAATTCCTTTGCAGTTCGTTTAACAGTGTAAACCTCATACAAATCAGGAACCAATCCATTCAGAATGTGGTTTCTACAAAGGAAATCCAAGTGATTCCAAGCATCAACAGCTAATTGAACAGAAGGATCCACCACACCCTCGGGAACAACAGGAGGATCTTCTTTTAGCAGCCTATGATATTGCATGCTAGTCAAGTAGAAAAGCATTTTCTGCTGCCACATCTTAAAATTCATTCCGTTGAATTTTTTCGGCCTTTCAGGCACTGTTACTGGGTATGAACCCGAACCAGCTACAGGACCGTTAGGCATAACAAGCCTAGAACCACTAGGACCATTTTGTCCATGTTGGTTATTCTGGCCTTGGCCAGTTTCAGAACCATTGCCTCCAAAAGGTGGGACAATATCAGCCATTTTTCAATCTGAAATTTCAAACAAAGAAAGTTAGTGAAATTCCAAAATCAACAAATTAAACACAAAAAATGAATCACAAAAAGAACTGTTAATTCAACAAATGTCCAAACAGTCCACAATAATCCAGTAAAAGGTCCAAAAATTCTCCAAATGTCAAGGTATAAATATCCAGAACGTCAAGGTTTTAATATCCAAAATGTCAAGGTAATCCTGCAAAACTTAACCAAGCACTACGTATATAATTGTCTTAAGATTGTTAGTTGCAGATTATAGAAAACAGAATTGAAAATAAAAAGAAGAACAAACGAAAGATTTAAATACTTTTCAACCTTAACAGAAGGAAGGTAGAGACGAGGCCTGTAAAAACAGTTTCCTTAAGACAATTATCTGCCCCGTAGTGGCGATTTGTCTCCCAGGATACAACGACTCTCAAAGGCGAACCGAACTATGCGAAGTGTACTATCACCGGGAAGAAGGAAACAATTTTTTTTTTTGGAGGAAGCAGAATGCAAAGGAAATACGAAATCAAAAAAATGGAAGTCAAAAGAAAAATTGCCAGAAGGAGGGTTTTAAAAGAATGGAAATAATTGACATTAAAGTGGATTAATTCTCTCATTAAGGGAATTAATTTTGCAGTTACAGTTTTTATTCAAAAAGAAAATTTTGTTGGGCCGGAGCAAAAAACTAGGTAGGCCCGTAGTTGCCCATTTCGGTCCGGCATTCGCGACGCCCACGTCGTGCGGGTGCGCATTGGGCCTTTGAAGGCTCGGGGCTAGGATTTGCACCCCCCCCCCCCTGCGCGCGCAAGAGAGAGCCTTTTGGCTTATACAAGTTAACACCTTACAAAAGTGTGTTTCAATATAAACACCTTTTCCATTTCATATTTTTCCCATGTGGGATAAGTTAACATAAGCCAAATTTTTCTCCAAATATTCCATTCCATTAGGCTAACTTTGAGCAACAATTTCTCATTCACTACTTGTCCGTTTTGGGTAAATTATATACCGTTGGAAAGCTCACGTTACGTACTATACAATGACACTAATCATTTAATTAAATACGCTTCCTTTCCATAATATAATTTGGCCCAAAGTTGACAAATAATCACTAATATATAATCCAATATATTTGTCAAATTTCCAACAATCCCCCACATGAATGAAATTGATTGACGAAAAGAAAGATCAAAATCGAAGTGGTGATAGTAAACTACAGTCGATATTTGCATAGGATAGGTAGGCATCAACCCTTGAACCTTCCCTTGTGCTAGTATATTTACTTTACTGGCTGACTAGTAGACACGATGTCCTTGAACTATTCTGCCGTTTGTGTAAACGACGATATACCTCACACAAATACCAACATAACGCAGTTTTTGGTTCTCATGGTTATGTCCGTTATGGTCATGAACATCTCCTGGTTCTGCAAGAGTTTCAGATAACTAGGCCCATTAGTTTCTTTTGAAGCGACCCCACTTCACTCTCACATAGGTGATCTCTTTTGCTCAACCTTTTGAAGCACAAAGAATCATTAAAAGCATAGCTTAACCTTTCCACATTTATCACTGTTTACTTCGTAGGAATGGACAAGGGTTTGACCCCCACAGTGACCTCACAAGGTCTATGCAATTAGGTTGTCCCATTGAACCTAGATCTTGGGATCTCCAGTCAACAAGGTTGGGTTTTCCTTCACATAGCGCCTTAAATATTCATGGGCTTTAGTCCCATTCCTCTAATATATAATCCAATATATTTGTCAAATTTCCAACAGTTATGTTAAGTATAAGACTGTTTTGGACTAAAAGAAAAGGGGACAGAAATGCAAAAACTACCTTATAGCAAAATTTCTCCCCTTAATTGAGAAAGCGTTTTCCCATTGAATTGAGAAAGGGGGAAGTTTAATCAGAATGAGAATATTTAATTGTATAAGTAGTATAAATAAATTAAAATATTAATGTTGTAATGTATAAGTCTGCCTGTATGTATCGAAGCATAGAACTACCATTTACATATTTTGTGCAATTTGGTCTTCAAAAGGTTTTGAAAATTGTATTCCCAAGAACTGCCAACCCAGCCCATAAGTGGATCCATATCAAATCTAAACAACAAAATTTGATTAAAGAACATTAATTGATATAAGAAGGCTTAATTAATTATTGCGACTGTAATGTAACCCTAGTTATCTTGAGTTAATGAATAAATCACAGAAGTGTGTCATTTTATCATCTCTTTTTCTTGGAAACTTTAATTTTACTCAGGGTTTCTTGTTCGAATTTGCATCCAACTGATTGTTGTTCATCAATATATAACGTTCCCAACGCTATACCGCATTTTGGTTATCCCAAATTATTACTGTTCTCGTCCCAACATTAAATTACTCCCTCCGGTTTTGAATATTTGTCGTTTAAGGTTATTCATCAAAACCAATAAATTATTAATTGTGTTATTAAAATGACTAATCTACCCTTAATAATTTTGTACTGAAGCTCTACTTTCTATGTTAAAATTCTCTTCCTTCTTAATTATTAAGACTTATTTGTATTAAATATTAAACTTCTCTCGTACTTTTAATAAGGGTAAATATGAGAAAATATTGTCAAAAATGCATTGGTAATCTAAGATGACATATAAAAAAAACCAAAGTAAAAATCTTAAAGTGACTAATATTTGAAACCGGAGGGAGTAATTTTTTATTCATTAGTTCATCCTAAATTTTACTAGTTTTTTTTTTAGACTATAGTTACTTTTAGAATTTTGAAGTATGCTATTATTATCCAATTAACAAAATTAATAAAGTAAATTATACCTTCTAACTATTAAGTAAATTTTTAAGAGAAGTTATGTATAAATATTCAGTTCAAGTAGTAGAGACATATTAAAGAATGTCTAAAAATTTATTCATCAACTATATTAGCTAAGCATTGAAGAAAATTTTACCTATAATAATATGTTTTTGATAATTTCAACAAAAATTGTATTTCAATATATAACTTGTATAAAAATAATATATACGAGCTGTCAATTAAATGTATTTTTTTTTTCATAGTATATATGTCTCACATATATATGTCGTGTGTGTCTGCTATTTTTTTTTTAGAAAAATTCTTTTAGATTTTATTATTGCCAAGAAACTTTTCACTTTTCTTTTTTTTTTTTTGGATAAATTTAGAGCATTTCGTCAACTTTTGGATATTGCGGGAATTGAACCCACAACCCCACACTCCTTTGTGGAATGTGATAGCCCCCAAGCAATGGTTACTTAAAAGCTTTTCTTTTAAACTATTTGAAGGCCTGCATTTAGTGCGGATGTATTATAACATTGTAGATAAATTTTAGTAATGCTAATATTAGTATTTTTTTTTTTTGCTTTTATTCTATAAAATCACTGATTAAACATGAAAATTAATTTTCAATTTTCTCCTTCGGAATCAATTTTGTTTAAACTTTTTATTCTTAAAAACAATGAAATTTCCTATATAATATAGTATAATGATTTGTATAGATCTTATTTTCCTATGAAATCAATTTTATCCATTATTACATTTCATATGACATAAAGGTAGAAGAACAGATGGATCCTTATTAGTTAAAGATGCATTCCACAAAGACTCAAAAATAAGTATGAAATTAATAGACAATGGGGAAACTATTTTAATGAGATAAACAAATCCAGAAATTAATTGACATTCTCTTGGGACCAATTGCATCTAACATCTTTTTCACTCCTACGTCTACAATTACACTGATCAGTAAAATTGATCCAATCATATTTAATATATATAATTATATGTTTATGCAAAATAAATAATTTTAAGTTGTTAATCAATAATATTCAATGGATAAAAAAATAAAATAAAATCAAAATAAAACCACTAAGGAAAATGTTGGAGGCATTAAAAGATACTTTAAAAATCATTGGATTCCATTTTGCTTTAACATTTGCCAAATGGGTAGTTACTGAAATGATAAATTCTATCATTAATTCATCGACAAACAGCAAATCACCTTTTTCCAAAGTATAATATGAACTATGAAGGGTTACCCACTGTTGGCCTCTTTTGTGGAGATTACGAGTGTGCCATAAATTTATAGCATTTTCATATTGGAAAATTCCCTTTGAATTTTAAATTAAATGATTGCAAGGAATAAAGAAACCTACAATTTCTTGTGGTTCTAATTATCAAAACGATACTAACTTTAAAAAAATAATTAATTGCAGTAAAAAACTTGAAAGGAAATGATAAACTTGTATTGATAAAGCAAAATTATAACTAAAATATAAAAGAACTTAACATGAAAGAAATTGACATAACGTTGCTTAAAACTAAAAATTCTAGGAATAACAAAAAAATTGATTATTTGGATTTATTTTTTGTTGTCCTCTTCAATCATCGATTCTGCATTTTGTAGACGTAGACAATAACTTTCAGTCTCCCTCAACTACTCCACATTATCCATCAACAAAATCTGCCCTCCATCACTCGAGTAATTCCTCCACTTAGAGTAATCGGTACTCATGTTGAGAAACTATTTCTCACATGACAGAACTGCTTACGTTGAAAAGTTACTCATAACACCAAATCATCAGATGGTGCACTCCACATGACACTACTTAATATTCTTGAATCTCACTTGGCTCAAGAAAAATGCATTCTAATATTAAATGGTCTTTTAAGTTGATTTCCTTCATCGGTCTCCAGGAGAGAAAAAGTTCCCCATAAAATATGTCTCCTCGTGAAAAACTTCACCAATTAAAAACATTTAATAAAATAAATTAAATGTCGATTTTAATTATAGTGCAAACAGTCACATATTATAATTCGCAAAATTCTGAACTCAACGACCATCGAAATTCACCCATGAAAATATTAATTACAACATATGGAAACATAGTCTCAAACATTTGATAAAAAGAGAAGCAAGAAATTAAAAAAATGAAATCATAGCTGAAGAAAGGGACTCAACCTCATGCTTATCACTTGAAAAATTTCCATCTAACCATTGTTACAGGTTGGAAAACAAAAAGAACTTCAGAAATTCCTTCATGAAATAGATGGTTATTCAAAAGTTTTTGCTTGGATTTATCTAACCCCACTTTATCCGATAACCTTCTCGGAAAGGTCAGAATTTCAAGCAATTAAGCTAGTAGAATTTCAAGACCTTCATGCTTCACCACCACCAACACAGAAAGCTTCTAGCTCAACAGCTCATCCATAAGCCAACTCAAGTCAAGCCAATCTTTCATTAGATCCTCAAAATCCCGTAATGTTCCAGGATTCTCAAGATTCATATATGGCCAACAGCTCTATCTTTTATGACTTAGAAATTCTTCCACCACTAATTTATCGTAAAATAGGAGACCCAGATGTCATAGATGAAAATAAGAATGACCTGGATAACATGAACATGTCACCATCTGATTAAATCTAAATATTAAATTCTACTTGTTTGCCATAATATTTATGTACCATTGTCTTTACTGTCTTAGAAAAGATGTATGCTTTTAGTATAGAGAATAATTAACCCTGTTTTGCTTGTTTCTGTTAAATAGTATAATATACATGTACTGTATAGGATATTAGCATATATATATAATTGTAACAAATTAAGTGATTCTAATTGACTATACCTATCTTTCTTAGTTAAATATCGCTCTTATACTCTCTCTGGTATCAGAACTTCTTGACAACGATTAACGAAATTCCGTCTGCAATTCATGACTAGGTCTAGCTATCTGTGTGCTGTACAAATTGGTAATCAACCCCATTAAGATGATACTAAAGTTCTGTTCCGAGATTTTGTTTCTGCGATTGTTGAAGAACGTCCAAATCCTCTATTTGGTCATATATGACCACAATTTTGTAAGATATTTTAGTGTGGTGTGTAGAGAGGTTTCCCCTTTCTCAGTAAAAAGGATCTTTATGAGTTGTAAACAATCAGAATCAACAATAATAAGAAAATTCTCTGTTTTAATATAGAAACCAATGTTCATTTAAAAAAAAAAAAAAAGAAAGCAAATAATGTCGCAAGCTAATCCGAAAACATAGTCTCAAACATGTGATAAAAGAAGGAAACGGAAAACGGAGGGAAAGTGAAAATATCTGTAGAAAAGAAATCGATAAGAAAAATAACAAAAAAAGACAGCAAATATGGAGCTATGCATAGAAAAAAGTTTAGCATGTATTAAGGCATGAAAAGTGGCATTCCTTTATTGGGATTCCATTTCCCATTTTACAATTCCAATTTACATTTTGGTGGGGCTCTCAATTCACTACCCAACGATTCCCCTTTACCCCCGTTCACCCGTTTTGTCAGCTGCCACACGCTTCTCTTCTTCTTCTTCTTCTTCTATCAAGTTTCCATTTTTATCTAATCTATTGTCAACCCACCTCTCACTCCTACCAAAACCCTGAATTCTTTTGGATTCTCTTCTTTCTTCACCTCTCCATCATCCAAAACCCATTTCTTTGCACCTCCCAATTGAACTTTCTCCATGGGTTACCTTTCTTGCAAGGCACAATCCGCCATTTCTGTCTCCAATCCATCATCTCAAACGAAAACTAAAGCTAGTCAAAAGAAAGAGGAAAAACCCATTAAGATCCAGCAGTTTTTCTACAGCGATCTAGAGGCCGCCACTAATGGTTTCTCCGACCAGAAATTGCTCGGTAAAGGCAGCCATGGCTGTGTCTACAAAGCTGTAATCCGCGGCCGTCATGTTGCTATCAAGAAACCCTCCAAGGGTCTTGAAATTGGGCAGGAAGTGGATAATGAGATGGAGATCTTGTCCAAAATTCACAGCCCGAGATTGGTAAATTTGTTAGGCTTTGCTAATGATACTAAAGATAGATTGCTTGTTGTTGAATTTATGAGTAATGGTACTCTTTATGATGTTCTTCACTCCAATTCAAGACCTCCTCATTGGGGCCGTAGAATTCGGTTAGCTCTGCAAATTGCTAAGGCTATTGACATTCTGCACTCGCAAAATCCACCAATTATTCATAGGGATATAAAGTCTGCAAATGTTTTGATTGATAGGAATTACAATGCAAGATTGGGTGATTTTGGTTTAGCATTAAGGTGTGGAATTGATGATGATTATAGACTTAAGTCAACTCCACCTGCTGGTACTATTGGTTATCTTGATCCATGTTATGTTACTCCTGATAATTTGAGTACTAAAACTGATGTCTTTAGTTTTGGGATTTTGTTGTTGGAGATAATTAGTGGGCGGAAAGCTATTGATGTTGGGCATTCTCCCCCTTCTATTGTTGATTGGGCAATTCCACTCATAAAGAAGGGGAAGCTTGGTTTCGTTTATGATCCTCGAATTGCTCCTCTAAAGGATCTTATCACTAGGAAGCAATTGGCTTTGATTGCTGCTAAATGTGTGAGGTCTTGTAGGGAGAGGCGGCCATCGATGAAGGAGGTAGTAGATTGGCTTACTTCTTTGAGTAAATTGGTTCCTCTTCATTCATGGAATGGGTTTAACAATCCGTGTATGATGGTGGAGACAGTGGGACGTCCAGTTGAGTCAAGAAATACCCAGTTTGGCATGAGGCCGGATGGTGCTGGAGAAGAGAATTTAGATGGCGGAGACGATGAATTTGGCGTGAAATCTGTGAAGGATTCCCGGAGAGTGTACTCTGATTTGGGATTTCGGAGCAATTTGATGGAACTCATGGCTGGAACAGAAGGGGAGTCTGGATTTTTAGGCGAGGCTGATGGGGTTGAGTCTAGTTTGAAGTCTGGAAATCGGGCTTTCAGTTCTAGATTCAGTAGTGCAAGATACAGTACCAAGGGAAGACATCGATCAAAGTCTCATGTAGATGACAAAGTTGTCTTCAGAATGAGAAAAAACCAATCTGCCGGTGGTGGTTCAGAACTGTTTTCGGAGCAGGATGGAACAGTTGCTCTTTCGAGATTTAGTACTCAAGGGTGTAACGAAATCTAGTGAATTGTTCAATCATGACTGAATCAACTTCGACAGCAGAGCAAAGCTCAGACTTGTAAGCTTCTCGCTTGTGAATTACATTTGTTTTGTGAGTAGTTTGTTGATTTATGAGTTTACAATTATTCAATTCTTCATTGAAATGCTAATGTGTTTTTAAGTTTCAAATGTGTAGATTAAGGACAGATTGCTTGTCCATTTTATAGGCTGTTTATCCTTTTCATTCATTACATCTTCAGTAGAGGCAATACTGATGTATGATATGCTATTGCTTTTGAATAAATGCTCATTCAACATTTCTTCAATTGCATTGCTATCTAATTTTTTTTTTTTTTGGGTATGCTCTTATAAGCATAATTCAAACCTCGGTTCAAGCCTTATGAACAGACAAAAATACAAATTCAACCTTCAAGTTTGCGCATTTGAACAAACATATATGCAAATCATCTTTTTCAGCCAAATTTCACCTCAAATTTGATAAACAATCCTGAGTCACGGCTGTATCACATTTTTCATAAGACATTAACATTCATTCTCTTATATATTAAAAAAACTGCATAGAAAGCATTTTTCTGTTTATGGACAAAAAAGAATCCTTCGAATCGGAATGAAATGTAAGTTATGAAAAAGAAGTAGAACTTTGGAGATGAACTCAATCCAAACCCTCAAAAAAATTTGTTCACCTTTTTTAGATTACACAGCGTGAACAAAGTTCAGCTTCGTCAATGACCCCATTAAAGAAGTTCTCTCTTGGTTTTTCCTGAATTGACTTGTCAATGGAGAAACTCTCATTTATTGTAGAAAGATTCATCATGTTCACATTAGGATTAACTTATCGGTGGAGTTGAAAAATCATAATCATTTTACATTGCTGTCTAATATCTGTTTCTCAACAAGGACAAGCTGAACAGTAGGTCAACCGTGTTAATGATAATTAGTTCTAATTGTGAATTGATAGCGATAACATTATACAATATTTGCCAAGTTTACTCTTCATGATAGAGAAATTAAACATCACATAATATGCAATAAACTGAGAATTATATTAGTCCCATCTTATTCATTATGATTACTAGCATAATGGCCTTTTCCTTTGAAATAAAAATAAAATCATATGGAACTTGAATATACCACTATGGCTAATCATGTTCCGTACTTAGCATCAAGTTTGGCTAGGTTGGTCTCTAATATATAGAATAAGGAAGTAGGCATAATAAAAGATTGTGAATTACTCAAGAATGATTAATTTGTTGATGTAAGAATGGCAATTAATGTTTCTTTAATTAGCAAAGCTTTTTAGTAAGATGTGTTGGTCAAACAGATACTCAAATTCTTTTTCTGTTAAAGATTGTGATTGATAACACTTTGACACATGTACCTAACTTTAAATTTATTGAATAAATAATTGAGAACTTGTCCATGTAGGTAGCCCACCTCACCTGCACTTTCTTTCCGCTACTTGGACATGTTCCCTTGTTTTTCTTCAAAATTACTCTTCATTTTTGTTTATGAATGAAGAGTTTTTTCAACAGAGAGAGAGAGAGAGAGAGAGAGAGAGAGAAGAGAAATTTTAGAGTAATTTGATGATTGTAATTAAATTTTCACTTTTTTATCTTCAAAGGAGACACCAATTTATCTTTATGGTTGCGAGCCATAGATTAGTGCTGGAAGTGACGATGGTTTCAACGTTTCTTGGTCAAAAAACTCTTTAAGTAATGGACATGTTGATTACTGATTCACAATATATTTTCTTTCCATTTACAAATCATGTTCATAACTAGTCTTTAACCGAATCTAACCTCAACTTTAACTATCTTTTTAACTCAGATCTCAATGCGTGAAATATATAGGATTACAAGATCTCATTATATTTTCTCCTAAATTTTTAGGAGAACATCAAAGAAATTATCCTTCCATTGTTATAAATTGATATGGAACTATAGTAAGAATTCCAAGGTCACCCTTTTTGCAATGTGCAAACTTTAAGTCTTTGAGTAATCAGTGCATATAAAGTGAAATAGAGAAAATACTTAAAACTTTTGTCCTTCACATGATTTTATATATATATTATTATGTATTTCGTCCATAAACGTAAAAACACAAAAATTCAAAAAACAAAAATTTATCTCACCCAAGAAAAGGACTTCACAGGCGCCAACCCCATTAAGAAAGAAATTATCAGTGAAGACAAAAACCCTCTTTGATACAGACAATTTGAGTTTCAGTAATCTAGACAAGAAGAAACTGCTTCAAAATTTAAACTCAATTTCCAATAAATACAAGAGAAAAACACAATGTCTGTAGCTGTTATCAGCATATGGGAAAAAATTTTATTCCTCTCCATATTTGAAAAGGAAGGCTTTACAGCTCACTAATCTTCCAATTTGCATGTGCCTCTCCATTTGATATGCTGAATCCTCTACATCATTTGCCACAGTTGAAATGAAAGTAAAAAACCCAAAGTCTTCAATCCAATTCATTGAATGATTGGATGAATATATATGATTTTTTTTTTTATGCGGGATATGGGATCCGCTAATTATATTAAAGTATTAGAAACATTATCATTGGACGAAGTGTCATGTCACATCATGAAGGAAAGTGTGCAAGATTTCAGTTTTCACCTAGATAAGGAAAATGTCAAAAGCACTCATTTTCTTGAGTGCCTGTTCTTTTGTCCTTAACTTATAGATTGGATCCCTTCTATTTAGTAAATTTTTTTTCTTTTTTTTTAAAAAGGTCAATTGTATTTGTGTTTACTGTTGGATCATAAAAATTACATCAAATAGTTGTAAATTCAACTCCCCTCGCTAACAAACTGATCAAAAGCAGTCAGTCCTCTTATCCATTGAGCCCTCAGAACTAGTTCTCTTTGAGATTTGCCTCTTGAATACGTAGATTCTCATAGTTCAAGTTTGCTCAATATTATACAGGACTAAGCTTGCTAAATTTAAAACCACGAGGATCTGTCTTCTTTATAAATGCAATCAAATCTTTCTAATGCCACAAATTATCATGTAAAGCGAAAAGGAAGCAAACTGAGAGCTCGGACCAATGAGTAGTTTGTGTAGCAGACTAGGATCTAAAGCTTCGGCGCTAATGATGAATTATCACCTATACTCGTTCTCATTGAGGTACATAATTGAAATTTGGCTTTATAGCTAGACCAGTTCATAAATTACAACAAATTGAATGGAGTATATCACAGCCAACAGTTCTTTTGACACAACTACTCACATAAAGCATCTAAAATATACCATATATGTAGATTACATTGAATTGATCATAAATTTAGAATAACATATATACTTGTTTACAACATGGATTCTGACCATAAAGAACTTGAATAATAACCATTTTATTATTTCAGGGCTAAAGGTTTTGGAAAGAATAAAATGAAAGACATCACACAGAAAGGCATTTCCAAATTGGCCACGAGGAATGAAGAGCTTATCATAATTCTCTGCCTGCCAATAAACAATGAGAAAGATGTGTCCTTCAGTGCTGTAAAACAGGACCTTGAAAGAACAAATCTTTGATGCTTCTAGTCAGCAGGGGAAAAAGAAAGAGAATTTTTAGCATGTGGTGAAGGGGAATTTTGAAGAATAATCGTTTCACTAAAAACTTTCTAAATGTTCATATTGATGACAAAAAATCTCATGGGCAATACATAAAGTAGAAAGAAAAAAATTCGAAATATAATACCAACCAAAAATGAATCTGTAAAACACTGAAGCGCTAGAAGAAAAGCAAAACTCTATTTTTCTGAATACTACAAACATCCGAGCAAAGACCATTTAGCAACAAGTTATAATTATCCTCACTAACTGGTTTCAAAATGATGATTACTGTTGTCGATATTGATGTTGTAGGAGGAACCATAGAACTATAATCCAAAACCCTGTAGCTGCCTGCAATCTAGGACAGATGTTCTTGTGTACACCGAAGAAAGAAACTAGTGGCATCCATCTAGTATTACCACCTGTAAAATGAAAAATGCAAACTGGAGACAGCATCATTGGATGATTTGATTGTTTAGTTTCAACTTCATCTCGTGCCCATGCCTTGCCTTGTCTTGATCATTCTTTTCAGTGTTGCTAGCCAGAAGTTACACTCATCCCACTCACTTGTTGTAAGAAGCACCTGGTCCATACAAACAGAAAACATTACTCTTTCTATCAACATAAATGACATCCTAAAATCTTGATATCATACCTGTATTTGCAGGGCTGTACTAAAATCACTTTTATCTAATGCTTGGCACAGCTGAATAAGCTTATCAGAAGCATTTTTTGATATATCCCCACTGTTGAGCTTGGCAAACAAGGCACCAATTTTCCTCGAGGTGTCTTCTATCTCACGCTTCCTATTCAGATTTGCACGTGATCCTCCTAAAGCTTCTGATGTCTCGTTAAACAGCCTAGTCAATGTTGTAATGACAGGTCTGTGATGAGCTGCAGCAGACACATAACAGGTTAACCTCGTTAGAAAATACTACATCAGAAAAACAGTTAGCACATTAAATGCATAACTATCAATGCACTCTTGAATTCCAAAACTGCAAATCTAGCATAAACCAACACAGACACCATTGACACTTGCACATATATTGATAGATTTTGGTTTAGCATCATAGCTCTTGTTTAAAAAAATGAATAATGATCCATATACTTAGAATTTCCATTTATTGCAGCACCAATCATGCCCAACTTAAAGCATTTTATTTCAATCCATAACCAGAAGCTGCCATATGAAGTGCCACACATAAAAGTTGCGCAACATCAGAAATGTGTGCTTCGAATACTATCACAAAACAACTGTATCAACTACACAAAAAATAAAAGCCAACCAAAAAAACAAGAGAATTCCATTAATACCAGGTACATTTGAAGTATCAACAGTCTGTACTGTAGGTGGAGGAGCAGCAGGTGCCACAGCTGGTTGTACTGATGCTGACTGAGTAGGGCTGGGAGGCTGCATTGAATTGATTCCAGGTCTTTGAACAACTGCTGGCCTAAACCCCAATGATGTTGCAGTGGGAGCCACAACCTGTTGTTTGTGGCCAGGAATTGGACCCACTTGAGATGCAACAGCGCCTTGTGAACCAGCTGGAGGCTGTACATGCTGAAAACTAGAGTTGTGCCCCTGAAACAAGCAAATGAAAATTATTACATCCATAAGTTACTTGCGACAGCGGATCTAAAAATTCACCACTGGTGCACGTACAGAATACAACTGAGACCCCAGCGTGGGTTGCTGGTATTGTTCTGCATTTCTAAGAGTAGGAACATTTGTAGGAACAAAAGTCCTGACTGCTTGCTGAGCAGTGACAGGTTGAGGTTGAGCAAAATTTTCCTAAAAAAAGAAAAGGAGCGAACAGTTATTATCCAACGTCATTAGTAACAGTTATTCTCCAATGTCATTAAATACAATGCTTAAAAATAGTGTCCTTGTCCAGCAATTCATGGTATTCACTCCAAATCAAAAGATTCTGAGAAGTAATGTATCAAACATGTTGATCCAAATTCTTACTAAGATCGAGAAGACCTTGACCAACATTCAAACCACTCATCTTGAGCAAGAAATTTCAATTTTGGTCCTCTCAAAAGAAAACATTTACATACACACACACACACACACAAACCCTTTTCTTTTAACAGATACATATATATACACAACATCCAAAACTCCAACTATTACAGTAGAGTGCCCGCTTTATATAATTAGCTGCACTCTAAATCAAAATAAACATAGAAGCCAAAATACCTGAGGCACCTGAGATGGAATGAACATTCCAGGTTGTGGGACAGATTGATACGAGCCCGGCTGCAAGGCAGGCTGATATGCAGCAGGACCACCATATCCTCTTGCATAAGTACCAAGTGACTGTTGATAACCATCACCCAATGGGCTGCCAGGATTCTGATGCGCTTGCGGCGCCGTTGTTTCCTGAGCAGAAAATGCACCAAGTAATAAGTGCCACTCAGAGTAAGCGTGTTAACAGCAAATTTATCACATAGAAGCATAGTGCCAGAGAACTCACTGGATAATAGTGCTGAGAAACATCAGGCAAAACATAACCGGTTTGTTCAGGACCATAACCTGATCCACTTTGCTGTTGGGAATTTTCAAAAGCTGTAGCCTTTGCATCTTTCTCTGTATCACAGATCGCTCACACTGTTTAGTGATTAAGCTTCAAGGTAACATAGATAATAATCAAGCTTGGAATAAGTACAGTTCTCTCTCTCTCACTTAACAACAGAATTCATGTAAAATAATCAGCACGATGGCCTGCCATGAATCTACAAGAAACCTTAATTTAGTTGGCACCATGCATATGTCCACTTAAAGAAAAAATAACTATAAAAATTATTTAACATCCTAATCCATGTGACACTTAATGCCAAAACTAATAGAACCAACAGTCGCCAGACAAATGTGAACTAAAAAGAAACATAAGAGAAGGGGAGCTATGCAGCATAGTGAAGATTGAATAAGTGTGGCATGCAATACAACCTCAGTAAATTTCAAGTATCATGATGATTAATGACAAAAATTTAACGTCAACATGATGTACCAGGTATAACCCTACAGAAACGAAGAGCTTACCAGGTTGTGTAGATAGGGCAATTCGTTCTCTTAAGATCATAATTTCCGGAGACAATTCATCAGACCCCAGAAGTTTCAAGTATTCCATAGCTGTTGTTAAAAGCCCTTGGCTGGCTAAAATTTCAGCATACTTCTCAACAAGCTTGCACAATGATGCACTAAATCGCTTCTGACCGCTTGCTAGAGCAAGTACAATAGTTTTCTCCATCAAATCCTAATAGAATGAAGAATATTGATCAAGGTACTACAGGGAGACAAAAAAGAGTATTCAATTTCTTTCTACTTGCGGGAAGCTTACCTGAAGAAGTTCAACATATGATTTTCCATCACATTCAGTAATCAAGTTCTTCGACCAAATTTCAACGGTTTTGTCTATATTTCCCGCACAAATATAACAGAGAGTTGCAGCCAGAGTATTTCCAGCAGCCATTAGTTTTGACGCCAGTGAATCACATAGCAGACTCCATTCCTCATTCTGTGCAAACTGGTTATCCATTATAATGAAAATGTCACATACACTGTAAGAATGATGCCTTGCAGGTTTATATTTTATAAAATGAAACAGAAACACACTAAAATTTCTCCAAGCTTTTCGCCTTGTTAAGGTCACACATGATCTACGCCACAACCAATTGCAGCAAAGGTCAAAATCAAGCCATAGCTGAATCACACCAAATGTAAAATATCCACCAGAAACAGTAATGAAGTCAAACGAAATGGCCAAATATATATAGTATTTGTTCAACTACATGCACACTGAGATCCCATGTCATGTTCAGTCATTATTATTCTACAATTCAATTTTTCTGCTTGTAGTATTAACTGAAAGTGTCATTCTTTACAGAATGAAGCAAGAAGAGGAAAATACAAACATCGTGTTCAAGCAAAGCTTTAATGTTAACGCAAGGCATAATAACATTTAACACTGGCATAAGAGCTCAAAAACTTACTGTGCAGAGAAGTGCAAGTGTTTCTTTCCAGTACTTCAGGGGTCTTGTTTTCACAAGACTCATGAGATCATTATTCACCATTGCAGAAACAATCTGAAAGTAGAAATGGTAAACAGCAAAGTGAATATGAAATGAAACCCATCCCAGGCAATTCTGTCGATAAATGCTTTTAAATAGATTTGCTCTAGTAAAAGAACTAATATAGTGAAAAGGGAAAACGAAAGAGGACGTCGAAGACTTCAGCTACCTTTGAGTAAGGGGAACCACTCATCTTTAGGTACTGATCTCGAGTGCTCTCCCACAAAGAAGTACCACCAACATGAGCAATAACTAAAGCATCAGCCATTTTACCTGCCGATACGCATTGTGCAACAGCACTTTTGTAGTCCCCCACAACCAAAGCACGCTGAACACTATCATCAAATGACGGATCAGCACTATCCTCCTGTCCATCTTGTTCCTCTTCTACTTCTGCATGTGAGTCAGAGTTACCCATAGCATGGTTATTGCTAGCACTTAATTTAGGTGTATCAGTTTTTGGGCTTGGGAGATTGTTAAAGAAATCTTCCCCATCATCTGCAGGAAAAAGGGCATCCCCTTTAGAACTCTCGTATCCAACTTTATCTGTTGCTGTATCGTCAAGCCGGATGGAATCTACTTGTGTGGAGAGATCATCTTGTACAACTTCTTTTTCTTCAACAGGTAAGTCAAAACCAAGGTGGGTAAGCATTTTTGTTCTTGCTGTCCCATCTTCTTCAAACATAACCTTTAAGAAGCCCCAAGTCTCTCGGTCATCCTCTAATCTGTTACAACCAAAATTACCAGGGCCAATAATATATCGATTTGCTTGAAGCAGGAAATAGTGAACAAATACACAACTTCACATCTTGAAGGAAAAAAGAACCCATCTGTGAGAAACGAAAACGTACTCAGACTCTAGAGATTTTCTCTCACACAATGCTTTCAGTAATGACTTCTCCCCATTTTGTATTGCAGATTCAAATTCAGATGACCGACTCACTAAACTTTGTTCCGTAACCAAGTTATGCAAAAGGACCTGTCGTAGATAGCAATGGGAAGATCAATGAAGAAGTCTGAAAAGTAGGAGAAAGGAGCAATCTCATAAAACAACATACCTCTGAACCACCAGTAGATGACCAGGGGTGAAATGATACAAGCTTTCCTCCAAAGCCAAAAGACACCCCACCTGGACGTTTATACCATTTTGGAGCTCCTAGTGTGGCTGCAAACAAGGTGATCATACATGAGGAGATGTCCAGGACGTGTTCTATTACAATACTACATTTTTTTTTGTAGCAGTATACAAAATCTAAAGTAACAGATTTCCGTCTTTACTTCCACCTAAGGTGAAAACAATTCAAAAGAACTACTTCAAAACCCTCAGGTAAAGAACAAACAGCTTTGCATGTGCTGCAGATGAGAAATTAAGTAGTGATACATTTGATAATCATTTGAAAAGTACAAGGCAGTTTAGAACTAAGGCTCTATTCTCAGTAGAACTTGACCTCTCCCATGCATTTGCTGGAGAACATTTAAGATAAAGTGTTTCCTATCATTTAGTAGTAAGATATGAACAAATACCACAAAACATAGATAACGACAGTCGCTGATGACCAGCAGCTAGCTGATTATTGAATCTGTCTACATATACATTAACATTTTATTAAACTTAGTGGCAAGAAGCTAGTATCACAACAAGAACCAAAGACATACACTCTGAGGCAAACTATTATAGCCAAGCTTTGGTCATATATTTTTGTGATGTATCATATGTAGGGTAAAAAAAAAAAAAAAACAAATTTAAGAGATACAAGTTGCAGCAACAAATAAATAAACAAAAATGGTTCCTAACCAAACAACATTACCTGTTCCAAAATCACTCTCTGGAGACACATACCTATCGCAACCCTGCAGTCAAATTCATGATCAAAGATCGTAACTGGCTTTTCTAAATATCAAGTGCAGCAGATTTGAAAGGGAGGTTTTATGCCTTTTCAACAGGCTTCTAACCCAAGTTACTGCTTGTTTTCTCAATAAAAGGTATTAAAAAAAAACTTCATTTGCCATCCTACCCATTCTATTGTGCCAACTATTAGTTAATATCAGCCACTGAGTCATGACTGAATTTTGGTTGGAAATCATCCTCAAATGGACTAGCAATGCAAAGAAACAGAACAAATTTATACCTCAATGTTGTAAATGCCAATCTTTCCATCAAAAGAAGACGCTGATATAACTCCAGGTATCTTTGGATACCAATGTACATCAAAGTTCCAGTTGGTGCCTGCAGGCAATTCACGTACAATCTACAAAGAAGTTTTGAAACATCTCATCAAAAGGCATATGTTGGAGACGAACAAACTTAATTATAGACAACGAAATTTAGGAACAAAACAACACATATAAAAGTTTAAACCGAAATGCTCATGATAGCCAATGCCTAAGTAAATAGCAAGAAACTATCCTACCTTTCCAGTATTAACGTTCCAACAAATAGTACGATTATCCTTAGCACAGGTAAGCAAATATGAACTGTCATTTGGACACCATGACATAGCAATCACACCTGAAACAAGATATTAATAAAAATAAGAAAACTAAAAATCATAAGAATTCTATACCGTGTTAGTACTTTAGATGCTTTTTGCAAAACAAATTGCTGCACCTTTGATAAAACTGCCACAAACAATAAATAGATAAGGAGCAGAGCTTACTTATACATCATTAGAACTGAAACATTTAGACACCCCAAAGGCATATAAAACCAAACCAAATGAGTATAACCATATTATTGACAATCTAGAAATGGTTAGCCAAAATCTCACAATTGATTTGGTGGGCATGTTTTGTACTGTATCTCACAGTAAAGTGCAGCATTAAATGTAAGCAAGCTGGAACTTTAATAGCCCCAATTCAAACATATAGATATTGGAGATGAAGAATAGCAC
This sequence comes from Euphorbia tirucalli, assembly GCA_039660915.1. Classification (NCBI taxonomy): domain Eukaryota; kingdom Viridiplantae; phylum Streptophyta; class Magnoliopsida; order Malpighiales; family Euphorbiaceae; genus Euphorbia; species Euphorbia tirucalli. The sequence goes on along the minus strand of CM077633.1, from coordinate 16,865,663 downwards.
AGCAAAATACCTTTGGTGTGCCCCACAAACTCTTTCACAGGAGACATTGTGTTCCTCATATCCCAAAGCTGATTGCGAACAGTTTTATGAATTAGAACATATTTGCATTACAATAATTCAAAATAATCAATTAAAGTCATTACCCTCAGAGCAGGAGAACTGTCATCGTCAGATGCAATAACAAGCTGAGTGGCAACATCAGGATGCCACTGCAAAACAGAGCATCGCCTTCTAATTGAATCTTCAACACTATTGATTTCCATATACCATGTCAGCTTGCAATGCAGCATAATCAAAAGTATTTGGATAGCACAAAACAAAGATGACTTGGGCTCCATTGGAAGAAACAACTAGTCTGTAAAAATATTTTCCTTCTATTGTTTGCTCACCATATTGATAGCACATTAAAGTATTTTAGGCGTATGTAGCTCAATGCAAAACGCCATTTCTCTTTCAATAAAATAGTAAAATAGTGGCAGCATCAAAAAGTTAAAGTTTCTATTGTGTGATTAAGCACAAGAGAACAAATGGTAAATGAAAAATAAAATGATATGGCCTTCCGTGACCTGCACTCATCATCATGTCAGTTATACCTAGAGATGAACAAATTAGTTAGTACCCTAATTGGTCTTTAACTATGCAGTTCTTTTTAAGATATATCCCTTATTATATAAGCCTGCGAAGTCCATAAAACATTATTTTTCTTCGAAGAGGAAGCCATTTTCCTTGAAAAGGATCAGTTTTCCCTCTTAACAAGAAAATATCTACATTGACTAGATTTCTCAGGTGTACCAAACACCAGAAGAAGTTCTTCGAAAATAATTTCTGTGAAACAAATGGAGCCTCAATGTTCATCACAATTTGAAGTAAGAAACTTACGAAATCACTGGTTTCTGCTTTTTCAGGTCCCATACAACTGCAAAAGTATAAAATATTCAGAACTTGAACATAAGATGTATTGAAAAGATGACCAATATAAGCCTATCTAGCTTCCTCACCAGTTATTCCATTGAGGGAAGTGGACGCCAATATATGTTGTACCTTACTATTCCAAGAGACATAAGAAATTTCACCTTGAGCAGCAGAACCACTACCCTGTAAAAGTTCACTCAATTTTATCGAACACTTCCAAACATGCAAAAACCAAAAGATTGTGAGGGACAGATTTCTAGCTAGTTAAAACAGATTTTTGAATTTCTATAGTTGTACGGGGCCATGTGTTGGTTGCAGTGAGGGAATACTGGTAGAAAAACCTTGCATGTTTACGTAATTAAACAAGTCATAAGCAACAGAAGCAGCCAGGTAATTAGATTTTTAATTAAGTACAAAATCAACCACCCTATCAAAGACACACCTACTGCCCTAAGACCACCATAAATTCCCTTGCTCTTCTATGACGAATGGTTCTTAAAGGAACTACATATTTGCCTCCTCCATTTAACATATTTTTGTGATTTACAAAAGAAAACATAGAGCTTCAGTGCCCAGCTCAATAAAGCAAGTCTCACAAAAATGTAACACCACCATCACCTCAACAAAAGCAAATGCTAAATAGCATGAAAAGATGATTTTCATGAACATGAAGAAACTATTATCAAAAGACCAGGCAGCTACAGGATAGCAACACTAAAGAACATCCGAAGAAAATATTCTTCAATATGTAAACCATTTTCAGGAGATACTCTTTATTTAGGGGCTTCAAGACAGCAATAGATGAAATAATTTTAGTCTCCAATCCCAAGGTACGAATAATAGCTCAGACAAGATTTGCCGCATGAATGTGAAACACTTTAGTGTGAGTTTGCGTAGGATACTGAGATTATAGCTTCATGAAATCTATATTTCTCCGATCTGTAGAGTGTTTCAATCATTCTACAAGTTTTTCATTTCAAATCTTCAATCTAGAGAATTTTTTAGGCTAATATTGCTCGACATAAAATAAAATGAGGCCATCATACAGGGAAAAAAATAATAAAGATAATGAAACCTACTAAATGAAGATTTAAAAAGAAAAGTTGATGAGACTAATTTGTTTTTCTCTTTCCTACTTTTCCTTCCAAATTCATGCTTCCACAAGACCAAATTCTACCACATCAAAATTTAAAATCTATTGCACCACGAGGGAAGAAAAAGTTCACTAATCAATCCCACAAGAAGAGCACTAAAAGATGGTTCCTGGTTTTTCAAATCTACCATTTTTTCTTCTTGTGCTAACTAAGCCTCAAATCAACTACTGAACAGATTTTCCTATTACTCGTGTATTTCCAATCAAATGCTTCAAACATCAACCTCATTTTCTACTATCGAACACTTATAGCCAGTAACTCATTTGAGTTCAGATCTAAACCAAATCAAACTATTTCTGAAATAATATATTTAAGCTTTCCATAGATTTAAATAATGACTTGTAAATGAAGCCCAACATCAAGCCATAACCAATCCATGTCAACCAATGTCCAAAAGTTTCACACTTATTATGCCCTCTATAAAGACTACATCCACGAGATGCAGACAGATTCCTCAGCCAAATTCCCGTTTACAGAAAACGAAATTAGGAAAGAAAAGATGCTGCTGCTCTGACAACACACATATACCTAATGTACAGGACTTGAAATAAATTTAAAGTGGTATTCATAGATTCAAAAGCCAAATCTGTCCATAAAAAAACAAATATAGTAGTCTTCCAACAAATTCTATAGTAAATGAGAAGTCAAGTCACAGACACTTCTTTATACTTATAAAGTCTTGCCTTTCACAAATGAGAAAGGTATTTAAGAAATTTCCCAGTTCTGAGACAAATAACCATGCAAAAAAATAAAAACTATTAGGAAATTACATGCTTCATGTTCATCCTACCTTTAAAGGTGGGAAGCGTGAAGGTTCTGCAGGTGCAGCCAAATCCCATATGCAAATTTCACCATCATCAGCACCAGATGCAAGTAAGTTCGGGGTAAAGTTATTAAATTCAAGACCACGAACCTGAAATCAAGAGATTATTTAAAATTAGACAATGCCAAGAAGTAATTATGTGCATAAGATGATATACAAAAATAGTTAATGGTAAAGAGGGAACTTACAGGCCCTTTATGATTCGAAAGATGTCCAACAAGAGCGCTTTCACTCGGCTCAGAACTGCAGAATAAATTACAAGTAGATCAGAAAAGGTAAAAAAAAAAAAAAAAAAAAAAAGAAACTAGCATTCCTATGTTATAAAATAAGGTAACTAATGAAAGATATTTTTTTATTTTTTCAACGGCTAGAAGACAACTAGTAACTGGATTCATTCAACAAAGGGGAAAACATAACTGGAGAGTAAATTACAAGTAGATGAGACTCAAGAAAGGGAATTTCTACATTGCAAATTCTTATTTCTTCAATGGGTAGAAGAAAACTAGATAACTGGCTTCAGTCAAAAAAAGGGAAAACATAACTACCGTTTCCCTCATTACAAAAAAAGCAACCACAAAATACAAAATATATCATTTCTTCAACTCTTTTGATGACTTGAAAACAACAAGAGAACTTTTAAGCCAACGAAATGAGCAGCCAGAACATACAAATGGAATAATGGAACAATGTGAATCTTGCATCTGCCTTGAACATTTTACACAATCGAGATTAATTCAACAGAGCCACATGTGAACACCATAGTAGAAATCAACAGCCCCCATTAAACACAGTTGAAAAATAAAACAGAAAAATCATAATGGAAACCCTCTCCCACTTCTCTTCACAGAAGGTAATGGCAACACCAATCACCATCAAGTGAAATAACAACTGTTTTTTCAATTCATTGGAGTCCAAAATCTCATCACCTTAATTTGCCTCCCTTAAATCAATAACTAAGTTTACTAATTTCTTACAATGTATCGACAAACCAGGATGGTGAGAATGCAAAATCAAAATTAACAAAATTGGAAGAAGAAAATGAATAAAAATTCACTTCAAATGTCTCGTAGTTCTATTTACACGTAATTTTCATCTATCCAGCTACCTTCCAACCAGGTGCAACTCCAAATTCTTTTTCCTCTCAAACAACCCCTTCCCACAATATGAACTTCACACAAAATTCTGGAAGTAGCTCATAGAAATGGGCAGGAAGTTTAGTTGAGACGATACAATGCCTAAACTCCAAGCACTGTAAACTCCATATGCTTAATGGTCAGATTTGGAAACTGACTAAACAACTCAATTAGAATTAGAGTATTCATTCAATGTAATAAGTGTCTGGAGGCAGCAGAAGACGTAATTCTAATTCACACATAGAAAACAAAATATGTCACCATCAACTCGATGAACTGAAAATTGATTTCAAATCGACTGAAAGTCAATACGAACTGAGTAATTTAGTTAGCCCCAGATCTCAATGCAATTCCCAAGATTCTTTCTAATGCTCATAATGTGAAGGCGAGTGCAATTCAGTTACAGCCATATCAGAATTATGAAGATGTCGAATTACCGGATCAAAGACGACGGATTCCATAAATAGATATTGCCATCAACGAGACCACCGGCAAGGAGACCAAGGGAGTATTGGTCCGAACTGGATCCATTTCTACCCCAAGCAAGACGGTTAAATCTCTCAGAACTCTGAGCCTCGCCAATCAAAGGAAGATCATGATCCTCCGATTGGAAATCGAGCTTGAAGATCTCAAGAGCAGCAGACGAACTAAAAGACAGATCGACGGCTCCAGCCATCGTCCCCGCTGCCATGTACGGCGCGTCCGGCGCCAGTGCCACCGACGCCGATCTATTGACGGACTTTATACACGCCATGGTAACGGAAACCTCAAGAAAGAAAATCTATCTCCTACCAATCAACCTATGAAAGCGAAAAGAGAAAACGCCAATTGAAATTAAAAAAAGAATTATGGAATGAGAGAGAGAAAGCGGATCTGCGGATTAGATTATTAAGAATTGGAGAAATGGGATGAAATTAGGGTTTGATCTGGAAATTGTGAAGGGACTTTTTATTTGTTTGGAACTGAAAGTGAAATTCTTCACTCTTTCTCTCTCGCTCGCTCTGTTTCTTTGTGTGTGTGTGAGAGAGAGATTAATGTCAAAATTATCTTATTTTGTCTTCTTATTTTTGCGTTTCTTACGAGTTACGAGTTTCAGATGAGCCAGGATCCTATACTTTGATTTTATTTTCACACTCATAATTTTTTTTTTTTTTAAAACACGGTTACTAATCACATAACCAATTACATAAAGACACATGTCAATGCATTCTTTTTTTTTTTTTGTTCCAGAAATATTTTTCTTATTTTCTCTATTTGTAATTAAAAAAAAAAAGTTAGTGAAAATATTTTTCTAATTAAAGAAAAATTATAAGAATTAAGGAAATGTAATATTTCATTTTACAGGGGAAATCATTTTTGGAAAGAGAGATAAAAACATATATTAATGATAATATATACTCGCTTATTATAATTATTCTATCATATCTTCAATTTATAAAATTTCGTGTTAAATGCAAATATATATATATATATATATATATATATATATATATATATATATATATATATTTTAACAAGCAAAATTATTTTCCACGGGTTACACGAAATCTAAATGTCAAGTGCTAAATCGGACCATTTTAACAAAAATATCAACATTTCAATTCATTCTTTTCAGCTACAAAACATTGGGATTATTTCCAAAAACAACAACAATTAAGGCAGAAAATTGATAAAATATCAAATTTTGTAATTTCTAAAATATCAAAACTATATAACAACAAAAAATAAAGATAAATTTAAGAGCTCGTTGGGATATTTATTTTTCACATATTTTTTGTTGTTTAATACCAAACAACAAAAATAAAGTTGTTTGGTTAGGTTTAATTAGTAACTGTTGATAGGTTTAAAGGGAAAAAAAAAAGGGTATTCCTTTCAACATATAAAATCTACTTTCATGAAAAACACTTTCTTTTATTCCAAGGGTGTTTAGTTGGTTATAAAAGCACGTAAGAATGGGAATCTGAATCAATTTCTCTCATTGTTATGTTTGGTTACATAAAATAGGTGAAACGGGAATTTCATTCCCACAATTAGTGGAATGAGTCATTCCCATTTACCAAAAAAAAAAAAAAAAACTAAAAGATTTTTACTTTTATTACAAGTTCTACATACAAAAAACCCAAGTGTTTGGAATTTCTTTTTTAATTTGTTCTTCATCATAATTAGTTTTCATTCCTTTTTTTTTTATTTTATTTCAAATCGATTGACCTAAATTTTATGTGTTGTTTATATATGTTTTCTCGATTTCTTTTTCAATTTTGATTTTGAGAGGATCGAGCAAATCGATTAAGTTTTTTTGCCTTAGAATAATTAGCGGTGGAGCTTGTGCATTCAGTAACAGAAAAAGTTGAAGAAAGAGTGGTCGAGTACCAGCTATGCTGATTGGAAAAGGCACTAAGCATGGTGGATAAATCCATATGAACAATAAAATTGTCAGTGTACGCTAATATTAAGGGTATAAAGAGCAAGAAAGAGGTAATAATGTAATATTTAGCCACAGAATTAAAGAGGCAAAACAAAAAAATGGAAAGGAAATTTTATGATGGAGAAGTGGTGAATGCAGTTGTAAATTACTTTGTACAAAGAGATGAAGATGCTTTCTAAATAAAAAAAAAAAGGTGGGAATGGTTACGAATGCATTCTTCTTTAGTGGGCTAGGTAGTTAGTGAGCTATGGATTACAAGTGTAGCTCTCGGAAAAGAATGTATTCAACATGTGTAAATTTCTAATTATGATTAAGTTTTGTATTGATTCGTATTCCAACTATGAGAGAACCAAACAGTCCTGAGAGAATTTGATTTTGATTCCAAATTAGACCAAACAAAATAAATAAATAATCATTCCAAATCTAATTCTTTAGTATTCTGAATCTAATTCCTATTTCAATTTCACAATTTGAAGTTTGAACCAAACGCTCTCTTGTTTTTTTTCATATTAGTTATTTCATATCATAACAACAAAAATTTATCATGTTTTTACCAAACACTAATTATCGATCAGCAAACAACAAACTACAACATAAAAAATAAACAGACCCTAAATCTCTCAAATGCTATAACACGCACGATCAATGTTATAAGTAAAGAAATCATGTGTTGATGATATTAATGGTGATACCAGTGTTATAAGACAATAAAATCATAAATTACTGATTTTATAAATTCTTACAAATATATAAGGCAATAAGAAATCAAAGAGAAATCAATTTTTTTTAGATATATTTTGAATATCATAATTAGGGGTGCACACGGTCGATTAACCGGTCCATGTGAACTTTTGCTAACGGTTAACCGCTTGAACGGTTTTTCCATTTTACTAACCATACACTGTCCACTAAATTCGGTTAACCATTAATTTCGGTCGGTTAACCATTTTTTTACGGTTAACCATTCCGAAATAAACATTATATTTTAAACCTCAAATTTTAAACTATAAATCTCACTAAAGTAAATTGTATTTAATATTTACTGACAATATTATATATATATTTATTACTCGCAATTCTTCATATTTTTTTTTAAATTTATTTCTTAGCATTGACACATTGGACGGAATTATTTTATTCTAACAATACCTTTTGACAAAGATCAATAGTATGGTTTAAGATCTTTAATAATTGTATACATATAAAAGTGGAAGAATGAGTAAAATCCCCGAATCAGATACCCCATTTCCTCACCGAGCAGGAAATTTGTTCAAGATTCAATATTCAGTGAATTGGAAGGAAGAAGGAAATTAGGCAGAGAGCAATTACTTATCTCAGATAAGGAAATTGCATAGTTTTATTACTCCATATGTATCAAAGAACCCAAGAAGTGCATATTTTAGTATGGTTACATACTTTGCATAGATTGGTCAAAGTGAAGACTGCTGTTGATCCTAACAATTTCTTCAGGAATGAATGAGCAGAAAAAAATATTCTAAGCAAACTTACCCTTTATTTGTTTTCATTGTTATTATTAGTTTAATATAAGTATATATCAATTATTAAATAAATTCAAAGCCACAACATATAAATATGTAACCAGGTGCAGGTGAGTGAAATGTTGGAATTAAGGTAAAATTACAATAAACACCCAAATGTTTTATTTTTAATTCATTTAACCTATATATATTAAAAAAAAAAAAATTCCAACGGTCGGTTAACCGAGTCCACATGGACTTTCGGTATAAAAACCGAAACCGAAACTGAAACCGTGAAAATTTAAAAATAAAAACCGTACACTAGTTCATCGGTTTCGGTTAACCACATTTTTTTCCGGTTTCAGTTCGGTTTCACGGTTTTTCGGTTTTTTTTGTGCACCCCTATCATAAATCATGCAATCAGTGTTATAAGACAATAAAATCGTGTGCACTAATGATACTAGCGGTGATACCTTGGTATCACCTAGGTAATACTTGGTGATGACGGTCCTAAAATGGATAGATACAGTACTAGACGGGGAGTGAATAGTACTGTACAGCGAATAAAAATTTTCACAAACTCTCTTTAAAAATTCTTTTTGAAGAAACACAAGTTTCTTTCTAAAAACACAAGTTTTATAAAAATGCAGAATCAATTAAAATAATAAAACTTGTGAATATAAAATTGCTTTTGTAAAAATTGCTTTAAGTAATAAAACAATTAATTTAAATTACAAGAATTTAAATAGCATAAAATATAAAGAGAGTAGGGATAGAAAAATGTAGACACTAAATTTTATCCTGGTTCGACCCAACCGGTGTACATTCAGTCCCCAAACCAACCGCTTGAGATTTCTACTAACGTTTCCTTTATGGGTAGGAAACAAGCCTATGTTACTTTTGGTGAGTTCAAGTAACAAACTCAATACTTTTGCAGACTAAGTATCAAACCTCTACCGTTACTTTTTGGAGTTTAAGTAACAAAACTCTACCAATGCTTTTTCTAAGCTCAAGCACCAAACTTTTACAGACTTTGTTGATCTCACCACCAACAAAGTAAAACCCCTTCACACAGCCTTGTGTGAATATGCAAGTCCTGAATATTTGAATATTTGAATGAAATAAATATAGCTCTTTTCTCTTTGCTCTCGTTGGGAATCTGGAAGACTAGATATTGAATGCTTAGAATTGCGAGAATTGATAATTGGTCTTCCATTTTTTCAAGTCTTCATCTTCATTCCTTTTATAAGAAAAGGTAGCATTATGGCCGTTTGATACAACTCATAAGGAATGATGGCCGTTTGAACTAACTCTTAAAGAGAGATGTACTTTGATCTTAAGTAATAAGCACTATGTAGCCGTTTGAACTTATTCACAAAGAGATATAGATGTTGATCTTAAGTAATAAAGGATTGATGGCCGTTTGAATCATCTCATAAAGAGATATAGATGTTGATCTCAAGTAATAAACACTATGTAGCCGTTTGAACTTATTCACAAAGAGAGATAGATGTTGATCTCAAGTAATAAAGGATTGATGGCCGTTTGTATCATCTCACAATGAGAAATGTATGTTGATCTCAAGTAATAAGCAATTGTTGATTTCAAGAGATAGGCTAGGCTTATGTATCCGTTGATATCATTCATAAAAAGAACTCAAGTCATAAGCTATTTGAACATAAGTCATAAGTTCCCTTCAATGTAGCTGTTTGATTTAAGTCATAAGTATGCCAAGAATTCTCAAGAAATAAGGCAATTTCTTCAAGTCATAAACAAGGTTGTTCAAGTAGCATAGTGTTAAGCTTATAAGCTAAAGTGAGTGTTAAAACATTACATGGTCGAATATATATATATCTTTCAACTCATAAGACAAGATCTTTTAACTCATAAGCTAAGATCTTTGAATTCAACTCATAAGCTAAAATTCTTTCAAGTGATATCACATTTAAGTCATAAGTCATATTAACTTCTTGAGGCCAAGAGAATATAATTCATAAGTCATTTTAACATTTTTGAGTCATAAAGTATTTATGCGACTTATAAAAACATTTTATCTTATAAGGCACAATTCTCAACTTATAAAGTTGAAAGAGTTTAAGAAACTCATTTTATTAAATGTCAACTTTGTGATCATCAAAACCGAAGTCAAGAGGTAATATACCAATATTATAGGTAGCAAAATCATGCAATCCGTGTTATAAGACAAGAAAATCATAAATTACATTTATAAAATACTTAAATTATCAAAATCATGTAAGCCAATAAGAAATCAAATCTCTTAAACACCATAATCACGGAATCAATGGTATAAAGGAAACAAAAATCAAATTCTCTGATGCTACCATGTGATACCTCAATGAAACTTAAATGAAACTTTTTTATATGTATTTGTGAGAGCGAGATTTTCATCCCTTGGTTTTGATGACAAAAAATTCAAATTGTTGAGTCCATAGCTGCAGGGTTCAGAATTGACTCGAGATCAAGACTCCGGTTTATTGAAACTTCAAGTTTGAGTTTGTTTTTTGCCGGATGGGTGTTGATTTCAAATCAACAACTGTGCGGGTGTTGTGTTAAAAACTACACGGCTATTGCACAATAGTCGCACGACTGTCAATCAATCCCACCAAATCTCATCAAATCTAGATTTTATGTGTGATTTAGGGGATCTTAAGCATGGGCATTTAGGCAAAAAGTAGAGAGAGAAAAGGGGATTTCGACTAGAAAGATTAAGGATTTCTTAGAGAGAAAAGAAGAAGAAAAAAAGGAAGAAAAAGTATTTTTCTTCCTCTTTCTTCTTTTCACTTTTACTCTTAATTTAGGCTAAAAATTGGTAGAAATCTTAGAAAATCTGTCACTAAACACAAATAATAGGCTTGAGAGACTAATTTGTACACTAAATCCATAACATTTGAAGTCACTTTAGGGGATTTGGAGGTTGAAGCTCAAAGAAGGATTTTCAACAAATTGGAGGTGATCCTGAAGTGATTCTCGTCCTTACAAGGTAGCTATGTGAGAAAATCAAAGCATTGGCTCTATATTTGTTGTTTTGTTACATGGGTTGAAAGTCCAAAATAACGGTAAAATCACCAAGTTCAAAATCTTGTCTTCCTCGAAGCAAGAGCCGCACGGGTGTCATTGAACAGTTGCACGGATATCGTTCCACACCAGCATGGCTATTTTTTCGGGATCAGAATCCGTTTCAATCGTTTTTATGCATGTCATGGTATCTTGGCCTTAGATATATTCCTGCAAGTATGCAATAAATCAGAACAATGATAGAGATCTCGATATCTTGAAAACCGACCCATTTTGCATGCTAAAAGGAATAAATCGGTAAAAAAAGGTTTTCAAAACTATTTTCTCAAAAATCAACTATAGGGACATTTCAAAATATTTTCCAAGTCTAGTCAGTGAAAACTTATCGAAATTTTTTCAACTATCCCCTCTAAATGCATCTTCTTAACTCTATCATTATCTCATTTTGTCTTATTTGAGTCCAACATGTGATTATTTGTGTGCTAACCTTTGTTTTGTAGGTTTAGATGTATGATAGGATTATATGTATGTTTAGCTTTCATTTTTTAAATAACCGTGTATATTTGGAGGTTGTAAAAGTTGTTCCTCATATATTCTATGCAGTTGTATCTCAATCCATAATTTTATTCATATATATCCCTTAGGATAACTTATATAATTTGAGATGTATAATTAATTTATTTACTGTTTTATGTACTATTGTACGAGGGCTGCATGTCTTAAATAAAATGAACATTAAAATGCAATATAATTGAATGTTGAAAGCAATTAGTTTAATTAGATAGTGAGCAAATGATTCGCTCAAACCCGAATATCTGCAAGGTATAGAAGTCCTTACTAGGTTTTGGTAGTACCTAATTTTCCGGTAAAGCAGAGCTGGGTGGCAACTCCTTTACGTTTTCAATATTTCCGTCTCGAATCTTTTATGACTTAATTTTGACGCGAATTTTCATTATTATTCAGACACTATTCTAAAAATCCTAGTCCACTTTACGCGTTTTCAGAAAACATCGTTCGCTCACAGTATTATTGTTAATTTTTAAGTTGTTTCAATCACATTTTTGTTATTTTTAATTTATCCCATTATTTTGGTGAAGCATTGGTGAAAACAGCAGTCATACTTAAGGGAAACAGGTGATGTCATAGTGATACCACTTGTGACATAAAAAATCTAATTATTTGGTAAAAATTTAGCGAAAACAATGGTGTACCTTAGTGGTACCTAAGTTAAACTAGTGCTACAACTGGTAAAAAAGAAAAACAAAGAATACTCATAAAAAAAAAAAAAAGAATGAATAAAAACGAAGAAACCAAAAATAAATGAAGCAAAATGCTGTAAAGAGGATGAAAAACAAAAAATACAAAGAAAAAAAATTATTATATATGTAGTTGTAGTTCAATACTCGTGCACGAAGGTGTTTATATGTATATTAATTTTTGGAATTCGCATATGATCCAAATTTGTTTTATTTAAATTTAAAACTATTGTATTGCATACTAATTCCTTGTGATTCCTTCCATCATAATATTCTCATATGATATACATTACTCGGTGTTTATTGTATTGAAAATGTACTTCTTTTGGGTGATTTTTGTTATGTTATTATTATTAGATGTCATTTTAGCTTCAATCTTATTTATCCCGACATCCAGTGGCGGAGCCAGGACTCCAACATTGGGGGGTCAAAAACAGACAGCGACCGATAGGTCGTCACGGTGGTGGACCGAGAGACAGCGGTGGAGAGAAACTAAAAATAACACAAATTTACTCATAACATTTTTAATACCAATTATGTAAATAATATTTCAATTGGTATGAAACATAATAAAAAATACAAACAATGGAATTCGAATTTTTAGAAAATATATATTATAAATTTGAATTAGAAAAAAACATTAATAATATATAATAAATGATTAAATATAGAAATCAAAATAATAAAAATATATATGATCATTACTAAAGAAAACTCAATTAGAATGTGAAAGTTTGAATATATCTAATTTCATCTCAAAGAGAAAAAAAAAAAAAAGTTTGAAAGACAAAGAAAAAAAAAGACATTTCATTATGTATAAATAAATATATAAATAATAAAACAGCCCAACCCACTAAGGCTGGGCTGTTTTATTTTTTTTTTTTTAACCCAGGAGCAAAACGACGTCGTTTTACTCCTGGTTTTTTTTTTAAAAAGAATGGGCTGGGCTGTCTTCTTCCTCAGAAATTAGGGGGCAGCCCCCCCAATTTTTGGGGAGGCGGCAGCCTGAAAAACACCCCTATTTGGGGTATTTTCCGACTGCTGGGGGGGCAAGTGCTTTTCCGTGACCCCCTAGCACTGCCCCTGCCAACATCCCACAATGGCCTTTAATTATACATATATACGACTCTTTTTTATATATGATTATTACTTACTATGTATATAAATAATTATTATTTGAAGGACCAATCATCAAATATCGAAAGGGCCGTAAGAGTTTATCCACCAGAGAATAGACAAAGTGATGAATTTGTAAGGAGTGAGAGTGGTAGTATTGCAAATCAAAATGGAGTACAAGTGCAGTTGGATTTAAACTTTGATCCATAGTAAAATATTATATAATTGGATTAGCTTGCTTTTTAATTTCATGAACTATTTTAAAAGATGTTTGAATTTGGAATTTATGGAGATCTGTGATCTTTTTTTGGGCATTTATATTTTATGTTTTAATTTTGATAAGTAGATTATCATTATCCTTTTGTGAAACGGATGAGAAGGATGGTTAACATGCACAAGAAGTAGCTTGTTGGTTCATATTTTGGTTTGTGTGAACCAATTGACACGTATGTATCATAATTGTGTCATGAGGAGTAGCAATGGAAATTAAGCTTTGAAATTGGCATATTTTTAAAAGTTGTTAAACATTTTCAATCTTAACCGGTAAAATCAACAATAAATAAGATTATAAGGAATTGGCAAATGATATATTGAGACCCCTGAACTTTTATAGAATATCAATTTTTTGAATACATTGGATACATATTTTTTTTTTAAATAGTATTAGCTCCAAACTTGACATTTTTTTTCTCTCGTGGGCTACAGTATCTGTTCACTAACACGTGACACAATTTTTGAGAAAATAAAAAACTTTAGAGTTGATTGAAGAGATTAGAATCATACTTCCTATGTAGTTTTATGATAGCTACGAATATAAATTATACATCCGATTTAATCTCACGTGTCTGTAAAAATTGTATCACATACCAGTAAATAGATACTATAGCCCACAAAAGAAAAAAGTGTCGAGTTTAGGGCTAATACAATTAAAACAAAAATATCATCTACCCAATGTGTTAAAAAAATTGATCAGGGGACCAATTATAAATTCTATAAAAGTTCAAGAATCTCAAAATATGTTTTGCCTAATGTATTTTAGAATATGATGTTTGTAATTCATATAATCTGAAAAAAATCCAAAACAATTTCATGATAAAACAAGTAAAAACGTACACTGAAGAATTTTCTGGAAAACTGTAGAGCTAAAGGAGGATCCTGTAGCAACATTAATCACTTCCACAGAAAAACGACAAGACTTTTGTTACAGTCACTTAATTCCTTTTTGAATGGCTGTTCATATGCCTCGGCAAAATGGTAAAACAATTCTAATATTTATTTTTACAATACATTCCCAATAACAATAACATTTGGTAGAGAACATGCATATTGGTGAAGATTACTTTTGGTTAAAATTGATTTTATTGCTAATATGTTAATGGCCTCCAAGAACCCTAAATATCAATTTTTTTGTTTTTTAAAAATATATTTTCTGATTGAGCATTCTCACGTGATTTTAAAACACGCACACAAAAAAATAAAAAAAAGCCAATCCCATAAATGAAAAGGAGCACATAAAGAAGCCAATTCCAGAATAGCATAAAAATTTTTGGCAAAGGCAGTAGTGAGTTAAGTTTGTGAATGGTGGAGATCAACAGGTGGAATATGCCTATCAATGGGAAGCTTAATTTTGCCAAGTGAGGAAGCAGGTATAAGCTTCACATTTTCACAATTGCATATCTCAATCATGAATCCATCTGGGTCTGCAAAAAAAACCTGATCTATTTTTGCTCCATTCTCATCTTCTACTTGTCTCTTTTTGTACTCCACTTTCTGCTCTTTCAGTCTTTTCTCCATTGCTTCCATGTCTTCACACTTTCCACAAACAATAATAACATCAACTCTAATTTCCTCTAATTAATTCTACTACCTACCTATTACCATTACTTTCAAATTTACTAAATATATGTTAATTAATTACATACCTGGAAAGAGATATGATTGTCCATGGGATCCAAGTCATGGTGAGGATCTGGCAATCTATCTCCATCTTTGGCTTGTACCAAGTGAATTCCAACACCATAATTAAACATCCATGCTCCATTGAAATTATCAAATCCTTGTGGCCTCTTCGTTACTTCCATTCCAATTACATTTTTGTAGAAATCAATAGATTTCTCCACATTTCTACACAGCCTTGAAACGTGATTCAACGCCATTAGAGGAGGCTGCTGCTGTTGCTCTTCTTCTTCTTCCTCGTTCCTCTTCTCTCTCTCTGCTTCCTGCTGCGCCATTTTTTCAATTCTATCAATTAAACTTGTCAGGATTGCAATACAGACACACAGCAGGGTTATTTATTTTTTCACTTCCAAGTTCACGGCTCAATTAGAACTGTCTCCCTGTTGACACGTGGGTTGCCTTTGACACGTGTGACGAAGCTGGTTTTTGTGGACCTTCTTCCTTTTGTACGTGTTGTTATAAGGATGAGACGTCTGTATATTGTGTGGTGGTCAAATAGCCTCTTGCGGTCTCAATTTTAAGGAGAACATATATATTTTACATATTTATTACTAATTCCCGGTGCATGATATTTCCGCAAGAAATATTAATAAAAAAAATTACTATTTCTTTTTTAGAATATAATAAAAAAATATAAATTATATTTTTATAATTATGAAATATATATTCTGGAAGTATTATTAAATTTCTCTAACAAACAATGTTAATGCATCGAGAAAATGAAAAGAAAAGTATAATTTTTTCTCTTCTGGAATAATTTTGCCGCTACATTTCAACCACTGGGTTTCTGCTTTGCAACGATTCCACCTGCTACCCATGCATTACTCGAAAATAAATTCATTTAATATATGGTTTTAGGGATTTATCCCTCTCTTACTTGGTATTACTTAAAAGCTTCTATTTTTTTTTTCTAAATTTTTCATCATTTTTAAAAAATTATCTTAGCCATAATTGCTATTTAAAGCATTAATGATCATTATAACAAAAAAAAAAAAAGTTAAATAACTCAAAATATAAATTGCATATTGAAAGTATATACCTTGAAGATTTTAGTGATTTCCATGTTTTATATGCAATTTATTATGATTAATTTGATTCACTTTGTTTTATAATTCTAGAGAATATATTTTTTTAGATGTTTATTTTTTATTTATATAATTTTTTACAAGTTTTAGTATTCGTTTAATTTTATTTTAATGGCTTTCAATTTTTATTTTTTTTGTTTTTAAAGCTTTCAAGTTGTTATGCATGAACTATGTTAATGAATTGACATCCTCAAACCAGTTATTCTAATATTCTAATAACATGCAAAAGAAACTATAATTCAAAAGGTAAAATTTTTTCGTTCGCTAATATATTGAAATTATATATTTATTTGAATTTGTTGGAGTCTAGTTTGATAGTTATAGAAGAATAATTTAAAATCAAAGCCAAAATAAGACAAATAATTTCTTAAATTCCACAAAATGTACCAAATAAATACATTTTTTTAGATGAGGTCAATAAATCAAATCAAATCATTATATATATATATATATATATATATATATATATATATATATATTGAAGTCAGAATTCCATAATGATTATACAACGAATGTATAGATTACTATAAACAGGATAAATAAACAGACTTACAGTTTATATGCAGCAGAAACACGTTTATGGAATGGATCTAATCTACACGAGAAACTGGATCGTTCTGGTTGCCTTTGTTACGAGTGTATGAATACACTGTGTACGGGCTATCTCCATGAATTCTTCCGACGAACGAAGAAGTATATCGTGTTTTCTCTCTAGAGACGTTTTCTCCGGACCTAGAAGGGACTTTACGATTCCATCATCATCAGGAAATAGAGAAATTTCTTCTCTATTTATAGTGGAAATCCCAACTGCCATCTATAGATAGGGTTGAACCAAATTACATATTTGATCGCTGTAATTTACACATAATTACAGTTTAGTCCCTGCCATTCCAAAATGTCATGGGCGGACCAAAAACCAACATCTCCCACTCGTACATGACAAGACACATTTTCATTACGATTGAACACACAACTTTCAATTCTTATTCCGCGAATTCACACGACCAGTCAACGTAATGGTTAAACCTTTGAAGCTCTCCTTCATCGTTCCACCTTTATCTTAACGTGACTTCCCCCTAGTCCATTTTCCATGATCACTAGTTTTCGACTCACTTTTGATCGCACAAAAACATTCATACAACTACATACCTTTTCCACGAAAAAGTATTAAGCTCGTGTGTTATATGATTTACAAGTGACATGTTACTGAAATTGTACCTCCTCTTTATAAATAACCTTCCACCATATATCCAATGTTTATCTGAAAGATCCCTATACACCCGTTATTGCTAAAGCAGCCTGGTTTGGGGTTCCAATCAAGATAATCATAGACATACCCTTCTTGTTATTTACAAGAGTCTTTAAGGGTGAACTTGAAACTCATAGTTTCATTTGGGTCTCACATTAGGAAAGTTGAGATCAATTTTCTTCTTTCCATCCCTTGGTCGGCTTTTACACATATTACTAAAATATGCCATAGTGTTAATCCACTTAGGATGTATGTTTTATAAACACTATGCGAAAACATTCAGTCTCTAAATGCAACTCATGCATCATTACCTCTAGTCCACATTTAAGCCTTTCACAGGATAGCTTTCGGTATAAATGAAATAATGATATTTCACATATCACATATGGAGTTTCTCACACTCCCACTTTTACCTATGAACACACAACACATAGTGAAAGATTCATTAATGTGAGTAGATGACATTTCGCCAACATACTAAACTATACTCAATAGCTCTATGTGTATCGCTTTAAATAGTAAATGAATTTGAACACAACAAATAACTCACATTCTATTCTAATAGAATTTACCAAAGTTATTACAATAGTTCAAAAATAACAACATGTTCCTATAACCTACGAAGACCAAATTCTAAAATGTGTTTACTAAAATCATTTGGAGCTATTGGCTTTGTTAACGAATCTACAATCATATCTCCAGTTGGAACATGCACTAAACTTATTTCTCCCTGTGCTACTTTGTCTTTAACGAAATGATATTTTATATCGATATGCTTGCCTTTTCCATGATAACAAATATTCTTGGAATAAGCTATCGATACAGTGCTGTCGTAATACATAGTTGTATATTTCCCTTTAGGCAATAGATCCAAAAGATATATGAAGCGTTTTTACCAAACCGCTTCTTGTACTGCAGCTGCTACAGGTACATATACCGACTCCATAGTCGATAATGCCACGCAAGTTTGTTTCTTGCTACACCAGGAAATTGCACCATTTCCTAGAATGAAAATATACCAAGACGTGGACTTCCTCCCGTCTTTATCAATTCCGTGATCAGCATCTGTGTATCCCTTTAACTGCAGATCCTTTCCTTGGTAATAAAGGGAATAATTTGAAGTCCCCTTCAAATATCTCAATATCCTTTTCAATGCTGCCCAATGCTTCAAATCTGGATTAGCCTGATAACGGCTTGCGAGACCCACCGTAAAACCTATATCAGGTCATGTACAAATCATAGCGTACATCAAGCTACCAATTGCACACCTATAAGGAATTCTCTCCATCTTTTTAGTCTCTTCTGGAGTCATGGGACACATACTAGCATTCAGTTTTGTACCTTTTGCAATAGGGGTTTGGATCGGGATCACAGTGAGCCATACCAAACGTTCTAAGATATACGTCTCTTGTGAAAGAGCCAATAATCTCTTAGATCGATCTTTTGAGATCTTAACCCCAAGAATGAAATTAGCTTCTCCTAGATCCTCCATCTCAAAGTTAAAAGACAACCAAGTCTTTACTTTCTTGAGTAAGGAAGTGTCATTTCCTGCTAACAAAATATCGTCAACATATAATGTTAGAATGACAAACTTCCCTCCGTTTTCATGCTTAATATAGACACATGAGCCTGCATTAATCACCTTAAATTGCATTGATATAATCGTTTCATGGAAACGAAAATACCATTGTCTTAAAGACTGCTTAAGGTCATAAATTGATCTTTTCAACTTACAAACCTTATGTTCTTATCCCTCGACAATGAAACCTTCAGGTTGAACCATATAGATTTCTTCGTTTAGTTCACCATTTTAAGAACGCAGTCTTTACATCCATTTGATGTAATTTAAGGTCCATACATGCTACAAAAGCAAGTACTATTCTTATAGACGTGAAACAGACAACAGGTGAAAAAAAGTCTCCTGATAGTCAATTCCTTCCTGTTGTGTAAACCCCTTCGCAACCAGCCGACTCTTAGTCTGGATAGGTTTCCCATCTACTGATTGCTTAATAGTATATACCCATTTATTCCCAATGGCTTTGCGCCCTTTGGGTAGATCAACTAGTTCCCAAACTTTGTTGATCCTCATTGACTCCATCTCACTTTCCATTGCTTTTATCCATTCTTCCTTTGCTGGAGATTCCAATATCTCTCTCATGTTAGTTGGAATGTCTTCAATTTGAGCTACGATCGAGAAAACTTCGCTATCAACTAAATGACGGCATCGCGGAATATTTCCCTTCTTCGATCGCCTCAGAGGTTCTGCTTCTTGATAAACAAATCTCATATATTCATCAAGGTGTTGGGCAGAACTGCCACTGGGATCTATATCCATATTCATACTTAAATTTGGAACAAGACTCCCACTCGAATCAAGACCACTCAAGTCAAGGTCAGGATTACTCAAATCGGCTTGTGAAGGTTGAAAAACATCATTCTCTTCCCTTTCCCTTACGTCTTCAACTTCATTCCTCCCACTCGGATTGAGCAATCTTGAAGTTTCAGACTCTTGAGTTTCAAAGATAGTGAATTCCTTATCCACCTCTCCCAGCTTAGGAAATTCATTCTCTAAGAATGTGACATCTCGTGACTCAAATTCTGTTATTTGACCATTCTCATTCTCTCCCACTAGAACATATCCTTTTGAGAGATCAGGATATCTTATAAAGATACCTTTCTTGCCTCTTGGGCCTAGCTTGCCATGCTTGCTAGATGTATCATGAACATAGGTAGCACATCCCCATGGTCGTAAATGGTTCAAATTGGGCTTGCGCTCATCCATAATTTATAAGGCGTGGTTTCAACGGACTTAGAAGGTACTCTATTAAGTACATATGTGGCAGTCAATATTGCGTCTCCCTAAAAAGGAGATAGACAAATTGGCTTCAGCCATCATAGACCTTACCATCTCTAAGAGGGTTTGGTTTCTTCTTTCCGTTACTCCATTTTGTTGTGGAGTCCTAGGTATTGTCAACTGATGTTCAATACCTTTTTCATCACATAAAACTTTAAATTCCTCGGAGAGGTACTCTCTTCCCCAATCGGTTCTTAAAGCTTTGATTCTCTTCTCTAATTGATTTTCAACTAGATCTGATGGGTACATTTTGTGCATATATTTTTGTCCTATTTTGTGGCTTTAATTGCACCATCTTGCTTTAATTTAGGCAGATTTTATCTCATTTGTTCTATTTTTATGTGTTAGGGCATTAAAAGAGGAACTTGAACATTTGAAGACTAAATCGCCTATTTTTGGAGCTCAAACGTGTAATTTGGAAGAGCAAGGAAGTCTCAAGGCATGGGCGTGCCTCATGAAGAGCCAAAACTGAAGAATTTTTTAGAAATAGAAGCTCACTAGTCATAAGACATGCCCGGGCTGCAGAATTACGAATTTTGTACTCCAACTAGGGTTAGGAGTTTTGACTTTTTAACTTTGGGCTATTTTATTCCTTCTCCTTTTGTAATTAGGATAAGGAGAAATAACTTCTATTTAAGACTTTTATTTAAGGAAACTCTAATTAAGGAATTAGTTTAGCATTAATTTTAGGGAGTTATTTCTTAAGTAGGTTTTTCTTCTCTCTCTCTCTCTTCCTCTATCTCTTGAAGACGTGTTTTAGTGGCTAGGGGGGAGACATTTTTTTTTATCATTCATCAAGTCTGGAATTTTCTTTTTTTATTGAGGAGAAAACCTGATTTTTGGGGAAGAAAGGAGGAAGCTTGGTTTTCAAAGGTTCAATCCGCAACTCATCCCCGATTTCTCTCCGCAAGCCTTCATTGGGACCTTCATCTTCCTAGTTTTTCTTCTTAACTCCCATTATTATGTTTTCTTTAATTTATTCATTTTCTTATAACTCAATTATGAACTAATTCCTCCATAGCTAAGGCTATGGTGGAGCTTAGTAGGATTTCTATGTAATTTCCCTTGTTTAATGCAATTCATTCGTATTGTTTTTCCATTATTGTGTTATGATTGCTTAAAGCTTTCAATGCATGACCATCTATTTCAAAGTTTATAGTTAATTCATAATTGACCAAATGACTGAATTAACGGAATCTCATAACATGACAAATGCATGACCATTGCTTTGTGGCTCACTAGTTCGTGCTAGGTTTTCGTATGCTTAATGCTTCTCAAATTAATTGCTTAAGACCGAACAAGTTTAAGTAGTTAGGTTGAGGATTAGAGTTAGCAGCCCTGACCGGTGTTAATTGTTTTAGGAATTCGTCATCTTGGGAATTTAATAAGTTTGATTGCATAGCTTGAGGAAATTGCTAGAATGAATCTAAGTAAAACCATTTGCCTTAGTCAATTTCTCCATTGAGTTTTATCCAATTGTATTCCAATTTTAGTTTAAATTATTTTATTTAATTTGTTATTTTACAGTAGATTTTATTTTACAAACCACAATCAAAGATATAATTTCCTCCGCCTAAATTAATAGAAACCGATTGTATTTAGGATTGGCATACATAGTCTCCGTGGGATCGACATCCTTCTTATTTCTATATTACTTGAGTGACAGAGTACACTTGCTCTATAGTGTGTGTTTTAGACACATCAAGTTTTTGGCGCCGTTGCCAGGAATTATTTTTATGTGATACTAATTAATAGGTTTCTTTAATCTAGGTTTTTCTTTCTTTTCTTTTATTTTGTCATTTGTGCATGCTTAGCAGAAGCAGTGGTATTCTTCCTTTACCTATTGACCCTGAAATTGAGAAAACTTGTCACAGGAACCGGAAGCAAAAACGTGAGAAACGAAGGGAAGCCATGGAAACCGATGAGCAAAGACAAGCTTGGTTGGCCGAGGAAGCGAGACAGCAGAATGACCGACCAATCATGGAACTTTTGGCTCCGCATAGACATCAGAACAACTCAAGCATCGTTGCTCCACCTATAAATGCGACGAGTTTTAAAATTAAAACTGGGATGCTACAATTGATCAAGCATTGTGGCCAATTTAAGGGAGAACCAGATGAAAATCCAAATGATTATTTGGATAAATTTTTGATGCATGCAGAAACTTTTAGACAGGAAGGTGTCTCAACGGATTCTATTCGGATGAAGCTCTTTCCATTTTCTCTGAAGGGTAGGGCGCTGGATTGGTTGAAATCTCTAGAGCCAGGATCGATTAGAACTTGGGATGAGTTGGAGAAGGAATTTCTATCATATTACTTCCCACCTTCCAAGACAGCAATACTGAGGAATGAGATCACTTCCTTCAGGCAATTCGAGTCAGAAACCTTATTCAAAGCTTAGGAAAGGTTCCGGAAGCTACTGCGGAATTGTCCACACCATGATCTTCCTAAATGGCAACAAGTGAGCACCTTTTACAATGGTTTGACCCCCTCCAACTATGCCACCATTGATTCGGCTGCAGGTGGAAACATATTCAAAAAGACACAAGGGGAAGCTTATGAGTTAGTGAATGAGCTAGCCAAGAAGAGTGCTCAGTGGCAAGCTGAGAAGCCAAGTGGAAGGAGACACGGTGCATTTGCCACGGAAACAAGGGCAAGTGATCCAGTTGTAGCTGAGTTAAGTCACAAGAAGGACTTGATGATGGCTCATCTAAGCCTAAAGCAACTAGCACAGGTCTTGGTGTGCGGAATTGTGGAGGAGATCATCAAAGCCATGAATGCCAATTGGGTAACCCATTCGAAGAAGACACTGCTAATGTAAGCTACATGGGGACTAGTCAAAATAGATTTCAAAACAACCCCTACAGTAACACATAAATCCGGGATGGAAAAATCATCCTAATTTCTCTTATGCCAATCAGCAAAACGTGTTGAGACCGCCTCCGGGATTTAATGGGAAAGAGCAGAGAACTCAACATCATCAACAAGCTCAGCAGGCTCCAAGGCAGAACTCTCCTTCAGTTGATCCAATTCTATCCATTCTAAAGGACATTCAGACTCGCCTAGCAAACAATGAGGCATATTGCTGAGATTTGGGCACTCAAGTAGCTCAATTAAACAGAGGTAGAACAGAAAGGCCCCCTGGTGCTCTTCCGAGTAACACTGAGGCAAATCCGAGGGAGCAAGCTCAAGCTATAGTTCTGAAGAGTGGAAAGGAAATGGACACTCAACCTCCTAAGCAACCATCTCAGTCTCTACAAGCAGGTAAAGAACCAAAAGAGGTAAGTGACTCTAACGATGAACATGAAAATTCTGTACCTGCTAAACTATTTGTTGATCCTGTCATTAAACCTTATGTGCCTAAATTACCTTTTCCTCAAAGGTTAAAAAAGGAAAAACAAGATCAACAGTACTCTAAATTCCTTAAGATTTTTAAGAAATCGCATATTAACATACCCTTCGCAGAAGCTTTAGAACAGATGCCTGCTTATGCTAAATTCTTGAAGGATATATTGTCCAAGAAAAGGAAGATAGAGGAGTAGGAAACAATTGCAATGACTGAAGAATGTTCAGCTATTATCCTTAATAAGCTACCTCCTAAGCTTAAGGATCCAGGGAGTTTCTCTATCCCTTGTACCATTGGCAACTGTACCTTTAAAAGGGCATTCTGTGATTTGGGTGCCAGTATTAATTTAATGCCTTTGTCTGTTTTCAGGAAATTGGGACTAGGAGACCCGGAGCCGACCAACATGACCCTTCAGTTAGCTGATAGGTCAATTGCTCATCCAAGGGGGATAGTGGAAAATGTACTGGTTAAAGTGGATAAGTTCATTTTCCCAACTGATTTTGTGGTGATTGACATAGCAGAAGATGACATGGTTCCTATTTTGTTGGGTAGGCCCTTCTTAGCAACCGGTAAAACATTGATTGATATTCACCAAGGGAAGTTAATTCTTCGGTTTCAAGATGAAGAAGTGGTTTTCAATGTTTATAATTCGCTTAAATATCCTAGTGCTGAATTTGAGAGTGTCCATTTTATTGACTCTACTGATGAGTGTGTTGAGGATGTTTTTTAGGCGATGTATTAGACCGACCCATTGGGAAAAGCCATGATGAGCGTTAGCTTCGGGGAGAACGCAGAGGAAGACTTGATTGATCTAAAGACCCGAGCTATTATTGCTTCTCTTAATGATAATAAAGAGGATTGCTTTTGGGTGAGGGATCACTTTGAAAGTCTAAACCGAGAGGATAAGCCAAGGGCAAAACCTTCGTTGGAAGAAGCTCCAATTTTAGAATTGAAACCTCTACCCTCCCACTTGAAATATGTATTTCTTAACCCTCCTTCTTCTTTACCTATTGTTATCTCTTCATCCTTGCCAGGTAACATGGAAGAGAAATTACTGAAAGTGCTTAGGAGCCACAAGGGAGTATTCAGATGGTCAATCACAGACATCAATGGAATTAACCCTTCCTTATGCACACACCGGATTTTTATGGAGGAGCGGGTAAAACCCACAGTGCAACCTCAGAGGCGGTTGTATCCAAATATGAAGGAAGTGGTGAAGGCTGAGGTAATCAAGCTACTTGATACAGGTATTATCTATCATATCTCCGATTACCCATGGGGAAGCCCGGTGCAAGTGGTACCTAAGAAGGGTGGCACCACTGTGATGGAAAATGACAAACAAGAATTGATTCCTATGAGAAAAGTCACTGGATGGCGTATGTGTATTGACTATAGAAAATTAAATGAAGCCCCCAGAAAAGACCATTTTCCATTACCTTTTATTGACCAAATGTTAGAACGAATGGCTGGGCATGAATTTTACTGTTGTTTAGATGGTCTGTCCAGTTATATGCAAATACCAATGGACCCTTTAAACAAAAAGAAAACCACATTTACTTGTCCGTATGGTACTTTTGCATATAGACGTATGCCATTCGGATTATGTAATGCACCGGCCACTTTTCAAAGATGTATGACTGCTATTTTTTCTGACATGATTGAGGATTTCATAGAAATCTTCATGGATGATTTTTCTGTTTTCGGATCCTCTTTTGATAGTTGTCTACATAATCTTGATTTAGTTTTACAAAGGTGTGAGGATACTAATTTGGCACTTAGCTGGGAGAAGTGCCAATTCATGATACAAGAATGTCTTGTTCTGGGGCACAAGGTGTCCAAGAGGGGAATAGACAAATGCATGACCATTGCTTTGTGGCTCACTAGTTTGTGCTAGGTTTTCATATGCTTAATGCTTCTCAAATTAATTGCTTAAGACCGAACAAGTTTAAGTAGTTAGGTTGAGGATTAGAGTTAGCAGCCCTGACCAGTGTTAATTGTTTTAGGAATTCGCCATCTTGGGAATTTAATAAGTTTGATTGCATAGCTCGAGGAAATTGCTAGAATGAATCTAAGTAAAACCATTTGCCTTAGTCAATTTCTCCATTGAGTTTTATCCAATTGTATTCCAATTTTAGTTTAAATTATTTTATTTAATTTGTTGTTTTACAGTAGATTTTATTTTACAAACCACAATCAAAGATATAATTTCCTCTGCCTAAATTAATAGAAACCGATTGTATTTAGGATTGGCATACATAGTCTCCGTGGGATCAACATCCTTCTTATTTCTATATTACTTGAGCGACAGAGTACACTTGCTCTATAGTGTGTGTTTTAGACACATCAAGAGCCATAAATCGTTTGAAACATGCTAATGCTTCAGATTTATGTGCAATCAAATAGACATGACCATACCTTGTATAGTCGTCCATGAATGTAATGAAATAGTATGCACCATGCCTTGCCCGAACATTTATTGGGCCACAGATATCAGAATGGATTAGTTGCAATAGTTGGTCAGCTCGGGTAGCTTTACTAAATGGTTTTCTTGTCATCCTTTCTTTTAAGCAGCTTTCACAAGTTGGGAGATCTACTTTCGATAAATCAGCCAACAAACCTGCGTTAGCCAATCGTACTAAACGATGTTGACCAATGTGACTAAGTCTCGCATGCCATATTTTTGAAATGTTAACATTATCCACAGACGAGTTAATAGTAAAGGAAAAACTATTATGACACACATAATTTAGATCCAAATCCAAAATAATAAAACCATCCAACAAATGTCCACCACCAAAGTAGGTATTATTCATAAAGAGACTAAAATTGTTCAATTCAAAAGATAACATGAATCCCAAATTCATAAGGCACAAATAGATATCAAGTTCCTTCGAATTCCAGGAGCATAGAGGACATTTTCAAAAAACCAATGGTCGACCACTATTTAAGACCAGCTGACAAAAACCAATCCCTAAGACTTCCTCTTTAGAGTTGTTTCCCATGTATATCCAACTTGTTCCCCATGGAACACTACAGAACTCAACAAAAGAATCTCGATCCTTTGTTACATGGTCTGTTGCTCCTGAGTCTACTATCCATAAAGTACGAGATTCAGTTAGGAAAACAGAACTTGAAACAAATGTATAACTCTTATACACTTCGGTAACATTTACCTTAGGAGCTGTGCAATCTTTTGAAAAATGCCCCTTTCTGTCTGCAATTGTAACATTTCACCTTAGAAATGTTAAAATCTTTCTTGCCCTTCTTTTGAACTGGAACACTGCCCACCGTTCCCTTTGCCTTCTTCTTGAAGAACCTCTTGTTCCTCTCCTTGGACTTTAGACCAGGACTTGAATTAGCCATGCGAATCTCAGATTTCACACTAAGAGAGGCCAGACGGTCCTCTTCCAGTTCAAGATGACGAACTGCATTGTCAAAGGTCTTAATGTTGTTGGCATGGGTTAGGTGCAACTTCATATGCTCCCACCCATTCGGTAGAGAACGTATCACAGCTTGAACTTTCTGCTCCTCGGTCAACTTATGACTAGCATCATGAAGTTCAAAAATCATGTTAGACATTTCCCTCAAATACCTCTTCATTGTGTGGTCAGCTCTCTTCTTATAAGTATCAAACTTGATACTCAAAAAACGGAGTTTTGTTTAAGGAGACACCTTCAAAGTTCTCCTTAAGAGCATCCCATAGTTATTTAGCTGTGTTGTATACGTGAAACTTTTTCACGATACCATCATTCATCGCACTAAGCATGGTGATACGAGCAGACGAGTTCTTCCTCTTCCAGGCATGATAAGCCTTAAGGTCCCTCCTTGCTTGAACGATGTTACCCTCTTCAGGAGGAACCATAATTCTCTCCAGAGTATCCAGAGCCTTTTGCTCTTCAATTACGTATTGGACTTTCATAGCTCAAACTTCATAATTGTCACCGTTCAAACGAAGGTCCTTATTTAGTGAAGCAACTATTGCTTTTGAAGCAGTCATTGAAAAATCGCTAAAGACAAAGTGGCACTAATAAGTAAGCGATACACCATATTTATTATAAGATCATTTAAAACTAAAAATAGTATTTGATTCACGTAAAATCGAACTCTATGCGCAATGCATAGAGTCACCATTTACATATGCTAATACAAACACCATATTAGGTTTAAATTGTTGGGATTCGTAATTGGAAAAATAACATGGCGCAGCGGAAAATACACCATTTAAAATTTCCTAGAATCCACCTATCGTGTCCAATTACCATTGATTAGAATAAAATCAAATAAGAATCAAGAGAGATTAACTCACCGGATTCGTCTCCTCTACAGACTGCTGCAGAATCGTTTCTTGAAACTGCGATCTCCAAAGTCCGGTGCCCGATCAACTATTGAGCGGGAACCGGTGCTAGCCGAAGACGCGAAGGAATGGAGGATTAATGATGGGATTTTCGGCTATTTGGGGCTGCTATTGGTGGCTGAAATTTCCAGCAATTAATTAGAGTTGAATTCGGTTTTTCTTCCTTAAGTGTGCCCTTATATAGACACCTTGTCTAGTTGGGTTTTAATTAGGTTAATTAAACCCAAGCCCACTAGGATTATAATTACATAAATAAACTTTAATTAAAAAGTATATACTATGTAATTACATAAATAAACTTTAATTAAAAAGTATATACTATGTAATTTAATTCCATTTGGCTAAATTTAATTACCCCTAAATAAAATTAAATCACACTTAAGTTAATACAATACATGTATTTAATTTTCCTACTTAGGAAAATTATTTAATTAATTGTTTACTTTATGTAATTCAATTAATTAATAAATTAATTAATTACATTATGTAAACTTATTAATTAAATTAAATTCAACCCAATGTTAATTAATTACCTTGACATCGAATGTCAACTAATTAATTAACGCATTCCTTCCAATGTACATTACAGTACAATTTCTATAAGTTCCAGCTCAGTTGATCTATGTGCACGATCCTATGGGTCTGTCTTTATGTTGGCAGTAGGCCCAAGCCCACAGACTGTAAGTGGGTTCTAGCAAACCATTACTGCCCCCAATTAAGACAGAGATGCAGCAGTCTTTAGAAGATACTCACCCGGTAGTAATCTCATAGTGTCCTTTGCCTAACGATATCGATATGAATAAACAAGAGGCATGGTGTCTGTCATCCTCTTCTGTTGTTTATTTTATTTCTTGATCCTGAGTTGACTGATTAATCAAATAAGCAACTAACTTATTTGGGTATGGCCATACACTTATCAGTCCCACTCATCAAGTGGCCAATGATATCATCTCGGTTTCACCCGAGTGGCAATTCCATCACTTCATCATCAATATCAACATGTTCACCGGTCCACCCAATCATACCCGTATTTAGCATTCTTTTACAGACCTGTTAGGCGTATGTCAAAGTGAACCAGATTCCATATTGATATTATAATAAAATTTGGTCTGAGGACAAAAGAGACCTACTCAAGAAAGACCTATGACATGACAACCATGTGGCTTTCTTATGCGGATCGATCCAGTCCCATGTCAATGACATGTACCTATATTCATGACTGACTATACAAGTACTATGGCTAGTTAAGAACTACTATACAGTCATCGAATATACAAGTCTGTGGTTCTATTCATTCCCACGATTAGAACAGACTTAGGATAGGTTTTATGATTATCAATCAATGGATACTCTACTCATATTATAGCACAAGATATAAATGAAATAGATTAATTGCCTTTATTAATGTGACACAAATAATGTATTCATACATGACTCTTAATTTATAATACAAAATACAAGAATCCAATGCCCTAAGAACTAGGGCACACCAACATAAATTTCCAATAATAAATATATATTTAGTTTTATTTTAGATTATATTTTAATTTATTTAACATTTATACTTTTCTTAAGTATAAAACTTATGAGTAATATAACAATTAGTTATAATCTCAAAATAAATAAATTAAAATTACTAAAACATATAACCAAAATAGAAATGTTTAACAAATAAAAATTTTATATACCATATATAAAAAATATCCAACATTTAGTCAAAATTACAACCACAAAAAAAAAAAAACTTTAGTACGAAGCCCTTCAATACAAAATTGAAATACAAAATCAGCAAGAGAAAAAGTGGAAAAATGAAGAGCTCAATCTTTATTTCCATCGAGTTGAACTATCTTAGTTTCTTTTAAGGTAACTGGGATCATCTCTACGAACTTATAGTAGAGATCCAAAGGCATGTTCTCAACACCCTCAATGACAGCATCCGGACATGGGCGACGAACCAACTTGTTACTTCTAAGTAACATGGTTTTAGGATTATGAGATAACTTAGCTCCCATTTCAACCAAGTTCAACACAAATACTTTGCATTAGGATCCATAATCCTGTTTAGGAACTAATCCTTCAATGGAGTCTACCAATTCGTCAAATGCAGAATTTTCTCCAAACCAGAATTTCTTAAAGTGCTTGTCATGAAAAGCCTTTTTCGCAAATTTTAACATTTTTAATTAATCAGTTCCAGAGGAAAATCCTCCTTTCCAGACAAGCTCTTGGATTTCCCGGTTTAACGTATTAAACCGCTCCATAACTCCAACAATATCCTCTTTTTCAAACGGGGAATACCGTTTAGAGAAAATCTCATCTTTAAGTTTTTGTATAGTCCTCGCCTCCTCTTGAGACTAGATTATTTTCGCCGTTTTTACGAAGGTTGCCATTTCTATAACACATATAGAAATAACAAAAACTTGTTAATGATCAACCAAAAATCAGTATATAAATACATAATAAATATACTGAATTTTCTTGAATTTATTAAATATAAATTAAGCATTTATACACAATAAATACTAGTAAATTTAGTTTAAAATATCAAATGAATTCCAAAAATTCATCAAAATATACCAAAAATTTAAGAAAAATGTAAATTTTGATTCTGGAAAAAATTTGACAAAAGTTGGACGCCGGAATCGCCTGCACGCGCTGACACGTGCTGCCTGAAGCTCCACCACACGCTTCCACGAACGAACACACGCCTCCACGTGCTCAAGGGGTTCTGCTGACTCACGTGACACATGGCAACATATGATTCATGCTGACGTGGCATACATGACACGTGTCATCACCTGATGGGTTTATCTAATGACATGGAACATGACATGGCATGATGACATGGCATATTCACATATGTCTTGACATGTGTCATCATTCTATTGGTCCACGTGTATGACACGTGGTGTTTGACAGTTGCGAAAACGGTTGACTTGGTACACGTGTCAACACGAGATTGGTCGAACTTTTCAACCATAAGAAAATTTGTCTAATCCTGTTGCGCCATGTGTCCCTCGTCTTAACTTCTCCCAACCGTTACGCGGCCAATTCCAACCGCAGTGGTGGCACATAAGGTGCACGCGCCGCCTTCAGGGCCTCCGTTGGCCGTGAAATTTGAGATTTCGACTCGATTTTTCATACTGATTTCAGTGGTATGATCAGATTTTTGAAATTTTGATAAAAAATTTTGACACTTTGTACTATTGGATCTAATACGGTATCGTTTTGACATGGATAACAATGCAAATCCGTGTCAAAACGATCAAAAATGAATCCAAATGAACAAAAAACATATTCTTATTCATGAAACATCAGATATCAAGATTTACGGAATCATTTTGACACGGATATCAATATGAATCCGTATCAAAACGAACAAATATGTATTTAAACGAATAAATAGGTATTCAAGCGAACAAAACTTATTCTAATTCACAAAATTCCAGAAATCAAGATTTGAACACATTAATTATTCATGGAATACCAGAAAACTAGATTTGAACACATCAATCTATAAACCTGGCTTTGATACCAATGAATTCAGAATTCCATAATGATTATACAACGAATGTATAGATTACCATAAACAGGATAAATAAACAGACTTCCAGTTTATATTCAGCGGAAACATGTTTATGGAATGGATCTAATCTATACGAAAAACCGGATCGTTCTAGTTGCATTTCCAACGAGTATATGAATACACTGAGTACGGGCTATCTCCGTGAATTCTTCCGACGAACGAAGAAGTATATCGTGTTTTCTCTCTAGAGACGTTTTCCCCGGACCTATAAGGGAATCTCTACTATTCCATCATCATCAGGAAATAGAGAAACTTCTTCTCTATTTATAGTGGAAATCCCAACTTCCATCTATATATAGGGTCAGACCAAATTACACACTTGGTCTCTGTAATTTACATATAATTACAGTTTAGTCCCTGTCATTCCAAAATCTCATGGGCAGATCAAAAACCAATATATATATATTTTAACAACATATAATTAAATATTTAATTTTAGAAATAAAAATTTATATATGTATAGATAAATAAATAAGATTTTTATTGCACATTCTTTATTAAATTCAATATGCTTTTCAATATTATACTTCTCGATATTTTTTATAAGTTCATATATATCTTCTTTCTCAATTTTACTTTTTAGCTTTCAATCATGTTAATGTGTTTTAATATTTTTATTTATTTTTATATAATAATTTATACATACACTATGTTTTTATTTGTTGAATATCATTTTCTAATTAAAATCTTCTTCGGTTTTTAAAAAATACAAATTATTATATAGTTATTTTACGTGAATTATTTACTTTTAACTAGCATAAAAATTTATAAATACACATAAAAAAATTCCAATTATTTATATCTTTCTTATACATCATTTTCCTCATAGTTTATGAAAATTTTTTGTTAATTTTTTTATAGATTTGAAAATTTAAACTTAAGGCTCCGCTTGGAATAAATAAATTCCTCAAAATTTTGAACAATTCATTTCCAATTCCAATTTTTCGTGTTTGAAATGAAAAAAAGTGAGGCATTCAATTCTTATAATTGAATTTTGTGGAATTTAACATGCCTAAAGTAAATTCCATCAAAATAGGTGGAATTTACAAATGAAAATATTTTGGGACAATTCTACTCTCACTACATTTTTATTATACTTTTATTTTTTCTCAAATAAATTTTTTTTATTAATATTTTTCAATATTGATTCTAAATAATAACCCATTATTATTTTACTTTTATTTTTTAACTGATTGAATTATATTTTATTTTAAATATTGTTAAGGATAAGAAAAAAAAATCCCATTTGAAGCATACATGAAAATCGATTAAGATTGGTTGAATAGTGTTGTCTCCAAAAATGACACTAGGAAGTGCACTAGGTCAGAATATAGCACAATGGTGAGTCTAAGTATCGTTTTCCACAGGAATTGATGTAAACAATCTCAAATCTTTCAAGTAAACTAATACATCTTATTTCTTTCAATTAATTGATGAAAGTATATGGATAAATTAATTATAACAATAAAAAGAAATAAATAATAGTAGGTTTCAGGTTGCAGAGAGTCAAATCAAGCAAGCTACATGAAATTAATTCAAGTGGCGTGAAAGCAGATTTAAAAAAGCATAGGCTTGAGCAATGCTAGGCCAAAAAATTTCAGTTAAGTCTTTCCCTAATTATTATTATAAGCAATGTGAACACACATGGATCTAAAGTTTTTTGTTCTTAAATCACCATACTTAGATCTCTCCCTCATATGATTCTATGAGAATTAACCTACTTAAATCTCTTCCTCATAAGTTAATTTCTCATGCTTTAAGTTCTACAAGCATTTATCAAAGATAAAACCTCTAGTATGCAACTAATCTCCTTTCGGTCTCATAGATTACATGCGTATTATAGATTTTCCATAGTATAAATCTCCTCTCGGTTTCATTATATCTACTGAGTATGAGGCAACCATTCTCAATATGAAATAATTATACCATAAAACAATCACCAACAAATATTCCTCATAAATAACAAGAGAAGGGATCACTTACTCATGCCTGCTGGACGAGCTTACTTACTGCTTCTACTCATGCACCAAGCAGCTTAAGGTTGCAAGAAAGAAAATAAAAATAGTAAGACCCAAATAGAATTAACATTCATAAAATAAATGATACAAAGCCTATGGATGGAAAACCATCCATAACCAAATAATCCTTTCACAACAAAGAAGAATGATAATAAATAGTGCTCTTCCCAACTAATTGTATAATAAAATAATTAGTACCATATCCTATAATAGCACTAAGAGATAAATCTTTAATGGCTAATTCATTACATGTTCGCTACAAACAAATAACTGAATAAAACAAAAGACACCCCGTAACATTTTGCTCCTTTCTCTCTCTTTTCCTTACACATATGGGTGACGTGTCACTCCTTTCTTTTCTCTTTCCTATGTGCTTTTGCCTCCTCCTTTTAGAATTAGCTAAATCTGTCCTAGACGAGCAATCTTCTCAACTTACATGACTAGGTTGCAAGCATTTATCTTTTTATTTCCTCAACCTGCTGGTTCTTTTGCCACTGCTACTTTCTAGCAACGTAAAACATAATTAATTAGTCAAAACTTTTGCCATTGCTACTTTCTAGCAACGTAACACATAATTAATTAGTCAAACATTCTCCATTTAAGCCCCATTTTAATTCATTTAATACCTAAATAAATAGGCATAATTTTCACTTATTAAATGGTATCGATCTCTAGCCACTTATGTCAGTTTTAAATTTGATTCATAGCTTACACAAAATTAATTTGGAAAAAAGTCATCTAAGAAGTGCTTAAATAACCTCAAACTGATTATTTAACCAATAACAAAAAAATATAATATGATAAAAAATATTTATATCTAAATCTAGTTATTAATTGTTAAAATAAAAAAAATTCTTGTTAATTAATTTTATATTTTATACATAATAATTAATTGGTTACTATCGTAAAAAAATTTACTAATAAGGACAATTCAGGAAATAAGTATAAATGAATCACTTTTGTTTATTCATTCCAAGTATAAATTTATAGAATTCATTTCAATTCTGTCATTTAACTTATTTCATTCAAAACAAGAGAATTCATTTACAATTGATCTTCACATGGAATTCATTTACAAATGAATTCTATATACGTAGCTCATTGATTCCAAGCGGAGCCTAAATTTCAAGACTGTTAATTTTAATATTCATAGTAATATATTTTTAATATTGATTATCAGACATGTTGTTAGTCCTAAATAGGCTTTAAGGTACACTAGAGGGAAGGTGAATAGTGTAAATACCCGAATGAAATTCTTTTGAGGAAACCTTTTCATTCAAAAAATAATTTTGCCAAAGAAACAAGTTTTACTTTAAAATGTGGAACAAAGAGGTTTGTAAAACTTGTAAATTTAGTTGTTTTTGAATATATAAAGTATCTAAAGAACTATAACTGCTGAAAATAAATGCAGGAATATAAATAGAAGTAATTTAAAAAGTGTAGGGATAGAAAAATTGTCGACACAGAGATTTATACAGGTTCGGACCAATTGTCCTGCTCCTGTCCCCAAGTGAGCCACTTCAGATTTTCCACTATAATTCCTTTAACGGTAGGAATCAAACCACTTTGATCTTTCTTCTGTCAAGGATCGGGATAATCAATCCTACTTCTGTCTAGGATTGAGACGGTGATCCTTCTTCTGTCTGGATCGAGACAGCCGGTGCTTTTTGCGAGCTAAAACACCAAACTTTTACAACCTGTTGTTTTTCAAAGATCAACAATAAAACTTTTATACAAACTTTGTTGGTAAAACTTAAACAACAAAGCTCTCCCTCACACTAATATCTCTTAGTGTGAATTTACAATTCACTCAACATATTGTATTTGAAAGTATGTAAATTGCATTGATAAAGATTAGATTGCTCTCTTTGAAGATTGTTGCAAAGACTACTCATGAATGCTTTGTATGTATTATAAAATTTGTAATTTGTCTTCCCATTTTGAAATGCTTGCAATTGTCTTCTATTTATAGGCATTAGAGAAGTGGTTTGGAGAGGAGATTCAAATTCTGTTCAGGTTTTTGAAACTACCCGTTATAGTATATTCAGCCCTCTAAAGCTTTAGTTTTGATTTCCTCCAGGTCTCTGAAACTAACCATTGCATGGTGTTTAGCCCTCTGAAGGTTTGTAATGAACTTTCTTCAGGTCTCTGAATGTATCCGTTATACAGTGTTCATGACTCTGAATATTTGAACTTGATTTCTTCAGGTCTCTGAATGTGACCGTTATACAGTGTTCGGGACTTTGAACATTTGAACTTGATTTCTTTAGGTCTCTGGATCTGACCGTTATACAGTGTTTCAAGACTCTAAACATTTGATCTTGACTTCTTCAAATCTCTGAATATAACCGTTATACAGTGTTCAGGTGTGAGCGGATGATGTTTTCGATGAAACGCGAGACTCCCTTTCGAAAAGGGCGCCTCGATCTCGGGCGGGCCCCTCCCTCGCGTGGGGGTTTTTTATAAATGGAAAATCGGTTTTGGAAAATAAATGGAATTAATGCATAAAAGAACTGAGACCTAAGTCTCGATGAATATTGTAGAGTCGCCACCCGGCTCAGCTCAACCGGGAAATTTATAATGCAGCTGAACCGGACGAACGGCCGCTACACTATCCAGAGATTCGGGTCCGGACAAGTCCCTTATTTTGTGTCTAATTAAAATAAATATTGGTCAATGTTCAAAGATGGTATTTCAAACTCTAAAGTCAATTTTATTGAAATAAATGGACATACACAGCGCATACAGGTTAAATAAAATAATACATGGGTAAATTATTACAACCCGATCGAATAAAAGATAAAAACACTCGCCTCACTTTTACAAACGCCTAGAATACACAATTTATCTAAAAATATTACAATCACCTAAAATACACGATTAATTCTATTAAATACATATAAAATAGAAATAAAAATAAAAGCTGCAAAACAAAGGTTAGCATAATATACGGCACACCATAAGTTGGACTCAAACATGACAGAATAGGAAATCAAGAATGGGGGGCATGTATTTAGGAGATAACCGAGTTGGCTCGGCTAGCCGGCCCGGTTAAACCTGGAAAAAATTTTGAAACATCCCTGTATTTTGGTTTTTATGGGAAAATCATTTTGAAAACAATTTTTCCGGTTTACATGCATTTTTTACATGTGAGGTGGGTCGGTTTTCGGGAGAACTGGATCTCCGTCGTGGCATTGTTCTAAATGCAATTTTACTAAAAATTGAATCTAGGGTTGTGAATGCACACAACAAAATTCATTTTGATGATTTTTGGGGGTTTCTGAATTTTTAGGGATTTTTAGAAATTTTTGGGGTTAAAAGGGAAATTATGGTTCTGGAAAAGGAGTTACAGTCGTGCGACTATAAACACTCTAGCCTCGGGATTTCGCCAAAATCTTATTTGAAGTAAACACCTGGAAATCAAGAACACTCGTACGACTGTATATACAGTCGTACGACTGTTCATCAAATCCAAGAACAGTCGTGCGACTGTTCTTGATTCCCAGAAGTAGAAACACAGAAATAAGGTAAAAATGCATAAAAATCACATCCAGCACCCAGAAAGCAGGAAAAAGTGAAAGGAAAAGAGAGTGCCTACCTTTTAGAAGCTTATCCAAGTCGTTTTGACCCCTGGCATCGCTCCAATCCATTGAAATCCGTACTTTTCTCCTTGAGTTAGGGTTAGGGATTTGGGTCCAGAGATTTCCAAATGCAAGGGTTTTTGATGATGACTTCTTTCTTCTTCTTCTCTGATTTTCTCTCGTTTTTCTGTTCTCTCTTCTTCTTTTCTCTTTTTTTTTTTTCTTTCTTTTTATTTTCTTTTCATTTTTTTTCTATTTGCCTCCCTTTTTTGTGCCTCCTTTTCTCTGCTTTTAAGATATGGGTTACAATCTATAGTCGTACGACTGTAGTTTAATTACAGTCGTACGACTGTAGTTAAAGTCGTACGACTATACTTTTTTTTTCTTTTTTTCTTTTTTGAGATGAGTAAAATTCCGGCGCTTACAGCTGCCCCTCGCGTGATCAAATTCACCACCTGATCTTAGTCTAGGATAGTTGTTATGAATTTGAGAAATGTGACTCGAAGCGCCGCAGACACAGGAAATAAAACATGCAACTGAGTTGCTGAAGCTTCACTGCTGTGGTGACGCGTTGAGTTGATTGGATGGAATAAGCCGATATCGGGTCTATGTTACCCGAGGCAATGCTGGCGATTTGGATTAGCTTCCATGATCTAGGATCTTACTTGAATTGATCTTCAAGAATCCGAAATCTGCCTTGGGTGATTTTCTGTTGGTCTGCCCTAGTTCTTAGGGCATTGGATTCTTGTATTTTGTATTATACATTAAGACTCATTATATGAATACATTATTTGTGTCACATTAATAAAGGCAATTAATCTATTTCATTTATATCTTGTGCTATAATATGAGTAGAGTATCCATTGATTGATAATCATAAAACCTATCCTA
The DNA here is from genome assembly GCA_039660915.1 of Euphorbia tirucalli. Classification (NCBI taxonomy): domain Eukaryota; kingdom Viridiplantae; phylum Streptophyta; class Magnoliopsida; order Malpighiales; family Euphorbiaceae; genus Euphorbia; species Euphorbia tirucalli. The sequence goes on along the minus strand of CM077633.1, from coordinate 16,827,414 downwards.
GGTCTGTTCTAATCGTGGGAACGAATAGAACCGCAGACTTGTATATTCGATGACTGTATGGTAGTTCTTAACTAGCCATAGTACTTGTTTAGTCAGTCATAAATATAGGTACATGTCGTTGATATGGGACTGGATCGATCCGCACAAGAAAGCCATATGGTTGTCGCGTCAGAGGTCTTTCTTAAGTAGGTCTCTTTTGTCCTCAACCAGATTTCATTATAATATCCATATGGAATCCGGTTCACTTTGACATACGCCTAACAGGTCTGTAAAAGGATGCTAAATACCGGTATGATTGGGTGGACCGGTGAACATATTGATATTGATGATGAAGTGATGGAATTGCCACTCGGGTAACACCGAGATGATATCATTGGCCACTTGATGAGTGGGACTGATAAGTGTATGGCCATACCCAAATAAGTTGGTTGCTTATTTGATTAATCAGTCAACTCGAGATCAAGAAATATAATAAACAATAGAAGACGATGACGGACACCATGCCTCTTGTTTATTCATATCGATATCGTTAGGCAAAGGACACTATGAGATTACTACCGGGTGAGTGTCTTCTAAAGACTGCTACATCTCTGTCTTAATTGGGGGCTGTAATGGTTTGCTAGAACCCACTTACAGTCTGTGGGCCTTGGACCTACTGCCAACATAAAGACAGACCTATAGGATCATGCACATAGATCAACTGAGCTGGAACTTATAGAAATTGTACATGTAATGTACATTGGAAGGAATGTGTTAATTAATTAGTTGACATTCAGTGTCAAGATAATTAATTAACATTGGGTTGAATTTAATTTAATTAATTAGTTTACATAATGTAATTAATTAATTTATCAATTAATTGAATTACATAAAGTAAACAATTAATTAAATAATTTTCTTGAGTAGAAAAATTAAATACATGTATTGTATTAACTTAAGTGTGATTTAATTTTATTTAGGGGTAATTAAATTTAGCCAAATGGAATTAAATTACATAGTATATACTTTTCAATTAAGGTGTATTTATGTAATTATAATCCTAGTGGGCTTGGGTTTAATTAATCTAATTAAAACCCAATTAGACAAGGTGTCTATATAAGGGCACACTTAAGGAGGAAAAACTTAATTCAATCCTAATTAATTGCTGGAAATTTCAGCCACCAATAGCAGCCCCAAATTAGCCGAAAATCCCAGAATTAATCCTCCATTCCTTTGCGTCTTTGGCTAGCACCAGTTCCCGTTCAATAGTTGGTCGTGCACCGGACTTTGGAGATCACAGTTTCAAGAAATGATTCTGCAACAGTCTCTAGAAGAGACAAATCCGGTGAGTTAATCTCTCTTGATTCAATTTGGTTTTATTCTAATCAACGGTAATTGGACACGATAGGTGGATTCTAGGAAATTTTAAACGGTGTATTTTCCGCTACGCCACATTATTTTTCCAATGACGAATCCCAACATTTTCAAGGATTAAGAATCAAGCTTGAAGAGGTTTCGATGATTCAAAATCATGCTTGAGGAGGTTTACAAGGATTGGGAATCATGCTTGAAGAAGTTCAAGGATTCGAAATCTAGCTTGGAGAGGTGTTTATCAAGGATTGGGAATCTTGCTTGAAAAAGTTCAAGGATTCGAAATCTAGCTTGGAGAGGTGTTTATCAAGGATTAGGAATCATGCTTGAAGATGTTTAAGGATTCAAAATCTAGCTTGGATGAAATAATGGGCTTGATGTAGAACTAAGCTGATACCGGGTCTAGGTTATCCGAGGCAAGAAAAGTGGAATGCGGTTAAGCCGATATCGGGCCTATGTTACCCGAGGCAAAGGAAAGATGGAATTTTGATGATTTGAAATCTTACTGGAATTGGATGAACTTGAAATAATAAGAGGTTCAAGGATCTGAAACCATGCTTGAACGTAATGGAGTTCAAGGGTTTAAGATCTGGCTTGAATGAAAAAGATGGTTCAAGGATTTGCAACCATGCTTGAACGTGATGAAGTTCAAGGGTTTGAAATTTGACTTGAATGAAGAAAGGGGTTCAAGGATTTGTAACCATGCTTGAACGTAATGGAGTTCAAGGATTTGAAATCTGGCTTGAATGAAGAGAAGGGTTCAAGGATTTGCAACCATGCTTGAACGTAATGGAGTTCAAGGGTTTGAAATCTGGTTTGAATGAAAAAAAGGGTTCAAAGATTTGTAACCATGCTTGAACGGAATGGAGTTCAAGCGTTCGAAATCTAGCATGACTGAAGAAAAGGGGTTCAAGGATTTGCAACCATGCTTGAACGTAATGAAGTTCAACGACTTGAAATCTGGCTTGAATGAAGAAATGGGTTCAAGGATCTATAACCATGCTTGAACGCAATGGAGTTCAAGGGTTCGAAATCTAGCTTGAATGAAGAAAAGGGTTCAAGAATTTGCAACCATGCTTGAACGTAATGAAGTTCAAGGGTTTGAAATCTGGCTTGAATAAAGAAAAAAGGGTTCAAGGATTTGCAACCATGCTTGAACGCAATGGAGTTCAAGGGTTCGAAATCTGGCTTGAATAAAGAAAAGGGATTAAGGATTTATAACCATGCTTGAACAGAAGGAAGTTCAAGGGTTTGAAATCTGGCTTGAATAAAGAAAAGGGATAGCTTTAGGAATGATAATTTTGATGTTGGCTGGGGAATGAGTATTTATCCCTTGATCGATAATTTTGGAAACAAAAATTTTTGCCCCTTCGATCAAGGATAAATACGGCTTGATTGTTCTGCCCCTTGGAGACTTGATATGTTGAGATTTGAGTTTGTGCTGATGCTTAAGGTCCAATGGATGCCCCGACATTGTGCCATCTCTGCTTTGAGAGCAATCCTGGTTCGGAATAGTCCGATGATAATGATGGATAACTGTGCTTGGATTGGTTGTGGTATGTATGTGCATGTATGTATGTATGTTTTGAATGCATGTATATGCTTCAATGTGTGCATGTGCAAATGAACTTTAGAAAATGCATTGCGTGCCATTTGCTCAATCTTGACATTCCAGGTTCTTTCTGGGGAAGATATGTTGTGCGATTGATCGTCCGTAGTTGGAAAAGCAAAATTTCGGGGACAATGTAATCCTTGCGTTACTGCCAGGGATATATGATGGCTAATGCGGAAATACGATGACTGTTGGAGAGAAAGTGATGATGTTCTTGGCAACGATGTCGTTGAGAAATAATACAAGGATCTTGTTGGGGATTGATAAAATGTTCCTGCTGGGGAACGACGGAGGAGTTTTGCCTTCTCTGCCCTTAGGCTTCATGAATTTGGGAGTGCTCTAAATTTTGCCTGAGCTACCCAAAGTGGGTTTTCAACTCAGTGAGCTGCTCTAACTTTTACCTAAGGTGCCTTTTCGGTTTTCACCTTTGCGAGCTTTTCATATTCCCTAACTTTTGCCTAAACTGCCCAATATGGGTTTTCAGCTTAGCGGGCTGCTCTAATTTTTGCCTAAGGTGCCTTTTCGGTTTTCACCTCAGCGAGCTCCCTTTTTTTTTTAAAGATGCGTGGAATTAGAAGAAGACTTCCAATTCAATACACCCTCTGATGATGAGGTGATCATGGAATGTCTTGTAGGACTTGGTTGCTCCACCGTTGTTGCCGAAGCTCACAAGCGTATAGCCATATATGATACACGATGTGAATTCAATTTCAACCAAACTCAGGATATTTAAATGAACAGGGCAAGACATTCATTCATTCATTCATTGATAATGTTTTAGCATAGTGCACATGATATATGAAATGAAATTAAGGACAAGATGAGTATGGTATCCGTCTCGGCCGAACCCACGACTGCCACTTACTGGTCCCTGCGGATTTTCATACCGGTGGTGCTCACCTCACCATCCTAACTTTTACATGGATTGCTTTCGTGATTTTCAATCCATCGGACTCTCTCTCTTTTTTTTTTTTCTTTTTTTTGAGGAAACCTGAGCCTGTCCCGATTGAAGAGGTTGACAACTTGGTCTCAGTCTTTCTCGGTAGGACCGCTTCGATCCTGCAGGTTGATGGCTGCACTTTTTGATATGCTTGTTAGCTGCTTGAACTATCCTGTTGGCTTATGGGTGGTATGGAGGTGATGCATGGTGCCTTTCTCCTTTATTTTGGAATGATTGTACTGTTGCCCCAGAACATGTGTTCTATTATTGGGGATGCTATGGTGCGAAACATCATATGATACAGATGTGCATTCTTATTTTGGAACTTGAAACCATGCTTATTTTGCTTGTGTTGTTATTATTGTTGTTTTTTTTTTTACGGAATTTCTCTTTGGCTGGACCTATCTTTCGGATTCTTTGTAATTCCGCATCTTGCGATCCTTTGTCGATGCACACTGTCATAGGACTAGGCGAAGGTCTTCCATGCTTTTAGGCATTTTGTAATTTTTCTTTCTCTTATCAATCGTGAGGTCTTTCAAGACGGATATCATTTTAGATGCTCATCTGTCCTTAGGTTCATTTCACGTAATGATGTGTCATGTATGCCAAAGACATTAGATGAATGTTTGTATGCATGCACAGTGTTCCATCCATGAAAATGTCACACAAATAATTGAAATCAAATTACATAATATTAAATGCCTTGTAGGCTGCATTGCTCACAAAACAAGATAAAGAACAAAATAGATACATCAAAATAATTAACATCCTCCACATACGGAGGGTCTTCTTTTGCTGCTGCATCTCCCACTTCGATTGGACTAGTCAAAGCTGGGCAAAGGATTGCTCTGGACATTGGGCTTCAAGGGTGGCTCCACGATTTTCCCATCAGCAATCAGTTGACGAATAGCCCTGAGTAGTTGCTTGCAGTCATTCGTGTGATGCCCCACTGTCATATGATAGGAGCAGACTTTGCCTTTGTCTGTCTCAGCCGGCTTCTTGAACTGCTTCAGAGAACTTAAGAGGCCACCATTCCTGCATTTCGCAAAAATCTTGGCCAAAGAAAGTGTCCACGAGGATAGGCCTCGATTTTGTGAATCTCCAGCTTGATCTCCTTGTTGTTGAGACACCAAAGCAACTTCAGTCGACTTATCCTCTGGGATTGGTCACTCTTATTTGTGAAGCCGAAACCAGATCCACTGCTTGATCCAATGGTAGTGGTTGATCGATACCCCAGACCGTGCTTGAAGCTTCTACTACCCTTTTGACTGGCCGCTTTTTCTTCTTCGTCCTCTCAACCTTCATGGCCATGCTGTAGACCTCGCTGAGTTCATTGAAAGCATGGAATTTCATGTTATCTTTGTAGACATCCCTGCTGCCTTCAATCAGTTTCTGAATCAGCTCATCTTCATCGGGGCGATCCTTCAACAGGATCATCTTATTCATCCACCTTTGATAATATTCATCAAAGGGTTCATTGAGCTTCTACTTAACCCTTTCCAAGTCATATAGCTTCACTTGGATCTTTGTGTTGAAGCTATAGTATCTGATGAAGGCCGCTGACAGTGTTCCCCAATCCGACTGTACTTCCTCTGTTATAGAGTTGTACCAGTTCAAAGCTCCTTCTTCTAGTGTTGTTGGGAAGAAGTTCACCAACTGCTGTTCGGTAGCACCTGCGGTCAGCATTATACAGGCATAGAGGTTGATGTGAGCTTCTGGTGATCCGAGCCCTCTGTAAGAAGGAATTTTGGGGACTTAGAACCCTACAGGGAATGTCTCGATGCCTTTGTTTATCATGGCATCCACATTGACACCCTGCCTGGAACCCAAACTGATGTTGGCTCCCTTTTGCAGCTCAGCTAGCATCTCATCCAACTCAGAGTATTTGGCCTTCATTTTCTGTTCCATAGCTGCCTTGATTTCCTGCAGCTTTTCCATACTGGCCAAAACATCAGCCCCATGTTGAGAGGTCTCCCCTTCTTTTTCTTTCCCCGTTCCACCATTACCAGCTTCACCACTTTCCTTAACAACAGCCCTCAGTTCTTCCTTTAGCATATCCCGGAAGTCTTGGGATCAGAACAAATCCTTCAGAACACTAACAATGCTTGGCGCTTGATCAGCCATTGCTACTTCTTCCCCAGACTCTGTTGCGCTTCTTAATTCAACTGATCTTTCACTCTCATGTGCACTTGCAGCCTGGGCTCTGGTTCTAGGACACCCCAGCTTATTTTGCTTTAATGCACATAAGGACTGTTAAGGCTAAAAAAAGCATGGTTGGATGGTATGGATGATAATGCTTGGATGATGCTTTGTGAATGTGGATGATAATGAATGTGACCTTTTTATTCATTTCTTTTCTCTTTTTTTTTTTATTTTGGACATTCTAAGTGCACCCGATGATATGCAAAAATTCTACATGTGGACCGCCACAAGGATAAAAGTTCGGTGCTTTTGGGGCACTTAATGAATTTCGTGAAATGGTTGCGTGTGTACTGACACACGGATGAAGTTCGACGCTTTGAAGGTCTATGAGATGATATGAAATGGTCGCATGGGACCGGCCCCATGGACAGAGTTCTTATGGTTTTTGAGCATATGATATGAAATGATGTTATGAGAGAGTCACGCGTGGCGGGGACACAGACAGAGATTCGACGTTCGGGAAACACCTTTTATGATTTGGGATGTTATGAAATGCCCCTACATACGTACTAATCCAGCTCTCGTGGAGCACCTTGAATGATGTAGTAATGTCATGAAGTAACCCGATGTGGATCACAGTGTTATATGATGTTTGTGATAAATGAGCGTGATGTCATGAAATGCATTGTGTGGATTGTCACACTAAAATATACCTAGGACCATTGTGGTTTCTATTGAATAAAATGATTTAGTGGAATGGCCGAATGTGATCCAGTGCATTGGCAAAACACGAGTATTTTGGGACACCCGATATATGATGGAATGATATGATCGTGGTAGGCGTTCTTGGAATGCCCCTAATTTAACTTAGGTGATATGTTGTGAATGCTTATGGCACATAAAATGCAAATGGCTGCATAAAAACGTGGTTAGGGTGCATGACACATATAATGATGTTATGTATGCTATGAGAAAAAATGTTAACCACACAAATATAATGTTATGGCTGAAAAAGAAATGGTTAGTATGAATGCCAAACAGATGATTTAATGACTTCACATGAAAATAAAATGCACGTGGCTATATAAAAATGTGGGTTAATATCACAAAAAAATGATCTATGAATGGAAAATGTTAATCGTGTATGCAAGATGATGATTATGGTATGTCGTGAAATGTCGAGAAGCGTGTAACATGTAGCACACGAAGCTAATTCTTCCAACCTTATTTCTCCAAGCGTGGTCGGTCTCAAAAGTTCTAACCGAGTCCTAGGCAGGGTTCACTTCGATCACCAACCAGGGGTGATGAAGGCGCGATTTTATTTTTATTCACACAAATATTTTGGTATCCTAAGGGAATCCAACTACGGCTGCCTATATGAGTTCGGTCCAAGTCAGGTTAAAAACAAGGTTGCCATAGCAAAATATACTCCTCACTTCTCCAAACTCAAGGGTCCGAACGAAGGGGTTCGTACGAGGCTATGGGTGGTGTTTCGTATCCGTGCCCCTAAGACCATGAGGAACAAAGGCGACACTTCAACAATCCACCGGGCTATAAATGGATACTAAATCTAATACAAACATGTCTAGCTAAAGATGCAAAATGAAATACCAATCGAGAATCATCCACCTTATTTTAATTAGACACTTTTCAGGGCTTGTCAAATTCTTTTAAGTTTTTAAGAAAACTTTTTAAGAAATCCCCAGCAGAGTCGCCACTGTGAGCGAACGACATTTTCCACGGAACACGAGACTCCCTTTAGGAAGGGGCGCCTTGATCTCGAGCCGGCCCTTCCCTCGCGTGGGAAATGGAATTAATGCATAAAAGAACCGAGACCTAAGTCTTGATGAATATTGTAGAGTCGCCACCCGGCTCAGCTCAACTGGGAAATTTATAATGCAGCTGAACCGGACGGACGGCCGCTACACTATCCAGAGATTCGGGTTCGGACAAGTTCCTTATTTCGTGTTTAATTAAAATAAATATTGGTCAATGTTCAAAGATGGTATTTCAAACTCTAAAGTCAATTTTATTGAAATAAATGGACATACAGCACGCATACAGGTTAAATAAAATAATACATGGGTAAATTATTACAACTCCGATCGAATAAAAGATAAAAACACTCGCCTCACTTTTACAAACGCCTAGAATACACGATTTATCTAAAAATATTACAATCGCCTAAAATACATGATTAATTCTATTAAATACATATAAAATAGAAATAAAAATAAAAGCTGCAAAACAATGGTTAGCACAATATACGGCACGCCATAAGTTGGACTCAAACGACAGAATGAAAAATCAAGAATTGGGGGCATGCATTTAGGGGATAACCGGGTTGGCTCAGCTAGCCGGCCCGGTTATACCTGGAAAACATTTTGAAATATCCCTGTATTTTGGTTTTTGTGGGAAAATCATTTTGAAAACAATTTTTTCGGTTTACATGCATTTTTTACATGTGAGATGGGTCGGTTTTCGGGAGAACTGAGTTTCCATCGTGGCATTGTTCTAAATGCAATTTTACTGAAAGTTGAATCTAGGGTCGTGAATGCACACAACAAAATTCATTTTGATGATTTTTGGGGTTTTCTGAATTTTTAGGGATTTTTAGAAATTTTTGGGGTTAAAACGGAAATTCTGGTTCTGGAAAGGGAGTTACAGTCGCATGACTGTAAATTACAGTCGTGTGACTGTAAACACTCCAGCCTCGGGATTTCGCCAAAATTTTATTTGAAGCAAAACTGGAAAGAAAACACCTGAAAATCAAGAACACTCGTACGACTATATATACAGTCGTACGACTGTTCATCAAATCCAAGAACAGTCGTGTGACTGTTCTTGATTTCCAGAAGCAGAAACGCAGAAATAAGGTAAAAATGCAAAAAAATACATCCAGCACCCAGAAAGCAGGAAAAAGTGAAAGGAAAAGAGAGTGCCTACCTTTTAGAAGCTTATCCAAGTCGTTTTGACCCCTGGCGTCGCTCCAATCCACTGAAATCCGCACTTTTTTCCTTGAGTTAGGGTTAGGGATTTGGGTCCAGAGATTTCCAAATGCAAGGGTTTTTGATGATGAGTTCTTTCTTCTTCTTCTCTGATTTTCTCTCGTTTTTCTGTTCTCTCTTCTTCTTTTCTCTTTTTTTTTCTTTCTTTTTTTTTCTTTTCTTTTTTTTTCTGTCTGCCTCCCTTTTCTGTGCCTCCTTTTCTCTTCTTTTAAGGTATGTGTTACGATCTACAGTCGTACGACTGTAGTTAAAGTCGTACGACTATACTCTTTTTTTTCTTTTTTTTTTTTTTGAGATGAGTAAAATTCCAGCACTTACATCAGGACTCTGAACATTTGAATTTAATTTCTTCAGGTCTCTGAATATGACCGTTATACAGTATTCGGGACTCTGAACATTTGAACTTAACTTCTTTAGATCTCTGAACGTGGCCTATTATACATCGTTTAGGTCTCTAAAGATATGTAAATAAATTTCTTAAGTCTTTAGCCTTTTGAAGCAAGATGTATCTTATTTCTCCAATCTTGTTATTCTCCTTTTGTATAATTCTTCCAATGTTCTTATTGAAAACCTTCATCTTCATATTTTATTTAAGTAACTAAAAATACTATTTATCTTTAATTAATTATTAAAGTACTTATTTAATTTTATCGTCTTAAAATGTAAAAGTTGTTTTCATCAAAACAAGGTTCAAACACTTAAATGCTCATTCAATTACTCTTCTAATATTTTATAATGTTTGTATAATCATTAGACATGCATTTATTGAATTCAAATGTTCATTTAATTACTCATTTAATTTTTTATAATGGTTATTTAATTTTATAATAAATACTCATTTATATTTTTTGTTTAATGTTTGTTCAATTACTTTTTCAATATTTTACAATGGTTATTTAATTCTATAATAAGTATTCATTTATATTTTTCGTTTCTCTTTTACTAATAAAATATTTTTATTTTTTTATCTCATTGGTTTTATAATTCATTTATTAATTTATTATCTTGATTATATACCAAAAGTTATAAATATATATTAACGGTACAGAAAATTCAAAAGACCATCCATCATCCATAATAGGTAGCATTATATAGATTATTATATTTTGTTGTTAGTTATTTTGATTTCTATCTCTTGACGATATTGCTTGTCAATTAAAAGTTTTAATTATTCCATTTTCAGTTCTTTCATTTGTTTTAGTCAAGTTTGTCACTTAGAAAATTTGTAGAATTATATTTTGTATTTATAAAAATCTCCAAAGTACCTTTTTCAACTAATATGTAAATATCTTGTACTTTTAAACAAAATTGTATATATCTAATGAATTATTTGAATTCTAAACAACAATTTATAAGCATTTTCCCTCTTTCTTACTTGACATCCCACTCTTCCATTCATATTTTTTTATCAGTTTTTTTTTTATTTTTAAATGAAAAGGTTAATTACCTTTTTTCAATTTTTAACTCTTACAATAAATATATTTGACAGTCCCAAATAGGTTAGCTATAATACTAGAAGGGACGTGAATAGTACTCTATACCTGAATAAAATTTTTTACAAACAATTTAGAAAAATCTTTTTGTTGAAAAACAATTTTCTTTTAATAACTACAAGTTTCACAAAAAATGCGAAATTGATTAAAAAGGTAAAACTTGTGAATATAAATTTGTTTGACTAATATAAAAATGCTTCAAATAATAATGCTATTGATTTAAATTGCAAAACTTTAAATAGCAATAAATATAAAGAGTATAGGGATAGAAAATTGAAAACATCGAGATTTATACTGGTCTACATCTAGTCCTCAAGCCAACCACTTGAAATTTTCCACTAGTGTTCGTCTTACGGGCAAGAAACAAGCCTAAGTTACGTTTTACGAGTTCAAATAACAAACTCAATTCTTTTACAGGTGTGAGCGGACGACTTTTTCAACGGAACACGGACTCCCTTTCGGAAGGGGGGCCTTTATTTTGGGTGGACCCCTCCCTCGCGTGGGGTTTTTATTATGGAAAAATCGGTTTTGAAAAAATAGAATTAATTATCTTAAAAGGACCGAGACCTAAGTCTCGATAAATATTGTAGGAGTCGCCACCCGGCTCAGCTCAACCGGGAAATTTATAATGTAGCTGCACCGGATGAACGGCCGCTACACTATCCAGACATCTAGGTCCGGACAAGTCCCTTATTTCATGTCTAATTAAAATAAAAACGGCCAATGTTCTTGAAGGTATTTCATAATTCTAAAAGTCAGTTTTATTAAAATAAATCACACAGCGCACATACACAGAAAATAAAAATAAAAGTAAAGCAATAAATATTTAAGTGGCTTATAACCCAATCGAATCAAAAATAAAAACCCTCGACCTCAATTTTACAACCGCCTAAAATACACGATTTATCTAAAAATTACAATCGCCTAAAATACACGAGTAATTCTATTAAATACATAAAAAAAAAAGCTGCAGAACAGAGGGTTAGCACAATTTACGGCACGCCACAAATAAGACTCAAATAGGACAGAATTGGGGAAATTAGGAATTACGTGCATGCATTTAGGGGGATAACCAGGTTAGCTTGGCTAGCCGGCCCGGTTAGACCTGGAAAACATTTTGAAACGCCCCTGTATTTTTGGGTTTTGTGAGAAAATCGTTTTGAAAACATTTTTTTTCCGGTTTGATTTAATTTAACATGTGAGGTGGGTTGGTTTTCGAGAGAATCGAGTCTCCGTCGTGGTATTGTTCTAAATGCAATTACACGAAAAATTAAATCTAAGGTAGTAAACGCACACAACAAAATTCATTTTGGTGGTTTTCTAATTTTCTGAATTTTTTGGGATTTTTAGAAATTATTAGGGATTATTCTGGAAATTCTGATTCTGGAAAAGCATTACAGTTGTGTGACTGTAAATAATCCAAACTCAGAATTTCGCCAAAATTTATTCAAAATAAAACTGAAAGAAAACAATCTGGAAACCAAGAACACTCGTACAACTGTATTTACAGTCGTACGGCTGTTCATCAACTCAAGAATAGTCGCACGACTATTCTTGATTTCCAGAAACAGAAAACGCAGGTATTGAATAAAAATGCACCAAATCACATCCAATCACCCAGAAAGCGTAAGAAAAAAATAGGATGAGGTGTGCTTACTTCTTGGGCGCTAATCCACCGTAGGAATGACCCCTGGCGTCGCTCCAATCCACTTAAATTTGTTCTTTTTCTCCTTTAGTTGAGGTTGAGAAGTTTGGCCCAAAGAATCTCCAAATGTTAGGGATTCTAATGATTTTTAGTCCAAAATTGATTGAATTTAGAGTGTTAAGTTGTTAATCTATTGATGTCTAATAGATTTTAAACTTAATCACTCAAGAATTCAGAAGAAAAAGAAGAGAAAAAGAATGCTCTTTGTTTGGTATTTTCCTTTTCTTTCCTTTTACTCCAAATTCTCTCTCTAAAACTCTTTCTCTCTGATCAGAAATCTAATGTCTAAGTCCCCTTTCTTTCCCCTTCCTTTTCTCTCTTATTTCCTGGCTTTTCTTCACCAAAATCAGGGCATTAATTGCCCCATCTTTTCCCCCATCTTTTCCCCTCTCTTTTCTTATGTCATGGGTATGGTGTTCTGCACCTGCTTCGATCGTACAGTCGTACGACTGTAAGTTACAATCGTGTGACACCAGCATTTTTTTTAAGGACGGAAAATTCCGGCGCTTACAACAAGCTAAGAATCAAAACTCTACCGTTACTTTTTTCCGAGTTTAAGTAACAAAACTTTTTCGATACTTTTTCAAAGATCAAGCACCAAACTTATTCAGTATTGTTTACAAGCTCAAATACCAAACTTTTACCGATGCTTTTGTTGGAGATTGTGCCCTAAGGCCAATATTGGATTATGTAATTTGACTTCTAAGATTAATCTAGTGTAGATTAATATTATCATTTATGTTTGTATGTTAGCATTTATGATAAGTATCCATGAATAAATCGTGTTATTCTAAATATCCCTAGTCGATTGTTATTATGGGAATAATAACAAACTAAGACTAGTGTGAGTGATAATGGATATTCATAAGATGAATATAGTGTATACAGATACAGATTATACTCACGGGTAATATGTTAGAGAACATGTTACTGGAGACCCACTATGAGATCAAGTTCATGGTCATGTGTCACAACTGATCTTGATTATAGTAGTGTCATTAGCTGATTCCTTTGACCTGAGGTCACCATGGATTCCGGGATGAATTCATGTTGTGCTTTGACGCAGTCAAACGCTGCTTGTAACAGAGTAGTTATAAAGGCTGTGGTTGGGTACAATATGACTCATGCTTAGGGATGTGAGTGACAGATATGGGATTTTGTCCCTCTCTAACATGAGAGCGATATCACTGGGCCCCTCGATAAGTAAGACTGTTAAATGCATGGCCGTGCTCAAATAATTGATAAGAGTATCAATTGATTTGTCTGAACAGTTTACTTTGAGATCGAGAAAGCATATGATTAATTATACAAGATTGACAAGTGTACCATGTCTTATAATTAATCTTGATATCAAAGAGACAAAAGGGAATATGACATTCTATAAATAGGTATTGGATCATTCCAATCATATTAATTGGGTAGTCGTAATGGCTTGCTAGAGTCCGCTTGTGACCTATAAGGACATTATGGTATTTTCCTTATTGCCAATTAATATGATCCTATGGGGTCACACACAAGAGCAAAATGAAGTTCATCTTATCGGGTATAAATTATTATTGGATAATAATTTTATGAATGAGAAAGAGAATAAATATATATAGTGATATATATTTATGTATGTATATATAAATATTAATGTGATTAATATTGCATAAAGTATGCTACATATTATAATTAAATTATATGGAGATATAATTAATTATAATATTATATATACATATATGTATTATGGAGAATTGATTTGATTTAATGTTAATTGAGAATTAATATTAAGTTGTGTGGGTTAATTTATAATTATAACTAATAAGTGTATTAGGGTATAATTATAATTAATTTATTAGGTTATATATATAAGGAAATATATAACCTAATTATAATAACACAACAAGGGAATTTTCGGCAGCCACACAACAAGGAATAGTGGCAGCCGAAATTCTCAAAAACTCCAAGGAAAATATGATTTTTCGCCTTCTCAGTCTCGTTCGAAGAATTGTTCTTCAATCCCGGCGCTAGCACGCGGTGAATGAATTGCTCCGTGTGGATCAACCGTAGAGGGAAGCTATCTTGGTTCCTTTGATTCAATCTTCAAAGAATTAAGGTAATTCTTTAACCCTCCTTCCGATTCAATGCAAAGTACATGGGTCCTTGGTGGGGATTAATCCGTTTTTCTTTCCGCTGCGTATTTATTTTATGCGATTAATCCCCAACAGTGGTATCAGAGCCACTTGTATTTTGATTGAATTGGATTTATGTTTTGATTAGATCAAAATTGCATGTTAGGGTTTGTATGATTTTGATTGGATCAAAATTGTTGTTAGGGGTTTGTATGTTTTATTTAGGGTTCTATGTTATTGTGAATAACAAAATAAAATTTGATTTTATTGATTAATCATTGTGAATGATTTTATGTTAATGATTTGGAATGTTTAAGGGGTTTTTGGAATCATGAATTTGATTCATGGGTTTTTATTGAAATTGTTTCAATTCAATTTAATTGAAAAAAAAAAAAAAAAAAAAAAAAAAATATTATGGTACTGTTCGTATTCTGGGCATAATGCCCAGAATACATTTTGGGCAAATTGCAATTGCAAATTGCAATTGCAATTTGCCCTTGCTGCGCAAGCAGCTTGCTGCGCAAGCAGCATGCTGCTTACGCAGCATGGGCTGCGCGCAGTATGCGCAGTCCGTCCAGCCCCCTGTCCGACAGTTTTTTTTTTTTTAACCCCTTTTTTGTTTTAAGTGTGGAAAATTGTTTCTGCATATTTACGAATTTTTCCAAATTAATTAATTCTAAATACAATGTGATTGTATTTTACCACTTTGAACCCTAAATATTTTTAGATATAAAATTATTGTTGATAATTTTATGCATGGTGTTATGGTATGGTTTTGGACCCCGTGGATGCTTTATTTTATTTATTATGGTTTTATATAAATACGACCTGCGAGTCGTTTGTATTTATGTAAATTTTAAATTTTTAATTTTACTAGAAAAATTGTATAGGATGCAATTTATGATATGTAAAATTTATTTTACTAGAAAAATTGTATAGGTTGCAATTTTTTGTAAAATATAAATCCATGAGATGGTGCTTGGAAGCAAAGACGTGGAGGCGGATCCAAGAGGCGGTGCAATGACCATGTGATGGATGCTACTACCTAGGATATGACCTTGTTGATTTTCATATTGGCCTATGAAAATCAATGTAGATTTAAACCATACCATAACACGGTTCGAGTCATATGCATGTTTTATTTTATTTAGATGCCATGTGATGCCATGCTAGATATTCTATATGCATGCTAGACAATTGTATGCCATAAGATGCCATGCTAATTAATATTAACAAAAGTATGATTAATATTAATGCCATGAAATTGTATATGATACAATTAATTCACAGGAATTAATAAACCCTAAATAAACTTATGAAGTTTATATTTTTGCCACCCAATTACGTATAACACTTGTCAAGTACTATGTTCGCATCATGGTATACCGCCAGGGCGGGTACGCATGTTGTGACCTTAGCGAAGCAATAATATGAGAAAAGGTGATTCTCATTGTGTTGTAATTGGTTTAACTAAAGGGTTAATCAAAAAGGTGTTTGAGCCCGAGGCAAGGATGAGATGAGTAACATACAAATTAAATATGGTATATGATATCATGCATCTCATAAATTAAAAGAGTTACATAATGATGTAATTGACATGGTGATGTCTACCGAAATTATATTTAATCATAGGGACATGCCAAAGCAGTGCTATGGTTAAGTATGGATTTTGGGTCTTTTACCCACTTAAATATTTTAAAGGGTTTTATAATTTAAGTGGGAGCATTTAACTAAAATCTTTACACGCTTTATTATAGTTATAATTGCTATTACCTTGATCTCGATTGTTATTGAACATTGAGAATTGTTCTCAAATCAAAAGGAATCATATGTTCGCAATAATCCTTTTGCCCAATGAACCACTAGCAATTGTAACACGAGTATAAAAGATGCTTACTTGAAGCATCGCAGGGACTCTGTTAAATTTTGTTATCTTACACTTGCCACCAATTCTTCCGTACGTGGAAGTTTTACTTGAGATATATGATACATCACAAATGGAAATGTTCCATCAGTTAGTGAGCAAGAAAAGATAAATGTTTGAGGCAACATTTTCTCATTGGCCTCCAAAAGGGCATTAAGATGTGATCTTGAATTCATTAATTGATAGTCATTGGTGATGAACTATCATTTGAATGACATGGAGAAAATTGTGAATTAGTTGCATAGGATGCAAAAGAATGTTAAGTTATCCATAAAGGATAAGCCCGCCTCGAATTGTGTGCTTAAGGTTCAAAAGGAAAAGGATAAAAGGAAGGTCGAAAAGCATAAAGACCGAAAGGTTCGGGTGAAACATGTTTTAAAGACCAAAGCTGTTGGCATAGAGAGATCTCCAAAAGAAGGATGTTGCCATTTCTAGAATGAATCGTTCATTAGAATGGAAATAGCAAACTTTGTTTGGAGAACTATGAGAAGATGAAAGGCAGTAAGACTGCTACCTTAAGTATTTATTAACTATTCTACTTTTGTCTCTATATCAAAGGTATTAGATACCAGTTGTGGATCTCATATTAGTAGAATATGATGAATCGCAACTTGAATAGAAACCTTATGAAGGTGAAAGGTAGAATGCGAATAGACAAGAAAAGCAAAGGTTGCTACTCGAAGGTTCTGAACTTTTACATGAAAGTTGTGAACTTCAAGTTAAAAGTTACGAACCTCTTTTCATAAAAGTTATGAACTTTTATATGAAAGTTATGAACTTTGGTTAAAGGTTATGAACTTTTACATGTGAGTTACGAACTCTTGTTGTCTATTGAGCTTGTTGGCTTGAGTAAACAAATGTTGTTTATTTTATAATTGTGAATTATAAACTTTATAAAGACATGATTATGAAATGTAGATTTACATAATTGTCTTTATATGTGGAGCCCATCTGTAACATAAATACTGTAAGGATCAAATCAAATAGTTTGATCCAACCCATTTTGGCAGTGTCGTCTTGGAGACATAAGCAAAGTTGCATTTCGAAACTCCATGAGAATGGACTTTTGGATTCATGAGATTATGAATCATCTTGAATCATGCGAATGTTGCTTATTGTAAAAGATGACAAAAGTGTTTCTTTGCTAAAAGTAGTTAAAGAATAATCGATTTATTAAGCATTATACATGTGGATGTACATGAATTATAAATCAACTGCTAAAGGAGGTTCTAATACTTCATTACTTTTATGGAACTTTTCACTAGATAAGAGTATCTAATGAAACACGAGTTTGGAACTTTTGAAGTGTTCAAAAGCTTGTAAAAGGAGTATGAAGTATCTTGACAAGATAGTAAAGTCACTTAGATATGATCCAAGTGGTGAACATTTGAGTCAAGATGTTGACAATCATCTTAGAGATTGTGGGACTGTCTCACAATTGACTTCTCCAAGTACGCCACAAAGTATGTTGTGTCAAAAAGGGAGTAGTCGAACTCTATACAGATATAGTTCAATCTATGATGAAGTCAAGTTGATCATCGTTTTCTCAAAAATATGCCATTAAAGCAGCTGTGTATATTGTTCCGTCTAAAACAATTCATGAATCAACATATGAGATATGGTTGGGTAAGAGACCCAAGTTGTTTCATTGAATAAGTTTAGGGCTGTAAAGCTTATTTCGAATAAGTTGGCACCTAAATTTAAATGTCGTATTGTGGATTACTCAAAAGGAAAGTAGGAGTTGTTACTCCTGTGTTTTCTTTGGGATACAAAGTAGTTGTAGCTAGAAATGGTTTCCCCTTGAAGAGGGAGTTAATTTCTAGAAGAGTTAGTGGGAGTAAAGTACACCTACAAAACTTGTAATTCACAAAGTGACATTAACGTTGAAGAGGAACATGGAAATGGTTTCATGATCATTGTTGAAATTACACAAGTCCAATGAAAGTCTAATAGAATACGACATGAATAGGAGAGATATGGATTTCTCAAAATCATGATGTAGTTTTACTAGATTGGAATAAGTCTTCTTTTATGAAGAAGCAATGTTAGATTTTGAATCTAATAAGTGACTTGATGCTACAAAGGTTGAAGATAAGTCCATGTCTGACAATCAAAGTATAGACTTTGATAAATCTTTTAGAAGATGTATATGCAATGGTTGCAAATGAGTTTTCAAATTGAAAACCGACATGGATGGTGATCTTCAAACTTATAAAGCACGACTAGTGACAAAAGGGGTTATAAACAAATTCATAGTAGTGACTATGAGGATACGAACAAATTCATAGTAGGACTATGATGAAATCCTCCTTCATCATTAATCATGATCAAGTCATATTGAGTTCTTGTTGCCATATCCGCATAATATGATTATAAAATATGGCAAATGGATATCAAAATCTGTTTTCTACGTGAAAACATGATTGAGGATGTGTACGTGACACAACCCAAAGTTTTGAGCATTCAAAGAATTTAAGTAGCGTATGCAAGTTTCAAAGATTCTTATAAGAATCAAAACATGCATCAAATAGTTGGACTCATAGTTTTGATAAAGAAATCAAATGGTTTGATTTTATCAAAAGGATGATGAATCTTGTGTTTCAAAAGGATCAGTGGGAGCATATCGGTATTCCTAATGCTATATGTGGATGACACATGGCTTGTTGGAAATAACATTCTTACCTTGCAAGAAATAAAATCTTGGCTAAGAAAGTAATTTCGGTTAATGTTATAAGCATGACTGCCTGTATTCTTGAAATTGGAATCTATACAGATAGATCTAAAAGAATGTTTTGGCTTAAGTAAAAGCATTGAAAGCGTTCAATATAAAAGACTTAATAGAAGCTTGCTTATGTTAACTGTGTAAATAGTTGCACATATACAACTGATTACAATCAGTTACCATATATCAGTCGAGATCTAGTATTCTCTTAAGAAGAGATGTTGTGATTTTGAAAGGTTCAAAAATAAAACAATATAGCTAAATACCTATAATAGTAGTCAAAGTATATTGTTACATATGATGTAAAAGAAATTTTGGATGAAGAAGTTCATCAAAATTTTTGTGTTTTGTTCTAAGCATTGCTTATCCTGTGAGACTATTGTAGGGACAATAGTTCAATGCGTAAGAACCCTGTATGACACGAGCATATACTTAGGCGTCTTTCACTAATTTAGAGAGGCTGTCTCTAAAGAAAGAGTGAAAATGTGTAAAGTAGCAACGGAAGCGAAAATTAATAATTCACTGACAAAGACTCCCGCACGAATGAATACATGAAAGTCATGTAGGTCAATGGGTGTAAGATACATGTATGATTGGCCATAGTGCAAGTGGGAGATTGTTGGAGATTGTGCCCTAAGGCCAATATTGGATTATGTAATTTGACTTCTAAGATTAATCTAGTGTAGATTAATATTATCATTTATGTTTGTATGTTAGCATTTATGATAAGTATCCATGAATAAATCGTGTTATTCTAAATATCCCTAGTCGATTGTTATTATGGGAATAATAACAAACTAAGACTAGTGTGAGTGATAATGGATATTCATAAGATGAATATAGTGTATACAGATACAGATTATACTCACGGGTAATATGTTAGAGAACATGTTACTGGAGACCCACTATGAGATCAAGTTCATGGTCATGTGTCACAACTGATCTTGATTATAGTAGTGTCATTAGCTGATTCCTTTGACCTGAGGTCACCATGGATTCCGGGATGAATTCATGTTGTGCTTTGACGCAGTCAAACGCTGCTTGTAACAGAGTAGTTATAAAGGCTGTGGTTGGGTACAATATGACTCATGCTTAGGGATGTGAGTGACAGATATGGGATTTTGTCCCTCTCTAACATGAGAGCGATATCACTGGGCCCCTCGATAAGTAAGACTGTTAAATGCATGGCCGTGCTCAAATAATTGATAAGAGTATCAATTGATTTGTCTGAACAGTTTACTTTGAGATCGAGAAAGCATATGATTAATTATACAAGATTGACAAGTGTACCATGTCTTATAATTAATCTTGATATCAAAGAGACAAAAGGGAATATGACATTCTATAAATAGGTATTGGATCATTCCAATCATATTAATTGGGTAGTCGTAATGGCTTGCTAGAGTCCGCTTGTGACCTATAAGGACATTATGGTATTTTCCTTATTGCCAATTAATATGATCCTATGGGGTCACACACAAGAGCAAAATGAAGTTCATCTTATCGGGTATAAATTATTATTGGATAATAATTTTATGAATGAGAAAGAGAATAAATATATATAGTGATATATATTTATGTATGTATATATAAATATTAATGTGATTAATATTGCATAAAGTATGCTACATATTATAATTAAATTATATGGAGATATAATTAATTATAATATTATATATACATATATGTATTATGGAGAATTGATTTGATTTAATGTTAATTGAGAATTAATATTAAGTTGTGTGGGTTAATTTATAATTATAACTAATAAGTGTATTAGGGTATAATTATAATTAATTTATTAGGTTATATATATAAGGAAATATATAACCTAATTATAATAACACAACAAGGGAATTTTCGGCAGCCACACAACAAGGAATAGTGGCAGCCGAAATTCTCAAAAACTCCAAGGAAAATATGATTTTTCGCCTTCTCAGTCTCGTTCGAAGAATTGTTCTTCAATCCCGGCGCTAGCACGCGGTGAATGAATTGCTCCGTGTGGATCAACCGTAGAGGGAAGCTATCTTGGTTCCTTTGATTCAATCTTCAAAGAATTAAGGTAATTCTTTAACCCTCCTTCCGATTCAATGCAAAGTACATAGGTCCTTGGTGGGGATTAATCCGTTTTTCTTTCCGCTGCGTATTTATTTTATGCGATTAATCCCCAACAGCTTTTTCAAAGCTTAAGCACCAAACTTTTACAAACTTTGTTAATTCACACAATTAACAAAGTAAACCCCCTCACACAAATCCATTGTGTGAAAATACAATTCCTTCAAATATGAATATTTGAATGAATGAACAAAGATGAAGCTCTCTCTTAATTTGCTCTTCGAAGGAATTATGGAAGACTTCACACAGTAGCTTGTATGTGTGATTTTAATTAAGTATTCCGCTTGACAAATTTGATCTTCCATGCTTTTTATAGGAGGTGAGAAGCTCTTCATCAAGTGAAATGGTCGTTGCATTGAGGTTAGAAGAGGAATATAGCTGTTAGGATCACCTCTTGAAGAAGACATAGCCGTTAGAGCTCCTAAAGCCAATTATGACTATTGCTTCTAGGTCACAAGAGGAATATGGTTGTTGCATCAAGGTCTTAAAGCTATTGCTTCTTGTTCTCAAAGGAGTTATAGCCATTAGAGGTTTCTGAAGAGTGTAAGCAACAAGCTTGGTAGCTTATAAGCTGCAATTTGTATCTTGATCCATAAAGTTTGTAGCTCTTGAAGAAATCTTTACCTTTTAAAGCTAATATAGCCGTTGGAAGGCTTTGAGTTCATAAAACAAAATGGTTGTCAGCTTATAAGCAAGATTCATCTATTGATCAACTTGTCGTGTATTAGACTTTTGATCTTTGATGTTTTGTCAAGCTTCAAAACTTGTGGATATTTTTTTGTTTATGCAGCTTCATTCATGACCATAATTTACTAAAGATTAATTACAAAATAATTTGTAATAATATTAACGTAAATATGATTTTCTCTTTTTCTTATATGCCAACTTTTTAATTAGTTGTTATCATCGGAACATGATTCAACAATATTAAATTTTTAAGTGTTTTTCTAATCATTATTGACACCAATTAACTCTAACAATAACATTTAATATTCAATCTCAAAACTTTTCATCTTCATTCTTTTGATTTGTATATAATTGAAGAACACTCTGCCGGTAGAGTATCGTCGCCTTTATATATGAGAGGTTTTTTTTTTTCACTCTGCAGATATATCATTTGAATACACTACATAATATGAAGAGTTAGAATTAACCTAAAAGTAATTTTCATAATTAAGATAACACCATATAAAAATTTTAAATTCTTGATTAAGGCACACAACTTTACTATAAAAACAAATTAGTTTGTTGATATTGGTGAAATATCCAAGTTGTTTGATATTAATATTATCATATACTACGAAATAAAAGCTACTAGGTTATGCATATAAAAACAAATAGTAATGTGAGCATTTGATATCCAAATATCTTACTATTTTTTGTTTCATAAATATTAATTATTTGATTTCAAATCTATTTTAAAAGGTATCATTTTCCACTTAAGTCATTAAAAACATTAGCAATAAAACAATTAAAGTTTAAGAAAAAGTTTTAAAAAATTCAATTATAATATCAATAAATTTTAATATTTATACATATACATTTAAAAATTAATTTATAAATCCGCGCAACGCGCAGGTTTAAAACTAGTTGAAAAATAAAAGAGAATAGGAGTATAATATAAGTGATGTGTATTAGACTTTAACACAAGTCAACTGATTTTGTATTACAAGAGTACAAACTCACGTATATACTCACGATAATCCTAAATCTGTAATGAAATTTAACAAATGACAACTGGTGAGTAACAAAGTGTACAACCACAAATACGAAAGCTAACATAAGGAAGGAAATTCACTTTAAAATTTTGTTGTTAGAGAATCAGTGGGAACAGAACCAGGAACGGTACCACTTGGAGGCATAAAAGTGGTCTTGGTCTCTCTCAACGTATTAATGTTTTAAGGTTAATTTTATAATTTTAAAAATTTATGTGGATTATATTAAAAATCTTTCAATTGATCCCAATAAATTTTACAATTTTCTCAACTAAAATTTCACTTTTATTACTTGTTCCCCATGATAAAAAAATAGCTTAATACCGCTACTGAATGGAACTTGAAATCGCTGTAAATATTAATTGAGGTGACTACAATTTACAACTATTATCCATTGATTACAACTTAATTACGAGTCACAAAAATGCATTTCATCGGAAAAATAAGCCAAGAATTTCTTATTTTCCCCATGAATTAGAGAAAACAATTTTGTTTTATTTCGAAAGACACGAGTATAATTACCTTAATTGAGTGTGAAAAAAAAAAAAAAAAAAAACAATGCATCTATATTTGAGAAAGAAAAAAGAGAAATCGTTTATTTAGATCCAGATAGAGAGAAGAAGTTTAATTGCATTAATCAATTTTTTTTTTTTTTGGTAGAGTTAATCAATCAAATTTTAAATATTATACTTTTCATTTAAAAATTTAATCACTATAAAGCATGTTTATACTTTAAATTTATTTTCCAAAAAGACATTCATTGTTTCATGAAAAAAAAAAGGTTCATTTAAATTAGAACTAAATCTATTAAGTTACAAGATGAATTTTTAGCATACACAAATAATTTTAATTGAGAGAAATGTAACTTAAAAATCGAATAAGCAGCTTCGAAACGATTAATAAAATAGTTACAAAATATATAAAATAATCCTATGCATAAATCTAAAGCAATTGAGTGTTGAAAATATTGAATAAGTCATTTTTTATGGGACTCAATTCGGTCCATTTAGTTAAATGGGTAACTCTAAGAGTATTTATTTATATATGTGAAAAGATAAGTACATACTGTTTAGATAGTTGTTTTTCTCTCCCCTTATAGTTATGAACATTTTCGATAAAACAACGTAAAAACACAAAAACAAAAATTTTATAGTCGCTATTGTACTTTTCGAATTTCGCCTCCTTTCATTTATGGATTCAAAATTTACTTGGTATTATACGAGAGGTGTTTATATGTGAAAACTTATTTCATAGTTCGTCAATTTAATTTGATGTGATTATATGATTATATGCATTTTTAATGATATTGAGACATAATTAACTTGGTATTGATAATGTCCCTTTAAAAAAAAAAAAAAAATTTGCATTGATAATGTAAAATCAATAGTTTGTGGTTTAAATAGAAACAAAAAAATAAATTATGGTTTGTTTGTGGTTTAAATGAAGCGAAAAAAAGAAAATAGAAAGAAATGGTAGTTGACTTGGTTGAATTGCAATTTCAAATGGGGTTAAAACATAAAAATTAGAAAAACACTTTTTGGCTTTGCTAACCATAACATAACATAACATAACATAACCCCACCACTACCGCTTTCCTTTATCTCTCAACCAAACCAAACCAAACCCATAAAAAAGCTCCACCCCCACTTCAATAACGACCCTTCCGCCACCGCCACCTCCTCCACCCTACATTTTAACTGCCACTCCACTCATTAACCACTTCTTCTCTTCTTCTTTTTCCTCCTCCTAACCTCTCTTCTCCTCTTTCTAACATGTTCCGAGACGTTTCCAGCTGCAACACCTACAACTATGGCGATGCTCTCTATTGGGATGCTCGCTATGTTCATGAAGGCGGTAGTTTCGATTGGTATCAGCGTTACTCCTCCCTTCGTCCCTTCGTTCGTCGTTTTATTCCCACTTCTTCTCGGGTTCTCATGGTTGGCTGTGGAAATGCCCGTAATTCTCTCTACTTTCTCCCTCCTCTTTGCTTTAATTTTCTTTTTCATGTTTGGCTTTCAACTTTTAGCTCTCCCTTTCTGGGAAAAGGAATTGGTTGAGTGTATGTGCTTAATTCAGTTTGAGAAGCCTACTGGATGTCAGTTAGGGTTTTTTTTTTTGAGCACTTCATCTTCAGCTGTCATGTCCATCTTGCTGTTACAAAATTTGAGCTTGTGATTAAGGTGGAACTGTAATACTCATAAAACTGGTGACTCTTTATTTTGAGGAATGATGAACTCTTCTATTTTGAAATCTGATTTACATGCAGTTCAAAAGTTCTGTAAATATAGAAATAGGGTCCTTTAGAATTTGAATATGACTGCTGTTTTATAGTCTTACTTGGGGAATTGCTTGCGTGTAGTGTTCATGGATCTACAGTTAAGTAGAATTTTGAGATACTCTCTTTAGTTGTAAATTCTGTAAATGTTACATATTTATAGAGACTATTGTAGACAAATGTATGATACAGTGCCAAGGCTTTTGTATTTTTGTTGATTTTGCAAACTTGAAGTTTGTAACTTGAGCACTCCACTCTGAATATGATACATTTTCATATTGAAAGCACTTCTGACCTTCAGTATGCCATCTGAGTTTTCTATAAATTCTTAGATTCTGGATAATCGAAGCTTTGTTTTGTACATGTAGTCATGTCAGAAGACATGGTCAAGGATGGATATGAAGAAATTATGAACATTGACATTTCAGCGGTGGCCATTGACATGATGAGAAAGAAATATGAGCGCATCCCTCAGCTCAAATGTATCCTTTCTAAAAACTATTTCAGTTTCTATTGTGAAACTTATATTTGCTTTTCCATGATTTAGCATACATGTGTCTCTGTAAGCTTCCTATACGATTAATTCTAGACATGCAAATGGATGTTAGAGATATGAGCTTTTTCCCAGATGAATCCTTTGATGGCGTTATCGACAAGGGTATACCTTTCCCTGTTCCTGAATATACTCTTTTTATTTTAGCTGCCATTTCATTAAGTTGGGAATTGTATGTTGACTTTATTTTTTGCTGCTATCACATGCTCATGTTGACATATGGCTCATTGATTCTTGATCCAGGAACCCTTGATTCCTTGATGGTATGATACATTTTCAAATGTTTCCTTAGTTTCTGCTTCTGTGTTTGGCCTTTCCAAATTATTAATGTTGATATTGTTATTTATTTCGCTTGTATAGTGTGGGAACGATGCTCCAATTAGTGCTGCCCAGATGTTGGGTGAAGTGAGCAGGTTATACCTGAAAAATCTTTGCGAGTTGCTTGTCTGATTATGTTTTTCGTTCAAGATGTCATCCTTTATTTTCTTAAGTCTACGCTATTTTTGTACATGTTGCCAGTTTGCGTTTACACTTCCATTGCAGTATTCCTTACCATCCTTTCCCCCCTTTTGGCTTGTAGGCTCCTTAAACCTGGAGGAATTTATATGTTGGTAACCATATATCCAAAGACAGCTTTTTATACACAATTCTATGCCTTCTTGAACATGATGATTTCTTCCTCTTCTTCTTCTTCTTCTTATTGCTATTATTATTTTTTTATTCAGATAACTTATGGTGATCCCACAGTGAGGATGTTCCATCTAAGGCCATCTGTATACAATTGGAAAATCGAACTGTACATAATACGTAAGTTTCCTCTTGCTTCAATCTTTGCAAAATGTTCTCTCTGTGTACATGTGGTTTATGGCAGTGTTTCATATGTACTTATTGCCAATTTTGATTTAATTATCCATTTTGTTCTACAAATTATGCGAGTTTTTTTTTTTCACATATCACAATCGAAGCTAGATTTGAAAGTGCAGATTTATTGTTATGTAAAAAATGCATACTGGAATAAGGAAAGATGAATTTTCCATTTTCTTTTTTGTTTTATTAGGTTGCATACTGGAAAAAATAGTGATGAATTTTTCATTTCCATTTCCATTTTTGTTGATTGAGTTCCTTTGAGTTTCTACTTGGTTGCTTAAAGAGAAGAGTTTGGATAAAGTTTCAATCACTATGGACTACATAACATGGCCAGTGGAAACATTTCATCTGGCAATTTTGGGCTGATGCCTTTTGATTTGATGCTTGACTGTGTTTTGGTATTACCAATTAATCATGTAAACTGCCTACTACATTGACTTACCTATATTCGCAAACCAATGTGATGTTAATGTTATCGACAGTGGAGTCAGATCTAAGTACCATTCTCCTATGCCCTGATTGGTCAGGTGAATGATATGAAGTTACAATTTGGTTGTTGCACTCTTTGCCTATATTTTTGAATGTTGGCATGTATATATCCTATGATAGTTGGTTGAAGAAACATCAAGCAAGCAAGTTTAGGTACTGGTTATTTACATCAAGCTATGATGAATTATTATAATATGGAATCTCTTCTTAAATGGAAGACTTTCTTATTTTGGTTTTGTGGTTCTGAGACTTACGTGATGGCCTCATGCAATAATGCCTTCTTAAATTTCAATTCTGATGACGAATCTTGAAAAGAAGGAAGTATTTCCTTTTTGTGGTATTGATGCATATATGTCCCTTCTACAATAGATGCTTAGCATTTTATCTTTGTTGTCCTTGGACTTAAATGCAGTCGAGGTTTTTGAGTCAATTGTCATCTTTTTTTCTTGACCTTATTGCGATACATGGCTCCTGTTTTGTGATTTTTTCCTTTTCTTTAAGAGCTTATTTCTGAAATTTTTAAGGCTAATATTTTTATTTTGCGATCTTTTGGTGTTAAATATTTTTCCATGCTCTTGCAGCAAGACCAGGATTTGAAAAACCATCTGGTAGTTCAACATCACGTTCATTTTTGGAACCTGTACCTATCACGGAGAAGGGCTTGCTTCCAGCTGATTTTGTGTTGGAAGATCCAGATTCTCACTTCATATATGTGTGTAAAAAGATGGTTGAAACAATTGAGCTTGATAACATGCCAGTATACCCATTGATAGGTGATGATTTGTAGACTATTACAGTGAGGCACTAGGGTAAACTTTACCTTGTACAAGCTCTGACCTGCATCATATCTGTGTATGATTGTTGTTGCTTGTGCCATAAGGACTAAACACGGACAAGCTTTAGCATCTCTCACCAAAGAAGGATTCTATTGCTGTTATTTTTCCAGCGTATCAGGTTAAAATCTGGATATGAAGACTGACAATGAATAAGAAGAACAAAGCCTCTTAATGAAGAGTTGTTGAAATACGCTCTTCCATTTGTCGCTTATTCTGTAGCATTAGAATTGCCTTCTCGAACCTAGTTTAACAATTCTGTTACGTTTGAAAATTGTACAATTGTATACTTCCATTGTAGAACTTGTTCTCATACAGAAGTGTTCTATGTTGTTTCCCTTTGTTTTGGTGTAGGATTGTTGTATTTGAAACTTAATTTTTGTCCACTGGCAACACCTATCAGCGTTCTCACTTGCACCATTTATATTCTTTAATTTGTTTTTCCATTTCGTAAGTGGCAGCTTTCATCTTATCCCTTGATCAATGGCTACCTCCTGCAAGTGGCTTACCAGGTTGAGAGGACTTGCTCTGTGGATAAACCAAGGTACTGGTGGAGCTGAACTAGTGCTCTTCATGTAAATAGCTTCTGGTCATTTAAGACCTTCCCTTGAGATGGTGGATGAAGTTACTTTTGACTTTTAAAATTATAATGGCATCAAAGTTTTGTTATCATGTTCTGAATTCTTCTGAATTTTGGTGGAAGAAATGGCAGAAGATACGCTGGAATGGAATGTGTGTATATTTATTTTGATCCTTGTACTTCCAATCTTTTGTTCTATATTTATTTTGCAAAATCTAGTCCTTAGTGGACGGTGTGATATATTGCTTACAGAAGCATCCGTAAAGGGCTAGATTTTTCGGAAAATCAATGCTTAGAGGTAAAATGTGCCAATATTGAAAGGGTTAAAATGACAAATTGTTCGATACCGTGGGGGGTTGAAATTTTGCTTTTTTCCTAGGCTATTACTATCGGTAGGTATCAGTTGATATCAACTACCAGAATTGGTTAGTAATGATAGTTAAGTTTATCTCCTAGGCTATTAATTCGATTGTGACTCTTATAAGGCAACACTTGTAAAGTTAGTGGGTGCTAAACGCACAAACTGATGGGTCTAGAGAAGCAGACTAGTTGAAGGGTGTGCGTAGCTTGGTAGCTTGAATGCTACTTGACCATCAATACCAAAAACAAGAACAAGAACTAGCAGTAGATGTAGAATCATTATTCGGAACTTAGCATGGAATATATATGTTCTTGCAATAAATTCTGATCTACATTCAGTGTTCATCTGCTCAAATGTTTTGAGTACCATCTGTTGAGTAATAATCAATACGGCAATGAAGACTATGGTTGGTTGGCCTTGTAAAAGTAGAGATTTGGGCTACTCTGGTAGGGAGTAATTACTAAATACCCTTCTATTTACTTAATTTGGTGATATCTTTTGCCATTTCCATTCTGAGAAATTTATATTTCGGTTAGCTAACTTGTTAAAGTCGTTTCTCCTTTGTTCTTTGTTTATGGCATAGAACCAACTTGGTGTGAGTAATTATACGAAGTCACAATCGATCAAGATTGTTCAAAGGGAACAATTACATAGTACAGTTCATATTTGTGATAGTGTGCAACCCTTATTATATCCTTAAACAATATTTTATTCACGAATATTTAAAGCACAATATAATATATCTTGCAGTCTCTTTCAATCAAATTTGTTTTCACTTTTAAAAATGGTTTAATCATTAACTAGTTTGAGCAATGAATTAATATGGGTTCTTTGTTTATATGTTTTTACGTATTAAACTAGTTAGGTTTTATCCCGACTATAATTTTTATTTTTATTCTTTTTGAATGGTCACTCGTTGTAATTTTAACAAACTAATAAACATTTTTATATAATTATCAATATATTTAATAAATTCTCTAATGTGTATCAGTAAAATTATTATTAACATGGTCCTATTGTCGTGAAAAAGTCTCCAAATATATAAAATTTAGGGCTTTTTACATAAATACTTACCTTTTGGCATCACCTAACTTTTTTACCTACGAAGGAAAAGTTTGCTTAAATACTTTAAAAACTTTCCAAAATTTCAAAAATACCTAAAACAGGAAATTCCTGTTTTACGTAAATCTGTAGCAAAAAAACACAAAACCGAAAACCATAAATCTCCAAAATACGTGAATCGCGCCTGCTCAAAAACCTCCCAAACGCAAAAACCTCCCAAACGCCAAGAAATCGCAGATTAATTTCAACAAGAATCACAGATCAGTTTCGCCAAAAATTGCAACACATCAGCATCGATCAGAGACGCAAAAATCAGGATCGCACAGCTGGATCGATCTCTCTCCTACAAATTCAATCGATCACTGCAAAAACAGACATAGCAAGGTATAACTAAGGTATAATCAGTGAAAATAGTGTATTTTCAATGTATAACTAAGGTATACTTAATGTATCAAAATGTATAACTAAGGTATAATCACAATAACAGTGTATCTTAAGGTATAACAAAGGTATAGATCAGGTATAACAGTGTATCTTAAGGTATAATTAATGTATAACTCAGTATAACTAAGGTATAATTGCGGTATAATTAAGGTATAATCAGTGAAAATAGTGTATCTTAAGGTATAACTAATGTATAACTCAGTATAACTAAGGTATAATCAGTGACAATAGTGTATCTGAATGTATAACAAAGGTATAATCACAATAACAGTGTATCCTAGGGTATAACTAATGTATAACTCAGTATAACTAAGGTATAATTCAGGTATAACTAAGGTATAAACAGTGAAAAAAGTGTATCTGAATGTATAACAAAGGTATAATCACAATAACAATGTATCTTAGGGTATAACTAAGGTATAACTCAGTATAACTAAGGTATAATTCAGGTATAACTAAGGTATAAACAGTGAAAAAAGTGTATCAGAATATATAACAAAGGTATAATCACAATAACAGTGTATCTTAGGGTATAACTAAGGTATAACTCAGTATAACTAAGGTATAATCAGTGAAAAAAGTGTATCTGAATGTATAACAAATGTATAATCACAATAACAATGTATCTTAGGGTATAACTCAGTATAACTAAGGTATAATTCAGGTATAACTAAGATATAAACAGTGAAAAAAGTGTATCAGAATGTATAACTAAGGTATAATCACAATAACAGTGTAACTTAGGGTATAACTAAAGTATAACTCAGTATAACTAAGGTATAATTCAGGTATAACTAAGGTATAATCAGTGAAAAGAGTGTATCTGAATGTATAACAAAGGTATAATCACAATAACAATGTATCTTAGGGTATAACTAAGGTATAACTCAGTATAACTAAGGTATAAATAGTGAAAAGAGTGTATTTGAATGTATAACAAAGGTATAATCACAATAACAATGTATCTTAGGGTATAACTAATGTATAACTCAGTATAACTAAGGTATAATTCAGGTATAACTAAGGTATAAACAGTGAAAAAAGTGTATCAGAATATATAACTAAGGTATAACTCAGTATAACTAAGGTATAGTCAGTGAAAATAGTGTATCTGAATGTATAACAAAGGTATAACTAAGGTATAACTAAGGTATAAGTCAGGTATAACTAAGGTATAATCAGTGAAAAAAGTGTATCTGAATGCATAACAAATGTATAATCACAATAACAATGTATCTTAGGGTATAACTCAGTATAAATAAGGTATAATTCAGGTATAACTAAGGTATAATCAGTGAAAAAAGTGTATCAGAATGTATAACTAAGGTATAATCACAATAACAGTGTAACTTAAGGTATAATTAAGGTATAACTCAGTATAACTAAGGTATAATTCAGGTATAACTAAGGTATAATCAGTGAAACGAGCGTATCTGAATGTATAACAAAGGTATAATCACAATAACAATGTATCTTAGGGTATAACTAAGTATAACTCAGTATAACTAAGGTATAATTCAGGTATAACTAAGGTATAAACTGTGAAAAAAGTGTATCTGAATGTATAACAAAGGTATAATCACAATAACAAAGTATCTTAGGGTATAACTAAGGTATAACTCAGTATAACTAAGGTATAATTCAGGTATAACTAAGGTATAACCTTTCCCTGTCAAGAAAGCAACAAAACTTGAAAGTAAATTATGTAATAGTGAAAGGAGTGAAATTACCTGAGTTGAGGGAGTAGTGACATTACTCTCCCACATTATATTCTCAGCAACAACCCACTCGATTTCAGATCCATTTGTGAAACCAAGGGTTTATACAATGTTGTTTCTTCCTGCAACATTGGTTCAGGGACTGTAGAACCAGCAACGTTATCGCCAATAACACCCTCATTTCCATTCCCAAAATCAGCAGCCTCCGCCGCATTCACTTGCCAATCGCTCCAGCTAGGCGTCTCCAGCAATAGATTATCCCACTATCTTCACCGCCGTCCATCAGATTCCTCTTAAACAACTCCAGCAGCTGTTTATATTGAGTGAAGGTTTGAAGAAGAAAAAAGTAGCGAACAGAGAAAGAAGAAGAAGAAAAGCGTAAAGATGGGAGAAAGGAGAAGAAAGGAGTAAAGATGGGAGAAAGGAGAAGAAATGCGTAAAAATGGGAGAAAGCAGAAGAAAAAGGTAAAGATGAGAAAGAGAAAACAAAAACACTTAATTATGAAAGGGGAACAATGTACACCAAGAAAGAAATCTTTAAAACAGGGTAATTATGACAATTTCCCTAAAATTTATTAATAAAAGCTGAAATTTGACTCTTATATTTGCTACATGCATAATAGTAAAGTAGGAGCAGTAATTGGTGAAAAATTATGATAATAACTTGTGGATATACGTTGAACAAAATGCTAATATACAAATGTGTCAGCAACTACAATAAGGTTTAAAAAGATATTAATCAAGAAACAAAGAGAAACAACAAAACAAAAACCAAATTTGATGGAAAATTAAAGAGGAAAACGATGAAAGGTCCAGAGAATGAGAAAATTGTGGAACGAAAAGAAGAAAGGTATGGAGAAAACGAGAATGGTGAAAAGGAAAGGAAAGTAAAAAACGAATACGAGAAAAAGAAAGAGCAAAAGGCCAAAAATTGCAGAACCCAAAAAAACAAATGGGGAGAGAAACACCCCTTTCACCTTATAGTTTTTTTTTTTTACGTGAAGAAAATGTTATAGCTAATGTGAATATTACTATATATTCAAGGGTAATTATTAATTATAAAAGATATTTAAGTGATAAAAATTGTTTATTCAATTCTAGTAGTGGTAAAGCACCTCCCCCTTAATTGAGAGATTTAGGATTTTGGGTTACATATAATTTTTTAAATAATTTAGTATTAAATTTATTATAATTTTTAATTATATTTACGTTAAATTGATAGAACATTTATAATTTTAAAATAGATAAAGATGTAAATGGGGTGGGGATTCTCCATCCCCGTCGGAGATTCCCTGACGGAGACAGGAAATCCTTAATAAAATTTCACGTGGGCGGAGATGAGGATTATTTTATTTCTGAAAGGCTAATGGGGATAGAGACGGAGATACCCTTCCGCGCCCTGTTAAATCTCCGTGCCAAAACTTTTTAATTTATTTATTTGTAAATATTAATATTATTTTTTATAATTCAAACTAAAAAAACAAAACATATCATTTGTTTTTAGTTTAAATATTGAAAGTTTATAATTTGTTTAATTAATTTGATATATTTATTGAATAAAAAAGTTAACTAATATTTTCAAATAATTAAAAGTTTAAAAAGATTTTTATGGGGTTTTTCGTCCGGCTTGAATATCCATGGGGATGGGGATGGAGAAAATTATTTTTCCAATTGAAAGATGGAAAGGGGAATGCAGATTTTCCAAAATTCAAAGGAACGAGAACATGGAAACTATCATTCGCTTTATCCCCGTTCTATTTACATCTCTAAAAATAATCGGTATATGTTGTCAATTTTATACAAAATAAGTAAGAAGTGTACTAGATGAATTAGAAAACAATTAAAATTCATAAAAGAAAAGTTTTGCAATACGAACCAAATGAAAGTGTTGTATTTGTGATGGATGGACTAATATAGTTAAGTTAGAGTAGTTTGACATATTAATTTTGATTTTAATTAGCTTAACAAAATCAAAAAGATCGGTCGAATCAAAGCATTGAAATCTTGAATTATGATTATAATCATTTCAAAATATAAATTTGTTTCCTCCTTTCACAAAGTAGAAAAATTAATTATTTGTATTTTCCAGCCTGTTGTTCAACTTCTTCCCAAAGTGGGTGTAATTGAAAATAGGAAAGTCTAATTTTGGGAAATAGAGAAGTGTACTCTGCCTCCAAAAACAGCTCAGGCAGAAATACTCAAAAAATCACTTAAAGATTTTCAGTAAAATTTTTACCACAAATAGCCCAAGTCATTAAATCTAGTAATAAATTTGAAATGAAAAGCAAATTCATCTGAGACCAAACTCCCATTTCAGGCAAATATTAGTTACAGGATATTTTTTTTCTCTAAATAAAACAAGAACTAGAAGAAAGGGTACCAAATTACAATTTTGCCACTAGCCTACTCTACAATGAATGATCTAGAAATCTATTTATGGCAGTATCTTTACCAATTGTAGCAATTGAATTTGAAACTACTAAATGTAGCATCCATACAGCCTAACAACAGAGATAAAATATCAATCTTTCCTCTTCTGGGTCCACCAGAAGACCCATTGGACCATATCTACCCTACAAATAGAATTTATTTTCAATTAATTAAGTAATTCAATTCCTCTCTTCTAACTATGGGATTACTATTTCTAAATGTAGCAAAATTTTGGCAAAAGATAGGCAGCAAGCAATCAACATACATTAAATTCTTATCTAAAATTGGTATTTACTATTGCAACCAATTGTAGTAACTACTAATTTCATTAGAAGAAGCAATATGCTATTGACCCAAAAAAAAAAAAAAACTACTTCAACAAGAGTATATTTTTATATTGTAACATTATATCTAAATTTGTTAAGCAAAAATAGAAATTATTGGGGTAAAACGCAAAAAAGCAAAGTAAAGAAATGGATGCTTGGAATACCCTTTTATTTTCACCTCTACACAAAAAATAGCAACCGTTCAAAAAAAAAAAAATAAATAAAGGGTGATAAATTTAGAATAAATAAAATGCAAACAAAAAATTTGTCTACGTGGATGGATTTAATAGTAAAAAAAATATTCTCATGAGGAATTTAGTTTCCGTTGTCACTATTATGAGAAATTTTATAGCGGACCGGGTTCATATGTACCGTTCTATTGAAAAATTGACACTTAAACAATATGAGCATTGGAAAAATAAAACCTACTTATGTGTCAATTTTTTATTAGGAATGTCCACATGGACCGGGTCCATTATAGTTTTATAAACGGAGCGGTATATTAGTATTTCAACAATTTATCCTTTTTACTTTGAAACTTAATCATTTGGAATAACTTGTTTCCAATACTACGTCGTCTAAATCCCATTATTTGAGCCTCATGGTTTTAAAATACCTTTATTAAAAAACACTCTCTTTATCCAACTTTGATAGGTAAAATATTAAAAAAGATAGATATTTTTTAATATCTAATTATTAATTAAGTGGACTGGGCAATCCATTAACAGTTCATGAATTGCAGAATTCAATTTCTGCACATAAGCCCGACTTGCTGTTTTTGATGGAGGTTAGAGTTGATTGTAATGCAGTGGCTAATGTATGTAGGCGTACTTCTTTACCTTATTATTTTTATGTTCCTCATGTGCGTCATGGTGGTGGATTAGCTCTTTTGTGGCGACATAGAGACATGTTGTCTTTAAGGGCACATACTCGGAATTACATAGATGTTATTATTCATGAGCAAACGGGGGATTGGAGATTAACTGGTTTTTATGGTTTCCCTGAGCGAAGTCGAAGGTGGTTATCTTGGCAGAATTTACGGGAGTTAGCTGAACAATCGATTTTACCATGGTGTATAATGGGGGATTTTAATGATATGATCTCATCTTCCGAAAAGTGATAATGGGGGATTTTAATGATATGATCTCATCTTCCGAAAAGTGGGGTGGCCAGCGACAGCTGGCAAATCTGTTGGAAGGCTTTCAGGATACTTTACAATTCTGTGGACTGGTGGATTTGGATTTTATCGGTCCAAAGTTTACATGGACAAGGAAGCGGGGTTCGCAAGTGATAAAGGAAAAATTGGACCGGGTGCTTGCAACTGATTCCTGGTTCTTGCTTTTTCCAATGATGAAAACTTTTAATATGATCACAGCTAATTCGGACCATTAGCTGTTGATTGTAAAGAGTTGCGAAATGGAGTTCCATCGATCTCCTGTGTTTCGTTTTGAAAATGCATGGTGCAAGGTAGCTGATTGTCGTACTGTAATAGAGGATGTGTGGAAAAGACCAAGTGAGGGCCATATTGTGACTTGAGTGCTACGAAAGCTGGATGAATGTGGGCAGGAGCTGCTGTTATGGGGCGTCAACTTCCGACGTCAGTTTCAAAACAAATTAAGACAATGTCACCGAGTGATGCAGCAGCTGAGTTGCAGAGATGATATGAGATCCTTGAAGCATCTAGCAGAGGCGAGAGTAGAGTATAATATCTTACTGCAACAACATAAAGACTATTGGCAGCAACGGGCTAAATTGAATTGGCTTGCACATGGGGATTTAAATACTAATTTTTTCCATCGGAGCTGCACTATCCGGAAAACGAAAAATACATTCACTACCTTATCCAATGAAAATGGTGTGAAGTTGAGTTGGGGTGTAGGATTGGAAGATCATATCCAGTCTTACTTTCAGGACATCTTTACAGCAAAAGGTATTGATGCAAACCCCATTCTCGAGGTTATTCCTGAAAAAATTAGTCCTGAAATGGTAAATAGCTTAAAAGCCCCTTTTGAAGCCGAGGAAGTAAAGGCGGTTTTCTTTGGGATGTGTTTGAATAAAGCACCTTGCCCAGATGGTTTTAATCCTGCTTTTTTCAAGACTTACTGGGATATTGTGGGTAAGGATATCACTGAATTGTGTTTATATTGTTTAAACTCTGGTCTGATCCCTGTGCAGTTGAATTTCACTAATATAATTCTGATCCCTAAGATTGCATCCCCAAATAAAGTAACTGATATGCGGCCCATCTCTTTGTGTAATGTTGTGATGAGAGCTATTTCCAAGTGTGTGGCTAACAGGTTGCGAGATTGCATAGATCAATTGATTTCCCCGAATCAGAGTGCTTTTGTTTCGGGCAGACTAATTTTTGACAATATCCTAATTGCTTATGAGGTGGGGCATTATTTGAAGCGGAAGCGGTTGGGAAGAAGAGGACTTGCAGCAGTGAAAGTGGATCTTTCTAAAGCTTATGATCGAGTCGAATAGGGTTTTATTGAAGCTGTGATGCGAAAATTGGGTTTACCTGATCAATTTATTCAACTTATCATGCAGTGTGTTACTACGGTGAGATATCAGTTGTCTTATCCAGGAGCGAATTTTGCTCATTTCATGCCAACATGTGGCATCCGACAGGGTGAATCTCTATCGCCATTCTTATTTCTATTCTGTGCAGAGGGTTTGTCTGTGTTATTGGATAGTCTAGTGCAACGGGGAATGTTACATGGGTGTGAAATCATCACAGGGGCTCCGACTATACTGCATTTACTGTTTGCGGATGATAGGTACTTCTTTATACAAGCTACGGTGGAGGAAGCACGATGTTTAAAAAATGTATTTCAGCTGTATAGCCAGGCCTTGGGTCAATTGCTTAATTTTGATAAATCAAATGTCTCTTTTAGTGCAAATACAGCAGTGGATATGCGAAGGGTAATTTGCTAAGAGCTGGGTATGCAAAGGGTGAGCTCTCATGGGAAGTATTTAGGACTGCCTTCTGAAATTAGTCGAAATAGAAACAATGCCTTTCAATTTCTTGTTGATAACCTTTGTAATCGGATAAAAGGATGACGTCATCGAGGCATCTCCCAAGTAGGAAAGGAGGTTTTACTAAAATCAGTGGCTCAAGCTTTGCCAATCTATGCGATGAGTATTTTTCTGATCCCTAATCGCACATGTGAGGTGTTGGAAAAAATGTTAAATGCATTTTGGTGGGATAATAATATGTCGGGAAAGCGGGGTTTGCATTGGCATAATTGGCATCGTCTCTGTTTACCAAAAGATCAGGGTGGCTTGAACTTCAGAAAATTAAAGGAATTAAACATGGCAATGCTAGGGAAAGTGGTTTGGGGTATCTTGTCTCGTCCAAATTTGTTGGTTAGCAGATTATTTAAGGCAAAGTATTTCCCTGAAAGTTCTTTTTTCCAGGCTTCTTTTCGTCCAAATGATAGCTATGTTTGGAAAGGATTTATGGAAATAAAAAAGCTTATGAAGGCTGGAATTGGTTGGGCAATTGGTGATAGTAGATCCGTGCCAGTTTGGGGTTCTCAGTGGTTGCCGGATTTGCAACACTCGGCGATTTCGACGGCTACTGATAAGCAGTAGATGCAGTGGGGGGTAGCGGACCTTTTTCATCCTTTTCTGTAGCAGTGGAATGAAAGTTTGATCGACCACACCTTCTCTGAGTGTGATGCAGGTTTAATTCGGCAGATTCCCTTGCTGCTACAACCGGTGCCTGATCGGTTGGTCTGGAGGTTTGAGAAACACGGTCATTATGCTGTAAAAGGAGCTTACTATTGGCTGATGCAGAAATACACAAACAGGGGTTTTGGACCTCAAGTTAAGTGGACAGCTATTTATTCCTTAGACATTCCTCCTCGATTCAAAAATTTTTGGTGGCGTTGTATTATGCATGCTCTTCCAACGACGGAGAAATTAAAGTCGAGGGGTGTGGATGTGGAGAGTAATTGTGTGTTTTGCAATAGCGCAATGGAGTCCTTGGTTCATGTTTTGTTCTTATGTCCCCGCATTTTTTCTTTATGGACAAGTATTCCTGAAGTTCTTCTCCTTGAGGGGGTAATGGATTTTAGGGATTGGGTGAGTGTCCTTTGGGTGGCATAAATCAAGAGGTATTGGTGCATGTAATTGTTCTTTCATGGAGTATTTGGAAAGCCCGAAATGGTATCATTTGGAACGGGCAACACTTTAATCTTCATGACATTAAGATGCATGGACTCTCTTTCCTTCAAGATTGGCGACGGGTTCATTTGGTATCTCCATTGAATGATAGTGGTAGAATGACTGCTTTAGAAGAGCGTTGGAGTGCCCCGAGATCGGGGCGGCTAAAGTGTAACATTGATGCTGCCTTTAAGGACTCGGGTACAGCGGTTAGCCATGGTTGTATTATTAGGGATTCAATGGGCTGTTTCATTGCGGCTCGTAGCCAAGTCTTGCATCGTGCCTCGAATGCTATGTTTGCAGAGGCAATTAGTTGCCGTGAAGCCCTGAGTTGGATTAAAGAGCTGAAGCTGAATAATGTCAGTGTCGAAATGGATGCAAAGGTCTTTGTGGATGCAATCTCTTCTTCAAGAATTGATCGCTCGAGCTATGGTTTTATTTTAGATGATTGTCGTCTCTTAGCTGATCAGATAGGATGTGTTACTTTCTCTTTTGTTAAACGGTCTGCGAATAAGGTAGCCCATGTTCTAGCACAGGCTGCCTATTCTTCGACGCATTCGGGAGTCTGGTTTTATCAACCTCCTCCTGTGGCTCGGTCTGTACTTGATGCCGATTTTTAATGGAATTCCAGTATTTTTTCAAAAAAAAAAAAAAATTAATTAAGTGATAAATTGTCAAAAATACTATTGTTAAATGTATCTAGACAATTAAACTAACAACATTTACTTCAATTAATTATTTTGGTATATTAAGAGTCTTTTAGTAAAAATATAATCTATTAATTAATTTTCTTAATTGCCGTGCAATTAAAATATTGCCTATCAAAGTGGGATAGATGGAATACTTTTTACTAATATGACACTCCGTTTGGAATCAATGAACTACATATATAGAATTCATTTGTAAATAAATTCCATATGAAATTCAATTGTGAATAAATTCTATTACTTGGAATGAAATAACTTAAGTAATAAAACTGAAATGAATTCTATAAATTTATGCTCGGAATGAACAGACAAAAGTATTTCATTTGTTATTAATAAATTTTTATGATAAGTAACCAATTAATTAATCATATATAAAAAATAAAATTAATTAACAAGGATTTTTTTATTTTATTTATAACTAGATTTAGATATAATTTTTTTTTTTTTTTTTTGTTATTGACTAAATAATTAATTTGAGGTTATTCAAGTACTTTTTAGATGGCTTTTCTCCAAATTAATTTTGTGTATACTAAAAATCAAATTTGAAACTTAACATAAGCAAATAGAGATTATTACCATTGAACCAATCTTAATTTGTTTTCATGTATAATTCAAAAGGAATTTTTTTTTATCCTTCACAATATTTAAAATAAAACAAAATACAATCATTTAAAAAATAAAAGTAAAACAATAATGAGTTATTATTTAGAATCGGTATTCAAAAATATTAATGAACAAAAAATTTATATGAGGAAAATAAAAATATGATAAAAATGTTGTGAAGGTAAAATTGTTCCAAAATTTTTTCTGTATAGAACACGGAATTCATTTGTAAATTTTATCTACCTTGATGGAATTTGCTTAAGACATGTTGAATTCCGCATAAATTTCTCACTTTTTTATTTCAAACATAAAAAATTGGAATTAGAAATGAATTCTTCAGATTTATTTATTCCCAGCAGAGCCTCAATCAGTCAATCCTCCATTTTCATAGTGGAATTCAATTCATTCTTATATCTATTGCTACATTTGAGGCAACCCTTACTACGGTTTTTTTACCTCGATGTCACCCTTTTTATATCTCGATATTACACCTTTACTTTGGTCCATCTATACCACTTGTATATGTAAATTTTTTTTCATGGGTTAAAATGAAAGGTAGTAAAAAGGAATGGGACCCATAGGGGACCTAGAAAAAGACAAAAAAAGGAAGTAGGACCCAAAAAAAGGACAAGAATAGCACCAAAAACCACTCCAAATGTGGCAAAAGAATCATGCAGCAACACTCTAATTAGTATACAGAGCCATGCAAGGTTGCCGTTTCTAGCCCCTCTATCTCTCGCCATTTGTGTCAAAGTTAAACAAAACGCTTCTGCTTTCTTTCTCTCTCTTTAACCCCTTTTTATGTTTTTTTCCATTTTATCTTCTCTCTCTATCTCTATATTTAGCAACCCCAAATAAGGCCTTCCTTCTTTATATTTTCTTCTTCTCCATTCTTCTCTCTCTTTCTTTCTTCATGTTTACAACGGAAGGAAGAAAGAAACAAAGAAAAACTTCTCTGCATTGATAAATATCTTTTTTCAGCTTTAAAATTGAATTTTTTTTTTTCGAGGATCTTCCTTTTTTCTTGTTTTGTCCCAATTTGTGAATTTTGATCAGTTGGGTGTTCTTGTTTTTGAGAGAGGAAAAATGGGTAGGGGTAAGATTGAAATCAAAAGGATTGAAAATGCAAATAGCAGGCAAGTCACATTCTCTAAAAGGAGAGCTGGATTGCTTAAAAAGGCTCAAGAACTTGCCATTCTTTGTGATGCTGAGGTTGCTGTCATTATCTTCTCCAACACTGGCAAGCTCTTTGAGTTCTCCAGTTCTGGGTATGCAAATTTTTATTTTCTTTTTCTTTTTAATTATTTCCTTTTGACTCTTGTTTTTGAAGGACAAAAATTTTTATCCTCTAAAAAAAAAAAAAAAAATTAATTTGATTTTTTTTTTTTGGTTGATTGCATGTGCTAAATTAATGGTTTCTTGGGCATTATGGTAAATTTCAATGTGAATGGATTTTTCAGTCATTATAGACTTGACTAATTTCTGGGTTATATTTTTAATATTTTTGGTATATCATTGCATGTGCTTTTTTCCTCATTTGTTTGATTATATCAGGATGAGCTGTTTTTTAGCTGCTTATTCATTTATTTATGTGTTGATGTTTTATTTTTTATAGCATCCTTCGTTAGTTACTGCTAATTTTTTTT
Source organism: Euphorbia tirucalli (assembly GCA_039660915.1). Taxonomy (NCBI): domain Eukaryota; kingdom Viridiplantae; phylum Streptophyta; class Magnoliopsida; order Malpighiales; family Euphorbiaceae; genus Euphorbia; species Euphorbia tirucalli. Next base: position 16,785,510 of record CM077633.1, on the reverse strand, counting down.
TTTTAAATTCCTTTTGGTATATTCTTTTCAACTTCCCTTGGACTGTAGGGGATTTATTGTGTGCCTTTAGGCTTGTGGCTGTAAATTATGCTTTAGACATCTTTGTGGGTTTTTGCCTTTTTCTTTTATCGGAAAATGATGTTGATTTTTGTGAATTCCTTCTTTCATTTGGTCACACTCCTTTTAGTATGAATTTTTCAATTTGAAGGGTTTTACTGAATGTAATTTAATTAGCTGTTTCTGGCTGTTTGTGGTGGATGTTCTGTTTTTCTTTCAGTTTGGTGCATGTAACGATGTATAGTATACTTATTAATTCATTTGCATTCTGCTTGAGGATTAACTCATAAATTTGAGGTGTATAATTTTAATTTTATGGCTATTAACTTGATCATATTCATAACCTTAATCAAGTTGACATTGGAACTTGTTAGGTACAAACATACAGTAGCACAAAAATAAATTGGGCTGAAGAATACTAGTTAATTTAATTAAACTTCAACACTTACGGGCTTAGGATTTTGCATCGCAACTATTTTTATGTGAAGAAATCTATGAATTTTTTGACTAATTGAAAACTCAAAATGAGTTCTGGCAAAAAAATGGAAGGAAATGAATTATTTGAGACAATCATTTCAACTAAAATTCATGTTTCAGCTTCAAAAGTTCTTATGAGCACTAAGAACTGTTAATTTCTATTGAGGATGCAAATTGCCACTTCTTGAGGGATATCTAGGCATTTCCTCCAAAAAGTGCTTGAATGAAAGAAATCATATTGACTTAACTAATTTGAATCACATAGAACTTATAAATCTTGTCACGGAATCATGCTGAAAAAATTGGATGAGATTGATTTTATTTTTCCTCAAATTAAACATGCCTAATTATACATATTTGCTCCTTTTGTTTTTGTTGCAGAATGAAGAGAACACTAACAAGATACAACAAGTGCCTAGATTCACCAGAGCCTGCCAGGATAGAATACAAGGCAGAGGTATTAACCATAATTCTTAGCGTTTGCAGTTGCAAGCCTGTTTATTTTTGTGCATTAGCATTCATGTGTCTTGCACTGACTACTGTCTTTTAGCTTCTTTGAATGTATCTCTTTATAAATTGTTCCACTGCTTCCATCTTCAAATGTTAGTTTAATATGTTATCCTCTGTTTAAGTTTTCAAAGAAATTCTTGAAAGATAGAGGTTGAGTATGAATACCAGTGAGGCCTTCAGATCATTGATTGTTGTTTAGGGAATGAAATTTTACTTTTCAACAAGATGAAATGCCTTAGATATGTGAATAGTGTAGCTCAAGTGTGGATTAATTTTTTTTTTTTTTTTTCTCCTTTCAGAAACAAGAATCAAAAGAGGTGGATATTCTAAAAGAGGAACTTGCAGAGCTCCAAGTGAAACAATTGTAAGTGTTCTCTAAGTTATTTTCTTTAATTTTTTGCAATTGGGGTAAGGCCAGGCCAAAATTCTGTTGTGCGATTCTTGTTCTGTCTCTATAGGCGGCTTTTGGGCAAGGACTTGACTGGCTTGAGCTTGAAAGAGCTGCAACATCTAGAGCAACAATTAAGTGAAGGATTACTCTGTGTAAAAGAGAAGAAGGTAATTGTTATTGTTTTTTGTTTTCTTGAAAAGAAAGTATGGTAGTTCTTTATATTAATTCCAAGTTTGATCATATAAAGCAAAAGTTGTGTATTGTTAAATAGTTCTTCCTTTTAATTAATAGGTGTTTTACTCTTGCAGGAGCAATTACTGGTAGACCAACTTGAGCATTCAAGAGCACAGGTGATTGAACACTAAATTTTGCATTGCTGTAAGCAGTTGAGGTTATTTTTGGGCCAAGAATTACAGATTATTATCATTCTTGGTCGTGGTACTTGACACAAGTTATCAGTCTAATCCATGTATATCTAAATTTTGACATATTCGGAGATACTATTCGTTGTTACAGGAACAACGAGCAATGCTGGAGAACGAAACTTTGCGCAGACAGGTGATCAGCAATCATATTCTAATTTGGATGCAAACTTCTTAACATTTTGTTTGAGCAATATTGAAACGAGTTTCTTGTGGTATATTGAAGGTAGAGGAGCTTCGAGGTTTCTTTCCATCCAGTGATCACTCAGTTCCGTCTTATCTCGAGTACTATTCTATAGAGAAGAAACATTCCCTCTTGAACAATGATTCTGCAAGTCCTGACATTGCATGCAATTGCTCAATGGAGAAAGGGGAATCTGATACTACATTGCATTTAGGGTACTATTTGAATTTGGAATCTCTTTCTGTCTTCTCTGAGGAGTTCTTGGGTGATTTTTCCACATACCAGATAGTATATACATATCATGAATTTCAGCAAAACCACTCCTGTCACTGTTTCTGAGATTCAGCCTTTGAACTTCAATTTGATAACATTTAGGCTATGTACTCTAATTATGTTGAAATTCGGCCCCTGCTATCTGCCTTGCTTCACGCTTCCTATTAAGTGGAGCTATTTTGACATCTCACAAAGCTTATGTCATGTGCCACTTGACAACTTGTGTGATGCACGCCAGATGGTAAGAGTTGAATTTTAACAATAAGGCTTAAAGTTTCATTTCACCCGTCTTATACAAAATGCTCACCTTTGCCTGCTGTCCTATGATTTTATACATGTGCCCATGTCCTATGAAAAAGTTTGTTCTTTTCCCCCTGTCATATGATTTTGAAATAAGTGTCCCAAATCGAAGTTTAGAGGTTAAATATCATAGGCAAAAACTATGATTATGCCCAATGATTTCGAACTAGAAGTTTGAATTTGTTGATAAAATGAAACTATAATCTTTGCTATGCAGGTTACCAACAGAAGCATATAGGAAGAGGAAGGCACCAGAGGGAGAAAGCCATTCGAATGATTCAGAGAGCCAACTAGTCCTGCTCTGATCTTTCACATTACAGTCAAATAGAAACAGAACTGAAAATGGTAGAGTTGGTTTAGCAGTTGTGGGCTTAGCTTAAGCTAAAGAAAATCAGCAATAGCAGTATCTAGATGTTTCCATTTTAGAAGAAAAAGAACTAATTTAAATTTCAGGTGGCAGAGATGGAAACAACTTGTAGTTAGCGTTAAAGTAATGGTTTATAGCACCTTCTTTTTTCTTTCTCCTGCTTATATCAGAATAGTTTATAATATGCTTAGTTTTAATGATGATCGATCCTTTTTCTGATTTATATCAGTAATTAGGATGCTCTTCATCTACCATGTTGTCCTTTTTAGACCCAACACCCCGAAAAAAAAAAAAAAAAAAAAAAAAGGACAGCTTCTTTGATCTGTTCAACATCTGTCTGTTTGATTTTCAAATTTGAAGCTTTTACAAATGATCCTATTGTTTCAATAAGGCAAAAATCATCTTCGACCTCTCAATTTTTATGGATTTCGCGATTGACTAAACCGATCATTTCTTTCGATGAGTTAAATACATCATATTTCAGTTTTGATAGTATTGGCACTTAAGTTGACACATTTGTCTTGTGTGGACTAGAATATCTACTAACTAACATGTTATACAATATTTATGAAAAATAGATGACCCTCGAGTTCGTTGGAGAATCATACTTCCTAGCGCATTAGGGCATACATAACTTTGATATAGTTTATGTGTCCGTAAAAGTCAGGTGCTAATTAAAGGATACTACGCCTGCTGCAATAGAGAAATATCACCTAATGTGATAGAAAAAATTGAATGGGGGCTTAAGATTTGTTTTGGCAAAAAGAAAATAGACAGATTCCTTGATCTGTTCAACATCTGTCTGAATGATTTCAATTGTATTAATATGATTTTCAAATTTGAAGCTTTTACAAATGATCCTATAGTTTCAATGAACTACAATTCAACTAAATAACAGATTCTATTTACAAAGAAATCAAGAAAAATCATATAAAATCTACACAGTTTGTTATTTTCTAAACCGAATACCGTTGAGCAATTCATTTCTTCCAGCTAGTACTCCTGAGAAGACACGATCTACTTCCTTTCCAATTTCATTCAATTGCTTTTCAAATTCCTCCAATTTCTTCTCCATCGCTTCACTGCCGCCGTTTCCTCCGCCGGCGATGAATGCCGATAACTCGTTCAGCTCTTTAACCTCTTTTAAAGAACATCCTTTCGTCATTATTTCACCAACCCTTGAATCCAAATTGATCAAAGCAGGACTCAATAGTTCCCTTTCTGAGTTCCTCATCTGTGTGTATATTTTTTCATCACCAGACAAAACAGCCAACACAACTCTGCATACCCATAATCCGACGCTCCTTAATTCAATCAAACCTTGAACAACCATCGATTCCTTGTCTGAGCAACACCTTCCTTTCTCGCTTTCGTTATTTTGTCTCCGTTCAGTCTCCTTCGCCGGCGAGTGAAACGCAATGGCCTTCATTTTCTCCACCGCCGAACACGGTGAAGTCTGAAGGAGGCTCAGAGCGTGAAGCAGAGAGAGGCGAGCGTGACTGAGATGAGAAACCGCAGCGGTAATCGAATTGAAAAGATCCAACAATTCTAAACTGTAATTGAGATAATCTTCCATGGATTTGGCCTGCCAATCAGTCATACGATAATCAATCTCCACAACTAGCTTGGCGAAAGCTTTGTTGGCGACGGGTAGAAGCTGAAAACATTGATGAACCCAAGCAATTTCAAATCCAGGTTTGAGATTGAATAACAATTGTGTTATGCAAGATGAAACATCGGATCGGAAGGCCTCCAATGAAGCCGGTGAGGCTTCCGGGCGGCGGTGATGATTATCAATTTTGGAGTAAAACTTGGTGAACCTTAGTACGGAGAGTACCATTTAGAATTGAATAGAGAAAGTTTTGAGTTTTGTTGAAGAAAGAAGTTGAGTTTGTGCTTGGTTTGATCTTTTTATTAATGTGAAAATGGAAGAGTTTGGATTTTATACGAGTTTGGTGTTTGATTTGAATAAACAGGATGCATTAATTAATTAGAGAAAAGAATAAGAAAAAGAGAAGTCAAAAGAGATTATCCGGAACAGATTGCTTTCAAATGTTGAGTTGCAGATGAACACGTTTTGAATGAGAGAGAGAGAGAGAGAGGGAGACAGTGGGGTAAGGTTAGCCACACGCTTTTGCGCTGCAATTTGTCCACTTGGGGTGGGGCGTTGGGTTGGTGCTTTCGTTTACAAGCAAACATCGACAACGAAATATCGTGCGAAACTGAGAGGACGGAAGGATTTGTACTTGCGTTTGCATCTACTCTATAATTCCACTTTCACTTGCATAAACATTTCGTGGTGCTATTCGCATTATAAAATCACCCAACATTCAAGCTTGAATGGTTTAGTTGAGAAACTAATGTCGTTCTTTAGCCAATTTAGCTCCCAACTAATGGAGTTCTTTATTAATTCTCTTTGTTCTATTCACACTTATCCATTTTAGTGTCTTATCATTACTTGACCAACTAAATTTCTGCCAAATTTATGTTCTTATTGATAAGATTTTAAAACATTAGATTAACAAATTGGTGAGTTGATCGATATTTTAGATTCAAAACCAATACCTATGCTATATGTAGATAATTCAAGTTGTTAACATATGACGGATTTTAATTGGTTTGATGATCTTAAACGTTAAGGTGTTATTAACGGAATAGATAAGAAAATGATGAGTTTTATTAGGCAGGGACAAATAGTAAAAGAAAGTGATGAATCAAATTATAAAGCGCATAAGTAATAAAATAAATTGTTATGATGCTGCAGGTAATTGTAGTCAACTTTAAAAGTGTTTACATTAAAAAAAAAACAACAACAAAAAAGATAAGGCAAAGGCAGAGGGAATGATGTAGGAGCCGCCCACTGACTTGTTGGGCGGCGGCCCATGGTTTGGATCCCACTTGGCACTTGTGATATAGATATAGTAGAAAAAGATAAATGTTCCATGCATCAATCAATCTCATCCTTTTGTGATCATTCATCAGCATTATCAAACTAATGTTATATAAATATCCTTGCTTGCCCTTTCTCTCAAATATTTTTTTTTTTTTTTTTTTTTTTTTTTAATAATGAAAGTAAGTTTTTAACCTTTTTCAAATTTATAAATCTATACCAATACAGTTTTGATGCTAAAGTCTAATAAAATTAGAAACAGGAATGGAAGTAATTAGTGCAAAAATGAAAGAGAAAAAATATTAGTCTAATAAATATTTTTTCAGAAAGATAAGTAAATTTCTATTGTTTTTTTTTTTTTTAAATTCACCTGAGATAGATCTTCTAATAAAATCCATGATCTAAAATTATATGCGAGTTTTTTAAGTGAGTCTTATTTAATTTATATATATATATATATATATATAGCCCAAACCTAAAAAAAACAAAAGACTCGTTTGAGTCAAGTCCACTAAGTCTGTCAGAATGGTGTAGAAAAGAAGGCTTTGGTCTTTTTACGCAAGTTTTATGGTGAATAGTAAAATGGACCGATTTCAGTGATTTTTGGATCTAAACTTATCGGAAACGGGTCAACGAAACAAAGCTCATGTCTTTGGCTGTGATGTCCGGAGCTTTTCGGCTAAAAAACGACATTTAGGCCTTCAAAATCATGTTTTTCTATTTTTTCGGACTTTTCCGGAAATTTTCATATGTTTCTTTCTTTTTATTTTTTTGCTTTTCTTTCCTTGTCCTTTTTGGACTGTTTTTGTGCTTGTTTTTTCGCTTATATAAAGGCCTGGTTGTAATAGGATTATTCAAATTTGAATTGAATGAAAATTTTCCCTTATTCCTTTATACTTTGAATTTGTCAAATTCTAATATTTAGAAGGTCTTACTCCCGAAATCGTGCGCGATTAACGGGCATAAGACAACTTGTTTGTTATCCGCTGCATCACAGATCCATCAAGAAGCCTATAGAAAGAAAGCCTATTACCACCATATAAGAGTAAGTTCTCTCTTTCTATTTTATCATTCTCATATCTCTATATGGGCTAACATAGGCGTTGGAGGGTCTCCCGTAGACTTCTAACCCGCCTCTTTTTCTTTTATTGTACAGGTGCACGTCTGGTCTGCCCCTCATACTAGCTTTGAGATGAGCCACACCAGTGGTGCTGTGAGTGTGGATTGGATTTTCACTCTAACACCCTGAAATTTTCAAGAACACACGACCTCCGGGTAGAATTTCAACATAGAAGAATATATGTGTTGAATTAATTTAGTTTTATTAAATTAATTTCTTTAGTGGTCTATGTAACTCAATGCTTTAATCCATGTAACTCAAAGAGTTAATGTATATGCATGTAACTTGGTGTGTTAATGCATGTAACTTGGTGTGTTAATGGATGTAACTTATAGTTTTAATGGATGTAACTTTAAGTGACTTTAATCTTACATGAAACTTATGGACTAGCTCTACTATAAAAAGATGCTAGTGTGATGGTTGTGAGCATAGAAAAAAAGAGAAGTTTAGAGTTTATGGGTTTTTTATTCCCTCCACTCTCTCTAATTACATACAAAATATTATAAACAAGTAAAGAGATTTTTCATCATCAAAGAATCAATAATAGTTTATAGAGAGAGGCAGAGAAATTATATTTGAGAAGGAACATATAGTTTGACTATGGATCAAAATCAAGGTATATAATTTTCAAGATATTAGTTTGTAATATAATTATAAGGGCATGTTAAATCAATTAGTGTCATTCAAAATGTCCTGTATAATGGATTAAAATATAACAATATGAACCTTGAGATAAATAAAACTCTCTCTCAATTATTATTCTTCATTTCTCTTATGATATCTCGTGTAAAAATGATCGTCCTTTATGAAAAATGGCGGGTTAAACCTGGTTGTGGAGGGGGACAACAATAACACAGCAAGTTCACGTGGAAACGGAATCAATTAATGATTAATCCCTAAAAACCCAAAATTATGAAAAATTCAAGACGAAGGTCTCTGTATTATTAATTAATTCGAAAGCTCCCTTACAATAGGAAAAAGAAAGGCTTATATAGGTTATAGTCCAACCCTAACAAGGAAATCTAACCCTAACAAGGAAAACACAAAAAAAAAGGTAATTACAAAAATACCCAAAAACTTAAAACTGGCATATGAAAACCTAAACAGATTTTTTTTTGGGCTCAAACGAGACTTGTTACGATAAACCAATATTAGTTGTTATAGAGCTCGAAAAACATATTCCGGAAACATATTACAATAAATAATCGGACTCGTATGCAAAAAGTTACATCCGATTAAAGATTTCCCGAAATTAAAATTACTTATTTCCTCTCTTGGGCCTACGATCCCCTTTTTTTTATTGATTCTCGGTCCAGGAACTCATCCACTACAACTCTGCATCAAACAATCAGAAAGATGCCATATCCACCACTGGAATCTGGCGACTCATTATGGACGGCAATCGGGTACGATAGGTTGGCCTCCGAATCAACATAATAAGTAGTTAGAAAAAATTTATAAAAATAAATAATATTCTAATAAGAGAGTAAACAGAATACAAATTTTACAAATCTTAAGAATACCGAAAGAAAGTTATACAATAAAATAATAATAAGACTTTGAACCTTAACCGTAATATGTAATAAATGATAGTTGGATTATGCTGAGACCCGAATTGGTTTCTTTAAAACAGAATTCGATCTATGTACGGAGGATTATCTCCCAAAATACAACGGCAAACGTCTATCGAACTCAATCGAGTACAGAAACCATCACCAAAATACTAAATTGACAGACTAAAATAAAAACCAAGGCAATAGAAAATATAAATTCAAAATGTTTGATTTTACAATTTTTCTCTGCAACCAAAACAAAGAAATGAAGCTTTTTATAGAAAATATGGAGACAAATGTTGAGACAAAAAAGCAAAGTAAATTAATTAATAGGGCATAGAACGTTCACGTACAAGGCTTTAGCATTCTTATACTTTTATCTACCATAGACTAATTTTAGACATTGGAGGATGGCCCTGGAGTAATGGCCCACCTCCTTTTCTCTTATCTTATAGGTGTAGGTCTGTCTCTCCTCACATGCCAATCTTGAGACAAGCCACATCAATATATTGTTAGAATTTAATCCATTACAGAGAACCTTTCAATAACACTAATTAATTTAGTTTGCCCTTATAATTATATTATAAACTAATATCTTAGAAATCATATATCTTGATTGTGATCCATAATCATAAGAAACTATATGTTTTCTCTCAAATAAAATTTATTCATTTTTTTCTGTAGACTATTATTGATATTTTGACGATGAAGAATTTCTTTACTTGTTTGTGATATTTTATTAGAGAGAGTCGAAAGAATAAAAAACCCATAAGCTCTAAAATTCTCTTCATTTTTCTTTTTAATGCTAGCAACCATCACACTAGCATCCTTTTATAGTAGAGCTAATCCATAAGTTTCATATAAACTTAAAGTCACTTAGAGTTACATCCATTAAAACTCTAAGTTACATGCATTAACGCACCAAATTACATGCATATACATTAAGTTTTTGAATTACAGTTTTAAGTTAGATAGATTAAAGTCTTGAGTTACATGGACCACTAAAGAAATTAATTTAATAAAATTAAATTAATTCACTTATATATATAACGAATAGAATTACCAATTATACTATTAATGCGCTTGTGGTAATGGCTTTTTCAAATTTTCCGCTATTTATAATAAGAGAATTAATACCTATTAAGCCATCCGTAGACAATCATTTAAAAAGAGAAAAATTATCAAGGATAAATCAATAATATTAATAATTTAATTAATATTTCATTAGTTTTGATGAATAATCTTAAATGTTATATAAATATGACCGGAAGAAATAGTAATTAAACATATATTTTACGTATTTACTTTGTTTCTCCACATTATTCTTATTCTTAATAATTATATATATACTTTATTAAAATTATTGTTTATAGATAGTGAAGCATTATACGTCAAATAATTAAAGTAAAATCATTCGTAACAAAAATAAATTTCAGATATTTTATTTTTAAAATAAGTGATTGTTGTTTACATATATATATATATATATATATATATATAAGTGAAAATGGTTAAAATAAAAAGTAAATAAAAAAGAAAAAGAAAAAGGAGGGACACAGCAGAACCCATCAATTTCTAGATGGCATACAACTTTTTATGGAATTGGGGGAAAGATTTTAAAAACCTTCGAACTGCAATATTCATGTGTATGATCCCTCAAATTCTTGATTTCAGTTCCATTTTCTTTATTCAAAGTCTTTTCCTTCCAGAAATAAATACAAAATAAATTACCAACTCCTGTGGAGCCTTTCACTTCACACTCATCACCAAATAATCTCCATGCATCATGCCATCATCATTACGTGTGCGTACACGCGGGAGTACTTGATTGTGAAATTCAAATTATGTGAAAAAAAAAAAAAATCTAAAATAACAAGAAATTTCTTATTATTGAAAATTTTGTTTAATCTAATTTAATCCTGAAAATGATTAGAGAGCTCACGGATACAAAAGTTTAAAAAATATAATTAATTTTAAAAATATAGCAACTATTTATTATGTAAAAGCGTGTACACTTGTTAATATTTTATCCAAAAAAGATTCAAATGTTTTTTTAAGTAAAATACATAATGAGCACCTTGATGTTTGACCAAATATATAATTACCCACCCTGATCCATTTTTTAAAACATATTGATTAGCTGATATTTCATTTTAATATTATTAGTTTCAAACTCAATTTCATTTTGTATGTATGTAATATGTTTTGTTAAGCGGCGTGATTAATAATATTATAACACGTAATACGATTTTAGTAAACTATCTGCATAAGAAAATAAATTAGTTAGAAATGTTTATTTTAGAGTTTCAAGAGATTAAATCATGAACTTCTTCAATTACTTTGAAGCAAGGGCGGCGCTGGGAAGGGTCACGGAGCGGCACTTGCCCCTCTAGCCGCAGGAAAACACCCCAAATAAGGGTGTTTTTTTGGCTGCCGCCCTCCCTAGAAATTGGGGGGGCGCTGCAACTGCTCCCCCAATTTCCGGGGAAGAAGAAAATCCCGCCCTAATGGGCTGGGCTGTCTTCTTTTTTTTTTAAAAAAAAAAACCCAGGAGCAAAACGAGGGATTTTATTTTATTTTTATCTAAGAGCAAAACGACAAAACGACGGATTTTATTTTATTTTTTACCTAAGAGCAAAACGACGTCGTTTTGCTCCTGGGTTTTAAAAAAAAAAAAAACAGCCCAGCCGTTTTATTTATTTATATATTTATTTATACATAATGAAATGTCTTTTTTTTTTTCTTTGTCTCTCAAACTTTTTTTTTTCTCTTTGAGATGAAATTGGATATATTCAAACTTTCATATTCTAATTGAGTTTTTTTTAGTTATGATCATATGTATTTTTATTATTTTGATTTCTATATTTAATCATTTATTATATATTATTAATGTTTTTTTCTAATTCAAATTTATAACATATATTTTCTAAAAATTCGAATTATATTGTTTGTATTTTTTATTATTTACATAATTGGTATTTAAAATGCTATAAGTAAATGTGTGTTATTTTTAGTTTCTCTCCACCGCTGTCTCTCGGTCCACCACCGCGACGACCTGTCGGTCGCCGTTTGTTTTTGACCCCCCAGTGTTGGAATCCTGGCTCCGCCACTGTTTGGAAGTATTTTTTTTATAATTCCCCTACTAAACGAAGTGCGTTACACATACGTAAAAACTAGATTGAGTTTGGGTCTAATAATATTAAAATGAAAATATCAAGTGTTCTGTGTGTTTAAAAAATTGATCAGGAGACCAATTGTGTTCTTAGAAAAGATTAGGGATCTCAGAATGCGTGTTGCTTTTTTTTATTAATTTTATTTTGGAACAATTATTTTTTTGACCAAAATATATAAAGAGATATTCTGAAATAGTAAACAAATGGAGTAACAAATATAAGAAAGTTTGAGATTACTTGTGACATTAAAAAAAAAAAAAAAAAACCACTTAATGAGAACTCTTCAATGGGGATGTTCGATTATTATTATTATTATTATTATGATTATTATTATTCTTATTTAAAAATTAATTGTGTAGTATTTGGTGCCGCACAGACTAGAATGCTGGATAGACTGCAGGCTCAATAATGTTGTTTGAATAGCAATTTTTTTTTCTGAAAATTAGCCTTAACCTCATATTGCACAACTCACCCTATGTCCTAATTTTGTCGTTGTTGGGTTGGGCCTAAAACCTACCCTCAAGCCTAAGTAATTTGTCCATGTTGGAATGTTTTTTTGTGCTTTATGCTTCTATTGCTTCACAAATTAGGCCATCTCCAACCATAACTCTAAATTTTCCACTCCAAATCCAATTTCCTCTATAATTTAGAGTGAGCTACAGTTCTTTTTCTCCAACCCTCCACTCCAAATTTCCACTCCAAATTAAAATATTATTACTTTATTCTTTTCCACCTAACTTTTTATTATTATTATATTCCTTTTTACATATATTTATATTATTCATATCTTTTTATTAAATCATAAAAAAAATTAATATTAATAATTTATAAATAAATATATTTAATTACATATAAATTAAATCAAACACACAAATTAATAAAAACACATAACCCAAATACTATAAATTGAATTTTTTATTTTTAAAACTAAAAAAATAAAAAATTGAAAGAAAAAAAAAGTAAGGAAGAAATAAAAAAAGAAAAAATTCAAAGGAAAAAAAAAGAAATTAAGGAACAAAAAAAAAAGAAAAAAAAAACAAATAAAAGAAAAAGGAATGGTAGAAACAAATAAAAACAAAAAATAAAACAAAAAACAAAAAAAAGTAAGAGAAAAAAAAAAAAAAAAAAAAAAAAAAAAGAATGGAGGGGAACAGTACCCCGCCAACATTGGAGGGGTACTGTTCCCCTCCAAAATTTTAGAGTTAAAATTGGTGGTGGGTTGGAGCAACCCACCACCAAAATTTGCATTTCCAACCCCAAATGGAGTGGGGTTGGAGATGCTGGAAAGGAATAAAATAAAAATACAATAAAAGTAAATGATAACTTTTTTTACTCTTATGCTAAAATAATAATTTTTGAAAAACTCCTCACGTAAGACCTAACCCAAAAATAAAAAATAAAAAAAAATGAAGTAAATAATTCATTAAATTCATACATAGAAATATTCTATATATACAAACTTTACAATGTTAAAGTATTTTTTGTGTATATGTATATAAAATTTTAGTCTTAGTAAAATATGCATTTAATGTCAATTATTAAGTCTTTCCATGTAAGCTGAATTCAGTTTCATCTTTTACGTATCGGTAAGTCATATACTATATTCGATATATATATTTTTTTATGTTGCATCAAATAATTTTATAAGGTATCTGCTAGTCAAAAAACCTTTTTCACAAAAATAACATATAATAAAACACTACTATCATCTAGATCTTGATTGCCATCAACATGCCCACATATTACTCCTTGAGCAAACCATTTTATGTTCAAAATTTATTTCTAATAAATTCAAATTTTGTCTTTAGACTATATATCTCAGCTGCAATTTTTGAATTTCACTCATTTCCTTTAAAATACTTCCAGGTCAAATTAATTAATTTTTTTATCTAATTGACAGTTTTTGAATAGATATTTAAATGTATGAAATGTGAGATATACTCAAGATAATGAAAATCAAATTGTTGTAATTCTCATAATTAACATTCCTTTTAAAAATACATAATATCCAATCCTTTTAATTAAGGTCAAATTTTGACTACGTTAAGATGAAAAACAAATTACTCCCCCATCTCAATTATAATAATTGCCTTTCAATTAGACACGTGGCATGATAAGAATATTTTTTTTTTTTTTACTACTCACATTCTTAATTAAAGGTGCAGTATCTGAATACACCGAGAGTCAAACTCAGGATCTCCTGGATCAACAAGGGATGCCAATACCACCAGACTACAGCTGTATTGGCCGCATAATAAGAATATTAGTTAGCGGTACCAATGCAATTAAAAAAAAAAAAAAAAGGTATTTAAGAAAAAAGAAAAGAGAATTCAACGCCTGTAACAATTATATAATATGCATGTGGATCAAATTGACCAATCATTTTCCCATCGAACTCACATGGCATAACATGATTGGTTTGGCAGGAAAAGAATTCCAGTTCAGATCAGATATTCGTACAACCATTTCTGTTTTAACTTTTTGTTTTTGTTTTATAAAATTCCACAAATTAAATTATCCAATCCTAACCGTCCATTCCAACTGAATCATTTATTTTCGCCACAAACCTCACCCTCTGTAACAAAAAAAAAATATTCTTTTGATAATTTCCCGTATTTACACACCTAGATTTTTGGATCTATCTAATCTTATAATATACCAACCTTCTTCCTTGCTTCTTTATATATTTTATATTATTGTACCCCAATTGTCTCATCTAATGTATCTATCATAACTAACCATTATTTTATATAATTAAACAAATTAATATGCCAAAAACTCCAACAAATGAAAACCAAATAGTCAAATAGATTCCTTCAATTTTTTTTTTTTTTTTTTTTTTCAAATACAACCACAACTTATTAAAGGAAAAAAAGTCTCGTAATAAGTGAGAAAAATAATTATATTACAGATGATCTTATACAATCAATGTCAACAATAAAAAAAATTAGGAATCTCAATAATTTTAAAAGAAAAAACTTGATAATAAATGAAAAGATGTCGTAATATGATAGAGACATGCAACCCGTAGGAAGATGTGAATTAAATATATAGAACTCGGAGAATTATAATTATTAAATCATAATCATAATTAAATAAATACGGATTAAAAGAATTCAATTAGCTTAGGAGGCACTATTGACATTGAACAGTTATTTTCATGTATAAATACCATTGAGCAGATGTACACTAAAGTGAATGCACCGAGTCAGAATTAGTAAAATATATCAAAAAAATGGGAAAAAATCACCCATTTGCGGTTCTAGTTTTCTTCAGTGTGCTTTTGTATATTTTAGTTCAAATTCATGGAAAGAAGCAAACAGAAGCCTTAAGCAATCTGTTTAAGGCCAAATTTAGTGGGAAATCAAACATTGATAAAAGCCATTTCAGAGCAATTAAGCATGTAAGTATAGCGAAGATTAGTAGTTACCACAAAGATGGATCAAAAGAGACAGATAGAATAGACAGGCTCCCAGGCCAACCGCCGGTCAATTTTGCACAGTACGGTGGTTATATTACCGTTGACAAACCCGCCGGCCGGGCTCTCTATTATTACTTTGCTGAGGCTCAACATTATCCTAAAGACTCTTTGCCTCTTCTTCTATGGCTCAATGGAGGTATATAACCGACTTTAATTACTTCTTCTTCATCCCCTTAATTAGATTTTTTTTTTTTTTTTTTTTCAATTGGAGAATTTTCTTGTTAATTGTTTGATTTGTTTTGGTGGAGTTAAATTGGAAATTGGATTTTTCATCATTCATTTCTTTTTCTTTTTTTGGATTTACTTTTGGGATAAGAATCTTTTTTTGTTTCGATTCGTTTAGGTGGTATATTTTTTAAGTGAATTGAGAATATTTCGAAAATTTGTAGCACGGACATGAATTAGGATGATATATACCATTGGATGATTGATATGTCATAAGTTATGCTGATATATTAATCATCTAATAGTTTGGTCTAACGTGGTATAGATTCATGATAGGATCTCTTGAATATTTCGCGAATAAAATATCAATCAAAATTAAACTTTATCTTAAATAGTTATTTATTTGTTTTTGGTGATAGAAATTTGTGAACTATGTAGTATTCATTTTCCATAGAAAAACAAAATAGTAATCATTTAATTAGGATAGGTATACCATTCATTTCTTGTATTTATTTTCAACACGAACTATAATACCATGTTCCATATGCAATAATGCTCCTAACATAGACCCCTCACTTTTTGGCACATGAGTTCATTATTTATTTCCCCAGGTTGGAGCTAATTTTTAGAAGAATATTTTCTGTTGCCACATTAATATAGGCAATATTAAATTTTTAGCCAACTACAAAAAAAAAATCATTTTTGTATTTTCGTCAATTAATGCAATGATTCATGCATAATACTAAAAGAATATTGCCCCACTGTCTATAATAGTAATAAAAAACAATGAAAATACTTCCATTCCACAGGGCCAATTTTATTATTATATTATATTATATATATTATGGAGGATTTTGCGGCGGCCCTTTTGTAACCACAAATCTTTTCTTTTTATTAATAAAAAAATAACAACGTTTTTTCATTAACCATACAAATTCTCTTTGAATTTCATGGATTTGTAAATTGTAATAATATGTGAAATTCTCCAAATAATTAATTTTTCCATGTTCCTTGAGAACAGTGGAATAACACTATCCGATGTAATTTTGAAACAGCTTTTAGTCTTATACAAGTAAAAAGCAATTAAATTTGATTAATTTAACCTAATTAATCTTAAAATTGAAGTTAATATCATTGACTTGATATATGTGTGCCACATGTTGTGATGAGATTTGTGAGTTTGTTTCAAAAATTTAATTTGAATATTATTTAATTTTTAATTAAATTATACAGGACCTGGTTGTTCGTCTTTGGCATATGGAGCGATGCAAGAGCTTGGACCATTTAGAGTGTACAGCGATGGCAAAACGCTATACAAAAACAAATACTCATGGAATTATGGTATTATATATTTCTAATTTTGTTAGATTGTAAATTTGAAATGAATTAATTAATTTGAAATTGTTTTTTTTTGGTTGTTGGTCAGCTGCGAATGTACTGTTCCTAGAATCACCAGCTGGAGTAGGGTTTTCCTACTCAAATAGGACAACGGATTATGATAAGAATGGAGATAAAAGCACAGCTGAAGATAATTATATATTTTTGGTGAATTGGTTGGAGAGGTTTCCTGAATATAAAAATAGAGATTTTTACATCTCTGGGGAGAGTTATGCTGGCCATTATGTCCCTCAGCTTGCACATACCATTCTTCAGCATAATAACAAGGCCAACCACACCATCATTAATCTCAAAGGAATTTTGGTAAGTTTTTGTTATTAATTCAGTGATTAGAAACTTCAATTTTTTTTTTTTTTTTTATTAATTAAGATTGGTCAGAGTGAAGTGTTTTCGGTTGGTTCGTTAGAAGAAGAATCATCTAAAAGGGGTGCAAAATTTTGAGCTGGTTAAATAGAGATAGATTATTTTTAAAAGATTGGTGTTTTTTTTCATAAAAAAAGTCAATGTTATTAATAAGGACTAGCAGTTGTTGTAAATCAAAAGGGAATAACAAAACCTGAATTCTTTATTTCTTTATCACATATATCTTTTTTTATTAAAAATGAATTTTTAAAAGGTTAGGTATTGAACCTATGAAACGTACGAACATGATGAAGTACACCCAATTGATAATTTGGGTTTGAGATTAGTGTCATTTTTGCTTCTTTTCCAATTTCAGAAAGAATAATTTAAAATTGGAAATTAAGAATATAAGTGGCCTTATTTCATGAGTTTTTTTTCTTTTGAAAATTAATACATACATAATAACAATAATAATTCTAAATGGAAAATAGTAATTTAGGAATATTGATATTGAGTAGGCATCATTAAATTGGTTAGTTATTATGTTGTCTTGTCCCTTGCTACCAAATGGCCATGTGAAGGCAGCTCACAACCCACTTTTGAAGGTGTGCGAAAGGCCATATAGTTGACTCTATGGGTAATATTTATTTGTGTAATAATGAAACCATGTTTTTTTGAATTAAAAGAAGAATGAAATGATTAATGTTGAGGCCAATTAATAGAATAATTTAATATTGCAGATTGGGAATGCAGTGATAAATGATGAGACAGATACAATAGGGATGTATGATTATTTTGCAACACATGCGTTAGCTTCACCAGAGTCAATCCAAAAAGCAAAGAAATTGTGTGACTTCTCACCAAATGCCACAACTCCATCTGATGAATGCAATTCAGTTAATGATAAAATAAGCAAGGATATTCAACAACTTGACATTTACAACATCTATGCTCCTTTGTGCTTCTCTCCCAATACTACTTCTATACCCAAGAGAGCTTCTGTAAGTTGTATTTCATCACTTTTATTTTTCAATAAAAACCTTAGGAGATCCATTTCTCAATTTTTTTTGAAAATTTAGCTTATCATGGAGCTAGGTTAACAGTTGTTTTGAAATAAAGGGCTAACCCGTGGTCCATTCTAATGAAAAATCAACACATGCATTTTTAGTTTTTCAATATACATTTTCGTCTCTCAATACCCATGTTGCATATGTGATATTGTTTTATTGGAGGAGATTATGTGAATACATATATAAGGCTTTCACTATGTGGTTTCACAAAAGAATAGAAATATTAATTTTACTATGCCTCTCATGGATTTTGAGTAGGATTTTTGTACTTGTTATCTAAGTAGGAGGACTCAGTCAGCATATTGAATTTGGGTAGGGTGAATTTTGAAGATTCGTTATCAGTGCAATTGTTTGTATTGTCATTCTTTTTAAAAATATATGAATTATATGTTTTAGTGAGACTCAAATCTGGAGTTCTAATTTAGAGAGAGATACGCAGAGAAAGTAACTAATGCACGTGAAAAATTGATGAAATGTGTGTAAATGTTGCAGGTGGAGAATTTTGATCCATGCAGTGATAACTATGTGTATGCGTATATGAATAGAGGAGAAGTGCAAAAAGCGATGCATGCAAATGTAACAAAACTAAAACATGATTGGGAGCCATGCAGTGACATAATTAAGAATTGGGCTGATAGCCCTTCCACCGTTCTTCCTCTCTTACGACGCTTCCTCTCTAACGGTCTTCGTGTCTGGATTTTTAGGTAATTTCCTTATCTATCTTTATTTTTACTTCTCTCCCATTATCACTAATCACCAATCAATCATAATTCTTATAAAATTACCCAATAGTGCAAATTATTCCTAATTCACTATCCATTATAGCTCACCTTATAATGCATATTGAGTTTGTTGGATGAGATTTAGATTTGAATTTCACTAAATACCTTCTCAGAGAGCAGTGAAAAACTTTAATTGTGATTAAGGCCTAAACAAAACTATTCCAATGACGACACATGTGGTTTATTAAAAAAAAAAAAAACTTATAACATTTTTTTGCTCTAACTGAATACCTTTAAATTTTAAAAATTATCCAATCAGATATTTTTTGAGACAAAATTATTTTTTTCCCCTTTGCATTAATTATAATTATCTATAAGACGTTAAAGTCATTTATGAATTTGAATAAAATGACTGGTTAAATTATAATTTTGAAATTGAAATATTTAGATAAGAATATTTCGATTACACTTTTTATGGCATAATTACAACTAAATTTCACTCCGTAAATGACATATAAACGTAATCAAATCCAATTTAAGATGTGAAGTCCAATATGTATCATGTAAAAGTAATTTTTATGAAAAGATAAAGTAATTTTTAGTTTGGGATAATAAAATATTTTATTGCACTATTCTTTTTACATGTTCTAGTACTCTGATTAAAAAAAAAAAAAACAAAAAACACACAAAAAAAAAAAAAAACAAAAGGTATTCAATCGATGAGTTGTGTTTTGGCCTTTTACAAATTAGGAAAGTTATAGAATATCTTTTTCTGATTCTCATTAAATTAATTACGAGTTTGTAAGAAAATTACAATAATAGATTTCAAATTATTGATTTTTCATTTGGCAATTACAATAAGTTGGGTTTTGCGACAACTGTAAATGATTGGATCTACCAATTAGGATGGATTAAATATATAAATATTTCTTATTGTCATCCACTTGCCATATTTCTAATGTTTTAATTAAAATAATATTTTTATAACAGGAAAATTTGAATTAATTGAAAAAATTATTTCTGGCTATGCAGTGGGGATACAGATGGAAGAGTACCAGTTACTTCAACACAATATTCAATTGATAGATTGAGACTTAAGACCAAAACTGAATGGCATCCTTGGTATCTCAAAATGGAGGTAATGTAACTAATATTAATTTTTTTTTTTTTTAAGAATGCTATTAATTCACGTGCTTCCTTTAATAATTTCTTCCATTATTGTTATGAAATAATAATTTCAATTAGGTTGGAGGATATACACAAGTATACGAAGGAAATTTAACATTTGTTACAGTAAGAGGGGCAGGACACCAAGTTCCAAGCTATCAACCACTAAGAGCCCTTTCATTGGTTAAGCACTTCCTTGCTGGCACTCCTCTCCCTAATTCTTATTTAGGCTTTTAGTAAATTAATCCAAAACATTTTAGTGGTTTAATTAATTAGGAAAGTTTGGCAGTAGCTATGTAATTTGGTTAATTAGGATTGATTAGTTTTATAAATAAGTAGTTTTCTTATTATTGTTTCTGCAATTAAATTTCTAATTTCAATTAAGGAAAGTCATGATAAACATTATGTATCTCTTTAGTCGATTCAATCCAATTTCAGAAAGATGAAATATGATTTCCAATTTTGTTTGGGTGAGTAATAATTTTGTCAGAAAATGAGGATTTATATGTCAACAACTGTTAGCAGTAGAGCTGGTGCGTGGTTGTTCCAAAATAAAATAATTAAGATTTATGTGAATGATAAAGAAACTAAAATAGTCTTCCTCTTTTAATTATATATTGATCTAATGCTGAGTATTGTAAGCAATTAACCATTAAAAAAAAAAAATAGCAAATTAGTTACTCGTTAAATAATGCATCCATTAGTAACGAATAATTTCAAATCTGTTATACAAAATGAAGTAATCAATAATTAAGGTGGGATTGTTTGGAGCATAAAAGGATACTTATTCAATCGGATATATATGACCAAAAAAAAAAAAAAAATCATATCTATTTATACCATCATTGCCTTTGCTGAATACTAAAATCTGTACAATGTAAAACCGAATCATATAATTGACTTATGAGAAGATAATAAGTTTTAATTAATTCTATCAATAGATGGATTTGAAAGAATTGAATGCTCGAGATTGAGTTTTAATTTCACCACATTACAAGAAATATTGATTGTGATAGAAAATAATTCCCCTCTTAAAAATATAAAAATTGTTATTATATTCTTTATGAACACTAAAGAGTACATTTTTATAGATTTTTATAATATTTATTAAAATTAAAATTAAAAATTTCAGTTTTAATTAATTATTGTTTACTCTTAATTTTCTAATTAATTGTTTATAAATAATAAATAAAAAAATGATATAGACGTAGCTAAAATACAGAGTAATTTTTCTATAATAAAAAAGAAAAAATAAACTAAAAAGGAAAAAAAAAATCTAAAATAGGAGAATTTTCCCAATCATTTTTAATTGTTCATTTTTGGTAAAAATAATTAGATTATTGCTTTATATTATAGATAACTCAAATAAATCAAGAGATGATACGTGACGTAAGCGTCTACTACTTTATATTATATACAAATTATATGTATTTACAACAATATTGGATATAATTTTACTATATATAACACTAACGTTTGAACATTTGCTGTTCTATTAGCTTTTTTAAAGCAAATTTATTGATTTTCCTAATCAATTCTATCATTTCTTGAAATGGCACTATCTCTTTTTAATTTCATAGAGAATAAAAATATTCTTTTAAAATTATTCATTACTGGAATGGTAACGAATACCAAAGATAATAATAAAAGTTATAATTGAGTCTTACTTACCAGCTTAAATTTTTGGATCAAATGGTTTCATGACATAATATTAGAGTATTTTAGATCTAGAAGCCGAGAGTTGAAAACCAAAATATGATAATTGTTTCTATAACCATCAAATTCCATTTAAGTTAGGTTTGATGAACATTCCTTTATATATAATAGCATAACCACCGTGAGATGGAACAAAATCAAAATAATAAGAAAAAGAAAAGAAGAGATCAATGGGGAATAAGCAGCAGCCATGTTTATTATTCCTTGCAATCTTCCTCATAGTTTGTTGCTGTGAAGCTGAACAAACACAGCATCTGAAAAGGCAAAGAGATGCACTAACCCAACTGTACAAACATAAGTACAGAGGTAAATCCGATGTCGATATCTCAGATTTTCAGGCAACTGATATTTTAGACGAAGCAGATGATGAAGTGAAAATTGCAAGTCATGTCAAAAAAGGATCAAAAGAAAAAGATAAGATAGAGAAATTGCCAGGACAACCTGTTGTTGAGTTTGCACAATATGGTGGCTATGTCACAGTTGATGCTACTGCTGGAAGAGCCCTTTTTTACTATTTTGTTGAAGCTCATCCCCACATTTCTATGTCTTTGCCTCTCCTTCTTTGGCTCAATGGAGGTCTTTTCTTTTCTTTTCTTTTCTTTTTATTCCTCAATTAAATTTGCTTTTCATTCCATAATTATATTATTCTCCTTTTCATCAGATTAATCAGTTTTAGTAGCCACTTAATATATATATATATATATATATATATATATATTTTTTTTTTTGTTTTGTACTAACAAATTCTTATCCTACAAATATTACTTGTATACGGCTTTCCCCTTAAGCAACATCTCAAGTTCGAACCTTGTGAATGAATAAAATAATTGTTAAGAGAGCTTCACCCTAATAAAAAGATTCATTCCGACTTGAATCTATATTCAATTCCAAAAATGAAAGAAGATATTTAATTTGTAAATTATTAATTACTTAATTATATATATATATATATATAGTATTAGAAAAAAAAGATCTTATTTATATCTCTATTTGGGAGAAATCTCTAATTCAAATTGTTTTTTTGTTATAGTGATTTATTGAATCTCCAACCATTGATATATATATCCACAAAAATACTTAATCGAAAGATTTGGTGCTTTCAATCATTAATTATTGGTAGTCGCGTGATATTCCTTTTAATATTTTCCATGGTATTGTGTACGTATACGACTGTTTATTTGAAAATTAATCATCCTATAAAAATTGAGAAAATGAAGTTTCGGAGAAAAACAATAGTCTGGTTAATTTTTATTAGTATAGGTTGTTGCAGCAGCCAATTTCTCTCAATATGTGGAATAAGATTTTACAAGTTAAATGATGCATTTTCCTCTTGATCCCTCATATCATTTTGACTTAAGTATATATTTAGGCTCTATTTGTTTCTGATGTTGCTATTTGTTGATATTATTTACTGTTTACTAATTTTGTTTGCTGGTTGCTATTTGCTAATTGATAAATAGTGTTTAGTAAAACATGATAAATTCTTGCTATTAGGATATGAAATAACTAATTTGGAAAAAACAAATAAAATACAATGAAATGTTTTTTGTGGAAAACAAGTTTTATCAGCTGATAGGAAACAACAGTTTTTCTTTTTCTTTTATAGAAAATTATCAACAGTTACTATCAAAATCTAACTAAACGCCTTTAAAAATATTGTTTGGCATTAAACAACAAAAAAACACTTGAAAAATTGGTATCCAAACGGCCCTTAATATAAATATATAGAATTCAAATCATTATTCAAAAATACTTAAAAAGCACTATTTAGTTTTGTGACACAGTAATAATTAGTAATGTTAATTTATTTGAATTCTTGTGCATGGAAAAATAATATAAAATTGTAAAATTCATTGACATTTTCTTAATGATAATATTGCAGGACCAGGTTGTTCATCTCTGGCATATGGGGCAATGGAGGAGCTTGGACCATTTAGAGTCCATAGTGATGGAAAAACTCTTTACAGGAACAAATATGCATGGAATAATGGTATGGTATTTATATATTCAAGGGCAGAGCATCATTTGTTTCGGTTTGATAATTGAACCGCACTGTCGGTTATTCGAATCACAAAAGGAAAAATTATAGAAATCAAATCAAACCAGAAATATGTAAAAACCGATTAATAACCGAACTAATTTTTACAGTTTGGTTCGGACCGCACCGAACATATCCGAAAATATACATATGAAGCAAAAAAAATTATATACATTTACAAATCTAAAATTTATATACTCTATATATGAAAACTTTATAAACATGCATATATTTTGCATTTTGACATAAACCCATCATAGAAATATATAGAAGAATACAACCCATAAAGTACAAAATTGCATTTTCCATCCATTTCCATTCATTAAATTTTAAGTAATCTTGGTTGGTATTATTATGGGTAGGAATGTAAATTTGACAATTGGAGAAACCGTAAAGTGAATTGGTGAAATGAATTATAAATGTTTTGTTCTTAGCCCCTCGTATGCGTGTAAGACCAAGGAATAAAATAAAAATATGCAATATATATATTTCGGTTCAGTTATTAGCGAAATATTTATAGTGAAAACCGAACCGAAATATTTTGTATAAAAAAAAACCGAACCGAATCAAACTAGTAAAAGGACTGAACTGAAATTTTTTTTAAATTCGGTTTTGGTTTAGTTTTCGGTTGTAACCGCATTATGCTCTGTCCTAATATACTCCAATTTTGATATTTCTATTATGCACTTGAATTATCATTTTGATCCCTCTACTTATATTTTGGGGCAATTGGTAGTTTCATTAATATTTGTTTTTTGATTTTTCAGTGGCAAATATACTGTTTGTGGAAACACCAGCAGGGGTAGGATATTCATACTCGAATAGAACATCAGATTATGATAACAGTGGGGACAGGCAAACAGCAAAAGATAATTATAAGTTTTTAGTGAAATGGTTGGAGAGATTTCCAGAATACAAAGGGAGAGATATTTACATTTCAGGTGAAAGTTATGCAGGACATTATGTTCCTCAATTTGCACATACTATTCTTTCCCACAACAAGAAGCCTGGAAAGCCGCACATCAACCTCAAAGGCATTGCGGTATGTTTTTCTTTTGTATATATTAACACCCAATTAATCCCTTTCAATTTTTAGTTCTTTTTTATAAATCATCCCCAAAAAATACGTCTCATATGGTCATAAAAAAAATTGACACTTATTAGCAAAAGGGTCAAATTGCTACCGAGATTAGCCAATACATGGTGTTTTGATCTACAATTTGGGAATATCAATTTTACTCCTAAAATATTAAATATCCTAATGCATAAATGAAGACAAAAAATATTGACAGAAGCTCTTGAGAAAGAATAAATTGAGCTAGAGTTTCTGCCATTGGGTGCAATATTGTCATTTTGTACTATCAGAGTAAAGTTAATTTCCCCCAAAAATCTTAACCAGAAGCAAATTTTACTAATCTCTAAAAAAAGATCAGAGCTACATTTACTTCTAAAATTATTTGAAAAAGACAAATTTTTTTTTTTTTATTGTACAAAAGGACCCAATCAATGGTGTAGAAACTTTATTAGTTCAATTTTACCCCGTGATAAAACTCTATATCAATTTTATAAAGTGTGGAACAAACAATAAATTGATATTTTTCAATAATGTTAGAGGTACATGTAATGATGATATTCAGAAAACAAAAACAATAATGAGCAGTAAAATTTTTTTTTTTAATCCAAAATGTACTAAATTGATATTCAAAATAATGCAGATCGGAAATGCAGCACTAGATGACGAAGCAGATAACCTAGGGATGTATGACTTCTTTGGAAGCCATGCATTAATATCACCACAAAACGTTGAGAATATTCGAAAAAACTGCAACTTCACAGCGGAGGGTCAGAGAAATCCGAGCAGCGAGTGCAATTTAGCTATTGCAAAGGCCGACAATCATACATACCGTGCTGGTCTTGATGTTTACAACATCTATGCATCCATATGCCATACCCCTAACCTCACTCTCACACCTGACAAGCCTTCTGTAAGTTTTCAACACTACTACCATACATGATTAATTAGATCATTCGATATTAAAAATGCATGCATGCATGCTTGATTTAATTAATTAAAGGGTAAACAAATTATAGAATGAATTGATGATTTTTGGGTATATATGCAGTTGGCGAATTTTGATCCGTGCAGTGATAATTATGTGACTGCATATTTAAATAGAGCAGATGTGCAAGAAGCTTTGCATGCTAATGTGACCAAGCTTGATCATGTTTGGAGTCCTTGTAGCGAACTGGTTGGTGGTGAATACTGGCAATATAGCTCCATAAGCAGCCTTTCCTTACTACAACAGTTTATGGACAACGGCTTAAGAGTTTTGGTATATAGGTATGCATCTTAACATTGTATAATCCATGTTTTATTCTTCTTGATTAACAACTCTAATTGGCCCCCAATTTATGTATAAAGAATAAAAACTATTATTTGACCTCTACTACATATCAACTTAACTTTTTAGGTTCACTACTTCCTTGAAATGATAACTAGTTGAGGGTTCAAATACTCACAGCTGCAAATTTTTTTTATGCATTTTGAACATATGGTAGATGAACATGTATTTTACATACTTTAAACCTAAAAAGCATTTGTGTGCCACCTGAGTTAAATATAAAAACAAAAGTTATTCTTTGACGTTGCCCTTTAAATACATCACATGAAAGAGTGATGAGCGTTGCCTCCAATACTTTTGATCTAAGAAAGATATATATACATGATTTTGTTGTTAGGTCCTGTAGAATATATTAGCAATAGGCAATAAGGTGATATGTATAAATTAAAAGAGAGTAATAACACTAAAATAAAGCAATAAATAAACACAAAGATTTACGTGGAAAACCCTTTTGCAAGGGAAAAACCACGGGGCATCGAAAAATAACTCCACTAATAACTAATGGGATAAGCAATTAAGGCTCTCTCAAGCACATCCAAACTTGAGGTTTACAATAATTTTAGAGACCACTTAAATACCCAAATTTTATCCTTACACCGTATAGTGTAATATTTCTAAACTCTCAACTCCTCCCTTCCTATTTTATGGTGTAATATTTCTAAATTCTTAACCACCCCTTTCTATTTTTCTCTCACTTTCTTGTAGGAAACTCTTTACAAAGGATCTTAATTTTTTTTTAAGGATGATTTTGGATTTACAGGAGAATGCCTTTTAAAGACAAAAAATTGAACCAATTTGTTGTCTAAAATTAGTTGCCAACTGCCAAGTAATTAGTTGGCAATTTGGCAACAACCAACTAATTAATTTTGCCAATTAATGAGGCTTGTAACTTAATGGATTTACAAGGCAGAATGCTTCATATAGGTAAGGTTTCTAAGAATAATATGTAGGATCGAGCATACCCATATGCTCAAGTGCTCTTTGAACTTCTACTTTAATTTTTACTTGAAATTTAATTAAGAAAAAGAGTTGTTTGCGTAAGGGATATAGAATTTTATATATCAGTTTAAACTTTAAACTTTTGAATTGAAGAAGCGATAAAGTAAAAAATTAATCTAGATGAATAAGTTTAGTATTCTAATGTTGGTAACCTCTATAGATAGCTTTTAATCATCTTAAACAATTTTGATATGATAAAGCAATGATTAATGATTTAAATGGTTCGGGTTGCAGCGGTGATATTGATGGAAGGGTACCTGTTACTTCCACTCAATATGCGTTGAAGAAGATGAACCTTACTACCCAAGTAGAATGGTATCCATGGTTGCTCAATGGAGAGGTAATTAATTATTAAAATTAGCTCAATTTTTATCAAAATTAGAAATTAATAAATGACTATGATGCAGGTTGGTGGGTATGCAGAGACATATAAAGGAAATCTGACATTTGCTACAGTTAGAGGAGCTGGACATGAAGTGCCGTCGTTTCAGCCTGAGAGATCACTCGCTTTGATTGAATACTTCCTCGCTGGAAAACCTCTACCAAAGTCCCAAGCTGGACATGAAGTGCCGTCGTTTCAGTCTCAGAGGCTTAATTAACCTTGCTACTACAATTTATTTGGTACTCAATAATAATAGGCTTACAAGCTTGGCTATAATATATTGATTGTCAATCATGTTATTACTTTTTTTTTTTTATTGGATTTAATTAATTAGATGACATTTATAAGGGATTCTTCGTTCAATAATCTTATACAAACGTATATAATTTCTATTTTTAAAATTGAGAAATATTTCTCACAAAAAAACAGATTCATAAAGACTGAATTAACCAAGTAACTACTCAGTTACTGTAACTAACAAACTAACAGTGAGAATGAATGAAAAAGTCAAAACAAATTTTCATATTGCTAATTAATTGGTAATAGTCATCTTAGAATTTATTTAACAAATTAAATAAAAACTGAACTAAACTGAGGAAAGATGAATAGTTCTTTCCTTAATTATTTTGGACACATTAAAGCCTTAAATCTAGCATTTTATGTCTCCAGTCATCCTGAAAAGAAAATAAATAAAATCCAAATCTGGAAAAGAACCACCATTATTATCATCCTAATTGAGGATGGAAAAGAACCCCCATTATTTTGTTATTATTTTCTTGGTAATTTTGAATTATTTGATAGCAGAAAATGAAGGGAAGATAAGGCAAGTGGATGCAGTTGACAAGCTTTACAAATCCAGATTTGTAAGAAAATATGTGAAAAAAGAAGAGATAAAGCCATTTGATATAAGCAAAGTAATTGAAGATAAAGGATTAATTAAAAATCCATTGCCATATGAACAAAACCCAAAAGAAAAAGATAAAATAGAGAAACTGCCGGGTCAACCATTCGTTAAGGTTTCACAATATGGAGGATATATTACAGTGGATGAAATTGCTGGGAGGGCTTTTTATTATTATTTTGTTGAATCTGAGACTCCTCAATCATCTCCTCTTTTTTTATGGCTTAATGGAGGTAATTTTTTTTTCCTATTTTCCTTTCTTATAATTTCTTAATGTATAATTTGATATCTTCTTATAGGCTATTGTTAATTATGTGTTCAATTTCCATCTTTTTTTGTTGTCGTTGTTGTCGTGGATGCGAGATAAGAGTAGAAAATACTCTTACAATTCGAGGAATTAAAACTATATTCAAGTTGTTTTTTTTATAATGTACAAATCGTTTTAGCCTAGCTCACTTTTTTACAATTTATACGGAATTTCGTCCATAACATTTGTCAAAAGTAGTGAAATTGAGTTGGTGTAAAATGATAAAAGGTGAAATTGCACATTTAAGAACATTACTATAGTGATATTACTTTAAGTTGTTAGGTGTTAGAGGAGATGGCTTTTGTTGTTAAGGTTGTTGTTTGATTAGTTTGCGAATCAACGTTACTCATCTATTAGCTAGAACAGTGGTTTCTTCGACAAAGAGAGGATTGTGGTGATATTAAAGCAAGTGTATAGATGTTGAATTGTTGAGATGCAGGACCAGGGTGTTCATCTGTGGGGTATGGGGCAATGCATGAGATTGGACCATTTCGGGTTCTTAGTGATGGCAAAACACTCTACAGTAATCCATTTTCATGGAACAAAGGTAATTTTTACAATCATCCCTATTTATTTGCTTACTTGTATATATAATATATAATCAGGCTTATCAGTCTTTCCATAGGGCTAGCCTCAGAAGTGGAAAAACTCGTCCACAAAACCTTTTGCCGGGTAAGACAAGTTTTAGTCGACTAAAACCTAAATTGAAAAATCCAAAAACTCTCTGACGCAGTTAGATACACTAGAATTAGGAAGGTAAACTGTATGTTTCCAGCCTTGTCATTTTAGTCAACTAACTGAAGTCTGAAGTCTGATACTGAGGCATAGACAACACAAACAAGAGTTGTACAGCGTTGAACTTGAACCCTGCATACATGCTCACTTATACAATGAGACATATTAGTCTTTCAATATAGCTAGCCTGATGATTTTTTTTTTTTTTTTTTTTTTTTTTTTGTTTTTTGGTGTAAGTTGCAAACCTTTTGTTCGTGGAATCTCCAGCAAGAGTAGGATTTTCATACTCAAATAGGACAACAGATTACTTAACATTTGGGGATGGATTAACAGCGGCGGATAATTATATGTTTATGGTAAAATGGCTGGAAAGGTTTCCAGAATATAAGGACAGAGATTTATACATTGGTGGTGAAAGTTATTCTGGTCATTTTGTCCCTCAACTTGCCAACACTATTCTCAATCACAACTGCATGCCCAACTCCAATTTTATCAAAATCAAAGGCATTCTTGTACGTTCCTTCTTTCTCTCTCCTTCATTTATTTCATTCTAATTTCTCTTCTATATACTTTCCACATTTTATCATTTCAATTTTCTTTGACTAATCGAACATCTAGGCCAACAGTAAAATCTCTCAGTGAATTTCTAGCGTGGACCGGGACCACAATCTAATAAAAGTGAAATTTGATTATATAGTTGGGGTGAAAATGCAGATTGGGAATGGAGCAATAAATCTAGAAACAGATGTAGAAGGGATGTTTGATTATTTTGCAGGGCATGGTTTATGTACCTTAGAGAATATTGAAGATGTGAAACGCAACTGTAAATTCACTTCTCAAAGAAACGACTCCCTTCCCTGCCTTGACGCCATTTACAAAACTTATATCAATACCGATGTTATTGATATTTATAGCATTTTTGCCCCTACTTGTGACTCTGAAGCTCAAGCTGCTTATTCCAAGGACAAAATTGCTTCTGTAAGTACTTATTCTTCATTCTCTATTAGTAATATTATATATATCAAACACTAATTAAATTACTGTTAATTGGCAGGTTGAAGTAATAGATCCATGTAGTGTTCTTTATGTGTTTAAGTATATGAATAGCCCAGAAGTACAAGCAGCAATTCATGCAAACACTACAAAGCTTAATTATGATTGGGAACCCTGCAGTGATGATGTCCTTGACAAGTGGACGGACAAGCCCGATTCTGTTCTTCCTGTTCTCCAACAACTTATGGCTAAATCCTTAAGAATCTGGCTTTTTAAGTATGTTTCCTTTTTGTCCCTTTTCATATATACATATATATATGAGTGCTCAGCCTCACGGTAAGGAGGCAATTGTGTACATGACACGAAACCGACATGCATATTTTGTAGGGTTAGTGTTTGATTAAACAAGGTTGGTTGGCTCGACATTCATTCACATAATAATTCGGTATCGGAATAGGGTTGACATGTTATTCTGAAACTGGCACGAATATGTAAAATTATTATTATATCGTCTAATATTTACATGTTACCATAACCAAAGGTTAAAAAAAAAATACATGTAACTCATAAGCAATATACAAAGTTTCAATAATTGTTAAGGATGTAGAAAAATTATACATGGGTGCAAAAAAGATAGAAACTTTATCATAAAATGGGAATTTCTATGTTTACATCAGTAAATTGATAATTTTAGAAGGAATATATAAGGGTCAATTCTGTGTTTTAGAATATTATTGAAAATGATCAATTTTATCCTTATTGAGATTTATTCTTTGATTTTGGATTTATTCTTTAGCCATATATATATGTAAGGATCAAACTTGTCATATATTGAGGAATAAGATTCATGTCTTATGTTTTTTTATTAAATACATTCGATTAATTAGAAATGTATTAATCATGAATTTTGAATAAAAGTGCAGTGGGGATCAAGATGCAAAAATACCATTTCTTGCAACCAAATATTCACTTAAGAAGTTGAATCTTACAATCAAGACAGAATGGTATGCTTGGGATTCAAATGGGGAGGTAATTAATTAAATATTATATTATTTTGTAATAGTACATAATAGGATTATAAATTAAATAGATAATTGAAAATGGAAGCAGGTAGGAGGGTACACAGAGGAATATTATGGAAACATAAGGTTTGCAACAGTAAGAGGAGCAGGACATGAAGTACCATATTACCAGCCTAAAAGAGCACTTACCTTGTTTCAATCTTTCATTTCTGGAACTTCTCTTCCACAAAAGCTTTCTTTTGATCCTGCTACTCCACCACCACCTATCTAATTTCATTAACGTTAGTACTTAGTTTTAGTTGTTATATGCTATCGTACAAATAGATTATTATATTCAGTTTTTGTGAGGGTGTTTTGCTTTTAAAGAGTAGTTTACAACAGTTATTCAATTTTGATATATTAAAATTCCAACTAGTTGCACTATCTTACAATTAATTTTATTAATATATATGTGATGAGGTTCTTGGCAACTAAAACTTCGACTCGCAAATCGTTTAGCTCCGAATAACCAAATGGACTCCCCTAAGAACTTGAATAACAGTAAAAACACCGAGGAATAGAAGAAAAGAAAAAGAAAGAATGTGAGAAATACCTCATCAATTAACAATATTATACTTTTATATCTCTTAAGCAGGCCATCATGTACAGCTCAAATATGATTGGATAGGCGTGGTGAGATAATAATGAACTCTTCTATCCACTCTACATGCGTATGACCTAGATCAACTCTTACTTTACTATTCTTGCTACACAAGGTGTGAAACCTTAACCCTATATGTGTATGCGAGAGATGGACCTTCCTCAAGCTTACGTGTTTGCTTGACGCCTTTCTTTTATGTATTCTCTTGATTCCACACGTATGAATGGTCTACACTTCTTTTCGAACTATATCGACCAGGAACCCTGTGAAATTGCTATTAACCGTGGCCGGTTATTACAATGAAACCACCTCACATGACTAGTTACTTTGAAGCTTGACATTCCGCCTTGGTTCGCTCTGTATAAAGTCATCAAGATGTGATCATACGTTCTGCCTAATTCTCAGCTTGACCCGGTGTCAAATGATTACTCGAGTGAGGTTCTTTACTTAGTTTTTATCCTTTAGGAGTGGGTCAGTGACCCTTCTTTATTCAAGATCCGGCTTTTAATCTTCTATCCGGCCTATGAGAGAGCCGGGTTATCTGGCCTATCCGGAACTCGATCTCTGCTCCATACTTAGTCCAAAAATCTTGCTCTCCAGTAATTTTCCATTAAGTCATCATGTGAAGATTCAAATTACCAATGATATACCAGGCAATTCATCGTTAGTTTTCAAAAGTGATTTTGATGATTGTGAAATTAAAGATGCAGTACAAGTGTCTGATTATCGGCCAATTAATTACCAAGTGCAATGTTATGCCTAAGATAATGATAAAAAGTCTTGCTAATGGTCTTCCAAATTAAGGTGCTTCCTGATGTGATTTCAAAGAATCAAAATGCTTCTGTTCGTAATCCATCGTTTTATCAGTGGCCTTTGAAATTGGTCGCTATTTGAAAAGAAAATCTAAATTGAAAGAGGCTTATGCAGTCCTTAAATTGGATATGTGTGGAATGACATTTTTTGGAGATTCGGATGGGTTTTGATCGACCTTTTAATGCTTTTGTTGGGTATCACCCTATATTTTCATCCTTTGTGTTGATGGGTTGTCAACAATGCTTAATTCTTTATCTTCTCAAGCTAGAATCTATGGAATTTTAATGCCTCCAAGTGATCCTCCCATTTACTCTTTTCTTCAATTTATTCCTATTTACTTTATCGCACGTGTGTTCGTGAAATAAAATGAGCTATTCTAATATTTAGTTCAATATTTGACTATAAAATAGCTATTCTATAGAATAGTCATTTCTCAAAGTAAGAAATAATTATTTTTTATGGAGCTAAAGATTAACTATTTTATACTTCACTACATATTATATTTTTTATATTAATTTTCACCTTATTCATTTTCTCTAATTTCTCCATTTTTCCTTGATGTTCTTTGTTCATTTACTTTTTTCCGTGTTATTCTGTTTTCTTTGTTTTTTCCGTTACTTTTTTTTTTTTTTGTTTTTCTTCATTAGTATTCTACAAAGATTCACTTAGAATACCTTACATTGTATATATTTTTTCTTTCTTTTTTTATTATTTAAATACTTTTTTTACTTGTATATTTGGGCATCTTGCTTTTCTATGTTATATAGACTTGTATGTAAGGAGCTGAATATTCAACAACAATCCACAGGCGCATTCCTAGACGGAAACTAAGTTCCCACTCACAACTTTTGTATTACCTGTTCTTACTACTGTATTTATGTTAATGTACTTTTCAATGATACGTAAGCAAAGTATTTCAGGTCCTTTATAGAAAGATTTTTTAATTTAAAATTCAAATATTCCAAAAAATAAGACAAAAAAATGTCAAAATATTTAATTTCTAAATATTTAATTAATATTTATTTAATAATTAATATTTAATTCCATTTTAAGAGAATTTCTTATTTAATTATTTAAGAATGCAAGGATATATATTGCCTATAAGATTGGACTCTAGCAAGTCCATTAGGTCAATTGTAGCACGTAAACAAGACCAAGTATCGTTTTCACAGAGATCTGAGCGAACAACCTTAATTTTTCATGCAAAAAGGCAGATCTGAATTCTTTTATAAATGAAATAAAGATTTAAAGTAAAATAACTAAGTAAACTAAACAGTTCCAAATATTAAGTCAAAGATAGCAAAGAATAACAACATCAATAATAAGAAAGCAGCAGGCCCAAACCAAACATAGCAAGTAGTTTTAGTATATTCCTTCTCCTTAACCATTATGAGCAGGGTTACAGAACATAAATCTAGGGTTTCTCGCCTCAAATCACCACACTAGAAACCTCCAGACATGTGGATACTATGACAAGCAGCCTAATCGAATCTCTTCAGCAATAGACTACTTAGTCATGCATTAAGATCTAGCAAGCATTTTATCAAAGATGAAAACCCCTTGTATACAGTCTACTCGAATTTCTTCAGCAATAAACATGCATATGTTTCAAGGCATTTCCATGGTTAAGAATCTCCTCTCTGTCTCATCCTAACCATTAGCATATGGGTGATCAATCTTATGGAAAATAGAGCACACCAAGAAACAATCATCACATATAATGCTCATAATAAAGAAGGAGAGGGAGTACTTACCATTGCCAGCGGAGCTGGCTCAAGCTTGCTTAAAACAGACATCTCACTATGCATAAGCAGCTTCAGCAGAAAAGTAAGTGAGAAAATAAATTGAAGAGAAATTAATTATATTAAACTAGAAAATTAGAATATAAGGAGAGAAAATGAGCTAAGAGTTAAGAGCTCGAAAAGCTCCTCAAAACTAGAACTAAGGGGGGTATATATAGCACTCCCCAAAAGACTAAAATGCCCTAAAGATAAAAAAGTAATTAGCATGGTGGCTCAAAATTAGCCACACAAATAAAATATTAAAAAGGTACAACCACTCAGTTTTGGCTAGGATTACAAGTAAAATCTTCCAAAAAGTCAAATATCTACTTTTTTGAGATAAGACACAATTCTTCTCCTCTCTCTTTGGGACCCACGGCACGGACAATTTCTACCGGCCTTTTCTCTCTCTACACAGCTCCTTTCCAGCTCTTATCCAGCCTGCTTACGAGCCTGCTTGATCAGATATTTCACAGCTTTGCTCCAATTTTCTTTATAACCTGAAATAAGCTCTAATTAGCCAAAATTAATTCAATAAAGCTCCATTTAATTCCAATTAATACCTGAATTTATTGATATATTTATCACTTATCAAATATCCCCATACTTAAACATTGCTTGTTCTCAAGCAATAAGAAAAGAAAAAGAAACAAACATTAAAAACACTTGAGAACTAAAAAAGAAACACCACTTGAAACACTTAAACAATGGTGGTAGCAGCAGCAATTACTTCAAACTTTGAATTAGCACAATGATCATAAGGAAAATACAAAGCTTAAGGAAACTAGATATCAAGCCCACATAAGCAACAAGCTTCAGCTTCAAAAACAGACTAAGATTAAGGATTAGACTGCTTAAATCAGTAATTTAGCAAGCTTACAAACCAAACTACCTCACCAAAGGATCCCACTCAATTACTCTAAAATAGTAGGATAAGGCTTTTTAAGATCACTCAACAACTTTGCACATTACCCATTAGACTATAGGCTTGATAATCGGTCTCATCGCCACCACTTTAGATTAAACAGCATACATAATCAAAAGGACTTTACAAACAGGGTTGTAACTTGGTTAGGGTTGGGGGTATGCCAAAGGATACATTTAGAAAAAAAGAATTACGAAAGAAATATAATAAGTGCATGAACAAGCAGCCTCAACAATTGCAGCATTACCAAAACTTAAGCAATCCAAACAAAGATATGGAATGGGTTGCACAAGAAAAGATATAACATGGAAAAGCACAAGGAATTCAAGCAATAATCATAAGAACAGATGGTAAGATAAAGCACAAAGTGTCAAGCAATCAAAGACATTATTGGAATTGATTTTTGATTTTTTTTAAGAGAAATTAATTAGCAAGAGCAAGCATTCTCAAATACTGATGCATAATTGCTTAGGAAAATTGACTTGCTAACTTAAATTTGATTCATACAATGGGCTCACAAATGATGAAACTTGACAATTTTAAAGAGCCATTAAATATTTGAAAGAAACTTTGGAAGAATTGATTCTATCTTTGAGAATTTCATTTGAATTTTACATACTGACATTGCTGGATAGAAAGATTTTCAGAATTCTTATGATTTTTTGGAAAGATAAAGCTTTAAAGAACATAAATAAATTTCTTGAATGATTTAGAAAGTAAGAATTCAGCAACACAACAATTGATTAACTACTTGCTCAATATGAAAATTTCAATTTCTCTGGCAAATTCCTGGGTAAATTTGGGAAAAACATAAAGTAAAAAGGTTAAAGGAAAATAATTTTATGGGTTGACAACAAACAAGTTTAGGCTCAACAGGGCTTATCTACAATAGGGGAAAACATATAAACAGGGTGGCTGTTTAAGCTAAAGGGGGTAAAAACCTAATGCTTTTATCATATCATGCATGCGAACAATCATATGGTCTTGACAAGTACTATCCAAACCAAGTTCTAGCTAAGGTTGACTCTACAAGCTCACTCAACAAGGAATTCAAGCAAATGAAATTGATGCAAAAGAGTTATTTAAAGATTTGGAAATGAAAATCAATTTAATGGGTTGAATCAAAGAAAGAATAAACAAGCTCAAATCCTCACATTTGAAAAGGGATTAAAATTGCAGTAGATCTTAAGCAAGCTAAAAAGTTGAGAAAAGCATTAAAATCCTAAATCCTAGAATGCTTAATCAGCTTATGCAAGGTACGAATGTAAACCTAACATCATGCTTCCAAACTCAGTGCATTTTACAAGTGATCACATGCGAATCAAACATTCAAAAACTTTTTCTTTGCTGAAACAAAACAACACAAAATCGAAAAATTTTGACAAATTTGTATAAGAACAGAAAACAAACAGAAACAAACAACCTAACAAGTTGCTTAAGAACAGAAACAGAAACAGAAAACATACTTGAGGACTTGCAACATTTGTTCAAGAATGACAATATTCAACAAAACAACAATAAATTTCACCATCAATAATCATCAATTTCAGGCATTAATTACATTTCAGGCTATTCATCGATCAAATAGAATTTACCCTTCCCATCCCCATACTTAAAACTTGCATTGTTCTCAATGCAACAATCCAACAAACAAATACAAGTTATAAAAGGAAAGGAAAAGAAATTACTGAGCAAGGCATGGAATTTGAAATGACAAGGGCTGAGGGCAATGAAACATACCAAAGAGCGAGAGGAGAAGAATAACAGAGAGTTACTTTTCAGGCTGCTGGGAGGACTACTGGTCCTCCTCCATTGGAACGGTCTTGTCACTGGGCTGTGGAGTGCTCTTTTTAGGGGTTGTAGAGGTTGAAAATTTAAAGCAAAGATGAGAGAAAATTGCAGGAAAAAGAAGGCTAAAAGGAAGACATGAACAACTAGGGCGAAAAAGGAGAAAGTTTGACTTTTTTTTTCAATTTAAAATTCAAAAATTAAAGCCAAAACTGTAAATAAAGAAAGAAAACCGCTAGGTTTGGGGGGCCAAAAAGGAAAGAGAGAGAAATTTGGGGGGCTTAATTTGACATGTGTCAAATCCCCATACTTGTCTCTTTTCTATAACCCATGCTTAAATTAATTACCCCTACTAACTCCTAATGATTTGACAAGTGAGAGAAAATAGCAACCTTTTTCTTTTTGGCTCCTCTTTTTAATTAAAATTATTAATTTCATATTTGGTAGATTAAGTCAAATTAAGTCAAGCAGTCAGACTGATAGGTTGAAAAAGACTTACTAAACCAGTTTTTGTCCAATAAAATAATTGAGTGATTGCAAAAATTTTAATTCTTAGAAATTGCAAAAATCAAAATTAAGTATGAGATGCAACATAAGCATGAAAATTAATTTAAAATTAAAAATTTAAACTGCATGTTGCTAGCCCCATACTCGTTATATTGCTTGAGTACCTACAAGAAGAATAAACGGACTATTAGAAATATTTACATAAAAAAGATTACTAAATAAAATATTTACAAAGTAAAAAAATTAGGGATTGCCTAATAAATTGCTTCCATTGGTGTTTGAAGTGAACACCGATTTTCTTTTTAAGGTTGCTTATGGTGGTGTAAAGTATTGAGTGCTATGAACAACCTTAAGGGTTTCATGAGCGAGATACGGCTTTAATCTTTGACTGTTCACTTTGAAGATTTCACCTTTATCACTTGTAATCTCAATAGCACCATGGGAAAACACTTTAGCAACTGAGCAAGGTCCAAACCATCTTGATCTGAGCTTTCCGAAAATAATTTCAATTTTGAATTATACAAAAGAACACACTGTCCAGGATAAAACCCCTTGTTTTGAATTCTTTGATCATGCCATTTCTTTGTTTTCTCTTTATAGTTCATAGCATTCTCGTATGTAAACAATCTGAATTCTTCAAGATCATTCAACTGCAGCCTTCTCTGTTCACCAGTTGGTTGCCTATCAAAATTAAGATATGTGAGAGCCCATAAAGCTTTAAATTCTAATTTAACATGTAAATGGCAGGCTTTGCCATAGAGCAATCTAGATGGAGACATCCCAATGGGAGTCTTAAAGGCTATTCGCTAAGCCTACAGAGCATTATCAAGCTTCTTGGACCAATCTCTCCTAGAATTGCTCACCGTTTTCTCAAGAATGCACTTAATCTCTCGAATTGAGATTTTAGCCTGTCCACTAGTTTGTGGGTGGTAAGGTGTAGCTATCCTATGAGTGACTACAAATTTCTTAAGCAGCCTCTCAAACTGAACATTATAGAAATGAGTACCTTGATCGCTTATAATTGCTCTAGGCACACCAAATCTAGTAAACAACTTCTTAAGAAACCTTACAACAACATTAGCATTATTGGTAGGACTAGAAATTGCTTCTACGTACTTGCTTACATAGTCAACCGCAACTAAAATGTCCTTGTTATTGTAAGAACTTGGAAACGGACCCATAAAATCGATACCTTATACATCAAAAATTTCACAAACAACAATGTTACGTAAGGGCATGACATTCTTGGCAGAAATGTTACCTGAGCGTTGACATTCATTGCACTCTAAAACAAATCTATAAGCATCCTTGAAGATTGTGGACCAAAAGAAACGACATTCCAATACCTTTGAAGTTGTTTAGGTAGCACCAAAATGACCTCCTGCTTCTTTGGTATGACATATTGTTAAGATTGCTTGAAATTCATCTTGGGAGACACATCTCCTTATAATATGATATGCACACAATCTAAACAAGAAAGGGTCTTGATGTAGAAGAGAATGCTTTGGCCTATTTGTGCAAGTATTATGGAGACTAGTGAAAATGGGCCAATTTTGGTGATTTTTGAGCTAAACTTATCGGAAACGGGCCAACAAACAAAACTCACATCTTTGGCTGTGATGTCCATCGCTTTACGGCCAAAAAACGTCATTTAGGCCTTCAAATTTGCATTTTTCGGTTTTTTTGGACTTTTCGAGAAAATTTTTGGTTGTTTCTTTTTTTGTTAGCTTTTCTTTCCTTGTCCGCGTTGGACTGTTTTGTGTTATATTTTTGCCTATATTAAGGCCTGGATGTAATTGATTGAGACAGTTTTGATTTGAATAAGAATTCTCTCTATTTCCTTTATACTTTGAATTGTATCAATTCTTGTATTTAGAAGATCTTAATTATGGTATCGTACACGATCAACGGAATTGAGATAACCTATTCGCATCCGCTATATCAGTTGGTATGAGAGCCAAAATCCAAAACCCTAGCCGTCATCATGCTGCTGAGAAGAGAGCAAAGAGTTGACGAAGTCACGGGTCAAGAAGATCTGAATCAGTTGGAGCAGAGATTCGAGCAACGTGTCAACACCATGATGGACCAAAGGATTGAGGTCATGATGGATCGATTGGCAGAATGTATGGATGGGCTACTTGCGGCTTATCTTGGGGGAAATCGTCAACAGAGGCGAAACCCTAACCCTAATTTCCATAATCTTCAGAACTTATTCGCTGAACTAGAGAAGGATGAGGATGAATCAGATAAGGGAGATTACCACCAACGTAGATGTCCTGTAGAGGTAGAGGATAGGCGTTGGGAGGCCGGAATGAGAACGGAGATTCCAGAGCTTTGTGGTACTCTCCAACCAGAGGAGTTCCTGGACTGGTTGGCGATGGTGGAAGAAGTACTGGAATTCAAAAGAGTCTTGGAGGATAAGAGAGTACCACTAGTTACAATAAGGTTTCGAGAAAGGGCTACGGCTTGGTGGATGCAAGTGAAACAAACCCGACTTCGGATGGGTAAGCCTAAAATTGTAACTTGGGAAAAGATGAAAAAAAAAATGAGAGCCACCTTTTTACCACCAAATTTTCAAAGATTAATATACCAAAGATTATAGAATTTAAGGCAAGGTAGTCGATCAGTTGATGAATACACAACTGAATTTTATCAATTGATTGCTAGGAGTGATATAATAGAGACCGATGAGCAGTTACAGTCTAGATACATTAAAGGGTTGAGGGAGCAGATTAGGGAAGCGTTAATGACTTTGATCCATTAAATACCTCTGATGCACACTAACGATCCTTACGGCTTGAGAAAAGGTTGCAACATCGTAATTTTAGATTTCCTGATGGTAGAGATGGCATGAGGGTAGTAGAGGTAGTTTCGATAAAACCTCCAGAATCAGCACCTAGGAGAACCGTTTAAGGTAGCACCCTGAAGTGTTTTACTTGTGGTGAGGTGGGACATAGGCAGGCAGATTGCAGGAAGGCAGGAAAACGAGCCATGTTTGCAAAGGCAGAAGAAGGTGTAAAGGCGGATACTGAAAATCCAGCCTATGATGATGAAGAAGAGGTTGAGGAAGAGATGGTAGTAGGAGATGTTGGCACTGCTTTAGTGGTGCGGCAATCTTGTTTGACACCAAGGGCTACTGTTGATGATGAATGGCTGAGAAGTAACATATTCCAGTCTACTTACACTATTAAGGGAAAAGTGTGCAAATTTGTGATTGATGGAGGTTGTTGTGAGAACATACTGTAAGCATTGGGTTTTCTCGACCTCTATGATGAGAAACCTGTATTACCTGTTGAGCAAACAAACGTGAATCAGACTTGAGAACGAGCAAAATGTAGCCTAAAATATCTCAGACGCTCCAAAAACCGAGCTATCCTCATTTCGAAACCCCGAGAAAGGTCCTTAGAGTGATTTCAGGGCTTAAAAGTGAGCGTAGGTTTTGGCAGATTCGGCCCCGGCTCTATCTAGAGCCACACGGCTGTAGTTTAAACTACCGCCATGCAGCTGTAGTCCTGGAGCCGTAAGGCTCTAGCAACTAGAGCCGTGCAACTCTAATGGGTTAGTCAAGTTGCTCTGCAAAAACAGAGCAACTTGACTAAACAGAGGAGTGCGACCGAAATCCCGCGAAAAGTAAACAGCTCATTAATGTTAGAAATGATTACGGGGGATGTAAGATATAAAATGAGAAAAAAATCAATCAGAAAAGGGGGGGATTTTGGGGCTTAAGCGGAAAAGCAAAGAAAGAAAAAAGAAAGAAAGGGAGAAAAGGAGAGGTCAAAAACAGAGAAGGAAAAGAGAGGGAAAGAGTCAAAACAAGACCAAAAAACAATACATAAGTATTGAAGGAAGATTTCTTGACCTTTACACATTCAATCGGGACCGTTTTGGATTGATTCGGATTCGTTTTCTGGATTTCAGGACGGTTGAGGATTCGGGGGGCATTTGGGCTTTTCAATCCGATTCTTGATGTTAAACACATCGAAATAATAGCAAGGTAAACTCTGAGAGGCCTTAAACCTGTGTACATTGCTTTTTCTTTGCATTTTTCT
Source organism: Euphorbia tirucalli (assembly GCA_039660915.1). Classification (NCBI taxonomy): domain Eukaryota; kingdom Viridiplantae; phylum Streptophyta; class Magnoliopsida; order Malpighiales; family Euphorbiaceae; genus Euphorbia; species Euphorbia tirucalli. Next base: position 16,743,450 of record CM077633.1, on the reverse strand, counting down.
CTGTTTCTTAAATTTTCGAAAAACTGAGTACACGAATACAGCCACACGATTGTGTGTCCTATGAACACAGCCGCAGGTAGGGGTGAGCAAAACCGAACCAATATCCAAAAATTAAAAATCCAAACCGAACCGAACCAAACCGATCCATTTTATAGTTTGGTTCGGTTTGGTTTTAAGTTATTAAGAAGTTTGGACTTCGGTTCGGTTCGGTTCGGTTCAAAACCGAAAAAACCGAAAAACTGAATAATTGGTAAAATATTAAAATTAATTATAAAATTAATATATACTAATTGTAGAGAATTTTAGTCATTATATTCTTTTATAGTTTTATATTGTAATTTTTGGACTCTAATTTATAGTTATTAAGACTTGAGAGTTGAAAACAAAAAAGAGTAGAGAATTTTAATATTTTATTGTGATGTAATAGTATTATTTAGTATTACTGATTTTTTAAGTTAATTTTTTTGTATTTCTTTTTTTTTTAAACAAACTACTTATATAAAATTTTTTATTTTGATTTTTTTTAAGAAGTTGATGTTTTTGGTTCAACCTAGTCCAAACCGAACCGAATCGAACTAGTTTGGTTTGGACAGAACTGAACCAAAATTTAGTTTGGATCGGATTGGTTTATAAAATACAGTGTTTTTCGGATCGGTTTTTCGGTTCGGTTTGGTTTTTGAACCGAACCGGTCCATGCTCACCCTTAGCCGCAGGGCTGTATTCCTTATGAATAGAGCCACGTAGCTCTAGTACTAGAGCCGCACGGCTGCGTTCCGCGAGGGTAGAAACCCGAAAATACCCTGATCGGCCAAAAGCAATCCGTTTTCCACTTCCCTATTTTGATTATGATCTATTTCGGTCTAATTGCGTCCATGCATTGTAAAATTTTGGTTTTCAGATTTCTGAATACACGGATATGTGGTTTTCGGTTTCCTGGATTTCTGTTTTTCTGAGATTCAGGGTTGCTCGATCCAAAACGGATCCGTAATCCAGCATTAGGGAACCCCCGGCTTCTACGGAAATCCTTAGGAAACCCTGAAAACGAGCAAAACGGCATTTTCAAAATGATAAAACCATTTTTCGGGTTCTCGATGTTACAGTCACAGCTTTAGTTCTTAGAGTTGCACGACTCTAACTAGAGCCGTACGGCTGTAATCTCCAGAAGGAGACAGAATCATGAAACGACCTGTACGGACGTCGTCGAGCGATGCTATCTTCAGAATCAAACTGTTTTTGACGTGTTTACTACTTTTAGACCCTAGATGAATGATGAAATTAGGAAACCCGCATGAATGGAACCCCGAGTTCCGAGATAACAAACCCGCTAAAAAAGGAAAATTTGCATGTAACCGAGCTAATTATTTTCCCAAAAACAGTTTTCCAGCGTAAAAAATTATAGGGCGTTTCAAAATTGTTTTCCAGGTCTAGTGGGGCCAACGGATCGAGTCAGCCTGGCTATCCCATAAATGTATGCCCCCATTCCTAAAAGTCCTAATTCTATCCTATTTGAGTCCTATCTGTATTTGTGCGATAATTGTGTTAACCGTCTGTTTTGCAATTTTTAATTTCTCCTTATTTTCATTTTGAATGTAATTAATAG